>OU862901.1:0-5000000 GCA_917880725.1 Selenia dentaria | reverse complement strand
CCCATTTTTTTGTAACTTTTTTTTGTGAAAATTCCCTTTACTCCGAAATTGTACCTATTAAACAACTGTACCGTAATTCGAAACCTAATTATACATGAGAGTAGCGTACTCGACTTCCGTTCCGAACAAGTCATGCTGTGATTGGTCCGCCCGATCTCCTCGCCCAATCAGCGTCGACTCCGCCCCTTCCGCTCAAATGTCAACCATCACCCCAGGTAGTGCGCCTAGCGCAACTTGGCTTCTTTGGATTTTCATCCGGAGCAGTTGTAAGTACGAAATATTTACTTTACTGACTGCGTCATGCTGGTGAAAGTTCAGGTAAAGTCCTGAACCAATTAGTAAGTTCATGTGCAATTATATATACTTACTAAAAATATTTTAACGGTGTTACCGTTCGCTTCAATACTAATTATGTTTTATTTATAGCCAGTGCTATCGCTGGTTCTAGATATAAATGAAATATTTTAACTGTTTCACACTGTTTCAGTTGAATTTTAGATTCTTTAAATTGATAGTTATACTGGTCCAGCCCCAACGATGGAAGAAGCGGAATAAAAACAGGAAAAAGAAGATGATAACCTACCAACGGTATCGGATTCAAGTGTTGGTTCGTAGTTTAGCTCCAGCTCATCACCAAACCGTGAGTAACACTTACTATTTTTCATCAAATATAATATAATCGTGGTAAATTACAATCCAAGTTACAGTCATTCTAACTTGTACTGCAATTTGAGCAGACCCAAACATGTGTGGGTAATCAAACGAGGATAAGCCCTACTGAGCACCTCAAATTAAAACCACTGAACTTTCAAATGGTTAAAGCGTGTAATAATCTTAGTTTACGCTTCAGAAAAATAAAGGTTATGTAGAACAGCTCATAGAACCACAACCTTTTGAACAATATTGTAATAATGTCCAATACTATAAAACTCAAACACTTCTATCTCCAATGTTATGAGTTCATTAGCTATGGTGTGATCCCCATAATGAAATCAAACGCTACGCTTACTTTACGCTTTGCTTAACCAGTCGAAGTCGTTCACTCGTTAGTGAAAGAGTCGCACAAAACCAGATTTAAAACAGTTTAAATGGTTTCTTAGATGACATGCAATCGACTGATTAATGTTCCAGACTGGCTAAAATCTGTTAAAGCACATTCTAATGCGAAAATGTACAAAGAAAACTTCTACATTCATGCACTTTCACACCAGGTAAAGTAGCAAAACTGAAAAATTCGATGTTATTTAGGCAGAGCTGGTAGAATAACATATATTCTCAGGTCGCGTTTTGGCTTATCTTCGAACATATCTTAGTCTTTTTAGTCCCTGGACTTAAACAACCTTTAAACAACCTACATACGAAATATTGGCCTGGACCTCTGATGAAACAAAACGCAATGAAACACATCTAAAAACTGCATCACAAGATAAGTTTCTGAACAACACGGGCTAACTGCCACTACCCTACCACATTGCTACGTCAAAGTAGGTCAGTCTAGAAAGTGACACAGCACACGCCAATGTCTGCAGTGGCCAACTGTAGTTCGCAGTCGCTGCTGCACACCCATAGATGAGTCTGTTTTGCTTGAAACCCGGGTCGACATATTCGATCCCTAACATGAGGGCGTTGCCGGTGTAACTAACAAATTTTACAGCCCGACAAGAGGCATAATTCCTCCTCATCCCATCGGGATAGGACAGGAAATCATAATATGGAAGCAACGAAATAAAACGAAAAGATTCTGACTCGAAACCCTTCCGTGCCAGGCAGCTACCAAAAAAGGTTGCAATCACTGGTTCTCAAGAAAAATTACTCGTTGAAAAAGGCTTGGGGCTCCGCTCTATATTCTAAACGTAATAAATGGCTTCCGTACACCATTCAAAAAGCTCAAGAGGCTTAGTTTGCATCGAGATAGGTGATAATAATAAAACATGCATACAAGCAGCCCTTCGTGAGGGTCATTAAGCAAAGTTAAACTCATCGAAGAATGCTTGGAGCTCCGCTCTACATTCTAAGCATAATAAGTGACTATAATGTGTACCACAAAACATCATTGCATTTGTCGAGCGACCGTAACAAAAGTTAAGCGCATCGAAGAATGCTCGGAGCTCCGCTCTACATTCTAAGCATAATAAGTGACTACTGTGTACGGTTCAAAAAGAAAACGTTATTTCTTTTGTCGAGCTACCGTTACGAAGCTAAACGCATCGAAGAATGCTAAGAGCTCCGCTCTGCATTCTAAGCATAATAAGTGACTGTATACCGTTCACAAAGAAACGGTCATTGCTTTTGTCGAGCTACCGTAACAAAGCTAAACGCATCGAAGAATGCTCGGAGCCCCGCTCTGCTTTCTAAGCATAATAAGTGACTGTATACCGTACAAAAAGAAACGGTCATTGCTTTTGTCGAGCTACCGAACGCATCGAAGAATGCTCGGAGCTCCGCTCGACATTCTAAACATAACAAGTAACTACTATTTACCATTATACACGAAATTGTCATTGCTTTTGTCGAGCGACCGTTACAGCAAAATATCTAACTAAATTGAAATGAAAGTGATTGACGAAATGCACACTCGAGGTGTCATAAAAATGGGAAGCCAGTCTTTTCCAAGCTGTTAGCAATATTCTCAGACTTAAAGGCAACGGCACACCAAGACCGTTTTTGGGATCAGAAAAACTTGAACAAGTACCTACGGTGCTCTCTTAAAATTCAGATTGATTAACCATGATTGCGTGCTAGTTTCTCCAAGAGAAGACTGGATCGAGCATTGCGTGCTACTTTCTCTAAGAGTAGACTGGATGGCCAAGGTCGATCTTCCTCTGGACCACTTGTCGGTCGATTCAAACAATCACCGTTTCCTTCAGATCATTTACAATGACTATTTCTAGACTATTTTAGTTTATATACGAATGTATATCTTTTTGCAAAAATATCAAAAATATCTGCTTGCAATCTGTCTTTAGCTCAGTGCCCCAAAAACATGTGCGGTTGCGAGCATCACAAAAATTCTGACACTGAGCAAGGCTGGGGATAATTCTAATAATAATTTGAATTCCTTCTGACGCATCAGATACTACTAATACTGCAAAACCTTATTGTATTAACCGTGAATATATGCGAGTACCTCGTTTACGCATCCTCGTATTCGTTGCAAAATATACACAGAAATGATTAGTTATCCTTAAAAACCTACTATGAACTAGAGTAAGATCAAAGCTCACAGCTCATGGAAAAGCTATTTAATTTTGGAAGCTCTGTTCCGAGTGGTATTGCCAAACAGTGATCTACTACAAAACTAACAGACACAGTTTTTGTAAAGTGGGGCAAACAAGAAACCTATCTTTTTGCCTTTCGCCAAGCTTACGAGTGATCACAATTTCTGCACAATCGACAGATTAGATTCCCAAGGTCACTGTTACGCCCCACCGGCTGACTTGGAACTTCAGAGTAGGGTTGGGCTTATCCCCCGGCATACCATAAGAAATACTAGCCGATTTAAAACAAATCAACAGGAATTTTCCTGATCGCTGAATTACAGTGAGAAACAGTCGTCGCATTAGCAACCCGATTTAGACCTCACGATTACTCAGTTACCGATGCTATTAGGTATGTTTTATTCTAAAAGATTCAATGTTTTTCAAACATTGGTACCGCTAGGTATTGTATTTTTTTATGAAGGCTGTTAAATAGATCGTTGGATTACCCCGTTCACGATTACAAATCTATCCAGAGTCCCAACAATGCCGACCGACTGGTCGGCTTCCTGTGTGGGTGACTAACCATTGTCGCGTCCGATAGAAATGATACAAAAAGTTTGTACTCGTAGATGTACGAATGTATCAAAATCTAAGCGACTATAATGCAAGAAAATGTTTAGGCTTATCAGCTCCTTGGAGAAAGTTTAGCTTGGAAAAATTAGCACTCTTCGTGAGATAATTACCCAGGAAACCAACAAAAACTCAAGTGGTCTAATCTTGCAAGATTCTTAACCAATCTTATTAAAACGACCCTTAGTATATTTTTAATTCACAAATCTGGAATACTTACCTCATGCATTTTTAAGTCGAAATTATAATAATACTTAAATATAAATATTTAAAGCTAAAATCACTATTTTAGCCAAGGCGACCGCGACCCCCAACCTGGAAGTCGATACCTTAATAAATCAATAATTTTATTCAGAACATTTGTGAAGAAAATAGTTTTTATCTACCTAATTCAAGGGACATAGTAGCCATCGTTATTTCTATGTCACAATAGTTTATAAGCTTTTTTCCAGAATTAAATTACGAAACTGCAAACTACTTTAGCACTGCTATGGTCTTAAAACAGATACTCTCACGAAACAGACAGTTGTAATGTGTCCAGCACACTGACTGCACTCGGCATTTAAATATATATATATATATACTACACTCATTCAAGAATGCTCGGGGCTCCGCCCCACATTCAAAACATCATGAGTGATTACGAGAGTTAAAAGATGGGTTGCAAGCAGCACATAAATAAACCTTGAACAGCAACACGTGCCAAGGTTACTAATTTAGTAAAACTCATAATTAGTGGAACGTATTGATGAATTGCCTCAAGTCTGCAAGCAGTTCCATTGAGAAATTGGGCGTACCTTCCTTATTTACTCTTTGTTCGCAGTGATTTGGCAGACAAATCAAATAATGGACGTTTCATGTACTAAAATGAGTAGTCTAATTTTCCTACACCTAGAATTCATGCTTACGCAGACAACAAAAGTTTTGTGAATGAAACCTGGACCGCTGGGCGTCAGAACATTCAATACCTATTAAAGATTTATCACATTGGCGTCACCATCACCACCAGGCGATAACAAACACATCTCTCATGTATAATTAGGTTTCGAATTACGGTACAGTTGTTTAATAGCGATGTTTTACCTGCAATTAAAACATTTATTAAACATACTTACCTAATTCGAAACCTAACACTTTCTATACCTGCCTGGTGGCATAACACGAGAAAACCAATGAAGCCAAGTTGCGCTAGGCGCACTACCTGGGGTGATGGTTGACATTTGAGCGGAAGGGGCGGAGTCGACGCTGATTGGGCGAGGAGATCGGGCGGACCAATCACAGCATGACTTGTTCGGAACGGAAGTCGAGTACGCTACTCTCATGTATAATTAGGTTTCGAATTAGGTAAGTATGTTTAATAAATGTTTTAATTGCAGGTAAAACATCGCTATTTACCACCATAACATTTGTAAAATCTGTTTTAGATCGGACGTTTTTTAATTGAATTTGGTCTAAACAGATTTTACAGATGTTATGGTGGTAAATAGGTACAATTTCGGAGTAAAGGGAATTTTCACAAAAAAAAATAAAAAAAAAATTGGAGGGTCGGATTTTTTTGACCAACTTGTATTCTCCAAGTGGGCCCCCGAACACGCTCATTTAGTTTGTCGGATCCTCTACCAAACACCCTATATATTTATTCTTTTTTTTTTCACTTGTGATTGATTAATAGCAATGAAAAAGTCCCAGTTGATTACAGGTGTCATTATGTGCGTAACTGCGATAAAATTAGAGCCACTTTATGAGCAAGTGTATTGAAAACGACTTTACAAACGTTATTACATTTACTACAGGCCACTATAAATTAAACATTATTTGAAATTAATAAAAATTAACATCATGTCATAAAAACACATTTGATTTTGTCAAAGTCCCTCACGATCAATGCCCTCTCGCCCAAACGTGCCTATCACGCTAGCGGCATTCCCGTGTTGTATGGCCATCTTAATTTTTGTATCAAATTGCAATGCCTTTTTTTAAATAAACACAGCATGCATTAATTGAATTAATGGAATATATTAATAATAAGAATTAATTTAATTCTTATGTCCGATAAGAAAGTGAATATAAAATAAAAAGAACACTTGAATTAGAATAGTTAGAGAGTAGGTTTGGAGAATTTGACATTGACTACCAAGGTCAAATTCCTTGTATATTTGGTCACAGAGTCACCAAATATGTAAAGCAAATCACTTTGATAACTATTTATTGAATAGCTTAACATGGGAACAGCCGGATTCGCTTCTAACACTATTCTACGTAATAGGGAGGCAAATTTGGTTATATTTACACGTGGGTATCGAAATGGTACTCTAATTATATATTTTCCTAGAAGATTAAGAGTCGACATTATTATGTAGTAATTTATAAACACATACACACACAAACTGTATTGGTACAGCATTTTTTTTGCCCTGTTTTCCAATTGAAGTCAAAAACGATTTGGCGCAATACGATTCAAATTTTGCTACCATACCGTCTCGTATAATATTTTGTATGAAGCGTATTACGAATCACTGCGCTGTCCTGTCAGTCATGCCGTGAGCAACGTGAATGGGATTTCAACTCATTCCGAATGGCTGACAGATCTCACCTGTCAAAAGCGCGATATTGAATTGGAATGAAGACAACGATAATATCGCCAAAATCAGTGGTTGACTCCACTCGGAAAGCAGGGCTTGGCCACTCGAACCATAGCTACATAGACTTCTACTGCATATGTATAATTCATCGTCTTTAAAATGGGTATCTATACTATTGTACATTTGCCATTCCACAAGTTGTTTATGTAAATATTATATGATTAGAGTGTTTCGGGGCATTGTCTCAAACCCGGACATATTGATAATGATGAGTCTATGTGTGCCGGACAAATACGTAACGCGGCGGCGGCGGCCACTACTGTTTGCTGTGCCCGTCGCACGAACTAACCTGTTAGCCAAGACTCCGTTGATCCGTACGTTGCACATACTAAATCGAGTTGCCAATAAAATTGACCTATTTATATGCTCAGTTGCAGAATTTAAGACATGCACTCTATTTCACTTATGTTATGACACAAATGAATAATTCATATTTCCGCTGATACTTTTTATTATATACCAGACATTTTTAATTTGTATTAATTTGTATTGTCATTTGATTGGTGTAATTGACATTAATACCTATTAATTAGTTTACATTAATGATTAACATTATTTATTATTAGAAATTATATTTATCTTATGGACTTTTGTAATTATTGACATGAATTTTTGAGTTTGTAATTATTGACAGGAAATTTAAATTGTAATTATTGACATGGATTTTAATTTGTAATTATTGACATGGTTTTTAACTTTTAATAATGGACGTTGACTTATTTATCATAATGCATAGTAGTTGAATTTGATTTAATTGGTAATATTTTAGATTAGACTGTAATTTTAATTATTGCTTTTCGTTTGTATTGTTTGGTGAAGGTATTTAGTCATTTCTTTAATCATATTATGTTACATACACGATTGAATTAGGACACTCCTGTAATAATTTGTGTATATGAATTTTGCAAATAAAATAAAAAATAAATAAAAAAATATTTGTACTTGCATCAAGTATGACGTTTATACAAATAATCTGAGTCATGTCATGGTTACAAGGTTACAATTACAGTCTGTCGTTAAGTTATTGTCATGTTATTGTAATGAAAATTTATTTCTAATACTTTCTAAGGGGAATGACGAGGATAACAAAAAAACAACGTTTCATGATCATGTACACTTTATCTACACCGCGCACTTACAGTCGAGTTCGACCACTATTATCACAGAATAAGCAATAGTAGACAGAAGCGTCGCTCTCGAACAAAACTCAAGTTTAGATATAATAATTAGTCTACTCTAAAGACCGCGACTAAACATAGAAATAAACAAGTACAATTTGAAAAAATTAATACCGACTTCCATTCTATTCGGTTATTGGAGTGTATCTGGACCGAATTTGATGAAGAAAAAAGAAGGGTTTGAGGTAGAAAAAACCCTCGTGTGCATCGCGAGGGTAATCTTCAAGTCTACATTATACCCATCGTATTAATCGGTTGGAATCAGCAAGTCTCCAGTTCATTCAGAAATCTTTTGTTATAGCGTAAGCCTGATGCGGACAGATCAAGCACCTCCTCCTTTTTTTGAAATCTGGTATGAATGTACTGTACAGTGGACATAATATAAAACAGCCTTCATGTATATTGGTATTGGAATGCGTTGTTACAGATCGTCCGCACAGATCGGAGCATGGAGCAGATCGTGTTCCCCATCCCGGAGATCTGCGAGTATCTGCCGGCCGACAGTAAGCACCGCGTGCTGCAGAGTGCAGAGCGCGACGACCAGGGCAGCAAGGTGGCGGACTTCTTCTGTCGGCTCGACAACCTCTTCCACGAGATGAAGTGGCAGAAGAAACTGAGAGGTCAGCCACACACACATTTGCGTTTTTTTATGGGATAGGTTGGCAAACGAGCATAGGGCTCATCTGATGGTAAGTGATAGCGTCGCCCATGGACATCCGCAATACCAGAGTTCTCGCGGATGCGTTGCCGACCTTTGAAACGCAATAGCAAGCTATGTTACTTCACGTCGGTGTGGGAGTGTGGTACTTCCCCGGTCGTGCCGGCCCATTCGGCTGTAACTTATATAACTTATATTGTATAACTGTAAATTATATCAGGAAGAGTAACTGCCTTAAAAAAATGACCCAATAAAAGCCGTGCTAAATCAATACACATCGTTCACGCCGCTATGACTCAGCTGTCATAGTAGACGTTGCAGCACGCGCGTGGACCAATCCCTGCTTTCCTTCTGAAATGTAAACCAATCACCGAACATGTCTATTTGTAACCTCGGAAGTAATTCGTATTTGGAATCATACGTGGTTTTGGTTTAAAGGACCACTCTGTGTGGAATTTGTTCTGAGTTATGTTATTTCTTCGTAGGCTGTAACCCACAAAGCCACACATACAGTACAGGGTCAAAGCGTGGCACTACCACCAACAAAATAAGAACTAAGAAGAGCGTAGAACTATAGCATCTCTAAGCATCCCAGGTCAACATAGGGTGGCGATTAACACAGCTTACGGCTGCACTAATGGTCATCGCTTCTTGATTCCACCTCCGCTTTCCATGAGGCGAGAGGAGTCACTTTGATGAAACATTATAAAAAGTAAAATATACTAAATACAATGTTCAATAGATTTATATTGTATTTATTTATTTAAAGCACAAAACAGATCACAATCATAAAATATAGATTCTATTATTTTTATTATTATTTTTTATATTGTTGAAGCACTCGCAGTAGAGCTCGACTTGGCGATCTTAACAGATCAACAATTTAAGCAACACTTGCTACGGGAAGGGATTGGATGGGTGACCGCTAGTGGCATTATTCAACTGAGCGCTTCCGTGTTTCGGCACGTTAAGCCGGCACGTCCCGGTTATTTGTCTTAGGACAACAGTCGTTAGGTTATGGTTCGGGCGGCTTGATGACTACATTTTGCCAGGCTAGTGTAGTAGTAGGCTAGTGCATACCCACCAAGCCGCATTGGGCCCGCGTGTTAGATTCTGGTTCAACTCGAATAAGGATCGAGTCCCAGCAGTGGAGAAATAATGGGCTGATTATGTATTATGTAGTTTTGCTCAGTTGTCAGAGACGCAATGGATAGACACCGATGGAAGCAGATCATTAGATCTCGGTGTACACGATCCTCAGTCATGAGGAAACAATCACAGAGTTAGTAATTTTTATTATAAATTGTAATTTGTACTAGAAATGTTTTTAAAAGCATTAATTCCTCATTTGTTTCAAATGGAGTTCGAATATAATTTGTACACCTTTTTTCCTTCGGCTCATGATGAACGATGCCACCATTGTTAAGAGCACGAATCGTTTGCAAAACAGTATTCGTAGAATTTTAAACGTGGTTCGTCGCAAAAACTATAACAATTCAATTCTATCTGTGCCACAATTGTACTAGATAAATGATAGTTTGTACTGTATAAAACACAACGATACGATTACGTTATACTTACGCAAATTTTCAAAGGTCTAAAGGTAGTCAATTGTACAGTTGGTACGGCACAAGGCGCAAACAAATAATTAAGTATATTATTATTATCTTTAAATATATACACACAGCAGGACCTCTTTAATCCGAACCTGTCTATAATCCGAACGCCCCGCTCCTTCACTCACCGTCTCACCACTTGCTTACCGAATGTCGAGTGGAGGTGTCGTGCGCCTTTGTTTGTTGTTTATTGTTAATGAAATTGGACATAGAGGTAGCAGACACCCTCGAATAACATATAGGTTTCTTTTTATCGTCATCATCACCGCGCGGGTAAACCCGCGAGGCGCAACTGGTATCTATTATAATCCGAACGCTCCGTGAGTCCGAACGGGGGGTAAGTTTTCGTGTTCGGATTAAAGAGGTCGTAACTGTATTACCGACTACTGTGATCATCATCATCATCTCAGCCGTAGGACGTCCACTGCTGAACATACGCCTCCCCCATGATTTTCCAAAAGGACCGGTTGGAAGCGGCCTGCATCCAACGTCGTCCTGTGACCTTCCTCAGGTCGTCTGTCCAACGACGACCTACGCTGCGCTTGCCGGTCCGTGGTCTCCACTCCAGAACCTTTCGGCCCCATCGGCCATCTGTTCTGCGTGCTATGTGCCCTGCCCACTGCCACTTCAACTGGCTAATCTTCTGGGCTATGTCGGTGACTTTCGTTCTTCTACGGATCTCCTCATTTCTGATTCGATCACGTAGAGAAACCCCGAGCATAGCCCTCTCCATAGCTCGTTGTGCGACTTTGAGCTTTTCTATGAGGCCCATAGTAAGAGACCACGTTTCAGTGCCATAAGTCATCACTGGTAACACACATTGGTCGAAGACTCTTGTCTTGAGGCACTGAGGTATTTTTGACGAGAAGACTTCGCGAAGTTTCCGGAACGCTGCCAACTCCAACTCCAACTAGGCTGGGCAGCGTTCCGGAAACTACTGTGATAACTAACGGTAATGATCCGTACATTTCAAGTAAATTTAATCATACACTTTTATTGATATTTTAACACCGTAATACTGTCAAAGACCGCTCAATTCGTGGAGTGAGGCCCTGGTGACTTGTAATACAGGTTTTCACAAACCTACTTCAGGCACCAGTCTCTCACAAAGCCTCCTTCTCCACCTTGAGCCGTAATCCTCATGTGTGAGGGTCGTGACCTCTTCCATCTATCCTTTCTTATAAGATATTACGCCAGTGTGCTCGGTTACCGTCTATGTGTAGACAACACACTCTCACAAAGCAGGTTTACATAAGTTAAAGAATTACGGCTTACGTTGTCAATAAGAACCTTTGTCGAGAGAAAACAAACTGATTTTATTATTATTGTTTTCTCATCGCGTTTATTTCACAGATTTCATCTGGTCTGTAACCAATATTTATAAGGCCTATTTGGTGTGAAATATACAAACATTGTGGATGGATGATACTCGTAACATGGTATATCTATTACAAAAATGAGGAACATAGTAAGGCTGTTGACATGACTTATAAGTGATAAGGGAGATACAGGGCTATGAACAAGACTACAGCTCCTGCCAATTTGAGTCTCATCCTAAATATTTAGGCAGGTGGTGACTTGCCACCCACTAAACGGGCCACCATTATTGGCTACGAAAGGGGCAACGTTGGTATGGATGACTAAAGAACTTCGAAAGGTGTGCTGCGGTTAGCGCTACTTCCGGTGTTATGCCCTCTAACACTTCCACCCTTGGAGCTTTTTGTTACAAGGCAAGTCGGACGTCAGGGGTCTCATTTAGCCCCGTCAGGTGTTTTATTTAGGGAGAATCGGGGTCCACGATGTCGCCACTCACCGACGGCTCGCCACAAAACCGCCCCTACAGTAATTATGATTATATATAAAGTAATTGTTATTATCACTAATAATAGAATTAATAAGTTTGATTTATCTGTATTCCAGGTCAGCCGCTGCTGTTCTGGGTATCTTCATACATGTCTTTGTGGAGCAACATACTGTTCAACTTCGCTGTTCTAATCAACGTTATAGTGGCTTTTTTCTATCCCTTTCAAGACGAGAATCCAAGTGAGTATATACCATAACATACGGTAAATATGGTAAGAGTTAATGCAACAGGGGAGCTATGGATCTTAGGAAGTGAACATGCAAGACCTATGTCTGACTATCCTTTCGGGAATCACGCGTGTTATGCACTAGTACACGAATATGCATTAGTTTTATAGTGACATATAAACTGAAATTATCACATACATCGCAAATGGTACTATTGGGTGATGGGGAAGGCATATGTTCAGCAGTGGACGTCCTACGATTGAGATGATGATGATGATGATGATGACATTGTAAAATGTTATTTACATTGAGAATGTTACGTGGTTAGTGAAAAGGTCAAATACAAGCTTATAAATTCCTGGCTGTGCTCCGCGGTTTCACACGCATGGTGATGAATAATGATGATGATGAATATGCTACCATTTAAAGCAATTTGTTTGTTTAAACTGTTATTCACGGCAGGCTATGTTCAATCCCTTATTATATACCCCATTAGTTCATACGAGCTATAGTGCAAACGCGTACCTAGTGCGTGTGAGTAGAAGCTTCAATATGGCGTTTAAACAATTACATACAGACTTATTCTGTTCGAACATTGTAAATAAGTTTGTGAGTAAATGCTACGAGTATCTTGAGTTGATAGTGTATGTTGTAACTAACTAATTATTAAGTGAGCATGGTTAAAATTATTCTATTGTTGTACGCGTTGTCCTATAACTGGCCCTATGTTTCTAAAAATATTGATTTAAAATTGTTAATAGACTGTTGGATGGTCAATTAAATAAGTAAATTAATAGTATTATTTTATAGCTGTACACTATTATATATAACCAGCGTACCCGCCAGCGGCTTTGCTCGCTTTACCCCCTCACAACATGAAAGGCATCAACTGCCAAAATTACTAAGGTAGTATAATATAATAGTATACTTACACTAGTATTACCTACACTAACAAGAATGACTATTAGGCCTAGCTGGCTAATTGGAAATTAATAGGAACATTAGAAATATGAATATAATAGCTAACTAACGTGATCTGGGAATTCACATCACTTGTAGGTCCAAATCATTTTTCTTCAATCACTCTTGCCATTTTCAGTGTAGACACAGAGTCACAAATGAGTTTTTTATAGAACTGCTTACTCGTAATTTCTTCAAAAGGACGTTTCCAAAACCAGACAAGCCGTACACAATACAACCGCTTCAATATATTCTCGCTAGTCTTCGAGACGTAATAAAATATATATCAGGTAAATCTTAAGCCCAAATCTATTCTCGGAACTTCTCACCAATAATCTATACTTTCTTTATTATCTTGGGCCACTTATCAGCTCCAAATCTATTCTCCGAACTTCGATCCTTCTCTATTGGTCAGCCATGTAGTATCGTATATCCTTTTGGGTCCGAATCTCTCCCTCTCTTCCAAAATCCCTTCTTTTTTGGAATCATGTTCCAACGGTTTGGGCTGCGCGTTTATGAATCAACCAATCATTTAAGATAAGTTACTACTAATACATTACTAGCTTCGCCCCGCGCTTTTACCGCGCGAATGATGAATGATGATATTCTATGTCCTTCGCCGGGATATGATTATCCCCTTGCCTAATTTCATTTCGATCCGTGCAGCTGTTTAGGCGTAAAAAAAAATCACAGCAGACAGAGAGTAATTACAAACGTTTTTGTAATATTATAGTATGAAAGGGCGCACGGTTTTGCCCGCTTGCGTAGTGACTATCCCACAGGTAAAATTTTACCTTACTAAAAATATACAAAGGATACCTTATTCATGATACAGGCTATCTCTGTACCAAGTTCAAGTTCATGTGCCAGCAAAATAGATTCAGCAATTTTCGTGAAATAACCAACTAAAACATATATCTATATATATATAAAAATGTACCCGTATTTATCCTAGTCAACGCTATAAACTTGAGGACGGTTTTACCGATTTCATTCATCTATTTTAAATGTTTCCTAATAGTTCGTAGAAGGTTCTTACGTTAAAAAATATCATGAAAAGCTGATGTTATGTCGAGGCCGAATGCCGAGCCTACTACGCGAGCGAAGTCGCGGGCAGTCGCTAGTCTATATTATAAAAGTAAACCCCTACTTTTATTTAATTATTTATTTATTTATTTTATTTATGTACTCTTCCTGGTCACGCTATAACTTGAGAACGGCTTAACTGATTTCATTCATATTTTTTAAATGTTTTCTCATATTTCTTAGAAGGTTACGTTAAAAAATCTAAGAAAAGATGGGATGTGTTGGCGAAGCCAAAGGCCGAGCCTACTACACAATCGAAGTCGCGGCTAGTGCATTTAGAAAATTGAATAGTTTTGATTATGCGTCTTCCAAATTATTAATTTAATTCAAACACGCAAAACTGGTTTTCTGCTTACTTTGTCTCTACAAAATAACAACGTTATCATGATATATTTCGAGTACATTGTATTGGCCTATTTTCGCATGTAAGTCACAAGCCTCGGTGGCGCAGTAGGCAGCGCGTAAGTCTCATAATCTTAAGGTCGTGAGTTCGATCCTCACCCGGGGCATATCTTTTTGTGTGTTCTTATTTTTTTTCTTGCATGGGTTTATACATTTTAGCTATATATTTAAGGATATTTAGGTGACCTTGAGCGTTTAGACATTTTGTGTTTAATTTTTTTTCCATACATAGGTTTATATATTTTATATATATATCCCGATATTTGAGTGACTGTGACTGAGAGTTTCGATATTCCATGCAATAACTACTTTCATTAAAAAAAACATGCAAGTCGTACTTTTTAAACGTTTATATTTACTACTAGCTGTGCTCCGCGGTTTCACCTGCGCGTATTTATCAAATGATTATGTGATAATCCAGTTTCTCACCTATGTACCTACCAAATATCATCGAAATAAGTTTAGCCTTTTCAAACTATTCGTATCCATTAAATCTGGTGATGATCGGCTAAGAAGTGCCTAGGGCCTATATCCAATACCTACTAGCCAATGTCCGCTGATTGTGTTGTGCAGAATAAAGTACTATATGTGTTAATAAAGAAAAGAAGTAACATACGAGTACATTAGATTATTTAATTATTTCAATCATTTCGTGTCGAGATTATTTTTAATTTGAGATTGATGTGCACGCCGCACTAGCTGCACGCCGCGGTTTCATCCGCGTGCTGGTGGAAGAAGATTATGATGACGAAAATATCTTATGTCCTATGTGCATATGATTATATAATTTCCCGGGATATAGTATATCTACCTCCTTGCCGAATTTCATCACGATCCGTTTAGCCGATAAAGTGTATACACACATTTATAATATAGTTAGGATAGCTATGCGAAATCGTCGCTACATGTCGCTGCAGTCATGATTTGGAACCCGACTGCAGACGGCAACTGCAGATGGCATCAATCGTTTGAAAAGCGATACGAAAGGTTTCGTTTAAAAGCTTTTCAGTTGTTTTACTAGGTAGATTGGTACTCGCGAGCGGTACTACTGATCTGCGGGCGAGCGAGAGTGACGCCTGCCGCTCGATGACGCGAATGGTATTTCATAGAAATACATAGAAACCAGTAGTTTCGCTGCGACACGTTTGCTGCGGATTCCTGTAGCTGGCTTCCAACTAGCACCTTTGTTTTTTTTTTAATCGGTCCTGTAGTTTTCCTATTCAATTCAAATAAGCAAACAAATCTTTTCTTCTTATAATTTTAGTAAGTATATAAATGATTATGAAATATGTGTCCTTTTTAGTGAGCAAATGAACAAGTCGTCTGCCTGCTGGTTAGCGACAAACTGTATTTTTTTACACTTGATAGGATATTGTTTGACCAGTATCTCACTTGATGGCCAGTGATGATGTAGTCGAAGGATATCACACTAGACATAGAATAGCAACAGATTTCCTCCGGGGTGGTAGCTATCCAGGCGGACACCACAAGTGGCCTGCCACCATGCTGAGAAGTCCATCACGATGTTACCTACATCGAAAGGTCAATGCCGTGGCTGTCTGTCTTGAGAGCCGATCCTTGTTGGCCCTGGCCCATCATCGGTATATATGCACGTAGTTCACACATCATTGTACGAATTGCGTATGGTACCATTATGTATATCAGGAGTTAACATTAGAAACGAGATATGTATTTTGAAATTATTTTTTTGAATTTCCGGTATTTCGGCACTGTTGGCAACTTTAACCGGGATGATGTGTTTCAACTTTAGAGGTCCCGAAACCCAGTGAAGCTTTGTACACGTCAAACGGATACCGTTACTTTCGTCACAGCAGATGCGAGTGATTTCTGTGACAGTGGTAGGTGCGCTGAACGCATAAAACGCAACAGATGGAGGGTAGGCTGTTTCGTTAGTACTTAGTGTCACTCACCCACATAGGCAGTTCAGTTTACTCGTGATCATGGCGTTTGCGACAGTGCCGAAATATCGAGAGTGGAAACTAAAAGGATTACACCGTAAACATCCCGTTTTAATGTTAACTCTTCTAAAAAATTGGGATAGTTTAAAACTTATATTATATTTAACATTATAATTTGGTTCAGAGCTGGGTCAGCACCTATCCCTGGTGGTGTGGTGCGTATCGGGAGTGGCCGGCGCGCTGGTCACCTGCTTGCCGAGGTCCTCGGGCATCCGCGCGTTGCTCGCCAGTGGCATCGTACGGCTCATGTACTCCGCCGGCCCCGAGCCCACCTTGTGGACGCTGGCTATGCTTACTGTGAGTACTATTCCAGATTATTATAGTTCCAGATTGTCGAACCGTAGCGACATTAATTCGCCTTTACCGTACACTGCGCTTAAAACTCTCTTGGCAGCCAAACCTAACCTGTGATTTGTTTGCTGATGTATGGCAGAGTATTTTGTCCGCATGTTTGGATTTTCGTAATATAATTATTCATTTTATATTTTAAATATAATTATTTGTAATAATGCTTTTTAAATATAATTTTACGTTTACTGTATAATTATTAGTTATATTGTGTTATCTAAAATAATATATACCAATGTGTAGGTATTATAATTAACAATAATTAATGTAATTGGTGTAAACTGTTTTAATTATAGAAATAAATAAAGTGAATAAATAATTTGAATTTAAAGAACCGGCTACATTGTTCCCGAAAAAATACTACGACTGCCGAACTACGTAGTATCGTTTGATTTCGAATTATCTACTGTGAAAGTCAAAAAGCACAAATACACTCTAGGGTGATGAAAATACATGCGATATATATAAAAGCAACTTCCCCGAATTTGTGTCTGGATTCGTTAAATCTATATACATTTTGATATCTTTGAATGGGAGTTTCTATTGATAATTTTTTAATGTTATTGTTATTTGTTCTACATATGTTCTCACCCTGGTGCTTTAAGATATATCTTGTAAACAGTTTAAAACAAATAATGCACATACCAACTTAGCATTAGAAATTAAGTATTAACTTAGGCGAGAGGGAGTCACTTTGATGAACCATTACAAAAAATAAATAAAAATAAAGTAAACAAAGTAACATAAGTCCATTTAGTGTACCTATTATTACAAATTTTTTTTATTATTATAACTAGCCGCTACAGACTCCAGAGTCCGTGCCATATTTTAGTTTTTTTTAGCAAATTTATCAAATCTTAATATAATTAAAAAAGAGACAATGCATACTTAATTAGAGGACATGGGATTTTCATGTTAAAGTACTTAATTAAGGGCTATATTGTTTCTGAGTTTGCTTCAGTATTCAGAGCAGACCGGTCTCCGCAGACAGCTCCCGTTCACGAGTTGACACATGTGGCAGCCATCGCCTTCCTCAACCATATTTGAGGGAAGATGGCGACTCGCCACACGACGCCACCGCCTGCCAACTCAGTTTTGTGAGCGTGTCTGCTCTGTATGCTCATATTTACTCTTTGTCAAATACAGCTTAATTTAAATAATTACTAATATTAACTTATTCGCTTAGATACCCGTACTGCGCTGAAGCAGAGCCTCAATTACTACTTCGTTTATTACAATTTAGTATATATATATATTACAAAAAAATATAAATTAAGTGTCTCTAGAAAACAATTAGTTCCCCTATATCCCCTAAATGAGCATGTTATGTTGTACTTTCAAAATAATTGTTTAATAATAAATCGCCAAAAGTTTAAAAAAGTCACGGACCCTGGAGTCTGTGGAGTGTAGTTATAAAAAATAAATACATTTATATATTAATAAACTATAATATATAAATTAATAAAAAATAAATAATTAATATTTCCTCGGACAGATAGTGGTGAAAGGCGTCCACCTGGTGAGCATAATGGGTAACCAGGGGACGCTCTCCAAGTCCACCCGGTACGTGATCACAGACCCCGAGCTGCTGTACCACAGCGTCTATCTCGCGTTCTGCTTCCTCGGCATGTGCTGCCACCCATTCTTCTTTTCGGTTCTGGTGAGTATCATACACACACACACAATAACACATACATGCATACATGCATACATGCATACATACATACATACATCCATCCATACATACATACATACATACATACATACATACATACATACATACATACCTACATACATACACACATACATACACACATACACACACACACATACACACAAACACATATCCGCACGTACACTTTTATATTATATAATGTAAACTATTCGAAACTTGGAATCTCCTACTGTCCAGTAAATAAGTATGTAATTTACTTACTGGACAGTAGGTCATCCTCTTTAGATCTGCTTAGAAAAAAACATAGTACCAGCACAGATTTTAGTTTAGCCATTTTAACATGGTTAACAGGAAGGAGGCTCCAAATATACATATATCTATCTCTCTTTTCGGTATGAGATTTTATGAGATAGATATATTTTTGGAGCCTAAAGTCACGTCGCAATAATCTATCTATCCACGGTTTACCTTACTACCGATAGCAATTTGACATAACGTGTATACAAATAGTGTCAAATATATATCTCTAGTAAGGTAAACCGGCGATAGATAGATTATTAGGACCGGCCGTTAAACAGTCTGACACTTAACGCGACGCAGAAAAAGTATGCACGTTTTGTACTTAGTAATGTTGTAGAAGTATAGTGTGTGATTTTATGTTCGTATTTAGTAATTTCAGTTTATAAATCATGTTGGATTAAAACGTTTCCAATTTAAAATTAACATGGAGATTAAAAATAATAATTTACATTTATTTACTAAAACATTCATGTAATGTAAAAATAGAACAATGTTCAAAACTAAACGCAAACTTTTTAGTAAAAAAAAAGACTAGCGGGATTGCACATTCAATTGCGACAATTGTGTTTTAATTTACCATGTGAACATAGATAATCCTAAAAACTGAGTTCAAGACAATCTGATTCGGAAATAGATGGCACTCGCAACTGCCATAAATTTTAAAAAAACACACCTCCCGAACAAAAGACGATCGCGCCCATACAAAATGTAAATACTTAAAACGCCGCAACCGTTCAAGATAGGTACGGGATGTTTATCCTAATTTAAAAGAAGAGGCCGAAATAGCAAAAAAACAGTTTACTTCCTCCAAAATCCACGGAGCGCTATATGAAAACATATGAAAAATTTATGAAGTGGAAGGCAGAAAAACAAGCAAACAGTTGGTCTGAAAATACCATTTTTGAGAAAAGCATTATACAAGCCTCAACCAGTAAGAAAGCCATCCTGGCCTCGTATATAACCGGACCGAACCGCAGGTGAGGTGAGGAACTCATACTTGGCCAGGAAGCCTTACTTGCTGGATTCTGCAGTAATGTACTATTATTTTATTGTGTTGAAAGTTTCATTGTGAAAACACTTTACATATACGTACATTTTATTAAGGATGAGGTTTACATAATGTTATTTGTTGAATGACATTACTTGAAATTTCAACTTGGCGGCCTTTAATTTTGCGTCATCAGTGCATGCAATCTGTTTTGTACCACGTCTGTAAGAGGGGTGACACTTATGCAAATTCCCGTACATTTTCCCTGTGGTTTGCAAGTCAGTTGTCTTGGTGGTAACTCTACAGTTCCTCCAGTAAATCCTCCCTAAAAACTTTTTAGTTCAAGTTTTTTGGAACAGATTGAACGGCATAAGACCAAACTACTAATGAGTAATAACATCTTAGGTACTGCATAGCCACATTGTAACTTGAAGGGTGGGTGTGACGCTTATAACTTATAATGTATATCCTGAGAGTATTTTGGTCGTATTGTCATATAATTGTATAATAATCATACGCAATAGTTCCTGGTAGCTGTCGTCCGGCCGGCCATGTTAAAACGACCGACTCTCCCTTTTGTGGATTTAATAAACGTTGCGTGGAGGTAAAAACCTTGTGTGGATTAATGAACCTTGTTTTGATTAATGTTATATTTACTTATTTATTATTACATTTACATTACATTCATATTTGACTAAATGACAGTAAATTCTTTGGGATTGTCAAAATGTATAAATTGATTATAAATGTATTGATACAAAATTTTATAGGCCTGCAAAGGCAAGTTTGGCTGCATTATGCATATATGAAATTTGGTTCCTAAAACTTATGAAATAAATGATTATGATTATGAATGAACCTTATGCAACATTAATGAACCTCATGTGGATTTAATGAACTTCGTGTGGAGTTAATGAACCTTGTGTGGAGTTAATAAATCTTGTGCAGCTAAAGCAAACCCTTTGCTTCGTTCCCAGCTCCTAGACATTGTGTACCGCGAAGAGACCCTACTGAACGTGATGCGATCAGTAACACGCAACGGGCGGTCGATCCTGCTGACGGCCGTGCTGGCGCTGGTGCTGGTCTACATGTTCTCCATCGTCGGGTACATGTTCTTCCGCGACCACTTCCTACTCACCGTCGACCGTCCTGACGGTCAGTACAAATTTAATTTAATGAGATTTTAAGATTGGATGCTTAAAGCTGCTGTATTAACATTATATTATGCATGTTGAAAACATAGCGATACAGTTTCTACTATCACAGTAATGTTAGAAATGCAAATGTATATAGAGTATGTTGTGTACGTTTATTACTTTCTTGAATTAAACTCTTCAGATAAATATTATATATATATTTTATTCAAAAGGATCCCAAATATAAGAGCATCATTATTACAAAACATGACAAGTTTTACTTCTGAAGTTCGATACATTCGTTTCCAGGCGATGATGACCCCAGATTCGACCCGCCTTCTTGCACCGAAGACCCTTCCTCCAAGTACATGAGTTCAACCAACCAGCAGTGTTCTCGTCCCGCGAGGTTCGTCTCCGTAGGGGGAGAGTTGCGGGAGAGGAGCTGCGACTCCCTCATCATGTGCATCGTGACGACGCTCAACCAAGGGCTGAGGAACGGAGGCGGGATCGGGGACATACTGCGCGCGCCGGCTAGTTTCGTGAGTGTTTGCTACAGTGCCATCTAGTAGCAGTTTGTGTGTACTATGTAACTCTTCGTCCCGTGATGCGTCATTCCCCCGCACTATAATTCCACATCATGGGAGGCTTGGATACAGTTCTGGAGTTCACTGCCATCTTTGGCCTAGTTTTTCAGGGATAAACCTGCAAATAGAAAAACTTTGGTTACTCATAACTCGTAATTAACTACTTCTTGTGACGCAATATTTAGGTCCCATTTGTACGCAACCTTCTGCGTTTGTGGTTTTAGTATTACTACACCTATGCGTATGCGTTAAAATGCGTTTTAATTCACTGTTTAGATGTCCAGTACACTGTCATAACTTCGATGAAACCAACGGACAATGTTCCTCTCTTCACTTTTTTGTTACACGCTGTATATTTTATCGAAATTGAATCAACTCTTATTGAAGGAAAAGACACGTGTACTTTATCGAAATTGATGCAGCTCAGAAGAAACGCAAGAGTTTTCTTTTCTTTTGTCGGTTTTAGTTTTTATAAAACAATGGTTGTCTGTAGAGTCGGTTTACAGGCGATCATTTTACGTGATAACGTCATTAAACAAGCCGAACGCTTAGGTCGATCGTGCCTCTCTATCGCTTGTTCCGCGCTCTCGCTTGCACGCTCGGCTAAGGCGGAATGTGACAATGAGTAATACTTTTTCGTGCGTGCAGCCGGCATTCGTCGATTTATAAGGTCACGTCAAAAATAAACTTTTTGAATTGTATTCCAGGAGCCACTGTACGTAGCGCGCGTGGTGTACGACCTGCTGTTCTTCTTCGTAGTGATCATCATCGTGCTCAACCTGATATTCGGCGTGATTATCGACACCTTCGCCGATCTGCGCAGTGAGAAGCAGCAGAAGGAGCTCATACTGAAGAACACGTGCTTTATATGCGGTAAGTACTACATCATACTTACTTATATTTTAGCGTTCTCATTAAAAAAACCTTGAGGGCGGCCGACAGGGGAATTACGTATCTCAGTAACAATCAATGTTGATTGAAATCATGCCGCCATTAAGGCTTTGCCAGTATTCACTACTCCAGCAAAAATATTAGCAAGTTGATGACTAGAGCTGACAAAAGTGACATTGAGCGCCATTTTTTTTAAATTTCAATCAAGTTTGATTGCAACCCAATTGGTATATAATAGCCCTGCAGGTCTCATACTAAGTCACAGTTATGTCACGGTTTTGTGATCTATGTGTGACAATCAAACATATGATAGTAATAAATACCAACTCTTCACCGAGAAAACCAATCTTCATCTTTTTCTAGTCAATTCTTTGTTATGTCTCTGTGCTTTCAAAAATGTCTGTACTATGTTAATTTAATTTATGGACTCGGGCTTAACTTTGCGGAAATCCATATTAATATGATAATGAAACAAAATATAAATAATAAATTGCACGTGTGTTGCCTTTACATCCGCATGCATTTTATGATGGAGGGAGAGCGGTGCGCCCTGCATCTATCGCATAAGCCTTTTCCAATGGAATTATCACTAAATATTTTGGGTTATTCCCATTTGACCCCATTGGTCTGCCTCTGGTACATTAAATTTTTCTCCGTGTGGCTCCACTGGGGCGGATGAGAACAACAAATTCTTTTGTACCACTTAGAAAAAAATGCTATAAACAAACCCCATGTATACACATGTACTGGGGGCAAACTAGACTAACCCAATATTTAATAATAATTTTTTAAATCAAAATATAAACCTAAAGTACAAAAGCTAAACTATAGAAGGATAAATAGAGTCGAGTTAGTGATCGTTTGTCGTTTGCAGGTTTGAACAGGTCAGCATTCGACAACAAGACAGTCTCGTTCGAGGAACACATAAAGAGCGAACACAACATGTGGCACTACCTCTACTTCATGGTCCTAGTGCGCGTCAAGGACCCCACGGAGTTCACCGGCCCCGAGAGCTACGTGCACTCAATGATCAAGGTATTATTGTTTCGTATCGACAAGACAGTCTCGTTCGAGGAACACATAAAGAGCGAACACAACATGTGGCACTACCTCTACTTCATGGTCCTAGTGCGCGTCAAGGACCCCACGGAGTTCACCGGCCCCGAGAGCTACGTGCACTCAATGATCAAGGTATTATTGTTTCGTATCGACAAGACAGTCTCGTTCGAGGAACACATAAAGAGCGAACACAACATGTGGCACTACCTCTACTTCATGGTCCTAGTGCGCGTCAAGGACCCCACGGAGTTCACCGGCCCCGAGAGCTACGTGCACTCAATGATCAAGGTATTATTGTTTCGTATCGACAAGACAGTCTCGTTCGAGGAACACATAAAGAGCGAACACAACATGTGGCACTACCTCTACTTCATGGTCCTAGTGCGCGTCAAGGACCCCACGGAGTTCACCGGCCCCGAGAGCTACGTGCACTCAATGATCAAGGTATTATTGTTATTTTTTATACATAGGTTGGAAACAATAACATACAGAAATAGGACCTTTTTAAAATGAATACAGTTGATTGTGTGATTTTATTTGTAATTTTTTTACAGCACTCTCAATCAGGATGACCAACGCAAGAAAAATAATAAGTGGTATAAACAATTACTACGAGTATTTTTTCTTATTAAAAAAGATGGTGCGAACAAAGATTAAACAAAAAAATATGGTTTCAAGTGATGAGGATCTGGTTTTCACGCCTGACTCGGTACACTCAGGCAAAGGTCTTGAAAAATTTTTATCTCAAATTTTTTATTAAATGACTCTTATCAAGTGTGCTGAAAAGAAAGTGAAATGATTGTCTAAAAATGGGTTGAGATAATGTTTTAGGGATCATTTATGTCAGTTATAACTGATAACGTACATACCGGTACACCCCCAAACTGTAACATTTTACGGTTTGGGGGTGTACGCGTTTAATTACTCCCATAAACTTTCGAATTATTATCACGTCAAGATAGTGTTCTAGCCGCTAGCTTATCAGCCTGCTTTGGATTTACTTAATTGATTTCTGCATACGAATTCAATCTGCGTAAAGACTAAAAGCACTTTATATATACGTCATAGATAGATAGATAGATAGATAGATAAACTCTTTATTGAACACCTTAAACTAAAACAAAATTTTTAAAAATATTTAGCTTATATTAGTGAACAATAGGCGGCCTTATCGCTCAAAACGATCTCTTCCAGACAACCTTTGGATGGAGAGGAGCAAGTTTTGACAAGGGATGGCGGTGTACAATATAGTTCATAGTAATTATATTTATAAATATCTACAATATAGATAATAAATATGTTCTTACACAATATATACATACAAAAATACATACATATATACTTATATATATAAATATATATAAACATATAAATACGATGTTTACACGTATGGAGCTTATACTAGCACGACAGGTAATGATCCTTAACTTTGTCTTTAAAAACATTTAAGGACGGAGCTCGCTTGCTATCAAGTGGCAATGCATTCCAGAGTCTGACGGCTTCGACCGAAAACGATCGGTCATAAAACGAGGTAGTGTGTGGAGGGAATTTAAGGCGCGCTCGTACCCTGATTAAAGAAAAAGCAGAATTTTTGAACACCTAGTGTAACGTAACAGATCGATAGTATATTATGAAAAAAATACAAAGGTCAGAAAAGGAATAGGAAAAGAGTAATAACCGAATAGAATTCATAAATATAACTCTCATTCAGCAGAAAAAAATCCTGAATAGGTCCACAAAAATAAACTTTCACGTCCTAACTCTCAGAATTTTCAGCGATAACACTATATATTTTTTACGTAATACTTAGCCAACGTATAGTACTAAAGTAATAACCAGCAGTTTTTTCAATTGTGTTAGTATATATCGAAAAATATAAAGAAAACGTACAAAATTAACGCATTTTCGCATTACATCGTCCAATCTAACAAGCGATTTTCAACCTTACGTAAAGCATCGTAAATTATTTTAAAATTGGGGTTGGACCGCGTCTTAAGCATAAGATTCTCTGATGACCGTAAGCAAAGAGAATTAGAGGCATTAAGATATTCGAAACGCTCTTTAATGTACTGGGGTGAAGAAGGGTTGAATAAAATATTGTAGAGAAGAGATAGGATGTGAGCATTCCGGCGATGTCGTATAGGAAGCCACTTGAGCTTAGTGCGAAATTCAGAAACGTGGTCGTATTTGCATATGAACCTTATTGAAAAGTTTTGAAGACGCTCAAGTTTGTTAAGCTGGTCCTCCGTAAGGTCTAAATAGCAGGCGTCTGCGTAATCAAGAATCGGTAACAGAAGAGACTGTGCAAGCGCAACTTTAGTGGCTGTTGGCAAAAAGTTTCTCAGTCTTCTGAGTGAACCTGCGGCAGCAAACGTTTTACGGCTAACGGTTTCCAATTGTGGGATCCAGGTTAGGCATTCATCAAAAATAATCCCAAGATTTTTTACTGTTTTGCTGTATGGAATTTTCACACCCTCAAAGAAAATATTTGGTAAACTGTCCCAATCTATATTACAAATAGTCCGTGAACTGCCCAAAATTATAACTTGGGTTTTGAGTGGATTTACTCGTAAGCCGTATGATTTGCTCCAGTCCGAAATGTAACATAAATCATTATTTACCATATTAATTGCTTCAACTAAACGGCTAAGTGGGGCTTGGGAGTAAATTTGAAGATCGTCTGCATAGAGGTGGTAGGAAGAAGAAAGACGTTGAGATATAGAGTTTATAAAAATTGCGAAAAGAAGAGGAGATAATACGCCGCCTTGAGGCACACCGACAGTGATGTCACACCAAGAGGACACAGACTCATCAAGGCGAATCCGCTGTCGGCGACCAGACAGATAACTGCGAAACCAGTCAATCGCCGTTGGAGATATGTTAATGGAGCGAAGTAGAGCGAGAAGGACATCAAAGTCAACGGTGTTAAATGCGTTGCTGAAGTCAAGCAAAGTCAGCAAAGTTAACTCTCTGTTTTCCATTCCAAAACGAATGTCTTCTGTAATTTTTACTAGAGCCGTTGTTGTACTATGCCCAGGTCGAAAACCAGATTGGAAAGGATTAAGGAGTTGATGACGAATAAGGAATGAGTGTAATTGTTGATGAACTAGACGCTCAAGGACTTTGGACAGAAAAGGAAGTATGGATATTGGACGGTATTCAGAAAATGATTGAGGATTGAGTTTCTTCGGTAAGGGAATAATTTGTGCTTCCTTCCATATTGACGGAACTGTAGCATTTGATATAGAATTGTTTAGGATATGACAAAGGATAGGGAGTATAATATCAAGGATAGGAACTATCATGTTTCGACTAATGCCGTCTGTTCCAACTGCATTAGAAGTGATAGACAATATGCTCCTCTTAACATCACAAGCGGAAAATTGACTAAAGAAAAATGGTTGATGGTCAGGAGTTGAAATGGTAGAAAGACGTTGTAACGTTATATTTTTATCTAAATCCATTATATTGGAAGATGAAGAGAAGTGTTTATTCAAGGAATCAATATCTAAATTATTAGGAGTAGAATTTTGGCGTGATTTACCGACTCCAAGCGACCTGAGGAACTTCCAGACTTTATCTTCATTTTCTACGGACTCATGAATATGGCGACGTTGTGCATCTCTACACACCCTATTGCAGCGATTCCGTGAATGAGCATAATTTTCTTTATGGGAATCATCGGGATACAACTTGTACTTTAATTTAGCAACGATTTTTTTGTGCATGAGTGATTTGATATCAGTAGTTAGCCACGGCGCTGGTTGATGTTTTATTTTAATACGTCGGAGTGGAGCATGGATATCATGTCATATATACGGTTGAAAAGTGGAATTCATTTCTAAAGCTTGCGTTACCGAAGATATTTAAACTGGATGATATTTACGACTGAACAGTCTATCGTGTATAAGAAAGCGATTAATAGCCACTTTATTATATTTAAAATAATAATTATAAAATAACTAAACAACATGAAAGCGTCGAATAAGACCTCTTGTGAATGAGTTCGTCCGGGGTGGTACTGCGCCCATTCCTATTTCTACCGTGAATCAGTAATGCTCGAAATACTGTATTTTGGTTTGAATGGTATAGTTGCCGGCGAAATTACAGGCACATGAGAGTTAAGAACTTGATTTCTCAGGGTTATCGGCGCAGTGCAGTTCGTCACTTGCGAGGAAATGCATCTGTTCTAGGCATAGGTTACCACCTAAAGGCCTGGTGCTTGTAACGTGTTCTCTTAATATCTAGAGTTTGCGTTATCACATGGATAAAAACTAGATGGCTTTAGTTACGACTGAACAGTCTATCGTTCATAAAAAATGCCGCTTTGTTTATTTTAAATACTAATTATGAAGGAACTAAACTGTTTATTTAAATTAAAAAAATATGTTTGTACGCCATACCAGGCAAGGACATGCGCTCTATATGTTTAAATTTGTAAGAACTTGTATACTGTTTTGTGTGTGTGTGTACCTACCATGTGATGACAAATAAATAAATCTTGAATCTTGGTAGAAAGAAATCAAAAATTATCGATAACATGTCCATCAACAGTCAAACAACCTGGACTGGTTCCCCCGACTACGCGCGCTGTCGCTGGTGGGGGGTGGTGAAGGGGACGGCGGGGAGGTGGAGCTGCGCGCGCTGCAGGCGCAGTTAGAGGTCGCGCAGCGAGCCGTCGTCACGCTCACCGGCCTGCTTACTGAACTACGGGACCAGGTCACTACACTACTACTTTATCATTATCTATCTAATACTTTTAAACGAGCAGTTCTTCTATATATATTATCTGACCAGTCACCGGAAGGCGTAGTATAGGCTGGCCGCCACTAACTGGAACGACGACATCGTCAAAACCGCGGGGAATCGCTGAATGAAGGAAGCGAGTAGCCGGTCCAAGTGGTATTCTATGGGGGAGACATATGTTCAGCAGTGTATGATGATGATAAATGATGATATAATCTGAATGTTCGAAATGGGTCCAACGAATTTCATGAAGTTTAGTATGGTGGCTTAATAAATACTTTAAAAAACAGGCGTTAATATTTTTTTATCTGAGAGCATGGTAAAGAAATATGAAATGTGTAAGCTCTGTAAAAGACAATCGGCGAAGTCATGTAACATTATTTCTCATGTTAGGAAATTATATTATCATGATTATCCCACAGATGACGGAGCAAAGGAAGCAGAAACAACGCATCGGCTTACTAAACTCAACCTCGGCATATCTCCAGAACATGCAAATGAACCTGCCACCGTGAGCGACATGCCTTTTACTTACCTAGGTGACACACAGATGGCGTTACAGCGCCAAGTCTGGCAACATTTGTCATTTCGTAACAAGAGCTGCGAACAATTTGCCGAAATTTTCCAAAGATAAGATTTTCGCTCATTAGCTTAACTTCATAATTCAAAAAGTCTTATGTTTAAATTATAAGTGCGTTTACTATACCGTATTTTATAAGTAGGAATGGAAATTAAATATAAACGAAATATCTTTGAAACCCGTTATCAGTTACATAACTTTATTTCTTTTTAAGTTTAGGTATACTCCCATGAGTTTCGGCCCATTTTTGCTCAATCTGTGTGTTGCCAAAACTAAATAAGACCACCTTAAGTTACCTATACATGCATCGCACAACGGAAACTAGATTCTATTTAATGATACTTAAAATTTGATATCCCGTGACACGTTCTAACTCGTCTAACGTTCATTTAGAATATAAGACAAGACTACTTAATATATTTATTGACATGGACAACACAGAGGGAACATACGTGATTGTATTGTCAAACGTCTATTTAGCATTTAAGGATATGTAAAGGAATCTAAATGATCCTAGTGCCCTATTCATTTACATCATTAGATGTAGCGTGAACATTGATCATCTCAAATCATGATATTGAATGGTTACCTCTAAAACCAATCCATCTATCAATGCAAGGTATTCTGAAATATATTTTAACAGTGGTTTCACACAGTTCCACTCCTACGCGACACAATTTCAGTATATAAATACAATATTCAATATATAAGATTGATCGGTTTTTAGGATTGACTGTTGTAAGTAGTTAGTGAAATCGATAGATTATGTGATTAGAATGGATTTGAATAGTTTAAAACTGTTACTTGTTCGTAGCCATTTAAGCTTATCATCTTTGTTGAACCTTGCGATCTTCAGAGAGGCGAGATTTGTTAGAAAAATATTCAAGTTAAGCTACTATTTACGAAGTTTCATAGGATTTTAACTCTTTTTGTAGGTTTTCGATCAAAATTGTTATAGTTTATAAATACTTCTTAACGTAGTATATTTTGAGGGAGATAGATAAGCGAAGAAGATTTCATCAAATTCCGTTAGATTACATCCATTACTATACTTATGTCGAATACATATAATTCTGCTATTTTTAACTAAATTGCATATTTAGGCAATGAGCTTGAATACAGTAATTATATTAAAAGAAGAAGTATCTTAAAATGTAGTAAAATTAAATTAAAATATGTTCCGTATATCTGGATGACATTGTTATTCTCAAACATCACTACGAAAAGCGTAGCAATGCGAGGAGAAACTATACATAATATAATATTATGTGAATGACACTATATGAGGTTTTCAATTTATTTCATTATTTTTCTAGTTATTACCTATCTCCCTCTACAGTAACTTCGTGCAATACTTAGCTCAAACCCGTTACCTATTTACTGTAGTTAGAAACAAATACGTTTTTATTGTTAAACATATATCTTTTAAAGATCTAATCTCTATAATCTAATATATTTTATCTCTAGTACGGTTGATATACTTTGTTGTATTTGCTAAATGTTATTTAGATATAAATCGGGTGATAGTTTGTTTTTGTATCTGTTTTTTTTTTGTTTAGTTGACGACATCTGACTCGGACATTTGGACGTTTGCTACATGGCAAATATTTTGTAGCTTACGGTCAAGAAACAACTGAACGCGTGCATGTTGTGTGAACGATCTAATGTTTCTGCAATCTAGTTTCAAGCTAATGTATAATTAGGGAAGGAACTACTCATCAAGATACGGGTGTATCTATACACAGTTTGTTAGGTAGAGCTACAAATTATATTGCTGTATTAAAAGTATATAATAAATTTGAATGAAAGTAGCTATAATATTCATAGCAATGAGTTTCTACCTGTTTAGCTGCAACAACATTAGAAAAAAAATCTGATCAGAAACTTCAAATTCAAACTTCTGTCTTAAACAGTGATATTACTTCATCAGTCGAACGACTCAGACACAATAGAAATTTCATTGTTATATTGACAATCGACTGGTGAGGGGTTATGTTAAACTGATCTTATAGTAGCAAATATAATATCTTTGTAATGTGTGCAACATTTGATCACATCGCTACCAAATTGCAAATGCCATAAATGTTATGTTCCGTATACTAGTTTGTGAATTGTACTTATTTGATACAAGAAATATGTTGAAATGGAGGAATGTGTTTCTGTCCACTAAATAGAATATTTCAGATGTCGTTTTAACTGAGCTTATCTAGTGTATAAGCGTAATATAGTTTAATCTAACTGAAACAAAGGTTGTTCTTTGTAAATGACATTATTTATAAAAGAAATTGTAATAGAAAGCAATCCGGGTTCCATCCATTTGAAATAAATATACATAACGCTTCGAACAAAGTAATGTAAACCAATACTGTTTAGAGGAACAGTTTTAGTCGTGGATATGAGAGAATGCTCATAGTTGATGATACTGTTACTTAAAATTTTATATCACGTGACATATTTGTCTTGCGTTCATTTAGATTATAAGAGAAGACTACTTAATATGTATTGACATGGACGGGGGTACACACATATGGCAACTCTTCGTGTGTGTTTTGATTGTTTTCACATTATAATTTTAAGGGCAATATTTTTAAATGTGTTGACTCGAAATATTTTTTTCACTCGAAAACACTAGGCGTGCCATTTTATACCAATATTTAAAGTAAATTGTGGAAAATGTTAGCCAAACCAGAAATGGGAATACATAAATAGTTATACGTAAGTTCTTACGTGGGCCCTGAACACCATTACAATAGGAACTACCTAGTAATGAGACATGCAACTGTGCAAGCCGTAGAATGGTACAACACGCCGGGGTATTGTGAGTAGTATACCATCCAGAGCTACAAGTTTTGCGAGGTACTGCACAGTACTCGTTACTTTGTCACACAAGGAAAATATGTACCATTGACAGACAATTTTATTATTCTCTTTGCCAAATAATAGAAGAAATTTATGATATTTTGTTGATGTTATGTAGGTATGTACTTAATCTTTTATCTCTTTTCTCTTTTAAAGATCTTTTTCATTCTTATTTTTATCTGTAACATTCCTTCGCGTATCGCATTTCTTATACATTTTATACTATTTAACTATTGAACCATGAATTATCTTAAACGAGTTTAGATCAACAGTGATTGGGTAATGTGAATAATAAAGTAATTTAATGAAATTTAAATATCTTGAATCTGGTATATTTTATGCCAAACAAATAATTTAGTTAATAAGTTTGTTTCGTCTTATATTAGCTAAATTTTTATAGTATTGTAATGATGGAAACTAATACAACACATCGTAGAAACACTCAATAGAATAGTTTTATTGGGAGTAAGTGTTTTAAAATACAATTCACTAATTCGATATTTCTTAAAGTTTTTATGATATGCTTTATTACTTATTGTTGCATAGTAGCCTTCTTCACTGTTGATAGTAAATATATAGCTATTTAAATTCCAGCCAAATGATGGTGTTTCTATTGTATTTGTTATTTTGTAAATTATTTCAGTTTTCATTAGGTGGCGTTTGTTGCATATGTTTAATGCGTACTTCGTTTGACATGTCTTATGTGAAAAGCTTTTATTGAGAAAAAATACAATAATAGAGATTGTTACCCATAAGTTGTCTCTCTATATTGATCAAATAATGTCTAAATATGTCGATGAAATTGTACGATTCGAAGAAAACGAAAATGTTGATATTACAAAATTTGTGATAGCAATAAATGTTTGCAACAAACATTACTATTTTCTATACATTCCTATTATATATTATGTATTATTTTATTCCATTGTAGATCTGTACTTTGAATCTTAACTATTTACACCAAAAGATCTATTTTCTCTCTATTTTATATACTTAACTACTATATTGTAGTGAATATTATGTACTGATAAGAGACTTGTATTCTTGTGAGGTTTGCAATAAGTAAAGTGTTTTGTTTTACTGAAAAATAAAGATATGGCACAAACATTGACTTTGATTTCTTTACAGGTACTATTTTTTTCCAGGGATCAACAGTAACACTATAAATGTAACAGTAAATAATTTTATTTCTAGCAAAAGTATATAGCAGTAAATAACAAATCAGCCTTATCTTAATTAAACCAAAAAGTTATACAACTATTAATTAACTGTAGGTACTTATATTTACTAAAGTTTTAAAGTTATACAAGACGATTTTAGAGATACATTTCTGTTAACATACAATTTTATGAATTATTATTTTCATTAAAAACATATGCCATATATATCTAGTGATTACTGATAATCATAAACTTAGGTATTATTTGGGCCAATTGTAATATTTATTTACGTTTAGGTAGGATTTTATGCACAAATCCAAACACTCATTGCCATGGGAACTTATCTCTTTTACGCTAAACTCCTTTTTACCGAACTCGGCCGACTGTAAAATATAACTTTGTCATCATATGCTATTTATTTATTAGGTTTAATATTTCCACATAAGATACACTAATACATAGTACAGTAAATATTATACATTCAGAGCATACAATAATCAATTAATAGAATCAATATTGAAACAAGTTCAGTAATTTTATAAAATATTAGGTGTAATTAAAATATGGTGACTTAGTACAATAAATCACAAGCTACAGATATACTATTTAAAATCCTAACATATTGGCAGTCAAGCTAGGAACAGAATGTTTATTAACAAAGTCATCAAACATATTTAATCGTGAGAAAAGCATTTATCAGTTTATATTAAGATGTATAAAATTAGGTAATAATTTATTTACTGCATAGGTGGTTTGCCCAGTCAGAAAATGCTCCAAATATGGCCGAGTACATGTAAGTGCCTACGTAGCTACAAGTACTATTCTGTTACCTAGGTATGATGTTAGGTCGGGCCACATATAGTCGGTTATACACAGGTTTTAGATGCATTCCTGTTATGTTGAATGTGAATTGTTGCTAAAGTGTTCTTTTATATGTTTAACTAGCGGCTGCCCGCGACTTCGTTCGCGTAGCAGGCTCGGCCTTCGGCCTTGACATAATCTCTTATCTTTATTAATGTAAAGACCTACGAAGTATTAGAAAACATTTAAAAAAGATGAATTATTAAATCGGTAAAGTCGTTCTCAAGTTGTAGCGTGACCAGGGGAAATAAGGGTTCAGTTTTATATATACATATATATATATATATATATATATATATATATATATATATATATATATATATATATATATATATATATATATATACATATATAGATTACTTGTACTGACTGGTAGACTGACTGTTGCATCAATGCAGAGCCAATACCTCTCGGTAGACAAATTTGAAATTGGTAGTTGATGCCTTTCATGTTGCAAGCAAAGGAAAGATGTTTTGGATCCCATAAAGGGGCAATTCAATATTTCTTTGTCTTGGTATCCCTATAGCGCAGACCACACCGCCAGCTAGCGAGCGAGTTGGGCGAGCTTCGTTTCACCTCTATATACTTCAGTTGACACCCGAACTACACAGATAAGCTACATCAGCGATACGAATGATCCGAACGAAATATCGGACGATGCCAGCGATGTTGATTGTTGATGTCAACCTCGTTAGCGTAGCTTAGCTCCGCACTTCGAAGTATCGTTCACTCGGCTCGACGAAAGTTCAGATGATGATTTAACTCAAAATGTAACTAAAAAGATAATATAACTGAAGGACGGATCGCGGAACGCACCCCTCGCTCTCCCGACCACCCGCTCGTCCGTCCGTAGTTTCAGTGTGTGCGAGTTTAGCTCGCCAAAGCTTCGCTTTGTATATAATATAGTTTCCTTTGTGTCTCTTCGCTAGCTGGCTAGACCAAACAAGCAAAGCCTTTGGAGGGTTAGCTAGTGTATGCATTTATGCTTTTTTTTAAATACAGGATGTTTTTAATAATTACGAATGGTAGGTTAATTACCAGGTTGTCAAGAAGCTGTGACGAGTATATAAATAATAGTTCTAATCTTTAACTATGTTATTAAACCAATATTGATAGTGAGACCACGAGAAAGGCACGTATTAATCTTATAGCATTTTATAAAAATTGCTATATAATCTTTGGGTACCGATACGGACAGACGGCCTGATAAAGGTCGCAGGATGACGCTGGATGCAGGCCGCTTCCAGCCGGGCCATTTGGAAATCTATGGGGGAGGCTTATGTTCGACAGGGAACGTCATACGGCTGAAATGATGATGGTGAAGTTACTTGATATACTCGTACGTTTCGCCATGAAAATATTCATCTTAGTAGTAACTATCTAGTAAGATAAAACAATGATTGAAAACATATGACGTTTTATTCTAAAAATAACGAATGGACTTCACACCTTTGCCAGGAGTAAGTCCTAGGCTTATCTATCAGTGATAAGGTGTATCGAATATTTCCAATTCGCGTACACAATGAACGCAATTTTTTTAGTTGTAACACGCGGCCAAACATGAAGTGGTGTATCGTGATTTTATTTACTTTATTATACTGTAAGTAAAGGTTTGATCTAGATTATTTAAGTAAGTATATCCGTTTAATAATTAGTTTCGATTCGATGACATTTCTTTTGTATTTTTTTAGCATTCTTCCTTTGATCTTTATTAATTTGTTTTTATCGGCGTCAATGGTTTATCTGACTTATTAAGTTCTCACGCATCGATGAATTAAAATGTGAAATTATATATAGAAAAATAAACTCTCTGTTCCCCGTGGGTCCGACCGCGCGACAAATGATGTTTTATATGGACTTATATGGCTTTGAACTTTATATGGCCTTATTAATATGGACGTGAAAGAGTAACAAACACCCGTCAATCAAAACAGCACGAACTTCTCATTTGAATGTAATTGTGATGTGATAAAAAGTGAAAAATAACATTGATTTCACGAAAAACTGCACTGGAGCAGACGCTGAAAACCGTTATGGTACCTTCTCAGTGTTAACTTAAATTTACATTGTAACTTGTCTAACCACACACGTTGCAGTTTTTGGAAAAGATAGATAGATAGATAGATAGATAACACTTTATTGAGACACCACATTTATGACTTAATATTAGACAATAAAATAAAAAAACAATGCCTAAAAACTAGGTGCAACAATGGGCGGTCTTATCGCTCAGAGCGATCTCTTCCAGACAACCCACTCGCAGAGGAATAGGTATACAATAAAAGGTGGACGGTAACAATACAAAAAACAGTAAACACACTATAAATACATAAATGCTATATTAAATATACTAATAAAAATTATATATATATATATATATATATATATGTAATATATATGTAAACACTAAAGCATCTTGACATGTACATGTAAACACAAATAAAAATTTAAAAGAAATATAAAAAATAACAAATAAATAAACGATTAGAAATACAAAATCATGAAAGTTAGATAACAATTAGTGAGTAAGAGTTAGAGTGAAAGATATAAATTTTTAACCTGATCTTTGAAAGTTTGAAGTGACGTAGCACGCTGTATTTCCAGTGGAAGAGAATTCCACAAACGGACGGCTTTAACAGCAAATGAGGAGTAATAAAAACTGGTTCTGTGTTCAGGCGTTTTTAGCTGAAGATACTCTGATGACCGTAATGATAACATATGAGAAGTGTGCAAGAATTCGAAACGCTCCTTAAGGTAGAGTGGGGAAAAGGGATTGAAGAGAATTGTATAAAGAAGAGACAATATGTGAGCATTCCGACGATAGCGTATGGGAAGCCACTTGAGCTTAGTACGAAATTCTGAAACATGGTCATATTTGCGCAAGCCGAATACGAACCTAATACAAAAGTTTTGAAGACGCTCAAGTTTATTTAGCTGATCCTCCGAGATATCAAGATAGCTGACGTCTGCATAATCGAGCACAGGTAGTAAAAGAGATTGTGCAAGCGCTATCTTAGTGGTAGTAGGAAGAAAATTACGTAGTCTACGTAAGGCACCTGCAGATGCAAACATCTTCCGGCTGGTCAGAGTTAGATGAGGACCCCATGTAAAACATTGATCTATAGTTACGCCAAGATTTTTTACCGTTTGACTATAAGGAATAGTGACCCCGTCGAAAACCACTCGCGGCAATGTGTCCCAGTTAACTCTGCAAATCATTCGTGAACTGCCTACGACTATTACTTGGGTTTTAAGGGGGTTGACTATCAGGCCATAAACTTTACTCCATTGTAATACCTGATGCATGTTTTCATTTACATGATCAACTGCTTCACTCAGTTTAAGTAGTGGAGCCTGTGAGTATAACTGAAAATCATCCGCATATAGGTGGTAGGAACAAGAAATATTTTGGGAAATTGAATTAATAAAAACAGCAAAAAGTAAAGGAGATAACACGCCACCCTGAGGTACACCAGCTGTTGTGTTACACCATGAAGAATAAGAATCATCGAGGCGAATCCGCTGTCGACGACCGTAAAGGTAAGATTGAAACCAATCAATAACTGTTGGAGATATATTATTAGAGCGAAGGATTGCTAAGAGGATATCCAAATCCACAACGTTAAAAGCATTGCTAAAGTCTAAGAGAGCCAGCACAGTTAGCTGACCATTTTCCATACCTAAACGAATATCGTCAGTTATTTTAACAAGTGCAGTAACCGTACTGTGCCCTTGACGAAAACCAGATTGAAGAGGGTTTAGCAAGTTATTTTGTGCAAGGAAAGTGTTCATCTGATTGTGAACTAGCCGTTCAAGTACTTTGGATAGGAAAGGAAGTATAGATATTGGACGGTATTCCGAAAAACATTTAGGATTAGTTTTTTTAGGGAGAGGGATAATTTGAGCGTCCTTCCACAAAGCAGGAAAGTCGCCACTAGAAATAGAAAAATTAAAAATATGGCACAGGACAGGGAGAATTATATCAAGAATGGGTATCAGCATGTTACGACTGATCCCATCCACGCCAACGGCATTAGAAGTGATGGAAAGTATGCTTTTTTTAACATCACAAACGGAAAATTTAGTAAAAACAAAAGGAGAACAATTTGGAGTTATAGTGTTAGAAAGAAAATGTAAAGTATGGGCTTTTGTCGGAATATTATTAGGTGGTGAAGAAAAGTGCCGATTTAGGGAATTTATATCTAAGTTATTGGGAATTGATTCTTGACGAGATTTTCCAACTCCTAATGCTCTGAGGAACTTCCAAACTTTCGCCGGATCCTCATCTTGTACAGATTCATAGATATGGCGACGTTGGGCATCCCTGCATACCACATTGCAACGATTACGAAGCTTGATATATTTGGACTTGCTCACCTCATTTGGACGAATTTTATACTTAGTTTTGGCAGCAGCTTTTTTATTTTTAAGGGTTTTGATGTCATCGGTTAACCAAGGCGCAGGTACATGTTTAATTTTTATAGACCTAAAAGGGGCATGCACATCATAAAGTTGTGTTAGGACAGTATTAAAAATAGCTAATTGCTCATCTACATACTCAGCACCTATAACCAGAGACCAATCAATATTTTTTGCGTCATTAATAAATGCATCTCGGTTCATACCACTAAAATTACGCTGCAGGATAACTGTAGGTTTAGCTTTAGGAGGACGGATCTTGTATGATAAGAAAACTAAATCATGATAGGAAAAGGCATCAGCCGAACACTGGCCATGCTTAGCAACATGATCTAACGATGAAACCAAAATGAGGTCAAGTAGAGATGGAGTTGAATTTGGGAAATTGTGAGTAGCACAAAGGGGGAGAATATGCATGTTGCAAGATTTAACAAGGGTTTCGAAAGAAAGGGACCGATAATCACGTTTTATGAGACAAGTATTGAAGTCACCCATAATTATGGTGTGACTATAGGAAGGACTGAGGTCTACTATGATATTTTCAAATGAAGAGAAGTAGTTGTTGTGTGGAGAATTGCTGTAGTAGACTCCGAGTAAAATTTTAGAGTGTGAGAGAAGGACTTCAATAAAAAGGTGTTCACCAGCGTTTGGGGGTGTTGGTTGGGCGGACGTGCTAATAACGGAAAAGGGAATATGTGCACGAAGATAAATAGCGACTCCTCCACCAACACTACCCGTCCGGTCATTGCGAATGAGATTAAAGCCAGGTAAAGTATAGGATATGGAGGGAAGAGACGGGTTTAGCCAAGATTCGGAGACTAGAATAGCATGTATGTTTGTGTTGTTGAGAGACGTCAGCATGTCAGAAAAATGAGCCGGAATACTTTGCGCATTAATATGAACAATATTTAAATTCTTAGGTACATCAGAGAATTTCGATGCCAATGTTTCTGAGAGTGAGGGGATACTTAAAAAACTATCTTCACTACCACTACTACTACTATCGTTACGAGAAGAAGAGACAGATAAGTAGTCATCACTGTCATTGCTTTCATTCCATAAGTTTAACATTATATAAATAAATAATATAATAAATTGGATATCAATATGCTTAGATATAAATATATACTTAAACTAATCTTAGATTAACTATGCGCTAGTTATATTAATATATACTTTACTTGCCGGACTTCAGTACGAAAATATAAAGGTAAAGCAACACAACACACCTTAGACAACGGATCTTTTCTACATCGAGTACATTTATTGCCCTGAGTATTACTTTATTTAAACTACAGTACAGTTTAGGACATACATAAATAAATAAAAAAATAAATAAAAAAATAATAAAAAAAACATGACTGCAAAACAAGATTAAATTAAATAATTTTGTGTTGAAACGAATAAGATCAATCTATATCACCCGCGTACAAAGAGTAAACAGAGTCATACGTAGTATCCTGTTTGGATTGTGACATGACTAGTCTGTGACGTTAGAGATTATGAGTCTGTGATTATTTATTATCTTTGGTTTCATTAGACCCTAAAACAAAGAGTACAGTCCCACCATCTTATCTGTTCAGGTGACAGCGTCGCTAGTGTAGAATTTTGGTATTGCAACCTAAGAAATTCACCAAGAAAAAAGAGAAACAAAACATAGGGCAGTCTTTCAAGCCACTCATTAATTTGCAAATTCTACAAAGAATCCTACTAATATTATAAACGCCAAAGTTAGTTGGTATGTACACTGTAGTTCCAATTTTGCCCACCTGAACAGATAAGTTGGTGGCACTATACCATACCATACCATACGTTAAAATTTCAAAGAAGAAGAAGAAAGAGTACCAATAATGTAAACATTGATAATTTTTTAGCACAAATCGCGAGTAATCAAAATATGTGGGTACCTAGGCAGTTTGAAATAAAGAAAAATAATTATTCTACACATACCTAACTGTATAAAACACACCGGGTGAAGGAATGGATACAAAAAAATGCACATCACTTTCTGTGTCCGCTAGCTGCGCGCCTGGCTTTTGTTGTGGCGCCCGCGGGCTCTTTGATAATTACTGCAACTGCTGGCTGTTTCGACGCGTCGACAGAAGCCTTGCCACTGGGTCTGACGGGCTCACTGAGCTTTTCGACTTCCGCAACACAGCTAACGCGATGCCTGACTTCATCGGCCCCCAACACAAAAATAGACCCCTGGTGGGTCCAACACTTAGAGATGCCAAATCTATCTCGCGCCAACATAAATGCGTCGTGTCGTGGCTTCGTTAGAAATTCAGACAATGTGATACCTGAACTTTTGAGATTTTTCTTTGCTGCCCAGATTTTGCTCCGCATTGAGAAATCACTGATTTTAAACAATATAGGCCGGGATTTGTGTGACGCTGATGATCGGCCCATTCTGTAGCAGTGACTTATATGTTCTGGCTTGAATTCATTCACCTTCAGTTTCTGAACTATTGTCTCTGTGATGACTGCTGCAATATTGGCCTTGTTTTCGGGGACTCCATGGAGCAAGAGAACTTTACGCCGGTTGTGCATCTCCAAGTTGTCGTTGCTGCGTGCCATGATCTCCACCTGAGCTTGCAATGTGCGAAGAGCACTAAGGACAAAAGCCTTGAAGGCAGAAAACTCTGCAGCAAGACCTGCAGTATCAGGAGAAGGCAAAGAGATTTTCAGTTGCCTTTCCTCAAATTCTGCTAACTTTAAGTTAAAAGTTTTATTCATTTGATGAATGCTTTCTTTGATGGCCTCCATTTTGTTTGGTAATGTAGGTTCAAAACAAAAATGTGTGATATAAATGTGATTTGTTGTGTGTTTGTAAGGAAAACACTATCCGGCAGGTATTGTAATGCACACTTTAATAATACATGAGAATTAAACTTATTTACACTGTATTACTATTTTTATACTCTTAATATAGTTTCACAACTTAGAGTTGTTGTTTGTTAGGTGACTACCCGCCCAAGTAGGAAAAGTAGGTTGATTTCTGCGAAATCTATTGTATTATTGGCTAAATATGGCGAATCGTCATTCAACGGGTTAATGTCATATGGCATGACTCCACCGCCTATACCACGGTGTTGCCATGTAAACAATCATCTCTTACAAGTAAATACAAATAAAAGTAACGGTATTAGTAAACCATCCCCTCTTCATTAGGCAACGCACAACAACAGCTAACGACAGTCAAACTACCGACTGCTGAGGATATCGTCAACGACAGCAACACGAATACAAAAAACCCCGGAGATGCAGCCAAAATCATTGAGAGGTTCCCTTACATTGTATAAGTAAGTTTCTACTGCTTAAAAACATAGTATGTATATACGTATACAACGCAAGCAACCCTAATTTTATTTCTTTTAACAGGTGAATTACAATTCCCGGCTGGCTTGCGGCGGGTCACTTCTGACCCGGCGACATGTGCTCAGCGCAGCGCATTGCTTTTTCTATATGTACCTAAGTTTACTTGTATCTTAGGCAATCGTCTGCTGTCGATCGTAGCCCCTTCGTGCGTTATCACTAACGTACGTAAGCCCTACGCGCTACTCGGTCAGAGTTGGAACTGCTAATTTGGGATCAGGTAATGTTCGTTACTGCTTGACTATTTGACGTTGTAGTTGATTGTTTTAAGTATCGTAAACAATCAATGGCAATGGGCTGGGCACATCAGTCGTAGAACTGATAACCGATGGAATAGACGGGTTCTCAAATGGAGACCACGTGTCGACAAGCGTAGCGTGGGACGACCTTCAGCCAGATGGAGTGACGATCTGCGCAAGGTTGCTGGCAGTCACTGGATGAGCAGAGCTTAAGATCGGGCTCAGTGGCGCGCTTTGGGAGAGGCATATGCCCAGTAGTGGAATGTTACAGGCTGATGATGAAGATGATCGTAAACAATTTCGATTTCTGCTTTTTAAACCCACCATCCCTACTCTCAAAACAAGTTCTCAAGAAGACGCGTATATATTTTGTATAACAGATCAGAAGGTTGCGTGTTCAGATCACGTACAGGTCACCGGTGTAGGCTTTCACATCCTATACTTACCCTTAGAGCGATAGAGGTGCGTCTCTACGCACCCACTCAATAAGATAGTTTCTTCACTTGGCCACAGTAGGGTGACGGACAGAAACTATTTAATTAATTTAATTTCAATCTGTTTAATAATTTAAACGCTACGAAGATCAGGAAGAGTAACTGCCTTAAAAAAATTACCCAATAAAAGTCGTGCTAAATCAATAACATCGTTCACGCCGCTATGACTCAGCTGTCATAGTAGACGTTGCAGCACGCGCGTGGACCAATCCCAGCTTTCCTGCTGAATTTAAACCAATCACCGAAAATGTCTATTTGTAACCTCGGAAGTAATTCGTATTTGGAATCATACGTCGACGCGTCGTTTTGGTTTGAAGGACCACTTTTTGTGTGAAATTTGTTCTGAGTTATGCTTCCTGATATTATTTCTTCGTAGTCTAAACGACCTAGTTACAGGCGGGGCGGGCGATGTCTTGCTTAACTTGCTTGCTTGACTTACATGTCTATATAACGTCGTGTCCCTACAAATGACCACTGATATTTTCCGATTATAATTAATTATGTATAATTTATAATATTTTATTGAATAGGATTTATTTGATCGATACAGCTGCCAGTGATATTTGGAATATCACCGGCAGCCTTATTCGAGCACGTAAATTTCATTCCCGTCAGTTGAAACGTTATTACGTAAGTAATATCAATAATTGAAAACATAAATCAGCATAATATATAGATAGAATTGTATAGTGTATAGGGCATATCTGTTTTAATTTATTAAATATACATTAATATCACTACATATAGTGTTTTTCAAAATTAATATTGCGCACTGTTTCCGAGCAGAATAAATAATTGTCACTACATTGGCTGGAATACCCCAAGACTGACTCTTCCCAAAGTATATTTATAGGTATACCCAGTTAACTACATTAGTTAAGGCTACATGTGTGTAAAACCTCTTTAATCATCCTTGGTGAAACTGACATAAAATGTATGATTTTAATGTAATTCCCAACCATTTTTAAGTTTAACTTTACCTATGTATCAAAAACCCAGCTTTACTCGTGAGATGAGGGTAAATAAAACGATTATAGAATTCAGTATACCTACGTCATGTGGTTCAGAGACTACAGTGGCCCTTCACATGGGATGGACGTCACTCATAAATTCAAAATAACGAATTTTAGCTATACCTTACTATCCAGGAGGAAATGTCCACTCAGTATCTGCAGTGATCGTCCACGAGCGGTACAATAACACCGTTCGAGACAACAACATCGCCGTGGTGGTGTTGTCTTCTGCAGTCCCCACCAGTATCAATGTGGATCAGGCCTCGATCAGGATCCCGGAGCAGGGGCAGAAGGTGCCGGATAACTCTGTCGTCACACACGTGGGTTGGGGACTTTTTAATGTGAGTTGGATCTGCATGTGTTCAGGCCTGGAATGCATTTTTTACCTTATCAAATGTCGTTCTCAGTTCGTATATCATCTCTGCACAATATTGGCAGTGCCAGTTAGAGTTAGAAGTTCTCAGCAGCATTGCACTGCCCTCGCCATACGGAGACCGCACTTTCATTCAACCAGTGTCCCTTTCTACAGTACGTAAGTACCATTAAATATAGTCATGTTAAAAATCCACTTACGAAATAAAAACTGTCTGGACTAAAGGTAGGTACTGATCGCGCCAAAAGGCGCCACTTCAAGAAATGCCAAAGCGGCAAAACGGGCCAGCGGCCAACAGTCACGAGATTAGAGTCGCCGCTAGCGGACGTATACCGCTCCGCCTTCGCGCCGCGGCCGCAACAATTCCTCCGCGCTTACGCATCAGCACAAACCTTCGCGTTACGCGTCAGCCCAGAGTGACCTTTAGGGTGTGTTCGGCACGGCCACACACCATCACCACAAATCAGCCCGAGTCACAGCGCCTAACTTCGCCGCGAGTGACCGCTAATCAGCCCGTGTTTACGCGTAAACCAGTTCACAAACAATAAAACTAAATAGACTTTATACAAGTGAACAACAGTTCTTCAGCACGACGTCCACAGCAGGACGCCTACCACGAGGACTCTTAAGGTCATCAGCCCGCACTACTCAGAGCCCCGACATCCCGTAAGTAGCTCACATTCTTACCAAAACCCACATATTACCCTTTAAATATTCCCTACCGAGGTATGGTGTGCCCCACCAGGTACTTACCACCAGGAATGTACACCCTGACAATAATTCCTCTGTCGCTGAAACTTTGCAGTATGATAAATAATGTTCATAGATTACTATAAAAATATTATCCAAAAAAAATTACCTTGAAGGTAGGTATGTGCACCTAAACATGATAATTGTTGCTCCCGGTGGAAAATTACCCCGTCCGAAGTTCCTTTGGTATACTTATGTTAGTTTATATGAATATCACTGTAGAGGTATTCACAATAAAACACAAATGAGCTTTTCACAATTATCAAAAAAATGCATTCCTAACACGCCACTATGGTTTATTTGGATAATATGTTAATCGTAACCTATAAACATTACTTTATCATACTGCAAAGTTTCAGCGACAGAGGAATTATTAGTCTAACGCCACAATTCTTGGACTAATACGCGAAGCGCTCGCAGCAGAGCTTGACTCGGCGATCATAACCGATCAACAAGTTCAACACTTGCTGCGGTCAGGACTTGGATGGGTGTGTGCTAGTGGCATTATTCAACTGAGCGCTCCCGTGCTTCGGAGGGCACGTTAAGCCGTCGGTCCCGTCTGTTTGTTTAGGGGACAGTGTAACAGCCGTTAGGCTATGTTGAAGGTCTTCGAGGGGCCTGTAAACTCCGACGTGTATTGGGCCCGCGCGATAGACAACTTCTCTCTGAGAGAGTAAGGCTCGAGTCCCAGCAGAGGTCACATAATGCGCTGATTATGTTATGTATACTGCAAGACTATAATTTTGCTTACTACGAGTACCTACTACTTTTAAACCATTTGACATGAATTGAATTACAGATATTGTGACTACTTACTGAAAACTCAATGCTCTTAAATTAATTTACACATAAAAAATAAATTACGTACCTATATTTTTCTGTGAATCCACAGCCAAACAGCAATCGATCAACATCTGCACTCCAAGAGGTGGCAATCCGAACGATCGGCTTCCAAACCTGCAGCGACCGCTACACGTGGCTCACCTCCATGCGTCCGGGGGAGGAGTACATCAACATGATCTGCTCGGGCTTATATAGGATATAGGAGGTAACATAGTACTGGTGCCGATATGCATATTGCTGTGCTTACGATGCCCAGCAAGAAACCCGATAGTTTGCAAAGTCAAAGTCAAAGTCAAAATCATTTATTCAATGAAGGCATCAAAGACGCACTTACGAACGTCAATTATTCATTATAATGTACTTTAAAGACTACCGCCGCGTTCCAAAATATATAGAGCCTACCGAGAAGAAGCGGCAAGAAACTCTGGGCCATTCTTTTTATATAGACGTTTTTACAATGTTTTTACTTAGGTACTACAAATATTAGCTCCAGTGTGTTGCCTTACAAAATAGAACATAATAATGGTATCAGTAGGGCAAGACACGCTACACTTTGACATCTTAGTACACGAGTATATAGATCCTGGAGTTATCAGTCCCAAGCTGTTTTATCCTCCAAGTAATCCGAAATTTTGTAATAACCTTTTTGACAGAGTTTAGTTTTAATAGTAATTTTAAACTTATTAATAGGCAAATCTCGGATAACATTGGGAACTTTATTATAGAATCGTATTCATATGTACATATTATATAGGATTCTACTCTACTACTGGCACGACTCTGTTGACATTTTTGTCCAAAACCTACCTAGATTGAAAACTAATACCAGGAATATAGTATTTAAGGCCTATATTTAAGTATGATGAAAGTATGGTAATGGTTTGTTTGCCTCTTTTTATTGTTTTTGTTATTATTTAATTACATAACTACTTAATACTGCTCAAAAATCAACCAGGTTGTGTACACATATTTAGGAACATGGTCTAGATCTAAATTGTACTATTTTTTTAAAGTTATGAAATGAGTAACTATATTATCTAAACTCATTTGCAAAAAAAACGGACACTTTAGATTTTTTTCTCTACTTCAATGAAGAAGAACAAGAAATAGGTTTTGTTAATTTGACGATGTATTGGCATGTTTTTTGAAGCATCCTGGCATGATTCTTTACGTTCCAAATTTAAAATTTGAAATTATTAAATGAAAAATAATGATTATTGTGGATTATTCTAAAATTGCTTTACTAATGGCGCGAATTGCTGAAACGATTTTTAACTGATTACGATATTTTAAAACTTATGGATAATTTCTGCAAATTAAACAATTTAATCTTTCTTTTTACATTAAATACCACTTTTTGATATGAGTGATAAAGCGATAAGGGCCGGTAAAATTATAGCCCTACTTGAAGAAGGTTGTTCGCAAACTTACGTGTCTCAGCGACTAAATGTGAGTCGTTCAACTGTCCAGAGGACTTGGGAACGGTATCAAGAGACTGGTTTCGGTCAAAAGAAGACCCGGTTCGGGAAGAAAACGATGCACAGAACCAAGAGATGACCGCTTTTTGGTGAGTCAGGCGTTGCGTAATCGTAAGGCGTCAAGTGTGGACCTGAAGAAGAGCCTTGAAGAAGTAAGAGGACTAGAAGTTAGCTTGTCGACGGTCAGGAGGAGGCTTTTGGCTGCCAATATCAAGAGTTACCGCCCAGCTCGGGGCCCTAAATTACTCCGTGAGCACCGTGTTGCTCGACTTCAGTTTGCTCGGAACTGTGCTTCATGGACTCTGGAGGACTGGAATAAAGTATTGTTTTCTGATGAAGCTAGAATCTCTTTGCGTGGCCTCTCCACGCAAAGAGATTCTAGGCCGACGCCGGCGAGTGCTGCGAAGACCACGGGAACGCTATGCGGAAGTGTGTTTCGAAGAAATCACTCCTTATGGCGGAGGCTCCGTTATGTTTTGGGCAGCAATTAATTCGACGGAGCGTACGGAGTTAGTTTTCATAGAAAATGGAACATTAAATGCACACCGGTACATAATGGAAGTCCTAATTCCATATGCACAACCCACATTGACTGCACTTGGGGAAGATTCCATTTTTATGGACGATAATGCTCGCCCGCACCGTTCTGGCGACGTGGAAGCGTACATGCAAGAAGTTGGGATCCGTCGTTTAGATTGGCCAGCTCGAAGTCCTGACCTCAATCCAATTGAGCATGTGTGGGATGTTCTAGAGACGGGTAAGATCAGTGCAACCTGCTCCACAAAACATCAGGGAGCTAAAAAGAGCCATTGCAGAAGAGTGGGAACGTATTACTCAAAATGTTATTAAAAACATCGTGGAAAGCATGCCCAGAAGGATTCAAGCTGTGATTTTGGCAAGAGGAGGTCATTCTCGTTATTAGGTTTTACATTTGTATCTTTGTTTAATTAAAAAAAGTAAAAAAAAACTTGTCTTTATTGCCGACCACTTCTTATTGTTTGGGCGTGTACATCGGTTTTAAAGAATCCATCGTTTTTTTTTCTTATAATTGCTCGAATTCACTTCACGCGCATTAATTTACACGATTATAAGTATACAGACTACGTCAAAGAAATAAATTTCATTTAATTAACTAAAATCGACCTTAGAACGTAAATTGTCTTAGGTGCCCGATTTTTTTGCAAAAGAGTGTATATATAAATATAACATTTTAGTAGGTATTAAAAATTAAATAAAAAATAATAATAACTATCTAATCTATAATTGTACTATTTAATTTTAAACATTTATTGACTGTATTATGTTTTATGTGCCAATAAATAAATAGGTTACTCTAATTATTAGACGTTAGAGTAACAACAAGTCGTTCGATAATGCCAAGAAATACGGCTTCCATTTCAGTTTCATTATCACTCCCCTATACAAACCGAACATTAAATTGTTACGATTTGCGTGGCAATTCAGTTTATCGTCATCTAGACATATTAATACATTGTTATTCTCATTCACCAAACTCCATTTTCTACTGGGGACATAGCGCGGTATTCCAAAAATAAGCTCAATTGTGATTTGAGCAGTGGCCCGAGCACGAACATTTGCTAAAGTGTAACGTTATCGTATCGTTGACGTATACAGTACAAACTATGATGTATCTGTGCCACTACTGTACTAGATAAATGATAGTTTGTACTGTATACGTCAACGATACGATAACGTTACACTTTAGCAAATGTTCGTGCTCGGGCCACTGAAGCCGTTAATGTCGTATCAAAATATTCAGATCTGTATTCAAGACTAGATTTACCATCTACTGAGCGTATTTCTAGAATACAGACCGAGAACCTGAGCCACTGTTACTGGCTAGAACTTTGCTTGCAAAACGGTTTTGACCAGCTTTGACCAGAAAGCACAAAGAAGACTTAGTAGTAGACAAAGTAGCTTTTGTGAAGGAGCATCCTGATAAATTTATAAAATTCAATAAAAGAGAATTTTCTCAAATGCCAATTAGAGATCCCACAAGATAAATTTATAAAATTCAATAAAAGAGAATTTTCTCAAATGCCAATTAGAGATCCCACAAGGTTAAAAGTTATTTATTGCAAAACAGCTCTTTATAAACGCAATTGCAAAGCATTGGCTGTTACAGTATTCAATAAACTTCCTAGAAGTATTAGAGAGCTTCCACTCAAATTATTTAAAATTAAGCTTCACAAAGCGCTCGCTAAAGATTGCTTTTATGATTTGAAAGAGTTCTTCAATTTTAAATTGAAAGGTATATAATTATAAAAATCATGTACATATTTTATAATGAAGGTTTGAGCATTTTTATAACTACGTTCTGTTTTTATTTACATTGACAATAAGTAAGTACCTATCTATATAATATTGACATTATTTAAGTGCTATAAATGAAATTAAATTATTAAATAAGTCATTATTAAATTGTATTTCGTATTAATAATTGTAATTTATTATATAAAGGTATTGTTTAATTTCTGATGTGTAAATTCAACATACTAATATCCAAATTTTGTATGCCAGTCTTTGGTGGAACATGCAGAACAAATGTATAAAAACACCTGATTGTAACCATGTTTCGTGCAATAGGTTCTATTTATGCAGTATCCACCAATTACAAATAAAAATATATAAAATACTGTATCAACAACGAATTTTGGCTGGTAAAGGGTGCGCCAAAATGCGCCATAATATAGTACGATTAGAAATTGGCGCATTGTGGAACCAGCTTTTTGGTTCCACAATGCGCCTAGCATACCGAAGCCTGGTTGGCTCACCGTCGACATGTGATATATTTTTTAATAATTTTTAGGGTCACTGAGCATAAAATCACAAAATGCTAATAGATCTAGGTGGAGTGGATATCTTGGAAACTATGCACCTTAGTGCAAAACATATTGAAACAATTATTATTGTTCCTAGAAAATAAAATTTCGCATCATTAATTTCCTGTAGGTATTTTTGTAAAACTTACCGTTTACGATTTATGACCCATTTAATGAACTGCTTTTTCTATCTCGGCCAAAAATATATAACCTAAAAATATTTAATTGAACAATAAAATGCATCCATTTTTAAAGATCAGTTTATTCTTTAATAGTTTTGTTTGACACATTCTTTTATGTGTCCATACTTTTTGAGTTATATGACGGTTAATGCTGGACTACCAGGCGTAAAGTCGAAAATGTCAAGGTGCGGTACACGTATTCAACCGCTGAATAAGTGTAACACTAAAACCTGATAAACAAATATTTGTCCACATTCTCCTTCCTACTCCAATATTGACATTTTGTCTCCGTTTTCAAGGTGCTGACGCATGCCAGGGAGACAGCGGGGGGCCGCTGATATACCAGGGCGTTGTGGTGGGCGTCGCGTCCATGGGATACGGCTGCGGGGAGCCTCGGTTTCCAGGAGTCAATGCCAAAGTCTCTGCGCACACCAACTGGATCAACCAGACTGTACGTATTGTGTGGTGAAAGCTATTCCATGTCTCAAAATCAAATCATTTATTCTGTAAATTGCGATGTAAACACGAATATAGTTTTCCTGCATGTAATGCGGGAGGGAGGGCGGAACACCCTGTATCTCTGATATCTGTACAGCGACCCAAGATTTAAAAGTCGCCTGTATACAGATCTGTACAGCCCGACAGACTAAAGGGCGAAAGAAATACTTTACAAGCAAATTAATATCTAGTAAATTATGTCCAGCGGAAGTATTACTAAATATTTCTTTAATATCGTTTTAAGTTAGTTGTTGTTTAATGATGATTCTTATTTTGTTTGATAGAGTATACTTCCGAAGTGGTCCCATTTAAATTTCATCAAATTCGGTCAAGCAGTTTTTGAGTTACACTCCAATAACTGAAAAATGTTTCAACTATCTTGATATTATCATAGACGATGTATCCCGTAAGTAGCGAGGTCACTAAAGAGGATGAAAAACAAGTTATATCACGATGCCAGAATTTCAATCGAGGTGATGGTTTTCAACTCGCCAGTGCGTGGAATCCAGTATTAGGTTGTTTTAAAAATAAAAGTCCGCGTTCAAAATGTGTTCAAAATACTATACGCAGTGATACAGTGAGTGTGTTTTGTCGGGACTTAGGATCGAGTTCGAGTTCCAGTGATACCGTAGCAAAAGACTAAGAAAGAGGGTAGATCGTTATGTCTGCACCTAACTTTTAAACTTTTTGACCAACCACCCGCATTCTTCAGTCTTCCCGTGAACATGGTGCATGTAACTGCGCCGAAATATCGGGAGCTCATTCCACAACCTTACCACGGTAAATATCCCGTTAATAATCATATAACTTTAGAGAACAACCGTGATAGTTTAAAACAGTGTTTTAAGTTATATCACACTTTTTAGTGTTGAAGTCGGTTTCATTTGTTGGTATTTTTTACAAATACAAGTTTTATATAAATAAAATATCACCATCATTATCATTAGCCGTAGTACGTGGACAGCTGAACATGTGCCTCCCCCATAATTTTTCAAGAAGACCGGTTCGATGTGGTCCTGCATCTAACGTCCTCCCGGACCTTTATCAGGTCGTATGTCAATTTTGTCGGTGGATGACCTACTCTACTCTCTTGGTCCGAGGTCTCCACTCCAGAACCTGGTGGCCCCATTAGCCATCTGTTCTGCGTGCTATGGGCCCTGCCCACGGCCTTTTAAACTGGCTAATCTTCTGGGATATGGCCAGTGTGGGTGACTTTCGTTCATCCATCGTCCTCATTTGTGATTCAATAGCGTAGAGAAACTTCGAGAATAGCCATAGCTTATTGTGCGACTTTGAGCTATATACAGTTTATGTGATTTTAATTATTAATTGTTGATAATGGCGATGGTTATCGATAAATAACGTATTAGGTATATAAGGATGTAGATCATTGACCCTTATGCCGGTCGGAATGGGATTTGGCGATATAAAAGTTATTACACGATATTTGCACTCAGATAATGATATCTAGTGGCTCAACTCTGAGAATAATCACCAAGCCCACTTAAATGATTACATTCAGCATTCTCATCTTGTATGCCAGCTCGTAGCTGGTCTTATCCATAAACGTTTATTCATATTATACCATGATATTTGTATTTAAATTGATTTTATATTCAGAGAATGCTATTTCCTGCGAAAAGGCTTAAAAATAGAACAACGGGTATTCTGCTCTGTAAACAATATGATATACTATTGTTGTTCATGGAACAACCCGCTTATTTTACTCAATTGTTCCACGGAAAAAAAATATTTCTGTTCAGGTTTCACTCCTCCAACAATTTGACTTGCCACGGTACTTATTTATCCGCACATGCGCTGGATGAGGACACTGTGTTATATTATTTGAAAACAGTATTTCAAAGAACGACGTGATTTAGTTAAATGTGCGATGGAAAGAGTGTGTGAGGTGCCACAATGGTAGAAAAACAACACTACATTCCATCACGGAGTCTAGTCTATTTTAAATAAAATCTTTAACGTAACAAATTAATCTATGTGTGGTGAATTTAATATTGACACATAAACTAGTACTAACTAATAGGTACTACTTACTAAAAACAATATTATGAACTGTTTAAGCCTGCAAGTATGACAAAAGAGCAGCAAATCGACTTACGGTTTCTCAGGTACTTTTAATTACAGTTTTCTTTAAAGTTATTTTTACGTCTTCTCTGACTGAAATAATGTTAAATATGTCAAATAACTTGAACAAAACTAAAGTATCTCAGAAACCCAGCATTATTATTGTACTGTCAATAAACATATGTAAATCACTTTTCTGTCAATATTCTTTAACGACTTCTCTGCCTGAAATAATGTTAAATATGTTAAATACCTAACGACATTTTAACTTTTACTAGAATTAAGTATCTCAGAAACCCAGCATTAATATTGTTCTGTCAAAAAACATTAGTCACTTTTCTGTCAGACCACTTTTCTACAAAGTCGACATTTGCTGTGTATCTGACTAAAATTGTAAGCAAAATAAATTTACTGATGGGCCGAATGTGGTTTGAACCGAATACGAACTTCGGCCGAACATTCGGTATAAATGAAAAATTCGGCCGAAGTTCGGCCGAACTTCGGTTCAATTTCGCCGCGCTTTTTCATGATGCGACTTGTGTAAACAGCACGGCCGTCGCTCGCTGCAAATGTCCCCCGCCCGCACTCCGCGCTACCCCGCGGGCCCTTTAGGCGGCCGGTCAGTTATAAATACGTCACCAGCTCGTCACGTGCCATTGTTTATATTACGCAAATCAATTGTTTTAAAGTGGTTTAATAGTCCAAAATGATAAATAAATTATTCCTTAATGTTGTAAAAATGAAAGATTAACTTAATTGGTGGTATACCTACGTTACTTAGAAGTATTATTTTTTTAAATTCATTTTACGAATTGTACTTTATTAATATATGACACTGTGTCAAAAGAATGCAAGCAAAGTTTATTTAATTTTTGTTACAGTAGATCTGTAACAAAATTTAAACAAACTTTGCATTCTTTTTAGACGGTTAAGGTGACCAATTTAATTTACGGCCGTTTTCAATATTCTTGGAAAATTGTGGATAGATATCCACAATTTTCTCTACTACCGATAGAAATTTGACATAACGTTCATACAAATAGTGTCAAATATCTATCTCTAGTAAGGTAAACCGGCGATAGATAGATTATTGAATACGGCTGTTCGACTATTGAGGAGACCAATTTAATTTAGTATTTTTATTAAGTACTACCTATGTAAAGATTTCTAAGACTGGTTATTAAGAATATCAGTTTCACTGTGTTTTTACTACGTAAGAGAGAATTCTAAGACTTGTTGAGAAGAGCAGTTTAATTTTGTTATTTAATTATGTAAGAAAGATATCTAAGGCAAATAAGTAAGGAGAGCAGTTTAATTTTGTTGTTTAACAGATCTCTAAATCTAAGAATCAGATATCTAAGGCTGATTAGTAAGTCAATTTTGTGATTGCTAAGTAAGCAAAGATTTTTAAGACATTTGATGATTACTTTTCTTTCTTTATTCAAATAAATGACTATGAGTACCTATGTCACACTAATTTTATTTCACTGTTATTATTACAGATATGTTGTTTTAATTTATTTCTATTATGTATGATAGTGCAAGTGTAATAAAAAAATCGGTTGTTTTGCACCGAATGTTCGGCATATAAACCGAATTTCGGCCGAATGACGAAGTTCGGTTCAACCTGCCGAAGTTCGGTTAAACCGAATGTTAAACGAATTTCGGCCCATCCCTAAAAATAATATATTCTCGAAACATAATTGAAAATAATGGATCCAAGTCTGTTACAGTTATGTGCCACAGAATATGTGCCTGTACGTATGCCCAATACAGTACGTAGGCCCAATACAGAACGTAGGCCCAATACAGAACGTACGTAGGTACTTACGTACTTTGTACTTTTGTTGCAGGTTACAAGATACAATGCAGGCCATCTCGGTGACAATGTCTAGTAGAGAATTCAGGAATTATCTTAGTCCGCGATAATCGCTAGTTGATGAACTAAAGCCGTATTATTTTGTTACTTTTATACTCGTTATATATTATGATGTAGTAATCAATGTTATAACTATCATGTATATTATGTTCTATATATATATGCTTCCTCGATAATATTAATAAATGAAAATTAATAGTAATAAATTGTTTTATTGCGATTCCATAAGTTCATAAGATTAAAGGGGCATTTAGATGGAGCTAGTTTCTCGCCTCGAACATACGATTATCGAATGGAACATAAAAAGTTGCTTCGTCTAAACATTCACGATTCTCGCCCTTCCTCTTGGGCGATAATTGCCTCGCATAGAATATAATGTCTTCGTGTAAACAGAACTACAAAGCAAGAATTGTCTTGCGGGAATTTGTGCCAGTCGCTACCATGAGTGCAGTCCGCGTGGTTTAATTATATCTGCTCTTCTAGGACACGAGTTAATAAGACTAACACTAGTAGTTCTGCGAACAGTAGACCTCGCGAGCACGTAGTCTTATCAGCGGCAATTTTTCGTAAATAGCGCTACAGCAAACTTCTCCTTTTTAGGAAAGATACGCCCTCCACCCAAAATCACTAACGACTAAAAGTTAAAGATAATAGTAGAACTTACATTCGTGAAGATTGTTTGAAAACTGCGACCTGTACAGAAAGCCAAACAAACAACCTAACAAATATACGGACAGATGAGTCTATTTGGCCAGTTAGAACAGAGACGCTTCGCTCGCTTCACTTGCTCGGTCAATAAAATACTTTACATATATTTATTATTACTGTAATATCCTTTAGGTTATATTCCTCAACTGCCAATTCTCTCACAAATGCATTAAGAACTGCTTTTCTAGCATCACGACGACGATTTTATAATGCATATTCTCAGTATTCCACAAACTCGTAATTACCTAAGCACTATACCCGCAGTACCACAATTGAATGATTTTTGTATAATTTTGAGAACGATTCTGTAGTAAGGAGCTTTAGCGGGTAGTTCCTAAGAGATCGCGATATAATAATATATATAGGTATTTTATCAAGATGAGAGTATAGATCCTAGAAAACAGGGGCGTGGTAAGTTTATCACACAAATTATTACAGTTCTTGTAAAATAATCACTGATAATACATTGCAGGCGGTTTTACCCTTTTTCAACCTACTTTCAAAATCCTACTCCTTTTGGATTTTTTATGTATATATATATATATCGTGAAGTCGCGTATATAATGTAGTAAATAACAATTGAAAGTTGGTAGGTTTTTTGTGTTTTTAATTTTACTTATATTAACTGTGGTATCGTGTAATAGGGGGCGAGCCTATTGCCATACTGTTCCAGACTTCGGACTGTAATTGATAATTTCATTGTCAGAAAAACCAAACAACTGTCCAACCGAGGGATTGGACAGTTGTTTATTCAGACAGAGACAGAGACAGAGGGATCGCATCTTCCACCACTACACAAAGACTAAAGCGAGCGAAGCCGCTGGCGGGTCAGCTAGTTATCATGTATTTTCTTTTTTGTTCTCATAATTCAACCTACATTTCCACTCAATAATCAGTTTACACAATATTAGATCATGTTTGTCACATCACTTTATCGGTTCTGACAAAATACACTACACATCAGTTATTTATCATATATATTTAGATATTTTTTGAGATGTTATCATTTTCTGAACTTTGTGCAGTCCCGAACTAAGGTTCTATTCTCTTGCCCGAGCCATCGCAGAGTTGGAACTTATCTAATTTATTTATTACGTTGCAATATCGTCAAGGCCGTCTTACCTGGGACCCTTGGGTATACAAGAATTTGGGGCCCTTTTGGAAAGTAAAGAATTTTGGAATTATACTAATATATTTCTACGAAGATCGATCTATTTACTCGCATTACGGTTATTCAATTATACAATGTAACATGTCAATAATGATATTAGTATGCTGCTAGTTTTGGTAACAATTACCATAATGGTTTCAGTGAATGGGAGCCCTGGGCGTGGGCACGGGCCCCGTGTGCCCTTTTGGTAAAGACTGTATTGGATATCGTTTAGTAATTTTAGAATACATTTTGATAAAATACTCGTATTTGGTACATATTAGGCCTAAATCTATATTATGCCTAAATCTATATATATAAAAATGAATCCCTACCTACCTGGTCATGCTATATTTTGAGAACGGTTGGAACAATCTCGCTAATTACTTGTTGTTGTGTTAATTATTGTCAGGAGAAGGTTCTTATGAGAGAAAATCTAAGAAAAGACGGGAGGTTATGGCGAGGCCGAAAGCCGAGCCTACTACGCGAACTGTTATGAACAAACTTAATATGTAAGTAATCGCTATGTAAGCAATATTTACGTTATATACAACTGTTTTTCATAATTATTCAGGCAGTCAAACTCAAAACTTTCGTCCAGTACACACCTATTGTTTCCCTATATATTTTATGTAAATCTCAAGTTGTGCAGTGAAATTATAATTTAGTTTTCAGCCAAATAAAAGTGTTTATTTAAAAGGACCCACAGCGCACCATCCTAACAGAACGAAGTCGCGGGCAGTTTTTATAACCCCTCACCAGTCGATTGTCAATATAACAATGAAATTTCTATTGTGTCTGGGTCGTTCGACTGATGAAGTAATAATAATACTCAGACTGTAGCTGGTACATATGACGTAGCATTTATTGATACCGGTAACATGTGATGTATGACGCATAAGACATATAACGATAAATACTTAAATAACGTTTTTTTGAAACATGTAACGTAAAGATAAGATGTGCTGGGATTGTCTAATAGGTACATTACGTACGTTTCCGAACTTTTCGACAGTAACCGAATGGATAGCTTGTAGAGGTAGGACCATTGCAGTCTGCCTGCAGGGAAGTAAACCTTCGCCAGTTATTCAAACGTGAACCAGTAGTGTGCAAACATTACTATACTACGTTGAAGGGCAATGTTGCCAGCGAAATTGCAAGGCAAGAGATTCAACATCTTATATCTCAGGGTGATGAGCGCATAGTACTGTCATGCAGAATTCGTTGATAACTGTACTATCGTAAGGTTCATAATCAAGATGCTTATGTGCATACGAAAATCCTAATCAAATATTTAGCAATTGTAGATAGAAAAAAACACATCTTTGGCTTGGATTCAAAGCCGCGTCGTCCGACAATCCGTGTCAGACGCCGTGATCGCTAGGCCACTGAGGCATACCGTCCTAGCATCGAATTTTAACTGTCGTTTGGGAAACCTTATCAAATACTTTAGGTTTTGCAGCATGAACCTTAATCAGGCACTGCTTGAGATTACACTCAAGATGGTCGATTATTTTAGGCATGAAAATATTCGTTGTAGATATAAACATAACAAGTTATGTCGTTTTTTCTAAAAATATAAACAATCGACTTTAACGTGTTCATGGATCCTTTGCAATGAGTAAGTGCTTAGGCTTATCTATCAATGATAAGGTGTATCAGATATTTCCAATTGGCATTCACAATAAACGCCATTTTTTAGTTGTATAACACAAGAACAAACATGAAGTGGTGTGTAGTGATTCTGTTTACTTTATTGTGCTGTAAGTAACGATTTGATCATTTTTTTTTAGTTTAAGGTTAGAGCTAGTTTACAATTACTTTTGACACTTTGTTTAACATATTTTGGGTTTGTAATGAAATTGCGATCATATCTGCGTATTTTATCAAAGTGTTTATTGGGGTCTAAACACACTATAGATACATATCTACCTACGTACAATACCTACACATAACTGATTCTACTTTTAACCATGTTACCAAACACACTATAGATACATATCTACCTACGTACAATACCTACACATAACTGATTCTACTTTTAACCATGTTACCAAACACACTATAGATACATATCTACCTACGTACAATACCTACACATAACTGATTCTACTTTTAACCATGTTACCAAACACACTATAGATACATATCTACCTACGTACAATACCTACACATAACTGATTCTACTTTTAACCATGTTACCAAACACACTATAGATACATATCTACCTACGTACAATACCTACACATAACTGATTCTACTTTTAACCATGTTACCAAACACACTATAGATACATATCTACCTACGTACAATACCTACACATAACTGATTCTACTTTTAACCATGTTACCAAACACACTATAGATACATATATACCTACGTACAATACCTACACATAACTGATTCTACTTTTAACCATGTTACCAAACACGCTATAGATACATATCTACCTACGTACAATACCTACACATATCTGACTCGACATTCGTATATTGCAGGCTCTCTTCTACCGATAATTTTAACCTATCGACAATCTATGTTTGCACCGCTACGTACATTTATTTTCAATACATATAAAAGGCTTTGTTCTGACTGACTTACTGGACTGACAGATCAACGCAATAAAGCGCTGATCGTAGAAACCTGAAATTTGCAGGTGTGTTCTTTGTATTTCGTAGGCTTCCGATAAGAAAGGATTTTTCAAAATTCTACCCGTAAAGGTGTGAAAAACGGGGGCAAAGTTTCTATGAGACAACGTGATTCCTTAGTTCAATCTATAACAGAGTTGATGGAAGACGTGTTTCGTATCTTATTGAAACTCATCGCCTTAGTGTTTTATATTATAAACTTACTTTCGGGGTGATTTGCATCGACATAACAAAGTCGTGTTAGTTACACCATTTCTAACTCAAGAACGGCTTTACAGTTTTCGATGAGATTTGGCAGGAGATAAATTATATCGCAGAGAAGGACATAGGATATTTTTATCATCATCATCATCCATCCTCTAGCGGTTTTAAGTGCATCGCCTGTAATACTTACATGTTATTTTTAAACACAACAAATATTCCCCTATATACCCTAGAAGGGGCAAGCAGCGGTATTTAAACGCCTACGTTTCGATAGATATGTTTTGGTCTCGTACATAGAGATCTAGAGAGATGCCAGTCAGTGCGCTGAGTACAAAACCTGGTGTCGCAAGCAGCGGTCGTATTCCGCGATTCTAGGTATTGTTAGCTTCAATAAGTTCATTACCCACTGCGGTATTAAAACTTAACGTTTGAATATTCGTAAGTAAAGAGCAAGCATTTAGGCGTTCAGTCACATAATACAAAAGTTGCCAACCGCCGCGAGCAATGTGTTCTGTTTTTGGGCATATTGCTGAGACACCGGCCCCGCCTCCTTTTCATATCTTCTTTGTTTCTGTGATCTGTGGTATCGTGTAATAGGGGGCGAGCCTATTGCCATACTGTTCCAGACTTCGGACTGTAATTGATAATTTCTTTGTCAGAAAAACCCAACAGTTGTTTATTCAGACAGAGACAGAGGGATCGCATCCAAGATCTCGAGGTTCCAAAACGGCACTTCCACCACTATACAAAGACTAAAGCGAGCGAAGCCGCTGGCGGGTCAGCTAGTTATCATGTATTTTCTTTTTTGTTCTCATAATGCAACCTACATTTCCACTCAATAATCAGTTTACACAATATTAGATCATGTTTGTCACATCACTTTATCGGATCTGACAAAATACACTACACATCAGTTATTTATCATATATATTTAGATATTTTTTGAGATGTTATCATTTTCTGAACTTTGTGCAGTCCCGAACTAAGGTTCTACTCTCTTGCCCGAGCCATCGCAGAGTTGGAAATCTAATTTATTTATTACGTTGCAATATCGTCAAGGCCGTCTTACCTGGGACCCTTGGGTATACAAGAATTGGGGCTCTTTTGGAAAGTAAAGAATTTTGGAATTATACTAATATATTTCTACGAAGATCGATCTATTTACTCGCATTACGGTTATTCAATTATACAATGTAACATGTCAATAATGATATTAGTATGCTGCTAGTTTTGGTAACAATTACCATAATGGTTTCAGTGAATGGGAGCCCTGGGCGTGGGCACGGGCCCCGTGTGCCCTTTTGGTAAAGACTGTATTGGATATCGTTTAGTAATTTTAGAATACATTTTGATAAAATACTCGTATTTGGTACATATTAGGATGCTTAAATCTATATACATATATAAAAATGAATCCCTACCCACCTGGTCATGCTATATTTTGAGAACGGTTGGAACAATCTCGCTAATTACTTTTTGTTGTGTTAATTATTGTCAGAGGAAGGTTCTTATGAGAGAAAATCTAAGAAAAGACGGGAGGTATGGCGAGGCCGAAAGCCGAGCCTACTACGCGAACTGTTATGAACAAACTTAATATGTAAGTAATCGCTGTGTAAGCAATATTTACGTTATATACAACTGTTTTTCATAATTATTCAGGCAGTCAAACTCAAAACTTTCGTCCAGTACACACCTATTGTTTCCCTATATATTTTATGTAAATCTCAAGTTGTGCAGTGAAATTATAATTTAGTTTTCAGCCAAATAAAAGTGTTTTTTTAAAAGGACCCACAGCGCACCATCCTAACAGAACGAAGTCGAGGGCAGTTTTTATAACCCCTCACCAGTCGATTGTCAATATAACAATGAAATTTCTATTGTGTCTGGGTCGTTCGACTGATGAAGTAATAATAATACTCAGCCTGTAGCTGGTACATATGACGTAGCATTTATTGATACCGGTAACATGTGATGTATGACGCATAAGACATATAACGATAAATACTTAAATAACGTTTTTTTGAAACATGTAACGTAAAGATAAGATGTGCTGGGATTGTCTAATAGGTACATTACGTACGTTTCCGAACTTTTCGACAGTAACCGAATGGATAGCTTGTAGAGGTAGGACCATTGCAGTCTGCCTGCAGGGAAGTAAACCTTCGCCAGTTATTCAAATGTGAACCAATAGTGTGCAAACATTACTATACTACGTTGAAGGGCAATGTTGCCAGTGAAATTGCAAGGCAAGAGATTCAACATCTTATATCTCAGGGTGATGAGCGCATAGTACTGTCATGCAGAATTCGTTGATAACTGTACTATCGTAAGGTTCATAATCAAGATGCTTATGTGTATACGATAATCCTAATCAAATATTTAGCAATAGTAGATAGAAAAAAACACATCTTTGGCTTGGATTCAAAGCCGCGTCGTCCAACAATCCGTGTCAGACGCCGTGATCGCTAGGCCACTGAGGCATACCATCCTAGCATCGAATTTTAACTGTCGTTTGGGAAACCTTATCAAATACTTTAGGTTTTGCAGCATGAACCTTAATCAGGCACTGCTTGAGATTACACTCAAGATGGTCGATTATTTTAGGCATGAAAATATTCGTTGTAGATATAAACATAACAAATTAAGTAGTTTTTTTCTAAAAATATAAACAATCGACTTTAACGTGATCATGGATCCTTTGCAATGAGTAAGTGCTTAGGCTTATCTATCAATGATAAGGTGTATCAGATATTTCCAATTGGCATTCACAATAAACGCCATTTTTTAGTTGTATAACACAAGAACAAACATGAAGTGGTGTGTAGTGATTCTATTTACTTTATTGTGCTGTAAGTAATGATTTGATCATTTTTTTAGTGTAAGGTTAGAGCTAGTTTACAATTACTTTTGACACTTTGTTTAACTTATTTTGGGTTTGTAATGAAATTGCGATCATATCTGCGTATTTTATCAAAGTGTTTATTGGGGTCAATAAGGATAGATAGTGAAATGTTGCATGACATCAAACTCACTGGGAAAATCCCGTTCTGTCCTTGTGGGTACAAGGATATGGACAGTGTTCCTCACCTCTTACACTGCGGTCCCAATTGGCCATAATCGATATTAGCGCGATAAAAGTCGGTCCCTTTCACCGTGAGCGTGATTACGATGGCCCACGCTACGTCATCGATGACGTCTTAACTGCCGCCATATTGACGATTACATGAACCATGCTCTACACCATAATCGTCGTGAGCGTTCTGTCAAAAGTGACAGGTGTTTGTTTATTTCTACAATGTATTTACTGGTGTCCCTTCTTTTTGATGTAAAAGTTGTAAAAGTCGGTCCATCCATTCCATTATTTCTTTTTAATCCACACACTACATAGTTAACCTTCACACTATGCACGATATTTTTATGAATTTGTTTTTCGCGCGCAAATGGTTCGATATTGCTACAACTCTGGTCCGAATTAACAACACGCTTACAGTGCCACGAGCTGTCAAAATCGCGATATTTGTCTCGGACCAGCTTTGGTAGACGATAGCACTGTGAGCAAAATTATCGCAAAACGGACCACGGCATTAGTCGCACATATTCACTCGCAGCAATATTTCACTATTCAAAATTCGATAACCGGAATACGGGACTGATTTTTCGCAGGTAACCCTATACCACCGTGTTTATAATGAAACAATCTTTAGTTTGATTTAATTTTAATTCAATAATCAGCCCGGTGCAAAATGCTAGTGTCGATTTACCTGTTTATACTCGGCTACCCGAGAGTTTGTGACCGGAAAAGAATAGGCAACCTAATTTCATGTTCTATGGGTTTCATACTTTCGATTGATATAGAACGCGTCTAATAATTAAACCAGTGAAATGTTAGTTTTTTTATTATTAATTAATTATATCCTGTACTGAAATTTGTTAGGCAACCCATATTCAATATATTTATTGACATATTAAATTAAATATTAAATACGTTTCAACAAATAAACATCTCGGTGAAGGTCTTTTTTATATCAAGATCTTAGACTATAATATGTCAAGTTTTGACGTAGATTATAAGTACATACAATTTCAGCCCCAATGGTTCAGCAGTTTTGAAGTGAAAGACTATTGAGCATTCATTAATTTAAGCACAAATACTTTCCTATATACAACAATACGATGTGATAATAAGTGAAAACAAGTTAATTTCACTCAAATTAGAACTGGTAGATGTACGTTAGTCTGGTCTGTCCTGTCTGCTTTGGCCTGGAACAGTTGAAAACTGTCAGTGTTACTAATACTCCCAGTTTATTGCCCAATGCCTCCGCCAACTATGCCAGTGTTTTCACATAAATATCTAAAACCCCCTTCAAGCTGTAAAAATAAAAGCAACGGACTTGTAAAGCACCCCTCTTCATCAGGCACCGCACAAAAACATAAGCTAACGACAGTTAAACTGCCGTCTGCTGAGAATATCGTCAACAGCAGCAACTCGAATACAAGAATCGTCGGAGGCGCACCCACTACCATTGAGAGGTTCCCTTACACTGTACAAGTAAGTATTATGCAGGTTGGAGCTTTGTGAAGGAGCATTCTGATATAGTTGTAAAACTCGTTAAAAGCGAATTTTCTCAAATGCATTCATTCATTTATTGCAAAACAGCTCTTTAAAAACGCAATGGCTGTTACAGTATTCAATAAACTTCCTAGAAGTATTAAAGATTCCACTCAAATTATTTAAAATTAAGCTTCACTAGTGCCTCGCTGAAAATTGCTTTTATGATTGAAAGAGTTCTTCAATTTTAAATTGAAAGGTATATCGGTAATTATAAAAATCATGTACATATTTTATAATGAAGGTTTGGGCATTTTTATAACTACGTTCTGAATTTTTTTTTACATCAACAATAAGTAAGTATATAATATTGACATTTTTATAATTCTATTTGAGTGCTATAACGGGGGCACCAGGCGACAAGTAAAGGGATAGGAAGTATTTACGCGAGTGATTCTCGTTTCTCATATTAAAAATACATTTTTACTGTTTATGCATTTCATAAAAAACTTCTCTCTGAATAACGTTTCGGATAATATAAATCGATCAGCGAACAAATCTAATTTGACGAGCTAGATATTTATAGATCTTGCTCTAAATTTAATTTCACATAACTTAATTTATTTTGAGATTGTGTAGTTGACATCATTGGTTAACCTTTTGAGTACCATTGACGCAAATTCGTGCGTTTCATTCATAAATCTTTTGTTTTTTGTATCACGGTATATGAAGGGTTAAAACAGTCGAATAAGCATAATTAGTATTTGGCATAATGCCTTCAACTTCCAAAAGGTATCTTGTATTTAACAGGTGAACTATATGTCTCGGCTGGCTTGCGGTGGGTCACTTCTGACCCGGCGACATGTGCTCAGCGCAGCGCATTGTTTTTTCGATATGTAAGTTGCAATTTTACTTGTAAAACTAGACTTAAAGATTAGACCGTCCACTTTTGGACGTAGACTTCCTACGCCTGCGTCACATACACGTTGTAGTAAAAAGATCTAAATTGGCCTGCACATCGCAATGAGCAAGTCGAAAGTGCCGAAAGAAAAGACGGTACCTATAATGAATGGTTGCAGAAAATCTAGCAGAATACACATATCAGCTTGGGCCCCTAGGGACCTGCGCCCTGTTTCCATGCACCCCTTGCACCCTGGGTATAGATGGCCCTGGCTGTAGCCAGAAAGCTTTCTGTATCCTACGTGTCTATATCATTTCAGGTCATGACTCCGGTCCGGATAAACAAAAGATTAATTTTTACTCATTCTAGTATTTTGCAGCGGGACGGAATACATATAAATACATATGTGTTGAGTGTTGAGATGTAAGATTTTAATTGTTTTTATTATTACGTGAAACGAAAATAATAATACAGAGTATGGGTGGTTTAAGTATTAGAAAAAAATCTTTCATTTGCTCATTTTCAACTATGGCGCTCCGCGAGCAGGGGACTCTAGGATCCTGAACGAGTTATTTGTTATAAAATAATAGTTACCAATGCTGCTTATAAACAAATAATTAAATAAACAGTATTAACGAGCTAAAGTGGCAGTAGCTTGATCATATTACCCGCATAATTGCAAGACCATTGACTAATCATTTCGCCTTCCATGTTATCTAGTGGAGTCGGATCGGAAGAACCGACAAAAATACTTAGAACCTACGAAGCGACCTCTGAAGAGGTGTAGGTACGCAAGGTGTGACTGCAGCAGATGAGTCCAAGATCAATGGCGTATACTACAAGATGCTTAAGTTGTGCAGTCCAGCATCATATCGATAAAAACTGATGAATGTAATAAAAATTATAATACAATGAAATGTTGTATATCTTACTACTTATAGCGTTACAGTGCTCCTTCCCACAGCTATAAGTCATGTGATGGCGTAGGTATTCATATCCCAATATATATTTTTCAGGAACGGCAACCCGGTAAGCCCTGCGCGCTACTCGGTCAGAGTTGGAACTGCTTATTTAGGATCAGGTAATAATGTTCCTTACCGTTTGTCTATGTTGTATAAAATTGTTTGTAATTTCTATGTTGCTCTTCTGGAAAAATATTTTTACCTAGTATGACATCTGATGGGCAGTCACTCAAGAGTATGTCTTACGGATATAATTTCGTATTCTTTCCGCAGAGTCTTTAAGTTTCATTTGAAGCATCCGAGATAGGACTGAAGTGTCTAGCAACTGGAGTTATTTACATGTTTAATAATTGATAAGGATATATTTATTTCCTAACTCGTATTATTTAAAACCATTAATTATGTTTATAATATACATACCTACTACTAGGTAAATATACCTATGCTAATTTAGAGTTACACCAATCTTAAATGCATGAAAATCAAGAATTGCCAAGCCGGAAGTTAGCTCATCCTACTTTTTCTTCCGCTTCACTTCACTTACGTTAGTACTTCGAGGACAAAAGAAAATATTTAGATGTTAAAATATCCTTTACAAACAATGAAATTTTACCATCCAGGGGGAAATGTCCACTCTGTGTCCGCGGTGATCGTCCACGAGCGGTACAATACTCCTATTCGGGACAACGACATCGCCGTGATGTTATTGTCTTCTACAGTGGCCATCAGCGTCAGCATTGGATCGGCCAGGATCCCGGAGCAGGGGCAGGAGGTGCCTGACAACTCCGTCGTCACGCACGTGGGTTGGGGATTTACTGATGTGAGTAGAATCTGTATACGCGCATTCATGAGTCCAGGAATGTGTTTTTTTATTATACCAAAAGTACAAGCGACTTTTAAGTAGTTTCCTTCGGTTAGAGTTTACTTAAAATTTTAAAGTTCTGAGCGGCATTGGACGTCAGAAAGAACCTCTTATTCCCCAAGTTATTTCACTTTCTACAGTATCTGCCATTAAATAATAATGGCATTTAGACTTTGCACACAGCTGGAGGGTAAACATCTGGTACTGCGATGGTACTCGTATCCATCAAGGCGAGCTCTTACAAAAGAGTCTTAAATTTCATCACTTAATTAAGTATGACCAATCTGGCAACCTCCTACGGGTATCATCTTATCCAATAAAGAAAACAACTTTGGTAATCGTGTAATATTAAAACAGGTTTAATATGATTAGACCCGTACCATCCGGTTAATATTTCCACGATCATGTCAAAAATTATTGAAAACTAGCGACTTCCCGCGACTTCGTTCGATGAGTAGTATCGGCTTTCGGGTTCGCTACAACCTCCTATTTTTTCTTGACGATTCTTGCATGAGATGAGATCCTTCTCCTGACAATAATTAACACAACAAAAAAGAATTAGCGAAATTCTTCCATCCATTCACGCGTGATGCGATGACCAAGAGAAATAGAAATTAAAACTCCTGAAGATGTTTGTTCTGAAATCGTAAGTGAAGAGGCAAATAAGTATTTAATTTTGGTGTCAAAAGTGACACGTTTCCCGATTTATTGAAATATATTAGGTACACTAGAATCACCTAACTCCAATGATACGATGATAACTAACTTTAACATCCAACACATAAGACCGCTATCTGTCCAGCCACTTATTAGCTTCGAAGAACTTTGAAAAAGATACGCTCAAAGAACTTTTACCTCAACAACAAACATAAAATAATGCATAAAAATCAGTTCGGCTTCACGAAAGGCATATCAACTACGGATGCCAATGTCCAGTTAGTCATCTACGAGTATGTACCTACTCAAGGTTTTGTGGAGCTCACACGATAGTATTCGCGTTTGTGTGATCTCTCTATAGCATTAGATTGCGTAGAGCATCGCGTTCTGATTCATAAACTTTCCTACTACGGTATAAAAACTTTGTATCTTCTAGTCATACTTCTCGGACATGCACAAAAAGGATGGGATTCATGTAGAAATATCTTCTTTGCTAAATGGGCCTATAAATATACATGCCGTACCGCAGGGATCTATTAAAGTGCCATTTTTGTTTCTAACATATTCGAGGAGACACTCGCGAATATCTTTGATGTTTAAAGTAATACAGAGAAGATAATGAACTAATTAAAGTCAATAATGATTTGGCTACAAATGGTTCTGTAAATAGTTATCGGCTTATAACTTTCGCTTACATTTAAATTAATTTTACGTACTGTTTCTCTGTAAATTTAAAATTGTCGAAGCAAGTTTCCCCCGGCTCCAACATCGACACGACATTACTATGGGGAGCATCATATACAAGAATATAATATGGCAATTAGAGAATTGACAGATGTTTCTAAAGCATGTTTAGTCTCCTTTATATAGGTAGATTTACTTCCCCGGCATAATAGCAGATACAATAGAATATATACACAACACTATACAAGAGTATATTCATAAATATTTCTTTTCTTCGAAAGTTTTTAATCAGCTTATACGAGTATGATATTATGTGTATTTTTCTGTGAACCCGCAGCCAAACATCAACACACCAGCATCTGTGCTCCAAGAAGTGACAATCCGAACGATCGGCTTCCAAACCTGCAGCGACCGCTACACGTGGCTCACCTCCATGCGTCCGGGGGAGGAGTACATCATCACTCACAACATGATCTGCTCGGGCTTGCTGGATATAGGAGGTAACATATACTGGACGTATATTACTGGTTCCCAAATGAATATTACGTTTGAGATTGCCGTGAAGATGCCCAGCACGATACCTGCTAGTTTGCAATTCATAAAAATATATAACAACTTATCATCAACTGGGACATAGAGAATAATGTAATTTTTTAATTTAGATTAAAGAAGTTTCTCATCGACAAGGCATATTATAGCATTAATGAGTATTTTAAAGACAAAATATAATGGGCATGATTACTAACTAATAAAATTAATGCTATTATTATTAATTATTGTAATTTGCACGTCATTAACCCTTCATATACCGTGATAATTAAAACAAAAGATTTATGAATGAAACGCACGTAAATGTACGTCAATGGTACTCAAAGGGTTAAGGTATGAATTCAGAGTTACGCGCTGTTTCAATATCCTTAAAATATATATCCCTTACCTGTATCCGAGCAATAAAATAATTTTGATTTGATTTCATTATATCGTCTAGGGGTAATTTTTTCAAATCATTTTTATATTAGTATACCTAGGCATTATTTTTATTACAATTCTTATACATTTAATTACACGGGTAGCCCAGTCAAATTAGGATTTGAACCGGAAAAAACATTAAGTACCGATTTTCTTTCGGAATTCTTTGGGGAATGTCACTGGCAGTCTAAATTTTGTTTTGCGTGGTACCTACTCGATCCGTCGCGTCATCCGCCATATTTTGTTTATTGAACATCTCATTTATTTTAAATTCCACACGAAAATGCTTATGACAAAAGTTGTTGAGAATTCAATTTCTACAGTTTTGGTGCTAATACTTTTTTCCTAGGATCGATATCTCCGATTTAAACTCCAAAGAGGGGATGAACTTTTGTTTGATAACTTGTTCATTTTCAATTTAACATGAAAAATATCAATGATCTTATATTAGATGGTACTCGCATATAAATACGGCAACCATTTGCTGTTGTTCATTCATTCTGTGGAATGACGTCTAAGAATCTCAGAAAAATACGTTCTTGAATGTGCGAAAGCTACAAAATCGACTTCGCGTCAGTTCTCACATTACGAATTTACCTCCTTTTAATATAAGATCATTGGAAAAAATGCGTAGTTGTTTTAAATTCATTTTTCTACAATTTTGGTTCTGATATTTTTTTCTCGTCGGATCGATATTTTTCGATTTATACCCGAGAAGAGGTGGGGATAAAATGTTATCATTGCATCTTCACGTTTATTCACAATTTTACACGATAAATTGTTACAACCAAAGATGTGTGAAAAATAAATAAATAAAAGAACAAAAATAGTAGGAAACTTATATTACTTATAATTTTGGTTTTTTAGTTATTTTTTACTAAGCTTTTATTTAAAAGCTTACTTTGTTCTTAGCTTGTCTATGGTTTTGTTTGATGGATGACAATTTAGGGCTAAATTTGGAGCTAGGGGCTAAATCATTATTGTGAGGGTTGATCAATCAAATAAAGGGCTTGATGTAGCTTGGCTAGGGCTGAGTTGGCTGGCTCTCACGCTGCTGCACGGTGCTATGTAAACTTGACAGAAGTGGATTCCTTCGAATATCTTTGTCCTGTATATAGGGTGTTTGGTAGAGGGACGGACAAACCAAATGAGCGTGTTCGGGGGCCCACTTGGAGAATACAAGTTGGCCAAAAATATCCCCGACTCCCCAATTTTTTGTAACTTTTTTGTGAATTTTCCTGTTTTACTGTGATACAAAACAGAGCTAATTAGCTCTGTTTTGTATCCAATTTAGCTTTGCGTGGCCTGAAGGTGTATTAGAGACCAAATTCAACTAAAAACATCCGGTCTAAAACAGATTTTACAAATGTTATGATGGTAAATAAGTACAATTTCGGAGAAAACGGGAAAATTCACAAAAAAAGTAAAAAAAAATTGGGGAGTCGGGGATTTTTTGGCCAACTTGTATTCTCCAAGTGGGCCCCCGAACACGCTCATTTGGTTTGTCGGTTCCTCTACCAAACACTCTGTATATATCTTTTTCGTTATTTTTGCCGGCTTGTTTCGATATGTCGAAGATTTCCTCTACTAAACACAAATATGTGACAATATTGTTTTGTGGCTGGACTAAAACTTCTACCTATTAAAGGACAAACCGTGGAAATACACTGTTATACCAAACTAATATTATAAAACGTTTGTAACTGTCTTTGTCTTTGTCTGTTAGTTACCTTATCACGCCCAATAATCTATCTATCGTCGGTTTACCTTACTAGAGATAGATATTTGACACTATTTGTATGGACGTTATGTCAAATTTCTATCGGTAGTAAGGAAAACTGTGGATAGATAGATTATTGGGATCCCCCATAAACGGCTGAACGGATCGTGATGAAATTTGGCAAGAACATAGATTACATCCATTGAAGGGACAGAATATACTTTTCATCATCGTCCATTACCACGCGGGTGAAACCGCGAGGCGCAGCTAGTATTACATTTGTTGACGGGCGTTATTACTTATTTTGATTATTTATGAGGATAAGTTACATATCTACGTAAGTCTAATGCTAATAAAAATAGTTGGAACTGCGAAGTTCGCAGTGCGGAGTTACAACCAACTTCATTATCAACTGCGAGCTACCGGGGCCGTCATCATTATATGTAGCATATACCGGGTTACTGGTAATCAATTAGCATCCTGTTAAAGGCATATTCTGTACATCGAAACAAACAACTTTAGTTCTAGAAGTTTTCCCAAAACGAATCAACTTTCCCAAAAAAAATATTATATTTTGTGACTCTCTTACACTTCATGACTCTACATCGCATCCACTTCATTCATCTACGTGTAGCCATGCATGTAGTTAACAGCGCGTCGTAGCGTAGCACAGCTACGACGACCTTGACTTGCCGCGTCTCAACCCCTTTCTTAAGCCGTATACAGAAAGAAAGCTGGCAGCCTACAAGCGCTTATAGGAACCGGCCCTCGCAGGTAACAAGCGCCGATCAGCGCCGATAAGCGCCGAACGCCGCCGACACGTGCCGGTCAGCGCCGATGCCGCCCGCCATTTAAAATTAATTAACAACAATTCACAACACGTACAACTACGACACGCCTTTATTTTTGTTAAATAAATTAATGGATAGTGACGTGCTAATTTCCTTAGTCTTCAGTAAACGACCTGTGTGGGACACAAATGGATGGTGGGGATTGATGGTGGGATTGACAAAGTGAGTACGACATTTTGCTCGCTCGGCTACAATCTGCTTCGATTTATGTAACTGGTACCAGAATGAACCAGCGCCGATAAGCGCTTGTAGATCGGCGCCGGCTACCAGCTTTCTTTCTGTATACAGCCTTACGCTGCCGCCGCCACCCGCCCGCTGCCGGCCGGGGCTTGTCGGCATAGTGTAAATTATGTTTAGACCGGTCAAATAGGTTTTTTAAGTTTTGTATGGAAGAAAAAAATACGAATTTTTGAAAGTCGTACAACAAAATATGTTTGTTTTGATGTACAGAATATGATCTTAAAAGGATGCAAATTGATTACCAGTACCCTTGTATATGTATACCACGGATGATAAGTATCATCCGTGGTATACATATCTACTATTCCTACCCTAATCGTAATATAATTTTGTTTCTAATTTCAAGGTGCTGACGCATGCCAGGGTGACAGCGGTGGGCCGCTAATATACCAGGGCATTGTGGTGGGCGTCACCTCCTGGGGCTTTGGCTGCGGGGATCCCCGGTTTCCAGGTGTCAATGCCAAAGTCTCGGCGTTTTCCAACTGGATCAATCAGACTGTACGTGTGTAGTGTGGTGAAACTCATAAACATCATAAACCTCTCGCTATATGTACCTCGATTGCAATCAAATGTTGATTGAAATCGAAAAAATGGCGGCTTCATGACATATAAATTTGTCAACTCTAGTCAGCGATTTATTAATACTGCGGTCCGTTTCGCGATATTTTTGCTTACAGTGTTTTTTTATTTTTATTATTTATTTATATATCGTCTACCATAGCCGGTCCGAGACAAATATCGCAATTTTGACAGCTCGTGACACTGTAAGCGTGTTATCAATCGGACCGGAGTTGTAGCAATAACTACTCGTATATGGCAACCATTCGCGCGCGAAAAACCAGTACATAAAAATAAAGTCCATAGTGTGAAGGTTAACTGTGTGGTGTGTGTAAATTAGATGGACCGACTTTTACATCTTTTACATCAAAAACAAGGGACAAAACAGTAAAGACCTTGTAAAAACAAACACCTGTCACTTTTGACAGAACGCTCACGTCGATTTTGGTGTAGAGCATGGTTCAAGTAGGTAATTGTCAATATGGCGGCAGTTAAGACGTCATCGATGACGTGATAACGTGGGCCATCATAATCACGCTCACGCTGAAAGGGATCGACCGTTATCGCGCTAATATCGATTATACCTTGATTGGTACCGCACATTAACATATCTGCTTAGTGGAGTTGTCAAAACCGATCAGACGTTATTTTGCATGATTTCAATCAACATTAGATTGTAACTGAGTTATGTAATTGCCCTGCTAGCACAGACAGCTAGCAGCCATCGGCCATCTGTTCAGCGTGCTATGTGGCCTGCCTACTAATCTTATAGTAGCTAGTCAGTAAGACAACTGCAATGCATTAAGGCAACTGTTCCCAGGTTTGTCCGATACTGTCCAAAGAAACAGACGACACGCAAAAAAATCAAGGCTGAACTCTGCGAGTTAAACAATAATTCGGAAGAGCATTTTCTGCATGGGACCTGTTATTTATAACAAGCTCCCGCAAAGTCTAAGAGACCTTTAGTCTATTTAAAGTTAAAATTAAAAACATATTATTGACTAAATGTTATTATAGTACTCGTATAAATGATTTCTTAGATGACAAGCAATTTGAAGTACAATAAGTTTAGTTATAAGTTATTTGACAAGCATGCATATTTAATTTGAATTTGAATTCAGACTTTATATAAATATTTCAATTATTATGTATTTGCAAGTGACAGCCATCTCACTACTTATATTTGTACGGCTACGCGGGCAAAACATGTTGAAACTTATTTAAATAGACCTATATGCACATCCCTGTATAACTACACACATGTTTTGACAAATCAATAAATCTTTATTTAAAGATAAAGATTTATTGACTGACTATTACAGGGTCTAAACATACCCTGTAAATATCAAATATAATAATATAAAATATCAAGAAACACAAATATAAAATTTTGATAATGTAATGTTGTAATTTAGCATGTATATATACAATTTAAAGCAGTACAATACTGTGCCACAGAATGTAACTGTACATACTTATTAGGTAGATATTTACATATTTTTTTTGTTGCAGGTTACAAGATACAACGCAGCCCCTCTAGCTGCCAGCACCAGCTCACTCCTAATCATGATCTCTATCATATCCGCGATAATCGCTAGTTGATGAACAGAATCCGTATTACAAATTTTGTTACTTTTGTACTCGTTGATATATGATGTAGGTAATTTAATTTGTTATTTATGTAAGTTATATTGTATATATTTTTTAATTGTTAATGGTTTGTTTAATAGATAAACGGTATCAAGAATCTACGAGTTTATATTCTACCCGGCCAGCCAGCTTGGCGTGCTATATCGAACACAGTCAATCAAATCGAGATGTTTGTAGAAGCGTGTAGTAGTCCCCCAACGAAATCACCTAAAAGGAGCGAATACCGTCATATCATTTATTCAATTTAGGCATCATAGACGCACTTATGAACGTCTATTTATCATTATAATGTACTTTAAAGACTGCCGCCGCGTTCCAAAATATATAGAGCTTACCGAGAAAAAGCAGCAAGAAACTCGGGGCCATTCTTTTTATATAGATGTTTTTACTTAGGTACTACAAATATTAGCTCCAGTGTGTTGCTTTACAAAAGAGAACATAATAATGGTATCAGTAGGGCAAGACACGCTACACTTTGACATCTTAGTACACGAGTAGATAGATCCTGGAGTGATCAGTCCCAAGCTGTTTTATCCTCCAAGTAATCCGAAATTTTGTAATAACCTTTTTGACAGAGTTTAGTTTTAATAGTAATTTTAAACTTATTAATAGGCAAATCTCGGATAACATTGGGAAGTTTATTATAGAATCGTATACATTGTCCCATAAAAGAATGATTTATTCTGTGGAGACGCGTTACATGTACGGATAGCTTGTGCTTATTTCGCGTGTTGATGGAATGAGCATCTGTGACCCTGGTTTACAGTTTTACCAACAGTATCTACAAAGTACAGTTCGGCAGGTCTACCATGAGTTTACAACACTAGACACCAATCGATGCTCGATATCGAATGCCGCGAAAAAATGTATGAAAATATGTACAGTGCCACCTCGCGGTCAATTGTAGAACTAAAATTGACCGCGAGTACGCCAATCACAAGCTTAATAGGTAGGCGAGATCGAGTATCGACTATAGATGACATTTATGTTGCCAACTCATGGTAGAGCTACGGAGTATCTTCTATTCTATGCTATTATAAAATTGAGGTGTCTTGTCTAATATGGACGTGTAAGTCGTTTGGGTGATGGTAAGTGTTACAGCTGCCAATGTGATAAGTAGCAACGCCACCTTGAACTGTATTATAAATTCCTCAGTCTACGATTCTCAAATCCAAATTCTCGTAACGAAAATTAAATGCTATAGTGTGGAGCCTTCATATGGAAATATACATTCGCATGCTGGAGAAAATCAAAAAACATTCTTGTCCAACCTTTACGATAGGATAAACAATTTTTACCTTTAAATCGGATGTCCCAAAACTCAATGATAACCTGGTACCGGGCGTGAGGCAAAGGTATACCAGTTATGAAAAAAAGAAGATACTCGTAAAAAATCCATGTCACTTAGCCAAGCGATAATAGACATATTATTTAAAAGTTGAAAATTTGCCACGCTTGGGCGCATTTTAAGTACCTACTACTGTGATTCAAAATTTCACAACTTTACAGAGTTTTATTAATAATGTAGTCTCGAATAATAGTGCGATTAATCGCAACCACAAATCAAAGCAATAAACAATGTTAACTAAGTAAAATAAATTAAGTTTGACGAGTCTTCAATCTTTGATACTCCATATTGGCAAAAAGATGGATTTTTTCAGAACTGGTATACCTGCCTTGGCGTCTCGCCCGGTACCAGGTTATCGTCAACATCCGGGACAGCCTGTATTATTTACTTTACTCCTTTAATTGGACTAATTAGGTAATGAAACGTTCGAAGTTAAGAGATCTTACGCGTTGGGTAACTTAATTGTACTTATACCGTTATTAGAAATGAAATAACGTAGCCCTTATAGAAGTGTTTTTGAGACTATCTGTACTTTATGTGCAATTACTGATCGGCAGCGCCCAGCGTCGCGTGCTCGCGCCCTGTTCTGTGGTCCTTGAACGAATAACTGCGTAAGTGGAACGTAACGTGTCGTTAACGTGAAACTTTACAAACTGTCATGTATATAGGATACCTGTGACACAGACAACACAGTTTGTACGCGGAAGCGTGACGCGTTGACGCTTGCGATACGAATACTTTTTCGCAAATTGTGCTACGGCCTCTGTGCCGCACTTATCGGCGCCACATTATGACCTGTTCGCGAGTGGGATTGCATCCCCGATCAATGAAACCCAGAGAATCGTCCAGAAATGCGTAGCATGCCTGAAATTAATTATTACCTATTTAATACGACATATACTTATACTACCTGGTGGGTTTTCTTATTGAAAATAATTTTCCTAGATGTTAAGAGGAGTACCCACCGCGCGGGTGAAAGGGCTGGTTCGGAGAATAATGCTGATGATTTGAAGCATCCGAATAAGGGGCCTGTACAAGAGTGTTTCCCAAAGTAGCCGAGAGGAGGGTCTTAATTTAGACTACAAATATGTGTGTACTTACGTAGCATAGCCTTCTCCAACATCTCCCGCTTGGGTTCTGCCCTTGCAGAGGTCGCGGTCGCGATCCACGCACGTCACAAGGTATTGTTTATAAACTCCATAGTTCATAGGATTACAATATATAATATCACACAAACTCCTTCATATCGATGAAGACGGATATGGGTTATTAGTAGATAGGTACTTATTAAAAATATAATTGTAATGAAGACGCCATCTTATGAATAGCGCGCGGTGCAGTGCGGTGAAGAATTGCTACTCTCTGCCGATGACCGGAGGCTTGCCAGCGAACAAATGTTCTCGCGGGCGCGTTGCGGGTAGAAGTAAAACTATGCACGCTTAGACACACACATAGTAACAAAAAAATAACTATCCCCCCGGCCTTCAAGAGATGAAGAAGTCTCCTGAATCAACAAGGGACTCAGAGAGATTATAAAAAAAATTATATAGATTTATAATTTATATAGAATTATATATAGAAATAATAGGGATGCGGAAAGCTCTATAGGCTGGATAAAATCAAGAATTGACAATATTATATTGCGGTTGCGATGCGGAAGCTATTTAACTAGCAGCAAATTAAGTTAAATAAACTACTTACAAATAACTTATATTATAATATGTAAATAATATATTTTATTGAGACGGCAAGACACAAAGTTTTACCACGGGCCTAACGTAAACACCGTTCTTGGTGCTGACTGTCACAATCCTAACAATACCATCTGAGGAAGCATGAACATCTTCTACAATGCCTGAATTGTCAGTTATTATAAGAACTATCATTCCCTTTAATATTGGGTTGAGGTATTCCATTTAGCGCGGGTTTGTAACGTATTAAGGTATTCTCGCCTCCATCGGTTCCAATACCTCTGAACGATTTGGTAAAGTAGATGTTTATTTCGTATTAAATTTTCGGACGTAGGCTGAAAATGAGTTTCTGAATGGAATGATTTAAGTGGACCAAAAGTCAAGAAATGCGCGGGCGTTAGAGCCTCAGGCTCGGCTGGGTCTGAACTTGACACCGTCAAAGGGCGGGAGTTCAACACAACTTCAATCTGAGTGAGGACGATGAGTAATTCTTCGTATGTCAATAATATGTCACGTAAAGAGCGTTTCAATAACAATTTTATGCTTCTAACGCAAGTTTCCCACGCGCTGAAATGCGGTGCACTAGGTGGGGTCATGCTCCAGGATACACCTTGAGCGAGCGTTTCCTCGGCAAAGGAATCGCGGAAGGCTCTGGATTTGAGAAATCCATTCAACTCGCCCAGTTGTGCTTCTGCGCCAATAAAATTGCTACCGTGATCCGAAAATAATTGAGTACAATTTCCACGACGCGATATAAAGCGACGGAACGCGCGGAGAAACGATTCCGTAGTCAAATCTATAGCTAGCTATAAATGTATACCGCGAGTAACGAGACACGTAAAGACAGATGAACGCCTTCACTTTGCGGGCTCCGTGGTACCTACTTATTTAAATATTCAGGGGTAGTCTGTTCCTGCTTTTGAAAACGCTAGAGCTACATTAATGCGGGGTGCGGGGAGGTCTGCCATGAATAGAGCCTCCGTACGCGGATAAGCCTTGAAACAGCTGTTACAGAGGCGAAAGCGCTGTTTAATCGTACTACGTCCGGCGATTATCCAGTATTTTGTCTTATCCGTGACAACAGTAAATGCGGGCCGGCATGTAAGTAGGTACTTGCGGTGGTAATAATCAATCAAGATGTTTACAATGTGATGTTTTTTTGGCAATAGTATGGGATGTTAGCTGTCGAAATCGAGTGTTGATTTAGTTAAGCGTCCCCCAGCGCGAAGTAAGACATTTTTTAAAAAGGGAGACAGGACAAGGATTTAGATAAAAGGGTCATTTGAAAAGTTCTTAGCCTAACATGGTTAAAGTCATTGGTTTTTTTTATAACGAACCTCATTTTCTAGTTACATTATTTAGCTTAGAGCTATTTTCGAAAATGGATAAAATTGAACATCGTGCAGTGATAAAATACCTGAATTTGAAAGGTTTAACTCCAAAAGCTATACATGAAGACATGTCTGCTACTTTGGGTGAGTCCGCTCCTTCGTATGCGACTGTTAAAAACTGGGTGGCAGAGTCTAAACGTGGTCGTGAGACCGTTCAAGATGAGCCCCGTAGTGGCCGGCCTTCGACTACTTCCACTGATCAAAACAAAGAAAAAATCTGTGATTAAATTTTATCTGATCGAAGATTGACTGTCGAGGAGATAGCTAAGACTGTAGGCATCTCATCTGAGCGAACACATCATATAATTACTACTGAACTTGGATTCGCTAAGGTGTCTGCGCGGTGGGTACCGAGACTACTTTCAGTGGAACAAAAACGCAACTGACAACTTCTCGCGACTGTTTAGAGTTATATGAAGCTGACCCAATAGAATTTGTTGAAAGATTTATAACCTGTATTAAAAATTGTTTCGACTGTTCTTTTGTCTCGGGTGTATTGTGGTGAACCCAGGTTTCATCCATACCTGGGTTCACCACAATACACCCGAGACAAAAGAACACTCGAAACAATGGAAAAGAGCAGGATCGCCCAACCCAAAGAAGGCAAAGGTGGTTTTATCGGCGGGCAAACTCATGGCATCCGTTTTTTGGGATGCAAAGGGTATAATTCTCGTGGATTATTTAAAAAAGGGTGAAACAATAAACTCCGATTACTATTGCAACCCGTTGCGTCGTTTGAGAGAAGAAATCAAAGAAAAACGTCCAAGTTTATTGAGAAGAAAAGTCTTGTCTCATCAGGACAATGCGCGCGTTCACACCTCTGTGCAATCCATGGCAGAATTCCATCAATGAGGCTTCAAATTGTTACCTCATCCCCCATATTCACCGGATTTAGCACCGTCCTACTTTTATCTGTTCCCAAAGCTGAAAAAATGTTTAGGTGGTAAACATTTTTTTACAAATGAAGAGGTCATAGCCGCCGTGGACGCTGATTTTGAGGAGTTAGACGAAGATTTTTTAAAGCGGGTATCGAAGCCTTACCGGGTAGATGGAAAAGGTGTTTTGAGCTCGGAGGAGAATATGTTGAAAAATAAAAATAAACTCAAAATCGTGTCGTTTCATTAAGTATGTTAGGCTAAGAACTTTGCAAATGACCCTCGTACCTTGCGGTTATTAGATAAAGCGTTTATATCCTCCGTAAAGAATTGTTGCTGGAGTGTCTTTATTATAGCGACTTCTGCATAATTTAAGTGAGACAGTTCCATTCTTGCCTTGTCTTGTACATGGTAATTTAGTGTCACTTAGTCTTAAATAAATATAATTTCATTTTCATTTTCATTTTTCATTCTATTGGACGTGGGATTTTTCCAAGCAAACGGTATATATATGTGGGAGCTTAAGATGAAAAATAAACCAACACATCGTTCTTTATAACCACTATAATTAAATCAATCATAAAAGCATTATTATTCCGACATTTGAATCTAAAATAAGAGTACTTTTCATATTAAATTTTAATAATATCCATTATGTTGTGATATAAGTAATTAATTGACTTACATTTTATAACATTCATAGTAACGATAACATAATAACAATTAATAATCAAACTTATCATACCTGACCCTTGAAGAGACAATTCAGAGCACTAGTCGTGCCGTGTCCGTAGCTGGACAACTTCTGATCTGTCGACAAGCTGCGCGGCCTTCTTGTGTCTGAGCCAGACTCGTCAGTGGCGGGGAGCGGATAGTCAATTGAGTCAACTGCATTACTTTTTCAACATAATATTTCGTTCGGAAATGAATTTACCACAGACAAAAACGCAACCATAAATTTCATTTAACATGAATTTTTATTAATCTCCCACACGGCCATTCTGACGAGCAGCCCCTGGCTCGCGATAGAAAAAAAAAACTTTATACAGATCTTCTCTTGAGATCAATACCAGTGGCCAAGTCACATGAACTCCAAATGATAAATTACAACATGGTTTTGAGATCTGGTATCCGCCAAATCACATGGCTGTTGTTCAAATCACATGACAACCTGATACCTGCCAAGTCACATGGAAAATTGTCAAATCACATGACAATCAGATCACAAATTCGCCAAGTCACATGGCACCATGCTAAACACCGAAATTGCCAAATCACATGGCTTTGAGATCTGGTATCTGCCAAATCACATGGCTGTTGTTCAAATCACATGACAACCTGATACCTGCCAAGTCACATGGCAAATTGTCAAATCACATGACAATCAGATCACAAAATCGCCAAGTCACATGGCAGCATGCTAAACACCAAAATTGCCAAATCACATGGCTTTGAAATCAGGTATCTACCAAATCACATGGCATGTCAAGTCACATGACAACCTGATCCCAACTTTGGATTTTTGATTTTGATGCTATTGTCGGGAATATCAGTGGACGTTGGCCAGACGCGCACATAATATTCAGACAATGACCTCAAAATGATCTAATTACACAAATAATATCTGACATAATAGAGTCATTCAACTCACATCCCATATCTGGTGTTATATTTCGTAAATCATCATGGGATACGTACAACTCATGACCCGTTTCATAGATCTTTACAGTATATCTACCATTGTCATTTACTTGAGTTATGATGCATGGACCTCTGTACTTACTAAAAAGCTTGTTGATTGCTCGTGGGTTTTGCTTGACTAACACAACATCGCCAATTTTAAAAGGTTTTAATTTTGGCTTCAGTTTTATCAAAACCAACTTTTTGAATTGAGGCTCGCTCGTCCATCCTTTGCTTGCATTCTTGACGATAAGTATCAAGGTCAAAACTTCAACATCATTTAACAAGACCGATATAGCGGGAGGTGGCTGTTGCAACCCACGAGAAGCTGGAAAGGAGTGTGACCAGTGCTTTTACTAAAAATGCGATTAATAGCGAGCTGAACTTCACCTACAACATCTTTCCAACTCTTCTTAGTAGTATTTTCGACGATAGTGAAGCAGTTTGTCAAAAACTTCATAACTCGCTTCACCTGATCATTAGCACAACTTACGCCACTTGCTATGGAATGTAATTATATGCAGCAAAGATCGCAAAAACTTCTAAGTTCTTTTTAATTCAATACGCTTTGGTGTACCAAAAGTATAAATCAGCTCTTTTAAGCAGTTTACAGTAGCCGCTGCAGTCAGAACGTATTGCTTGTTAGGTTTGTTTCCACTTAATTTGCCAATAGTATCCATATGGACTGTATGAAAAGGGACAGAGCATTGCATTTTGCATGAAAGGCAGCTCTCGACGTACTCGTATTTACGTGTACATTTAGATATTTGCGGGAACCAAAACTGTTCTGATTTTATCAAGAGTTTTCTCCCAGCCAAAATATTCAGGTAATCGTGATAAGTCGGTATAATCGGGACAAATGTAATTTTTCAGTCTTGTTATCTTTCGTTGAGAAGATACGATACAGCAATCCGTTCTGGATTTTGTAACTATACCAAAATTAAATATAACCAAATATTTGCCAATAGTGTTGTATCTAATAGATTTATGAATTAAGCTTTTAGTTTCAGTATCATTGTTCTGCTCTACTTCTAACCACTCATTATCGTTCTGGACATTGTTAATATTTAAGGTTGTTGGATTGCGAGATAAAAATCGCCCTTCCGATATTCAAACTCAAAATCAATAGTCTGTAAAAATGCCCACCATCTGTGAACCTTAGAAAGTAGTTATTTTTAATTACGGGACGCTTTAAGTGAGTTACAGTCTGTCACGACTTTAAATGATCGACCAAGCAGATAGTGATAGCAATGATTAATATATCTCACGTCTGCTAACGTCTCCAACTCATAGAAGCGATAACGACTCTTCGTTTTGGTAGTTCGCATGCTAAAATACTCGACAACTTTCATCTGACCATCATGCTTAAGAATCTGTGGAGCTCGACAGATTGTGGGATCAAATAACGTCAATACAGGCTCAGAAGAAAGATGTTTAAGCACAGTATTCCTGGCAGTGTCTTGCTCTGATGACCAGTCTCATTTAACGTTATTCTGCGTTAAATTATATAAGGGAAAAACAAGATTGTCGAACCGGTTTTACGGTCGTTGGCACCGGAGAGTTTTAGAAGAGCTTAGACTTTACCGGGGCTTGGTTTTACTTGGCCATTGGAGACAATTCTTCCCAAATATTCAATCTCAGTAAATAAAAATTTACATTTCTTGACATTGAGCTTTTATGCAAGGCATCGAGAACTCGTTTTAAATGTTTGATACCTTGTACTCTGTGTCTGAATAAATGACTACATCATCTAATGGTCATCGATTATAGGAAATGGAAAGTGATCACGAACGTTATAGCTGTTTAATCCTCTGCAGTCAACACACATTCGGTCAGTTCAATCTTTCTTTCCAACAATTAATGTCGGGCTTGCAAAAGGAGAACTGCTATCACGTATGATATTGTTATCTTTCAAATCTATCAACTATTCGACATGTTCACTTTCAGCTGGTGCTAAACGGTATGGTCATCTTTGGACAATTTTGTCTTGACTCTTCAGCTGGCTTGTTAACTCGCTTATAGTTACTTGAGAAACTGCATTAACAGATGTGAACATATCAGTAAGCGACCCTTATAAATCACGTAAGCAATCCTTACTCTGCAAACAGAATTCAGGCAGGATTAACATTTACTGAGTCAAAGTCAATTTTTGAACGCGATTTATGTGCTATGAACTACGTGAAATTTTAGTAGCATCTTTTGAAAAAGTAACTGGTACTCCAGTTATTTCAAACAGATTTTGACCAAGCAAAACATCGTACTGTATAAATCTATCGGGGACCAGGACAAAATCTAATAAGGCCATCAACACAACGCATGAAAATCTTTTTACGCTATGAATGAAATTAATTGTCTCCAATACCCCGCAAAATAGTAGTCTCGTAAGTAACTTTACCCTTGACTGAATCTCCCACACTTTCGCGCATAAGAGAGTATTCAGCGCCACTATCTATCACACAAGAGTAGGAAGTATTTTCAATTTGAATGGTTTTTGAAGTTTTGCTAGACATTATCAAGATGTTGACGCGGGGACTTTTCATCTTCAGTTTTCTTGTTTAATTATTAAAAACAGTTGTCAAACACAGTTGTGGCACAGAGGGTTTTGGTACAACTTGTTTCGCATCTTTAGAAGCAGAACTTTGGGCGTTGTGAGTGTTATTCATAAGAGCGCGACAGTCTTTTTGTAATATATGGCACTTGTGGCAACGTCTAGATTTGTAGTCTAAGGACGAGTTGGGTTTAGATTTTTTAGGTGCAACGGTGTGATCAGAATCCACACCAGGTCTCTTTCGTTTATAAGAGTTAAGACTTAAGATCAACTGTGGCAAGTTCTTGGGCGCAAGTCTTAGCAAATCAGAACGAATATGAAAATCTCACATACCAGAAATAACTGTTTCCACAAGGCGCTGCTCAGTCATATCCACACCAATAGCCACCGGCCTGCTCACTGGTGTAGTCCATGAAGAGAATCAAGTAGTCATAGTAATGCGATTCGTATTTGCATCTTGACTGTGGTTTGCTGCCGCCGATCCATTTGGTGCAGCAAAGCCACTGCTTGAAGACGAAGTGTCCCTCGCAGTTCCGTCACTGCAGGATGCTGGCTGGGTGACCACAAGGGCGGTGCTGTCAGCCACCGCATGGTGGTTGCTTGATCGCCCCACAGTTGTAGGATCGAGGATTGGCGACATAAGACCAGCAGAGCCAGCGTTGGCCGTTAGTTCGAGTATTGCTGCTGATCGTTACTCAAGCTGCTCATCCTCTAACGCAGCAGACTCGTTCTCATCCATCTTATGGCTCCTGAAATGATAAACATTCCTGGGCGTAGTTTGAGTTACCCTATCCCACTTCTGATGTGGGAGCTTAAGATGAAAAATAAACCAACACATCGTTCTTTATAACCACTATAATTAAATCAATCATAAAAGCATTATTATTCCGACATTTGAATCTAAAATAAGAGTACTTTTCATATTAAATTTTAATAATAACCATTATGTTGTGATATAAGTAATTAATTGACTTACATTTTATAACATTCATAGTAACGATAACATAATAACAATTAATAATCAAACTTATCATACCTGACCCTTGAAGAGACAATTCAGAGCACTAGTCGTGCCGTGTCCGTAGCTGGACAACTTCTGATCTGTCGACAAGCTGCGCGGCCTTCTTGTGTCTGAGCCAGACTCGTCAGTGGCGGGGAGCGGATAGTCAATTGAGTCAACTGCATTACTTTTTCAACATAATATTTCGTTCGGAAATGATTTTACCACAGACAAAAACGCAACCATAAATTTAATTTAACATGAATTTTTATTAATCTCCCACATATATACTACGATGCGAAGTAGTTTGGACCAGGAAGAAACTCATTCGGCCAGTGCGCAAAGTAAGTGCAGTAGATCATTCGTGCTGATGAAAACCTTTGGTCGCCTTTTAACCTCTAGCAGCTTATCATCAGCTGAGTGATCCTAAGTGAATCTTCGAAGTGGCCAAGTATTCACGTTATCACGAGCCCAGGGAGGGCCGTGGAGCCAAGACTGATGCTCGAGTAGTTGCTGTGGGGTAGCCCCCCTACTCAGTACATCACTGGGCAGTACATAGCGGCGGCTAACCTTGACGTTCGGTCGGGGTTCGGACACGGGAGGTACACGCATTTGCATTATCTATTGTACATTTATGTCAGTGCCTAATATCATAATATATTTTATCTACTCTGATACTATAATACAAAGATTATAAAACTGAAAACAAAATTCTTATGACAAATATTACGTACAAACAACTTGGTAAAGCAAAGGGTGGCAGATAAAAACATTGACCAATCGGAAAAGAAAATAGAACAACTTACAAAAGATGCGATTAAGTCAATTACGCCAGCTGACTGGAAAAAAGAAGTGAATCACGTGGAGAGACTACAGCGAGAATACTGGGAAAAGGATCATCTAGCAGATGACAACATCACACAACTTTTAATATCACTAGGGGAAGATAGTTCGGAGAGTTCAGAAAGTTAGAGTGAGGAAGATACAATGTCAGGCATATAGTCAATAATTTATAGTGACTGAGTTTAATAATAAATGTTTTTGTAATCAAAATTATTGTTTTTTAATAACAAACCCTTCATCAATCATAAATTGATTTGAAAAGGTTAGTAATTTTTTTTTACCTCCACATTTCTCGAAAAAACTTTTTTCACACCGTACCCAGACCGCCGATATGACGTCACGAGGTCAGGTGCACAGATATTGTGACCGGGTTATACAGGCCAAAAATAATAATAAAAAAGTTTAATTACGATACAGGTCTTGTATGGACACCTGATACATAATATAACTTTTTAATCATAACGATACACCTATACAACCTCCAGCTGGACCAAGGAGGTTGAACCTCTACTTTAAAAAAAAAAGGTTTCAATTAACGAGTCCGCGACGACGCAACACGCATGCGCAATCGATGTTTGCGCCTTGGCGCCAACATTTAACATTTAAAAAATATTTTCAATATATAAACAAAGTTTGGTTTTGTTGGTAAAATACATAGGTTTTTGTGTAAAAACATGTCTGAAAGCGGGGATAGTGGTGATTGTACACCACCAGACATTCTGGAAGCTGCGTCAAACATGACCATGAACCTGTTGCCGGCGAAATCTAGGAGCAACTATAATAAATGTTACCACGAATTCATGGAATGGAAAATGAATAAAAATGCTACATCATTTTCTGAAAATGTGTTGTTAGCGTACTTTCAAGAGTTATCTGAAAAATATAAAGTGCCAAGTATGTGGGTTAAATACTCCATGATTAAAAGTACACTCAATATTTACAACGAAGTTGACATAACTAAATATAGCAAGCTGATTGCATTTTTGAAACGAAACTCACAAGGATATAAAGAGAAAAAATCCAAGACTTTTACAGCAGAGCAGATAAATAAGTTCTTAAATGAAGCCCCAGACACATTATATCTCTTCACAAAGGTATTTTAGTTGTTTATCAGTTAATCATGTACATTTTTTTTGTTAATATTGAGTTAATTTACCGTAATATATATATATATATGAGTTGTTACAGATTGCACTAATTTTTGGTATAATGTGTGCTTGCCGACGGCAAGAGTTATACAACATACAATTCAAAGATGTTTCGTCTTCGAAGTCTTCGAAACTACACTATTGATCAAAATAAGTAAAACTAAAACCAAGACGGACCGCTCTTTTACCATTACTGGAAAATATTATGAACAATGCAAAAAATACATAGAGCTACGACCAACTGAGTGCAGCAATCCCAGTTTTTTTCTAAACTATATTGACGGAAAATGCACGACGCAGAGAGTTGGCATTAACAAATTTGGAGCTTTAGGCAAAGTTATTGCCAGCTATCTTCAACTTACCGACCCCGAATTGTACACAGGACACTGCTTTCGCCGAACATCTGCGACCTTGCTAGTTGACGCTGGTGGAGATATAACGGCACTAAAGCGACACGGTGGTTGGAAGTCAACGACAGTTGCAGAAGGCTATATAGATGATTCAATGACTAACAAGATCGCTATATCCAATTCAATACTTAACAGTATTGAAAATAACAGAAATGAGGTGAACATTAACATAACCTCTCCGAGTACCTCCAATAACGCTTCCTGTCCGGTTCAATTTCATTTTCATAATAATTGTAATATTCAGAACATCAATAATTATTACAAGTAAAAATAAATTTGTTTTTATATTCAGCGTTTTATTTGCAATATTGTTTTACGTATTATAGTATGAGAGTGGATAAAGTAGTGTATGACACTGTACATAACTTGGTCTTATAACACTCGTGTGATACTATAAAAAAACTCGCCTACGGCTCGTTTTTTTAAAACACACTCATGTTATAAGAACCCTTATTATGCAACAGTATCATAATCTACTATAAATGTATTTTGTGAGAATTTGAGCAAACAATTACTTATTAGAATATTATTTATTATACATGACTGATGTAACGCTTTGTTGTAAACTACTTATTCTTATTCTGATTGGGGGCGCTAAGTCCTGCACTGACGTCCCGCTTGGGGTGTATTGTGCATTTCCCCCGTCAGCTTCCCGAGCCATCCCAACTCCTTTACATAACGGAGTATGACCCTGGGTCGATGGCACAACTGCTCCAGTGATATTTGAGGTGTTAAAACTGATGTTGATTTAGAACTATAGTGATCCTCTAGTAGACCGGTAGTGTTCCGTATATTTTCCGTAGCCGTGCACTCCAACAGCACGTGCTTCACGGTCTCGTTCTCCTGCAAACATCCTCTGCACAGTGGACTATCTGTTGCACCAGTTTTATATAGATGGTAGTTGAGATTGCAGTGACCTGTGATAATGCCTACCATTAGGCGGAGGTCCTGTTGTTGAAGTTTCAACAAATTATTAGTTGTGTATCTGTTCAAGGTTGGAAACATAGATTTTGCTTGTTTGCAGTCCTTTTTGTTATCCCAAATGTGTTGTTGTTCTCTTTCAGTAAAGCGACGGAGTAGATTACGTATTTCCATCGCTGAGGGTTTGCAGAGATCATTTACATCTCCACTTACCTGTTTCTTAGTCGCATTTTTGGCGAGGGTATCTGCTTTCGCATTTCCTGGGCATGAGCCATGCCCTTTTGTCCATGCTACCACTATCTTATACTTGTTTGATAGTTTTTGTAGAGTCGCGTGACACTCGGCTATCACTCTTGACCTGGTTACCGGCCTTCTGAGTGCATAGATGACCGCCGCACTATCTAGAGTGAATGCGATTAGTTTTCTTTCCACAGATGATGATATGGAGCCCACCTCGTCTCTATATGGTATAGCTTTTGCTGCTAACAGTAGGCCCATAGCCTCTGCTTGTGCTGGTGATGTGGTCTTATTTAAGGCCTTTGAATCTGATATACCAAGTTCCGGCGAGAAATATCCACAACCAGCTCCCGCTTTATTTTTCGCCCCATCCGTAAACATGTTGTATGACGGTGAACAACCATCCAAAGCAGTCTTCTCAGTGACCAGCACGTACTTTCTCTCATCAAGGTGCGTGCTGACTATCCTGTCAGTGCCTTGTGATGATTCTGGGATAATTTTTGTCACCTTATGTAAAATTTTACTATGGTGTGTATCAGGTCTGGAGTCTTTCCACTGGCCCGTAGATTTTATCCGTAGCGCTGATGCCATTGCTTCCTGCTGTATGTGAAGATGCAATGGCGTTAGGCCTAAGATTACATCTAGGGCTGCCGACGGTGTGGTCTTTGTGCATCCGCTAATAAGAGAGCAAGCTAATCTTTGGGTTTGCTGCAGTTTAGCTATTGTGGTTACCAAATTTGTTCTTGGCCACCACACTACACATCCGTAGGTGAGGACTGGTCTCACAATGACCGTGTATAGCCAGCGGCACAGCTTTGGTTTTAGTCCCTAGTCTTTTCCTACAGCTCTTGTGCTCTGCATGAGAATATTTGTTGATTTTCTGGTAATGTGTTAGAGATGTTTTGTTCGAGTTGCATACTGTATTATACTGAACAATAGAATGCTTAATGAATACGTATCAAACATCTACGGCAGTTTAGGTCACAAATAAAAGTGGTGTCGTGTAGATATCACATGAATATTTTATTTAGGAGTAATGATACGGATATAGTAATGTATAATATGTTACAAGTACAATAAATATAAGGTACAAAGGTGAATCGCTACACATGTCATAACTGAGTCGGTTCTACGGCTAGAAGCACCACCTGGCGGCACACCACTGCAAACAAACAACATTTATATTATTCATTACATACAGAAATAAGAACGAAAGAATTGTTTGTGTAAAACTTTCTTTGAGTGTGTACTCATCATAGGTACCCCTGCAATAGGATCTCTCCTGTATCGAAAATAAGATGTCCCATTCGATAGTAGTCGTTTATTTATTTTATAAACAGTCTCGTACATTTGTACATTTGCTATTCTTCAAGTTAACTACGAGTATTATGTTAACTTATCACTAATAGGCTACGTTCCGGTAAGCGCCGAAATAACTCGCGGCGTTCGCCACACCCATTCCCATATGAGCCAACGATCATCGTGAGCGAGCTCGATACGTCATCGATGACGTCACCAAACGCTCGCGGATCGAAAGTGGGTTTTCGCGGTCGTTGCGAGCTTTCACTGTCAAAGGTTCAAATAAGTACAGGATTCTTTAGACTTTTGACAGAAAATTTGGCGCGCGACCGCGTAACTGTTCTGTTTGGGTTGAACATTGCAAGCATTGATTGAAATAAGTCTGATATTAAATTTAAAAATAAATGCATTGGTCACTGTCCTGTCTAAGTCACGTTCTAGTATATCGTGGAAGCATTACTATAACATACAAAACGTTGCATGATTTTTTAGACTGTGCATACACTCGTGTACCCATTGCAAACACTAAACGGTTAATTACACGTAAAAACTATAACACACAAATCTGAATAAACAAAATCAGCGATTCCCCCGCCATCCAATCATTGATTTAAAGGCAACATTTAATTCAAAACAAAATGAAATGCTTTTCGAAAGAAATTCTGACAATATTGTTCATTGACCACAGAATGATAAGTTAGACATACGTTTGAAACTGAGTATTGCAATATCCTGCCTGTATAACAACCTGTCTGTATAACAACTTCTCACCTTTATGATTTCAGAGACTATCGGGACATTTTCGTGCACAGATTAATCTCGAAACATTATTTTGACTAATCTCGTTTAAGTAATAATTATTAACTAATATCAAATGAAGTAGTTGAATAAAATACCCGCCCCTCAAGATGCAGACACTCGCCTCTCCAGTCTACTCGTGACCGCGGTCGATGCATCTCGATCGAAATGTCGAGTTTAGTTTAAATTATGTTTCGATAGTAATCTGTGCGCGAAAAAGTCCCGAAGTCTCTGAAAAAATGAATTTAATTCGCGAAAATTTGAAAAGCTCTCACCTTTATCTGTGTACGCCTCGTCGAGCACAACGTCGGCGACGAGTCCCCCCGCCGCCACCCGCGCCCGTCCTCTACCTCTCCCCTCATCCCCGCACCCCGCCACTACATCCCCTTCTCGCCACACGCGCCCGCCGATCTCTATCGTCCGCCATTTTGATAGCTCTTCCGATGCTGGGACTGATTCGGTGTTCTGTAAATTTATATTGTCATATTAACCGGTATCTTTTTTCGTATTATAAATCGATGAACGCCGGCACGAAAAAGTATGACTCATTGTCACGTTCCGCCTGAGCCGAGCGTGAAAGCGAGAACAAGCAATAGAGATGCACGATCAGCCTAAGCGTTCGGATAGTCTTATGACGTTATTACGTAAAACTATCTTCTGTAAACCAACTTTACTAGACAACCAATTTTTTATGAGATAGAATTGGCGACTACCGACCCTAGCAGTGCGAGCATGGATTGTCAATATGATAAAATAATCGGTCGAACACAGCCCGTGACATCGCTATCACTGCTAAATCCTCTCGAGACAAGGTAAGATAGCTGGTACACGTCAGTTTATCAACTCGACAAGTGATCTATATCGTGAGAGGTCTATGTTCGCACGGCAGCTTACCTTTGGGTGTCATTAAAAATGAACAGGTGAAAATGTGAAGTACGGCTTTAAGATTGCAGTACAGACAAAAACACAAGAAAATTATTTTCAGACAAAACTACTTTTGAGCGACATGTTCAGTGTAAACTTCTTTTGCCTGTTATTTGTCAGTATTTTTGACTGGATTTTGGCAGGTAAGAGTTAGTTTTAGTTTAGTTAGGAAAAGTCTTCCTAACTAGTTAGTTTCAGTTTAGTCAGGAAGACTTTTACTAACCTAACTAAACTAAAACTAACTAGTTTAGTTGGCGGATATCCAGACAGACGCGGAAAGCGACCTTATTGTACACTATTTAAAGAATAAGGATATAAATATCTACAATAGTACCTGGGCAGTATTTGTTTGCGCATGCGCAGAAGAGTATTTCCCCTCCACAAATCCAGTGAAGAGGGGCTCGTCGTGGAGCGCTAGCGTGCGGTCGATGACGGTGCAGGTGAGCTCGCGGCACGCGTCTAGTATCAGGTAGCTGCGCTCCTGCTCTTCTGCAGGTTGGTCGGGAGTTTTTCTTACTTCCACCTGCACCATGTAACATACATATTAGACTACGTTACGGAAAGCGCCGAAATCACACGCAGCGTTCGCACACCCATTCCCTTATAAACCCACGATCATCGTAAGCGACTGAGCGAGCTCGATAAGACATCGATGACGTCACCGAAAACGCTCACACCGCGACCACAACGCTCGCGGATCGAAGGTGGGTTTACGTGGTCGTTGCGAGCTGACACTGTTAACCAAAGGGAACGGCAAACCGGGGCGCGATAGTTGTGAGCGTTGACGGCGCTTACCGGAAGTACCCTTAGTAGTGCTGATTGTTAAATTCCTACTACTAACTATTAACCTTGAAACGGTATGTAATCCGACAGAGAGATCCATATTAATACAACGGAACAAACATAAAGATACAGTAAATGGAGTGAACTACCTCCTATCCGAACAACCAAATTAGCTATTGTCATTTAAACAATATTTTTCCGGAGTATATGTCAGAGCAAAGATCAGATGAGATGTGTAGGTGCAACGATGAGTGAAGCGAGAAGGTGCGTTAGGTCACTGATGACTACAACAACACGCGAGCCGAGCGAAGATAGTTAAATTGGTGTTTTATATTTGATGATTTTGATTTTGCTATATTTGAAGATACATTAAACATAAGACTTAATATAGCGTCAAATTCGTCAAAATTCGTTATGGGGTCAATGTTTGGAATGAAGAGTTTTCGCGTACAATCAGTAAGTTACTGTTTAACTATTGAAATTATTATTTAAAAACCAAAATATTTAGCTTTTTTTCTCTCCATACATATTTTAGCAACAAAAGTTCAACTAGCCAACTTAGACTTAATCCCGCGGGTTTCAAATCAAAAATATTGTATGGACGGGTCAAATATTTGAGTGCTCCCTTAGCACAGTTGGTAGCGACCCTGCCTGAAGCGCCACTAAAGATCCCAAGCCGGTGCCTTCTACAGTACATCATCCCAGACACAATAAAAATCGAATTACCTGTCACGACACAAAAGAAGTCCTAGTACGAAATACGTAATGAAGTCCTAGTACGGGGATATGAGAATGGGAAAGTATTTTGAAATGAATTGTTGTGAAAACTAAGTGGAGTTTTAAAGCTGCAACTTTGAACCCAGCTGATCTCTATACTGACCTCTCTACTCCTGGTAGGCTCGATGATGGTAGCAACCATATCGGAAAGCGCGTCAGTGACCAAGTAGCTGGTGGCCCTGGAGTCGGTGATGACGTAGGTCTCCGCGCTGGGGCCTGAGGAAGCCTCCTCGTACGACGAGTTATTGTCCATACAGGAGAGCTCGTCTAATGCATTGTCCGTCGGGAACTGAGATTGAGATAGGAGGTCCAGCTTTTCTTTGCCTGTGAAGAAAATTAATTGAAATTATTTTATTCACGAAAAATAGAAGTAATATACAGATCTTAATGGTTATTTTCGTTCAGTATATTTTTAGCATGTGAAATTACTATTGCCGGGTAAAATATTATAATTTTTAACATTGTTAGTCGTATATACAAAAAAAAACCCGGTCAGAATATCTGTGCACCTCGCTGGAATGCGGCGCCTCTCCCGCTTCCCCTGTCACCTCTCCGCGCACTCCCCGGTGCGACAGTACGGTTAGCATCTTCGTTGCCGATACACGTCCCGATAATTTTGATATTTTCGTTTTGTTGTTGTTTTGTTTCTTAATATTTATTGTTAAGTTTAGACTGTTTACTGTTAAGTTTAGACTGTTTACTGTTAAGTTTAGACTGTTTACTGTTAAGTTTAGACTGGTTTGGTTGTTATTAAAATTGTTGTAAAGTAGCTGTTAAACTGAAGTCATGGGTAAAGCAAAGGGTAGCAGATAAAAACATTGACCAATCGGAAAAGAAAATAGAACCACATACAAAAGATGCGATTAAGTCAATTACGCCAGCTGACTGGAAAAAAGAAGTGAATCACGTGGAGAGACTACAGCGAGAATACTGGGAAAAGGATCATCTAGCAGATGACAATATCACACAACTTTTAATATCACTAGGGGAAGACAGTTCGGAGAGTTCAGAAAGTGAGAGTGAGGAAGATACAATGTCAGGCATAGAGTCAATAATTTATAGTGACTTGAGTTTAATAATAAATGTTTTTGTAATCAAAATTATTGTTTTTTAATAACAAACCCTTCATCAATAATAAATTGATTTGAAAAGGTTAGTAATTTTTTTTTACTTCCACATTTCTCGAAAAAACTTTTTTTCACACCGTACCCAGACCGCCGATATGACGTCACGAGGTCAGGTGCACAGATATTGTGACCGGGTTGTATTTACTAGTTGCGCCCCGCGGTTACACCCGCGTGATGGTGAATGATGATGACCGGTGATGATGATGAGTATCTTATATATTATTCCAGCGCCTCACCTATCTACATACCAACTTTCATTAAAATCCATTCAGTAGTTTTTGCGTGAATGAGTAACAAACATCTATACATACAAACTTTCGCGTTTATAATATTAGTAGGATAAGTATATAGTTACCGTGTTCATTGGCGGGCGGCAGCAGACGGCACAGCGCGTACGGTCGGCACGGCGCCGCGCGGGACACGCGCGTGCCGTCTGCGCACTCCCATTGCGCGCCCACCTCTGGGAAATCACACACACTTACAATATTCATTCAACTCTTGTGCGCATTTCAGGAACCCAAGTTTGTTAGCTATTGAACCGCGTTATCGCAACTCAATTGTATGGAAATTGTCGTTTTGACAGTTTATTGAGTCTGCTCGCTGTGTACGTTCGATCGCGGTCCAACGACTTGCTATCGATAGTTTTGGACCTAGTTGGTATTCTGTAAACTATTGAGATTGCGTTGCTACAGTGGCTAACATTGGTAGTCTGATCCATAAGTTTAGTTTTTAAGGAGTAAAATGATTAAAATGTATATATATATATATATAATGGGAAGCACTCTAAAAAGCTTATTTTATTCACTGAAAACAACGAATTTTAACCACTATTTTGGTGTTTGAATTTAGAACACGCCAATATATTCGACCTCCATCTCAATGCTTATACAACTTCCTTGCGCAAAGAATTCTCGACATACAAACTCTTTGTGCAAATAACTTCTGGATATTTAATTGATCGATATTTGCGACAAGGAGTTTAGCATTAGAATACAAGTACAATTAGAAAAATTTAATACCGACTTCCATTCTATTTCGTTATTGAAGTGTATCTCAAAAACTACCGGACCGAAATTGATGAAATTTAAATGGGACTACACTGGAAGCACCAGCTTTCATTTTTGAGAATCCGTTCACCCAGTCGAAAGTTATGAGGTAACAAATATTAAAAAAAAATATAAAAACATACAGTCGAATTGAGTACCTGCCTCCTTTTTTTGGAAGTCGGTAGAAAACGTAAACGTATGTATTACGTTCATTGCTGCCATTGCAGAAAAAATATACTAATAATAATAAAGAAATTACTCTTATGTTTAGTAATAGTTCCAATTTTAAGGTGCATTTTAATTAATTTAACCTTCCTTTTTTCTTCATTAAATGTCTATTTTGGCTTAAATTATTTCTTTTTCTCGTAGTCATGGTATAAAGTATAGTATAAGTACTCTTGAATAAAACTTATTTATATCGAGGGTCATGAATAACTCGCTACGGTTGTGATTCAATCATCACGAATCAATTCCTGCGGTCGTGATTCAGTCGTTAGAATCCTTAACTTACTCGTGATCCATCTATGGCCGTCGCTTTAAATCCGTCCTTTATTCACTAATTGCATATATTCATTGTGTTTATTTGTTAGAAATCCACTGTATTGATGTTTTGACAGACGCAAGATAGATATAATGTATTCAATTTTATTTCAGCGGCAACATTCGCAAGCCGTAACACAGCGATGCAATTGCTATATAACTGCAGTTGAGAACTAGATCTAACAGACACCAAAGTTGACATTAAAGGCAGTTCTATTGCTGTAGCGCGACGTTTGTCAATAGCTAAGAGACTTGGGCCCCTGAAGTATGCTCTATTGCGAATCTAACCTAATGTTCAAATCTTAAATAATTAGGCATGTTTTAGTGAGTTGTATACAGCCCGCGGCACGTAACTCTAGCGCTGACCGTTATTGCGCAGAAGTCAAAAATTGGGTATCACAGGGGGGCTAGAGGGACGAAGGACTCTTGTCTCTCTCTCTGGCACATCGAAGACGAGGAACTCTTGTCTCTCTCTGTCACATGTGCGCGATTATACCCATGCGCAGATATCCCCTCCACATTTCGCTCAGCGCTAGAGTTACGTGCCGCGGGCTGTACGAACAAATGTCACTAAGGGCGGATATACACGGACCGCTCTTGCAGTCATAGTTAACAGCTCGAAGCTGCCATTGATAACTGCTGGATCAGTTGGTATTAACTGCTTAAAAAGTCACAATTTCAACTCAGGGGCAGGAAACGCGCGCGTTTAGTAATGAAGAGCGCGGGCGGAAGTAACTGCGCGAGAGCAGTCGTCAGTTCAAGCAGTTCGTGTATGCCTGGCGACTGCTCGACCACCAACCGCCCGAAGCATTTGCAACTGCTCGAGCGATTTCGTGTATGTGTGTACGAAAAAGACTGTAGTTCACTGTCCAGTCGCAATCCATGTTATCGCTTCAAGCTGCTCGTGAATCTGGGGCCTTAGCCACACTTAAGTAATTACAGAATGTTTACGTGTTTACATCTATTTCCCGGAAGACTAGGCAGATACCACAGACCACTTGCTACGATCCTGGTTTATAAATATTTGCCTTCATTCGATCTTATTAAAACTTGTATACCGGCTCTTCGCCTCAAAGTCTACACCTGCTAAACGATTGACTAACTAACAGCTAGTACAATTCCTTTGATTTCATTTTATAAGATGCTACAATTTTTAGGACGAATATTTTTTTTGCTAAACATAATTTCTACTAGGTAAATCAACCGATACCTCGAAACTTTCATTGATACTAAACTAAGGCCTCATGAACATAATTTTGAGTTCACGTATATATTATAATAAGATGATGCAAATACAATAAAAACGCCCAAAAGAGAGTGTAACCTCATTTGACCCTTCATATACTGTGATAATTAAAACAAAAGATTTATGAATGAAACGAACGTACATTTACGTAATCATGTTACTCAAAGGATTAAACTATTAAAACAAACAATGAAATAAAATGTATTTGTAATAAGTATTCATAATTTTTTTAATTACCTTCGTAATTGCTGACAGCGTTGTCGTTGATCGCCGCGCCCATCAACTCGTGGTCTTCCGCGTTGTGTTCTATAAACACGTCCTGCAACCGATAACATACATACGTGTCATATTTACAGACAAGCTGCGCCCCGCGGTTTCACCCGCGTGGTGATAAATGATAATGAAATAAAAGTAGCCTAAGTTATTCCTTATAATATCAACTATCTGCCAGTGAAAGTCCCGTTAAAACCAATCCAGCTGTTTCAGCGATTATCCGGGACAAACAGACAGACAGACAAAAATTAAAAAAATGTTTTTTATGTTGTATACATTTTCATATGCATTAAGTGAAAAGCTGTTTGATGCTGGTAAATGGAGATAATAAGTTTATTTCTAAATTCATTAATTAGTAGTTCTGCGTACAGTAGACCTCGCGAGCACATAGTCTTATTAGCGGCAATTTTTCGCAGTACTTCACAACCTAATGTCTCGGCAACCACTTGACCAATTATGCTCATATTGAAAATTCCTCTTAGTCACGTACTTATGCGTGTACCAAATTTTACCATAAACGTTTGGTAAATAGTGCCACAGCAAATTTCCCTCCTTTTTAGGAAAAGTAAGCCCCATTCAATACCACCGACGACAAAAAATATATTAAATAGCAGAACATGCATACAAAGTTTCGTCAAATTGATTGAAAAATGTGACCTGCACAAGAAGACCAACGTACAGCTTAACAAACATACGGGCAGATAAAAGTCAAATTAGCCAGTTAAAGCAGAGGACGATGCGCTCGCTGGGTCAATAAGAGTGTTAAGGATGTAAAGGACTAACTGTGTTATTGTGTACCTTATTCTGGTTATGTTTGTAGTGCAGACTGATCTTGCTGAGCTCGTGGTCCAACTCGGCCAACTGCGCGACGTGCCGCGCCGCACCCCCGACTCCTACCCCTCCCGCCGTGCTCACGCTCTGCAACAACCAGACCACTCCCGATAACATCTCCCACTCTCATCAATACCCACGATACCTTATTTCTACCTTGATGCGTTGTTAAACAGAGCTTATGCCCAAGGTGACCATGATAAAGTCGCGAAACCAGGAGAAAGTATACTTCAATGACAATGGACCGCTGTTCATTCCTTATGTGAAAGGTATACTAAACAAAATCGAAAAGACCTTTCATTTTCCTTTCAGACTCATTACAGTACAGCATTTCAACCGGCACTTGCCGTATATAAGATAAACTGCGGCAGTGACAGTCCAATGTAGAATGAATGAATTCAGTTTATTCATTCATTCAATTAACATAATAACGTGGAAGGAGCGAATGAACATACCGCAGTTGTGAAGAATTAGATAAACAATGTCCCAGTTCTAATCAGACCGCGTATTGGTATTATAGCGCTCAAACCTGTCCCGAGTTGGTGTCGGCGCGCTCAAAGACAGACGTGACGTCGTGATGACGCCATCGATGGTTCTATATTGGGTATACGGTCAAATTTGACACCTACTTGTGTCAGGAAGAGTTTTGTATAGGTTTTAGTTGTATTTTTGTGTTAATTTAAAACAGGAGGTGCTGCATTAGTACAATTTTTGTCGAAAATATTCTCGTTTGGCAAACGTATTAAAACAGAAACGTGAAGTACACTGCTTTGATGTAATAGTTAAGTGAGAAAAGAGTATTTAATACCATCCAGCACACTGACCGCACTGTGAGTCACGAAATGGAGCTATGTTTATCCTACTAGACTATTGTTATAATAGATAATACCGCTTTAATATATATAATAGACAGCACCGTAAGTAACAAAATAACAATTTCCTGGATTTCTTAATTTCCGACCATATCATTATAGTTGACCAACATAGTTATGTATCTTAGTATTGCTGTCAAATGTTGATTGAAATCTAAATGCCGGCCCTTATGACAGTTTTGTTAGCTCCCGTAATCAAATTACGATCATTTTTGAATGGAGTTGTCAAAACTGCCGTGAAGCTGCATTTTTCAAGATTTCAATCAAGATTTGATTGTAACAGAGATAATATCCCTGCAGGTTAAAAACGTTTTAGAACCAAAGTTACTGTCCACCGATAAACATTTCAATCCCAAAGTTATAAGTAGAGCGTCTAATAGAGAAATCTCGTATCTCAAGAATTTAGATACCAATAATAATAAAGCCAATTTATTTCCAATCCCTTAACTAATTACATGCATGACTTAACTTATTAGAGTATTTATTTTTGTTAAGTATTTTTATTAATCACTATCCTTTTCTTTGTCTTTCTGGATAGGAACACCTTTTTGGGTGTAGGCCTCCTCCAGCTTGTTCCTATGTTCCCTGTCCTTTGCCTTTGTTCTCCATTCTATTCCCGCTATAGCCCCGATGTCATCATTCCATCTTTTCTTTCGTCCTTTTGCTCTTTTACCGCTTGGTCCGCTCCACTTCGATGCCTCGATAGTACATCTTTTATCATCATATCGGGCTTGGTGTCCAGCCCAACGCCATTTTAATCTAAGGCTGTGATGTAGAGCATCTATTAGCTTACGGCCATTTTCAATAACCTATCTATCGTCGGTTTGCCTTACTAGAGATAGATATTTGACACTATTTGTATGGACGTTGTGTCAAATTTCTACCAGTAGTAAGGAATATATAATGGATAGATATAATACTGAAAACGGCCGTTAGTCTTTCTCCTGATGTGATCGCTTTTATTTTGTGTGTTTAACTTATTTTGAGTATGCTTCTCTCCATCGCTCTTTGACAAGTGACCAACTTGGATACCAATAAACAACTTTGAACAGATTAAATCGCATATAATTTAATATTATTTTATACCGACGTTTCGAACACTTCCAGTTAACAAGGTCACAGGTAGACTGGATGTGTTTAAAATTGTTGAATTTCAATTTTTAAGAAACGCGATAAGAAAGCCTACGAAATCATTAAAAACCAATAAGTTAATACAATGTCGCACTGTTAATATGTTTCGGAATGTGAAGGAGAAGCGCTCGTAGCGGAGCTAGACTTGGCGATCTTAACCGGTCAACAAGTTAAGCAACACTTGCTGCGCACAGGAGTTGGATGGGTGTGTGCTAGTAGCATTATTCAACTGAGCGCTTCCGTGCTTCGGAGGGCACGTTAAGTTGTCGGTCCCGATTGTTGTTCTTCTTCTTCGGGCGGCCTGAAAACTTCGACATGCGTTGGTCACTAACCTATCCACCACACTGGGCCTGCATGGTGGATTTTGGCCCAACTCCTCTCTACGAGAGGAAGACTCGAGTCCAGCAGTGGGAACAAAATGGGCTGATTATGAATACAATGTCATAACTACGGTACTTACTTTGTTACTTTTAGAATAATAACTGTAAAATTGCCTAGCCAAAGTAAATGTATTGGTTACTTAGGGTGTCACGGGGGCCTGGGAAACGTTACCTTGGGCAGGGCATGCGGCCCGTGCAGCGAACGGTGAGTGGGGGACAGCGCAGGGCTGTACTCCAGGGGCGATTGGGGGGACACGGGGCCCTGGTAAACAAATACATTTTATCAATTTACACAGTTTTTTACAGCATTCTTGGGGTAGATTGCGAAAAAATATCACCGTTATATCAGATTTTCAACATTACAAAGCAATAAAAGAAACCATCATAATGGCTGTTCGCTGCTGTTTTTGAAAGGGCAACACTTTGATTCTATTTAACATCTGCAATTGAGTTTATATGACCAATATTAAGTAAATAGAAAAAATGTTTTTTGAAAACATCCCATTCGATAGTCATCGCATATTTGTAAGTAAATAAAAGAAAACCGACGAACCCCATTCTTCAAATTATGTTAGTAGTGTAGTTATATATGATAATAGTCTAGACTTTACGAGTGAACAGATGAACATACATACTATTGGTCTACCAATCGATGCTCGGTATCGACTGCCGCGAAAAAAATTATGAAAATATGAACAGTGCCACCTCGCGGTCAATTGTAGAACTAAAATTGACAGCGAGTCCGCCAATCACAAGCTTAATAGGTAGGCGGGATCGATAATCGACTATAGATGATATTTATGAGCCAACTCATGGTAGAGCTATCGGTCAAAATCACAGCTCATCTTTTTGATTCGCCGTAGTCCGAAAAAGTGTTTTATCCTTATAATCCTTTAAGTTTAAATTCCAATGTTAACCCCTTAACTATTATTGTTTATTAGTTACTTACGCTGTTAGATATAGAAGAGAGCTTGTGTTGTAAGGACGCCATGTACTCGTTGTACGATTGAGTTTTGTTCGGCGTGCTGGGCTGCGTCGAACCGGTCGAGTTCACGTTGTTCATACCTGGACAACGACAATTCCACGTTACTATATCATTTATTGATTCAGGCGTTACTTTGCGGAAATCCATTATCAAAAACGATATTAGAAGAAATATTTAGTGACTCTTTTTTAGTGACACTTGACCGACAGTCGGTCTAGCGCTCGACGAGTCAACATCTCCAGAGGATGCCTCGTGTAGAGGCGAAACACGTGTCGAATAGTTTTTGGTTGATTGGGTTGTTTTTTGTGTGTTGTTTATTCTGTATACGTCCCGTTTTGCAGTTCATGCGGAAGGGTGCATGGTGCAATGGTGCACACCGCAACTCGGCCATAAGCATTGTTTTTAGCGGAAGTGTCACAAAATATTTCTTCTAATATCGTTTTTGATTCCTATATCAATAATGCGGAATATATTGTTATAATTAATATATATATATATATATATATATATATATATATATATATATATATATATATATATATATATATATACTGTTTATCACATGAATAGCAAATTAGGTAGCCTTCCAAGATTATATCGTAGTTTGGCTACAAGATATTTCCGTTCCTATATCCAATCAAAACTTTTGACAATGTAACTGGTATTGTGATATTAACATTAAAAGAAGAAGTGAAAAGATCGGGCATAATTACAATTTCATACTCTATATTCGGAGCTTGAAAATCACTAAATGTATCATACATCGAGAAAATCTCAACAAAACACACAGAGAGATGTTTTAAATGTAGCATATTCAATTTACTTACCGAGATCCATATCAACAGCTCGCCTCGCCAACGCGTTATGCACGGCTCGCTGCGCGACTAGATGCCCTAAGTTTTGGCCCATGAGACCCAGGTTCTGTCCGCCAAGGCCCAGGTTCTGTCCGCCTAGACCCAGGTTCTGTCCGCCTAGACCCAGGTTCTGCCCGCCCAGGCCCAGGTTCTGTCCGGCGAGGCCGAGGTTCTGCCCGCCGATGAGATTCTGATTTAGTGCTAGATTCTGACCCGCTAATCCTGCAAACATGAAAGCTGAATGGATTGGAGGGATAAGTAAGAATTACTTGAAGTTTGAATAAACATATATTTGGGTACCTGACGATACTATGAATAGAAGAAAATACTGAGAAGGGTTTCAAGTGATTAGTGAACTAACATTTGGCAGTTATTATCAGGTCAAGTTCCCAGTTCGGTAATACCAAAGTTAATCTTATAAGCTCCTGTATAAGCCCAGAGCGAGTGAGAATAAAATAATATGATGTAGTCATGCATTTTTATTGCTTTTTTCATAATAAATGGATACATTCATATGGTGCAAACATATACTGGTTACTCTTACAGTGGATTACAATTTATTAGTATGGGCTTGAAAACATACCTAAAAATATTTTTTTGTCAACATTGTTAAAGTTACTAGCGGAATATTTTAGTTGAGTTTATTTCAAGAATTCAATCAAAATTTTATTGCCACTGATATACGTAAATAAATATAAAAATACTACATCAGGTATGGCCGTGTAGCATTGAAAGTTCCGCCAAAATAGGACCAATCGTTTCGGAGATTACATGATTAAACAGTCATCCATCATCATCATCTCGGCCGTAGGACGTCCACTGCTGAACATACGCATCTCCCACAAATTTCCAAAAGGACCGGTTGGAAGCGGCCTGCATCCAACGTCGTCCTGCTACCTTTATCAGGTCGTGATCAAACAGTGAAACATTTTAAAACTTGTTTTGTTATTATATCGTTTATAATTTCATATACATTTAGTAGAAAGCTATAATTTTCATATTACATATACACTTCACTCTATACTAATATTATAAAGAGGAAAAAAATTAAAGATTTGTTTGTTTGAATTGGCTCCGAAACTACTGGACCGATTTAAAAAATTATTTCCCTATTAAAATGCTAGATTATCTCTGATAGACATAGGCTGTATATTTTGATTCATCATCACCACCACGCGGATGAAACCGCAGCGCGCAGCTAGTCTCATATATTTGTATAGATTAACCACACATGTTGCAGTTCCTGGAAAAGTAGGTTGATTTCTGCGAAATCTATTGTATTATTGGCCAAATATGGCGAACCTCGAGTCGACGGGTTTAGAGATCTTACCTAAGTTCTGTCCCAGTTGTTGGCCCATGAGGTTCTGGTTCAATGCCAAGTTTTGCGTGAGGCCCATTCCTTGAGGCTGCAGTCCAAGGTTGGCCGAGGTAAGCGGTAGAGCTGGCGGAAGGCCGAACCCTAGTGCGAAAGGCTGCCCCATCTGCTGGCTCGCTAGCTGGTTCACTTGCAGAGCTTGCTGTTGGGCTGAAATTGGGCCAGTCTGTTTACACTGATCTTTGGCACTAGATTACGTTAATATTATAAAATTAATAATTTATATTCATATTTATAAGTAAATACATAGTCGGGTAAGTTACACAAGGGTGACTAAACGGATTCAGATAAAATTTGGAGGTAGTAAAATGGGGCACTGTATTACCACATAGGTTACTTTTCATTAGCATATATATACAGTATGAATGAAATGTTGTACGGTGGTAGCTTCCTGATAAATTAAAGAATTCCCGTGGGATATTAAAAACTGTAACCGCATCCCGCGAGGCCACGCGAGGCCACGCGAGTGAAGCCGCTGGCGGGTCAGCTAGTTTATAATAAAAATGCGAGCCTTTGTGAGTCAGTTAGTGTATTATTGTTCCGTTATTACGCTGAACCAGCTGAATAGATTTGGAATTAAAAAAATGTAAAGTGTGTAAAGTCGGTTTACGGACGATAATTTTACGTGATAACGCCACCGTGCCTCTCTCTCGCTTGCACGCTCGGTTCAGGCGGAACGTGTCAATGAGTCACGATTTTTCGTGCGTGCAGCCGGCGTTCATCGATTTGTAAGACGTTATCACGCCAAAAAATATCATCTTAAAATAACGTTTCTTAAATTAGGATATGGAATAGCGATAACCACACGGAGACGAAATCGTGGGCAAGTAGCGAGTTAGACATAAAATACTGTACTATCATAATAATACTGCTATGCACAGTGCTTTTATGGTGTTTTGTAAAGTTATAGATCTGAATTTAATATGGGTAAGTATATCTTTGTTACTCAACCCCCACTTAGACTAATATAACAACACACGTAAATCATACAACATCTCAAACTACACTGGAGCAGTTGTGCCAGTGACCCAAGGCCATACTCCGCTATGTGAAGGAGTTTGGCTGGCTTGAGTAAATGCTGGCAGGGGGAAATGCACAAAACACCCCAAGCGGGACGTCAGTGCAGGCCTCATCGCCCCCAAAACGAATAAGAATAACAACACACGTAAAAACCAACGCTATAAGATTACTGATTACATCGGTAGTCCTAACACGATAAGTTGCATAAGTGTAACGTAAACGTATCGTTATGGTGTGAGTTTCTGTGCCACAGTTGTATCTACTAGATAAATTATAGTTTGTACTGTATACGTCAACGATACGATTACGTTATACTGCCGCAAATGTTCGTGCTAGACCCACAGAGCTTAATTGCAAGAAAACATAAAAGACAGTTACTGGGTATCAACTAAAGCAATCGAGTTGAAAACCTCATCAGATTAGTGGAAATAAACATAAGCAGTACCCTAGCACTCGCACCCCAGCCCAGGCCCCTTGTTTACCTAACCTACGTTCTGTAGGTCAATGCCGTCTATGGCCTAGTTTTTCAGGGATGAACCTACTTGAGTGTTAGAAAACTTTGATTACTCATAACTCGGACTGTTTGCAACTTCCTGTGACGCAGTAGTTAGGTTCCAATTTTATGCAAGCTTCTGCGTGTGTGGTTTTAGTACCACTACACTTTTTTGTTATACTTTGTATGTCATTAGGAAACGGGCAAACGTGGCCTGGTGTAAGTGGTAACCTGTACCAATAAGATTCATTTCGTCACAATTGTCGAACTGTTTTGCGTTAGAAATTGGTATAGTGGGAGTGCTTCCCCGGACGATGCTATTCGACAAGTACTTGAACAAGTACAATTTGAAAATATTAATACTGACTTCCATTCTATTCAGTTCTTGGAGTGTATCTCAAAAACTACAGGACCGAATAGATGAAATTTAAATGGGAAGCACCAGCTTTCAAACAGAAAAACAATTTTGATAATCGGTTCACCCAGTCGAAAGTTATGAGATAACACACTTAAAAAAAAGACAGTCGATTTGAGTACCTCCTCCTTTTTTTGGAAGTCGGTAGATATAATTGATACATCTTGCTGTTGTGTGTATACATACTATGAATACCTACTGTGACGGTATTTCAACTCGATTGCTTTTGTTGTGTCCTGTATAATCCTTACCTATGAAGTCGTTAGCCGTGGCGAGGATGGGCTGGTAGTATTGCGGTGGATACTGCGCCGGCAGCCGAGCGCCCATCGCTACCCACAACGACAAGTTAGTCACACATCTACTACTCGACACGTTAAGCTATAACACTTCGTGTGCAGAATAGAGGTTATATAACAGTTTTGAAGAAGGATCACATAGCCATATAATGGGCATTGTAAAAGCAAAACGGTAATCTGCGTATTTGGGTTCAATTGTAATGTTTTGATCAAAACAGTCATTGCGATCAGCATAACTTGGTATCAACGTAAAAATAAATTCGGTTTTGATTTTCTTCACATGGCTCCGATTTACAACGTTAAATGATATTCAAATATTGATTGATTGTCGACTGCGTTCATACCAGCAGGGCTATCATGTATCTCAGTTGCTAACAAATGTTGATTGAAATCTGAAAAAATGGCGGCCCTATGTCAGTTTTGGCAACTCCAGAAAGCAAAAATGTTAGTAATTTGATCACTGAAGCTGACAAAAGTGACATTCAATTCAAATTTCAATCCAAATTTGTTAGCAACTGAGATACATAATAGCCCAGCATATTATAATTTGATCTCTACGAATAAATAATAGTTTTATCTTAGTTTCATTTGGAAATGGGGTTGTGCATAACCAAATTTTTGTGGTAAATCAAAATAAGTCTGAAATAACCTCTTTAGCTGGTATTGGCAAGTTGTACTCTTGCTATACTTGCTATTGCCAAGAGTTCATCTAGATCACGTGACATCTGTCATGCAACTATTATCATTTTGCTTTTGCGATACCCGCACTGTATAAGCAATAATTCAATCTCGAAGTCGTGCAAAGGACGAGACACTTTCAGTTACTACAATTCTAGACAATAGAAGGGAAATAGAATTTGCTATAAACAAAAACTAAATACTCGTATGTGCTTGTAGACTATTTGACTTCGTCAAGTTAATCGTGCCTATATATATTGTCACAAAAACTTCCGTGAGAACGCATAGTTAAATGGTAAAACCGGCAAACACTCACTATCTATCATCTGGTCGTTATACTCCGACCGGTGTTCGGGCAGTACTGATGCCCATCCTCATGGAGAGATGGTATAGCAGCGAGGGTCGCTAGTCGCGCACTGCTGGCTGGTGCAGTGTGCCGGCACCGCCAACGCCTACGTCCCCCGCACCCGCACCGCAAGTTTCACAGAGAGCGTCTCGTGCGGCAGCCCGCAGTGCGCGACTAGCGGCCCTCCCTGCTAGAGCACGCTCTCCATGAGGATGGGCATCAGTACTGCCCGAACACCGGTCGGACTATAACGACTAGATGATAGACGCAAGTGTTTGCCGGTTTTACCATTTAATTAATCGTGCCTTTCAGCCAAATACTCGCAACATACGCCGTAAGAGCGCGATCGACTGAGCACTTCATGATGTAATCTATTTCAACACAAGTAAATAACAGGATGGGCAAGTCATTCGCTTTATGTTATGCGTCACTCCTGCACATGACAGTTGCAATTAAGTTCTGCGTGACACTGCACTGCGCTTGTCATCTCGAGACAAAGCTCGCTTAATTCACAGTTCCTTAAACAATCCCATTCTTCTATTTATATGCCAAAGTGCCCTTTAATTTCACTAGTTCCCTTGATGTCATTTCAGTAGCATGTTTTAAGCAAGGATGTTAATACTGGTTTCTTATAAAGCGTGTGACTGGCTAGCTCCCAATTCAGGGGATACAGTTAAACTATATATTCCCTCCATCGTCGGGATCCGTAAGAGGCAAGAAAACCCGACTTACAAGGTGGTAGGTATCTTGTGCAAGAGGCCGTCTTGGTTGATACCAATACACTGCCAGATATTCTACCGCGAAGCAATAGAGCGCAAGCATTACTGTGTTACAGTGAGAGGCACTTTAGCAAGTGAAGTTCTTGGGCAAAAGACTCAAATCTCAAAGGCTATGTTCCGAAAAGCGCCGAAATCACTAGCGGCGTTCGCACACCCATTCCCTTACAAGCACACGATCATCGTGAGCGAGCTCGATACGTAATCGATGACGTCACCGAAAACGCTCACGTCCCGACCACATTGCTCGCGGTTCCAAGGTCGTAGTTGCAGCGAGCTGTTAATGTCAAACGTCAAAATATGTATAGGATTCTACCGATTTTTGACAGAATTTGGCGCACATTTGGCGACCGCGTTGGTGTTCCATACGGATTGGGCATTCTATGTATTGGAACCAAAGGGAACGGCAAACTGGGGCGCAACAGTTGTGAGCGTTGACGGCGCTTACCGGAACGTACCCTCTGTCTCGAGGTGACAAGCGTAGTGCTTACCATTAGCCGCACGACTTATCCGTTTTATAAGCTGATTTGATTATTTAAAAATACCCTGAAGATTGAATACCGAACGGTGTGCTCTGGCGGCTGAACTTGATAAGCAGTAATCGCCTTTCTAGTGTGATATCATTACTTACTTACTTATTGGCATTCAGGAAACTTACAATGTTATCATAAGCGAAAACTGGTTACTAGGTTTTTATATTCACAACATCTTTATACTACATTATTAAATAAGCAGCTGTTTGGCTTTCAATAAAAAAAATCACATTCAATAGGCTAGCTATTATCAAACTCCACGTTAACACAAGAATATAGTCATTTATTTGTCAACAACTTCGCACATAAATACCGGTCTCTTCTAGGATTCACCCACTTTTTCCACGTATAAGACACTATTCAAGAAGTTACTGGTATAGTAACTCGCCTGTACAGAACACTAAACTAAAAAGTCTCTAAACTATGGTACTTCTTATTTTGTTTATACTAAAATCCACAATCGTGTAAATTTAGAATTATTATTTTAATTCAATAGTGGGTAGTTTTACATCAATTCAGAAAGAAAGAAGTTACATGACGACTACATTTGCACTAAAGCAAGTGTTGCTTAACTTGTTGATCGGTTAAGATCGCCAAGTCAAGCTCCGCTACGAGCGCTATTGCTACAACTACTATAATTTTCTAAAAAAGGTTTTAGTTCGCTAGTTTAGTTCAGTGTTCTGAACAAACGAATTGATATCTTTTCAATTTGATTTATTTTGAGGGTTAATGAGCGTATTGTGCTTCTGGGACACATATTGAGATGAGAGCGATTAATTATTACTAGGACGAGTAAGGAAGGAAGAGTGATAAGATCGGGCCTCGTTAGACAAGCTTGCGTTGCATTGTTCAGTGCGACACGTTTACCAAAGATTTTAATTTAAGTTATCCAATAAAATCTCGTCATACCATTTTGTGTACGGACAACAACAAAAGGTATGGCTAGATCGAAAACAGTTATTTGAAATCTAATTATCAAAGATGGTGCAATTAGTGTATCAAATAAGAAAAAAAAATAACACTCACACATTATTAGAAAAGATCGATAACTAAAGAAATTAAACATTGTATATATTCAAGTACAGTTTCTTACCAGGTTGACCGCTGTTGAGAAAGCTGTTGTGAAGAGTCAGATCTGGTTGCGGGAACGAGGGCTGGTTGAGTAGACCGAGGAGATTCGGTCCCGAGGAGAGATTGTTCTGCTGACTGAAAAATAAAGTAAATAAAAAGTTTACCAAAAATGGCACCGAGTGCGACAAGTTATTTCACACTTTTTGATGAAGAAGTCGGATCCCTTTTTTGGTACAAAAATATTTTTCATCCTTTTTAGTGAACCTTGCTAAATACGTGATCGATTGTCACTCACCGTCAATGATGATGCTATCAAAATAGGTGAAACAATTTTCAATTATTAGAGTATAACTGAAAAACTGCTGGATCGAATTTAATGAAATTTAAATGGGACCACCTCGCAAATATACTATAACAAACAAAAATTAATTAATCATTTTGAGAATCGGTCCAGAAATGAGGTAGAAATTGGTTAACATACACAAAAATACATACAGTCAAACATATAACCTCCTCCTTTTTTAAGTTGGTTAAAAGTATATTTCATATGTTGACCAGCTTATCACAATACTAACTTGACATCCTATGAAAGATATACTTACTTCATAATATTCTGCTTGAGAATCATCCTCTGGATGTTCTGGGCGTTGGGCAGGTCCATCCCACTACTGGGGGTGGGCGTGGGCTGAGAAGAATGCGGCGCGCTCACGCCGATGTTGAGGCCCAGGGCTTGGCCCATAGGGGTGCCTACTTGGCTTACTCCTGGACACGGACATGCAACATTATCTAGAGGTAGTGATGTTATCAAGGATCAATACTGGGTTATTTTTCGGCTGTTGATAAGCAGCGTGGCCATAACAATCGCAAAGTCACTCTCGAGTTTCCGTCAGTTTGTTTTCCAAAAGACACCTTTACATGCGCAGACAAAACAAAGTACATCATCACTAGTATAATACGCGAACGGTTACATTGGGTTGCATTCTTTTGGAACGAAGACGCGTGTGGACCGTCCATGCCTCATTTCAACTTCCAAAAAGTTGGAATAAACCCGTAGTTTCCTCCAAAATAGAAGAACATCGTATGAGTTGTTGCTGCCACGGGGATATTCAAAAATAGGTTGTCACTTTTTTCCTACTTTACTTTATACTACGAGTACAACATACGAATTTTTTTAACCAAGCATACACCTACATAGACATCTGCAAAAATCCAGGTTTGCCAGAATTGGATACAAAGTTCAGAACTTCTTTGCTAACGGTACTTCATCCATGAACTGTTATTTTAGTTTTATATAGACAAGGTTCTTCATCTGTTAGGGGGGTTATATGCTACAACCTGTGTAACAGAGATGCGTCATAAATGCTGTTAGCGTTCACGACGCTTGCGTTAAGACAGTTCAGGTAAGTTCGAGTATAGTAGATACAGCGCAACACACGCTGGAAGTGTGTGCTGCATGGGGCCCGCAGCGGCACACGCTTTCAGCGGAAATAGGCGGAGATCTCTCCCTGCCGAGCGTGGTAATCTCCATGCTCGGCAGCGAGAGATCGTGGCAGGCGGTGGCCACCTTCTGCGAAGCGGTGATGGCGCAGAAGGAGGCTGCGGAGCGGATCAGGGAGAACGATGTCCGAGCTGATCCACTCCGGCGCAGACGACCGGGAGAACGGAGGAGACGGTTCGCACGTCTCCTCCCTCCCCCGTAGTGGGGTCACTGGCGAAGAGTCGGGGGACTCTTCGTCGGCTTGCACGGCCCTACACGTCTAGGTGGTGACCTTGGTGAGCAAGGTCATCCCTTCACAGGCGCTGAGGCCCGGTTAAGAACAATCCGGGCCTACCGCTGGGGCGAGATGGTGACTGCCAGCGCGACCCTGTCTCGTTCTACCTTGGCGGAGGACTGCTCACGGGGGGGTTTTAGTGGGTCTGAGCCCCACACGCCCCCTTCCGTCACCCCCGTGGCGGAAGGGAAGTGCACAGCATTTCCCCCTCAATAAAAAAAAAAGGTTAGTTCGAGTATGCTCTTACGAGTACTCAGGGTGCTATTGGAATCTAACCTTCAAAAGTGAAAAAAATTATTAAATATTTTGTCAATCTTTTTGATAAAACCTAATTAATGGTTTTATGTAATTACCGGCATGAACGAATGCCATACAACAAACGATTACAACACAACCACAAAATACTCGGACTCGCATAACATTACTTTGACCACAGTTCAAGAAGAATTTCAAATACATTTAACGTTACTTTGACCACAGAACAAAAATTTATATTTTTCATGAACAAGTTTCTATTACATTAAACATGGTTAATTTTGACCACAGATCAAAAATAGTTTCTATTACATTAAACATGGTTAATTTTGACCACAGATCAAAAATAGTTTCTATTACATTAAATATGGTTAATTTTAACCACAGATCAAAAATAGTTTCTATTACATTACACAGGGTTAGTTTGACCAAAGATCAAAAATAGTTTCTATTACATTACACAGGTTTAGTTCGAGCACAGATCAAAAATAGTTTCAACTACATTTACCAGGGTCGCTAACGTTGATTTCAGTTTGGAGGATAGACGCAACATGTGGATAACGTATTTTGTTGTTGACAGGGGACGAAACTGATTCCATGTTTAAAATACTTATTTTACTGACTGCAAGCATCTCAAATACTGACCATTTACTGAACAAACCACGAGAAGTACTGACTCTTCGTTGAACAATTTACCATTGAAATATGCATGTGTTATGCTGTTAGTAAAGTATGTGTGCTAGTAATTCTATTGAAACAACATTCGTTATGGTTTTAAGTAAGAAATATTTATAACTATTTGAAGAGTGACAAAAATTTTGGACAAGCTAAGAAAGCCGTCCCTAAAATCTTCAATAAAATTTATATTCGTTACACAAACACAACTCAACACTCTAAGCTACAAATAACACTTTTATAGAAGAGTGGCCTTTATTGACTATTTAAAAAAAGACATTTACTGGTCTTTGTAAAAAAAACTGACTTCCAATGACTTCACTGATCATTTTCCACCCCTGGGGTGATGTTAGTGCAGCTATAAGTTTGAACTATCGCACCATGAGCCTTTCAGAAAACATGGATGGCGTCTCCTGGGTATACCGCGAGATTTGAGTGACAATACGAAACACAACTCACCTAATAAAGGAGTATCAGTGGCGATCTGCAACGGCGTCGTCAAATTGGACTGCAACGCTGTCACACTTAACATATTGGTGTTATGAACACTCGGTACTGGCGGGGGCAATGAGGGAGGAATCTCCTTTACCTCCTCTACGGGTTTGATGTCGGGCCTATGATCTACGATTTGCGGCGGTTGCGTGGAACTAGAATACTGATGAGTAGGAACAAAGTTTTCTTGAGGAATGGCTGGCTCGGGCAGGCCGTTCTCTTTGGGTTTCTCTTCCGTCTTTTCCTCTGCGAGAGGTTTTTCTTCGGGGAGATTCTCGCCTCGGTCTATCACTGGACTGACTAGAAAACGTGATATTTTCCGAGAAGGTTTCTTTTTTTCGCCGTTTTGTGATTCCGTGCTGCCTGAACGCTCGGGCGCCATCGACCCCCCGTCTGATTGATTGGAACCTGGTGAAAAAGGATATTAATGATTTTTATGTCCTGTTGCGTGGCAAGATAAAGCACTGCAAGCGTCAAGCCAAGATCGAACCGGTATTTTAAAACGGCGTCTAATGTTCTTTGAAAGAGTCTATTCGGGATCAATTCTAATCCTAACCATGTCAGAGGAGACACCATGTTGTGTAAATGTTGTATTTTAAACCTTTGAAGATGTCTAAGACATTTGTTAGCTCGTGTCGTGTCAGAATTTTCCGGACAATCAGAAAACTTTGACGATAAGGGGAGACGGCTAGTCTATGTAACAAATTGTTGCACTACTTCCACATGCTAGAAGGTAGAGCTTCAATATGACACAGGGCTATCTAATAAAGTAAATATTGAAACATAGTATGGTGTATATGTTGCACGAGTATGTTGTAATGTGTATGTTGTAATGTGTTGTAAGTATGTTACTGGTTTACGTTCAGTGGTAGGTACTACTTAATATTTTTCTTGCATATTGAAATTTCATAGTTGAAGGTTTTATATAATGTATTTTAAAATTTTATTTATTTTATTGTTAAATGTTGTTTGTTTAATAGGTTTGTTATTGAGTAGGTTGGGACTGTTTTATATTTTAATTATAATATAATATTGGCTATAAGTGGTGCATAAATTAATTGGTGTTTATTGTCTTTGTCTATCAGCTAGAACGCGCTCCGTGTATTTCGTTCGTGCGTGACGTCACCACCACACATTATTTTGAGTTTGCTGTATGTATATTTTTATGTTTTTGTTACAAATAAAATATTGTCTATTGGTAATTCATAACCTAATAGGCCATGTTCTTTATCAAGACTTGAGAATCAGCACCGGCGCGGTCGCGGTGGTGCGTGGTGCATACATACCTATAGAGGAGGCCGTGCTGACCTTCCTGGCGAGGATCCTGGCCGGCGGCGCGGGACACGGCTCCAACGTCAGCTCGGCCGCGATGTTGTCCGTGGACGCCGTGGGGGTGGTGCACTCCGAGTTGTCCTGATTGGAGTCCGTCAGGTTCTCTTCGCGCTCTGTTGTTTCGCTGTCGTAATCAGTCTGGAAACAAGTTATTTTTTCTATCGAAATCTTCCAGAACCACTATCATATTTTACAGTCAGTAACAATTCGACAGAAAATATAAAGGCATATATGACGTAGCGAACAGCTTCTATAAATCTAAGTATATTGTGTAACCATTTTTGTGTAGCAACATTCGCCTTTCGCCAATCATAGCTCATTTAAATACCATACGTTAGCACAATAAACTTCCTTTATATTGAACTTCGAAATCCTCTATAAAATTACCCCTTTGGTGAAAACTTCACAGTAAATAGAACCGTTATAATACAATACAATACAATACAATAATACTTTATTGAACACCAAGCTTATAAAAGAAAACAAATAAGAATATTTTACAAAACAGGTTGTACAATGGGCGGCCTTATCGCTATAAGCAATTTCTTACAGGCAACCTTGGGATGGATAGAAATTTATATACATTAGAATTGGCGCATGGTGGTGTTAAATGGAAATAAATAAACAATTTTAACTTAGTGCATAGATTATTTAAGAAAAAAAAAAAAAAAAAAAAAAAATATGCCTTGTTACCATATTACTTTTCAAAATATTTCGTTTGCTCAGACACAATCAAATATATATATATATACATATAAATAACACATACATACACAGATTAGGTACATATATAATAATATGATACATAAATACAATACACACATACATACAATACATATTTATTATATACTCGTATATATATATTATATAATATAAACATACCTACTATAGGATCAGTTAATAAATAAAGAAATTAGATTTACAATGCTATACATACAAAATATTCAAGAGTTATGACTAGCAGCCTTCAGACATGTAATGCTTCTTTACCATATTCTTAAATAGGTTAATTGATTGAGCGTGTCTAATATCAACGGGAAGAGCATTCCACAGACGGGCAGCTCGAATAGTAAAAGAATTTTGATAAAATGTTGTCGAGGAAGTAGGGGTTTTCAACTGACGGGTACAGGAAGAACGAAGAGAAAAATCATTAGAGAGATGGAGAAATTCAAAACGTTCTTTAAGATAAGATGGAGTCGGAGGGAAGAACAGAATATTATAAAGAAGGGAAAGGACATGTAAATCCCGGCGACGTCGGATGGGTAACCAATTGAGCTTAGACCGGAATTCAGATACATGGTCATACTTGCGCAGACCAAATATGAATCTGATGCAAAAATTTTGTATGCGCTCTAGTTTATTTAACTGCTCCTCAGTTAAGTCCAGATAGCAGGCGTCAGCGTAGTCAAGTATTGGAAGGAGGAGGGACTGTGCTAACGCAGTTTTGGTGGCAGTTGGGAGAAAGTTACGGAGTCTTCTAAGTGATGCTGCTGATGCAAAAACCTTTCGACTGACTTCAGCAAGTTGAGGTTCCCAAGATAAATGACTGTCAAGGTAGACACCCAAGTTCTTGACCGTTTTGCTTAAGGATATAGTATTGCCGTCAAAAATAACTTGTGGGAGGCAGAACCAGTCAATCTTAGATATCATTCTGGAACTTCCAATTACAATAGCTTGCGTCTTTAATGGGTTTATGTTGAGACCATAAGATTTACTCCAGTTAGAGATACATTCCAAATCTTTATTTATTGTATCGATAGCAGTGTGTAATTGAACTAAAGGGGCCTGTGTATAAATCTGTAGATCGTCCGCATAGAGATGATAGGAAGAAGACAAGTTTTGAGAAATAGAATTAATAAAAATAGCAAATAATAAAGGTGATAATACGCCGCCCTGAGGAACACCAGCAGATGTATTACACCAAGTAGATAAGTTCTCATCAATGCGAATACGTTGCCGGCGCCCATACAGGTAAGTACGAAACCAGTCAATAACCGTTGGAGATACATTAATAGAGCGCAAAATGCCAAGTAAGATATCAAAATCCACATTATTAAAAGCATTACTGAAGTCGAGTAGTGTAAGCACGGTTATTTGCCCGTTACTCATACCATATCTGATGTCATCAGTGATTTTTACCAAAGCGGAGGCAGTACTATGACCAGGACGAAAACCGGATTGGAACGGGTTGAGGAGAGCGTTTCTGTTGAGAAAGGAGGAGAGTTGATGATAAACAAGTCGTTCTAGTACTTTAGATAAGAAAGGAAGAATGGAAATGGGTCGAAACTCGGTATAAGAGGATGGATTGGCTTTTTTAGGAATTGGGGTTATTAATGCTTCCTTCCAGGATGATGGGAATATGCCTCTGGTAATTGAAAAGTTGAGTATGAAACTGATAACTGGAATTACTTCATCAAGTATGGGTAGGATCATCTTACGACCGATGCTGTCACTACCTACTGCGTTGGATGAAATGGATAGTACGCCTCTTTTAACGTCACAATCGGTAAATTGATCGAACATGAAAGGAGAATGGTCGGGAGGTGGAATTGAAGAAAGATAATCCAATGTTGAAGATTTTCTTATTCTATCAAATTCGGAAGAAGAGCAGAAATGTTTATTCAGCACATCAATATTAATATTTATTGGGAAATTGTCTTGACGAGATTTTCCCACTCCCATGGACCTAAGAAACTTCCAAACTTTAGCGGGATCACCATTTTCTACTGATTTATAGACATGTCGGCGTAGCGCATTCCTACAAACTCTATTGCAGCGATTTCTAGCCTCAACGTATTTTTCTTTATTGTAGTCGGATGGTCTATTTTTAGCCCTAGCCCTTATAATATGTCAAACTATTACAGCTCATTTTGCATGATTAAGTTTCGTTCATAACTAATAATTTGATCGCACAGAATATACTCCCACTCTTTTCTGGCGCAGGATGGCGTAGATGTATTAACATACAAAGCTATCATAAAGCCTTTAAGACAGATGACCACGGGTCCATCCACCGCAAATCAGAACCTCAGATAACCTAAACATTTTGGCCACAATAATAGTGTTTCCATAATGAAATCTGGTAGAACCGTAGTATTGCAAGTATGACAAAAACGTTTTCACGTTAAATCTCTCTGCCTGTTGCTAAAAATACCGTTCTGAGCGTAGCCACTAATTCTAAACTTGAAACGTTCGCGTTGTTTAAGTGCTGGCTTGGAAACGTCTGTCACGGAAAAACTAACGGTGGTTTCGGCCGCCATTCATGATAGCCGCTCTGCTAAGTCAAGGCCTTGACCCAGAACCTTGACTTAGAACACTCTTCAACCACGTTGTCACTGACCACCAAGTGAGATAGTTTTATTAGCTAGTTAGGATAGTGGTCACCCACTAGCCTATCTAGCCAGTGTACCCGTGCGTGACATCACTGAAAAGTGTTAATCATTACTAGTTTTTTTAACACTAACCTTGTCAAGGTTCAGCCTGAGGGAGGAGTGGTGATGCGGATTGAAGACTGGTGTGACTCCCGGGTTGGTCTGAAGTTGATTCACGATGTCCTTTATAAGCTCCATGAATGTGCCGCTTTGCCATTCCGGTAACAGGTTGTTCGCTACCTGAATGTTAACGCGATAAATATTCATACCTAATAATAGTTAGATTAATAAATAGGATTTTAAATTTGTAGAAAAAAAATGAAGCGGCGATAGAGTTCTAACCATATACGGCCGTTTTCAATAACCTATCTATCGCCGGTTTACCTTACTAGAGATAGCTATTTGACACTATTTGTATGGACGTTATGTCAAATTTCTATCGGTTGTAAGGAAAACTGTGGATAGATAGATTATTGAAAACGGCCGATAGAATACAAAGCTCCATGTTCCATCTGAGAAATTACTTGTCAAGTATTATTTCTACAATAAATGTTGTATATATGTAAATATAAGTTTTAAATTATCATGGTCACAAACATAAGAGGTATTCAAATTATCAACGGGATAATTACCATGTTTATTTTCTGTGAGTTTCCGATATTTCGGCACTGTTGCAAGCGCCATGATCACGGATGAACTCCACGGATGTAATATCGGAAACTCACAGAAAATATACATGGTAATTATCCCGTTGATAATTTGAATACCTCTTATATATACATATATACAAAATGTATATTGTTCAGCTGCCTATATACCAAAGTTATTTACAACCGTAAGCAGCAGATAATCTCCATCGTTCGTTGTTGTTAGAACTTCTTAATCCCAAAATCGTTTGTCCTACTTGCAATGCCTTTCCGTAAGAATTTTTTACATAATTAATAATTAACTGAGTAAATAATATTAAGGTGAAACAAAATGTTCATTTTAATTTCTAATATCTATACTTATTTATAATATAATAATTTGTGCTATGATTTTTAAGTGATCCAAGGTGAAGTTTTATTGTCTATACGTGTAAACGTCGTCGGATCAAGAGCAATTTGAACTACTCCTTCAAATTCACTTCCCGGACAATTCAATTGAAAAACTGCAGAGAATGCAAAGACTAGCATGCTCACTTATTAGTGTCTGCTTGAAAACAACACCATCTGCCGCCCTCGATATAATATTGGGTCTGACCCCGCTCCGCATCTCCACATACAACAGGAGGCGATGGCTTCAGCACTCAGGATAGAATCGACAAAGCTATGGAAAGGCACAGGACAAATTACAAATCACTGTAGAGTCTTAGAACATGCAACGAAAGTCGTACCAGAAGCACGCAACGGCACTGACAGAATTGCTAACGCATATCAATTGGTAACAGAAAAAGAAGCTTCTGACGAGCCTTTGCTACCCTTGCTGGCGCAAGAAATAAAACAGGGGTAGGATGTGGCTACTTCTGCCCAGAACTTGGTATCGAAGAATCCATAGCCCTGAGAAAGACTAGCACTGTTCTGCAGGCAGAAACCATGGGTCTACTGCCATTTATTTGTAGTTGTCACCGATAGTGCAGCGACAATATACGCACTCAGAAAACCTACGACAAGATCGAAAGTAGTATCCAAATGCCATATCGCACTGCAGACACTACAGGACGGACAAGTACAGGGTTATAGTAAAATGGACTAAGAGCCATACATCATACACAGGCAACAATAAGGCTGATAATCTGGCAAAAAAGGGACCAGAGGATAGATCTGTGACGAGGTAGTAGCAGTCTGCAAACCCACTGCAATGGAGGCTAGAATTCTTCTACGTGTACACACGGAAAAAGAACAACAAACTCTTTGGAACAGGCGAACAGACTGCAGGCAGACAAAAGCTATGTTTATGTCCTCATTTTTGTCCATAGAACGAACGGAGCAATAATAATAATTGCAATATCTATATTTTTATTCACAAATATTAAAATTATTTCTATGTTGTGAAATTGACTTGCCTGTAACATGTTCTGTTATTTATGGCCAGTAAATATTTCTTATTCTTATTCTGTTCCCATACCTGAATAAGAAAATATCAAAAAACTTACTAAAACTACCAAGACAAGACTTACGTCTTATGGATGGGTTTAATAATGGGGCACTGCAATTTAAATTACCACCTGCACAAGATGGGAGCTACTGATAGCCCTCTGTGCAGAGGATGTGTGCTAGAAGACGAGACTGTAGAGCATGTGCTACTGCGATACAAGGCTACAGAAGAAATCAGGCGAAATATTATAACACTGCAGGAGAACCAAAAGCAACCACATAGGAGTGACTCAAAACACCATACATTACAACTGGACAAATCGTGCCAGCGACCTAGAGCAGTACTCCGATACATTAAAGAGTTGGGATGGCTCGGGTAGCTGGCGGGGGAAACGCACAATACACCCCAAGCGGGACCTCAGTGCAGGACTTAGCGCCCCCACAATGAACAAGAATAAGAATATACATGTAAATAATGTCAAATTCATTTAAACCTCTCCCTCTGTCCACCATACACTGACTGACCATATTATTAGTAATATTAAACTTCTAACGGCTTTACTTATAAACATTGCATAAATTTAAATAAAGTCATTTAGTACGGCACAGAACATTTTGTAGTATGGAGTACTAAATAACGTTATTTAAATTTATGCAGCGTTTATATGTAAGTCAAGGCGTTATTATTGTATGGAACTAGCAAATTGGACATTGGCAGAGTTTCAAAAACTGAAAAAAAATATATATAAAAGTAAAATTATCAACTACTTACCAAATTAGTAGTGATCTCCTCTGGATTGACATCTGTGACATCAAACTTGAACGTGACAGTTTTGGACTTGGACTCGAGCTGACATTCCACCACAGTGGCTTCCTCGTTCACGCCGAGGACTGATAGCTTGGGCAGTTTGTCTTTCTCGCGAGAGCGCTTCTTAGAACCACGAGATCGTTTCTCATTACTTATGGGAGAAGGTATCGCTGTGCCCACTGAAATAATATTTGTGGTAATCATACTAACTGTTGATGTATACAATTTTTGACTGGAGTATCTCCAAAAATGTACTAATAATCACAAAGGAGAGTTCATGAACTAAAAAACACTTTTTCTTATCTTTTTGATTTGTCTAGCACACCCATCATATAAAATAGTAATAGGGTTTTGACAAGAATGTGGCAAACCTAAGCACATAGCAATGTTCTTACAACTTTTGAAGAACTAGCACTGCGGTATTCAGCCGTACTCGGCTTTGGAGTGTATTATTTTATATATCTTCCTAAGAAATCAATTATCTTTCGTAACAAAAATAATCTCACCTTCCTGCTGATTTTCGCCTTGTTTTTCTTCGACGGAACTCAATTCCGGCTGCCTTATCGCATCTCCGTGCGTCGCTCCAGAAGGAAACTCAGTCAACGGAGTGAGAAATTGCTCTTTCTGTCCACCGTTGTTGTTGTAGCCATTCTCAACGTGCTCAGAGGGTAGACTGAGTTGTTGAAGCTCTTGGGTAGCCTGAGTAGTTGGCTGGGAAGTAATCGGAGCGGGTAGGGTAGTTTGAGGGAGCGTTTGAGGAAGTGATTGAGGCGGCTGAGGGAGCGGTTGGTTTTGCTGGATAATCGGTTGTGGCGGCTGGGGTAGCGATTGTGTAGCCTGTGGAATAGGTTGGGTCGGCTGGGGAATGCTTTGAGACGATTGAGGTAGCGTCTGCGTCGTAGGAGGAAGTTGCTGAGGGAGTGATTGAGGAATGGTTTGGGTAGGTTGAGGCAGCGATTGCGTCTGTTGGGGTATAGATTGCATGGGTTGGGAAATGGACTGCGCGACTGATTGCACCGGCTGAGGCAATGGTTGAGGAATGCTTTGGGGCGGTTGGGGAAGTGGTTGAGTTTGTTGGGGAAGTGGTTGAGTTTGTTGGGGAAGTGACTGAGTTGGTTGGGGAAGTGACTGAGATTGTTGGGGTAATGGTTGAGTTTGTTGGGGTAATGACTGCGGAGGTTGAGGAAGAGGTTGGGAGATCGACTGCACAGGCTGAGACATTTGTAACTGCTGCGCCATCGACTGAGAAGTTTGTGGCAAGGACTGCCCGGGTGGGAGCGAAGCGAGTGGCTGTTGTTGCGGTTGGGATTGCGCAATTGAACGCATCGCTTGTTGACCCATTGACTGCTGAATCGATTGCATCGATTGCGGCATGGACTGCGGTATCGATTGACTCATCTTATTTGCTTCTTGCGCCATACTCTGTGCCATAGACGACGGTATCTGTTCCATATACTGCATCATGGCTTGCGACTGCGGTTGGTACATCTGTAACGGGTTGGCATTATAATTTTGCACCGGCGTGCCTTCATGACTAGATATCTGCCTCTCGTTTTGTTGTACCGTGCTGAAATTCTGCACCATCGCCATATTGTGCGGCAGCGATTGACCTTGCATCGAGTGCATCGGATGATAAAGGTCTTCAGATTGCATCGTTAGTTTCTGCATTTCCAGAAAATTCTGATACTGCATCTGATCTATCGACATATGTTGTTGGAGATGAGATTTTTGGTATTCAGACATTAATAATTGCTGATCGTGTACATCTGCCGTACTGATCTGACTCTGCTCCGAACTCTGTCTCTGATACATCGGCCTACGAAGAGATTCCTCAATTTTCTGCTGCTGCTGTTGATTCAGTTGGTTCTTCTGAGCCAATAACGTTAAGTTTTGCTGATCGATGAGATTTTGCTGCGTTTGTAATTGCAACTCTTGTTGCGCTAAATACTGCTGTTGCTGCAAGTTTCTGAAATGATGGGGGGATAACGTCTGCCCAGGGAGCTGCTGATGAGCCATCAGCTGCTGCTGCAAGACTATTTGTTGTTGCGCCAACATCTGTCTTTGTATGTTGATCTGTTGCTGAGCCTGAGCAACTTGCTGTTGCGCCTGCGCCACTTGTTGTTGCTGCGCCATGATCGCGGGATCGGCAGCCGCTTGCAAAATTGGCTGAGAGTACTGATTTTGCTGTAAATTCATATTTTGCTGTTGCATTTGCGCCCCAATTAAATTCTGAACTTGCTGTTGAACTTGTTGCATATCTTCCTGGGTTTGATCAACATTCTGAGTTTGCTGTGGCATTTGCAGAGTTTGCTCCTGCTGTGTTTGCTGAGGTTGTGTTTCAGATTCGGACTCCTTTCTTGATTGTAAATTGTCTGGCCTTTGAATGATCTGCGCAAGGATATTTTGTAAATTTTGCAACGACGGGTCTAAGATCTGATTATTGACGAGATTCTGTGGGGTACTGATCATGTTATCCTGCGCCGTCAGTTGGTCTTCGAACTGCTTCTGCTGTATCGCAGCAGCTTGTTGAGCGATGATATTCTGCTGTTGCTGTATTATCTGCTGTTGCAAGACTTGGTTTTGATTGCTGATTTCTGCTGTTAACTGCTGGTTGAGTAGATTCGGCTGCATTTGGGTTTGGGACTGGTTTTGCTCGAGAAAGTTCTGTTGTGTGTGTTGTTCTATGAGCTGGCCTTGGACTGTTTGCTCCAACATCTGTTGGCTGAGGAGATTCTGTTCCATCATCACCTGTTAAAATGTATACCATAAATATCACCGTAAACTCAAAACTTATTGTACAAAGTACAAAACTAACAATGAAGCTTAAAACATGTGCATGAGCTGTGCTTGGACATTTACCTGCTGGTGCAGCAGAGCTTGCTGATGCTGCAGTAGCGAGCTCTGGTCTGCGGGAGAAACTCGCGGATGCATGAGCTGGTGTTGGAACAGCTTCATGCTCTCCTCGCTGTTCAGCTGCAGTTGCTGGTGAAACAATTGCTGCTGCGCTTGCAGGAGTTGGGTTTGCTGGTCCAGTCTGAAATGCACCACGCCAATGTTTAAAATTATTGTTTCTTCAAAAACGTACCACATGCTAAATCTTAATTGGAAAACAATCTAGGTTGTAAATACCATATCATAATTCAAAGTAAAATAATAAACCGCGAATTCCTGAATAGTTTTCAAAGTCATGAAGCTACCAGCCGCTGCCATGAGCAACACAACCCTAGGGTTATTTTGAAACAACTTGTGTATTGTTGTTAATAATAAATAATATATTGTCATTTTCATTGTAGTTCCATTACCAATCGCAACTTACTGCAAAGGTTGTGGCCCAACTCCATTTAGCAGACCAGCAACTTGATCAGATCCAGGCTGCTGGTTTTGGATCATTTTCATCTGGAATAGAGCAAACATTTCGATAGAACATTTGTATAAATTAATAAATCAGACGAGGGAGGGTTATGTTTATAAAGAATAATTCTGAAACTTCAATTAAAATTATTTTTATTCAACTTCACAACATAATTGTACTTAGAGACGTAAATAAAACTCATATGGCATACAGCTCGTGTGTAATGTTTTACGCTTAAAGTACTGCATATTTAAAATAAGGTCTTTACATTAATTTATATCGGAATAAGGCTACTAGTTTCACTACCATCAGCTTATAAAATGTTGTACCTTTTTTTTTTTTTTTGAGGGGGGGAAATGCTGTCCACTTCCCTTCCGCTACGGGGGTAGACGGAAGGGGGTATGTGGGGCTCAGACCCACTAAAACCCCCCCGTGAGCAGTCCTCCGCCAGATGGTGCGAGATTGGGTTGCGCTGGCATTCACAATCTCGCCCCAGCGGTAGGCCCGGATTGATCTTAACCGGGCCTCAGCGCCTGTGAAGGGGTGCCCTTGCTCACCAAGGGCACTCCTCAGACGTGTGGGGTCGTGCAAGCCGACGAAGAGTCCCCCGACTCTTCACCAGTGACCCCACTACGGAGGAGGGAGGAGGCGAGCAAACTGCCTCCTCCGTACCCCCGTTCGTCTGCGCCGGAGTGGGTCAGCTCGAACGTCATTCTCCCTAACCCGCTCCGCGGCCTCCTTCTGCGCTATCACTGCTTCGCAGAAGGTGGCCACCGCCTGCCACGATCTCTCGCTGCCGAGCATCGAGTTAACCACGCTCGGCAGCGAAAGATCTCCGCCGATTATCGCTGAGAGTGTGTGCCGCTGCGGGCCCCATGCAGCACACACTTCCAGCGTGTGGAGCGCCGTATCCTCCGGCGCCCCGCATTCGTGACAGGCTGGGGTCGCCTCCCGCCTTGCGATTTGGTGCACGTACTTTCCGAAACAACCATGCCCGGAAAGCACCTGCACCAATCGGAAAGTGAGCGACCCGAAACGTCGCTTCACCCACCCCCGAAGGACCGGGCGGATGGCCTCCACCGTCCACTGCCCAGGGACTGGTGGAGCCAGGTCTTCCGTCCACCGCTGCAACAGGGCGGCCCGCGCCTGCAACCGCATGCGTGTCACCTCTTCCCACGCTGGGGGGTCACCCCGCGATCTCCTCGCCGCAACAAAGTGGTACACTTCGGCGAGGATCTCTGCTTGAAGTTCCCAAGGAGGATCACCGGCCAACACGCACGCCGCCGTCCAGGACACCGTCCGGTATCCGCGTATCGCCCTCGTCGCGATAACCCGCTGCGGATGTCGCAGCAGGGCCTTGTTCTGGCGGCTGAGAGCGTCCACCCAAACTGGTGCTCCGTACAGGGCCATACTCCGGATCACTCCAGAGTATAGCCGACGGCAGTTGGCGTTCGGCCCACCCACGTTGGGCAGCAGCCTACCTAAGGCGGCTGCGGCTCCAACAACTCTTGGGGCCAGTCGGGAAAAGTGGCCTCCAAAAGCCCACCGTCCGTCCAGGTTGAGGCCCAGATATTTCATCTGGGTTCCAACCAGGACCGGGATCCCATCCAGGATGACTCGCGTTCCAGAAGGGGGACCCCCCCGAGGCCCGTGGAACAGTAGGGCTTCAGTTTTGGAGAGTTGAACCTCCAGTCCCAGAGCGCGTATGCGGTCAATCACGAGGGATGCACCCACCGTAACCAGCCGCACCACCTCCCTGAGGTCCCTCCCCCTGGCCACGACCAGAGTGTCATCCGCGTAGCACACGACCCGCATGGTTGCAGGAAGCGTACCACGAAGCACCCAGTCGTAGCCTACGTTCCACAGGAGCGGTCCCAGCACCGAGCCCTGCGGAACACCACAGGAGACGCGACAGTGCCTCAAACCATCGCGTCCTTCCACCAGGACCGCGCGGTCCTGGAGGTAATCGGCCAGCAGCCTCCGCAGATACAAGGGCACTCCATGGTATTTGAGCGCCTCTTGTATGACTTCATGAGGGAGGCTGTTGAAGGCGTTAGCTATATCAAGCGAGACTGCCAACGCCTTTTCTCCCTCTTTGACAACATCCTGCGTCCACTGCTTGAGCCAGAGCAGGGCGTCAATGGTAGACCTTCCCGCTCTGAACCCGAACTGGGCCTCCGACAGCCCAGGCCCAGTACCCTCCAGGTGCCGGAGGTCGCTGTCATAGCACGTTCAAAGAATTGCACGTCGATGTCGGTAATCACGAAACACAGCTGATTTTTTCAAAAGGTTGAATATCAAACTGTAGATAGTTTACACTTACGGCCGGTCCCAATAATCTACCTATCGCCGGTTTACCCTACTAGAGATAGATATTTGACACTATTTGTAAGGACGTTATGTCAAATTTCTATCTATAGTAACGAAAGCTGTGGATAGATAGATTATCGGGATCCCCTATTAATCAAAACAAAAGAAATAACAAGTGTACTGTATTAGGAACTATCAATCTGCTGCTACAATGTTGACAAGCTTAATAGTGTGTATTCGAACTGCACTGACTGGATAGGATGGTAGAAAATTTAAATTATTGGGCAAACGAAAGTTGCAGGACTCGAACACAGGGCTGATAACCGCACGGTTCCATGCCCACACAGTTATAGTGGCACTGCCACTTCCTGTCTTTAAAGAGCTGGTGTGAGGCTTGCGACTGCCTCGTCCTTCCAATCATAAAATAATCATAATCATAATCATGTCAATGTACTGCTACGTGCAGATCTTCAACTTTGCAATCTGCATTCTAGCAGCTCGGAAATAGGACAAAAATCACATTGATCGATCGCATCTTTATGTTAGTACGCGGTAAAACTGTCATACGGCGTAATGGTTACGATCACAGAGGCTGTAGCACAAACAATTTGAAAAAGTATTCGTATCGTACGCGTCAACGCGTCCTACTTCGGCGTACAAACTATGAGTTATCTGTGTCGAAGTTGCCTTAGATACATGACAGTATGTACTGTTTCAAGTGAACGACACGTTACATTACACTTAAGCAGTTATTCGTGCTAGGCCCACAGTACGTGATGATTTCGCGCACGTTCTACGGAAACCTGGAGGTGTGACTGATGGACACTTGTAGAGCAAAAAAATAGGACCACGAACTGACCTGCCTCAACTGCTGCTCGTAGATCTGTTGTTGCCGATTCTGCTCGATGATAACCTCCTGATTGAACAACATCTGGGCCTTCTTCTCGCTTCTCTCACTGTCGACAACGGAATTCATGTTTTAGGAATGTTTACTGCGCTTTTATGGATTCCATAAGGGCATGTTTTTTTTACTATATTTAATAACGGAATAGTATTAGCCGCTCAATCGCGTGAGAAAAAAGGTAATAATGAATAAGATGAAAAGGATGATGACGATAGGGATGATTATGAACATTTTTTAATCATAAAATAAAACAGACTTCTACACTAAAAAGTGTGAAATAACTTGTTGAAATCGGTACCATTATAGTTCGAATGTACATATTATCACAATACTGCGTGCATAAGACATATCTTAAAAAATATATGATTTTATTTAGTAATACAGAGGCCGAATATGATTTTGTGTTTAATTTGTGTCTGTATATTTGCTTCCGCTTTGAACACGCATCACGACGAAACAACTGAACGAATTGCGATGAAACTGGATATAATGATAAGTATTTGTTTAGCATACTTCCTATCCTAAAAAATGGGGTTCGGATTAAATATGTTTATGTGGAAGATTGATGATGACATGACCATTTTAAGATGCTAATGTTTGGAAGTCTTGCGGAGATTTTAAAATATATTTCACCGATTGACGGTCGATTGTGTGAATAGTGAAAATATGGTCAAAGTTGCATATATGATTAATATCCAATATGAGTTAAATTCCGTAAAAAGAGGCTTTGTAGTTCGTAGGCCACGCGAGCGTCCATGACAAAAGCTAACCTTTGTGTTAATCCAATCCATTTTAAAACTTATGTTAAAATTTAAGACAAAAGAACGAATACCCATCTAAACCGACATAGTGAATGTTAGCATATTTTTTAAGTTAGTGTGTGTGTTAAGTGACATCTTGGTATAATATAGTGGGCATATATTCCGCGGGTGGTATGAGCCGTCGGAATCGTCAAGAAAACAAGAGGAATGTTATTCCGAGTATAATTAACATCTGCGATCTCCAAGACGCCTGCCAAGCGTGGAAATTATGGACAAGCCAATGTGGTGTTCAGTTATGAACAAGATATTTAAGTCTTCTCAATGTTAATTGAGTTGTGTTATAGATATTTAGGAATTAGTACTCGTAGGAACAGTTTAGTACACAATGTATTCTATGCCTGACGCTATCACCTCATTAATTATATTCCCTATATTACGACGGAGAATAAAAAAACACCGACATTTCACCAGTCAAGTTTTCGGACTCATGTCGTAAGTATTGTCATCTTATACTTTAGTCGTCTTTAACAACAATCGATTTGTTAGTTTATATAACAGTCTAATACTTCGCCATAAAGTATGAAACATTTACCTTAAAAAAATCAGCAAAACAAACGCTGGATACTCTTTGGTATCGACAAACGGGTTTCCCCGTGACTACTGATTAAGTTTTTTTTTTATTTCGTTTCGGAGTATTGTTACCGAGGAAGGAAAACCGTCAATTGTTGCGTGGAACATGTCGATACATTTTAATGTAACATATGGCTATTATATTAAATACTTAAGTTATATAAGTATTAAAAGCTGACAAGTACTCGTACTTATACTACGAACGAGTACTTAAGGTTCTGGGGCCTTACTATCAGCTTCATAATAACCATGCAAGTTCCGTGCAGTTCTTAAACCTGGCATAAACTAAGCACTCTAACAATTTACTATAACCAACACTGCAGACGCGTAGACGTTTGTAACATGATAAACTGAGTGGATTTAGAGCGTCATGTTAACGAGAGTCCGTACAAAAAACGGGTAAACGGTTTTTCTGCGGTTCTTGAATAGCTTTAGCGTTGTCATGGTACGAATAAACCGGGCAGTTTTCTAGAAATCCTGCTTTAAGAGCTCATACTAAGGCCCCTGGCTGAAAACGAGCGCTGTAGGTCCGCCTTCAGCATCATGCTGAGCCATAACCCTTATGGACGGGACTGCACACGACAGCCATCTTTCTTTTTTTGTTTAACTGTTGTTCTTAAGGTTACTCTTTTAACTTAATTTGCTGTACATGATAGTACATTTTTATGTTGTTGTGTTCAAATGTATGTTCAAATAAATGCCTTTTATTTCTTTCTTTCTTTCTTTAACGTGGATTCCGAAGAACGGTCGGACGAAACAGGTCGACAATAAAACCAAAGTGATCTCTAACTGCAAATATGATGTATGTTCGTAAAAAATACATTAATATAAATTAAATAGAGATCACCACCCTTTTGATACTAGGGGAGGTATAGGAGAGCTGTACCCAGTTTTAGACTTGCAAAGACTAATATGTCGTTCCTAGGAAATTGTGTGCGTTTTTACAATAAAATCCCAAAACACATAAATGAGCTCACAGAGGGCTAATTCAAGTTGAGTAATAAAAGTAATAAAGTCCGTCATTATACTCCACTTCTGGCAAGTTATTATCTGCCATAAAATGTAATATTAGTAGTACCTAAGTAGAAACATTGTAAACATCTATATGAAAAGAATGGCTCCGAATTTCTTGCCGCTTCTTCTCGGTAGGCTCTATATATTTTGGTTTGGTTAGGCGGTACATTATAATGAATGATTGACATTCATAAATGCGTATTTGATGCCTAAACTGAATAAACGATTTTGACTTATACACTTCTTGTTAGTGAAAGACATTTTCCCCGACTTCCCCTCGGAGAATAAGATATAACAGGGATAACGGTAAAAACTGTTCGACGATGATGACTTTGTCAGCATTAATAAGTGGAAAATTTAAAGAGATAGTTCCTAAACTTATGATATTATGTATACTCTAACTGCGACCCGCATTTACACCCGCGTGGTGATGGACGCTGATGATGATGAAAAGTATCCTATGTCCTTGTGGATATAACAGAACTCTTTGCCAAATTTCATTACGTACCATTCAGCCGTTTAGAAGTGATAAGATGAGAACAGAGCGAAAGAGTAACAAACGTTTTTATAATAAGTATTAGTATGTATAATAATAATTAAAGCTGTTAGTTCCCTTATGAAAACAAAATATTCAATGAAAGAAATAGGTGAGTTACTTTAAGAAAAGATTCCACGATTATACCAGCAAACAAACGTGAAAAGAAAATAGATGACTACATTATAGTAAATTGAAATTAAGGCGAAATGAGTGTAAATTACTACCAAATTTCATGATTCGACTTCGCGAAAACATAATTTTTCGATGGTTAAGCCTAAGAACCGAAGTTCGAAAAAAAACGTAGGGCAAATTGAATGTACGTTCTTATGAAGTATGGGAGCCAAAACACGATTGAGCAAACTTGGCTCTATAGAAAAAAATCGGCAACATTCCCAAAATTTTGCAATTTTTCTTACGTGCACCGTGAGACAAAGCTTTTTATTCAATTATGGGCAAATATATTTCAATGAATGTATCATATTCGAATATACTAGGGAACTATGGACTCCTTTATCATTAAAATTTAATCATTTGTTTGTACCTAATAAATATAAAAAGTATTAGCACGCATTACATTGCATCTTCGTATTACATCGTCCAATCTGATAAGCAATTCTCAACTTTATGTAAAGCATTGTAAATTGTTTTAAAATTAGGATTGGACCGCGCCTTAAAAAACTTTAAACGGATTAAATCGCGTATAAGGCTTTTTATTATTGTATCCCGAGGTTTCGAACACTTTTCAGTGAAACGCGATTATCTGTTTATTAATTCAACGTATACATTGAACCACAGAACCGCGAAAGCCTAAAAACATTTATAGTAAAATTGAACTGACGGTAAAATAAGAACTTTCTGAAAAGAACTTTACGAAGTATATCTTACAAGTATGTAATTGAATACACAAAGTTCTTTTATGGGACATTCACATGGACATTCACGGATGCCTTCAAAATATGCATATGTTGCAAACATATACATACTACATCAAATAACCGTTGGTAAGCAAAAAGGTAATATATTATGTACTCTGTGGGGAATGAGGAGGCCTCCACTGTATGTGTCCGATTCGTAAGAAACAAGAAAACCCGTTTTACTAGGTGGGAAAAAGGTCTCTTGTGTAATGTGCCATCTGGGATGGCACCACATCTGCATCGTTGCAGTAGTCTAACTCCAACAAAGGCATACTTGACGCTTACCATCGTCTGCCTTGCCCTGCTGATACTATTATTATGGTCTTTTTTATAAGGCAACACACTGGAGCTAAAAATAAATGAACATTTGTTAATTACATTAATCCTTCCTGTCACTACATTGCACCCGTGCGAAGCCGGGGCGGGTCGCTAGTACAGTTATAATTAAAACAAAGATTTATGAATGAAACTCACGTATATTTACGTATCTGGTAGGCAAAGGGTTAAGCAAGTGGCGATAGAAAGTATGTAAAAAGACAAGCCCGCTGAGTTTCTTGCCGGATCTTCTCAGTCGTGGTCGCATTCCGATCCGGTTGTAGATTTCAGAAAAAATAAATGTAAAAACAATTTTAAAGTGCACCCAGTGCCCCCGTAGGCTTATACAGAATATTTTTTTGATTTTGCACTTTTCGCCCGTCATTGTCAGACACATTTATTTATTGTAGGGTTTTTTAATGAAATTCTAGAATGAAAAGATCCAGCTCATTAGTCCCACAAGTCTTACAAAACAAACTTATACATGTACATAGATTTTGCATATTATAATAATACTAACCAAAACACAGTAAAACAAAACATCAATACGGTACACGCACACGAAAGTTAGACCTTCGAAATTTGCACAATAAACCCGTAAACATAACTTAAAATATACGTAACTAAAATCACATAATCCGGTTAAGGTCGAGGCGGCGACACGCGGCTCGGTTGGGCGAGTACTGAAGTCAGCGCGATACCTACAGTTCGGCAGATTTGATTCAGCGTCGTCATGGTTACCGTTTTGGTGGTTATTATTGTGTAGGCCGGATAAGGTGATACATATGAGCGGAGGCGTGGATATCTCCATTGGGAGTGTTTGGGATGATCCTAGCGATTTTTTTAAGTCAAAGTTAATAGATGTGTCTCATCGAAAAAACAACGTAGATAGATAGATAACGCTTTATTGAGACACCACATGATTTAATATTAGAAAATAAAAAACAATGCTAAAAACTAGGTGCAACAATGGGCCGTATTATCGCTCAGAGCGATCTCTTCCAGACAACCCATGAATTACCGTATAACGTATCTATCATACAAAAGTATTACCACATATAGGCTGTGGTATTACAGGTGGCAGAGACGTAACGAAAAGCACACCGCGCTCAAGATGATGGCTTCTGCAATTGAAAATCGTCCCTTTTCCATGTCAGTACATGCATGACATATCATGCTTTGTCAAACAACACAGCTAGTTTAATACTAAGGCGGGTGAAATTTACCCTCGAAATACACGGAACGGAGAAAGATTAGTAAATAAGTATGCTCACAAAAACTGTGTGCTAACAAAAAAGTAGTTACTCAACGTCAATCAAAATATTTAATAAATCGCCTCAAGACATGAAAGAAATGCCATTGCCTACGTTTAAAATTGAATTGCGGACCTGGTTGCTGCATCGCTCTTTTTACTCTCTAGAATCTAGATGAATATTATATATATAGCATATTATAATAGCATTTAATTAAATAGTGTTTGGAAACAATTACTCATTAGTTTTACGTTGTGTTCTTTTGCTTGGTTTACCTAAGTTCTAAAAAAGTATTTCAGGTGTTTATAATCACAATTTTTGCACGCTATTAATTTGGCGAAATGTGTAAGCTCTTCAATGTTTTCTACCAACTTCCAAAAAGGAGGAGGTACTCAATTCTAATGTATTTTTTTATATTTGTTACCTCGTAACTTTCAACTGAGTGCACCGATTCTCAAAATTATATTTTGTTTGAAAGCTGGTGCTTCCCTTGTGGCCCCATTTAAATTTCATCTAATTCGGTCTAGTAGTTATTAAATTTTTCAAATTGTACTTGTATTTTGTAAACATCTATTATGTACCTACCCTACATTTGAAGCAAATAAATAATATTCTATTCTATTCCGGACGAAGCCGAAATAATTAACGAGCTTGATATCAACAACGCGTAAGTCTCAAGTTAATCCTGTTTCATTGTTACAACATTGTAATTTACGAGAGTTTAAATAACATTACATCTAAAATTAACTCAACCGAATATCTAGTAAATAAAGAAATTACGTCAATATCAAACAGAATGTTACGAATCAGTTGTACGTTTCACATACAATGATTTAATTGTACTTTTATATCACACTTATAAACGCCAAAGAATATCTCGAAAGATACGAGTTCTGGATGGATTTTCTAACTTTAATAAACATATTCGATAGGGAAGGACCACACAGGTACCTACACGATAACAAATAACACATTACAGTGGCCCGAGCACGAACATTTGCTACAGTGTAACCTTATAGACCGTTGACGTATACAGTACAAACTATGAGTTATCTGTGCCACAGTTGTACTAGATAAGTGATAGTTTGTACTGTATACGTCAACGATACGTAAACGTTACACTTTAGCAAATGTTCGTGCTCGGGCCACAGGCCACAGTTTATATCTCAGAATAATGTTTTGAATTAATAAGGTAAAAAAAACCATCAATACATACATGCATGCATTTATAGCAATAAACTAGGAATGGTTATAAGTATTATTTCGTGGTTTTAATATAGGTCGTCTCATTTTCAAACGACATCCAAAAAAAGTAGGAGGTTCTCAATTCGACTGTATTTTTTTTGTTTGTTATCTTATAACTTTCGACCGAAAAGACTCAAAAATATTTTTTTGTTTAAAAGCTGGTGCTTCCCGTGTGGTCCCATTTAAAATCAAATTCGGTCCAATAGTATTTGAGATACACTACAATAACTGAATAGAATGGAAGTCGGTATTAAATTTTTCATGTTGTACTTGTTATATATATTATATAGATGTAGTATTGGTTACGATGACGTTCCAAAGTCCTTTTTTTGTAGGTCGGTAGATAATGAATTCCTATTTTTCTTGGTTACGCTATAACTTGAGAACGGATGGAACAATCTCACATTTTTTTTTGTGTTAATAATTGTCAAGAGAAATGCCTCATGAAAGAAAAACTAAAAAAAGATGGAAGGTTATGGCGAGGCCGAAGGCCGACCCTACTAAGCTAAAGAAGTCGCGGGCAGTCGCTAGTGCTAAATATATATCAAACGCTAACATTTACGAATATGAGTTAGCGTCGCGTTTATTATCTATCGAGTTAACAGAATATTGTGTTATGATCGATCGTTGGCCTCAACAGAAACGTAACTACAGCTGGACTGTTGTACAACACCAGTATAAGAAAACGTATAAAAGTCACCGTTTAGGTTCGATTGCAATTTAGTTAGTAGAATTGTGCCCTGTTCTTTAACTCTCTCCACGTGGAATCTGTTTGTTATCGAATTGTTAGTAACCACATATCCGGAGAATTCCCGCCACTAGATAAAAACATTTTTGGCACACACTGATACTCTATCAACATCAAATAACTTTATTACATTTTTGGCTTAACCCTGTGCGTACCATTGACGTAAATTTACGTGCGTTTCATTCATAAATCTTTTGTTTTAATCATCACGCAATAGGAAGGGTTAATACTGTTTCTCTTTCAGTGTCTACTCAAATTAATCTAGTAATTGGCAAATATATCTAATATTACGATAAAAAAATACCTTTCCAGCGACGCAGACTAATTGCAAACGTCGAAACAATCAGCCGATAATACTGATATCTCCAGACAATTACCGCTCGTCGAGTTGCACAAAATGTCTAACTATATGCTACAGGTGATTAACGCGTAACAATTATTTTCACATAACACGCGCCATTATCCAATTAAACAGTTTAATTAACGAGTTTCCACTCATTTAATTTCACTTCACTGATAGCATGCCCAAAGTTAACCAATTTTAATGGACATTAAGAGGATCATTTCATTTTACAAACATTATAAAACCTTAAAACGCTTCAAGTTTATTGAACTTTCTAAATTCAATTACCGCAACGATTATTATTAGATCATCATCATCATCATCATCAGCCTGTAGCAGTTCACTGCTGGACATATGCCTCTCCAATTGCACGCCACTTAGGTCTATCTTGGGCTTAGATTATTAGATTATTATATTATTATTCCTTTTATTCAAAATAAATCACGGATTTCATCCGGTCCTTTACAAAGGCATAAGTGGGGCTGTAGCCAACACTAAGAGGCCTGTTTGGTATAAAAATACAAAGTACATATAAATACATAGTATAAAAAAACAGAAACTTATGGATGGATGGTGACATGGTATATCTCTTATAAAAATGGGTAAAATGACAAGGCTATTGAAATGATTTTATTAGTGATAAAAAGATAGTGGGCTATGGAAGAGACTACGGCACCTGCCAAATTCAGTCTCATTTTAAATATTTTGGGCAGGTGGTGACTTGCCACCCACTAAACGGGCCCCCCAAAATATAAAGGCCACCATGAATGGTGACAGAAGGGGCAACGTTGGTGTGGCTGGCTAAAGGGTGTCGAGAGGTGTGCTGCGGTTTCACTAAAGCGCTACTACCGGCGTTATGCTATATTATGTTATATTATTATTATTAGATCGATTGAAATCGAAATTATAATATTATTTGATTATTATTATTATCTATCAACCGTTAAACAAACCCATCGATCTAATGATTCAATCAATAATTAGTCCCACTTAGACGACTGGTGTGTCGTCATTCTCCGATAACTTCTCGTTCCTCATCACAAACCCATCACAGCTTCATCTCGTCTTCACAAATCGTCTTTACTCTCTCTTTAACTTTAACATTCAACACTTTATCCAAGAAGATAATAAACAAGAGGCTGTTAAATAAAAAAAAACATGAACACAACTTTTAAAACTGCACGGCGTCCACTATTATTTCATTCTTATGTGTCGTCACAGCTTCAAAATGTCAAGATTCGTTCTTTACAGTAACACGTTAAAAAATAGCATTATTATTATTTATTTACAAATTAACCAATAGTGACGCGTCTAGACGTGATCGCGTGTGAGCGAGCGTACGGTCTCGGCTCGATACATGCGAGTGCAGCGGTTGCGTCAAGCAAGCGATTAATCGCGGCCAGTGTGCCGAATGGACTGGATTACGCGTCGCTCTAGAGATAACCCAATATGCGTAAACAAGCTTCCGTCAGCGGATTCATTCAACCTTTGACAAACGTGTGACGCATACGTCAATGCAGGTTAATGGTATTTACAAGTTTGCTGATCCAACTTTCATCAATATACATTTATAAAATCAAAGTCCTGATTGACTGATACCGCACAGCCTAAACCGCTGATCGTAGAGACTTGAAACTTGGAGGGTGTTTTTGTCTCGATGGATAGAGGTGTACTAAGAAAGGGTTCTTCGAAATTCCATCCCTACGGGGGTGAAAAAGGGTGAAAGTGTCTTTATGAAAGCTCTTTGCTTTTAAACCTACGAGTATGTGTGTAAATGTGTACTTAGACTAGCTGACCCGCCAGCGGCATCGCTCGCATGGCCTCGCGGGATACGGTAATTACAGATTTTAATTATCCCACGGGAACTCTTTAATCTACCGGGATCAAAAGTATCCTATATGTTGATCAGGGATATAAGCTACCACCATACGAAATTTCATTTAAATCGGTCCAGTCGTTTCGGAGATTATCTCGTACCAACATACAGAGAAACAAACAATTTGAACTTATTTTTCACTCCTTACATCCCCTGACTCAGTTTTTAGCATATTTTACATTGTACAGAAATTTGACCTCTACAGTTTATAATATGTAGTAGTTTTTACATCCATCGTTTTACACCCTTAAGTCATCCCTGACAAAAAAATTTAAAGCATCACTATTTATTTTAAATTACCTATCCAGTTATCAATGTTCATCACTGTAGATCCATTAACAAAAAAACTTTTGAAAAAAAAATAATATCCTCCGTTTCACCCCCTTGAGTCATCCCTGTCAATAAATATTGAAATCATCACTTTAAACTGTCCAAATGCTAAATTTCGAAAACAAAAAACTTTCCATACAAACTTTCACCCCTCAATTTCACCCACTTCAACCACCACTATCCAAAAAAAAATTAGTCCATCTTTTTTTATTTTGAATGACCTATCCAAATCCACAACTATCCAATCCAATTTTCACAACTATAAGTTCAAAAACAAAGGAGTTTCATACAAACGTTTTCACCCCTTTTGACCCTCTTAGGGGTAGAAATTCGAATAACTTCTTAGTACACCTCTACGCATCAAGGACAATACACCCTCCAAATTTCAAGTCTAGAGACTCAGATCAGTGGTTTAGGCTGTGCGTTGTCTGTCAGTCAGTCAGTCAGTCAGTCAGGATATCTTCTTTTATTTAAATAAATAGTTCGTTTAAAATAAATAATGTTGTTATTTAAAATTCTTGACAGGGATGACATAGGGGGTGAAATGGAGAATGGAAATTTGTATGGAAAATCTTATTGGTGTAAAAAAATGTATTTACATAATCAATTAAAAATATACTCTACGCGGACGAAGTCTTAGGCAAAAGCTAGTGTTAATTAAAAGAGGTGTATATAGACGGGTACAATCATAAAATAATACGAGTATGTAAATTACTTAAAATATTTATTCGCATCGATAACGTTAAGAAACAAGGTCAATGTGCCGAACGACTAGATTACGCGTTTTTCGAGCTCGTACAATTTTGCGTAAACGGCTTCATTTGGCGGCTGCCCTCTGGTGCTATGGTAAAGCTTTCGATGGGATCTCTACATAATGTTCTAAGTCAAAAGAAGCGGGCGCGAATTCCATCCAAAGATGTTTTTTTCTCTAAAACCCTACTGATATTATAAACGCGAAAGTTTGTGAGTATGGATGTGTAGGTCTTTGTTACTCTTTCACGGTCAAACGATGGGGTCAATTTTGAGAAAATTTGGTATGAAGGTAGATGAGGGGCTGGATCAACTCATAGGATACTTTTCATCGTCGTCATCATCATCCATCACCACGCGGGTGAAAAAGCGAAAGATATATTCTTGGGCACAGCATAGACAAAATAATAAGAACTCCGCCTACGTCATTTATTTATTTAAAGCATAAAACAGATCACAATCAAAATAATATAAAATATAGATGCTATTATGTTTAAAGCTGGATTACAATCCAACTACATGCGCTTACAGCTATACACATTATAAATTATGCGTGTGTGTTCGTAGCTAGTAATATGCTAATATAGTAATACTAAAAGAAAACCTTAAACTAATTATCAAATTATGTTTAATCAAACAATCTTTCAGACAGACGAGGCGCCGATCTTGTCTGAGTTATTTTGTTTGGGGAAGAGGATATCTTTTACAGTTTTGATGTAAACACTATATCTTGGATGAAATACGTCTAGCTCAGGAAATTTTACGAAAGTTTCGTTATACTGGCGGGCCATACGGACAAGGGGATTATAGTAAGAAATATTGTTTCTGTGAATATTAAGAACAAATAAGGCGGTATTTTTGGATCTGCGTGCATTGTATTCATACGTCAAGATCGTAATGATGACAGTTCTGTCAAAGTGTGTGTCAGTTTCTAAGTCAAAAGCATGATATCCTTTTGACAGCTCGATACACTACACGTGCTCGACGACCGTCCAGGGTGATGAAATGCATTGACAGTGTCTTCCATGGTGATTTATTTTATAGTTGTATGTACGTATGTACTACAGTACCTTTTATTATTAGTGTTCACTAAGGATTGAAATTTACTCATTTATCAATGTAACTATTTTATGACGTTTTTGTATAAAGATAGATATGGCTTTGGAGAAGATAATAAGCTATTCGAATCATCCTGCGCAGACGACATCGCGGGCACCAGCTAGTAGCAAATAAATATAATGTACTAGCTGCGCTTCGCGGTTTCACCCGCGTGGATGATGTTGAATCAAAATATATATGGTCTATGTTCATCAAGTTGAATGGTGAAAGAATTTTTCAAATCCAGTAGCAATTCAAACAAACAAACATATCTTCCCTTTTTATAATATAAGTATAAAGTACACATTAATTTCAGTTGCGGTCGAGTGACATTTTCGTACAGTGTGAAAGATTTGTATTACAATTATTGCTAGCTGCTTTCCATCATATTATAATTATTAATGACTATCCATATTACAGATCACACAATATATATTATATTTTATAGATAAAGAGATTTACTTAAAGAAATCAATATATTAACTTTGCCTTCCTTATATGTATTTGAAAATATAATGTATGTTCGTAAAAAATTACATAAATATAAGTTAAATAGTGATCACCACACTTTTAATGCTAGAAATACAAATAGGATAGCTGTACCTAGTTTTAGATTTGCGAAGACCAATAATAAGTCATTCCTAGGAAAATGTGTGCGTTTTTAAAACAAAATCCCAGAACACATAACTGTAAAAAACGTTGTAATAAAAAAAGCTTATTATAAAGTCCGACATTATATAGAAGACAAAGATGCTTGGAATACTCCACTTCTGGCAAGCTGTCACTCTGCCACCCATAAAATGTAATATTTGTAGTACCTAAGTAGAAATCTATATTAAAAAAATGACCCCGAGTTTCTTGCCGCTTCTTCTCGGTAAGCTCTTTATATTTTGGAACGCGGCGGTAGTCTTTAAAGTACATTATAATGAAAAATTGACGTTCATAAGTGCGTCTTTGATGCCTAAATTGAATAAATGATTTTGATTTAAACTATCACGGTTGTTCTCTAAAGTTATATGATTATTAACGGGATATTTACCGTGGTAAGGTTGTGGAGTGAGCTCCCGATATTTCGGCGCAGATACATGCACCATGTTCACGGGAAGACTGAAGCGGGAGCTCATTCCACAACCTTACCACGGTAAATATCCAGTTAATAATCATATAACTTTAAATGATTTTGACTTTGAAGAAAGATTGTGTTTATGTAAATGTGTTAGTTCCGCAGTGTCTTGGATGTAATTTAGAATGGACATGGCCCACTATTCATCAGGCTTTGGTTTTATCACGGAAAAATGTTCTGATAATCACTTAACATTCACATTCATATTATAAATGTGAAAGTTTGTATGTTTGTTACTTAATCACGCAAAAACGTCTGAACCGATTTTGATACAATTTATATAACGGGTATTCCCCTACTCTACTCCTGAGGTTATCGGTCGCGTTAATCCCATTCCACGCGAATGAAGTCGCGAGTTTTAACAAGTATATAGATAGTATATTTCCCATTACATTGTACAATTAAATTAATTATTATAAACGCTGCTTAACTTTTAATGACGTTATTTAGTACTGCGGACAACAAAATCATTCTGCGCCGTACTAAATGACGTTATCAGTTAAGCAGCGTTTTTATGTATACGGTCGTTATTTAAACAGTATTACTTTTTTAAAGCAATAACGCCTGCTTTGAGTTACTAAACATTGCGATTTTCCCCAAACGGCATTTAAAATCAAATAGAGTTAAAATTTCGAGCCTCGGTGGCCTAGATGGTCATGGCGTCTGACACGGGGTTGTCGGAAAATGTGGGTTCGAATCCCGTCCGAGGATGTGATGTTTCTCTCTAAAAAAATGCAAGGTCGTTATTGTATACGAAAATAAATTATACTCGCCGACATGTCCACGCGAATAAAACTGTGATATAAACTGGTTTGTATCACATCACACAGAATATAATGAACATACAGACAAACAACATGTATATATTAATATACAACTATTATAGAGTTTATTGTACTTATTATGTGTTCATCAAGATAAGATCTCTATTTACGTAATCTAATATACGAAATCGGAATTTATGTTTAATAAACGCGTTCAAGATCAGAGTTTTATTAAAACTGGAAACATTTTTAAGCGTTGACACAACAATGACTAAGTCCGCGTCGGTCGTTAACCTTTATGTAGAAAATAAATAAATGCCGCGATATAATATTCAAGGATAATATCATTTCACTCGCACACGTTTTCTTTGTTTAAAAAGTAATTTTATAACAATTATTGTTCGTAATAATTTATCAATGTAAGATGTTGAACTGATAACCTCCATAAAGGTGTCACGGGTGATGATGATAATGAAAAAAAAACTTAGTTTAATCCTTCCTATACCGTGATAATTAAAACAAAAGATTTCAGAATGAAACTGGCGTATATTTACGTCTCTGGAACGCAAAGGGATAAAACATTTTTTTTATGGGATACGTTGGCAAACGAGCAAGCGAATCGCCTGATGGTAAGTGATACCGTCGCCCACGGATATCCGCAATACCAGAGGTATCGAGGATGCGTTGCCGACCTTTGAGGAAGAAAGATAGGAAGGAAGAGATAGAAGGGTGACTGTGGAGGGAAGGGGGAATCAGGCCTCCGGAACCACCCACAGACCGACTGAAACGCAACAGCAAGCTATGTTACTTCACGTCGGTGTTATGTGGGAGTGTGGTACTTCCCCGGTCGTGCCGGCCCATTCGGCTGTGGGGTTACAGCGTGGCACTACCACCAAACAATGCCTTGCGAATAAAATTGTACAGCGTTACTTTTAAACGCTACTTGAAGTTTAAATGACGTTATTTAGTACTGCGCACAGTAAAAGCCGATCGTCCACCGCCAACTAAACTAAGTTAGTTTAGCTTAGCTCACATAGTTAAGAGCAGCGACACATGACTCACTGTGCATTGCCGCAGGGCGAACTGGATTTTTTGGATTACGACTGTGAGAATACTTTTTTGTTACTGCCATCAATAATAAGGTTTACATTTTTGCTGTAGCGCACTGTGGCTGCACGCAAATTTAAATATGGAGTGCGCTGGTTGTCGCAGCGTTATCGTTGAAGAGGATGACTTTTTGCGATGCACTTTAGATGATTGTACTAAAGTTTACCATCTCTTATGTACCGGCGGGAAAAAGCCTACAGAAGAATCCTGTGAAGCTTGGATATGCCCCGAATGCTCCTGTGCTTCCAAAAAAGGTGGTGACAACAGTATGACCCCAGTAGGGGCTTCTAAAAAAAATCGAGATACAAATGTGACATACAGAAAGAAACCAGGAATGACCTCTGCAGAATTACTAACAAGCGATAATAACCAAGGCACTAATATGACACAAGGGACAAAAACAGTTTCAACGGCCACAGAATGCATTGCAAGATTTGCAAAGGACAGTGTCCAATGCTCCAATGTAACACACAGGAAAAAGCTAAGTACAGGTACAGAATTGTTAGAGGCTGATATTGAACAAATCCTGGTCACAGAAATGAAGGGTTTACGTCAAGAATTGGCAATAGTAAAACAACATCTTTGCAGTGCTATGTCCATCTTAACAACTTACGATACAAAACTAAAAAGTTACGATACTAAATTGACTGATCACACCACTCTGCTAAGCCTCTATGAAGCAAAACTGTCTACTTATGCATCGGACGTGAAAATTTTGCATGCTAAGCTGGTAAAATATGAACATCTCGATATGAACCAAGTGCTGCATAGCCCACCAGCAAAGGCACTGACAACAACCAAGTCTCCGCTGCCATGTGCAGAAATGACACAGTCCCACAACTCATCAGTAACTACCCAGGCTCAACATCCAGTACCACTACATATCCAAAATTCAGTGTTGCCTGCACCAGTGCAGTTGCCGCATGCAGTTTCAGCTTCAACCCGACCATTACAACCACTTTTGGCATCACCCTTAGTCCCAATTGCCTCCATGAAAAAATTACAGCAGAAGAGCAAGATACATCCACGCAACCTTGCAGATGACACTGGTAGACGCATGGTAACCCAGGGGAACTCCTCAAGCCCTCAGTTTCAGAGCCAGGATGATAAATCCGCGGCGTCTAATGAGGTCCCGACTCAAGCTGATGTCATTGTTACACATGGCAACGAACAAGAACTAGAAAATGATAACCAGAAATGGACTGAGGTTAAAAAGAAGAACTGCCTACAAGGTTCGCGTTTCGGCACCGCTGATTCTTCTATTACTACTTTGAAAGCTGTCGAGCCACGAAAACATATTCACCTGTGGAATATGGAGTCTGGAACCGAGGAGATACGTGAATATCTTCGCCTGCTGTGTCCCTCGGGAGTATGCACTGTGGATGAACTCGTTCCGAAAGGGAGCTACAAATCCTATAGGCTGGGGGTACCTGTGGCATACTTTGAAAAGTGCCTATCTGCTGATGTCTGGCCTATAAATGCAAGAATAAAGACTTGGGTAAATCTAAGATCACCTAAAAGGCTGATCCAATCACAGGCCTCTGCCGAAGAAATGGTTTCAAGCTGTCAAGCTACGCGCAGTTCAGTAGGCTCAGCTGCCAGGGATGCCCGATCTCCAAACCCGCAGCCCTTTCGTGCGCGCGTTCCTCGAAAACCTGCCCCGAGCAACTAGCCAACCCCTTGAGCAAGATATAAGGAACAAAAAAGGTACTTGTTTGAATGTTTTCTACCAAAACGTACGCGGCTTAAAAACAAAATTAAAACTGTGGCGGAACAGCCTAGTTTTATCAGAACACAACCTAGTTGCGGCGACAGAGACCTTTCTTGACATGTCTGTTGAAGATTTGGAACTTGTTATTGAAGAGTGGACTGTACTGCGCCGTGACAGGAAGACTCCATGTGGTGGTGTACTACTTGCTGCACGCGCGCCTATCGTGCTGCGTCGGCTATTGGCGCTAGAAACTGATTGTGGCGAAGACCTGTGGGCGAATTTTGTTTGGCAGGGCCGAAAATTCCATGTGGGCGTAATCTACATTCACCCCCGGGCCACAGAAAGTGAATATATGCGTTGGTTCTGCAAAGTGGAAAGTTTTATCAACAATATTAAAGGCACTGTTATTATCTTTGGAGACCTTAATCTAAATAGCGCATCTGCAACTATTTGTAATTATTACTGTTATTTCATGTCGTTTTGTAGTCTGACTGAGAGGAATGATGTGGTGAATACGTATCAAGGAATATTAGATGTTGTCTTGGTTAGGGAGATAGATGTAACCCATGAGATCCACGTTAAGTCTGTTGATGGTTTCGTAAAGCCTGACCTTTATCACCCGCCTCTAGATATTGGGATATTCACGGATGTGGTACGCTGTTCAGACCGTGTTGAGCAAAGCAACATAGATCCTAGAAAAGATTGGAATTTTCATAAGTGTGACTTTAATCTTCTATTCGACCTGCTTTCTGAAATTTCCTGGTGTGATGTACTTCATTCAAACGACGTACAATCATGTACTGATAAATTTTATGACATCATATACAATTTATTTGACATATGTGTTCCAAGGAAACACCGTAAAAATACGGTGAGTAGACGATATCCCGTATGGTTTATAAATGACATTATCCAGGATGTGAAACGTAAGTTAAAACTGCATCAGGAATGGAGGCTAAGCGGGTCTGCAAAATGTTATACAACCTTCTCTGATCTTAGAGCTTCTCTGAAGGCGCGCATTTCATCCGCCCATGATATTTATTTAAAAAATGTTGAGGATAATTTAGCATCTAACCCTCGCGGCTTTTGGCAACATGTGTCAAGATTGCGCTCTAAAGGAGGTTTCGAACCTTCTGTTACTTACAATGGTGAATCTTTTACGGGTGTGGGAGCCTCAGAGGCTTTTGCTAGATATTTTTCAAGTGTATTTTTACCTGACGTACCTCAATTAGATGCGGAGTGTATAAACCAGTCGGATAGAGCTCCCACTAGTAATTATATTAATATATTTCAGTTAACGCCGGAGGAAGTAGCATCCGGTATAAGATCTCTTAAGCCTAACAGCTCGCTTGGCCCCGATTGTGTTCCTCCTTGGTTCTTGAAACAGGGCTTAAAATGTCTCGTCCAGCCCTTATGTCATATATTTAACTTGGCTCTGACAAAAGGTACCTATCCTACACAATGGAAACTGTCCAGGGTGACGCCTATTGCCAAAAGTTCAGACAAATTATCCGTTGAAGAGTATAGGCCTATCGCTATTCTGTCTACACCTGCAAAAGTCTTTGAGAGAATCATTCACAAGAACGTTTTTAATCAGGTGGAACAGTATCTGTGCAATGAACAACATGGTTTCAGAAAAAAAAGATCAGTCGATACAAACTTATTGGAGGCTGTCGATTTTATCTCAGCCTCTCAGATTTTATCTTTTTTTATACTTTGATTTTCGCAAGGCATTCGACAGGGTTAATAATGATCACTTACTAGAGAAATTGTGTAAGTTAGGTTTTGCCCCAGGACTGCTTAAGTTTGTTGCTGACTACCTCAGGGATCGGCAACAATTTGTAAGGCTGGGCGTGTACGACTCGGACTCTTATCATACACGGTCGGGTGTAAGCCAGGGGTCTATTTTCGGACCTCTGCTTTTTATTTTAATGATCAATGATCTTCCTTCTGTCCTTAAGTATTCCAAATGTCTCCTGTATGCTGATGACCTAAAATTGATCGTAGAAATAAAGTCCGTGGAAGATTGCCTGAAACTTCAGCGAGATGTTAACGCAATATATGAATGGAGTATGGCAAACAAAATGGAATTTAATCCATCTAAATGTCGTGTCATGACTTTTACTCGAAGAAGGCACCCAATTGAATTTCTATACAAGTTGGACTCGTACGAAATTATCAGATCCACTTCAATAAAAGACTTGGGTGTCACCTTTGATAAAAAGTTGACATTCAATGACCACATTGCCACCATAGCCAAAGAGTCATACAGGAGGCTAGGATTCGTGATCAGAAATTCCAAGGATTTCAAAGGGATCCATGTCGTCAGGTTAATCTATGAAGCGCTTGTTCGTAGCAAACTTGAAGCCAGCTCGTGCGTTTGGAATCCGCATGAAGAAGTTTATAAGCTCCTCATTGAAAAAGTGCAGAAAGTGTTCCTTCGTTTTCTATACAAGCGCTTGTATGATTATTATCCCTACTTGTATCCTACCAGCTTTCTCCTGGGCTGCCTAGGTTATAATTCCTTGGAAGTCCGGCGTGAAAAAAACCAGATGATGGTGATGAGCAAGATTCTCCGTGGGAACATTGATGCACCCAACCTGTTTGGTGAGCTGGCGCGGCTGTTCGTCCCAGACCCTGGCAGTTGTCCCCGTCGGGAGTGCCGTCGTCTGTTCTCGGTCCCCCCATGCCGAACTATTGCACGCGCTGTTTCTCCTGTCCCACGTGTTCTCAATGCTTTCAACTCTCTCCTTACCATGACAACTGATTGTGATCTGTTTGCGGGCGAATGGAAGTGTATTATATCTGAGTGTCTGAAGTACTGTGAGAAGAAAGCGTGCAAGGTGGTAGCGGAAGAGGATGCATTGGACTTTTATGATTTTGCAATGTAATATTTTTGTTTTTGACATTGAATTAATTTTATTTATATTGTTTTTAATTAATTTTGGGGTAGGTTAACTGGCTACTTGGTTGACTATGACTATACCAAAATTATTATGGTATTAGACATTAAGTGCCGGTTAATTGTATTTTAATTTAATTTAATTTTATAATGTGTTCTAATTATTATATTTTTTAGGTTAGGTTAAGTTGAATTAATTGTATTGACAATAAGTGATAATTTTAAATTTTTATTGCATTGTTATTTTATATCATTATTTCTTTCTGTACAACTTTAATTTTTAATTTTTGATTGACTGATGTAATTGGCGTTGTGTGCCGTTTTAGTTAATAAATAAATAAATAAATAAATAAATAAATAAATAAATAGTTGAGAGTATTAGTACATTACTGCAGAATCCAGTAAGTAAGCCTTCCTGGCTAAGTATGAGTTTAACTAAGTTGGTTTAGCTTAGCTCACATAGTTGAGAGTATTAGTACATTACTGCAGAATCCAGTAAGTAAGCCTTCCTGGCTAAGTATGAGTTTTAACTAAGTTAGTTTAGCTTAGCTCACATAGTTGAGAGTATTAGTACATTACTGCAGAATCCAGTAAGTAAGCCTTCCTGGCTAAGTATGAGTTTTAACTAAGTTAGTTTAGCTTAGCTCACATAGTTGAGAGTATTAGTACATTACTGCAGAATCCAGTAAGTAAGCCTTCCTGGCTAAGTATGAGTTTTAACTAAGTTAGTTTAGCTTAGCTCACATAGTTGAGAGTATTAGTACATTACTGCAGAATCCAGTAAGTAAGCCTTCCTGGCTAAGTATGAGTTTTAACTTAGTTAGTTTAGCTTAGCTCACATAGTTGAGAGTATTAGTACATTACTGCAGAATCCAGTAAGTAAGCCTTCTTGGCTAAGTATGAGTTTTAACTTAGTTAGTTTAGCTTAGCTCACATAGTTGAGAGTATTAGTACATTACTGCAGAATCCAGTAAGTAAGCCTTCCTGGCTAAGTATGAGTTTAAACTAAGTTAGTGACATTCATTCGTTTACTCTCATGTACCTGTATCATCAATCCGAGCGAGCGTTGGATCAAATGAAAATTGTACAATCGTATTTTATAGTAACGTAAGCGAATTCTTCAATGCAATATAGAGCTGTCGTTTCTAAACACACCTCCAGATCTACATAATATGTCTTCTATCTATATGTTGTTGTTATGGTGCCGATATGTAATGTTATTATAACCTATACTTATAATAAGCTCTCGTAGCTGAGCTTGATTATCGATCTTAACCGATCAACAAGTTAAGCAACACTTGCTGCGGTCAGGGCGTGGATGGGTGACCGTTAGTGGCAATATTTAACTGAGCACTTCCGTACTTCGGAGGGTACGTCAAGCCGTCGTCGGTCCCGGTTGTTTGTCTAAGTACAACAGTCGTTAGGCTATGTCGAAGGCCTTCGGGCGGCCTGAAAACTTCGACATGGGTTGCCCACTACCCTATCCACCAATCCGCACTGGAAATCCGCACTGGGGCCCGCGTGGTGGATTATGGCCCAACTCCTCTCTCTGAGTGGAGGGTCGAGTCTAGCAGTGGGAACAAAATGGGCTGATTATGATTATGATACTTATATAATACAGAGGAAAGATTTGTATTTAGAATAGAATAAAAAAGAAAATATTTCATTTGCGATATTAAAATGTATGTATATGTATTACAAGAAGAAAAAAAAGTATTTATGTTGTAACGAATAAACTCAGGATCTACTGCAATAATTTCTCAAACTATTAAACTATTAGAATGCTACATTATCCCTGGGTAACATAGACTATGTATTTTGATATATCCATCACACCACAACACGGGTGAAACCTCGGAGCGCAGCTAGTATTTTATAATATATTAGGACTATATAATTATTATACTACGTCATTACATTGGACTTAGTACAAACAAATCAGCATCACGTTCAGGCATAATAACGCAGTGAAGGTAGACGTACATTATCATATTATTGTGTAGATAAACAGTTAATATATGAGCTACTTTATTGTTTATCTCTGAAACAACTGAACCAAAGTATGATGCGTCTTTTTGCATTTACTTCGGTAATATTTTTTACATTGGACAACACTCTAAAACAACACAAGAACAATTTAAAAAATTTAATACTGACTTCCATTCTATTCAGTTATTGGAGTGTAACTCAAAAACTACTGGACCGAATTTAATGAAATTATAAATGGAAAGAATAAATGGGACCACACGGGAAGCACCAGCTATCAAACAAAAAAATAATTTTAATAATCGGTTCACCCAATCGAAGGTTACGAGGTGACAAACATTAAGGCTATTATGTATCTGCAATGCAATATGTTGGTTGGAATCTAAATGAAATCGCGGCTCTATGTCAGTTTTGTCAGCTCCAGTAATCAACTTACTAATATTTTTGGTTACTAGAGTTATGCCAATACTGAAATAGAGCCGCGATTTCCAAGATTTCAATCAACGTTTGATTGCAACTGTGATGCATAATACTCGTAGCCATGCGCAGGAAAGGCCAATTCTACTATTTCACAATATTCAACAACCTATCGTTCTGCAATTACACTTAGACTCTGGTTATCGTTCGATCATTACCCAAAAACCCATGTGTAAAAGCCATAGTTCAGCTGCGGTTAGAGCAAAATTTTGTTAGCTGTATCGGCCTCTGACCCTCTATAAACTTTTTGCGGCGATAAGAGCTATAACTTCCACTGTGATGTTTAAAATCGATTAAAATGTTATGCCTAAATATACTTTCTAATTACTACTTGCTTGACTTCTAGAAGAATAGTTTATTAAACCCGTCCGAAGATGTGAATTTTTCTCTCTAAAAATTGCAAATGGGTCCTTATTTAGCTTTAATTTAGTATCAAAGTAATCCGTAGATGTCATTCCAAACAATGAAATTTTAATATTATTAGTGTAGATTAGTGTAGACAAATCGTTTAATTGCGGAGCAATAAATAAAAAGACCGCTTTGTGTAACCTTCACATAGGTTCGTGAAATCGAGAGATCAGCAGAGCTATTATGTATCTCAGTTGCAATCATATTATGTTGATTGAAATTTTAAAAATGGCTGCTCTATGTCAGTTTTGTCAGCTCCAGTCATCAACTTAACATATTTGCGTACTGAAGTAAAACAATTTGCGGCATCACATGTTAGGGATATCTATGTGTAGTTAATGCTAGGTTCTGCATGACTACATCGCAGTTATCCATTAATCACGAGGCGAAGGTCGGCGCAACAATGCGAGAAACGCGACAGTCGAATGTGATTGTTCGAACAAAAACCGTCCATAAATTGGCAATGTTTGAAATGACGTCTCCGGATTACTTTGATACTAGATTAAAGCTAAATAAGTAACCATTTGCAATTTTTAGACGGAAAAATTCACATCCTCGGACGGGATTCGAACCCGCGTCTTCCGACAATCCGTGCCAGGCGCCATGACCAACTCGGCCACCGAGGCTCGAGGTCCGAGCATCAAATTTTAACTCCATCTAATTTTAACCGTCGTATGGGGATGGAGCGACATCTATTGAACAAAAAACAAATTGCAACATTACAGTTATGTCACAAAAACTACTTTTTAATGTGCAATACTAACGCCAGTACAAGTTAAGGCATATTATTCGTACCTTGGTATTATATCCTAATAATAAAAAAGAAACATTTCATTGTTTGTTTATTTGTTTGTAATAAAATTACAAAAACTACTAAATCGGTTTAGATTTCAAAAAAGTCTTTCAGCAGTAGAAAGCTACATTATGCCTGAGTAACATACGCTATATTTGATTCATCATCATCATCATCCATCACCACGCGGGTGAAACCGCTGAGCGCAGCTAGTAATTCATATAATAATATTAAATTATAAGTATGTGTGTTGTTACCATTCAGCTCCGTAATATAATAATATTAAAGTATAAGTGTGTTGTTGTGTGTGTGTTTTTACCATTCAGCTCCGTAACGACTGCCATTTTGATACAATTTGATAGATTCCGAAATCACCCTAAAAAGTTTGCTTTTGCAAGCTACTTTCTTGAATACCGCATTTTAACCATTGTAATATAATTTCATATGACATCATGTCTCATTTCATAAATCCTTATTTCTTATATTACTTAAAAACTTTTTTGATACTGACCAGCAATATGGGAGATTTAAAAAATTTAAAATATATGACACAGAAGATGTTGGAGAAACAATTTTTGATTTGATTTTGAGGAAAGAAGATGTATTCCTGAGAGAAAATATTGGATGTCTTTCTGAGTGAAAATAAATTATTTTGGAGAGAAGATTCCGAGAAGATTTGGGACCCGATAAGTGGACAAAAAGGGAGAGAAGAGGGATATTGGAGGATAGAAATTGCGATGAGAGATTCGCCCTATTTAAATGAGTCTAGATATCTAGAATTCGATTTGAGTATGATGATGCACAAATGAGATGGAGCAAAGCGAAAACTACACGAGCTCTTAATTCAGAACTCATCCATCCTTCGGAGCCAGAAGTTGACTAGAACCTTTATGTGTGTAACGAACTGACCTTTCAGGACTTATAGTGAAATGCAATTCGGCCAGGTCGTGTATTCTTTATTATTATAACTTTATTTGTTTCTAATGTTCCTTTTGATTCATTAGTTAATTAGCTAGGCCTTCTTCTAGGTAATCTAATCAGTGTAGGTAATCTATTGCACATTACACCATAATCATACTGTTCGTTCCATATCTATACAGATTTATCGACCCGGCGTGATAGTGATTCCTCTCTCAGACGGAAGCGGAGGTGCACTGTGCAGTGAGTGGTGTGAGTGGGATTGTACACAAGCATGTTGTAAGCAAGCTATGTGCAATGTCAAGCGGCAGTTAGATAGGACAGTGACTTAATGACAAACTTATTTATGACGTTGTGACTTAAACTACGAGTACCATAATCAACTTGAGAAATGGCAAATGTTCACAAACATACTAGTTTACTTATAAAAGGAAAAAAACAACAGCTTAGTATTTGACATTCTTTGCAAATTCTTTTGGCCGACCCAATATCCAAATACATGGTAATAAGGCCGGTACGCAGCTGTACCGATACGTTTTTTGCCGACGAATGCCTCGCGTGAAATCGCGTCGTACCTAACCGCCGCCGCCTCAGTCGCGCCGAACAAACTGCAGGCTAGCACGCGATCTAAACCAACCGCTCTGCGCTGATTGATTTTGTCTTATTTTTAACCTGGCTCTAAACGAAGTTAAATTAGCCTTAACCCTTTGCGTCCCAGAGACGTAAATATACGTCAGTTTCATTCACGAATCTTTTGTTTTAATTATCACGGTATAATTGTGTACATTTTTATGGTAATATCTGACTTTCTGTCGTAACTACGACACGATCGGTATAAGCAAAAGTGAAGAATAAGAACGAAAAATAAACGAGGCCAAATGTGATCGATCTTGTATACTGAGGTTCCCTTGCCACTTTTGGCAATTTTGTTTAGCTTTACATACTATTTAGATGTACGAGTATATATTAAGTAACAGTTTTAGCTTAAACAAAACATGTAGTAGTTTTTGTATAGTGTTAAGTCAATATGACACAAAATGTATATCCATCACATACTTACGGACACAATTGTCATTCATCATATTGCTTAACGTAAGGTTGATAATTGCTTATCAGATTGGACGATGCAATGCGAAGATGCATTCATTATGTACGTTTTCTTTATATTTCTCGATACATACTAACACAAATAAAAAAAAACTGTTGGTTACTATTTTTATGATATATGTAAGCTACGTATTACCTAAAAAATATAGTGTTATCGCTGAAAATTCTGAGAGTTTGCACGTGAAGTTTATGTTTATCCTATTTAGATTTTTTTCTGCGGAAAGCGAGTACTATATATGAATTCTTTTCGGTTAATATTATTCTTTTACCATTCCTTTTCGAAACTAAATATTTTTTTCATAAAATACTATCGATCTGTTTCATTTCAGTAGATGTTTAAAGATTCTGCTTTTTACTGTTATCATGATACCAGCGCGCCTTAATATTGATTATCTTTATAGATTTGTAAGGCATTTATAGAGATAAAATTTACATTGATTAGCTGTGAAAAGTCATACTAATATAAAGATACCGGCTGCATTCACTTGTTATTATGTCGCTTCAAGTCCGACGACGTTCTTCTTCAGGGAGTGTTCACGCGCGGAGATCGCGTCGCGCACTGTAGCGTGAACACTCCCTGAAGAAGAACGTTCGAAACGTCGTCGGACTTAAACCGACATTATACCAAGTGAGTGCAGCCGGTATCTTTATATTAGTATATGTGTGATACTCACGATAGTTTTCAAACTCTAATTGTGAAAAGTCAAATTCAAAGTCACTATTTTTGGTTGTCTGGAAGAGATCGCTCTGAGCGATAAGACCAAAGTTGTCCATTGTGACACTAAGTTTTAAGCATGTAGAATAGTATTTTTGTATACAATTGTATCGTAATTCTTTATTTGTAATGTGGTGTTTCAAGAGTTAGTCTATCTATCTATTGGATTTTGTGATACTAATGTTATGATAACGTTGGTAGACAACACAGTACCGTGGACAACCGAAACTGCGGTGCGAGCATAGCTTGTCGATAGGATAAAATTATTGAAAACTAAAACTAAAAGACAGCCCGCGATATAGCCATCACAACTAGATCCATACATATAGATAGAAGGTAAAATAGCTGCTTAAAGTAAATTTATCAACTCATTCCAAAAAAAGAGAGGACGTTCTCATTTCAACTGTATTTTTTCTCTACAAGTTTAAGGGCCATTTAGATGGAGAGAGTTTCTTGCCTCGAACATACGATTATCGAATTGAACATAAAAAGTTGATTGGTGTAACTCGCCCATCCTCTTGGGCGACAATTGCCTCGCATAGAATATAATCTGTCTCCGTGTAAACAGAACTACAAAGCGAGAATTGCCTTGCGAGAATTTGTGCCAGTCGTGGTTTAATTATATCGGCTCTTCTAGGTCAAGAGTTAATAAAAGTAACAGTAGTAGTTCTGCTAACAGTTGAACTCGCAAGCACGTAGTCTTACCAGCGGCAATTTGTCGCAGTACTCCACAACCTAGTACCTATCTCGGAAACCACTTGACTTATTATCTATATTATGCTCATATTCTATAAACTATAGTACCTATCTACCTAATGTGAGTACCAAATTTTATAAAAATCAGTCTGTAAATAGCGCTACAACAAACTTCCCCCCTTTTTAGGTAAGCTCCACTCAAAACCACTGACTATTAAAAATTATATATAATAGTAGAACATTCATACTAAGGTTTCGTGAAGATTGTTTGAAAACTGCGATCTGTACAGAAAGCCAAACAAACAACTTAAATATACGGACAGATGAGTCAATTTGGCCAGTTAAATCAGAGACGCGTCTCTTGCTTCACTTGCTCGGTCAATAAAATACTTCACATATTTTTAATATTACTGTAATATCCTTTAAGTTACATTCCTCAACTCTCAATTCTCTCAAAAATGCCTTAAGAACAGCTTTTCTAGCATCACGACGACGATTTTATAATGCATATTCTCCGTATTCCACAAACATTCGTTGTACCTACTATACCCGCAGTACCAATATTGAATGATTTTTGTATAATTTTGAGAACGATTCCGTAGTAATCTCTAAACTCGAAAGGCAAATCTCGCACTCAAACCGGTTCACACTGTGTATGTGTGTCTCAGTATGTATGAATAGTTGTCTCTGTTTAATTATGTTAAAATTTATATAAATCCAGAAATAACGCCACGGACCCTGGAGTATGCGGAGTCATTATTGTAAATAAAACAAAACACGCGGGCAGTCTTTGGGTGCTGCGGATAGAAGTGAACACTATTCGAATTTAATTTTAAGAGACACAATGAACAACAATAGGTAGTCATGGAAACCATTATTGCGCCTAAAGAAGGTTTCACTTCAGAAACTCTTTCCCATTGTGTGGTAGATTATATGGCCCACTTAGAGCCCGTGTTGCAGCAGTGGGCTTGTAATGATTATGAAAGTACTCACCGGTTCAAGCTGATCAGCTGAGACTTCAACAACTTGAAAACGATCCGGGCGTCTTCCTCCATGATGAGACCAGCCTTTGCCATGTCGTTGGCCACCTCTTCACAATCATCATGTTCCATATCGAATTCGAACTGGATAGCTTCGTTCTCTTTGTGAGTATACGACCTACAGCACAAATGTATATGTTAGGTTTAGTATTTTAGGAGAATATGCTTCGTGAGACTCCAAATACATTAGATACTGCTTCGATCGCAGGGCCTCGTGGAATACGGCGCCTCTAAAATAAAGTAGACTAAGTTAATCCCAAGATTAGCCAGTTGAAGTGGCAGTGGGCAGGGCACATAGCATGGCCGATGGGGCCGAAAGGTTCTGGAGTGGAGACCACGGACCGGCAAGCGCAGCGTAGGTCGTCCACCGACACGGTGGACAGACGACCTTATGAAGGTCGCAGGACGACGTTGGATGCAGGCCGCTTCCAACCGGTCGTCTTGGAAAATTATGGGGAGGCCTATGTTCAGCAGTGGACGTCCTACGGCTGAGATGATGATGATGAAGTTAATCCCTATAACATCAGCCATCGGCCAGTGAAAGTCTTGACAAAATCGGTCCCGGTGTTTCGGATATTAGCCGGAACAAACTGCCAGACAAACAATGTTGTTTTTATCAGTGTACAATTAATACAGTAGTATTAATCTTTTTGTAAACAGTGTGTAACAAAAAGGCGCAGTAATACTAAAACTACACACACATAGAAGTTTGCGTACGATTGGGACCTAACCTACTGCATCCCAGGAAGTAGTAAACATTCTGAGTTAGGAGGAGCCAAAGCTTTTCTAATACCCAAACAGGTTCACCCCTTAAAACTAGGTCAAAGATGTTAATAATAATAACCTCCAGAAAGTAGACTAGGTATACAAGGGCTGAACTAACTCCAAAAATAGACATGTCTAATAGGGCTGTCCAAAAAATCGGATATTTTTGTAAATTCGTTTGAAAAAAATTAAGGGATTTATATTGTGCTACTTTGCCATGTAAATCCTGACTAGGTACCTATGCACACCTTTCAGTAACAGTTACACATTTCTGTTACACGGTGGATATACATTTAGTAATAAGCTATTAGTTTAAAATTACAGACACTCACATTTTATGTATTTTTATAGTTTGTCAAGGGATATGCACAAACGAAAGCTCATTAGAGACTAATGCCCGATTTCACCAACATTTTAGGTAACACCTAAGCCAGTTAGGTAACACTTAGCAGTACATAAATGTCACCTAACTTGATTTAGGTGTTACCTAAAATGTTGGTATAAACGGGCATGACTGTCTTCTCTAAACTCATGTATATAAGTTTGCTACTTGGTGGAAATAATGTGATAAATGCACTCGAGACTCAGTACCTTACCGTTTCTTGGGATCGATGATCTTCAGCCGGAACTGTATCTTGGAGATGTCGGAGTTGGTGACCAGCTCGCGGCCCACTATCTCGAGGCGGAGGCCGATGTCCTCCCCGAAGAACTCGTGGTTCAGCAGGTCTTTCACTTTTGGCCTGGAGGTAGGGTAATTATGTATATATATATATTTTGATATTTTACAATATAAATAACAGTATTAGAAATAATATAATAATCTAAAATACCTTACTACCTAAGAATCAAATTGAATTGCCACTCCTTTTTGTTGAACCCAATGCTATAAATAATCACTTTATTCAATAATGGGCAAATATATTTCATTGAATGTATCATAAGAATTCCCAATGAAATTTACTTGTAAAATATGGACTCCTTTACCATTAAAATTTAATCATTTGATTGTACGAAATAAATATAACAAGTATTGGCACGTATTCAATTGCATCTTCGCATTACATCGTCCAATCTGATAAACAATTCTCAACCTTATGTAAAGCATAAAGCATTGTAAATTGTTCTAAAATTGGGATTGGATCGCGCTTTAACACATAACAAATATACACGAGACGAGGACACACATTTCTGCTCTTCAGACAAGTATTTGCTCCGGCTAGGGATCGAACCTGAGACCCTCGCTTTGAAGGCAGGTCTCTACTGCGCTAACGAGGCCATGATATCAATAGATAAGAATAGATTGTAGCTGATGACCTTCCTTCCATTGCCCGCTATTTAAGGTCTGTTTAACTTTGAACATACTCATTCTTGTAGGATACGAGAGCTTTAGACCAATCCAAATCGATTCCACTAACTTTATTGCAATCGATCTGTAGCTGAACGGTGACTTATATATGTTTTCTTATTCTGGTATTAAACAGTCCAGCTGCATTTACAGGACGTCAACTATCGATCAAAATTTCATATTCTGTTAACTCGATAGATAATTAATACGAAGTTAACTCTTATACGTATATTAGTAGCGAATATTGCATATTTATTATATAGTAGTGTTAAAGATGACATTACTTTCCAATTTGTCTCTAGAAATAGTAGAATGGCTTTTTGTGTAATGATCGAACAACAACATGAGTTGAACGAGTCGTACTGCAGTTGCAACGGGATGGATTGTCAAACGTTGTGAAATAGTAGAATCGGCCTCCAGAACTTCTTTTCATATGTGACACGCATACCCTTGCAAAACATACCTTCTCTTTCATTTGATTCTATCTCTCTTTTTCATTGTACATAACTGTAGGCATACCCGTAACGAAATGTAGTAAAATTATTAATGTTAGGTTAGAATTATTAATTAACGACAAAGGATGTACAAAAGATATACATATAATTATTTCTATAATACCTAACTTAGTGACGAGACAGGCAAGTCATTCACCTAGTGGTAAGTGCAACACCTGCACGTGATGGCAGTTACAATGATAATCCATGTAAATTCCTTTGAACCTAAACAAAATTAAAACAAACCCACCTGTCCGCTTTATTTGGCTTGATGCACGACTCGATTATATCCTTGACTTCTGGAATGGTGACTTTATCCAAGCTCTGCGGTTTCACTCCCTAAAACGAAATATACGTACAGTTTCAGATAGACTACTATAGATCTTTATAGATACAAATTAACAGTGCTCGAAACTGATTCCATGTTTGAAATACTGATGTTACTGATTGCAAGCCCCTAAAATACTGACCATTTACTGACTAAAACCTCGAGAGGTACTGACCCTTCATCAAGCAATTTACCATTGAAATATGCATGTGTCAGTCGTTGGTAGGTATATAATGCTATTAATTCTATTAAATATTCACCATGGTTGTAAGTAAGAACTATAAATAATGTTTGCCCTCTTTATTAGGGACAAACATGTTGGATGAGTAAAGAGAGGTGTCCCAAAAATCTCCAATAAAATGGGCATTTACTTTATATTCTTTACACAACACAGAACTTTTACTTCAATCTACAAAAACCGCCACTTTTATGGAAGCATGGCTTTGAAATACTTACTTATGACTATTTCTCGTAAAAACTGACTTGACTGAACACTTTAGACTCCTGCATTAATTACTAATTAATTAAATGTATTACAAAGCAACGAGCTATGGAAAAGGCTATGGGCTATCATCATCATCATCTCAGCCGTAGGACGCCCACTGCTGAACATATGCCTCCCCCATAATTTTCCAAAAGGACTGGTTGGAAGCCCAACTTCGTCCTGCGACCTTTATCAGGTCGTCTGTCCACCGTGTCGGTGGACGACTTAAGCTGCGCTTGCCGGTCCGTGGCCTCCATTCCAGAACCTTCCGGCCCCATCGGCCATCTGTTCTGCGTCCTATGTGCCCTGCCCACTGCCACTTTAACATATCCGAGCATGGCCTTCTCCATAGCTCGTTGTGCGACTTTGAGCTTATGTATGAGGCCCATAGTAAGAGACCACGTTTCAGTGCCATAAGTCATCACTGGTAACACACATTGGTCGAAGACTCTTGTCTTGAGGCACTGAGGTATTTTAGACGAGAAGACTTCGCGAAATTTCCGGAACGCTGCCCAGCCGAGTTGAATTCGACGATTGACCTCTTTCTCGAATTTGGATCTACCTAATTTGACTGTCTGTCCCAGGTAGGTGTATTCGTCAACAACTTCGAGAACCGAGTTCCCAACGTATATTGGGGTAGGCACAACATGGGCATTAGACATAATTTTCGTCTTGACCATGTTCATCTTAATACCTACCCGTTGGGGAACTCGATGGAGGCCTTCGAGCATTGTACTGAGGTCTTCCATGGATTCTGCCATGACTACAATATCTTCGGCAAATCGAAGGTGAGTGATGTACTCGCCGTTGATATTGATGCCAAGTCCTTGCCATTCCAAGAGCTTGAAGGTGTCTTCCAATGCAGTGGTGAACAGTTTCGGAGTTATAACATCTCCCTGTCTCACGCCTCTTTGCAATGGAATTGCCTTCGAACTCTGCTTCTGTCGGACTGATATGTTGGCGTTTTTGTACAAACACTTCAGCACTTCAATATACCGATAGTCAATACGGCACCGCTGGAGAGACTCAAGCACTGCCCACGTCTCGATTGAATCAAAGGCTTTCTCATAGTCCACAAACGCTAGACAAAGAGGCAAGTTATACTCTTCGGTCTTCTGTATAACTTGACGTAGCGTGTGGATGTGGTCTATGGTATTATAGCCTTTTCGGAAACCGGCTTGTTCCGGAGGCAGGAATTCATCAAACCTGCGACTGAGACGGTTATATAAATATGTTATGGTAATATTAAATCCAGCTCCAAGCTAATGAATATGGTATATAATAATAGAGATAGAGATTTATAATAACTACCAATCAAGATACGAGTGTATCTAATCTATACACAGTTTGATAGATAGAGCTACAAATACTAACGCTGTACTGAATATGAATATATAAATTTGAAATTTAGTTGAAATGTATATGGCACTGCAGAATCTGTTCAAAGGTTATCATGGATTGGCGGACTGTAGGAATTCTGCCTGACACTTCAATGAAACCACCAATTTGGGATACTTGTAGTGAATCGATTTAACGATAGGAAAACATAAACACGACTGCACCGTACGAAGCCATAGCAGAAAAAGTACAATTTGAAAAATTTAATACCGACTTCCATTCTATTAAGTTATTAGAAAATATCTCAAAAACTACTGGACCGAATTTGATTAAATTTAAATGGGACCACACGGGAAGCACCAGGTTTGAAATAAAAAATAATTTTGAGAATCAGTTCACTCGAAGTCGAAAGTTAAGAGGTAACAAACATAAAAAAATAAACTAATACAGTCGAATTGAGTACCTCCTCCTTTTTTTGGAAATCGGTATAAAAATACAGTCGAACTGAGTACCTCCTCCTTTTTGGAAGTCGTTAGAAAAAGAGCGAGGCAATGTTGCCATTATTGTAAACTTAAAATGAGTATACAAAATCTGTTTGGTTGCCAATCTCGTACTTACTAACTCCGGTCTTCAATATCTAAAAATGGACCGTTTTGCTTACGACTCGCTACTTTTTGACAGTTGTCTTACAAAAAGTAACGAGTCATAAGCAAAACGGTCCGTTTTTAGATGTTTAAAACCGGGGTGAAACGGCTGCTTGCAAGAGTCCAAACATGTTAACAAATTGATACCAACCGGAGACTATCAACTCACGTCCATGTGGCAGTATAGTCCGTTTAGTACAACTTCCCATGTACCCATATAACAACCAACCATTTCAAGCAACACAAGTATAAGCATAGGTTAATATGATTCACAATGTAAGTAAATCTGTTTTATTACAACGACCGACTGCTTTTAACCACGGAATTTCACACAAAATTGTCCGGTTAAAACTACGAAAAGCGTTGACGTGTTTACAAACAAATCATGAAGCTATCTCCGCCCGGCGACTGTTCATTTTAGGGCAGATTTGTGGGTGATAAGTGAGTACGCTTAGCTACAAAAATGCCTTCTCAAAACGTAAAAGTGTCTCCATTGAAAGAAAGAAGAAAAGAGTGTTATAATACGTTTAGAAGGTGGAGAGTCGAATGTAACGATTGCGAAAGAATTCGGTGTAATTCATTTGATAATATCTACAAGTAGCAAAAATTAAAATAATATAATAAAATAATTTGTTGAAACTTCAACGACAGGACCTCCGCCTAATGGTAGGCATTATCACAGGTCACTGTAATCTCAACTACCATCTATATAAAACTGGTGCAACAGATAGTCCACTGTGCAGAGGATGTTTGCAGGAGAACGAGACCGTGAAGCACGTGCTGTTGGAGTGCACGGCTACGGAAAATATACAGAACACTACCGAACTACTAGAGGATCACTATAGTTCTAAATCATCATCAGTTTTAACACCTCAAATATCACTGGAGCAGTTGTGCCAGCGACCCAGGGTCATACTCCGTTATGTAAAGGAGTTGAGATGGCTCGGGTAGCTGGCGGGGGAAATGCACAATACACCCCAAGCGGGACGTCAGTGCAGGACTTAGCGCCCCCAATCAGAATAATAATAAGAATAAGTAGCAAAAATTAAAAACAAAAACAATAAAAAATTACAGACCCTTTGTACTCTAAATTTCGTTGTTAGATATATAAGGTATTTGTCAATTAGTGCACAATATTCTAACAAGGTGGTTTGGAATCGATAACTGATGATGAAAGTAAAAGAAAAATAACACATATTTTTTATTATTATTAAAACCCATATTCGCCGCACCACGGCTAAGAACCATTGTGCACCCGGGCCCGCCGCCGTCGTATAGGTTTAGGCATAGAGATCAGCTGTGTAAATGTTTGTATATCGTTGTACCTATTCTAAGGTGGTAGATATGTCTCCGGTAATGTTACTTACTGCTATCTATTCTGTAATGCAGTGGATCCGACGTGCGTTCAGTCGACGGTTTAATAATATGGGTTCATAATAATAAGAAACATGTATTATTTTCTTTCACTATAATGTCCAGTTATCGTTTCCGAACCACCCCGTACGTACATAATGATGTACGTGCTTTTTATGCCATAAATATTTTTATTTGTCTTTTTTTTCTTTGATGGGCACATAAATAGTAATATGTAAATATTTGATTACATTACTAATTTTTTTAATCATAATTATTGTCATTTCGTTTAGTACGACTTCCGGTTAGTACAACGTAATATCACCGGTCCCTTAGCCGCCGTTATAACCCAATTCTACTGGTATTTGAGCCTTAAGACACTTACGGAGACAACTTTCTTGTATATCTGCGCGGGCCCGCTGCACTCGCTGTACGGATACTCTCCGGTCGCCATCTCCAACATGCACATGCCGAATGCGTACACGTCCACAGATTCGTCGTAGTGCTCTTCGTACATCTCTGGGGCCATAAATTCTGGTGTACCTGTGAGAGAAACATACCAATTATTAACTTAGTTACGTTGTATCGGACCTCTTACGTACTGTGGGCCTAGCACGAAAGTTTGCGTAAGTGTAACGTAATCGTATCGATAACGTATTCAGCAGGGCTATTATGTATCTAAGATACTAACAAAAGTTTATAGAAACCAGCGGCCTTATGTCACTTTTGTCAGCTCCAGTTGGCAACTTACTAACATTTTTCTCACTGTAGTCGTCGAAATAGACATAGATCTGCCATTTATTTATATTTCATTGTTAGCAACTGAGATACATAATAGCCGTGCGGTACAAACTATCATTTATCTAGTACAATTTCGGCACAGTTAACGCATAGTTATATACCAGTGGGCCTAGCACGAATAATTGCGTAAATGTAACGTATAGTGTAGTTCACGTGGAACAGTACAAACTGTCATTTATCTAAGGCAACTGCGTAAAAGCGTAACGCATTGACGCTTGCGATACGAATACGTTTTCGCAAATTGTTTGCGCTACGGCCTCCGTATACGTCAACGATACGATAAAGTTACATTCACTCATATTGTCATGCTCGGCCCACAGTACACTACGAATAAACTACGCACACTAACTGAAGAATTCACCCGTGGATTCATAAAAATGCATTGCGCGTATGCAATTCTAACTAGGAAGCGTTCATCGAATCTTATCTAGACTTTCTAAACTAGGCTGCGAGCATGGATACCACGATAAACTTATCGAGTCGATAAAATGAATTCTATCAGCTACCCTACCTTGTCTCTAGTATGGATCTAGCTGCGATAGCTATATGCGGTCTGCCTTTTATCGATTATTTTGGATTGATTATATATCATATATTGGAAAGGGATAATTTGGACAATTTATGCTCGCACCGCTGTTTGATTACTTTTAGTCACGTTACTAAGGCTACGTTCTGGGAAGCGCCGAATTCACTCGCGGCGTTCGCACACTCATTCCATTACAAGCCCGCGATCATCGTGAGCTAGCTCGATACGTCATCGATGACGTCACCGAAAACGCTCACAACGCTCGCAGATCGTAGGTGGGTTTTCGTGGTCGTTTGCGAGCTGTCACTGTCAAACATCAAATGTTCTATCTTCAAAGATTCTATCGATTTTTGACAGAAAAGTTGGCGCGCTTTTCGCGACCGCGTAACTGTTCCACTTGGATTGAACATTGCAAGCATTCATTCCAACCGGGGCGCGACAGTTGTGAGCGTTGACGGTGCCTTTTTTTTTTTTTTTTTTTTTTTCCGCTGGGAAAAATGCATTACGCATCCCCCCCCCCGTTGGGGATGAGGGGGGTATGTGGGACTCCCCGGCAAATGCCAGTATACCCACTAAACGACCCAGCGGCACTCCGGCTTCGTATGTGTGGAGGAGAACTGGGGAGTCGGCCGAGCCTTTACGTCCAGTCCCCCACCGACGACCGCCCGCTTTTACAGCGGGGCCTGCACGCCCCTCCCACCAGGAGGAGCCCGGGAATGGCCAGGAGTGCTTGGCCATTCCCGCCCGACGAAGGTGGTAAATAAGTGCAATGCGAGAGAAGGCACCCCCGCGCCTATCCCTCGCTATTCACCACCGGGGAGAAGGCGACTATCATTCAATCGCCTTCTTCCACCCCTTCTTCGTCTACGCAGTGGCGCCGCAAGGGGGTCATCCTCCCTTGCGCGCTCTGCCGCCTCCTTTTGGGACATCACGTCTTCACAAAAGGAGGAGACCGCTGCCCAGTTCCCCTCGCCCTCCAGCATGGTAGTGACAACGCTGGGGAGCGAGAGGTCCGGCCCGACTATGGCAACCAAATTGTGGCGCAGCTCGGACCACGACGGACACACCTCGAGGGTGTGCTGCGCCGTGTCTTCCGCCGCGCCACAATCATGGCATGCCGGTGTTTCCTCCCTTCCGATCCGGTGCAGGTATGATCCGAAGCATCCATGCCCGGATAACACCTGCACCAGACGGAATGATAGGAAACCGTGGGACCGCCCGAGCCAGTCTTGTAGGACTGGCCCGAGAGCGTCCAACGTACGGCGGCCAAAAGTGGCGGTGGCGAGATCCTCCGTCCAATGATGGACGACTGCGTCCCTCGCCTCACGCCGGACGGCCATCCGCTCCTCCAAGGAGGGGCACTCCCCGATGGCCTTACGCCTCGCCGTCCACTCGTACACTTTGGCGAGCACCTCTGCCTGGAGCTCCCAAGGAGGGGTGCCAGCCAAAGCGCACGCCGCCGCAAACCCCACCGACCGGTAGGCCCTCGCAGCGTTGACGGTGCCTCCCGGAACGTAGCCTAACTAGGTGAATGGAGGGATGACCGCTAATTTCATTTTCAATTAATCTCTTTCTATCTTAAAAGGGAAGCCTTAAGTCGATAGTATCTGTTGATATCTTAGGACAACATGCGTTATGCCATATTGGCGGACTTCGGGCGGTCTCAAAACTCCAACACTGAAGCTGGCTCACCACTAGCCCAAACACCCACTACACTGTTGTCATGAGGGATTTCCAACGTAAGAGTACATACACAGGTGAATCGAAAAAAGGTTAGGTTATGGTAGTAGGAATCTTAGTGATCAAATGGTCGTTAATTTCTTCGAGAGAGGCTTATGTCATTAGTTCACGGAACAAGCACGAGGCCCACGTGGTTTAAGTAAACTCTGCCTATAACAGATGCATTTCGTCATCAGTGGCGAACTGCACTGCGTTCAACACCATGAGATATTAAGTTGTTAAATCTCACGTGCCTGTAATTTCACAGGCAACCAAACTACGAGTACACATTTCTTCAAGAAACTAAAATATTAAAAAACCATAAACACCCAAAACAATCAAAAGTGATAGAGTTGTTTTGTGTGTTGCTGATTCTGTATACTTCCTATTTGTATTGTATGTTGGTGCACACTGCATTTCAGCCATAAGCATTTTTTCCAGCGGAAGTGTCACTAAATATTTCTTTTAAAATCGATTTTTTAAATGGATTTCCGCAAAATAACGCCTGAATCAATACATTAACTAAAATATTATTAAATAGCCTTTTATCAAGTTATACATCTGTTGAAGCCGGGCCTTAGCAACTTTGTGTGTATAAACATATAGATAGACCATCCCACATTAGACTTACCTATGACAGATTTGGCGAAACTCCTATTCTTCAACGTTGCCAAACCAAGATCTCCAATCTTCACGCTGCCCGTCGTGCCCGTGATAAATATATTATCGCATTTCAGATCTCTGGAACATAACAACGTTTGTAAGTTATTTTAGCTAGTTTTACAGTGTCGTGTAAAGTTTTCATAGAACTGCTTAATTGCCTCGAAAGGACTTTTCCAACACCGGACAAAGCCGTACTCGCATTACCGGGTAAGTAAGTACTTTTAGATTAAAATTTAAATTTATGTATAATACAAACCACCATGTTATATTAATTACTTCAGCAAACCAATCTACGACAGAGGTATTTCATCCAAAATTAAAAATGTTTAGTCTTGACACTTTTGGTTTGCTATTGAAAGAAACCATTACAAACAAATAAAAACTATGTAGGTATATTGACAGGCCGGTTGGTGTCACCCCTGCCTTCTGAGCCGCTGGCCCCGGGTTCGATCCCCGGACAGGTCAAACATTTGTGTGCATGAGTACGTCTGTTTGATCTGTGTCTGGGTGTGTATATGTATTTACGTATGTATATCAGTCATCAGGTTACCATAGTACAGGCTCTGCCTAGTTTGGGACCTGAAGACCTTTGTGTGGATGTTGTCCCATATTATTATTATATATATCACATTATTATTCTTAACATTTATTCAACTATATCATACATATGACCAGAGCCTCGTCCTCATAGAATTTCCGTCTAAAAGGTATATTTTTGTGACATATAAAAGCCGTTATTTTATTCCAAATGCACATATTTCAAGCAAATTGTTTCCCTATTTTTGACGTAGTAGAGTAGCAAAGATTTATTCAAACTGAAATCATGTCAGATAATAGTATAAATAATGTGATTTACCTGTGAATAATGGGCGGCGTTCTCGAATGTAGAAAGTTTAGACCCTTGAGTATTTGTCGGCACCACGACTTCAGGACTTTGGGGTTGATCCTCTTGAACCTTCGGAGGTATCTGCAATAGAAAGGATACAAATCGCAATACGGAACTAAATAAAGAACCCGATATATTTCGGTTATTTTATTGAATTAAACATTGTGTTATTTCTCCCATTTGCAGAATAATTATCTTATAAGATAATGAGAAGAACAGAGGTCGTAGCACAAACAATTTGCGAAAGAGTAGTTCCGTCGCGCTAGTTTCTCGCGCGTTCAAGCATCAACGCGTCATGGTTCGGCGTACAGGCTAGGAGTTATCTGTGTCACCGTTGCCCTAGAGTATGTTGAATACCAGCCCTATGTGGTAGGCAGTTATACCTACTCTAGCATAATGCTGAGCTTACTGCTTTTGTGCACAACCAACTTTTAGACACTGCATTTAAGAGTAAACATCGTGTAACGTATTGTAAGCTTTGACAATATTCCATTATGTATATCGTTATGTTCCTACATAATGAAGTTTGTGCACAATAAACATATTTCTTTCTTTCTTTCTTTCTTTCCTAGATAAATTACAGTTTGTACTGTTGCACCTGAACGACACGTTACGTTACACTTACGCAGTTATTCGTGCTAGGCCCACAGAGATTTTCTGACGTCATCATAAGATACGAGACTAGGTCTATTCTTTTTAGTATTCAATACATTGGTGGCATATGATATAACTTCGAATAAGTGGAGTAATCCTAACAATCGCAGCGTGGCTATTTTACTATTTGAAAACATAGTAGGATTAAAACTCTTCAATTCTAAAACTTCTGGGCGTTAAGAACTTGGACACGATAGAAACCAATAACTCCATTCCCAAAATCAGTTAAGATTTTTTAACTGTACCTATTTTGTTCCATCAATATTCAAACAGTATGACGCGTAAACTACATTAAAGTAGTAGTAATTTCTCGTACCACCATATCACTTCAGACGTTGGTAAATACATGATACAACAACAAGATACAAGATGTTTTATTGCAAAAAAAAGTTATGTAAATACTAAAACATTGAAACTTAAAAAACGAGTAACTAGTATTAATTGTATGTATAAACTAAAAACTTCAACGAAATAAATAAATCAATAAATAAATCTCAACAAGATAGGTTCAGATTTTTTTTAATAAAGTGTATGTTTAAACAGACATGTGATGCGTAATCTGATCAGAAATAACATGTTTATTAAAATAATTACTACAATTTTAATATTATTTTGACGGTTTAGCTGACGCGGTAGGTATAGTCGAGTACCGTGACTATACCTACCATATATGTTAAACTGTCAAAATAACATTAAAATATGTAATACTTACGAAGGTTTTAATCAAGTTGTTCTTATAGTTTACAGTTATTTATATATAACGAGGCCAATTTCACACTTCTTATTTCTAGGAGGGTGGAGGCCGTAACAGTCACTTTGCAAGATTGAACGTTATTTCACAAAACTCCAGTCAAAATTTGTATTGTCTCGCATAAAGCTTCACAGTTGACAGATTCATTCATTTCAAACTACTTTGCGGTTGCAAAGCCACGCAGAAATTTCGAAAGCTCTGGAGTAACAGCAATTAGGTATCTTGGGAAACGTGGCACATAGGAAGACTTGGTCTTATAAATTGAAGTAAAAAGCGGCTAAGTGCAAGTCGGACTCACGCACGAAGGGTTTCGAGCCACTATCTATAAGTCTCCATGATGACAACAGACATATTTTTTTTACCGTTTTTATAGATATGGGATATGAAACCCTTCGTGAGCGAGTCCGACTGGCACTTGACCGGTAATTTTTTTTGTATCTGTGAAAATTTCAACTGTCTAACTATCACGCTTCATGAGATACAGCCAGATGGTCGGACAGCGAAGTCTTAGTAATAGGATCCCGTTTTACCTTTTGGGTAAGGAACCCTAAAAACTAACATATAAAAAAAACTTACGCTTTCAATGTTCCGGAGAGCATGAGCTCTGTGATAAGAACAATATTTTTCTTCTTGGCGACCGTGCCCTCCCAGTAGTTGTAGAACCGGACGATGTTCGGGTGTTGAAGCTTCTTCAGCATGTCTGCTTCTTCGCGGAACCGGAGACGCTCAGTTTTGTTCAGCTTTTTCTCCTGAAAATTAAACAAAACTAGGTTTAAAATTATTGAACAGAAGATCACCTTCAAATTGAATTAAATAGTATTTTATTTAAACTAGTAAGGTAGACGATGGCATGAATGCTCGCCATTTATCACGCTTGGTGGCGCTGCGATCATCGGAGACCTGTCGTGTCAAAAGTGTTTTGTGGATGGTTTTGTGTATACATTTATCTCATTAATTTATTTTTAAATTTATATAATGTTAAGCAGGTCTCCACTGACTATAACGCCCTACTGGTGGCTAATTTCGGAACTACACAAATTAGCTGCCATTGATACAAATGAAGATGAGCAGTGCTTTAAGTTAGCTCGGTGCTCTATAATACAGTGCATGTCATCCTGAGACGAGTATGTACTTGTCGAGTCTCATTGGCCCGAGTAATTTCAATTGCGAAAGACTGTACAAAAAGAGAAACGTCCTAAGAATTGAGGTCGCGCGTGTTCTAATTTACTATTTATCGTTCGATCGAGTTGGTCGTGAGTCGAACTGTATTTGTCCTGGGGTTCGTGAGGTCATGACAATGGGTAACGGCTGAAAATCAGTGAGTAAAGATTCTGTCCTTAATCGTATACTGAGTCAGGGACCCATGTTCATGACACACACAACACCGCGTCGTTTTTTACATGTGTAATGCGTTTAATAGTTATGTGTATTGTGTTCCTCTAATGTTGTAGAATATGTAATGGGTTTTCTTTCTTCTTTCTTTAAGTAGAAGTTCACACTTGAAAGTTGCGTATTGGACGGATAATAGCAGGATTGAGCTGACATACAAGAATTGGAATATTAGCTCAACGTAACGCCACGACGGTTGTCATCAGGAGGCCGATTCTACTTGTTCGCAACGCTCAACAATCTATCCTGCTGCAACTGCAGTTCTACTCTTGTTGTCGTTCGATCATTACCCAAAAAGTAATTCTACTATTTCTAGAGACAAATTAGGAAGTGCATTGTAAACACTACTATATTATTTAAGATACATAAAACGCTACTAATCACGAATATGAGTTAGCGTTGCGTTCATGACCTATCGAGTTAACAGAATGTAAAGTTTTGGTCGAGCGCTGGCTTCTATAGAAACGTAACCGCAGCTGGACTTTTTTTCTGTACTTAAGTTACCGTTCAGCTACGGTTCGATTGCAATTTAATTAGTGGTATAGTTAGATTCGGCCCCCCGCCCGCAGGGCTATTATGTATCTCGGTTGCTAACAAATGTTGATTGAAATCTTGAAAAGTGGCGGCTCTATGTCAGTTTGGACAACTCCAGTAAGCAAAAATGTTAGTAAGTTGATGACTGGAGCTGACAAAAGTGACATAGAGCGGCCGTTTTTTCGATTTCAATCAACATTTGTTAGCAACTGAGATACATAATAGCCGTACCGGTCACCAGTGTACAGTGTCTGTCTAGTTTGCGACCTGAGGACCTTGTGTTAATGTATTCCCATATTAAAAAAACTGTTTGCCAGTGAAAGTCACGTTAAAATCGATCCAGGCGTTTTGGAAATTAGACGAAAGAAACAAAAAATAAAGTTTTTGTTATGATTACTGTGATATATTTTCACCCAATTAATGAATAGATATCTAGATATCTCACCAACAACTCGCACCACGCCACGGCGACTCCGGTCTGCGTGTCGAGCCCGTGGTACACAGTCTTGAACGAGCCGCGGCCTACTTCTTTGTCGTACTTGAAAAACCTGCAATAACACATTTCACTTTATCAGAATACCCTCAAAACAGGTTATATTTGTATCAAACCACAGATGGACAAAATAATGAAAATCATAAAGCGTTGCCCACCCTCTAGCGAAATGTAACTGTGAATACAGAATGAATTCAATAAGATGACTATTACTACTATTAAAGATGTAATTAATATAATATACCCGCGACTGCCCGCGACTCCACTCTCGTAGTAGGCTCAGCCTTCGGCTTCGTCATATTTTCTTAATATTTTTAATGTAAGAACCTTCTACGAAGTATATGATAACATAAAAAAGACGAATGGAATCGGTAAACCCGTTCTCAAGTTATAGCGTGACCAGGAAAAATAGGGGTTTATTTTAATATTTATATAGATTGAAGAATTCTAATCATGCTTATATTATAAGTATATCTTTACTGTTTTTTTTTCAACTTGTAACGCGTCTCCACAGAATAAGTCATTTTTTATGGGACAATGTATACAATTCTATAATAAAGTTCCCAATGCTATCCGAGATTTGCCTATTAATAAGTTTAAAATTACTATTAAAACTAAACTCTGTCAAAAAGGTTATTACAAAATTTCGGATTACTTGGAGGATAAAACAGCTTGGGACTGATCACTCCAGGATCTATCTACTCGTGGCAGGCGCGAGACGCCTTGTTGCGGCGGTGGACGGAGGACCTGGCTCCACCAGTCCCTGGGCAGTGAACGGTGGAGGCTATCCGCCCAGTCCTCCAGTGGTGGGTGAGGCGGCGATACGGTTCACTAACCTTCCGATTGGTGCAGGTGCTTTCCGGACACGGATGTTTCGGAAAGTACGTGCACCAAATCGCGAGACGGGAGGCGACCCCAGCCTGCCACGAGTGTGGGGCGCCGGAAGATACAGCGCAACACACGCTGGAAGTGTGTGCTGCATGGGGCCCGCAGCGGCACACGCTTTCAGCGGAAATAGGCGGAGATCTCTCCGTGCCAAACGTGGTAATCTCCATGCTCGGCAGCGAGAGATCGTGGCAGGCGGTGGCCACCTTCTGCGAAACGGTGATGGCGCAGAAGGAGGCTGCGGAGCGGATCAGGGAGAACGATGTCCGAGCTGATCCACTCCGGCGCAGACGACCGGGAGAACGGAGGAGACGGTTCGCACGTCTCCTCTCTCCCCCGTAGTGGGGTCACTGGCGAAGAGTCGGGGGACTCTTCGTCGGCTTGCACGGCTCTACACGTCTAGGGGGTGACCTTGGTGAGCAAGGTCATCCCTTCACAGGCGCTGAGGCCCGGTTAAGATCAATCCGGGCCTACCGCTGGGGCGAGATGGTGATTGCCAGCGCGACCCTGTCTCGCCCCACCTTGGCGGAGGACTGCTCACGGGGGGGTTTTAGTGGGTCTGAGCCCCACACGCCCCCTTCCGTCACCCCTGTGGCGGAAGGGAAGTGCACAGCATTTCCCCCTTCAAAAAAAAAAGGATCTATCTACTCGTGTAATAAGATGTCAAAGTGTAGAGTGTCTTGCCCTACTGATACCATTATTATGTTCTCCTTTGTAAGGCAACACACTGAAGCTAATATTAGTAGTACCTAAGTAAAACATATAAATAAAAAGAATGGCCCAGAGTTTCTTGCCACTTCTTCTCGTAGTAGGCTCTATATATTTTGGAACTCGACGGTAGTCTTTAAAGTACATTATAATGAAAAATTGACGTTCGTCTTTGATGCCTAAATTGAATAAATGATTTTGACTTTGACTTTGACCTTGACTTCACGCCTAACGTACTGAACCTATGGCTAACATTTTTACGTATAAGATGATGACCTGATATAACGCATATGAAATGTAAAGTGCTGGTATTTTTACCTTAAGCGGAATCGCTGGGCAAGCATGCATTTAATCAGCAACAATATTATATATTCGAAAGTGAGTTTGCCATTTGTTCGTCTGTTTGACCTTTCACACTTACTTATTCACCACATGCTTATGAAACTAGGTACAGAGATAAACTGTAAACGGGAAAGCATCATGGTATATTATTTATCGCGGAAAACGCGCGGATAATAAATCCTACACAAGTGTGAAACCACGTCTCCACCACAATTATAAATGCTGTGCTATCTCTTTCGGCACGAGGGGGACAGAAGAGGGTGTGTTTACCTATTAAAACTCCTACATGAACGGTCCGCCAAAGTGGGGCGAGATGCGATCACTACATTCATCATCTCGCCCCAGCTGTGAGCCCGGATTGATCTTAACCAGCCTTAGCGATGCTTTTTTATTTAATTAATTTTTATCTTCTCACCTGCCGCAAGGCGAGACACCGATAGGTTCTTCCTCGTCTTCATCCTCTTTCTGCTTATCTTTCTCCTCGAGTTTGTCCAGCTCATAGATGGGCCCGTACACAAGACCTGGCGAGACGTAACGATTAATCAACAAGTATTTTGTGAACGAACATGTCGCCTGATGGAAAGCTATCACCGACGCCTATGGATATGTTTATCACTCGGGGTTTCATAATTACGTTACCGACCTTTGACTACTCTGTTGACTCGCCTTTTGAAGAGAGATTGTAGCCTCCAGGAAATACTGAAGAAGAAAACACATGCCACAACTTGCTGGTGTGATGCTTGAAGTAATGATGGCTTTGAAATAATTAGATTAATTTACGATTTGAGTTTCACGTGGCGAGAAATTAAATGAAACAAGCCCACGAAAATCTACAACAATGCTCGGTGACGTGAGTAATAGATTTTTTGGTCAACTCAACCCACAACGCACTCAGCCCGGGGGCCGAAATACCCACTACGAAATTTATTTATATTGTTTTATAATCAGCTTAGCCTGTGGACCAGAACGACCACGGACAAGGCGACTTTGCAGTCTATCGAGAGCATACATAAGGTACTTAGCGGATCCATCCCAGAGGTGGCAACAATATTCAATACATGGGTGCACCTAAGTTTGTGCTAAAGTAGGCACCGCTGATCCGGAGTAAAGAAACGCCTCGCTTTGTTCAGGACTTCGAGTTTGCGGGAAGCTAACATGATAATACTCTCGATGTATCAGTCACGCTGGTGTTTCCTCTAAGACAAACATGTTTTTTCATCTCTAACAAATATTTGCCCTCGCCAGAGAACCACGTGCTTCGAAGGCAGTGTCATTACGAACTGAGCTTATTTATAATACGTAAATAAACCCATAATTAAATTTTGACCAAATGTTACCTGATGTGACCTTACTTTAGAACTGTGCGAGAGTAATCGTACTATCGGACAACATTGAAATTAATAATTGAACATCATCTTTAACTCCCCTATATAATGTACAAATTTTTGTGTAGGGTAAATAAAATGACTGCCGTCATCCAACGATCTGTTGCGGCATGGAAGTTCACACAAATTTGTTCATTATACAGTGGAGATAAAGTTCAACCATCGCCTAAGTGTGACTTGACCGAGTATAAGATCGCATACCGTTTTGTTGTTCTTCCGGCTGTTCTTCTCCAGTGGCATCCGCTGATGTGTGCGGAAGACCTTTCTCGGTGGCCGTCGCTATCTCTATATTCTCTTCCTAGAATATGACAAGAAAATATATGTCAGTGGTCAAAATAACAGGACGACGAATAAATCATATGATTGAAGGACACAAGAACTTATGTCAAATAGTTACCGAATCTACCTAAATATTGTTTATACCATTCCCACTCTAAAAAGCTTATTTTATTCGCTGTAAACAGTTAATAAAAAGGCCTTTTAATCACTGTTTTGGTGTTTGAATTTAAAACACACCAATATATTCGATCTCCATCTCAATGCTTATACATCTTCCTTACGCAAAGAATAGTCGACATACAAACTCTTTGTGCAAGTAACTCCTCGAGATTTGATTGGTCGATATTTGAGACAAGGAGTTTAGCATTAGAATAAAAACTGTATTGTGTTCTCCTCGCATTAAATCCGTCCTTTATTCACTAGTTGGATGATATACTATTATACCATTCCCATTCTAAAAAGCTTATTTTATTCGCTGAAAACAGTGAATAAAAAGGCCTTTTGATCATTATTTTGGAATTTAGAACACACCAATATATTGGACCTCTATCTCAATGATTATACAACTTCCTTGAGCAAAAGATACTCGATACAAACTCCTTGCGCCAAGAATACTCACATACAAACTCTTTGTTCAAACAACTCCTCGAGATTTGATAGGTCGATATTACTATTACGATTAATATACAGTTGTGTTGTAAAAAAAATATGAAAAAATCCCGCTTTGTATTTATCTGAACATGTGCCGCATTCTATGGAGAATATGTAAACAAACTTTCGTGCATTTTTATTATGATGCCTCGCGAGATACAGCGCCTCTAGAATAAAAGTACTCCAACTACTTAGCCTTTTTTTAGGGGAGAAATGCTGGGCACTGCGCTTTCCCCACGGGGGTGACGGAAAGGAGCGTGTGGGGCTCAGACCCCCGGTGGCAGTCCCGGATTGATCTTAACCGGGCCGCAGTGCCCGTGAAGACCCCGACCTTGCTCACCATGGCCACCCTAGACCCCCTAGACGTGTGAGCCTTGCAACCCGGTGAACAGCCCTCCAACTCTCCACTAAGGTGCAAGGGGTCGCACAGCGCCTCCTGCCCGAACTGCGGCGCCGGTACGCGCCCACGCACACACGCACTACCGGTTGTACACTCACCAGGTCCTGCTCGGATATGAACGCATCGTCCTCGAGCCGCGCCACCAGCTTGTTCCCGGAGTCGTCCAGCTCGGGGTCGCACAGCGCCTCCTGCCCCGAGCTACGGCGCCGGTACGCGCCCACGCCCACACGCACTACTGGTTGGTTCGCCTGGGAATAAACCATACTCGAATATAGCTATAAATTCCAGATCTACATTAACTAAGATTAGAACTTGAAGGTGATCTTCTTTTATTCTTTTTCAGGTCGGGGAGATAAGTCCTTCTTAAGGGTTTAGGTTAATAAACTTCGAGATATATAACCTGAAGTGTAATATGTGTGTTGACATATAATGAAGTGGTCAATAGGGAGCCAGGCCTGTTTAACACTGTATCTGCTTGATGATGCCAATCCCTTCCAAGCCACTAATTTTTGACAAGACTGCCACTCCTCCAGGCCAAATATCCCGGTTTTATTTTTCAAAATATCGGTCTCACCCATCGAAAGACACTACTAAGTCCGTAAATTCCAAATAAATAAATGAATGCTTATCTATAGTTATTTGATACTTGTACGGAAAAAATAACATTATTCCATACGGGCATTCCGAAGTAGACTTCTTTTCGTCTTTTCAGACTGGATTCAGGATATGCTATGGATCATGCATAGACCTATTGTCCATATCACCTAACGATTCATATACAATGGATTATAGAAATTATATCTATTCAACACAATATAAACAGAATAACAGTAGAGGGATGATGGATGTTGCTATATACTCACCACGCTGGTAGTGAGTGAGTTGAGCATATCAAAGGTATTGCTCTGCTGCGTGTGAATGATAGCGAGCGCGTTGTAGGGCCGCGGGCCCAGCACAGGGGTCTTCATAACGCCAACTTCGCCACCCATTACCACCTGGAATGATGCAGACACTGTTCAATAGTTTTCTAAAAGCTTTCCATCCTATGCTGCGAATTCTGACTAAGACGATATTAAATCGAATAAAATAAGATTTGCGTCCTTATTAGTAATTACGTATCCTACGCAGTGGATTAATATTTTAGTCTTGTTAAACGTAAATCCGTAATTGGATGAAGAAAGTATATAATATGCAGGTTGGTTTTTGAGAAGGACGGTGACCACCAAGTTCGAAATCATGAGAGTAAGAGAAACATCGAGCAACGAGTCTTGCCGTCGATTTATAATAAACACACGACTGTCTATAAAGAAGCTTATTTAAGACACTTCAAAGATCTGTAGATTTTTTAATCAAATAAATAAATATTTTCGAAATACATTCATTTCATAAATCGCCTTATTTATAACCTACCTATGATCCTACCGCCTTCGCCAGTAACATAATCAAACTCTGGCTACAAGAACTTTGACTTACTTTGAAAATTTTCCAATGAAATATGTTGGTGTTAAATACATACTTTGAAGGTCTTCTCCTTGCCATGCACGGTTTTCTCCTTAGCAGGATGAACTGTAGCAGGGTCGAGATGGTGTGCTGCTGGTTGCGAGATCTGGTGGCTGTGGCCATGAAGGCCCGATGTCATCTGTAACGAGATAGTAGGAATAAGAATATTGTTGGCATGTTAAATACTCTTTAAAATAAATATTAATTGTCAATGTTGTTTCTAGAATATAGGTAAAGCTTTATTCTCTGAAGATTAATACAAAAAAATAACGGTTTAAAACACACACCGCTTTGTTTTACTGTGTACGTTAGTACCATGGCGTGCATAAGAGTGATATTCCTAGTAAACAATCATTCAGATAACACAGTTTAGACTAGACTACCATAGGTATTATCCTTCAACAAAATGCCAACATTTTAAGAGATTACTCTATGACCTAGATTAGAAAAGTTCCATCTAATTTAACATTATCAACCAAACAATACTCTGCCTCGATGGACACGGTCAAAGTTATTTATAAAGACGCTTAAGGCCGAGCGTGCTCCTTTATCTCCAAATTGGCAATATCCTGCCTGCATATTTTTATTGTGTAATGGCCGGTTAGACGGCGTGACAGTCTCACCTGATAGGATACGACAATGTTAATTGAAACATAGCTAATAATGTCGCATTAGCAAATAACATAGTTTACTAGAACATTTTGGGATTCAACTGGTAAGTAGTAACAGTGAGTCAATATCGTAAGTTGTTTAAAAGTGAAGTTGATTTGGGTAAATAATGATCCTAAAACGGATGATAGAATAAGTTATAACAGTATTTTAAATTCTCGTAGGTACGTTATCTAAATATCCTGTCCTTGTCCAACCTAGAGAAACTTGTCATCACAGGCAAGTTGGAAGGCACAAGACCAAGGGGAAGAAGTCCAATGCGCTGGTCGGACCAAATCCGTACCGGACTTGACAGTAAAGTCCATAATGCGATACACGCTGCTGAAGGATAGGTCAAGGTGGAAAGACTTCGTTCGGCAGAAGGTGATCCGTGGAAGGGGTCACGACCCTCAGCAATGAGGAAAACGACGCTAGGAGGAGGATATATCCTGTTTTGTTGACAATTATTAATATTTTATATTTTATATACAGGATAACTATATTAGTTACAAAGTAGGTAAACGTTTAACGATTATAGTGACAATGTAGCTTTTCCATAACTCCGGGTAGGAAACGAGGTTATCGACCCGTCGCGAACTTCCCTAAGGACATTACTATTAAAACCAGCATGCATGTTACACTGACCGTAACTTATTTAATTTACATTTTCACAAAAGTATCTTTACTGAAACAAGTACATATTGATAAAATTAATACCGACTGCCATTTTATTCAGTTATTGGAGTGTATCTCAAAAACTACTGGACCGAATTTAAATGACCACACGGCACCAGCTTTCTAACAAAAAAAGAATTTTGAGAATCGGTTCACCCTATCGAAAGTTATGAGGTAACATACATAAAAAAACAGTCGAATTGAGTACCTCCTCCTTTTTTGTAAGTCGGTAGACAAATACATAGTTAACTTTAATAAAGCATTCTGCTTGAAAGATCGCAGGTGATATTAATTTTGAATATCTATTAATTTATTTATGTCGTTTGCGTCGCGTCGAATCAAGTAATAAAATAGATAGGATCAACTAACGAACATACATTTATATCTAGTTAGTGTTTTGACGTCTTCTCCATATTTTATTTTAAGATTTAATCTCTTGATCTTGAACACGTGTTAATACATTTTATGTGACATAGATAAATAGAATAAGAATCGTTTATTAGTAAAAAATAAACATAATTGATGATATTTAAAAGAGTATCACAGCTTAAATTAAAATATCCTTACTAATATTAATTCAAATAGTCTCAAGTATTTAAAGAGTGATTGCAGCAACCCCAAACTAGGCAAAGCCTGTATCTTGGCTGCCTTTGCAGACTACCATAGCTAAATGATTTGATTGTTAGCGCTAAAACTGAACACAATAAAATTACATGACATTTATAACAAGTATTTACATTATGTTAAAAGATATAAGCGCTCGTAGCGGAGCTCGATTTGGCGATCTTAACCGATCAACAAGTTAAGCAACACTTGCTGCGAATGCGACTTGCTGTCGAAGGCCATCAGGCGGCCTGAAAACTTCGACATGGGTTGGCCGCTAACCTAGCCACCAATGGGCTGATTATGAAAAGAAGAGAAAGAAAGAAGAAAGAGGATATTTATTAAGATATAAAGTATGTACTTTTTACAACGTAAGTTTCGGTAACATTTGCAAGTGAAATAAATGTCAGTTATTGAATTGACCACTTAAATGTATATACGTTTAGCTTCCCTTGATAAGATAGTTCTAATTTAATTTTTAATTTAATAAAATTATTATGTATTAATGTGTTTTCTGTGACATAAATACATATCATAACAACATATATTAATGTGTTTTCTGTGACATAAATACATATCAATAACATATCAGACATAAATTGTATTCTATTCTATTATATTCTAATAGGTGGTAAGACTCGCCTGATATGTATACAAAGTAACTAACAACTAGGCAGATAACTACAGTCGGACAAATTATCTATGGCTCATAATAGATTATTAGGACAAGTGTCAAAATTCGGAGAGGAAACCCGGGAATACGATTATATTGAAAAAAAAAAACATCAAAGACGTAGTATTCTGTGATGGCTCATATTTTCTTATAAATGTGTTTAATAGTATAATAAATCAGAAATTTTTAAGTAACTAGCGCCTGCCCGCGACTTCGTTCGCGTAGTAGGCTCAGCCTTCGGCCTCGCCATAACCTCCCGTCTTTTCTTGTTTTTTTCTTTTTTTTCATAAGAACCTTCTCCTGACAATAATTAACACAAAAAAAACATTAATTAACGAGATTGTTCCATTCGTACTCGAATTATAGCGTGACCGGGAGAAATAGGGGTTCATTTTTATTATTATCAATATACAGGCTGGTTTTTTGAGAAGGGCGGCCATGGCCATGTCCGGAATCACGAGAGTAAGGGAAAAATCGTGAAAGGAGACATATGCCCTCGATTTATAAGAAAACAATACCTATATACTTTAATTTACTTTTTTTTTAAATTTTAAAGAGGAAATATGTAGTATGTTTTATTTATCTTTATACGAGTATTGTGTATTTATATTGATTAAACAAACCCAATTTGTAACCAGCTATATAAAAAGACTTACTTATTTAAATTTAAATGACATCCACATTTTTCTACAATTATGTCCAAACACCAAATATCACACTTTTTCCTCAACGTTAATACACAATCACTTTCACAAAAACTGACACGACAATAATTATGTTAAACTAATGTCATTTTGGTACTAAAGCGTGTAATCCACTGATGCCGCGTACTACACAACAATATAAACAATCAATGAGTCAATACACTCCATTCATAAATAAATACAACTCGTTTTGAAATACACTTCGACGGATATTAAAAAGCGACACATCTCTTTGTCTACCGGTTTAACTTTAAACCACAGTACCGATTTAGATGCAATTTTTACATGGTTATAGGTACATTATCTGGTCATATTTTAAGGTATAAATCAGCGTGATGTTAGTAATAAGAGCTGAGCAGGAGCGGTTTAACTGACCGGTGGTGCTACTTGTGTACGCGGCCGAAAATGCACGATGCAATGCATGGCTAACAGTGACAGCTCGTAATCTGTTCAAGGGGAAGTTAGATAACAGATATTAGGCTAGTCGCACACGGGGTGATTTATGGGCGATTGTGGTTGACAGTTCAGCGATAGCGAGGAGTATATAAAACCCTAAGATTACATTTACGAAACTATACATAGTAAAACAGTGAAAGATTTGTTATCAGCACTATCAATCAACACTATAATGAATGCGGAAGTTGTGTGTGTTCGTTTATCGGTTTTTCCTTTCACGCAGTTTAGCATCGACGTGATTTTCTGCACAGAGATACCTAAAGGGCCAGAGAGCGACACAAGATATTTTCAATCCCACACCAACACCCGAGGGATCGCTATAGAAATAAATCCTATGCCCAAACAAACCAAGTCACAGACAAAAGTTGTGATGTGATATGTTGCTTTTTCATCATACCTGTCCGAAAAACCACAATTATTGACTTCAGATGATGGCGGGGGCAAAAGTCGATTTTGTTTCCATGGGATTTATTGTCTCCCTTCTGATTGGTTCATTAAAATCTAGTAGGCTATGCGTTTTCCCTTCTGTTTGGTCCATTGAAATTTAGATGCCTATACCCCTTTTGCAGAGCTCTGTAGCCTTTTTTTCATGAACGTAAGTTATTTTAGTAGTTAGGTACGCGTTGCCAAAATATGTCAAATAAAAACATATTTTTTAATTTTTTTCACATATTTTTGTGATGTATTTAAACTATCTTCCTAGTTATAATTATACATACTAGTTTTAAGAGGTATAATATAAATACTTTATAGTTCTTTCCTTTTCTCATATATATCGTCTTTGGAATCCTTCGCTTCACTCTGAATTCAAAATAACGTCCTTACCACAAAATATGGCTTTCCCCCTTGTAACACAAATTACTATTCTTTTGGTGGTTTTAGCTACAGAAAAAAGCACTAAGTAGTACATTGTGGGAAGTAGATAGATACTACTTTATTGTTCACAAAAAACAATACAATAAAAATGAAACATGACTGCAGAAGATAAATATGTATCATAAGCCACACGTATGGCTCACCTAATCCGTGTATAAGTCACACACATTACAGACTTGGATCGGAGCACACAGAAACAAATGTAGAGTTTACCTATTGGAATGACACAACCAACAAAAGTACAATTCTTGAATTCGATGTCACAATCTAGACTTTTCGAAAATAAATCGGAAATGAAGAATGTGTTGTTATTTATTGTGCAATCCCCAAAATCTAAACAAGGTGTTCGTGTCGGGACGCCCGACAGAAGTGATAACCTAAACTAGTCTAGCGCTGTGGGTTAGAGTGAGAGAAATGGAAGCCAGACAGACTAGCGCCTAGAGATTTTTTACCATAGTTGCGTTTAGTCGTCGTATAGGGTAGTATTTTATTTATATATATACATTAAATGAACTGCCGCTCCGTACAGTTCATTTTACACCTTGAGAAGCTTTATCGACCAAAACTAGACATTTGTTTGATGATTATTTTTAAGGCAAGCCGTATTAATCCTTCCTATACCGTGATAATTAAAACAAAAAATGTATGGATTAAATTGACGTATATTTACGTCTCTGGGACGCAAAGGGTTAATAGCCATAATAATAATATAATCACAATAATACTATAAATGCGAAAGTTTGAGAGGGAGATTGTTTAGAGCTGCTCTGTCGAGGGTTCAAATCGCCGACCTTCATTAGAAGATGGCACCCCGAGAAAAAGTGAGGGAGAGTGTGAATGCTTTTTACTTCTTCACTCTTAAAAGCTTCAACGTTTATGTATCAAATTTAGAATGAAGATCAACAAAAGAAATGACTTTGAGCCCCAATTCCACAGGGTTTTTATTAGATTGTATTTAAGTTTATCTTTTCCAAAAACAAATGCAGAAAACTTGCAAGTAGAAAATTGCAAGAGAGTAAAAAGTGGAAATTCGCAAAGTATCTTTCTTGGAAACCTACAAATCCAAACTATCAACATTACCTTTCCTCGCAATATAATAAACCTAATTCCGCTATTTTTGTTTTAAGTGAAAAGAAGATATAAAAATGGTTGGATTGGTTATCAGTTACAGCTAACGAAATAATGATAACGGTTGCAAATACGGATGTAGATTATACAAATGACTATATAGGATTGAAGGAAATCGAGAAAAGAGGACGCAAAAGAAAAATGTTGAAAGGAGAGTGATTGCTGGAAGACGGGCCCGTGCTTTAGATGTTAGCGCCATACATGTAAAGGAATGAACATTTAGTATGGGGTAACGAAAAGCAACGTCAAATAAATGCAGCACTGCGAGCATTGATTCTCGATAGGATAGAATTTCACAAACAATATTGATAAAAGACAGGCCACGCTAGCTATTGCGGCTAGATCCATCATGCGAGAGAAAAGGTATAATAGCTGATATAAATAAGTCTATCGTTGGACAAGTTTATCATGAGATCCATGCTCGCTCTGCAGTTGTGATTAGATGTGATAAGTATTGATAGTTTTGTCGTCAGTAAGAAAAAGTGTGGAGTGAACGGAGCCTTAGAAATACGATGAGAGTTCATTGAATTGGTTCCGGCGTCTAGTAAATTACGAAGGACAGTCTGACAAACATGACGGGGACAACCTTAGCGAACGTATTGGCCAAATTAAAGACGATCTGCAGAATGTATACGCACGACCGACAAGCATGTATGAGAATGAAATGACAGTGAATTTAGTAAAAGAAGTAAGCCGGGATCGTGGCAAGTAGAAATCCGTGGCATTTGCGTACTCCTTCGGAAAACGGGCGTGGTGTATTAACAACTCATCAACTCCACCAATGACCATAAACAAAAGGTGGTACTCGTGGTAGTAAATAAACTCAGTGGACGTACTTTCGAGAGTTCATTGAATTGGTTCCGGCGTCTAGTACATTACGAATGAAAGTCTGACAAAAAAGCAAAGCAAACGTTCGGGGACAACCTTAGCGAACGTATTGGCCAAATTAAAGACGATCTGCAGAATATATACACACGACCGACGAGCATGTATGAGAATGAAATGACAGTGAATTTAGTAAAAGAAGTAAGCCGGGATCATGGCAAGTAGAAATCCGTGGCATTTGCGTACTCCTTCGGAAAACGGGCGTGGTGTATTAACAACTCATCAACTCCACCAATGACCATAAACAAAAAGTGGTAAGTACTTGTGGTAGTAAATAAACTCAGTGGACGTACTTTCTGATTCAAACGTTTACGTCACGCGTTATAACATTAGTCAGTGCACGAGAATGCGCACAAATGCATAGTTCCTTCAGGTGACTAGACCGTAACTGATATCTGTATTAGTTGACAGACTATAACCTCATTGATTGACGTAGCTATCGTAACTTAATACGATTCATTAGTTCTTTGTAAAACCCTGATAGTTTTTGAATGCTATAGAATAGAATTGCAACCGCAAATATACACAGGTAAGGAAGCGTTAAATTATTTCCTTGTTAGAACAATAACATTAAAAGGTTTAGCTAGGCACTTAGTTATAAAATCTCAGGCAAATAAAAAGCTATTTGATATATATTTATCAGGAATATTTTAAATCGATCGTAGCTCAGAGGGTAGTGATGATTAGCCACCGAGGTCGCGTTCTAGAGCTGAAAACCTGCGGTTATTACTCTTTTCCTGTTTCTTTTCTAACCTTTGTATTTTTTTCATAATATATAATCGATCTGTTTCGTTACACTCGGTGTTAAAAATTCTGCTTTTTACTATAATCAGGATATGAGCGCGCCTTAAATGTATGGTGTTCTGCGCCCTGTAAGAACATTCCATAATGGTGACAAGAAAGGTCAAACCAAGTGTCGTATGCTTACTATATCATTACTGATTACGGAGATTAGGTAATTTGGATTGAAAACATAATACATTTATAAAACCGTAGTCTCCTCATACGAGATAAGACTATCCATAAGGAATGTGCTTAAAAACTGTTTAAGTAGGTACATATAGTGTATAGTATACATATTTTGTCTAGCATACATATTGTCTACATATGTACATGTGCATGGCAACGCTCAATTTTGGCTCCTATGAGTATAACTCAGATGCAGCCACGAAGCTAGGTATACATGCTTGGTGAGACACACTTCAGAACAACTCCTTCCTCCTACTTCTGACATGAACAATTTCGGGCAAATATACAGAAAGCTGTTCTCGATTCGCGTCGGGATGATGACGCGAGAAGAGCCGATAAATGCATTACTAAGGTGAGATGATATACCCAATACTACCGTTAATCAAATCAAATTCATTTATTCAATTTAGATAGATGCGCTATGAAACGTCACTTATTAATAAATGTACCTACTTAATGGACAACCGCCGCAGGCCGAAATAAACAGAACAAAACTCAACACAACAAAAAAAGAACTAGCGAGATTGTTCCATCCGTTCTCAAATTATAGCGTGTCCAGGAGAAATAGGGGTTCATTTTTATATTTAGATTTACTGAGAAATTAAAACGAAAAATTGTAGTTTAATGTTTTAATCGTGAGGAACGTGTAATTGGCTTCCTTATGCGGAGAACAATTAACTTTTTGCAGTAGGTATTGGGTCTTGTCTATAAAATCCGGAAAATTAAACGAAATAATTGAACAAGTACAGTTTGAAAAATTTTATACCGACATCCATTCTGTTCAGTTGTTGGAGTGTATCTCAAAATCTACTTCACCGAATTTGATGAAATTTAAATGGGACCACACGGGAAGCACCAGCTTTCAAACTAAAACGAATTTTGAGAATCGCTTCACCCAGGCGAAAGTTATGAGGTAACAAACATAAAAAAATACAGTTGAATTGAGTACCTCCTCCTTTTTTTGGATGTCGGTATAAAATTACAATGCGGCTCGGGAATTTTTTTGTTGAAAAACTTTATGCAAATATTATTTTAATGGGACCACACGGGAAGCACCAGCTTTCAAACTAAAAAGAATTTTGAGAATCGCTTCACCCAGGCGAAAGTTATGAGGCAACATACATAAAAAAATACAGTTGAATTGAGTACCTCCTCCTTTTTTTTGATGTCGGTATAAAATAACAATGCGGCTCGCGAATTTTTTTGTTGAAAAACTTTATGCAAATATTATTTTAACCGCAAAGGACGTATTCAAAATTAACATTGACGAACTCCGGATTACTCTTTACTTAGCGTAGTACGAGTATTAGTACCATAATCATTACCTAAACCATATCTTATATCATAATCATCATCACCTTATGATCCCAAAGGTGGTCAGGTAATTTCACTTGGACACCTTTCCCCTAATGACCTGATTATGCTTAAATATTTGTCCCGCTTATATATGTATCCACCAAGCCGCACTGGGCCCGCGTGGTGGATTATGGCCCAACTCCTCTCTCTGAGAGGAAGGCTCGAGTCGCAGCAGTGGGAGCAAAATGGGCTGATTATGATTATTATGATTATGATTTGTCCCGAGTGCCCTTACTGTTCTATATATATATATATTAAGTCCGAAGCAACAAAAAAAAATCAGCTAAATATCAATTAGCTAATTGTGTACAGATTTAACACATTTTGCATACAACAACCTTTTCTAAGTATGTTAAGATCATAATTACTTGATTAACAATTTTTTAGTTAAATTTATTTATAGGTCTTCGGGTTTTATAAATATTTTATTACAAAAAGTTTTTTATGTATACTTATGGACCCACATATAAGGTAAGTTACTCTAGAATACATTGAATGCTGCACGATTTAGTTACCTATGTAATTACTTAGTTATGATAAGAAAAACTGTATTTAATGTATACATCTTAGTGCTTCATCCTGAACTAAGAACTCTTCATAAGTATACCAACTTTTCGTCATTTTGACTTACATCCAGCATCATTTTAACAAAAATGTAAGCAATAATTTGTCATACTTTAGGTTTGTTAATATGAAAAACATAAATCACTCACGTAAATAAATCAGATATTTCCGCCTATAGTTTCAACCACATCCGGTGGTATCTTTCAAGGAGAGTGCAGGACGCTCGCGGTTGCGTCTCGCCTCGCACGCCTATACTTTAAGATTCTATCATAAATTAAGATATAGCGATACACATTTACTAGACGAGACAAAAGCCCATTGATAGATAAGAATTCTCAAAATAAATTTAATTAATTGATTTCAAAAAAAAAATTGAAATTATCATTTGGTAGTAGAATCAGTCATATTAGTAATTAATAGTAATTTTTAAAGAAATTCATTATAAACCGTTGCCTATCGACTGTAAAAACAGAAACCCGTCATAACGTGTCTCATTTAGACTCCGCCCATATCCGAAATTATTTATTACGAATTATCAAAAATATCGATCCCGCCGTTTCGGTGATTAGCAGGTACAAAAGAGAGTCTAGCAATGGCTGCTACAACAGCCATTCTATAGTCGATACTCGGAAGCGGGGTGGATGGATGGACTACTTTTCTATAGACTTCCAAAAAAAGGTAGAGGTATTCAATTCGACTGTATATTTTTTTTATGTTTGCTACCACGTAACTTACGATAGGGTGAACCGATTCTCAAAATTCTTTTTTGTTTGAAAGCTGGTGCTTCCCGTGTGGTCTCATTTAAATTTCATCGAATTCAGTCCAGTAGTTTTTGATTTACACTCCAATAACGGATTTTTACCAAACTAATAGAATGGAAGTCGGTATTAAATTTTTCTAATTGCACTTGTGGACACATAGACTACTTGTTATCCTGAGTATTTAATTAAATTATAAAAGAACAAGTAAATGGCCTGATATTTAGCGCCATCCCCAACCATAATACGCTTAATCCTGAAACAGGAACGATAAGCCTAGCTCAACACCAACTATAACTTATCTGTGATAACAGATAGTTTTGCTATCATTCGTATAGTTTCAAATTTACTAATCCATATAATAAATACTGTAGATATGTACTAATATGTGTTATTATTATCTCATTATACATCGATATATAGTCGATAAGAAACTGATATATAATTCCCAATGTGTAAACGTATATTAATCTAGGTCGTCGTATCTTTTACTACTCGTAGCTGCGCTAGCTCGCGGCTCTCCTTGCACGGTGCTTTAGCAAAGGAATATTTTTCGTATGCAATAATCCTGCGAGTACAAGCCCTGCCCATTCCAAATTTTATCCAAATCCGGAAAACAACATCACCTTGTATACGCTCGAACGTCGAGACGGGCAAATCGTACGCCTAATGGTACCTCAGTATTACGCTGATCAGGCATCGTCTGGAGTAGTACAGTTTTTGCGTGGCACTGCAATGCACTCAGTAACTTCTCTGCTACTGAAGCCTCACTCTCTTCCACTGAGGTGGTACCAACCACGGCGGTTTGCTGTACAAAGATGCTTAGGCATCTCAGCCGTAGGACGTCCACTGCTGAACATATGACTCCCTCACCAATTTCCAAAGAGACCGGTTGGAAGCGGCCTGCATCCAACAACGTCGTCATGCTGCCTTTATCGGGTCGTCTGTCTACGCTGCGCTTGCCGGTCCGTGATTACCACTCTAGAACCTTCCGGCCTCATCAGCCATCTGTTCTGCGTGCTATGTGTCCTGCCCACTGCCACTTCACTGGCTTATCTTCTGGGCTATGTCGGAGACTTTAGTTCGTCTATGGATCTCCTCATTTCTGATTCGATCACGTAGAGAAACCCCGAGCATAGCCCTCTCCATAGCTGGTTGTGCGACTTTGAGCTTATCTATGAGGCCCATAGTAAGAGACCATACAACACAAACAAACACGAAACAACAGGAGACAAAGATGTCTACCAAAGTACTCGAGTTACTTCGCCAGTTACGATACGGAGGAAATATTCTTTAAATATATCCCCTAACAGAGTAACATTATGAAGGGCCTATGTGTTGTTCCAGGGACTGGAAGTCTCATTGACAATTTTCATTATAATCCGTTGTTTCTTATTTATAATTACATCACGCACTTTCGCATTTATTATTAATTATTATATTTAGTATTCTACTTCCTATCATGTCCTGTCATCTATATCTATACAGATAAATACAATTGAAACGTCTGTTTGTAATTCCAAAATAACAGCTTTTCACTAAATACATATGAAAGTACATACGATACATACAAAATCAATTAAATTTTTTGTCTGTTTGTTTATTCCGGCAGGGCTATTATGTATCTCAGTTGCTAACAAATGTTGATTGAAATCTTGAAAATGGCGGCCCTATGGCAGTTTTGGCAACTCCAGTAAGCAGAAATGTTAGTAAGTTGATCACTGAAGCTGACAAAAGTGACATGGAGCGGCCATTTTTTCAGATTTCAATCCACATTTATTAGCAACTGAGATACATAATAGCTGATTTTATAAGGAGTAACTTAGGCTAACTTTTATAGTATCTTCATCATCATCATCCATCACCACGAAAGTATGTTTGCTCCTAGTTTAACACTGGAACGGCAGACGGACCTGGGACGGAGAGGTGTGGTGCGTCAGCGCCCAATTTGAAGAAAAATCCGGTGTCGCCCGGTTAGACCTACATGTGGAAAAGTCCTTTCGAGGCAAATAAGCAGTTCATTGAGATAACTTATAATCTGTTTACTATAGGATTACCACTTATAACAGTAGGATAATGCAACGGATAGTTCCCAAGGGATCCCAATACACTTCAACCGCGTCGCGAGGAAATTTGACTTGTTATTGACAAAAAAAAATACTCTAAGTACTTCTTAGATAATAAAAATCTCTATAAGGTTTGACATTTAATTTAATTAATTGACACAAGCGACTTATCAAACAATTATATCAATTGACCTTCTTAATAATTATATCTAAAAACAGTTTGTATTATTTCTAATTACTGCCTGTTAATTTTTTTATTATTTTTGCGTAGATTCTAAAAACACATTAGTATTATTCTTGTATAAACCATTTGCATGCCGTTTAGGTAGAGTTTTATTGGAACTGTAACATGTGCTTTAACAACTCTGCAATATTGTACCCAAAACTGTAGCAAATAAAATATACATTCATTCAAATTCGAGTAATCTAACATATCTTAGCTTTAAGATACATCGTAATTAGTACAGTCTCAAGTACTGCAAACAATTCAAGGTAACAAAACACGATCGTTTTTCACTTGCATTCATCGACAAGGATTTGCCGGTTCGGTAATTGTTTATCGGGCCGGCAAATTGTGATAACATGCCAAATACAAAGAAACAAACGTAAAAAAGGTCTTACCCAGTTCCAAAACTCGACGCAATGCGCTTGAATCATCTCAAAACGCAACGAGTTACAAAAACAGCAAGCTATACTGTTATCACATTTTATATTAACCATGACTGTATATGTCCAAATCTTAGCTCAAGTCCAAAAATCTATCAGATTAATTCCAAGTTTCTTATAACCGAGCATATGACACTGCATAATAAGTTAACAAGTTCAAAACACCATTTATACGAATTATCACAAACTGTTACAACATCGGTGTTGGCACAATGGCATAAGAAACAAAACTGGCATATTTACGGATAAACTAAATAATATGAGCTGATAACAAGTGAGGCGTGACTAATAGGTTCTTAGTATTACCTATAGGTAACACTGTAGCCGGTATCGATACTTAAGCCGCTAAGTTCGAGAATACGTATAATTGATATCGTCTACTTTAAAAGAGCAATTCTTGTATATATTACTTCATCTGTCGAACGACCCGCACTCAATAGAAATTTTACTGTTATATTGACAATCGACAGGTGAGGTTTAATCTGAATTGAAACGGCTCCAGCGATTTTTATGAAATATAATATGCAGGGGGTTTCGAAGGCTATAAATCGATCTAGCTAGGTTTCATGTTTAGAAAACGTTTTATCCGCGTTTTCAGGAGAAAAACCACAGTTTGTTCATTGCGTTCAAACCATACGGCGTAACAGTCGCATTGCAAAATCCTGAATCGCGGTGACAAGATTCTCACGGAACATGTGTTGCTACTTTTTATTCGTATCTAAATAGAGCAAAGTTCGGTATTCTAGCTACTTTTCTCTTTAGCTTGTCAATGTCATTTTCATCTACACTAATATCTAAAACTAATAGCTTAAAATAATGTATAATGATTATTATACAGCGAATGTATAGTATTAGTGTAGATATTCAAGAATCGTCTGCAAATATATCTATTAACTTTTCTCGATTAAGAACCGTCAATAACAGCTATACATATAAGGACCATGCTCATGGTCAATACTTAGATAAAAATATAAGCGTTATAAAGGGGATAAGTTAGTACGGAGAAGACTATAGACGTACTTAATACATATATACTATCTGTTGAGCCTAGTATTTTCTTTTAAGGTAAGCTATTTTAATAAACACTCGGGTGTTTGGTCCCATTTTTTGGAATATTTTAGGTTTTCTCAAAATAAACATTTTAAAGTGAAATCTTATTTAAAAGAGTAAAAGTTTTTTTAGGTACTTTCTGATATCTGTGTGTGACCGTATGACATTGTGGTGTGTTGGCATTAGCTGTAAGCCATTCTGTATTGAATTAAATAAGTAAATAAATAAATAATTTAATAGAACTTTGTAGTATATGTAGTCCACTGTTATAATATGGATAGATATAATGATAGTATTTATAGAAAAGATTAAATAAGCATTTGAACTTGAATTACTGGAGAAAAAATTTGGTTTTATTTAATTAATTAAAGTAAATTATTTAATTTAAAGTTACCTTTTTGGCTTATATTTATTATTATCTTAACTTTGGAAGCCCATAACAAATTATTTACGTATCATTATGCTCTAACAAGTGCCTGTGATTGATCAATACTTCGAGGACTAAAACCAAATAAAAAAATTATTCGGAAACATGTATACCGAAAATAGTTGTATTGGATAAATATGTAAAATTTAGAGAATTCCTAGAATAAAACAAAATAGATGTTAAAAACTGTGTTAGGACCTTCTATTTGTATTTGTATTTTGCAACCTACACGCCCATTGAGTTTGACTTTCCGTCCACTCAAACATCCTGTATATTAAAACATCGAACAAACCTCTGAATCCGCTTTCGGTACAAACCAAACAATTCTTTTTTGGTGTCATTAGCATTGCATTACACAATCAAATTACTACGAAATCAATAAAACTTCGATCAATATTTACACAAATCGTACCTGCTAACTTGGCAGCACCACGCCTCTTAAGTACCTATTGAACACTTATTTTTCTGATCCGTGACAGCGCTCATGAAGTATGGCGAAGGGACACAAACAAATGCAGGCAGTGCGTCATTGCTCGGATGACAGTTGTGGATTAAGCAGGTCAAGATATGAGATTTTAGGAATTTGTTTGTCATTTGTAGTGCAGTCTAGATATTGTCAATGATTATTGAAGAAGACGTCTACGCAACGTAAGCCATTTAGATCTATACTAAGCGCACATCACGGCTCCATCCGTATTGAGTATGACTTGACTACTCCACGGAAATAACAAAAATAATATTAATACCGCAGGTGTGGCTTTGTGGCGAGCCATCGGTGAGTGGCGACACCGTGAACCCCGACTCTCCTTGGGGCTAAATGATGCCCCCTGACCCCCAGCTTGCCTTAATTGGTCGTCTGGGGGTGGAGACGCAAGAGCAAGTAACAAAAAGCTCCAAGGGTGGAAGTGTTGGCGATAAAGCCGGTAGTAGCGCTCTAGTGAAACCGCAGAACACGTCGCGACATCCTTTACCTACCCACACCAACGTCGCCCTTTTGGCTCCATTGATGGTGGCCCTTATGGGGCCGGTTTAGTGGGTGGCAAGTCACCACCTGCCTAAATATTTTAATATGAGACTGAAATTGGCAGGTGCCCAAGTTTCGTCCATAGCCCACTATCTCCCGTATCAATAATAAGTTCATAACAAATAGTCTTGTCATTTTACTCACTTTTGTAATAGATATATATACCTACCATGTCACCGTCATCCTAAATTCTGATTTTATACACTATTGTATATGTTTTTTTTTTTTAAATCAATGTTTGTTTAGGAGCTTTTCCCAACAGGGTATGCCAGACATTGAAATTTATAGAGAGAAAAATTCCATCCTCGGACGGTATGCCAGTCCCCATCGTACCCTTAACTAACTTAATTGGCTACAAACTTAAACTTGACTTAAAACTTATTTCTTAAAAAACTTATATAGGGCTTTCGCCGCATTACACGCAGGTGAACCTAAAATACTAATAAATTAACCTAAATCTAATTTGTTTATACAAAAATTATTAAAAAGATCTTCTCTTTCTCTATCATTTTTCGGGCATTCCATAAGAAGATGGTATGGTATGGTGGCGCATATAGAAATATTGTAAATAAATTATTATATGAAAAGGAAATGAATATTGTGAATAATATTATAATAACTTTTACCCCTGTACCGGTTTTCGCCTTTCTAACTCCAACATTAGAAACGGCGTCTTCTTACCAATATTATAAATGCGAATGTTTGGATGGATGGAGTTAGTTACTCAATCACTCCAGAACAAATCTGGATGAAATTTGGTATGTAGATAGATGAGGCACTGGGATACCTTCATCATCATCATCACAGATCACCACACGGGTGTACGCCCATGTCCTAACAAAGGGTACATAAAGAGCTGGTTATGCTATGCGATATTTTCTTATTTATTATATGCTATTATTTGCATATGTGTAGTAAATCTGCAATAAGGCAGTGACTGGCACAAAATCATGAAATACAATTCTCGCTTTGTAGTCTTGTTTACATGCAGACATATATTCTATTACTTACGCAATTGTCGCCCCGGGGGGAAGGGCGACAATCGTGAAAGGTTACACGAAGAAACTTTTATATGCTCATTTCGATAATCGAATATTCGCGTCGAGAAACTATCTCCGTCTAAATGGGCCTTTAATGTAGGCTGTATCAAAACCAAGTCCTTGAAATCATATAAAGGTGATGGCATATAAAATAGGAATCTTCTAAAAGTCCAGCAGGCCTAGACAAAATTCAAACAGGTGTGCTACCGCACACGCTACAGATAAAAATGTGTCTACGAACTTAGCGCGTGTCGCGTGACTTTTCCACAGGTAATGTCTACGCCTTACATTTTGAAGTGGTCGTTTGGCATTAACGATAACATAAAATTCTTTTGTCTACATCTGCTGTGCAGTTTATAAAAGTTTAGCCCTATTCATATATTGTTACATTATACATCATTTTGTTTGACCTTTGACGTACCAACGCTTCTAGTATAAACTAGACATAGAATACATACTTAATACCAGGATGTCCCTATCTAATCAATTGATCACATCACAGATCTCTTTAGATAAAGTTCGTCGCAATATACAATACTACAAAACAAACAAGAAACAAGTTTGTATGCTCAAGCACACACATCTGTGAAATAACACTTACATATAGTTTGCATAATCGAATCAAATAGCTCGGGTTGTGGAGTTTGTTGACAAATACAGACTGTGTACAACCTGGAGGGCAATTCTACTATTTCACAACGTTCAACAACTTATCCCGCTGCAACTGAAGTTCGACTCCAGTTGTCGTTCGATCATCACCCAAAACCATTCTCCTATTTTTTAACTGACTTAATAAAAGAAGAATGTTCTTTGTTCGACTGAATGTATTTTTTCATGTATGTTTACCGATTTCTCTCCCATTTGTGGACCGATTCTCAAAATTATTTTTAGCTGAAAGAGTATACTTCCAAGGTGATCCCATTTAAATTTCATCAAATTCGGTCAAGCGTTTCTTGAGTTACAATCTAATAACTGAAAAGTGTTTTGCCTATCTTGATGATATCCCTGCTACGAGTATTGACCGTGAATCAATAATCCCGTAAGTAGTAAGGGTCACTAATAATAGGTAAAAAAATGTTTTACAAAAAAACTGAACCAACTTCAACACTAAAAAGTGTCATCTTTTTTCGACCGACTTCCAAAAAAAGAGGAGGTACTCAATTCAACTGTATTTTTTATGTTTGTTACCTCATAACTTTCGACTGGGTAAACCAATTCTCAAAATTCTTTTTTTGTTAGAAAGCTGGTGCTTTCATTTAAATTAGGTCCAGTAGTTTTTGAGATACACTCCATTAACTGAATAGAATGGAAGTCGGTATTACATTTTTCAAATTGTATAGACAAACTTGTTATAGACAAATTGGAACGTAACGTCATCTTAAACACTAATATATATGTTATTGTACATTAACGAATGTGAGTTAGTGTCGCGTTTATGATTTATCATAATAGAATATAAAGATTTCATTGTCAACAGAAACGTAACTGCAGCTGGACTGTTTTTCAATAGCAGAAAAAACCCATAAAAGCCACTGTTCAGCTACGATTCGATTACAATATATTTAGTGGACTCGATCCCCTGGTGTGTTGATCTTATTGATCTTCAGAAATCTGTCGGAGCTTATGCAAAGGATCCTTATGTAATAAGGTTCTGGACTTTGTCGAAATAAATATTACTATTTTATAGTAATATTTATTTCGTATTTTAGCTAGTCCAAGCGAGCGGAGACTGCACAAAAGGCACTTTACAAAGATACTGCGATAAAAAATAAATAACACTAAGCAAAAGGTTCATTCAAATTCAAATAATATAATAAAATATGAAGTAGAATCTTTTATGCTATTTTAAACTGTTACCAAAGTCGTGTCTGTTATTATTTATTTTATTTATTTTATTTATTCTGTTATTATTATTATTACAAGTTCACGGGAAGACTGAAGAATGCGGGACAACATGGTGTATGTAACTGCGCCGAAATATCGGGAGCTCATTCCACAACCTTACCACGGTAAATATCCCGTTAATAATCATATAACTTTAATTTTCAATGAATTACGGAAACCGGGAAATCCGTGTAACTAATTTGATCTACCGTAACACCAATGAGAAAAACTTTGCGCAGTCGTCAAAAACAAAAGGCACGCTTTAACTGTCCCTCTGCTATTAGTCTATACTACTACTACTAAAATAAAATCCCCAATTATTTAGGGATGATTTCAAATAAGCGACTATAGATCATAAAGTCACTCAGGTAATGAGTATGGAGAGCTTCCTACAATAAAGTTTTGCACGACAATATAATTCCGTTATTAGACGAGGTCATAGTTAGTACTACCTGTGCCTGCGGTTTCACCAGCGTGGTGCTGGATGATGAAAGTATCCTATGTGTCAATCCATCGCCTCATCTACCTACATACCAAATATCATCATAATTGGTCCAGCCGTTTGACCGTGAAGAAGTAACAAACATACAAACACACAAACTTTCGCCTTTAATGAGATGTAAAGCGCTCACTTTTTTCACTTCCTACTTCAGAACAGAATACGGTAATAGCAGCACATTTTGTTTGGCGGAAAAATACCTGGTTATGGAAAACAATCTCTTGAAGAAATACCACTTAGTACTCGTAAAGTGAAATTATTGCATATCAGCTTATCATCTATGAAGGGACCGTTTCTTATCGGAACATACTCATACTCAATTATTTATTGCAATCATATGTACATTGTATTAGATATTACAGTTAAGATAGTAAACATATGACCCTATTTGGGTGTAGCAATATGGTTTATGAGCGGGCCGATTCATTCAAGTTAATCAAAATAATTATTATTTTAAAACAAAAAAACATTAAATGCATGAATCATTCATAAATTCTTTCAAGTTAAGCCCATCACACACGATGAAGATACTATAAAATATAAATTATCTTAGAGCAGATTCGGACATATCGCTCACCATATAATTCAATGAGCGACCACACACGGTGAATATACTATAATATTTTACCTTAGAGTAGCTTAAGATGCCACCGATATTCGAAATGCATGTTAACATACGCTAAGACTACTGCAGATCATGAAGACATCTTAATATAGTGTCCGATACTGATCTTAAGATCAAATACAGAATGTTGACAAAACCGTTGCAGTAAATGGACGTCTGGTCTTCAGTTACCGAACAAATTTATATTTTCTCAATAAAAACTAATAAAGCTTCACATTATCTTATGTACCTATTTTGTTTCAAACCCGTAGAAAAAAAATTGTAAATAAAAATGTAACTAACGTCTGACTAACGCGAATGTGTCAAACAAAGGAAATCATCGAAAAAGTGAGACTTTCTATCTACTCGTACTAACCGTACTAACGGTATGACAATTTCATTGACAATTCAATCTTAGTAGAATTAAAAAAATGTTCTATGGGCCTAACCTCCATAGGTTTTTCTAGATTGTAGGTACTACGTATATATCAATCAAACTAGGTAACTACTAAATCGATGTTAGTATTCTTGATGAAATAAGGCTATGTTATATTATTAGACTAGCTGCAGCCGCGACTTCGTTCGCGTGGCCCTTTAATTAATGCTTTCAGTATAAACCCCATCAAATAGGTCCAGCCTTTTCAGAAAATACCCGGATTATAGAGGCAGACAGACACACAATTAAAAACTGGTAGGTATCGTGCAAATAACCATATGAAGTGCAAGAAAAAGCTGTTTTTTTTTCTGAAAGATCATTGTAAAGTTTAAATTCACTACTGTGTTTCCTGTGTTTTATGTGATCTTCTATCAAGATTTTTCGTTTATTACTTTTAGCTAGTATGACGGTTATATCATATTCACAGTCCCAATCATCATCTGAGGAACTGTCCAACAGGTCTAGCAACAAAATACGAATCATCGCAAAATACAAAATATGAACACTCTGTATATTACAGTATGAACGATCGAGACGAGCGGCTCCCGAGACGGACTCCGATAGAATGTACGCTTGCTATATATTATAGTATCTCCGCCGTGTGTGGTGGGTTAAGTTAACATAACTTTACATTCGACGCTATAATATATATTATCTTGTCGTGTGCGATGGGCTTTATAGTAGCATTTTGTTATTAGTAGATCTTTTAGACGCTTTGTAAAAATATAATCCCTTTCTTCAGCATTTAAGTTGTTTAGTATTTTATTGAATATCTTTATTGACATAACATTTGGGCCAGAACTGTGCATTTTTAATTTAGATACAGGTAGTACTAACTTATATTTAGATCTGGATACCGCCAACGTAGGTCAGTTTGTATAATAAAGAATTGCTAGAGAGGACAAAGTGCTAAGAAACAACAGTATGGACGTAATTATCTAACAGACTGTTGTTGACTTTGCAAAGTTCTTGTTAAGCAATCCTTCGTGGAGTAAGATATTTGTATTTCAAATTCTTCGAAGTAATGAAGGATAATCTACGCAACGCTAATTAGCTTTAAAAAGCTTGTGCGCGTATAATATGCCATCTTATCGGAAACGTGCAAATATTTATTATTTCGAATTTCTGTGGAAATGCGGCACGTTCATAGAACAAGTCTTGGTTTTATTTACGAGTAACTTCCTTAATTATTATTTTTTATCAGTGTGTAATTAATTTATTAATCACTTGCTTACATCAGTTTTGAGCTGAAATTTGGCTCATGTAATTGGTTGGTTTTTTGTTTTTTGGTTGTTCATTGGTGACAAAACAATGTTATGGTACCGCGGAGCTGGTCTGATGATGGAGTCGGAAGGCAACAACACGACATAACATAAATCATCCTCGTTATCGGACTGTTCTGAACAGGTGAAACCATAGAAAGTAATATCTCTTTTTCTTTGGTTTACAGTACCAATTACCAATTTTAAAGCTGGTCTGAAAAAACAATTTTCACTATTGTAAAACATTTGAATATGTGGCCTGGTGCAAAAGCTAGTTTCCAGCTTAACTTCGAAAGTTTCAGACCGCCCTAACGACTGTTGTCCTGAACAAACAAGCAGGACAAACCGGTTTCCCATGTCGTACGATACACGGCAGAGCTCAGTAGAAAATACCACAAACGGCCACCCATCCAAGTCATAACATCAGTAAGAATTGCTAAACTTTGTCTATTAATTAAGAACGATAAGGCTACATCCATTGCGAGAGTTTCATTTAGGTTTTCTATTTCTAAAACTCGGTGATGTGAGCTAGTCGTCCGCTTGATGTTAACTGCCCATGATAATTCAGTGCCATTCAGAATTTGAAACTACAAAAGTTCAAACCCCGCATGGGCCTGCGCTCGTCAGCCTAAGATATAAGATGTTAAATTTATTGCCCTGTAATGTCACTGGAAACATTGCCCTTTAACGGAACTCAGTAATGTTTGCACACTACTGGTTCGCAATCGAATTACTGGCAAAGATGTTGATTCTCTAAATACAATTGAAGTCAGCATTTGAATAAATTGGAACCAGTAAGTAATTACCCAGAATCCTTGCGCATGTTTTTTTAAGTGCCAATCTGTGAAATGAACGTGGGCTGTTGTTTTGAAGATCGTTGACATATTAATATAAACTTAGTGAAAGCTAGCTTCTATTTCCTCGTGGGCTCAAAACTTGGCCTCGCTTCGGGCTTTATTGTACACCCTTACAGGCACCAGTACAGAAAGATACGATAATGAGCAAAGATTTAAAGATTGCATTTCGTAAGAGACAATTACCAAACTAAATATCGTTTGTTTGCGCAATTTATCGAATGCCTCAACTTGATATTTTCTTTATAAACATTTTACGCCATTATCATCTCTACATGTCTTGCAAGTGAGTTTGCACGTGTTTGTAAATCGTTGACGCAGCATACTTATTTTTAGCTTTAGATTTATCATCACGTTTTTGATTTTGCTTTATACTGCGTTTTGTAGAAATAGAAGCGAGATGGTATCAAGGGCAAAGTACAAAACTCTTTACAATAATATTTAATAAAAATAGTTTAAAATATTTGTCGATTATTACGATAAAAATACTTTATTACTACTAGTATTCAAACATTTTGCAATTTTAGAGAGAAAAATTACATCGTCAGACGGGATTCGAACCCGCGTCATCTGACTATTTCTGTTAGATGCCATGAGCGCTATGCCCATCCGAGAATCGAATTCATCTTTCTAGTTGACTTTATTCATCGTACGGCGACGGAGTGCCATCACGTTGTAGGCTTTATTCGAACGATTTTTTAAAAAACTTAACTTGCTATTTTGGATTCGCTAAGCAGGCGTTAGTGCTTCAAAAAACATATAATAAAAATTCTATATTCACCCCGTATACGAAACCTTTTTTTTATTTGTAAATAATACAACCATGTATTATAAATAAAAATCTTATATAAAAGATTATCATATATCTCGTTCTAGTATAACGATATTATAATGTTGATGACTAACTGTGGCAACACTGGGGCTAACAGCTGATTTGAATTTGTTATTACTATTTTATTGTTAAAATATATTTATAATTTATTTCTGGATCTAAAAACCAATTGGTCATTAAGTAAAATAAGTGTTATTATGAAATAAGTGTTATACTCAACGTTTTTGTGCATAATTTCTATACAAAACGAAATTCGAAAAGTGATAGTGACAGTTCTACTCGAGTAACCGGCATAATTTAGAAAAAACTGTAAACGTTTAGGTGTTATTTACGTGTTGTTCTGTCGTGTACAGGTATGTTATTTTAACTTTGTTTATCATACTTTATTTACCGTCTGAATACAATATAATTAGAAACCTACATAGAATTCGGACATAACCTAACATACCTGTTTACAACAAGCTACACGACTTTACCTGGTTTCCTTATTTTATTATCTTCACACAACTCAGATTAGTAGGTACTTATTATATATTAGATTAAAATGATGACTCGCAGTGCTTTGGCTCGCCAGGAGGCGTCCAAACTCCAAATGGCTTTGAGGGAATTGCAATCTGCGAAAAAGTTGTGTGATGAAATGAATAAGGAACGAGATGATAATGAACGGGAACTTCTTGAATTAATAAGTAGAAATAAGACCCAAAAAATTGAAATGGCTGAGTTACACACTCAACTGTTGGTTGTAACTGATGCTCGGGACAGGCTCCAGCTTGTTGTGGACGGGTTCAAAAACTGTAGCTTAGAGTATGAAAACGCTCTCACTCGAATTAATTCACTAGAACATCAGCTACAGGAGGCATATACTATTATCAATAACATTGAGATAGCTAAACTTAACATCACTGCCTCTTTGAACCAAAGTTTATTTGACGAGTTGGTATGCAGTGCCCCGAGCATGGTTTCTGCTGCAGTTAATACTAAACCAATGGATACAATTGACCTAACCAATGACAGTGTAGTAACACCTAGCACTATCCCGAAGTCTAACTGCAGCAAAAACAAACTAAAAAAATATGTAAAAATTAACAATTATATTAAAAAAACTCAAAAACTTGTAAAAAAACACAAATTTTTCATCAAAAATGTTAAATTAAATGGAGAGCGTCTTCGTCTGTTAGATACGTTGGAAATGTATGCTTCTAAATTAGAAAATAATACATTGCAATATGAAAGTGACACACATAACTTGAAATGTGAGATTGACTCTCTAGAGGAAAAGTTAAAATCAATTAAAAATAAGTATGAACGCTCAGAAAAACAGCTAAAAGAGTACATATTGGCAATGAATGAGATGATTAAATGTCATTCTACTGGCAATCCTGTATACAATGATAACATAAAGAACCGATTATCGCTGGATCATTCATTGCCATCATGTAGTCCTAAAATAGTGCGAACATGTAAAAATGTATGTCAAGATACAACTTTAACAAGTAGTTCCCAAAATACAAATAGTATACCATCAACTATAGACAAACCAAAAATTGTAATATTTAGTGATGAAATTGGCAAAGACATGGGTCACTTATTGTCAAATACATCCAAGGGACATAATGTAATAAATTACTGTACACCTGGTCTATCATATCAGGAAATTATGAATAGAATTTTTACTTATAGCTTTAGCCCCAACACAACATTATTAATTTTAATAGGAAATAGGGGGAATGTAAACAAAAAACAAATAATTGATTTCAACAACCGTCTATCTAATCTTACAGTAGATAATGTCATAATGTTTACATTTCCCTATAGTAATAGTTTGCCACAGGTGGAAAATGATATTAGATATAAGCTTAATTTGACATTATACACTATATGTAATAATAATTTTAATGGAGATAAATTTAATTTAATTGACATTAATAATTATATAAAAAAATTCTTCTTGACAAAAGATAATTACTATCTTTCTAATTATTATAAAAGACAGATAGCTGTGTCGCTATCATATTTATTTGATATTACAGCCAAAAATTTGGCTAACAAGGTTGCTTCTATTGAGCAATCCAATTGTATTGACAATGCTTCTATTGAGCAATTTGACATTTTTAATTCAGCCAATTGCTTGGCTACTAATGACATTGTACATAATTTAAATTAGTGCCTAAGACAATAGAGACAACCTCTTGCATTAAATCAATCAATATTGTTCATCAGAACATTCAAGGTATGATGGGCAAAGAGTTGGAACTGGAATTGTTTATAGATGATAGCAAAATAGATATTCTTTGTATTACTGAACACTGGCTTAAAAAGAACCAACTCTTATTTAATTTTAATAATCATCTAGTTGCTAGCTCCTTCAACAGAGAAAAATCTATACGTGGTGGCTCTTTAATTATTACAAATAAAAATATAAAACTCAAAGAACGAAAAGACATTGTGAGCCTATCTGTTGAACGAGTAATAGAAATGTCCTGTATTGAGTTTGAGCAGTTCCTTGTTCTATGTGTATACAGACCTCCATGCTCACCATATGATGATTTTGAAAAGTGCATGGAGGAAACATTAATTAAGCTTTCTAATACAAATAAATCAATGATTATCTGTGGAGACTTTAATATTAATTTGCTAGAAAATAATCAGACAGTGGATAAATTTTTGTTACTGTTTAAATCTTATAATATGTACAATATTTTCTTGGAACCAACTAGGATAACAGCCACAAGTTCCACCTGCATAGACAATATATTTACTAATCTAAAACCTATTAAAAATTTCATTATAAATAATCTAGAATCAGACCACTGTGGTCAACTAGCAGTGTTTCCAAGAAAAACAAACAAACCCCAAAGCAAATATGTTAGCTTTGTTCCAATAAATGCAAGCCGCCTAGAATTGTTAAGAAGTAATATATCCCAGAAAGTGCCAGAGTTGACCAGTCACAATGACCCAAATATATTATATAACTCACTGTTCCATCTTATCAGCGATGAATTTGGCAAAGTGTTTGTACCAAAAACAATATCTGTTGGTAATCGTGCTAAGTTTAGTGAATGGGCAACTCCAGGAATTTATAAAAGTAGGCAAAAGTTATATGAATTGTACCATGAAAAATCGCATAATCATAATCCTGTATTTTTGGAATATGTCAAACGTTATTCTAAGTTATTTAAACGAGCCTGTTCCTCAGCAAAATCTATTTATTTAAGAAATAAGATCAAAAATTCTGTTAATAAAATAAAAATGACGTGGAACATTATAAACAGTGAAACTGGTAGAAATACAGTGCGTAATCGAGACTTTAATTTAAAAATTAATAATAAAGATGTAAGAGCAGATTTGGAGGTAGCGGCCGAGTTTGAGAAATTTTTCACTAATATTCCTTCTTTAACAACCAAAACTCTAAAATCTTCCTCCATTTCTGCTGAGATCTTACTTAAACAAAGTGTAACTGAATGTGACACAACTTTTAAATTTTCAGTAGTTAATTGCAAAGATATTGTAAGCAGTTTCAAAAGTCTAGATGCAAAAAAAACGGCAGACCTATGGGGTCTTTCTGTGAAGACCGTTTCTTCAATTATAGATGTCATTGCACCCAATCTAGCAGCTGTGTTTAATAGTTGTGTTGCAAGTGGTGTATTTCCTGACCTAATGAAGCACAGTAAAGTGGTTCCTTTATTCAAATCTGGTAGTACTACTGATCCAACAAATTTTCGGCCTATTTCTGTACTACCTACGCTAAGTAAGATTTTCGAAAAAATCATATTACATCAATTAGAAACTCATTTTAGTGCAAACAAAATTTTCCATAAAAATCAATTTGGGTTTACAAGGAATCGCTCTACTATAGACGCAGGTATAGAACTAATAAAAGATGTGTTTGATGCCTGGGAGAACTCTCAAGATGCCTTAGGTGTTTTTTGTGACTTATCTAAGGCATTTGACTGCGTCCGACATGATATACTTGTCAGGAAATTACAACACTACGGTATTAGGGACATGGCTCTCAACCTTTTGACTTCATATTTAAATGGTAGAATTCAAAGGGTTGACATAAATGGTAAAAAATCGCCCGGCTCTATAATCTCAATGGGCGTTCCACAAGGTTCAATACTAGGGCCGTTCTTGTTTTTAATCTATATTAATGACTTACCTTATTATGTAGAGAAGAATAACGAGATTGTATTGTTTGCAGATGACACTTCACTGTTATTTAAAATTAAAAGGCAGTTACTAAACTATGACGATGTTAACAATGCATTAGCTAAAGTTGTGAATTGGTTCAATACAAATAATCTTCTCCTCAATGAGAAGAAAACTAATTGTATAAAATTCTCGACACCAAATGTGAGACAAGTAGAATCCAATATACAATTGAATGGAACAGGGTTGGACCTTGTGGAGTCAACAGTCTTTTTAGGAATTACTATAGACGCTAAATTGCAATGGGGTCCCCACATTAAAAAATTGTCTAGTAGGCTCAGTTCAGCAGCTTATGCTGTTAAAAAAATTAGACTATTAACTGATGTAGACACAGCTAGAATAGTTTATTTTAGTTATTTCCATAGCGTTATGACTTATGGCATACTGCTCTGGGGATGTTCTACAGATATTAATTCTATTTTTATACTGCAAAAAAGGGCTATACGAGCAATCTACAGTTTGGCTCCCAGAGTTTCCCTTAGACAGAAATTTAAAGACATAAACATTCTAACTGTTGTCTCTCAGTTTATCTATGAAAATCTAATGTATGTAAAGAAAAACATTAGCAGTTTTGATAAAAGGAGTGATGCTCATTCCATCAACACGCGAAATAAGCACAAGCTATCCGTACATGTAACGCGTCTCCACAGAATAAGTCATTCTTTTATGGGACAATGTATACGATTTTATAATAAAGTTCCCAATGTTATCCGAGATTTGCCTATTAATAAGTTTAAAATTGCTATTAAAACTAAACTCTGTCAAAAAGGTTATTACAAAATTTCGGATTACTTGGAGGATAAAACAGCTTGGGACTGATCACTCCAGGATCTATCTACTCGTGTACTAAGATGTCAAAGTGTAGCGTGTCTTGCCCTACTGATACCATTATTATGTTCTCTTTTGTAAGGCAACACACTGGAGCTAATATTTGTAGTACCTAAGTAAAAACATTGTAAAAACATCTATATAAAAAGAATGGCCCCGAGTTTCTTGCCGCTTCTTCTCGGTTGGCTCTATGTATTTTGGAACGCGGCGGTAGGCTTTAAAGTACATTTTAATGAAAAATTGACGTTCATAAGTGCGTCTTTGATGCCTAAATTGAATAAATGATTTTGACTTTGACTTTGACTTAATTTCTTTACCATAATATTAGTTTATGCAACTGTCATATAATGGAGAGGGTATTAAAAAATGAGTGTAGTTTTTTGAACGAGCCGCAGGCGAGTTTCAAAATAAGATTACACGAGTGTTTTAATACCTAATTACCTATATGCAGTTGCATACACTTCTTTATTTAATCTCATGACATTTTTGCTACTAAAGTTTTATACAACAAAATATTACTCAAATTCGTATGTACGAAATAGCGCCAAAATGGAAAAAACCTTCTTGTTTGTATGGCTTGTGCGGCGTAACCACAGTTTTGCAAATATCAGTGGAAAAAGTGTGTTATTGGTCTATTGGCTCGGAACCAGCGCGCTCACCACAGATAATGTGTACTTAAATTGAATTGAAACCTCCTTGGTCGGGACACATTGTACTTTAATAATTAAAACATTGTATTAAAGCATTGTTTTGTTAGGAGAATAATGCTTTAATTTAATTTTCTTAAAGAAGTATGTAAATAAAATATGCCAATAAAACTCTGTATTTCATTATTAGATTAGAATATTACCGAATGAGATTATATAAATAATATTCTGTGTGGTCACTTTTATTCTTGCGAAACTTATTATTAATTAATAAAAACAAGAAGAGCAGAGAAATTTAAATTATCAAATTTTCTGAAAATCGTAAAAATAATATTGTCTAATGTTACTGACCACTGGAAGGCATTATTGTTATTTTAAATATCCTCCATGTTTAATTGGGGCCAACAAAGTTATTAAAGCTCATGTTGACTATTTGTAGGTTTGATTTCAAAATTTCCAGGTCCTTCAAACCTAAAAAACCTAAAAAAAAGTTATGTAGTATGAAATTTACTTTTCTTTCGAGCTATTCGAGAGACATCAAATAATGAGTTTTATAACAAAGCTGACATATGTTGTTCTGGCACATAGAAAAAGCACTTTTAAATTTCGTCATAGTTCTAAATTCTAATTTACCAAGCAAGTTATCCTATAACTTTTCTATCCCCAAAAAACTAATCGGGCATTTACAAAATAAATAGAAAACGCTGCGAGAAAATATAAGACGGCAGTGTCGCAATGGTTTGGCTCATTATTGCGGAGGTTCTGTCTAGAATTTTTAAAGCCTTGCTGACTAGCGGCCGAGGTTCCATTCATAAGCCTATTGTTATTTTCGTAAACAATTCTACAAAGAGTTAATTACCGTAATGTTTAGGTAAAATGACAATCAAATATGAAATAAAAGTAAAAAGAAACTCACCTGTCCATATCGAGACGAAGCTAAATGCACGTTCCTGTTCTTCAACGAGAAATCCGGCCTCTTTCCCAAACCATAGTCTCTCTTGTTCTGCGATATGAATTTCTTTGGTCTATCCAGTCTTTCCGTGGAGCCCGTCTCGTTCTCATCGTCGGTCCGCTTGGAGGTCGATGGGATCCCTCTGTAAGCCCCTCTGGTCCCTCTGATGGTCTTCTCTGGAGACTTATCCTGCTTCCTTGTGATGAGGTTGTCTTTCCGCTGTTTGCTGTTCCGCAGTGATACATTCGACGACATGTTGTCCATATTTTCTCTTTCATATATCAAATCCTTATATTAATCATGATTATATCCAATATGTAATGCGTATATAAACTGAATAAATAGCAATTCCCAAGCTTTTATAAGTTCATTGGAGTAAATAATTGTAATTACTAAATAAATGTTAGATTAATATGGATTTTAAATCTAATTAATTAATTAATAAATAGCTAGTTCCGTCTTTTCATTCTCTCTCGCTTTGTTGGCATCCTTCTCTGGTTACCGCCCCAAACTATCTTTAAACTATGAAAAGAAAATAAAAAAAAATGTATAACTAAAAAAATTAAACAGTCTTCAGGAAGATTTTGGAAAGTTTTCTTGCAGGTGTTTTGATGTTATCTGGAAACAAACAAATGTATAGGTTAGAGCTGTTTGAATGGTTCATAACCAGTATGATCGCTTAACTTTTTATCGAAGCAATTCTTGTAATCGGAGGTCACGTTAGTAATGCTTTTGCTAAGAGTTATCCTACAACCGAAAAAAAATTACTATATCTATACTAATATTATAAACAGGAAAGATTTGTATGTAAGTATGTTTGTAACGAATTGGCTCAAAAAGTACTGGACCGATTTCAAAAATTCTTTCACCATTAGAAAGCTACATTCACCCTGAGTAACATAGGCTATATAAGATTCCTCATCATCATCATCATCCATCACCGCGAGGGTGAAACCGCGGAGAGCAGCTAGTAAAAAATATACAAAAGAGATGCCTTTTGTATATCTGATCGACAAATAAACCAAAAGGGACTGTTATATTTCATCATTTCATAGACACCGATGTATTTCCTTTCCAAAGTACCTAAGTATATTTTTGGAAATAATATTTTTATTTGTATTTGTAAATAATTAACTCTACATGGCATGGCAGTTTAACTGAACTCCCTCGACCGATTAAACTTTCTGATGGTATGAACTCACATTCATAGATTACTTGCCATTCATATTACAATAAAATCGATAAAGATGGTTTAAACTAATAGTCTAATGCCCATATTGTGCCTTTCCCAATATCAGTTGGGACCTCAGTTCTCGAAGTTGTTGACGAGTATATCTACCTGGGACAGACAGTCAAACTAGGCAGGTCCAACTTCGAGAAAGAGGTCAATCGTCGAATCCAACTCGGCTGGGCAGCGTTCCGGAAACTTTGCGAAGTCTTCTCGTCTAAAATACCTCAGTGTTACCAGTGATGAGTTATGGCACTGAAACGTGGTCTCTTACTATGGGCCTCATAGATAAGCTCAGTCGCACAAAGAGCTATGGAGAGGGCTATGCTCGGGGTTTCTCTACGTGATCGAACAGAAATGAGGAGATTCGTAGAAGAACGAAAGTCACCGACATAGCTCAGAAGATTAGCCAGTTGAAGTGGCAGTGGGCGGGGCACATAGCACGCAGAACAGATGGCTGATGGGGCCGAAAGGTTCTGGAGTGGAGACCACGGACCGGCAAGCGCAGCGTAGGTCGTCCACCGACAAGGTGGACAGACGACCTGATGAAGGTCGCAGGACGACGTTGGATGCAGGCCGCTTCCAACCGGTCATCATGGGGGAGGGCTATGTTCAGCAGTGGACGTCCTACGGCTGAGATGATGATGATGAAACTAATAGTCATGGATTGAACTGTGGATGATATTATTACGGGCATTAAACCTTTGAGTACCATTGACGTAAATTTACGTGCGTTTTTTTCATAAATCTGTTGTTATAATTATCACGGTATATGAAGGGTTAAGGCATAAAAACGACATACGTTAGCAAATGTTTAATTATTAAACTGAATCGATGAAATTAAATTAAACTGAATGAATCGAAACGAAAAATTCACCTCTCATACACGAGATTCGTAGATACGAGAGATAGAGGCGAAAGATATCTAGACTCATTAATATCAGGGAGTGGACAGGGACCATCGAGCAATAGTTCAGATTGGCGCTTGGCAAGGAAAAATTTAAGATGCCGACGGCCGACCTTCAGTAATGGAACGGCACTTAAAGAAAGAGACAAGTAGATACGTATTTACTAACATAAACAAAACGCGTTCCAAATGATCGTTATCGTGGGAGTCACTGACTGTCCAACAAGATCATCAACAGTGAGTAATTACACCACAGTTGGGAAGTATTTCCGTATCAATGTACATAATTACACAGATATATAAATAACACACATGCAAGTACATCTTGTTACATACAGATGTGACAACAAGTTTCATATATAAGGGTCTTACTTATAAACGCTGCATAACTTTAAATGACGTTATTTAGTTGTGCGCACAACAAAATTGCGCCGTACTAAATGACTCATTTGAAGTTAAGCAGCGTTTAAAGCAGCAATAAGTCATTTACTACGGCGCAGAACAATTTCGCTATGTACGAGTATACAGCTAAAAAAACGTCATTTAAAGTTAACCCGTTGACTCGCGATTCGCCATATTTGGCCAATAATACAATAGATTTCGCAGAAATCAACCTACTTTTCCAGGAACTGCAACGTGTGTGGTTATGCAGCGTTTATAAGCAAGGCATTTAATCATGAATCATTAATTAATGGATCAAATACGCACTAAATAAAATAATGTTTTTTTATTTTCTACGCATATTTAAGCCTTGTGCATGTTTTGAACTTCAAATACATAGCAAAACCTTAGGAAGAAAATGACAATAGGCTATCTATTATATCAAAAACTCATACAGAACAAAATGGTGCAATTTGGGTCTTAATATCTGTCCACGGGGATGGGGATTTAACCCTGATTGTATCTATGCATGTAAAAATGTTCTTATTTGTAAATACTGAATGTGACTGGCGGCGCGGTATTAACCACTTTTAGTATCAATATGACATATAAAATAGCCCACTAAAATGTCCATTAATAGATTTTAAACAGTTTGTCGAAATTATTGGTTGTGGCTTTCTCTATCCACCAATCCGCACTGGGCCCGCGTGGTGGCTTATGGCCCAACTCCTCTCTCTGAGAGGAAGGCTCGAGTCCCAGCAGCGGGAACAAAATGGGCTGAATATGTTGTGTCGAAATAATGTAGTAATTAATATACTATACATTTCCCATACCTTAGATATACCCGATGTACCGATACTGTAAAACAGGCGTGTAAATCCACCATTAACGCATCCATCCAACTATCTCAAAACAGAGAAGCCTGGAAGATCTTAGTGGGAAGAACCACTTGAGATGGCCACGACCCTCGGCCATGACGCCACGACGTAGAAGAGAAACATTCCACATAGAGGTCGTAAAAGCCGATTAAGAAAAAGAGGACGATAAAAGTACAAAATTGTATACAGATATTTTGATGATCATTACATTAATGTAAACTAGATTCAAAATTTGATTTGACTTAAGGCGAAATGAGTGTAGATTGCGACGAAAACTTAGTTTTTCGCTTAAACCTAATAACCGAAGTTTAAAAAAGAAACCTAGTGTAAATTGAATATAAGTTCTTATGAAGTATGGGAGCCAATACACGAATGAGCAAACTTGGCTCGATAAAAAAATCGGCAACATTCCCTAAATTTTAAAATTTTTCTTACGTGCTTCGTGGAAAAAGGCATTTTAATTCAATTATGGGCAATTATATTTCAATGAATGTATCATATTCGAATTCCCAATGAAATTTACTAGTAAACTGTGGACTTCTTTACCGTTACAATTTAATCATTTGATTAACCCGTTGAATCGCGATTTGCCATATGTGGCCAATAATTCAATAGATTTCGCAGAAATCAACCTACTTTTATAGGAACTGCTACATATTCAATTGCATCTTCGCATTACATCGTCCAAACTTATAAGCAATTCTCAACTTTATGTAAAGAATCGAAAATTGTTTTAAAATTGGGATTGGACCGCGCCAAGAGTTGAAGACAGTATTTACCCAAACTTTTTAGTATTTACATAATGTGCATATTACGTAAATACTGAAAAGTTTAGGAGTTGCATACCTTTCAGTGATGTTTATATTAGCGGTTCGTGCAGCTGGAAGCCGGAACAGATGGAGAAACATCGTACGGGAGAGGCTAATGCCATGATGGGTCACGCACGACCCCAAGCATTGAGGAATCGACGCAAGAAGGAGAAGGATATTACAGTAAAAATAATAAAATATACTTATAGTGCGATAAATAACAAGCTAAATACGAGATCCAAATCAGAGTTACTGAAAATATGTAGATACTGTACATGTCCTGCACTGTGCTAATACCTTTCAAGGTAATATTCAAGGTGCTGAAACTTTTCAAGTTTTTTTACTGATTATCACGCCATCGTCCACAATAAAGTCGTCATACTCACATAACGCAACACAAATGTTAATTCGTAACAAATAAGATTGGTATTTTTTTTATAAATATAAATTGCAGCTAGATAAAAAATATACATTAACCAATACTTGATTATGCAAATTGGAATTTTTTAAACAGGTTTCAATAAAGATATCGCGCTCTCTCGACTGCAATGATCAAATACTAATGGCGTATACGCTTCTGGAAGCACCCATATTATAGATATTGTATTAAAGACTGGAAATTAAAATATTATAAGCATTATGTAATCACCAGATCGGAGAACAAGTTATGAGATTTATTAAATAAAACACTTTATTAAATTCATATCAGCAAAATGTATTTACCTAACAAAAAAGCTGTCATGTGCCAGTCATACTATCATCGTAAATGAGTGTTCCGTTCAAAGTAAAGACAATGAAAATAACATGTTTTTTATGTCAATCGGTGACTGAACGAGAATGCCAATAATCTATCTACCTATCCACAGTTTTCCTCACAACGGATAGAAATCTGACATAACGTCCTTACAAATAGCAAAGTAAGTATAATAAGTACAAGTGGCGTCTTCCCTACTAGCGTTGATTTACGCAGGTTTGGCGCGAGACGCGTGCAGGGATGTCAACATCACCACAAAACAAGTACACATCGCATCTACGTTTTGTTGGTACATATTTACGCAACAGAAAACAATGACATTTAAAAACTGCCAGCCTTGACCGCTCTGCCGGCACTCGCGTAATAATTGCCGGCAAGCGTCCTCGGCCCCCATCTGCCACCTCTTCCCACTTTTATCGCCTATTTATTTATCGCGATGACGTTCTATTTACTCGGGACCGCGCGGTCTAACGGCCGGTCCCAATAATCTGCCTATCGTCGGTTTACCTTACAAAAGATAGATATTTGACACTTTTTGTATAGACGTTATGTCATATTTCTATCGATAGTAATGAAAACCGTGGATAGATAGATTATTGGGATCCTCCATAAGTGCTTTGCAAATAGTGTCAAATATCTATCTCTAGTAGGGTAAACCGTCGATAGATAGGTTATTAGCACCGGCCGCAAGTCGCTCGCCTGATGTTTAACGTCACGCTTGCCTATAAAAGTTCAGGGTTATTCAGAATGTTATACTACAAGAGTGCGAAGGCCCTTCAACGAAACACAGTAAAGCATGTCATACACTATCCTTCCTATCGTCCAATCGGCGTGATGCTGCAGGCTTGATTGAAATGGCCGTTCGTCCATATACACGACACACGGTCAGTTCTAACCGATGGACGATAGGAAGGATGGTGTATGGCGGCCATTATGTTTGCACACTACTGATTCGCAGTTGAATAGCTGTCAAAGGTGTGGTGCTTCCCCAGGCGGACTCTGCAAGTCCTACCTACAAAAATACACAATTATAAATAACAGCATCCAGATCAATCCAGATATGTAGGAATTTGTATCACCTTTGGACAACATTAGAGTCTAATTTCTTCGACACAATATACTTCTTGTTCTTCTTGAATTTTAGGATTACATTTTAATTAGTGATGAAAGTATATAATTAGGCCTCTGAATATCTGCGATATTTATTAATGAGAAAGACTATTCAACGTTAGCTAAAGTTAAAGCTTATGATTCATGATACACAGTAGAGCAGTAGAACTCTTTGTGAATGAGTTTACTTGAGGTAGTACTGTCACCATACCCTTTTCTACCGTGAAGCAGTAGGGATCGCAATACTGTGTTCTAGTTTGAAGGTATAGTTATCGATGAACTACAGCCACATGAGACTTAACTACGTCACTTGTCACAAAATGCGTCTGGTCTGGGCAGAGGTTGCCACTTTACATCAAGTGGGCCTCGTGTACGTTTACTAAAAACATAAAAAAATCACGATTTTTTCGATTCAACACCCGTCTACATAATCTGTAGCTCTAGCATGAGTTGGCAACATTAATGTCATCTATACATCAATCTCGCCTACCTACCGCTTGTGATTGGCGTACTCGCTGTCAATTTTAGTTCTACAATTGACCGCGAGGTGGCACTGTGCGAGGTACATTTTTTCATACAATTTTTTACGGCAGTCGATATCGAGCATCGATTGATGACAATGTTGTAAACTCATGGTAGACCTGCTGATCTGAACTAGACGACTAGACATTTATTCAAAAATCTAGCTTGCTAGGCTCGCACCAAGCTTAAGCTATGAGATGATACCTTATATTGTACCTTACCACAAAGTGTTCCTTCATCCAAATTTGGTAAGGTACACTACAAATGATGTTTTGTTCGTTTTATAAATATTTGTATGTATCACACAAATATAAATGATTCACATTAAATTATATGTTTTTTAGGTTGTTTTTACATATTTGGCGTGCTTTTTATACCTTGAAATGTATCTAACATACCATACTGGTGGCCTCTCATGTAATTTAGTTTTATAATATTCGGGGAATGTAATACTACATAATACTAGTACTAGATTTGTAGTTTCCTGAATAAATAGTAAACTAGGTCCTATACCTTTCTCCTATTGGGATGCTTTCGCTGAGACAGGTTTGACTAAAGTATGTGACAAACTCATTTGAGTTTTTATTTTTCGGAAAGATTAGTCGGGTTCTTCTATGAATATTATGGTTTGCAAATGTTGTATTTGATATTCCCTTAAACCATGGTTTAATTAAACTATCTTTCGTCCACGTTTTATAATAAGGCGGCGACTGTTTAAATAACATACTGGTTGAGGCCGATAATAGGATATGCAGCAGATTGATTGTACCTACTTCAGGTATTAACTAATGTAATTTTTTATCAAGGACTCTCTTTAGTGTTTTAGATACCTAAACAATGCGGATTTTTCAAAAATAATAGATAGTATAGTCAAAACATGATTCTCATTAACCCGTTGACTCACGATTCGCCATATTTGGCCAATAATACAATATATTTCGCAGAAATCAACCTACTTTTCCAGGAACTGCAACGTGTGTTAAGACCAAGATTGTACATTTATATTTTTTTAGGTTTGTAAAGTAAAACTACAAATTTAGGAACATTGATATATAAAAATGGTGTAATGAATATTAGGTAATGGCCATGTTTAAAAACTAGCTGACCCGCCAGCGGCTTCGCTCGCATGATCTTAGTGTAGTAATGGAAGCGCCGTTTTAGAATCTCAGGGCTCGATTCCCGGCTTGGACAGTTATTGCGATTTTCTGACAAATTCTCAATAGCAGTCCGGAGTCCGGAACAGTGCCCCTAGATGGCAATAGGCTCGCCCCTCATTACATGGGACCATAAATATATCCGGCGAAACGCAGACGTTTAAATGACATCTGCTTACCCCTTCGAGGAGATATAGGGGTGATGAAGAATTTATCAAATCATTCCAGTAGTTTCGGAGCCTATTCAATTCCCACAAACAAATCTTTCCTCTTTATAATATTAGTCTAGAATACTTACAATAAATTTGTTCAATACTAACTGACCCATCCACGAATTCATGCACATTGCAATCATAGAGGTTTTTTTTTGTGAGGAATCTTTGCTATTTTTCAAAAATAAAAATAGCTTAAGTTACTCCTTATAACATGAGCAGTGAAAATACTGTCAAAATCGGTCCAGTCATTGCGGGGATTAGGCAGAAGTGACAAACATGCATACATTTTTAAAGTGATTTTTGTTTTTACTACTGAATATAACTTTCATGTGCATTTGGTGAAAACCTGTAAATTTAAAATTACAAAATGACTCTCCAATTTTAATTATCTGTATATATTTTTGGTGCAAGTAAGTTACTAAAGACTTACAACGATTGTGTGATTGAAGACATAATATTCTGAGCAACCACGTTGATAAAATGCATTATAATATTATTCATACTGAATTATTTGATAGATCCTAGTAATTATTTATGTGCATTTAACTTTCATAAAGCTGATAGATTTTAATTTGAATCAACATTTACTTCAAATAACAATTCATTAGATTAAAATCTTGCTTCACATTGGCCAGATTTCTATCAGCCAATCCAGATCTAAAACATAACATTTTATATTAATTTAAATAATGTATGCAGTCATGTCCTTGTCCAAGCGACAGGTTTTTCCATATAAAAGTTTTCTGCAATAAATGTATAAATAATATGTTAAATTCTGGTATATAATACTAGCTGACCCGCCAGCGGCTTCGCTCACGTAGCCTTGCGGGATACGGTAATTTCAGTATTTAAGTATCCCACGGGAACTCTTTAATTTACCGGGATCAAAAGTATCCTATATGTTGATCAGGGATATAAGCTACCACCATACGAAATTTAATTTAAATCGGTCCAGTCATTTAAGAGATTAGTCTGTACAAACAGACAGACAAACATACAGAGAAACAAACAACTTTAACTTAATTTTCACTCCTTAGTTCCCCTGACTCGGTTTTTAGCATATTTTTCATTATGTACAGTACTTTGACCTCTACAGTTTATCATACTCGTATGTAGTAGTTTTTACATCCCTAGTCCCCCTTAAGTCATGCCTGACAAAAATATTGAAATTGAAAGCTTCACTATTTATTTTAAATTTGACCTATCCAGTTATCAATTTTCGTCACTGTAGCACCAAAAACAAAGAACTTTTGAAAAAAAATTATCCCCCGTTTCACCCCCTTAAGTCATCCCTGACAAAAATATTTAAAGCATCACTATTTATTTTAAATTTGACCTATCCAGTTATCAATTTTCGTCACTGTAGCACCAAAAACAAAGAACTTTTGAAAAAAAATTATCCCCCGTTTCACCCCCTTAAGTCATCCCTGACAAAAATATTGAAAGCATCACTATTTATTTTAGATTTTACCTATCCAGTTATCAATTTTCGTCACTGTAGCTCCAAAAACAAAGAACTTTTGAAAAAAAATTATCCCCCGTTTCACCCCCTTAAGTCATCCCTGACAAAAATATTGAAAGCATATAATTTTAGCAATTTTTGCAAAATCAAAGAAAAATTCTTAATTCATGAAATTCAGAAGATTTTTGACCAGTCAACCAAGACCCCAGTTTTACTTGAGACCATGTAGCATAGAGAGATCAAGCTGCCATCTTGCATTAATGTGAAGGATTAAGTTAAAAAGTTTATAGTTGGGAGCTCCGGCTCTATTCTATCTTCATACCAAATTTGATTGAAATCTGTGCGGTAGTTTTTAAGATTTTTTTTCTAAAACATCATATTCTTGTTCAGTAGGTAATTTTACATCTGACCCATGATTTCTTTATTTTTCTTTCAAGTACAGTTCTCTACTGATTTAATACTTCAGCTGTCATTAACAATGATAACAATGGATTTCCCATATATTCCCATATACATTTATATTATTTCTCATAATCACTGTAGTTTACAACAACCAAACCAACTTTCAAGAAATACTAAGCTATGCTACCAAAGAATGTGCGTGTTTGATTTTTAATCTGTTTAATTTGAACTTCCTTATAGGTATTTAGTCAATTTTAGTACTATATTATCTAAAATTTCTATCTACTTCTATTGTAGGTACTTATGACAGAAAAAATGACAGAATAAAATGTTTACTTGTTAGTGCCTGCGACTGTACAGTGGCTGATGCATTACTGATAATTTACAAACATTAGACCCAATCTAATATTCTATGCATCTGCAGTTTATCACATCTATCTAGCAAGCCAGTGGTATCTTTTCAACCAAGTATATGCCTTCTACCAAACACCAAGTTCCAAGTATTACCTTCTGTGTATATCTACGAAATTGCAGTTTTTGTTTGTAATAACTTACATTCATTTAATACCTATAGAAGTGAGAGACATTGTAATAAAGTTTGCTATCCCGTTAACCAGACAGCTTTTTCAAATCAAAGTGTGTTGTGTATGTCTCCGAGGGTTAACCAGACAGCTTTTTCAAATCAAAGTGTGTTGTGTATGGTTCCGAGGGTTAACCAGACAGCTTTTTCAAATCAAAGTGTGTTGTGTATGGCTCCGAGGATATACAATCATTTACCAAAATATATCAGTGGCGTTCTTGTGGGCATTCAAAATAATTTATAACTTTTCATCAAGAGAGAGACCGGTATTTATTGTGGCTAATGGAAATAGGGGTATACCTATCTGCTAGGTCTGCTGTAACAATTTTATCTGAAGATGAAGAGGAAAGAACCAGGCAAGCGGTATACGGCACCAAGGGACAGGAGGATGAAGAATTCAATTGTGCAAACTAAGCGCCAAATTAAATATGCACATGACTGCACTCTTGAACATCATGTAATGTGTTGCTGTATAACCTTGCAGATCTTGCGAGATTGTGCACAATTTTAGATGCAAGATTAATCTTGCCAAACTGGTGCTAGTTCTCGGTTTTTCAAAATCTCAGAATACCGAGATTCAACTCCTTAGTTATGATCCATTTCCATAATTGTTCAAATATAAACACAAGTCGCTTATTATTTGTATGTTATGTCTCATTATTGATAATTGTATGTAAATAAATAAACATGCTATTCATATGAATAAGTTCCACTTACTTATTTTCTTATAGATGGTGATAAAAGTAGAGTTTCCGCCTTGGGAGCAGTAGTATTATATGCTCAAGTGATATACTTTGAATCGAGGTATACTTTGATTGAGGGTAGTATTAAAACTCTCGTACAAACAGTAGTACTCTAGGCAAAAATGTACTATTGGTTTTTCTGAATGAAGTATAGTAGTATTGAAGTATTATGAAGTTTTGAAGGGGACTTATACCTGGTATAAAACTAAGGATATATTTGAGAAATTGAGACAGAGGTACATAGAATTTATAATTAAAATAATGTTTTGAACTTGCTTCATTTTGAGCTAAGTCAGTTGTATCAGTTGATATTTGAGTCACAAGGCATAGAAGTAAAGCCAGTAGTAGTAATGATACTAGTTACAAATCAAGGCACGAACATGTTGCATTGTTTACCATACGTTGATTGCATGATTAGACTATTTGAATCACGGCACAATGACATATAGAGCAACTGATAGCAGAGTGAATGCTCTCGGTAATTATACAGCAGCTATAATACACTCCTAGGTACTTACCGACAAAAAAGTAATGCGAAACGCACATAATTCGTGCAAAATAAGAGCCGGCATCCAAAACTTGAGTGCAAATATCGCAATTTCTTCCGATCACTTATGCACTGCACACTTCGCACCACTGATCACATCTACGCACAGCACTTGCTCCAATCACCGATATGCCTTGATGTGCTAAAATCTGCAGACATCGGTCGTTCTATTGCAGTTTAAATGGCGCATAGCTGAATCAAATCAAACTCAATAAATAAGAGTAAAAAACTCAAATGACAGCACGTCAACCTACAAATACGATTTTTTTATGATAATAAGGTTTTCGAACCTCTGTAACGTCATCATTGTGTAGATGAACCTTTTTATCGACCCAGCAAACGTAATTTTAACTAAATTGATAGTGGATTCTATAAATACTTACAAATAAAAATCTGGAATCACACACACCATTGTTTTTTCTTCTGCACAATCAGTAGGTAAACGATGTTGCTACACTAAAAAAATTTGGGTCATATATCATTGATCATCAGTGACGTGACGATTATTGTTGTTCATCCTATTGCCCTTTCACTTTCTTTTACAAGTAAAATTTAATTAAACGTAACCCATAAAATAATTGTCACAATCGAATTTTCCACCTAAATTAAATTTAGGAATGGAAATAGGATTTCGAACGTGTTTGTAAAGTGTTTATTTTATTTCTATTGGCACGGAGTTTTAGCGAATTCCATGCAACACACTGTTGTCAATGGAAATAATCAAAGACTAAAAGATAGTCAAGATACTACGGAAATCATATTAACTGTTTGCCCATGCCAATAGAATCCGAAAGACAAGATCTGTCAAAAATCACGTGTGTTTTGTCGCGGGCCATTTCAAGTCCTGGGGCCTTACTATGAGCTCTTAAAGCAGGACTTGTAGAAAACTGCCCGGCTTATTCGTACCATGACCATGTTAAAGCAGGCCTATCCAGGCCTGCTATTCAAGAACCGCAGAAAAACCGTTCACCTGTTTTTTTTTATGGACTCTCGTTAACATGTCGCTCTAAATCTACTCAGTTTATTAGATTACAAATGTCTAGGCGTCTGTAATGTTGGTTATAGTTAATTATTAGAATATCATGGACAACATTATCATTTCTCCTTTGAGAAAACAAAATTTAAACACTTCACCTAAATGAGAGTCATGGAAAGTTTTCATTCAAAACTGTTTAAAAACTGAACGGAACTTGCATACTAATTATAATATTTATGTATAGTTTTGTTATCTTATTTATTTATAATTTTGTAATGTGTTAATGTTGTGTGAAATGTGTACAATTTATATGTAAGGCTATGATGGGACTGTCATAAACACGATGTTAAGAAGTCCCTAAATTAAAAAATAGATTGAAAAAAAAAACATATAAAGTATACAAAATTGTATTTTTCTAGTTAATCAATGTAATTATAAAATAGTAGGCACACCTGGACTGTTCCATGATAACGCGCAAATATAACAATAAATAAAGCATGTCAACATGATAGATCGGATTTAGGGTAGTAGTAGTAGTAGTAGTAGTAGTAGTAGTAGTAGTAGTTAGGGTCGTAGATTTAAAAAATCCATAAAAAGGGGGGTTTTTTGTGGGAAGGAGAGTGCCCGTTGTCCAATAATGCGCTTACAGGGAACTATAACTCACATTGTCTGGAACCACACTGGTATATTTTTAACTAGCTAGCTGCCCTGGCTTTACTTCTAATTTAGTTTGTATAAATATTTTAAGTCAATAAATCAAGTTTTTGTGTAACTAGAGTTTATTTTTAAGAAATTATGAAATCTTTTCAATAATACCTTACATATTTATTAAACATAGTAATTTTGGTAGTTTCAAATTTATAAAATATTTATTAAAAAAAAGTATTTATAAAAAATAATATCTTACATAACATTTTGTAACATAGTTAGCCATTATATTTATTCATAATTGGCTATTGATAAATTCACTCGTAATTAATGTTCCCCGGGCATAATGATCATATATTACCACTTAGAAGACCCAAATTTAGGCAAATTTAGGATCATATCAAAATTTTGTGAAAACTTTGATAATTAACTAATAACTTACTTTTTCATATTATGAATACTGAACAGTTACCATAATGTATATAAGTCGCATTACTATACTTTTTTAGAGTTTGAAAACTATAATGAGTATCACACACACACACACTCACGGACTTAAACCGACATAATACCAAGTGAGTGAAGCAAGTATCTTTATATTAGTATACTTTTTATAACTGAAACGGAATATTTTGTATAAAACAGGAAAAATATATGAATAGGTGCAAAAATTACATATATATATATATATATATATATATGTTTTAATGGCGTATAAGATTCAAAAACAAAGATGGTGATACCAACCTATGATGATGTTGAACATCTACTTCATCTTCTTCTAAAAAGTTCTTCTGTTCTTCTTCTATGAAATTTTAAAGAGTAACTGTTCAGTATACATAATATGCTAATAGTAGAAAAGTGCATACATGTCACTATTTGCAATAGCAATATATATAGTTCCCGCTTAAAAAGCATTTTGACATTTCGAAACGATGTAACAAATCAGTTGAACTGAACAATTTGTCGGTTTTCGAATCTGTTTCTTAATACAAGATAAACTCCGCACCGTAAATTAATAAAAAATGCTTTTGGGCTCGCTTCCGGAATCGTTCTCGTTGTCAAAATGAGAGAGGATCAATCTTTCGTTTCTCAGATTTATTTCTCATAATAGGCAGAGCCATGTCATATTTAAGCGCAGGATTGAAATTCCACTAGTACCCATTTTAGTAAGACGCCGAATCTATCCAACTTCAGTGGCATCCGATTGCCAGTGGGCTACTACACTGCATAATCTTCGCTGTTACGGGTTACGTAAGGACATTTAGATGAAAGGGTACATACCCTAGTAGCTTTCGTCTTACATCCCTAGGCAGGCTCATCATCCACATCGGTGAGTCTCTTTTTTTTCTTTATACAAGATCTATAAGTAAGTATAAACTACTGTCCACTTTAATTCTCGTGCAGTAACTAAGTACTGTGTATGTAGTAGATAATGTGCATAAAATGGTTCTAGGTAGTAGTAATTGGTAAATTTTTGCTACTCTGAAGTAGATTTGGCAAATAAAATCTAGTCACACTGGTAATGTCGAATGTGTCATTCATAAATTAAATATACATTGTACTTTTAAACTTTATTCTGTGGATAAATCAGAGTCACAGAGTATTGTGCACGAGTAGGGTAGTGATCTATCTAAAAAAAAAATAGGGAAATCATAAATATGACCTATGTAAATAGGGCGAATTCTGTAAGGGAAATCTCATAGCAAAATTATATTTATGACATTTGCCTTCCCCCGCTCACCCTTTTTCCACTCCTCTTTTCAATTTCTCAATTTAGATTTCTCCATATACAGGCTGTTCCATAATGAATGGATTGTGGGAAGGGTAGAGGGTGTACCGTACTCGCAGGGGGCGGGCGGTTCAGAAAAAAACTTTTTTTTTAGGATAGTTAGGAAAAGATGACATTTAAAAAAAATTGCCTATGATAATAACGTCAAATTAAAGAATCAAAATTTACATTTTTTCCAAATGTTCCTAATTGTTACGCCTTGCCGACGTACTACTTAAGTTATAGTTATGTTATTTAAAAAAAAGGGGATAAAGGACCACAACAGCAGATTTCGGGTTTTAATGCCCAAGTTTTAGTAAATCTGGTGAAAAAAAACGTATACCTGAGTGGCTAACTATTTTAAAACATGCTTACTTTATGCAGTTTCTAAAACGGTATTACATATTTTTATACTTTTATTTAAAAATTAGTAAATTATTACATATTACACTTTTATTTAAAATTCAATGCTCGGACCCGAAACTCGGTGGCGTAGTTGGTCAATGGCGTCTGACATGGAGAATCAGAAGATGCGGGTTCGAATCCTGTCCGAGGATGTGAATTATTCTATCTATAAATTTCAATGTTTGAGATTGCTAAAGCAGGCGTTAGTGCTTTAAAAAGTAATACTATAAAAATATACCAACCCGTAAAATCTTATTAAAACTACGTGATAGTTTAGCGACTATTGTATGTTTTATGCATTTTATAACTTCTTTTCTTTCCACTCTAAGTAGACCTCACGCACACGCTAGATGTGTGTATCGCAGTTTGTTATTCACGTAAAAATACACCTGTATGGGTTGCTTGTCCTAGTGTGCGCAGTGTGTACGTTGCGTTGATCTTAGCTGTGGTGGTAATATGTCCGGTGACTTTTTTCAGATTCATGATATCCTATTTTACTGCTCGACTTTAGCGATCTTGTTTTCTGAATATTATTTGCGTAAAAACAATTCAAACGGAGCACTATTTAATTATTTTTTTAATCTCGAAGGTTCAACGCCAGAAGCATGGAACAAAAGCGTGGTAGTGCTGTTCTTCAAGAAAGGTGACAACACTTTACTTAAAAAATACAGACCCATCTCGCTTTTGATCCATGTTTATTAGCTGTTTTCGAAGGTCATAACGAACCGTCTCAGTCACAGGTTTGATGAATTCCAGCCTCCGGAACAAGCCGGTTTCCAAAAAGGCTATAGTACCATAGACCACATCCACACGCTAAGACAAGTTATACAGAAGACCGAAGAGTATAACTTGCCTCTTTGTTTAGCGTTAGTGGACTATGAGAAAGCCTTTGATTCGATCGAGACGTGGGCAGTGCTTGAGTCTCTCCAGCGGTGCCGTATTGACTATCGGTATATTGAAGTGCTGAAATGTTTGTACAAAAACGCCTACATGTCAGTCCGAGTACAGGAGCAGAGTTCGAAGGCAATTCCATTGCAAAGAGGCGTGAGACAGGGAGACGTTATATCTCCGAAACTGATCACAGTCAGATAACTTTGAGTGTAGGTAGGTCAGCTAGCTCATATATTAGACCAGAGTTCTTTTGCACTATGTCAATCTTACATTCGTACATATAGTTTTAGTGTCATTTTCCGCATTAAATAAGATAGTGTTGCTACTCTCGTGGTAATGTTCCTTATTGAGTTGTCACTGGCAGCACTGACGTTATTGCTATACGTATTATCCTATAGTGTGTGTTACATACGCTTTTCACTTAGAACAAATGACAGAACTGTAGTTTTATCGGGAATTGTAACAGTTTGTTCACTTTCAGTTAAATGACACTAAATACAAGTTCATAGAATACATTTCAATATTTTTTACAATGAAAATATGTTACTAATTATGTCACATTTATTTAATTATTATATCTATTATTTATTTAATGTATTTAGGAAAAATAATATTGTTAGATGCAATGCACTCATTATTGTGTGGTACCAATAAAACTTATGCGAGAAACGGAACGTAACCACATGTCAAACATTTTTAGTGATGTTTCTGTGAAACGTCGTAAGAAAGAATCGGGTATCGTTGGCCAAAAAATTTAAAGATGTTGGATTTAGTCCACTGAGCAAGGCTAAGTTCATGTAAAGTTGCATATGAACTGTTGTAAGTTATGTCTGCAAGTCTGCAACGTCTATGCAACAACGAAAACAAGTCCCAGCGAGCTTGAAAGTACCTGACATTTAAGGATTAACTAAAACATTCGTTTTGGAAGTTTGTTATAAGTTATTTTTACTTCTAAGTATTTTTCATTACCCTACAATATAACGTTTAAGATATGGGGTTTATGCAACGTTGTAGAAATATCCAAGCAAGCTTACAATTGCTCGTACATTTAGATTTGTTTTGCACGTTACTAAAAACGTTGAAACATAACGTAGATTTTTCAGTTGCACAAAAATGTGCAGAAGTGACAGGCTCAAGTAACGCATTTAATCTAAATTCAAGTTGCAGCAATGAGTTCGTAAGGTTCATGTTTAGTGGGAGGTTTAGCAGTACTAAATATCTTTCTGTGACTGAGTATCACCAAAGAGGGTAAACCAAAGGCACAGGGTTTACCCAAGAGCCCTAAATGTTGTACCTATCCCTGGCGAGTCTGTTACGATTTTTAACGGCTGGCCTGTCTCGCTGCGTGGCAAACGGTGAATTTATTACTAGTCATTATGGTTTTCGTACGAAATATGTTAAAAAATAGTACATGTGATATAAGATTTTAATCTGAGTTCGCGATAATGTATTGGTTGTTTCAATTGAAATAATACCGGATATATCACTCCTTTCTAGTTAGTACAAAGTTACTACAGGCACCTTGCTGTTAGTTAATCCTTATCTAGACGTTTTAATAAAGAGGAAAGATTTGATAGTTTGTTTGTAACGGATAAGCGCGATAACTACGTCCGGTTCAAATTGCTTACGGACTCAGGCCCCAACCACTGGATAAAATTTCACAAACCTGAAGTCTTATCCACAGAACGCCACTATGTACCCAGATTGGTGAAGGAAGCCATCGAAATCACTAAATGTCTAAATTTCAATCGTGGTGATGGATTCCAACTTGCCAGTGCGTGAAATCCAGTGGTAGGTTGTCTAAAAAGGAATAACAATCGTCCAAAATGTGATCAAAACAACATTTGCAGTGGTACAGTTAGTGTGTATTGTTGAGACTTACAATCGATTTCGAGTTCCAGTGGTATCCGTAGTAAAAGACTGAGAAAGAGGGTAGGCCGTTTTGTCTGCTCTTAACAACTTCGAACCTTTTTTCACATCCACACGCATCTTCAGTTTACCCGTAAACATGGTGCATGTAACTGCGCCGAAATATTGGGAACTCCAAATCCTCCAAAGAACATAGATAACTGTGGAGTTGTCATGCGTGGTGGCTCAAACATACACAACATCTTTCTAAGGCCCACAGGGCAGTAAGGAAGTGAAACCCCCATGGCTTAGCATATGAGGGCATTGGTGGCGTTGTCAGTGATGGCTCTTTTTTTCTTTTGGTGAAAGCGTTCGGAAAGCTCAAAATGTTATTTTTGCCACTTTTGCCCATACCCTATTCGAACGCTCAACCGAGCATAAGACCTAAAATCGCATGATAATGCTGTCAAATAACGATCACAAACAACCAGGCTCCGGACGTGGGTCAAAACTTGCACGATTTGGTGGCAAAAATGAATGTCATTTTTACCCACTGATTCCTGTAACTTCATTGTACGTTGTCAGTGAGCAAAAATACTCGATCCCGCTCAGGATATGTAGCATTTCGATGTTTCATGAAGAACGGGTGTGAACAGTATTATGGCTAGAGAAGGTAAAGTTGCAAGCACAACTTCGAGCGGCGAACGACTGGATAGATAGCAGCCGGCAAACGATGCGGGTATGAGTTTAACTAACATAGAGAAATTAGATGCAAAATCATTTTACAATACACGGAAATTCATGATCGAGTGTAACTAATGGCGACCTGTGGAGTACACTCATACGACACTGGTGAATTCTGATAAGGCATAAAGAGAGACTTAAAAGCAAGAGCGAGGATATGTTTGATGATATTATCACATTGCCTGGTTAACGTGAGATATGCAAAAATGGCAAAGGAAGAAGAAGAAATGAAGAAAATGGTCTAAATAACTGCTGCAGACTTTTGTCAAAGTAACAAGGCAAGGCTTAGGGAAATATGTTCAACCAATGAGACTTGCAATGGAAAACTCAAATATAGAGTTGACTATATACTATGTGAAGACCAAGCTGTTACAAATGCAGGATTCATACCGTACAGTGTAGATCCAAGTACAAACACCAAAGATACTGCACTATTAACGGATTAACTACACTAAGCAAGAAATCTCTACAGAAAAAGGCACATATTATTGAATATTTTAATTTAATCTAGTCATGATATGATAAAATTAAAGTTAAGAAATGTTAATTTATTGTAATATTTACGTAAATAAACCTTCTTTTAAAAACCCTTGTATTAAGGTTTTACTTGATACCTATTAGCCCAGATTTTCTTCAAAACTCTTTTATGATCAATGTAAACACTTGTTCCATGCGTTAAAAAACATTACTTATATCTGTTTCACATAATCATGACTTATATGTACGTATTTACAGTATAGTTATGTACTTACCTAAATAACAAAACAAAAATGTTAAATTAGAAATTGTAATCATACATGTTTGAATCATTGTTATCATGAATCTCCCAAAACATACGTGCTTTCAATATGTAAGGTAAACAATATGTATGCATTAAGGGTTCATAATTTATCTTTGTTATTTTAGAATGTGTTCTTCAGTAAATGGATTAAATTATCTTAAACTTGATTTTTAATTTCATAAACCCTGGTTTACTTAACAATAGTTTAATAGATTAGATAGGAACGCTTATTGCTACCTCGATATCAAACAGCACATCCCTATTTATCGATATCGATAGCGATACCCGCGCGCTCGTCTTCCACGTCACTAATGCGTTCCACGTCATTAATGTCACACATGGAAGACGATCGCACGACTATAAACCGTCAAAGTGCATGGCACTGAAAAAAATTAAACTTTCCGCTAACGTTCCGTTGTTTGCTTTAGTGATTGTCTTAGTGATCTTTAGATATATTCTGATTAATCTATGAGCTAAGCGAACGCACCTATACCTTATGTAGCAGTCTGTGGTAATCATTCATTTATCTAAGATGATGATATGATACGATTTGATGTTTAGCTACCTGGCATAAATTGATTTTGTTTAATTAAATTGCATGAAATATGAAGTGAATTTAATTAGCCATACTTTATTTAACCATGGCATTTGTGAGTGCTGTTACGGGTGATGACTCGACGAAGAAATTCATGGAAGTCCTACAAAATGACTTCAAAACGCTGAGCTTGGAGACTAAAAAGAAATATCCTCAGATAAGAGAGGTGTATATCATCATGTTTTATTACCATATAAACAATTATACAATTTATCTTTTTGTGTGAAATGCAATTTAGAAAATTCACTGCACAACCTAAACCCATATAATCCAATCAGAAATTAGTTTCTTGGCACTTATTATTTCCTGGTTCATGTTTGTACACAACCGGTAGCTTATGCATAATAAACACGCAATATACCATGCTTAATATGAGCATTCCTTACGATACACACGAAAGCTATAAGTAAAAAATAAAAACACTTATTTGTGTTGGGAAAACTTCAATACTAGCAATCTGGCGGTCGAGTGCACCCTTAGGCCACTAGCCTACCCACTGGGGCACACTGGACTTGCATGATCATATCCCATACTCTTTCTGAGAGGATGTACCCAGTTTCAGCATTAAGCATGTGAATGGTTGATTATGTTACCCAATATGCAGGTATATAAGGCAAGGTTACTTATATACATACTTACACACACATACTAAATGATATTGATACAACCTCATTAGGACATTGAGGAAATGTGTTAATTACTCAGTCATGTGTCTTAACCCTTCCCCTACTGTAAATAATTAAAACAAAAGATTGCATTCATAAATTGCCAAATGTCTACATCCTTGGTAGGAAAAGGGTTAATAACTTATATAATATAATAATAATAAGTTTGATTTTGCTTTTTAAATTCTAATTACTGAACTGATTAACTGGTGGAGTTGCATTTCCAGGAAATAATTGTAAAGAAAATGTTATCAGTCTTCTGGCATAGGACATCTATAGTGCATTCGAATAGGTAACTTCTGATCGTTTTTAGCGAAAATAACGCTAAAAACGCTCACAAAGGGCGTTCAAATTCATTCCTCTTTTTGTTCAGCGTTCAGAATCCTAAAAAAGTGCAATTTTTGACCCACGTCCAGAGCATGGTTGTTTGTGATCGTTATTTGACAGCTATGTGTTTGACAGCATAATCATGTGATTTTAAATCTTATGGTCAGTTGAGCGTTCAAATAGGCTGTGGGCAAAAATAACGTTTCTAAGCTTTACGAACGCCTTAACAAAAGAACCATCAATGACATCCTCACCAATGCCCTCATAAGCTAAACGAATGCACCTCTATTTTATTTGCTATTTACATTAAAATACACCTTATTTGATAGTTAATTGTTTTATGTGGCACTGGTAAACTTGTGGTTCGTCCACAATAATTAAAAACATTTGTTCTATTCCAATAATTATAAGTTTTTATTCTATGTATTCCTATACCATTGATTACATTGAAAAAACTAAGGTTTCTGACAAATATAAAATGCATGAATATATACCTATTTATAAAGAAAAAGAAACGGCACAGCTAGTAATCTCCAAAGTGCAACACTCATTACAATCATTGTGATCTGATAATAAACTTTCTGATTTCCATTGTAGGCTTGCGATGAAGCTATTGAGAAGCTAACTTTAGCAGCAAACAACCCACAAGCATCACTGTATGGAGTGGTCAACCAGATCCTCTATCCTCTGGTGCAAGGATGTGAATCCAAGGACTTGAAGATCATCAAGGTTTGAAAGTACCTAATTATCAATCATCACAACATTCCATTAAGATGTAATTTTACTCGGCACCTGATCCTTCAGCTGTTGCTGAACTTAGACACAATAGATACACCATTGCTATCCTGGTTAACAACACCTGAAGGGTTATAGTGCCTGCCCATGCAACAGTTCATAAAAAAATTTGCATACAGCTATCTATAGTGTTCAAAACCATAGTCAGTTCTTACCAGTAAGTGACAAATGAAGAATTGTCTTGTCGTCTACACATAGAGCTGTGGTGATGGCAGTGAGTGGCAGATCAACCGATGTCTGTGTTACCCTCGTAACCTCTAGAGGTTAAGTTTTAAAGCTGAGCACTGCACATGTATTAATGTGTAAAACATATATAAAACTGTTTACAGGCCTGTGAACTCTGCTAAATTATTTTATAAATTTAATAATAATAATAGCCTATTATTCGTAAACATAGGGTTACAAGAGGTCCCTAAGTTCGTTGTGCCTTTTAGCATAGGCCTCCTCCAATTCCTTCCAATGGATCCTGTCCCTTGCTACTCTCAACCAGAATGGTCCCGCTATCTGTTTCAAGTCATCTTCCCATCTCCTGACTTGACGAAATTACTTACGACTTAAATTATTTTACTCTTGGTTAATTACTCATAACCTCTCTTTGGGTTAATTGATATCTATAAAATAAGAACATTATAGCTTCGCAGGACATTCGGTTAATTTTGGTAGATGGTGTCAAATTCCATTTAGAATTGAATGAAGATGAATATACAGAAATACAGACAGGATAACAGACAAACAAAACACCTAAAAGCTCTTCTTTTGGATTTTATTACCTTATCATTTTTTAAATCATATACTATAAACTATAATGTTAATATTGTGTCAGAGTAGGTACATTATTCTAATGACCATACATTCACGTTGTATATACCTACTATTAGTGCGTTCGAATAGGCCATTCGTGAGCGTTTTTAGCGAAAATAACGCTAAAAACGCCCCTTGTGAGCGTTTCAACTGGGAATCTGTGGGTGCAAATGTTGTTCATGCCTCTTTTTGTCCAGCGTTTTGAAAGCTAAAAAAGACGTGCAATTTTTTACCCATGTCCTGAGCATGGATGTTTGTGATTGTTTTTTGACAGCATAATCATGCGAATTAGGTCTTATGGTCAGTTGAGTGTTCGAATAGGGTGTGGGCAAAAGTGGCAAAAATAACGTTTTTGAGCATCACGAACGCTATAACAAAAGAGGCATCAATGACAATGCCACCAATGCCCTCATAAGCTAAACGAATGCACCATAATTTAAGAAACTTGTCTATAGGATATGACATAACCTTGGTTGTACAGTTATACAGTTTAAGTATACATATATAATTATAATACACCTAAATAAACAAAAATGTGTCTTTGTAAAGGTGAATTAATTCATTATCAATTTTCTTTATTGCTTCAAGATTATATTATTACATACATGAACTAGCTGACTGTATGTGGTTTCACTCGCAAGGGTAATGTATGTGACATGGTGCTTCAACTTTAAAAATACATTTTTCTTTGGAACTTCCTGACGTTATATTTAATGAAAAATATCTTTACACTGAACAATAAACAATGTTCCGGAAAGTCTTCTCCTCTAAAATACCTCAATGCCTCAAGACAAGAGTCATCGACCAATGTGAGTTACCAGTGATGACTTATGGCCCTGAAACGTGGTCTCTAACTCTAACTATGGGCCTCATAGATAAGCTCAAAGTCGCACAACTAGCTATGGAGAGGGCTATGCTCGTGGTTTTCGTAGAGGAGATCCGTAGAAGAACGAAAGTCACCGACATAGCCCAGAAGATTAGCCATTTAAAGTGGCAGTGGGCAGGGCACATAGCACGCAGAACAAATGGCCGATGGGGCCGGAAGGTTCTGGAATGGAGACCACGGACCGGCAAGCGCAGCGTAGGTCGTCGACACGGTGGACAGGCGACCTGATAAAGGTCGCAGGATGACGTTGGATGCAGGCCGCTTCCAACCGGTCCTTTTGGAAAATTATGGGGGAGGCATATGTTCAGCAGTGGACGTCCTACGGCTGTGATGATGATGACGCCACATTGGTATGAAACATACTCTATTTCATGTTGAAAAAAATGAGCTAAATAAGTGTGAAAACGCGGTCAAATTCCATCCAGCAGTTCGTCAGTTATAAAGTAACAAAAATTCTACAGCCTGAAATTTTTGTTATGATTCATTCTTGATCTATTGCTTATATCTAATGCAGGGATGGGGAAACTTTTTCCTTCGCATGCCCATAATTTACTAACAAAATTATATGCCAAGTTGTTGCATTTTTAACTGACTTCAAAAAAAGAGGGGGTTCTATGTTCGACTGTATCTTTTACGATTTCTCCCCCATTTGTGGACCGATTCTCAAATATATTTTTTTATTTGAAAGAGTATAGGTACTTCCGAGGTTGTGAAATGATGAAATTTAAATGCACCCATTTAAAATTACATCAAATTTGCTCAAGCTGTTTTTGACATTCCTATAACTGAAAAGTGTTTCGTCTATCTTGATGATATCCTTATTGTTGGTGAATGACAATCGATCCTGTAAGTAGCAAGGGACACTAAAAACGATGAAATTTTTTTTTTACCAAAAGAAGGAACCATTTTAGATTGGAAGAATTTTTTATTAGCTATATCATTTACAGAAATATAAATATTGATATGTATTGTCTGAAACACTAATTTACTGTGTAATATTACAAAATAACTAATGTAATAAGAAACAAATTGCATATTGCAATTAAATTAAAGTTAGCTGTGCAGTAGAAGGTTGAGGAGCACTTGTCTTTTTGGGGATATGTGACATGTGGAACTGACTTTGTTTCCTCATCATTCTTCATGATTTCATCATGTTGCCGGCTCCATTTGTGAAACTGAAATTTTTAGCAGTGAAAAAAGGTATCCATCCGCAAGCAAATATACCTACCTACCCATAAACTGCAAATAGCTGGCCCCCATATGGCATGCTCTATCCGTGGTTATGTTACATAAAATTGCCCATAGGCAAGTTAAACTTTCAAATACCCTCAAAACTAGAATCGTAAATATTTTTTTCTTCCAAGGATTGTAAGCATGTTAATTCTTCGGTTATACTGAACTCGGAATCAATTCCTATGATAAAAACAATTTTCGCACAGCCCGCGCTCGCGAAACAGCACAAGATTGTTTTATGCAAGCCGCGCTTTGCCCATGAGAATGAAATACGTCTAATACGAATACTTCACTTATTACTTGCTATTTGTTTGATGGTCGCGGGCCGGATTTCAATGCTTTGCGGGCCGTAGATGGCCCGCGGGCCGTAGTTTCCCCATCCCTGATCTAATATAACACCCTTGATAGGTCTTTTAGGAAGTATTACTAATGTACAGACTTTTTGGCCTCTACAGTTTGTTTATAGATTAGATAGAAGATAAAAATGCTTACAATAATGTGTTAACAGCTTTTGATCTGTCAAATATTGTGTTATTATAGTTTAAACTATTTGTAAATACACCGAATTACCTGTACCACATGTTGGTCCATTGCCTCATCGGTTCAGTGGCGTAAACATCACGTCGGATTTGTGCTCTCAGTGACCGTCAATAGTTTTAAAATAGTTTCTCAAATAGATTAATTTTTATTTCAAATGAGTATTGCCATTGAAGAGCATACTAAGCAATTTTCGTCTGAAAACGGAAGTATTCCAGAGGTACGGTATTGTATCAGTACTGTATCTCGGTTTGACTACAGGTAGACCTTAGTAAACTTGGAATGGCATTTAATTCGAGACAACATAGGATCTTTTTGGAATACCGGCACTTATGTCCAGAAGTGGGCTAATGATGAATAAAAACATAAAGCTATACGTGTGAAAATATTGAGCCTAAAACATGATTTTTGATCAGGTCAAATTAGTTACTCGTAGTAATAAGGAAACTGATTGCGGGAACGGCGATGCGGACCATTCTGTACTACATTTTAATTGTATACTTTGACTCTGTGCTAAGGAAGTATAATTATTTCAGTTCTGCCTGGGCACAATTCAGAGGCTCATTGCTCAGCAAGGCATCGATGCGAAAGGAGCTCGTCATGTCGTCGACTGCCTTTTCAACCTCGGGCAGGGCGGAGTCTTGGAGCTCAAGCTGCTTCAGACGGCTGCCTTGCTGATGACCACATCCGATCTGGTCCACGGAGATACACTAGCCAGGGTGAGAGAATGTTACAAAACCATGATTTTTAGTAAGTTTTTTGAGGCCTCGCCTTGGGCAAAAAGGAGCCCAATTGCTGTAACTCTGCTGTCTAAGCCTGTATGTATTACTCTTCTGGATTTCCTGCACAATTGAATGTGATTATAATAGCGTTTATATTATGCGTCAGCTGATAGTGAAATAGTTAGTTTCTGTTATGTTTTAGTGTTATTGTATCCGTGCTTTGAATGCAAGCTTTTCCGCGGAGTTACAAACGTGCTTTCGAAAGGCTAGCAATAACAACCCGCGAACAGAGCGAGCTAATATAAGCAAGCGTTAGGCGGCAGTGGCCACTGACCAGCGAAGAGGCAACTTTTGGAAGTGATAACTTCTTATGGGAGGGTGAACCGATTCGTTACGTAACGCGTTACGGCGCCATTCTGTCTGGCTTCTCTTTCTCTCACGCATCCTCTCTCACTCTAACCTACAGCGCTACACTAGTTTATCACTTCTGACGGGTGTCCCGAGACGCACATCTTTTTTATTATTGATAGGCCTTCTTTTGACCACTACAACTGATGTTAAGTGATGATGCAGTCTACCATGGAGGAACGCGTGCCTGGGAGGTACCTGTTCAATCGTAACTTGACGACACTCGGACTGCAAATCATTATAAAATATGACTCGATTGTATAATGCTTTACTAGGAAAAGTATGAAAATGTGCCCTTTCCTAGTTACACGGGAAAAAACGTTTTGTAGGAATTTGAGTAATCGGTGAATGGATTAAAAAGGGCTAAAAATTATTTGTCTCTTCAAAATGTGGCGATAGTGTTTTCGATAAAACAAAAAACGGGACATGTTATATTTTTTATAGTATTACTTTTTAAAGCACTAACGCCTGCTTTAGGGATCTTAAACATTGAAATTTATAGAGAGAAAAATTCACATCCTCGGACAGGATTCGAAACCGCGTCTTCTGACTCTCCATGTCAGACGCCAATGACCAACTAGGCCACCGAGGTTCGGGTCCGAGCATCGAATTTTAACTCTATCTGACTAACCGTCTTTGTCGGAGAGTCAGAAGACGCGGGTTCGAATCCCGTCCGAGGATGTGAATTTTTCTCTCTATAAATTTCAATGTATATGTATATGTTTGTAACTCTGTAACTCTATCTCTCTGTCTGATACCTTTACACGCCTAAATGGCTGAACAGGTCTTAATGAAATTGGCAAGGCGATTGATTATATCTCGGGAAGGGCATATAATACTTTTCTTCATCATCATCATCATCATCATCATTTCCATTGATCACTACTGAATAATTTTACAAGAGTGATTCTGTATATTTTGTGTTACAATATGAGATAATGTTAATAGTATTATATACATGTAGCTAAACTATCGCATTAGTATATCACTGTAATGATAGTCTAAGTTTCGGATAATAAATAAATCATCCTCCATCGCCACGCGCGTGGATCTGTTGGGATGCAGCACAGTAAATTCAATAAACTTTATGATTATGCAAAGTGATGTAAATATTATTGCACAATTTAACAGAGGTGCAGATAAGAAACTAATACATACAAAGTAGAGTAATGTTATATCCATGTAAAGGTTGTTTGAACACGTACTCGTTTCCGGTACCAGATTATATTAAATGTATTTTGTGTGATAGTGATTGACTGATAGAAACCATACACGTAAATGTGTCATTCAGTGGAACGTTCCTAATTGTGAAATAAGCTGAAGTTAGTCTTGAATGATCATCACTTGAATGGGTGCATGCCATTTTGAACTGAGCGCTTTGGAGAGTAAATTAACCCTGTGCCTACCATTGAAGTAAATTTACGTGCGTATCATTCATAAATCTTTTAATTATCACGGTATAGGAAGGGTTAAGCAGTCTGCCGCAACTGTTTTTTTCTTTTATAAGTAGACTCATACATTTGGAAATTGGCTAAGTCGAAAGTTAGTTAATTTATTACTTATAATGATATCGAATGAGAATTTTAGGCAAAAAGTCAGGAGTCAAGTTACAGTCTCATAAATAAGCCTGTCATTAATCCTTCCTATACCGTGATAATTAAAACAAAAAAAATATCGCAAGTCGCATTCAAATAAAGCGATGGATACATTACTAAAACAGAAATATTTAGTGACACTTCCTCTGGAATAATGCTTATGGCAGACATGCAGTGTGCACCACCATCCCTCCCTCCCGCATACAAAAACAGAAATATTTAGTGACACTTTCTCTGGAATAATGCTTATGGCAGACATGCAGTGTGCACCACCATCCCTCCCTCCCGCATACAAAAACAGAAATATTTAGTGACACTTCCTCTGGAATAATGCTTATGGCAGACATGCAGTGTGCACCACCATCCCTCCCTCCCGCATACAAAAACAGAAATATTTAGTGACACTTTCTCTGGAATAATGCTTATGGCAGACATGCAGTGTGCACCACCATCCCTCCCTCCCGCATACAAAAACAGAAATATTTAGTGACACTTCCTCTGGAATAATGCTTATGGCAGACATGCAGTGTGCACCACCATCCCTCCCTCCCGCATACAAAAACAGAAATATTTAGTGACACTTTCTCTGGAATAATGCTTATGGCAGACATGCAGTGTGCACCACCATCCCTCCCTCCCGCATACAAAAACAGAAATATTTAGTGACACTTCCTCTGGAATAATGCTTATGGCAGACATGCAGTGTGCACCACCATCCCTCCCTCCCGCATACAAAAACAGAAATATTTAGTGACACTTTCTCTGGAATAATGCTTATGGCAGACATGCAGTGTGCACCACCATCCCTCCCTCCCGCATACAAAAACAGAAATATTTAGTGACACTTCCTCTGTAATAATGCTTATGGCAGACATGCAGTGTGCACCACCATCCCTCCCTCCCGCATACAAAAACAGAAATATTTAGTGACACTTTCTCTGGAATAATGCTTATGGCAGACATGCAGTGTGCACCACCATCCCTCCCTCCCGCATACAAAAACAGAAATATTTAGTGACACTTCCTCTGGAATAATGCTTATGGCAGACATGCAGTGTGCACCACCATCCCTCCCTCCCGCATACAAAAACAGAAATATTTAGTGACACTTTCTCTGGAATAATGCTTATGGCAGACATGCAGTGTGCACCACCATCCCTCCCTCCCGCATACAAAAACAGAAATATTTAGTGACACTTCCTCTGGAATAATGCTTATGGCAGACATGCAGTGTGCACCACCATCCCTCCCTCCCGCATACAAAAACAGAAATATTTAGTGACACTTCCTCTGGAATAATGCTTATGGCAGACATGCAGTGTGCACCACCATCCCTCCCTCCCGCATACAAAAACAGAAATATTTAGTGACACTTCCTCTGGAATAATGCTTATGGCAGACATGCAGTGTGCACCACCATCCCTCCCTCCCGCATACAATGCAAATAGGAAGTATACAGAATAAGCAACACACAAAACAACAAAAAACACAAAACGCGCGTGGAACACGCTTCGTACTCGGCTTCCTGTAATTTATTTCAAACAATCGTATTCCCAAAAATAAATAATCGAATAAAAATTATTCCTTCGTGCCTTAGTTTTCAAATATACCAAATTATATAGATATAAATATATACCAAAATGTGTAAATACCAGTGGCCCGAGCACGAAAATCTGCTTAAGTGTAACGTTATCGTATCGTTTACGTATTCAGTATAAACTGATATATCTGTGCCACTATTGATAAATGACAGTTAGTACTAAATACGTGACGATGCGATTACGTTAGATTACGATTAACAGATTTTAGTGCTCGGCCCACTGTACATGTCTAACTTTAGTGTTCTCGTTATTTATTTATTTCGTTTAAGGCAGCTTCCCGTTGAGGTTTTCCCTCTACGGTATATATAGGGTAGTTTAAAAAGTGCGTCATAAAATATATTACATATCGGCATCGCGTGGACACCGCCTTTGGTATTGCAAACATCTATAGGCGATGGTGATCACTTTCCATCAGGTGGGCCGCCTGTCTGTCTTACTACTTTTGGCAATAAAAAAACAGAAACAGCTTTTACTAATCGAGACACTTAAAAGTAACAAAAATGGTTGTCTGTAAAGACGATAATTTTACAAGATAACGCCATAAGATAAGCCGAACGCTTAGGCCAATCGTGCCTCTGTATCGCTTGTTCCGCGCTCTCGCTTGCACGCTCGGCTCAGGTGGAACGTGACAAAGAGTCAAACTTTATCGTGCGTGCAGCCGGCGATCATCGATTTATATCAAGTCAAAAAAAGGGAGAACAGCCTTTACTAACCGTGACATTTAAAATTAGTTTAAAAAAGTTGATAGTGATTGGGAAAGTATATATTATTGTCTCGTATCTTCCAGACAATGGTGATGTGCATGAAGATGGTAAGCACGAGTGAAGCTCGCGACGTGAGCACCAGCCATGCTGCGGCGGCCACGGTGCGACAACTGTTGGCGTTGGTCTTCGAACGGGCTCTGCAGGAGGCTGAAGGTATTTATATTCTATTGATTCATCAAAGTGACTCCCTCTCGCCTGATGGAAAGCGGATATGGAATCAAGAACGACCGATGAATATCGATACCGATACGCTTATTGAATTCATAAATTAAGGTAAAATTAATAAAACACAAGGTTAAAACACAAAAACGACAGGCCGGTTGGCGCAGTTGGTAGCACCCCTGCCTTCTGAGCCGCTGGTCCCGGGTTCGATCCCCGGACAGGTCAACCATTTATGTGCATGAACATGTCTGTTTGATCTGTGTCTGGGTGTGTATATGTATTTACGTATGTATATCAGTCATCAGGTTACCATAGTACAGGCTCCGCCTAGTTTTGGACCTAAAGACCTTTGTGTGGATGTTGTCCCATATTATTAAAAAAATAAAACACAAGGTGTTTTTTTTTTAAATAATTTAATACAATATATACAGGTTGAGATTAGTTAATAGTCTAGTAATTCAAATTAACATGAATATAACGGTTTTGTTAATACTCAATTATTTATTGCAGTCATAGTTAAAGTTATGGTAGGAAACATATGACTTTTGGGTGTACCAATATTAGGTACAATACTATGAACGGGCGGATTCATTCAAGTTACTCAAAATTAATTATTATTAATCAAAAAATTACATTAATTGAAAAAAATCAAAGTATTAAGTTTTATGGAGAAAGACGATTCACCAAGACCCAAAGCATAGTTAGTTTGCAACGAAAGAAACGAGATAATACTCGCGTTTTCCTTACTTTGTGAAGCGCGAAATTTGAAAAGTATCGTTGTATCGACCGTAAAAATATCGCCGATGCCGATATATAGCGGTATGGGTATGGGTATCGGATGCATCCCTAATCTTTAAGCGCGACCACCAGCGCCCTTAAATAGTTTCTGGTAGCTCTAGTGTGGAGCAAACTTATTCAAGTATAGTATAGTATTAGCAGATAAGAAACTAAACTGGAAGCCTCAGATAGAGTGTCTGTCAAAAAGAATCAATAGCGCTGCATATGCTTTGAGTAAACTTTCGGCTACTCTGAACACTGATACATTACTTTCCGCTTACTATGGACTGGCTGAATCCATTTTAAGATACGGGATCATATTTTGGGGTAACTCTACCAATAATGAGATAATCTTTAAGAGGCAAAAACGTTGCATCAGAGCGATGTTTAGGTTAAAACAGACTGATAGCTGCGTACTTTATTTCAAAAAATATAAAATTCTTACACTTCCGTCATTGTACATATTTGAAGTCGCTCTATTTGTAAAAACCTGAACGGTTTCCATCACTCTCAGATTATGTAAAAAGAAATAGGCGAGACCAAAATAAATGCAGTAAACATAGAGCTAAGACAACCCTTATGAATAATAGTTTAATGTGTATGGGTCCCCTTGTATATAACAAGTTGCCCAAAGAAATAAGAGACTTAAGAATTAATTTGTTCAAAAAGGCTCTAAAAAAATTTCTAATTGAGAAGTGTTATTATAAAATCAATGACTTTTTTGCTTTTGACTTTAGTTTAAGTTGACATATTATTGTTGTTATTATTTTATGACATTTATTGTTTAATTATACATTAACATAATTGATATTCAAATTATTATTATACTGACACATTGTATTAAGTTTATATTTAATTTGATTATAAAAATAATGTTCCTTTTATGCATGCCATCGCTCGACTAATTTGCACGCCTGTGGGCAAAATACGAGTAAGTTCATCTATATCTATTATATTCACCTGATCTAATACAACCTGCGCATATTATTGTGTTGTATGTAAACTCGTATTTTGAGCAAATAAATGATTCTTATTCTTATTCAATTTAGATATCTCAGACGTATTTATGTCAATCATTAGGTTAATGCACTATAATAGACTCTACTGCCACGTTAGAGACACTACCGAGAGAACCGGTACAAAACTCGAGGTCTATTAACTTCAAATATAAACATACACATAGAGATTCGATTATTCTCTGTGTACCCGTTTAATTTGAAGAATAAACTAACGTTTATGGGTTGAAAAAAATACAGAAACTTAAATAATGTCTATGGTATGTATGGTATGTAATATGTATGATACTCGTGTCTCAGAGTGACGGGCGCAGTGATACGCTATAAACTCAAACTCAAACTCAAATGATTTATTGCTTATGTGCCAAGTTAACATACAATGCAGGTGTTGTTGCATAAGGTTTACAGTAAGTACATGTCACATGTTACCCCCTAGGGGTGTTGCAATTGTGCAGAGAGGACCAGTCTATTGTAATGTATTATCATTGAAAAATTCGTCAATATTATAATAACACTTCTGCAAAAGTAATTTTTTAAGTGTGAATTTGAAAACGTTAATTTTATTTTCGTCTTTTATTTTGTTAGGTAGTGTATTATAAATTTTAACTGCCATTGCCTTGGTACCGGAACTGTGTATTTTCAGTCTAGAAGTAGGTATTAAAAGTGTATGTTTCCGTGTTGGTCTAAGGGGATAATTTCTCGTCTGTTCACATGCTTTTAAAAAGTATTGAGGATATTTTCGAATAAACATGCACATTTCCAAGATGTAGATGGAGGTGAGGGTCAGCATTTGATATTTGATAAAATATGGTTTATGGAAATGATGTATTGTTAAATCTGGAAATTCTATGTTTGCAAGTATTCGTAGGCATTTATTTTGTGCGATGAAAAGGTTATCTACGTTTACACTATTTCCCCATAGTATGATGCCATATCTTAACCATGAGTATGCATATGCGTAATAAGTGGTCATAGCGGCATCAAGTCCAGCTGCTCGCCGCAGTTCCCTTAGTCCATACATAAAACTTGATAATTTTAATTGAATTTTTTTAACATGTATTTTCCAATTTACATGCGAGTCTAGTTCTAAACCTAGCAATAAAGCAGTGTTCACACATTCAATTTTTGTATTATTATAACAAAAGTTTATGTCAATAGGCGGTTTTTGGTACGGGCGAAATTGCATTAATTTTATTTTTGATATATTGAGGGCAAGGTTATGTTCATTCATCAATTTAATTATGTTATTGAAAATGTCAGCGAGGTTCTTATTTAAATTAGATAATTACTGTTTTAAGGTCTGGATGGTGCTGCAACTGTCATGGGAAGCGTACTGCTTACCGTCAGGCGCGCGACTTGCCCATCTCTTCAATTGATTGGTTAAAAAGGAATAATATTTGTCACAGCGCTGACACCAACCAACGACATAGTACTATAGTCCTTCTAATCTAATAGATACCGTTTGACGTTTCATACTCTTCAAGGCGAAATGACTTTGTACAGGCGCAACTCACACAAATTCAATAACCTTCATCGTAAAACCATGGAAATATGACCTCTTTTCAAAGTTACGTAGTCTGGTGCTTTTTTTGTTTTTTACGTAGTGTGTGCGACTCTTCATATTCACTTTTATACGAATAATCGGTAAAAAATTACGAATAATCGAACTTATTGATAACTATTGTGAAAGCCTAAGAAATCATTATTGATAGCTAGCTGCGCTCCGCAGTGTCACCCGCGTGGTGATGGATCAAAATCAAATATTATAGCGTACGTTACTCAGACATAATGTAGCTTTCTATTCGTCAAGAATTCGAGTAGATACGGATTAATATCAATATACGAGAAATGTGGCCTAATGTGTACCAGCGTTGCTATTGCATATTTTAACACACAAAAACTACTTATTGTGACATAACTGTAATAGTTATACGTATGGGATCACTAACTTCTTTGTAGATTTGAATGTCTTCTATAATACTGTACATCACTTTGCTCTATTGTCAATAATTTCCGCAGCATGCGCGATATAAGGATCGTTTGAGTATTTAATCACGCCTTGGGTTACTTTATCGAAGTTTTCGTACGGGTTCTATATGTGCCTATGTTCATGAGGGCTAAGGTAAGATTATAATGGTGTAATAATTTATATTAAATCGTTCTAGCAGTTTCGAAGGCTATTCAAATCAAACTATCAATTAAAATTTAAAGTATAATATATATATAGAGTAATTAAGTAATATTTTTTTTCTTCTAATAAGAGTATTCATTTTAAAGTAAGGTGATGTAATTTAAATAAATGTTGTAGGCAAAATTGTTCGTGTCCAAATATCCTTAAAAATACGCAGATTTTTTAAATCTGCCAATACTGCCAACTATATATAATCTTTGCAGTCTCGCGCCATTATACATTTTTTTTATTGTGTGCGTACTTTTTTCCGTTTGTGTGTTTTTTGTTGTGTTTTTAATTCGTTTACTTTGGTAATTTTTATACTGGACTCCAATACTAAGCAAGTGATTATAATGTCGAAAAGAGGACGTACTTTAAAAGCCCAGGCTCGTGAATTTATTGGTAAATATAGGTGGTGGTGATATCATAAATAATGCGGGTGATTTGATGTCGCGAATGTATTTTAGCTCTTGCAAGTCAAGTATTGAGAGCTGTAATGCCGAATTGAGTAAAATTATAATCAATTTCTAAATATTCATACACTTCGATGAAATACTAAGTTTTTTTTAGTAGTAGTATGTACCTACCTGTTTTCTTTCAATAAATAGTAATAACACGTAATAGTAATTACAGACACGGAATAACTCTATTTTCTATTATTGTTGTTTGTTTGTCTATATATGTCTTCTATCCATACATACCACATTCATCGTGCGCCGATATTTAAAAAAACTAAATCTGCGGCCTGTCGATATTCCATACAAAAAGGTTCAAACCTCTTATATCGATATCTCTGAAGAATCGGATATTGTAGTAACCGATTTTTTTGACCCCACCCCTATTTTACAATCTGTCTAAACTGTCAAACGGTATCTATTAGATTAGAAGGACTATAATTATAAACAAAACACGTAATAGAGCAATAGAATTCTTTGTGAATGAGTTTGTGCGGGGCGGTACTGCCACCATACCGTTTTCTACCGTGAAGCAGTAGTGTTCGCAATACTGTGTTCTGGTTTGAATAGAATGGTGCTGGCGGAATTACAGGCACACGAGACTTAACACCTTAAAGTCTCATGGCTAAAGGCATAGTGAAAGATGATAAACTTAACATCAGATGGGCCTCGTGTTTATACCGCTTTCTAATGACATAAAAAACACTATTATTATTTAAATTACTATCATATTAAAAATCTATTTAGGTACACTGAAAGTGAACCCGGCTGATGTGAGGCCGCAGACAAATAGCAAAGCACCAAAGGACCTGAAACCGTGCGCTGTTGATGCATACTTGATAATGCAGGTAAGCACTTGACAGTTTTTTTGAGATATTATACGCGCAATAGATAACGCAATCACGATTTGTATTGAAACCAAGTGTGCCCACTGTATTTTTAAAATAACTTACCTTTGATAGGAAATATTATGTCCTTGTCTTTGGGGCCTCGCAATTTTGGCACATTGAAGTTAATTATCACGCAATTTAGTTTTCGCGTATGTCCGGCTGCAACAACAGACACTGCGCGGACTGTAGCGGCAGCCAATCTTGACACTTCGTCGGGGTTCGGACACGGGAAGTACACGCATGCGTTATCTATTGTACGTAATATTAATCTGTGGTTGTTGATAAATTAGATTTACAACCGACAAGAAGAATACAAACTAATAGTTCGATAGCTCGACTACTTTAAACCGCACAGTAAAATCCACCCTCTTCTAGGGTTGTACCGCAGTCCGGTAACCAGTGATACCATCAAGACGAATCTAATAATGTATTATTTACGGTTATATTTAGGATTGTGTGTTCCATAGTCAAATCATTCATAAGCGTTGTAAACGATACGCCCTTAACGGGAATATGTCGACTTCACCAATAACCCTGTATATATCTGGACACATTTTTAACCTTATTTTTTGATACGCCTCGCAACGAGTCACAAGCTTCAAAGTTTTGCGACTAATCATGCACTGAGCTTGTCACCGATATATTCCTTAGTCTCTTGCGTTCGTGATTTCATTGTAGCAAGTATAATTACTGGGCGACAGAGACTCAAAAGCCAATGTTACGGAGTGACGAGCACAGCTACTATAATTAACTAAATAAGCAAAACTACAGTTCTAAGAACTGGGTGGTACTGCAACTGTCATGGGCAAGCGATATGCTTAACATCGGCGCCCGTCTTGTCACTCAATTACATATAAATAAATAATCATTGCCAAAATTGCTAAAAGTTTCCCAAAAAATAATAGTTTCGTTTTGTTTTTATTTTTTTATTTACAAAATAATTTCTCATTAGTACAGTCCTTTGCACATAGTAATTACGCGGTGTACCAACAACTGTACCACACAAGTTAAACTGTCAAAAAATCCTAATGAAGTCTTGTTGTAGGACATAATACAACTAATCAACGGGGACTCGGCGCACTGGCTCGTGGGACTGACAGAAGTGCCAAAGACTTTCGGATTGGAACTGTTGGAAACAGTGCTCACTGACTTCTCGCCGATATTCTTCAAGGTAAGCTTAATGTCACTTTTTTTTACATTTGATAAACAAGCATTTGACCACAGTCTCACCTGATGGAAAGTGATGATGCTGTCTACGGTGGTACATGCTTGCCTAAAAGGTACCTATTCACTCTGTGTTGGAAAACTCCCAGATTGTATATGTCAGGAAATATAGACGCTGGTAGGTTGTTCCATACTTCAGCCGTACGCATTATGAAGCTAGATTTGAAGCGTATTTTTGTAATTTTGACCATGTACGGATGCTGTGTTTCTGTGCGTCTTGTTATTCGATGAAAGAAAGGAGATGAGGGAATAAGGTTGTGAAGATCGATCGCACACTCTCCGAAGTGAATCCTGTAAAACACCGATAAGCTGGCAACTTTGCGTCTATGTTCAAGGCTTTGAAGTCTAGCCTACTTAAATAACTTAGGATGATAATTTTAATATGTATTTTATCTACTAAAGTTTTGGGTCAATCGCTACGTAACTGCATCGGAACTGTTCTTCAACGTCAGAATAAACAAAAGTATAGCAAAATTAAGTTAGTGGAATCGACCCCCAGATCTATCCCCAAACCAATGATCGGTAAAGTTTGATATTTAGTACAAACATCAAGACGAATCTAATAATGTTTTTTCCACCAAACCATTGCCCCCTGGACGGAAAGTACCCTAATCATTAAAGTTAGCAAATTTTACTCAAAGTAAACAATACTTACTTTTGTTTTACAAATAAAAACTGTATACAAACATATTTTAAAGTCTCATGACAGAGCCGGGAATCATCAAATATCCAGTATTTTTATGATACCGATCTAAAAGGCCAATCATAAGTAACAAATATCTCGAACAAACATTGCATATACGAGTAAAATTTGAGATAGATTTCAATCAATTGCAAAGAAAAACTAGACCACTGATTCCGTTATTTTTAACAGTTATAATTATAATTCCGCGCCACACGTCTCGATGGTTTATTGTTATAATCATAATTAGCCCATTATGTTCCCCCTGCTGGGACTCGAGCCTGCCTCTCAGAAAGAGAAGTTGGCCATAGTCACCCACGCCGGCCCAGTGCGGCTTGGTGGATAGGCTAGTGGGCAACTCATGTCAGTTTTCAATCCGCCCGAAGACCTTCGACATAGCTTAACGACTGTTGTCCTAAGACAAACAACCCGGACCGATGGCTTAACGTGCCCTACGAAGCACGGAACGTTGGGTCTTCATCTCGTCCAATGTGCGGTTGGGCGGGGAAAGGGGGTCAGGGCTATGCCCTCTGCCCCTGGCTCGTCTCCGTTTATTAAAATGAACGGGTCCTTTGGTGTTTGGCTTCACGGGCTTTTCCAACCGGTGGTCACTGATGTCGGGGCGAGTCAAGCACACCGGGTGAGACCCCTAGTGGCCCTAGGGGAAGCCCAGCGAACTGATCGGCGACCGCGATAGCAACCACCGGCGGATCCACCCTCGCGTCTTCCTCTTCTTCTTCATTTTCATCTTCGATCCCTAATGGGATGAGTTCCCGTGACGATGGTTTCGATCTTCTAATCCCGCGAGCATCGGGGGGTCTTGTGTGTAGCGGCGCTATGCCTCTGAGATGTGGTAATCGCGAAGTGTCCGCTTTTGCGAACATGTTCGTGGTAAGGCGTTCTACGAATTTTCGAATAGTCTCTTGTTGGAGGCCTCTTGCTATCGTCGAGTTGCGGACGTATCGCGGTGCGTCGACGATAGCGCGTAGGGTTTTGTTTTCCTGAGCTTGTAGTCGCTGTTGTAGGTGAGTGGCTGCTTGTGCATACCACGCCGGGGCGGCGTACGTGATTATCGGCCGGATGTACGTCTTGTATATGAGTAGTTTCACCCGGAGTGGCAGCTTTGATCGTAGGACCGGCATAAGGCGTGCTCGAGCGCCTTTCGCCTTTCCTACGACCGTATTCACATGCTGAGTAAAAGTCAGGTTTCGATCAATTTCGACCCCGAGGTATTTCACCACCGGGGCCCATGGGATCTCTTCATCCATTATTTTCAAAGGCGCGGGGAGGTTGGTTCTGCCCGTGACAAGGGCCTGAGTCTTGCCAATGTTCATCCTCATCCTCCACTTCGCTAGCCATTCGGGAAGGGCGTCTAGGTTTTCTTGGATTATTCTGACGGCGATTTTCGTCCGGATCGAGGAAACGTAGTATGCGGCGTCGTCGGCGTAGAGGGCGATCTTTGCGCGGCCCACCAGTGGGATATCATTTGTGTACCACGCATAGAGGATAGGGGAGAGACAACTCCCCTGTGGTACTCCGGCTTACACTGGTTTCTCTGTTGAAAGTATTTCCTCGATTCGGACGACGATGCGTCGGTCCGTCAGGAAAGACTTGATAATTTCGACCGTTCTTCTTGGCATGGGGCTCTTCAGCAGTTTGAACAGGAGGCCCTCATGTCATACACGGTCGAAGGCCTTCTCCATATCAAGTAGTGCGGCCACAACGTACTCCTTCTTGTTGTGGCTTGTGGCCATTTCATTAATGACGCGCGTCAGTTGTAGTGTAGTCGAGTGCTCTGCCCTAAACCCGTACTGCTCCTCTCGAGGTGTGATGTGCGGTGTTAAGTGCGGTAGTAGTAGCCTCTCGAATGTCTTCGAGAGGGTACTAAGCAGCGTAATTGGACGGTAGCTCTCCGGTCTCTTTGGGTCCTTTCCGGGTTTAGGGAGCACTATAACGACGCCCGTCTTCCAGGTCTTCGGGAAATGGCCACAGCGCACTATCCCATTGTAGATCCTTGTAAGGGCGGCCAGGGCTCTGTGCGGCAAGTGTTTCAGAGTTTCATTTGATATCTTGTCGAGCCCTGGGGCTTTCTTGTTAGGTAGGCGCCTAATCATCCTCTGCACTCTGCCCGGTGAGAAGATGATGTGCGCCTCCTCCTCTTCGGTCACGTCCGGTGGCGCAGACAGGTATTGTTCTACCTGCCTGCTTATGGTGTCAGTCTGGGTGGTGTCACTGACCGGGTTGGGTTGAAATTGTGCCTCCAAGTGGTCTGCAAAGATCTCAGCTCGGTCTGTGGCTTCGAATTTCAATTGGCCGTCCCTCCCGATCAGTGGTCTGGTCGGCTCCGGGGTGCGCGATAGTTGGTTGCAAAGTCTGTGGACTGACGGGAACTCTGTGGCCACAGAGTCCAAGTGTGCATACCAACTATGCGTGGCGTGGTCCTGTAGTGCGGTCTTCACGCGCTCCACCAGCGCGTTCACCTCACTCTTGAGTCGCGGGCATCTAGTTTGCTGCCACAGCTTCCTCTTCTCCCTTTTTTCGCTAATAATGTTCCTAATCCACGCCGGGAGGGGGGGTACCCTCTCTACTGGCGTGGTGGTGTGCGACGCTGTCTCGAGGGAGGATTGGATGGCTGTGGTCAGCTCTTCGGTCGCCAATTCTAGTTCTTCCTCGTTATTAATAGGCCTCGTCGTGGTCCGCTCCTGCGCTTCTCGCTGGAAGGTCTCCCAGCATATCTTCCGCCTCCGGGTGGGGGCGGCGACCCTGCTTGGGAGTTCCGTCAGCGTCAGGAGTACCGGGCGGTGATCTGAAGGAAGATCCGGCAGTACAGTCTGTGTAGGCGGCGTTCTTAAACCCTTATATATGGTGACGTCAAGGATGTCGCCATCATCTCTATAGTGGTAGTGAGTTGGCTCGTCTGGTCCAATGACATCGTAATTGTGGTCCACCGAATCTTGATATAGGACTCTACCGTCACGGTTTATCTTAGTCGAGTTCCAGTGGGTGTGCTTAGAGTTTAGGTCTCCGGCTATGATTGTGGGCTCTTTGGCGTTTAGCAGCTTTCTTATATCGCCTGGGTTCAGTGAAGACTGCGGTGGCTTATATGCCGCGAACAATCGCCGTTTTTCGCCGGCGATGTTGACAAGCACACCCAGGGCTTGTAGTGACTGGAACTCTTCTATGGGGATCAACTGGTGGATGATCCTCCGGTGGACCAACACTGCAAGGCCGCGACAAGCGCGCCCAGTTTCCGTCACCTCGTCCTTTCTATAGATGTGATAATTGGGCACTTTAAAGGTTTTTCCTGGTCTTAGGAACGTCTCACTGACCAACAATATATCTATGTTATGCTCGCGGAGGAAGATGGTCAGCAGTAATTTCTTCCCCGCGAGCGACTGGGCATTCCAGTGGACGATCCTAAGCCCGTGATCCATTGTTGGTGTTCAGTATGCGCATTAGGCCCTGTAAAGTGGCCGGAAGCACGGAAGCGCTCAGTTGAATAATGCCACTAGCACACACCCATCCAACTCCTGACTGCAGCAAGCGTTGCTTAACTTGTTGATTGGTTAAGATCGCCAAGTCAAGCTTCGCTGCGGGCGCTTCATTCGCTATTGTTATAAACTTAATATAATTTTTCGTTCCAGATATCGGAGTTTAAGTTCCTACTAAAGGAGCACGTGTGTGCACTGATAATAAGACTGTTTTCGCCAAATGTTAAATACAGGTAACTTACTCATTACTTTTTATTGTATGTGCTAGTATTTACCCATTATCTTGATGACGTGGTCGACTATATACATGTTTTCCTACCGTGAAACAGTAATGTTCCCAATACTGTGTTCTGGTTTGAAGGTATGGGTGAGTGCGATATTATAGAAACATTTAACAATTTCATGTCTCAGGGCTATCCGTTTTAGGCAGAGGTTACTGCTTAACACCAGGTGAGGCTCGTGCTTGTACTGTTAACTAATAACATGATAAAACGCCCGAAAATATCGTCCAATCACCAAGTACTGCAATATTTTCTTTCGCTAGTGCGAGCGAAGTGGGAAATAATAGACTTGCGCGTTGATCATAGACGGATCTGTGAAAAGATAAAAAAATCACGTAACTATGGATTCTGGATGACATTTTGATATTTTTGTTAAATATAGTACCTCCCGATACTCAAATACGACTTAGACTTTCTCATTCGATCCCACCTATCATCGCGTACTGGGCGTTACTATTCAAATAAATTGCATATGTATAATGAATAGTCAGTACTTTATAATGTATAAACTACATACTTAAATTTAATAGTCAATACTTCAAAATGAGTAAACTACATATTTAAAATGGATAGTCAATTACTTTTCAAATAAATGAGTGAATACTCTATAATGAATAAACTGCATATTTGAAATGAACAGGGCAGCATTCACTTCCCTGCACATCCCCGGGGCTGCTCCCCCCGCGAACCCGAGCGGCCAGGGGAGCCCCGCGCAGACGGAGCGCCCACACTTTCCCGTCACCATGAGGTTACTGCGACTCGTCTCTGTCATTGTACACAAGTATCACGCCGCCTTGGTAAGTATTTTTCAGTATGGGGCCAGCACGGTAGTGTTATTACTACCCTGCTGATCCCAGACATTACAATAGTAGATTAGTAGCCAAGGGCTGTAAGGCAACAATTGCAGCCCGAGATGTTTAGGCGCACGAGCGCAGCGAGGCCGCCTATAGTTCGAGGGTGCAATCGGATGCTTACACCCGAGCTAACTACTCTCCTTTACATCTCGATTGTGAAGTAAATAGAAAAAACCGGCATTAGCAAAATAAAATGATGACTATTATACTCATACGAAGACAAGGCTGAATAGCGAAGCGACCTCTTTTGTCATTGGGCTGAATGCATGTCTATTGCCAGTATGATGGTTAGAAGTACGCGAACTTTTTGAAAGAGGGAAGTGTTTTTTTTTAATTTCTTTTCGCCCCAGGGCTTTTCTAGCTACATTATTACCCTAGAGCGTTAATTGGTCACCTACAAGCCCCATTTGAGGGTAATAAGGACCTACTTACCGAATATGAGAGATTTATTTATTTTTATCAATTCATAAGTCTTAGGTAGGTATACAGATGGAACTTAAAATTACATGTGCTGACGCCAAAACTTGCCTTTGCAGGCGTATGAAGTTATATATTTAGTTAATTGTAGTTTTACTTATAATTATACATTCATATTATTCATAGATATTATATTTGCTCAGTAATTCATCATTTAAAAACTCATCAATGGAATAGTATGTCTTGTCAATTAATAATTTCTTAAGCATACATTTAAAAATGTCAACATCGGTAGTCCAGGCTAAAACGCCATATTTTAGTGTGGATCCGACATAAGCGTGATAGGCGGTTAATAAAGTAGCTTCATTTGCAACTTTACGTAACATGTACAACGCATAAGAACATTGATTGAGCTTAGCGCACACATGGGCTACACGTGACCGCCATGATAAATTCGAAGTAGTGCTGCTACAGTCTATAGGCTCTCCTTCTTCTAGTGCAGTTTAAAGGCTTTTGAAGTACGTTGTGGCACATAAAGCTACTTTGTACTTTTTTACTTTTTTCTACTTGTTTTCTGCAGTTTGGTTTGGTTCAGATATAGAGTGACAAAAATAAAATATTAATTTCGGGTGTTTACTTCACTCACCGACTCTTCAATCACTGATTAAACGCTTTCTAGATATTCTACCGAAACACGTGGTGGAGGGTCTTGAAAATTATCTAATCCCAATCCCCAATCCCAGTCTCCAACTCAGAATCATTACCAAATATTTTTCAAAGGACTCTTGAAACCTCATCGTCGTAATCTAGTACGCAATCCCCCATAAGTGGTTTTTCCGAAACACTTTCGACACTACTTTCAACAGCGGATAGATCATCTTCTAGATTACTGGCGATTAGACTATCAGTTACCCTCTTTTTCTTCAACATTCTCCTGAAATAATGGGTTCGCTAATGAGTAAAGGTAACAATATTACCACCAAATACTACTAAGTTGTCTCTGTAATCTAACCAGGCAATGGTAAGAGTATTACCACAGAGTTTTTCCATTAAGTACAATTTTAATTTTAAACCTTGTGCTACGAGACATGCAGGGGTATATAATCAATTAAACTACCAAATATCATAAACCCACTTACAAGAATCTTTATCAAACAAAGTTTAAATTTATTTGCGTAAATAACTAAATATTTTCCAGATTGTTCGGTTTTCTTATGATAGTAGTTCCCAAACCTTTGCAGTTAGTGTAATTGCCAGTACTAATAAAAGTTAAGGGTATTTCTGCACATTATTTATAATGAATGAAAGACCAGATGTGTATAGAACAAATCATGATCTATGGTCAAAAAACTGAGGTGGTAAGCAATTGTCCTGTGCCCTATAAGGGTTAAATTTTAATAACGCCATTTAGTAGGGCGCAGAACATTTTGGCTGTTTAACTAAATAATGTCATTAAAGGTTAAGCAGAGTTTATAAATAAGGCCCTAAAACATTATAAATTGCAATAAACATATCGTTTTGTTAATAAGGGAATAAAATAAATTGACGGAAAAGAACATCACTACGTCGAAAAAGTGATGATTATAAAGTGATAATAATTATTCTAGGTGCAAACTTCCTGCAGTGCATATGTTCTTATTTAAAACGGGCTTATTATTTGCGTATAAAAACATAAACAGATATATTATGTTTCCTCAGGTGACGGAATGTGAAATCTTCCTCTCCCTGACGATAAAGTTCCTGGACCCGGACAAGCCGCTGTGGCAACGAGCGCTCGCCTTAGAAGTCCTACATAAAATGTCTATTCAACCGGGTAATATAAAACAACATCAAGTTACTAACAATGGCGGCATATATAATAATCAATCTATTTAAATTGTATTTTTTTTTGAAGTCGGTAGAAAATGAACTCCTATTTCTCCTGGTCACGCTATAACTTGAGAACGGATGGAACAATCTCGCTTATAATCTTTTTTTGTTGTATTAAAGTGCAAGTTGAAAAATGTAATACCGACTTCCAGTCTATTCAGTTATTGGAGTGTATCTCAAAACCTACTGGACCGAATTTAATGGAAATAAATGAGTTTATGAAATTAAATTAAATGAGACCACACGGGAATCACCAGCTTTCAAACAAAAAAAGAATTTTGAGAATCGGTTCACCCAGTCGTAAGTTATGAGGTAACAAACATTAAAAAAAAACAGTCGAATTGAATACCTCCTCCTTTTTTTGGAAGTCGGTAGAAAATTAACTCCTATTTCTCCTGGTCACGCTAAAACTTGAGAACGGATGGAAAAATCTCGCTTACATTCTTTTTTTGTTGTATTAGTTATTGTCAGGAGAAGGTTCTTATGCAAGAAAAAAACAAGAAAGATGGGAGGTTATGGCGAAACCTAAGGCCGAGACTACTACACGAACAAAGTCGTGGGCAGTCGCTAGTAATAAATATATAAACTTGCTGATTAATGATGTGAAGTTTGCTAAATATTCTGCCTTATTTGAAGTAACTTTTCAAGTACGATTGGGAAATCTGACATTAAAAGACCATTATAGTTATAATAATATAAATATATGATTATAGTTGTAATAATAAATTCTAATTAACATTATACGCTCAGTGCTATGAATACAATGCCATGTAAAAAATATGTTTGAAGTCTATCAATGTTCTTCAAAATAAACAGAAAGTAAATCAACGATGAAAGACAGCAATCGAACCTGCGTTTTCATTTCTGAGTTTAGCGGAGCAGATGGTCTAGCTAGCAAAGCTACGAATGTCTTGCAGTGCCAGTACCGAACGTACCGATCGATAAATTTGAGTCTTGAATTCGTCATACTTCGAAAAAACTGGCTATATCAATTTTGGTAGACAAATTCTATAAGCTTTTACCATTATAACGAGCCAATTGTCCTAGCAAGGAACTGTTAAATTACGTTTGAGATCGTCTATTTAATCGATTTTAACGATTGTTTTGTCAGCTTTGAAAATGACCTCGATATACCTTATCGACAGGCGACGGGAATGTTAGTTGCGTTGGATCTTACTAATATTATGAATGCGAGAGTTTGTATTTATGATAAATGGATGTTTGTTATTCTCTAACGCTCAAACGGCTGGCCCAATTTTGATGAAATTTGGCATGGAGGTAGATGGGGCGCTAAATTAACACATAGGATTTTCATCAACATCGTCATTATCCATCACCGTGCGGGTGTAGCCGCGGGGCGCAGCTAGTATTCAATAAAAAAATAGACTTCGGCCTTCTTTTGATCGTAGAAGAGCGAAATGCTCGTAGAAATCTTCAAATGATAGAAGGACGCATTGTGGAATGCAAACAATTCGTAATATCGATATACTGTCGACAATCTGACGTTAATAATATAATTACGACGACTTATCGTTATATTTTATATAAAAATATAAAATATAACAAAAAATATAAAATAAAGATAAGTCGTCGATATGACTTCCATACTTCCTAGGGGCGATACGATTTTTTATCGATCTTAGCGACTCGACAAATTTAACGACTATTACGGTACTTGCACTGCTGAGAGTCGCGATTCACTATTTTTGTGTTTTCTTAAATCTTAACTGTCTAACGTCTAGTAGGGTAAACCGCCGCGCCGGTAGATAGGTCATTGACAACGGCCGTTAAAGGGGAGAGTGCGTCATCCATCGAATATATACAGACATAGCCGACCGGGAGCGCTGTGTGTTTGTACTGTTTATTTTGAAGAACGAACGAATGAATGAATCTTTATTGCTATTTGCTAATTAAATATTTGATACTACCAGGCTATACATGTTGTTACTCATTCATTTGTTTATAAGAAATGTATTCCAATAGTATATGTTCCACAGAGCTCCTGAAATCGTTCTGCGAATGCTACGACATGAAGCCGCACGCGACCAAGATATTCCAGCACATCGTGAACGCGCTCGGCGCGTACGTGCAGAGTCTCTTCGTCGCTGCGAACGTCAATATTCCTGCTGGTAACTATATTAGTATATTTTTTATTCAATGAGTCATTACATATACCTCAGTGCCTCATACTACGTGGTCTCTTACTATGGGCCTCATAGATAAGCCCAAAGTCGCACAACGAGCTATGGAGAGGGCTATGCTCGAGGTTTCTCTACGTGATCGAATCAGAAATGAGGAGATCCGTAGAAGAACGAAAGTCACTGACATAGCCCAGAAGATTAGCCAGTTAAAATGGCAATGGGCAGGGCACATAGCACGCAGAACAGATGGCCGATGGGGCCGGAAGGTTCTGGAATAGAGACCACGGACCGGCAAGCGCAGCGTAGGTCGTCCACCGACACGGTGGACAGACGACCTGATAAAGGTCGCAGGACGACGTTGGATGCAGGCCGCTTCCAACCGGTCCTTTTGGAAAATTATGGGGGAGGCCTATGTTAGGCGGTGGACGTCCTACGGCTGAGATGATGATGATGATGATGAGGATGAGTCGTTACATTACTTTGACGTGATAACGTCTTATAAATCGATGAACGCCGGATGCACGCACGAAAAAGTGACTTTTTGTCACGTTTCGCCTGAGCCGAGCGTGCAAGCGATAGCGCTAACTTTGTTAAATTTTCTCTCTAAAGTTGCAATGACATATATTATGTTGTAACAATATTTCTTTTCATTGAATATGCTACCGTGTATGATCATAGGTTAACGGACATGTTCAACAAGTGATAAAACAAATTGATACTCCACTTCTGGCAAGTTGTCATCTGCCACCAGAAAATGTAATAATAGTACTACCATGGTAGAAACATTGTAAAAATATATATGAAAGGAACGGTCCCGAATTTTTGCCGCTTCTTCTCGGTTGGCTCTATACATGTAATTTGTATAATTACCAAAAAAAACAGCACAATATATTGCTGGTACTTAATACATACATGGGAAGAATATTTAAAACTACTTTAAAAAAAAATCCCACATAATCATCAATATTTGGTCAAACGTCTAGATTGATTCACACCTACAAATTTTATTCTAGGCATTTCCACTATTCATTAAGATATACTGCGCGCGGTTTATGCATGAAACTTAACACCCCTACATAGAAATGTATCATTCATTCATAACATTCGGCAAACTCGCGTCCTAGCTCGTTAGACCTGGCCACCGGACCAACCCCGCACCCTCCGCCCTGCCACCGCGCGGCCTTTGTTTCTTCCGAAAACGAACGAACGAAAGCCGAAAGGCGAAATGAAAGCTCAGCTCAGTCGCAGTCTCTTTCACACCGAACGCTCGGGTGGGGGGTGTAAGAAAGAGTAAGAGAGATATTTTTTTCACTGACGCGAATCATGTGTTTTCATTAATAAGTTGTACATAGGCATGTAGTATTTTTGTTAAGATGGTGTCCATACTTTTAGATGGAATTTTCGAAAACCCTAACAATTAATAATTATTTCACTGTGAAGTAATAAAAAATTTTGACTACATATCTACAATGTATTAACACTTTTGTACCGCCCATTTTTTTTGGTAATTATACAAATTACGTGTATATATTTTGGGACGCGGCAGTAGTCTTTAAAGTTCATTATAATGAATAATTGAAGTTCATAAGTGCGTCTTTGATGCAATACAAATTAAAAATTAAATAAATTACTTGTGATAAATTAATATTTAATGAAGAATGAAATAATCGGCTGGATCGCGCGCCTCTTCCACTTCATCCACGTCTCCCTTGATATTATCTCCGATATCGGCATCTCCATACATGATGTTGGACATGATGGACTCGTCTCCAGAGTACTCCTGGTCTCCAGGTTCGGGTGGTGCTGGGAGCTTGTCACTCCTGTCAATGGAACCGTCTCGTCTGATCTGCACGGCTAAACATTTTTTAAATTAATATCAACTGTTGTACTTTAAGTTGGGGAATAAAAACATGTATTTCAGAGATTCAAACTTAAAATAAACATTGAATAGTTTTGGGAGTCAGAAGGGGTAAATCAAAACTGCAGATAGATTCCACTATATTCCCATATAACTTAACACTTAATTCACAGTATCACGATAATCACAATCACTTCAGAACAATTATTATCGGAGGTAGATTGAAAATTCACTTGTTCAAACTATTAGGCTTCACTCCATATCGACCGTGCAGTCCAAAAGTCATAGCTCGACTGAGGCTCGACTGTCCTGTAAACTAGTGGCGGCCATCATGGTAAATAGAAGTCAAAGTATCCAGATGGCACCACTAGTATTCCGGAAGTCAACTTATTACACTTTATAAATTAATAAATACGGCATTAACAATAACACAGATGAGAGTTAAATTTAAATAGCAATATAATATGTAATGGTTTTGAAATAATTACTAATACCTAACAATAGTGTGTTGACTGGACTTGGACCTGAAATGAGATTGCCTGCGAATTCATCAAAAGCCTTGTCTGCCTGGTGGAATCAGTGGCTGCAGCAGCAGACCAGCAGGCCTAGACAAAATTCAAATAGGCGTGTTTCCGCACACGCTACAGACAAAAATGTAGGTACCTACGAACTTGCCGTGACGTCACGTGACTTTTCCACAGGTAATGTCAACGCCATACATTTTGGAGTTGTCGTTTGGCGTTAACGATAACAGAAACATCTTTTGTCTAAGCCTGCAGTACCCCAGTAGCCAGTAGATTTTGAAAGAAGTCTATGGCGAGAGATATCACTTTAATCTAGAAACCGAGCTGATAAGACCAGCACTGTGACTTGGGATCTCTTGGCGTTTCAATCTGGAATTACTGGAGCCACTTTCATTATTTTGAATGGGTATATTCATCATCGTATTCAAATATCACTCTAGCAACTGCTAAGCCCTTTCACAGCTTCTTTGTACTTTTCTTTGTTTGCAATATATGGTAACTTTGATCTACAAAAAAAAATTAGTACAGTGAGAGGCAAACGTTTTCATTTACAGATATTGGTTTATAATTGCATATTCCGTAAGAGGCAAGGAAAGTTATCTTATTAAGTGGTAGACTTTTTGTGCAGGAGTTATTGTGGGTTGGTATATCTACAGTTCCAGATATTATGCATCCAAACAGTGAAAGCTGTGTTAAGAGTGAAGGGTTTTATAGCAAGAAAATATACTGGACCAATGATACTCCAAACCAATAAACTGTGATGACGAGCGCAGTGCAATGCCGCGCGTAATATTAGCTTATAGGAACCATAGAGAAACAGGTAGGTGTCTCACTGAATAATTTTAATCACACTTGTTCGATAACTTCGAAAGCTTCAAAAGCTCAAATTCAAATTTATTTATTTTGGTACAGAAATGTTGGCCTTAATTATCTTAAAACTATTCTAGAACTAGACAATGTTTAATGCAATTTAAAACTTTCAGTAAGATAACACATAATATCTCTAGCTCTCACGGTAGGATTCCCTGTGTTTGTGAGAGCTAGTCACTCCATCAGCTAGTGGAAGCAAACTGCGTTTTATTCCCATGGTTGCTTTTCATGCTGAGTTCTGATTGGCCCATTGAAATTTAGTAGGCTATACCGTTTGCAAAGCTCTGCTTACTTTTTCAAAAAAGTAAATTATTTTTACATAATACAATTCACGAGTTATCAAAATGCATCTAATATAAATATATATTTTTTGTAATATTTGTTTCGGTTTTATTTGTACTGTCAACTCAATTTTTACATACGAGTTTTGAGACATAGCTCTTTCTTTATCTCATAGTATAGTAGGCAGTCATGTAAAATAATGTGCTTCACTCGGGGGCAAGACTTTAGAATCAGTAATAAGAACATGTAAAATGTATATACCGGGTGCTCCTCTCAAGAAGAATCTAGTATCGTTCTCTCCCTCAAACGTAAGTATCTGCATGTACAAGTCTACTAGCGGTTGACAAATTCTCATGCACACATGGAAACTTGCAAATCTGTTGGTGCGACGCGCTTGGGGGCAGCCGAGCCTCTCGCTAGAACATAAGCAAGTTACATTGAACTACGGGAAAACGACTCTTAAGCCACACAGTAAAAAGATATACATTGTATGTATATATGTAATATGTATTAAAAATGGTTGTTTTTAAAGTCGGTTTACGGACGATAGTTTTATATGATAAAGTCATAAGAAAACACTGATATAGATGCGTCAGAAGCCGAATGCTTAGGCCGATCGTGCTTCTCTATCGCTTGTTCAGTGCTCTCGCTTGCACGCTCGGCTCAGGCGGAACGTATCAATGAGTCACGCTTTTTCGTGCGTGCAGCCGGCGTTCATTGATTTATAAGACGTTATCACGTCAAAAGTACTTACCACAGTTTTGTGTTAATTATCTAAATTACATACTTTATTAATTAGAGGTATAGTTAAGATATGTACTTTGTGATCTAAACTGAATAAACATATATTATTATTTATTATAGTCTGCAGTATGTGAATATGGTCTGGGCAGGCCTAAATACTCCATTCGGTTTTACTACCCTCAAATCCTTGCCAAAGAAAACCCCATATGTCAAGAATGTGACGATGCTTTTGTGATACAAAACACACTGATTTCAACACACAAGGAAATTGACAAATGTCACCTCTTTAGCATCCACTGAAAAATTAATTAATTTATTACTGCGTACCAAAGAATATCCTTATGATTATATAGGGTGTTTGGTAGAGGGACCGACAAACCAAATGAGCGTGTTCGGGGGACCACTTGGAGAATACAATTTGGCCAAAAAAAATCCCCGACCCCCCAATATGTTTAACTTTTTTTTGTTATTTTTTTTTATATTTATATATGATAGGTACATTTTTTCCGAAAATTTACCTATTTACCACCATAACATTTGTAAAATCTGTTTTAGACCGGATGTTTTTAGTTGAATGTGGTCTCTAATACACCTTCAGGCCACGCAAAGCAAAATTGGATACAAAACAGAGCTAACTGATTTAGTTTAAAAAAAAATTGGGGTGTCGGGGATTTTTTTTGGCCAACTTGTATTCTCCAAGTGGGCCCCCGAACACGCTCATTTGGTTTGTCGGTCCCTCTACCAAACACTCTGTATAAGAAATTACAAAAAATACAGGGCGTTTTATTTACTCATTTGAGTAGGTGTGATTCCCAGACGAAGAACGAAATTTTTTGTAAAATCTTTGAATGAAGTATTACTAAGTTTTAAAAATAAAACAATGTCTTTCAGTAAAATATTCCATCTACAATATCCAAGGTACTTTCCCTCCATGTGGCATAGCCGTGGGACGGCCTGTATATAAAAATGAACACCTATATCTCCTGATCACGCTATAATTTGAGAACGGATGGAACAATCTCGCTAATTCTTTTTTTGTTGTGTTAGAGAAGGTTCTTATGAAAAAAAAACAAGAGAACGGGAGGCTATGCCGAAGCCGCAGGCCGAGCCTACTACGCGAACGAAGTCGCGGGCAGTCGCTAGTAGTAGATGTAGAAACAAAAATATAGACTTACGTGCAATTCATGATGTGATACTCGAAGGTCCAAACTGGAGAGACGTTATCAAAGCACACGCCTGGAGTGAATCTGCGCGAACAGCGTTGCTTCTCACCTAACCACTTTAGGCGTGCTTGTTCTAGCTGATTATCTGTCAGATAAAGTAGAATATCACCAGCTAGTGACACCACAAACACAGCACATGGTAACATTTGCGATGAAACTTCTTTGTTGCCCACCACAGTTGTCGTCTCGCATTTTTACCGAGTGTACTTACATTCAGCCTGCCTAATTATTGTGTTGTTTAACCCGTAGACTGGCCAATCGCCATATTTAGCCAATAATGCAATTGTTTCCTCAAAATTCATACCACTTTCTCAGAAAATGCGACATTTGTGGTTGTAACATGAATATATCGAGATCTAAAATAGTTTCTTGCCGCTTCTTTTTGGTAGCCTCTATATATTTTGGAACGCGGCGGTAGAGTCTTTAAAGTACATTATAATGAAAAATTTACTTTCATAAGTGCGTATTTGATGCCTAAATTGAATAAATGATTTTGACTTTGAATATCGAGAGCGTAAAATAAATACAAAGCCTGGTAAATATCCCGTTTCTAAAGTTAATTTTAACGAAAATGTTATTTAGGGTAATAGTAAATGGTCGAGGAGGAATTTCATTTACACTATCTGCTGAAGGGAGCCGCTACTTAAAGACTATTCCGTAACACTACTTCTGGAATTAACAACTTTACCGTTTAGTTCCACATTTGCTATTAAAATAGCAAATAATATCATCGAAACTGCGAATGACATCTTATTTCGTATTTGTTGAAGCATGGCCTTATAGATTGGATAATTTCACCGAGACATTTGTAAAAACTGTTTGTAATTAGTACGTATATCTTAAGCTCTTGCAATACCGTATATAAATTATTATTTCGTAGAGAAATAGAAACTGGACCCTGCTTAGGGTTAAACATCTCGTCAACAGTACATCATTTAGCTAAATCTATTCTATATATGCAATTTGTTTTGTACATATTTCGCTCGCCATTTCTATTTATACGGATGCCGGCAACGGGCGCGCTTTGAGATTATTCTTTTAATCGTGTAACGCAAGTGCTCGAGGCGCGGCATTAGTTTCCCCTTATAACTCTGATAACTAGATTTTTCGTTCAATCTCTCACTTCTTCCTACCACATAATATGCAGACGAACTCTAAGGCCTTTATTAATAAACGTTGTGTAAACATAGATTAGGTGTAACATGCTTTGTCTTGCTTTCACGCGTGACATTTACTGCAAGCGAAAAATTGACAGATAGATGTTTTAACTACTCCGGGCTTATTACAAGTTTATTAATAAGGCCGTAAATGTATCTCCAAACTATATTTTTCGATTTATCTATTATTCGAACAGTTAGCTGACGCCCTTTACAATACCAACAACTCGCTGTATCCTATATAATAATAATGGAGTATGGCATAGAGTAAATACAAATCCAAAATCTTGCCTTGATTTCAGAGTGGAGTCAACACTGATTTTGTCGATATTACCACTGTTCTTCATTTCGATTCAATATCGCGCCTTCGAGAGGTGAGATCTGTCAGCCATTCGGAATGGGTTGAAATTACGCTCACGTTGCTCACGGCATGGCTGAGATTGCAGTGATTGCACTTCTTACAATATGTTTAACGAGACTGTATGGAATGGAAACAATATTAATAAACCATTAAAGTATGTTTAATACAGGCCACAAATACTTTTATTTGCCGGATTGCTACAAGACACACAACAGATTCGACTAACATTATGCTAGAGCATCATGCACACATCGACGAACTGCCGTTTTTGATAGAACTACTCACGTAGATTTCACTTCGTAGCGTAGTCGTTGAAATCGCAAAATGGCGTCTTTGGCAACGTAATCCATGACATCACATAGGTCTACGCGCGCTTTCGTTGATTTGGAATGACGATCACAGCTCCAAAATCAATTTTGACTTAAATCGGAAAGTGGGGTTGGTGTTGTGGCAGTCCCCCAAGTAATATTTGAATACGTAGTTTTTCCATACAGCTCTAAAGTTAAAATACTTGAAGAGTATTTTACACCTGAATTCAAACAGCGTTTAAGAATCTACAGTTAGCAGCCCTCGTATACATTTACTTATTAGGTATATTATGTAGATCACCTGAATCTCTTTGTCTCCATCCAATGGTTGTCGGGAAACTGTTGTTTTATATTAAAAAATATTTGATACAATCTTCACCGCTTTTTATTATTTGTAACAGGAACTATATTTTGATTAGTACGAGTATCTATTTCTGAGGAATCGTGTACTATATCTAATACACAATCAGCCCATTATGTTCTAATCCAACTGCTGGGACCCGAACCTTCCTTTCAGAGAGAGGATTTGGGCCATTAACCACCACGCGAGCCCAGTGCCGCGTAGTGGACAGACTAGAGGCCAACCCATGTTGAAGTTTTCAGGCTGCCTGAAGGCCTTCGACATAGCCTATCGACTGTTATCCTAAAACAAACAACAGTGACCGGCAGGTTAACATGCCTTCCGAAGCACAGACGGCTACTATCTAATGTGTATATGTAACTTTCCAGGCTCATCAGGTATCCCGCAGCAGTCAGGTTTCTACTGGAAGGGCGTTTGGCTGCCACTCTGTGTCACCTTCGAGCCTGGGACTGCTAAGTCTTTGTAGTAAGTATTTTTATGTCATAGTATAAGTAATGAAATAGGTAGATAGATAAACTCTTTATTGCAACACTAGAGTACAACATATAACTTCTTCTTCTCTCGGTGCCTCTTCAATCAATGAAGGTTGGCAACCAGCTTTCCGTACTCATCCGTGCTCTCTATCCTTGGCGAAGCGAAGAAGTTCAGCGGCACTCTCTATCCCTGTCCACTCCCTGATGTTTCGTAGCCATGATTTCTTCCTGCGACCAGCTCGTCTCTTTTCCGCAACTTTTACAACAAATATAACACATAAAGAAATAGGATCATAAAGAAAAGAAAACATTACACAACAATGAAAATCTTAAAATTAAGTGTCTCAATGGGCGGTCTTATCACTCAGAGCGATCTCTTCCATGTTTACAAAACTATAGAACCAGCTGCTTAACCTTACTCTCAATATTGATATTCCCTTTCGCAGTTATCTATAAAGATAAATAAAATTTAAGTGTCTGTTATTCCAAATGAACTGCTTTTCACTAAATGCATATAAAAATATATACGGTTACAATAAAACAATTATAAATACAATAAAAACGCTATAATAAAAAAAATGTCTGTCTGTTTGTTCCGGCTAATCTCTGAAACTGCTGGACCGATTTTAACGGGACTTTCACGGGCAGATAGCTGATGTTACAAGGAGTAACTTAGGCTACTTGTATTTTAGATAAAAAAACTCTGTCTGCTACTTTATCACGCCTAAACGGCTGAATCAATCGTAATCAGGCGTAATCGAATATGGCAAGGTTATAGATTATATCCCGGGGAAGCACATATGATAATTTCATCATCATCATCATCGTCATACATGACCACGCGAGTGAAACCGTGGAGCGCTTTTCAATACTTGTGAAAGTGATATTGCAGGCCCCTTTTTGTGTTGCTAAATAACAAGTACAATTTGAAAAATGTAATACCGACTTACATTATATTCAGTTGTTGGAGTGTAACTCAAAAAGTACTGGACTGAATTTGATGAAATTTTAATGGGACCACACGGGAAGCACAAATTTTCAAACACAAAAAAGAATTTTGAGAATCAGTTCATCCAGTCGAAAGTTATTAGGTAACAAACCTAAAATACAGTCGAATTGAGTACCTCCTCCTTTTTGTGGATGTCGGTAGAAAAGTGTTGCAACAATATCGTCATTTAATTGCATAATATAATATCTTTCGCGAATAATATTTTGATTTATTTTAATTAATCTTACTATTTTATATTATATATTTTGTTTTATTTTATGTCCAACTTTAATTAACTAAAAAAAAATATATTTAAATTTGACTAACGTGATATTTACCGGAAATTTCTCTGGTGTTCTCCGCTTTACGTGTTTGAATGGTAGTACTGAGTAAGCCGCCTTATTTGTAGCTCTTCGTTTGATAGTCACTGTTGTGCCCAACGAGGAGCTCCAACTTCACGCACAGTCATATCATATTACAATCTAATTTAGCTGCTAGATAGTCATCTTGAAAGTTAAAGATTAACCTTAAAAAATCTTACACAATTTGCATTTGCAGGTTGCATCATCTGCACCAACAAGAGTCTAACTCTAAGTCTATCTAAGTTATGAAATAAACTTAACTTAAGGATACTTAATTATCCTAATATTCTAAGCAGACTCTTCCGTCAATTATTTTTTTTAATCTGTATGCACTGTCATCGACCGTGGTCACAAACAAGTAACTTAGTGTAAATATGTTTGTGATGTTTCATGCGGGAATATACCCGATAATGTCAAATATACATGAATTTAGTTCTCAAAAGTTTTAAGTCTACTGATCTTAACCATGCTTGGAAATCCGAGCATTATTTTGACAAACTTCTGCGAGATAAATCAAAAAAGATAATAAAAAAAATGCTGTACTGACGATAAATGCAAGCAGTGCCCAGAAAAATTAGTATAAAAATCCATATCTGTCGTGGTTTAGCTGCCAAATAAATTACATAATAAACTCATATCTGTCGTGTAATTAAAAAATGGAACGATTTATTACTCCGCAACATGGCAACCGAAGAGGTAACTTATCAAAGGTTTTATTTAAATTTAAAACTGGCTTGCAAATAGAAAGCAGTTTATTGAAACAAACAAATGCCCACATTAACGCGGGAAAAATTATTGTTGTTCGACATGTAACAAAATTTCCAAGCATGGTTGAGAAAAGTACTATACAAGCCTTGGCCACAACTAGGCACCGATGGACTTACGTATGTGTGCCTCGGGTTCGATTTGGCCCATATTTACACGTTCGTTCGTCAATGCCTCTTGCAGTAAGCTGCCGTAATGAACTAATTTGAGCGTGTTTGTATTTCAGCATAGAAATGTTGGACCGTACCGAAGCTCCGACTATCCAAGACGGGTACGGCATATCCGTGGCGTACGCATGTCTCATGGAAATCATACGGTCTATCGCCATCACTGTCGAGGGCACTGAGTATTTCAGGTAATATTCATAAATATAGTTTTATATGAAAGTTGTTTTCAGAACAATTGTTGTTGTCAATCATTGAAACGATGATCATCATCATTCATCATCATTATCAGCCGGAAGCCGTCCACTGCTAAATATAGACCTCCCCCATATAACGCCACTTGGACGGGCTACTCGCTTCCTGCATCCATCGATTCTCCGCGGTTTTGTCGAGGTCGTCGTCTTCCGGTGCGTGATCGCCACTCGAGAACCTTTCTTCCCCATCGGTTATCGGTTCTGCGAGCGATGTGGCCTGCCCATTGCCAGCCTGCCCATTGCCACTTCAACTTGCTAATTTTGAGAGCTATGTCGGTGACCTTAGTTCTCCTACGGATCTCCTCATTTCGGATCTTATCACGCAGGAAAACCCCAAGCATAGCCCTCTCCATTGCTCGTTGAGCGACTTTAAGCTTGTTAGTGAGGCCCACAGTAAGGAACCACGTCTCAGTGCCATAAGTCATCGCTGGCAACATACTGGTGGAAAACCAGATAGCCCAAGGATACTATTTCTATCTGATATTTTTTTTTCGACATCTGGCATTTTATCACATAACAACAATTTTTAGATAGATTGCTATGTTCAATCGATAAAATTTTCATAACTGTCTCGTAATTTAATGCTTTCAAATGTCCTTCTATAAATTATTTTTTCTCATTAAATAACCCAAAACTTGCTTGTAAAGACTAAAGGATTGCTACGATGTTCTTTTTTCTCTCCTATTTTTTTAAAGTAGTTCCGGGTGTGTACTACACTACTCTGCCTTCTGAAAAATATGTTTTCGGTATCTTAGAGCTATCATTCAACTAAAGTCTGAAAATCAGAGAGATGTCTATGATACAGTTCGGTTAAATATGTTGAAATTTTAAAAATGCGGTCAATTCGAACTGTTATGTCCCTACCTATAGTATGGAGACCCTACACGCTTATAGCAATATCAGCATTTTCTCTTTCTTTCATTTCATGCTCAGTTCATATTCAAGTTAGTCGCAATCCATCACCGGTTCCAAACACTTGTCTCTTTCTCCGTGGTTGTAATTCTTTCTAAATTGATTAAACTCTGTGTTCATGAAAACAGTTATTTTTTAAAAAGACATTTTCCGAGTTCCGTATAACAGAACGCTATGCGGAATATGTCTGTTATTTGTATTGTCTAGTTCAGAATAAAAGAATCTACCAATTTTTTGCAATTTTGGCAGTATTGCCACGGTACATGGTTTCTCATGGTCATGGGCTCTCGTACTATAATTAGGGTTGGCCGGCAATAAGATTGCGCTTGGCTCGATCCCTATCTCGGCTTGAGCTTTAAGTGTACGTAACATCGTGATTAAATCCACAGTATGGTGGTAGAGGACTTTCTCGTGCGCATCTGACTAGTTACTACCCTCAAGTTAGAAAACTTGTAATGAAACACCATACTCTTCCGTCAGCTGTCTTTAAGAGTCAATTAGAATTGCCGTTCTAGATCTAGTGTTGTCCCAGCTTCGACCGAATCATCACTGAACATCGAGTGATTGAAAGTTAAACACTAGACTATACTAGTCGTTCTCCGAACAGTAGACCTCGCGAGCACATAGACTTATCAGCGGCAATTTTTCGCAATACTGCACAACCTATTATCTCGGAAACCACGTGACCAATTATGCTCATTTTCTATACGTCAGGTACCTAATGTTTCTATCAAATTTTATCAAATCGAACGGTAAATAGCGCTAATCTTCCCTTCCCCTTTTAAGTAAAGAACCCCACTCGAATTCGCCGACGACAGAAAAATAATATTAAATAGTAGAACATGCATATCAAGTTTCGTCAAGATTGGTTGAATAATGCGATCTGTAGGGCTGTTATGTATAAAATAGTTGATTGAAATCTAATAAAATGGCGACTCGTAAAAATGTTGGTAAGATGATGACTGGAGCTGACAAAAGTGACATAGAGCCGCCATTTTTCTCGATTTCAATCAACATTTGTTAGCAACTGAGATACATAATAGCCCTACTGTACAGGAAAACCAACATGCACATACAGACAGATTAAAGTCGATAAAAAGAAAGTCAATTTAGCCAGCCAATGCAAAGACGCTTCGCTCGCTCGGTCAATCGTGTGAAAATGTTTTTTGCTAATTTATAGTAGCGAAAAACATTTTGCCGTTCAGATCTCTAGAACATTAAAATTGCCCATAGATCTATAGGCTGCATCCGAACGGGGTGCGCACATAAGCATTAAAGTAGTTGTAGTAATAAGCGCGGAGTATCACTTCACTATTACTACATAGTATAAATCAAAGTCGCTGTCGCTGTCTGTCCGTCCCTATGTATGCTTAAATCTACAAAACTACGCAACGGATTTTGAAGCGCTTTTTTTTTAATAGATAGAGTAATTCAAGAGGAAGGTTTATATGTACTCGTATGATACATGCATAATAATTTAGAGAAACACTGATGAATTTACAGGTTTCTAATGTGGTGTCGTAAATAAACACATTTTTTGCGCTGTTATTGCAATCGCTGACCGAACCCCACGAGATAAATCAATATAATGTACTACGGTATTGTACACCTTAAAAAGGTCAACAAAAAAGTCAGTGATGGTATATGTCTATCTCTTTAGGATGGTTATCCTTAAGAGATACACAATAACCATTTTTTATCCTTTACATTATACGGGAAAGAATGGCTTATTTAGGAAGTTATTTTAAGCAATACAGCATTAATCCTTATCCAATTAAGTACCTTAAATACATTGTCCATTCAATATAAATCAATATGGCTTTTACAGCATGTAATTTAAATGAATATTTCCGAAGATATTAACGTTGTTTATAAGAACATTCAGTAGTAGGTCATCGTCATCATCATCATCTCAGCCGTAGGACGTCCACTGCTGAACATAGGCCTCCCCCATGATTTTCCAAAAGAACCGGTTGGAAGCGGCCTGCATCCAACGACGTCCTGCGACCTTCCTCAGGTCGTCTGTCCACCGTGTCGGTGTACGACCTACGCTGCGCTTGCCGGTACGTGGTCTCCACTCCAGAACCTTTCGGCCCCATCGGCCATCTGTTCTGCGTGCTATGTGCCCTGCCCACTGCCACAACTGGCTAATCTTCTAAGCTATGTCGGTGACTTTCGTTCTTCTACGGATCTCCTCATTTCTGATTCGATCACGTAGAGAAACCCCGAGCATAGCCCTCTCCATAGCTCGTTGTGCGACTTTGAGCTTATCTATGAGGCCCATAGTAAGAGACCACGTTTCAGTGCCATAAGTCATCACTGGTAACACACATAATTACAGTAGTAGGTAGGTATATTATTTAGTATCAGCATTGCACCCGTGCGAAGCCGGGGCGGGTCGCTAGTTTTAATATAAATGCAAGATGAGAGTGAATAAAAACTATTATGTAAGAGTATCAACGAGAACCCTTTCTTTATTTATATGTCTCCATTTCAGACTTCAAGAGTTATACGAACAAAGCGATGCTCAAAATGATTCCGAAGAGAAGGAGATCAATTTCAACAAGACTGCAAACAACCAAAAAGGTAAAGTATAAGTTTTATGTTACAGTTTTTACATCGAAAATATAATAACATCATTAGAGGCCGTAGCACAAACAATTTGCGAAAAGTATTCGTATCGCTAACGTCTACATGTCACGCTTCGGCGTACACACTATGAGCTATCTGTGTCACAGTTGCTCTAGATAAATGACAGTTTGTGCTGTTTTACGTGAACGACACGCACCTGGTTTTGGTTTGTTTTGCAGCATAAACTCCCTAAAGATGGACATCATACAGGTCGATAACATCGCCTAATTACTTGAGTCGGTTTTGATACTTAATAAATATCGTTTAGGCTCAGAAGAGTTTTAAACTCAAATGTAAATAGTTTATATTATACTATAGGCTGTAGATATTACCGAATCTACAATAGGTTAAATTAAGTAAGTAAGATTGTATACTCTGTGACAAAGGTAGAAGAACCCAGTTACTATGCGAAATCAAATCAAATATTAATAATTTTATTTTATTTATTACATTGTATTTGTACTTCTGTACATGCCATTCCTCGAGTTAGTTTAATTATGTTAATAGCTGACGCTAGCGGCTTCACTCGTTTGGTTTAGCCGTAGTGGCGGACGCTCCTTTGGAATCTCGAGATTCTGGTTTCGATCCCCGGGTTGGACCGTTATTGGGGTTTTCGAACAACGAAATTCTGGAATATCTAGAAATAGCCCAAAGTCAAAGTCAAAGTCAAAATCATTTATTCAATTTAGGTATCAAAGACGCACTTATGAACGTCAACTTTTCATTATAATGTACTTTAAAGACTCTACCGCCGCGTTCCAAAATATATAGAGCCCACCGAGAAGAAGCGGCAAGAAACTCGGGGCCATTCTTTTTATATAGATGTTTACAATGTTTCTACTTAGGTACTACAAATATTACATTTTATGGGTGGCAGCGAGACAGCTTGCCAGAAGTGGAGTATTCCAAGCATCTTTATCTTCTATATAATGTCGAACTTTATAGTAAGCTTTTTTTATTAAAACGTTTTTTACAGTCAACTTGAATTTGCCCTCTGTGAGCTCAGTTATTAAATTAAATTAAATTATTTTATTGAGATAAAACGCCTTCAAAAACATTTACATTCATCTCACATTAATTAGACCAGATTAAAAACAAATACAATTACAAGTCATTAAATTAATTAAGAAGTCAATAGAAACTAAAATTAAAAATAATCAAATACATACCACATCAAATTATAAAATGTCAACATAAATGGTATATAAAATTATAAAATGTCAAACTTCAATAATCATCATGAATCTCTACAATGTCAATCGATCTGTCCCATTGGTCGGTGAGGTTTTCACAATATGTCCTAAGAACAGATATAACAGTTTTCCAACTATCAACAATTATGTCAAAATCAGTATTGGCGGTCAGGAGCGCGTTGAAGTGGTTGCGAACGCGAACTAACGGTGACATTGTGCGAGCCCGAGTTCGGCACTGTTCCACGTGAAACAACTTCGGCAGCCGGCCTCGCCTGTTCACCGGGACCCCGGGTCTATCCGGCACGAACAACACACACAGTAGGTCATGTAGCTCAATAGAGTCTACTGCTCCTCTGAGTACCTTGACGCATGTAGTGAGCTGGTCTAGTGTTCTCCTTACTTCTAACGAGTTATAGCCGAGCTGGCCAAGCAGAAACTTAGTCGGGTACAGGAAAGGATAGTACCCATAACGTTTTTTGTACAATGCCCTTAAGAAAGCTTTTTGGACTTTCTCAAGCAATCGCGTGTACGTAACGTGATGTGGGTTCCAGACACATGCACCCGACTCTAGCTTGCTCCTAACTAAGACGCTATATTAAAGGGTTTTCATGACTTCCGGATTTTCAAAATCCTTCGCATTTCGAAGTACAAACCCGAGTCGCCGGTACGCCTCTTTCGCGAGATCAGACACATGCTCGTGAAAAGTCAAGCCGCGGTCAAACGTCACTCACAGGTCTTTCACGGCGTTTGCTCGATGTATGGTCGTAATGTTTAACTTATAATCAAAATGAATGGGATCTCTTTTCCGATCGAATGTCATTACATTGCATTTACCGAAATTAAAGTACATCTTGTTCCTCACGCTCCATTCATATACACTATTTTTGTCGTCTTGTAAGCGAATACAGTCGCTAAGAGATTTTACTTCAACGAAGAGTTTGAGGTCATCGGCATACAAAAGGCACTGAGCGGATGACAAAACTTTTGGAAGATCATGAACCATCATCTGAAAATATAACGGACCGGTAACTGAACCTTGTATTATTCCAGATCTGGTATGGTACGGTCTTGATTCGTATATCCCATGCCTAACATATTGACATCGATCCTTCATGAGGTCCGCCCAAAAATTCAAAAGCCTCGGAGAAAAACCAAAAGATGACGAAAGCTTTTGCAACAAAACGTCATTATCAATTTTGTCGAAGGCCTTTTGAAAGTCGAAGTATATAACGTCAACCTGCGACCCACGATCCATAGCTCTAGAAATAAAGTCCACCAAGCATAATAGGTTCGTATTTACGGAGCGGCCTGGCCTAAAACCATGTTGTTCCTCACCTATATGTTGCTTAACTTGTCTATATATTTCGCTGTGTAAAATATAATCAAAAACCTTAGCTGGCGCACAAAATCGCAACAGGCCGGTATTCCTCGACTAACGTTTTTTTTATTGTTCTTTGGGATAGGCGTCACTCTAAGGAATAATAAAGCTAGGAAAATTATCGGGGCCTGGAGAGCTACTCGACTTTAGCTTATTGATAGCGCTTTCGATGTCTGTTGGTGATACTACCGGTATAGAGACGAAACCGCTATGAACACTCGATTCCAAGGATGAGCTTGCATCTAGTACTGGGACATCATCTTGGAAGACACTGGAGAAATAGTTTGCAAAAGCTTCTGCGGCCTCTACTCCGCTATAGACGCTATCGTTATATGAGACCCGGGGTTCAAAGCCTCCCTTAGACCGAAGACTATGTATATGCCTCCAAAAGTGTTGAGGACACTGCTGTAGGTTTTCTTCGATGTATGCCATATGAGATTTGTATGCTAGAGCAATGCGCGACTTAAGATTAGCACGTAAATCCGAAAACTGTTTGTATGCCGATTTTGATCTCGTCCAAATTTTATGTAATTTAGTTTTGAGCTTTATGTCTTTTATGTTTTCTATGTCAAACCATACTGGATATCTACCTATTAGATTTTGCTTTTCGCCTAATTTTTTTAGGAACTGACTCATTAAATAAATTGTACAATATATCATAGAAAGCGTCTGTAGCCATTGAAACATCGCTACATTCCAGAACTGTAGCCCACGACGTTTCTTCGAGCAACGATAGAAAGAGCGCTATCTATCTTCGCGAAGTTCCAGTCACGTGACGGATCTATATTACTAGGCTGCAAGCGGACGCCCGTGCCACTATACGATCGGAGAGAGACTAATATTTCAAGCGCGGGATGATACAGTGCATCAATAGCGACAAACCCCTCGGCAGCCTCGCGCACGCATACTCTCTGCGACTCAGATTCAACGCACTCCTGCGCCAATACTACGTCGAGAATGCCTCCATGTGAATTCACTATTGTATTGTAGTTGACCAAGTTACAATACGTTAAAAAATAACAATAATAATTTTTAACATTGTTGGAGGCACTATTCATATTAATGTCCCCGAATACAAATAAATTGTGTCTTGAAGCTGATAAAAAAGATTCTATATTACAAAATAAATTCATATAGGTGGCATCAGTAGCCTTCGGTTTGATGTACACCACACATACAATGTAAGAGATACCGCGGTAAGTGACACACGCCCAGAGGTCCTCTCCTAAATTCGACTCCAGTTGTTTTCGACGTGTCATTGTCACTCCAGGTCTAGAAGCAAGCAAGACACCCCCGCACCTGGATCCTCTATCTCTACGTAAGAGAGTCCACCCATCCGGCACCACCTCGGCGTCTTCTATGGAGCTATCGAGAAACGTTTCCGTAGCGGCTACCATTTATTATGTTAGTTATGTGCTTTGGGATTTTATTGTAAAAACGCACACAATTTCCTAGGAATGACTTATTAGTCTTCGCAAAACTAAAACTAGGTACAGCTATCCTATTTGTATTTCTAGCATTAAAAGTGTGGTGATCACTATTTAACTTATATTTATGTAAATTTTTAAGAACATACATTATATTTTCAAATACAAATACATTATATTTTCAAGCTCAAATATTAATTCAACCATTGTTTACCGTACGCATACACAAACTTTCGCAACTATTATCTGTCTCCTTTTGATTCATCTAATGCAGCGGTATAAACGGTTATAGCTGTCTCAATCTACGTCTTCTCACGTGCTCCTAATCCCAAATGAACCGTAGCTTCGACGATTTAAAGACGTATTTGGAAAACGCAGGATTCACCGATGTCAGTGCAATTTTTTTATCCGACTGCGGCGAAACCCAATATGAAGGTTTTATGTTTCACCTTGTTGTTGTTGAAAATGTCTTTATTTAGTCATAATAAGATACAGTTATGAACAACACCAGTGTACATTAAAATTATTAGTCCTGGTGGTACATACAATGACTATAACTATATTTTAAAAACACATGGGTTTCTTAAAAATATTTAGACACGAGATATATACATTTGTATTTAGAAAGAATGTAGGTATATATATTAAACATAGTAATTATAATATAATACTAGCACACGTGAGCTTAAGTAAGAGCTTAACGTATATAAAATGAATCTATTTTTTTTTACTTTTTATTTGTACCTAAGTACATGATAATTTAAACGTTAAAAATTGTCGGGTAGGTAATGAAGTCAGGTCGAACAATGCCTGGCGAAGCGCTGCGGGCAGCAACAGGAACTCGTCACGAACTACATAGTTACACATACAAGCGCGTACCGCTCGCCGCGGCGCGGTAGCCGCGCGCGCCCCCTGTGTTATGTTTCACCTGTATTGTTGTATAAGTGTGTATATATAAGTTTTTTAATGGTTTATCAAAGTGACTCCCTTTCGCCTGATGGAAACCGAACCGAATCAAGAAGCGATGACCATTAGCCATTAAAGTATGTTTATACTAGGTATTGGGTGATCAATGTAATGCGTAATTAACGATTTATAAAGATGAATTTATTTGTATCGTTATTTAGCAGGAAAGGTGTGAAGTGTGTGCGCTCTCTATTTGCAGAGCTTTATCCAGGCGGACGCAGAGTTGTAACTCACTGAACTGTGCTCTTCATACTTCAATAGTATATGTAACAGTAATAGTTTAAATACGTAACAAAGGGAAATACTCTCATACTACTTACTAAAGTGGGACAGGTTTATTTTGTCATACATATTCCAACAGTACATTCGTCCGTATGTCCGTTCGTAACTACTCGACGGCTCAACCGATTTCGATAAATGATACGTCATTAGATTCGTCTTGATGTCATCATTAGGTACATAATTACCCGCCTGCGATGAGCCCTAAAAGAGGGAACATTTTACGCGTTTTAAATGTTCGGGTTTTATTAATACCACATAAGCTATACATATCTATTACCGGACTAACTATTACCCCTACCCCCTTAGGCGCTGCCGCATACCTAAGCAACGTGATACATGATCTGACATGTAACTTGCCACTAGCATCAACATTAAGGCCTTTATTAATAAACGTTGCGTAAACCTATATTAGGCGTAACATGCTTTGTCTTGCTTTCACGCGTGACATTTACTGCAAGTGAAAATTTGACAGATAGATGTTTTAACTACTCCGGGTGTAAGCCAAGTTTATTAATAAGACCGTCAAAGTACAAGTATGGAGTAGCCAGTGGCGGATTAACACATTTGCCGCTATTCAAATTTTTTGCGCCCCTTCTGACCTTTGAATTTCGATACCTTACAGGGGCAAAAGAAGGTGAAAGAAAATATTTTAGAATTAAAAGACTAAAAAATGATTACTGTTTTTAAAATAATTTATATCTTATGAAAAATCACGTCCTAGGATGTGAATATTTCTTTATAAAAATTGCAATGTTTGGTATCGCTAAGCAGGGGTTATAGTGCTTTAAAAAAGTAAACTATAAAAACTTAATGAGGAAAATATACATTCAATCTAACTGAAATATTATAAACTAATAATAGTTGTTCTAAATCGGGTAAATTTTCTGAGCTTAATGAACTGCTTATTTTCTCAATGAACTGCTTATTTTCTCAATGAACTGCTTATTTGCCTCGAAAGGACTTTTACCACATGTAGGTCTAAGCGGGCGACACCGGATTATTCCTCAAATAGGGGCGCTGACGCACCACACCTCGTGTATTCACAATTGCTTATTATTCCTCAATAGCTTCATTGCTTTAACATTAGGGTTAAGAATTAATTAATTAATTAATGTTTCTAATAATAATTTAATCCATGAAATCAATAAATAATTACATACAGTAGCACACGAGTTTCTACAAGCAAGATACTAATAACATTATTGGATTCCAAAAATTTCATCTAGCACAATCTCATCACAAATATTAAACTATATAAGAATACTAGTCATTTTTTTTGATAAATGGTTGTCAAACAAAAGATAACTAAGTAACTTGGGAAGTATAATTTTTGCTAAAGCTTAATTATTATTGCTACATTCTATTCCGATATACTAAATTATATATTTTCTAATATTATGATTGTTTGAACCTGTTTGACTGAATTTCATACTGTTTTTTCTTATTTGTTTTATTGTAAATCCGGCGTAAATGACGTGACCTTCATTTTAATTTATTTATTTTAATGTTCTTTAATATAATTTGACAACTTTATTATTTGTATGCCAAAATGGTTGATCATGGCTTGTGCTATTTAATTTTATTACGTGAATTTTGAACCTGTATATCACAAATAAAATATTTTGAATTTGAATTCAATGTTAATATTACTTATAACTGAATATCACTATTTTTAGAAAAGATAATCATTTCAGTATAATATTTTTCTCCGTGTAGTTCATAATCATATTTTTTTTTTGTCCATGAAATTGCAACTTGCGTGGAATAACACGACTTGTGTACTATTATTGTCTTCATTATATCAGATACTAGCTGACCCGCCAGCGGCTTCGCTCGCGTGGCCTCGCGGGATACGGTAATTACAGATTTCAATTAGGGGTCGAAATTCACAAAATCCCGTCTTAGTGAGTACATAGGTCAAAAAAAGAACCCCCATGCAAAATTTTAAACTTTTAGAACTCGCTGTAACGAAGTTTCATACAAACTATCAACCCTAAAAAACCCTTAGGGGTTGAATTTCATAAAATCCCGTCTTAGTGAGCACCTACGTCCTAAAAAAACCCGCATGCAAAATTTGAAACTCCTAGCACTTGTAGTTTCTGAGATGTCGTGATGAGTGAGTGACCTTTCGCTTTTATATATATAGATTTTCCATTATTGGTATGAATGTAAACTATAGGGACCATAATTATATATATAGGGGATATTTTTACAACCCCCGACATTTAAATAGCAAATCGTTCAATATGACAAGCTAAAAAAAGATTGAATTCCGCTAGCAGTTCTAAAATCATAATTTTCGTTATGCGGATCACTGAACTTTTTATTTTTCCTCTGAAAGCGAGGCCTCTTGAACATAGACGCTTCACTACGACAACAAGAGCATTCATTGACAAGTCGGTCATCAATCTCCCTTCTAGCTTTCAGACTAAGGATACTTCATTCATGATGGGCAGACATGCTGAGTTACTCGGTGTTCTGCATTTTTCCAGACATTAAATCATTTGTTCTCGAATTGAGTTCTATATTGCACCCCTACTTTGACAGGTTAAGTTAAATGGTGAAGTCTAATAACATTTAGGTATATATTTATTTCTTAATTCTGTAAAAAAAATTTAGGACAATTTGCCGCCCCCTAAAATCTTCCGCCCTAGGCTCCAGCCTACTCAGCCTGCTGACAAATCCGCCACTGGGAGTAGCGCCCATTCAAGTGGCGTAGCGTGACACGACCTGACGTGCCACTCAGCGTGCTACTAGTAACGCAATGATGTTACGAGTGACACGAAACTTGTTGTAATAACTAACGTCGTTTTCACTCATTCTTAATTATTTAAGTGGTAAGCGAGACGTCATCGACGCGAATGTGGTCGAAACTATAGTCAGACCTATCCGATAAATGATACGTGAGTAATTCCGTATTCCTATTAAAAAAAATTTTGTAAGTCGTTAGTAAAATGAAGGACAATCTACTATTTAATATAAAATGAATTATACATTACAAACCAGGAATTAAACCATTAAATTCCTGGTTCCCTAAATCTGGTCTTGGGTTTGAGTAAATAAGGTCTCTTTTTTGGAATATCATAAAATAAGTTTCATTTTTCATTCTATTATTTTTATTTCTAGTCTTAAATGTATATCTATTTAATTCCTATATAACGACGTATGAACCCCAGTTTTCATCTTTTTCCACATAGGATGCATCTAGATGAGTGGTTGTCCATTTAGAGTATTCAAAATTTGTAAATAAGCCATAGCAACTTTATCTTCATCAGACAACGACATAGTCTCGAATGCCTGTGTACTCTGACATGTTTCTGGCATGTCACTCTGGTGAGTCCATCGAATGTCGTGTCAGGGTCATGCTACATGCCAAAGAATAATCACGTTTCTGTCGCCTTGCTCAGGTGGGCACAGCGCCTTAATCTGTCCGCATCAGGTTTACGCTATAACAAAAGATTTATGAATGAAGTGGAGGCTTGCTGATTCGGACAGATTAAGGGATATAAATACTTATGCTATTTCCCAGATACAGAGAGTAAAACGAAAGAAATAACAAACAACGGGCACGGCGAAGCTGACCAGAACTCGAACGTTGTGCACAAGATTGAAGACGTAGAGGAGAAAGAGCTACAACTCAGTTTAGAGGTAAGTGTGTATACAGGATGTTTGGTGGAAATATGTAGGGTTATATTTAACTATGTTACAACACTTCAAAAATTAAAGATTAATTAAGTATTAATCATAGCCAACATAATAATAATCAACTTGTTCTTATACACAGTGTTTGGTGGAATGATGTAGGGATTTTCGGTGCTGATCAAGGGCACCAATATAATAATTTTAAACTACATGCCATAGTGAATAGTGTTATGGTTTTTATCTAGCGACTTCCAAAAGAAGGAGGAGGTACTCAATTCGACCGTGTTTTTTATATTTTTTTTTTATATTTGTTACCTCATATCTTTGGTGGAATGATGTAGGGATTTTCGGTGCTGATCAAGGGCACCAATATAATAATTTTAAACTACATGCCATAGTGAATAGTGTTATGGTTTTTATCTAGCGACTTCCAAAAGAAGGAGGAGGTACTCAATTCGACCGTGTTTTTTATATTTTTTTTTTATATTTGTTACCTCATATCTTTGGTGGAATGATGTAGGGATTTTCGGTGCTGATCAAGGGCACCAATATAATAATTTTAAACCACACATGCCATAGTGAATAGTGTTATGGTTTTTATCTAGCGACTTCCAAAAAAAGGAGGAGGTACTCAAGTCGACCGTGTTTTTTATATTTTTTTTTATATTTGTTACCTCATGACTTTGGTGGAATGATGTAGGGATTTTCGGTGCTGATCAAGGGCACCAATATAATAATTTTAAACCACACATGCCATAGTGAATAGTGTTATGGTTTTTATCTAGCGACTTCCAAAAAAAGGAGGAGGTACTCAAGTCGACCGTGTTTTTTATATTTTTTTTTATATTTGTTACCTCATGACTTTGGTGGAATGATGTAGGGATTTTCGGTGCTGATCAAGGGCACCAATATAATAATTTTAAACCACACATGCCATAGTGAATAGTGTTATGGTTTTTATCTAGCTACTTCCAAAAGAAGGAGGAGGTACTCAATTCGACCGTGTTTTTTATATTTTTTTTTATATTTGTTACCTCATGACTTTGGTGGAATGATGTAGGGATTTTCGGTGCTGATCAAGGGCACCAATATAATAATTTTAAACTACATGCCATAGTGAATAGTGTTATGGTTTTTATCTAGCGACTTCCAAAAGAAGGAGGAGGTACTCAATTCGACCGTGTTTTTTATATTTTTTTTTTATATTTGTTACCTCATATCTTTGGTGGAATGATGTAGGGATTTTCGGTGCTGATCAAGGGCACCAATATAATAATTTTAAACCACACATGCCATATTGAATAGTGTTATGGTTTTTATCTAGCGACTTCCAAAAAAAGGAGGAGGTACTCAAGTCGACCGTGTTTTTTATATTTTTTTTTATATTTGTTACCTCATGACTTTGGTGGAATGATGTAGGGATTTTCGGTGCTGATCAAGGGCACCAATATAATAATTTTAAACCACACATGCCATAGTGAATAGTGTTATGGTTTTTATCTAGCTACTTCCAAAAGAAGGAGGAGGTACTCAATTCGACCGTGTTTTTTATATTTTTTTTTATATTTGTTACCTCATGACTTTGGTGGAATGATGTAGGGATTTTCGGTGCTGATCAAGGGCACCAATATAATAATTTTAAACCACACATGCCATAGTGAATAGTGTTATGGTTTTTATCTAGCGACTTCCAAAAAAAGGAGGAGGTACTCAAGTCGACCGTGTTTTTTATATTTTTTTTTTATATTTGTTACCTCATGACTTTGGTGGAATGATGTAGGGATTTTCGGTGCTGATCAAGGGCACCAATATAATAATTTTAAACCACACATGCCATAGTGAATAGTGTTATGGTTTTTATCTAGCGACTTCCAAAAAAAGGAGGAGGTACTCAAGTCGACCGTGTTTTTTATAATTTTTTTTTATATTTGTTACCTCATGACTTTGGTGGAATGATGTAGGGATTTTCGGTGCTGATCAAGGGCACCAATATAATAATTTTAAACCACACATGCCATAGTGAATAGTGTTATGGTTTTTCTCTAGCTACTTCCAAAAGAAGGAGGAGGTACTCAATTCGACCGTGTTTTTTATATTTTTTTTATATTTGTTACCTCATGACTTTGGTGGAATGATGTAGGGATTTTCGGTGCTGATCAAGGGCACCAATATAATAATTTTAAACCACACATGCCATAGTGAATAGTGTTATGGTTTTTATCTAGCGACTTCCAAAAAAAGGAGGAGGTACTCAAGTCGACCGTGTTTTTTATATTTTTTTTTATATTTGTTACCTCATGACTTTGGTGGAATGATGTAGGGATTTTCGGTGCTGATCAAGGGCACCAATATAATAATTTTAAACCACACATGCCATAGTGAATAGTGTTATGGTTTTTATCTAGCTACTTCCAAAAGAAGGAGGAGGTACTCAATTCGACCGTGTTTTTTATATTTTTTTTTATATTTGTTACCTCATGACTTTGGTGGAATGATGTAGGGATTTTCGGTGCTGATCAAGGGCACCAATATAATAATTTTAAACCACACATGCCATAGTGAATACTGTTATGGTTTTTATCTAGCGACTTCCAAAAAAAGGAGGAGGTACTCAAGTCGACCGTGTTTTTTATAATTTTTTTTTATATTTGTTACCTCATGACTTTGGTGGAATGATGTAGGGATTTTCGGTGCTGATCAAGGGCACCAATATAATAATTTTAAACCACACATGCCATAGTGAATAGTGTTATGGTTTTTATCTAGCTACTTCCAAAAGAAGGAGGAGGTACTCAATTCGACCGTGTTTTTTATATTTTTTTTATATTTGTTACCTCATGACTTTGGTGGAATGATGTAGGGATTTTCGGTGCTGATCAAGGGCACCAATATAATAATTTTAAACCACACATGCCATAGTGAATAGTGTTATGGTTTTTATCTAGCGACTTCCAAAAAAAGGAGGAGGTACTCAAGTCGACCGTGTTTTTTATATTTTTTTTTATATTTGTTACCTCATGACTTTGGTGGAATGATGTAGGGATTTTCGGTGCTGATCAAGGGCACCAATATAATAATTTTAAACCACACATGCCATAGTGAATAGTGTTATGGTTTTTATCTAGCTACTTCCAAAAGAAGGAGGAGGTACTCAATTCGACCGTGTTTTTTATATTTTTTTTTATATTTGTTACCTCATGACTTTGGTGGAATGATGTAGGGATTTTCGGTGCTGATCAAGGGCACCAATATAATAATTTTAAACCACACATGCCATAGTGAATAGTGTTATGGTTTTTATCTAGCGACTTCCAAAAAAAGGAGGAGGTACTCAAGTCGACCGTGTTTTTTATATTTTTTTTTTATATTTTTTACCTCATGACTTTGGTGGAATGATGTTGGGATTTTCGGTGCTGATCAAGGGCACCAATATAATAATTTTAAACCACACATGCCATAGTGAATAGTGTTATGGTTTTTATCTAGCGACTTCCAAAAAAAGGAGGAGGTACTCAAGTCGACCGTGTTTTTTATAATTTTTTTATATTTGTTACCTCATGACTTTGGTGGAATGATGTAGGGATTTTCGGTGCTGATCAAGGGCACCAATATAATAATTTTAAACCACACATGCCATAGTGAATAGTGTTATGGTTTTTATCTAGCGACTTCCAAAAAAAGGAGGAGGTACTCAAGTCGACCGTGTTTTTTATATTTTTTTTTATATTTGTTACCTCATGACTTTGGTGGAATGATGTAGGGATTTTCGGTGCTGATCACGGGCACCAATATATTTGAACATTTATTTGCATATTATATAGACAGGGATATAGTGTTAAATAAAATAAAAAAAAACAATCGAAAAACAATCTAAGGTACGCATTAGCTGCGAAGTTTACCGAATGTCGTCTCATAACTCTACGAACACTTGAATTTGGGCGAGAACAACTTCCGGCAATATTGTGGCCGAAACCGGAACTAGATTTTTTTGGCCGAAACTGTAGCCGTAATTTCGGTCGGTCACTACTTTTAATATTAGAATAATACCTACGGTAATATAATATCAAAATTCCATTTCGGTTAAACAATATTTTGCTGTTCTTTACCCGTCTGCGAGTATATATAAGTTTTGGGAGCTACTCACTCTCGCGCAGGCAACATACAGCTGACCATAGTATAGACCCCTGTTTTATATGATACCGTATAGCATAGAAAGATCAAGCTGCGGGCTTCATTCTATCCATATACCAAATTTCATCGAAATCTGTGCTACAGTTTATAAGTTATGCTTCAACATACAGACAGACTTTTTTTCAAAAACGTCATATTCTTGTTCAGGAGTTAATTTTACGTCTTCTGACAGACATTATTTTATTTTTTTACCATGTACAGACTTTGGCCTTTACTCCTTTATTAGAAGTATAAATGCAGATACTCGTAAATAAAATTGTAGTGTTTGTTTGTAATTCCAAATTAACAGTTTTTCTCTAAATGCATATGAAAGTATACACGATACATACATAAAAAAATGTCGGTCTGTTTGTTCCGGCTAATCTCTGAAACGGCTGGACCTATTTTAACGGGTTTTTCACGGGCAGATAGCTGATGTTACAAGGAGTAACTTACGCTACTTGTATTTTAGAAAATATAACTGTCTCTGTCTGTTTGTTACCTACCTCATCACGCCTAAATGGCTAAACGAAATGTTATCAATTTTTTAGATAGAATCAAAGTTATAGATTATATCCCCGAGAAGCATTAATACTTTCATCATCATCATCATCATCATCAACATCATAATCATCCATCATCACCCGGGCGAAACCGTGGAGCGCAGCTAGTTTATTCTAAAGACTAAAAACAAACTATACCTGTAGAGGTATTTGTAAGGTTTGAGTTTCTGGTTAAGGGCTCACAACAATTTATAACAATATATTGTTTGTTTCAGCTCTTGAAGTCTTCGTGGTGTGGTCTGGTGTGGGGGCTGTCAGTGTTGGCGGAGGCCAGCATCGGCGAGTTGGAGAACATACTGCGCGCTTTGCAAACTTTGGCGCGCGTCAGCGGAAAGGTATTTTTTAATCTATTCATTGCGTACTGTTATATATACTATATGCACCCCTTTCTGCGTACTCCCTCCTTTTTCCGCCTAATCATCATTTCATATGTAGTATTGCCTCAGACACCCATCCATCCAGTCAGTCTTCATCCAACTTCCAAATCCGACGGTTGTCTTAAAAACCTACTCTGTATTTTATTTCTTTTTTTAAAAAGGCTCAACCCCGAAGTCTCATAACAGCAGTGCAAGTACCGAACTTACCGATCGATAAATTTGAATCTTGAATTCGTCATACTTTGAAAAAACTGGCTATATTGATATTTGCAAGTAAGTAACATAATTAAGCGATCAGTAGACAAATTTGATAAGTTTTTACGATTATAACGATAGCATGGAACTGTAATATTACGTTTGAGATCGTCGATAAGATCGATATTTAATCGATTTTAACGATTGTTTTGTCAGCTTTGAAAACGACTTCGATATAGGTTATCGACAGGCGACGGGAATGGTGATATTGTTTAGTTGCGTTTGGTTTGATCTTACTAATATGATAGAAGGACGCATTGTGGAATGTAAACAATTTGTACACGACAATTTGACGATCGTATGGGTCGTCGATATGACTTCCAAACTTGCTAGGGCCCGATACGATTCATTACATTTATCGATATTAGCGACTATTACGGTACTTGCATTGCAGTACCTACATATCTTCGTTATGTATGGCTCTATACAAATTATGTTGCATGGGGGACGAGAGGGGATGAGTGAATGAATGAAGAATGACTGACATTGTGACTGAGCTGTTAATGAAAGTGTTTTCAACGTAACATAAATAATATAATAAACTTAATAAATTGTATATAAAAAAACAAATTTAAGTTAGATATACGAAATTACTACTATTAGGTATAAGTAAATTACTTGCCTTGTATAACTTCCACTGTTATATGGCCTACGAAGAAATAATATCAGGAAGAGTAACTGCCTTAAACAAATGACCCAATAAAAGTCGTGCTAAATCAATAACATCGTTCACTCCGCTATGACTCAGCTGTCATAGTAGACGTTGCAGCACGCGCGTGGACCAATCTCTGCTTTCCTTCTGAAATTTAAACCAATCACCGAACATGTCCATTTGTAACCTCGGAAGTAATTCGTATTTGGAATACGTCGTTTTGGTTTGAAGGACCACTTTTTGTGTGGAATTTGTTCCGAGTTATGCTTCCTGACATTATTTCTTCGTAGTATATGGCCAATAGATGGTTTGAGTTTGATGATGTTTGCCGGAAATTTTTTTCGGTCTTGCCGCTTTGCACAAAAGTGAATCCCAGAATCTGAAAACTTCAAATAAGTTCGAAACTGTTGGGCTATTACGTATCTCGGTTGCTAACAAATTTTGAAAAAAATGGCGGCTCTATGTATTTTTTGTCAGCTCCAGTCATCAACTGACTAACATTTTTGCTTACTGGAGTTGTCAAAAGTGACATGGAGCCGCCATTTTTCAAGATTTCAATCAACATTTGTTAGCACCAGAGACGCACAATAACCCGGCCGGTCGCAGAACATTTTGACGTCTCGCGTCTCCTAAATAATTATAATTGACAAGTATCGTGATAGTTTTCTGAATAATATTTGATTTAAACAGAAAATGGTTTGTTTATTACAAACCATTTTCTCGTCAAAATTACTCGCTATGTGAAAACTCGGTTTATATTAACCGCTTGTTAAACTCCATTCCAAATTACTTTAAGGACTCTAGAGTCAATTCTACTAATATAAACGCGAAAGTTTGTGACTATGGATGTATGGATGTGTGGATCTTTGTTACTTCTTATAGCACAAATGGCTGGGGAAATTTTGTATGGAGGTAGATGAGGCACTGGTTTAACACATAGAATACTTTTCTTCATCATCATCATCCATCACCAATCGGGTGAATTGCGTAATATGCTTGGGCACAGCATAGACAAAATAATAAGATCTCCGAATACGTCAAGATCGTAATGATGACAGTTCTGTCAAAGTTTGTGTCAGTTTCTGATAGCTTAGTCAAAAGCCAAGTCAATTTGACAGCCCGATACACTAGACGTGTTCGGTGACCGTCAAGGGTGACGAATCAACACAAATACCGCCAAGGTTGATGAAATGTAATGACAGTTTTTTCCCATAGTGATTAATTTTATTGTATTATTATTGTTTACTGATTGATATACTAAGTGTTTAAATGTACTCAAATAATACTATTATAGCAATTGCGTTTGACCATGTACATATTTTTTCACATTTTGGTATAAAGATATGCCCTTGGAGAAATAATAAGCTACTCGAAGTACTAATCCTGCGCAGACGTAGTCGCGGGCACCAGCTAGTATTCCATGAACATATATATTTTTCTATTGAGTTTTAAAGGATCTATAAAGTTCACCTGAAGTTTACATAGTATAAAATACACTGATTTAATTACAATTTCAAGTTATCTCCGATACGACGCACTACGCAATAAACAAATTACACTTTAATGATTACACTTATTATGGTCGCTTATTCAAATAGCTTCCATAAATTATAACACGTCCTTTTGCTTTAATATTAACATTACAAATTATGGAAAAGTAGTTATGTGGAGCGGCATTACTGTTCTTGTTACCAACTCCGTGATAAGGTGCAAGTTGGTAGCCGGCTACACGTAGCAGCAGCAGACGACATGTCATCGCTTCATGTCGCCGCGACACGTCGTCGCTTCATGTCGCTGCAGTCATGATTTCGAACCCGACTGCAGACGGCAACTGGATATGGTATCAACCATTTGAAAAGCGAGATGAAAGGTTTAGTTTTAAAGCTTTTCAGTTGTTTTAATAGGCAGATTGGTACCCGCGAGCGGCACTACTAATAGGCGGTCGGGCGACAATGACGGCTGCCGCTCCACGACGCTAGCTTCGTGTCGCTAACTACGAATGATATTGCATAGTAATACATAGAAACCAGTAGTGTCGCTGCGACACATCGTTTGCTGCGGCTTCATGTAGCCGGCCACCAACTCGCACCTTTACTGTGCTGTGTTCTAGCGTGATATTGCGTCTAGCGGCAGTAGTAAGATAGATAATACTTTATTGTTACACACAAAAGGTTACAATATCAGCAGTTATATAACTTAAATATAAGAGATACAAAGATAGTGTCACAATGGACGGACTTATCACTAAAAGCCATTTCTTCCAGGCACTTAGGGCATTTAGAGTTTTAGATATAAATGTTGTACATGGAATGGTTTGTACTTGATATATTGAAATTTAGCCCATGGTCTTGTGGGTAGTATATAAAACAATTATATTCGTGCATTTGGGCACAAACTCACCTCATGAGAAGTTACGATTTGGCTGAAGAAGCTTGCTTGTCTGCAGATATCCATTCACATTCACATGAAGAAAGGTTATACAGTTTGTTCTCACTTATCCGGCACTATTAAATACCAGAGGGTGCTGGATTATTGGAATGTTTGGACTACTGGAATAAAGAATATGTATATCAAAGTCAAAGTCAAATTAATTCTTTTAATTTAGGCATCACAGACGCACTTATGAACGTCAATTATTCATTATAATGTACTCTAAAGACTCTACCGCGACGTTCCAAAATAACTCGGGGCCATTCTTTTCATATAGATTTTTACAATGTTTCTACGTAGGTACTACTAATATTACATTTTATGGGTAGCGAATCACTACTTGACGTTTCTGACTATTCCAAGCATCTTTGTTTTCTATATAATGTAGAACTTAATTGCTTTTTTTATTAAAATGTTTTTTACAGTCTATGTATTTATCGAGCAATAATATGTATGTGTGTGTAGGTGGGTCACGGCGTGGGTCGCGATGCGTGTATCGCCGCGCTGTGCCGATGCGCGCTACCGGCTCAGTACTGCGTGGCGGCGCTGGGTGCCCTGCCGTGCCCTTGGCGGCGCGACCTTCCGCCGCAGCCCGAGCCGGACTACAGGCATCAGGTTGTGTGGGTCGGCACTCCTCTGCCCAGTCCAGCACCGCCAAACGGTACGTTTTGACGTGAACGTCTTTAAATTTGCTACTGCTTTAAAGTCTGTTTGTGTACCAAAAATTCCCTTATGGCCTTTTCTGCTTCAAAATATGACTGTGCCTCTCAGGCCCTTAAAATATATTGTATGTGCACCTTAGGCTAAGATATAAAAAATATTTTGTGCCCTTCAGGCCCTTAGAATATTACGTACGTGTGCCCCTCACGCTAATAAACAATAATTGCCTAAGTATAAAGTTTTAAAAGTGCCCTTCAGGCCATCACCAATGTATAGTGTATAAGGATAGTTTAGATTTGGAGAAACGTATTCACGCACAACACACGCCCGTGTCCATGACACAGCCACACCTCATTTTTGAGCAAGTATTCGTCTGATGGTAATCTCCAGGCAGACGCGTTTGCTTATTTTTTCATACAAGGTTGATACTATTACTATCATCCTTGGTCCTTACTCCTCTTCCTGTAAAAGGAAGGTCCTTGTCCCTGTAATGGGCAACGTAATGGGCTGATAATGCAAGAGATAACATTAGAAACGGGATATTTACCGTGTAATTATTTTTGTTTTAATTCCCGATATTTCGGCACTGGTGACAGTACAAAGTGAAAACTTATAGGGCTGATAATGGTTATCACATTGCAGGGCAGCAGCAATCGTTCGTGATGGTGAGCTCCCGCCACGTGACCGCCATGAAAGCCTTGCTGTGCGCCGCGCAACGAGACGGCGACACCATCCAACAAGCGTGGCTTCCGGTGCTCACCACTCTACAACACCTTGTGAGTATTCCACTTTTGAGATTATATTACAAGTAAATTTTCATACCACCTGCTCGATAATGTCCAATTACCTACATATAGTGTCATCCTTGATATCACGCAATTTTTATGTATGAAACTCCCAAGGTATAAAAGTGATTTGGATTTGGAACGTTAAAATTTGTCGGAAAGCTTACTATAGATATGGGCATTGTAATAAGAGTTTATTCGAAGATCGAACTTGCCATCACAAGAAAACAAATGAAAAGAAAAGATAAAGGCGCGATTGTAATGAATGTGAAACAAAAGACGGTGTTGGTTAATTTCACAGATTCAATATGTTCTCTGTTTACTATTTTATCATTTACACGTTAACTCAAAAATATTACTTTGTCCCTCTGTAACTGGACATACATTTTTTTATCATTATTCAAGAGCTTTATCGCTTTTGCGATTATGCCGCTCTGATAAGAAAATCAACTAAACCTATTATTACAAACATTATTTTGTACACATACCTAATTTATATAATATTCTGGCAATATCTGACAGTGGATAAGCCTGGATAGTGTTATAATAACCTACTTCTAAAATGTTCAGCTTAACAATTCTTTGGAAGGTTTCATTCCGTACACATTCCATCACGAATATTTCAATATCAATATTAAATTAACTTTCAACTTATTTCACTTGCAACTATAATGTTTTATTTGTGTAGCCCATAGTTTTTATTGTCTCGCAGTAGGTATGAAAAGTATATTAATGACCTCGAGGATAAAGCCCTCGTCTGGGGCGGCTTGAACCACTCGCTTCACTCAGGTCTCTACATTTAGTTAAATTTAAACTCTAGGGTTTAGAATATGTCAATATGCTACCCGTGACGTAAGCCACTGCTTTACTCCCTCGGTGCATAATCTACTATTAGTGACACTTCCGCTCGCAAGCCCCTTATGGCAGAGATGCAGTGCACCGTCTTGCATAAACGAGAGTCAGTCAGTCTTCTGAGGACGCCTCATGTGTAGAGGTGAAACACGTGTCGATGAGTTTTCGTTCGCATTCTGAACAATTTGTTGCCTCCCGTCCAGCAGAGGCAAAGACATTTTGCACTGCCTCTTCGTTATTGAATTTTTCCCCGCCAAGAAGTTATCCAAATTCTGGAAAAAGCAGAAGTCTGTAGGGGCAAGGTCTAGTGAGTACGATCGATAAAACTTCCAACCCCAGCTCTTGTAACTTAGACCGTCTGCTGTGCAGTATGGTGTCGCGCGTCGTCGTGCAGGAGCAGCGGAGCCGAACGATTGACCAAAGCTGGTTGGAGATGTGCGAGCTTCTCCATCATTGTGTTCAGTTCTTCACAGTACACATCTGCAGTAATGCTCATCTCGTTTGGTAAGAAGCTGTGATGAATGACACCGTCGCTAGACTACCAAACAGTGACCATTACTTTTTAAGGGGTCAGTTTTCGTTTGGAGCATTGTTTAGGTGCTGAACTCGCTAAGCGCTTGCGATTATCGAACAGAATCCGTTTTTCGTCGCAAGTAACAATGCGATTCAATATGCCTTCGTTTGTATGCCTGTTGAGTAGTGCAAGGCTCGATTGGACGCGTTCTAGGCGCTGGCGATCTTTCAACTCGTAGTGCTTTTTGTGTGAAGCTTTTTTACCGTGCCAATTCGACGCAAATGGACTAATATTGTGTATACTAACATCGAAAGCTGCCACAATCTTCTTTAATTTGTCATTATCGACTAAAGTTTTCGGTCAATCAGGGTGTTCATTTCGTAGGTTGAAATTTCCAGAATGAAGCGGGCAAACCAATAACGTAGTAGTGTTCGCTCCGTATACGTCGTTGATGTCGTACGTGTGACGTGCCGCTTCTGCCGCTTTGCTGCCACGAAGGTACTCATGCTCCATAATCACTCGAATTTTTAACGTATCCTGACTGTGATGATGAAAAACGTACAAATGCGATGAAACAGAACACTAACCATAAACTAATGACAAATTTTCAAAAATGAATTCCATATTTTAAAAATAAAAATAAATTGACAAAATAGACTTGAAATAGGTAGTACGGCAGAACGGCAATTTCATACCTATTATATTATAACTCAATTGTGTGGCTAAAGGTGAAAACGGCACTAGAGGGACACTGCAGCGGAGAGGGGCGTCGCGGCATCAAAAATATGTTTGTCACTGTTTCTTATGCAACAAAACGCACTATAGCGGTACTGCAGTGAAGCGGCGCGGCGCCTGTCCGCTGCCGCTAGTGCGCCATAGCTCCGCGGCAGTGGAGAGGCGCGGTGCGACCAGTCAGTACACGTTGAACCGCGCGAGCGCCACAAAATGGACGACGAAAAATTAATTTCGCTTATTAGTAATTATCCAGAGTTATTCGATTTACAAAATGAAAACTATATGAATCATTGAAGAAGAGTCCAACAAATGAAATTATTTTTTTGCCACTAGCAAGTAGCGCCGCTGCAGTACAGTGCGGTTAGGTAATGCCGCGCCGCTCCGATGCCGCGACGCGCCTCTCCGCTGCAGTGTCGCTCTAGTGCGGTTTCAGCTTAAGACGATTCTAATGACAATTCTTTTATCCATAATCATCGAGCCGTTTAGGCTATGGAACGTACATAAAGATCGGGTATATGATCTACGATACGTTCCATAACTAAATCATAACGTACTCTGGATAAAAATAAGATCTAATCTATCTCGTACTCGTAGGTATGGATCCTAGGCCTGAAGCCGTCGACGGGCGGCAGTATGAAGGCGAGCCGCGCGAGCGCTGACGCCAACGCTGTCATGAGCACTTCTGCTGTCATGGCCGACTTACCCGGTAACTTTATTTAATAATGTTTTTACTTTTAAATTCTCTAATTAGATATGTTTTTATCTCTCTCTCTTTATATCTCTGGTTTTGCTGTAAGGGTCATCTAGAATTAGTGCTTGATTTTTTGATTGTAGAGGCCTAAGAGGTATCGTTATCTCTTCGACATGTAATGGACTTCACTTATCAGATCAATTAACAAGCCTGTTGTAATTTTCTTACTTTTATTTGTTTATTTAGCCTGTTTTGATTCATCAAAATATACAATAAATATATGTATTCTTGTTTTTTTCTTGCATTTTTAATTTATTCAAGTTTTGAGGACATCTATTGTTTAATCTAAATCACCTACATATATACCACCTCAGTATAAAACTTGGTGTCCGACTTTAAACCATGGTTGAAGCAAATTTTATCTATGAAATACCCTGAAACCATTTTTAAACTCGGGACTATCAACCCCTCAACCGTCGTTAACCAGGATAACAATGCATTTTCTATTGTGTCTGGAGACAGTTGATGGATTTTGTCCACGTTCTATAATAAGGAAGCATAATATGTTCGTCACAATGTTGTATTTTCATGTAAGTGTATAAATGTTTCGCTAACGATGTATTTCAGGTCAGCAAGTTCCCATGGCCGAGTCACTCGGAGTTATGAGTGGTATAACAGCTATACATATATACACAAGTTTTGTATCTATTTGCATCTTTTATAAAATCAAGCTGGTTGTCATATACAGGACGGGGCTTTTAGAAATCGGAGATACATCGGAAATTTTCCGTAAGGGTTAGGAATAGGGCTTTCTTCTAAATAATCCATCTGAAACTACTGGTGTAAAATTCACTCGTGCAACGAGTTTCACTTATTATAAATAATAATACTTAAACTTGTGTCTCGAATAAGTTTCTAATGAATTTTCCAAAATTTTTCAGTAATATTAAAACATCATTTGAAAAGACCGTCATTTAGATGAATATCAATTATGAATAACTCACTAATTGCAAGAGACAAATACAAAAAATAAAATTAATTTATTCTGTTGTAAAAGAGTCCAAATAGATACAAACTTGTTAGGATACAAGCTTATGTTCGTCACGACGCACTGGGATGGAGCTTGCTGGCCATTTTGTTTTGATTTTTGTTGTGTTGCACACCTTGTTTTAGTTTTATGCCATATACATTTAACACACCAGTACTGTTTAGATATACCTGTGTTTACCTAGTAATACAACACACACACACTGCTCTGCATTCAATGCTTTTTAATATCAGAATCTTAATTTATATCCCAAGATTCAAATACTTATTCAAAAAATACTTGCTTTAATTCAGCACTGCTATCAGTCGGCAATACAGTTTCCCCGTAAATACAATATTATTCTAGAATTTCTATTCAATAACATCTGTTCTATACATATACGCAAAAAAACATTTTAGAAGGAGGCATGCTGCGGAGTCATCTTACTACTTTGTGAGTTTTGTGACAGACCATTCAGAAATGAGAGTAGTTGTTCCAACTGCTTAAAACATGGCTGATTTATATAGACTCTGTATCCTATGGTATAAGTAACTAAGTACTAGAAAACATTTAATTGTTGGTATTGAAAATGTCCTAGAAGACCAATTAGTATTAATTTTCATGTTTGGGATGATACTTTGAACCCAACTGTTGGATGATGATGAATATTATATAGCCTATGTTACTCAGGGTGAATGTAGCTTACCAATTGTGAAAGAATTGAAATCGGTCCAGCACTTTTTGAGCCAATTCGTTACAAACATACTTACATACAAATCTTTCCTCTTTATAATCTTAGTATAGATATGATATCGTTATTTGCAGCTATGCCATTAAATTCTGAAAGCAGTTTATTCCATAGCTCGTTGGAAAAATGTTCCCCTCAAACTACTGAACCAGCCAGGAGTCCTTATGATTTATTATATGTTAATTAAGTACTTTTACGGGCTTGATTTTGTGGGGGGTGTATTTTTGGCAGCAATGAATGTATGTTTTGTTGATTGGATCACTGTCAGGGTATTTCCGGAAATATTTCTTTACTTGTCTCTTTTCCTGCAGCGTTATCGGCCATGTTGTCACGCGTGTTCGAGTCTTCGAAGAACTTAGACGATGTTGCACTGCACCATCTCATCGAGGCGTTGTGCAAGCTGTCTAACGAGGCTATGGATTTGGCATATTCTAATAGGGTAAGTAGAAACAACAGCATATGAGTAATGTGCTAGTTTGGGTGCTAAATAAGAAAGAAATAATTTGCTTAGGTCGGTACCGTGTGTAGTCGTGAACATTATATTACAAAGTACACATATCTTAGTAATTTTTAAACTTTCGCGATTTGAACACATGTTTTAAATGTTTATCGGGACTTATCACGTATTATTTAATATAGGTAAAAATATGTACCTTTCGCTCGACTTTTCGACCATGTTACAATGGCCGTGGTCACGAGCTGACTGAAAACTGCGGGTGAGTCCGGCGAGAAGAGCGGGTGTTTTGTTCTCCTACCCTCACTTGATCTTGAAAAATCGCAGGGTTGTCACTACGACACACAACACTGACTGTATCGGTAAATGTCCTAGTACTACAGATATCTTGCTATCGTCGCGTATGTCCGTTAGCCACTGGGCACCTATGTAGTAAATTGTAAAGAACTAACATTCATCACGTAGGTTCTGTTCAGCCAGGGCGCAGTCAACGCGTTCACACGTTCAGCTTTGTGTTGTATTGCATTACATAAATGTAAACAAACAGGAAGCGTTCTGACCTCGTTGGTCAACTATGGGTATATTTGTAACGAACGAACACAAAACTGACCGCGCTCTGTGATTAGCCCCTAATAAATACCATTAATATTTCAGGAACCATCATTATTCGCAGTTGCAAAACTATTAGAGACTGGTTTAGCGAACATGCACCGGATTGAAGTTATGTGGAGGCCCATCACTAACCACCTCCTAGAAGTAAGTAACACATAAATTTGGTTTAGAGATGAGAAAATGAATATTGAAATCCGCTGTGCCACTTAACTGAGGCACCAGTTCCAGGCGGTAGTTTCTGGGGCTCAAAAATCGTAATATAGGCCTATCATCCGGAAACCTTGTTGGCTCACCGTCACGTCGACTTTTAAGAAAAAAATGAGTAATAAATAAAAAGGAGTAGGTACAAGTTGTGAGCTTTTCAAAGTAATTTATCTCAAACGCTGGAGAGGGGCGCCATTGTCAAGTTTCTGCCCTGCGGTGCGAGCATGAAACTTGTAGAGTTGATAAACTGACATTTACCAGCTATCTTACTTTGTCTCTAGTATGGTTCTAGCTGCGATAGCTATATCGCGGGCTGTCTTTTACCGATAGTTTTATCCTATCGACAATCTATGCTCGCACCGCTGGATCGATAAAATCGTTGATCCGGGGCTGTTCATATCCGAAACTAGCTATATACGTCTTAAATAGCTTAACAAGAAAAATTGATGAGAATGGAAATACTATACTGAAGATGGTGATGACTGGTTTCATACCACTGGGCTTCTAATTTAGATTCCGGTTCTGAATACAGTTTATTCAAAAAACATTGAAAAGTATCAACATCGGTTGATTTTGACAGTTGAAACACATTCTCCCTTATACAAAATAGTCCCCAGTTTTAACCATCTTTAAAGCAAATTTTTAATATGGAATTCCCTTAAACCATGATTTTAACTCGGGACTTAATTTAACCTACGTTTTATAATAAGGCGGACTATGCTCTACTTTAATTCCATGTTTATACCTGACAATGTTTTGAACGGGTTTTAAATTGCTATTTAATATTCCATCGTACCTCTGCATGCCAGATGGAAGGTATAAATGCCCATATTTCGCCAATTGTGTTTTAAATCACTCGTAATATGGAGCGAGCGTATTGCAATCACAGTTTGCATTTACCATGCCCAAACTACTTAGACCGCGCGGTTACGAGTAAGTAGAACGTCATCGCGATAAATAGGTAGAGATCATAAAGTGAGAAGAAGCGGTGGGGGCGGAGGACACTTGCCGGCATAATTGCCGGCAAGTGTCCTCCGCCCCCACAACGTAGTTGCGATGTGTACTTGTTTTGTGGCGATGTTGACATCCCCACACGCGTGTTGCGCCAAACCTGGTGATTCAACGCTAGTAGGGAAGATTTTCTGCTTATAAATATTTACTTACCTTGCCATGTCTATGTATGAAAATACGGAACAGTCTAATGCGTAACCCGTAATATTGCGTACCCATAGGTTTTTGAAGTTATTTACGAGCGGTACGAAACATGAATTAAATATGAATAACTTTAACAAGCAGGCAGAAGTTGGTTTTGTGTCCTTTTTTCCATTCCATTTATCTGTTTCACAGGTCTGTCAACACCCACACATCAGAATGAGAGAGTGGGGTGTGGAAGCTATCACTTACTTGGTGCAAGCGGCGTTCCAGTACCATCACAACAACCCTGCCTTAGTGAACGAGGTGAGATATGCCAATACAGAAATAACATATCTTTCAGGTACACTCCGTGATAATTAAAATTAAAGTTTATAAACATCACCGACCTGTATGTGCTTAGTTTGAATTTTTGTATGTTATTATTGAAAAATATGTCATAATTCTTCTAGGGAATATCTTTTTGCTCTGATTGTTTAGGCTTTAAGAAGTAAGGTTTGTATACTTACCATGCGGCAAGTAAAGTAGGTATTTCAATTAATTATTGGGTACTAGTACTATCTGAGCCCCGCGGTTCCACCCTCAATGGATGATGATGAGAGATGAGAATCAAAATATATAACTCAGGTATATTGTAGCATTCTAATGTTGAAATATTTTAATAAATTTTATTGATTGATTGATTGATTAAAAAAATATTTTATTTTTTTAATCAATCCAGTAGATTTTGAATTTGTTCTTTACAAACGTACTAAAATACAAATCTTTCCTCTTTGTAATATTAGTAAACACAATGTATAAAATAAACTTTCGTAAATGTGGTCGTAATGAAATACATTTAAATAAAACCCGCCAAGTGCGAGTTGAACTCGCGCACCGAAGGTTCTGCATTTAAAATTAAGGCTCTTACTAAAATAAATAAGCAAATGTGAACTTGATACCTCTACGCGTACCTGAGAAAAAAAGACGGACAGACAGTCGGACAACAAAGTGATCATATAAAGTTATTTTTCCCTTTTGAGGAGGAACGGGCTCTAAAAAGTAAAAAGGAAGAGATTGACTGTGGATATATTTTACTGCATCATTATGGGAAACACTAAATATTAATTAATTATATAATTATACGGGACAACATCCACACAAAGGTCTTCAGGTCCCAAACTAGGCGGAGCCTGTACTATGGTAACCTGATGACTGATATACATACGTAAATACATATACACACCCAGACACAGATCAAACAGACGTGCTCATGCACACAAATGCTTGACCTGTCCGGGGATCGAACCCGGGACCAGCGGCTCAGAAGGCAGGGGTGCTACCAACTGCGCTAACCGGCCTGTATTGCGCTACGATTAGAGAAATTTTCAAATGTACAGAGTACTTAACACAGCCGTGTATGGGAAACTGTTGTGTGAAGTAAATTAATAATAATTTGTTACATAAATCCACATACACTAGTCTCTGTTAAGAACACATATAACTGTTAATAATCTACCACTAACCCACGTCAAAACTTATAACTATACGTGGTGCCAATCGTATCTTTGATTTCTATTTGCTGTAGGCTCGCGAAAGACTACTTCTAGAGCCCCTATCAGAGCTATGTGCAGTGCGGCATTGTGACGTGCGAGCGAGACAGCTAGAGTGCGCCGCCAGGCTTCTCCACTCGAGAGGAGAACAGCTCGGAGCCGCCTGGCCTCTGATGATGGAGATCATCTCGGCGATATCCTCGCATCATAGGTAAATATACTGTCAGAGTCTGAAAAAGGTTTAAAAAACACTTTAAGAATGTCTCTATTGAATGGTCCACATTGAATAGTTTTTCTTATGCACCCATATTGCGGACATTTTTTTTTTAAATGGTTCACCAACTGACTTACATTTTATAGAAAGTATCAATATCGTGGTGTTAATATTAATGTCTTATGTAACAATCCAATAATAGGCAAACACGGCATGCCATAGATATCAGTATATAGAAGTTAATAAAGTTAACCCTCATAGACCAGATAAGGTAAACGTGGATCTGGTTTGATGTAATCGGTTTCGTGGCTTATTTTATATATTTCTAGCCTCAATTGTGTATTAATGTATTATTTTCGCGCATGTCATAATTTGTTATAACTCGATATACTGAAAGCGAAAATATGTTACGCCTTCCAACAGTGAACAGCTGATCCGATCGGCCTTCCAATGCGCACAAGTGGTGGCGGGGGACCTGCTGGGGTGCGCGGGGCCGCGCTGCCTGCGCAGAGTGCTGACTACCGCCGCTGCCTTCGCACTGCAGACCAAGGAGCTCAACATCAGCCTCACTGCCGTCGGACTCATGGTACGTGCTTTTGTAAGGATAGGAATTAACGGTTACAGTGGCTCGCGGGGGAAATGCATAATACACCCCAAGCGAGATGACTGTGCAGGACCTGTGGCCTTAGTTAAAAAAACCGACCAAGTGCGAGTCGGACTCGGGCACGTAAGGGTTCCGTACCATTAAATTATCTATAAAAAACGGGCAAAAAATCAAAGGCTATCGTATGTTGTATGGGTGATTTTGTTAAATATTTATGTTATTCTGATTTTTAGTATTTGTTGTTGTAGCGGCAACAGAAATACATCATCGGTGTATATTTCAACAGTCTAACTATCACGCTTCATGAGATACAGCCTAGTGACAGACGGACGGACAGCGGAGGTTTAGAATATCCTTTAGGTACAGAACCCTAAAAAGAACGAGAATTTTTATATTGGATACAATTGTACGCTTCACTCAGAAAACTAGAAATTTAACAGGAATTCCCTGAACCTTTTTTAATTTATTCATTAGTTGCAACTAACTATATGGATTGTTCTGCTGTATGACTTAGATGGGAGTAGTGTGCTGAGAATGGTAATCAGTTCACTCAATTGTATATCATTCATTCATCGATGCGAATGTATGATGCAGTCAAAGTATACTGCGTAAATTGATATTGAACAACTTTAAACGGATTAAATCGCCTATAATTCTACATATTATTTTTTTATTTTTTTTTACAACTAACACACAACGCCATCTAGTCCCAAGCTAAGCAGAGCTTGTGTTATGGGTACTAGACAACTGATAAACATACTTATATATTTCTAAATACATACATATTATAGATAAATTACACCCAGACACAAAACAAATGATCGTGCTCATTACACAAACATTTGTCCTGGGTGGGAATCGAACCCACGACCTCTGGGCATAGCAGTCAGGGTCACTAACCACTAGACCAACAGGCCTGTAATATACTACTGTATATTATTTTATCCCGATGTATCATCGAACACATGAAATGTGAACATGGTCACGGGTAGACTGGATGACAGTTGTGTGTTGTAAACTTATGGAAATTATTTTTATGCACCGCCTATCATATTTTAATCAAAACGTTCCCGATGCACGCAGTAGGCACTGTGGTGTCCAGAGGTCTTCACACTGAGTACTGAGTAAAGTTGCAAATGCAAGCTGCTTGCGTTGTGTTTTGTTTAGTATCTAAATATTTTTACTAGTATTTACAGCCTACTTTATATTGTTGAATTTGTAGATGTAGAATGAATAGGAAAGGGTCTTATTGATAGATATTCACTAGCCACTGCGGTCCATTTTCATAAAATAACTACGCTCTCGCGTTTTCTGAAATATTGATAACATATATGTTATGAATTTTTAAACGAGTAACTTTTCTTGCCAAAATTTTAGTTCATATTTAATATAAGTTTACCTTATGTTTAGCAAAATGCTGTTGGATGAATGTAATAATATAAAGATCCCATGCACACGGTAATACATCAAACTCCACAAGCGGCACCTCATGCAATAGTCCGACACAAAACGTAACGTGAACGCGGTAACTTATTGAACAAACTTAGACATAAGTTAGGAGCGTATCCGCTAGATGGCGTATTGAATAAAATGTAATATTGAAATTTATAGAGAGAAAAATTCACATCCTCGGACGGGATTCGAACCCGCGTCTTCTGACTCTCCGTGTCAGACACCATGACCATCTAGGCCACCGAGGCTCGAGGTCCGAGCATCCGAGCAATTTTAACTCTCTATCTGATTTAACCGTCTTACGGGGACGGAGCGACATCTATTGAACAGCTTTGACAGCACTATCCAATACAGTAAGAAGCATTTTTAGAAATACTTTAACTTTCGTATTGACGTCGCAACCCTGTATAATTTTTATAGTATTACTTTTTAAGAAGCTAGATGATTTTAAAGAAGCCTAGACGGTCATGGCGTTTGACACGGATAGTCAGAAGACGAGGGTTCGAATCCCGTCCAAGGATGTGAATTTTTCTCTCTACAAATTTCAATGTTTGAAATCGCTAAGCAGGCGTTAGTGCTTAAAAAAAGTAATTCTATAAAAATGTAATATTTTTCTTTTGTAAAAGGTTTTCGACTACATTCACTTTGTATTTAACGTTAGAAACGGGATATTTACCATGTATTGTATTTATACGAGAAATATCCCGTTTCTAACGTTAATTCTTGCATTAGTGACCCATGTCAGTTTAAAAACTTAGATCACTTTGTATTTGTTTCCAGTGGAACATATCCGACTATTTGTACCACAATCGGGACAAGCTAGTGGTAGCCCTGGCCAACGACACGGCAGTTTGCCCCGAAGTGCCCAACCACGCCGAGCTCCCTCCGTTGGATAAACTATGGATGTGCCTCTATATTAGACTCAGTAAGTTCAAAATCTTTTAGGTAAAGCTCACACGTACTTTTAGCACGTTTTGCATGTTAACAGGCAATGCGTCGGCTATGTAATATTCGTGTTAAGATATTACTCGTATTATCAAACGATGTAGTAATCAAAAAGCGCGACTCGCGAGTGGGCTGACGCAGGGCAGAGTAGGTGGTGCGAGAGGCACGCTCGCGTCGCGGAGCTGAGACGACGCAGCAAGCCGGCACAGTTAGTCAGTACGCGCCAAGGCCACGGTACTTTACCGTAACAAATGTGTGTGATGATTGAACTCCGTGTCTCTAAAATTTAACCCTACACCTAAATTACTTACATTAACATTAGTGGTGGAGGAAATAATTTCTTAAATTGTTATTCTTATGCAACCCTTCAGGTTTAAAACGGTAATGGTGAACGGGCGATTTAAATTGGCCGCACGGAACACTTGGTCACTACGCGCAAAAGAAATGTCATATACTTCTAACTTCTTGGGGGGGTTAAGCTAAAAAGGCTGTACAGTGTATATGCTATGTATTATATACTGTTTATTTTATATGAATTAGGCGTTTGGATAAAAATGTGCTTCTATAATATTACTGTTTAATGTTGTATAGCGAATGATACTCTTACTGAAATCGTAATAGTATATCGTATACGATATACTCATCAAAATGCAAATATATCACTTTCACAAAAAAAAAGAACATAATAAACTACAATTATTGTATTGATGGTATTAGGCTGGACAAAGTCAACACAGTGCGAGATTTAGGTGTCTGGTTCGATTCTTCATTAAACTTCAAATTTCATATTGAAACCATAACAGCTAAAGCAAGCCGAATGCTAGGTTTTGTCATGCGTATGGCAAAACCGTTTAAACAAATGGATTCGCTTATCATACTCTATACATCATTAGTTAGATCACAGCTTGAATACTGTTCCTCTATTTGGGCACCTATTTACAAAATTTATGAGGATAGCGTCGAGTCAATACAAAAGCGATTCTTAAGGTTAAATTAATTAAATTGACGATTTTCATACCCAGGAATAAGTTTCCTTAACCCCAGTTTGATACATATAAGAAAATATAATTAATTAATAAGAATAAGAATAATTAATTAATTTAAGAATAATTAATTAATTAATTATAATTAATTAATTTAAGAATAATTAATAAATTAATTATAATTAATTATTAATTATAATTAATTATTAATTTATTAATTATTCTTAAATTAATTAATTATTCTTATTCTTATTAATTAATTATATTTTCTTATATGTATCAAACTGGGGTTAAGGAAACTTATTCCTGGGTATGAAAATCGTCTGGTGCATTTCAAATTTCGGAGTCTAATACATAGACGTAAAATCACTGACATATGTGTATTATACAGGATCGTCAATGGACTGTTTAGTGATGAATTACTAATGAATGTTAACTTTAACACTCGTAAGATTATGACTCTTAAATCATATCTTTTTAGTATCCCGTTGTCGAACGATAATGTAGGACATAACAACCCACTTTATCGTATGTGTCGATCTTATGATGAGGTCTGCATCGATGTATGCAGCGAACTCGACATTTTTCATCAAACCTTATTTAACTTTAAAAAGTCACTTCATAATTGTAACTACTAAATTTACTAACTAACAAATTTAACATGTTAGTTTAAAATCCAAGTTTATATAAGTTTCTTTAATTTGTTAAATATTTTTGTAACAAATTTATAAAAATAAAATATATATATATATATATATATATGGCAGATATTACTAGATGATGCAAAATGGTCCTGTGGTATAATACTCTTATGCCTTTATTAATAAACGTTGCTTAAAACATAGATTAGGCGTAACATGCTTTGTCTTGCTTTCACGCGTTACATTTATTGTAGGCGAAAAATTGACAAATTGACGTTTTAACTACACCAGGTGTTAGCCATATTTATTAACCCTTTGTATACCATTGACGTATATTTACGTGCGTTTCATTCATAAATCTTTTGTTTTAATTATCACGGTATAGGAAGAATTATAAAACCAATATTGCGCGCAGACTGAGTAGCGTATCAAAACTTGTTGCAGTATATTTTTGCTTTCACGAAACGAATAGATACTGTTATTCACTATCATTATATTGCTTAAGAATTGATGGTATTTATGATAGGTTTAAAGACATATTTATTCATAAAAAAGAAAAATGTAGTCATATGCACGCCGGGAATTCCGTTGCGTGAATTGTTCTAATTTCTTTAAGTATTCATGGTTTTAGACAGTTTTGTATCAATGGTTTTTATTCTTTCAAAGACCAGAGACTTTTTAACCGACTTAAAAAAAAGAAGATAGTTGTTTGTGTATGTTGATCGATTTCTCCCCAATTTGTGGACTGATTTTCAAATTTTTTTGTTTGTTAGTGTATACTTGGGAGGTGGTCCCATTTAAATTTCATTAAATTCGGTCCAGCAGTTTTTGAGTTACACTCCAATGACTGAAAAGTGTTATGCCTATCATGATATCATCATTGACGGTGAAGACAATCGATCCCGTAAGTGGAAAGGGTCACTAAAAATAAAAAATATAATTTTTACCAAAAAAATTGAACCTACTTCAACACCAAAAAGTGTGAAATAAATTGTCGAAGTCTGTACCATGCGCTTGTATTGTGATAGGTAATTTTAAAGTATCATGGTACCGACTTCAACAAGTTATTTCACAGTTTTTGGTGTTGAAGTCGGTTCCATTATTTGGTAATATTTGTTGAAATTAAATTATGCATTGGCTGATATTAAGAATGATGTATTTATAACAGGTGAGTTGTGCACGGAGCCCCGGGCGCCGGTCCGGCGGGCCGCCAGCCAGACACTGTTCAGCTGCATCGGCGCCCACGGCACGTTGCTTAGCAAGGCGGCATGGCGTGCTCTGTTGGCTGTGCTCTTCCCAATGCTCGACCAGGTATGACATTCTGTTTATATTCATAACATTCTAAAATACTACCGTTACAAACAATATTGTATAAATAAAGTATGATTTTACTGTATCAAAAACGATAGTAAACATAGATGAAAGTATTGTTTTTTTGAGTATGAAAGTATTGTGTAAAATAGGGTTTTTAATAATCAGTTACCTATATAAGTAATAAACAAAAGTGTCGCATATCATATATCAATTATTATTCATCATATATTCTTATAAACTGCATGTGAAATAGTGAAATCAAGCCTTTTTGATGAACTTAAAAAGCCTATCGTAAAACTAAAAAATTTTTCATTACAACAATAAACAAATGACTTTGGGCTAATTTTGATGCCGGTTCTGTAGAATACATTCAGAGAGATCGATAAGTAACCTTTTTGCTTGAACTTTTTTTTGTCTAGGTCCAAAAACAATCGAACATCGCGAGTTCAGAGAAAGTTGACACCGGCGAGCACATCCTGATCCATCACACGAGGAACACAGCGCAGAAACAGTGGGCCGAAACACAGGTAAGAAGAAAATAAAACCCCTTAGTTTTGGGTTTGGTAATTTTGGGTCTCCTACCGGAACTGTATCCTACTAGCTAATCGACAGGTTGAATCGTAATAGGCAATCTGTACAAATGTTTAACTAAAACAAGTACAATTTAAAAAAATTGATACCGACTTCCATTCTATTAAGTTATTGGTGTGTAACTCAAAAACTACTGGACCGAATTTGCTGAAATTAAATTAAATAAATGGGGGCCACACGGGAAGCACCAGCTTTCAAACAAAAAAAGAATTTTGAGAATCCGTTCACCCAGTCGAAAGTTATGAGGTAACAAACATAAAAAAAACCGTCGAATTGAGTACGTCCTCCTTTTTGGAAGTCGGTTGAAAATATAGGTTATTGTACAAGGTGTCTCAAGAGAAAGTCATGTTTATTTACTTTACTGTGTGATTGCAACGAATCAGAGGGGTGCGGGGGTTATGTCGGTCGGTACGCTGGCTCTTGGGAATTCAGTCGCTATGGAGCGTTTCTCGGGAGCAGACCGCACGTTGTGCGTGCGAGTGTTTTACAAAAACGGCGATTCTTAGTTGAATGTACTTTTCCCATCAGGTCCTGACGCTATCCGGCGTGTCCCGTGTATTCCACTCCCGGTTCCAGCTGTTGATGACTGTGGGAGATTTCAACCGCTCCTGGACTGCACTCTTAGAATATATCACCGACTTCGCGCTCAGGAGGAGTCATGAGGTACAAAATATATATCTTTACAGTGTATACAGTAACGACAACATATGCCACATACAAAGTATTCCTTAAAAGTAACCCTCGTGACAGTGCGCTTGGAAGAAATTTTGACTATGTTTTTTGTATGTTCCGCGATCATTCCGCCTTATATGGATCGATTTTGGTGATTCCTTATTTTGTTTGGTAGTTCATACGTGAGAGGTGATCCCATATACATTATATACCAGATAAAGTTTTGGTTTGTGGTTCCCTTCACACATTTTTTTTAGTTAATAATGTATCGTCAATGTCAGGTCCTTAAATTTTGAGCAGGTTTCATTAATAAAATAGAAGTAGATTTAAAACTGTATATTATTACATATAGGTAAGTATTCTGACATTGGCATGTGATATCTCTTGATGAACGAAGGCACACTAAACGCACAATGGTGACTGCCTATCAACGACAGCATTCAAATCCCACCGTTAGTTGCTTAGCGATTTTTGAAGATGGTAGCTACGCAGGCTCTTGAATGTGCCTTATCACCAGCCGATTTGTTATTATCGTTACAAACACCATTTCTCATGTAACGGAACTAATAAACAGTAAAAGATCCCTCTAACTGAAGGCAAAGTGACATAAAATGGTTTATGATCATCGTCATCCCACATTAGTCCAATGCTAGATATAGATTTCTCCAAACTACGCCGCAGAGCTCGGTCTTCAGTTCTCTGCATCCAGTTACTACCAGCCGCCTTGGCCCGAAAATGACTCCGTTTTTGTTAAATTTAAATGTGATTATTTTACGCATAAAGGTGTCATTGGCGGCTCTGAAATCGTTCCAAGAGGTAGTGTCTGCAGCAGGCCGAGTTCCGGAAGACCCGGCCCAGCGACGCGTGTGGAGCGCCGCGTGGACCGCCTGGACCAACATCGCACAAGCGCTGTCGACACACACCACACGTGAGCATGAAAGCATTTATCTAAAGATGGTTTGGGTCAGATCGCTGTTTTGTGTTCAGGCTCAAAGGATCACATTTGCGTGTTATTTATCCTCACTAATCATCATTAACATAACAGTTTTCAATACAAATCGGTGATTAGGATTTTGTCTTCTTCTTTAACCTTCGTAATCGATCATAAAGATTATCGGTTTCGTTTAGATGCGATCCGGCTCGAAGGACCACAATGATAATGTCTGAGTTGCATATTTCTTGCCAGATCGTATCGCCTCTTTCATCTTATCGGGTTTTTTATTTAGTTGTTGACAACATACAGCGTTACAATTATTGATTGCCAAAAGATGGAAAGTGGTCACCGTCGCCTATATATGTTTGTAACACCAAGTGCGTTAGCAACGCGTTGCCGACCTGTAATAAATTTAATGACTCCCGTTTTGACCAACCCCATGTCGTAACGCAGAGGGAAAATGTCGGCGGGAAGCTTCATCCAGATTTTTGTTGTACGCGGAATAAATTAATGTTCTTGAGAACCGTTGCGTAGTTGAGCTTAGTATGTGCATATGTGACATTTCTAACCGCTATATGGCCAAAATAGGATATAATGAATTAGTTAGTAAAAGTAGTTTGTATTCTTTTGTCAACTTTTGTGTAATCACAATCCTTGTATTTAGCAAACACTAATGTATCAGAGGTGACAAGAATTAGTTTTGAGTTGTTCGAATTAGTGGGCATGTGCGGTATTTAACTTGCTATACAGAATTATAATAAAGGGAAATTTACACCAGACATCAAACAAATAACACACATGTAATATCTTGCATCTTTTTAAATACCATAGCACCAATATATGGCTAAACTATTTGTTTTACGTGGAGTATCTGGTCAAATCGAAGTGATTATAGATGCGGTGACGAGCGAGGATAATCGTTAGGTTACTGGTGACTACAGTAAAGCAACACTCAAACCATCAGTTTTCTACCGACTTCCAAAAAAGAGGAGGTACTCAATTCGACTGTATTTTTTTTCTGTTTGTTACCTCAACTTTCGATAGGGTGAACCGATTCTCAAAATTATTTTTTGATTTAAAGCTGATTCTTCCCTGCCGTTTGTGTTGTCCCATTTAAATTTCATCAAATCCGGTCCATTAGCTTTTCAGTTACACTCCAATAACTGAATATAATGGAAGTCGGTATTCAATTTTTCAAATTGTACTTGTGTAATAATACTATGCACGATTACATTAATAGTTCTGCATTTTGATTTACTTTTAGTTAATATTTTGATATGCAATTAATATTTATGATATGAAACTATTCTATTTAGAAATTTAAAAACAAAGCGTGAATGTTTTGATGTGTGGTTCAATACTATCTACATAAAAATTGTTAACATTAACATCGTTTTTATGTTGTTTTTCCAGCGGGCGAAGACGGCAAATCGGGTGAAGTATACGCACCATCCCTGAGCTTCCTAACTACTCTAGTACAGATATTCCCGTTAATTTTCCAACATATACGGCCCACGTGAGTATTGCAAATATATATTTGAAATAATGTATGTATTGTAAATAATATATTTAAAAACTACTACTATCACAAAACATAAAAAATATATGGATTTTCGCAAAGTAACGCTTGAATCAATCCATTATCGTAAGGTATCCTGAAAAATTAGTTTCACACATAACAACCAAAAAGTTTGAATAGGAGGTGAGTTTTCTGCCGTGTCAAAATAATAATATAGTGAATATTTGCTAATTCCGTTATTTTTAGTATACTTTGCAAAGATTGATTCTTATCAGCAAGAGGATCCATTGGTTCAATAATACAGATGATATTTTAAATCATTCTGGTCTATTTCCGTCTATAGTAAAATATTAAAAAAAAATGCAGGTATTGCTTTCTTATAAATCGAGGTCATACCTACTCCTCCTTTCACGGCTTTAGAACTCTCGTGGTTTCGGATTTAGCCATCACCGCCCATCTCAAAATACCATCTGCATATAAAAAATAGTCACTATATTGTACCGCCAGTATCGCGCAATCAAATAATGTACGAACCGTATTGTACGCCCCGTATTGCACAAACTATCATTTCGAAGCCATTTGCACAGATTACTGGCTGTACATTGTCATCCCGTACCGTTTTTGTTCAGGGTGGATTGTACGACGCGTATTGCATAGTCAGATATTCCGAGGCCATATATTGGTACGCAAAATAGGTGCTGTATATTCCAGTGATCGTACATCCTGCCTCTCATAATCTTATATCCCACCTAGTTAGATCTAGTTCTTGTTTTGTATGTCAGACATTTGACATAGCTCGTAAAATGCAATGGTTTGTAGTATTTCAGTAATGTCAGTTTGCAGCGCTAATTTTAAAGTTTAACGTAAAACGTTAGGGTCAGCTAAGAAACAAATTCCACTAGATGGCGCTGTTTTCTTGATAATTGCATATTAATTTATTTTAATGAAATATGGGAGGATTAAATAAGAATGCTTGATTTTGCGCCCTTTATCTTTATTTATTAACACACTACAAACATAACTGAAACTATTTATTACTCGGATTTCGAGAAAATGGATAATAATTCTCAACTTTTGTTATACCACAGATTACGTAATAGTACATAATCCTTAGGCACGCACACATACAAATTAAGAATTTGTAGTAGCTATTTAACAAATACGTCCGTCTCACAGAGTTCCCATTAGCCTATCCGTAGAAACGTTTTCGCATGGGAACAAAGGTGCATGGTTCGAACCTAGGCGTATCGTGTTATTTTTGGCATTTATGTTTTAGTTTTTTGAGAAACCTTTATTCGTCATTTTAGATAACGATATGAATAGATACTAATATTATCAGTGACATTCTAATATACCTAAGCCTCAACCTGAATTAGATACCTATACTTTATTACCCTATGTCTTTTCTGCTGCTGTAACAGAGCGAAGGATCGTCTTGATTTTGAGTAGTATAGGGTTCCGAGGGTGACTAAGGTTACTTTTTATACAGACGTAACACGGGCGAAGCCGCGGGCAGACACTTGTGTAATAAATAAAAGTCTACATCATTTCAATAGTGTATATTCATAGATCTAAGCACTTAGCATTTTTTTAACCCTTCTTAGAATAATTTCTGGTAAAACACATTTTTAAAAAAATGCTACCAGTTTCGGGACCATTCCAGCAATAAAATCTTCATCTCGTTCTATTTCTATTACTTTTATGGGTTGTTCTGGTGAGTTCGTTAGGCTTTGTTTTTTTTCTCCATAAATCTTCATGTCTGTAATCAAAAAGAAGCATTGGTTTAGTAGGTAAGTACCTAGGTATATAGAAAAGTTTGAACCTCGCAAAAAATGTCGTGAATAATAATAAACTCAATACATTATGTAGTAGGTACATAATATATAATGGAATAGTTTCAATTACTTACGTGGTATTAGTATCACCATGAAACCTCTTGAGTTGAGCACGGGATGCTTTACGGCCTCTCATAAGCCCAGAATATCTGTGAGCTCTATAGCTCGCTTTGGATCTCTGAGATTGCATTTTGCACAATATTTGACAATATGATATCGCACAAAAGTTTTTGCAAAAACAACGTAATAACAACAAATACTACAAACAAATAACACATGGAATATTACTCGAGAAGTCAGTCACACGGAATAAAATAAAATATCAGCAATTCAGCATCACCACTGCAACTTCAGTAATAATGACATATGAAAAATATGAAATTGAAAACTGTCAAAACGTCCGAACCAGTGTTGCTAGTGGCAGATAGTCAAAAGTAACTCGAGTCATCTAATAAGTACCTATATCAGGCAAAAAACTCACTATTTTAGCACTCTCTTATTTGGGTTTTTGTGTTTCAAGGTCATTAATTAATGTAAGTAATTTTGGAATAAGCATAACAAGAGTCGATAATGTCGCTAGAAACAAAAAAATCTAAGCATTAGGTAGCTTCCATTTTTTTACATCAACAGTAAAATAATATACCTAATGAAGGTTATGGTAATTACTAATTTTGTGCAAAAACACTCAACTAATACATTTCGATCGGAAGTAGTGCACAAACGTAAAAAATTACTAAAATAGCTAACAGCTCGAGTCTGGTAACACAAAGACAGCAGAACTGAGTGGAAGAAAATGAATTTATTTTATGTCGCACAGAGTGGCAACGTCGCGTTCAAGCCGTGATATAGCGCGGTCCTACTCTCGCAGAAAATGTACTCTACTAGCACGCACCATCTGACAACGTAGCTTACTTGCACTGTCAAGATATTATAACGTACAATAATAATGTAGCTATATGTATAAAATTGAACCACACAAACGTAAAATCAGACGATTTGGCGATGGTAAAACAATAAGATAACACGCTGATGTTTAACTATATCATTGATTTGCGCAAATATGAGTACAAATTAGGACAATGTTAACTCACAATAACTTTAAATTCGCTCCAGAGAACTCAAAAATGCGTAGTTTAATTTGTATGGAAAACGTTTAACCTTAATTTAACTCTAAGTGAGCCACCGGCTTTAAGTGAGGCGAGTGATCGCAGCTCAAAAGCTAATCAAGCTGTTTGAAATCGACGCCAATCGCAATATCAGGCGTTGCCGCGTCGCAAAATCCCGTGAAAGGGGGGTATAAAATTCAAATCAAATATGCAACTATTAAATAGTTGAGCATTTAATTTGAATTTTAATTAGTTCTGCGCGGCCTGTTTTGATATCTTACACCTGACTACCCAAATTCAACGATCACTCTCGACAATGAACCTTTCAAATTTTAAATAAAACTTTTTGAATTATTATCATCCGTGTAAAGCCGTGGATGAAGAGGCATCTTTTTCTGAAACCCAGTTTTATGATAGTCGATACCTAGTTAATTAGGTTACCTAGGTTCTTATAAAGTAAGCTATTCGACTAGGAAAGAGAAATTAGAGTATCCATACGTTTACGTCGAGCGTGTGTACAACTAATAGAGTGACTGTGTTCCCAGATTCAGTCCAGCGGATGTGGAGAAACTTGGATCATGTCTGTCTCTGATGTGCCGCATAGAGCCCACGACGGGCACTGCAGCGATGGAAACGTTGGGCACCGCACCCGCGCCCGTCACTTTACACGCTCTACGATGTCTCGACACTGTGCACAAGGTACTAAACATTATTAATAATACCACGACTGCGACTATAATTTGAGTTATTCTACCAGGATTATATCGGAGAGGCGTTTGCTTGGTGTCGAATTAATTGTCTTTCTTTGCTTTATGAAGTCCTGAACCTGTCTTTTATAATACGTGATAAATGTATGGTATAATTGGGGTCTAATTTAGTTTTCAATAGATTTGTAAGAATATAAACTCTCGGATTCTTTATATTGGTTAATCAGAGCATTATTATAAAGATGCAATGCACTGTAAGGTATAGGTTCATGTACTTAAATAAATAGAAATGTAGAGCAGGACCTCTCTCCCCTTCATCAAAATTGAAATCTCCATCGTCCACACAGCCGTTCCCTTTTACGCCCACAATCATCGGGAGCGAGTTCGATACGTTATTACGGTTGATCCCAACTCGACCGATCGGAACCATCAAAATCGGTAAACGGTTGCGAGCGCATCCGACATAACAGTGACGTTGTCAACTTACAAAATTTTAGGCGGCAAAGGTGAATTCGTCATGGTTTTAAATAAAGAAAGCAATAATTTATATGACGATGATGAGGCCATTTTAATTTTATTGTTTTGATAACCTAACGAGAATTGAGCACAAATGATTTTTTTACTGTAAATTACCCAAGTCAAGCTACTCCATAAATTTCTAAAGTCATCTCTCTTCTCAAAGAAAATGAGATAAGGCTCAAGTGATTGTTAGTAAAGTATCGATGCCGAATTTGTGAAAGTTCGAAAAAACAACCGTGGTCGTACGGTACCTAAGGTAGAAAACTACTAAACAACCGCGCTCTGTGGTTCCGAAAGTGCTCCTCTAACTCACCATTTACGTTGCATGTGTCTGCAGGAAGCGTTGGTCCGACACGAGCTGCTGCCGGCGATGTTCACAGCGCTGAGTTCGCTGGGCGACGCGTGTTGGGCGCTGGGCGCGGGTGGTGGTGCTCGCTGCCTCAGCGCCGCTGCAGCGCTGTATCGCGCCGCACCCGGGCCCAGCGCGCCGGTACTGCCGAACTTGTTGAACGTGAGTCTACTGTAGACACGCACATCAACATTTCTCCTCGTCACACAAATCGTGGCCCAAATACGTCCATACCACGTATGCTTACGGGGTCATCATGTTAACAGCGCTGACATCACTGAACGAGCCGAGGGGCGTGTTTACTTCGCGTATGCTCTTTGTCTAAGCTCAAGCGTACAACACTTAATAATTTAGAAGGCTGATGTCGTTTATATTATAGATATCTTATGTTCTATTGAACTAAGACAGCTGTTATAAGCAAACCTACCATTTACGAATTTAGGCACATACCATTCGGAACAATACCTAAGAATATATCTTGAGGAGCTGATAATTAATCTTGAATATTGTTATGCACATAACGGACTTCAAGTATTCACAAGTATTATGTAAATCTATAAAATAAATGAAACAAAATACAGGAAACTGTCGACTGTCATTGTCATACTTATCCATTCGAGGTAAACTACTTTGAATATCGCATAGGCACGCTTGATTTGCTATATCGCTGACAAAAATCGAACACTATCTGATAATAAGCGAGTACACCAAAGCCGGTGCCTTGATTAGGAACAGCAGCCTATCAATAATTTTGCTTGGATAGCGGACCCTATATTGAAAGCAGACATAATAAATTATTAAACAATATTATTTTGAAAATCTGTTCCTAACCACCTAAGAGTGTGTTCCGGAAGGTGTCCCTTAGAGACAGCTGCTAGCTAGCTCCAGTATGAGACCACCTGCGACCGCATCATCAGTGACCATTAAGTGAGGTAGTGGTTAAACAATAAAAGCGATTTGACCGTTGAATTGTCTGTTTTTAGGCGTTGCATTCATCAGTGAAACAATGTGCACAAGATAAGCGGCGGCGGACGAGTGAAGTCAACGAAGACGCGGCACAGATCTCTGGGTTATTATTACAAGTAAGTCAATAACTAACCAGGACAACTAACCTATGAGAAACTAGTTAGTTTTAACACACCATATCTTATACGATTGCCTGTTTAACAGTCTGTTAAATAGGCAATCGTGGCGCTTAACATCATTAAAGCGACTTACTCGTCTCGTCATTGAGTTACATTAAAAAAATATTACAAGCAAAACTGTTATTGGCAGGGATATTACGTAACTCAGTTGCAATCAAATCTTAATTAAAAAAATAAGGGATCTATGTCAGTTTTGTCAGTTATAGTCATCAACTTACACATTATTGTTTACTGGAATTTATTTATTTTTAATTCAATTACCAGTTACATTTATAGCAACGCCAAGGCATGCAACTAGCTAAAAGTAAATTATAATATAGATCAATAAAGTTAAGAGAAAACATAATAGTCATCAAATTTAAAATGTCAAGATAATACAGTGTTACATAAGGTCAGTCATAAAAATATCATAAATTAGGTATAACAAAATTATTCAGGCAGATGTCGAGAAACATCCATAATTTAGTATTAAACACGTCAAGATCAGGATGCTGGGCAACCAGGGCGTTGAGTAGAAAGATGGCGTGGGACGTGGGAGCAAACTGGGAGGTGCGAGTGCGCGCCCACGGCGCAACCAAAGCGAGCAGGCGCCGCCAGTGCGCGCGCAGCAGCCGCTCCGGCGGCACGAGCGCCACACGGGACAGCACTTCGGGGTTGTCGATTTTGCCAGCACCAACAAGTAGTAGAGCATAGTGGCACACGCTCGCCTGAGTTGTCAAAACTGGTAGTCTTTTTTAAAGATTTTAATCAACATTTGATGAAATTTGAGATACATAATAGCTCGTCTTGCTATAACAGATGTGTTTAATTATATTGTTGTTATTCATATATATATATATTATGGACTCCAACACACTGTATACACTAATTAAATCCTTTGGCTTGACTTTCATAATTGTATCAGACTAATGTTATTATACCTGTAAATAACATAAATTGGAACGTGATTTGTCGCCAGGTGTTACAAACCGGACTCCCACTAGCGCGAGAGCAGCCCGACGTGTATAAAGAGTTCTGGGAAACATTACCCAAAGTTTTGGAAACATTCCTTTTTGATCCGCCGTAAGTAATACATATATCTTGCATGTGTGTGTATTTATGAAAACTAGATGACACCCTCCTTAAAGTATTGTCATTTGGTTTATTTTTATATCTTCTAGTCTTGCACCTAAATTACAGCACCGATATTTATAAAACAATTGCATATATCTACATCGCCATTATTTACTTCTAAATAGATCAAAAACCAAGGTGGTACATTTTGAAGGTTGTGTCTGTTTGTTTATCTGCGTGTTAGCCGTTACCTCGAAACGGATGGTCCAGCTATGCGGTTATTTTCTACAAACCTAAAAAAAAGGAGGAGGTACTCAATTCGACTGTATATATATTATTTAATGTTTGTTACCTCATAACTTTTGATGGGGTGAATCGATTCTCAAAATTCTTTTTGTTTGAAATCTTATGCTTCCTGTGTGGTCCCATTTAAATCTAATCGAATTCGGTCCAGTAGTTTTTGAGATACACTCCAATAACTGAATAGAGAGGAAATCGGTATAAAATTTTTCAAATTGTATTATTGTTATTTATAATTATTGTTATGTAAAATAAAAGCTAGTATGTCAAGAAGGTCCTTAGCAAGATTTCATGGATCCCTGGCCAACTGTCTGGTCAGATATAAGTGAACAACATTCGAGTTACTTGTTTATTGAAATATTCAATTTCGTCCATTCTCATCCTTTACAAATCCAAGGGTATGACTGACGTCTAAGTGACTACGTCTAATAGATTCAAATCTATTTACTATAAATCAATAAAATGTCTTTTCAATTTTCAAGGTACCCCAATAATACGTTTACGTTTTAATTTAAGACTCGTCTAAGAAACTGTCATGACATCATTTATTTCTTTATGTATTGAAGTATATCCTAGAATATATACTATAATTGTTAGGTTGGTTATTATTCTCATTTGGCTTGGTTCCGTGATTACTCAGATATATTTTGGAGTCCATCCGTGTTGTTACAGTATGGGCGGAGGCAGAGCGGCGCGGTCGTTAGTATTAACTGTGCGAGAACAAGCGCTGAGGGCGCGACCGTGGTTGCCGCCGCAACATCTGAGGGCGCTGCTGGCCTTAGTACGTGCGGGCTCCACGCACACGCAGCCGCTGCAACCCATACGTATGTATACCGCAACATCTGAGGGCGCTGCTGGCCTTAGTACGTGCGGGCTCCACGCACACGCAGCCGCTGCAACCCATACGTATGTATACCGCAACATCTGAGGGCGCTGCTGGCCTTAGTACGTGCGGGCTCCACGCACACGCAGCCGCTGCAACCCATACGTATGTATACCGCTACATCTGAGGGCGCTGCTGGCCTTAGTACGTGCGGGCTCCACGCACACGCAGCCGCTGCAACCCATACGTATGTATACCGCAACATCTGAGGGCGCTGCTGGCCTTAGTACGTGCGGGCTCCACGCAGCCGCTGCAACCCATACGTATGTATACCGCAACATCTGAGGGCGCTGCTGGCCTTAGTACGTGCGGGCTCCACGCACACGCAGCCGCTGCAACCCATACGTATGTATACCGCTACATCTGAGGGCGCTGCTGGCCTTAGTACGTGCGGGCTCCACGCACACGCAGCCGCTGCAACCCATACGTATGTATACCGCAACATCTGAGGGCGCTGCTGGCCTTAGTACGTGCGGGCTCCACGCACACGCAGCCGCTGCAACCCATACGTATGTATACCGCAACATCTGAGGGCGCTGCTGGCCTTAGTACGTGCGGGCTCCACGCACACGCAGCCGCTGCAACCCATACGTATGTATACCGCAACATCTGAGGGCGCTGCTGGCCTTAGTACGTGCGGGCTCCACGCACACGCAGCCGCTGCAACCCATACGTATGTATACCGCAACATCTGAGGGCGCTGCTGGCCTTAGTACGTGCGGGCTCCACGCACACGCAGCCGCTGCAACCCATACGTATGTATACCGCAACATCTGAGGGCGCTGCTGGCCTATAATTAAGTATATTGTTCTAACAAGGTTAACATGTTTTATGTAAATCAACATCCTTGATGTAGATGTATGTACAAGGAAGGTGTAACTGATATAAGTAATAATGGTCTAACTGATGTAAAGAAGGTAGGAAGGTGGGTTTAGGGTGTGTGGTAGGTTCAGCTGTTTGATGACTTCCGGCGACGTGGGAAAGACAAGATCATAATTAACATAAGAGTTAATTTGTGATGTTACAATTAGAGTGAATTCACAAGATAAACAGTAAATCAAAGCTTGGGCAAGACGCTTGTTAATTTATAGTGGCAGACTTTATGAGGGATTCTTCTGTTTGTGGAATTGGTAGAGTAGGTAAGCGAGTAGTCTGAACGTTAAAAGAACTTAAGTTTGTGTCACTCTTTGGTCTATTAACTATATCTATGCAGAAGAAAGAAGTAGAACGAACGAACGGTTCTGTAGAAAATATTATTTTTTTACAGAAAATGAACAAGAACTGAAGGAAAGAGAAGAGTTCGCGCGGACATGTTTCGAAACACTTCTGCAGTTTTCCATGTTAGAAGACATAGACTCGCTCACTGGTCTAGAAAGTAAGTACGATTTTTTTTACTGCTGTAGTGATATTATTATATATATTTGATATTTAGTAAATATAACACTATGTTTAGGAATTGAAGTTGCCTCCAACAATTTATTGATTTTAACAAAATATACAGTTAAAAATAATAAACTAAATAACACTAATACTTGTATGCCCGCTCTATGAAGTTCTTCATATATCACAAGTCTATTTAGTAATTGCCGTCTGGTTCTGATGCGGACAAATTTGCATTTTTTCATGTGCGAGCGCATATCACTGATCGGGTAATGTATGCTATGCTTAATTCGACCAAATGATGCAAATGCCAGTTTAGTAGCACGGAGATATTTTTGAATGGCTGTAATATAGAGCTTAATATGCTCTATATTATATAATGGTATATTCTAAATCTCTATACTAAAATGGCATTTGCATCATTTGCGTCTGCTTATGTCGCCATTCATCAATCTCAAAAATGATGTATAAATGGTGTTAACAAATACAAGCTTATCTTGAACTCATTTCCAAGCCCAACAAATTTTTTAAATCGTATAAAAACTCTATTACTTATTGATAATGTTAATCACAATGCAGTCTGAGAACAAATTTGGTTTTAGAAAAAAAGATCTGTTATACGTTCCTGTTCATGTCAGACCTTAAGCGGCACAAAACAATTTATTAAATCTATTTTATTGACCGCCCGAAGCCATTTGATACGATTTTCAAGCGACTTACTTCTGAACTAGATGTAAATACTGGGGCTTCGTGGAAATGGTTGCAATATTTTTCAAAGACTTACCGTACGCTAAGTGTGAAGACTGTAAATATTAGTAACGAAGAACATATCTCAATTGGAGTTCCCCGAGGATCTATTTTTGGTCAAACCCTTTTTATTATGTATTGACCCGTCTATCATTGGTTTTTGAGTTTTATTCACCCTGTGATTTCACTTTCTGCATCTGAAAGAGTCAATATTTGACACTGCGATGGTACAGGTGGTCTGTTGCAACCTACCACCCAGTAGTTAGCATGTTTTACGATAGCGGAGTAAAGTATGTGTATTTGTAACCTGTTTCGCTTTTAAAATATAAATTGATCCTTTTTGGTTTCAGATGACACTGACCCATTAGCAATAGTAGCATTACTAGATAGGTTCCAAGAAGTTATTTGTAAGTACACGCAAGACGCGGACGTCACGGATCCATTGCCGAGGTGAGTGAGATACGCATATATTGTGCACTCACATTAGGTATAGATTAACTTATAAGGCTAAGTATATGTTTAGGGACGTTGTCTGATTTTGAAAGTTTTATGTTTATGGCAAAATATATGAGTAGTACTAGATTACAAAAGATAATTTTTGTCGTGTTCCACAATTACGATCAATTGTGAATCTAGAGAGATCTCTCAGAGTTGTACTCAATCTTGAGTACAACTCTGAGTATTATTGTGTATGAATTTAGCGGGGCCAGAATTTCCCACCCTCATCTCTACCTGTAATTGTTCTAAAAGGTTACGAAGGGAAATTATACCAAAATTGGACAGTATCTTCTTCCGGCGATGTTGCGATCCCCACGCCACCTGCTACATTTGGGGATTATGTCAAGCCTAACGCAATTTATATTTATAAATTTTACGGACATAAAAAACAATGGGGGAAGAAAGGTACTCGAGCAGCGACCACTAACCAGAAGCGTGCTCCCACGGCAGACATAATATGTATGCCTGGGGAGCACTCGTCGGGTCTTCATTTCGCTCGGTGTGTTGAGCGGGGTCAGGGCTATGCCCTCTCATCCTCTCTGACGGGTAATTTGGTCAGGAATACCACGGCCTCACGATACTGCCACCCCAGTGACCAAAAGGTAACTGAACGAGCCTGGAGAGCATGCATACATATCCCCTCTTCCCTGTATCTCTAACTCTCTCTCTGAGAGTAATGCCCGTGTTAGACTAGTAGTGCCGCAATAGTAGCAATAATGAGTTGATTATATACATTTCAAACTTTCATAACTTGTTTACAGGCATCAACTGTCAGAAATATCGTTTGTCCTAAAAGCGATAGCAACGTTAACGGAAAGTATGAAGAAAGCGCCTCCAGGGAAAGTGGACCCGGCTGCCTGGCAGAAGTTAATAGGTCAGTTTAATAGATACTACTACTACTACTAATAGATAATAGAACTGACGTGATTGTTTGCTCTCTCTCTCTCTAAGCAGGTGTTAGCGCTTTAAAAATCATATATTAAAAATTACGAAGGTTTGCAACATCAATACAAAAGCATTTGAAAAAACTTCGGTTAGATGTTTTCAAGCTGTTCAATAGATGTCGCTCCCCACACGGACGACGGCAAAAAAAATTAAATAGAGTGTTAAAATTCTTAGCGCGTCGAATTTCGGCGGTTTCGGCGTCTGATACGGATGGTCGGAAAACGCGGGGTCGAAACCCGTATTTTTCTCTCTAAAATTGATTTTTTTTTGACATTTTTATTCGTAAAAAGGGTCTAATATCTACGCCTCGTAAACACCAAACCGTTTAGTTTTATATCAACCCACTCTTAATCGATCGGCTGAGTCGGTACCTGTTTGTATGGGTGACCCATAGCCTAGTAAAATTTAGGGTAAGAATCATATTTATAATAGTCCAAATCCATGAACCATTTATCATAATTTTAGCTCCCATATTTGTCGAGAACCTCTGGGAATATCGCTCAAACATGGCGCGAGCTAAGCAAAGCTTAAATAGTGGAAGTCGAGTACTTAGGCCTGAATGAAAGCACCTATTGTGTTGTGGCAGTAGAACTCTTTGTGAATGAGTATGCCCAATGGTAGTACTGCCATCATACCTATTTCTACCGCAAAACACTAATATTCTCTTTAATGTGTTCCCGTTTGAAAAGTATGGATGCTGTCAAAATTACAGGCACATGAGACTTAACAACTTAATGTGTCCGAGTTACGAGCGCAATGCAGTTTGTCACTTGTGTCGAAATGCATCTGTTCTAGGCAGAGGTTATCACTAAACACCAGGAGCTCTCCTGGTGTTTAGTGATAACCTCTCGTGCTTGTTGGGACTGTGGCGAAGCTAAAGGCTATTTAAGCAAATTATAGCAATGCCCCTCACTAGCCCCGCCAGTCGTCTCCACACCTCCGTGAATTGTACTCGCGTATATAGCACTAAGGCTACGTTCTGGAAAGCGCCGAAATCACTCGCGGCGTTCGCACACCCATTCCCTTAAAAGCCCACGGTCATCGTGAGCGAACTCGATACGTCATCGATGACATCACAGAAAACGCTCACAACGCTCGCAGATCGTAGGTGGGTTTTCGCGGTCGTTTACGAGCTGTCACTGTCAAGCATCAAATGTATAGGATTCTATCGATTTTTGACAGAAAAGTTGGCGCGCTTTTCGCGACCGCGTAACCGTTCCGCTTGGGTTGAACATTGCAAGCATTCATTCTAACCAGAACGCTAAACCGGGGCGCGACAGTTGTGAGCGTTGACGGCGCTTCCCGGAACGTAGCCTTAGTGATTTTCTGTGACATAACAATTATGCAACATTAACGTGTATGTAACCACATGTACTGAAGTACGAATAGACTTGTATAGTGAACCAGGTTTTATTATTTACGTCCAAGCTAGGAACATACAATGCGACAATAACTCTACATGCCTTTAATCTATCATCTATACACGCAACCATAAACTCAACAGTGCTTGTACCATATCCTATTATAAAAACATTTCGCTAAAAAGCTCAGAAGTCGTCACATGTCGGACTTTACTTTGTACATGAGATCTTTAAGTGTATCTTTTAGTGTCTATTCCGTCGATTTGTGTCACTACATTTTCCGGTAATTTCTCTGTTATTAGAACGTTCTCTTCACTTCTCCCATACATCGCGTTTATCCCCATACCTCTTTCTCTAGAACAGAGTTACTCAAAGTGGGCCATTTGACGGCAGGGGGTTAGCACCAAGATTTACGTAATGGTGGCTTGATGACTGACATGCGAATTGTTACCGTTTATAACAATGAAAACCTTATTTTCTTTAACAGTTAATTTTATTATTTTCTTTGGGGGGAGAGGGGATATAATTAGTTAGTTAACGGGTTCGCTGTCACCTGGAAACTTCAACAGGGGTTCGTGGAGCCGAAAATTTGAGAGACCCTGCTCTAGGCGAACGATTCTGTCGATCATTATAATGAGTAGTAATCGATGTATAAACAAAGGTTTGTTGTTCCTCGCAGGTGTGTACCCGTCGCTAGTGACGCTGGCGAGCAGCGGGCGCGCGGGGGGTGCGGGCGGGTGTGGCGCGGCGTTGCGGGACGCGCTGCTGCAGTACACGGCGCTGCTCGGCGCGCCGCTCTAGCGCCGTGTCACCTACACCATACACATATAGAGCACGCGCCTCTAGCGGCACAGGTCTGTACTGTATCTCTGTAGGCGTCTACATCTGCGCACCTTACATTAGTCAGAAACAAGTCAGTCACACCGAAGTCTTTTCAGTACCCTTTGCCTGCAGTCGCCAGCATTGTCAAGAGCCACGTCTATAACAGTCGAAGTGTCTGAAAGCTTTTTTATTCACCATGGCTTTATATTCGTCTCATATTCTCATTACACTATTTTAAGTAGAATTCCTTGATGTTTGTATATTATTCTATAGTCTCGTATTTACCTTTCTTTACAGTGACGTCATAGAATAGACAAGAAGACGGTCGCTGCGCGCGCGGCACGCTGTAGCGTTAGTAAGTCGCTAGACACAATCACAACACGAACTATGCAATACTTGACATTTAGATATATTATTGTTATTAAGTTAATCATTCCTATATGGGTGAAGGCTGAAGTCATATTCTTCTTATATTACTTATTTATTAAAAAATAAAAAAAATCTACGTTCCTTACGGCACCCAAGATACATGCGTCGCGTAATATGGGGCCAGCTGCAGTCACAGTTTATATTGTTCATGTTTATGATGATTAATTAATTAAAAATTAATCCTTCCTATACCGTGATAATTAAACAAAAAAATTATAAATGAAACTGACGTATATATACGTCTCTGGGACGCAAAGGGTTAATCCACTCATTCCTTATAATCATGGTGTAAATTAATCTACCATACGTTGTCCTATAATTGGCCCTGTTTCTAAAAATATGTATTTAAAATTGTTTATAGGCTGTTTGATTACCAATTAAATAAATAAATAATAAATATTTGTTTTACGGTGTAATACTATATTAACAACGAATATTATTATTATTTTTTTGTAATATTTGATTCTAATTCCTATCCTTTACGACTACCGTCAGTTTGTTGGTATGTGATACCATCTCCTATCGAAAGTGTCCTATATTTGACGAAACGAGACCTCTCGATATACCAAAATGTAATCAAAGATGATTATCTGGTCATGCCAAAATTAAACGACGAGATCTCGGCGATGTCAACATCTTCTGCTCAACCCAAATTAATCCACGTGTCATTATTATTGAGTTAAAAAGTCTTCTGCCAATCATTGTATGTCAAAATCAATATCAAATAATTTAATCTGTATAGGCCTACGGGGGCACTTACAAATTGGCATTATACATTTATTATTTCTTAAATCTACAACCGGATCGGAACACGACCACAACTGAGAAGATCCGGCAAGAAACTCTCGGCTTGTATTTTTACAAAAAAAATTTATCGCCACTTATGTCCATCATCATCTATAATGAATGTATATACACACACGTAAAATCATTATTTTTATTTTATTTTGTTTTATTGTACATGGAAAACAAACTACTGCGAACAAAATTATAGCTTAATAAAAGAATAAAAGCTTAATAGTTTCCACTTTTAGATAGACTAATATTAACAATGTTTTAAAACGAACAGCAAAGATAACAATCAATTCTAAAAATAAATAGTCGTAGACTATAATAATAGTAATAGACGTTTAATAGATGTTTTGTCGAAAGGTCTACACAATTGCCTCCTGTAACAACAACCCCGAATCATTATATTTATGGGGATGCCACACAACAATAAAAAAGTAGATGAAACCTTTATACTGTACAAGGTTTAATTTGCACATCCAGACTTCAGATATGAGCTTCTCTGTTTATGTAGTTGTAAAAACAAAATTAGTTTTGTATTAGTATAGTTAATAAAATAAGAATATGACCTCGGCCTTTATCTATTTATACAAAAATGTATTCTTTATACATATGTTGATTTATATTATAATTGTATAAATTATTTGTAATTGTGTGAAATCTCATGACGGCTGTTGAACGTACACTATGTATTAACATAATGAGTTAATGTTGCTAGATAGAGGATTTTAATGTATTTTAATGAATTTTAGCATATATTCAAAGAAAACGCACTATTCACAATATTTTCCCCGATGCGTAAAAAGTTTTTTGTATATTAGTGCGTTCGAATAGCCTAATTTGGCGAAAATAATACTAAAACACTCACAAGGGCGTTCGAATTGGGAATCTGTGGATGAAAATGTTGTTTTGAACCTAAAACTTTTTGTTCACCTTTCACGTTCTTTTCGTTCGCAAAGCTAAAAAAAATTCAATTTTTGACCCACGTACGGTGCATGGTTGTTTGTAATCGATTTTTGACAAGTATCTGTTTAACAGCATAATCAGGCGATTTTAGTTCTTATGCTCAGTTTAACGTTCGAGTAAGGTGTGAGCAAAAGTGGCAAAAATAACGTTTTTAAGCTTTACAAACGCTTTAACAAAAGAGCCAAGAAGTGCAACGCCATCATTGCTAATCGAACGCACCTTCTATTAAACTATTAAATAACCGTATTTGATCCCTAACGTGAGTGGGTTTGCCGGTTAATGAATAGTCTAAGATTCACAATTCGACACACATTCATTACAACATTGCTCTAGCCATGTGATCTGTGTCATTTAGCAATTATGATAAGTACTTTTTTAATATGGCAGCCTATTTAAACATATAGTATGCCGATGACGGTTAAAATGATGTATATTGACATAAAAATTGTCTTAATTTTATAAACATGCAAGCTATGCAGTATTCGTTTATTAATACTTTGAATTACTTTAATACGTTGACATAGAGTTTAATTATGGTTGTCTTACTATTTGAGTGTGTAATAATAAGTGAAACGTCAATTTGTATATTTGCGCATCGGAGCATCCTATGTAAACACTATTGTAAAATTGTATGATAAGATACAGTAAAATCTTAAGTATGTTATGTCTACGAAGAAATAATGTCAGGAAGCATAACTCAGAACAAATTCCACACAAAAAGTGGTCCTTCAAACCAAAACGACGTATGATTCCAAATACGAATTGCTTCCGAGGTTACAAATAGACATGTTCGGTGATTGGTTTAAATTTCAGCAGGAAAGCAGGGATTGGTCCACGCGCGTGCTGCAACGTCTACTATGACAGCTGAGTCATAGCGGCGTGAACGATGTTATTGATTTAGCACGACTTTTATTGGGTCATTTTTTTAAGTCAGTTACTCAACTGATATTATTTCTTCGTAGTGTTATGTAGAGCCTTAAGAGCGCGGCGCCATTAGAATATCAGTTTACTGCAATTAGACACATAACTACAAGACTCAAGGTCTTGATCAGTGTGCCGATTACGAATAACTGCGTAAGTGTAACGTAACGTGTCGTTCACGTGTAACAGTATAAACTGTTACTTATCTAGGGCAATTGTGACATAGATAACTCATAGTTTTTACGCCGAAGCGTGACGCGTTGACGCTTTCGATACTAATACTTTTTCGCAAATAGTTTGTGCTACGGCCTCTGGTTTTGCCTCCAACCAATGCTACGGCTTAGAATAGTATAACACGCTCTTTAAATGTACTTACTACTAGTACAGTCAGCAGTGTTTTTACACCAGTAAGTTGCAAACTATTTGCATACAGACAGTTTCTATGACCTATCTATGGACGGTTTACCCCACTAGATATATCAATTTGCCATAAGTTTTATTATATTATTTTTAAAGCGTTAGTACGCCTGCTTAGCTAGACCAAACTTTGCAGTTTTAGAAAGAAAAACCTCGGTGGCCTAGCGGTCATGACGTCTGACACGGATTTTCGAAAGACGAATTCGAACCCCGTCCGGGTGGGTAATATTTCTATTTAAATTTGCAAAGTGTATGTGATAAAATTATATATGTTTTATTAATGTTACATTAATCCGAAGATGGACTGTTGATATGTAGAATATAGAAACTGCGGTGCGAGCATGGATCTCACGATAAACTTGTCGAGTCGATACTAATATACTGACTTTAATCAGCCTTGTCTCTAGTTTGATCTAGAAGCGATAGCTATATCGCGGACTGTCTTTTATAGATAATTTTATCTTATCAAGAATCCTTGCTCGCACCACACTGGTCTGTTAGTGGGCGCGGCCTCAGACAGTTTGTGTTTATAATTCAACTTATAGTTTATCTAAACAGAGATGATATACTTAGTCTGATTAGCTAATGTTACCGAATACTTTTACATGGTTTTTATAGAAAATGTCACTGTTAAGATCTGGCTTAATGTTACTACCAAAAAGTTTACATACTTACTGTAATAATTCTTACAAAGGAGATTATTTCTTTGAGTGCAGATATTTAAAAAAGGCATTTTACTCTAAGGCAGGGGTGTCAAAGTGGTTTTTCTAAAGAGCCATTTAAAAAATTAAGGGGGTGTTTGCGGGCCAGACTCAAAAAAACTAAGCAGTCTTTTTACTTAGTTTGATCCTTACTCTTACTGGTAACAACATCGATATCATCATCATCATCATCTCAGCCGTAGGACGTCCACTGCTGAACATAGGCCTCCCCCATGATTTTCCAAAAGGACCGGTTGGAAGCGGCCTGCATCCAACGTGGTCCTGCGACCTTCCTCAGGTCGTCTGTCCACCGTGTCGGTGGACGACCTACGCTGCGCTTGCCGGTCCGTGGTCTAACACCGATATATCGATTTAAAAACAAAAAGCGTCAGTCGATTATTTTGATGATGATGCAGAGATTTCACTTATTTTGTTATTAATAATCTCATTTTTATCGGATCGGTTGTCATATTAGTGGTAGTGATTTTTAGAAAGTAAAAGGTCTCGGGCCGCACCATTCCGGTTTGAGGGCCGCATGTGGCCCGCGGGCCGTATGTTTGACATGACTGCTCCAAGGTGTCATCCTGATTGGCTGCCGAGCAAACTGTGCGATTTTGTCGCGCAACGAAAACGCTTCGTGTGCTTTTGTGATCACTTGCGAGTTTCCATTACGACAGTGTGAAGAGATTTATATGTTTAAACGTGAGTTCTTGAGTGCGACCAAACCGCATTGTTGGTTCGCACGATCGTTAGCCGATCAGCAGTGCAATTACGGTACATTGTCGATCGATAAGCTCGATATATAACATCGATAAAATTGTTTTTACCGAGTAATATTGTCAAATATGACATTTATAATTAATACATTGTCGAATTTATCGTACGACAAAGTACTTTTTGGTAAAAGGTTGAGCAAATGTTTTTGTTAATGTCTTTTTATATTTCTTTCATTTGCTCTTTGCATCCACAACTTTTGCACCCAATCAGCTAGTACCGTAGTAGCTATTTAGTTCATACTTTTTCCAGTTGAAAGCAACATTTTAACAGTGACATCGATTGCTGCTCATTGTAAAGAAATTAAAGAAGATTTAAGGGTTGTGCCTTACCATACAGACTTTCAGACTCAAGACTGCCGCATCTACTATATATTTGGCTCTGAACTCGATACAGACAAAGATAGAAGCTAAATTTATATTACGACTATTCGATATGTAAAATAAGTTTCAGTTCTGTACTGTTCAATTGTTAACAACAAAACGAATACATGTTCGCAAATTGCTAGTGGCAGGTTGTCGGCAGCGGCTCGCTAAAATCCAAAGTCAGTATAGTGAGGTACTGTATATGTACTTTTATACTAAAGTAACAGTTTGCTGTGTACTGTCTATAGTATGATAGCCATTGTTAGCGTTACGTTTGTATTCGTTCGTCTTAGAAAGAATCAGTAAGTAAACTCTGAGTTGTAGATCTTGCGAGTATGTCATAGCTTAAACTTAATATCACCCCGCGCTCCTAAAAACAAATTCCTTAAAACTTAAAATGAAAAAAAAAACGGAGTAACAATAATAACTATATTACTTATAACTATTGAACCAGCAGTGCAGCTTTTTTTTATTCAGCGCAAGCTCGGTACGTTATCGATCGATAAATTCGACAACTCGACGTCGACAGAATCGATTTTATTAATCATACTTAAATGACATATTTGACACGTCGATCGAAAAATTCGACGTCGACGGAATCGGTGTTATTAATTGTAAAAATCATATTTGACAATACTAATGTTTAAAAACTCTTTTTTATCGATGTTATATATGGAACTCATCGATCGACAAAGTACCGTACTTGCATTGCTGCTCACAAAATTTCACGAGAATCAGTTGAGAAATGCGACCTGTTGAGAAAAACTGCCGGACATACAAAAGCATTTTTGCCAAAGTTATTGCAGAGATGCTTCACTAATGCTCTGAACTCGCTCGGGCAATAATATTTTATAAGCATTGTTTATCTTCTCGGCCTAATATCATTCAGCCGAATATAAAAACAATTGACATGCTTCTAAAGTTATTAGACAAAAAGTTCTACCAACTTCAAGGGGTTGTCAATACATACAAGTGACGAGACACGGCAAAGTGTACGCAGGAAGGTAAGCCATCTCGAATAGTCTGTTTTAAGAAAGATGACCCGCGTTTTTTAGTGTAGGTACCTAACTAAAGTCAAAATCATTAATTCAGTTTAGGCATCAAGACGCACTTGTGAACGTCAATTATTCATTATAATGTACTTTAAACATTCTACCGCCGCGTTCCAAAATATACAGAGCCTACCGAGAAGAAGCGGCAAGAAACTCGGGGCCATTCTTTTTATATAGATTTCTACAATGTTTCTACTTAGGTCCTACAAATATTACATTCAATGGGTGGCAAATGACAACTTGCCAGCAGTGGAGTATTCCAAGCATCTTTGTCTTCTATATAATGTCGGACTTTATAATATGATTTTTTTATTAAAACGATTTTTACAGTCAACTTGAATTTGCCCTCTGTGAGCTCAGTTATGTGTTTTGGGATTTTATTGTAAAAACGCACACAATTTTCTAGGAATTACTTATTGGTCTTCGCAAGTCTAAAACTAGGTATAGTTATCCTATTTGTATTCCTACTATTAAAACTAAGTCGCATACAATCCCAGCTTTTTTGCATAGACACTACCGCCACAGCTAAGGGACGTCTTTCGTGGATCGGACTTTACCCATGCCAAGTGAAGTCTCTCCATGACATCAGATTTTGATATTAATTTGCTGAATAATTCACTCATTCTTCCCAAGACGAACTAATACAACACTAGGAGTACTTTAGCTAGTAAGAGTTTATTTAAACAGTGTGCATAGATTTTATTTCAATGCTACTTCCAAATGTTTTCCGATGTAATGTGATTACATCAGCATGTGCAGTATTCTGCAGTATTTTAATGTTTTCGTAAGGCGTGCTACACACTCGGCGACACACCAGCGACTAAAAAGTTGTTTGAGCGACTAAATAATTGTTCACAACACTGATATTTGTATGATTTAAGATATCGGTTGTTTTAAAACAATACAAAATTCAGTGATAAGAGAAAAAAAAGGGAATGTATGACTATGAAGTGTACTATATGTACGTAAGTATATCGACTGTCTATTGTCTAGATTCAGAGATGTTATCGTGTGGTAGACATGGAGTTATTGCTTGTACTTGCAAGCGTGGATCCCCCGTTGTGGGCACGGTAGACATGCCCACAACTCCAAAAGTCTTGTGATATCAGACGTCACACTTTCATATTCGGCAGGCCGGTGATATGACGATTTATAAAGTGTACAAAACCTGGATATCGATGAAATTATCAACGTTTTCGCGAAAAAGAAACGTAAGATTATTTTAAATTTAATTTGACATCATTTGATATCCTTTGTAGTTGTTTCCAGCGAAGTTACAGCGCCAGAACATCTTATATCTCCGAGTAACAAGCGCAGTGTTTTGCCACGCACGGTTTGAAGTGTTGTACCTAGTACAACATTCTGAATGGCACTGGACTGTTATGGGCAAGCGTGGCGCTTAACATCAGGCGTGCGACTTGATACTATATCGAACATGAGAGAGTTCATGCCCCGACTCGTGCTTTGCTGATTTAAGGGTGGCTGTGACCACAACCTTTTTTGTTGGCTGGATCCGCGCCTGTGTACTTGTTTGGTATAATGTGCAGTTAAGATTTTACATGTACATCTATAATAAAATTGCCATTATAACTTACATTCTACCTATTGCCCATTTCATCATATTTTGCACAACTAAAAATGGTGGTAAATCTGGTTAATTTTATCAGAACGTAAGGGCAGTTAAATCTTGATAGTAATCCTTCTTTAAAGTTAAATACAATTGGTGTCACAGTGTTGAACTGATTTATTTCCTCTTTCTCCATGAGTCGTATAATCCTCATGTCTGAGGGACGTGACCTCCTCCCACCACTATCTTTTCAGATGTTACACCATCTTCTCAGTTTCCGACTATGTGTGGGCATCGTAGACGGATGTGTCTGCCTCGAGGTCTTTTACCATCGTCTCTTCCAGTCACCAAAAGTTTTTCTAGATATCCTTCTTTTTTTGCCATTGTTTTAGTCATTTATTTTGTATGTTAATTAAAATTCTCACTGCCGTGGCAGCTGTTTCAAATATAAATAAACTTTCCTTCACGCTATCGGGCAAAGGCCGTGAAATAACAAACTATGTTGCTACACCTAGTAAACACTAGAGTTTCCAACAGTAAAAATGTCACATGGTATATGGGTATAAAATAGATTTATAGATCTACTAAAGATCACTTGACATCATAATACTTTAGAATTAATTATTTTACAACTTATTAGGTTTTATTAAAAAATCAGAAAAATTATGGAAAAAAGACATTTCATAACCAAAAAATACTGGTGGATTTTTACCCTATCAATCGACGGCTTAGCCTACTCTTCGCCTACTATAGATGCTCTATAAATGATGTCCATAGATAGAATATCATCATCATCATCATAGTCGGCATCTTCATTGCTGAAGGTCGTGTCTAGTCTGAAAGGTTGACCGCTCGATGTACCTACTATGCTTTTCCACGTGGTTCTGTCTTCGGGGCTCTTAATAGCTTTCGTGATTGGCAGGCCGGTAAACATCTTTACTACGTCTGACCATCGGGTAGACGAGCGATCGCGTGGTCTTTTCCCGTCGACCTGACCTGACTATGAGCTTCTCTAGGCTGTCAGGGTTTCTACGAGCGACATGTTCAAAATATTTGAGTATCAGCTGGTAACAGATAGCAGATAGCCTTGTGGTTATGGATAGAAAATACTTATTATTAATTAAACGATATTAACCCTTCATAAACCGTGATAAAACAAAAGATTTATGAATCGCACGTAAAGTTACGTCAATGGTACTCAAAGGTTTAATAAATCTCATCCCGTGGCGAAAACACTAGCTCAGAATTAAAAAGCGACACGACAACTATGAGTCATGATGTAAAGTTTACCATTTCCAGATGTATTTACTATGTAATGCGTCATTGAAGATTATGACCTCGCGCCTCCCACCTATTAGTTACGTCATATAGGTTGTTTGTCTCGTGGGTGTCGCCGGTGTGTGGGCTGCCTAAAGTGCCCATAGCTACGGCTCAAGAGTCCAGCGTTTCATATTTTGTAATTTAAGTGTATTATTATTATTATATTCAGAGTTGCATTGTTTTGTTATTTTAATAAACGATATTGTAATATGAATCTGTTTTTTAAATGTAATATTGATTTCTGGTCACCTATCTTCTTCTTTAAGTGCCGTTATTACTGAAGGTTAGCAGTCAGCTTCTGAAATTTTTCTTTGTCAAGCGCCAATCTGAACAACTGCTCCACGGTTTTAACGAAACAAAAATGATTAACAACATTAAAAAAAAATATTTCTTGATTTGAGGAAATTCCCCAGTTTTTGGACGGTGGTAAAATACTTAGTAAGAATAGTAGATTATAACACTTTAAGTAATTGAATAGTATAAAAATATAGCGATCACCATTCTTTCCTGAACGAAGTTCTGCAATTTGAAAGTTTTTACTCGAGTTAACCCTCTTCCGGAGGTTTACTTACGTTGTATTTTTCCCGTAGTCTCAACTGGTTGTGTAAATTAGAAAAAAGTGTATCGAAGGCTCAGTCGGGACCTAGACTCGACCACGAGGTAGGAAAACTGCAACTGCGATAAACGTCATGCTTGTCATTAGGCGCACGACTTGCTCGTCTCGTCATAGTATAAAAAGTTAACAGAATAATGTAGAGCAAAGCTATCTAGAAACCTAGGTCACTTGTCGATAATTCTACTGAACAAAAAATATTATGTAGCAAAAAACTTTATCCAATTCTATTGTACATAGCTGAAGCATGGAATTATCGAAGTAATACATAAAGTTATACATAAATTGAGTTTTTGTGACATTTTATATAAAAGAACAAAAGTAGGCTGAGCACGAAAATTTGCTTAAGTGCAACGTTATCGTATCGTTTACGTATTCGGTACAAAGTATGAGTTATCTGTGCAACTATTGTACTAGATAAATGGCAGTTTGTACTAAATACGTTAACGATGCGATTACGTTACACTTAAACAGATTTTCGTGCTCGTCCCACTGGCCGCTATTTGGATCTCCTCATTTCTGTCTGACAGATAGAAAAATCATTTATTTGCTTCTTCAATACATTCGTTTGTGCATAATCCATACTAATATAAGTTAGTCACTCTGTCGGTTTGTTACCTTGTCAAGACAAAACAGTCGAACGGATCATAATGAAATTTGGCAAGGAGATAGATGTAGGATACGTTTCACCATCATCCACCACCAAGCCACGTTATCAATCACGGTTAAACAGCGGGCGCATCTATAAGTAGTTACTTTTACATAACATGATATACTTACGGTAAGGGCCGTGTATGTAGAGCTTACAAACGGGTTAGCTCAGGCAATCAATTTACTCTGATTTTCAGATATCATCGAATTGATGAGAGGAAATAAGTCTAATAAAAAGGGTCTACCCAAAATTTGTTTGAAATTAAACTATAAGAGTGTGAAAATTAAATAGTTAGAGATGTTTTTTTTAACAAAATTCGGTGATCCCTTAAAGTAACTCCGAGCATAGCCCTGTCCATTACTCGTGATGATTGTTAAAAGAAAATTGGGAAATAGTAATCAAGAACCCAGTAGGTACTTACTAACGTAAGGTATAAATAGGTAAGTAGGTACCTACCTTCTTTACTTACTACTTTAAAGTGAAAAAGGTAAGTATCTCGCCATATGTACATAATACCTAGTACCTATGTTATTTGATGTTTATAGTGGGGCTTTTGGAATGTTGATATATGGACTGGATATATATTACCTACTCCATTTTTTCTTTCCAGCCAATTTACCGTGATAGCATCATCGAGACGAGGATACTAAGGCAATAAACCCAAAACGAAGCACGACGAACAACGACCGAGTCACGGTTAAAATAACCACCGGTCATCAACCCCGAGCTCTTCCCGCTTCGTCTAGAAATAACGCGGCTTCCAGTCGCGCCGGCATCGATTTTACTTTGTACTGCATACTGTCATGCTCCTGTGAAATGTGCTTCGACGCTTTGTTAGAAAAAAATGCATTTCTAATTAATCGTATTATAAACTCTGTACCTATGTCGTCTACCTAGATATTATAGGACTGACTTTCTTGTAGGTAGGTATATATTATTACGGTAAGTACCTAGTTACCTATATGGATGAGGATTTCGAATTTTAAAAGGATCTTTTTATTGGTACCTACTTGAGTTACTATATGTAAATAATATAATTAAGAAAATTTGCCGCGCTCCGCGGTTTCGCCTGCGTTGATATAGATATTGATGATGATGAATTTTAAACCCTGTATTGAGAACAAAACAAAAAAAAAACAAATTAGTTTACGAGAATTTCCAGTTTTTGCGAGACTAAAAGGCCATTTGGATGAAGAGAGTTTAATTAACTCTTTTACTTAACTCAAATATAGGTAAGATTATCGAAATTAACATTAAAAAGATGCTACGTGTAACTTATTCACGATTGTCGCCCTTCCCCTTGGGCGATAATTGCCTCGCATAGAATATAATCTGTCTAATTGTAAACAGAACTACCTACATAATAATAATACATGATAATCGAATGTTCGAGTCGAGAAACTCTCCGTCTAAATGGTGAAACAATAGAAAAAGAAGAATAAGAATATAACTCAGAAAATGACTTCCACTAATCAAGTCACGGTAATGTAATATTTCCTTCTTTTTTCGTTATTTCCTTGATCATTGCATCACGCGTGAATGGATGGAACAATTTAGCTAATTCTTTTTTTGTGTTAACTATTGTCAGGAGAAGGTTCTTACGAATGAAAAATCAAGAAAAGACTGGAGGTTAAGGCGAGGCCGAAGGCCGAGTCTACTATACGCGAACGAAGTCACGGGCAGTCGCTAGTAATTTATACTTAACAATGTTTGTCACTTTAATGATGTCATCCACTACTATGACAACATTTGCTTCTGCATAACTCGGCTATTAGCATATCTACACAACTAGAAAAATGTTCAACTGACATTGATGAAATTAAAATGGCACCATAACAAACAAAAGTCGCTTATCTAAAGTCACTGCATGTACTTTAATCTGCGAAGAACTTATGTGGTACTCAGTGACATTTCATACGGCTATTAGAGGTAGGTACCATCAACGTTAAAAAGCCTTTTACTTGTCAAGAGGGCATGATGCTATGAGGCATCCATATTATCCGCACTTATAATAAGGCTGAAGTTAATACCTCTGTTTATGAAGGTACTTAGGTAATTAATTAAGTAGATAAATATTTTTTTAAGATTAAATACACGTACTTACACATATTTAATGGCACTAGTTTGTTATATACATGTTGCCTATAGGACAGCTAGGGGGTGGCTATGAGTAATAAACGAGTAGTTGGCCTACCCACACTAGCTGCGCCCCGCACGATCAATGATTTTCCCGGTACCATTGGGAATTCCCCTTCTAATCAACACTATAATTATTATGTTGTTTCAGGACGCTAACTAGGTAGGTATACTAATGTAAAACTCAAACTGTAGAAATCTGTCCTGGTTAAGAAATATTTCGTTGTGCGCTATAGGTACCCATACACGAGTATCTTGTAATAGGTTCATGATATAACAAGAATTAACTTTAGAAACGGGATATTTACGATGTATCGTATTTATTGTGAGCTCTCGATATTTCGGCACAGTTGCATGCGCGATGTTCACGAGTAAATTCAGTTCTTGTACTTCAAACTTCAGTAAAGTTAATTTTTGCATTAGTGACCATGTCAGTTTAAAATATCATGATTATAACAGTTTGATAGAGGTATTATTGAATAAAGGAACTCGTACATGCACCCAAATAATAACTCTCCGTCTAGGCAGTCGGGTAAACTCGGGTATAACAGTTATGTTTATCACTGATGTAATGCCTGCCTTCGCATAACAAGGCAAAGCTCAGACCCATTTACGGTACAAAAACAAGTCCTCTGACCATGGCCAAATGCGGCGCAGTGGGCTAAATGATGTCATACTTCCAATAAACTAGTTTCATGTGTGTATGTATGCACTGTCTCTTGGACCTATTTTCCAACTTAGAGCTGTGTATGTAGTACTCGTATGTAGGTAGGTACCAATTTCAGATGAACAGTGTGCCGTGCAGCATTACGTCACGATGTAAATTGACTCCGTAGGTCGTTCGTGGGCAGCTGTCAGGTGCTAAGTCGTTTATAACTCGGAACTGGTTGTGATCGATATCAAATGTTACCTTGGCGACAACCTACGATATCCTACTGTTTGATATTGACACCATACTGCCTATACAATGATACGAGTAACCCTAAACACGGTAATATTATATTGCTTTTGGAATTATGTTTCCATCAGGCGAGAGGGAGTCACTACGAGGAAGAATTATATTGTTTTTTATTAAAAATGTAACGGATGGCTGTCTGTACATGGAAGATTATTATTTTATGGGACAACATATTATTGGGACTTTTATAAACAAAATTAGAATGAAAAATAATTATTTTTATAATTTTGGTCTGTTTGTGCATGTTATTCTCAGAAACGGCTTATCCGATTTAGATGTGGTCACTAATATATTCACTTAGTACACAGTTCACTTCAAGTCTTAACATTAATTAGTGTTTGTTTCATGTCAATCGGTTCATAAAAAAAAAAGTTCAGAACTTTAAAGAATAACTCTCTCGCCACTACACCACGACCCAGCGAGCGAATCCGCTGGCGGGTCACGAGTACAAGTAGTACCTAGCAAGAATAGTCTATTACCTACATGCACGATCTTGACGAATTGAGTAGATTTCCGTAGGTATTGAACATCGGTACATATCTTAAATGTTGTACGAATACGAACCATAATGTATAAAGATTTGACTCTGACGGCCACTCGGATGGTACTTGTAAGGTGGAAAACGGGTATCGGAGAGCACTCGAGACAATAATAATTGTTCGCGATCATATGTAGGCTACTCTGTCATTGTACACTCTTACGGTTAAACTCTTATCGTGAGAACGCGGCTTAAATCACAGATCTATACATAAACTTATCGGTAGATACCTACCTACAAATTGAAATCACATCATCAATACCTAACTGAAATGTGCTTCGCCTATCTTGATGAAGGAAGTTGATGATATCGTTACTGATAATCAAACCCGTACCTAAGTAGCAAGGGTCACTAAACATTTTACTCTTGCTATGTTAGGTACATAGCAAGAGTAAAATTTTTAGTGACCCTTGATTGTTTCACCCTTTCAGTCGGTTCCTTTTTATAGCAATTTTTTTCTAGAGCTCTGGTCGCGGGCGGGCTATATCCAAAGAGAATATAGTACTAGTTAGGTACCTAGTGGATATATCGGACATAAAAGTACTAAAAACCGGCCCAGTGCGAGTCGAACTCGCGCACGAACGGTTCCGTTCCATTATCTATAAAAAACGGCAAAAAAGCACGTCTGTTGTATGGGAGATTTATAGATAATGCTACGAAACCCTTCGTGCGTGAGTTCGACTCTTACTTGGCCAGTTTTTGTTACATACGTTTTCGTACGACTTTAGTTTCGTTACATTAATTAGGTAGGTACGTATGTACATACCTACAGGTTTACATTATGAAACATGACATCAGGTTAAGGAGTGCTAGATCTCCACAAAACTGACTGCATGTTCAAGTCTACATGGTTAGACCATTATATAGACAACAGAACATTGTAAAAGGTCTCAGAGGTTCCTACGTAACTGGTTATACTCATCTACACAAGCACGGTAATGTTATCCAATATTACCGTGACAAGTGTGTAGCAAGAACTAATTCTTTTGGCCTACCATATAGCAGATACCTACATACTACCTAATAGGGAGGAATTGGAACCTATAGTTGACTTGCAGATGGAAACATGAGGATTTAAACAACAAAAATTTGTCATAATTGCATGATTTTAATTCAGTTCACACGGAATGTAGGTGCGAGTGAGCCATCAAACATATTTACTGGCTTAGTACTCTTCGGCACCCTCGCCTTCACCTTCGGCGGAGTCCATGCCGACCTCTTCGTAGTCCTTCTCCAGGGCGGCCAAGTCCTCACGAGCCTCGGAGAACTCTCCTTCCTCCATACCCTCACCCACATACCAGTGGACGAAGGCGCGCTTGGCGTACATCAGGTCGAACTTGTGGTCCAGACGCGCCCAGGCTTCAGCGATGGCGGTGGTGTTGGACAACATGCACACGGCACGCTGCACCTTAGCCAAGTCTCCTCCGGGGACAACAGTGGGTGGCTGGTAGTTGATGCCGACCTTGAAACCGGTAGGACACCAGTCCACGAACTGGATGGTGCGCTTGGTCTTGATGGTAGCGATGGCTGCGTTCACATCCTTCGGCACGACGTCGCCTCTGTACAACATGCAACAAGCCATGTACTTGCCATGGCGAGGGTCGCACTTCACCATCTGGTTAGCGGGCTCGAAGCACGCGTTGGTGATTTCAGCGACGGACAGTTGTTCGTGGTACGCCTTCTCGGCGGAGATGACGGGTGCGTACGTCACCAAGGGGAAGTGGATACGTGGGTACGGCACCAAGTTGGTCTGGAACTCAGTCAGGTCGACGTTCAGGGCGCCGTCAAAACGCAGAGACGCGGTGATGGAGGATACGATTTGACCAATCAGACGGTTGAGGTTGGTGTAGGTCGGGCGTTCAATGTCCAAGTTGCGGCGGCAGATATCGTAGATAGCTTCGTTGTCGACCATGAAGGCGCAGTCAGAGTGTTCCAAGGTAGTGTGGGTGGTCAGGATGGAGTTGTAGGGCTCGACGACGGCGGTGGACACCTGAGGGGCTGGGTAGATGGCGAACTCCAATTTGGACTTCTTGCCGTAGTCAACGGAGAGTCGCTCCATGAGAAGAGAGGTGAAACCTGAGCCAGTGCCTCCTCCGAATGAGTGGAAGATAAGGAATCCTTGGAGACCAGTGCACTGATCAGCCAGCTTGCGAATGCGGTCGAGGACCAAGTCTACAATTTCCTTACCGATGGTGTAGTGGCCACGGGCATAGTTGTTGGCCGCATCTTCCTTACCAGTGATAAGTTGTTCTGGATGAAACAACTGTCTGTATGTGCCAGTGCGGACCTCATCTGTTGACAAAACAAGCATAGCATTAGTTAAATGTTAAGAGTTCATTATCCACCCAAAATAAAATTGATAGCTTTTAATTTTTATTACAGGAGTGTTCAGAAATTATGCTTACCAACTACAGTGGGTTCTAGATCAACAAACACGGCACGAGGGACATGTTTGCCTGCTCCGGTCTCGCTGAAGAAGGTGTTGAAGGAGTCATCACCACCTCCAATGGTCTTGTCTGTAGGCATCTGACCATCAGGCTGGATTCCATGCTCCAGGCAGTAGAGTTCCCAGCAGGCATTACCGATCTGGACTCCAGCTTGGCCAACATGTACTGAGATGCACTCACGCTGTTAAAGACATAAGAAAAGATTTGTTAAATAAAGTTCGGATATGAAAAATAATTCGGATTTAGGTATTTTTATTGAAACATATAACCTTGAGATAAAAAGTGATATGTGGATCCTATTTAAGAGTAGTCTATAGGTACCTAATATGTTTCAGATGTCAGCTTGTGTAATTACTAATTACTACCCATGATTATCATGGTACACTGTGTACTGGTATATTGATGAACCAGATAGGACCAATCAATCATGTCTATGAATTGAAGTGTCAAAGTAGAGTAAAAAGAAACCAGTAAAGCGGAATTGTATCTACAGTGACATAGTTTCAGTAGGTACGAGAAATTCTCCGAAGTGAAAGGAGAAAGTAAGTACTTAGGCACTAACAATTATTTAAAAGCGAGCTTCCAATGTAGGAGAAAGAACCGTACAGTGGATAACGATTAATTTCTCTTTGGTAGATAATATCTACATATAGTAGATTAAATTCAAAGAAAAATGAGATCACTTCGACTTGGAATGAGGTCATCGACCACGTCATCAGACTCGATATTCATGATGAAATTAAATAATTAGGTAGGTACTAGAAACAAGTACCACGTAGGATCGAACATTTAGACAGGAGACAATCAATAGTGATATTCATGGAAGTCACGAGAAAGTCCCCTGACAACGCGACTCGGGGCGTGGCAGCCGGCGAAAAAACCTTGAACTCTATCATGGCTATTATTTTTCTTTACTCTACGTAGGGTTCTACTTGTCAGAAAGTTAGCAAAAACAATATCGCATCTTTCAGGGAAGTACTAGAAAAGTTATTAAGACTTATTAGCAATTTTAGAATTTGGAAAATAATGTATGATACTAAATTAATATAACATCAAGCCAAAGAGAAAAAGCAAGGGCGTGGTGATTTACAATTTGATCGCGTAATATACCGACAAAATGGCGGCGTGGCCACCCGGCACTTTTGCTATCAGAAACGCGTAAAATATTCACTAAATTCTATAAAATGACATAGTTTACATATTAAAGAACATTTTACTCACCATTTTGTATTGAGTGTGTTGAACTTATCGTAGAAAATAGAAATAAATTAAATCAGTCGTCGTTCGGCACGTCCGGTTAAGAGGCTTGCCAAACGAATGTGAACGAGCAAAATACCGTTACGATCCCTTATATACCAGCGGTATTTCGGGGGAATGACGCTACCAATACTACACTGTGATTGGTAGGTACGAATGCCGCATGGGCGTTCCGACCAATAAGGTCAACGCTGCATTATATCGCCATTGCGGGAGTATGTGGGTTGGTGATTCACTCGAACATTTTGAATTTAGTGAGGTGCTGCACAGTCATTGATTTATCGACAAATAAACAAACTAAAAACTTATGCCAGCGACTTGATATGCAAGATATCACGGTAAAAAGTAGCCTATGTCTAAGTATACGCAATACTATCCAAAACCCGCTCAACCAAACAACAATCAACTTGTTCACAGGATTGCGTGACACGAAGCATAACGCAAGGGTAGTCGCCGGTGGCAACCTGTCAAATTGAAAAAAAAACTCAGAGCAGAGGTAAAATCTAGCTTCCTTTTCAAGCAATATTTCCTATATCTTACCACTTCCAGTTTCATACATTACTTTCTAGATCAAAACTTACAAAGTGCTGTCATTGTAATTATATTAAAATAGACGATATTCTATGCTCTATAAGGCATTGTTCTATTTTATGTTACTCATCTATTTAGTACCTAAAATAAATAAATAAATATTGGGTGTGGCTGTGTCATAGACACGGCCGTGTGTTGTACGTGAATACGTTTCTCCGAGTCATAAAATAAGAACCTCAAAAGAGCGATGATTCCCCCTCCACCCCGCGCTATGCGGCACTTTTTTCGTTTATCTTAATCAATTCTTTGATACTTTAGCTATCCAAGGGTATAATTTAATTTGGGATGTATTGTATATGTATTGTATTTGCGTATTCACGTCAAAATAACTAAAAAAAGTTTGGCAGATTGTTTGCTCTAACATTTACCGTTTGCATGTACACTACAAATTCTGCCACAATTTCGTAGTATTGATTTAGCTGCATCCAAGAAATCAAACAAAAATTGTCACTGCTATAGGTTAATCTTAGTGGGCTAATTGCAATTAGAGTATTCTGGCTTAATACGAGTAACATACATAAGTTATTGTGTGTTATATTTTTGTCAGGATTTTTGACCTGCATCTCTCGAAACATATAATTTATGCTGTACCTATACCGCATAATATGCTATTTTTATACTATTATTAATGATTATGTTAAGAAGATGAGCTGAATGGCCGACCACCAAAGCAGGATACTTTTGCTCCTCGAGAGTCCATCAGAGCTTCGTATAGGGCCATTGCATAAAACTATTTTTCGAGGCCACTTCTCACCCACACCTTAAGAGAAAGGTAGAATGAAGGGAAAAGATTGGTGCAGTTTGCACAAAGATGACTTAAATATTAGCATGTGTATGTTTAGTGTACCAAGTTTATTATACCTCCAACACACATAAAAAAAAACCTCAAATTTGTACCAATTCGGACCCTTTCACGAATTTCACTCATGTTTGCATGAAAAGCAAGGTTACAGTTACAAGTCGTCCACCCACAATTATAGATGTCTGCATAATTATATCTTCCAATATTGATTACATATTCTATTCTTAACACTTTTCAAAAAGTTCTTGTCTGTTTATCAAATTTGATACGTTTTAGATTTGTCTTTAAATATAGAGATAATACTTCATAATCAGCCCATTATGTTCCCGCTGCTGGGACGAGAGCCTTCCTTTCAGAGAGAGAGGAGTTTGCCCATAACCCACCACACGGGTCCCGTGAGGCTTGGTAGGTAGGCTAGTGGCCAACCCATGTGGATGTTTATAGGTTGTATCAAGGGCTTCGACATAGCCGGGATCGACTTGGACCGACGGTTTAACGTGCCCTCCAAAGCACGAAAGTGCTCAGTTGAATATTGCTACTAGCGGTCACCCATTCAAGTCTTGACCGCAGGAAGTGTTGTTTAACTTGTTGTGTAATAAAAAACTTATATATACAAAATATTAAAAATAATAGTTACAGATATCAAAATATTGTTACCCACACAATCGCAAACTATTGCTTATTTAATGGTGGCCCTTGTAATATAATAACGTGTATCTATGCAGTAACACTACAGAATAACTAATTAAAACCCCCAATAAGTATCGATATTACATCACTCGCGATAACCTAACATCACTAAAGCGAAAAATCGTTATTTTGTTTGTGTGTGGCCGACGGGCGATGGCGCGACAGGCGACAACTATCCGGCCGGCACGCAAACATGCAAGATTATACTTATGTGTGTGTTTCACACCGTCTGGATGATTTTACTGTAATTATTCTTGAAATGAAGAAATTAAGGGCTAAATCTCATTTGATACCTAGAAATAATGTAGGGTTTCGATAACCTTGAGTGCATAATTTATCAGAAACGTATTTTTATTCCAGATATTCACTAAAAACTGTTCGTGTCCCGTACACGCACACATTCATAAAATCTGCCATGTCCGTATATGGACTATGGAGCTACAATACAACACAACACAAGCCAAGTAGCCACGGGCTTTCAACCTTTAGTTCTATAGTTGTCTTATCTGCATATGTAACATACGCTGGTTCAAATTGCAATACTAATTACCTTTTATTACATAAATCACTGATGTTCATTTCAGTAAATAGGCTTTTCACTAATTTATGTCTGAGTTTTTTTTATACCTACTAGACTACCTACTGGGTAGGTAAAAGGTAAAGGATGTTTATTTTAGGTGTTTGGTCTTAAACTAAACTGTCAATTTGACAGGTGACAGATGATTTGTAGTCAGTACGTTTTGCCATTTCATAATCCTTTAAAAGCAGGTGGTATAAATGCCATTCTTTTTAAAACGATGCCGTTCATAATGTGTCTGTTACTGGAGAGCGCTACAGAAAAATGATTAGTGACTTATTATTACCTCAGTTTTATAGCATTGATGAGACAGAGCTTTAGTTTCAACAGATTGGGCAAACCAATATCATACACATAACCATTATTTTAAATATGTTTTAAGTATTGCATTTTGAATGTGTATACCTCTAAAACACCCTTTACATGTTAGGTTGCGTTTGACCATCCACTCACCAGATCAAACTCATTTGCCTAGTTAAGAAGTTCATGTCGCACGCTGGTTAAGGTCAGTCTTGACTTGTAAATCCCAAATCATAATTTTCGAAACATACAGACTCTGGCATGGAGTTTCATTCGTGTAGAAAAGGTATATGAAAGTTGAAGTATATTAAATCTGAAAAGCAAAGAGCTAAGTGCGTATATTTGGAATACCTATCTAATAAGTAACTCGCATAATGCGGTTTGCCAAATACCTATATACACATGGAAATATTTTCATTATCGTCATTATTCATCACCACACGGACACACGCGAATAAATTCGAGGGGTGCAACTAGTACATTTTTTTGTGGTAGTGCCACGCTGCAACCTTACAGCCGAATGGGCAGGCACGACCGGAGAACTACCACACTCACTCCCTCATAACATCGACATGGAGGTTCCGGAGGCCCGATTCCCTCATTCTCATTCTCCCTCTCCTTCCCCATCCCCCTTCACCTTCACCCCTTCTATCTCTTCTTTCCTATCATTCTTCCGCAGCAACGCATCCTCGAGACCTCTGGTATTGCAGATGTCCGTGGGCGACGGTATCTCTTACCATCAGGTGAGCCGCTAGCTCGTTTGACAACCTATCCCATTAAAAAACATCCATACGTAATAAAAATTAACATTTGTTAAATAGGAACGCAGTAAGAACTGTTATTTATTCTGTGACATTATCGGCAATAAAATAAACGTTTACGTGCACGGTTCCAGTATGGCCACTAAATTCATCGCGATGATAGGCATTGACGTTGAACGTTGATGTGGCCAGTCCATAAATGCGGGCAATAATCCACCACACTAGCCCGGTGGGGCTTGATGGACAGGCTGTATTCAGCCTAGCCTCGAGAATTTCCGGCGAACTTAAGGCCTAATCGGTGACGTACGGCTTAACGTTAGGAGTACGTATGCGCTTATTTTAAAATGCCACTACTGTTATGTTAGCACTATTGTTTATTTTGGAACGACAAGGCAAGATGCACTGCGAGTGCTTGAACATTTATCATTTGCAATAGTTATCAATATTTTAATCACCGTATTATTTTAAAGTTTGACAAACAATGGGCAGATAAAAAAGTAAGTAATCCGTACCTTACTTTAGCAAAAGTATGTAAGTACATAACTCAGTATTACTTGCTAAGTTACATACGCATACACTTTAGTAGGTACCTAATAAACTTATTTTACAAGACTATACATATTCCAAGGTGAAAAGGTTTGGTGTATATCCGTACTGAATACCTATAATATTTTCCTCAGACAAAATAAAAAGTCTTTTATTTATTTTTTGTGTCTTTAAGCGCCATCTATATCACATTATACACAATGCGTGCCCACATAGAAACTATACTTTTGCTGGAGGAGTCTGATTTTAGCCAACAAAACTTTTGCTAGAAAGAGCCATCTATTGATAACGACTAGAATGACAACTAGATGTCGTTGAGAACCAATCTTCTGAGATTATAATGATTTATCTTGTGTTTACATATTAAAATTTAAAGTATGCCTTGTCCATCCCTGATTTCCATGTCTTTTTAATGATTATGCCGCTGTCGCCCGCTTGGAACGAGGCTTCGCCTTTGCGGTCTGTATTTTTATAAATACCTACTTACCTATCTGTTTTATTAGCTAGACAGATTTTGTACATAATCGTAGATAGAACTATGGAAGGTTTATGGAAGAAAATAGGACGCGACGTGAGAACGCTGTATTTCACGTAGGAAATTATAATAATATAGGTACGTGGATGATGTCAGGGGCAGTATAATTATTTTATATTTATATATTTGTACCCATAATTAAGTAGGTATATGATAATAATATAAGAAGCTTTTCAAACAGATAATTAGACTAGCCGCTCGATAATAGATTATGATTGGGATAACAGGTTAGGTAGATTTTTATTTTGCAGTAAGCACCTACTTACCTAAATAATATAATTATACTTTTGTAAAATGTAGCTTCAATAATATTAGCTATCTGCCAATGAAGGCTCCGTAAAATTCCATAATTATTATAGGTACTTACCCGATTATATGATTAGGTAGAACAATTTAAAAAAAATATAGACTAGGTAGTTAAGTTTTGGTAGACTAAACCAAAAGTTCAACTGTGTACTGCTGTGGTTGTACTAAAATGTGACAGAAAAAACAATTGCTCCAATGATTAAATTCAAGATCGTTTTAAATAGGACTTTATCGCTTGCGCACTAAAGTTGTTAATAATATCGATATGAATCGGTTTTCTTTACGACCCGCTCCAACGTTCCTATTTCCGTTTTAAAAAGTTAAGTTGCGCCCGCGATCATTCGGCGCGCGAACGTTTCAATTCCGGACGCGTTTTTCGATTCGAAGAACGAAATAATCTCGTAAATTAATAAAAAAAATCTCGTGAAAAAATGAATTTTCATTTGTAAATAGTGTTTGTGTATGTGTGTGCGTCGAAAGTGTTGTGCATTAAAGTTTTTTTGGATTTAGAAGCGGTAAGCTTTATGAATTTCGTTTTTATGAATAATTTTGACGACCTTGGATGTGACTTATATGTATTTATAAGATTTCGTCTGAGTAATACCTATTCGTTGGCAGTTTCAGTTGTACTCTTCTGAGAAATAACGCGTCTTGTTGTTTTATGGGCAATGTTGCCGTTAGTTATCGCGGATATGGTGCTAGTAACCCTAGAGTAGTGTAAGATAAGGAAATGCTTTAGGATCTAGACTGGCCTGTGGTTAATACGAAAGTATCTACTGTATTGTACAACGTTTGCTTAGCGCAGATCAACTTTCTATAGAACACAGGTAAATATTCAATTATAGACTATCTACGTAATACCTAGGTAGTTTGGATTCTTTGAAATATATATTAATTATATAAGTAGCTATAATAGTTTTAAGAGAGAAAAAATCACATTCTCAGGCGGGAGTCGTAGGTCGTGCCTCGGTGGCCTAGTGGTCATGGCGACTGACACGGTTTGTCGGAAAACGTAGTATCGAATCCCGTCCAAGGATGTGAATTATATGTCTAAAATTGCAATGTTAGGTACCTAACCTACATAGGTGTTGCGGTTTCATCCACGAGACTGAAAATGGTGATCAACATAAAATCACGCTTGTTTCCCGTAGGGTGTGCAGAGACCACGGTTTTCCACTTACTACAATCTTGACACATTTCTTTCGCTTCATCCACATTCATCAACCCTTCCATACATGAACGTCGGTTTAGGGTACTCTTGACCTCGTTTAAATACGCAATAGTAACGCCGGTACAGACTAAACCACATTATTCGTACCTTAGTATCCTAATAATAAAAAAGACTGGCCCTTCTTGAGAACGTCATGTAGGTACCTACCTATCTGATTTTGGATGGTTCTCCTCGGCCTTCCCTTCCAACAATTCCATTCACTCGACCCTTGATAATCAAAATTACCCTTATTAATTGAATTAATTTAAAATTTTATTAATTAATTTATTAATACACATTAGGTATTACTGGTATTAGTACCTATGGTACCTTACTACTAATTAAATTATTGGTTGAATACCAGTACAGTGCAGCGCAGTAACTTTGAATCTGAATCAAGTGGGTGGCACTGCAACTGTCTTAGGCAAGCGTGACGCTTACCATTAGGTGAACTTACCCGTGTGGTCACACAAAAACAAGTGTAGGTCGTCCACGTCGCGGGACCACCTAGCCTGCGCTTACCGGTCCATGGTCTCCACTCCAGAACCTTCCGGTCTTCTCGGACGTCTGTTCTGTATACCTGATATACGGTACTTGATAAAGGTTTGCAGGACGACGTTGGATGCAGGCCGCTTACAACTGGTCCTTTAGGAAATCAGTGGGGGAGGCATATGTTCAGCAGTGGACGTCCTACGGCTGAGATGATGTTGATGAAGCTTCAATTAACATTTAGTGTTTGTTTCATGTCAATCGGTTCATAAATAAAAAGTTATTAAAGAACTCTCGCCACCACACTAAGACCAAGCGAGCGTATCCGCTGGCGGGTCAACTAGTTTCAAACTCAGACCAAATAAAAAAGTCTTTTTTATTTGGTCTGAGGTTTCAAATATACGTCTAAATCCGTTCCAACGTAAAGAAGTACAATAACCACACAAACTTTCGCATTTCTATTATTAGTGTTATGTTTATATAATGGAATACGATGAGATGTCCGTTAGTGAGTTGCATTCACCGTGTTGGCCACACCTCGGGCGCCCACGTGAAGTTGAACAGCAAGCAGTGCGTGGGAGGAAGGCTGCACTGGCTGGCTGCGTTGGGCAAGTGGCCCAGTTGGCTTGCCTACTGCCATTTGTACATATTATGGGACAACATCTGCATGCGGTCTTCAGGTCCCAAACTAAATAGAGCATGTACTATGGCAACCTGATGATGATATACATACATACAATACACACTTATATACATACTCACCTAGACACAGGTCAAACATACATATGCGCAACACTCGCACCATTTTACCCGACTACGGCAAAGGAAAAAGTATCTAGGCTATTTATTTAATGACGATAACTAGTTCGCACACAACTATTTCAGATGAGAATATTTTCTTATGATTTTTCATTAGTCTGGTTTTAGTTTTAGACATTTTTCTACCGACTTCCAAAAAAAGGAGGAGTTACTCATTTCGACTGTATATTTTTTTTTATGTCGCGGGGTTGTTACCTCATAACTTTCAATAGGGTGAACCGATTCTCAAAATATTTTTTTTGTTGCAAGGCTGGTGCTTCCCGTGTGGTCCCATTTAAATTTCATCAAATTCTGTCTAGTAGTTTTTGAATCACACTCCAATAACTGATTTTTACCAAGAGTAATAGAATGGAAGTCGGTATAAAATTTTTCAAATTGCACATGTGTTTCATCCGTTTGAAGTCTGTTAAAAATTAAGCTGTTTTTACTCGGCGGTCATCGCTTAGTAAAATCCACTGTTATACATGATGCACGAATCGCTGGTAGTGGGCTTATACTAGCTCGTTAGTAACAGGAGCTTTGAACAGAAACTTGGACCGCTGGAGGAGGCGCATCCAAATGGTAATGGCTGAAAAAAAAAACATCGCAATATGATCTTTAGACAGGGTTTTCCGTGCTACGCTCGTAACAACAGTCGTGTTGACATTCGGGCAGTCTAAAAGGCTGGTCAGTCGCCTCTCAGTCGACCCGTACTGGACCGATGTGGTGCATTATGGCCCACAGGAGTGGGAACGTATTATGCTGATTAAGATATGTCAGTGACTCAGGATAAACTGTTATTTGCTCCAATCGAAAAGGTTGCCGTCGACAGAAAACATTAAGTTACTGAAACTCAGCCCCAGATCTACGGGGACCGGGGCACCCGCCCCTGTTGCAGTTTCAGGACCTGGCAAATTAACGGGCGCCAAAGTCATAATATATTTAGTATGCATAAAAATAAAAAACATCACTGCGCCTAGCATACGGAAGCCTGTTTGACTCCATGACTCACCGTCGACTTATATAGAAGTAAGAAAAAAAGATATAATAAAATATAAGTAAAGAGTACAAATTGTTTTCTATTATAAAGAATTTTTTCTCAAAGTTTAAGCGCCGCTATATATTAAATTATTAATATATAGCGGCGCTTAATCTTGATAGTGGCGCATAAACTATGGAAGATCCCGGGCTGATCACCTACCTATTGAATAGTTAGTGAGTCAAACCATGACGGATTCCAGGATCCGAGGAGACCTTGTTCTGAATACTCACGGCTATTTCTGTGAGCTGTTGGAATGAAGTTTATCCAGCCACGGGCGTGCGTCACGGTATCACATCATGCATTCGAAACAAGTTATAGATTGTTTTGGGTACACTCATCACTTTATGTTATTTCTTATGCTAATGGTACAGTCATGCTGCGGAATAAGAAAATATCTTGTAAAGCTATATTTGGTTGAAGCCAATGAGATTAACTAACCTCAGTTTATATATAACATCATTGGTTGCAGCATTGTATTTTACCAGGTGTAAAATCATTAAAGTACTTACATTAAGTTCTCTAAAAAGTAGCAAGTCTACCAATTTGTTCAAATGTACAGCTCACACGCTCACAATAATTTGAGAAATAATAATAAATTAGATTGATAAAGCCGCGTACTAACTATGGTTAATGCAGCGCCTCATCAACCTACATACCAAATTTCATCAAAATTGGTCCAGGCGCTTGAGCGTGAAGAAGCACCTACCTAATAAACATACAAACACACTCACAAACTTTCGCCTTTATAATATTAGTGTGAAGTGTGATTGAGCATAATTCAAAAAGTGTTCTTTATGACACTTTTCTTCCGACTTCCAAAAAGGAGGAGGTACTCAATCCGACTGTATTTTTATGTTTGTTACCTCATAACTTTCGATAGGGTGGACCGATTAGTGCTTCCCGTGTGGTCCGATTAAAATTTCATCAAATTCGGTGAAGTAGTTTTTGAGTTACACTCCAATAACTGAATAGAATGGAAGTCGGTATTAAATTTTTCAAATTGTACTCTTTATTGTGTTGTGTTGTGTTAGTTAGATGGTAGCAAGAGTCCGTCTTGTTGTATACCACCAGCGTCTAATTGTGCCTCCGCATCTACTTGTGTAGGTACCTACCTACTTTGTTTGTGCTACTTCGACCTTTTGGAATAAGATGGTCAAGATAAAAACAAGTCTTGTTGGTTTATCTATTACGGGTGAAATCACTAACCGATTGACACTCGAAACTTATATCGCTGATTGAAGAGTGCAGTGCAGCCGTGCCATTCTCTAAGAGCAAACATCGTTGCATCTTTGACAACATCCGTGAAACAAATGTAGAGATGACAAGAAACTTTGGATAAACAACCTTGTGTACAAGAGCGATATCTCATCAAGTATTTGACATCAGTGAGCTCGTCGACGAATCATTACAGAATCGCACATTCAGTAATCTGTGCGCACGGCTGTATTGCGCGAAACTTCAGCTTTAAGGTTTAGGTGGTATACCGCGGAGCTTTATAGGTGGTACTTCTTACAAATATCATAATCTATCTATATATGTATATAAAAATGAACCCCTATTTCTCCTGGTCACGCTATAACTTGAGAACGGCCTTACCGATATCTTTCATGTTTTTGAAATGTTTTCTAATGCATTGTTCTTACAATTAAAAAATATGGGAGGTTATGTCGAGGCCGAAGACCGAGCCTATTTCGCCAACGATGTCGCGGGCAGTCGCTAGTATTACAATAATAAAAGGCACAATTTGTTATGTTGTTTGATAGTACCTACATGATTTATTTAAATTCTTTGTTTTGTACCCATATCAATAAAAATAATAAATTGTCTGTTTATGTCAAACCACACAGCTTTTTACAAAATACATTATGATAAGTACTACATTCTGTACTTATAATAAACCTTGGTACTTACAGTTGCTACCTAAATAACTACAGTAAGTACCTTTATACAAAATATTTTATGTGTGTTGTCGTCAATAAATATTGGTAATAAACAATACCCTTTATGCCCAAGAAACCGCAAGCACCTTGAGTCAACAGTGACGTCATGCAGCGTTAAAGTGTCAAACATGATATGCCGGAATAAGACATGACTGCAGCACAAGTCTCCGTTCTTGGACCGATGTTCAATTGATATGCATAAGATTACCTATAATGGTAGATCTCGCATCTACCTCGTACACATTCACAGTTAACCACATTGCAGTTCCTGAAAAAGTAGGTCGATTTCTGCGAAATCCATTGTTGCCAAATATGGCGAATCGCGAGTCAACGGGTAATAATAATAAATAATCTATCTATACATAATATACATAAAATATAACCTTTATACATTTTTATACAAAAGCCCGACACATGACATAGTTCAAGCTGTCATGTCTGGAAGTCAATATCAATTCATCTTATATTTTATAGTATGCAAATAGCGTCTGCACCACATTTACACGAAAGGATAAGATTGAGCAGAGAATATGCAACCTTCTACACACTCTTCGTGCCTGCTGGACAGCTCAATATAGCGTACTACGCTATAACTTGAGAGCGGATTTACCGATTTCATTAAGGATGCCTCGTGTAGAGGCGAAACACGTGTCGAATCGTTTTTGGTGTTTTTGTATTGTGTTTTTTTATTTTGTATTCTTCCTATTAGCAGTTTATGCGGGAGGTAGGGTGGTGCATACCCCCAAATAGGCCAAAATCATTGTTTTTTTAGCGGAAGTGTCACTAAATATTTTTTAATATCGTTTTTTGATTTCATTAATCTTTTTTCAATTTTTTTCTAATACTTTGTAGAAGGTTCTTACATTGAAGAAATTAGGAAGATGGGAGGTTATGGCGAGGCCTACTATGCGAACGAATTTGCGGGCAATCGCTAGTTATATATAATTGTTATTTATTATACTCAAGATTGTAAGCTTTTAAAACGTTAAGTAGAAGGATTCCTAGATTCCAAAATACATATATTCAGCACACGATTGCTAAAACGCCGAAAAACAATACAGATTTCGCTTTGCAGCGTAAACAGAACGTATGACATCATCGTATCGGCCACGCTAATATTACTCCTGGCACGAAGCCATGCTCCATCAATATGCATCGTAGGTATACTAGGTCGTGATGGTACCACTCGAAATACATGTGTAAACTTTGAAATTTTTTGTAAAATATCGAAAAAAGTTGAATGTCTAGCGTATGAGTCATGCTTGGTGCTAAATTTTGAAGTGTTGAAGCGTGAAAGTAACTGTGAAGTCTGGTTTTATCATGCTCGTGTTAGTAGACAATAATTTCGCTTGTTAGGACCGAGGTTCATATTCTGGAGAAGCTGAGGAATGAAACATCCAAAGATCTGTCCTTAGTGGATGTTTACATCAGAAGTCATCAACTACCAAAATTTCAAGTTTCGTTCAAGGCGGAGCTTCGCTTTGCTTACCTAACGCTAGCCTTATAACGCTGCAACCTACCTGCCTGTCCGAGTCGTTTACCCTTTTGTGATTCCCCTTTTTTGCGGACACAGTATACATACCTAATCAACGCATAGCTTGAGTTCCGAGCGGATACTGACTTGTGTTTCTTTGTAAAGTGAATTTTTCTTTAAGATGTCTAAATCTAATTTACATCTCTCATATTCGGTAAGTAGGTACTTATTGCCCCCAAATGGGGCTTGTAGGTGACCAATTATCGCTCTAGGGTAATAATGTAGCTAGAAAAGCCCTAGGGCGGTTTACATCTGTCATATTCGGTAAGTAGGTCCTTATTACCCTCAAATGGGGCTTGTAGGTGACCAGTTAGCGCTCTAGGGTAATAATGTAGCTAGAAAAGGCTATAGGGCAGTAAGTAATAAAAAAAAAACACTTCACTCTTTCAAAAAGTTCGCGTACATCTAACCATCATACTGGCAATAGACATCATGCATTCAGCCCAATGACAAAAGAGGTCGCTTCGCTATTCAGCCTTGTCTTCGTATGAGTATTTATAATAAGTATTTATATTATAGTAAATTTTGCCGGTTTTTTTCTACTTACCTCACAATCGAGATGTAAAGCAGAGTAGTTAGCTCGGGTGTAAGCATCAATTGCACCCTCGAACTATAGGGGCCTAAATATCTCGGGTTGCAATTGATGCCTTCCAGCCCTTGGCTACTAATCTACTATTACGAGCATCGTTCTATAACCATATGATTGAATGTCACATGCTCTCGAGAGGGCAACTACAGAAGGATGTGTTTTGTTTTGTTATGTTATAATGTATGCGTAAAATATTACTTATACATGAGATAACCTACCCTGTGTAGTCGAGATGTGAAAAACGTGACGGTGTTTATGCATGTATAAGTATTACACCACAGGACCATACAATTGCAGGATTCAGGAAGGTCCTTAATGTTCTTGCCTGTGTCTCTGTATATGTGTTTTCAGCTTAGTCAATAGCAGTGTAAACCATAGTGAAAAAAGCATCTCAGGCCAAAATTTCTTACCACGAACTAAAAAGTTTGGCGGTTCCTACCTCTCTCGTGTAAGAAATTGTTGAATGCTCTGCCGAAGTACGTATTTCCCTACAGCTATGACCCTGATTCAAGCGGGGCGTAAAAAAGCATCTCTCAGGACATCGCAGGGGTGGCGATTAACGCTTACGTCTGCATTAATGGTCATCACTTCTTGATTCCGCCTCCGCTTTCCATCAGGCGAGAGGGAGTCACTTTGATGAACAAATATAAAAAAGCCAGCTCAATACTTTAAACGATGATCAGGAACATATTATTTTGATAACTTCTGATGCACTTTTATGTAGTGAATCATATACTTAGTTTCTTCTGATCATTCATAATCATTTCTTTCCTATTTGAGTTGAGATCGCGTCTCAACACCCATAGGTATCTAGATAATCTTGCGTAACGTCGGCGACATTTGATTTTAGAAAGTCGAGTTGTGTTAGAGACATCATAAGTCTTTGCAAACATGTTTAAATAAATTTAAGTCTGACCTTTTACGATTGTCTGTGATAGTAACATACGAATACATTCAGCATCAAGCTTAGAAAATTGGTTATAATATGTTTAAAGCCAATTTGAAGTTTCCTTCTCAAAGATTTATTGGGATACAAAGTGTTTTTTGGGATAAGACTTCTGAGCCCTGGCTCACGAACACAAATACTAAGAATCTTCCTATCCTTATTTTTCTAATAAATGCAATGCTCCGAATTTAATTCCGTTTTTGTAATATTTTGGAGTCTTTGTAGTACAGGTCTAAATATCATGTCTAGAATAAAATAAGTATTTTCAAAGCCCTTTCATTTGATGTAATAAATTGATCTGCAAACAAATATACATTCATACGTCCCAGTAGTCTCGGAAAAATCGCTTATCCCGTCGATAATTAATGTTATGATCATCATTGTTCAACTAAAATTTGTATTACAAAATAAGTTTTTAAACTGAAATTGTCACTAATACAAGAATTAACGTTAGAAACGGGATACTCACGAGTTACTCGTGAACATGGCGCATGCAACTGTGCCGAAACATCGAGAGCTTACAATAAATACATACATGGTAAATATCCTGTTTCTAACATTTATTCTTGTATTCAATAAATTTACAACGAAGAAAATTTTATCGAGATATTATAGGTACATGTTTAAAATATCTCTTAAAGTAATTTTTCGGGGACACCTATTTAGTGACACTTGTTATATATTATTATAGCATTAGGATCGCACATTTTTGCAGAATCAAGATTGTCTACTCTACTCTATATACTATATTATAGAAAAAATAAAAAAAGATAGAAAAGAAACAAACTAGCAAAGTCCGTCAACGCTCTTATTTTGATAAGAGTAAAAATGCAACAGTAAACCAGTCTCCCAGGCAAAAAAACTACCTATATTAATAGTAATTTGTGGGCCAATGTACCAGGACAATGCAGGACGTAGGCCTTATCAATGTCAAGTTAAGATTAGGTTACTCTATGTGCCAGCCATGTCATAATTTATCGCTACTTTAGAGGCATTCTTATTTCCCAGTGAACTAAGATGCTGGGACACTTGTTTTCATTATCACTTTATCGCTGTGAACATAGGTTGGAAGCCATGTTTTTGTCTATCCTGCTTAATATTCATGGTCATACTGCGAATTCTGTTATTTGGGACAAACGATATGCAAAGCTCTAAAAAAACTATAGCCTTCCTCATCTTATGATCCGTTATTATCCTTTGTACAATTTGTGTTTCTTTCAAACCACAATTGCTTTCAGATATACTATTATCTTTATATTTTGCAATACATACGTGCAAGTCGTTTCTATAAGTATCTGATTGTAACATCATGCTACTCAACAGGCCCAATTTGTTACTAGAGCTCTGCACGGCTCTGCATTTCGCTCATTATCCTGAGATTACTATTCCGTCTCATCATTTGAAAGAATGAATACTAAATGGTATTTTGTCCCATTCTCGCAGTAATTTCAAATCCTGCAAGAAGAACTCTTTTAGAAGAGCACATTCACCTGTGGGCCTAGCTCGAATAAATTATAGCTTTAATTAAGTAAGAGACCTCTATAAATAATGAACCGGAACAGGAAGAATCGTTTGGCAGCTAACTCGACCTGGCACCTCTACACTATTAGGGCACCAAATGTGATAGTTCAACGTGTTAACGTGGCTTATCTTCTTATTTAACCAGATACTTATTCCTCAATGCGAATCCGGGACCTGGCGCTGAAGTCTCCTTTACTGAAAAGTAATTGTGGCCTTTCGTGGCCACTTATTCCTTAATGCGAATCTAACTGCGTAGTTGTAACTTCACGTGAAACAGTACAAACTACTATTACTACAACTACTAGTTAGGGTCTACTGTGATGCGGATAACTCATAATTTGTACGCCGAAACGTGACGCGTTGACGCTTGCGATACGAATACTTTTGCGCATATTGTTTGGCCTCTGTTGTCACAAGAGTGGTAATACCCCAGTATAACTATATGCCTAAGAGTTCAGGATGCCTTCCTTACATACATGCAGGTGAATCAGCTATCACCTTTATACTCGAGCAATTTGCTTGCATTTCACCTAGCTTGCACTACAGCACATAATCTCTTACAGCAGGACTTCTAGAAAACTGACCGTACCATGACAACATTATAGCAGGCCTGCCAGGCCTTACTATTTAAGAACCGCAGAAAAAACCTGTTTTTTGTATATGGTCTGACGTTACCAAGACGCGCTAACTCCACTCAGTTTATCAGCTTGCAAACATCTATTTATGGGCGTCTAAGTAAATTGTTAGAATACCAGAGACAACATTATCCGTTCAACTTTGAAGAAAACAATGTTCAAACAGTTCCCCTAAATGAATGTCATAGTATTATTTCATTCAAAACTGTACGGAACTTGCATGGTTTTGCAAAGCTGATAGTAAGCTGTACTCTGCAAGCAAATGCTTACAATTTAGATAAAAGCCAAATACGCCAAGACCGTGCTTTGTTTGACATGAGAAGGTTAGCCTGTTAGTATTACTACTGAATACATTTTGGTTCATTTTTGTTGAGGTCCTAAAAGACCTTGCTATTATTTTTTCCTCGTACATTCGAAAAGGTCATTTCGCGGCGTTATTCAATTGTTACATGGAATACATTAGTCATTTCAGTTCGTGCATCACATGCTTAATGTCCTTGTCATGGACTCGGTGTCCTCTCAACATGGTTCAGAAACGCAACACGTATATAATGCAAATTCGAAGAAATCACAAAGTTTAATTAGTGTTAGTGGATGGACACAGGATGTCGTGACTTGTGACCTCATTGTAGGTATCTCAGTTGTTTTCACAAAGATGCAGATGGTAGGTTTAATTTTAAACTGGTTTCAAGGATTTACCTTGACACAGTCAAAACAGTCTTGTAATCGTGATTAATCCGTGCATCGGGAGTCGTGACCATTTTGGTGGCGGTCCTAGGCAAAATCTCAAACCTCGTGAGAAATGTTGTCTCTGGTCTCCTAAAATTTGTGCCCGTCTATTCCGGCCGTAGACGGAGGAATAGACGGGCACAAATTTTAGGACTCTGTCTACGATTCCGGCTAATCTCCAGAATGGCTGGGCTAATTTTGCCTAGACTTAAACTGGTAGATAACTGATGTTACAAGGAAGAACTGAGGCTAGTTTTATTTTAGAAAAATAATTCTAGTTTTGCGAAAGTTGTGAGAAGCGAAATTACTATTAAGTACAAACTTATTATTTGCAGTTGGTGCAATAATCGTTAATATAATTCACGAGAGTCCGCCAAAAAAAGCTTAAAGCAACTGACATGAATGATCAAGTGAAGCCTTCATAAATAGGCCCACAAAAATAAACTTTCACGTTGAAATAAGTAAATTTAAATAATTAATGTCAGGGGAGTACTTATATAGCCAGTGATAGCTAGCTGAACCGCTAGCATCTTCGCTCAGGAATCATTTCATTCAGCTTCAGAAACGATTACAACATAAACAGCATGAATTGCCAATAGCCCCAAGGGCTTATGATCTACATTAACGAATCAGCGGTTCCTATATTCCAACCGCGTCTAGGCCCTTCCTAGGTCCGTGGTTCCAATCATGGGTACATTTATCGGTGACCTCATAATCTGCCCCACATAGGTTACTCGCTCGTCTACTCAGGTCTGCACCACCTTCCAACTAGTCCAGTGACGTAATTTCCTGATGAGAGCCCCAGTTGGCACCGCACAGGTATCAGAAATAACGTCATAGACGAACCAACCGTTAGCTAATCTGCTCTTATACTAACTAATTATAAAGCACGAGTCAGTTCTAGGAACTGCGGGTGTTTGGGACACGACATTTGATGTATTTGTTCTTTTGTCTGACTGGGACGTGATTTGTCATGCGCTTTTAAAACTCATGATACGACCGCGTCTTCCGTTCTTTTTAGGGTTCCGTAGCTCAAAAGGAAAAAGGAACCTTTTAAGATCACTTTGTTGTCCGCCTGTTAAGACTCTTTTCTAAGGAACGCCTAAAGGTATCAAGTTGAAATATATATTATATCAAATACTTTTTTTTATTCCTTTAATATTTCTACCCACAGACTCTAGGGTCCGTGCCATTTTTTAACATTTACTTAGCTTAACTAATTAATCAACTGTTTAAATATACATCTTTGCATACAATGATGGAACATATACTATAAGGCCGTGCGCGCACTGCCTTGCGTTGCGTTTTTTCTGCCGTGCGGTAGAATTAACGCAATTAGGGGTCCGCGCACTGCGGTGAAACAAACGTACGTTTTGTTATTCGAATAGGGGATACCGAGGATGGTTGACTATAGGGCACGTTTTGTTATTCGAATATAGCTGTGCCACAATACACGACACCGTTATGGACTACCATAAAAGAGTTGCTATCTGTATATATTTATTATTACGTAAAAAAGGTACATCCCTAGACGGCCTTAAGACCTATGAAGGGCTTATTTTTCGTAAGAGATATAACGATCTACTTTCGTATCCAAAAAAGCTTTTCGGATATTACAGAATACTCTTTCGTATCGAATCGTTTGTGCCAAAATTTACTACAAAGACATAAATTGGAATATTGTTAAAATGAAATAATAAAAAAAAATTATAAAAAAAGTTCATTATGGTTAGGTACCTAACAAAACGTAAACATAGCCCCTCAAATCATCAAAGAAGACATCAATATTGACAATGAAGTCCGCAATGCCACATGTCACAATGACTACTTTTTCATGTTAAAATAAGCAATAGTTACGCCCGTACAAACTAGGCCACATTATTCATATCTTGGTATTAACCGTATCTACTCTAATAATAAAGAGGAAAGATATGATTGTTTGTTTGTTTGTAATGAATAAACGCAAAAACTACTGAACCGATAGAATACATTCTTTTGCCAGAAGAAGCTACCTACATTATGCCTGAGTAACAAACTATATTTGATTCATCATCATTATCATCCTTCACCACGCGGGCGAAACCACGAAGCGTAGCCAGTAGTAAATAAATTAATAAATGAGTATGATGATTATATGTAGGTATATTAATAAAATACGGTCATTGCCGCCCACGTATGGTGTTTTAATATGGTCTTTTTACGTAATGTAAGTATTTTTAGTTCAGTTTATTTTTAATTATTATGTTCTCTTTTGTAAGGCAACACACTGGAGCTAAAAATAAGTGAACATTTGTTATATCATTTAAGAAATTGGCGATACAAAAAATGTAAAAAGACAAGCCCGCTGAGTTTCTTGCCGGATCTTCTCAGTCGTGATCTTATAATTGCGTTCCGATCCGGTTATCGATTTAAGAAAAATAAATGTAAAATGACAATTTGTAAGTGCCCCCGTAGGCCTATACAGAATAAATGTTTTGAGTTTGAGTGTATTTTTTCGTTGAAACAGTTCATTAAAGTCAAGTAGTTGTAAGTACCTACTTAATTATCAATGAACTGTTGAATGAAAACAGGCTTCAGGAAAAAATACGGTATCTTATTTTTAAATGCTGTTAACACTGTGCTTATCTGGCTACAATACAGTACAATAATGGCTTAGGAATTCAGAATCTTTATATCAGAATTGGTAGAATACGTTATAATAAATGTACCAAGTATACTATAGTTATTAATTGTAATAAGCCGTAAAAATACCAACCCCATATACTTGTGGTGCGTTCGTTTAGCAATGAGGGCATTGGTGCCGTTGCCATTGACACGGTAATTATCTATAATATTACCGTATCAATAACGTTTTTGAACTTTATAAAAGAGCCAACAATGTCTTTTGTAGAGTTATTTTTGCCACTTTTGCCCACACCCTACTCGAACGCTACACCGAGTATAAGACCTAAAATAGCATGATTATGCTGACAAATACGAGTAGATAGTTGTCAAAAAACGAACACATGCTCAACAACAACCATGCTCCAGACGTGGGGCAAAATAACTCTTTTCGCTTACCAAACGCTGAACCAAAGGAGCCATAAACATTTTCACCCACAGATTCCCAATTCCAACCGTTTTTAGCGTTATTTTCGCCAACTTGAGGCTATTCGAACTCACTATTGGATTCCCTGTGTCTCGGTAGGCAATAAATAAAAATAAATAGGATAAATGCCTCAGATTTAAGTTAAAAATGTTTAAGATTATTAGTAATTAATACGAGGCTAGCTCCATGAGATAAAATTGGGGGAGGGCGCTGTATGCTGAAACACAGGCGATAAGCCTAGTTCGGCGACAGACACTTCAAACATTTTTGTGTAACATTCTAGCCATATTATATAAGTTCAAAACTATGTAAGTGCTAATATTATGAAATAAATTTTTATTATTATTATTTTTATTCAAAAAATTTCACGGGTTTAACCCGGCCCTTTACATAGGCATAAGTGGGGCTGTAGCCAACACTTAGAGGCCCGTTTGGTATAAAAATACAATGTAGTATAAAAACAGAAACATTTTGGATGGATGGTTACATGGTATATCTATTATAAAAATGGGTAAAATGGCAAGGCTATTGGTATGATCTTATTAATGATAAGGGTAATAGTAGGCTATGGACGAGACTACGGCACCTGCCAATTTCAGTCTCATTTAAAATATTTAGGCAGGTGGTGACTTGCCACCCACTAAACGGGCCCCCCATAGGAGCCACCATCAATGGTGACAAAAGGGGCAACGTTGGTGTGGATGGCTAAAGGGTGTCGAGAGGTGTGCTGCGGTTTCACTAGAGCGCTACTACCGGCGTTATGCCCTTTAACACTTCCACCCTTGGAGCTTTTTGTTACTTGCTCTTACGTCTCCACCCCCAGACGGCCAATTAAGGCAAGCTGGGGGTCAGGGGTCTCATTTAGCCCCAGGGAGAATCAGGGTCCGCGGTGTCGCCACTCACCGACGGCTCGCCACAAAGCCGCCCCTGCGGTATTATTATTATTATTATTATTATTATTATTATTAAATATAAACACTTCCAATAACAAACATTTCTGGTCGTCACACAAATATTTACCCCGGCCAGTATCGAACCCTGGACACCGTGCTTGGAAGGCTCAACTCACTACCAAACCTACTGAGGTAAAGGATTCGTCAAAGCCTTAAACTATATTATACTATCTGCTCTTCGCGGTTTCACCCGCTTCGTGATGGATGATGATGATGATGAAAATAAAAGTAGCCTAACTTACTCCTTATAACAACAGCTATCTGCCAGTGAAAGTCCCGTTAAAATCGGTCCCGCCATTTCAGCGATTAGCCGGAACAAACAGACAGACAAAAAAATTAAATTAGCTGAAAAAAAATTAATTTAGTGAAAAGCTGTTAATTTGGAATTACAAACAGACATATCAATTTTATTTATCTGCAACTAGCTGCGCTCCGCGGTTCCACCCGCGATGATGATGATGATGAATCAAAATACGCACCTTTGTTATCAGGGATGATGTAGAATACTAATGGTGAAAAATTATTCAAATCGGTCCACTGGTATTTGAGTTGTTCGTTACAAACATACACGAATGGTAACAATTCTAAGGTGCCTAAATGGTACGGACCATAGTGTCTGTAGTGTGTAATTAATTTATAAAAAAAAACACATACACGAATACAAATATTTCCTCTTTTTAATATTAGTATAGATATAGCAAAACTGTATTCTGTAACTAAGTATATTTATTATACTCGTTACTAAAGATATTTATTATGTCTTTGCTTCAACCTACATATTTGACAAGCGCATCTTACTATTTACCCACTGGCTTGCCTTATTCGGATATCAGCACGTCCAAAACGTGATTCACCATGTTTCATCATCTTCGTTTCTTGGTATTTTATGTTTGTTCGTTATTATTTTACTCCGTGAAGGATTGTTAAGACGCGGTCCAACCCCAATTTTAAAATAATTTACGATGCTTTACGTAAGGTTGAAAATCGCACGTTATATTGGACGATGTCACTCGAAAATGCATTAATTTTGTACGTTTTCTTAATATATTTCGATATATACTAACACAATTAAAAAATCTGCTGGTTACTAATTTAGTACTATATGTTGGCTATGTACCACTTAATAAAAAATATAGTGTTATCGCTGAAAATTCTGAGAGTTTGGACGTCAAAGTTTATTTTTATGGACCTATTCAGGATTTTTTTCTGCAGAGAGCAAGTAATATTTAGGACTTCTGTTCGGTTATTACTTTTTGCCTGTTCCTTTTCTAAACTAAGTATATTTTTCATACAATATTATGGATCTGTTTCGTTACACTAGATGTTTAAAGATTCTGCTTTTTACCAATATCAGGATACGAGCGCGCCTTAATGAATTTACCTTCGGATGCGATTCGTAAGAGGCGAGGAAAGACGACTTAATCTGTCCGAATCAGCAAGACTCATTCGAGTTAAGTTTCATTCATAAATCTATTGTTATTTTTTGCGCTGATGCGGACGGGTTAAACCATCGCGTGTACGTTTAAAAAAGTGCTAAGCCATATCGCGCATACACAAAATGTATACACATAAATGTGTATACATTTTGTGTATGCGCAAAATTTTATCAGATCCAATACACTCCATCGGTATATACTTGCTTTTAGTTGGTCAAACTATTCAAGTGCAGTATTTTTTATTTGAACTTTCATGCGTGGGTCGGAAATAAACCGAAAAACACTAGACACTGGACGGGCTAAGGTAGGCCTCTTGTGCAACAGGCTGTCTTGGTTTGTTTGGTACCACCGCAGTGCCAGATATTCCAACGCGAACCTATATTACTCGGTATGAACCGAACATAGCAAGTAAAATTTCCGGAGGGAGACTCAAAAACCACTCGGGGTGACGAGTGCAGTGCAATGCCACGAAAAATTACAGTTCTGAGCTCTGGGTAGCACTGCAACTGGTATAAGCAAGGGTAGAGCTTACCATCAGTCTCATGGCTTGCCCGTCCTGTCACTTGCTTTCTACTATGACATAGGTTCATCATGTCATATTGCAGACCTATGGTCTGTCTGTCTGACAGATGTTCCTGAAAATATGCCATCACTTTTTGAAGGTCAGAAATCGTTTCTTCTCAATTTAACCCTAAATTATTCAAACAAAGGCGAGTAAAGATTGCATACTATAACACTTTGAATATCATAAAAACATCTATTTACGTATTTGAAGTCTTTCTACTATTATAAAGGTTCACAATGTCATAATTCTGACCTATGGTCTAGTTCAGAAATCGCTTCCTCTCAATTTAATCCTAAATTCTTCAAACCGAGGCGACTAAGATTGCATACACTTGTATAAAGGAAGAGCGATTCTCCGAAGCAGCTTGTATATCGTCATAAACATTTCAAGCTCCAGAATATAAATATCCCAAAAGAACCGGTCGGTCTTGTTTTGCATCCACTTTATTTTCTGCGGGGCCAGACGGATAACCTTGGGAGCCACAGGCTAAATTATCTGTTATTGCTCTATTTATGGTTGTTTTAATTAACAGCGGTGATGTAAGCCAATTAAAATGCATATATGAAGAAAAAATGTTGTTACCTAACAGCTTAGGTACAAAGAGTTGTTATATCTACTTTATCTATTGTAAATAAACTTATTCCGTAGAGTTTAACCACTATTCTGGTATTAGGTACTATAGGTACTTATTTTTCCATAGTACTGTATTCCATTCCCCTTTTTTGCCCTTTTCACATTCTTTCGCGAATAGATTCTTACCACAAGTCATTAATCTCTTGTATTCAGTATTCTTGGTAAGGTTGTAGACAGAAATTTTATGAAATCTCTAAGGATTGCAATATCAGCGCAGCTGAACAGTTTCTTTTATATTTCTTATTCTGCTATTGGTAAAACAGTCCAGCTGCATTTACGTTCCTCATAGGACGTCAGCGATCGATCAAAACTTTATATTATGTTACTCGATAAATCATGAACACGGCGCTAACTCATATTCGTATGTAGTTTAGTATTATCTATCTATCTACTAGTATCTATCTATATATATAAAAGCGAAAGGTCACTCAGTCACTTACTTACTCATCACGATATCTCAGAAACTACAAGTGCTAGGAGTTTCAAATTTTGCATGCGGGTTCTTTTTAGGACGTAGGTGCTCACTAAGACGGGATTTTATGAAATTTAACCCCTAAGGGGGTCAAAAGGGATGAAAACTTTTGTATGAAACTCCTTTGTTTTTGAACTTATAGTTGTGAAAATTTGTCTTTGGATAGGTCATTTAAAATAAAAATGTTGGCCTAATTTTTTTTGATAGTGGTGTTTTAAGAAGGGTATATTTTTTTTAAAGTTCTTTGTTTTTGGAGCTACAGTGATGGAAATTGATAACTGAATAGGTAATTCAAAATAAATAGTGAGGCTTTCAATATTTTTGTCAGCGAGGGATGTAAAAACTACTACATATTATAAACTGTATAGGTCAAATTTCTGTACAATGCAAACTATGCTAAAAACCGAGTCAGGGGATGTAAGGAGTGAAAAATAAGTTCAAATTGTTGTACGGGTTGTTGTACGGACTAATCTCCGAAAAGACTGGACCGATGAAATGATATTTCGTATGGTGGTAGCTTATATCCCTGATCAACATATAGGATACTTTTGATCCCGGTAAATTAAAGAGTTCCCGTGGGATAATTAAAAATCTGTAATTACCGTATCCCGCGACGCCACGCGAGCGTAGCCGCTGGTGGGTCAGCTAGTATATAATATCCCAACAAGCAAAATAATCCTGGCATGTGATTTTATAGTCCTGTTTGGACTTATATGGCTACTATAATGGTTTTAGAATATGCCACCGCACTTATATCAGCATATATTAATCTTGTTTTTACTCAAGTACGCTTACTCTTACAATTTGGACTTATATCGGTATATAGGATCACAATTCATGGCCACTACTGGACTTAACCTCCTATAAGAGCATGTATTAAGATTAATTACTCTCAAGAGGAACTACTCCGACAACCCAGACTTATATGCGCATATAGGATATCGCTTTAAGCGCATTTTAATCTCCAGGCTCCTATATGAGCATATTCGAGGAAAATGTGCACTGAGGAACAATCACTCTTTTTAGTCTTACTTATAGTCTCATATAAGCATTTTTTCTGTGACCAATATAAGTCAATTTAATTTAGACTACTAAAGAGCACTTAGGCAACATGGCGAATTTGTTTTGGTTTTGACACTTACCATTGTAGAACTAAATTAACTTTTATCAAATTTATAGCATACTTGGATAATGTCACCCAAAAATGGCGACGTTTCCTAACATTTTGTTGATAAATAAATGAATACACAAAGTGTTAATAAGCCATTTTAATATGGCGCTTTAAAATTTCAATCGAAACCAAGATAAGGTTCACAGAAAATTCACCTTCCCCAGCAAACAGTCATCACAAATACTATGAACAATAGGATATATTTTTCTACTATGGTTGACAATATTTTCTAGTTATCATATTAATAAATACCACTTACCTTTGCACAAACTATTTAATATTTTTCTACACTGCACAAAACCACACATCGAGTTAATCTCACTTTTTACTATAGTGCATTTATATTGGCATTCCCAGGTAATAGTACACTTGCGTAATCCCAATATACGAGCCATATAATCAAAAGTGGGATGGCTGGGGCCTGATATAATCGCGCTGTAAGCAAAGATAGACTTATAAAATGGGCCCTTTTCCGGGTTTATATGCAGATATAAGTCTCATATAATCCTCAAGAAATCATGGTTCTAGGATAGTTAAAGAACCACTTTTTGCTGGTTGGGATAGGAGCGTGTAAAATGACGTTACGTTCTAATTAGTCTAGTTGAAATAGTAGAAAGGCTTTTAGGGTAATTATCGTACGACAATAGGAGTTGAACGAGTCGAACTGCAGTTGCTGCGGGATAGATTGTTGAACGTTGTGATGTAGTAGAATGAACCTCCTGGACAACTTACCCATTAAGGTGAAGTGGGCTTCTATGTACAATGTACAAACGACTTATATGAAGGTATAAGAAAAAGTTCCTTGGTTTCTAGTGTAGGCGTTGTTCTTAGTATAGGTAGCATGGTGTCTGAATGACTTTTTTTAACCAAAAAGGAAGAGGTTCCATAGAACCTCCTCTTTTTTGAAGTCGGATACTGTCAAACAGAATATTCGACTGTATTTTTTATGCACGTTCACCGATTTCTCCCCCATTTGTGAACAGATTCTCAAAATGGTTTATTATATTATTTATATTTTTTACCGACTTCCAAAAAAAGAAGGAGGTACTCAATTCGACTGTATTTTGTTTTTTGTTTGTTACCTCATAACTTTCTACTGGGTGAAACGATTCTCAAGATTCTTCTTTTGTTTCCCGTGTGGTTCCACTTAAATTTCATCCAATTCGGTCCAGTAGGTTTTGAGATACACTCCAATAACTGAATAGAATGGCAGTCGGTATTATTTTTTTCAAATTGTACTTGTTATTATTTGAAATAGTCTTCCGAGGTAATCTAATTCAAATTTCATCATATTCGGTTAAGCTGTTTTTGAGTATTTCAGTTATTGGACTGTTCCAATAACTGTTTCGCCTATCTTAATGATATCCTTAGACGGTGAATGACAATCGATCCCGTAAGTAGCAAAGGTCCATTTTTTAGTAAAAAAATGAACTTACAAGAACAACTAGTATTAATTGTAGTAGCTGTAGTATACATACCTATACCTACTTATATACTTTGACATTCACAGATTACCTTGTACTCGCAGCTGTCTTTACTTATATTACGTAACCAACAATTCTGTATTCAATGAGTTTACGAACTAATCCTCCTTGAAGCCTACGTAGGTGTGAAAAACTGAATCGGAACAACTCACATGTCAGAGTGAGATAGAGTTATAAAGGAGTGTTGCGTAGGCGCACGAGTTCGCAATCCATTAAATCTATTTCTGTGAACGTAGCCCTAGAAACTTTAAAGTTTATGAGTTCATATGAGACACAAACGATTCATATTACAATTTTTTATATTTCATTCATGTTGAACTTGCCTTTGAAATGTTAGTTCGTCTGGTTCAACTTCGTTAATTCTAATTTGGTAACTAATGGGAAGATGATAGCCATGAGAAATTGGTACCTAATTCAATCTAGTTCTGAATGATGAAACACAAGTGGGTTCTGTTTCTGTCTTACACGTGAAACTGTGGTCAGGCAGCCATCACTCCATGTACTTGCGCGCTATAAGTGCCTACCGCCCAGCCGAGCGGTCTCGGTCCGCCGGCGGAACAAATTCAGTGCGGTTTTCGCAAGCGAAGCGCGCGCACGCCGTTCAATTTTAATAATGCTGTTCGTTCGTACGCGTATTACGATGCCATGTGGTGCCTTATGTGCTGTAGATGGGTGTAAATCAAGCATAAGAAGGGATAAACACCTAGCATTTTTCCATTTACCTGTCAATGAAGAAAGGTAAGTGATAAATTATTACTAGTTTTTGTCGTTTACATTTTTTTCCATTCACATACCGTCATTAGAGACATAATTAAAAGACAGTACCTAGGTGTGCGGACACCGGTATCCACTTAGAATTTGACAGTTTAATAGGATATACTAAGCATTAGCTTGCCTTTCAGACACAGATTTACATAATTTTGTTACATAGAAACGTTATACCACAGAATAATTAATAGTACAAGGTACAGAAGATGCACTCTTCGAAAGAAAACATTCGAATATAAACTGCTAAACTAACAACTGCAATAATGTTCATAAAACATTGCAAAGCACGGACGTGACCTTCAAAAAATGTGCCTACAAGTCCTTGACGCGCTCGTAACGAATCAAAATGCGCTTTAAGTCTGTGTAGCGAGAGTTCTTTTTCTTACGCCCGATGAAAACCTTTGAACAAGCCGCGTCTGTTGTAAGGTTACTTGTTGCGAGAAAACGAATCAAATTTATTAATCTTAATAAATTTGATTCGTGATAATTGGTAGTAGTACAATACACCTAGATATGTACAACTAGTAACTAGATATATTTTTTTATTTTGAAGGCCATCGACTTTTCGCGTGAAAACTTTCGAAAACTGCAGTGTTTATGTATTTTTGTGTGAGAGTGTTACACTCGTTAATAAAATAACTTACGGCTTAGTGCTTTATTTGAAGTCGGTTTTCTTTTTTTAAGGCTTTTTTTTTCATTTCTAGTGAACATCTCCGAAGATCATCATCAAACTAAGAAGTATTATACTTATTTTAAAACGTTCTCCTAAATGTAACAAATCCTTTTCTGAAAACCGCATCGATATCGGTTTAGCCAAACGCGAGATTATCGCGCACAAACATACATACCTACAAACAATACAAGTCAAACATCTCAGTTTGGCCTGTATGTCTGATCACCTCCTTTTTTTTAAGTTGGTTAAATATTTTATAAATGATAAAATTTTTAACTGCCACATAAAAGTCAGAACATATTCACAGTTCTCAATAACATAGATAAAAAGTTATGTTAATTTAATTTTATCGAAGAGGCAGCCCTGCGATTACTGTGGAATCGCGCGGTGCGAAGCAATCACTGCTGTACGCTTGAGCATTTAGGCGCATTTTAGCATACAGTGGTTGTTGACGCGAGGGAGTAGGCTATTATCGTAATAGGTATTGGAAATTTTCTACTGAGTGAAGTATCTGTTCTTATTTAGTAATCTGTGCTGTGGTTTAGTAAACTCGGATTATCCGTACCACCGGAAGTTGCGCGGCTATTTCTAGAAGTTGTACAGAAATTGCGAAAGCCTGAGGCGTTATATTCAGAAGTTACGAAGATATGAATCCTTTTCAATTTGGGAATTGACGAGAAATTGTAACCAGGGTTACATAAACGTCTTGATGTGTATCATTATTGTCCACCGTATACAGAAGCGTGCAGTCGTCCGCGCGCATTTATATCAGGCACTTTGTACATATGTTTTCCGTACCTCAAAAGGAAAAGAAACCCTTATATGATCACTTTGTTATTTATGTCTGCCTGTCTGTCAAGTAGGGTTGTCATCTCTTAATATTGGCAACCAGGGCAAGACGCGTGAAAACCCCGGATTTTAGAGCCCAGCCCGGAATTGTCATTAGGTTTTTTAAACATAGTGTATAAAAAATTGTCATAAATCACTTTTGTATCTATTTTCAGACCTTAAAATACAATTTAGTTATCTTTTATCATCATTTTAATCTTTAAATGTAATTTTAATGTATTCAAAACAGAATCATATTACAATTTTTTTATTACATGTTTGTTACTAATTTTGTTAATTTTAAATTTGTTAAAGTTAGAATTTTTTACTTTAAGCTTAAATCTTGAAATATTTAAACCCGGATTACAAATGAACTTTTTCTCAGGAAGACGTAGAGATATATAGTTGATATTTGCATCAAATAATAGGGCCTACGGTATCATTCAGCTGTCGAGAAAATATCATTTATAAGCGATGAAAATATATGACTTTTCATGTACATTTAATTTTGCATGGGAATCAAAACCCATTTTAGGCCTTTATTAATAAACGTTGCGTAAACATAGATTAGGCGTAACATGCTTTGTCTTGCTTTCACGCGTGACATTTACTGCAAGCGAAAAATTGACAGATAGATGTTTTAACTACTCCGGGTTTACTACAAGTTTATTAATAAGGCCGATATAGTGTAAGTACCTACTTCCCGTTGAACTAGATTAATTAAATATGACAAGAAGCAATGTCTTACAGAACAGTTTATAGGGGAAACAATCTTAAAAACGTAAATAATACTTACGTAGTTTAATAATAATAAGTTTTTTCTTTATTTTCTCGGATTTCATCCAGTACTTTACAAAAGCATAAGTGGGGCTGTAGCCTACACTAGGCCTGTTTGGTATAAAACATACATAAAAAATAGAAAACATAAACAAAATTTGGGATGAAGGTGAAATGGCTATTGCAAAAATTGGTAACATAGTAGGGCTATTGACATGAACTCTTAATTGATAAAGGGTACTGAATAGACTATGGCACCTACCAATTTTAGTCTCTTGTTAAGGCAGGTGGTGACTTGCTACCCATTAAACGGCCACATAAGGACCACCATCAATGGTGACAAAAGGGGTAACGTTGTGTGGATGGCCAAAGGGTGTCGAGAGGTGTGCTGCGGTTTCACTAGAGCGACTACTGGCGTTATGCCCTTTAACACTTCCAGCGTTGGAGCTTTTTCGTACTTGCTCTTGCGTCTCCACCCCAGACAGTCAATTAAGGCAAGCCGGGGTCAGCGGTCTCATTTAGCCCCAGAGAGAATCAGGGTCCACGGTGGCGCTACTCACTGACGGCAAAACAAAGCCGCCCCTGCGGTAAATGTCAATTTACTATTATAAACCGCAAATAATAAGCGGTAGCAATAATCGTGTAAATTTCTTTTAGTTATAGCAATAATGTTAGATGCTTTCATAATAAACAAAGAAGAATTTTCTAAAGTTTGTTGAAGGTTAAAAGTTTAGGGAAAGATATTCAACCAAGAGATGATACGGCCGTATGAAAGTGGCTTTTCTTCGCTAATGTTGCTAAAATTACATCTTTTGAATGGCGTCTTTATATCATAACGAAGTTTAAAATAACGTTCCGAAACCACATTCCTTGCACCAATAAAAGTTTATTTACGTTCACAACTGCCGATCTGGAGCAGGAGCTTAGTCGGTAACAGCGGAAAGTGTGTGAATCTAGATTGAAGAAACTCTAAGAACCGGAATGTGCAATTTACGATGTACTCTGTGAATAAATGAAACTATTAAAATACCAGATCATAGTAAACGAATACCATAGTAAATGAATACCGTTGTAAATTAATACCCTAGTAAGTAAATACCATTAAATGAATACGATTTTAAATTAATACCATTGTAAATGAATGCAATATTAAATGAATAACGTAGTAAATAAATACCGTTTTAAATTAATACCATTGTAAATGAATACCATTTTAAATTAATACCATTGTAAATGAATGCAATATTAAATGAATTACGTAGTAAATAAATACGTTTTAAATTAATACTATTGTAAATGAATACCATATTAAATGAATACCATTTTAAATTAACACCATTGTAAATGTATACATATTAAATGAATACCGTGGTAAATGAATACCGTTTTAAATTAATACCATTGTAAATGAATACCATTTTAAATTAATACCATTGTAAATGAATGCAATATTAAATGAATTACGTAGTAAATAAATACGTTTTAAATTAATACTATTGTAAATGAATACCATATTAAATGAATACCATTTTAAATTAACACCATTGTAAATGTATACATATTAAATGAATACCGTGGTAAATGAATACCGTTTTAAATTAATACCATTGTAAATTAGTACCATTGTAAATGAATACCATATTGAATGGTATTCATTTAATATGGTATTAATTTACAATGGTAAATGAATACCATATTCTGCCGACTTCCAAAAAAAAGGAGGAGTTTTAGGAGGTACTTACTCAATTCGATTGTTTTTTTTTTATGTTTATTACCTTTTAACTTTCGATAGGGTGAACCGATTCTCAAATTTATTTTTGTTTGAAAGCTGTTGCTTCCCGTGTGGTCCCATTTAAATTTCATCAAATTCGGTCTAGTAGTTTGTGAGTTACGCTCCAATAACTGATTTTCACCAAAGTATTAGAATGGAAGTCAGTATAAAATTTTTCAAATCGCACTTGTAAATGAATACCATAGTAAATGAATACCATAGTAAATATGGTAGCCGGCCGCGACTAATAAAGGACCGCAGATCGAGTTCAATAGCTTACCTTGGCAAGATTTAGGCTAATGAGTGACCCAGATTTTGAGTAAACATGACACGAACATTATGCATTGCCAAAAATAAAGAAAATGCATGTCTGTGTTGCTTCGTGAAATTAATTTCTAAAGAAATAAGTTCTTGTAAAACATCGTGTCGGTTCTGTACTAGTCGGGAAAAATATGACGAAACTAGATTTTTTGGCCAGAACCGAAACCTTTAAAATATGAAGTTTAAAAATAGTAGTTCGGAGAGGTAGTAAAAAGAAAGGCATCAGTGAATAAAATTGCACCAGTGACAGAAAATATAAACGTTTTTCCGCTACTTCAGTCGTTCCTTCAATGGTTAGGACTGTGACCTCACCATAAAGTCTTCTTACTGTTTCTGTCCACCTGTTCCAGTCTTTAGCTACGTTGATTGGCATATCCAACTTCTGCACCACCTGGTTGGACATCATTTCGTACTTCGGGGTATAGGTCTTTTGCAGACGGATAGAATTAATCTGTCGGTTATCATTAGCTTTACCAGGCTGTCAGAAATTCTAAGGGACTAAATTCTTGCATTATCCCTTGAAAGCAGTTGCTTTACAGCCATTTAACTCCGTATATTTTCATCATTAGGATAGAAGCCAAGCTCAGTTGAGATTTCATAATTTCCATATTATTTTGACCATCACGCTCTGATTTTCCGCAGAGACCGTAGCACATACAATTGCGCAAAAGTATTCGTATCGCAAGCGTCGACGCGTCACACTTCCGCGTACAAACTATGAGTTATCTGTGTCACAGTTGCCCACACATGGCAGTTTGTACTGTTACACGTGAACGGCACGTTACGTACACTTACGCAGTTATTCGTGCTAGCTACAGGTATGTATACTAAGGTACTCGTAACATTAGCATACGCAACTTCACGTCCACTTAAATTTCCAATTAACATTCAATTTATTCCAATGATGCTAATCGCGCCGATCTGTTGACCATTAACGCGATGACCTAGGTCATTCGTCATCCTTTACCTATACATAGAATATGTACCAGTGGCTCGTAATTCCGAGTAGGTGGATGCAATCATCACGTCTGACGGACAATTGTTATTAATGTGGTTTTCACCTCGTAGAAATAATAAAAAAACTACTTTATTTAAACTAGTTCCTGCTTACAGGAGAATAAACCCAGCAGGCCTTAAGACGCGGTCCAACCCCAATTTTAAAATAATTTACGATGCTTTACGTAAGGTTGAAAATAGCTTGTTAGATTCGACGATGTAATGCGAAAATGCATTAATTTTGTACGTTTTCTTTATATTTTTCGATATATACTACTACAATTGAAAAACTGCTGGGTACTACTTTAGCACTATATGTTGGCTATGTATTACCTAAAAAATAATATAGTGTTATCGCTGAAAATTCTGAGAGTTTGGACGTGAAAGTTTATTTTTATGGACCTATTTAGGTTTTTTTTCTGCAGAGAGCGAGTAATATTTATGAATTCTGTTCGGTTATTATTCTTTGCCTTTTTCTTTTCTAACCTAAGTATTTTTTTTTTATAGATTATTATCTATCTGTTTTCGTTACACTAGATGTTTAAAGATTCGGCTTTTTACTATTATCAGGATACGACCGCGCCTTAAGAGGATTGCATAGCTAGTACTTTCCATATACTAAAAGAAAAAAACTCTTTTCTACCTCTTAACATTTTCCGATTTCAGTGATTTTTATTTCATGGATACATCACATTGTTTACTATGCCCGTACGTTTAGATTTTTTCAGTTTTTTAAGTTCTAAAAAAGGAAATGTATGGTACTTTGAAATACTGAAAAAATCAAAACGTACGGGCATAGTAAACAATGTCATGATTCCATGAAAAAATATCACTGAAATCGGACAATGTTAAGAGGTAGATAAGAGTTTTCTCTTCTGGCATGGAAAGTACTAGCTATGCAAATTATGCAATCCTCTTAAATTCTCAAAAGAAATAAGCGTCCAATAGAGCAAAGATTTGGATACTAAGTCTTGTAAATAATCTATCGATATCGATGAAATCTGACTATAGACATCCCAGAGAATCCCACTATCCCACTAATATTATAAATGTTAAAGTTTAGGGATGGATGGATATCTGGAAGTTTGTTACTCAATCACGCCAGAACGGCTGAACGGATCTGATTGAAATTTGGCAAAGTGATAGATTATAGTCTGGAATAGCACATAGACGACTTTTTGATCATCATCATCATCAACATCTATCACCATGTGGTTGAGAAAGCCTTGAGCCAAATTCTTGAACACAGCATAGGCATAACAAGATCTCCGCCTACGTCTAGATCGTAATGATGACTTATTTTCTGTCAATAGAGTTCTGTCAAAGATGTGTCAGTTTCTGATAGCGTAGTCAAAAGCACGCAATGATTTTGACAGTTCGATACATTAGACGTGCTCGGCGATAGAGTCGGCATGTCAAACATCTTTGTTGTTCAAGCGACTGTAGTCGAACGATTCCGCCATCACCACGGAGGAGAAACATCAGTCTAGCGGTCTTGAGTGAATCGTACGCAATACTTACATGATATTTTTAAACACAATACAAATAGTTTCACCTATATATCCTCGAAGGGGTATGCAGCGATATTTTAATAGGATATTTTTCCTCATCATCACCATCCATCACCACGGAGGTGAAACCGCGGGGCGATAACATAAGCCTAGCGTTCTTGAGTGAATCGATACTTTTGCCTTTAAAATCCTCGAAGGGGTAAGCAGCGGAGTTTTCAACGCCTACGTTTCGCCATATATGTTTTTGGTCATGCGATCATGTAACAGAGAATGAGCCTTTTGCCATCTAAGAAGCACTGTTCCAGTCTCCGGACTGACTGTTATTAAGAAAATCTTTCTTGTTCAGAAAAACCCAATAACTGTCCAACCCGGGGATCGAACCCATGACATCGAGGTTCCAAAACGACACTTCCACCACTACACCAAGACCAAGCGAGCGAAGCCGCTGGCGGGTCAGCTAGTATAATATAAAAAATAATAATACATAATAATGAATATATTACTCGCTGCCACATAAATTAAAAGTCTGATATAAATATATATATAATAAAAATAAAAATTATATAATTATGAATATATTACTCAATGCAACATAAATATAATATACTCTAAGTAACTACTTAGTATTCACTTGGTGGTAAAAGCGTGAAAGGGATCATTTGATTCCAGAATCCAACTTCTACTATTTACCTATTTACTCTCTTTGCCTCGCCATTGTCTAAAGGCCTATTCAAACTTGGGCGTTATTCGCTGCCGCGAGCGATAGGGAAATCCGAAAGGCTATGCGTTAATTTTACTGTTCACACCAAAGCACAACCAAAGCGGGTATCTCTACCGCGCGCGGTAGATTCGTTGGCAACGGTTAGCGGGACGGCGGAACTAGTTTCGGCTACAAGAGAAATTACCGCCTCACTAGGCGGTACAAGTTTCGCTGCAGTTATGGAACTTCATACTATTTACCCATCGAGTTCCGCGTGGTATTTTACGCTCAGGTCTGAATAGGCCTTAATACACATAAAGCTATTGTATTGTTTACAAAACTGTTGATCTCCTTGTTATTCTAAATCGACTTGACACAAAAACATGAACTTATGGGTATGACCTCTCAACGTTGTCTTTATTCAAGATATTACAATAAAGATAACAGTAATGTAGATCCAGTGTACTTGACCGCCGCGGATGACAGCTGCTGGCTGGTATTTACTTGTATGATGTCATAGTAACAAGAACTCGTTTACTGACATTGGATGGGACTGTATTAAATTGGTGATCATTTTAATAGTGATTTTGACAGTGTCCGCGACATCGCACTTGGCAGTAGCACCACAGAATAAATAATAGTATGTACTAACACGGTTGAAGAGAACTAAGTAAATATAAACACTAATAACAAATACAATAAAAATTTTTTTATACCGACTTCCATTCTATTAAGTTATTGACGCTAACTCAAAAACTACTAGACCGAATTTAATGAAATTAAAATGGGACCACACGGAAAGCACTATACGAACGAGAAAGCACACACGGAATCGGTTCACTCAGTCGAAAGTTATGTAACAAACATAAATAAAAAAAACAGTCGAATTGAGTACCTCCTCCTTTTTTGGTCGGTAGATAAATAATGATGATTATTATTATCGTGTTTTTATTTCTCGACATGTAATATAATTTATGTATGTAATTATGACCAATGAAAGGCCAGGTCAAAAGTACCCTAAACCGACGCTTATGTATGAAAGGATTGATGAGTATAGATGAAGAGAAAGAGATATGTCAGGATCGTAGTAAGTGGAAATCCGTGGTCTCTGCCTACCCCTACGGGAAAGAGGCGTGATTTTATGTATGTATGTATGTAATTATGACACACATTATTATTATGATATGACTATATGATATTTCAGTAAATACTATATAATAAATTCATCGCCTTGAATTACCTCCTAAATCTCTTTCCTTAATTAAATTGTCTGCGATCTTTCCAGTACGATACTGTTTTCCAAATAACTTATGCACTTCAACGTGGAAATGCAGCCATTACTTTGGGCACTTTTCCTTCAACAAATTGTTTAGTAAATTTTTGAATGCTTTTTTAACCTTCCTCCATTATTTTGTGTTACTTTATTAAATCTACATACATATTCAGGTTACTCACCTTGATAAAGGAAACAAAAATATGAGGATTTTATTCCTTTGGTAAGTCAGTGTGTAATGCTAGGAAATAAAATGCCTTAGATTGAATCCAGGCACGGTTGGAAAACAGCTTCATTATATTTATATATGTACCTAAATGAGTATGCAAGCCTCGCCCTCTGCCTCGTAAACCGGTCTTGTCCTCAGTAGGAAATAGTTCAGCGCTGCTTATCTCTAGACTAAGGATAAACTACAAACTACAACTCGTATGTTTTCCTCGCAAATATTTAGATAGTCGTGCCGTTCCAGTTTAAGTTTATGTGAGATAGGGAATTAGGGACGTTGCTTGATACATTTTATATGCTACTTACCTATATTGACAGACCGGTTGGCGCAGTTAGTAGCAACCAAAGATTATAATAACAGGAACAACAACAGGCAAAGTAGCAACCCTGCCTTCAGAGCCGCTGGTCCCGGGTTCGATACTGGACAGGTCAAAAATGTGTGTGTATAATATGTCTGTTTGACCTGTGTCTGGGTATATATGTATATACCTAAATAATACGTATGTAATCAGTCATCAGGTTACATTGTACAGGCTCTGCCTAGTTTGGGACCTGAAGACCTTGTGTGGATTTTGTCCCATATTATATTATTATTATACTACTGTCTAACATATATAACATATTACAAGTGAACATATACTATTACTATACTACTCTACGTGATCGAATCAGAAATGAGGAGATCCGTAGAAGAACGAAAGTCACCTACATAGCTCAGAAGATTAGCCAGTTGAAGTGGCAGTGGACAGGGCGAATAGCACGCAGAACAGATGGCTGATGGGGCCGAAAGGTTCTGGAGTGGAGACCACGGACCGGCAAGCGTAGCGTAGCTCGTCCACCGACACGGTGGACAGACGACCTGAGGAAGGTTGCAGGACGTCGTTGGATGCAGGCCGCTTCCAACCGGTCCTTTTGGAAAATCTTGGGGGAGGCCTATGTTCAGCAGTGGACGTCCTACGTCTGAGATGATGATGATGATGACTGTCTAACTAAAATAAATACAAAATTACATATAATAATCTAATAGTTAATAAGAACAATATTTAAAACACTACCCACACATTAAAAACCAGTATTTATATTGAACTAAGTACTAAATATGATTACAAAAATCCAAATTTTTTCTATAATTATCTCATAGTAGTAGATAACTGTTTTCTTGGGCTTATAAATTTCAATAATTTAAAAATGTACGCTTAAGTTGTTTACAATGCCAGCTTTTATATTGAACTACCAAAACTATGGTTAAAAAAACTTTCTAAAGAAAATTTTCTATATTCTTCATTGGACCTCGGACACCACTTAAGGGTATCGTTGCTCTCTATAACAAATGCATGAAACCTGGGCCGATAGGCCTCAAGGCCTACAGCTCAGTAACTTCGTAGGTGGATGGATACACATGCGGCTAGCAAGTGACACAAATAAATGTATAGGTGCTACATCTCGTGATGTGTAATAGCTGCTGTTGCTGAAGACGATTGCGCGTTTTCGTCTTGCTCATACGCGCCTATTGCAAAGCTTTCTCGTGCCGCATGCACTGTTGATAAACTGAATGATGACTGAACGATGAATCACTCATTAGCAAATAAAGAGGTGCATTCACCACAGCACAGTGTTAATTGTTGGAGGAATCGTTGTCCGATGTCTGAGATGTAAAGGTTCTGCCAAACCAGAGCAAGGGAGGCGTGGGAGCGTTTACAAAGTGGGAACGGACGCGAAGGGCGAAACTTGTACTCACGGATCTAGGAAGGGAGGAACGAGGAAGTCTCCCTTTCCATCTGAGAATATGCGACCTGGGCTGGGGCCTTACTATTAGCTTTTTAAAACCATGCCATTTCCGTGCAGTTCTTAAACCTGGCTTTTTCGAATGAAATCATACCATGACGGTTTTTTTTTAGGTGAAATAATCCACTACGCGCGGCCAGTGCGGGTTGGTGGATAGGCTAGTGGCCAACCCATGTCGAAGTTTTAAGGTCGCCCGAAGGTATTCGACGTAGTCATGTTCTCCTAAGACAAACAACCGGGACCGTGCCATTCAAAGCACGGAAGCGCTCAGTTGAATAATGCCGCTAGCGTCCATCCAACTCATGGAGATCACCAAGTCAAGCTCCGCTTCAGGCGCTTCAATGGCAAATACAATATAGTACGTAAACATTGGATTGCGGTGTAGGATGCTTTAGGCAGTAAAATTGCAACTCTATACAAGGTTGCAAAGCAGAAAACTGTTATACCTACGCCGATTAAACGTCATATAGTTCCCAATTTAATCTTTTAAGTATGATGGACGATGTAACCTCACCATACCATCACATAATGTCTTAATATAAGCTATGGATACAACCTGTGGGTAACACTACATTAGAACAAGGCGGGTGTTGTCTGCCGCTAGCATGCAGACGCTGCGTCGGTGTAGTTCAGCCTTAATCTGAAAGCCAATCCAACACATACCTACATCGCTCAACTTATCGCACCGCAGATGCACCCTTGACCGCTATTCGACTGCATTACATCATCTCCGCCGTTCTTATTTTATTTCGCGAACCGAGAGCGGCCACAGTGTTTATTGTAGTTTCTCCTACAGTGGTTTCTTTAACTTTAGATGTTTTTGTTTTGCATGTGGTATGGAGTTCTCGGAAGAATGTTCCTAAGCACACTTTGTGAGGATGCCTGTTTAAGGTAGCGAGGCGTTTTGCGTAAATAAGCACCCTAATTTGGTGGTTATTTGCGTACAAAGCAATGATAATATAACTCAACGTTGATCTTTACGAATAAATAGAAAGAAAGAAAATACAATTGAAGTGTCTGTTTTGAATGTTCAACAAACAGCTGTTTACTAAATGCATATTACTATATGTACTTACATACATTCGGTACTTATAACAAAACGGCTGCAACGATTTTGAAAGTAATTTCACTTGGAGATAGCTGATGTTAAAATAATCATTAAAACATTTATCCAATTTATGTATGTGGTTTCGTATCTCGTAGACCATGCGATTAAAACAGCGGGTGGGTGTCAGATAGTATTAAATTACACGTAATGTTGCGCCGAAATTGTTACATAACTAGTTTTTCTTCAAGTACGTACGTGTCAGTATCACCTACTTACTCAGTATAATATTTCAAATTTGGTGAGAAACCGTAGGTTGAAAATGTTGGAATCTTTACCAAAAATCTTTACCTTCAGGCCCTTACCTTTTTTGGTCAAACAACAAGGTTTGTACTAAAAACACAATAATATTTAAAACAGGTTATATCGTGCAGTAATAAACTAGTACCCATATCTCCGGAGACTTAAAAAAGTGGGTTGGTTTGACAAGATGTAAATATACATTTGTACCCGGCTACATTATGTGTTGCGTTTTTATTGATTTATAAAAATAACGATACTCTTGCATTACAATTTTAGAGAGAAAAATTCACATCCTCAGACGGAATTCGACCCGCGAACCGTGTATGGATGGATAATGCTGTCAAGTTGTTCAATAGAATATATTGTTCAGTCACTTTACGACGCGACGGTTATTATAATCATATAGAGGGTTAAAATTCGATGCTCGGTAAACCTCGGTGGCCTAGTGGTCATGGTGTCTGACACGTCTGAAGACACGGGTTCGGATCCCGTCTGAGGGTGTGAATATTTCTCTCTAAAACTGCAATGTTTCATATCGCTAAGCAGGCGTTAGTGTTTTAAAAAATCATATCATAAAAAAGATACTTTCGAACTTTATCTAAGCTTAAATTTACTGTAGTCACTATCATGTCAAATTAAATTAAATCAAGTCATATCGGAAAATGTGTTCAAGTAGGCGTTATAATGTATTCGAATACCACAATGTCATCGTACAAAAATGCCCAGCCATAAGGCTCCACCGGCGAAGGTGCGTAGGCGCATTGCGTCATCCATTCATGGAAGAGACGCAGTAACTGGTATTGCATCTGTTGTACCGCCCACTTTGCTCTTTACTAGATTTGTATTTGTTTATGGGGAAGCAGGATTATTTCTTAATACAGCTTAACTCGTCGTACTTGCTTATGATGAAATAAAACGAACTTGCATCTAATTAGGTAGTCACCTTTTATTTATTTATGCATCCGGCTCGAAGGACCACATGGTAATGTATTTGCCAGAATACAAACACTAAATAACACATTTTCAGTTGTACAAATGTGCAGCTTCGTGCAAACGTTTCGTCTGAAGTCGCAATAATTAAACATTATATTAATGAATAGTTGTAAACGCCTTGCAATTCTAAATACTTCTTTACACTATAAAAGCAATTAGCTAATAGCCACTAAGTAAGCCTCTTTCTAAAGATTTGTCCATCTAACTGTTTCATAATGATCAGGTAATTTATTATATTGCTGTAAATATATCGAGGTTGAAATAATAAGTTTTAGGTTTGGTAGTAAGACATTTAGATAATCCAGCTTGGCTAAGGCTGTACATTTATTATTTCTCAACATTTTGTATTACAGAAATGTTGTATAGTCCTTCCTATACCGTGATAATTAAAACAAAAAGAAATATGAATGGAACTGACGTATATTTACGTCTCTGGGACGCAAAGGGTTAAGAATAACAGAAACGGAAATGTCATTGGATCGCAGAAACTAATGCATTCTGTTACATGAACCATAAAGTCTTTTTTTATTATTATAACTAGCCTCCACATACTCCAGGGTCCGTGCATTATTTGAGTTTTTGTTTTACAAACTTATCCTAATCTAAATATAATTAAAAAAGAGAGTCCAGCCAAAGAACCTAGATAATGTTTACACAGATTTGAACATTGATACCCCGATAAACAAACAAGAGTAATGGTTTCTCTTAGCGGAAAAATATTAAGCACAAGTAAATAAAGCATTAACATGACATGTAGCCGCGAAAGGTAATCCTTTGAACAGCGCTTTCAGGAACCCTCTCTTTTATTTTATATATTTTCCTTTTCTTGACTGCACATCCCACAAATAATAATAAAAACAATATTTTTTTTTCTTTTTTATACCGAACTGGATAGCACTTGACCACTATCTCATCTGATGTTAAGTGATGATGCGATCGATGATGGAGCGCGCTTACCCAGAAGATACCTATGCACTCGTGTTTTGAAGACCCCCATATCGTACTATATATATATATATATATATATATATATATATATATATATATTTCTGGAAGCGTGTTTGCGTGCCTTTCTGGAGTCTACTTTTCGCCTTCCCTACAATAGAAATGTCCCTCCAAAACCCCTTATTTCGTGAGTTTAATGTGATATAAGTACTCGTATAATGGAATAAACATACATAATATTAGGGGAACACACTGCCTTCTGCAACACAGTAATATACTAAAGCAGTAGGCAGGGTTCCAACTAATAATTTTATATATGAACAAGAAATAAACATTTCGTATTTGTATTTGTAAAATGGTTGGAAGTACAAATATTATATCAGGTAAATAAACCGTGAGTGTCATGTAATTTGCAAGTCAATTAACTCGTGCGCTTATCATTGTTTCATTAGCTGTACGTAGGTAGGTATACAATGTAAAGTTATTATAATATGTGTTCACCTAGTATAATAATAATAGCATTTATTTAACAATCTTACATATGGCTACCAACTAACACTGCGGTCCCAATTGGCCATAATCGATATTAGCGCGATAGAAGTCGGTCCCTTTCACCGTGAGCGTGATTACGATGGCCCACGCTACGTCATCGATGACGTCTTAACTGCCGCCATATTGACGATTACATGAACCATGCTCTACACTATAATCGTCGTGAGCGTTCTGTCAAAAGTGACAGGTGTTTGTTTATGTCTACAATGTATTTACTGGTGTCCCTTCTTTTTGATGTAAAAGTTGTAAAAGTCGGTCCATCCATTCCATTATTTCTTTTTAATCCACACACCACATAGTTAACCTTCACACTATGCACGATATTTTTATGAATTTGTTTTTCGCGCGCAAATGGTTCGTTATTGCTACAACTTTGGTCCGAATTAACAACACGCTTACAGTGCCATGAGCTGTCGAAATCGCGATATTTGTCTCGGACCAGCTTTGGTAGACGATAGCACTGTGAGCAAAATTATCGCAAAACGGACCACGGCATAAGTAATTATGAAGCAACACATTAAACTTAAATATTATGGATTATTTGACACGATTGTCTTGCGATTCCGCAAAGGCATCTCCTAAAGCTTGCCACTCTTTCCGATTATGGGTCATCCTCTTCCAAGTAACTCCAGCTACTTTCCGAATATCGTATATCAATAACCACCTACTACGTATCAGAAAATGATAATAAAACCTATTTTTTAATTCGCTCATTAGATGCTAACAAAATCCACTTAATATTCATAGTGAATTTAAGTTAGTTTGCCTATCTTGCAGAATCACACTAATATTAATTATTATCACCACAGTATTGTGTCGAAAGCTGAAGATAGGCCACAAGGACCGGTTGAAAGCGGCCTGCATCCAACGTCGTCCTGCGACCTTTATCAGTTCGTTCGTCCACCTTGTTGGTGGACAAACTAATGCGCTTGCCCGCGGTCCGTGGTTTCCACTCCAAAACCTTGCCTCACCGGCCATCCGTTCTGTGTGCTATGACTCTGTTTACTACAGATTTAATTGGCTTACGTTCTGGGCTGTGTCGGTGACTCGGTTTCGTTCGCCTACGGACCTCATTTCGGATTTGATCACGTAGTAAAATTCCGAGCATAGCCCTCTCCATAGCTCGTTGTGCGACATTGCAATGAAATGGATGCGAAGTTACCTGTACGTGGCTGGATGGATGGAAGGATGTTTGTTACTCGTTCACGTGAAAATTACTAGACAGAATTGTTACATTTTTTAACACAGCTATAGATGATGATCTAGCTGACCTAGCTAGAGTAACACAACGCTATATTTAACTTGCTTCTCCGTTAGTATGTTTCTTTTCCGATATATACGAGTAGCTATTTTCCCCGTCAAGTTATTTTTAGACCCTGAAGTAGTGCCAATAACATTAAAGATAATTGAACCACTTCTTAGGAGACCAAAACAATAAATATAAGTCCTTATAATCATCTAAATCAGGAGGTACCTATCAGTTTATGATTCACTCTGAAGATCAGAAACTTTTCTCTGATAATTTAATATTATAGTAAAATATACAAGAACTCTTACTTTACTATATTTTCCTATTATGCGTTAAATGAAAGATAATTAGTGTAATACAATCAAGCCATGCCGTGTCTACAAAAACCCTTTGATGAACCTTTAGATAGAACAAGTTATTTTTAACAAAGCAGATGTAGAGTTGCGAGAAACATCTTTAATATTCATCCAAAATACAGACATTTTAATTTTTTATCTGTTATACGCTAGAAAATAGAGTGCATTTTCGTTTGTGAACTGTGTTCGGTGAAGATAAGTTTATAGTGGTAGCATTGATAGGTGCAAATGAGAGGTTTGTGGTTACGTCAGCGCGCGCCTGGTGGTTTACTGGTATCCTGCTAATTTTATATACAGATCGCGCGGCGAGAGTTTGGCTTTGACCGTTATTGCGCAGAAGTCAAAAATTGGGTATCACAGGGTGGCTAGAGGGACGAAGGACTCTTGTCTCTCTCTGTCACATGGCGCGACAGTACCCATGCGCAGTAATCCCCTCCACCCGAAGGTCAAAGCCAAACTCTCGCCGCGCGATCTGTACGTACATTAAATGTGACCTAGAGAAGTGCACAGATTGGCTGATTTCGACTGAGAGACCTAGTTTACTAGGTGTTTAGTCCTGGGTTGTTCTTGGGATTATTAGCTGAGTTCGACTGAGAGACCTAGTTTACTGGGTGTTTAGTCCTGGGTTGTTCTTGGGATTATTAGCTGAGTTCGACTGAGAGACCTAGTTTACTGGGTGTTTAGTCCTGGGTTGTTCTTGGGATTATTAGCTGAGTTCGACTGAGAGACCTAGTTTACTGGGTGTTTAGTCCTGGGTTGTTCTTGAGATTATTGGCTAAGTTCGACTAAGAGGCCTAGTTTACTAGGTGTTTAGTCCTGGGTTGTTCTTGGGATTATTAGCTGAGTTCAACTGAGAGACCTAGTTTACTGGGTGTTTAGTCCTGGGTTGTTTTTGGGATTATTGGCTGAGTTCGACTGACATACCTAGTTTACTGGGTGTTTAGTCCTGGGTTGTTCTTGGGATTATTAGCTGAGTTCGACTGAGAGACCTAGTTTACTGGGTGTTTAGTCCTAGGTTGTTCTTGGGATTATTAGCTGAGTTCGACTGAGAGACCTATTTTACTGGGTGTTTAGTCCTGGGTTGTTCTTGGGATTATTAGCTGAGTTCGACTGAGAGACCTAGTTTACTGGGTGTTTAGTCCTGGGTTGTTCTTGAGATTATTGGTTAAGTTCGACTAAGAGGCCTAGTTTACTAGGTGTTTAGTCCTGGATTGTTCTCGGGATTATTAGCTGAGTTCGACTGAGAGACCTAGTTTACTGGGTGTTTAGTCCTGGGATGTTCTTGGGATTATTGGCTGAGTTCGACTGACATACCTAGTTTACTGGGTGTTTAGTCCTGGGTTGTTCTTGGGATTATTGGCTGAGTTCGACTGTGAGACCTAGTTTATTAGGTGTTTAGTCCTAGGTTGTTCTTAAAAAAGTAAAAAAAAAATTGGGGGGTCGGGGATTTTTTAGGCCAACTTGTATTCTCCAAGTGGTCCCCCGAACACGCTCATTTGGTTTGTCGGTCCCTCTACCAAACACCCTATATAAGAGTACTTACAACATCAATTCCCTTGAAACATTTAATCATCCAAGGTTTTCTACATTACCCAAGAATAAACAAAACAAACTTATTGTTATATTGAAATGTTTATTACAAGATTCATACAATTTAGTCACAAATAATCGAGCCAATTTGATTAGTCATGACCTATGTGATGACTCCCCTGTTCCATAAAGTACAAACATGATCTAAATCCATTCATAGTTAGCAACATCACAGAGTAGAAGTCACGAGTCACGACATTAAACTATTTATTATATTTTTAATTAAAACTACTGTTAAGTAATAAAGTGCATAAAATACTATAGAAGACTAGCTGGTGATAAAAGTGCATCATTCCCAACAAGTTTGTAAGTTTAGTTGTGATTTGTTAATACATGGTTATTGATTACATAGCAGGGAGCAATTCAACATATCTGACTTTGGTAAGATAGACATTACAAAATATCTAAGGAAACATTACCACAGGATATCTTATAATAACCATTATTGCAATTTTAGAGAGCGAAATTCACATCCTCGGACGGGTTCGAACCCGCGTCTTCCGACAATCCGTGTCAGACGCCATGACCACTAGGCCACCGAGGCGATCCGTCCAATCATCGAATTTGAACTCAGTGTATGCAATGATGTTTTAGATAAGCTGAGGCTCATTGATTTTAACCGTCATATCGGGACGGTTGCTCTTTCCCCATATGACGGTTAAAATCATTGGAAGACATACACCCAGTTCGAATCCCGTCCAGGATGTGAATTTCGCTCTCTATACACGCTCAGTATAAAGTAATGGTTCCTATCAGATATTCAGTGGTGTAATGGTATTTCAACAATTCTATTTATATTATTTTTATTTCTTGATAGCATAATGATCCAATCGAAATATATTTTTTTCAACTACATAACCTTCGCATTGATGTCGCAACCCTTCATATTTTTTTTATAATATGATTTTTAAGCACTAACGCCTGCTTAGTAAAATTATATATACCTAATTAAAATAATACTAATTCTTAGGACGAGATTTGATGTTAATTTTTCCCTCTAAATGTTTGTTATCGCTAAGCGGGCGTTAGTTCTTTAAAAATCATATTAGGTATATAAAAGAAAAAACTATTATGTCTAAATTCGGCCCAAAGAAAATGACACGAACGATCACCCATCCAAGTAGTGACCGCAGCAACGTTTGAACTGTTAAGAATGAAACGTTACGAAGCACATCTAGTTGCATAATAATTAATTAGATTCATTTATTAAAAAGAAAATACTTTTTGTGAGCCTGGACTCCAGACTGCCTGATTTTACAACGTATATTTTAGTTCCGATTTTTTTGGAGCATTGCAGTGGTGGCGTTGCGACTGAGTTTGATTCGAACTAAAAGGAGTTTTGCCTGCAGCGAAGTTACATTGTTGGAAAGTATAATTTACAAGTATTCAACAAAATATAAGCTTAACTGGTAGGTATATACCTACCTACACAATTTTCAAACAGGTGTTGCCCTCGGAGCGCCAAATTTGGCTGTGTTGACTGTATGTCATGGTTCCCATTCGTAAGAAATGACAACTGGCTTGTAGACCTTTGATAGATACTTTCAAACTAATTGGTAGGTAACTACATAGTATAAGTACATACAAAACAAATACCTTTTACTATAATTATAGTTCCGTCGTTTTGTCGTTTGTGGGCACCCGGCACAGGTAGAGTAAAAACAGTCAACCTGCAGTTACGTTTCTATTGAGGCCAGCGATCGATCCAAAGTTTATATTCTACTAATTAGATATTAGATCATAAACGCGACGTTAACTCATGTTAGTATTTAGTAGTGTTTAATATATATTTAATACTAGCTGCTCTCCGTGGTTTCACCCGCGCGGTGATGGATGATGATGATGATTATGAATCTTATATAGCCTATGTTACTCAGGGTGAATGCAGCTTTCCAATGTTGAAAGAATTTTTGAAATCGGTCCAGTAGTTTTTGAGCCAATTCGTTACAAACATACAAATCTTTTACCTTTATAATATTATAATATAGTATAGATAAAGATGATGTTACATTCTTTGTCACTAAAAGCCGTTGTACTAATTCTAGAGAATTAGTACAACGGCTTTTTGTGTAATTATCGAATGACAGCAACTGCAGTTGCATTGCAGCGGTTTAGATTGTTGAAAGTTGTGTGATAGTAGAATTAGTCCCCAGGTCTGAGACTGAGACAAATTGGCAATTTATATATTTCTTTGACGATAACCTATGAGCGTTGGTTTTATTTTCATAAAAAAATTGAAAGCAATTTCTTTGTAGGTATGTAAATATTTACTTTGTTATTATAAGTTTCAGATAAAAACATATTTTAAGTTTGAGTGAGTATATTATAACATCGGTCAAAAGGTTATAAAGATATAGGTATTGCTGTAAGGGGCGCTATACATTTAACCGGGTCGGCCGGGGGCACATTCGGTTCGGCAGTATTTGTTGACTGGCAAGTCCGGTCCGAAGCAATTACTACACGATATACCTATGTTGTGTTTTATTCGGTTATTGCCGATTGATAACCTTTAGGGGTATTATGTATCTCAGATGCTAACAAATGTTTATTGAACAAGTGCAATTTGAAAAATTTAATATCGACTTCCATTCTATTACTTTGGTAAAAATCAGTTATTGGAGTGTAACTCAAAAACTACTGGACCGAATTTGATAAAATTTACATGGGACTACACGGGAAGCACCAGCTTTTAAACAAAAAAATTGGAAATCGGTTCATTCAGTCGAAAGTTATGAGTAACAAACATAAAAAAGTACAGTCGAATTGAGTACCTCCTCCTTTTTGGAAGTCTTTAGAAAATGGCCGCTCTATGTCAGTTTTGACCACTCCAGTAAGCGATAGTAAATTGATGACTGGAGCTGACAAAAGTGAAGCTGCCATTTTTTTCTATTTTAATCAACATTTGTTAGCAACTGAGGTACATAATAGTTAGTTTTGTTCGGCCTATATCATATCCGGGTCAGTATTCGGTTTAGCTGAATTATGAATTAGCTGAATATTAGTATTTGTTTAACGACAAGCGAATGAAATCCAATTGGATTTGTTCAGCACAATTCGGCACTTATTCGGGTGCTAACCAAAACCCGACTGGCATGAGCCGGGTGACTATTTTTTCAGAAAACTACTTACATAATTTAATTTTGTGCCGAATAATACCGCCCGCAAACATGTAGCGCCGATGTAAGCCGGGCGGCCTTGTTCTCGAACGTTCATCTACATTCTTCATAATAAGTACCTATGTTCCATTTTGCCGCCCGGCCGGATGTGCTGATTTATGCCGGACCGCTTAAATGTATAGCGCCCCTAAGGTTCGCCCAAAACTGGATTTTGCAGCGTAGTAAGTAGTGAAGTATCCTACAATGCCATTGAACAGTCATAGCGGAATAGCGAGATTGAAACCTTACTAGCTGACTGCGTTTTTGCTTTCCGGCATCTGAAGGGCACGTGTTCTCTTAGATCTCGTCATTGCAGTTATTATTATTCATACCACAAACTTAGCAGAAAATGATAAGGTGCGTTCTGATGTGTAACTTATATATCTTTTGTGATGTTGCTTCCTATACATGACATATAAGTACATACAGTACACGTACAGTACGCTTTAGTCAGTGAGCGATAGGTTTATAGGGCTTGTAGCCAAGTAAGCCAGGAAAATGCAAATGAAATAGGACTGAACAGATATTATGTCTTCGCGTCTCTAGATATTTTTTATAATGGTTTATCAAAGTGACTCCCTCTCACCTGATGGAAAGCGAAGATGGAATCAAGAAGCAATGACTCAATGGTCAATGGTCAAATGGTCATATTATGGGTTAAGACATTATGGGTCGTACTGCAGTTGTCACGGGAAAGTAACCATCAGGCGAATGACTTGCCCGTCTCGCTACAAAGAAAGTTAAAAAAAACTTAAAAAATGTCTGGGCGATTTCGTGACGAATTAGAATTTTTTTCGTCGGCCCCCGTGACTATAGCGGGTGCGTCTTGTGTTAAATCTTTGGAGAGCATGCACCATCACCACTCGTATTTCTTACAACTTGAAAAGCAATGATAGCTGCAAGAAGGGCCGGCCGTCGATCTGACGGTCACGGGGTCGAATCGCACCTCAGACTTAATTAAGCTTTCAGTGAAGGTAACATCTTGATGAAACCCACAGCATGGTGGTAGGGCACTTCTGTTGGCCGCCAGAATAGCTACCACCCTCAATATTGAACATCTGTCGCTAAGCACCTAACACGAGTCGCGAAAGCGATCGTGAGGGCGCAAACTCAATGCAATTGGCAGATACGTTCATCACAGATCACTGGTCTTCTGCCTCATTATAATTAAGATTTATTTCACAGAATAGTGTTAGCGACTGACTACCGTTCCTAACCTTGCGTCACGTCCAACTGCTTCAATCATACAACCTATCTTTCTTATATCTTTCTGGTATCACTTGAGTCGTTCCAGCAACGGAATTCTCGTGGCTGTCTCGGACAATATTTGTAGTCCCATGTATAAGCGTTGGACCTCTGTCCACATGGATAGGAATAAAAAATTACAAAAGCACTATTCACGTGCAACGCGTACTACTATTTTATTTTTATTTAGGTTCTTTAACTGTAATCTATTTTATTTTATTATTTTTATACACCCCTCTACAGTGTTAGTTTTAAGTTGAGTGTACGCATATGGGTGCAATGCCTGTAATAAATGATTTATTATTATTATATGATATTAAAATTCGTTATTAGCTCTTGGTTAATATTTGACCCTTTAATTTTGTCATTTTCCACTCTACAATAAGTGGCGCCACTAACACTTCTAACTAGTAGTGCGTTCGAATAGGTCCTTCGTGAGCGTTTTTAGCGAAAATAACGCTAAAAACGCTCACAAGGTGCGTTCGAATTGGGAATTTATGGGTGAAAATGCCGTTCATGTCTCTTTTTGTTCAGCGTTCGGAAAGCTAAAAAAGAGGATTTTTTGCCACCAAAAAGTGCAATTTTCTACCCACGTCTGGAGCATGGTTGTTTGTGAACGTTATTTGACAACTATGAATTTGACAGAATAATCATGCGATTATAGGTCTTATGATCAGTTGAGCGTTCGAATAGGGTGTGAGCAAAAGTGGCAAAAATAACGTTTTTGAGCTTTAAGAACGCTATAACAAAAGAGCCATCAATGACAACGCCACCACAATCATAAGCTAAACGAACGGACCATATGTATACTGAATTACTATAAAGTGAATCTTTACCTAAATAATGTAACTAATTATCTTATGTTTATTATTTAAATTGCTCACGTATTTTCTTATTACTTACAATGTATGATTGTAGAACATCATTGTCAAGAGTGTAATAATAAGTAAATATTTGATTCTTATGCGGTAGTTCGAAAGGCTGATATAAAACCAAGTGGCAGCAATGGGAACGCATTCTTTTTCAATCGAACATTGTGGAAGGTGGAAACGCTGCAGGAATAAACAGATATATATAGGAATTACCACTACATCCACCGATGGGTGAGGCCAGTGGGTGCACGGGTAGCGACCCAACAGAATAAGGACAACCATAATTAAATTTTAGTTCGATATATTAGTTTAGTTTTTTGAACAAGTGAATCGCTACTGTCAATCACTAATATCACTTCACCTTATAGCTTAAAAAGTGTAAAAATACTAGTTTTTATGTTTGTACGAGTAGCCGGACGAGGTCCGTCCCACGCAGCCGCCTGGAAGGTTTCACTTCCAAATAAAGTGTGTTGTTATGTTCGGAATCAACTTGTACTAATATATGACGATAGCGGTACAAGCATGCTGTGATTATTTAGACTAAACAATCAGGCATATGGCAATTTTGAATTATTGTGTGTCTATTTACTCGTTTTATTTTGTACTAGCTGCGCGCCGTGGTTACACTCGCCTGGTGATGGATGATGATGAAATTATTTAATTCAGTGGTTTCGGAGCCTATTCAATTCAACCAAATCTTTCCTCTTTATATACAATATACTAGCTGACCCGCCAGCGGCTTCGCTAGCGTGGCGTCGCGTGATACGGTAATAACAGATTTTTAATTATCCCACGGGAACTCTTTAATTTACCGGGATCTAAAGTATCCTATATGTATCAGGGATATAAGCTACCACCATACGAAATTTCATTTAAATCGCTCCAGTCGTTTCGGAGATTAGCCCGTACAAACAGACAGACAAACACACAGAGAAACAAACAATTTGAACTTATTTTTCACTCCTTACATCCCCTGACTCGGTTTTTAGAATATTTTTCATTGTACAGAAATTTGACCTCTACAGTTTATAATATATGTAGTAGTTTTTACATCCCTCATTTTACCTCCTGTCATCCCTGTCAATAAATATTGATATTATCGCTATAAACTCTCCAAATGCTAATTTTCACCACTGTATGTTCGAAAACAAAAATCTTTCCACACAAACTTTCACCCCTCCATTTTACCCTCTTACCCTCTCCACACCAATATCCAAAAAAAAAATTGTCCAACAGTTTTTATTTTGAATGTCCTATCCAAATACAAATTTTCACAACTATAAGTTCAAAAACAAACGTTTTCACCTTTTTTGACCCCCTTAGAGGTAGAATTTCGAAAAACCCATTCTTAGTACACCTCTACGCATCAAGGACAATACACCCTCCAAATTTCAAGTCTCTACTATCGGTTTAGGCTGTGCGTTGTCTGTTTGTCAGTCAGGACATCTTCTTTCATATATATATATATATATAGATTTGCAAAGTAAGTACTCGCGGGTTCCAAGTACTTAGATATTAGTATGGATAGTTTAGTATGTACTCGTATTAGTACTTTATCGACTATTATTTGACTACTATCTCACTTGACGGTGAGTGATGATGCGGTCGAGGGTGGCATCACACTAGACCTAGAATAACGACTGGCTCTGAAGGAAAGCTGCCGGAACATACTGTTAGGTGCTTAGCGAGAGATTTACATCTTTAGGTGGAAGCTAGCTAGACGGGCAACAGTAGTGCCCGTTTTCACCAACATTTTAGGTAACACCTAAGCCAAGTTAGGTGACAGATTTGTACTACTATGTGTTACCTAACAGGCTTAGGTGTTACCTAAAGTGTTGGTGAAAACGGGCATAAGTCCCCTACCACCATGCTGCGGATTCCATCACGATTTTTCCTTCATCGAAAGGTGTCCAGCAGTCGATTAGCAACCGACCCTATTTACCCCTGGGCTAACATGGATTCAAATTAACATTGAGTTGGTGCTGGTTACATTTTAACGCGTTGCTTTCAGTCGAACAACGAGCACGAAACTCTACACTCTCTAAACCGAAGTTACCATGGTAACTGCGGTTGAAAAACGATAGTTTCGTCTAAATGCAATTACATATCATAGTATAAGAGTTTTTTACCCTTGGTCCCTATCGGTAATGGGTAAAATATGGTGTCCTTATTCCACACATTTTTTATATTACGAAACGGTACAAGCACGACGCCCACCTGATGTTAAGTGGTTACCTCTGACTAGAACTTTCTTACTTAGAAATTTACTCACAAGTGACGAACTGCAGTGCTCGTAACCCTGGGACATTAAGTTGTAATGTGTTGTCTCGGGGTGTCTAGTCGCGTCGCGTGGCGCTAGTCGAGTAAACGAGATCATGTTTCGTGCAAGTCTCATGTTGTTGACATTTCCAAGTAGTAATTTTTTAAGCGCAGTAGAACTATTTGTGAATGATTTTGCCCGGGGTAGTACTGGTACCATACATTTTTCTACCGTGAAGCAGTAGGGATCGCAATACTGTGTTTCGCGTCAATACGCAGTAGTGAACAACCGGAATCGATAGATTGCTTATTTATCTCGATTTAAAGCGTTTAGTTTTTTTTTATTGAATTAATAATTTTACCAAATATTATAAAAGGTACTTACAAAGATTAAAAGACACTTAAAAATAAATTAAACCATTTGTTGAAGGTAAATGGCCCAGAATGCTGGCTGCATTTCCACATTGAATAGCTAAGTTAATTTTTTGTGCAAAATATGAACCAGCATTCTGGTCGCCTGACGCTTCAACCAAACGTTGAGCCAAGTCCCTGAAAATTTCGTATGCACCTGGAACCCACGGACCCAAAGTCTCTACTCCAAAAGGCATAAATATGTAACCTCTATCAAGATTGGTATATTTGCGCCGTTTAAAGTTTTCGGCATTTGTCGCTGCCATACCAGCCTGAGCGTAAGTTTCTGGAAGATGCGACGGTGCCGGAGTAATGAATTAAATGAAATAAATAAATTAATTAATTAAATTCTCGATTTAAATGAATTTAATTAATATTGAGTACTGGACTTGATGCCTGTACCAAAATTCTAAATTACTAACACATTAATTTTGTGATTATTAAGGCGACTACTTTATGTACATATTTTTCGCGAGGAGTTCAGCAAATAACTTATATATCGTCTGTTTTGTCTGCAGGTAGCTGAGATCTAAAATGGCGACGAAGTCGTACAGCAAGCACAAGGAGTACCGGGAGTACTCCAGCTCAGGATCAGGAAGTGCACCCGGATACACGGATGAACAGTTCGGTAAGATCTGGTGATGATGAACATTATTCTGTCTCCCGACGATACAAACCCAACAGACACCTACTCCATTCGTATTTGACAGATAAAAAATATAATCGACTTTTACACTAAAAAGGCACCATGATAGTTCGAATCGAAAGTACCTATTATCACAATATTGCGTGCATGGTACCGACTTCGACAAGTTATTTCACACTTTTTAGTGTAGAAGTTAGTTCTATTTTTAGATAAAAAAAAATTGCCCCCTTTTTAGTGACCCTACTTACGGGATACACCATCATTGATGATATCATCAAAATAAATCAATACTGTTCAGTTTATGAAGTGTAACTCAAAAACTGCTTGACCGAATTTGATAAAATTTATATGGTACCACCACGGAAGTATACTCTATCAAACAAAAAAATACAACATCGGTTCATAAACGACGAAGTTATCCGCGAACATACATAAAAAAAGTATATAATTATACGGTCGAAAACCTATTCCTTTTTTTGAAGTCTGTTAAAAATACTTTTAAGACATAGAAGTTAAATGAAAAAATCTTACTTTGGGCAAAAAGCATTAGCATTGTCATTTAACGTGGCAATGCTGCCAGCATTTTGGCCGCTTTCCCCCACCATGGGGCTTATAGATTAGTTTTTGTTTTTACTATATTTTGTAAATATTTGTACCTATCTATTCCTTCTATAAATATATATAAATCAAAAAAGTACATAAACTAAGTTAAAAAGTTTTTACTAAACTTCGGGCGGTACCTTTAACTGAAAGACATTTTATTATAACACACATAACCTTTGAACCTAAAATACAGACTAGTAGTTCTGCGAACAGCAGACCTCGCGACAGTCTTATCAGCGGAAACTTTTCTCAGTGTGAGCTATCTGCAGGTCATCGGAATTCAGAAAAATTAGACATATATTTATTTCGATAACAACTTGATAAATTTTGCTACAATTTTTTAAGTTCTTAGCACCAAATGTTCTTGCCGAATACGTATTACCACAATCGTTCAGTTTTTACATATAATTATTATCACTTGACCAATTATGCTCATATTCAAAAAAACCTCTTCAAACTCAGTATCTAATGTGTGTACCAATATTGATTAAAATCAGTTGGTATTTAGCGCCGCTGCAAACTTCCCCCCTTTTTAAGAAAAGGACGACCCCACTCAATATCGCCGACGACTAAAACAGTATACTGAATAGAACATGCATAACAAGTTTCGTCAAGATTGGTTGGAAAATGCAACATGTACTGTTGTACATCTGCTGCATGTTTGTTAGGTTGTATGTTTACAACCTAACAAACATGCAGCAGACGAAAGTCAATTTGGACAGAGATGCTTCGCTTACTCGGTTATTTATATGTTCTTGAATTAAATAGTAACAGAAAATTAAACCACACGTGTGTAGAAGTGAGCAGGAGTGGCCAAAAGTACATATTTCATTTATCTAACATTTTTACAACTTTCAGATATGATTAAGTCAGATCTACTCCCCAAAGGCAGCAAGCTGAACTCTTTGGACCGCAACGGCGGAGCTGGCACCAGGGAGTACCACTACGAATATAAGGAGGAGAAGCATCCTTCAGGAAAATACGATAGGAAGGACCTCCATTCTGTCGAGGTGAGGATAATCATTGATCGTTTGAATTTGGTAAATATGGTCAGAGCTGACAGCAGCAAGGATAGAACAGGCGCCTTTTTGATACACCTGCCGTTTAGGTGAAAAAACTAGAATAGGTAAGGTTCTGTAATAATCCCGTTGTTTGGAAGATCTGAACGTGTTTTGGAAATAGTTTAGGAACATTTGTCACTTCATGCTTATGGATTGTTGAACTGATATCGTCACACGTGAAACGGAGACATTCTGTGGTAGTTCTACCAGAAGCAGATCTACAGTAGAAACTTAATATATTAAAATACTAATACAACTAATAATTTACTGACTTATTAACAAACAAAAAGGCAGGATCTAGTTGAACAGTTCTGAACTGAACTGTGTCTAGTTTAGGAATACCTTCTTTTGAGCTATCCAGATGAAAATGCGTCATTCATTTTGATCAGGATCTAATCTGTCACCAATAAAAGTTGCAGTTTTTGGAAAATCTCATCAATCTAGCAGAAGCTAGAACTAATACACATATAATAATAACATTCTAGCTCGTACCCAAAGGCTGCAAGCTGGAGCGCAATGGCACAGGTGGAAGGGATTACTGCTATGATTACGAGGACAAACGTCCAGGGAAGTACGATAGGAACGACCCGGATATGTTTGCAGTCGAGGTGAGGAAAACTTTACTATGGGTTGTTCTGTTATGTTCCTTTGATCCAATTCAACGTACAACATTGGGCTTAGAATGTGGAACTTAGATCTTGAAGAAGGAGCTGTCTGGTGTCAGTTTGTACTGGAGTCTGGTGGTGGCAAAATGTGTAAAGCAGAATCCGGGTGTGAAGATATATGAATAATATTTTTATTAAGTGCCTTCTTGTGAGTCTTCTTTTGTTTCCAATCCAAAATCCTTCTCTTTCCTTTCTAAGAAACTATTATTTAGCTAATTTAGTCTTTATAGTTCTTTGACTGCCATTTTAACAACCTTTTATTCTACAAGCCACTCGCCCCGCAAAATAAAGGGTTTTGGAAACCGCGAGCCAAGTGTCTGCTTTGGTAATTTGTTTCATTAAGTGTTGACTTCAAATTCGTAACTTTTGGGTTGGTGTTTTTTCCTCTTGTTCTTCGAAAATTCTTAGCAACGGAATTTTCCTGCATGCTATGCATCATCTATCTAGCTTGAGGGTATTTTTTTGTGTATACGTCATAATTGCAGTTGTGCGGGATCATAACGATTTAAGAAGATGCAGCCTTTCATACACAACTGTGGTGGGCCGCAGTTGTGTATGAAATGCATGTGAAAACCCTAGCTTTTAAGATATTTTAAAAAGAAAAAAACAGATGAGAGCGGATGATCAGACAAAGATGTCAGACAAAGTGGTTCAGAGATGTAACATTTAATATGTTCTCACAAGTGGTATAAGGGTCTTCCTTTCAGGAAGAGGACTAAGAATAAGGGCTATACCATAATCCACCACGTGGACACAGCGTTGGTTAGCTAACCAAGAGAGTTCATACCTCCCGTATGTCTCCGACATGGCTTAATAACCGTCATTCTAAAACAGACCAGCACCGTAAGGGCAAGGATGCGCTTAGTTGATACTGCAACTAGTTGATAAAGTCACTTAACGCTTCATATTGTGTAATATACAAAAATAATATGGAATAGGTTATATCGTAAGATTCCCGCCTTTACCTTCTAAAAATAAGGATTTTATCTTCCAGGAGTTCACAGTACCGCCTCGCACCGTGCCCAAGGCATCGGAAACTAACACGTACTACTACGAGCGAGAAGAACGCGAGCTCCCCGCCGTCACCACCGGGACTAGGACCTACAACTACGAGAGCAGCACTAGTTCTACGCCAGGTTAGCTATTCCGTATAGCCTGGCCAGTTGGCGCAGTTGGTGGTAACCCTGCCTTTTGAGCCGCTGGTCTCGGGGTCGATCATCAGATCAAACATGTGTGTGAACTCTTTGATCTATGTCTAGTTTTATTTATAATTGCATGTGTATCAGTCATTAGGTTACCAGAATAACTATAGCCATAGTACAAGCTGTACCTAGTTTGGGACCTGAAGACCTTGTGTGGGTGTTGTCCCATAAATTGTATATTATTATTTCTTAGACTTTGGTAAGGGTTCATAAACTCCTGATGAATATATTAGAAGGAAGTATCAGGGATCAGGGGCTACATTATGTATCTCAGCTGCTAACTAATGTTGATGGAAATCTTGAAAAATGACAGCTCTATGTCACTTTAGTCAGCTCCCGTCATCAACTTGCTAACATTTTTGCTTAGTGGAGTTGTCCAAACTGACATAGAGCGGCCATTTTTTAAGATTTCAATAAACATTTGTTAGCAACTTATGCCCGTTTTCACCAACATTTTAGGTAACACCTAAGCCAGTTAGGTAACACTTAGCAGTACAAAAATGTCACCTAAATAGGCTTAGGTGTTACCTTAACCATTGGTGAAAACGGGCATAAGATACGACTACCTACTACATAACTACAACTACATAATACCCCTACAGATTATCGATCGGCTATAGCCGAATAAAATACATACAACATATCGTGTAGTAATTGCTTCGGACCGGACTTGCCGTTCAAGGAAATATTGCTTTTAAGTATAAAAATATTTCTGCCAGAGGGCTCTTCCATATCCATTACAGAACATTACAAAAATGGTATAATCTATTATATTAGTAAATATTTAAAATACAAAAATAAAGAATTACAGAATTACTACTTGTTATCCCCATGATAAGAAGTCAAGTATGACATTAATTGTGGGCATTATAAAAAAGGAAGAATTTGTATAGTTCATTTAGAGTGTGTGTGTGTGTTTGAAATGGAATGGTGTGGAATGGAGAATGGTCCCCTCCGCTGTCGTTGACCTGGATAACAGATTAGCATTGTGTCCGGTTTCGCGACAGCTGAAGGCAATGATATACTTTTAGTTTAAATCGTTTACTTCAAGAACTTCTATTGAACTTGACTTCTTACTAAAGGTAAAATAGTAAGTAAACTAATTCCATTAAATTATTATGTTTAAAAATTGCAGGATACTCAAAAGTGAAAAGCTCGAAGGCGACCAAGGATCTGTCACATAATGTGGAAGAGCTGGACTCTCTGCTGGACGACCTACAGAAAGATCAGGAAAGGCAGCTGTACAAAAGTAAGTAGAAGGTTCAAGGATCATCCCGGTAGCATGAGAATTATTGATTTACATGTAACATATGAGAGCTTTGAAAACTATATAATAAATAATTTATATATAACTATATATATAAATTATAATATTAGAATAATAAATCAAAAGTCAAAAGTCAAAGAATTTAATTTGTATGAATATGGGTACAAATATAGATAGTTCCAAATAACTTTAAAGTTCTCCACATTCCACCATTATGGTGTACAAAAAAATTTCATAATAAAGTTAACATGCATCAACATAGCGCATTATCAGAAAATAAACAAATCTTAAAACTAAACTCAGTAAACTTTAAATAAATCGATTGCCTTACTATCCATCAATATACACAAAGAAAATAACTGCAGATTACAATAACAAATGTCAACAAGAAAATATGCATAATAATAACTATTACACATACGAGTAATTATGATTTAATGTCCGATTGATTACCTTTAAGCAAAATTATAGGGGCCTGTCATTTAAATAATTATTTATCTTATAGTAACATTTATTTACTAGTAAATTATACAGTTCCCTTTTGAACTTAATATTACTCTCTAATTCTAGTAGTGATTTCGGTAGGCGATTGTATAATCTAGGGGCCATTCCAAACACACTCTTATCAAATAAAGCTGTTCTATGTACAGGCATACAGACTTTATTTTTGTGTCGTTTGCTTCTGAAGTTTTCAAACAGATTTAAATTGTTTCTTATAAATAATATTGTCTCGTAAATGTATAGACAAGGAAATTTAATATATTTAAGTTCATAAAAAATACTCACAGGAATCAGTTGTATATAATAATCGAGACTAACGTGAGGGTTACGCGTTGTCTATATCAGGATCGACAGTTGTTTTGATTTCGTCCAGAACCCTTCTTCTGGATTCAGAGCAAGGCGGGACGTAACGACGAGCAATGAGCGCACCGCACTCAAGCAAGATATTATAATCGGTCCCGAGTATCAGCCGTTGTATAAGGCGAATATGTAAGATATTTCCTTGAACCATGGTTTAACCTCGGGATCTTTATCCCACGTTTTATAATAAGGCGGAATATGTCATACATTAGATACGTTGTTTAAGGGTGTGTTTTATTTACTTTTATATATATTTTTAGGTGGTTACGCTTCGGATACGGCAGAAAGCACATCTTTTGACTACAGGAAAGGGTAAGATCAAACATTTGTGTACTATAGTTTTTTCCCCATCTGTCCCCACGTGCATGGCCACCTTGGGGGACGGATGCGAAGTTCTGTGACATTTGTCTCCAAATTCATGAATAGAAAAATAATTATTGTAACATGTAGCTAAATATGTACCATGTTACTGATACATATTGATAACCTCTTCGCCCAATCACTTACTAGATGTGATTAAAAATCGAGTGTTAGGTGGCAAACAGCCAACCCGTCACACTTTCCATGCAAACGCTCGTACGTGATATTGACGTTGTATCAACTTTTTATTTAAATATTTTGAATGCACTTGATATCCTGCGCCCTATATCTAGGTTTCTATAGTCGCAAAACAATAAAAATGACAGATATTAAGAAATGGTCAACAAAAAAATTTACTTGCAAAATTTTGCATTCTATTGTCTTTATAACATACTTACTCATAAATTGTTAAAATATAGCAAACACCTCAATAGAAACCCTGCTCTTTCAATGAAGATTCTAAATTACAAACATTTGTCTTAGAGATTCGTAAGGTATTTCCATAAAGTAATATGTTCTGGAACAAGTTTAAAACATTGATGTTATAAGTTTTTAAACTATACTTCTAATGTTTGTGACCATGATCACAAACATTAGAAGTATTCAAATTATCAACGGGATAATTACCATGTATATTTTCTGAGAGTTTCCGATATTGTTTATCACGGATGAACTGAGGAATTGCGGGTGTGTGAATGTTCCTCAGTTCATCCGTGATCATGGCGCTTGCAACAGTGCCGAAATATCGGAAACTCACAGAACATATACATGGTAATTATCCCGTTGATAATTTGAATACTTCTAATTGATGTCATGTAAAGACAGAAATATTTACAGGATAATAAAAGTAAAATATAGACTAATCTATAAGCTCCAGGGTGGGGGGAAAGTGGCCAATATGCTGGCAGCATTGCTAACTTATTGTCCAAAGTAGGCATTTCGGTCGCCAAGGTTATATTTCCGCGCATTTATTTTCATTTTTTTTTTTAGTTTTTAGTTCACTGTTGTTTCTGGCTCTGTCTTATTTTAGCCGTACTACCTTTCCAGCATTGCGTTGCAGTAAATTACAAGCCTTAATAACATGCTCGCGTTGCACTAAGGCGACCCGGAAAGGGTACTCATTAATTAAGTATATCCATTTCTAATTTCATCTCAATTTGTTGAGGCGACTATATGTTTATAGAGTACTAGCGCCCTGCGCTTTCACTCGCGTAGTGATAGATGATGATAATCAAGATGTAATAAAAGTAGTCTAATTAAGTCTAAGGAACAAACAAACAGACCTAATTTAAAAAAATGATTTTCTTAAATGTAAGTACATACCTATATAGTTTCATATGCATTTAGCGAAAAGCTGTTAATTTGAATTACATACACTTCAATTTTATTTATCTGTACAGATATTAACAAGATAGTTTTCAGAAAGATACGATAAAATTATTTACAGAATATTTTTAGTAAAAATAAAAGATAATCTATATTTTGGCCATGGGGTTTAGCCCCATAATGATAGGAAATGGCCAATATATATAATCTATAAATATATATATAATATAATCTGGAAAATGGCCAAAATGCTGGCAGCATTCCCACGATGGATGACAAGGTGACTATAATATACACTCCCTTACAAACTTAGTAGTGTGTTTATTTGGCGACGTGTAATTGGTACCTACTTAAGAGGCATTTCACATTTTAATGCGCGTAATCGTAGATTTTAAGCGCTTAATTTACTATCATAGGAAAGATTCACAAATAGTTGAATAATTGAAATAAATAGAATAATCTGTCCTCTTTTCAGTTTATGTACCACATTAAGCAAGCATAACTTTAAATATTTTGTAGTGACCAATCTCCCGCACCTCGTTTTACGAATTAAATGGAATATAGCAAACTTCAGAGTTCTATCTCTTGTATAAAAACTCATCAAATTAACTAAACAAAGAAATCTATTCATCAGGAATATAATCTTGTTGACACACAGTGTACTAGAATATCGATAATTGATCATCATTATAGAAAAAAAAATAAAGATCTTTCGCCAATTTCCACGAATTATATCAGCAGTTTAACACGATTTATTGCGTTAAATAAAGTGTAATTCCAAACTGATATTATATCAAAAGAAAGTACATTCTTCAATTAATCTGATCTCAGTTAAAATATGATATTAACTCTGCTTTGTTAGACACGAAAAAATATTTAACATAAGTCTAAATGATTATAAATTCGATCGACAAGAAATTGATTGTTTACTCATTCCAAAGCCACAGTTTTTAAAATGAGTGCAAGTATCAAAATATGTTACTCACAGTCACGCTATTCCGTCGTCACTTCTTTCGCCTGTGTAAGCGATGCGCTGGCATTTACCTAAACTTCAGTAGAGTGATTTTGTGAAATGGCTCTTAAAGGACAGGCAGAAAAAAAGGACAAAGAAGATGAATTTACATAAATACACCAGCTTCCATTAAAATCCTGGAGCAGGTATTAACTGTCGCTATGTTCCACTTCCAGAACGCCAGCAAGACAAGCCCCTTCCAGCGGATACTCGACCCTGAAGCGTGAGGAACACTTGGAGAAGTCCTCCTGGAGTTCCAGCCCCCCTCCGCCCCCCACCGTCACCCGGGCTGCTGAAGTTAGGCAGGAGGTCTACCGGGAGGAGAAGACAGGTGAGATGACCAGATCTTGTCATGTATATTTCACCAGTGCTTGTTTATTGATTGTAAAATTTCTGTTACAAGATGTAAACTGGTCAAACAGTCCCCATGTATTGACCAAATGTGCCCATTATAATTGCCGCATTGCCGCGCTGGATGGATAAAGATACTTGTTGGAATACAAAAGAGCCAGACCTGGCAACACGCCCCTTCTCCTTCAGACGACGCCTTATTCCTTGTATCATATTTTTGGCTTCAGCTCCCCGTGGTTTTGACGGCAAAAATTATATTTTGATTCCAGTCCGCGCTTTAGTTAATTTAATTTCCCTCAGTATAATTCAGTTGATTACCCATAAATAAATAAATAAATATTCCACAACTATCACACAACGCCATCTAGTCCCAAGCTAAGCAGAGCTTGTGTTATGGGTACTAGACAACTGATAAACATACTTATATATTTCTAAATACATACATATTATAGATAATTTACACCCAGACACAGAACAAATGATCGTGCTCATTTCAAAAACATTTGTCCTGAGTGGGAATCGAACCCACGACCTCCGGCATAGCAGTCAGGGTCACTAACCACTAGACCAACGGGCCTGTCTATATACCCATACATGCAGGATGGCGGGCAAAAAGCTTAACAATGATTGTCTTTGATTTTGTGTAATTTACCTAGATTTGTGTTGATTCTAGTTGTGACGTGTAATAGGCTTGTTATTAATCGTGTTCGTAGTGCACGAATTTAAGCAACGTGAACAGAATTATGAAACGTTTTTGGGTTTCCTCGTCAATTGCCTTAGAAAGTTGTAGTAATGCACTGTTTTACCAGAACTTAAATTAGACAGGACACCTAATAACAGACTTATTAAACTCAGTGCCAAATAACATCGCAATAGAGGTTATTCACATAAATTAATATAATTTATAATAATAATAATTTATTACACACATCACATAAAGAAACAGCCACAATGTAAAAAATGCATTTAAAAATAAAACATACAAAAAGGCATAAAACTACAGATTTTGAAAAACAAAGATAGTATTTTGATTTTCTAATTGTTCTCGATACTTAAATACAATTATATGCACAAATCATATATTTTGTTCGAACAGGTGAATGTAATTTGTGTTAAGTATATACTATAATAAATAAAATTTTAATATAATAAATTTAATGTAATTATGTGTTTTTAGCTACATTTTGAATCTATGCTACGTAAATATTTTTGGTTATACACAATTCTATAATCTTATGCTTATTTCTTTCCCTGCGTGGTTGGCTGGAAGAGATCGCTCTGATCGTATATGTTTAGAAGTATAAGATAGTTACAGGGAAATTTTTATCATTGTTTGATATTGTAAATAAAGCGGACTGACAGTAAATTTGTTTCATTTCTGATGATTTTCATAATATTACTCATAAATGAAATAAAAAATCACCGGTTCATAATACATTTCATATTAGGCCCATGGGGGCCGTCCGCTCTCAACTTGTTTAGGGATCTGGCGAAACGTTTGTTTGAGGCGTCGGGTGACCGAAATGCTGGCGCCTATTTTGGGCAAAAACTTAGCATTGCCATCCAGCGTGGCAATGCCGCCAGCGTTTTGGCCACTTTTCCCCCCACCATGGGGCTTATAGATTAGAATGTTATTATTATTTTATTTTATTTTTAATTACTAATAAATTTTTCATATTTTAAAACAATAAAATGCGTGAATAAAACTTAGAAACCATAAATTTTAAACAGTGATCTTCCTTGAGTTCGTATATTTTTTAAGTTTAAGTTGTGTTGTTTGTACAGTTGCGTCCTTGTAGGCCTTGTACCACGGAATTCTAGCGATGCTAGTTTAGCAGTAGTTTGTATAGTTATAATATACGTTAATTCTATCGTTTGAATTAACGTTACACGTAATGTATTTTGCTACATCGTGGTTAAGGCCAGTGTATGACCTCTATTGCCATGCTACTTGGCACTGACTATAGTTATTAACGTGACTGTAACTTGAGTCTGACAACTTACGGCAAATATACAAATGTACGACGCCACTACATACTACCAACGTAAGAATACAATACTGTTTAGCTTTTATTGGATTTCTTTTAAATATTTCAGAGTCCCGTGTGATTCCTTCTCAAGTGTCTCCAGCAGTGCCCATTGCAGTGCCGCAGCCTGTCTGCCAACACTGCCACCACGTCACCAACACCGGCACTGTAAGTTATCCACTTTATTGTTACCGTCCAATGTGGCAATGCTGCCAGCATTATGCAGTATTGTTCTGTGCTACATTTCCCCATGGCGCTTATAGATTAATTTTTAAGTACAATACAATTGTTTATATGTAATATAATTACTCAAATCGGATGAATAAATGTAACCTTTTCAAAGCAAATCAAATTATTCCATTTAAACATCAAAGCCGCTATTGTGAAAGTTAATTATTTATTCTATATATAAATATAAATATTACCTAATCTGAAACATTTATAAACACTTTCATTGATATGTCAACACCTTAAAGCTGCCAAAGACAGCTCAATTCGTGGACAGAGGCCCTGGTGACTTGTAATACAGGTTTTCACAAACCTACTTCAGGCACCAGTGTTGTGAGAGCACAAAGCAGGTTTACCTAAGTTAAAATATTAGGGTTTACTTAATCAATAAGAAACTTTGTAGAGAGTAAATAAACATATCTTATTTTTATTATTATTATTAATATTTGTACAGTCTACTCTAAAAGTCTGTGATGAAGATTGCATCATCATGAAAATAAAACAATTACTTCAAACGTCTTTTTTTCTCGAACGCAATGTTATAACGTAGGTCTTAATAACTATTACACGCCAATGATAAAAATCGCCGACGTTATTTAGGTGTGTATCAACGTAAATTACGTATATTTGTAGATACTGTATATATATTTTAATGGCTTACTGCGCACTTTCGTTTATAAGCTCTTTTTTTAATAAAAATGGTAATTTTTTATCGTGTGCGGTCGAATTGAAGCGAAGGTAAATAACATCTTTAACTTCTGTAAGGTATTGGTAGTTGATTTTATTGTTTCCTTGGAAATCAGAGAACGGTATCATATGAATTGTGATGGCTATTAACAGCTTCATTTCGTAAAAAATAACTCTTTTATCGCCATTTTGTTTTTGGGGTTCCGCACACAAGGGGTAAAATGGGAACCCTATTACTAAGACTCCGCTGTCCGTCCATCACCATGCTCTATCTCATGAACCATGATAGTTAAACAGTGAAATTTCACTGATGATGTATTTCGGTTGCCGCTCGTTCGTCCGGCTTCGTTATTTTCAACAAATACAGAAAAACTGAATAAAAAATTTTTTAATGGGGCTTATACCTATATTATAGGGGACCATATAACAAACGTGATTTTTTTTTCGCTTTTGTTCGATATTTATTGATAACGGCAACATTTACACGCTTGAAATATTCATAGAATATTTTGATTTATATTCAATTTAAAAATTAATAATAACATAAAACAAATATTATGGGGGATCCCATACAACAAACGTAATTTTTTGCTCGTTTTGGCTCGATGTTGATAACAGGAATAGGTACAAGCTTGAAATAGTCTAAGGATATTGAGATATATTATTAACATTATAAATAAATAATAAATCAAAATAAAATTAATCTTTAAGGGGGACTGGTATACAACAAACCAATTTTTTTTTTAAATTTTTGATCTCGCTCTTGATAACGACAATAGGTAGAAACTTGAACTATTTACTATAGATGGTACGGAAGCCTTCGTACGCGAGTCTGACTCGCACTTTGCCGGTTTTAATTTTCAAATCAATTTATTAGTCTCCCAATACTTATATAGTCAATAGATCGTCTATTGCTTTAATGTAGAACTCTGACAGTAATGTACCGTTTGTTTTTTCTGTCTGGTATAATAGGTACATATTGTTGTTGCAGTTGTCCCGCACAAGCACGCCGATGAACAAAGTGACGACGACAGTCAAGACGTATACATACGAGGTGCCGTGTGACCAGGACCCCACCGCGGTGCCCCTCCCCCCGCACCCTACCCACGAGCACACCTACCTCTCCACTGAGGAGAATATGCGCACGTGAGTATCACATAGATAATATACTTATACATATAATTATTTGGTGCCGTGCGACCAGGATCCCATCGAAATTCTCCTATTTCCGCGCCCTGCGCATAAACATAGAGACACCTTTCCGCCATAGATACACACTGCTTACTACAGATGTATAAATAGATATCGCAAATGCTTCCTGTGTCCGAACCCCGACCAAGCGTCAAGGTTGGCCGCCGCTACATACAGTCCGACAGTGTTTGATTATGCAGCCGGACATACGCGAAAACTAAATTGCGTATTAATTAACTGCAATAGCCTAAAATTTCATCAAAGACATATCTATCACAGGTAAGTAATTTTAAAATTGTAGTATGCGTGATTTCTCGTTATTCAGTTCATTAAAAAGTGGGCACGCTTAGTTTCAATAGAAATCGTGATACTTGCATTAACTATTGTACATATATGGGCCGTGTGAACAGGAGTCTACAGCAAGCCCTCTTAGCGATAAATTGCTGTAATATAATAATATAATATATTGGCCGTGTGACCAGTGTTCTAATGCAAGCCCTCTTAGCGATAAATCGCTGTAATATAATAATATAATATATTGGCCGTGTGACCAGTATTCTAATGCAAGCCCCCTTAGCGATAAATCGCTGTAATATAATAATATAATATATTGGCCGTGTGACCAGTATTCTAATGCAAGCCCCCTTAGCGATAAATCTCTGTAATATAATAATATAATATATTGGCCGTGTGACCAGTATTCTAATGCAAGCCCCCTTAGCGATAAATCGCTGTAATATAATAATATAATATATTGGCCGTGTGACCAGTATTCTAATGCAAGCCCCCTTAGCGATAAATCTCTGTAATATAATAATATAATATATTGGCCGTGTGACCAGTATTCTAATGCAAGCCCCCTTAGCGATAAATCGCTGTAATATAATAATATAATATATTGGCCGTGTGACCAGTATTCTAATGCAAGCCCCCTTAGCGATAAATCTCTGTAATATAATAATATAATATATTGGCCGTGTGACCAGTATTCTAATGCAAGCCCCCTTAGCGATAAATTGCTGTAATATAATAATATAATATATTGGCCGTGTGACCAGTATTCTAATGCAAGCCCCCTTAGCGATAAATCTCTGTAATATAATAATATAATATATTGGCCGTGTGACCAGTATTCTAATGCTAGCCCCCTTAGCGATAAATCTCTGTAATATAATAATATAATATATTGGCCGTGTGACCAGTATTCTAATGCAAGCCCCCTTAGCGATAAATCGCTGTAATATAATAATATAATATATTGGCCGTGTGACCAGTATTCTAATGCAAGCCCTCTTAGCGATAAATCGCTGTAATATAATAATATAATATATTGGCCGTGTGACCAGTATTCTAATGCAAGCCCCCTTAGCGATAAATCTCTGTAATATAATAATATAATATATTGGCCGTGTGACCAATATTCTAATGCAAGCCCCCTTAGCGATAAATCGCAGTAATATAATAATATAATATATTGGCCGTGTGACCAGTATTCTAATGCAAGCCCCCTTAGCGATAAATTGCTGTAATATAATAATATAATATATTGGCCGTGTGACCAGTATTCTAATGCAAGCCCCCTTAGCGATAAATCTCTGTAATATAATAATATAATATATTGGCCGTGTGACCAGTATTCTAATGCTAGCCCCCTTAGCGATAAATCTCTGTAATATAATAATATAATATATTGGCCGTGTGACCAGTATTCTAATGCAAGCCCCCTTAGCGATAAATCGCTGTAATATAATAATATAATATATTGGCCGTGTGACCAGTATTCTAATGCAAGCCCCCTTAGCGATAAATCTCTGTAATATAATAATATAATATATTGGCCGTGTGACCAATATTCTAATGCAAGCCCCCTTAGCGATAAATCGCAGTAATATAATAATATAATATATTGGCCGTGTGACCAGTATTCTAATGCAAGCCCCCTTAGCGATAAATCGCTGTAATATAATAATATAATATATTGGCCGTGTGACCAGACTTCTAATGCAAGCCCCCTTAGCGATAAATCGCTGTAATATAATATCTAAAGAGATTTAGAAGAAGAAAAGAAGAGTAGAAAAGATTAGAAACCGAGAAAGAGAAAAAGAGTGTATGAAGAAAAATTCTGAACAGTTGCGATATCAATACAAAATTTGCCTATTTTATAAATATTTTCTTTCGAGCGGATAACGCTGACACAGATAGTCAAAAGACGTGGGCTCAAATCCAACACGTGCTCAAATTTTCCTTTTTAAAATTGCAAAATTTGTATGTTATTTTCAGATCGAACACCCTGACAAAGTCCCCCTCCCCCCGGCCGACGGTCCCGTCCCCCGCCGGTTGCCAGTACTGCTCACACTGCAACACGCACACACGTGACTACACCACGCACGTGACCAGCTCTACTGACGGTGAGTACATCATCAGCTCCACCTGTGGAAGTATGCCTCTGTTTATGTACAACCACGAGCTCACCGCATGTCAAATATAAGACATTGGCCTTGCCGACAAGGTTGTTTTTCCGTTGGCAATTACCATTTCACGAATGTTGTCAAAGATGCAACTATGTTAGCTCTCAGAGAATCGCACGACTGTACTGTACTGTACATAATTCGGTGTACTTACAACCCTCCAAGATCCACTTACTGCGTTCCAAGAGGAACCAACTCGCTAAAAGTTTTTCAATAAAAAAACTTCATATGTCTACGAGGTCAAATACACACAGACAAACACTATATAACATATAACAATAACATTATTATTTATAATTTACATATCCTTATGCCGGAAATAAAAAAAACTTATACATAAATAATAATTACTTTACATAAGCTTTTGTTGAGCTGATCAATAAAGTTAAGCAACACATGCTGCGGTACCGACCTGGATGGGTCTGATCGTCGATGACAATTATTATTTTAAATATTTGTATTGTAATCGAATGTGGAGAAACAATGTGGGAGCTTCTCCAAATCCTTTAAATGTGTTTTATTTACTTTCATCAATATTCATCAAAACAACAGATGAAACAAATAAATGTGATTCACATATCAATATAAGTTAAACATTGCGTAAACAATGGCACATATTTTTCTTTCGACTTCCGAAAAAAGGAGGAGGTACTCAATTCGACTGTATGTTTTTTTAATGTTTATTACCTCATAACTTTTGACTGAGTGAACCGATTCTCAAAATTCTTTTTTTGTTTGAAAGCTGGTGCTTCCCGTGTGGTCAATTATTATGGTGGATATTCAATTTACCCGAACGAAGCGATTTACTTCTTCGTTTATCATACGAACCGCTAGGGAATGGAACACCCTCCCTGAGTCAGTGTTTCCGGTTAAGTACGATATGGGGGTCTTCAAAACACGAGTGCATAGGTATCTTCTGGGTAAGCGCGCTCCATCATCGATCGCATCATCACTTAGCATCAGGTGAGATAGTGGTCAAGTGCTAACTAGTTGGTTATAAAAAAAAAACAAATTCGGTCGAGTATAGTTTTTGAGATATATTCCAATAACTAAATAGAATGGAAGTCGGTATTAAATTTTTCAAATTGTACTTGTGTATTTATTTATTTATTATTTTTTATTGATTATTAATCAGGGGAACCATATTCTCCGCTAAAAGATTTCACATAAATACAATATTGTGTTGTTCTTGAACTATAGTTATATAGATTCTTCAATGGTACTTGGATTAAATAAATATAACTAAGCAGTATTATATATTTCTTCTTCTATTACGTGTGCATTTGCCTTTATTATGTTTATTATAAAGTAAAAATATATTTATATTATAGCCTTTAGTCTATAATTACGTCTATTATTTTTTTTATTTATGCATATTGGTAAAAACTTAATTAGCTTTCTGTAAATAATTCATTTAAGTATTTGTATTGTTATAGTAAGTAAGTAAGTTTTTAAAAAAATGTAAAACAAAAATAATACTATCCATGTTTTAAAAGAATATTGGCACTTTTGCGCACCGATTATTGTCTTACATAATCAACCCGTGACGACGGTCGATGGAACACGATCGAATCGTGACTACGGTCGATGGAACACGATCGAATCGTGACTACGGTCGATGGAACACGATCGAATCGTGACTACGGTCGATGAAACATGATCGAATCGTGACCACGGTCGATGGAACTCGATCGAATCGTGACCACGGTCGATGGAACTCGATCGAATCGTGACTGCGGTCAATGCCATTCGATCGAAACTTCGAGGTTAGTCAAAAGTATGTTATGATAATCTGCGCCTATGCGTCCCGATATTCTCTTAAAACTTGAATTGTATTCGCGAAAAGTGATAAAGTAGTAGTATATTGTCCGTTTCAGTGACCGACCGCAGCACGAACGAGCGCATGGTGTTCCCGAGCCCGGCTAACGAGACCAAACTGGTGCCGCCGACAGAACCGCACAACGGACATGGACCTTACGTAAGTTCGCATCGCTTGATCTGTGCGCCTAACACGAATATCTGCGTAAGTGTAATGTAACGTGTCGTTCACGTGCAACTGTGACACAGATAACACATAGTTTGTACGCTGAAGCGTGACGTGTTTGACGCTTGCGATACGAATACTTTTTCGCAAATTGTTTGTGCAACGGTCTCTGAAGAAACAAATAAGACAATACCTAACAACCTGGTGCATAGTATTAAGCAGTTTATACACTAGGTATAGTTTACAAAATTAAAAAAAAACTTTAAATAAATGTATAAAACAATTCGAGAAGAAGAATCAAACTTCGAGAAAGAGGTCAGTCGTAGAATCCAACTCGGCTGGGCAGCGTTCCGGAAACTTCGCGAAGTCTTCTCGTCAAAAATACCTCAGTGCCTCAAGACAAGAGTCTTTGACCAATGTGTGTTACCAGTGATGACTTATGGCACTGAAACGTGGTCTCTTACTATGGGCCTCATAGAAAAGCTCAAAGTCGCACAACGAGCTATGGAGAGGGCTATGCTCGGGGTTTCTCTACGTGATCGAATCAGAAATGAGGAGATCCGTAGAAGAACGAAAGTCACCGACATATATAGCCAGTTGAAGAGGCAGTGGGCAGGGCACATAGCACGCAGAACAGATGGCCGATGGGGCCGAAAGGTTCTGGAGTGGAGACCACGGACCGGCAAGCGCAGCGTAGTTCGTCCACCGACACGGTGGACAGACGACCTGATAAAGGTCGCAGGACGACGTTGGATGCAGGCCGCTTCCAACCGATCCTTTTGGAAAATCATGGGGGAGGCATATGTTTAGCAGTAGATGTCCTACGGCTGCGATGATGATGATGATAAAAGAATTAACTCAATTATAAATTAATTTTAAATGGTATCTACAACAAAAAAATATGCCATATGCATATAGTAACTGCGCCCAGCGTGGTGATGAGCGAGATAATGATGCCTTATAAGTCGTGTCAACAATAAAAAATACATATTTTTATGTAAATACCTACCGAATATACTTTCATATGCATTTAGTGAAATGTTATTAATTTAGAATTACAAACAGAAACTTCAATTTCACTTATCTACCTATATAGTAAATAATGTACTGGTAAACATTGTCTCCAGGGCCCCACAGGGACCAGCTACAAGTACTCCGAGACGTCGTACTCGTCGTCCAACACACACGAGCTACCCCGCTCCCCGCCGTCCCGCAGGCTCTCCCCGTCACCCGCGCCCTTCCCCCGCCCGCACACCCCCTCGCCCGGGAACCAGCAGCCCCCCAAGCGGTTGGACGACCTGATGGCTGATTTCCCAGAAGCTGTGAGTACTTTTGTTATTCATTTTTATTTATAAGGCTTCTCAAGGGAACTTACATCACATTTTATGCTAGGATACTCTACTCCTTTATTATAAGCATATAAAAATATTATAAACTTTGAATGGAATCTTGGAATTGGAACGGGAAGGCCGAGAAGAACTTTACAAAATCAGATTGAGGACGTTCCGTAAAAGGGCCAGGTTAAGAGTACTCTGAACCGACGCTCATGTATGAAAGGGTTGATGAATGTGGATGAAGCGAAAGAAGAGTTATATCATAGCAAGTGGTATACAGTGGTATCTGCCGACCTCTACGGGAAACAGGCGTAATTTTATATTATGTTATAAACTGTTTTCTACAGACTTCCAAAAAAGGAGGACGTACTCAATTAGACTGATTTTTTTATGTTTGTTAGCTCATAACTTTCGACTGGATGAACCGATTCTCAAAATTCTTTTATTATTTGAAAGCTGGTGCTTCCCGTGAAGTTCCATTTAAATTTCATCAAATTGGTCCAGTAGTTTTTGTGATACACTCCAATAATTGAAAAGAATGGAAGTCGGTATAAAATTTTTCAAATTGCACTTGTATTCCAGCGATTCCCTACTCAGCCCGACGGCATCACAAGACGCAAGGTGGAAGTGACACACGAGAGTCAGCAGGCCCGCGACCTGTCCCCCACCAAGCCTACGGGGGTGGGGACAGGGCCAGTAGCAGGTGCGGGGGCGGGCAGCAGGAACGTCGCCGGGCCGGCTGTCTACTACCCCCCAGGACATACGCCCTTCGTCAAGAAAGACACGCCTGTGGTCGCCGGTGGGGGCTATGAAGCTAGCTCCGTAAGTATTCTGTCGTCTTCCATATGAAACAGTCAGATAGTAGGTAGCGACCATCGAGTTCTATAAATTCAGAAGTAATGAATTCTTAACACTTTAAAATATATTATCTCATTAAATCAGGGTAGTAGATTAGTAGGTAGAACTTAATTATGTGTAATGTAAACCCATACCTACTTACAATTTATGAAAATAAATATTATTCTGTTCTGCAAATAAAATTAATTTCAATTTGCACGTGCCAACTTTTTTACTGGCGCCATCTATTATCGTTTTTCAGCATCTATATATATAACACAAAGTCGTGATAGCTACACTTATTATGTGTAGTTGCACCATGCTCAAGAACGGCTAATCCACCACATTTTTTATGTTTTTCGATTTGTCATATCTCGGGGAAGGACAATAGGATACTTTTCATCATCATCCATCAACACTCAGGTGAATTCGCGGGGCACAGCCACTCGTTCTATTTTTATTATTGTTGTGTTTTTTGATTTGTCATATCTCGGGGTCCTCCCCGTACGATACTTTTCATCATCATCATCACTATCCGTCACCACGCGGGTGAAACCGCGGAGCGCAGCTAGTTGGTGCATATTTTGCTCAAATAATAAGGGAGGTTTTTTTATGGGATATGTTAGCAAACGAGCAAGCGGCTCATCTGATGGTAAGTGATACCGTCGCCCACGGACATCCGCTATACCAGGTCGCAATATCGAGGATGCGTTGCCGACCTTTGAGGAATAATGAGATAATAGGGGTGAGGGTGGAGGGGGAGGGGGAATAAGAGGGAGAATTGGGAAGGGGTTAATCGGGCCTCCGGAATCTCCCACAAACCAACGAAATGCAATAGCAAACTATGTTACTTCATGTCGGTGTTATGTGGGAGTGTGGTACATTCCCGGTTACAGCGTGGCACTACCAGCAAAAAAAAATATTAGATATTAGAAAAGCACCTTGAAAAAACGTTATTTATAGAATAGGAATGTAAACGTTTCTTTTGAAATTCCAGGCGATGGCGGCAGGTGGCGGGCGGTACGCGTCCGGTCGCGGGATGTACGAATACGAGTCCGGATCTCGGAGCAAGGAGAAGCATTCGGAAACCAAAACAGCAGTACCCATATGTTTGCCGCTCTGCTGCGCCATGCCGTGCGTTATTATGTAAATACAACCTTAGTAATTTACCCAATAAACACAAACAAGAATATTTAATTTGCGCAATAAATACAAAACAAGAATGGCCAGATGTAAGAGGTCTGGGACTGCCTCACTAATTCCAATCACACTGTGTGCCTACGAATAAGTGCGTAAGTGTAACGTAACGTATAGTTCACGTGAAACTGTACTAACTGTCATGTATCTAGGGCAACTATGACACAGATAACTCATAGTTTGTACGCCGAAGCTTGATGTGTTGACGTTTACTATACGAGTGTTTTTGCTACTGCCTCTGATATTGTAAATGTGAGAATTTATGGGCGAGGATGATTTGTTCGATACTTCTCCAAGCTGACATTTTAGTTTCGGATGATATTTGGTTATAACTAATATCTATGGTTAAAATTTGGTACTTTTTAAACCCGATTCAATAATAATCATAAAACAATGGATAATGGCATGAATGTTCGCCATTTATCACGCTTGGTGGCGCTGCGATCAACGGAGACCTGTCAAGTATTTTATTTTATGTATATATTTGTCTCATTAATTAATTATAAAATTTATTAATAATTAATTAATCTTATATGTATCTACAATTACATTAAATTTAGATAATATTAGACAGTTCTCCACTGACTGCAGCGCCCTCCTGGTGGCTATTTTAGAACTACTCGGATAAGCTGCCATTTTCCAGAAATCTCGATAGATTTATTCCATGTAAAGATGTCGAGGGCAGTAGCAAGCAATATATGTAGTTTTTGCTTTGACAATTCATCACAATTTTTTTCTTCATATAAGGCAATAAACATACAACACATATTATTTATCAATATTAGATGACCTTCTATGAAGGATGATGTAAAATTTATTGATTCAGGCGTTACTTTGCGGAAATCCATTATCAAAAAAACGATATTATAAAATATTTAGTGACACTTCCGCTGAAAAGATAACAATGATTTTGACTGTCGGTCTAGCGCTCGACGAGTCAACATCTCCTGAGGATGCCTCGTGTAGAGGCGAAACACGTGTCGAATCGGTGTTGGTTTATTTGGGGTTTCTTGTGTTTTTTATTTTGTATTCTTCCTATTAGCATTTTATGCGGGAGGGAGGGTGGTGCACGCCCCCAAATAGGCCAAAATCATTGCTTTCTTTTCAGCGGAAGTGTCACTAAATATTTTTTTATATCGTTTTTTTTTTAAATATAATCTTCTATACAGCTTAGGAGATAAAATCAGTTTGATTTTCTTGGTTAACTTCGGTTAAGTGGATGTACCATACATATATCAGAAAATTTTATTTAAATAAAAATAGTTTTCCTAAATTCATATAACAGCCATGTTCGTGATAGTAAAAGAACCATCTACCTATTTTTGTCACAAATTATTCTAATTGATGAGGCAGTCCCAAAGTACCAATGCCCCTTTGACAGTTATATTTGTAAGTAAACCTTGTATTATATACGCGGCTAGTTATGTAACAGATTTTAAAATATACAAGCCGTCGTATCCGGGTTCCCTTGAATGTTCACTTCTTACTTTTTTATACGTATTCATCGTATACACAACAATTTCAATGAGTTACATATCGTAATTAACGAGTTCAACAATCTGTATATTATGTCAGTTCTTAGTCTGTTTAGACTAAAAACAAAATTAGAATAACATTTCCGACCGATATACTATAATTAGATATTTCCCTTCAAGGTATCCCTTGTAGGTATATTTTAGACAGATTAGTTGTCACGTAACGTGGTGCTCGCAAAACTAACGTAAACATACCATAAATTTAACAGAATAATCCTATTTTTAGATATGTCATTCTAAACATGAATTTGGATTTTAGTGTTAACAGAATTCGGGCTACTATAATTAAAATTTAGTTTGCCAGTTTAGTTTACTTTTACTACCGACTTCTAAAAAAGGAAGAAGTACTCAATTCGACAGCATATTCTTTCTTTTTTTTCTACCGACTTCCAAAAAAAAGGAGGAGGTACTCAATTCGACTGTTTTTTTCTGTTTGTTACCTCATAACTTTCGATTGGGTGAACCGATTCTCAAAATTATTTTTTTGTTTGAAAGCTTGGTGCTTCCCGTGTGATCCCATTTAAATTTCAACAAATTCAGTCTAGTAATTTTGAGATAGAATGGAAGTCGGTATAAAATTTTTCAAATTGTACTTGTTATGACAAGGGAATAATTGAACACGACGAATGTTATAAATATTAAAGATCTCCCGAACGGTAATATATTTCATTATTTAGGAACCCAGGATTAATAGGAACGAGAGACCTAAATTAAACGTACATACATTTTTAATCGTGTGATGTAATTATCCAAGTCTAAATTACCTCGGTCCTTAAAGTATGCTTTAGTGTAGGTGTTAAACGCTTTTAACAACAGCTTTCAGATACATCTGGAAAGATCTGCAGCTCAGTCTTGCGGTAATTTAAGTTATTGTATTTATGTTGTTTCTATTTTGTAAAGTTCTAAAGCGTGTAGCTCACAGGCAGCCCACATCAATTGTATTGACGTCAATTTGGATATGTATGTGCCTAAGTACAACTGTGCACAAATACTTGTTAATTTCCTGGAAATGGTGATTTATTTAACGTCCTTATTGTAAAGAAAATTGGAGTTCCCGTATTACGAAATTCATTCAACAATCTTGCTAGCTTACATTGTGTAAGATAAAATAAGAAAAATAGAAAGAATGGATACCAGTAAGTCAGTTAACAAAATGGTTTGTTAACACGGAGCGTTTTTTCGACGCGTTTCAGTCAATAAGCAAACGTAGCGTAAATAACGCGTGCATAGCACTTGAATGTTTTGGAAAGCACGAGTAGATGTAATTATTAATAGTGTGTTTAATTGGTAAATATCGATCGTTATTACTAGCAAGGTTTCTAATTGGCATTTTTGGAACTTGTATATTAAATACTTTAACAACGAATCTCTATTTGTATTGTGAAATCATTGTTGTTTATAAATAAGAATATATTGTAAAAGCTAAACTAACAAATGTGCCATTAATGATATTGTAAGTATAAGCGGTTAATAAACACTGCGTCTTAACGTAAATGTGGTTTGACCTTTTGGATTAAAGTACCTTATTTGTGTATAAAGAATTTTTATTTGATATTAATAAAATAATGATAACAACACCTTTAGTTTTATTTTGACGTAATTAGTTGTGTGTGCAGTGATAGCTCAATTCTTTCTATATTTTCTACCGGCTTCCAAAAAAAGGAGGAGGTACTCATTTCGACTGTATTTTATTTATTTTATGTTTGTTACTTCATAACTTTCGATTGGGTAGACCGATTCTCAAAATCCTTTTTTTGTTTGATAGCTGATGTTTCCCGTGTGGTCCCATTTAAATTTCATCAAAATCGGTCCAGTAGTTTTTGGGTTACACTCCAACAACTGATTTTCACCAAAGTAATGGAAAGGAATACGAATTACATTTTTAAATTGCACTTGTTTAAGTATTACATTAATTACCACCACTTGTATCTTTAGGGACACAGTAGATCAACCCGCATTATCCGTCAAATAATTAATTATCATTTACAACTACTCTTATATTATATTTTACTTATTAATTATATTTTACCTAATGGAACATTGGCGTTAGGAGTTTACATACATTTGCCATATTTATTAGTTAAGTTTTAAGTTTGGCATGCGTATTTTGATGGTTATGATATTTGGCACAACTCACTGGGCACTGACAATATTCAGCATTTTACAATCGTTTTAATAAATATAGAACTATAGTGTTGGTTATTGCTCCTGATATGTTATTTGTAATGTTTTTTATACCTTTGGTTTTGTACACACTCTGTATGTTTCTTTATAATTTGTTGTATTTTCTACTCATTGTTACACTGCGGCGTTCGTGAAGTCGATCATGAGTTTCGACTGAAAACCAGCGCTAAGGTTTTCAACCCTAGCATATGCTGAGGCGGCTCTCATTCCCGACATCACACAACATTACAAAAAGTGTTTTGTTTTTAGGTTTAGTTAATAACTTTGTTATCTTTGCCATGTAATTTATTGTTATGTTGTGTGATGATCTGGAATAAATCTATATTCTATTATATTCTATATTATTATTTATAATATTGTAAATGTGAAAATTCGGATATATGGATGTTTGTACTTAAACACGCAAAAACAGCTGAACGGATTCCGATGAAATTTAGTGATGGTTTGTACCCAGAATGAACACATGCCACTTCTTACGTGATTCAACGGGTAGTTCCTGAAGGATTGCGTGAAACTTGTTCTTGTGCAAATCAGATATATTTGTATAGGTACAAAAATATAATTGGACTGAAATAAATCTCATTGAGACTTTGCAATTTCATACATAGATATATACAGATAGGGTAAACAATAGTGAGGTTAGGGCGCGTTCCCATTTAACGATTAATTTATCGACGGACGACTATCGTCTCTAGCTGTTTCCATTAAAACGAGTATTATGCAATTTAATCGTTTCAAGGCATTTGCGACGACAGTTAATCGTGTCGTCCTATATTTGAACACGTCCATTTAAATATAAGCCACGACATTTAAAACTACACGATCATCTTGTCGCGTGAGACGCGAGTCGCCATAAACAGTTTGGTAAGTGTCACTGTCATTGTATAAGTCAATTTATTTTAGCACTATGGCAACTCTGCTGAGTGTGGGTTTGACGGTATGACGAGAGATATAAAAAAGATTTATGTCGGTAGGGCGACATAGAACGACGCGTGGCAAGAGCACAGCTCAGGAAAAGGTAAAATAGGCACATGCAGCGGTACCGGCAGTACCCTAATAAAATCAACCAGCAGGGTAAACCCTGGTAAGTGCTTAGAACTCATTATTCTTTGTAACATGGGATGGAATAGTGAGGGGACCGTGTCACTACATGCATCACGGTTGTCGCTGTCCGATTGTTTGGTACATCGGACAAGCATGGAGCTAGCATTTTCGTTGGCTCACCCCAGAGAGGTACCCGGGTGTACACTCCAACTGGGTAGCAACGATTGGCTATGTAGTTGGAGAATGGGCAGGACTATGGGGAAAGAGGAGGTCCTCGTGGGGCAAAGCCCCTACGTCCAGCGGGTGCTCATAAAGGATAAACTGCACCGGGCAGATATCCAGGAATGTCGATGATCGGCATGCATAAAGAAGAGCACCCGGGCGCTGTGTGCTCGTAAAGGATAAACTGCACCGGGCAGGCATCCAGGAATGTCGATGATCGGCATGCATAAAGGAAAGCTCCCGGGCGCTGTCGCAGCGCCCAGACTGGAGCAGCATAGTCGATCGGGGGGTCTGATTGCTCAGGCCCCTGCTGGACTACGCTTAGCCTAACTGATATAAGCGAGATCGGGCATGCGGGGGAACGGTTGACTCATTGTTCTACCTCTATTGAAATAACTTTGTTGCGAATCAATTACTGTCTACTCTTAGCATAACTACGGTAATTGAGGAAAGACAGAGGGCGCAACACATCTGTCGTCAATACAAAGTGGGAACGCGTCCTTACGCAAGGCGCTGACGTACCGACTATGCGAATAATGACTTTTTTTACGTTAGATGCAGGCCGCTTCCAACCGGTCCTTTTGGAAATCTTGGGGGAGGCTTATGTTCAGTGGGACTAGCACTAAAGTTTGCGTGAGTATAACGTAATCGTATCGTTGACGTATACAGTACAAACATCATTTATCTAGTACAACTGGGGCACAGATAACTCATAGTTTAGTTCAACGATACGATTTCGTTACACTTACGCAGACTTTTGTGCTAGACCTACAGCAATGGGCGACCTACGACTGAGATAATGAAAACTCTTATTTCCGTCGGACAAATCTTTTAAAGGGGTACAAATATAATGACCACCAAAAACTCGTAGTACTAGCAATTTTAGTAACGACTACACGTTAAATGTATTCTAAGTCCAAATTTAGTAAATGATCACCAAATTTTAGCGAGCATTAATACGAATTAATATACTATTTCTACCTAAATAAACCACGTGATTGCCATAAAATGCATTCATATTACCAATACCATATTAGTAATGTAAAATAGAGAGCTATTCCAATTGGCATGAAACGCAAAAGAGGGCGACAGCAAAAGCTAAGCATTAATCGTGCAGTAAATCAGTAGGTACAGAAGTCTGATTTATCATCATAATTCAACTATTATTAACACTTCCCTAGTTAGACGACTGCTTCCCCGCCGGACCACTTGTACCATTGATGGTACAAATGACACCAATTTATCCCACTAGTACCATTGATTGTAAAGCAATAATTGTGCAGTAAATTATTATAGTAGGTAGACTGAATATGTATTCATAAGAATATTAAATTACTTACTATAAGTAACTGTTATCTATAAGTAACCATCTTTTCTTTTACGTTTTATTAAATTTAAATAAAAGGATTATTGGTGTTCCAGGAGTTTCAGTTTTTAACCTGATAGGCATTTGATTGAATAAACGCTTCTGTTTTTGGCAGTGGTAATTTAATTTAGGGAATATAAATATCAGTTTAGTAAACATCATACAATATTTTTATAGTATTACTTTTTAAAGCACAAACGCCTGCTTTAGCGATCTCAAACATTTAAATTTATAGAGAAAAAAATTCCATCCTCAGACGGGATTCGAACCCGTGTCTTCTAACTCTCCGTGTCAGACGCCATTGACCAACTAGGCCACCGTGGATCTGGTCCGAGCATCGAATTTTAACTCTCTATTTGACTAACCGCCTTGCGGGGACGGAGCGGTCAATGGCGTCTGACACGGAGTCAGAAGACGCGGGTTCGAATCCCGTCCGAGATTGGAACTTTTCTCTCAATAAAATTCAATGTTTGAGATCGCTAAAGCAGGCGTTAGTGCTTTAAAAAGTAATACTATAAAAATTACAAGGGCTGCGATGTCAATACGAAAGTTTAAGTATTTCTAAATAATGCTACTTTCGGTTGGATGGTACTGTTAAACTGTCCAATAGATGTCGCTCCGTCCCCACAAGACAGTTAGTCAAATAGAGTTAAAATTCGATGCTCGGACCAGAACCTCGGTGGCCTAGTTGGTCAATGGCGTCTGACACGGAGAGTCAGAAGACGCGGGTTCGAGTCCCGTCCGATCATACAATATATTTGTAAAGGATCAAATTTTAGGAGATTATTTACTATGTTTGGGAGAAATAATGATTTACATAGCATAATTATCTTTATTAGGATAATAAAATGTTAAATATTTGCTTGACATTTTTGATTAAAATACTGGTGGTCATATACAGTTTTTGGGTTTACAATGATTAGTTTGGAGTCATGTGTTTTAATATGATAGCAAAGTGTTATAATTTTGGAAAAAAATAAGTTTATATTTTGGAGCTCATTACATATTTTTGGGTCACCAACGATATGTTTGGAGATATTGTCTTTAATTAGATTTTAATATGTTATATTTTTGGCTATAATTTAACATGAGAATGGTGTTTTAATTTTGGTAATAGCTTACTATTTTCGGCAGTAAAAATCGTATTTATGGCGTTACATTTTACTATATTTGGTGATCCGTTAAACATATGCCTTTTTAAAGTAGGAAATTCGATATAATACGAGTATTTTATCTCTAGGTCTAGGCATGGGGATGGAACGCCATATAACCAAATTACTTATTCCTTACATTGGTGCGTCGGTGGCACAGCGACCACGGCGTCTGACACGGTTAGTCAGAAGACGCGGGTACCGTCTGAGGATGTAAGTAGGTTTTTTTAATTATGATTTTTTTTTGATACTTTTCGGTGTAGGAAATTGGTAAGTTTTTCCTTGTGTAAATAAAACATATAATCGTAATAAAAACACATATATTTTGCTTTTTATATTATTTTACCAAAAGTTTTTGGAACGAGTCCAACAAGGCAGTCTGCGGGTACTTTCATACGATATACAAGCTCTGCGGCCGGCTTCACCCGCGCTCACACGTAAGGCCTTTTGGTTCCGCGCCCTAACAGTGGATCTGTCTTATTTAGATACAAATAGGAGAACAAATATCTAAAAACGTGCATAAAATATCTCAAAATAATCTTAATTAATACAATGTTGTAACCGTTAGAGAAACAATGACAATTTTGATTAATAAAATGTATATCTTCAATATTCGTTGTGCGTCCATTACATTTGCACTCTGTTTATTTTTATTAGTCTGATTAACCCTTTGCGTCCCAGAGACTGTACATATACATTAGTTTCATTCATAAATCTTTTATTTAAATTATTACAGTATAGGAAGGATTAAAGTTTCTGAGTTATGTGTTAATAAGGTATTGTGAATTCATAAAACTTAACAAAATTGTATACTTTTTGGTAAATCTTAATTATGATTTTCCATGAACACTAGGGTAAGAATCAATATGGCTCTTGACAGACTTGTGACAGGTGAATTATATATGTCACTGTCACATTCAACAGAAAAGAAGTTGAACCTGCAACATATTGTGCAATTTTGGCGTGTCGTGATGTTTCTAATGTTTTTTTTTCTCATAAATGTTTGGTACTAATTCCTACACTAACAAAAAAATTCCATTCAAGTTATGTATGTAAGTAAATATTTATATTTGAAAGTGACATTTCTATTTAGGAAGGAGTCAAGTCACAGTCACAAACAAGTCCGTAATTGAGTCACTGTGCTGTCTATTTATTTTTAATCGAACACCTCTTGCACAAGGTTGCTTTAATTTTCCATATTATGTAGTTATTATATATATTTGGTAACGGCTAAACATATATTTTTTATATAAAGCTATATATTTAGTAATACAGTGAGTATATGGAAACTTGAATGTATGAAATTTTTTTATATAAAGAATGCCTATGGTAAATATACAATGAAAAGGAAAGTGTTTATCTCAGAAAATAGGATTTTTATGGCTAAAGAATTAACGTTTTTTTCAGTACATATGTTCATTTCATGAGAATAAAACCTTTTTACTGCAAAGAAATAAACCTGCCCTTGTTTGTTACTTTATCCTGTAAATGTTCATAAGGTTCGTAATTTATTTACCTGTTTAATGATCAGTTTTGTTGATAGCCCATTTTAGTCCGTAAGAGATAAATGCGTAGGTAATGAAAATTAGGCAAGTTCACTACGTACACCTATTTACGAAACGACACATGACTACCTATACCCGAAGCACAAGTGATTAAAATAGTTTATTTATATTATTATTTTCATGAGTTATTAAAATATATGTGAGATACTTGTAAAATGCCGATGAGATACAACAATCAAACAAAACAACAAATCAATATGCAATGATTTGATAAAATTCAACATAAACCAACCATGTCAAGACAGATCCACTTATCAGGCACTATGGCATTGATTTCAAAACTAAAGTATTATTTAATTTAAATAGCAATTTAGTTTAGAAATAACACCACTCGCTTCCGAGGCCTACATTCTTTCCCCAACAATACACCATACAAATATGACCACTCAACAAAAAACGAACAAAAATACATATTTAAAAAATGTGGGCCTTCAGAAGCGATCATAATAATTTCAACATTTTGTATCCACTTGGTTCTCTCCGTGATAATTTCTATGAGAAAAATAACAGATATTTGTATGTATTTTATAATTTGTATGTTTACAGTTCAATTGTACAATTGTTTTGGTGGAGATTTATAAATAAAGCTTGAGACGTTAAAAACAAATTCAAAGATTTTCTTTCGTATCCTTTTCAGTGAAGGTATTAAGTTATTTACCTATCACAAGTTAAGATGTGCTGTAGACTAAAGTAAAGCAACTTATGAAATAGGCTATTTATACTGTAATATTGTTCCTTAGGTTAACGTCTGTAAACGATTATACAGGTAAAATAAGAGTGAAAACAAAGCGCGTATGGGAGACTTGACCACGTTTCTTGGAAAATTAAATGCATGAATGTTTGAATGTATTGAAAATGGTTCATATGATCAATAAAATTAGAAATAAAGATAAAGGTGATGCATTATCATTTTATATAGAATCTACTTATGTTATTCATTGTGAATATTAGGGTGCAATGTTTTCAAATGAAATTGATGTCGCATTTTCTTAATGACCTTAGGAGACTGGTTCCACAGCAATATTATACCACAGACTAACTAGGTAATAGGTTATATGGACAAGTCGGGAAGCAGCCCTAGACAAATACCTAAGCCATAAAGTAATAACCTTTGTACATTTGTTTTTTGATAAGTTTATTTTATAAATCTCCCCCGTTTAGTTGTAGCTGAGCATGAGGATTGAATATATAGTAGATTTGGCCCACAGGTTCACACAAACATATTTTACAAGAGTTATTGTGTAAGGTAGGCATTATTGCTAAGCTTGACTTATCAGTACATAAGCTATTGTGTAATGTTACAAATATATCTTTAAGCCTGGTTTATACATCATATTATCACTACTATAACATATAATAATTTAATAAGTATACGGTTATGTTGGTCAATTCTCGTGATAAAATATATGTTTAATTTTTTCTTGTGGTAATCGCTATATTATATGTATATCATAGGTAAGTTTAGAGGCTGAATGGCTAAATTTAGATGAATTTGAAATGAATTTTAATTAATGATATTTGGGTAAAGTTAATTCTCAGATTAACAATAGGGGATGTAGGGGAGAGATAGGCTATCTGTAGACATGGGCAGCCCCCCGTAATTTCGATCCCATTATAGATTTTTAAATTATAAATATTATTTTTAAGGTGCTGGATGATGTTCGATAAAACTTATATAGGACCACCTTTGAAATACAACATTTAAACAAAAAAGGATCGTCAAAATCAATTCACAGTTTTCAGAGTAATAGTGTAACAAACATATAATTAAAAAGTCCAATTAAGAACCTCTTCATTATACTTTTATCATGGACATATTTTAAAACACAATTTATGGCTCAGTCCACAATGAAAGACAAATTGCAATTTGTAGCTAAACTGGGCTATTTTACGGCCAGGCTAAGAACTCTCTATTATTATCCCTATTCTTCTTCGAAACACTAAATCATTACTAAGTATAAGCTTACCAAATTTATGTCAAAAACTTTGATAGCTCTAGTTTTAAAAGTAGTATGCGAGATGCAACCAGTTTACAAGGAAGTTAAATGCTAAATAGCATTTATTTCCATCGCAAACTTGGTTTGTGAATATAGAAATAATATAAACCAGGCTTCAGTAGTGAATAACGCTCTAGAAATCTATAGTGTGAAGTGTTGAAGCATTCAAATGATATACCGTTCTGAATATTATACTCAATGCTCATAATCATCTATGGATAGCACTTATATATTTATAGGAAACTGATAGAACTGCTGATCCACTCACTTAAATGTTTGTAAAAGAAATAATCTGCTGCCCGGAGCCATGGCCAGTTGGTCTGTGAGACATTGTATTGTAGTGTCATCCCAAAGTGGAATATTTGCCACAGGATTTCCCAGTATCTTCGCTGCATATATAATTTTAAAAATGTTATCAAGCTTAGCCAGTAACTCATGTTGTCCTAATTTATCAAATAACTGAAAGCTACTTGTGACAAAAATCGCAGCAATTTACAATCAGTTCCCAAATATATCATCTCTTATTTTGATACAATCCCAGTTTTCAGACATCAAACACATCTTTAAATTGATATTCTCCCATGATATACTGTTACAATATGTATAATACACAATTGGATCTCCTAGTATTATTAATTACCTAATTTTATTTCTTTCTTTATATTAATAAAAATCACAATGGGTAACAAGACAACTCAATATGAAACAGTCTAAGAGTTTGTTATTTGTCTTATTTGGAAATTTTAATGTAGAAATCTGCCGGTGGATCGGAAGTGAGAATGTAGAACGAATTCAAATGCGCAGATTACGTTCATAGTTTCAAGAGGGGTTACTATCCAATACTACAATGACAAGTTGCAGCACAAATCTACAAAATGTACGTATTTTCTAAAAAAATAAGTTTTTGCGAGGTATGCAATGAAAAATAGGACTTTGGTATAATCTTAGATACTTAAATTCAAAAACAGCTCTATGGTTATGAATCAATTTTATTGACAACACAACCTCAGTATTCTCAGTCGGGTTAGCTCTTGAAACATGAACAAGTGGTACAACCAACAACTATTTGGAGTAGCATTCATATCACGACAACGTGAGACGATCCACCCCTCGTAAACAAATTTGTTAACCACCTAAAACGAATACAAAATAAATATGTGACTAAAACAGTGGACACATGACTATTTAAATACTAAATAAACGTTTTTCAAACTAAAAGTAATCGAAAATGCGTCCGAAGCGGCCGCGCGTTATTGAGCGCACGCGGGACGTAAATCAACATATTATGTATCAACACTTTCTCTCAAACATTCGTTTCCTAACTACATTAGCTAACTTACAAACTGTATGTACATATTCGAGCACTCAAATACTCTATATACAACGGGATACGCTTACAACTAAAGTAAGGACACTTGGAACAACACGGTGACAACGGACACGTTTTGGCACTACACAGAACAGTCTGACTTACGGCCAGTTCCCGCTCGAAGCAAACATAACTTTACACGGCTAAACATAAAGTTTCCAATCGAACATACTACAAACTGTATGTCGTGAATAGTTTGCTTTGTGAAGCGAGAATTGGTATAATATATCACAGGGTCACGTCAGTCAATCACCACATATGGTAAGGCTATGAGTTCTCCGAGACGAGCGCATTCGTGCCACTCTGTAAAATTGGTTGGCTTCAATGGCCGTCCTAGTTCATCTCGCTCAGTTTCTACCTCCGACCGAGTCAGGGCCTCTTCTAATACTTCCGTCGCTTGATATTCGTCCTCAGGCAAAGTAACGACGGGCGTAGAATGTATCTGATCATAGTCATAAGGTATTCTATCAGCCACCTCTTTGACCATATTGAATAAGGCCTGACCATTCATTTCCTCTTTCGTTCTCTCGACTGTTCTGTGATCCTGGTGCTTCGTCTCAAATGAGTCCTCCACTTCCATTTCCATTACCTCTTTACAACCTTTAGTAAACTGAGTTTCCTCATCGGGTGTCAAAATTGGAGCTTTGAGTCGTTCACTAGGTTCTAGATTGGGTACACTGATCATTTCGGCTTCGATTTTCGCGCACTTAACGTCCACTTTTTCTACAACATCACTCTCACTTTTCACTTCACCGTCTTGACTCTCTTCTTTCACAGCGCTGTCGTCGATCGGGTAAGGTCGTAATGGGGGTGGAGAGGGCGGTGGGGGTAGTTCGGGCGGATTGGGCGCGAACTCCGTCCAAGGCAGATGCGTACAGAGAGGCACTTTGTACATGTTTTTGGAACAGTAATCGTCTGCGTAGTCTGAGTATTGGTAGAGGGGTACTACGGATGTGAAGAGGCCCGGTTGGTCTGGGTCTATGGGTTTGCGGACGGCGAACTGATGCGGGTGTGGCGGAGCGCGCGTGCCGTTGATCCCGGGGAGATACGCGTGGTGTAGTGCGACTACATTCAGCGGGTTCACTTCGAGTCTTCTGGCCGCGGGACAGTCTTCGGCTGCTTCCTCCCCGCAGGTGCACTCGTGGTACTCCCTCTCGTCTTCTAGAGGGGGGAGAGGAGACCGGGGCGCGGGGGTAGGCGGCCGGGGAGATGTACCACCGTTGCGGAGAGGCGACTCCACCTTGATTGGTAGCGCTGGAAAATAAACGATACAAGAGTAAGAAATTTTTTATATTTTTAGTTTAATGACTGTTTATCAAAGCAAATTGTGCTAAGGAATACCATAGGAATTAGGGGAAAGTTCATACCATTAGGGCCATTAAAAACTGCGATATTTGGTAGTTGCACAGCATGCATTACAAAATTATTGTAGTTCATGTTGTACATTACCAAATGACATTGTTTCTCAAAATTATGAGAAAAATTATACTGTTTTTATATGATGATATAAAGGCTTATGTTTAACCGATTACTGTCACATGCAAACGACGAAGAAGCACATTCGCCTTAGATGCACAGTTTAATTTTATTTAAGCTGGTGGGTGATTGCGATTTATTTTTATTTCCGGGATAGTGAGAGAAAAAAAACTGTTTCATACCGCCGCCGAAGCACAGTTCGCCACATGCAGGAACGTAGACCACGCGTGGTGCGATAATGCATAGTTAGTAGTAGTAGTGCGCACTCACCGTCGGGCTCTATGAGCATGACGTCAGGCGAGTGCGGCGAGCGCGGCGAGGCGGGCGAGGCAGCGCGAGCGCCGCGAGACTGGATCTGCTCTAGCAACTCCTTTGTTGTTTTTACCTGAATAGATAAACTAATTAGGAACTGTAATAAACCTAATCCGCCTTATTATAAAACGTGGACCTAAAGATAGTCTCGAGTTTAAACCATACTGTTCTGTATCCATGTTTTACTTACCATGTTAAACTTTTATTACTTTGTGTATTGATTTCTCTACGAAACAGGATCGTCTCCCTTGCTAGGGGAAACCTCTTGCAGTCGACTTAAGACATGCCTAAGTAATTTATTAAGGATAATTGACTTCTTAAAGTGGGTAAGAGCATCTCTTAGAATGGTATCTCAAAATCAAATCATTTATTCTGTATAGGCCTCTACGGGGGCATTGGGGGCACTCAGGAATTGTCATTTTACATTTATTTTTTCTTAAATCTATAATCGAGAAAATCCGGCAAGAAGTTCAGTGGGCTTGTCTTTTTAAATATTTTTTTATCGCCTCTATCTCCTAGAAATATGTCCCCCCTGCGGCCTGTTGAAATCAGTTACATCGTTGCGAAAACTTACCTTTTTGTCACCAGCCTTGGGTATCCTGTTCACGAGCGCCGTGTAGGGATCTAAAGCGTCCTTCCGACACCCGTTCCGGCGTCGCTCCGCCGTCCCGTTCCGGTCCCGCCACGGCGCCGGCGCGGCGGGCGGGGGAGGTGCGGAGGGCGCGGGGATCGTCACCCCGCCCATACCGGCCGCCTCCGTCCCGGACCCAGCCCGGCTGTGGCCCCTGACAACATAATTATATATAACCAGTGGTCTTAGCACGAATAACTGCGGAAGTGAAACGTAACGTCATTGTCGTTCAAGTTGTCGTTCTCGTGAAACTGAAAATGGTACGTAACTGACGTGAAAATCTAGGGCAACTGCAGCACAGATAACTAATAGGTTGTATTGTGGATGTGGTCTATGGTACTATAACCTTTTTGGAAACCGGCTTATTCCAGAGGTTGGAATTCATCAAACCTGTGACTGAGACGGTTCGAAAACAGCTTATAAACATGGCTCAAAAGCGAGATTGTTTGTGATTCTTAAGAAAAGTGCTGTCACCTTTCTTAAAGAATAGCACAACCACGCTTTTGTTCCATGCTTCTGGCGTCGAACCTTCGAGTAAGACGATGTCAACCCTTCCTGTAGCGTGATAATTAAAACAAAGTATTTATGAATGAAACGCACGTTAATTTACGTCAATAGTACGCATAGGGTTAAAGAGCTTCTGAAGGACTTTAACTACCGTTGTTGTCCACTACCGTAGCCAAGAATAGCGGGGCTGCCGGGGACTTGGGGTCTGATTCATGGGGGGCTTTTGCCAATACTCGCTACGCTTGGCAGGCGGGTTGGCGAACGCAGTTTTCGGGTGTTTTGCTCAGAAGGTGCTGCTGCCCACCTTCTGTTTTTGTATCCCTTTAGCCGGCTTCTACGGCACCCACGGGAAGAGTTGGAGGGGTACTATTCTAAGCCGGCACACCACGGCATCCAATCCAATTATCCATTAACGGTAGTTAGACAATATCTAATACATATTACATACATATCTCTTACCTTGACGTAACTACGTAACTTACCTTTTTATCTTAGGTTTTTTGTCTCTTTTCGCTTTCTTCTCATCATGGAGATGCTCAGGAGACGGTGGCCTTTTTACAGCTGAAACAAAAATAATAGATAACTGAGTAAAACTTTACACGGAAAATGAGACCCAAATGTATAGCTGAGTATACGTTTTTAAACTATCATGGTCATAAACTATAGAAATAATAAAATTAATAACGGGATAGTTACCATGTATATTTTCTATGAGTTTCAATTATTCATCCGTGATCATGGCGCTTGCAACAGTGCCAAAATATCGGGATTCTAGCTGAGGTCTAAAGACACAAAAAGATATCAATAGATATCTATCTATCTATAAGATAGAAGATAGGGAAGACCTGGCATAAATATCGAATACTCTACCACAAGAACTAAATTGCCCCGGAATGGGATCATCATCATCATCATCATCTCAGCCGTCGGACGTCCACTGCTGAACATAGGCCTCCCCCATGATTTTACAAAAGGACCGGTTGGAAGAGGCCTGCATCCAACGTCGTCATGCTACCTTCCTCAGGTCGTCCACCGTGTCGGTGGACGACCTACGCTGCGCTTGCCGGTCCGTGGTCTCCATTCTAGAACCATTCGGCCCCATCGGCCATCTGTTCTGCGTGCTTTGTGCCCTGCCCACTGCCACTTCAACTGGCTAATCTTCTGAGCTATGTCGGTGACTTTCGTTCTTCTACGGATCTCCTCATTTCTGATTCGATCACGTAGAGAAACCCCGAGCATAGCCCTCTCCATAGCTCGTTGTGCGCCTTTGAGCTTATCTATAAGGCCCATAGTAAGAGACCACGTTTCAGTGCCATAAGACATCACTGGTAACACACATTGGTCGAAGGAATGGGATAGGCGAAGATAATCGACCAAGTGGTCAGCAGTTTTATAGGGCTATTCCACTAGTACCTACCAACGTATCCACCATGGTGGGGACGAGTAGATTTTCACTCCCCCCATTCCTATTGGTAAGGATTCATGGAAATTCACTTCCACTTTACGTCCCTACTGATTAGTTTTTGTCAACAATAGGTATTGCCTCTAACCCGTTGACTCGCGATTCGCCATATTTGGCCAACAATACAATAGATTTCGTAGCAATCAACCTACTTTCCCAGGAACTGCACCGTGTGTGGTTAAGACTTTTATCAATTACACACAACATATTAACGTATTTTTACGTTTTCTACTTCATCTGTTAGTAACTGCATCTGAATATTGTCTATGACTTTGGTAGTAATCAGTAATTCGCTTGTTCGCAACACCAAACTAAACTAGCGAATTAAAATCTATTTTTAGTAAATTATGGTAGTTCTTATTCTGTTCGTGCTTAAGTCTAAATTCGTATAATGTTTGCAAGTGACAATTCTTAAATATGCCGTTTCTGTTCAATTGTTAGTGCGTTCGAATAGATCACTTCGCTAAAAACGCTCATAAGGGGCGTTCGAATTGGGAATCTGTGGGTGAAAATGTCGTTCATGCCTCTTTTTGTTCAGCGTTCGGAAAGCTAAAAAAGAGAAATTTTTGACACCAAAAAGTGCAATTTTTGACCCACGTCCGGAGCATGGTTGTTTGTGATCGTTATTTGAAAGCTATGTATTAGACAGCATAATCATACGAATTTAGGTCTTATGCTCAGTTGAGCGTTCGAATAGGGTGTGAGCTAAAGTGGCAAAAATAACGTTTTTGAGCTTTCCAAACGCTTTAACAAAAGAGGCATCAATGACAACGTCATCAATGCCCTCATAAGCTAAACGAACGCACCTTACGTGTATGTTTAGTGCAAATTTAATCGTCATGTAAGCTAGTGCTCTCCAAACTTGTCTAAACTGTACATCAGTTTAGACTACCCACATTTGAATAGAATAATCATATGTATAGAATTATCATTCTAAGTGTTACACGAATGTGAATTTATAATTTGTATGTGTATTAAGAAGTTGGTAAGAAATAATTTACACGATTTTGATACTTTAAAGAGTAGGCGACATCAAAATGTGCTATGTAATCCAAACAGTAAAAAAGCTGTACATAGTAAAAGTGTTTTTGTGATGAGGGTAAAAATATACAACAAATTACCATCAACTGTTAAGGACACAGATAATAATGACATTTTTAAATATAGATTAAAGAAGTTTCTGATCGACCAGGCATATTACAGCATTGATGAGTTTTTTAAAGACAAACTATAATGGATATGACAGATAGGTAAATCAATTATTGTAATCATTGACTAATAGACTAATAAAATTAATTGTTATTATTATTAACTATTGTAATTTGCACGCCATTATGGTAAGAATACGGAGCTACGCGTTGTTTAAATATAAGACCTATATACCAAACTGTATTCGAGCAATAAATTAATTTTGATTTTGATTTGATTAACATAATAAGAACCACCATAGTTTAGAGAATTTTAGTTTAGTGTATGCACAAGCAAATCAATACCATTGTCTCATAATGTATACTTTTTCATAGCGCGCTATTGGGGATTAGTGGAACCATCAACATCATCCATCATCACAGGGGCTTGTAGTTTATATTATAAAGAGCTAAAGAAGTACACACAGAATAGGTAGTAAAGGTGTACTTACGTGGTGTGAGAGGTTTGTGTGCGTTGAGGAGGGGTGAGGGCGCGGCTGGCGCGGGGGGGTCGTCGTCTACCAGTATCACGTCCTGGGAGTCCGACTCATAGCCGCCCCACGCTGTAACGCATATACTTAATGAGATCGGTTGGGATATCCTGGGGCCTTATTCGCTATGACCATTCAAGCACGTACAGGTAGCGGCACGTAAGTTTAGAGCCCAGCGAAATGTGGAGGGGATAGCTGCGCATGGGTACAGTCGCGCACGCAACATGTGACAGAGAGAGACGGAGAAACGGGCCGGGGGACGAAAACGCAACCTTCGTCCCTCTAGCCCCCTATGATACCTCATTTTTGACTTCTGCGCGATAACGGTCAGCGCTGGAGTTTCTTGCCGCTACCTATAATGCGGCGCATTACGAGTTTTTCAAGGACAGTTAAATTGTATTGTAATCACGCTCTATCCGTGAAGATATCGTAGAGAGCTGTGTTACGTGTATAAATGATCATGGCGAATAAAGCCCGTTATGTCTTCGGTTTTCGAGATCACTGTACAATGTAATTAAACAACTTTAATTCGTTTCACGTTTAAAATGAAATGAAAATACATTTATTCAAGACACACACATCAACACATCACATAAAGTGCATATTCTACACATTAAGGCGAAATGATTGTGTAGATTACGACCAAATATCATGGTTAGACTTCGCGAAAACTTAGTTTTTCGACGCTTAAACCTGATAACCGAACTTCGAAAAAAAGCGTAGTGTAAATTGAATATACGTTCTTATGAAGTACGGGAGCCAATACACGATCGGCAACATTCCCTAAATTTTGCAATTTTTCTTACGTGCTTCGTGGGAAATAGCATTTTTATTCAATTATCGGCAACAATGAATGTTTCATATTCGAATTCCCAATGAAATTTACTAGTAAACTATGGATTCTTTTACCATTAAAATGTCATCATTTGATTGTACGAAATAATTATAAAAAGTATTAACACGTATTCAATTGCTTCTTCGCGTCACATCGTCCAATCTGATAAACCATTCTCAACCTTATGTAAAGCATCGTAAATTGTTTTAAAATTGGGATTAGACCGCGCGTTTAAGGAACACAATACACTTAAATATTAAACACATGTAGAAAACGACGCGGTGCTGTGTATGTCATGAACATGGGTCCCGACTCGGCATAATAGCTAAGGACAGAATCCTTACTCACTGATTTTCAGCCGTTACCCATTGTCATGACCTCACGAACCCCAGGACAAATTACATTAAAGTTCGTCTCACGAGGACGCCATATTCGCCGCCACCTTACTCTCAGACGCAATGCCGTATTGTAACTACAAGATTCTATTTAGATACATTTACGTTTCGAACATTTTCATTTATGTGATACGTACTACGAAAACGATTTTCTCCTTTACAAGTTGGTTAATGTTTACAATGTTTAGTTATAAACAGGTTAACATAACTGTACCAAGTTTATTATCATTTAAGTCTTTCCGTATAACCCCTTAGGTCCCGACCCTATTACTAAAAGGATATACTGTCCGTCTGTCTATTTGTACTACCCTTCAAATGGCTGTATTAACTTTACGAACAGACGAAATGAAATCGTATTGTCTGAATAACTCGATTGTATAGCTTTTTTGTCAAGTAATCGTATAGTTCTTAATCAGAGGGCTGAGGCTGGATGCCTACAAAGATACCAACATACAAGTAGCACGCAAGTAGGCACTATAAGCTATCGCTTTTACTCTAACGTCTCCCTTTCATTCAAACCCATCAGTGAAACAAGCACCTATCTATACTTAAACTGAAAATCTAAACATTGCAATTTTTGAGAGAAAAATTCTCATATTTCCGGACGTGATCCGAATCCGTGTCAGACGCCATGATCGCTCGGCCAGCGAGGCTCGAGTTCCGAGCATCGAATTTTAACTGTTGTAGGGGTATGGGGGATTTTGTCTGTCTAAAATTGCAATGTTTGGTATCGCTAAGCAGGCGTTAGTGCCATAAAAATCATATTAAAATAAAGATCTAGTCTGTTTAACCCTTTGCGTACCAGGGACGTAAATTTACGTGAGTTTTATTCATAAATATTGTTTTAATTAGCACGATTGATCAACATTACTATACAGTAAGGGTCAAAGTTGTTTAATTTGTTGTTTAAGAATCTGGTAAGATTGAGAAATCATCAACAGTTTATACTTATGCAGCGAAATCACCAACAGTTTATACTTATGCAGCGAAATCATCAACAGTTTATACTTATGCAGCGAAATCATCAACAGTTTATACTTATGCAGCGAAATCATCAACAGTTTATACTTATGCAGCGAAATGATCAACAGTTTATACTTATGCAGCGAAATCATCAACAGTTTATACTTATGCAGCGAAATCATCAACAGTTTATACTTATGCAGCGAAATGATCAACAGTTTATACTTATGCAGCGAAATCATCAACAGTTTATATGCAGCGCAGCCGAATTTAGAGTCTTAAATAAGGGACACTTACCGGGGCGCGACGGCGGTCGGGGACTCGGTACCGCCGGACTCACCACTTGCTGAAACGTAATGGCACAATCAGATACTAGTCACGGTCACCTGCTCTCCTGTCCTACCAAGAATCATTGGCGTAAGTGTAATGAAGCGCTCGCAGCGGAGCTTGACATGGCGATCTAAACCGTTTAACAAGTTAAGCAACGCTTGCTGCGGTCAGGTGCGTGTGCTAGTGGTGTTCAACTGAGCGCTTCCGTGCTTCGGAGGGCACGTTAAACCGTCGGTCCCGGTTGTTTGTCTTAAGGCATCACTCATTAGGCTATGTCGAAGGACTTCGGGTGGCCTGAAAAGTTCGTCTTGGGTTGACCACTAGCCTATCCACCAAGCCGCACTGGGCCCGCGTGGACTACGGATATGGCCAAACCCCTCTCTCTGGAGGAAGGCTCGAGTCCCAGCAGTGGGACCATAATGATTTTATTATGTTATGATGTAATGTAAGCGTATTGTGAAAGCCCACGACTTGATAGTCTCTTTACTTTTACAATGAGGTCGCGTGTGTGTTGATTTACATTTTAATAGTTTTGTCGAAGTTCACACTCGTGACGTCAGATAATAGCTGGATTAGGCTGCCAATGCTGCCATATAAAAAAATTGTTAGTTCACCATAACGCCATGACGCCATAATAAATAACCCAGTGGGCCGAGCTCGAAAATCTTTTTAAATGTAACATAATCGCATCATTAAAATATTTAGTACAAACAGTCATTTATCTAGTACAATAGTGGCACAGATAACTCATAGTTTGTACTGAATACTTCAACGATACGATAACGTTACACTTAAGCAGATTTTCATGCTCGGCCCACTGCTGTCCCAAACGACTATAAGCAGGCTCCGTTATAAACTATTCAGAGATATAAGAAAGTAAAAAAAAGGGGAAGAGACCACTTGGCCGATCACTTTGCCGCTGAGTCTGACTGAGCGAAGGCTCTCACATGAGTTCCTGTCACCGCTGCCCTGAGACAAGCCGAAGACAGGATACATGGAAGGAGCTGGTGAAACACTCTACTCAAGCCTTCCGAGACGGGCACGACTTTCAGCAATGAAGTATGTGATGAAGAAAAGTGCAAGAAAACGTAAATCTATTAAGCTATGTCACAGACTAAACAGACCCTATTTATGTATCAATTTATTGAGTTAGAATAGGATAGATGAATTAAATGTTTACTACTTACCTACTTAGGATTGACTAATAAATAGTAATTTTTAAACTTTCGCGATTTGAACACATGTTTTAAATGTTTATCGGGACTTATCACGTATTATTTAATATAGGTAAAAATACGTGGTCAGCTCGTGACCACGGCCATTGTAACATGGTCGAAACGTCGAGCGAAAGGTACATATTTTTACCTATATTAAATAATACGTGATAAGTCCCGATAAACATTTAAAACATGACTAATAAATGTATGTTTAATAATATGTTGTTGTATTGTTCGAAATGTATGTAGAGTGAATGTTATAGTTAAATCACGCATAGTGTAGGTGCGTTCGTTTAGCTTTTAGGGCATTGGTGGCGTTGTCATTGTTGGCTCTTCTGTTAAAGCGTTCGTAAAGATCAATAACGTCATTTTGGACACTTTTGCCACGTTTGCCCATACCCTATTCGAACGCTCAACTGAGCATAAGACCTAAAATCGCATGATTATGCTGTCAAAAAACGATCACAAACAACCATGCTCTGGACGTGGTTCAAAAATCGTACTTTTTGGTGGCAAAAATACCTCTTTTTTAGCTTTCCAAACGCTGAACAAAAAGAAACATGAACGACATTTTCACCCACAGATTCCGCACCTTGTGAGCGTTTTTAGCGTCATTTTCGCTAGAAACGCTCACAAGGGGTCTATTTGAACGCACTATCTATATGCGTGCGTGACGTCACCTGCCGTTCCCAACGGAAGACCAGCGTTGGTTGTTTACAACCGGCACTATGCTGAGTTGGGGCCGGCTTGTGTCAACGAAAATAGACTGTTAATTTTTGAAGTGATAACTTCTTATGGGAGAGTGAATCGATTCGTTACGTAACGCGTTACGGCGCCAGTCTGGCTTCTCTTTCTCTCACGCATCCTCTCTCACTCTAACCCACGGCGCTAGATTAGTTTAAGTTATCGTTTCTGTCAGGCGTCCGAAGACGCAGACCTATTTTTATTTACGCTTCTTTTCCAACCTTTTTTTGGCACAAATAAATTTACGTCTATATCTATGGTAAATGTAAGGTGAATTTCTGTTTACCCGTGATAATGCAGGTGATGTGAGCGGAGTACCGCCCAATCGACGCACTGAGCGCTCCGCCGACGAGCGGTTTGATCCTGCGAGAAAAAACACAACATTAGAATGGCCAAAAGGAACCAATAATGGCTATCATTTTTTTTATTAGAAATACGGGATTACTCACGTAATATTTATCGGATAGGTCCGACTATAGTTTCGACCAAATTCGGCGGTCTTGGTAGCTAGCAATTTGTTTAATATGTTTGTTTCATCGAGTTTTGACGTGTAATATTGGGAGATTATTAACTAAAGTAAGTAATCAGTTAGGTGCACCAATGTAGGAAAAGTTGTATTTGGATTTTCCTCGTCTATAGCCATAAAAGTTTACTATACCTACTTAAATAAACTTGATGAATTGCAAATGTACAAACGTGCGAGTCACTATAAAAAAATAAGAAACACACAATCCCTGACTTCCGATTGAAGTCTACATATTTTTTTGCAATATTATAGCTGTTCTTCATTCCGATTCAATAGCGCACTTTTAACAGATGAGATCTGTCAGCAATTCGGAATAAGTCGAAATCACGCTCACGTTGCTCACGGCATGGCCGACAGTTCGTTATATTCTTTTTACAAGATGTTTAACGAGACACTAGGAAACAATATAATAAGCCATGAAAAAAAAGTTTAAAACAGGCCATAAAAGTCTTTGTTTTGGCTGAACGAAGAAGAGAATACACACGCACACATACACAACGAACTGTCATTTTTGACAGAACTTCTCACGGCGATTTTAGTTCGTAGCGTAGACGTTGAAATCGTAATGGCGTCCTTAGTGACGAAATCCATGACGTAACATGGGTCTAAATTGTCGCGACTCCGTTGATTAGGAATGACGAACAAAGCGCCATAATAAATTTTGACTTAAATCGGAAAGCAGGGAATCTTTTTGGTTTATGACGATGACCTGATTGACTGATGAGTTTATTGAGTGACCATGCACTCTAACGTCGTAAATTCGACCCCTGGCCAGGGCAAATATTTGTGTTATGAGCTGAAATTGTTTGTTTGTGGGTATTGGATGTGATATGTTATTTTGTGTCCGTGCCTCACGTGGCATACAGTATCTTAGAGCGAAGGCATGAATGTGTGAATGAACGTTAAAATAATGGTATAAACTTTTTAAAGAAGCTTCTTGATCTAGATCTAAATAATTATAAAACACTTAGCGTCATCTAGTGGCAGTATTTGAAGTGAATAATAAAAAAAAAGCTGCCCCACTGAGGCCTTTGTAAAGGACCGGGTGAAACCCGTGAAATTGGTTGTATAAAAGAAATATTTAGTGGCTGAGAAAAAATAGCTTTCCAGCGGTAGTGTTTCTAAAATTTTCATTTATAATCGTTTTTTAAAATGTATTTCTACTAAGTAACGCCTGAATCAATAAATTGGGCGGTAAATAGGGTGCGTGTCGAATACTTGTAATTTTGATGCCGGTACTTTATTAACAAAGTCGCGGCGACGTTTTTGAACAATCCGCGCGTACGTAGATATAATTTAATTCATATTTAAAGCACTCTACCAACACGCGCCTCCTAGTCCTTTCGCGTAGTTTATATACTTTCATTTCTATCCTATATAATTTGGTCATATCGTATAATATTATATTGCACACGGTGGCACCACCTGCATGACTGCCGCATTCGAGGTATTTTGTCCATTAATTCTAGGTCCTTTTTTGGACTACACACGACAGCAATGTTTCCACTATCCTATAACATGTTACTTCCTTTATTAGGTGTTTTCTTATTATAGTTTATATACTAGTAGTACTTTATGATGTTTTTTATTGTACATTGTTTGCGGCTGTGTGTTTCTATGTCCGTAATAAACATTTCTTTCTTCTTTCTATCATTCGTCATGCATCAGTCTAGAGGTGCGTTCGTTTAGCAATGAGGGCATTGGAGGCGTTACCATTGTTGGCTCTTTTGATTATGCATTCCTAAAGCTCAAAAACGTTATTTTTGACACTTTTGCCCACACCCTATTCGAACACTAAACCGAGCATAAGAACGCATGATTATGCTGTCAAATAGATAGTTGTCAAAAAACGATCCCAAACAACCATGCTCCGGAAGTGGGTCAAAATTTACAGTTCTTGGTGGCAAAAATAACTCTTTAGATTGGCGAACGCTGAACAAAATGATACATAATAGTAGATTAGTAGCCAAGGGTTGTAAGGCCAGTGTCCAGTTTGGTCATATAATGTTTCTCTTACCCCAACTCAGGGGATCAAATCCTTTTTTTATGTTTATATTTCGTGTGATACAGGTTTATGTTTGAGTGTTATTTTTTTGGGATATGGTTTGGTGTTTATTTGATATTGTGTTATTTACTAAGGTATGATGTTAGTAGATAGATTTTTTAATATTGTGTTTTGCTAAAAATAGTGATTCGATGAATGCGCTGGCGCGTTATCATGGTGACGAATCCAGTCACTGCTCACCCAAAAATGCGGCTGTTTTCTTCTCGCTGCGCTACGCACTCTTTTCTCTTTTTGACCTCTCGGTCTCTGTGCATACTGTGCATAGTTAGTCATGCACATTCTGATAATTCAAAGCCAGTCCACGGAATATTGGTCCAGTAGTTATTTGGTAGCGTATTATTGACATTATAAGGACTGTTATTTTAATCTGTCTCCCGATACCCAGGAGGCATGTATCGTGTACATGGATTTGAAATACATGGTTGGCTATTTACTGGCCGCGTTTTATTGCCTGTACAAAATCGATCCGTGTTGATAATGCACAGCCAATAATGCACAGCCAATACTGCATGACCAATAATGCGATGCCATCCATAGACAAATATAAAATCTCATCTTCATGCCTCGCTTGTGTAGGCGAGTTTGAGAATAAACGAAAGTCACAGTAGGTGTGACGAAGAGCGAAGCGAAGAGGAGCGTTAGGTGTTATGATGACCACATAACCAGAATTATGATGAACATCACTGAACAGAGGACTGTTAATATCGCAAAGTATATCTGCACTGGACAACACCCTCGAACTATAGGCGCACGAGCGCAGCGAGGGCGCTAATGCGAAAGCGCTAAAAAATATCTCGGACTGCAATTGATGCTTACATCCGAGCTAACTACTCTGCTTTACATCTCGATTGTGAGGTAAGTAGAAAAAAACCGGCATTACAAAAATTAAATTGCTGACTATTATACTCATACGAAGATAAGGCTGATTAGCGAAGCGACCTCTTTTGTCATTGGGCTGAATGCATGATGTATATTTGGCAATAGATGTATGATGGTTAGATGTACGCGAACTTTTTGAAAGAGTGAAGTGTTTTTTTAATTACTTACCGCCCTAGGGCTTTTCTAGCTACATTATTACCCTAGAGCGCTAATTGGTCACCACAAGCCCCATTTGTGTATCTTTTAATTAATTACCGCCCTAGGGCTTTTCTAGCTACATTATTACCCTAGAGCGCTAATTGGTCACCTACAAGCCCCATTTGGGGGTAATAAGGACCTACTTACCGAATATGAGAGATGTAAACGACATTTTCACCCACAGATTCCCAATTCGAACGCCCTTGTGAGCGTTTTTAGTGTTATTTTCGCCAACTTGGGGCTATCCGAACGCACTATTAATAGAAAGTATCAGTTCATCAGGTATCAGTTTTAGGTGCAAGTATGTTATGAATAAAAATTGTTGAAATCGCGGAATATTTAGGGAATCCACCAATACTCCCCAAGGTATGTAACGGTGCGTAAATCAAGCTATCACGACGGTTGGGCAACGTGGTCGTGACCTACTTTGGCGACTTGCCAACATCCACATAATGGCCAATTATGGTATTTTTGTAATGTTGATACAGATTTCTTTAACGAGGAGTTCTCAGTTTAATCGTATATTGAACTCTACAATTTAAATACAAAAGATGTTATGTTAAACTAGCTGTGCCGCGTGGTTTCACTCGCGTAGTGATGGATTTAAATGATGAAAAGAATCATATATAATTCCCTGGGATATACTCTATTTCTATGCCAAATTTCATCAAAATCCGTTCAGTAGATCAAGAGATTGCTTCACACAAACATACTCGCAAACTTCGAACTTTACCTCTAATTTGATTTTTCGTTTTATTTTTAATAATACATTTCTTTGCAAAGTTTGATCTTTATCAGCAACAGAATCTATTGGTGTACATACAGGAACTCTTTCTTTTTTGAAAAATCATGCGGTTCGATTTCCGTCAAAAGCAAAAGATTTAACAAAAAACTCACTATGCAGTTATTATTTTCTTATTAATCGAGGGCATGTCTCCTATCACGATTTTTCTCTAATACTCGTGGTTCCGGACCTGGCCATGACCGCCAAAAAACCACCCTGTATATTTATATTAGTATACCAATTTTCAAGAATGCAGCAGACCAACCAAGACGGCCTCTTGCACAAGAGGCCTACCACCTGGGGAACCGGGTTTTCTCGCCTTTTAAGATTCGCATTCCGACGGCGGATGTACTATTCTTAAACTCCGGCTTTCACGGAGTAAATTTTACTCTACTCGTCTTATTAAAAAGTCCCTAAATTAACACAGATTATTATAAAGAAAAGATATTTTTATCACATCTGTTCGAAAAGGGCTAGTTTGTTCCTCGTAAACAGGGAACAAAGTAGCTTTTTAATCCCTAGGGACTACAAATGATTTGAATATGGAATGTGGATATTGTAAGTAAACGTTCCAAAATCAAAGAAATCAATCACTAACATTGTATGAACGCAAGGAGGTAAGAAATTGCTAGACAAAGAACAAACAATGTTGTGAAGTACGCGCGAAATACATTCCGCCTTAGTTCATGTAGTAATTGCTTACTCAAATACAAGTTAATTTTGTTTTATGTAGATAAATAAATGTATTGTACGTACATAAATAAACGTGCTATTCATATTAAGTTACTTATTTTCTCATATAGGATGATAAAAAGTAGAGTGTCTACCTCGAGAGCTACACTATTTAAAGCTCGAGCGATGTCCTTTCTAAAGTAGAACCCTGAGCATAGCCAGGGAACACTCTCGCCTTAAAAATAGTTGTTTACTCCCTTGTTATAGGCAAAAAACCTACTATTTATGGAAAATGTAGTACCATTTTTAATATTGAAAACGGGAATCACTCACGTAAATAAGTCTCGCGTCTCACAACCACGAGCCGCGAGGTTGAAACTATAGTTGGAAAGATTTGAATTATTTACGCGAGTGTTTCCCGTTTTTAATATTAAAGGTGTGTATAATAGTTAGTTTTCATAATAAAATGTAGTACCAGTGTGTCCAGGAGACGCGACGGTGGGTATGACGAGGTCGCGCCATCGTTTGACGAGGACTTTAGCACGGCGCGCCAAGGTTGGTTCTGTTGTCTTCCGGCGGAGCTCGTTCACGTGTTTGCCCAGTCGGGTGGTCTGCAAACCACAACGTTTGTAATTAGTAATCATAATCATTCTATTAGTTTTAGGTACAAAAGTTCATAAATGCAATGTCCAGCCAAAATTTGCCTTTGCAGGCATACAAAATATAAGTTTAATTCATTTATATATTATTTAAACATTATGACTGCCCTAAAGACTTTACTGTCATTTAGTACAATATGAAATAAGTAGAGCTGCTGAATAGCGCTACTGAGACGAGGACAGCTGGATGATAACAGAAGTGAGCAATCCTTAACACTGTGATGATGGGAACTAACCTAAGTTTTTTTAATAAACAAAAGTACACCTACTTCCATTCTAACACGAAGTTGATGATATATTATTGACGGAGCGAGCGAAGCTTTAACTGGCTAAATTGACTTTCATCTGTCTGTATGTTTGTTAGATTGTACGTTCGTCATCCTATACAGGTCGCATTTTTCATCCAATCTTAACGAAACTGGTATTCATGTTCTTACATTTAATATAACTTTATACCACACCCACTCAGAAAGTGTCTCATTACTCGTTCATGAACGGTTTACAAAGTTCGTCATTTCTCACTTATAAATGTGCGGCGAGAAAAGTTATATGGAATTTCATTTCTGCCCTCCGTAGCAGGATAGAAATGTATGAAAATCCATTTCTACCCTGGTAGCATTCTTTTGATTTTAACAGCGAACATAAAAAAATACAAACGTTAAATCTCAAAAAGTTTTATATTAAATAATTATAAAAAAAGAGGTTGGAATTATTTATTATTAATAGGAGGTATGCTAACAATCTTTTTCTGCATTAAGAAGAAAAAAAATAGGAGACATTTGTTATGTTTTGTTAATTTTTGTTTATTACTAAATAATTAAAAATTTAACAATCGCTTTTAATTATTCTAATTTTTTTTAAAATATCAGCTGATGAAGGTGGCGATTTTATAATGATGAGACCATCAGATAAAAAGATCTGTTTGATTTCTTACAAAATGCTCCATACAACCAATTATTTGCTAATGAAGTTAACTATTTCGTAGTAGGTGTGGTATAAAGCACTATGTATCACTCGGGAGAAAGGAGCGATTTTGAGTTTACTTTCTTAAAAACGGGGAAGTTTGCCGCGGCGCTAATATCCGACCGATTTTGATAAAATTTGGTTACACACATAAGGTACCTGAATATAAATAGGAATTTCGAAAATGAGCATAATTGGTCAAGTGGTTTTCGAGATATTAGGTTGTGAAGTACTGCGAAAAATTGCCGATGACTATGAACTCGCGAGGTCTACTGTTCGCAGAACTACTAGTATTAAAAAAACTACTGGTCAAATCCAGATTTAAAAAAAAAAGAGAATCTATATAATATCAAAACCGACTTTACTCGACTAATTAGCCGACGGTATCGACCTAGGTTTCGGGCATGTCCGTAGTTGCCGCGGTCTTGCAGCTTAAACTCCCTGAGGATGGGCATCGGACATGCCCGTAATCTAGGTTGATAACGTCAGCTAATTACGTGAGTAAAGTCGGTTTTAATAATTAATTAATTTGTGTCAAGCACAAACGAAAACATAGATTCATCAAACTCGGATCATGTACAAAAAAGTTGAAGTAACAAAAATTAAGAAAACAGTCGAATTGAGAAACTCCTTTTTTGGAAATCGGTTGAAATATATAATCGGAGGTTGTAATACCAATTTGCACGAAAGTAATTGTATCGTAAATTCAATCATTATGAAAAACGCGCGGTACTTCGTCGTACAAACTATCAGTTGTCTGTGCCACAGTCCTAAAAGATAAATGATAGTTTGAACTGAATTCAATTACGATTTTTAGATTTATGCAATTTTGAAACAAACAAGTTTGCAAACTTAATACCGACTTACATTCTATTACTTTGGTAAAAATCAGTTATTGGAGTGTAACTCAAAAACCACTGGACCGAATTGATGAAATTTAGATGAGACCACACGGGAAGCACCAGCTTTCAAACAAAAAAAATTTGAGAATCGGTTCACCCAGTCGAAAGTAATGAGGTAACAAACATAAAAAAAATACAGTCGAATTGTTTTTAAAATCCTATCCTTTTTTTGGAAGTCGGTAGAAAATGGAACCAACTTCAACATTAGAAATGTGAAATAACCAACAAGTTATTTCACAGTTTTAGTGTTGAAGTCGGTTGCAATTTTTGGTAACAAAAAATATATGCCTGTTTTAGTGGCTCTTGCTAATTACGGGATCGATTGTCATTCACTGTCAATGATGATATCATCAAGAGAAGTGAAAGACTTTTCAGTTATTAGAGTGTAACTAAAAACCGTTGGACCGAATTAGACGAAATTGAAATGGTTCAAGGTACTCTTTAAAAAAATTGTGAATCGGTCCACAATTGGGGGAGAAATTGGTGAAAATATATTGAAAAAAAAAATACACTCGAACATAGAACTTCTTCCTTTTTTGAAGTCTATTAATAATATGACTGAATGGGTTTGACCACTCACCTCCAGCAGCTCCTTTGTGATATTGAATTTCTCCAAAATGGATATGATTTCGTTAACGGTATGCATGTCGACAACCTGGAATTGAATAAAAACAGAAATTAATACATTTTCGCAAAGAAAAAACGATTATACAATTGGGGCACTACTGTCTCCGAGCGTAGAGCAAATTGCCGTAAGCAAAGTACTTACGGATAGCTCCGGAACTAAAGTTTACCTTCAAGTTTCGACACTTGTAAGTTATTTTTTATACAACGCATGAACAAAGGCCGTTTGCACAAACAATTTGCGAAAACGTATTCGTATCGTAAGCGTCAACGCATTACACTTCGGCGTACAAACTATGAGTTATCTGTGTCACAGTACATGACAGTTTGTACTGTTTCACGTGAATGACACGTTGTGCACAACGTGTTACTGTGCTACGGCCATTGGAGGCACCGGAAGAAATAGAATAACCAGAGTACAATAAGGCACCGTCGGCTAACTCGGCATTATTAGTTTTATAATGGTTCATCAAAGTGACTCCCTCTCGCCTGATGGAAAGCGTAGATGGAATCAAGAAGCGATGACCATTAGTGCAGCCGTAAGCTGCGTTAATCACCACCCCTATGATGACCTGAGAGATGCTTTTTCACGTCCCGCTTGAAAGACACAGAGCTGCAAGGATATAATACGTACGCCGGCATAACATTCCACAGTTTACTTACACGACAGAGGCAGGAACTGCCAAACTTTTTGATCACTGGTAAGAAATGTTGAACAGTATATGGATGGCATGCTAGGATATATATCATATTGGCTATCAACGCAAACGCCAGCGGAGAAATAGCTAAACAAAAATTGCAAAATTTATCAAGAAAAGTGCGTGCTTAGATTTTTGTTTAATACTAAAGAGTTTACACACTCATAGCTTCGCACTGACAATAGAACATCACAAGAATTAATTTTAGTCTTAGCCAAGGATCGAACCGGGTACCCTGCGCTTCGCAGGGAGGGTCACTACCAAATGAGCTAACTGAACTGTCAAATAAAATAGAAGTGCAAGCTTTGATCACTACCTCTCTTTGATGTTCAGTGACGATTCGATCGTCGAAGTACTTAACGTACTAAAGCTCGTACGGACAGCTGCCGGAACACACTGTAAGGTGCTTGCGACACGTTTTTAACTTGGTGATGACTAACCGAACAGCACTAGAAAAAACTCTATCGCCATGCTGTTGATTTCATCACTGTAAAGGTGATACCTTTACTGAATGCTCAAGTCCGAGGATTCGAACTGTCTGCGACGACCTGATGGACTGGGACATACCGACCCTTACGCTCCTGAATTATTTATGAATGTATACTTTTTAATGGATATCAAAATATTAAGGAATTTAGATGCATACTGCAAACAAAAATATAATTGGGTAGATATTTCAACGTTATTTTAGTTATTTAGATAGTTTATGGTATTAGGAAGCGGTACAAGCACGAGGCCCACCTGATGGTAAGCGGTAACCTCTGCAGACGGATTTCCTCACAAGTGACGAACTGCCTGCGACCGTAACCCTGAGATATTATGTTGTATTTCATGAGCCTGTAATTTCCCCAGCATCTTTACCTTCAGGCCAAAGCACAGTATTGCCAACATTACTGATTCACGTTAGAAAAAGGTATGGGCGCAGTACTTATCCGGACGAACTCATCCACACAGAGTTCGACTGCTTGTATAGCTCATTTAAGAGGATTGCATAGCTAGTACTTTCCATGCTATGCAATCCTCTTAAGCGTTCTTCGTAAGCATTAAAGTTTAAATAGAGTTATGTCTTAAAAACACAAATTAAAAACCTAGATTACGTCCTTATTTATACTTAAAAATATACACACAAACCCACACCTGTTATCCGCAAAACTAATTTTGTACATGAACATAAAACTGAAATTCATATTATACACGTCGGTACACTTAAAAAGCATTTCGTCTCAATATTTGTAGTTGTTTTACATCGTTTCATAACAATACAGCAGGAAATACTAAAACGAACTACTAAAACGAAAAAATTAAATGCAATCAGCCATTCCGATAGCGTTGCGGTACGGAATTGCAAAATGAACGAATAAAAGTATTCATTCACTAAAACTGATAAAGTGGAGAAAATAGCAATTGTGAACATTTTACTCCATGATAGTTTTTCGATCGCAGGATAACATCGTATGGCGTATGGCAAGGGTCATCTCACATTGCTGCAGATGGAATAAAACATTTTGTATAGTCTTTTACATATTTTTGAAATAACAAGCAAGTTAAAAACCAAGTAGGCCTAGCACGGACATTTGCGTACCTACGTGTAACGTGAGTGAGTGATTATATGTGCCACAGTTGTACTAGATAAATGATAGTTTGTACTGTATACGCCAACGATACGATTACGCTACAGTTATGTTAATTTTCGTGCTAGACCCAGAGATAGTTCGTCGGCGGCATTTGCGGAAATTGTAGATTAGACTTTTCTTTCGCAGCAATTAGAGTTGACCTTTAGATTATTGCAGGCGGCCCATATTTAACGGACTACAAGAGAGACCCCAATTAATATCTATATGTCCACTCATTTAGTGTCCTTCCTACCCAAAAACCTATTTTCTCCTGGTCACGTCTATCTGGCGATTCAATAGCAGATACAATTTCAGAAAGAAACCTAATGCGATAAGAAAAAATTATACCTGCTGGGCTATTATGTATCTCAGTTGCTAACAAATGTGGATTGAAATCTGAAAAAATGGCCGCTTCTATGTCACTTTTGTCAGCTTCAGTGATCGAATTACTAACATTTTTGCTTACTGGAGTTGCCAAAACTGACATAGGGCCGCCATTTTTTCAGATTTCAATCCACATTTGTTAGCAACTGATATACATAATAGCCCTGCAGATCTCTAATTTCAAAAAGAATTGAAATGTTAATCTCTAAAATATAATTGTAGTAATTAAATAAAAGGTTTTGACCAAACCAGTAATATAATAAGTTTATTTAGAACCAAAACATAGATAGATATACGATACAAAACATAAGTACTTAGGTACACAAATCGACGATACATGTTGAAGTGGGAAACTTTTATATCATTTGATAAATTTCAACATAGGAATTGTCTCTGTTTTCAACATTTTCAAGACAAAAATAGTAATCATTGCATTGCGTTCCCCTATATTATATAGGATAGATATATGACACATGCAAATGCAACACATTACAACATTTTATGATACTTAAGCAAATTAAAAATTATTGCAACATTTGTTGTGCAACTCCACCAGGGCATCAGGTTTCATCAGGGTGATCCATCAATGTGAGTCCTAGGTGTGTCTGCAATATATTTGTGATGCAATAGTTTATTCGCAAGATTAAAATTTTAAGCTAAAATTAGCGGTACTACAAACTGCTTTAATTGTTGGTGGACCGAGCTACGTGAGAGGTATTTGAGTTTGAACCCTCCTAACAAAAAGTGGATACAAGCCCACACTGGAAGGTTTTATTTCGATTCCAACCTTTACCACGCAAGAAATAAACGGTACCAGCGAAGAGAATTCAAGAATAAGATTAGGTATTTATTGCATAAAAACAAAGGCAAAGCACCCTCCTACACATTTAATAAAATCATTTTTTGCATTGTACTCGTATATAAAGCATTGTTTCCCTGTATGGCGCGGAGACTTCCGACTATGAGGAAGGCCGACCGTACCCGGATTGATGCTTTCGAGATGTGGTGTTGGAGAAGAATGCTAAGAATTCATTGGTCAGAACACCGCAATGAACATATACTAGGTGCACTAAAATCAATGCAAGACTCCACACCACATGCCTCCGCAGAATTTTCGACTTCTTTGGCTATATAGCACGAAAGAGTGACAACATGGAGAAATTGTTGCTGACCGGCAACGTGGAAGGAAAAGATCAAGGGGTCGATCCCCCATGCGATGGGCAGACCAAATTCGTACCGTACTCAACACCACCGTATGTGAAGCCATTCACGGTGCCGAGGATAGATCAACGTGGCGTGATGTGGTCTACCAAAAATACTCCGTAGAGGTCACGACCCTCAGGTCGTGACCTCTACGGAGTATTTTTGGAGCAATGAGGATATACGACGCAAGGAGGAAAGGATAAAGCATCGAAGACAGTGGGACATGTAACATTATTGGAAATAACTGGTATAAAAAACAGGATTGCCAATTTCTTAATCGGTATCACACAAACACAACTCAGAATCGCGAACGCGTAACTTAGAGCAAATACACATTTAAAAAGCGAATAAAGGCAGCATGAAATTTAGAGGTGTTTATGATTGCAAAACTATCAACATAGGGAAACATTGTGAGAAGTGTACTACGAACACACAGGTTCTTTTCTCTGCACCTGTACATTGTTTTGTCTAAGTGAGTAGGTACCAGTATTTTGGTCATTAAAAATTCTAGACTAGTGGTGAGCTAGGCTGCACCTGAAATACGTACTTCTATAACATGCGAAAACGAAGTATCTATACTCGTAAATATGCATTATGTAGATGATACATGCCAGACTGTGTAAGCGACCAGGGGTATGTTGTGTTAGTATGTCAGTTGCTAAGTGTAGTTAGGCTGTAGTTGACAATCGGCAACCTAATGAATTATGCACGATGCCTCAACCCTTAGCGATTAAACCATCGATAATAGTGCGGGTGATTCAGGTCATGTGTAAAATTTCAATAGTACTTAACTCAATACGCGAGATTGCATAGCTAGTACTTTCCATGCTAAAAGAGAAAACTCTTTTCTACCTCTTAACATTGTCCGATTTCAGTAATTTTTATTTCATGGAATCACCTCGTTGTTTACTATGCCCGTACGTTTGGTTTTTTCAGGTTTTTAAGTTCTAAAAAGGAAATTTATAGTACTTTGAAATACTGAAAAAATCAAAACGTACGGGCATAGTAAACAATGCCATGAATCCAAAAAAAAAACACTGAAATCGGACAATGTTAAGAGGTAGAAAAGAGTTTTCTCTTTTAGCATGGAAAGTACTGGCTATGCAATCGTCTTAAGAAGCTAAACTACACCACACATATCATACCTAATCAGAAATTTATAGAGTGCTAAATCTATATAAAGTTAAGTTAAAACTTTCAGATCAGGGGTGTGTAAGATCAACACACAAGAAAAGAACTAATACAATAGTTCACAATTATATATCTGGAATCATATATTTTGTATCTATAGCAAATGTTTTAAATTATGTTGACAAAGATGGAAATGTAAACAAGTTTAATGACCTCAAGTTGTATTACAAGTTTAAAATATATCAATGACTTTACATCTATAGACGTACCACTACTTCATGACACTCCAAATATGTACTTCATATGTGAAAACTAAGTATTATACCTACTTACTTATCATGTCGCACTAGAGGATCAGAGACACGACATATAGTAGGTACTCCAGAGATTATCAATGACATGGTAAATGAGTAAAATGAGCTTGCATGAAAGGGACAGCTGGAATAATATGTACTTAAAATAAGCCACTAAGACGAAATGATCCTTGCTGAAGACACCACTAATTGGACAACTTTTCTTAATTGCAACTCTATATTATCTACAATCCATAATGATTTCATGAGCAGCAGGTTGACGCAGTTGGTAGTAGTAACCCTGCCTTCTGAACCACTGGTACTGGGTTCAACCCCCGGACAGGTTAAACAATTGTGCACATGAACATGTCTGCTTGACCTGTGACACGGTGTATATATATATATATATATATATACCAAGTTACAATGGTACAGGCTCTGCCTAGTTTGGAACCTGAAGACTGTATGTTGTCCCATATTGATATTATTATTTAGAAAACATAGATATATTAATTTGGTATAAAGGCATCTTCAGCATCTTTGTATGTAATTACTGACACAGATTAATGAAGTTAATTGTAAACGCCATTTATGTAGATCCTTCTACATTCAGCACAGTAAGTGATAAGATAAGGCAATTTTACATTATACAGTAGAAAGTTCGGAAGAAAGTAACAACAGTTGCCAGATGCCACAGTACACATAACAAAGATAAGAAAAAAGTAGGCATATCCCTGGTGAATGACTGACCTAGAATGAGTGAGTGCAAAGCTTAATATTCAATTGATGGGTAGTGATCGGTTACTCAAAGTATGAAATTTAATGAATTAAGGATATTCTGAGTATCTGGTTTTTAAAGCACTAACGCCTGCTTAGCAAGACAAAGCTGAATGAAGACATTATTTAGAAGACGAAGATGCCTGGAGTGTTTCACTTATACCAAGATGTCATCTGCCACCCATCGCATGTAATAAATTATGTAATAACATTATTACATTTTAAAAACAATTAGAAAAGATATTAGCTTATTGCTGCTTCTCCTCAGCATTGAGTTTATTTATTTTCGAATTATTGCCTGAAGTATTTCACTTATACCAAGATGTAATCTGCCACTATTTATTCATAGTCTGCCACCCATCCCATCTAATAAATTATGTAATAACATTACATTTTAAAAACAATTAGAAAATAATACCCCCTAGTTTATTGCTGCTTCTCCTGAGTATTGAGTCTATTTTCGAACAGTGCAGTAAATATAAATACAAATCAACAATTGACTTCCCCTCATTACTGAATAAAGTATTTTGAAATTTAGTCATCATAAGGAGGCCCTTTTCACCGCAACCGGAGATTTACATTTTTATCTTGTTTGTTTTACGGGTAATTGTTCTACATTCGAAAAAGGTGCAATATTGTCTGGCCAGCTCTATTCACATTTCATTCTATTTTAAAACATAGCTCTGTTCCACACAATCTTTGTTTTGCTGGCTGACAACCCCCTGATTTGTGGTTACATTCTGCTTACACTACACTGCTACATTGAGGCTTGAGCATTTTGGTTTTGTTTGCTTTTCCTACAAGACTAGCATAAAAATATTAACTTAACATCTTGAATAGTGAAATCTGGAAACCAGAAATAATACAAAAACGGAGAAATAAAAATAGCCAATGAAAGAAAATATTGCAGTGAATATGTCATCCATTTAGGATCACCATTTACCATATTGCCATTATAATTGTGACAAAGTTGCAAGACAAACCGAGACATAAGACACAAAAATGGAAAACAAGAGTAAGATTGCAGCTGAAGAGTTACTCTATGCAGTAAACAATGAATCTTGTTAGAGAAGGCCTTTAGTTACACTGAACTGCAGTCTAATGTAAAAGAGGAAAACCTAGCTCAGGACAAATTTGAAGATCACCTCTAACCCTTTGCATACCAGAGATGTAAATTTACATGAGTTTCATCTTAATAAATCTTTTGTTTTAATTATCACGGTATAGTAAGGGTTACCCGTTCAGTGTCTACTTCTTTCAGTCTATTTTCTAACTATGCATAAAAATTTAAGATAAAAAGTACTACACTTGAATATTATGACCAACTAAAAGCAAGTTTATACCGGTGGAGTTCATTTGATCTGATAAAATTAGTTACAAACCAGAGGTATAAAAAAGTGTATACATTAGGTGTACACACAACATGGCATAGCACTTTTTTGTATGTTCACATGGGGTATGCTCGACATGCGACGGGTTAAAATATAAATACCTTCTATCAGGTTTTTGAGGTGATTACATCATAACATCAAAACTAACAATAACACGCTCTACACACAACAATAAACAATCTTCCTTTGAACATTTAATGATGGAAATGTAATCAAGCTGTTTGTTATCAAATGTGGAAATTAATCACAATGATAAGAACCAAGACGATAGCTGAATATAAAACAACTTAAATAATTCCGAAGGCATGCAATCTTTAAAACCATCATGGCCAATATCATGGTCAAAGTATTGTTAAGGTTTTCAACAGGTCAACAACTGTTTATGTACTGAATTCAACCAGCCCATCAGCCGAAGGGCAGACCAATATTCCTCACCCTCTACACATTTTTATGTTTTCTAAAAAATATCGAACTATGGCATCTGACAGTGGCATGGTAACATAGCATTTTCACAGTCAGTGCTGGTACTTTGACATACCTATCAGTAGTTAAAATGTGAATTTAGGTGTGGTATTGCCCAGTACCACTAAATATGAGGGATTATAAAAGTAATATGAACAAGCAAAACCTGTTTCCAATCTTGAACAGAAATGGCAAATAATTAAGTAAAACTATCAATAAATGTACCTATGCCTAATAGTGGCTCTTATCACTGGTCACTGCAATTAAAACTACCATCTGCACAAAACTGCACTGCAAGTAAGAATAGTGGAAAGGATAAAATTTGACAGTAGGCATTGGTAAAAGCCAACCCACAATATACTTGTTGCGGCTAGTTCCAAGCTAGACAGAAGGTGAGATAGATATATAAAAATCAGTTTATTGATGTGACAAGTTTACTGTGGATCCATACTCGCACTGCTGGTGCAATGAAAACTGAACTGTGCTGAGGGTGCTTACAGGAGAACAAGACTGTGAGGAACATGCTGTTGCAATGCTACAAACAGCTATGGAACACAATCAGAATACTTGAGCATCAATATCACTGGAACATTTGTGAAAGCAGCCCAGAGCTATGCTCCATTCAGGTGAAATGAACAATATTCATGAAGCAGGATGTCAGTACAGGACTTAACACCCCTTACAAATCTGAATAACAATAGCATGGAGCAGAGATGCATTCAGGCCAGTTATATAGTCCAGTGTCTACTTCTTTCGGTGTCTTTCCAAACTATGCATAAAAGTTCAGATAAAAAATACTTACACTACACACTTGAATAGTTTGACCAAATAAAAGCAAGTTTATACCGATGGAGTGCATTTGATCTGATAAAATTAGTTACAAACCTGAGGTGTAAAATATGTATACATTAGGTGTACGCACAACATGGCATAGCACTTTTTTGCATGTATACATGATGTATGCGGGCACGCAACAGGTTAATAGAGATGATGTCTATGTCCCTTCATCTACAACATCTAGAATCTAGATGTAGGTGACAATGTTTAATGTTACATTCCAGAATTTTAATACAGCTGTATTGAGATAAAGTTGTTTCACAAGGTTTCGCAACCTAAATAAGTTTATAAAAACAAAAAAAAATTAACCAACCTCCATCACTTGCACTTTGAACTTCCACTCTATCCACACAACACTGGCAAAATGAAGAGGGAAATGGATGTTGAAGAATTTTCATAGAAAAAAGACCCAAATGCTATGGTGATAACCATAATCATAGAATTTGCTCGCTTTGATATCGATGCTTGCTAAATGTCTTAGGCCCCTCCCTAACATTTATTCATTAGTATGGCAGATTTAATATTTCATGTAGCAAAACTTAATCCTTCTGTTGTATAATTATTTCATTCAGTTTAGGTTTAGATCATAGTAAATTTATATAACATGAGTGGTAGTTTCTTGTTTCACTTTCATACAGAAGATTTATAGAATCATCAGTCTGGTCACATGCTATATTGTTTTGAGTTATATGATAGAAACAGGTGTTACAAACCAAGCAGGATCAACAGAAATCATATTTGGTACTTACCTATGTGCAGTTGTAAGTAGTTTCTTCGTGAATATTATTGCACAATCATGAGCTTCAAATGTTATAGGAAGCTATAGGAAGATGACACAAAAAAGACGGTAAGGGCAGGCTGGTCCCACATGGCCCCAGCCACACCACAGTAATTCCATCCGGTACTCACGGTCGTTCGAAATAACAAAATCATTTTCGGCCCAACCTCGCACCACAAACCATGAAATATATGGGAAAGGTCATTCGTGGCACAATTCCATACTTTCACATTGCAAAATTTTTGGCACTTAGGACGTCGCAAGAGGGACGGGGAGCGAAGTCGCGACGTCAGTGCCCCGCTGAGCTCGCGACGCTCACCAACCGCACACTTCGGACGATTCCGTCCCGTGATCCGCACTCTACTCCCACTGCCATGAAATTGATATCAACACTTATCAACACCTCTTCAGGCACCAACAACTGCTCCCAACTCAACCTCCCAAGTAGCCAAATCGCAACATCGAATCGGGTGTCATGGGCTCGTGGACCGTTTTCGTATCTCGAGTCATTATTCCAACTTACGAGCGTAGAAACTCGAAAACTTACATTGTAATTGTTATCCAACGCATTCAGAAGTCGAGTACTTAGTTCATGAGCGTTATTACTCATTTATAAACGAAAATATTGAACTAAATACGACGAACGTGTCTTCGGCTGCGTCGTAATGGCGGACCGACGACTACGTATGCCCGTGCCAGGGCATTTTAGCCGAATAATTCAGCTGATATCTACTGAGGCGACGCACACTCGTGTTTTTCCGTTTCTTTTGACGGGTAAACTTTATTTTGCAGCTTTTGCTTACTAGATGGCAGTAGAGAGTTGGAAATTAAATTGCATATAATAAGTTATTTATTATTTGAATGAGCTAATTACGTACACAATATTTAAGTACAAATGATACATTACACAACATAACAAAACAATCTAAATATGACCAGATATACATGTTTGGAAATCATTGCAATGGCAATAATATTTTAAATCATATTTAGTCTAGCAACCCTAGTAAGCTAGTTTTCAACAAGCTGAGTATAGAGGGCACTAATACGGAGAGGTTAATGAGGAGAATATATTATATTTTCTTCTCCCTCATTTCGCTATTACCAGGTGCAAAAAAGTAAAAATAAGTGGTAGTTTACTCACTGCCAACGAATAAAGAGATTATGCAAGATACCAATCAGAAATATTCAATTAAGTCTATAAAAAAAATTAACTAAAGCATACATTTTTTCCACTGACTACTGCAGATGTATACAATTAGGTGTCTTAGAACTTGTATCGTCTAAAAGAATAAAATGGTAGGTAGGTAGAATATATGGTGCAATCTAGGGTACAATAGATGTGGAACACTCTACCCATCATGTACTAAATACCATAATGTTACTGGAACAAAACTACAATGCTGCCAGTTAAATACATAAGTCCCTTAAAATAACAGACTACAGCTTTAATTATTGTGTTAATAAATAATTATCAAAGGTTCAGCACACAGATCAGGAAGTATATTGTTCAGCACAGCTGCGCTCAAACTTAGATATATTATTTTATTATTATTAGATATACTATTTATATAGACCTATTTAAATAAGGCTAATTCTATGCGCTCATGAATGAATATTATTTTAAACTACACTGGTTATTGCAACTAAAATAAAAAGTTGAAGCAGAGCTCATTCACTTTGCGTATGTTTCCCATCTCGCTAAAACTTGTGTCTTGATGACAAGAAGTAAACAAAGTTGAGTATAGTGACCATAATTTACTGCTTTACTGCTGTGTAATTTATCATGATATGACAGAAAGTAGGTATAAGTAGAGATTTAAAATAACTTAATTTTCTATGGGTCCTAAATCAGCCTAGATAGTGCTGGCTAAATTTCATGCATATTTTCTTATCTTCTTTAAATTTTAAAGTTTTAAATTACTATTAAAACTAAACTCTGTCAAAAAGGTTATTTTACAAAATATCGGATAACTTGAAGGATAAAACAGCTTGGGACTGATCACTCTAGGACTTTCTCCCCGACCCCCCCGAAGGGTTCTCGCATTGACGTGGCGGGGGGGCTCAGTAACCGTGGCTAGGTACACCACGGTGAAGCCAAGAGGAACCCAGGGGCCGCGCCGGCGTTGGGGTGCGCTGGCCGGCTCAGGCGGGCCGCTCCTATGGGCTTTGGCCGCCAAGTCCACATAGGAGTGGCGGGGTCCGGGCGCTTTGGCGCAGACTCGAGGAGGTGGGGCCCGGGCGCTTTGGCGCAGGCTCGAGGAGGTGGGGCCCGGGCGCTTTGGCGCAGGCTCGAGGAGCTGGGGCCCGGGCACTTTGGTGCAGGCTCGAGGAGGTGGGGTCCGGGCGCTCGGCGCAGACTCGAGGAGGTGGGGTCGCGGGGGGACTATCCCTTGTGGCTGACGTAGCAGGCGGTGGGGCTACGTATCCGATCCACCGCAAGGAGACCACGGGCGACCAGACACGGGGAAGTCTGGCGCCCATTGTTGGTGAGTTTGGTCTCCGAGGCAGTTGCGGCGCGCCATGTGTTCTGGCGTGCCGCGAAGAGAAGGGTCCGGCAACGGACAGCCACGGCGGGTTCGCGGTCGTGTGAAAAATCTGTCCCGCGTTCCCGCCGAGGGCGGCAGTGGCGGAACACCCCGGGGTTTTGGTGGGTATACGGACTCCCACATAACCACCTCCCTCCCCGTGGTGGGTGGTATCCATAAAGGATTTCCCCGGGACAAAAAAAAAAAAAAAAAAAAAGACAAAAAAAAAAAAAAAAAAAAAAAAAAAGGACTTTCTCCCCGAAGGGTTCCCGCATTGATGTGGCGGGGGGGGCTCAGTAGCCGTGGCTTGGATCACCACGTTGAAGCCAAGAGGAACCCAGGGGCCGCGCCGGCGTTGGGGTGCGCTGGCCGGCTCAGGCGGGCCCGCTCCTATGGGCTTTGGCTGCCAAGTCCACATAGGAGTGGCGGGATCCGGGTGCTTTGGCGCAGACTCGAGGAGGTGGGGCCCGGGCGCTATGGCGCCGGCTCGAGGAGGGAAGCCCGGGCACTTTGGTGCAGGCTCGAGGAGGTGGGGTCCGGGTGCTCGGCCCAGACTCGAGGAGGTGGGGTCGCTGGGGATTATCCCCTGTGGCTGACGTAGCAGGCGGTGGAGCTACGTATCCGACCCACCGCAGGGAGACCACGGGCGTCCAGACACGGGAAAGTCTGGCGCTCATTGTTGCCGGGTTTGGTCTCCGAGGTAGTTGCGGCGTGCCATGTGTTCTGGCGTGCCGCGAAGAGAAGGGTCCGGCAACGGACAGCCACGGCGGGTTCGCGGTCGTGTGGAAAATCTGTCCCGCGTTCCCGCCGAGGGCGGCAGTGACGGAACACCCCGGGGTTTCGGTGGGTATACGGACTCCCACATAACGGAAATCCTTTATGGATACCACCTACCACGGGGAGGTAGGTGGTATCCATAAAGGATTTCCGCGGGACAACAAAAAAAAAAAAGGGTCTACCTACTCATATCACCACGGTGAAGCCAAGAGGAACCCAGGGGCCGCGCCGGCGTTGGGGTGCGCTGGCCGGCTCAGGCGGGGCCGCTCCTATGGGCTTTGGCTGCCAAGTCCACATAGGAGTGGCGGGATCCGGGCGCTTTGGCGCAGACTCGAGGAGGTGGGGCCCGGGCGCTATGGCGCCGGCTCGAGGAGGGAAGCCCGGGCACTTTGGTGCAGGCTCGAGGAGGTGGGGTCCGGGTGCTCGGCGCAGACTCGAGGAGGTGGGGTCGCTGGGGATTATCCCCTGTGGCTGACGTAGCAGGCGGTGGGGCTACGTATCCGACCCACCGCAGGGAGACCACGGGCGTCCAGACACGGGAAAGTCTGGCGCTCATTGTTTCCGGGTTTGGTCTCCGAGGTAGTTGCGGCGTGCCATGTGTTCTGGCGTGCCGCGAAGAGAAGGGTCCGGCAACGGACAGCCACGGCGGGTTCGCGGTCGTGTGGAAAATCTGTCCCGCGTTCCCGCCAAAAGCGGCACTGACGGAACACCCCGGGGTTTTGGTGGGTATACGGACTCCCACATAACGGAAATCCTTTATGGATACCACCTACCACGGGGAGGTAGGTGGTATCCATAAAGGATTTCCGCGGGACAAAAAAAAAAAAAAAAGGGTCTACCTACTCATATCACCACGGTGAAGCCAAGAGGAACCCAGGGGCCGCGCCGGCGTTGGGGTGCGCTGGCCGGCTCAGGCGGGGCCGCTCCTATGGGCTTTGGCCGCCAAGTCCACATAGGAGTGGCGGGGTCCGGGCGCTTTGGCGCAGACCCGAGGAGGTGGGGCCCGGACGCTTTGGCGCAGGCTCGAGGAGGGGGGCCCGGGCACTTTGGTGCATGCTCGAGGAGGTGGGGTCCGGGCGCTCGGCGCAGACTCGAGGAGGTGGGGTAGCGGGGGGGCTATCCCCTGCGGCTGACGTAGCAGGCGGTGGGGCTACGTATCCGACCTACCGCAGGGAGATCACGGGCGTCCAGACACGGGGAAGTCTGGCGCCCATTGTTGGTGGGTTTGGTCTTCGAGGCAGTTGCGGCGCGCCATGTTTTCTGGCGTGCCGCGAAGAGAAGGGTCTGGCAACGGACAGCCGCGGCGGGTTCGCGGTCGTGTGCAAAATCTGTCCCGCGTTCCCGCCAAAAGCGGCACTGACGGAACACCCCGGGGTTTTGGTGGGTATACGGACTCCCACATAACCACCTACCTCCCCGTGGTGGGTAGTATCCATATAGGATTTCCCCGGGACAAAAAAAAAACAAAAAAAAAAGGATCTACCTACTCATGTATTACTATATCAAAGTGTAGCGTATTTTGCCCTACTGATACCATTATTATGGTCTCTTTTATATGGCATCACACTGGAGCTAAAAGTAAATTAATATTTAATTTTGTTTAATACATTAAGTAAGAGGCGTTAAAAAAAATTAAAAAGACAATCCCACTGAGTGTCTTGCCGGATCTTCTCAGTCGTGGTCGCGTTCCGATCTGGTAGTAGATTTAAGACGTCGCAGAGGCCATACATTATAATGTAAAAAAAAATCAATTGTTAATTACATAAGCAAACTATGTTTTTTGTGGGAGAATAAAGGATTTTTTATAATTTGTATTATTTTCATGTCAACTATTACAGTTATAGTATTACTTTTTTAAAGCACTAACATCTGGTTAGCGATACCATATACCTACTGTAATTTTTTTAGAGAGAAAATTTCACATCCTCGGACGGGATTTGAACCCGCACCTTCCAACAATCCGTGTCAGGCGCCATGACTAACAAGGCCACCAAGACTCAAGGACCAAGTACCGAATTTCAACTCATGATTTTATCCGGACGGAGCGACATCATAAACAAAAAAAAATTGGAACATTACAGTTGTCACAATAATTACTTTTTCACGTTTAAATATGCAATAGTAACGCCGGTACAAACTAAGTCACACTATTTGTACCTTAGTATTTAATCCTAATAATAAAAAAGAAGGATTTTATTGTTTGTTTGTTTGTAATAGAAACACAAAAACTACTAAGTCAACCGATTCAAAGAATTATTTCAGCGGTAGGAAGCTATATAATGCCAGAGTTACATACGCTATATCTGATTCATCATCATCATCATCATCCGTCACCACGCGGGTGAAAACGTGGAGCGCTGCTAGTTGTTAATTTAAAAAAATCGTGCATGCAAATTATATCCCAGTAGTATTGAACTTAAGAAAAAATCTTTGTCACCCTGATAAAAGAGATGCAAGACATACTATGTAATTTACACGGTACATTTACAAGGTAATTTTTTGTTCTTAACTTTTTTCTCTACTTGCAATATCCACTGTAGCAAGGAGCTTACTAACTAACTCTACACTAACTCTCTACCGAGTAGTACTACTCGGTAGAGAGTCATACACTCTCTACCGAGTAGTATTACTATCGACCGCCGTCGCGAAAGCGCCGAGAGAGTGTTAAAAATTTAATACTCATAAATAATTCTATACAAAAATCTTCATTAGCGGTGACCAAATTAATTATTCGAACCTTGTAACTTGCTGAGTTCTGCCCTCAGCTTCAAAATTTATACGTCGTTAGTTGCGCCTCCGGTGGTATAACCCGCGGCATATAACTCTAGCTCTGACCGTTATTGCGCAGAAGTCAAAAATTGGGACGAAGGACTCTTGTCTCTCTCTGTCACATCGAAGACGAGGGACTGTTGTCTCTCTCTATCTGCGCAGCTATCCCTTCCACATTTCGCTCAGAGCTAGAGTTATATGCCGCGGGTTATACTCGATGACCCTGCAATAAAAGACGAGTACTTTAGTACATAATTTATATACCCGACAGTAAAAAACTGTTTTTTCTTCAAAAATTCAGTAATATATTCAGATATATAGTATATAGCACTGTAGTATACGAGTATAATTGACTAAATACTGTTTGCCTCTACTAGCATTTACAGCGTCTTAGAGAATTCAGAACGGGAGTTCGCATCCGCTACATCCAGTACTAAATTACTTCTGCCGCGTTTCGCGTGAGGTAAGGTAAACAGCTACTAGCTAATGTATGCTACATTACAGCATACATAACCGCACACAGGAATGCAAAGAAATGCAGCGTTTTTCTAAACGAACACATTAAGTGAAAGCTGTACACAAACACAAAACAAACACTCTAATAAATAATTACTGTTGTTACACCAATTTTTTGTCGCAAACACAAACAGAAGTAATGGGATGTAAAAGACCGATGAAATGAATGACATGAAAGGATTGTATCTACTGTATTTAATATTATAATTAATCTTCTCTCTCTTCAGCTCTTAGCTCTTCAATAATGCATTGTTACGTATGTTTTTTCTTAATAATTAGAGTGGTAGGATAGGAAAAGCACAGAAAGAGACTAGCTGCTACGAGGACGGATAGGAAGTGAAAGGTGAAGGCCGAGGTGATGTATGTTCAGATGAGTTGAACGTAAGTGTGAAAGGAGCTGTCTTTGTTCCGAAGTTAGCTACGAATCTATTAAGTGTAAGTACATTAATAAATCGTAATTTTGTGGTAGTATTTTCGAAACGAGGTTGTGAGTTGTATAAGGCGGAAGATTGTCAAGTGAATGGTAAGGTTGAGTTGGTATGCGAGGAAGAAAAAGGGATTTATATGGTAAAGTCTAATTCTCGTATGTTTTCAGCTCTGAAAACCAACACTGATGATGAATCCAACTATGGCACCGTCGACTTGGACATTTGGGACTTATCAACATGAGGATACTACGCGACAAAATGGCTAAAGGTATATGTTTCAAGGATCCAGACTCAGTACAATGTGTGTCGTGCTTGAAAGGCAAGCAAACTACGTTACCTTTTCCGAAACAGACAAGTACGCGTGCTACTGAACTCCTTGAATTAGTACATAGCGATGTATGTGGGCTAATGGAAACAGTTTCATTAACTGGATACAAATATTTTCTGACGTTCATTGACGACAAATCGAGAAAAACTTTTGTTTATTTTCTGCGTAACAAAAGTGAGGTCTATTCGAAGTTGGTAGAGTTTAAAACGCTTGTTGAAAATCAAACGGGTAACAAGCTAAAGACAATTTGAACCGACAACGGGACTGAGTACGTTAATAAACAAGTAAATACATTTTTGCGCAATAATGGCATAATTCATCAATTAACAGTGGATTATACGCCGCAGCAAAATGGAGTGAGTGAAAGAGCTAATCGTTCAATTGTGGAACGGGCCAGAAGCATGCTTGAAGAAGCGAAACTTAGTAAAAAGTATTGGGCAGAAGCGGTTAATAATTCAGTTTATTTAAAAAACAGGTGCCCAACACGTGCTGTTAAAGGGATGACGCTTGAAGAAGCCTGGTCAAACAGAAAGGTGGATCTCAGTTATTTAAAGGTTTTCGGTTGTAGGGCCTTCATGCATGTGCCTAAACAAAAACGGAAGAAGTTTGATTCAAAGACCAGAGAACTGCTGTTTGTCGGCTACTGTGAAACAACAAAAGGCTATAGACTTATAGATCCTGTAACAAATAGCTTGTACAAAGCTAGAGATGTAGTTTTCTTTGAAAGTCAAATCGGAATTCATGCGAACGACACTAATGACATTGTGGAAGTGACATCATCAGATGATAGCCTAGAGAAGCCTATTATAAATAACAGAGAAGTTGAGACACCTAATGTAGGTCATCGAGTAGAACAACATGATGGACAAAAAAGAATTGAAGAATTCTTTGACTGTGAAGATGTTTGTGAGCATCAGTGTGTTGAAGATATCACTGAAGAGGCACATCCACCTGAAGTAGGTAATGAAACCTTGAACCCTGATGAAGTGGAAATTTCTGAATCTGTAGTGGAAGAACGAGAAAATTCTGTACCAAGATCTGAAATCACTTATGATATTCCTGAAAGAAGATATCCTCTTAGAGAAAGGAATCCTAAAAGCTTTTATGATTACATTCTCTATTATATGCAGAAGAAGATATAAAGGAAGAACCTTTAACCATTGAAGAAGCTTTATCAGGAAATGATAAAGATAAATGATAATAATGAAAGATAATACCCTAGAATCATCGGCCTCAGTATAATTATTTTTTAATCCCCCCATTTTGGAAAGAGTACTTTTGCTCTTCGATAACCAAGTGCAAAAGCCGTTTTATCCGGTAGAGGATATAGAAAATTTAATTAAGAACTTGAATCTAGAATTTATTTCTGCCTCTATGGTGCCGTATTTATCATACAACCTTTTTTAATTTAGGAAGTTAATTTGACGCCAACAGAATTGGCTGTAACTGTTAATAATGCGCAAATGAGCCTTTCCCCGAGAGCCAAAACTTTCTCAGATAACGTTTTGCTGGCATATTTCATTGATTTAGCCGAGAGTAAGAAATTAAGTACTCTATGGAGAACTTATTAAATGCTAAAAGCAACACTAAAGATGAAAAAATACATATCTATCGACATCTATCCTCAATTAGTATCATTTTTACAAAGAGCCTCATGTGTCAATTAACCAAAAAATGTAACTTTTTACACCATCTAATAATAAAAAGTATCTTAGGGTTGTAAATATTTTTTTTTGCATTTAGTTATTTCCTTGCTGAGGTGGGTTGAAAAGTTACGTGTTGCACTCGAGTGCAAAGATTCCCTCGCTAACGCAAATTTTAGACTCTTTCGCTTGCTCGGTCATCAAAATACTGCACGCGGTTAAAAAACAACTTTGCACTCTTGTATAACAAATAACTATCATAAAACAGCCGTTGTCGCCGTCCATACGTTTCCATAGAAAAAAATACCTAAACACTGACCTATTAACTAAAATCATGCGTTCACTAACACACACTGGGACTCACGTACCAATAAATTACGTATCGTATTTTCTGTTGTTAGCTTACATGGATAAAATGTATTTTAGAAACAAAAAGTAGCTTATTTGTGTCGTAAATGATAAGAAACTCCACCTTTACTTAAATTTGATGTTTCCGATTGCATTTTACATGAAATCACAGCACAACCAAGGATATTTAGTGGGCTCCGTTATGCGACAGATATGCAGGTAAAATGGCGAAGGATTGTGGCAAACTAGTTTTTTTAGACAGACATGAACCGATCGTTCATGTACCTCGGCAGAGGGGACCGTGGGCGCTTGGCACTTCCAATTCTTGATTTTCTAAGTACTGCACAATGATAGTCTGATTTATCTATATCGTCACCGTATAAAGCCGACATCATCACTTCGGTCCCAATTGGCCATAATCGATATTAGCGCGATAAAAGTCGGTCCCTTTCACCGTGAGCGTGATTACGATGGCCCACGCTACGTCATCGATGACGTCTTAACTGCCGCCATATCGACGATTACATGAACCATGCTCTACACCATAATCGTCGTGAGCGTTCTGTCAAAAGTGACAGGTGTTTGTTTATTTCTACAATGTATTTACTGGTGTCCCTTCTTTTTGATGTAAAAGTTGTATAAGTCGGTCCATCCATTCCATTATTTCTTTTTAATCCACACACTACATAGTTAACCTTCACACTATGCACGATATTTTTATGAATTTGTTTTTCGCGCGCAAATGGTTTGTTATTGCTACAACTCTGGTCCGAATTAACAACACGCTTACAGTGCCACGAGCTGTCAAAATCGCGATATTTGTCTCGGACCAGCTTTGGTAGACGATAGCACTGTGAGCAAAATTATCGCAAAACGGACCACGGCACATAGGTAAATCAGACAGTTTGATTTGAACAAACGATCATTGGGATATGAAAACATAGAGGCAGTAATGTGCGACCACTAGAATACACAGCCAAGTATTGCACAACCCGATTGTACAGCCCGTATTCCGTGTACATGGCCTCAGGTCTACCATGAGTTTACAACATTGACACCAATCGATGCTCGATATTTCGATATCGACTGCCGCGAAAAATGTATGAAAAAGTAACAGTGCCATCTCATGGTCAATCGTTAAACTAAAATTGACAGCGAGTACGCCAATCACAAGCTTAATACGTAGGCGAGATAGAGTATCAACAATCATCATCATCATCGCAGCCGTAAGACGTCTACTGCTGAACATATGCCTCCCTCATGATTTTCCAAAAGGACCGGTCGGAAGCGGCCTGCATCCAACGTCGTCCTGCGACCTTTATCTCATTATATTATATTATATTATACTATCATTATATTATATATTTTATATATTATATATTTTATCTTTATCGGCCATCTGTTCTGCGTGCAATGTGCCCTGCCCACTGCCACTTCAACTGGCTAATCTTCTGGGCTATGTAGGTGACTTTCGTTTTTCTACGGATCTCCTCATTTCTGATTCGACCACGTAGAGAAGCCCTGAGCATAGCTCTCTCTATAGCACGTTGTGCTACTTTGAGCTTTGAGAGTATCAACTATAGATGACATTTATGCTGCCGTCACTCGTAGTAAAGGATTGGCTGTGCAATACGGGTCGTACAATCCAGTTTGAACAAAAATGGGCTGTGCTATACAGGGCTAGGTCTAGGTACTAGGTCTTATGCTCATTTGAGCGTTCGAATAGGGTGTGAGCAAAAGTGGCAAAAGTGGCAACAATAACGTTTTTTAGCTTTACGAACGCTTTAACATAAGAGCCATCAATGACAACGCCACCAATGACCTCAAATGCTAAGCGAACCTCTGAAAAAGGAAACTAATGGAAATGTTGCTAAAACACATGGATATTATGAAATAGTTTGAAAGACGATATATTAAACATATCTCTATCATATGTAATTAATAAAAATAAGCCAACCATATACACAACAGTTTCGCTATATTGGCAATATTTTTCGTGGCGTCAGACGTGTGCCTTGTCCGCCATATTTTGACGCTGAAAACTGCAATGAGATTAACTATAGAGACGTTTTACTCCTTGCATATGAAGTTTAACATGGCAAATTTTATGCTATACCTACCTACTAGCTAGTACACAATTCGCACAACGACATTAACTACACTGACAAGATTATAAGAACATGAAGATATATTAATTCCAGTTGTCAGAAAGAGATCAACATATTATTATCGACGTTCGCCTGTGGCCGACCATTCGACCGCCAGTGACAGCGTAGTCCTTTCTGTCGCTCGCTACTTGTCTCGTTCGCGTAGGTGGCGAAGCGGCAACGTCGCAGAAGTTAATTTAGATTAAAATATAATTTTGGATTGTCCATTTTTGATAGATAAACTAGAAAAACAATACTACTAAATTTTTTTCCTAAGGCCATTTTCAGTGCTCGACTGATCGTCAGTGCGTGCGTCCGTCGCGCTTGTCATTTGTATGAAAACTCACAAGTGGTTACGGCAAAGAGTAGAATAACTGTCCTATACAGGAAGTTACAGTGCTCGACCGACCGTACGCACGTTCTTATTGCTGTTGTACGCAATGCGTACGAGGACCGTCGGTCAAGCCCGTCCGCAAGCGTACCTTCGGTCGACTGAAGCGCTATAGAAACATATTAACGCGCCCATTGCTACACCGATCGGTGGACCGACCGTACGGATGCGTGTATCATCATCGTCAATAAAAATCGAATCCTGCTAGTACAAAACTTCAATAAATTTATTTGATTTTATAGGTATCAAACGAGGCATACATATAAGTTCAGATGTTTAAAGATGTCTTGTAATTTCACTGATAATACATCAAAACTTTTAATCGATATTCTTATGTAATTCAATAAATTTCTTCATCTTCGCGCAATAATGACTATAAAGTAGTAAATTCCCCTTGAAGTGCTATTTGGGCGACAATTGGGCGTACGTGATATCTACGTATTCTGTTCCTAATACGTTTACGATGATAATAAACAGCAATTAATCATTTTGTAAATGCGTCGATTTCGTGTACGTGTTCGTGACTACCAGTCCGGCCAGTTTGTTTGATCAGGAGAGCACTAAACGGTACAAACTGACGATAGATTATGCGTATTGTCAGGACCGATGGTACGTGCGGACGGTCGGGCGAGCACTAAAACCAGCCTAAGTGTTGAACACGCGCTGTATCGTTGCCAGACAGGATGGAACTAAGTTGACTCAAGACAACTAGCTTGTGTTGATGTCGCCAAGCCAAGATCAGTAAGACGTATCTACCTTCGTTTATATATAACATCATTGGTTTTGATATAATTTTATTTGTTTAGACCAGTGGTTCTCAAACTTTTTTGGTGACGTACCCTTTTGGGAAGCAAAATACTTGATGGAACCCTACAATAAAACAATAGTGTTTAAAAGTGTATTCTTTATTAATAAGCATAATAAAAGTACAATGTAACAATTACTAATTATTACTTACTTACCACATGGCAAGTACAATAATAGAAGATATTAAAAAAGAAAAAATCTAACTAATGGGAGTTATGAAGCTGTTTTTTATTTTTCATCAATTGGTTGATATTAGGTTTGATAGAAGACAGTTGAAGTCTCATATCAGGTTCGGCGTCCAGTCTATTGCGATATTTTGTTTTCGTGGCTGCATAGGTTGAGAATCCTGTTTCGCACAAATATGTTGTTGGGAACGGGAGAAGAATATTCAGAGCCATTTTGCCAAGCATTGGATATTCATCACGGATTCTGCACCAAAAATCGTTGAGAGGCGTCGTTTTGAACAGTGACTCCATACTTGCGTCTGATCATATTTCTAAAAGAGATTCATATATCTCGTTAGACAACTTTCGATTTTTTCCAAGTTCGGTAAAAAAGGATTATGAATCTATGAATTCAGTTTCATTTTTGTATTCTGTTCTTCGGGAAAATACTTTTCAAAAGATGCGCGCATCGAACTGAGATATTGGACCAATTCTTCCAACACATCATCTTGAAACATTTCTGAGTCGTTATCGCTAACAAACTCACTGAGTGACGTAAAGCTTTCCACCACTTACCAACGCAAATAATCCAAAAATCTAATTTTCTTTTGAAGGCAGTTATTTTGTTATAGGCCTGAAACACTGTTGTCTGTTTACCTTGCAATGATAAATTCAATTCGTTCAGTTTTGGAAAGATCCGCCATAAAAGACAATCGGAACAACCAAGTTTTATCATACATACGGTCCTTCAAATTAAAAGATATATGCTGAAAGAAACATTTGTAACTCGGCTCTAAGTTCAAATAGCCTTGTTAAAGTTTTGCCCCGAGACAGCCATCGCACTTCTGTATGGAGCAGCAGTGTTTTATGTTTGCTGCCATAATCTTCACACAATAATGAGAACAATCGGGATTGTAGTGGTCGTGATTTGATAAAATTAATTCTTTTTACCGCTTCATCCATAACTAATTTTAGATTTGACGGCATTTGCTTCATCAAGTGCTTGTCTATGCAAAATACAATGGCTGGAACTACAATTAGGTGCTTTATTTTTTATTCGTGACACTGCTTCTGCTGTTTTACCTGTTATCGCCTTGGCCTCATCTGTACAAATGTCAATGCAATTGTTCCAACTGAGAATATTTTCTTCAAAAAATATATTTATTTTATTAAAAATTTCTTCCGCGGTAGTTTAGTGTTTGTGAGCAGCGGTGAACACATAAGCATGTCTTCTTCAAAAGAACTTTCATATGGATATCTCACGATAACCAGCAAGATAGTCAAACCAGCGACATCAGTTGACTCGTCCATTTGCAAGGCGAATCGTGTTTTTTGTAGACGTGTAACTAGTTCTTGTTTGATGTAGCTTGCCAGATCATGAATTCGCCGTGAAACAGTATCGTTTGATAGCGGCACTATAGACAGATGCTTTGCAGATTTTACATCGAGCATACATTTTGTTATGTCTAATACATATGGCTTTATTAAATTCTCAGCGATAGTGTGTGCTTCACCTGCTTGCGCAATGCGAAAGTTAACTAAATATGATGCCTCCGTGGCCTTTTCGTTGATAGTTTGTGTTACATGCATCATATTTTTTTGACTTTCCAATAACTGATCTTTTTTACGAACAACAAATTATTTATTCTTGTCTTTAGACTCGGGGTGTACAGTTTCTAAATGTCGGCGCAATTTGCCAGGTCCTATGGAACTATTTGGAAGCAGTTTACTACATAGCATGCAGAGAGGTGAGCCGTTGGAATCAACGAATCCGAAACTAATATATGATTCATCATAGATCCTTTTTTTCGTCTTTGAAACCGTCGAGCTTGACGTCGTGGCAGCATCGTCTGGATCTGTGATTGCTATATTCTCCGCGCGTACTGCTTTTGAACATTCAGCGTCATTAGAAGATGTTGTTGCAACACGTTTAACACCATTAAGCCAACGTTCCATTCTTCTTTATTTATAATGTTACACGTCAGGGGTCTAAATAATGCACAATCGTTACTGCGTATAAGAGACTAACTTTAGTACAATGAAGAAATGTATAAAACTGAGACAACAGAATACAGCAGGCAGTAGAACAATGAACAGTAGTTTCTCTAGCTAGCGAGCTTGTAAGTAGGTAGGTAGGAACTTATCGCTCCGAACGCTAATCGTCAACTGACTGACGAGGCGCGACGTGCGATCGCCGCTTTTATACTTAGTCCTAGACTCGATCTCGAATATTCTCGAAAATACTCGAGTCGGCGCATTTGATAAACAAAAAGCAAAAATAAAAAAAATGCGTTGTAAACAATCTCGACTTTATATTTTGTAGTTAGAGTCGAAAGTCGCTTGTTGACAACTACAGCGTCTAATTCAGAGGTGGCTTTTATCAAAGGGACTGCACGCTCACAAGTTAGCGTCTAATTCAGAGGCAGCTTTTATCAAAGGGACTGCGCGCTCACAAGTATACAAGTATACATGTTGATACCAAACTTATGAGATATTGTACCAGCTATTGTAACACATGTTTATACAAATACAAATAAATAAATTAATATACCTACGCGCGGCGCGGAGTCAAAACGTTCGACCAGAGAGAGGTGTTTTGATTTTATTTCTAAATTCTTGAGGAACCCCTACAGATATATCGCGGAACCCTAGGGTTCCGCGGAACACACTTAGAGTATGGCTGGTTTAGACAATGGTGATGTTCTTGTCATATTTATTTATCGATATTTTTTGTGTCAAACCCCAATATTGTGGGTTTCAAATCTTTTGATTGAACTTGGAATTGCTTCTTTACTTTGATTTATTTAGATTTAATTATAATAATAATAAGAATTTTATTGACATTAAATAAAAGGGCATGTTAACAATTTACAGGCTTAGGACTACGATTTGGATATAATAAAGTATGCACCTTAATATAAATAGTAATGTGTATGGTAGTAGAAAAAAAAAAGTCTAATGCCCATGTTGTACCTACCCCAATATCAGTTGGGTACTCAGTTCTCGAAGTTGTTGACGAGTACATCTACCTGGGACAGACAGTCAAACTAGGCAGGTCCAACTTCGAGAAAGAGGTCAATCGTCGAATCCAACTCGGCTGGGCAGCGTTCCGGAAACTGCGCGAAGTCTTCTCGTCAAAAATACCTCAGTGCCTCAAGACAAGAGTCTTCGACCAATGTGTGTTACCAGTGATGACTTATGGCACTGAAACGTGGTCTCTTACTATGGGCCTCATAGAAAAGCTCAAAGTCGCACAACGAGCTATGAAGAGGGCTATGCTCGGGGTTTCTCTACGTGATCGAATCAGAAATGAGGAGATCCGTAGAAGAACGAAAGTCACCGACATAGCCCAGAAGATTAGCCAGTTGAAGTGGCAGTGGGCAGGGCACATAGCACGCAGAACAGATGGCCGATGGGGCCGAAAGGTTCTGGAGTGGAGACCACGGACCGGCAAGCGCAGCGTAGGTCGTCCACCGACACGGTGGACAGACGACCTGATGAAGGTCGCAGCACGACGTTGGATATGTTCGCTCAAATGAGATGCCTACAGTCTTAGCTATCTCCTCGACAGTCAATCTTCGATCAGATAAAATTTAATCACAGATTTTTTTCTTGTTTTGATCAGTGGAAGCAGTCGAAGGCCGGCCACTACGGGGTCTCACGACACTTGAATGGTCTCACGACCACGTTTAAACTCTGCCACCCAGTTTTAACAGTCGCATACGAAGGAGCGGACTCACCCAATGTAGCAGACATGTCTTCATGTATATAATATAAATATAGAATATAATATAATATATATAATATAAATAATGTATATAATGTAAATATAATACTATTGTATGTAATCTTAGTTTATTTTTAACAAAAATATTTAAGATAGCGCTTTGATGCATATACTGTAAGCTTACTATTTAATAAACAAATAAATAAATAAATGTATAGCTTTTGGAGTTAAACCTTTCAAATTCAGGTATTTTATCACTGCACGATGTTCAATTTTATCCATTTTCAAAAATAGCTCTGACTTGACTTACGGTATCACGTGTAAACGAACAATGAGTTACTGTGAATAAACTAAACTGTGCATACTTGTTGCTAAATAATGTAACTACAAAATGAGGGTAGTTATAAAAAAACCGATGACTTTAACCATGTTAGGCTAAGAACTTTTCAAATGATCCTAGTACTATTTTAACTGTCTCACGATCTGCTGTTGACCTAATCCTTTTGAATACGTATATGAGTCGTCTGGTTCGAGCAGCGAGACATTTGATGTGAACTTTCCAGCTTAGAGTATTGTCAATAATGGTTCTCAAATACTTAATGTTAGATGTTTGCGAGAGAGGAGGGGCAATCACAGTTACTACCTACGCCTTGGGAGTGACATCTATGGGCTATGATTGAAAAAAAGTTGAGATCCGGTTGGGTAAATATGGTCTTAGAGAATGTTAAATACTTGGTTTTTTCGATATTCAATATCAGGAGGTTAGAAGATAGCCAGTATGTAACAGTTTATAGAGCATCTTCTGCATTTTTCTTAGCATTCGAACAAGAATCTCCCCGTATGATAAGGGCAGTGTCATCAGCGTAAGAGAATATATCACATTGAGGAAGTTTAAGGTCACAAAGATCGTTTACATAGGTCAGAAATAAAACAGGACCCATAATACTCCCATGTGGAATACCAAAGTTCAACGATACGCTACTATCATCACTTAAGTAATCGTCAATTTTGACGCATTGTAAACGATTGCTGAGATAATCCCTAAACATTTTTATAGGAAGACCGCGTATGCCGATGCCTTCCATCTTCAATATCAGCTTCGGGATGGAGACCGTGTCAAAAGCTTTGGATAGGTTTAGAAATATTCCAATAGTTTTAAGTCCTTTATCAAGTCTTTGGACTATGACATTTGTGAGATCGTTACTGCATCCTCCGTTGAACGATTTTTGCGGAAACCATACTGCTTGGTGGATAGAACGTTGTGTTTATTTAAAAACTTTGACTGTCTAATATTAAGCATTTTTTCCAATACTTTTGAAATTGAACTTAATATAGAAATAGGTCTATAGTTGGTCACACTGTCTCGATCGCCGCCACCCTTGAAAATTGGAAGAACAAGAGCTTTTTTTAAAGCTCTAGGAAAGACGCCAGTTGAAAGGCATAAATTAAAAATATGAGTTAACGGTGGAACTAGAACTTCAGACAATCTTTAAGTATACTGCTAGTTATGCCATCCCAGCCAACTGAGCAGTCCTTTCGTAGGCCCGATATGATACGTTCCACCTCAGAACAGTCTGTACTAAATAAAGCCATTGAATGTTGATAACAGACTTTTACCCCAAGCGTAGTGTTGTTTTCATTGCAACCACTACTAGTCGTCGTTATTTTTCTAGCTAGTTCACTACCTATGCCTAAAAAGTAGTCATTGACATTGTTGGCCGAAATCTTAGAATTATTACATAAACGAAGTAATGACGAAGCAGCTGAAGGGACTTGCTGGATATTTGCAATACTTTTTATAGCTTTCCAGGTAGCCTTGGGATTACCCTTGGCTTTTTTTAATTCATTGGATTCATATTCCCGCTTGATTCTCTTAAGTAAATTATTACAAAAGTTTCTATATCTTAAATAGATTACTTTATGTACACTATTTTAAGGGTTAGTTTTAGTTTTCATGTGTAATCTCTCCCGATTTCGAATGCACTTTAAATGGCCCGGAGTAATCCAAGACTTTAGAGTTATTTTTCTTCGAGGTGCTCTGGCAAAAATTCTATTTGACAAAATAGTTGATAAAATCATCTTGATTAGTATATCCATGGCAATGTTTGGATCCTCTAGCTCAAAGATGTGGGTAAAACTAGTATTTTTAAGTTCTTTGACTACTGACGCATAATTAATTCTGTTTCTGTAATTAATTTCTGTTTTTTTTAAATTAACATTTTTAGTGCAATGTAATTCGATGTATAATAAAATGGGGGAATGGTCCGTGATCATGGCATCTAGTACGATAGTAGTAGCTTCATAATGTGTTCTGAGTATTACATGATCGAGGCAGTTCAAGGCATGTGTCGGGAATTCATGGGCTGGTAGCATGCCATGTGTAGCAGCAATGTTTATATAATCGTTCGAATTTTTATCATCATTATAAGGCAGTATATTTATATTTACATCTCCTATGATGGCAACACTCTGACACACTCTGCTAATCAATGATCGCTTAGAGTCACAAGTGCACTTGCAGGGATGCATATAAAAGTTTTAAATATGGAACCAACATCTTAGAAAAATAAAACTGATCATATTTGTTAAAATATCAAGTTTTTTTTGGTTTTTTTTTTGACGTTCACAAAGTTACCATAGCAAAAAAATTAGGTTAGAGAGGGAAAACAAAATTTAAGTTCATATTTAAAGAACATTTACATAAATTTATGTTCTTTGCATTTTGATGAAGATTCCTTCAGTTGTCGTTGAACCAGACACAATAGATAGACCATTGTTTTCCTGGTTAACGACAGCTTAGGGGCAGAACACTGGATGTTCTGCCCCTAAGCTGTCGTTAACCATAAGTTATCAGATTAAAAGATGATTAAGTGTCATCAACGTATGTGCAGGTGAGAATAATATTACAATACTATTCTTATTACCCATTAAAGGGAATTGATACTTTAATGGCTTCTTAACAGAATTATACTGTTTATATTCTAGTAATTTTAACGTTAAGACGTTGCAGTTCCTGGAAAAGTAGGTAGGTGAAATATGTTGTATTATTGGCCAAATATGGTGATTTGCGAGTCAACGGGTTGATTATAAAATTTTACTATTATCAGCAACCGTAAACTCGACACCAAGCTCTTATAAGCAGAGATCAAAATCTAAAAGCAGCCACTCAACAGAACCTAGAATTGGTAAGTAAATCCAGTTAATCCTAAATTTTAGGAGGATTTTCATTTGATTGTACATTCTCATCTCGCAGTGTTTGATTATGCCTAGTTTGTGTTCAGCAATTAAACGATTCTTACAGACTTTCATATACCAACTCAGCCAAATCTGTTTCAATTATTAATATTTACTCTACACTATACGGATCGGTTCTTACACCAAAAAATCGTAAACGTGAATGCAGCAGCCCAATAGAACTTTGAATTGGTGAGTAAACCCAAACATACGTTAATTTTTTTGCAGTTGTACATATAAACATGTAAAGCGGGGATGCAGTTAATCGTGTTAAAAGGAAATAGTAGATTAAACAAAACTGCGCATGACATCATTGGCGTCATCATCGCCCTTACACTGTATCCGCTTTTGAATTTTAACATTGGCCATGCCCATATTGCCTATAAAAAGGTGAAAGGTACGTCGAAAGGTGGAACTGGTAACAAAAATATTAAAATAGTTCTTTTCAGAAATTAATAGTGCAAAGCCAATTAACATAAATAAACAAATACGAATATGTACGAATATTGTTTTATGTTAGCAGTTCCCCAAATCATCATGGTTAATCATTTTAGGAATAACATAACAAATCATTATCATCATTAGCATTCTAAATCAGGCATGGATCCAAACCTCAAATAAGGTTATGGGCACGACCACGTTTAATTAGGCCAGATGCGAGATGAACCAAACCGTAGCAATAATTTGTGTTAGATGTTAGATATTAATAGGGTTAGATAGGATATGATAGTAGATTAAATGACGTCATTAGCGTCATGATCGCTCTTACACTGAATCCTCCAACAAAAACCGACCTGTTCTAAATGTCCTCATTGCATTGGTGCACGTAGTAGGGATAAGGATAAGGGAGTATCCCCGCTGTGACGCAATGCATGTCGAAGACATAAGTACTCTTTGGTCGATGATATCAATTAAGTAGTAGCAATTAATTCATGTGTTAGCGGCGAAAGGAGTAGGGATTTGCACAGCAAGTGCTTTGTGCAGGTTATAAACTTCAAAGACGCTATTAAGTTTGATTCGGCCTATATTAGTTTCGTGTCGATAGCTTTATCGATAGGTACGGTGCTATCGATAAGTGTAGTCTGGTAGTAACAACACTAAGCCGCCATGTTAAGCTACCTACGGAGGTATGCACGTTTTTTCGTAGTTATGGCATTTCCATTGGTTTTTTTTCAAAGAAGTGAACGCACCTCATAAGACCTAAAATTTCATGATTATGCTGTCAAATAACGATCACAAACAACTATGTAACCATGCTCCGGACGTGGGTCAAAAATTGCTTTTCGGTGGCAAAAATACCCCTTTTTTAGCTTTCCGAACGCTGAACAATAAGAGGCATGAAAGACATTTTCTCCCACAGATTCCCAATTCGAACGCCCCTTGTGAGCGTTGTTAGCGTTATTTTCGCTAAAAATGCTCAGAAGTGATCTAAAGCCACTTAAGAAGAAGAAGAAGAAGAAGAAGAAGAAGAAGTGATCTATTCGAACGCACTACATCTGTACTCTTTCTGTCAATATGCTTTATTTATTATTCTCTTTGCTTTGCTCTCTACTTGACCACAGACTAACAGATGTGTACTTCGTTACTTCAGAGTTACCCAATTACGGAGTATCTTGCGATTTTGGTTCAATTATATGGTTTTTTCTAGTTTATACGTCATATCATATAATCATATTGTATTATATTGCCTTAGATTTCGTAGAATATTTCACAAAGCTTTCATTAAGCACTACGTGCAATTAATTAAATTAAGCAATTTTATCGTAAAATTTACTGTAGTATGTATATATTTACAATTTCTACTTAAATAAAATAAGGTATTTTTTACTAATGACAATTACCATTCCTAATTGAATTTCGTTCAGATGAAATCATTGCTAGCCATGAACGAATTAATTGAATAATTTCAGTAGTTAATAACAATAATAATAATGGAGAGTACTTGCACAGACATAACCAAGTAGCCAGGATTATTCACCAGCAACTTGCCCTTCAATATGACCTTATTGAGTCTGAGGTGCCGTACTATAAGTACGCACCTACGCCTGTTCTTGAAAACGATCGTGCTACGCTCTATTGGGATCGATCTATAATCACGGACAGGACTGTTGTTGCTAATAAGCCTGACATCGTGGTAATCGATCGATCTCAGCGCCGGGTAATGCTTGTTGACGTCACCATTCCTCATGATGAGAATCTCGTGAAGGCCGAGAACCGAGAATCGAAAATAGTGGCATAGTACTTCTATTTGACCCAATTATAATAATAATAATAAAAATAAGGAAAAAATTAAAAAATTAAAAATTAAAAAAAATACTTTTTAGTTAACTCCAAGGGTGGAAGTGTTAAAGGGCATAACGCCGGTAGTAGCGCTCTAGTGAAACCGCAGCACACCTCTCGACACCCTTTAGCCATCTACACCAATATTGCCCCTTTTGTCACCACTCATGGTGGCCTTTATGGGGGGCCTGTTTAGTGGATGGCAAGTCACCACCTGCCTAAATATTTTAACATGAGATTAAAATTGACAGGTGCCGTAGTCTCTTCGATACCCCACTATCTTTCTTATCACTAATAAGTTCATGTCAATAGCCTGGCCATTTTACCCATATTTGTAATAGTTATAAGTACCATGTTACCCTTCAACCAAAATTTTTTTCTGTTTTTTATACTCCTTTGTATTTTTATACCAAACAGGCCTCTAAGTGTTGGCTACAGCCCCATTTATGCCTTTGTAAAGGACCGGATGAAATCCGAGATTTTGTTTTGAATAATAATAATAAAACTGCAGGTGCGGCTTTGTGGCGAGCCGTCGGTGAGTGGCGACGCCGTGGACCCTGATTCTTCCTGGGGCTAAATGAGGCCCCTGACTCCTGGCTTGCCTTAATTGGCCGTCTGGGGTGGAGACGCAAGAGCAAGTAACAAAAAGCTCCAAGGGTGGAAGTGTTAAAGGGCATAACGCCGGTAGTAGCGCTCTAATGAAAGAGGAAAGAGGATTCTGCTCATCCATCTTTTAGTATTATCGCAACTGACATTTTGATTTCGCTACTTAAGCCTCAGCCCCGTATTAAATATGAATTTAAACGTGCTGACTTTGGTAGTATAAATTATTTACTCAGCAATCATGACTGGTCCTTTATCGCAGAAGATACCAATGTAGACGATATGATAAATCATTTCTGCTCGATCATAAATAACGTTATACAATCTTATGTTCCAAAAGTTCGTTGTTTTGGCACCTACGTGTATCCTGTGTGGTACAGCAGAGCTCTCATCAACGAACACTAAGCAAAGGTGTATATTAAGGATAAGCTTATTTCAATGGCAATTTTCAAATTACTGTTCAGTACAATCGTTTGAGTCCAAGCCAGTTCATTGTCTTTTTGGGTTTCCAAAACTTTTTGTTTTCTCATATAAGTCAATAAAACTATTTAGACCGATATATAGGTATTTATTTTGTTATAAAAATAGACTTTACTGCTATGTTATTGGAATTTACTATGCGAACTACAATAGGCGATGTCCGCGCGATTCATTTTACCTAGGTATACAAGGCTTTCGCAAACAGCGGGCGTGACAGTGGCGATGTGTTCTTGGCGTGCTTATTTTCTATGGAAGGCATACAGAATACGCCATGCTAGTGTGCTTGACTGGACTTTAGCGTGGCGTTTTCTGCATGACGACACATTATGCTTTCCATAGTCCATAAGTACTTAACAAGAATATAATTTTAAATGTGACTTGTATTCTACCCCTAGAGGATGTGTAGGGAGGTTCAGAAATTTATCAAAATATGGTAAAAATAAATAACTGGTGCGATTCATTCAAAACATGGTGCAATTAAACTTAAACGTAAATAATTAAATAGATGTAATTTTTTTAATACAAAATAAAATCAGAAACACTGAAAGTCTCGCATGACATTAACAAAGAATCTAATCTGCCTACCGGTCCCTTTTTAATAGCACGCTTACAGCGCTGTGAGTGACGAAGTCACGCTTTTTAATATTGGACCAGCGGAGATAGATTTCAGAACGTTAACGATGAAAGAGAATAGCGGAATACGGCATAAAAACGAATACAAATACTTTTGGTCGGTACCTATATGTTTGTTTTGTTTAATTTTATTCAGTTTCAGGTGAAAAATACATTGCAATGTGACTAATATTTCAATAGATATTGTGCAAGAAAATTGTTTTAATTAGTGCGATAAGGTCTATTAAATTCTACTTACTATAACCATTTGCTATGTAGAAGCAATCTATTTTTACTAGTCTGTTTTGTAGATTTGGTAAATAAAATCCGTATGCTGATCCTGCTAACTGTTTCAAGTTCGCATCAGCAGGCTTGCACCTTTGAATTTGGTCACACTGTTTTTGTTATTCATTTCGTTTTGCCTTGTTACTTTGTTATATAGATATTTAACAGCAGTGCAGCCAATTTCGTGCTTTCGGCACTAGATCCAGTGCTTTTTTGGCATGTTTGGTGCCGTATCTAAGAGTTTCAGTACCTTTCAATATACCCTTTGTCGTATGTGATTTGAGTACTCGCAATGTAACGCTTACTTCGCACTGAAAAGAAATTATAATATGTTCTTGCTAATTACGTGATTTTTTTGTAGTATTTTTTTACCCTTGAAATGGAAGTACCTTATACGAAAAATCTGTGTATAAACGGTATAAAATCAAATGGAAAAAATCAACCGAAGCTATGCAATGGTTGAAACCTCTGGCCGGTACTGATACGAAAACGATGTGTACATACATAGACTTACTAGGGTTCATTCTGTGTGTAAGTGCTTCATACTAGCACTATTATATTAGCAGCAAGGAGTTAAATTATAATTTATATCAATGTAGATATGTTTACATTTAATATTTATATAGGTACTATGTCTCTTGTTGATTTTATAACTGTTTCCTTGATTAAACGTATGTTTTAGTTCTACTGTTATTTTTTAAATCTCATATGTTTAATGTTTAATCTAGTGCTTCTTTGACTTGTGAAATTTCGAGAATCTAGCGCTTTTTGCAAAGTTTTAGTGCGCAACCCAATTTTCGATCTGGCAGCACTGTTTGACAGTCAGTGGTGTGTCGCGGTCGCCTTTAGTTAGAGATACAGATTAATCTGTGGTCGTGGTCTATTTACCAAAAATGTCGTAGAATATAAGTCCTGGAAAATAAATTCGCGAATCCAGGACAGTAAACCGGAATTGTACTATTTTCGTTTTTCGCGCTCGGTCGGCATTAGTTCTGTGATGTTTCCGTATCTTGAGATGGAGAAGTGATGCTGTGCGGTGTTAAATGGGGGTTAAAATTGTGAATTTGTGAGAGTGGCGATGGATCGTCGATGCTCCCAGTCGGTGAGGACGCTAATTTTCGACGATTCGTACTCTGATCAGCCTAAGACAGAGCAGAAGAAGGACTTGTCAGTGTCCGCTGCACCACCGTCTTTGAACCAGAGCGCTGAAGGTCGGTATAGCGCACTTATATTTTATTTAAGTATAATGGGGTATGGGTCGTGCTTTCGCCTCACAGTGTTTTCACTGTTTTCAAGGTTTACTTCCAAAGGTTGATTCCATTGCCAACTTTGCGAAGAGTTGATGTATACTCATGCTTATTAGCGCGGTTTAACGAGAGATTAAACTAGATTAGCCAAAGATTAAAATGCCATGGAAATCCTGACCTATTATATAGTTGCTATTATTTTACATTTACATTTGTATAATACATGTGTTCTGGATAAGAAAAATGTTAATGCTATTTTATAGTGCGTTCGAATAGATCACTTCTGTTCGTTTTTGGCGAAAATTACGTTAAAAACCCTCACAAGGGGTGTTCGAATTGGGAATCTGTGGGTGAAAATGTCGTTCATGCCTCTTTTTGTTTAGCGTTCGGAAAGCTAAAAAAAGAGGATTTTTTGCAATGTTAGACCCACGTCCGGAGCATGGTTGTTTGTGATCATTATATGAATCATGCGATTTTAGGTCTTATGCTTAGTTGAGCGTTTGAATAGGGTATGGGCAAAAGTGGCAAAAATAAAGTTTTTGAGCTTTACGAACGCTTTAACAAAAGAGCCATCAATGAAAACGCCATCAATGCCCTCATAAGCTAAACGAACGCACCTTTAATGTTTGGTTTTTATTTATTTACTCAAACACAAGTAACATAATACCTATATATATGCATTTTTGTTTTGTACCCGAGATGAATTGTATTGTTAACTAGTTGACTCGCAATTCGCCACATTTGGCCAATAATACAATAGATGTGTGGTCAGATTTGCATCATATACTGCACATAAGTAGGTACCTACTTTTATGGTATGATTTATACAAATATAGTGCATTCGAATAGATCACTTCTGAGTGTTTTTAGTGAAAATAACACTAAAAACGCTCACAAGTCTCGCTAACATGTAAGCCGGTGGGAGAGGTGAGGACGGGCGGTCCCATGCGGCAGAGCGTTTTTAGCATTATTTTCACTAAAAACTATTACAAATAACCTATTCGAAGGTAGTATTTATAACACAACAGCCATTCTCTATTACGAAGAAATATTTTCATGTTTAGACATTTATACTTACCTACATACCTATATGCACTTTTATATCTTAAAAAATCTTTCACTACAAATGTACTGTGTTTTATAACAATATAGTCTTCAATGTTTTTTGACTTATGATAAAAATATTTACAGCTACTAGTTACTAAATTAATCATACCTAGGGTAGGTAGGTATGTATATCTTCACAATATTTGGGCCACCATAAACACAATACATTTAAAATCTGTCATTGATTATATTACTATTGTTGTACTATTGTATTAGGTAATTGCAAAATAATTTTTAATGGAACATAATGAGCAACAACAGGAAAGTCTGATTACTTACCTTCAAGTAGGTAACCTATTTACTAACTATTATTTACTAGTTAAATGAGTTAGTTTGTTTTGTTTTGAATTAACATTCCCATCAATCTTGTCCTTTTTGATGGTTGTGTATGTACTTAGGACTAAACTTAGGACCTAGTATGTCACCAACAAGGTGAAATATTAGGATGGGTGTAAATATATCTAGAAGAAATCCATGTAATATCATCATCATCATCATCTCAGCCGTAGGATGTCCACTGCTGAACATAGGCCTGCTAACTAAGCCACACTGAATCCATAACATGATGAATAAGGCGGCTCAAACTGCTGTTGTACAGGAAGGCCCGTATCATTATAGATATTTGTCACACACATCTGTCAATTATTTTCATAGTATTCCATGTGGAAAATACTCCGATACACAACAATAAAGACATATGTAGGTACTATACTATTATATCGCCTCTTTGCTTCAATAATGTGTTATCTTGAAAATTGAAATTTTAGAGGAGAGTGTTTTTCAACATTCAAAAAATAATTGTGTCGAAACGAATAATTTTTTTACTGTCAATCTACGATTTATTGTAAATTATTAAAAATGAACTATGTAAAAACTTGTCAAAATACTGATAATTTAGAAGTTAAGCAAGAAATTGGCTTTATTTGAGAAAAAGTGGAAAACATGTCACATTGTTCTTGCAAATATGTAGAAAGATAAGTGTTACAAACTAAATTGTCACGATTTTGATGATATTACTTTGGTTATTAAATTGCGTTATATAATGAACAAACATTGTTGAAATAAAAACTTTTAGATTTCAGAATCAATCTTTATTGGAAACAATGCAATTACAAACTACATCATTATAATTTCTTTCTTCAAAATATTGAATAATCAGACTGAAATTACGAATTATCACAATTTTTATTGTTCCTTACTTAATGAGAATCACATGTTACTGGAGAAATTAAAGCATTAGCTTAAAATTAAACAAAAGAATAACAACTATCCTTATGAACATTCAATCAGACTTTGATAATTGAGTAATATTATTATTAGGTATACCTAATTATAACTTATTTGGTAGATCTTGACTATTCGCTTAAAATCTTTGACAGATGAATAAAAAACTCTTACTCGTCTTAGACAAAACAATAATATAATTATCATACTCAAATAAAAATAAATCAACTATAAATAATTATAATCTAAACATGGCACTTGGAGTATTAATTCAGTACATGTTGATAACCAACATAAAATCACAATTTTACTTTTAATTATAGTCTCTCACAATGATCACACACACTTTATCTTAAATTATGTAACAGTCTTAGTATTGTTTTGGCGTAAGTAAGTATTAATAACAGCCTATTATAATCAGCCTTTATTAAAAAAAAACCTGCTATTCTCAAAAGCTACAAACATTCATAAAATGGCCTATGGTATCTGGGGATAAGATTTTTGTTAACCAAGTCCATTAGGTATGCTTTTTTTTATCAGATATCCCAGGTTTTTGGTTGTATGCATTTTTTAATTCCAAATTTGAGACGTTCCTTTTCTTTTTAATAACAATAGCTTTTATAAATTGTGTATCAGCATATGAATATTTAAAAAATACAGCTTCAGGATCGCTTTTTTGAACTCGAGTCACCTTTAAACCTGTTAGTTTAACTAAATCATTATTTTCATCTTTTAGCAACGAAAAGTTCATTTGATTAGTTAAGTTTTTCCAATCATAGAAATCTGCGAAGCACATTTCATTTACATGGAAGGGTTCACTTTTCTTCCGGGCAGCCTTTATGGCACCAATAAATGCGTCTGGTGTATACATGGGGCCAGATCGTAATTGCCGCTTAATTTCTCTCTCAATTTGAGAATGAGCGGAATCGCCCTCGTTCTGGGTATGTCCTCTAATCAAATATTTATGAGTGACTGAATTAAGATTAAGTATTGTTTTTACTGCATATAGATACATGCAGATCATAAACTTATTTTTTTGTTGGCCCCCACAATTATCCGAATAGAATACAACATCTAGATTTTCGACTGTTTCTGAAATTTTGACGAGGTATTTGTAAACGCATGTACCGATTTCGTTTACACCTGTGTGAGCGTTTGACTCATCCCAAACATAGCTTTCAACACAGTTTCTCTGAATGTTGTATATAGTTAAATTAAGTACATTTAATTTTGACTTATAATAAAAGACAGAAATGTCCCCTTTGGGACATTGGAAAACTGCTTGAAGGTCGTACACTGCAACGAAAATTTCACTATTCTTCTTCACGCATGGGCTTCTTGTACAAGGCCGTTAATAATTTCGTCTTCTTCTGTAAGTGTAAAAATTTCTTGTAAAACACAATTTTCGTTACTTGTTAACATTAGCAACTTCTCCGTCAGGATCTGAAGAATTTCGATAAATATGTTGAGGCTCCACAACTTCATAGTTTGGGTCTTTAACTGAATCGTCGCTATCTGTGTACAAAATGTATTACGGTTGAAATATAAATAAAATTAGGTAAATTACGAAAAAAAATTCAAAACCCCAGTGAAACTTACCTTCATTAAAAGATGTATTGGATGAGCTGCTTGATGATGATGAGTCACTTGAAGAACTACCGCTGCTGCTGGTCGAATCACAACGATGGCGATTGGATACTGATAGATCAGCTTTTTTTTTTGCTGCGTCATCCGCATTTAACGTTGCTTCTTCTATGTTTGACCTTGCGTCCCCTGAGCTTAACGTTGCGTCTTTATCTAAAATAACACGTTTTCATAAGTAAACTATTTATTTTAGTACGATAGAAAATAATTCTGTAATCCAAACTTAGTACCTACATTACCACGTGCACGAAATAGTTACAAGTAGGTACCTACCACGCGTTAAAATCAGATAGGTATCTATTTAACTCAGCCGCGCGGCGGCGGTGGAGTTTCCGTACTAAATAGTTCTATAATGGTTAAATATACAAATAGGTACCTGCACTTGTCCCTGCAACAGGAACATTAGAACTTTCTGTTGTCAATGCAAGCTTAACAAGTCTTTTACATCGCGATTCCATCTGAAAAAATAAGTAAAAATAGTTATTTGTTTAGCATTAACAGCGTTATATTTAGAAATATTACTGGTTAAATTATATTTTTTTTGTTCAATAACGGAACATCAGCAGATAACTATAACTTGGTTTTTGTTTTAGAAAAAGTTTCATCATCTACAATGTTGTATCTTAAGATAACACAAAGTAAAATTCTCATTCTTTCGGCAACAGTGTGACATGAGCATTTATAACAATTAACACATCACACATTTTTTTCAACAACACTGTGTTAAACCTACTTATCACATTATAAAATATAAAATAATAATTGAATTAAAACATACCTTTGCAACCAAAAAGTGATATAGTCGTGATGTCACGTTTTCGCTGAAATTTGAGAGCACCTTCCTCTCCGCGTGCGTAGTAACAACAGGTTTGTTTCGTTGTTGAAACAAATCTCCGTGCAGAAAGAGACAACGTGATATCGCGATCTGACACAGTTGCACTGTCTCTTTCACTCATAGATTCGCTATTACACGCACAAAGGTTACCACGTTTTTTGGAAAAATAAAATCGGTCACGGCGGTTTCAATTATCAAATAAAAAAAAATATGAATTGTCGGACTTATCACGTTATTGAAGCAAAGAGGCGATATGGATAGAGTTTAGTATACTTTTCATACCAACTTAACTAAACAACAAAAGTTGCTAAATATTTAAAAACAATATTTATATTTTGTAACCTGTGTTCACATCAGGTCTATCCCCATACCATCACACCTATTTAATAATTTGCAGATTTATAAAATAATCACATCAATAGGCTTTTAGTGTGTTCGAAACTTCGAATATAGACAACTTGTTGAGCGGTTTTAACGAAAATAACGCTAAAAACGCTCACAAGGGGCGTTCGAATTGGGAATCTGTGGGTGTAAATGTCGTTCATGTCTCTTTTTGTTCAGCATTCGGAAAGCTAAAAACGAGGAATTTTTGCAATTTTTGACCGACAGAGCATGGTTGTTAGTGATCGTTTTTTGACAGCTATGTATTTGACAGTATAATCATGCGATTTTAGGTCTTATGCTCAGTTGAGCGTTCGAATAGAGGTGGGCAAAAGTGGCAAAATAACATTTTTGAACTTTTTAACGCTATAACAAAACAACCATTTATGACAACGCCACCTAAAAGCTAAATGAACGGAATTCAGGAAACATTATTGCGAAGCAAATAAATACAGATACCATTGACAAAATAAAGAAGTGGTCTAAACCAGAAATGGGTTTTCCCCTTGATGGCTGGAAGAGAGTATTCAATTTGCGCACCGTACATGAGGTTTACAAATACAGAAGTAGCTGAAACCAGAAATGGTCCTACTTGGAACTGGACTTGTAGCGAAGTGGTAGAAACCAGAACTAGTCGTACATAGAAAAAGACAAATTAAGAAGTGGTCCCCAAATGTCAAAACCTACAGAACAATAGGTCAATAAACAGGACATGTTACATATTACAAATCGGGCCCAACTCAGCATAATGCACGATTTACACTTCAACAAGTACAGCAGCAAGTTAACTTGTGACATCGGCGAGTTAAGTTGTTATTATCGTTTCAACGACACAAGCGAGTTAAGTAGTAAGTTAATTAGTTGAATAGTTCGCGATCCTATTTTTTGGCAAGTCCAGTGCGAAGTAGGCCCCCTCTCGCGTCTCCCGCACCCGCCACTTAACTGGCCGGCATGTAGACGGGCGAGCTTAGTACAGTACATTTTGTAGACAAGAAGTAAGTAATAAACAACTACTAATAGGGCATCCCAATAATCTATCTATCCACAGTTTTCCTTACTAACGATAGAAATGTGACATAACGTTCGTACAAATAGTGTCCAATATCTATCTCAAGTAAGGTAAACCGGCGATAGATAAGTTATTGGGACCTGCCGTTACTCGTCTGTTTGGACGCTACTTACAACTTACTACTTAACTGACCGGTTTCTTAACTTGCTACTGTATTTATTGAAGCGTAAATCGGGCTTAATACGGGTACAGCATAACTCAGCATTGTATTGGATATGAAGTTACAGAAATAAATCCATATGAAAGAAAGAATCCAAAGATGTGTTTTTATAATTTACCTATAAGTTACCTATATAATATATAATGAGATTACTTGTCCTGTCTGATGCATTAAAGCAGGGAGTAAGTCGCTGGGGCTACATACGAAGTTTTGGGCTTTGGCAGTCGATGCCTTTTATGTTGTTAGCAGTGGACGCTTACAATAGGTACGTGTTTGATTTTATACGAGGCATCCTCGTGAGACGTTGACTTGCCGAGCGCTGGAATCATAATCATCATAATCAGCACATTTTGTTCCCACTGTTGGGACTCGAGCTTTCCTCCCAGAGAGAGGAGTTGGGCCATAATCCACCACGCGAGCCCAGTGCCTTGGTGGATAGGTTAGTAGCCAACCCATGTCTAACGACTGTTGCCCTAAGACAAACAATTGGGACCGACGGCTTAACGTACCCTCCGAAGCACGCAAGGTCTCAGGTGAATAATGCCACTAGCACACACCCATCCAACTCATGACCGCAGCAAGTGTTGCTTAACTTGTTGATAGGTTAAGATTGCCAAGTCAAGCTCCGCTACGAACGCTGGAATACGTTTACATTATGAACTAACTGTGCTACAGATGTACCTACTATATCAGTGGTTCTTAGGTCCGCTGACCACTTGTCACACGCTGGTGGTCCCTGGAAGCCCCCGAAGTGGTCCGCAAAGCCATCCAAATTGCAAGATAAATTCTGAAGATTTTTAGAGCCAAATGACAATTTCTTTCACAAAAATTCGTGCAATACTGATAAAGAGAACCGAATCACGGATTCAGAACTTAGTAGGTATAGAGTATGCAGTCATAAAAACTCATTAAAATAATATACATACACACTTTATCTCTGTAGATAGTTTAAAATTTTCGTCAAATATTTAAGTAAATATTTTTGAACATTTTATAGATAAAACTTTATTTTAACGTAAACTTTATTTATTTACATTTACTGTTTTGTGTATGACCAGCAAAAAGTTGGTGGTCCATGGCAAGACAGAAATTTTGTGAAATGGTCCCTTATCACTAAAAGGCTAAGAACCACTACTACTACTACTAGATACATGATAGTGTGTACTATATATACGTAACGATACGATTACCTTACACTTACGCTAATGTTCATGCTAGGGCAACTGCTTGCATCTTCTTATGCGGCTTGTGCTCACTACATATCGGCCATCTGTACCGCAGAAAATTAACTAAATATTTCTTTTCCATTAATATCTTATATATGTTACTTACCCATTATAATATGCTTTTCCGCAACGTAGCTCCTGAATCAATAAATTATTTTATGTTAAGTAAATATGAAGGTGCCTAATATTATGCTGCAATTATAAAAACATATCAGTGTGTGACAACTTACCGACTTTATCAGATCGAATAGTTAATTATGAGTTTTGTTGATACGATTGCCTTTATTTCTCAATAAGCCTTATTCGATCGTTCCGTTATCGCCCAGTCAGCCGTCAATCGGCAAATAAGGCCCCAATCGGAGCTACATCGATAAATCTGACGGTCACGTTTTATTTCTTGAGGGTATTGATACGTTCGAGGACAAGAGATATAAATCCATTCGAAAAGGTTTGAGCTATTGTTCTTGTTATACGTACGTATATACGTATATTTTTCTGTTCTGTTTCTTTTAAGATTTTTAGAGCAATAGAACTCTTTGTGAACGAGTTCGTCCGGGAAACTACTGCCATTATACCTATTTCTTACGCGAAGCAGTAATGCTCGGTCCTGCAGTAAGTCCTGGTTTGAATGATGCCGGCGAAATTACAGGCACCTGAGTGTCTCAGGGTTACAGGCGCAGTGTATCTGTACTAGGCAGAGGCTTTGTTGGTGGTTTGTGCCACGCTGTAACCCTATGGGTTGCAGCACTTGCACCCAAATAGGCCGGAACGACCGGGCAAGTACCACACATATAGCACCACATAACACCGAATCGGGCCTCCGGAACCTCTCACAAACCGACGAAATGCAATAGCAAGTTATGGGAGTGGGAGTGGGATTGTGGTACTTCCCCGGCCGTGCCGGCCCATTCGGCTGTGGTGTTGCAGCGTGGCACTACCACAAAAAATGCCCTACATTACTTGCGAACCCACATGAACATAAAGGTAGGTGTGGTGTGAATTCATGCGATTCACGTTTTATAAAATATTCATACAATTTTCATTAACCTGCCCAACCTGTAATATAAATAACAAAGAAGTTCACGTGTGACCGACTGTCACTGTTTTTAATAAATAAATTAGCTATAAGTACGTTGTAATTCAACTGATTAATCCATACAAAAATATAAAATTGATGTTCTGTAAATTTTAAAATAAAAGCTTTTTACTAAATGTAAATATATGAAAGTATGTATAGTGGTAATTTAAAATAAACAGTTATTGTTTTGTCTATCTGTATAATTATCTGTTTTTATGTTCAGACTAGTCTCCTGAATGGCTGGACTGATTTTTAAAGGACTTTTTCTGGCAGATAGTTGATGTTATGATGAGTAACTAAGCGTGATATTATATACTCGTCAAATTTCTTTGTCCATTTTCGATGTCCAACATTTGATCAAATTTATAATACTCGTCAAACATCTTTGTTCAAGACTTCTTTGTAATTTGCAAAGGTTAAAATGCTATGTCCTATATTTTTCTGTTTCTTGTATCCCGCGTCCACATATTTTATTTATTCAAGTCTTGTATTATATTCACTATATTTATTTAAACAATTTCACGGGTTTCACCCGGTGATTTACATAGGCATAAGTGGGGCAGTAGCCAACACTTAGAGGCCCGTTTGGTATAAAAATACAATGTAGTATAAAAACAGACATTTTGGATGAAGGGTAACATGGTATATCTATTACAAAAATGGGTAAAATGGCATGGCTATTGATATGTACTTATTAGTGATCAGGAAGATAGTGGGCTATGGAAGAGACTACAGCACCTGCCAATTTTAGTCTCATGTTAAAATATTTAGGCAGGTGGTGACTTGCCACCCACTAAACGGGCCCCCCATAAGAGCCACCATCAATGGTGACAAAAGGAGCAACGTTGGTGTGGATGGCTGAAGGGTGTTGAAAGGTGTGCTGCGGTTTCACTAGAGCGCTACTACCGGCGTTATGCCCTTTAACACGTCCACCCTTGGAGCTTTTTGTTCTTGCTCTTGCGTCTCCACCCCAGACGGCCAATTAAGGCAAGCGACGGCAATTAAGCAAAGGTCAGGGGTCTCATTTAGCCCCAGGGAGAATCAGGGTCCGCGGTGTCGCCACTCACCAACGGCTCGCCACAAAGCCGCCCCTGCGGTATCATTATATTATTATTATTCACATTATTTATTTCCTTTTCTTAAAAATATTTTTTTTACAATATTTCAATATACAATAAAAATAATAAATAAAAAACATTGTAAAAAACCTAATCCTAGATTGCCATCGGCAGCGGGGCATGACCCAAACTACCAGTGGTTAGGGCTGCAGACTGAGGAACCTCCTGACAATACGTGCCGTGTCAAGAAGTACTGCCTTCTGTATCTGTCCCTTGATCCAACCGTCTAGCGAAAGCCTCTTAAGATGTCGGTCGAAGCTTTTTGCTATAAGGCCGTTTGCTGAAACTACTATCGGGACAATTATTGTCGAATCAACATCCCACATGGCGGTCACCTCATGAGACAAGTCAAGGTACTTGCTAAGCTTGTCCTTCTCAGCCTTCACGAGGTTCTCATCATGAGGAATGGTGACGTCAATAAGCATTACCCGGCGCTGAGATCGATCGATCACCACGATGTCAGGCTTATTGGCAACCATAGTCCTGTCCGTGATTATAGATCGATCCCAATAGAGCGTAGCACGACCGTTTTCAAGAACAGGCGTAGGTGCGTACTTATAGTACGCATTATTATTATTATCATTCTATTATTATTAAAGTATTATTATTATGTATTGTATTATTTAATATACTGAACTTCAAATGTTTCATAAATTCGTCCTGAAATAGTTGCATAAGTGTCTAAACTAAACGATTCGTTTTATTTTTGTCTACACTAATATTATTAAGAGGAAAGTTTTGTTTGTTTGTATTGAATAGGCTCCAAAACTACTGGACCCATTAGAAAAATACTTTCACCATTAGAATCCTACATTTTCCCTTATCAACATAGGCTATATAATAAAAAAAAGATAGGGATCCGTATGAAAACTTCGGTAATGTAACCCAAGGTGTGAAAAAAGTCCATATCGCGTACGCTGCTCAAACTATTGACCATATAATATTTGTCTATGCTTTGACATTAGAGCAAAGTGATGAAGATATTACAGGGGTCGATATCAGTAACTAAATTTGTTCCAACTGCAATCGAACCGTAGCTGATTTACACACATTCCTATTCTGCTATTGAAAAACAATGCAGCTGCAGTTACGTTTCTATTGACGCCAGCGATCAAATAACATTTTATATTATGGTAACTCGATAGATCATGAACACGACGCTAACTCATATGTGTGTTTAATATTTAAATATTACATGGTGGTGTTGAAAGTTGTGAAACAGTAGAATTGCCCCCCTAGTTTTATAGAAGACGTCAATATCTACAAAGGAGTCCACATTGCCATATGATATGTCTATTACAGTCACATTGTCACAATAAATACTTTTTCATTTTGAAATATGCAATAGTGACGAAACCAGGCCACATTATTCGTACCTTGGTATTAATCTTTATCGACTTTAATAAAGGAGAAAGATAATGATTGTATTATATATGTATGTTTCTTATCGGCAATACATTAATTGCATTCACTGCATTTTAAGCACTTAACAAAATTTTCGTCATTGTAATTGTCCACGAAATTTTATTAGCAGCCATTTTGATTGTAATGTCATAATTGGATGTAGTCATCCAATATATTTGATCAAACATACACTGGACAAAGATATTTGATGAGTGAAATACCAACGTAGACTTACTTTTAGTTGAGGTAAAAGGAATAAAGGTTTCACGTAAAAAAATAGTAATTTATCGTGCGAGTATTGCCGAGAGCGGAGCTAGTAATTATTAAATATATCAACTATTAATTCTTCACTTTGTCTTAATACACAACTCACCGGTACATGTTATTCGCAGCTCGACTGAATGTTTACAAAATGAATATGACAAGGTACTAAAGCGTTAGTATAATGATACAGGTGTTTCTATCGATGCCATAAATAAATTGTAATTAACTAATGCAGATCGCGAGCGGCTCTAGTGTATTTTTTTAGCTCATGGTCTATTTGGGTGAAATATGATGTGTCACAGTATAGCATGGTGCAGTAGGTCTGGTTTGCAGTGAGAGTGGACGTACGATATGATTAACTGATTTTTATATATGGTACAAGCTGCGCTCCGCGTGGTGAAGGATGTATCAAATTATATAGCATTATGTTTGACTGAACAAGTAAAATTGGAAATATCTTATACCGACTTCTATTCTATTTCGTTATTGGAGTGAATTCATAACTCAAAAACTACTGGACCGAATTTGATGAAATTTAAATGGCAAGCAATGGAAGCACCAGCTTTAAAACAAAAAAATAATTTTGAGAATCGGTTCACCCTATCGAAAGTTATGAGGTAACAAACATTAAAAAAAAAACAGTCGAATTGAATACCTCCCCCTTTTAGGAAGTCGGTAGAAAAACCTATATAATTGACATAAAAACCTATATAAATGACTAATTGACATAAAAAACATAGTTCCTGCGTTGTCCTTGTCAGGTTGTTTTATTTAGTTCGGAAAAACATCTCTCGATAGCCCCTTATCGCTTCATCGAAGACAACCTTGTGTCGCTTGCGTTTTCGAGATAGATCTGCAAATACAAGTAAAATTGTGCCGCAGAATACTTCAAGGAAAGATTGGTATAGCTACTGCTAGTTTCTGACATTCGTCGCTACCACCGCGTTGATTGTTGACCGTTGCGTTCTTGTACAGTGGCCCGAGCACGAATATTTGCTTCAGTGTAACGCTATAGTATCGTTAACGTATTCAGTACAAACTATCATGTATCTAGTACAACTGTGGCACAGATAACTCATAGTATGTACTGTATACGTCAACGGTACGAAAGCGTTACACTGAAGCAAATATTCATGCTCGGGCCACAGAACAGAAAATAGTTATTAGAAAATATTAAACCAAACTTACACTGTGTTAAATAATTATTTACATTGTCTTTCTACTATATAAAAATAAGTCGGGTTTTCCTTCCTGACGCTATAACTCCAGAACGCACGAACCGATTTCCACGGTTTTGCATTCGTTCGAAAGGTCTCGGGCTCCGTGAAATTTATAGTAAAGAAAATTCAGGAAAAAATTAAAAAGAACAGCGGGAAAATCTTGTTTCCCATACAGCGCCATCTCTGATACTTAGCATGTACTATAAACCAATATTTTAAGTAGATGGCGCCACACGAAATGTTACTTAAAACGAAGCCATCTGGTGGCGAAACGGAGTTCGCAGGGTTTGCTAGTATTGTATACAAACGATAGGTTACGCGCTAGTAGCGGAGCTTCACTTGGCGATCTTAGCAGATCTGTGTTTGTTGATACGGCTGGACCAATTTTAACGGGATTTTCACTGGCAGATAGCTGATGCTATAAGGAGTAGGTACTTAGGCTACTTAATTTTATTTCATCATCATCATCATCCATTTCCACGCGGGTAAAACCGCGGGCAGTTCTTATTCAGTATAATCTGTGCCGCAACTAGCAACTAGCAATGAATAAAAATATTTAAATCCTTAAAAAAAAATTGCCAAAACACAATAATACCATTTATTTAGTTAAACCTCTAGTGAGTAGTGGCATAGTACTTCTATTTGACCCAATTATAATAATAATAATAAGGAAAAAATTAAATATTAAAAAAAATACTTTTTAGTTAACTCCAAGGGTGGAAGTGTTAAAGGGCATAACGCCGGTAGTAGCGCTCTAGTGAAACCGCAGCACACCTCTCAACACCCTTCAGCCATCCACACCAACGTTGCCCCTTTTGTCACCATTGATGGTGGCTCTTATTGGGGGCCCGTTTAGTGGGTGGCAAGTCACCACCTGCCTAAATATTTTAAGATGAGACTGAAATTGGCAGGTGCCGTAGTCTCGTCCATAGCCCACTATCTCCCGTACCACTAATAAGTACATATCAATAGCCCGGCCATTTTTGTAAATGATATACCATGTAACCATCCATCCAAAATGTTTCTGTTTTTACTATTTTGTATTTTTATACCAAACGGGCCTCTAAGTGTTGGCTACAGCCCCACTTATGCCTATGTAAAGGACCGGGTGAAACCCGTGAAATATGTCAAATAATAATAATAATATGGGACAACATCCATGCAAGGTCCCAACAAAGTCTGTACTATGTGTTTAGTCAACTACAGTACAGATGTACTGTAGTTGACTTTACATTGCAATTTTAGAGGGAAAAAATCACAATCTCCTACGGTATTCGAACCTGTGTCTTCCGACAATCTGTGTTAGACGGCATGACCACTAGGCCACCCAAGGCTTAACGTCCGATCATCGAATTTTAACTCTTTATATGATTTTAACCATCATATGGGGACTATTTAGTTAACTTTTTTGTAACAATGACCTTGTAGGTCATTGTTGCTCGAGAATAGACATAATTATGGTTTAAGATATATAATATATACAGGTATATCTATCTACAAAATGAGCTGATAATTATAAGTAGACATTCGAGCCTTCTTCTCAGAGAGAGGAGTTGGGTCATAATCCACCACGCGGGCCCAGTGCGGCTTGGTAGATAGGTTAGTAGCCAACCCATGTTGAAGTTTTCAGGCTGCCCGAAGGCCTTCGACTTAGCCTAACGACTGTTGTCCTATGACAATAGCCCCGGAACAAACAGACATACCCACTGACAACATTTTAAAAAATTGTTCTTTTTTATTAAACTAGGTACTGTAATACCGTACTATACTACTATGCCTACCGTTTTATACTTTCATATCCATGTAGTGAGAAGCTGTTAATTTGGAATTACAAACAAACACTTAAATTTTATTTATCTGTATTGATTTTTTAGGGACGTTAGTTAGTGCGTATATAATTTTGATAAGTTTTCCAGTATCTTCAAACAATATCAGGTTGGCGCAGTTGGTAGCACCCCTGCCTTCTGAGCCGCTGGTCCCGGGTTCGATCCCCGGAAACGTCAAACATTTGTGTGCATAAACAAACATGTCTGTTTGATCTGTGTCTGGGTGTGTATATGTATATAAGTATGTATATCAGTCATCAGGTTACCATAGTACAGGCTCTGCCTAGTTTGGGACCTGAAAACCTTTAGGTGGATGTGAAAAAAATTATCATAAAGCATCGCAGCTATGTCTGACGTAGACACGGCTACACAAGACATTTCTACCATAGTAGACATTTCTCTATCATACCGAGCAGGGTCGTGAGCAAAGACTAGTCTTAATTAATATGCTCATAAAATTTAGAATGTGAGCGAGCAGTAACAAGTTTCAAGGTTTGTAAAATTTAAAGGGGAGAGTGGGGCTATTATAGAAAACTAATATTATAAACGCGAAAGTTTGTGATTATGGATGTGTGCCTGTATGGATGTGTGGATCTTTGTTACTCATTAACGCACAAACGGCGCGGCGGCGGCGGGGGCATTTTTGATGATATTTGGTATGGAGGTAGATGAGGCACTGGTTTAACACATAGGATACTTTTCATCATCATCATAATTCATCACCAAGCGAATGAAAAAACGTAATATGCTTGGGCACAGCATAGACAAAATAATAAGATCTCCGCCTACGTCAAAATCGTAATGATGATAGTTCTGTCAAAGTTTGTGTCAGTTTCTGATAGCTTAGTCAACAGCCAAGTCAATAAGACAGCTCGATACACTAGACGTGTTCGGCGACCGTCAAGGGTGATCAAATGTAATACAAATACCGCCAAGGTGATTTGTAATGATAGTTTTTTTCCCATGGTGATTAATTTTATTTTATTATTATTGTTTACTGATTGATGTACTAAGTATTTAAAAGTACTCATGTAATACTATTATAGCAATTGCATTTGACCATGTACATATTTATTGACATTTTGGTATAAAGATAGGTATGCCCTTGGAGAAATAATAAGCTACTCGAAGTACTAATCCTGCGCAGACGTAGTCACGGGCACCAGCTAGTATGCTCATAAAATTTAGAATGTGAGCGAGCAGTATGTACAAGTTTCAAGGTTTGTAAAATTTAAAGGGGAGAGTGGGCTATTATGGACCACATTAACATAGTTGCTTAATTTGAACGGGTGAACTAATTTTCCTGTACATTTTCAAGTACGCCGCCAATGGCGTGGAATGAGATGAAATATTACGATTACTAAACAGATATAAAAAAATATTGTTACTAAGAATTTTTTGCTGCTTCGAAATTGTGCGGAAAGCAATATTTTGCTTTTTATGTTTAGTGCTATTGTTACTGACCTACTTGTTACGAATGCTGTGTCAACACTATTTTGCTTTGCTTGAATAATAGGGTTTTTCTGAGAATCTAAATTAGTGGGTCTTATACTGCCGTATTTTATAAACAAGTAAAAGTAATTAGGCATATATAGAGAAGCGCTCGTAACGGAGCTTGACTTGGCGATCTTAACCGATCAACAAGTTAAGCAACGCTTGCTGCGGTCAGAAGTTGGATGGGTGACCGCTAGTGGCATTATTCAACTGAGCGCTTCCGTGTTTCGGCACGTTAAGCCATCGGTCTCGGTTGTTTGTCTTAGGACAACAGTCGTTAGGCTATGTCGAGGGCTTTCGGGCGGCCTGAAAACTTCGACATAGGTTGGCCACTAACCTATCCACCACTGGGCCCGCATGGTGGATTATGGCCCAACTCCTCTCTCTGAGAGGAAAGCTCAAGTGCAAACAGTGGGAACAAAATGAGCTGATTATGATGATTATTATGATGATGAAAAGTAATTATGTACCTAAGCAATGATTTTACTTCTATAACCCTTTGCACAATGAGAACTCGACAATTTTGCGTTTTTATTGAAAAAGTGAAGTTGTATAAAAATTACATTCGCACACAAGTCTGAACTGTGAAGGATCTATTATGCTGTTAAAATTAAAATCTCAAGACAACATCCTAAAATCAAATAAAAGTGTAAAAAGACGCACCCAATTTTGATAGGGTTATGTCATTACTTAATTAAGCTTTTACTTAATGTAAGAAACGTTCATTGCTCGACTATACGAGTAGAATAAGATTTTATATTGAAGTTCTCTATCTTCAAGTAATTACTTCATTGAGAAATTACGTTTACTATAGTAAGAAACGCTCATTGCTCGACTATAGAATTAGATTTTATAATGAAGTACTCTATCGTCAAGTAATTACTTCATTGAGAAATTACTTAGTAACAAGTAAGTACTTATTTATAAATACGAGTGTTAGTGCTGGAGTATGCATGGAATTCATATTGTTTTTCTACCGACCTTTAAAAAAATGGAGGAGGTTCTCAATTCGACTGTATTTTTTTTATGTTTGCTACCTCAACACTTTCGACTGGGTGAACCGATTCTCAAAATTCTTTTTTTGTTTGAAAGCTGGTGTTTCCCGTGTGGTCCTATTTAAATTTCATCAAACTCGGTCCTGTATTTTTTGAGATACACACTACAATAACTGAATAGAATGGAAGTCGGTATAAAATTTTTCAAATTGTACATGTATACAATATTATATATTATTATAATTTGAAAAAGAAAATTTCTGTCACAGATGACTAGCGAAATCACTGACCAAAATGGAGCTTTGTATATACAGAATAGGTCCGGAACAATTTTCAATGAAACTGTCTATGAGACACTTCTTTCGAGTCGTGTACCTAGTTCCCATCACGCCAACGTCCTGCATTCTCCAAAAGCAATAATAAAAAAATACCGTATTCTGTAACGAATTCGTGTCTGCGATCTATTGGCAACGTTTTCAATGCCGCGACGTTGCGTTGCGTAACCAAGAAACGAAATTTGTTTTGGTCGATCTCGGAATAATGCATCAAGCTAGGTCTGTATACGAATGCGTGGTACTAGTATAAAGCTACCTTTGAAGTGAATGTCTTTGATTGATAACAGTAAGAGATGGAGGTAAACAATTTGACATCAAATCTTGCCTCTTATATTATCCTCTCACGGAACAAACACAAGGCCCAGCTGGTGTTAAACCTGTAGTTTCACCGGAACCCATCCATACCCTCAAACAGTGGGCCGAGCACGAAAATCTGTTTAAGTGTAACGTAATCGCATCGTTAACGTATTTAATACAAACTGTAATTTATCTAGTACAATAGTGACACAGATAACTCATAGTTTGTACTGAAGCCTATTTTCGTGCTCGACCCACTGGGACACAGTAATGCGAACATACTGCTTGGTGTTAGAAATGAGCAGAACTTTTCCAGGCGAACTAGTTCACAAAGAGTTGTGCTTCTTTTTTAGGGTCCGTACTCCAAAGGGTAAAACAGGACCCTGTTACTAAGACTCTGCTGTCCGTCCGTCAGTTTGTCTGGCTGTCTGTCCGTCTGCCACCAGGCTGTATCTCATGTACCGTGATATTTAGACGGTTGAAATTTTCACAGATTATGTATTTCTGTTGCCGTTATAATATATGCTAAAAGGAGAATAAAATAAATATTGAAAGGGGCTCCCATACGACAAACGTGATGTTTTGCTCGTTTTTGCTCGATATTGATAACTCAACAGGTACGTGCTTGTTATATTAGTACGTTAATTATATAGGTACGGAACCCTTCGTGCGCGAGTCCGACTCGCACTTGGCCGGTGATTCTACAATACCCGCAATGTATGTTCTTCAATCCAAAGCCAGGTACAATAACATGTTCCCTCGGCATTGCTCAGTACAGTCTAAGCCAGGGCATTACTCTTCATTAGTCACTCGTCGAAGCAATCTTGGCCGTGCACCAATACCAGTTCTCGGCCCTAACCTAATCAAGTCTGGCAATAAAATCTGCACAATAAATAATTCCTATTGTTTACCTCTACATTATGACAGTAAGGGCACATAGTACATTATCCTACTAGCCAGAGCTTGCCAGATACATGCACCTTACCACTGATTAAAATTTATACGATTGGGCCCAAGCCCAAGGCAGCTCTGCGAACGGTTTGTCTATCGTCTAAAAAAGCGTCAGATAAGTTTTTCGACGTGATAACGTCTTATAAATCGATGAACGCCGGCTGATGATCGAAAAAGTTTGACTCATTATCACGCTGCCTGAGCCGAGAGTGCAGGCGAGACTGCGGAACAAGCGATAGAGACATACGATCTTGCCTAAGCGTTCGGCTTGTCTTATGACGTTATCGCGTAAAATTATCGTCCGAAAACCGAGTTTACAGACAACCATTTTTATAAAAATCGACTTCTATCTTCTAGCTAACTGTCTAGTTTAGTTTAGTAGGTTCTTTCTAAATAGGTATTATTTCTTTTTCTATAATCCTTTCTTTACTCTCAATGATATATGTACGACTCAATACCGATTGTGAGGTAATTCTCAATAGTGCGTAAAATTTATTGGATACATTTTAGGACCTGTGAGTTGATGTGAAAAGATGTTTCTGTTATCGTTAACGCCAAACGGCAACTTCAAAATGTATGGCGTTGACATTACCTGTGGGAAAGTCTCGTGACGTCGCGCTAAGTTCGTAGACACATTTTTGTCTGTAGCGTGTGCGGAAACACGCCTGTTTGAATTTTGTTTAAGCCTCCTGGGCTTCAATGTTTGATGAAATTTTGGCCATGTCCGCTGCGTCGTTTGTCATTCAAGAACGGCTAAGAAACTCAGAACACAGTCTCAATCCGAAAAAAAGCAAAACGCCCCAACTGTATCATTTCTTTATAGTGTCCAACCCGGCAAATGCTCCGAGAGCATCAAATATGCGAGCTGTACTCTCTCTTGTTCGTGTTTTATTTACGAGATACATTGTTTTTGCGTGCTTTTGCGAGCCCATGAAGTTGGAGTTTGGGAGTCTACGTATCATTATTCATCATAATACAAAAGTGTGTATAGATCTGAGTCATCTTATATTATGCCCTTTTTGTTTGGCGCTATCGCGGAGGGGCGAGATACGAGTACGTATACCCGCGCCTGAACTCTATCTGTAGCAAGCACGAATTACTGAGTAAGTGTAACGTGACACAGTACAAACTGTAATTTATCTAGGGCAACTGTGACACAGATAATTCATAGTGTACACCGAAGCGTGACGCGTTGACGCTTACGATACGAATAGTTTTTCAGAAACTGTTTGTGATACGGCCTATGGTACTCATGAATTTATGTCTCCACTATTTGCTATCATGCGATTACTGTGAGGATCGTGAGAGGAAATTGTCAAGCAATATGTTACACAGTATTTAACCCTAGAAAGATAACCTACGCTTCAGAGGCGCCCGCACGAATTAAATAGTACTATATCTTTTAATACGAAACCCGTGTATATCTGTGCTTCTCAGCCAACTCAGTCGTCGGTCAACCGCGTCGAGGGCCAGCTGTTTTTGTGCGGTAAGTATTATTGTTTTGGAGTTATGACGAGTTGAACGAGTTGATGCGCTCCTGAGGCGTATGGTTATCTTCAAGATCGACGTTTGTATGACTGTAAAAAATTTATAAGGTACTGATTATCTTTCCTAGACATTATACTTATATTTGACTTATACTATACATATTAATAGTAAAATACAATATTTTATGATAGTTAAGCGATATTCGTGATTTTTGATAGTTTTTTAGAGGCCTTTCAAATATTAATAATAAACAAATATAAAGTACAATATTATTCGTTTATAAAAATGTGTCACCTATAATACCATTTAAATTGTAAAATCAAATCACTCAAATCTTGCTAACTAATTTAAATATAAGCATTTGAATACCGTGGCGCCTCCGAAGCGCATGGTTATCTTTTATGTAAGATAGAATATGGTTATCTTTCTAGGGTTAATAGAACGACCTTTATGGCCATGTGATTCATTCTCCATATAACTGTAAGGATTATAATGACGATGAAAGGTAGCTGTGGCTCATTGTTAAGTCGACGTCTTCAGATGTGACTCATGATAAGATTTGTACTGGCAATGCTGACCTCAAAACACCAGAGTACACAACAACTACATGTAAATATGCCGAAAATGATATTGGCACTGATGTAAAGTGTTATAAATTTGTTAACTTGTTACGCCATAAAAGGTGACATAACATTAGAAAAGAAGACATTGCATTTAGGCTAGGGTTACCAGATCTCAGGATTTCGGTCGGATTTTGTGAATCCCAGGAAATCTCAGGCTTTATAGAATTTTCAATAAATTCAGTACTTTTTAATCAAAGTTAAACTATTAAAAAACGGCGAGGGACAGTGTTTGGGTTGGGGTGACGCTGCAACCCCAGCTGAGTGATGCGATGTGCCACGCGTGAGCAAGCCCCCGAGATCCACAGTGTATAAAAACGATAATATAACTTTTTTAAATTGTTCAGTACGTTTGAGAGAAAATCTCAGGATTTTTTCAATGGAAATCAGGCTTTTTCTCCGGACTTTTGACGTTTTCACCTGGTTACCCCACATTTAGGTCGTACACACATAAAAACATTGAATAACACTCATTTAGGTACTTTCCAAACAAGCTTCTACATCTAACTAAATCATCATTGCAAAACACGTACACTTACAACACTGCCATCGCATACGGGCTTTACATAATGATACAGTAGGGATATAAAATACGTTTCCACGCACGCATTTGAAATACTTAAAGCTAGAAAAGCAACAACTCGGGACGGCGCATGTCGGCATCAAGAGAGCAAAAAGTTTTTGGACGCCGGCCAGTTTGGGCGGCTTTTAACCCACGTGCTGTTATTTTGATATCGGTCCGCGAATGCTGGAATGCGTGTACAATCAGGTGATAAACACTTACAGATTGTTTACAAACCTGTGCGATTTGGACTAAACGGATCAAATCGTGTTAAATTTTTTTTAATTTCAATCCGACCTTTGCACACTTGAATGATCTGTCCGTGACACCGTAAGCTCCTAGTTCATCAAAGGATAAGTCTTTAAATAACATATCTGACATAATTCTTTTTACAACTGTTATCTAATATACCTGAAACCTACGAAGAAATAATGTCAGGAAGTATAACGCAGAACAAATTCCGCACAAAAAGCGGTCCTTCAAACCAAAACGTCGTATGATTCCAAATACGAATTACTTCCGAGGTTACAAATAGACATGTTCGGTGATTGGTTTAAATTTCAGAAGGAAAGCAGGGATTCGTCCACGCGCGTGCTGCAACGTCTATGACAGCTGAGTCATAGCGGCGTGAATGATGTTATTGATTTAGCACGCCTTTAATTGGGTAATTTTTTTAAGGCAGTTACTGCTCCTGATATTATTTCTTCGTAGCCTGAAACCACGATTACTGAAAAGTGTTCCACAATTCGGTATACTATCTTAATATAAACATGTACTGATCTGTTGGCCTCAAGCGCAAAGTCACTCAACGAGCACTGGAGAGGGCTATGCTTGGGGTTTCCCTGCGTGATAAGATCCGAAATGAGGAGATCCGTAGGAGAACTAAGGTCACCGACATTGCTCTCAAAATTAGAAAGTTGAAGTAGCAATGGGCAGGCCACATCGCTCGTAAAACTGATAACCGAAGAAAGGAGTGGCGACCACGCACCGGAAGACGTACTGTAGGCCGGCCCCCCGCTAGGTGGACCGACGACCTCGTCAAAACCGGGGGGAATCGCTGGATGCAGAAAGCAAGTAGCCGTTCTAAGGGGGAGGCATATGTTCAGCAGTAGACGTCTTCCGGCTGATAATGATGAGGATGATGATAATGATGACTGATCAAATAGTTTTAAAGTTCTTTAATTACAATAAATAATATCTAATCAAATCGATCATTAATTTGTCAGTTATATTGTGTTTTCATTTTCAGAAGTTATGTAATAGTTTATATCAAATTACGAGTATTCAACCTGCAACCAGGCGTACAAATGTTAATTTTTAAGTAATTGCATGATAATTACTTAAAATTAATAATTATAATAGATAAAATTATTTAATGCTATAGAAACGATTGTTCATTAATCGCAGTCTGGTTTTAAAGTTATTACCGGGTAAGTAATATATCCAGGTAATTCGTTGTAAACAGTAATGAAATTTCTTTCATAGATATATTTTTGACATAGAGATTAAATCATGAGAAACACTGCACCTAATCCATATATTTAAAGGTTCCTTTCGTTTCCGTGATCTGTAAATCTACTCATTGTTTGTCCATAATTATTTGTTTCATAAAAAAATATCAGTCTTTCCCCGCTGCACTACCAAGCTGCACTACTGGTAGTGCAGAAGGGAATTTGTTTTCCCCACTGCACTACCAGCTGGTAATCCTGTGGGGAATTTAGAATCTGCATAATTGCCGTTCCCCGCTGCACTACCAAAGATTATTTAATTTTAATAAATATTCAACTCGTTTATAAGGTTCCGTGTTGATGTTTGTTACACGCTATGGTTTTATTATACTGTAACTTCTCTGTGCGTGGCCAATGAGCATTGGAGCAGAGCAATTAAGTAGATATATTTTTAATTAAGTACTTGAGCAATTTCATAGATGTTGAAATCGCATTGTCATATAATGCCCTCAATGGTGGATTTAAGAGGAGATAAAGGTCCGCGGATCCACATGTGGAGCCGAGCTGTGGGTTCAAGTGGACGGAGGCTAAAATAAAAGTTGTTCGCACATTTTTCTTCTCGACTGTACGCACGTCATTTTTGTCATCCGAATAGAGGAGAGTGAGGTTACGCGGCTTGCGAGAATTATGTTTTCCTGTGTCGGAGAATTCCCGAAATTACACAACTGCATTATATCATTCCAGTGATGATCATGAACACCGTTTTATGTATACATGTGCTTATTGTACCGTCTCTGATAAATATATTTTTTAGTTTTTCAATTTATCATCATCATCTCAGCCGTCCTACGGCTACGGCTCCTATGGTCCTATGGCTTACGTTCACTACTGAACATAAGCTTCCCACACAAATTTCCAATGGGACCGGTTGGAAACGGCCTGCATCCAACGTCGTCATGCTACTTTTGTCAGGTTGTTAGTCCTCCTTGTCGGTGGACGACCTACGCTGCGATTGTCTGTCCGTGGTCTCCACTCCGTTCCCATCGGCCATTTAACTACTGGCTTAACTTTTGTCTATTATTTATTAGAGACATAACTTATAAAGCGTCAAATTTGATATTTTATCTTTTAGGTCTGTGCGCGCATCACGCGGGAAATACAGGGTCGCTACCCTTGCACCCACTGGCTTCGCCCACCGGCGGGTGTAGTGGTAATTCCTGTTTACCAAAAAATAATATATAAAATATAATAAATAGATCTAATAGTATGTAAAGAGGTTGAATCTGTTGGAATATAATCCCAGTCTCCTTTAGTTTATTCACGTTAGTTTTAATAAACAATTGACTTATCGTATTATTTTGAATTGATATTTTTATAATTAATTCCAACCTTAACGCAGTGGGTACACGGGTAAATTGGAATTACCTCTACACCCACCGGTGGGTGAAGCCAGTGGGTGCACGGGTAGCGAACCAAAATACATACAAAACACATTTCAATAAATTCTAATTATTTTGATTTTATCAGTTTTTTTAAGTTCTAAAAAAGGAAATTTATAGTACTTTGAAATACTGACAAAATCAAAACGTACGGGTATAGTAAACAATGCCATGATTCCATGAAAAAAAATCACTGAAATCGGACAATGTTAAGAGGTAGAAAAGAGTTTTCTCTTTTAGTATGGAAAGTACTAGCTATGCAATCCTCTTTAGGAAGGATTTTTTGAGATTTCAGCCCTGAGTGGGGTGTTTTCAATTTACTTCTATGGCTTCGTATCCCATAGATATAGTGCAGTAGGTCATGTAGCTAATTATAAAATGACTATCTAAATCTTAAATTTGTCTATGATATGATGTTGACAGTGACGTCAGAGCCGGTTGAATCACTAACGCAATAATTTTAACCTGTTGAGCCACTCCCTCGCCACGCCTCGCACGACACGTAGGTACAGATATTAGAAGATAGACTAAAATGTGTATCTTATATACAATTTTATCAAGTGATGAAACTATCTATATGCACAAAATAAATACTAATCAATTGGTAGTAGACCGCTTGAGGTTAACCCGTTGACTCGCGATTCATTTATCTATTTAAAGCACAAAACAGATCACAATCATAATAATATAAAATATAGATTCTATTATTTTTAAAGCTGGATTACAATCCAACTACATGCGCTTACAGCTATACACATTATAAATCATGCGTGTGTGTTCGTAGCTAGTAATATTGCTAATATAATAATACTACAAGAAAACCTTAAACTAATTATCAAAATATAATTAATCAAACAATCTTTCAGACAGACGACGCGCGACAACGCCGATCTTGTCTGAGTTATTTTGTTTGGGGAAGAAGATATCTTTTACAGTTTTGATGTAAAAGATGTATGCGATTCACCATATTTGGTCAATAATACAGTATGTTTCGCAGAAATCAACCTACTTTTCCAGGAACTGCTACGTGTGAGGTTAAGCGCCGCAAGCATACCTGTGGGTCTAGCACGAATAACTGCGCAAGTGTAACGTAACGTGTGTCGTTTACGTGAAACTGAACAAACTGTCATCTGTGTCCTCCTCCACTCTCACCCCTTCTATCTCTTCTTCAAACTTATTCAAAGGTCGGCAACGCATCCTCAACCTCTGGTATTGCGGATGTCCGTGGGCGACGGTATCACTTACCATCATAGACATAGACATATTAATAATATATATATTTTTAAATATAATAATACTAGCTGCTCTCCGTGGTTTCACCCGCGCGGTGATGGATGATGATGATGAATCTTATATAGCCTATGTTACTCAGGGTGAATGTAGCTTTCCAATGGTTAAAATTTTTTTTTTTAATCGGTCCAGTACTTTTTGAGCCAATTCGTTACAAACACACATACGAATCTTTTCTCTTTATAATATTAGTATAGATATAATAATTTTCATTACAAGTATAAAAAATAAAAATAAAGGTACTTAAATTACAGCTCGTGTAACACGTGAGCTGCTTGCTCGTTTACCAACCGATCGCATAAAAAAATGTATCTAGGGCAACTGTGACACAGACACAGTTTGTAAGTCGAAGCGTGACGCGTTGACGCTTATCATACGAATACTTTTTCGCAAATTTTTTGTGGTATAACCCGCGGCATATAACTCTAGCTCTGAGCGAAATGTGGAAGGGATAGCTGCGCAGATAGAGAGACAACAGTCCCTCGTATCCTTCGTCCCAATTTTTCACTTCTGCGCAATAACGGTCAGAGCTAGAGTTATATGCCGCGGGTTATAAGTACGGCCTCTGACCATAACCTTACTGATCTAACAGTTGAATGGTCAGCAGTGATGCCACAACGGAGTTCCAAAAAGGTACATTGTACGAGCTGGAAACGTACATTTTGGGGTAAAAATAGTACATTGTTCACCGAGAGGAGAAAGTGACCGATTACCGTCGAGGGTGTCGTTTTTAAAACACCCGAGATCGGGAATCGCACTTTCTCTCGAGTGATACATAGTGCTTTATACTACACCTACGAGGAAAATAAAAAACTAAATCTTTACTAATTGAAATTTATATTGAAATTGTTGCAGTTAGTGAAGCTTAATGTAACACTTTTTCCATTAATGTTTGTTTGAGATGTTTGCGATAATGTAGGAGGAATAACTGGCTGTGCTGTTGGCACTGCGCTCGTAGAAGGCTGTGGTGCCAAAGGGGCAACTGGCTGCTGAGGGGCATCTGGCATCGCCGCGCTCGTTGATGGTTGAGGAGATGAGTCTTGATGCACATTAATCGATCCCGATATTTGGTTATTTATTCGTGTTTTGTTTTCTACGAAATTCTCTATGTAGATTTCTGCAACAGCGGACGATTTCCAACCACCGTGACGTTTTATTGTGGTTAAATCAGCACCAGTATTGGCAAGAATAGTCGCTGAAGTTCTGCGAAAGCAGTGGCCAGTGTATTCTAGTGGATTGAGTAAATTAAGGTACGAAGCTATTTCTCTTGGCACAGTACTTATTTTGTTTTTCCCAATTACTTGTTTCGTACATTTTTTGTTTTTATATTGTAGTAAAAACCGATTGGTTTTGGGGTCACTGGGGCGAATTTCGTTATATTTCTTCACTATCTCATAAAATAAGCCCGATATAACAAATGATCGCTGAATTTTGGTTTTTGTGTTAGGAATATTGACGATTATTCCATTTTCGAGGATTTCGATATCGTCTGTTGTCATATCCACAAGTTCTTGCGAACGACAGGCCCCATTTACTCCTAAAATCAAAATAACCTGTAAACAAAAATATCAAACATGAAAACCTAGTAGATTTCTACTCATAAATAGGTACGTAATAAATTTTAAACCAGTGCATTTTGTTCATAAACTTACCTTCATCAACAAATATTTGTCATCTGGAGCATTCTGCAAAAAGGAATAAACATCCTTTGTAGTAAGCACTTTTGATTTCTTACTACGGAATCCCTCCGACTTTCTTTTCAGAAATGCTGTAAGTTTTTTGTATTCTTGAATATTTATGTCGTTTCTTGTCAATATAGTACTTTTCAACATTGAGTACATAGACCATAACGTACTTGGTTTGTATTTTTGCGCTTTTTCACTGAAATAAGCTAGCAAAACAGTTTCAGAAAAAGATGCCGCATATTTTTCACTTTTCCATTGCAAAAAATCGTCATAAGTTTTATTATATTTTTTAATTGATTTCTGTGGTAAAAGGTTATCAATCAGTATTTTTGCTGTTTCCTTCAACTGCGGCGGAGTTAAAAAATCTTCATCATCACTATCACTACTTATCATTTTGATAGTTTTATTTTACTTTTCTACGAAAACTGAATCCTCAAACAACACACAAATTGAAAATGGCGCCAATGGCGTCTGCAATTTTCACATGTTCTTTTTTCAAATTGTTTGACACCATCCAACACACAGCTAGTGGCCAGTGTCATTTTGCGAACTTGGAGATAAAAACTCACTGTAAAAACTTTTTGGCTTTTGATATTTAGGTTACCAGCGCATAGTCTTACCCAAAATTAAAAAAGAAAAACCACGTAAGAAATGGATTTTCATACACTTTTCTCTCCCGCTCAGATGCGTTTTCTCGCCGCATATTTGTTCGATATGCAATGACGTACTTTCTACCGTAAATTTGATAAAGTATCAGGGTACTTTCCGAGCAGGTGTAGTATAAAGTGCATTTATTTTACTTGTATTTTCCTTTTTTTCCACTCGCAATTGCCATTTTTGGAGATTCTGGGCGTTAGAAAGACCCAAATACAATGTTTTCGCATTTGAAAAAGTGTTACCTACTTCAAAAAATTCCAGGGTTCAAAAAACCTCTTGCTGTAAAAATTTTTCGATGATACATAGAGCTGTCCAACTTTTTTCAAAAGCAAAACAAAACTGTAAAACTTTTTTCTATGTCGCAAAACAAAACTGCAAGGTTTTGAACATGTTAACTGCTTGTACTTTATACGAGTATTCCGATACATATTCAGGAGGAGGATTCATATATTTTTGGCGATTGCAAAAATGTACGTAAAATGGTTTACGCATTAAAATTCTTTACGCCTTTTTTACCACGATTTTACACATTGCACATGGGAGTCCAAAAAGGTACGTCAAATGTATAAAATGTACGCAAAAGGCAACCCTGATGGTCAGTCTCTTTAATTTCGAAGTCTTTGAATTGCGTACGCTTTCTATCTCAACAAATTCTGAATGGACGCTATTTAGCAACCGTTGGAAGTTAATGTGAACTCATTAATAACATGTTATGCGTTGTTATTATGTAATGTTATATCACGACTTGCTTATTTGTAAATAATACATAACTTTCCGTATCCATGTGATAAGGCAAACTGTTTGCATATTATTAGATTAAGTGCTTTTCGTTTTATAGCTTCTGTAACATCATTTAGAAAATAATTATATTTGCTATCGTGGATTTTTTTTCAAAGAGACACTTCTAGTTAAATGACCGAGCGAGCGAAGCGTCTCTGCTTTAACTGGCCAAATTGACTTTCATCTGTCCGTATGTTTGTTAGGTTGTATAATTAGCCTTCCTGCCGTGCGATTCTCTAATGGGGGATCCCAATAATCTATCTATCCACAGTTTTCGTTACTACGGATAGAAATGTGACATAACGTCCATACAAACAGTGTCAAATATCTATCTCTAGTAAGGTAAACTGACGATAGATAGGTTATTGGCACGGGCCGTTAGAGCAATATCGTTGCATGTTTGACAACATCCGTGAAACAAATGACGAGTTGACAAGAAACGTTGGATAAGCAACCTTATGTACAAGATCGATTGCGATTGTCTTGCTCACCGATGTCAAATACTTTATGAGATATCGCCCTTGTACATAAGGTTGTTTTTTCAACGTTTCTTATCGTTTCTTCATTTGTTTCATGGAGTTTGTCAAAGATTCAACGATGTATGCTTTTAGAGAATCACACGGATGGTCGCATTTTTCAACCAATCTTGACGAAACTTGGTATGCATGTTCTAACTATTTAATGAGTGGGGTGGGGTGTACATTTCCTAAAAACAAGGGAAAGTTTGCTGCTCCGCTATTAATCGATCGATTTTGATAAAATTACATTAGGTACTTACCTGACTTTAAAGAATTTCGAATATGCGTATAATTGGTCAAGTACTTACCGAGAAAATAGGTAGGTACTGTCTGCTCGCGAGGTCTACTGCTTGCAAAACTACTAGTTTTAAATTTTATTCAACCATTAGTTTCACTTACTACAGCGCTATTCAAACCTGTTTTGTACTAGAACTTGTTAAACTTTCGCGATACACACTCGTGTGCTAAGAGAATATCTAGTCGAGACTCGCACACATGTTGTTATCAACATATAATTTTGACTGACCTCGACGTTTCGATGTTGCATCGACCGTGGTCATGTCCGTCTATACTCGTTTTATATTGCTGATTAGAGGCAAAACCATGACACCCATCAACACTTCAAAGCTGTATGCTCTTTAGGCTCTTGCACAAGAGGTCCTCGCCGTCTATCCCTTGGGTCTCATTCTAAAAACAGTCAGTTCTTTGGCTGTTATTGTGCATCCCGTCCGACGACAGAAGATCTTGATAACAACTACGGAACATGCACTTGAAGTTGTACTTATATCTTTCCCGTCGCGTGTCGCGCGTACACCATGTGTACCTACAAAAAATTGCTATGCCATGTTGTGCGTACACCTAATGTATATGTAATGTACATTTTTATACCTCTGGTTTGTAACTAATTTCATCAGATCAAATGCACTCCACCGGTATAAACTTGCTTTTAATTGGTCAAGCTATTCAAGTGTGTATTTTTATCTGAACTTTTATGCGTAGTTCGGAAAGACACTGAAAGTTGTAGACATTGGACGGGTTAAGTACTGTTGATTATAATATATTGAAAATTGTTAAATTGTTATATAAAAAAAACAAGACTGATTTTGCATGTTATTAAGATTATTAATTTTAGAAATTGATTATTTACTTTGGTAAATACTAAAACGAATTGTTAAAAGATAGGCTAAGTTTATATATTTTTAAAATTAGTGTCCAAGGAAAGTAGATTCTGTTTTACTAATGTTATAGTTGACCACTGTTTGAGATAATTACAAATCGGAGCTCTCCGGGCCGGATCTCTCGGGGAATGGGGCCCTAAGGGAATAACCCGAAGAAACACAAAAAGAATTTCACAAAATGTAGGCACGGTGTATGCAACAATGCATCTTCGCTTTCCATCAGGCGAGAGTGAGTCACTTTGATGAACCACTATAAAAAAAAAAACAACATAGCACGAATAACTGCGTGCGTGTAACGTAACGTGTCGAACACGTAACACTGTAACGTACGCCGAAGTGTGACACGTTGACGCTTACGATACGAATACTTTTCCCCAAATTGTTTGATATGACTCTAGCTCTAGCTACCTCTGGAAAACACAGTCGCCGTTTGCGTCATTACTGTAGTTTAGTCAGTTCGCGCACAGACACTGTCCGAATCAGACAACAATTAAACACTAAATATCAAATTACCTATTGTCTCGTCTCCAATATTGTCCATCTAACATAATAGCTACTAACACCATAATACTCGGGATCGGGAGACTAGCGTTCCGTTCAATGTCTCAGCTGATGATTAAACTAGCACACATACATACACTGATATTCCTGTGAGGAGATCAGTTTTGTAATTGGATTCCTTGGAGCGTTGCGCGTTGGTGCAAGAGGTTACGTTCGTTCCGCGTATGGTGTTTTCTCAACGATTGTGATGGTATTTAAACACATACTATATACTGGATACTTCCATGCCTCTCGTAGTTCATTATATGTTCTGTATCACTATGCTGCATCTTATCAAAGTACATCAGAAAGAAAAAGCTGGATTTATAACTGATTGAAAACAACTATAACACGTCGTGACATTGGCAAAATTGTAGTCCCATAGTACTTCTAAGTGAGCATAACTAACACGACGGCGAGGTGTAGACGCGGCCATAATTCCAAGTTGAATAAATAAGAATTCACACTTGGAACACTGCCTTGATATTGTAGGTAGATAATAATCATTCGGGTCGTTTCTCTGAGAATCCTAGATTGGATGTGTTCTTATATCATTACAAAATATTTGTACTTTGTGTAACTAATGTAGCTTGAAATTAATTCACTAAATCAATGTCACAAACTCTGCTGGATCCCTCAATATTATTATTATAACGTATTTTTTAATGCTTGTGAATAATATTGGAATATACATAATCCAATACTTTATAAATTGAACTAATTTATAAATCAGATCATTAGGTTTCCAATATAAGGCTAATCTTAGTTTCAGAACATCACATAAGCCAACATAAATGAAAGAGTAAGAGCGTTATACAAAGTGGTAGAACGTCATCTCTTTCACGCAAACTGTCAGAGACAATAAGTTAAGGCCCTTCTCAGCCCTAGCAGTTCAAGCTCTATGTCAGTGAAATGAAGTTCATGGTACGTATTATTTTTGGCAGGTCAATTTGAGATCCTTTTATTGAACTGCTCGGAACTTGACAAATAATCTGAAAGTTTATGGTAGGCCTGCGGTTTGGTAACATTTTCGTCCCCAATAACTCAGTAGCCACGCTTGAAAGATGTCTTCGTAAGTTATGCCACTTTTCGGCTTAACTTGGAAAGACGTTTTGGGACAGTAAGTCGCATCTCATAGCGCAGTATAAGCACAGAAGTTTGTAGTTTATAGCTCATGGTGTTTGCTGGTTTACGTATTACACTCCGACTGAACATCTTTAGCGCGACCGTTGCCTCTCTTACTATTATCGCCAAACTTGTTTATTGACATAATCTAAGTTCGCGAAGGACGTGGCATGGAGAAGCTTACAGGGCATCGATAAACTTTTAGATGAGAAGGAATTAGTTGTGTACGAGATTTGTATTAACTAAACTTAAGTACAGAGTAAGGTTGTTTTCTCTTGTATAACATACAAGATGTTGTTTTGTAGCGAAGCCTATTGTATAGCAAAGCTATTAGCTAGGAAACATAAGTAGAGCCTCGGAAAAACTATTCCAATAGAAGATAAAGATATCACGTTTGTTTCCTTTTCTTTTATATAGAATACTAGCTGACCCGCCAGCGGCTTCGCTCGCGTGGCGTCGCGGGATACAGTTAATTACAGTTTTTTTCTATCCCACGGGAACTCTCTAAATTATCGCGATCAAAAGTATCCTATATGTTGACCAGGGATATAAGCTACCACCATACAAAAGTGTAATTTAAATCGTTCCAGTCTTTTCAGAGATTAGCCCGTACAAACAGACAGACGAAGAGACAAACAGAGAAACAAAAATATAGAAAAAATCTAAATTACTTCGATTTCACTTCTTACATCCCCCTGTATTGTGTGTTGTATGTATTTCAATGTAAATAAATATATAATACAATCCTACTAATATTATAAATATGAAAGTTTAGATGGATGGATGGATGGGTAGATGCATGGATGTTTGTTGCTCTTTCACGCGATTTTCTCTTTTTCTTTTAAACGGCCAGGCCAATTTTGATGAAAGTTGGTATGGAGGAAGATGAGGCTTTGGATTGACACATAGGATACTTTTCATCATTACCATCATCCAACACCACTCGGGTGAAACCGCGGATTGCAGCATAATAAGTGTAAAAAATAGATGTATTATTTTTATTGTAATATGGACTAGTTCAGGTTGACAGATGTCAATTTGGGAGAGGTACCTATGCCCGTCTTCACCAACATTTTAGGTAACACCTAAGCCAAGACAGGTGACATCTTTGTACTTATAAGTGTTACCTAGCTGGCTTAGGGGTTACCTAAAATGTTGGTGAAATCGGGCGGTAGACTGCAAGCATCTTTATTCTTTGTTTCTCCAAGCAATGTCTTGCCACCACTGGTTCATCCTTTGATACCTATATTATTGGTTATAGGTATCAAAGCATGAACCAGTAAATGTTTTTACAAACGTTTCCACCACTGAGTTCAATGTAATCTCTACAAAGAGAAAACATTGTTAACTTATCTACGCTGGAAAATATAATATTATATAAATAAGTAAACAAATATTTCTTTATATTGTTGAGCATAACTCACGAACGTTTCAACTGACGAAGATGAAAGAAACAGCAAAATAAAAACATCTAAATGTAAATTTTCATATCGCTAGTAAACTTCTATTTATTGTATAATGTGCCTACTTCTTAACACGAAAATAAAAATACTTCAAAATACTTATGTTTATAGAGAACGCAAAAATATATAGATATATGTCGAAACTTAGTCAACAATATGGGAAGACACTGCATCTCATGATACAGGTTCATATCATAGTATGGGAGGCAATGTTCCACTGAGTTTTGTAACATTATTGCACGATAAACATATAATTATTCTTATATATACAAAAACGATGTACTATAGGTTGATTGAACTCTTACTTTTGGGAGGCGGTTAAGATTATCGTTTCACTAGAGTTAATAATAATAACCTATAAATTACTATGTATTTATTAGTGTGTGCATTACCGATACTATGATGTCATTCGTGAACATGGTGCTTCTAACCGTGCTGTAATATCAGTCTTACCAACGAAAAGAAATACGCGGTAATTACTCCTTTCCAATGGTAACTTTTTTATAAGTGACCGTGATAGTACAAAACACTTTTCATTGATATAAATATTTGTCCGCAATCTCCCAATCATTTCCGTGCTTCCCGGGTCAATGTATATCAGTAATAGTTCAAATACATAGTCCTATTGTTTTTTTGTGTGAAAGGACATATTTTACTCAATCTAATATTAGTACTATTTAGTATGTAGTATTTTCTACTGTATTCACCACCTGATATTTGTTTGTCCACAGATGCGGGAAAATCACTCATTGATATAAATGTTTGTCCGCAATCTCCCAATCATTTCCGTGCTTCCCGGGTCAACGTAGATCATTCAAATACATAGTCTTATTGTTTTTTTTGTGTGAAAGGACATATTTTACTCAATCTAATATTAGTACTATCTAGTATCTAGTATTTTCTACTGTGTTCACCACCTGATATTTGTTTGTCCACAGATGCGGGAAAATCACTCATTGATATAAATGTTTGTCCGCAATCTCCCAATCATTTCCGTGCTTCCCGGGTCAACGTAGATCAGTAATAGTTTAAATACATAGTCTTATTGTTTTTTTTTGTGTGAAAGGACATATTCTACTCAATCTAATATTAGTAGTAGTACCTATAGTGTAGTAGTCATATTTTCTACTGTATTCACCACCAAATATTTGTTTGTCCACAGATGCGGGAAAATCACCAAGATCAAATCTTGTGCGTATGCGCAGATCAGCGCTCGGGAAATCAGCGCCGACTCTCTCCGTCCACATAGTAAGTGTTGTTAGGAAACCGCCACAACAACACATTTTCTACCGAGTTCCAAAAGGGAGGAGATTTTTTTAATGTTTGTTACTTCATAACTTTCGATAGGGTGAACCGATTCTCAAAATTCTTTTTTGTTTGAAAACTGGTGCTTCCTGTGTGGTGCCATTTAAATTTCATCAAATTCGGTCAAGCGGTTTTTGAGTTACACTCCAAAAACTGAAAAGTGTGGATTTATCTTGATTGTATATACATTATTGACAATAGATCCCGTTAGTAGCAGGATTACTGAAAATAGTGAATAAAAAAATTCACCAAAAAATGGAAGTCACTACCATGTGCACAATATTGTGTTAATAGGTACCTGCAACCGAATGTGGTCGAAACTATACCTAGTCGAACCTATCCGATAAATATTACGTGAGTAATCCTGTATTTCGAAATAAAAATAAATTCTACTGTTATTAAAATGATGTGACAAAACTTATAGCCCACGAAGTTTTTTGCGTAAAAGATGGGTCTCAGCTTTGGCCCTAGAGCCAGAGAGAGGGGTGGGGACACAGACCTAGAGATGTATCTCTCCCACCCCTGAAGGAGTGACCGTTAATTAGAAAATAAATACTCTTGCCATAGCTCAACCACAGTATAAATATAGAGAACAGTACGGAAACTACCTACAAACGTGCGAAACGGCTCACTCACACAAACATGCGCATCGCAGAGACCCCTAAGCGGTTGTCGCGGTGCCGTCAGCAGTGAATGTTACAAACTATTTCTACATCATAACCTTTTTTTTATGATCTAAAATATGAAATGTCACACTTGACTGACTGCTATCATCTTATGTTAAGGCGCGCTCGTATCCTGACTATAGTAAAAAGCAGAATTTTCAAACACCTAGTGTAACGAAACAGATCAATAATATATTACGAAAAAAATACAAAGATTAGAAAAGGAATAGGAAAAGAGTAATAACCGAATAGAATTTATAAATATAACTCTCTTTCAGCAGAAAAAAATAAACTTTCACGTCCAAACTCTCAGTATTTTCAGCGATAACACTATATTTTTTTTAGGTAATACATAGCTAACGTATAGTACTAAAGTAATAACCAGCAGTTTTTTCAATTAAGTTAGTATAATATCGAAAAATATAAAGAAAAAGTACAAAATCAACGCATTTTCGCATTACATCGTCCAATTTAACAAACGATTTTCAACCTTACGTAAAGCATCGTATATTATTTTAAAATTGGGGTTGGACCGCGTCTTAAGTTAGGTCGGGTATAAGTTTATTTACGCCATCTTTTTAAAAATGCCACGGCATTTTAAAACCGCGAATTTTACGGCTGTTTGAACTCTGCTGCAACAAAACCGGAGCTATAATTTTTTTAAACTTCCTGCTGAATGTAAAAGGCGAGAATAAGTTATTGTTTTAAAACTTTAAAAGTGACAACCCTACGGCATCAATGGAGCATAGATAATTATATTATTAACTAGGCTTAGTTTCCATACTGTTGCATCTTTATACTGTGGCTCAACTGTCGCACAGAGGACACCGGTATGCCGTTTGGCTTTCTTCCAGACTTATAATATGATGTTTGGTAAACAAGCTCATTCATAATATACACTTAAGTACTATACGTTTGCGTCATTGCGTCAGACTGAGCAGAATGTATACTAATACTAGCTGGAGCCCGCGACTTCGTCTGCGCAAGATTAGTACTTCGAGTAGCTTATTATCATTTCCAAGCCCGTATCTATCATTATACCAAAATGTCATAAAATATGTACATGGTCAAACGCAATTGCTATAATAGTATTATTTGAGCAAATTTGAATACTAAGTAAATCAATCAGTAAAAACTTATAATAAAACACTGTTTTAAACTATCACGGTTGTTGTCTAAAGTTATATGATTATTAACGGGATATTTACCGTGGTAAGGTTGTGGAATGTGCTCCCGATATTTCGGCGCAGTTACATGCACCAGTCTTCCCGTGAACATGGTGCATGTAACTGCGCCGAAATATCGGGAGCTCATTCCACAACCTTACCAAGGTAAATATCCCGTTAATAATCATATAACTTATAATAAAATACAGTACCTACGTACATACAAATGGAAACCATGGAAAAGACTGCCATTACATTTCATCACCCTTGACGGTCGCCGAGCACGTCTAGTGTATCGAGCTGTCAAAACGATAGCGTGATTTTAACTAAGCTATCAGAAACGGAGCAAAAACTCTGACAGAACTGTTATCATTAGGATCTTGACGTAGGCCGACTTGTTGTTAATCCAGCGCCTCATCTACCTCCATACCAAATTTCATCAAAATTGGCCTCGCCGTTTGAGTCCGAAAGAGTAAAAACATCCATACTCACAAACTTTCATGGTTGTAATATTTTTATACTAATATTATAAAGTCAATGTCAAAATCATTTAGGTATTCAATTTAGGCATCAAAGACGCACTTATGAACGTCAATTTTTCATTATAATGTACTTTAAAGACTACCGCCGCGTTCCAAAATATATAGCGAGATATATAGCGAGAAGAAGCGGCCAGAAACTCGGGTTTTTACAATGTTTTTACTTAGGTACTACAAATATTAGCTCCAGTGTGTTGCCTTACAAAAGAGAACATAATAATGGTATCAGTAGGGCAAGACACGCTACACTTTGACATCTTAGTACACGAGTAGATAGATCCTGGAGTGATCAGTCCCAAGCTGTTTTATCCTCCAAGTAATCCGAAATTTTGTAATAACCTTTTTGACAGAGTTTAGTTTGAATAGTAATTTTCAACTTATTAATAGGCAAATCTCGGATAACATTGGAAACTTTATTATGGAATCGTATACATTGTCCCATAAAAGAATGACTTATTCTGTGGAGGAATAAAGAGGAAAGATTTGTAAATACTATTAATTATTATCCCGTTTCTAAAGTTGATACTCACATTGGAGTTGTCAATATTCTATTTACAGAATTAACCTTTACAATTCAACCCACTTATACCTACAGTAAACATACCATGCCTTGCTTGAGTGAAAACTTACAAAATACATAACTTTAAGAAAACATCGGGAAAACGCCCCCGCTCCGGTTCTAAGTTTCGCAAACTTTGTAAACCACAAACAAACTCGTGTGGGCGAGTTATGTTTCAACTCCGACTGAATATTATTTTAAGGTCGAAGCTAGGAGTTTCTTACGACTAAAACAAACAAAAGTTTAGTGACTATACAATTAATTAGTCCGCTCATTAAAGTGCATTAACCCTTTGCGTCCAAGAGACGTAAATATACGTCAGTTTCATTCATAAATCTTTTGTTTAATTATCACGGATAATTAAAACAAAAGATTAATCCGCTGTTTTGATTTTACCCATTGTATTAAGTGACACTCTCGTCCAAGGGAGGCCTATGTTCAGCAGTGGACGTCTGCCGGCTGATAATGATGATGATATTATATTTGTATTATTTCTTAGGTTTATATTGTGATTTATAGTATACCTTCTAATGAAATTATTTGATCCACAGTCTGGTTCACTAGCCAGGCCTTCTCATCTTGGTTATCACAGAGTCCTTTTAATCACATGAGAATATTTCTTTCGCAACTTTATTTTACCCGTATTGTCATTAAAGAGCAAAACTATCGATAGGAACTATTACCTAACTTGTACTTGCGTTATTAATAATGTGCACAACTTTTAGAATTAACGTATGACAATGCCTTTTTAATGGCCATGACTTTATACTATTTAGTATTCGGAATAAAAAAGAATCTTTAATTTTTATCCATAATAAGTGCGATAGTTAGTCATCTTGATACCAAGAGTTATGGAAATCTGTTAGAAGCAGTAGCACAAACAATATGCGAAAAATATTCGTATCGTGCACGTCAACGCGTCACGCTTTACGTAAACATTTAAAGACATGCACTTACCTACACGTAAAAGTCAAACAAAAAAGCCATGTAGGTAAGTGAAAAATATAAGACATGTACGTAAAAGTATAATAAAACTTCAGTTAAAATATGTACAAAAGTAAAGCTTAAACAATAAAGTTATGTACGTAAAAATAAAATAAAAAGTAAGTTAAAATGCAACAAATAAAAGACATGTACATAAGTAAAGTTAAACAAACAAATACATGTACAAAAGTAAAATTTAAACAAGAAAGTTATGTACTTGTAAAAATAAAATAAAACGTATGTTAAAATGTAATAAATAAAAGACATGTACGTAAGTAAAGTTAAACAAACAAAGACCTGTACAAAAGTAAAATTTAAGCAAGAAAGTTATGTACTTGTAAAAATAAAATAAAACGTATGTTAAAATGTAATAAATAAAAGACATGTACGTAAGTAAAGTTAAACAAACAAATACATGTACAAAAGTAAAATTTAAGCAAGAAAGTTATGTACTTACGTAAAATAAAATAAAAGGATGAGTTAAAATGCAACAAATAAAAGACATATATACTTAAGTAAAGTTAAACAAACAAACACCTGTACAAAAGTAAAATTTAAACAAGAAAGTTATGTACTTGTAAAAATAAAATAAAACGTATGTTAAAATGTAATAAATAAAAGACATGTACAGAGTTGTTATGCATAAGTAAAGTAAAATTTAAACAAGAAAGTTATGTACGTAAAAGTAAAATAAAAAGTAAGTTAAAATGCAACAAATAAAGACATGTACGTAAAAGTTAAATTAAACAAATAAAAGCCATGTATCTAATATGTATTGTTGTATGTTACAGAAAGAGTCATGTGCCGTATCGAGGCGGCCGTCGAGGCTGCCCCCGCCGCCCCCACATCACAGACTTTCACTTGTGGTAAGTGTCACATATCAATACCTTTGATATTCATTCTAATTTATTATCTATCTATGTAAATCGCCATCCGTCATCAGCGATATGACCTTCTGCAGCTGATATTATTTAGTTAAAAACTGGAAAAAGAAAGGTGGAGAGAAGAAAGAAGTCGTGATTGCGGAATATCCGAGAGTGGACTGAAATATCGGGGGCGTCTGAGTCGTTCCGCCGAACCAAAAACAAGAAGGACTGTACCACGCTGATCGCCAACTTCCACTAGTTGGAGAGAATATAGAAATTTTGATCAGAGTTGTGGCGCACTGTGAAATTGCATTTCCCATTTGCTGTGTTATCTTTGACTCCGAACAAACTGGGTACTTTATTTTGACATAACCATGTCAACTCGCATCTTATCTGTCTGCTAAACACAACATTGCTCGTTATCAAGATTTACTGATAAATTGATAGGTAACTTTGGTATATATATCACTCAGTCCACGTATTTATCAAATGTGTGGTATGATTTAAAAGGAAATATAAAACACCAATAAAATTATGTTTAAATGATTATTATTTATTTAAGGAAGATCGGAAGCTTATTCAATTTATCCATTAAATGTAAAAGTTTGGAATTTTGATGGTATATGTTTTATATATTTTTTTACGAGTATTATTCTTGTGTATTATATTATTTAAATAAGTTTGGTATAATGTTTGTTACACATTTTTTTGGATTAAATTTGGTAGGTGATTATAGATGAGGCACTGGACTAGAATTAGGATAGTTTCATCAGTATGATCATCATTCATCACCACGAGGGTGAAATCGCAGGGCGCAGTTAGTAACACGTAATCAACATAACACAGGAAGCTAATTGTAGGTCCTCACGGATAGCCTTCAAATACATATTAGGAAATGTAATTGTGAGCGAATCACACATGCTAGTGAACAAACACACACACAGACACACAGACTCGCGCGCTTAATTAACATAACAAGTCATTTGTCTAAATATCGGTTAAGTACTGTTAGATTACTTTTCCTATTTAAGCAACCACGGTGTAAAGTCATTTAATAGTTTTATTGTGAAGAATGGTTCGATAAAGTGGCTTATAATTGAATTTATTTAGTGAAATTCGCATTAATATAAAACTTATTTGCTCTCTGAAATATTATAAATTATTTAAGAATTACGTAGCGTAAGCTCTGACTGAATCCAAGTCTGCCCACGTTACCACGTATCCCAGAGTGGCTTACAAAGCAAACCACGTGGTGTATGGAGAATCCCACAGCCTTTAGTCTTACTGACGGCTAGGTTTTGTGCTTCGGAACTCTCGAGATTTTCAATATATTGATGTTATTAAGCTTATATAAAAATATATATTGATAATATATTGATGTTATCTTTAGTGCTTTGGTGCGAAGTAAGTTAGACGCTAGTGCTTGTGTATGGCATCCCCATGAGGACAGCTGTACCCTTGTGTTGGAGAAGGTTCAAAAGGCATTTCTCAGGTACCTATTTAAGCGCATGGTATGGTTATTACCCTTACATGTACCCCACTAAATTTCTGCTCGGCATCCTGGGGTACAATTCGCTAAATGTCCGGAGATCTTGTGATCAGCTAGCCATATGTGCAAAGTTCTCCATGGCAAGATAGACGCTCCAGATCTTAGTGATCAGTTGTGTCGACTGTATGTTCCCGGCAACTATCATTCGGCGAGGAAACATAAACTGTTTGCGGTTCCAAGCTGTAGGACAGTCGCTCACGCCGTGTCCCCGATACCGCGATCCCTTAACGCGCTCAATGCTCTTGTAGACAACAATCGAGAGCGTGACATCTTTAATGATGCCTTGAACGACATTCTAGCTGAATGTTTGACGCTCTGCGAAGCGATAGTATAATTATTATTATTTCTCACATTATAATTTTAATTGACATTTGTTTTACATTTTGTAATGAGTATTAATTTAGTTTTTTTGTTTAATCATTAGTGTAAAAAAAATCATTAAATCATTAACCGTTCTAATTGAAAATAATAAATAAACATCAGATCATAATGTAAAAGAAAGAAAGAAAGAAAACGCATTTATTCAAGACACACACAACATCACATAACAGACATATGAAATACTTACACATACATTATAAACAAGAAAACACGTATGGAAAACAGCGTGATGCTGTGCGTGTCATGGATATGGGTCCCGACTCAGCATCAGTGACTAAGGACAGAATCCTTAGTCACTGATTTTCAGTCGCAACCCATTGTCATGATCTCACGAACCTCAGCAAGTCAGCAACGATACTCAACGTCCGAGAAGCGAGAACTCAACATTCGGCGACAACGGACAATTTGTTCCTACGAGTATATTATTATGTACCTTGGTACGTTGTTATACAAAAATGTATTTTAAAAACAAAACATGTAACATAACATCGGCAGGAGTGCGTTGGCGACACAAACTATATTATATATATATATATAGCATGTAGAATAGTATGTGTACGAATTTCAAACATTGTCCAGAAACTTGTAAAGGTAAGACTTTTGTAGCATCTGTTTGGGGAAATACCACACCTTTGCCACTCACCCAAACCTTGAAGGCTAATGTTTCCAGCGAAATTACAGGCCAATATATTAAACATCTTATATCTGAGGATGACGATCGCAGTTCATTACCATGCAGGGTTTTGAAATGTTGTAGTTTACATTTTCTACCGACTTCCAAAAAAGGAGGAGGTACTCAATACGACTGTATTTTTTTTAAATATGTTTGTTATCTCATAACTTTCGACTGGGTGAACCGATTCTCAAAATTCTTTTTTCGTTTGTAAGCTGGTGCTTCCCGTGTGATCCCATTTAAATTTCATTCCGGTCCAGTAGTTTTTGAGATACACTCCATTAACTAAATAGAATGGAAGTCGGTATTACATTTTTCAAATTGTACTTGTGTTAATTGTTATCGACAAGCGTCACGCTTAATTCAGGGAACCGACGTGCTCGTCTCTTCACCGATTGACATAAATAAATGCAGAATTATAATTTTATATTATTGTTTGATGTATCTACAATAAGTATCCGTTGACATCGTTCGTCCTTCGCAATACCACAGTAACATAATAGTTAAGTTTATGTAACGAGACACAACCTGCGGTCTGCGTCCACTGTGATGCAGTTAGGTAATGTATATACACAAACAATTCTATCATAATAATGTTGTAGGTTACTGTATAATCTTACTATTTGTATAATTTTGTAATGATAAGGTTTGTTATTATAATATTAGCATATTCTGTTTTTGTTACGGCACTATTCAAATATACTCGTACCTACGGACAACGGTGTGAATAGGTTCGTGATAATTTATATTCGGTATGTTGACATGGGATTTATACACCACTCGTGGCCTTTTTTAAGTTAACTTACAAAATAAAGGGACATTTTATTCTTAGGACATTTTATTCTTAAAAGGAGAATAGGAATAGAGGTATGGGAGTAGTATGGGATATAGGGACACTAAGTAGGTCAATCATGAGTTTACAACAATAACACCAACCGATTCTCGCTATCGACTGCCGCGAAAACATGTATGAAAAAGAACAGTGCTCAATTGTAGAACTAAAATTGACAGCGAGTGCGCCAATCACAAGCTCGATAGGTAGGCGAGATCGAGTATCGACTATAGATGACATTTATGTTACAAACTCATGGTAGAGGTACAGTAGATAAATAGAGAAACAAATAATGAAGGTGTCTAGTATGTATGTAGGTAACATACAAGTAAAAATAAGCGAAAGAAAGAAACAAACAAGTCATGATAGCTAAACAAAGCATGATTGCTGAAATGTTGGCTCGCGTATTACAATTTTCCGCGAATATGTCATTTTAGGCGTATACTCATACTCCCACATTAGTATACCCTGTGTCGCGGACGGCATGGACAAAAAGATCAGCAGATTACAAACATTTCTGTTCGTCATACAAATATTTGCTCTGGCCAAGAATGGAACCTGAAACTCCGCTCTTCGAGGACAGAGCACTACCAACTGAGCTTACGAGACCCGACACCAAGGGGTGTCTTTTCGCATGGACCAACTGGGTACTTGGTAGATCTCTGCTTGGCCGCCACTCTTAGGCTGGGTTGCACCATATTAGCAGTTATAGTAAAGGTTTGTGTCAAATTTAACACTAACAGTAACGCTGACTTTAACAGTTGTAGCAAAATGAGTTGCACCAGCGAATTCATTAGCTTTGTTAAAGTTAAAAGTGTTGCAAGTCAAATGAGGCGTGATTTAGCCCAAGTTCGAAGCGGGTAACATTTTTAAATAAGGCAATACTAAACATGAACGTCAAAACTCGTTTCTAGCGCTGTCATCAGTGTCACTTCATTTCATTGATGTCAGCTCGGTGTCTGTTAATTATAAATATTTTTTTCAAGGAAGCTTAGAAATATTTCTAATTTATTAATCGTTCGGGTTCTGGTGCGCTGTGGGAGATAATAAAAAGATGGATAACAATTTGCTTGCAAACATTCAAACAAAGTAAGTACATACCTTTTTATTGCTTTATCTGTAAAGCGTGTTATTTTTTGGTTGAACAATTTACATATCCTTGTTACGCCTTTGTATAAATTAATTTTTTATTGTTTCAGGGAAAGAAGTGTAAACTTTACCAAAATAGAATTGGACAGATTGCAAACACTTTTAACAAAATATAAAAGTATTTTATTTTGCAAAAAGACAGACGGCGTTAGTTCAAAACAAAAGGAAAGTGCGTGGAGTAAAATCGAATGCGAGTTTAATGCTCTTACAGACACTCCACGTACAGTAAAACAACTAAAATATAAATTTGAAAATTTGAAGAGAACAGCAAAGAAGGTAAATAATATTTTACCTAAAGCTTTATGTATTTCCTTTAAGTAAATACACAAACCATTTTTTTTATGTTTACAGGGAGCTAGTAAAGAGCGCCAAGAAATGCGTCGCACTGGAGGAGGGCCACCACCTGCACCGCCATCTGGTTCCAGTAGTGATGCTACAGACTGGCTGAGGGAAATTATACCATCATCAATTGATGGAAATATGGCAATTTATGATGATGATGTCATATATCAAAAGCCTACTGTCTTTGTAAGTGCTAGTATATTCCACATTTACCTATTTACTTTTGTGTCATTCTAAAATAAATTGCACTTATGATAAAATTCTATTAACAGCCTGCAAAAAAGATGGAAAAAATCAATGAAGTGGTTGAGGACAACACAACTCAAGAGTCTCTTCTGCCAAAGAAGGTATTATTCACTATTATTTTGTTATGCATTGTTAATACTCCGTTAACGCTCTGCCTGTCCCACCAGGGAATACATGCGTGACTTTATGTATTGTAGTTCTAGGAAAATAATAAGATCTATTCAATATTCTATTTACAGCCTCGTCCGGAGATCATTACTATGGAAGTAGTCGAGGACTATATGACTGAGGATGCTCATCTTCTAAACAAGGTATTATTTACATTTTAAAATAAAAGCACCTGACATGTCAATCAACCTACCTATCACCATAATAGGGCAGGCATGTTGACATATTATTGTTTTGAAGCCAGTAATCAATATTGTTACTTTTCATTTCATTTATTAGCCATAATTTACATGTAAATATACATAGATCTTTAATTAGGTACCTACATAAATCATTGTAAATTATACCCATGGGGTGTACTTATTTTACAGATTCCTGATAATGAAAAAACAAACGAGGCTACCACTAATGAGAAGTGGGACTTCGATCCGAGCACACCCTACAGCTCTCTCAAGAGACCAATGTCATCACCACTAAAAAGTAATCCTTCCTATTATTATCCTATTAATATTATAAACGTGAAAGTTTGTATGTATGGATGTATGGATGTTTGTTACTCTTTCACGCACAAACGGGGGGGCTAATGTTGATGAAATTTGGTATGGGGGTAGATGAGGCGCTGGATTAACACATAGGATACTTTTCATCATCATCATCATCATCATCCATCACCACGCGGGTGAAACCGCGGGGCGCAGCTAGTCCTATTAATATTATAAACGTGAAAGTTTGTATGTATGGATGTATGGATGTTTGTTACTCTTTCACGCACAAACGGGGGGGCTAATGTTGATGAAATTTGGTATGGGGGTAGATGAGGCGCTGGATTAACACATAGGATACTTTTCATCATCATCATCATCCATCACCACGCGGGTGAAACCGCGGGGCGCAGCTAGTCCTATTAATATTATAAACGTGAAAGTTTGTATGTATGGATGTATGGATGTTTGTTACTCTTTCACGCACAAACGGGGGGGCTAATGTTGATGAAATTTGGTATGGGGGTAGATGAGGCGCTGGATTAACACATAGGATACTTTTCATCATCATCATCATCATCATCCATCACCACGCGGGTGAAACCGCGGGGCGCAGCTAGTCCTATTAATATTATAAACGTGAAAGTTTGTATGTATGGATGTATGGATGTTTGTTACTCTTTCACGCACAAACGGGGGGGCTAATGTTGATGAAATTTGGTATGGGGGTAGATGAGGCGCTGGATTAACACATAGGATACTTTTCATCATCATCATCATCATCATCCATCACCACGCGGGTGAAACCGCGGGGCGCAGCTAGTCCTATTAATATTATAAACGTGAAAGTTTGTATGTATGGATGTATGGATGTTTGTTACTCTTTCACGCACAAACGGGGGGGCTAATGTTGATGAAATTTGGTATGGGGGTAGATGAGGCGCTGGATTAACACATAGGATACTTTTCATCATCATCATCATCCATCACCACGCGGGTGAAACCGCGGGGCGCAGCTAGTCCTATTAATATTATAAACGTGAAAGTTTGTATGTATGGATGTATGGATGTTTGTTACTCTTTCACGCACAAACGGGGGGGCTAATGTTGATGAAATTTGGTATGGGGGTAGATGAGGCGCTGGATTAACACATAGGATACTTTTCATCATCATCATCATCATCCATCACCACGCGGGTGAAACCGCGGGGCGCAGCTAGTGTATGATAATCACAAATAGGCTAAAATATGTAGAGGAATGTATTTATATAAGTGCTCTTCTTATTGACAGGTCGAGCTAAAAAACGAAGAACTGCAGATGATTTAAACACAAACGTTGTCCGGCAATTGCTGCGGGAAAAAAAGTTATCCGTGATGGATAACCTACAGGAGCTGGAGCTCCAAAGAATTAGAGAGTCCATCAGGCACACCCAGGAGCTCCATGAGCAAACGCTGCGCCACAATGAGGAGCGGCACAAATTAGAAATAGAAAAATTACAACTAGAGATAAGAATGTTACAAAAATCTGATGAATAAATGTGATTTTTAAAATTAAATAAAAATAATTACTTTATATTCAAATTTTTTATTGTTTACTTAATGACGAAGCCTATTGAAATAAGTGTTGATTAATTGAGACCTGTTACGATCGTCATTCCTTGCCACTGTATAAACGATATTATCTTCCTCATTAGTTGGTTCATTGTCCTGATCCATATTTGGCGCCAATAATGGTGGCATAGGATCCTGATATTTTTTGCAAATATTGTGCAGTACAGCAGTAGCCACTATGATGGGCTGAACTCTTTCTAGATAGGTTCTTATTTTCATAGACAGGGCAGGAAATCTTCTTTTCCAACATCCAAACACCCTTTCTACTACATTTCTTGTTCGGATTTGGCTCTCGTTGTAAAGCTTCTCTCCGTCAGTAACTGGATCACGCAAAGGTGTTAGCAAATATGGCTTAACTGCATAGCCTTTGTCACCAACCAACCAGTATCCATTAAATTCGCCATCTTCCAGTCTGCCCTAAAATTGAAGACAAAGCATTTTAAAATTTTGACTCTGGTAGGTAATGTATGGTAAGTATGTATTAATAAATAAATGTTTTTACCTTGATGGCACTGGAGTTAAATATATGGCTGTCATGGCTGCTGCCAGGCCAACGTGCAACAATATTAGTAATGTACATTTTTGCATCGCAAATAACTTGAACATTCATAGAAAAAGTCAATTTTCTATTTCTGTAATTTTCTGCATCTGGGCCACCTGCAAATAAAGTAATTACTTATGTGTCATCTCTTCTAATTGATTCCTTAACATATATGCCTCATGGACTAGGTTGTTAATGTGTTAATAATATACCTGGAGACTTTATCGGTATATGAGTGCAATCAATTGCTCCAATTACTTTCGGGAAAGCACTTAAATCATAGAATTCTGTCGCTGTCCTCTCCATCTCCTCCGCGGTCTGTGGCATGGATATCCACTCTGCTCGCATGCTTGCAATTGCCCGGCTCACCCTATATATTATGCGTGATACTGTAGACTTATGAACACCAGCTGTATCGCCAACGCATCTTTGGAATGAACCACAGGCATAGTATTCTAAAGCGATGAGTACTTGTTGTACTGGAGTTACTGCTTTATTTCTGAAAAATAAAGGTACCATAAAGTAATTAATAAACGTAGGTAATTGAGAGCATTTCAAAAATATGATAACAAACACCCATAGGTAGTACCTACAAGGAACTAAAATAGACAGTCACTACATAATTAAGTAAAAATTAAATACTATGCTAGAAAAGGAAACTTACTTCATCGTAGGATGCTCTAACCAGCGGTGTAATCGTAAACTCAGCCACCTAGCTACGTTTTTAGAGACTCGAAATCTCGCCAAGAAACATTCGTTGTCCCATGTAGAAAAACGATCGGGTCTAGGTAAGTACACTTTTCTTTTTCTATTTACAATGACAAGATCATCGATTTCGTCTTCAGAACTGGTTTCCGCGAGTATTTCTTGGAGTAGGGACATGATGTTTAGACGTTATATTCAACGCGTTTGACAACTGACGGATCATTTAACACAAACTATAGCACTAACCAGCGAAAAGTGAGCGGTTACCGTTATGGTTAAAGTTATGACGTCATTTAACTATTTGTCAAATGGTGCAACTCATTTTTGGCCTAACCGTTACTTTAACTGAAGTTTCGATGTTTGTTAATGTTAAAGTAAGATGGTGCAACCCAGCCTTAATAGGCGAACTCCATACCGTAGTCAAAGTACTTAGACCGCGCGGCCCCTAGTAAGTAGAACGCCATCGTTATAAACAGGCGATAAAAGTGGGAAGAGGCGGTGGCTGGGGGCGGAGGACGCTTGCCTGCAATTATTACGTGGGTGCCGGCAGAGCGGTCGGGGTTGGCAGTTTTTAATGTTTTTGATTTTAATTTAATTATTTGATTTTGTTGCGTAGATATGCTACAAACAAAACGTAGATGCGATGTGCACTTCTTTTGTGGTGATGTTGACATCCCTACACGCGTCTCGCGCCCAACCTGCGTGAATCAACGCTAGTAGGGAAGACTGAATATACTTAGATAGATATTTATACTTACTTTGCCGTAGTGCTATATTTTTTCAATGTCTATATCTATACTTACTATGATGTCAAAAGTAACCGTATGGAATCTATCGTGATCGTGTTGTTTCAATGGCTGTTGATGATGTATAGTCAGTCAGCCAGCACAAGCATTTATACCCGTATCATGTTTCCATTAGTACTCGTAGATATCCTCACTGCCAACGTCCATCCAAGCCATCTTAACTTTTATTGTTACAAAAACCCATCCTAACTTGTTTTGCAACAGTACGGCTTTGGCGGTTTGTACGCACAGCTGTTCCATGCTATTTATTACACGACGAGCCTCCTCGTTTGGAGATGACGTCACGCCCCGGACATTTATACAGGGTGTTTGGTAGAGGGACCAACGAAATGAGCGTGTTCGGGGGCCCACTTGGAGAATATAAGTTGGCCAAAAAAAATCCCCGACACCCCAATTTTTTTAACTAAATCAGTTAGTTAGCTCTGTTTTGTATCCAATTTTGCTTTGCGTGGCCTGAAGGTCTATTAGAGATCAAATTCAACTAAAAACATCCGGTCTAAAACAGATTTTACAAATGTTATGGTGGTAAATAGGTACAATTTCGGAGAAAACGGGAAAAATCACAAAAAAATGTTAAACATATTGGGGGGTCGGGGATTTTTTTTGGCCAACTTGTATTCTCCAAGTGGTCCCCCGAACACGCTCATTTGGTTTGCCGGTCCCTCTACCAAACACCCTATAGAATCAAAACAAATTGAAATCGTGACGTAATGTGATCATGACTCACATCACAATCCATAACACTGGGAGCTGTCCGAGCATTATCGCGCACCTATCTACTCACAACTGACGCTGAAGTCTGAACTGCGGGGGGTGGTGCGGGGAAGAGGATTGTGCGGGGCGGACTGTGACTATTCTGTACATTTATTTTGTTACAGTACTTTATTCATTCTATGATGTGATGATGTAAGTTAGTTGAGAGTCGTGGAGCTTTTGTGAGCTTATGAAATGCACTCTCTGTATCTGAATATACACTAGCGTGCAGGTAAATCGACTCAAGCCTCAAGTGCGCATAAAAAGTGATTTATCTTAACAATTACTCATTTTACCTCTATATAATGTTTTACATATTTAAAGCCTAGTAATTGGGCTTTAAAATGGTAGCATTATTTCAGTAATTTAAATAAACACTTGTCTATAGAATGCAACTGAACGCAACCTTCTTAAAACGCGTATGTGTAATCTACATTTTACCATTTGCAAACATATTGCAACTTACAATCATCATCATCATCTTAGCCGTAGGACGTCCACTGCTGAACATAAGCCTCCTCCATGATTTTCCAAAAGAACCGGTTGGAAGCGACCTGCATCCAACGTCGTCCTGCGACCTTAATCGGGTCGTCTGTCCATCTTGACGACTTAAGCTGCGCTTGCCGGTCCGTGGTCTCCACTCCAGAACATTTCGGCCCCATCGGCCATCTGTTCTGCGTGCTATGTGCCCTGCCCACTGCCACTGCCACTTCAACTGGCTAATCTTCTGAGCTATGTTGGTGACTTTCGTTCTTCTACGGATCTCCTCATTTCTGATTCGATCACGTAGAGAAACCCCGAGCATAGCCCTCTCCATAGCTCGTTGTGCGACTTTGAGCTTATCTAAGAGGCCCATAGTAAGAGACTACGATTCAGTGCCATAAGTCATCACTGGTAACACACATTGGTCGAAGACTCTTGCCTTGAGGCACTGAGGTATTTGTAACTGTATGTTCCACGATGATCTGCCCTGAGCCCCATGGTCAACCTTGATGTAGAGTTCTATCTATCTTCAATACAAGACCATTAATCAGTAGTTCAGGGCTAAAGGTAGATTTCTCTATGATATACGAGTAATAATTATAATCTTGCATTTCATACAGACGAAGACATACCGTATAAACAAAATATGAGAATGGCATGATGTCTTTTGCTTTATGGTTGCTGCAGCATTGTATTAGTCGTAGTCATTATCAGCCGGCAGACGTCCACTGCTGAACATATGCCTCCCCATAGAGCGCCACTTCAAACGGCTACTCGCTTCATGCATCCAGCGGTTCTCCGCAGTTTTGACGAGGTCGTCGGTCCATCTAAGCAGGTGGCTAACTGGCTAGATGGAATAGTAACAGCGTAAATAATTATAATTATTTATGACTTCTATTTAATATAACAGGTTGGCTTGGTAGGGTCATGTGACTAGGAGTTTGTGAGAAGGAGAATATGAGTGTGGATGTATATAGAGATAGAGGATGGCCGTAAAAAGTATGGATAGACTGCTTGAAGAATGATATGTATTCGAAAGGTGTGTGTGATGAGATGACGAGCAACAGGACGAATAGAGGAAGAATACATGAGGCGACCCCACTTAGTTTGGGATAAGGGCAGGAAAAAAAAGAAGAGTTATGAATTTTACTCTTTGTGCTAGTGTAGGTGGTAGGTAGAGTTCAGCACAGTGACCAAAGATGAGTCCTAACTCGAACGGAGGACAGACTGCTTTTGCAGTTATGGACATTTGCGCAACGGTATTCTAGATAGACTCTCAGTTGTGAACATCAGCTTAAGTGGAGATGTAACTGTAAATGCCAAACAACATTTACTCAGATCTGAACTGTAACCTAGATTCAATACTGACCGTAATTCTGGAATACGACCTTACCCATGTCAGTGGAGCCCTAGCAGGATTTCCATAAGTGTAACATAATCGTATCGTAGTCGTACAGAACAAACTATGAGCTATCTATGCCACAGTTGTACTAGATAAATTATAGTTTGTTTTGTACTGGACCTATGCATTAACTATACGATTACGTCACATCCATCACACTAGTCGTGACTTGCTCTACTAGCAGAGCTTAAAGTCTGTGTTTTTGGTATTATCATCACGCCGCAACCAAGTAATTGATTTGGACGACATTTTATATTGACATAACTCATATCCAACATTAGTACGAATGCTACTTTTTATCCCGCACAAAATATACCTGCGGAAAAGACATTTTCCGGGCTGGGCCCGGGGCTTAGACTGCCCGTCCGTGTGCAACTGGTAACTATAATTATGGTTATAATTAGTGATAAGTACATTAGAGTAGATTTTACATTAACAATTTCATTAACCACACACGTTGCAGTTCCTGGAAAAGTAGGTTGATTTCTGCGAAATCTATTGTATTATTGGCCAAATGTGGCGAATCGCGAGTTAAGCAAAAGTTTGCAATAGTTTATGAAAACATAATTATTGTAAGTAACTACCAATAATCATTATTTAAGAATAATCATAACATTTAATTATCTACAAGTATTATTTACATATTATTAGCCAATATTATTGAATATAAATTTAATTGTTACACAGTTTAACTATCATAAAAAAGGCAATAAAAATATGTTTGTTGCTTATATAAATATACATTCAATGTCATAGCGTTAATTCTTTGATCGGCGTAGTTTATTTGTTAAGTGACTCGTGCGGCCCTCGAAACGTAATAGTTTTAAGTACCGCCAGCGAATGGATTAAACAAACGTTAAGAGGATTGCATAGCTAGTAGTTGTCCATATTAAAAGAAAAAACTTTTTTCTACCTGTTAACATTGTCAGATTTCAGTGATATTTCTACCGACATCCAAAAAGGAGGAGGTACTCAATTCGACTATATTTTTTGTTACCTCATAACTTTCGATAGAATGAACCGATTCTCAAAATGTTATTGTTTGAAAGCTGGTACTTCCCGTGTGGTCCCATTTAAATTTCACCAAATTCGGTCCAGTAGTTTATTGAGTTACACTCCAATAACTGGATAGAATGGAAGTCGGTATTAAAATTTTCAAATTGTACTTGTTTTTCATGCAATCAACACATTGTTTGCTATGCCCGTAAGTTTTGATTTTTTCGGCGCAGGGTACGGGCCAGCTCCAACATTATCTTGAAAATGATCGCTAGCAAACTAGACTACCCTTTTCTCCGGCATTGCTGTGACAGGCATGTTGCAGTACCTATGCCGGAGAGAAGGTATGATTGACACTGGACTGACATTAACTGTAGTAGTATTAATTGTGACATGACTTATTTATTACTGATATTATGGCATTTTATTATTAGTTATTTTTTATGTTACATGTGATTTTTATCTTTTGTAATTTATTGTAATTAATTTTAAATAATTATATTATATAAATGATTATGATTATGGGTGTAACTTACCGGAATGTAAACAAATTTGATTTAATTGCAAATATAAATTGCTACTTGTCATGTAATGTATATTTTAATACCCGCCCCGAGAGCACTATTAATAAAACATATTTTGACATAGATACATATAAACTTAATTCTTGATTGCCTCTCTGATTCTTGACACTAGAGCTCATATTTTTTTTACGTGACATTGTTTTCAACATTGTTTGATGAACATATATAAGAGTATGTTTGGAGGCGAAATAGTCGCGTAGATTAGAAAGTGGTTGTTAGGAGTCCCTGACAGGAGAGCTAGACAAACAAGCCATGTGCCTGATGGTCAATATCATGGTCATACATGCCTGTTGCCAATCATTACCTTTTATATTTGTATGGAAAATATGTTAGAGATGAACTAACTAGATAATGTACTGCTGTATTTTTTAATTACACCGTTACATTACCAATTAGGTTCAACAACACAATAACTAAAAAAGTTTTGCATATTTTGATGATATCATCATTGAGGGTGAATGACAATAGATCCCGTAATTAGCAAGGGTCACTAAAAGAGTGAAGAACAGTTTTGGAACCGACTACAACACCAAAAAGTGTGAAATAACCTGTCTAAGACGGTACCATGCGCACACTATTGTGATGATAGGTACTTTTGAAGTATCGTACCTACTTCAAAAAGTTATTTCACACTTTATGGTGTTGTAGTCGGTTCCGAAGGGTTCCACCGCAACAAATCGCACTACGTTGAGTCTGTGCAAAAATAGAAACGTCCTAGGAATGGAGGTCGCGCTTGTGCTAAATTACTTCTTTAATGCTAGTAAATAAAAAAAACTTCAAAATTGCTACAAATTTACTGTTTTATAGTTTTATCGAGTCGAAGATCACACTTGAAAGTTGCGTGACGTGACAGATAATAGCTGGATTGGGTTGCCAAAACAACATCTTAATGTTATAGGCACCATGCCCACCTAAGCAACGTGACAGCAACGTGAAATGAAATGAAATATATTTATTAGAACACACACAATATTATATAAAAGCATAACATAAAAACAAAATACAAAATTAGAATATACAACATGAGGTTAATGTAAAAAAATTAAACAAAGAAGTTTTTAATTATACAAAACACGTAGGTACATAAATTTGTTTAATGGTATTTATACAATACTGCCTGCTGTTACGAATACTGGGGCATTACTCCCACCTCTTAAAGTAGTCATACTTAAACCTTACCATTCAATTTGGTACCACCACGTCAATATAGCAAGCTTAAAATAATAATGGATTACGATAGAAGTTTTGATGATTATTATTATTATCAAATAGTGCACTTAATTTAACGCAACTGCGTTAGTGTTCTATTCGGGTTGAGAATTTAGGTGGATCCTGGAACGCACCATTAGGATCGATTTCGGCTAAAAAGGAACACGCCGTAAATAGTATTGAAGTAATATAATCGACTGTTTTGTGTCGGTGCGAGTACGACAGTAAGTATGATTATTCTAAGCTTATTACAAACGCTCCTGATTTATTATAGTTTCGTAAAAGGTGGGAGTAGGCCCCCAGGTCCCAACTCAGTATTGAACTAAGATCTAACTTAGATCCTAGTCACTGATTTTCAGCTGGAACCCTTATTCATGACATCACGAACATCAGCAGCTGTTATTACAAGAATATTTTTTTATTACCTACAGGTAATAACGAGATTCATAAAACCAACCTTTTACATTACGAACTTATTACAAAAAAATACTTTGTGATAATTATAAATATATAATAGCTATGAAATAATTTACACGCCATTAAAATAATTTACACGCCATTAAAATCCTAATAACAACGAGCAATAACTGAGATATAAAATAATGTTACACATATTTACAACATACATTTTAGCGGTAACGTGTACTGAATCGGAAGAAGAAAATGAAAAACTATGACCTCTTAGCCTCCTGTGACGTGATTATCCTCTGGCATGTAGCATGACTCTGGCACGACATTCGATGGACCCACCAGAATGACATGCTGGAAACATATTAGAGTACAACTATGTCGTCGTCTGATGAAGATCATGATGCTCTCGCTTATTTACAAATTTTAAATGGAATACAAAATGGACGAAGACGTTTCTGATGGCACATACATGGTTATGAAGGAATAAAATAGATATCCTCATACATATAAGACATTTTATAGAATGAAAAAAGAATCGTATTTATTGATACTCGATAAATTGAGACCTTATTTACTTGAACAGCAGACCAGGTTGAAGGAACCAGGAATAAATGAATAAATTTTGTATCAAACGGTGCGTTACCAGTAGGCCTAGTAGCACGCTAGTGCGGCACGTCAGCCGTGCGATTATGTAATTCGTCGACGAGCTCACCGATGTCAAATACTTGGCCCTTGACATAAGGTTGCTTTTCCAACGTTTCTTCTCATCTCGTCATTTGTTTCACGGATGTTGTCAAAGATGCAACGATGTTTGCTCTTAGAGAATCGCATGGCAGGTCGTATACGCTACGCCACGCGATTGGGCGCTACTCCATACAATAACTTTGAATGTTGGTGCGAGTGGTAAGTTACATGTCACATGTCAGATCACGTGTCACGTTGCTTAGGTGGGCACAGCGCCTTAGTTCACCGTAACGCCACGACGGTTCTCATTTTGAACAGACACGGTTACATTGGTATAATCAAAGACATAACGCATTCGACTTACGTAAGTCGTGTAATCGACGATTAAGGTCGAGGTCAAGGTGTAATAGTGTAAATAGGTCTGTTTACTAAAGAAATGCTCATTACTTAAATATTTGTAATGGATTGTTAACAAAATAACTGAAAGTGTGTGGCGTGTGGCGGCTGATAGTATAGTATAAAATGTTCAGACTGAGCTGGTCTAAAATAATTGTATTTATTTACTAGCTGCGCCCGCGGATTCACACGCATGGTAAAATTAAAATCTAAGTCTCCTTATTACATCAGCTATCTGCCAGTGAAAGTCCCGTTAAAATCGGTCCAGGCGTTTCAGAGATAAGCCGGAACAACGGCACAGACAAACATTTTAAAACTTGTTTTTTTAATGTTAGTACCGTAATTACTTTCATATTTATTTAGTGAAAAAGCTGTTAATTTGGAATAACAGACACTTCAATTATATTTATCTGTATACTTAAGTAGATTTGTTACGTTATTATAAACCCGATGTTTGGGACACTTTCCAGTGATCGTGGTTTCAGGTTAGCTATCTACCTCAACTTTCAATTTTAATTGATGTGCATGAAAACCTAAAAACATAAAATTATATGTGCAATGTCAACGACGACGCTACGAGTATTAATGCTAAGACTCTATTTTGTAAACTGTACAGGACCATTGATTTCAAGTTTAAAGCTCTACCTCTGCTTTTCCATACGTTCTTAATCGGCCACTCTTAGTAGAATGGTCGTGGTTGGTAAGATGGTGGCACACGGTGGGTCTTCGACGTCGTCAGCCTTCCCGGCGGTGGTGATTACTGATTTTGCGATTTCTTTCCATTTTACTCGGTTCGTCGCATTTCGAGAACACTCTGTCATGGAAGCCTTCGTTGCCGTCTTGATAAGATCCGTCCAGCGTGTAGGAGACCTGCCTCTACTTGTCTTTTCTGCTATCTGACCTGGACAACTAGTCTTTCCATTGAGTCTTCGTTCCTGGAGATGTGCCCGAAAAACTTTCTTTACGTTAAGTACAAGTTAAAATCTGGTTCTATTAACCCATCTCCGCATTGTTGCTTGTTAAGCTTGTTATTCAACGGTCATCCATATTCTTTTTATTGTTAAAAGTAGGCAGACAAGCAGGCGGCCCACCAGAAGGAGAGAGGAAGAGGGGGGATTGGGCTTCCGGAAGCTCCCACAGACCGACTGAAACGCAATAACAAGCTATGTTATTCACGTCGGTGTTATGTGGGAGTGTGGTACTTACCCGGTCGTGCCGGCTCATTTGGCTGTAACCCATACGGTTAAAGCGTGGCACTACTACCACCAAAACCAAGGTGGCATGCCCTAGATCATGTATATAATACTTATAATAAATATCTTGCGGCCCCGGTCACTACGCTCATTTGTTACTGTTAAATTCTAAATATCAAACACACATAGAGATACCATAACTTTCGGTTCAGAATATGGGAAGGAAACTAGCGTTTAAAAACTGTATATTTCCTAATATGTTTCCCGATATTCCCCGGTTCCATTTAATTACTCACTTCATCAATATCAAACAAACCGCGAATCAATTTAAACTCAATCTAAAACAATTTTCCGCATTGTCAATATCATAGCAGCGGTTAATTTAGCTTGTTAGTTATGGCATCTAATAGCACACCATACAGCTATGTAACAGTATGGGGTCGCTACATAAGTGATCTTGGTGTGGAAATAAAAACAGATCTTCGTTTTAAGTACTTTACTTTATGCAAACTCAGAAAATTACCGTGGTACGTCGACCCTCATCGTCTCGCTCTCGCGTATCGCATCCTCTCGCACGCACCTTTCACGTTTCATTCTACACATCCATCCGTTCCTTTCTTACATCCCACAGAAGTATACATTGACTCACGGCACGGTTGGAACTGATGGTTAAAAAAATCTTGCTTTATGTTTCTTATTAGTCGAATAACTAAAAGAATTCATATTCTCAAATTTATACATTTGTCCTGGAGAGGTGGGCAGGGGCCATGATTATCTCTTGCTTCTGACTAACCTCGTGAACTTCATTCACTTTCTTATTTCGAGATTTATTATGTATATATACTTATATTCTATATTTATTATACTTATTTCCATTATAAATAAATGTGCGTCAATATTATTTTTTTATTGGCATATCCTATGTATATTCAGAACGACGACTCTTGAGATTTGCTCAGAATGCATTCGCCTTTTCCAAAGGTATATCAAGAAAGTAACAGTTCCATTAAACAATGACATATTTAATTATTAAGGATATTAGTAATGCATTATTAGCTTACTACGAATGGAAACTTAAAATATAAAACCGATGAGATGAGCATCGATTCACCTAATAGTAAACGCTACTAAGTTTATCACATTTTATTGAATCATTACATTTACTAAAACATACTTTCTTTCATCTACATATCACTGATCCTAAATGTTTTTTATTTATTTTTAACTTAAAACAGGTAGGTTGTAGGTCAACATAAATATTTTATGCATGAATAACGTTACAATGTGTATCTGTAGGATTCTGAAGCAGCCGTGGCGTTTAACATCAAGCGAACGATGTGTCGACCTCGTCATTCATAGCTATGTACAAAACTTTGATGTGTTCTTTCCACATTCCGTCCATACTGTATGTATGTAGGTTGTTAATGACAGAGTTATGTCTATGTATGTGTTTGAATCATGCTTTTAACGAAGTACAGTTGAACTACTAAAGAATATGATATTAAACTACATCTGGTAGAATGAACACTGCTGTAAATCAATGTGCAGAGGCCCCTAGCACGGATAACTGCGTAAGTGTAACGTAACGTGTCGTTCACGTGAAACAGTACAAACTGTCATTTATCTAGTGCAACTGTGACACAGATAACTCACAGTTTGTACGCGGAAGCGTGACGCGTTGACATTTTCGATACGAATACTTTTTCGCAAATTGTTTGTGCTACGGCCTCTGGTGTGATTTTATTGTACTGTTACTACTGTAAAAATACATCAATCAATAGAATATTGCAGTGAAACTATTTCTAAATTACCTATGTTATTTTGCTGATAAAATAGAATTAAATCAAATTATTCATGTATAATATGTATTTAACCACACAACAAAATAATTGAAATAGGATTTCTACAGAATCGCAAATATTATGAGTATTTTTTTTGAAATCGGAACCTTTTTCTTTTTACTCAATCGGTTAAAATGGAAAGGACTTTGTCTACATTTGTTATAGAAGTGGGTCCACACACAGCTCGTCACGCTACGTACCGTAGTTTTTTAAACTTATGCGCGTATTTTTGCAATACAGCATTTCTACAATAGAAAAGCTGTATCATTAATGCCGAAAATATATAGGCGGTTCTCGGTACGATGTTGTAGGTCATCATCATCATCATCAGCCTGTAGCAGTCCACTGCTGGACATAAGCCTCTCCAATTGCACGCCACTTAGGTCTATCTTGGGCTACTGGCATCCAGTTTTTGCCAGCCGTCTTGCGCAGATCGTCACTCCACCGTGCCTCAGGACGTCCTACACTACGTTTGCCGAGACGCGGTCTCCACTCTAGAACTGTTGTAGGTATGTCTCGCGTATATATTTGCTGCTGCGATGTAGCGGTGCGTCCTTGCGTTCAGTTGCACTATAGCTCTTAGACGTGGAGCGGCGAATATGGGTTCATAAAAATAAAACATATATCGAAATATTTTTTTTTGTAATTTCTAGACTAGTTTTCGATTCCAATTCGAATTCAATATTGAACGGGGTGGCCGTTCAATATTGTGCACTAATTAACAAATACCTTATATATGGTAAAGTATGTAAGTTTGTGAGTTTTTTTGTAAGAAGTAATTTCTTGTATTGAACCAATTTGGATGCAATCGGCAAGGAGATTATATCCCGAGGAACGATAAATAATACTTTCATCATCTATTAACACGCAGGTGCAACCCCGTGGCGTTGCTAGTCCAAATATAAACTCATTAGCCACTATATTATTATATCTGTGCCATTACCATCATCATATGGACAGCACACAGTCTCATAAACTTATAAATCTTCTAGTAGGTACATAGAAAAACAATGGCGCATTACATCTGTTGCCACGCTCCTAAATCATAACACACGGTGACATGACCCACTTAGTTAACCGAACGACAATGGAGATATAACTTTTCCGTGTTAGAAAACTAAAAAAACCGGATTAAATTTGTTCCCATAAAAACAATGAGATTGGTGAGAACAAGCGTCGCGATTAACGCTATTTCGTTTTTCTTTTTCTGCGAATGTTAGTTTGCTTAGAATGTTCATATTGAATAAACATAATATGTCATTGGTAGAACCGTGGGGTACGTCCATGAAAGTCATGAGTACAGTCGATTGGTTAATTTTTAACCGACTTCATAAAAGGAGGAGGTTGTATGTTCGACTGTTGTATGTTTATGGAGAGGGCTATGCTCGGGGTTTCTCTACGTGATCGAATCAGAAATGAGGAGATCCGTAGAAGAACGAAAGTCACCGACATAGCTCAGAAGATTAGCCAGTTGAAGTGGCAGTGGGCAGGGCACATAGCACGCAGAACAGATGGCCGATGGGGCCGAAAGGTTCTGGAGTGGAGACCACGGACCGGCAAGCGCAGCGTAGGTCGTCCACCGACACGGTGGACAGACGACCTGAGGAAGGTCGCAGGACGACGTTGGATGCAGGCCGCTTCCAACCGGTCATTTTGGAAAATCATGGGGGAGGCTTATGTACAGCAGTGGACGTCCTACGGCTGAGATGATGATGATGATGATGACGACCCGGTGGGGGTGAGGGACTCTCATAAAATAAAAACTGAAACAATTCCACCTGTTATAATGCTAGGTATCATGATTGTGTTTATCTATATATCGTGCGTTAGTGCAGTATCTAATTTGATTTGCCAATATCTGTGATCCGGTGATTGCATCCAATTGATTGGTAATTCGGATGAAAATAAAGTTTTTTATGTTATTAAGAAATGGGACTATTATGGGCTAAACATAAACGGAGAAAGATTATCTCACTTACGGTTCGCTGACATTATATTATTCGCCGAAACAAAGGAGCATCTACAAAACATGCTCATAGGCCTGGAAAGGGAAAGCCGCACTAATGCATCCGAACTAAAGCACTAACTAATGCATCCGAAGACCCCATCATTATAAACGGCGTACCAATTGAGTATGTCAAGGAGTACACTTACTTAGGCCAACAAATTTCAACGACTGATATAATGTCAAAAGAAATAGATACCAGAATTGGAAATGCATAGAAGTGCTACTGGCGGCTAAAATAAATTATGAAGAACAAAGAAGTCAAGATGTCTGTCAAATCAAAACTGTACAACACCAGCGTGCTACCAGTTCTAACCTATGGCTGCCAAACCTGGGCTCTCACCAAAGCGCAAAGCAAAAAATTAGAAACTTGCCAGGCAGCAATGGAGAGAAACATGCTGAATTTAAGAAAATCAGACAGAGTACGAAACAAAACTATCAGAAATAGCACTAAAATACAAATTGTTACGACTAGAATACGGAAACTTAAATGGCAATGGACAGGACATACAATGAGAGGCATTGAAAAGTGGAACAGAAGCACAGTGTTTTGGTATCCTAGGAACAGGAAAAGGAAACGAGGCCGACCGATTCGAAGGTGGGAGATTGTGAGAGAAGGTGAGAGACGAGATAAAGGCCATAGCTGGAAAACTATGGACAAGGAAAGCTCTAAACCGAGTAGAGTGGAAAGAATTGGAGGAGGCCTTTGCCAAAGACGGGCAAATAGACGAAGTTGTCGATGTCATCGACTCAGCAAAGTCGTTTACTTAAGATTATTATTTTTAAATACCCTTTTTTGTGTCTGAATATAGGCTTTTATTATTATTATTATATATATGGGGGAGGCATATGTTCAGCAGTGGACGTTCTATGGCTGAGATGATGATGATGAAGAAATGGTACAGGCACGAGGCTCACATATCACCATTTACCGAAGTAAGACAACTGAACATCGCTTACCTTCTCACTTTACTACAACCCTAAGTACAATAGAATGACCGAGATACATTTTATACATAGCTTATAGTAACGCAGGCTGTATCTGTTCCTATTTTGTATGGCACGGTGACTCATCACCCCGTATAATGTCAAAGATCTACGCCAAGGTGAAACAACACGGCAAAAACTATAGCTCATACTCCTAACACGGATTTTAATTGATATAGAACTGGTGTAACAAAGAGATAACATTTTGAAACTATGGAAACATATGGGATGTTTATTCAAACAAGTTAATTAGTTATCGAGAAATGTATAATCTATATAGATAAATAAAATTGAAGTGTCTGTTTGTAATTCCAATTTAAAAGATTTTCACTGAATGCATATGCAAGTGTGTACGGTACTTACATAAAAACAATCAATTCTTAAAATTTTTGAGTTATTCCAGTCGGATCCCCCATTTCTGATACCCTGGGGGATCCGAATATTTTCTATTCCGGTCTGATACCCTGTGCAGTGGATCAGAAATAAATTAAAAATGTTTTATTCCGGTCAGATACCCTAATAGTCTTAACACATTATTTAGGACAGTCGGCAACAAAATATAAGATCTGGGGGCCTACTCCCAAAAACCAACTACGAATTTTCATTTGATGGTTTTCACGTTTTTTACCGTCAAAGTGAAAAAGCACAAATAAGGACAGTTAAGGGTGATGAAATGTAATGACGTGATGATAAGTGTTTTAATGGGTAATGATGATATATGAATACTAAACATCGTGATGTGTAATTTTTTGTTTAAATTTGTGTAAACGTCTTTAATAGGTATTCTTTTTTAGAAATCGAGTGGTACTCAAAACATACTTACTTAAGTACCTATATATAAAATATACAACATTTGCAAGTGAAATTTTTTAAATATTTACATGCTAAAACTATGACAATTGCTAAATTATTAGTAGTTAGTATTGAGTAATTACTTTATTCATATAGTAGATCAAACAGCAACTGCCTATAAAATATCTAAATACAAATATAATTAATTATTATGAAAAAACCTGTCATTTCATTTCATCTCATCACTCTTGACTGTATTTGTACTTTTTACCTTCACAGTGGAAATCGTGAAATCCGTCAAACAAAACTTCGTAGTTCGTTTTTGGGAGTATAGGTAGACCCTGGGCCGTACTGCAATTGTATTCGACAGGCGTGACGCTTACCAGGCGAACGACATGCAGTTTTTATCACTAATGCGCGGGTCACACGAGGTCAGTTTTTCTAGCCAGGATAGCAAGCCAGGTTTCTATTAAACTGTCCTGGCTTGCAGACCTGGCTTGGAACAAGCTAGTTCCGTTTACATGAGGTTTCATTATTTTAAGCCAGTAAAATTTGCAGTGACTGAGGTTACCACGCGTTCAACATGAATTGCATGCAAAAAAAACTTCAAAACCTGTGCCAATTTGCACTAAACTAGAACTGCATCATCCTATTAAAAACTGTCCTGGCTTGTAAACTAGCTTACCGGCTTACTAGCTTAGAAATGAAGATAGTTCTGTCTACACGAAGCCTAGTACTAGCTTGCTAGCTTACTGACACTAGCTTGCTATCCTGGCCTGAAAAACTGGCCTCGTGTATCCCGCGCTTTAGAAAGACATAACCATACATTATAACCTATTCTTGTGTTCTAAGATACAAGTGTATAATTAATCAACAAACGAACTTAGCTGTACATGAATTTCGATCATTATTACATGAGCAGCTTCATTTGACGCGACTTTTCCTGCAACATATTGTAGCTGAGTCCTAGGCTACGGCTTCACAGACAGATTATTTAGATAACTTGGAAAAAACCTAGACAACAACCTGGAAACACTACGGTAGTTTATCTCTTAATCATCATATAGCAGTTCTTAATTCTTGTTGAAAGTTTCTGCAGTGTATATAATTAAAATCTAAAGATCTGAATCTGAGATTCAGAAAGGAGATTTTAATAAATTAATATCTGGTTTAAAACTATAGGTTCGGACACCATGAGTCTTTTAAAAAATTTAAACCAAGGTTGCGTAGGCCAATTTGGTACAGTAACAATACCTTCGGACGTATCACGTATTAGCATCATGATCACTTTTTCAGGATACGTATAGAAAACATTTCTGTAACTGTATTTTCGGTATACCAAATTTATGAACTATTGCATAGAAAGCAGTTTCGTATAACTCACCTTCAGAATAAGTATCCCAAATTTTCTTTTTGATAACCATCTGCTTCAAATTTAGCGTTACTATTTATTATGATGCAAATTCTATTTTTTTAGTTTTTCACACCATTCCCATATCCCATATCCCATATTATTTCTCGAGCAATCTGATTTAAATGTGAATCTTGTATAGAATCCATTCTGTCAGTACTAGAAATAGCTGTGACGTTATCAATACGGAATTTGTTATTTTTGTTGTATATTTTATATATACTTATGTAAGTATGTTTTGAGTATCACTCAATTTCTAAAAAAGAATATTAAAGACGGTTTACGCACCTACTAACACTATTTAATCTTTCTTTTAGTATTCATATATCATCATCACTCATAAAACACTTATCATCACGTCATTACATTTCATCACCCTTGACTGTCCTTATTTGTGTTTTTTCACTTTCACGGTAAAAAACGTGAAATCCATGAAAATTCGTAGTTGGTTTTTGGGAGTAGGCCCCCAGATCTTATATTTTGTTGCCGACTGTCCTAAATAATGTGTTAAGACTATTAGGGTATCTGACCGGAATAAATATTTTAATTTATTTCTGATCCACTACACAGGGGATCAGACCGGAATAGAAAATATTATAAAATAAAACGGATCCCCCAGGGTATCAGATATGGGGGATCCGACCGGAATAACTCAAATTTTTGTAAGTCTGGCTATCTGTTTGTTTGGTCCAGCTTATCTCAGAAACGGTTGGATCAATGTTAACGGTAATGTTGCTGGCAGATTGCTGATGTTATCTATATCTATACTAATATTATAAAGGGGGAAGATGTAAGTAAGTATGTTTGTAACGAACGGGCTCAAAAAGTACTGGACAGATTTCAAAAATTCTTTCGCCATCGGAAAGTTACATTCACCCTGAGTAACATAAGCTATATAAGATTCATCATCATCATACATCACCGCGCGGGTAAAACCGCGGAGAGCAGCTAGTAAATATTAACGGGCTACTCTTAGTTTAGAAAAAAAACTGTCTGTTTATTGTCTTACGCCTAAACGGCTGAATGGATCGTATAATGAAATTTGGCAAGGTTATATATTATATCCCTGGGAAGCACATATGATACTTTACATCATCATCATCTTCCATAACCACGCGGGTGAAACCGGGAGGCGCTAGTATATTTGGACTCAGTTGGGAACTGGTTTTTACTGAATGATCATTCTAAGCTGCTACTCTCAAATATTCCTCGAGTAACACCTTTCTTCGAGAAAAAGGAGTATGCTGAAAATCAGCCTTGCATAGATCAAGTGTCTACGCAGCACAGTGCTGAGCATACCCCTATTGCCTCAGAATAAATATTTAGTGTTGATTTATAAATGTACTTTTTGTGGCAAAAAACATGTTTTATTATTATTATTAAAAATTACTTGCCCGTACTGATTGGTTGACTTCATCAACACAGTATAAGCCGCTAAGACTAAAAATTTAAAACTATGGTAGTTGACCTTTTATGTTGTAAGCAATAACTAAGGATTTTTGAAAATTTCTCTCCTGAGAGAGTGAAGCGAGCGAGACAACTGGCGGGACAGGTTTACCGACACTGTCGAATCAGGACTTGCATCCGCCGGACAATCGTGCGCCTGATTTGCAAATCGATTTCAATAATTGAATTCGTTTGAGTGACTGTTCGACAACAATAAAATTGACAGCTGTCATTCGTATCGTTTACAAAGGAACGGCTTTTTAAACGCAGGCGCCCTTAATTATCCCTCTTTTCTACCGTCTTCCAAAAAGGAGGAGGTACCTACTCAATTCGACTGTTTTTTCTTCCGATTTCCAAAAAAAGGAGGAGGTGCTCAATTCGACTGTATGTTGTTTTTAATGTTTGTTACCTCATAACTTTCGATAGGGTGAACCGATTCTCAAAATTCTTTATCTGTATGTATCTCAAAAGCTACTGGACCGAATTGGATAAAATTTAAATGGGCACCACACGGGAAGCACCACCTTTCAATTGAGACTCGGTTCACCCAGTCCAAAGTTATGTGGTAACAAACATAAAAAAAAATACAGTCGAATTGAGTACCTCCTCCTTTTTTTGGAAGTCGGTAGAAAATACCAAAAGATATAAAGGTGTAAAAAAAACATAAATATTTTTTTAAAAATACAGCTGAATCACTTGTTAATTAACGAAGCATATTATAATGTGACCATATATTTAAATGATAATAATTTATGACATTTATATAACTCTTGAAATGATTATTTTATAGTTTTATCTTATTGTATTAAAAATAGTTTATTGGCCATTGAATTTTACCATACATATCATAATTATGCAAAATTTCAAACTAGTGTTAGTGATTATCTGCTTTTACTGAAAATGTTAATAGTCTATAAACCTTGTAAGGTAGAATCTAGAGCACTTAATATTTGTTAACACCTAATTTTCATAGACAAATAAAGTGATTGTATCATTATATATTACCGTAAGCAAAGTAAGTAAAAAACATGGCCGCGCGTTCTAAGTACTTTGCCGTAAGTCGATCTCAAACATGACGTTTTTTTATACAATGTTTATAAAAAGATAATTAGCAGACCTCATTTTATTAGGGCTCACACACTGTATAATATTTACCATGGAATCTTACGTGTGTGAATGCCATTTTACATTTCACAAGCAATTCGGCCTTGTAAAACTTGAAAGACACGTCTCTTAGAATTCATTGCCCATGCGCGACCGATCAAATGTATAACAAAAAATGTAGGCAATCTAAAGGAATCGATCATTCGCGACGAATGGTGTGCACTTGGGTTCAGGCAGGCTATTGTACCCTCGTGGTAGAAAACCACGTTTTTGTGGACGTCGAACCAGCTTGTCTACTTAACTTAGTCACACTTGCACGTTCCAGAGTTAGCTTCAATAACCCAGAGTTAGCTTCACTAACTCAGAGTTAGCTTCTATAACTCAGAGTCAACTGCTAAAACGGGGTTTTATAATTAATTTATCTTGCACCATTAAAGGTTAGGAGTAAATCTAAGGTTATTTATTGAAATATTTAGCCCAGCAATGTGGGAGGGTTAAGTCTTTAACTAGGGTTAGTGAAGTTTTGTTTCAAAAGAAATTGAAGTTACATTCTGCTGTATAATGTACTCTTTGGACGAAATGACACGAGACAATAAGTATAGAATAAAAAGTCGTCAAATTTCATACAACAAAGGATAAACAAGAAAGTCTATATACATTGTACTGTAGTGCCAAAAAGCTAGATACAAGTTTAACTTTTTTTTCAATTCATTCATTATTGGTCAGGTTACAATATAAGCGCATAGACAATTCAATGTTTCCATCTAAAGATTACAAATGACAGTTTAGCAAAACCGGTGATTTTTTTTAGTCGTGCAAATTGAGAGTTAAAAATTGATATGACTAACGCAAGTTTACAAACTCGTGGACTTATTTATTCAACCCGAGCAAACGTGCAAGTGGGCCTTAATGTGTTAAGGAAAAACAAAAAAATCGCAATGATTGCAGAAGTACCAGTGCGCTCTAGTTTGTTTACATACAATTTGTACATCGTAAAAGTTTCGATCGAGAACGAAACCATGTCGTTTATTTTTGAATATATATTCTTACTTTTATTGGTGATGAAGTATTACCTCGTACACCTCTTTTACACAGATATAACTTTTACTTAATGTTTCCAAATCAATAGTATAATTCTTCATTATTATAACGAAAAATGTAAAGTACTTAGATGACCATTTTTGTGGAAAATCGTGTTTTCTGGTAATTATGTTTAGATAAATTGTATAATTACGCCATCTTTTGTTAAATAGATTTTTTGTAGCTTTGTCGGTAAACCAGTTCAGTTTTTGCTTTAACTGATGACCCTAGTTGCCTAGTGGTATTGTAGCAGTTTTTCATTGCCTGAAAATAAGGATACAACGACGTTTTCTTAAATTAAAACCTAGCTAGGTCGATATATCGCCCCCGAAACCCCCTGCATACAAAATTTCATGAAAATAGTTGGGGCCGTTTCCCGAGATTCAAATTATATTAATACATAATATGTACATATTGTTCTACATGTACATATTGTTCTTGTACATATTATGTACAAGAATTGCTCGTTTAAAGCTATTAGATAATATTTAAAGAGTTTTATTCAAGAGCTTCAGATGGAAAAACGAAGAGACATTATAATAACAAGCTATATATTTATGTAGGTAATAGAATTTTAATGTATTGTTTGTATTGTGTAAACTGTGTTTTAATAAGTGTGAATGGCTATCCCGTTTATATTAAATGAAATTAATGAAACACAAATATTCACGATTAAATAAGATTCCTTGCTACATGACTTGCTTATATTTAGTATTCGTTCTTACAGGTGGGGTCCGGCAGGTGCAGTTCCCCCGGCACTGGGCCCTTGTCTCCAGCAGAAGGCCCCCGGTGGCCCCACGCCCACCACGCGCATCCTTTGCACCACGCGCTATTGTCATCCAGCGTGAAACGAGGGAAGGAACTGTTAGTAAGCTGTATCTGCCTATATTATAAAATAATGCCACATCCATTCTAACAAAGAACCGTAGTTAAATGTTTTCACGGTGAACGAAACTAACTCCCAGTTTCTAGAACGATTGTCAAACCCTTGATTAGTTGAACAACTAATTACTAAACGCTCATTGGTCAATGGTAGATATTCAATGCGCAATATATGACCAATCAGCGGTCAGTATTCCGTCTGCTAGCTGATCAAACTTTGACAAACGGTTCTGAAACTGGGGGTAATTTGTGAAACAACCAAGGTCTTGGGTTGATGAGTACAGTGCAGTTTCACGCAAAACTTCAGCGCTGGATGACTCTGCATCTGTAAGGTACAAAAAATGGTTGTCTGTAAAGTCGGTTTACAAAATTTTACATGATAACGTCATAAGACAAGCCGAACGCTTAGGCCGATTGTGCCTCTATATCGCTTCACTTCTATCACGCTCGGATCAGGCGGAACGTGACAAGAAGTCATACTTTTTCGTGCACACACTGCCGGCGTTCATCGATTTATAAGACGTTATCTCGTCAAAACAACATATCGACGTTAAATTCTAAACATGTTGGAACTTCTAACGTGGGTATATTCTAAAGCTACGAAGAAATAATGTCAGGAAGCATAATTCTGAACAAATTCCACACAAAAGTGGTCCTTCAAACCAAAACGACGTATGATTCCAAATACGAATTGCTTCCGAAGTTACAACATGTTAGGTGATTAGCTTAAATTCAGAAGGAAATCAGGGATTGTTCCACGCGCGTGCTGCAACGTCTACTATGACAGCTGATTCATAGCGGCGTCAACGATGTTACTTATTTAGCACGAATTTTTTTGGATCAATTTTTTCAAGGCAGTTACTCTTCCTGATATTATTTCTTCATAGTTTTAAAGTAACCTAGCTGCGCAAACACCCGACGCAACTATAGGTTTGCCATATTCTATCGATCCGTGTACAGGATTGTAGATTTAGTCGGAAATATGGGACCGACGCAGTCGTTGGAGGAATAAAAGTACCTAAATAAAAACGGATTAAAAATTAAAAATATTGTTGATAACTTTGAACGGGAGTTATACATCCTGATGGTACACAGCGCAATAACGAGGCCAGGCGGCTTGTTCTAAAACGGGCTGTAGCGAAGGCAGGCGAAAAACTTGACTTAGTAGTTTGTGGATATAACACCTCTCTATTTAAATCGCTCAAGTTGTAAGCATCGACTAGACGAAGCGCTCGCAGCGGAGCTTGACTTGGCGATCTTAACCGATCAAAAAGTTAAGCAACGCTTGCTGCAGTCAGGACTTGGATGGGTGTGTGCTAGTGGCGTTATTCAACTGAGCGCTTCCGTGCTTCGGAGGGCACGTTAAGCCGTCGGTCCCGGTTGTTTGTTTTAGGACAACATTCGTTAGGCTATGTCGAAGGCCTATTGGCCAGTAACCTATCCACCAAGCCGCTTTGGGCCCGCGTGGTGGATTATGGCCCAACTCTCTAAGAGGAAGGCTCGATTCCCAACAGTGGGAACAAAATGGGCTGATTATGATATCACTAGCTGTGCCCCGCGGTTTGACCCGCGTTGTGATTGGTGATGGATGATGATGAAAAGTCCTCCCTCGGGATATAACCTATCTCCTTGCCAAATTTCATCGAAATCGGTAAAGTCGTTCGCGCGTGATGCGATGACGAAGGGAAATAACTATTAAGATTTGTAAAGCAGTAACGCCTGCTAGGCGTTACTGCCGTCAGAATATGTCCATAAAGTATTTTATAACGTTAATGTATGGTTTACATGTCTAACCGCATCAGAACTAAGGATATGTAAGTATTATTTATCTACATGGTATTACAGTATCACGTATAATCCAGTATTAGTATTGCAAGCACACGAAATGAATTGTACTTTGTATTACTCAACAGTAGCAGGCAGCATCGAAATCATTATTCCATTCATACAATGCTTGATGATTGTCTATCTTAATGTTGGGGTGTTAAGTTTTATACTCGAACAAAATTGTTCTTGTACCGTCGCCTGGCGATCTAGATTTCGTAGGCTTGTATGAAAGGTAAAGACAGTAAGGGCATGTACAGGTGTGATTTTAAATGCACCTTTTGTCTATGGGTTTCTGAATCACCGAAGTAGGACCTACAGATACTGGTAGCGAATGTTCTGGTTGAGATTGCTACCGTCAATGACTGTCGTGGGGCTAATTAACAGGTATTGTCGTTTACGGACGCACTAATTGACCGAACGACCAAAGCGAGCGATGCGTGACTGCTTTAACTAGCCAAATTGACTTTCATCTGTCCGTATGTTTGTTACGTTGTATGTTGGTCCTCATTTTCAGGGGTACTACTCCCACACACTACACTACAATCAGGACCGTTTCGTTACAAGCTTACAATAATCATACTTACTCTCGTACTACCACCGACACAAAATTGACGAACAATATTACTTCAATATTATTTACGGCGTGTTCCTCTTTGAGCTGAAATCGATCCTAATGGTGCGTTCCAGTAATCCCCGTCAATTCTTTCGACTGTTTGCCCCGGATTGAAGTGTCCTTTAGGATCAATCGCTACCGTCTTCTTAAAGAGTTAAATGACATGTTTTCAACCTCTGAAAACTTAAAAAAATATTTTTAATACAGTTGCTCAAAAAGTGGCGTGTTGCAGGGACGTATACCGTTCGGGATGTGGGCTATTACATACTCGTGCTTTTTTTTACCTTTCCCGAACTCGTGCGTTCTCTTTTCCAACTGTCAAAATAATGTCTATTAAAAAGAAAAACCAACCATGAAGTATTTACAAAAAAAAATTCGTAGAAGTTTTTATGATTCATGCAAATACGTATATTTCTAAAAAGAAGCTACTAATTTGTTTCAATATCAGATTTAATGATTTGATTGAATGAGTTAGGTTAGGTTTCATTTCATTTCGTCTCATTAAATTTCATTTTCATTTCATATCAATAAAAAAATTCTACTGAAGACTTGGCTGTATGGGCATAGTTCCCTTTGCCTACCAGAATGGGTGAAGAAAAAAAAATCTCTGTTTATATTCTACGGTTGGCGCCATTTTCCAGAAATTTTCTTTGCGAGTTTATTTTATTAAATTGCTTCATTTTTTTGCAACTGTATTAACAATAGTCGTTCAGTACACGTGCGGAACCGTGATTGCAACTTGTTCAGACTGTCAACATAGACATTTGTCGGAACTCTTTGCAATGACAGCCTTTGTGACAGACTTGTAATGAAATATACTATATTCATCGTCTGTCTAAAAACGCATCGATTTCCATACATTTAGTTTAATATTTAGAGGAAGTTTGCCGCGGCGCCATTTACCAACCGATTTTGATAAAGTTTGGTACACACCTTAGGTACCTGACTTTAAAAAGGACTTTCGAAATGAGCATAATAATTGGTCAAGTGGTTGCCGAGATAATAGGTTGTGAAGGTTAAAAAGAATATTTGGTACCAACAACATAAACAATTTTAGGAAAATTTGTCAAGGTCTTGTGGAAATATCGCGAGGTCTTCGAACTAGTTATCTTGCTACTAGTTATCTTTAGAAAAATGCAAACATAAATTTATAATTTAATATCAAGAACTGCTCAGTTCTCATACTGCATTTATCTGTACATTATGATCAAGCGCCTTATAGAGATTTAAAGCTAAGACTCTAGGCTAGCTCTGACATTTGATATAATCCGCGTCTACAACGACGATGTCGTGATATGGAATCAAATACAGCTACTAGAAATTCAAAGGTTGTATATCAGGACAAAGAAAATTGCATTGCAGTAGCTTGTCAAGTGCCAAGTCAAGATTAAACATCAGAATGTGGATGGTAGAGACAGTTTCAGAAAATATACACATCTATGGCCTTACCTATATAAACGCTGCAGAAATTTAGATAACGTCATTTAGTAAGGCGTACAACAATTTTGCTGTGTGCAATACTAAATAACGTCAATTAAAGTCAAGCAGCGTTAAGGCACCTAATGTTGACGCCTTAATGTCTCAAACTCCGGTTCGGTTTCAAAATCAACCTAGAGTTGTAACTCGTGCTCTAAAATATCAAATACTCCAGATTGTATCAGAGTTCCAATATAAGGCCCGTTTCCAGAAGTATGCTCAGAATAACTGAATCATTCCTTAGTGCAGATGTGAGCAAGTTTTGTAAGGCAAACCTTCATTCACGTTGAGATTGACAACGAAAGTAATTCTGAAATACGTTTAAATTTCTCAAGTACGACTATGATATTTGACTTTTGCGCGTAGCGTTGAGCGTAGATTCGTGCGATCTCTACTCATGTAAAGGTGGCGTGTGACTGGCGACGACACCGTAGACGTTCGCGTTATGCTCATGTCGCTAATATAAACATTATAATGGCGATTTGTGATCTCGTACGCTGACGCGCGGCGTATAGCGGAATCTTACACTTCACAACTTTCCCTGTGAAGACGTGACGTAAGCATTGCCAGGGAGGTGTTCGCAGAGTGCAAACATCTGAAGGAAAACTGTTCCGAGTGAAGGTTCTTGTACATGTTTGAAACTATCGCACGACGCTACGAGCTACACAGTGCGCATCGCGCCTTTTGTGCGCTTTACAATTGTAAGCTGCCTTATATCTTTCCGTTTTGTGTTACAGTTACGTAAGCGCCTTACCGTGATTTAGAACTTAGTCTTTACAAGATAATCCTACGTCGATGTAGGTAATCCCCGATGATTAGCTTGTTATTATGACAACATCTACTATTGCTTAACTGTAAATGTAAGGCTTCCAGACTTACAATGGAGTGAAAATGGAATTGTAATATTCCTTATAAGAGCTAGCGATGTATTAAGGGCGTTAGAAATGAGCAATAGATTAAGAACCAATCATATTTGGAATGCCGTGATCGAAATAACCAAGATTCGACAGTTTTGATGTTATGGTGACGCTTTTAGATTTAACCCATTGCGTCCCAGAGACGTATATATACGTCAAATTCATTCATAAATCTTTTATTTAAATTATCACGGTATAGGAAGGATTAAACTTAAACTTCGGCAGGGTCTGCTGATGAGCATGGAAAAGACAATTGGATCTTAGTGATGGATATGGTCTGTTGTCGAGTTTTGACGTTATAGTATCGTGTTAAGGGGCCTATCAGCTATCATGCCGCTCATTTAGGTGAACTGTTTGAACATTGTTTTCCTCAAAGGTGATCGCATAATGTTGTCTCTGGCATTCTAAGAATTTGCTATAACACCAGCACCATCTTTCAAACAAAAAAGAATTTTGAAAGTCAGTTCACGCTATTGAGAGTTATTAGGTAACAAACATAAAAAAATACTGTCGAATTGAGTACCTCCTCCTTTTTGGAAGTCTGTAGAAAATACAGTCGAATTGAGTAACTCCTCCTTTTTGGAAGTCGGTAGAAAAGGCATTATGTAGGCCAGCGAGCGAAACCGCCAATGAATGAGCTAGATTCAAGTAAACATTATCATTGACCTTTAAACCGTTTACAAAGCGTACGTCAGACAGACGCTCGGGTCGTTAAATTATATCCAAATTAGTCGACTAATTATCAGATTAGTTCGTGCTATTGATACGAAACCGTCATATTATATTTACACATCTAAAACTTGGATTGTCTATTGGCGAATGTAAATCGCTTCAGTGTTTCCCGTTAAAGTGTGTGTATAAAGCCATCTGTATGTATTACATACACACTAACCTTTCTTAATGCGCGGAAAATGTTGGTGTCTATTTTACTATATAGGTACAAGTGTTTAAACATGTTTGGCATAACGTTGAACATACGAAATCGCGTGGTGAATGGTGTCGTCTGCTTCCTTACTTAAGTCTGCTAACTAGTCAGCCCCAAGAATTGTTCATTTATTTTTTTTGAATTTTCGGTATTTCGCCCGTTTACCATTAAACCCCGTTGGTAAAACATATGTTTTTATTTACTTGATTTTGCATACCTACTTTGCAAAGCGTCCAATCCAGGTATATAATAGTGCGAAATTTATTATTTATGTCTTCTTGTAATAATGACTATTATTTAAAGAAGTGGTTACTGATCGACAGATGGTTTCAGTGACTCTTCGAACTCCATAACAGGAAAAACTTTGGAATGCGATGTATACCATGTATTGTTTGGTTTGAGCAATTAATTTTTAGGTTCAAAATATCCTGTTTATATGTTACTATCTAACTCGTACGGTTTCATCCGCGTGGATGATGAAAAGTATCCTATACAGTATCTATCCAGTACCTCATCTATCTACCTGCCAAACCTCATTCCTTCTTCTTATCGAATCCTGTCAGCCATTCTGGAGTAATACACCTATATACCGTAATAGATAAGTGAATTCGCAGCGTATTCTCAGTATTTAATTCATTGCTACCAGAAACCCAGAACTTAAATGTAGAGTTATGCGTGCATGGGCCGAGTTCTATTTTTGAGGAGTGTCATTTTCCATGTCTTTTTACTTGCTACAGGGCCCTTCACTTAGGATTGCCAGATGAAAAAGTCAAAAGTCCGGAGAAAAGGCCAAACGATGAATATTCTCTCCAATGTAGCATTATAAAAATCAATAATTAAAGCAACAACCTTACTTAATCCTTTGAGTACCATTGACGTAAATGTACGTGCGCTTCATTCATAAATCTTTTGTTTTAATCCATCATGAGCGAGTCACCTAAAACGCTTTTAGCCTTTGTAGCAAAACGCGAATGTCTATAAAGTAATATACCTGCTAAGTTAAATACATTAATCTCATATTGCCTAAGACTTGAAATACCTAAGACGCAAAATGCGTAAATGTCAATATACTTTAAACTCAGTTTACCTAAGTTGCACAGTGTTTAAAACGCAATTTGCCTTTATAGCCAAATTCTCATAAATAGCCAAACTACTCATGTTGCTTATACCATATAGGTACCATACCCATTTTTTCTGTGTTTGTAATACTCCTATTACCAACCGGAAAACCGGTTAATGTAATGTTCGTGTATTTGGCAAACAATTACCATGTGTGGATAGTTTATATGACAAAGTATTGGCGTTATATGCTAATTTGATAAATAAGGCCAAATACCAATACGCATTACCGTGCGCTTGTCGCTTTTTCGAGGCACATCAAATATGCAAATATGCAAATAAATCGTCGACACATTAGCCATATTCAACAGCGTACTCGCCGTATTCCTGTACGGACGTGCAGTATTTTTATGTCTGTGTTGTGAGGGAGAATTGGAATAACTACTGAAAATGAATTGGGACAATGAAACAAATATTTGCATATTTGTATGAACGTCATATACACCCTATTTGTATAATTACAAAAAAAAACAGCACTATATGCTGCTGGTACTTGATACATACATGGGAAGAAAATTTAAAACTACTTTAAAAAAAAAACCCACATAATCATCAATATTTGGTCAAACGTCTAGATTGATTCACACCTACAAATTTTATTCTAGGCATTTCCACTATTCATTAAGATATACTACATGCGCGCGGTTTATGCATGAAACTTAACACCCCTACATAGAAATGTATCATTCATAACATTCGGCAAACTCGCGTCCTAGCTCGTTAGACCTGGCCACCGGACCAACCCCGCACCCTCCGCCCTGCCACCGCGCGGCCTTTGTTTCTTCCGAAAACGAACGAACGAAAGCCGAAAGTCGACAATCTCTTTCACACCGAACGCTCGGGTGGGGGGTGTAAGAAAGAGTAAGAGAGATATTTTTTCACTGACGCGAATCATGTGTTTTCATTAATAAGTTGTACATAGGCATGTAGTATTTTTGTTAAGATGGTGTCCATACTTTTAGATGGAATTTTCGAAAACTTTAACAATTAATAATTATTTCACTGTGAAGTAATAAAAATTTTTGACTACATAATATAAATATCTACAATGTATTAACACTTTTGTACCGCACATTTTTTTTTTGGTAATTATACAAATAGGGTGTATTTTGGCAAATATAACAAACACCCAATAGTGAATACATAAAGCCGGTGAAGCGCCACCATAAACCTCACCACGTAGGAGGGGGTTAAAAAGTTAGTAAATCACTTGATTATTGGGCGACCCCCAAGACGTTTAGCAGTGTGGGTAATTTGATAAACTATGTTGTGCATTTTAGGCATACTGCTACTTAGTCTTATTAAGGTTGAGGTAAATAGCTAAGCAGGCATAACGCATTTCAGGTCTTTTGCTACTAGGACCTTAAGCGATGTAGGTAATTTACAAATCAGATATTATGCGTTTTAGGTAATAAGCTACTTTGACCTTTTGATTTTTAAATGACTCGCTAATAAGGGGTTTTAATTATCAGGGTGTATGAAGGGTTAAAACGGTATCTTCACGCGCTACTTAAATATGATAAATCTGATCAAGTACTACTTGGAAAAATAAGTGTTGATTTTAATTTTGAAATTATTACCAAATAAGTGTTGATTACCAATTACTAAAATAGTGAGGAATATTATTTTTAGTGTTTTTACTTACGAGATCATTAAAAAGTACTGTATTTATTGAAAACTCTGAAAAGCCTGAGATTTCCTGACATTTACAAAATCCGGCCGCAATCCTAAGAAGAGTCTTAAAATCCGGAATGACAGTACTAAGCACTTTTATAACAGAGAAAGAGGACAGACAGATATGTCTGCTCTTAATTCATCCAGCCACCCGCATTCTCCAGTCGTCCCGCGATCATGGCGATGGCAACAGTGTCGAAATATCGGGAGCTCATGAAAATAAATACCACGGTTTTCATCCCGTAAGTAGCAATATGTCAGTACAAATTCTGAGATATGGTAACCCTACCTTCACTCGACTCCCTACCGCATGGAGGCAGAATATCTTGTACTGCATCGGTATCAACCAAGACAACCTTGTGTTGAATGGCCTTGTTCTCAAGCACGTCTCCACAGCGGTAACATTGCTAATATCCAATATGTACATTGAACGGCAACATTTCTTAGCTCCGCTTCCCCGAAGACATATATTGGACAGTAATTGACAGTTTGACGGATGTTCCAATATTTCGTTGCCATAGTACGTGCCCTTTGAAATACGATCGGGGAATATCGTGGGCTGATATGAAACGTATTACTTGCGTTGAATAAAGTTTGTTTGAAGGTGAAGCAAAGGTGAAAGATGATTGATATCTGCTGAGATATTTCAAGAAAAATCATCTTTGGAGCTTTATTTTTAAAGGATTTTTAGGTTCTAGTTGCACACGTTTGTTTTATGTCTAGACAGGATAATATTAGTTCAAACTCTTGGTCTAATAATGTCAAAGATCGTCTTGTTTTAACACGATGATGGTCACCGCACTTAAAACTCTAGGAATAGGTAAATTTAGTCGCAGATACGGAGATGTCAAAGTAATGAAGTTCTTAATACTCTACCCCTGAATGGGTGGGCAAATGTAATTTTATAGTGGTTTATTGTCCACTTTCACATATTCTTATCGGGGCTGTCTCTTATTAAAGAGTTATATGATTGAGGTACTCTCCTTTCTTATAAAGACAACAGTATTTACTATAATCTACCACGGTGTAGTTTGGAGTAACGGATAGGCCCAGACCAGCACGGACAAAACCGTCTAGGCCAAACGGCCACTAAAACTGATGATGACGACGCAAGTTGCCTTCCGAAGCTTTGACTCGTTCACAAAAGTGCCACTTATCTCTTCACTCACCTGATTATTGACATGAAAAGTATCTCGAGGTTTATGCCAGTATTCTAATAGAAAGGAGCTCTGTTGTGCATCTTGATTTGAGGTAATTAAGGCTGATATAGTCCGTTCACAATAAGTTGTCCCATGGGTGCAAACAAAAATGTGTTTAATGCGATTGGGATAAGGATAAACGACATACTTCTAGAGTGCTTCTTATAATGAACGGTCTGTGGCCCGAGCACAAACATTTGCTACAGTGTAACGTTATCGTATCGTTGACGTATACAGCACAAACTATGAATTATCTGTGCCACAGTTGTACTAGATAAATGACAGTTTGTACTGTATACGTCAACGGTACGATAACTTTACACTTTAGCAAAAGTTCGTGCTCGGGCCACTGTTGATTATATGTTGATTATATAAGTGCTCATATGCTTTAGTGTGTGTGTGTGTGTGTGTGTGTGTGTGTGTGTGTGTGTGTGTGTGTGTGTGTGTGTGTGTGTGTGTGTGTGTGTGTGTGTGTGTGTGTGTGTGTGTGTGCGTGTGTGTGCGTGTCGTTTAGCGTTACAGGTTAAATAACATACTTTCTACGTCGTCATATTCCAATAGGCTCAGCCATGCAAGTGTATATTTTTTAAGTTTATTATTGGAGTACTCTTTTACGTTACATTCACGATCTAATTTATTAAGCTTATTGTACAATTGAGGAGCTGCGTAATCAAAATGTCTTTTAGCGAATTTGCTGCGAGTACTTGTCACTGGACAACGGTCAATGCGTTTGTTTGATGTGGGTAAAATGTTTATTGTAGTATTTGACTTGACTAAGAGTGTAAATGCTATACACAAACGGTGGGATGGGAAAGTTAGGAAACGTGGAAGGGAAACGTTGACGAGGCCGGTCCCCGACCAGGTAGTGTCCAACTGAAAGATACACTAACGTCCCGATTTTACGCCGCGGTGGAGATGGCCACAGACCGAAGCCGATGGTGACAGTTCGTCAGATAAATCTATCTATACATATAATAAAAATGTAACGGATCGCTGTCTGTCCATGGAAAATATATACGAGAAAAAATATTATTGCGACTTATATAAACAAAATTAGAATAAAAAAAGGATTGTTAGAATTTTTGTCGTTTCTCTGTTTGTCTGTATGTTTGTGCACGCTAATCTGAGAAAAGGCTTCTTTGATATAAACATGGTTTTCTCTAATATATTGTGGTAAACTTCACTTAAAGTATAGTGTTTCTTTCATGTCAATCAGTTGATGAATAAAAAAACGATATTTAAAGAATAACTCTCTCTCCGCTACACCAAGACCAAGCGAGCCCAGCCGCTGGCGGGACAACTAGTATTATATAATTTATTACTCAGATCTGGACTCAAGCCTATATTCACTTCTGAGTGTACTTCCAGAATACAACGCATAAAAGATGCCAGTTGCCTTAAGAACTATGCTTGCCTTGGTGCTGTTCATTATATTCTTCCTCTGTTCTCGTATTCTTTGGTGCTATAACAAAGTGTTGTATTGTCGACAGCGATGGTCGCAGGTGGTCGGTCGCGTCGCTGCCGTCCTCTGGCTACGGAACCACGCCGGGCAGCTCCAGTCTATCAGTAAGTACCACATTCTGTTACCTACTGCTAATTAATTTTTTTATAAGTACAAAAACATTCGCGGAAGCTAATTCTAGTAAATGTTCGGCTTTGCCCGGCCTTCTTCAGGATCTTACGTACGTTACGTGCTTGCCGTTGGCTTAAAGAAAGTTCCCGGACGTAGCCGAAGCAATTGTCGACAATTGTTGCGGATTATTTGTTCTAAATAATATCTACTATTTAAAAACCAAGTACTTCCTGAACCTGAAATGTTTGTGTAAACATTATTTTCCGAGACATAACGTGAGTCTATGCGTTATAAATCATCATCATTCTACCAATGTAATATGTCAACAAGTACAATTTGAAAATTTTTATACCGACTTCCATTCTATTCAGTTTTTGGAGTGTAACTCAAAAACTAAAGGACAGAATTTTTGAAATTTAAATGGGACCACACGGGAAGCACCAGATATCAAACAAAAATTGAAATTTTGAGTATCGGTTCACCCTGTCGAAAGTTATGAGGTAACAAATAAAATACAGTCGTATTGAGTACCTCCTCCTTTTTGAAAGTCGGTAGAAAATGCAGACAAATCGGTTCAGTTGTTTTGGCGTGCAAGAACAAACATCAGCCGTCAACATTTATATGTAGTTACAGCAAAAAAAAATCACCAATATGCACAAATTAGCTGTAAACAACGTGAGTGTGTCACGTCCATTGGTGTCACCGCAAATACATATTGTCAACAAATACATGTTACCGGATATACAATAATGATTCATATACTACTAGGAATAAGTGCATTAGTCAATTGCATTTGGTTCGCGTGTCAATGAGGAAACACATATTATACATATACCTAGCCGCGCTCTGTTACCCGCGGGGTGATGGTTTTTTTTAATATAATTGTTTAACCAAGTGACTCCCTGTTGCCTGATGAAAGCGAAGATGGAATCTAGAAGCGATGACCATTAGTGCAGCCGTAAGCTGCGTTAATCACCACCGCTATGTTTTTTTTTAATCTGGTAAACAAGCATTTGACCACAGTTTCACCTGATGATTATCTGAGAGATGCTTTTTCACGCTCCGCTTGAAAGACCCAGGGTCATAGCTGGAAGATGGTGATGACGATGTTACTCAGGCATAATGTATCATTCGGCCGGGGAAAGAATTTTTAAAATCGGTCTAGTTTTTAGTTTATTCGTTACTAATATACGAAAATACAAATATTTCTTCTATATAATGTACTAGTTGCGCCCCGCAGTTTCACCGGCGTGGTGATGGAGATGAAAAGTATCCTATGTGTTAATCCAGTGCCTTATCTACCTCCATACCATATTTCATCAAAATTAGCCCCGCCGTTTGAGCGTGAAAAAGTAACAAACATCCATACATACAAACTTTGGCGTTTACAATATTAGTAGAAGGAATAGAGTAGCACGAAACAGAGGTGACAATGTGAAGTTTTTTTGTACTTACATAAAAACTTAATTAACATTTTATTGTGTATTATATATGTTCCGTGGATTTGTTTTTACTGATGGCGAAAGCTGCATCAAAATACGTTCTGTCATTTAGGAGTAAACGGATTTACAGACAGACAAACGCGAAAGCGACTTTATTGTATACAATGGCCTTTATTAATAAACGTTGCGTAAACATAGATTAGGCGTAACATGCTTTGTCTTGCTTTCACGCGTGACATTTACTGCAAGCGAAAAATTGACAGATAGATGTTTTAACTACTCCGGGTTTACTACAAGTTTATTAATAAGGCCGTATGTGTATATATTGAAAGGATGTAATATATACTGGAAAACATCCATAAATTAAATTAATCTACCTTTATTTAGACGAAATTAAAGTACAAATTTACTTAATACCTACTAGTTGACCCGCCCCGCCAGCGGCTACGCTCGCTTGGTCTTGGTGTAGTGGCGAGAGAGTTATTCTTTAAATTGAATTAGCTTTTTATTTATATACTGCTACTTAGATACAAACAAATACTATACTATAAATATATAAATACAAATACAAACACTAATTGATAATGAAGCTTACCACAATATATTAGTGAAATCACATCTAAATCGGATAAGGCGTTTCTGAGATAAGCGCGCACAAACGAACAGACAGATAAACATAAAATCAGACAAATTAAAATCATCTTTTTTCATTCTATTTTCGTTTGTTTAACTCTCAATGATATTTTTCTCATATACGAGTATCTTCCATGTACAGGCAGCAATAAGTTAAATTTTTTTTCTACAGACTTCCAAAAAAAAGGAGGAGGTACTCAATCCGACTGTATTTTTTTATGTTTGTTACCTCATAACTGTCGACTGCGTGAACCGATTCTCAAAATTCCTTTTTATGTTTGAAAGCTGGTGCTTCCTTTGTGGTCCTGTGTGGATTTAAATTTCATTTAATTTGGTCCAGTTGTTTTTGAGTTACACTCTAATAACTGAATAGAATAGAAGTAAGTATTAAATTTTTCAAATTGTACTTGTTATATGTATAGATTAGTCACTGCCGACTTGAGTACTTGAGTTGGAAAAAAAACAGTTTCTTTAAAAATGATTTTTGAATGTTATTATTTATATTTGTGTTGCTTTTTACCTTTATGTAACTAGACTTCACTTGCAAACAATAAATGTTTATCCTTTATGATTCGGAAAGCCCAACAGATTAAAACATGACTGAACAAATTTTCGGAATTAAACGACATACTCATATATTTACCTAGCCCACTTTAAATCGCTGGAATACATAGTATAGAGATCTATATGCAATTTTATTTCTAGTGTGCTAAAACACATTATACTTTAGCAGTAATCTTATCCATATCTTTTAAATGTCATCCAAGAAATTCAAGTTTTTATCAAGACTGCATCAATACATAAACAACAGTCATTTGTTAGAATAAATGCTTTGTTTTTGTTGAAATTGTAGTCTCGTACAATGCTCCTTCTATTGAGAGTCTATCGTTGGCAATGGAAATGTAATGGCCCGTGTACAAAAGCCACAAAGCAACACTCATAAAAAAAAGTCTAGAGAATCGACTTTTTTAACCGCCTGTAAAAAAGGAGGTCGACTGTATGTTTTTTGTGTAAGTCGGTGACGACTTCTCCTAAATTTGTGAACAGACTCTCAAAATTCTTTTTTGTTTGGTAGAGTATACTTCAGAGATAGTTCTATTTTAATTTCATCAACTTCGGTCCAGCAGTTTTTGAGTTACACTCCAATAACTGAAAAGTGTTTCGACTATTTTGATGATATCGTAATTGACGATGAATGACAATCGAACCCGTAATTAGCAAGGGTCACTAAAAATGGTGTTTATTTTTTACCAACAATAGACCGACTTTAACACCTAAAAGTGTGAAATAACTTGTCGAAGTCGGTACCATGCGTACAATATCGTGATAAAAGGTACTCTTAAACTATCATGGTACCGACTTCAACAAGTTATTTCACGCTTTTCGGTGTTGAAGTCGGTTCCATTTTTTGTTGAACATACTTTGGGTATGTATATAGTTTTAGAAAAATAGCCTAAAGTCACAGAATTGAAAAAGTATTTAGAACGTCACTGGTGAGGTGCGGTGACACACATTCTCATACAGCCCGCGGCATGTAATTCTAGCGCTGAGCGAAATGTGGAGAGATAGCTGCGCATGGGTACAGTCGCGCACATGTGACAGAGAGGGACAAGAGTCCCTCGTCTTCGATGTGTCAGAGAGAGACATGAGTCCTTCGTCCCTCTAGCCCCCCTGTGATACCCAATCTTTGACTTCTGCGCAATAACGGTCAGCGCTAGAGTTACATGCCCCGGGTTGTACCTACCTATGATTTCAAATACGAACAGCCACTCCCACTCGTATAGAAATGACGCGGGGACTATTTCGACGCTTTTATTTCTTACATGTTGGTTAACTAAATGAATATAGTGTAGGTATATTTGTTTGTAAAAAAGATCAAGGATGTTTTTATCCGTTTTGATACTTTAAAATATAGGGCGTCAATATTGAATTAGTAAAAAGTAGAATTGGATAAGAACGCCATCTAGGTGTTATATTTTTCACTAAATCTATGATTCTATTCATAATAAGCCTATTATTTCCACTGCTGGAACTTGAGCCTTTCTCTCACAGAGAGGAGTTGGGCCATAATCCACCACGCGTGATCAGTGCGGCTTATTGGATAGGCTAGTGGCCAACCCATATCTAAATTTTCAGTCCGCACGAATACCTTCGACATAGCCTAACGACTGTTGTCCTATGACAAACAACCGCGACCGACGGCTTAATCCTTCCTATACCGTGATAATAAAAACAAAAGATTTATGAATGAAACTGACGTATATATACGTCTCTGGGACGCAAAGGGTTAACGTGCCTTAAGCACGGAAGCGCTCAGTTGAATAATGCCACTAGTACACACCCATCCAACTCCTGACCGCAGCAAGTGTTGCTTAACATTGTTGATCGGTTAAGATCGCCAAGTCAAGATCCGCTGTGAGCGCTTGTCATGTTTTCTCTGTTTTTATGTGACTCCAAAAACTTTTTATTTTCAAAATATTTATATAATATTTTATTTTATTGTCTAATATTAAGTCATAAATGTGGTGTCTCAATAAAGTGTTACCTATCTATCTATCTACCTATTATTTCGAACTTAACCGTGATTTCAAGGTAATTACTAATTATCTTAAAATTAATGTCACCTACATATATCGGGATCGGATGCATCCCTAGTAGATACTTTTTAAAATAATAAAACGGGATTAAGGCTGAGCGCAGACTTGAGTCACGATAGTTTTAAGACAGACTATTGCTTTACAAAAATTATGAAGACGCGCGCACACTTCAAACAAAACGTCTCATAGACAAAATTGTCTAATAGTCAAAACAGTTTCGTTTTAGATGTGCGACATGTCATAGGCAAAACAATTTGGTTTTAGTTTTAAGACAGACTTGTCTAAGTGAGGAAAGTCTTAAAACTGTCGTGACTCCAATGTGCGCTCAGCCTAACGTGAGAGGTACGCGTTGTCGATATCCTATCTGAGGCCTACCAGTGTTATCTCTCTCGCGCCCTGATTTTCCAAGGAGTGTATGATAATGTGCGACGCCCTCTCTCTGTTGCAGTCGCAATGCTCGTCGCAGGAGCGACTGCTGGCGGTGCAGGCGACGTGCGAGCCGCAGCCGCGGGCGCCGTGTCCCCACTGCCACCAGCACCAGAACTCACTCAAGTAAACCTGCACACGACTATTATGTATCTCAGTTGCAATCAAATGTGAATTGAAATCTAAAAAGCCGGCCAAGTGCAGGTCGGACTCGCGCACTAAGTGTTCCATACCATTATCTATAAATCTTCCTGATACAACAGACACGATTTTTTGCCATTTTTATAGATAATGGTAAGGAACCCTTCGTCTGCGAGTCCGACTCGCATTTGGCAGGTTTTTTAGTATTTGTTGTTATAGCCGCAACAGAAATCTGTGAAAATTTTAAGTGTCACTATCACGGTTCGTGAGATACAGCCTGGTGACAGACGAACCGACCGACAGATACGGATAGCGGTGTCTTAGTAATAGGGTCCCGTTTTACCCTTTGGGTACCGAACCCTAAAAAACGGCGGCTTTAGGTCATTTTTGTCAGCTCCAATCATCAACTTACAAACATTTTTGCTTATTGGGGTTGTCAAAACAGACATAAAGCCGCCATTTTTCAAGATTTCAAACAACATTTGATTTTAACTGAGATACGTAATTGCCCTGCAGGTTGTGTTTAGACCTTATCCTTTCTACACTGGGAGTAGTTTTACTTGCTAACTGTTTTCACGTTTCTGATATAAAAATACACGGGGCTATAAAGAAAGCGGGCGGGTTATAAAAATGCGATAACTTTTAAAATAGGTATTGAAGCACAGTTTTAAAATTAAAGCAAAATTAAAGCTCATTTCATTTAAATATAGGTGTGAATCAAAATCATTTTATTTTATAATAGCTATTTTTCACTTGATTTTCATTCCAGAATATAGGATTTTTTTCGCGTTTTATAATTTTGTTTTGCCAATGTCAAACCTTATAACGGCTGTATTAACACCTCGGTGGCAAATACAAATTACTTACTTGTTTTTACGTTTTCGAGAACTGGTGAAAAATGGTAATTAAAAGGAAATAAAAAGGTTTTACTCCTTCATATATTTTAATGAAATATACTTTGCCTTGCACTGAGCTATTGGTTTTGCATTCTTAAGGATTTTTGGGAATGAATGGAGTGTATTGTGTATTCTTGAGAGTTATAGTGACTTTTAGGTGTTAGAGTTGTATTCTTGGCGCGTATTTTGTGTTAATTATTTGTAATTATTTTGTGTTGTGTATATTAGATTAGGGTGACCAATGAAAGACGTAATTAACGATTTAGAAAGATTAATTTATTTGTATCGTTATTTAGCAGAAGAGGTGTGTGTGTGTGTGCGCTCTCTACTGCCGAGTTCTGTCCAGGCGGAACGCAGAGTTGTAACTCACTGAACTATATATAAAAAAATAAGGGCTAAGAAAGATAAATACTCTCATACTACTTACTAGAGTAGGACGGATATATTTTGTCATGCATATTCCAACAGTGTACGTGCTATATTAACGAATATATTTGATTGATTATTGCAGCAGTTCGCAAGGGAGCGGTATGAACAACTGGGCGTCGCTGTCGGATAGCGGTGGTAGCGGTCATGCCGCCGGCCCGCAGAGTCCGGCGCGGCGCGTGCGCAGCCGGAGTCTCAGGTGAATATGCTACAAATGGACTCACACACATACATTTGCATATACGAGTGTGTTGTGCTGGAGACCGATTCCACTAACTCTTTCATATACGTGTATTTGCAAATTATTAGATTTTAGCAAAGGAGATTATAATAAGTATGTTGATTTATATTATCATATAAAGCGCTGCCAGAAACCAAAGATCCATCTAACGCTATGTTTTTCGCCGCACAGTTTAGACGCATAGTTACTAACACAAACTTGAAAATAATTCAGAGCATAGTTAAAACTTAAAAGAAGACATTATCATCTCAGCCGTAGGACGTCCACTGCTGAACATTAGCCTCCCCCAAAATTTTCCAAAAGGACCGGTTGGAAGCGGCCTGCATCCAACGTCGTCCTGCGACCTTTATCAAGTCGTCTGTCCACCGTGTCGGTGGACGATCTACGCTGCGCTTACCGTTCCGTGATCTCCACTCCAGAACCTTCCGGCCCCATCGGCTATAGCAATAGCAATATTTATCTGGCACGTAATTTAATTTAAGAAAAAATCACAAAATGGTCAGGAAAAAAATTGTTTAGAATTTCTCAATATTTTAAACGACAACTACTATATTTCTTGTAATGAGAGAAAAAGTCATTTATTAAAATAAAGATAAATCGAGATTTTTTACCCTTGCGGCTTCTTTTATTTTTAAACAAGTTAAAACTTCGAATAAGTTAAGTTAGCGTGTTTACTGACGCACGCTTGTTCGTCACGGCCGGTGCTTCACCCGCTCAAATACCTAAAAGGTTGCTCTTGGAGGGCCTTAAAATCTTTTACTTTAGTTAATATGTGTAGTCACCCAAACGACTTCAACGGAAGTCCAGCGCTGGTCCAACGACCAGCACAACGCTGAGTTGAGGCCGTTTTGCGACAAATACATTTTTATAGTAGTAATTTATACTTTATTTAAAATATTGCTTGGGTTGCAAATAAATAATTCCAATTCTGATTTTAAATTGCAATCGAATTGTAGTTCAACGGTGACTTTTACACGTTTTCTGCAGCTGCAGTTACGTTTCTGTACATGCCAGCAATCGATCAAAACCTTAATTCTGCTCGACTCGAAACTCGATAGATCATGAGCGTGATGCCAACTCATTCTTATATAGTAGAGTTTAAAATAAAGTATCTAATATATAGTAGTGTTGAAGTTTACAATCCCTATTTGTCTCGAGAAATAGTGGAATGGCTTTTTGGGTAATGATCGAAGGACAACAGGAGTAGAACTGCAGTTGCTGCGGGATAGATTGTTGAACGTTGTGATGTAGTAGAATCGGAATCCTGGAATATAAATGCGCTGTAGTTAAGCTCTCACTAGACGGACTGATGGCATTATTTTCGGTGGTAGTGCCACGCTGTAACCCCAGCCGAATGGGCCGGCACGACCGGAGAAGTACCACACTCCCACATAACACCGACGTGAAGTAACATAGCTCGCTAAGGCGTTTCGTCGGTTTGTGGGATGTTTCGGAAGGCCGATTCTCCTCTTCCTCTCTTCTCCTTCCTCCTACCCCTCCAACCTCACCCCTTCTATCTCTTCAAAATTCAAAATTCAAAATTCAAAAATTATTTATTCAGTTTAGGCATCATAGACACTCTTATGAACGTCAACATTTTTAAATGATTCTACCGCTGTCTTCGGAAAAGAACCACCGCCGAGAAGAAGCAGCAAGAAACTCGTGGGCCATTATTTTTTCAAGTCTTTGTACATTGAGGTTACATATGAGTAGTATTAAAATAACAAATTTATTCAATAGTTGGCTATTAGGCAGAAGTGGAAAGCTTCCAGGCATCTTTGTCTTCTAAGTAGTGACTCAATTTATAATAGGCTTTTTTCATTAGTATATTTTTGACACGTAACTTGAATTTCCCTTCAGTGAGCTCAGTAATGTCTTTCGGGATTTTATTATAGAAACGTACACAATTCCTTCCTTCCTATCATCCTTCCTCAAAGGTCGGCAACGTATCCTCAAAACCTCTGGTATTGCGGATGTCCGTGGACGACGTTATCACTTCCCATCAGGTGAGCCGCTTGCTTGTTTGCCAAACTATCCCAAAAAAAAAAGAGACGCGGGTAGCTGATGGATACATTTGGCAAATAGCCTTTCGTTTGTTTCCATTTAAGAGAAGGAAGTCTTATGTTCAGTGGTGTACATATCGAAATAAGTCTTGATCTGTCTTACCTATTATGAATAATTAGTTGATTATAAAGCTACTTTTCATACTGTTTTAGATTTTTAATAAGACGGAATAATTATTTATCGACTTGGCACTTAGATCCCTGTATATTTTATACCACAAGGGCTCAAAGTTGAAGAAGAAAAATAAAATGAAAAACAATTTAGTTTATTTTTTTTACTACGGCGAATATGTCCTACTACGAAAACATTGTAGATTACGTTTGGTAGCGCGTGTATCCATGAGTGGTATCAAAAAACAGGCTGGAAATATTCTGTTATTTATGACAACAGTATAAGAAAATATACAAAATTATAAAGTCAAGGTCAAAATCATTTATTCAATTTAGGCATCAAAGACGCACTTATGAACGTCAATTTTTCATTATAATGTACTTTAAAGCCTACCGCCGCGTTCCAAAATACATAGAGCCTACCGAGAAGAAACGGCAAGAAACTCGGGGCCATTCTTTTTCTTTAGATGTTTTTACAATGTTTTACTTAAGTACTACAAATATTAGCTCCAGTGTGTTGCCTTACAAAAGAGAACATAATAATGGTATCAGTAGGGCAAGACACGCTACACTTTGACATCTTAGTACACGAGTAGATAGATCCTGGAGTGATCAGTCCCAAGCTGTTTTATCCTCCAACTAATCCGAAATTTTGTAATAACCTTTTTGACAGAGTTTAGTTTTAATAGTAATTTTAAACTTATTAATAGGCAAATCTCGGATAACATTGGGAATTATAATATATATATTCTATTCAATTGTCAAAAAAATAAAACTAAATTGGCCAATAACTCTAAAACTAATGATACGTTTGCTATATATAATTTTTCTTTATTTGAACTGTCATGAGGAACCCTACACGCTGGTAATGGATTATGCACCACACCTTAACATTACAATATTGCGCCACAACCTGTATGTATGTGTATACGGTTACCTTTTCCAGCATTGCGTTGCAGGAAACAACAAGCTTTTATACTATGATTGTGTTGCTCTAATAGTCCAGTAAAATTAAAATAAGGTATGGAAATAATTCTGATTGTTGTAGATTCTTCTGGAACCATGAGAAATCCAGCTACGAGTATCTCTCCGGTTTGCACCTTTTTGGTTTTAGATAATTCTCTCCATTTGTACCATTTCTCATACCTTTCCATGAAAGACAATAATTTAAAAATAATATTATTTTAATCTTTTTTTAAAGGCGTATTCAGTAATTATATTTGAAAATCACTTGGTGAGAAGGTAGACTATAACACTTTATGTATAATGTAAAAATATAGTGGTCACCACTCTTTCCTAAAAGAAGTTATGCAGGGAAAAGGGAAGGTAATTTAAAAGGTGTTACTTGATTTAACCCCTTTCCGGAGGTTCAATTTCGTAGGAATTGAGTTAGACATGATTCTTAAATTATACTTGCTGACCCGCCAGCGGCTTCGCTCGCGTGGGCTCGCGGGATACGGTTAATTACAGTTTTTTAACTTTCCCACGGTAACTCTTTAATTTACCGGGATCAAAATCGTATATGTTGACCAGGGATGTAAGCTACCACCATACAAAATTTCATTTAAATCGGTCCAGTCGTTTCGGAGATAAGCCCGTACGTTATACGACAAGACAGACAAACAGAGAAACAAAAAAAATTATAAAAAATTTGTTCGTTAGTTAAACGTCATAGTTAAACTCCAATATTGCCTAATTTGACTAGATTATAAAACGCTTCTTAATTCTCTAATTCTGCAATCGCACGTACAGAGTGCACATATAGTCTGTAGTACGTTCTCGTTCTTCTCCAGCTCGCCGTCCCGCTCGGGCGGAGGGTCCAGCGGCGGGGGGTCGGGGGCGCGGGACGACGCCGTGTCTGCCATGTCCGCGCTGTTCGCGGCAAGGTTCCCGGCGGCGCAACGTGCGATGGACGACAAGTAAGTACCTGTATAATTGTAGTGTGTATGACAAGGATAACCATATGTTGCTATCTTTGTCCAGTCTTCGTTCACTTTTAAAATGTTGTAGGGAATTCTTTATGTTCGGTAGATAAATTAGATAGAATTTAGAAGCAATTACTGTGTTTTTTAACGTGAATACGTGAACGTCTTTAAATTTGCTACCATACGGGGGCAATCCAAAAACCTAATGATAACAAAATCGGGGGACAGAGTTTGACGTTGTAGTTTCGAATCTATCCTATACATCAAAAATTAAATTATACCACTGGATAGCTAAAGGATTTCATTACTATAAACGGGAACAGTGACGCATCGCGCGGGGTGGAGGGGGAAGCGCCGGCATTTTTAAGTTATTTGTGCTGCGTATCGAGCATAAGTCTAACTTGACTCGGAGAAACGTATTCACGTACAACACACAGCCACACTCCATTTTTATACCTATAACTGTGATAAGGATAACCATATGTTGCTATCTTTATCTAGTCTTCGCTTGCTGCATTCGTTCTATTTTAAAATATTGCAGGGAGTGCTTCTTGTGTAGCAGACAGATTAGAAAGAATTCAGAAGCAATTTCTGTGTTTTTACCTATAACTATAGCGTGTGTGTGATAAGGCTAACCATACATTGCTATCATTGTCTAGTCTTCGTTCTCTTTCAAATTATTGTATTGAGTTCTCGTGCGGTAGATAGATCAGAATGAATTCAGAAGAAATTTCTGTATTTTTTAACCTACAACTGTAGTGATAACTGTGTGTGAAAAGGCTATCGATATGTTGCTATCTTTATCTAGTCTTCGCTTGCTTCGTTCGTTGTATTTTTAAGTAATTTAGAGAATTCTTCTTGTGCGGTGGATAGATTAGAAATAATTCATAAGCGATTTCTGAATGTGTGTGTGTGACAAGGCTAACCATATAATGCTATCTTTATCTAGTCTTAGCTTGCTGCGTTCGTTCTCTATTAAAATATTGTTCTTGTGCGGTACATGTTGATAGATTAGATAGAATTTTGAAGCAATTTCTGTCGTTAATTGTATTTTATTATATTTAAGTGACTCTTGGCTGGTGCTAAGCACTATGCTTGTCCACGACAGCTGCAGTGCCTCTCAATAGTTTTACGTGGCACTGTACTGCGCTCGTCACTAAAAACATTAGTCTTTGATTCTCTTTCGTTCAGAAATTTCATTTGTAACAGCGCCTTTCACACCCTAACTCAGTAATGCTTGTGCACTATTACTTCAGAATATCTGGCCTTTGCGGTGGTACCAACAGGTCTCTTAAACAAGAGGCCTACTGCCTGGTGGATCGGGTTTCAACGCCTCTTACTACTGTTCGGATCACAACGTTGTAGGGAAGATTCTACTCCGTGAAACACGATAGCGCGCCTTTTTCGTATGTGGCTATTTCCTTTCAATCAAATTAGATATTCATTGCAATAAATTATTTCCTATGTTTCAGATTGCGGGCGTTGATTGATGAAGTCACTGAATTAGATAAGAAACCCGACCGGCCGCCTATTGAACGATTTGTACAAAGACAGGTATGTTATACAACGACAAAAATATGTTTTAGATAAACCACCATCATCACACACAAAGCCGTAGACTCGCCGTATTTGGCCAATAATACGATAGTTTTCTTAGAAATCATACTCCGATTTCAAGAATTGCGATGTGTGTGGAGTAAAAAATTCTTACTAAATGCTAAACTGAATTATTTTTAATTAAAATATGCCACTAAAACAATTTAGTAGAAGGCCATTTTGTCAAGTTATAAGAAATGATAGCAAATACAAACTGAATCAAAAACAAAATATAAGGTCCTTACATAATATGAAATTGGCGTTTTTCGTACTGGCCACTTTAATCACGAATTTCTCCTCTTTGGTAAGGAATTCCAAATTCAAATTTGTACAGCTATAGACTCATGTATTTGTGCTTCGATGATCGTCATTCATTTGTTTTTTTTCTTCTGTTTTTTTCTCTTTGCGTCACTCATTTTACAAAATGGAAAACTTAAAATATCGCATTATTTACGAGTACGAGTTCCGCCGTGGCACTAGTGCTGCGGAAACAACTCGAAGGGTGAATGATGTGTATGGCGGTCGTGTTGCAAAAGAAAACACAGTTCGTTTTTGGTTCCAACGTTTTCGTTCTGGAAATTTCGACCTGCAGAACAAGCCCCGTAGACGGCCTGAGACTCAAGTTGATAATGAAGTGTTGAGGGCTATTGTGGAAGCGGATCCATCGCAAACCACGTCCGAGTTAGCTGCAGGCTTCGATGTTAGTGATAAAACTGTGTTAATTCACTTGAAGCAAATTGGGAAGATTAAAAAGCTTGAAAGGTGGGTACCTCACGAATTGACTGAAGCAAATCGGCAAACGCGCGTCGACTGCTGCGTTACATTACTAAACCGGCACAATAATGAAGGTATTTTAAACCGAATCATTACCTGTGATAAAAAATGGGTTCTTTACGATAATCGGAAGCGCTCAGCGCAATGGTTGGATCCTGGCCAGCCAGCCAAATCCTGCCCCATGCGAAAATTAACCCCAAAAAAGTTACTTGTAAGCGTTTGGTGGACTAGTGCCGGTATTGTTCATTACAGTTTTCTCAAATCTGGCCAGACTATTACGGCTGATGTCTATTGTCAGCAATTGCAAACCATGATGGAAAAGCTAGCGGCTAAACAACCTAGGTTGGTCAATCGCTCCACGCCACTGCTGCTTCACGACAACGCTAGACCACACACTGCGCAACAGACGGCTACTAAATTAGAAGAGCTTCAATTGGAAAGTCTAAGACATCCTCCGTACTCCCCGGACCTTGCTCCAACAGATTACCATTTTTTTCGAAATTTGGATAACTTCTTGCAAGGGAAAAAATTCAACTCCGATGGGGCAGTCCAAATCGCCTTCAAAGATTTTATTGATTCCCGTCCGACTGGTTTTTTTAGTAAAAGGATCAATGAACTACCTATAAGATGGCAAAAGTGCATAGAAAATAATGGTTCATACTTTGATTAATTAAATATATTATATTACAAAATATTCGACTTTTTTTTTCCTCCCATACAAAACGCCAATTTCATATGTAAGGACCTAATAGCAATTAATCACAATATGAATATTAAAGTAAAAAACACTCCCTGGTATTCCTCTTCTTTTTGTTTTTTGAAAGGAGAAATACTGTGTGAAGATCATAGTTTTTCTCCCCTTTTCGCCACGGGGGTGACGGAAGGGAGTGTGTGGGGTTCAAATCCACTAATAATCCACGTCAGTTCCTGTCAGATGCCTCCTCAAGACGGGGCTAGATAGTGTCGCGCTGTCCATTTACCATTTCACCCCAACGTAGGCTTCACCACAGCGACCGTGTTAGCCACAGAGTCTCCTGACTCTCCACCAGTGACCCTACTACGAAAGAGGGAAAGTTGGAAGCAACTCTGCCTTCTGAGCTGCTGGTCCCGGGTTCGATCCTTGGACAAGTTCAGCATTCGTGTGCATGAACATGTCTGTTTGACCAGTTTCTGCGTGTGAGTATATGTATATCAGTCATCAGGTTACCATAGTACAAGCTCCGCCTAGTTTAGGACCGGCAGGGCTATTTATGTATCTCAGTTGCAATCAAATAATGATAGAAATAAAAAAAAATGCCGATTCTGTGTTACTTTTGTCAGCTCCAGTCATCAACTTACAATCATTTTTTAACTTACTGGAGTTGACAAAACTGACTTAGAGCCGCCATATTTCAAAATTTCAATTAACATTTGTAACAAACCAAGATACATAACAGCCCTGCTGATGACCTTGTGTGGACTTTTGTAATATAATTTCAAATCACATCATATCTCATTTCATTTAAAAAAATCTTGTATTTTGTATTAAAAACTGTTTTGATACTGACCAGCAATATGAGACTTATGAGAATATGAGATTTATTTGAAAAATTAAAAATAAAATAAGGAAGGACGTCAATAAATAAAAAAAACTGGAGAGAAGATGGATATTGGAGCGGAAAATTCCGATGACAGATTTCGCCCTATTTACATGAGACTATATATCTAGAATAGGGATTGAGCATGATGATGAACAAATGAGATGGAGCAAAGGGGAAACTCTTATTAAAATAAAGTTTTTATATTCACTTGGATTCCTATTTTGGGTGTCGAGCGATGCAAACCGAGGGTATTGATTTGGCGAATACTCAGGCATTCAGTGGACTCCGAATTCAGAACAAGACATTGATGGTATCCCACGCGCTCTTAATCCAGAACTCAACTATCCTTCATAGCCAGAAGTTGACTAGAACCTTTATGTGTGTAACGTGCTGAACGAACTGACCTTTCAGGACTTATAGTGAAATGCGATTCGGCCAGATCATGTATTCTTTATTATTAAAACTTTATTTATTTCTAATGTTCCTTTTTATTTACTAGTTAACTAGCTAGACCTTTTCTAGGTAATCTAATTAGTGTAGGTAATCTATTACATTACACGTTCTCGAGTGGCGACCACGCACCGGAAGGCGTAGTGTAGGCCGGCCCCCCGCTAGGTGGACCGACGACCTCATAAAAACCGCGGGGAATCGCTGGATGCAGGAAGCGAGTAGCCGGTCCAAGTGGCGTTCTTTGGGGGGGGCCTATGTTTAGCAGTGGACGTCTTCCGGCTGATAATGATGATGATGATGATGATGATGACACGTTCTCATATTATATTATTTATTACGATTGTATTTGTTACAGGTGTTGGAAATGGCGCGCGACTGTCTACACAAATCGGAGTCGAAGCAAGTGACGAGCAGCTATTTCTACGACATGGCAGATAGCTTGGATCGGTTACTTGCTGAGGTGAACTATTTAACAACTGAACTATATTTGAATGAGAATAATATTTTGTTGTAGACAAATTACAGAGCACACGTGAGATTCTTATTTGAATCGCATAAATGTTAATTAATTTGAGGTCCATTAAAAGTTTTTTTTTACACTTGGTAGGCTAGTGATTAACCGCTATCTGACTTCTTGGTTAGTGATGATGCGGGCGAAGGCGGTATCAGTGGCTCTCAGGTTGATTTCACCTACACTAAAAGTTCAAACCCGAGAAAGAGGTTGACCCCGTGAATATCTAATTGACGGCGACGGCCGACTTTTGTTACTTATGGTCTAAAGGGCTTTTAGTCGTCCAACGACGATGTTAGTCCCATATGTTCTACTCTTAGATTCACACTTAGCAACTTTATTCTTCTTTATATTCCTTCTAATGTAATAGATACCGTTTGACACTTTAGACAGATTGTAAAATAGGGGTGAGGTCAAAACGGTCGGTAACTACGATATCCGATTCTTAAGAGATCGATATAAGAGGTTTGAGCCTTTTTGTATGGAATATCGACAGGCCGCAGTTTTAGTTTTTTTGAAAACGCGGCGCACGATGAATGTGGATATCTATCATAGTATGGATCTCTATCCAACACACATAGGCAAACAAAATAAAAAATAATGTTATTAAGTGTCTGTAATTACTGTTTAAACGTGTTATTACTATTTATTGAAAGAAAACAGATAGGTACATACTACTACTAAAAGTAATTAAGTATTTCATAGAATTGTATAAGAGATTTAGAAATTGATTATAATTTTACTCAATTCGACATTAGTAGCTCTCAATCCTGGACTTGCAAAAGCTAAAATACATTCGCGACATCAAATCACCCGCATTATTTATTGTATCACCACCACCTATATTCACCAATAAATTCACGAACCTGGGCGTTTAAAGCACGTCCTCTTTTCGACATTATAATCACTTGCTTAGTATTGGATTCCAGTATAAAGATTGCCATAGTAAACGAATTAAAAACACAACATAACACACAAACGGAAAAAAGTACACACCCAGTATTTTTTTTTTATAATGGCGCGACTCTGCAAAGATTATATATAGTTGGCAGCGTTGCCAGATTTGAAAAATCTGCGTATTTTTAAGGATATTTATACACGAACAATTTTCCCTACAAAAATTTATTTAAAATTACATCACCTTAATTTAAATTTAATACTCTTATTATAAAAATAAATTTCATAAGTTAATTACTCTAATCTTTAAAATTTTAATTGATAGTTTGATTTGAATAGCCTTCGAAACTGCTAGAACGATTTAATATAAATTAACCACCATTATAATCTTACCTTAGCCCTCATGAACATAAGCCCATATAGAACCCGTATGAAAACTTCGATAAAGTAACCCAAGGCGTGATTAAATACCCAAACAATCCTTATATCGCGCATGCTGCGGAAATTATTGACAATAGAGCAAAGTGATGTACAGTATTATAGAAGACATTCAAATGTACAAAGAAGTTAGTGATCCCATATGTATAACGATTACAGTTATTACACAATAAGTAGTTTTTGTGTGTTAAAATATGCAATAGTAACGCTGGTACAAATTAGGCCACATTACTCGTATATTGATATTAATCCTTATCTACTCGAATTCTTCACGAATAGAAAGCTACATTATGTCTGAGTAACGTACGCCATCACCACGCGGGTAAAACTGCGGAGCACAGCTAGCTATCAATAATGATTTCTTAGGCTTTCACAATAGTTATCAATAAGTTCGATTATTCGTAATTTTTTACCGATTATTCGTATAAAAGTGAATATGAAGAGTCGCACACACTACGTAAAAAACAAAAAAAGCACCAGATTACGTAACTTTGAAAGGAAGTCATAATTCCATGGTTTTACGATGAAGGTTATTGAAATTGAGCGAGTACAAAGTCATTTCGTCTTGAAGTGTATGAAACGTCAAACGATATCTATTAGATTAGAAGGACTATAGTGATCCTATATACGGATCGATATAGAAACCTAGCTGCGTCGGATGTTAGCGCAGCTAGGATACTTTGGAATATACCCACTTCAAATTGGTTAAGTCCGAAGTGGATAGATAGATCCTCCCTCATACATGCACTTCGGGCACATTCTGTCAAAAAGTGGTATTAGTCATCTTTGACCATAGGTTACAATCAGGGGATCGATTCCACTAATTAAATTGCAATTGAACCGTAGCTGAATGGCGACTTTTAAGCGTTTTCTTATTCTGCTGTCGAAAAACAGTCCAGCTGCAGTTACGTTTCTATTGACGCCAGCGATCGATCAAAAATGTTCTGCTAACTCGATAGATCATGAACGCGTTGTTAACTCATTTTCGTATTATGTTATTTATTAAAAAGTAGCGTTTGTTATGTTTATGTGACGCTGCAATCCACTTTGTCTATAGAAGTAGTAGAATGGCTTTTTGCCAAAGAATCGAACGACAACCATAGTTGAACTGCAGTTGCAGCGATATGTATTGTTGAACGTTGTGGAACAACAGAATTGGCCTCCAGGGCTATTCACTTTTCTCATTAAATGTTTGAAGCTTTTAATATTAAGTAACGTGCCCAGAACGCAATATATGAGCGCTTCAAAAGTTGCCATGTATATTTAACGGGTAAAAAACTTAGAGATCGTTTATAATCTTCAGATTTCTGTGTAATTTGCTGCACGTTCTGTGCGAGATTGCAGTCTAGAGTTACCACCTTGATCTATGTATTCAAAAACCAGTCTGTCTCACGAGTAAGAGCCTTTTAATAATATTATAGTTATCGCCTGTAAATGAACACAAACACTTAGAGAACCGTACTCCTGAGTCTTAATACCTTAATCTTTTCAAAAACTACAAAAGTGAGTTCAATAGATGTATGCCATATCTGTTCCAAGGAAGTTAGGCTAAAAAACTGCTTTCGTCCCACACTGTATGCCTTATTTGGACTTATTTTTAATTTTAACCAAAAAATTCTTATTTCATCCCATTTTTCGGCTCGTTGACTCAAGTTTTTTCTATAGGTAAATTATAATCATTTAAGTATGCCTTTATTTAAAAAAAAACGCAATAAAATATATACAACACTACAGCTACGAGGGCTGCACTAAAAGTATCGGGAATGGAATATTTCCACTGTTATCATATTAAAATCTTTTTAATTGAAATCTCCTTGGTTTTAAAAATCGAATACCATTTTTTATTTAAAAAAAGATTCTAGGTTTTGTCACAAGGTTTTGTCAAACTTGTTTAGTCGTTGAAAAAATGGAATTGACTCGAGAAAATTCAAGAGCGATGATTTATTATGACTTTCAAAGTGGTTTAACACAAAAACAGTGTGTTGACCGGATGATTTCTGCATTTGGTGATGAAGGCCCATCCAGAACCACAATTTATCGCTGGTTTGCTGAATTTCAACGTGGACTTGTTAAGCTCTGTGATGATCCCCGTCAAGGTCGTCCAAAAACTGCAGTCACCCAAGAAAACGTTGATGCTGTCCGTAAGCTGATTGAGGAAGATCGACATGTGACATACCGCGAAATTCAGGCAACTTTAGACATTGGCATGAGTCAAATACAAATAATGCTCGCGTTACTTGGTGCGTCAGAACTCTCGAAAGATTCCACGCAGGATCCTCAAATGCTGTATACAACATCGTATCAGGTGAAGAATCCTGGATATACACGTATGAACCCGAAACAAAAAACCAGTCACGAGTTTGGGTGTTCGAAAATGAGTTAAAGCCAACAAAAATTGTTCGTTCACGGAGTGTTGCAAAAAAAATGGTGGCCACGTTTGTCTCCAAAACCGGCCATGTTACGACTATTCCTCTTAAGGGACATAGAACGGTTAATGCAGAATGGTATGCTAGCATTTGTTTGCCACAGGTCGTTTCTGAACTCCGTAAAGAGAACTGCAACCGCCGCATCATCCTCCATCACGACAATGCGAGTTCTCACACCGCGCTCAGAACAAAAGAGTTTTTAGAGCAAGAAAACATAGAATTATTAGACCATCCGCCGTACAGCCCCGACCTAAGCGCTAAGTTAAATTTCGCGGAGAATACTTCGAAAAGCAATAAATACATTTTTAAATAGTAATGTTGTGTCACTTCATTGATTCCCGAAATTTTCAGTGCCGCCCTCGTACTACAACGAAAGCATTTAGGCAACCTAAAGGCTATCGAAGCCAGAATATTCTTGATACCTTTATCATAACCGAAATGGCACAAAATGTTCTAGATAGCTCGATAGATAAAGTATGATACGAGATTTACCTCCTTCCGAATGGGATCAGTTAGTTAACAAAACATTTAGAATGTATCTTTCCTTCAAATAAAAGGTGTCTTCTTGCAAAACGATTATTGACAACTCTTGAGAACTGAACCTAAACGTGCATTCATCACAGTTTTAGAAGAAAGTACCGAACACACTCTTGATTCACGCATGTACTTCGATAGAAATTAATAGAATTAAAAATCTTTTGATGCATACGTAAACGAATACTAAATCTTAACTTAAACACGCCGTTATCTAGAAGTTACTTTTTTAATTATTTTCGCTATATCTTTTAATTTGCGGGACCGTGCGCGTAACCTGAACATAATTCCCAAATTGCGAGCTGACGTGATCTCGGCTGTTGAGAGTTAAATAACATTTGATTATTTCAGACGCGAGAAAAGTCAGCGGATGCAGGCGCACAAGTGGCCCCGCTAGTGACGCGGCTGACTCTGGCGATGGCCCGGCCGGCGCGACTACTCGAGTGTCTGGAGTTTGATCCCGAACGGTTCTACCGACTGCTGGAGGCCGCGGAAGGCCACGCCAGGCATTTGCAGGTCAGTAAGTACATTAGGGAAGTAGAAGGCAGCTAAAACTGGCTGCGCACCGGTGGCATACCGAATTTCGACTGGTCACTTAGTTCGATAAAACATAGTTCGACAAGGCATTGCTTCGACAGAACATATAATATATTCGATAAGAATAACTCTCACAGAACGTACGTGGAGTATATAGTCAGAACGATAGGTGCGAGGAGCGTTAGGTTGAATGGTGACCACACAATGCGCGAGGCGAGCGAGCGTAGCGAGCGTGCCGCGGCAGCGGCCAGCCAATCGCCAGAAGTAGGCTATACCTCGATACGGATATAACGCAGCACTTTTGGGATAACATTTTTGTCGAATATTTTTGTCTTGTCGAAGCAATGACTTGTCGAACTATGTTTTTTCGAAGTGAGTAACTTGTCGAAATATTGAACTGTCGAAATTCAGAATGACACCTTTCGCGCACGCATATGTCCGATGAGTCAAGTAGAAATGTGACGTATCTGACATAAATGCTTCATTACCTCAGTTGGTAGCGACCTTGCCTCGGAAGCGCGGAGCCCAAGGTTAGATCCCTGGCATGATTTTGTCAGGGATGTTGTAATTGTTATTGTGTTCATGATTTCATGACACAGGAAATCTTAGTGCGATGGTTTGAGCGTTGTAAACTTATTATATCTATGGTTATATGGTTATCGATAAATATGGGGTTATTTTGTTACAATCGAAATGTTACCACTTGTATTATTTGTATTATCTGTTCTATCTATTGTAATTATCTGTGTCTGCGCACGTAAAAGCTAGTCATGCAGATAATTTAGACATTGAAAAATTCAATAATTGATGGAGATTATAGTAGTTTAAAATCTCTGGAACGTACAGAAATTATAAACGTTGTTCAAAAAGAAAAATCAGTTATGACTGATACCTTTTTAAACAATATTACTACCAAAGTCAGTTACTACAATCTTTGACCGTAGATGTCATTCATTTATTCATTCATGACGTCTTCGCGCCTTCTAGTAAGATGAACAATAATAACTATTAGATCGTGCCCGACGTGTACTTAGTTCGTGTGAGAAGTAGTTTCAGCTTTGAACATTGGCCTCAGAATTTAATGATTCATAGTGACTGGCGCAGTCGGTAGGATTATTTAAGTGAAGTACAAGAGTTTATCATTAAAAAAATCTTTATACTGGCACAGTTGAGCCAAAGATTATATAGATAGCCAAACATTGAGCAAAAGACGTAAAAATTCGTCTCTGCACGTAAAAAGTAACATTTTTTAATATGAAAAACGGGAATCACTCACATAAATAAGTCAGATGTTTCCAACTATAGTTTCAACCATTCCGGTGGTCTTTTGTCAAGGAGAGTGCAGAACGCTAGCGGTTTTGTCTCGCCTCGCATTGAAAATTAAATGTGTATAAACCACATAGTTATATTATATTAACGGGGCTTAATCGCGTTAGTAATAGTATTTATTTACCTCGACGTTTCGATCAAGTTGCATTGATCGTGGTCACGAGCGGACTGAAGAGGCGGGTGTCATTGTCTTGAAGTATGTAGATACTTTTTAATATACCCCCAACAGTTGTTATAAAAAGTCATTGTCCCGACACACGTGTATAAACCACGTTAGTTTTCGTAATAAATGTACAAAGTATATATAATATTTCTCTTTGTGTTTTTAAACGTATTATACTAATTTTAGCTGTATTCCTAGGGAATAACGACGGATATACCGCAATACATTATCCACAAACTGGGATTGTCGAGGGACCCCCTAGCTGAGATGAACGTGCCTCCCGCTCCCCCGCCGCCTCCGCCACAAAACTCTTCACCTTCAAAGTAAGAACAAACTATACGCTACTAGCTGCTTTCACCCGCTTGGTGATGGATGATGATGATGAAAAATATTATTCGTCCATTCCCGGGATATAATCTATCTCATCACCAAATTTCATTACGGTCTGTTCAACCGTTTAGGCGTGAAGGTAACAAACCGACACAGAGACAGAGTTATAGAGTTACAAACTTTTTTATAATATTAGTATGGATTTATAGTGTACTTATGTATGTATGCTGCTTAAGGATTTATTTTCATGACTTCGTATTGTATAATATTTAGAATCAGATACTTTGTATCATACTAGCTGCTCTCCGCGGTTTCACCCGCGCGGTGATGGATGATGATGATGAATCTTATATAGCCTATGTTACTCAGGTTGAATGTAGCTTTCCAGTGGTGAAAGACTTTTTGAAATCGGTCCAGCACTTTTTAAACCAATTCGTTACAAACTTATTTACATACAAATCTTTCCTCTTTATAATATTAGTATAGATCTATGTATTATATCAATATTGTTAGTTGTCTTCGTTAAAGATTTTAAACTCACCGACCAGTCAAATATCCACAACTTACATGTTTGATAAACATAATAATAATTTAAGAGCATGGAATTTGTATTTGTAATTTGTTTGGCTTTGTATCTGATAATCCAGTACTATGAAACATAATATTTTTAAGAATTGTGATTAAGTGTTATGATCTATGTATATCAATAGTGCGTTCGAATAGACCCATCTGAGCGTCTTTATCGAAAATAACGCTAAAAACGCTCACAAGAGGCGTTCTAATTGGGAATCTGTGGGTGAAAATGTCATTCATGTCTATTTTTGTTCAGCGTTCGGAAAGCTAAAAAAGAGCCACAAAAAACCTCTTTTTTTTGTTGCAATTTTTGGCCCTCGTCCGAAACATGGTTGTTTGTGATGATTTTTGACAGCTATGTATTTGACAGCATAATCATGCGATTTTAGGTCATATGCTGAGTTGAGCGTTCGAATAGGCAAAAAGTAGGCAAAAGTGGCAAAAATTATGTTTTTGAGCTTTACGAACGCTTTAACGAAAGACCCATCAATGACAACACCATCAATGCCCTAAAAGCTAAACGAACGCACCTAATGTATATTTTTTTATAACTTGTTTCAGAATCCGCGGCCGACAGTCGCCGCCCGGTGTACACGGTAATAAAGACGGTGCGCCGCCGACGGAAAGCGATTACCAAGTCATCAAACTGATCTCAAACGGAGCTTACGGCGCCGTGTATTTAGTCAAACATAAGCAGACGCGACAAAGGTGACAGTTTATGTTTAGTATTTTGAAAGCGCCATCTAGGGTCAGTTAGTAGAACTTAACATGAATAAAATGGCGTACATTGTAAATTAGAGAAGAAATTATCAAAAGTATTTGCTACATTTATTGATTCTGAGACAGAATTACAAGGACACATTCAGTGTCTTTTGGTTTATTTTTGCCGGTCTCAGTATTTATACAGTACTACCAATTGATCAATGCCGCTCGGAAGGTAGGCACGTAGACTGTTCGCGCATGTACAGTTGTGTGAAAAAATTTGTTCACCGAAACTATATCGAGCACTAATTTTATGTTTTAAATGACAGGCTTTTTGTAATATTATTATTTTTCTTCAGTAAAATTGAGAATAAATAATTACTAACTATACATGTTCTAAATCCGTTTAAATTTCCCAGTCGTAACTATTTTGCTCCATCAACATTTACCAAAATAATATGAAACATAAACATTTATGTATGGAACGTAAACTATTTTAATTATAATTCGTTTAATTTATAAAGCCTAACTTCATAATCTAAGATTATTTTTATTTTTCAATTAAGTATTACATTTTCTTAAAATATTATGGCTCTTTTCAATTAGAATTTGATGACTGATTTTTCCCAATGAAAACACAATTATTCTGTTATTGTGGCTAAACGACTACGATCTCCTTGAGGGTTTTTATTTATTTTTTAATTTCGACCATTCATGTGATGGAATTTCCCTTTTGGTTTTATAGAGGTTATGTATGATGCGTTTAACTACATATTTATCGAAGTTGTCTATGCCTGTAACAGGTTTTGAACGGAGTTTTATCTTGCCCGGAGTACGAAAGGGTGAGACAAACTCGCATTTTTTATCTTCTCCAAGGATGTAACGAACGGTGCGTATGGATAACACCATACCGTTTTGTATAACTCTCACGTTAGGAACCTAATGTGTTTATTTTTTAAGCACGTATTATTTTTCTTTCCCGGCGGCGGCGTAAAACTACATTGCACCGTGGCAGTCCGCGTACTAAATCACTAATAACAAATTAACCTAACAAAAAATAAATAATACTTAACAAAAAGAACAACCGAAATACGATACGAACTAAAATTTACAAACTTAAATATGAAAACATCAATAACAAAAATATCCACAAAATCAACCAAAAAACAAATGTTTCTGTTAAAGAGTGTACCACCCGCGAGAAAGAGTAACAATCATGCGCCAAACGTATACGAGTGACTGAGACACATGATCGGCGATTTCAACATCAGGCCATGCGAATAGTGATGAGGTATAAGTGTTTTCACTAGTCGATTGATGAGACACTAGACTCGGATGATTAAATTCGATGTAGAAAATGTTGATACTTATTTATTGTGTGATATCACCTAGTGGCCCTGTGAGCAGTCGACTTTGCGATTATGTCTTTACGCAGCTTAAACTGAATATTATTCACCGCGGACTTAAAACAAAATCTTTAAATAACCTTGCTTGCAGTGCGGTCCCAATCAGCCATAATCGATTTAAGCGCGATAACAGTCGGTCCCTTTCACCGTGATTACGATGGCCCACGCTACCGCCGCGTCCGCCATATTGACGATTACATGAACCATGCTCTACACCATAATCGTCGTGAGAGTTCTGTCAAAAGTGACAGGTGTTTGTTTATTTCTACAAGGTATTTACTGCTGGGCTATTATGTATCTCACTTGCTAACAAATGTTGATTGAAATCTAAAAAAATGGCCGGTGTCCCTTGTTTTTGATGTAAAAGCTGTAAAAGTAGGTCCGTCCATTACATCATTTCTTTTTAATCCACACACCACATAGTTAACCTTCACACTACACACGATATTTTTATGAATTAGTTTTTCGCGCGCAAATGGTTCGTTATTGCTACAACTCTGGTCCGATTTATCAACACGCTTACAGTGCCACGAGCTGTCAAAATCGCGATATCTATCTCGGACCGGCTTTGGTAGACGTTAGCACTGTGAGCAAAAATATCGCAAAACGGACCGCTGTGTTGGTCTGCAAGTCTTTATAGTGTTTTTATGGAGCCATTGATCTAGTTTCATTTTAGGATACTTAAAACCTATGAAATAATTACACCTATGTTGTAAATTTTCCATATACTGAATCAACAAAAATATAATTATTGAACCTGCTCATAAAATTTCACGAGGATCGGTTTAGAAATGCGACCTTTATATAGATGTGAACTTGCGGACCTCCGGACAGACAGACATACGAAAGCAATTTTGTCCAAGTTATTGGAGAGACGTTTCGTTCGTGCTTCGCAGTCGTTCGGTCAATAGTTTTAATTTAATGCTTCATGTTATTAATCTGTCCGCATCAGGACAAAAAATAACAATAGATTTATGAATGAAACTTGCCTTCTAATAAGGCTTGCTGATTCGGACAGATTAAGTCCGATAGATAGTATAGTTGCGTTTAACATTTATGTTTTTTTATATGAAAGGATATCAACAGAGATACAATAACATGTATGATTAATTACTTGGTCTTTTTAGATTCTACATCATACATTATTTCTATAACTCGGATGCTTTCTTTCCTATGTTACTTTACCTAAGATCATAACTAAGAATGTTTGTTTGTGTGTGGATGTAGTACATATTTGTTACCTGTAGACACTTAGATGAGACAATAGTCTCTTATCTATGTTAGATACTAGCTGCGCTCCGCTAAAAACAACAAATGGACAAAACCCTTTAAAATAAACAAAAATAAAAATAATTCTTATTTACTGGCAGACTAATTAAATGACCCTGGCAAATATGGCAATCCTACATATTAACGTTGCTACATATTATCATTTGAAAAAATATTTTTTTTATTTAGATAATCGAGTGATTATCGATCAATAAATGTCGATTTAAATCAATAGCACCTTGCAAAAAGGGGCCACATCACTAGCCCGCCCTGCGCCCCGCCGCTTACCTCGGTTGAGACCCTAAATACGCTTGTGCGCAGCCAACTACACGCTACTTCAGACCGGCATTGATCCGTCGGCCTTACTGTAGTCTTCATGTATTTTGTTATTCGATTTCCGAATTTTATCTCTAATAAACAAAGCTTTAGAACGCATACAAATAGTCTTAAATAATTTTGAATAAGTTTTGACATAGTTATGGAAAACTTTATGGGATGTCATAGTTTTATTGTGATATAACTCATACATGGTATCTCTACTTTTTCGAATACCTCGATTAGCCCAGTCACCAAAAACTAACTTCCCACTTGTACACATTTTAACCTTTGGACAAACTTCATTGATCTCGGTACTAACTAAAGATAATAATCTATAATAATAATCGTTCCGAAAGATTCGCGATGCAAAGTTTTGCTTCAATATTTTGCTGAAGCTTTCCGAGCCTACAAGTTGTTTACGGCCTATGTTCGATTATCATCTTTTCATGTTTTTATCGCCATTAAATTTTATCGCAAGGCCCTTGTGATCAGACCTAACACCGGTCATAATTGTAGTTTCCTTAGCCTTACAATTTGAATTAATATTGTCTATGCTGGTAGCTGAATGGTCAGTATTCTGTGAATAGGATTTTTTGGCGTGAGCTACATCTATACACTCATGATGAATTCGATGTAGTTAGTGTACACCTAGTTACTCACATAAACAAGGTTGTATTGTTGCGACATCTTAGTTTTAATTGGTTTAGTATTTAGTACAATAAAACGGTAGTAAACTCATATCACACTCAGATTATATTTAAAAATCTATAGATGTATATTGTAATGATAAATGGTTTATTAAAATGGACATTTTATTTCCATTAACTCTTACTCCAAGGTTTGGGTCATCAGGAAAAGGTAAAGGGGCCAAAGTAAAGCTCTTGACAGACCTGCTGCTATTGACTGGCGTGATTCCTTATAATATAAAGGGTGGAGTTTTGTAATGCCACCTGAAAGGCAAGTACTTTTAATACTGTAGATAGAAAATTATACTCAAAGAAAACATTCCTTTATTTTTGAATAGAAAGGAAACTGCATTAAAAGATTTTCGAAAATTCGCTTGCCACCCGGAAATTGAACCGACTAAAATCTGTAAATATTACGCCCTCTACTTCTTTGCATTGATCGTTAAGGTCAATTATAAGGATGCAATCTCTAACAAACTTGATCAATTAAATTAAAGGAAAACCATGAAATCTGGACTTCTAAAATCACTAAAGCGGAGAAGCGGCGGGAAGATGACACAGGGAGCCGTTGTATGCAGTCCGCACAAGATCGGTCGCTCTGGAAATCTATAAATCTGTTTTCGTGTTGAGTGTTAAAGTTATGTTTATCTTCAACAGGTACGCAATGAAGAAAATAAGCAAAAACAATTTAATATTGAGGAATCAAGTGGAACAAGCGTTTGCTGAGAGGGACATTCTCAGCTTTGCGGATAATCCTTTTGTGGTATGATAACTCATTTTTTTTATATTTCCTAAGAAATCCTTGAACTGCGTTGTAATGTTCAAATCTCACAACGATATTTTCCGTATTTCCATATCAGCACACGATTTATTAGTTTTATGTATATATCCTTACCGCGAGCCGGACTCGCTATTAGCCACTTTAAGACGTGTGCTCGGACACCTGTCGTTGAGAGCCAGTCGCTCGAGTGACATACTTTAAATCCTGAGCGTAGCCAGGGAAAACCTTATTACAGTTGTTTGCTCCCTAGGCATGAAATTGGCTATATTTGGAAGAACGTAGATATTTGCTAGTTGCAGTTGGTAATAAAATAAATTGGCACTTCAACACCATTTTAAGCGTGCAAGATCAATAAATAAGCTGGTTAAAAAAAAAGGTGTGCGTCTCGGGACGTCCGACAGAAGTGATAACTTAAACTAGTCAAGCGCTGTGGGTTAGAGTGAGAGGATGCGTGAGAGAAAGGGAAGCCAGACAGACTGGCGCCGTAACGCGTTACGTTACGTATCGGTTCACCCTCCCATAAGAAGTAATCACTTCAATTAAACACATATATTTTTCGGTAGGTAACAATGTACTGTTCGTTCGAGACCAAACGGCATCTCTGCCTGATACTGGAGTTCGTAGAAGGCGGAGACTGCGCCACTCTGCTCCGCGCGGGCCCCTTGCCACACGACATGGCGCGGCATTACTTCGCCGAAGCGGTGTTAGCGGTCGAATATCTGCATTCCTATGGCATCGTGCACAGGGACCTCAAGCCTGATAAGTGAGTATAACAAATTTAGATACCAGAAGGACGATTCTACTATTTTACAACGTTCAAATATCTATTCCGCTGCAACTGCACATCGACTCCGGTTGCCTTTCGATAATTACCCAAAAAGCCATTCTTCTACTTATATACACAAATTGGAACGTAACGTCATTTTAAACACTATTATACAGGGTTATTGGTAATTAGACCGGATCCTTTTAAGGGGTGGTAGGGAATGCCATTTGCAACAATATGACTGTACATTGTGATATCCGGAAATGAATCATTTCTGTGATATTCTTTTTTTTTATTTTTTTTTGGAAAATCCAGTTTTACTACTTTAAAATTCAATAAAAAAAAAAGTAATCAACCGATTTCAATGCTGTTCGCAGTTTTAGAGAAACCTTGTTACAGCTACACTACAATTATTAATAATAAACAATAATATCGTACTAATGTAGATCCATCCAAAAACTAGAGGCTTTTTCATAATTTTTATTTGATAATTTTTGTAAGATGCTTTACAAAAACCTTTATTTTCTCTACAAAAACGATAGTAAATTAAGTCTGCATTTTATTTAAAAAACATCTACAAGTCTTTAGCTATCCAACGAGGTAAAAAAATTAGCACTTTATTGCACAATTGCAGAAATAATGCGATAACAAAGACTCAGGTCATTCAGACATTCCGAGAAAGGGTTTTATACAACGGTATCCATGTTGAATGCGCCGTCTCCCTCTCGCTTATGTTTGTTGAACGAGCAATGAGAACCCAGTTTGCTCAAGCGCATCGTACTGTTCAGACGCTCTTTGGCAACCCTTTATTACGATTAAATTTCGACCTTGATAACGTTATTGGACTTCTGTAACTTCTTTTTCTGTGATTCGGCTAGTGAACTGGACTTTTTGATTGATTGTTTACCCGACGACTTGGCTTGTACTAAAGGATCTGATCATGACTGCGGAATCCCACGACCATCTACCTCGGCTTCGAGAGTTCACAAACGAAGAGTATGCGGACATACTGTTTTGCTATGGTTTTGCCAACGGCGTCGCTACACATGCTCGAACGGAGTATCAGTCTCGATTTCCGCAGCGCCGTTTACCCCATGTGAGTGTATTTGACGGAGTGTACCGGCGACTACGAGAAACTGGTCAAGTTCAAAGACGACAAAGTGATGCTGGACGATCTCGTATTTATCATTCGGATGAAGAGGAACAGATAATTCGCATGTTTGAGCAAGATCCTACGACTTCAACAAACATCATTGCACGACGTCTTGGCTTGTCGCAATGGAAAGTATGGAACACAGTGCACCGCTCAAGACTCTACCCGTATCATTTGACTCCGGTATAAGTTATCCAAGACGGAGATCCTGCACGTAGAGTCGAATTTTGCAGATTCATGTTGAACACCGATATGGAAGATGCCAATTTTTTATTAAAAATCTTATGGACCCACGAATCCAAATTTGATCAGGATGGAATATCAAATTATCATAATATTCATTATTGGGCCCCGAAAGATGACGGTAACCCAAACAAGAAAAGATTACAAGGATCACAAAGAAGGTTTTCCGTTAATGTGTGGATGGGCATTATTAAGAATGAATTGATCGGCCCTTTCTTTCTGCCCAACAACCTCAATGGTGAAGCGTATGAATTTTTTTTGAGAAACGAACTTTATGAGCTACTCAGTGAAGTACCCCTTGAAACCCGCAGAAACATGATTTACCAACATGATGGTTGCCCCGCACATTTTAGTTTGAGCGTCCGTGAGTGGCTCAATCGTCAGTATCCCAATAAGTGGATTGGCAGAGGAGGACCCATTCCGTGGCCGGCCAGAAGTCCCGACTTGACTCCCGTCGACTATTACGTATGGGGTCACATGAAAAGCTTGGTGTACGACGATACTTTTGGACCTGTGGCAACCATCGAAGAACTGAAACAGCGCATAATAAATGCAGCAGAAAAAATGAAAATTAATTTAAATACAAGGTGTTGTTAAAAGCAATTTACGCAGACGTATGCGTCTCTGCATTCAAAATTCTGGCTCACATTTTGAGAACGAACTGTAAAAATAATAAATACAGACTAATTACATCTACTCTTTTATTTCTTTAAAAGAAATTAAGTTGCCTTAAGAAAGTATTTCTTCCATAGCTACTTCTCATGGAGTATTCTCATTCCTTTCTCGGCCTTTTGTAATCGCATTATTTCTGCAACTGTGTAATAAAGTGCTAATTTTTTTACCTCGTTGGATAGCTAAAGACTTGTAGATGTTTTTTAAATAAAATGCAGACTTAATTTACTATCGTTTTTGTAGAGAAAATAAAGGTTATTGTAAAGCATCTTACAAAAATTATCAAATAAAAATTATGAAAAAGCCTCTAGTTTTTGGATGGATCTACATTAGTACGATATTATTGTTTATTATTAAGAGCTGTAACAAGGTTTCTCTAAAACTGCGAACAGAATTGAAATCGGTTGATTACTTTTTTTTTAATTGAATTTTAAAGTAGTAAAACTGGATTTTCAAAAAAAAAAAAAAAAAAGAATATCACAGAAATGATTCATTTCCGGATATCACAATGTACAGTCATATTGTTGCAAATGGCATTCCCTACCACCCCTTAAAAGGATCCGGTCTAATTACCAATAACCCTGTATATTATCTATACATTAAACGCTACTACGAATATAAGTTAGCGTCACATTTGTGAGCTAGAAGATTTCAGAATATAATGTTTAGATTTATAGCTGACTTCAACAGAAACGCAACTGCAGCTGGACTGTTGTTCGATAGCAGAATAAGAAAACGTATTAAAGGCACCGTCAAGCTACGGTTCGATTGCAATTTTATCAGTGGAATCAGCCCCTTGGGGAATTCTCACCTATAGGCAGGTGGGTGTCTACCTGTATGGTTCGATATACCTCTAATGTGGGATGTTATTAAGGACAAACACGGTATTTACATTAGTTTCTGCATTATTGGAACCTTTACAATTACATTGCACCTACGTGCAAGCCCTTGCGACGGTTGCGGGGAGAGCGCTGTGAGTGCAAACCGCGGCGAAAGCATTCCATGCTCACTGAAATATGTTCCAAACGCCATGGGGTGACATTATGTAAAATATATGCGATTTAATCCTTTATACCATTCCCACTCTAAAAAGCATATTTTATTCATTGAAAACAGTGATAAAAAGGCCTTTTAATCACTGTTTTGGTGTTTCAATTTAGAACACACCAATATATTCGACCTTCATCTCAATGCTTATACAATCGCTCAGGATTCTAACACTTGAATAACTCGCTACGCTCGTGATTCAGTTGTTAGAATACTTCACTTGCTGGTGATCCATCTATGGCCCTCTGTTTAAATCCGTCCTTTATTCACTAATTGCATAATATACTATTTAATAATTACATGGTCACCAATGCAACAATTAATTTTAGAAACAGGATATTTACTATGTTTTGTATTACACACAGAATATAGTATATATGTATATACATGTATACTATATTATAGTATAGTAACGTGGCGCATGCAACTGTGTTTATATATCAGCTCAAAATAATTACAATACATAATCAATATCCCGTTACTACAGTAAATTCTGGCGACTTAATCCGTTTAGGTGTTAATTAAAAAAACAGTACTGTTAACAGCTTCGTTAGTCGATCATAGATTTGAATAGCTATCAAGAAACCGGGCCTAAGAATCACACAATGAAGAGATCAATATTGTTGGTTTATCTACCGACTTCCAAAAAAAGTAAGGTACTCAATTCGACTGTATTTCTTTTTAAATCCCCATTTAAATTTCATCGAACTCGGTTTAGAAGTTTTTGAGATACACTCCAATTACTGAATAGAATGGAAGTTGGTATTACGTGTTTCAAATTGTACTTGTTGTTACAGTTTACTCATCACAGCAACTGGGCACATCAAACTGACCGACTTTGGGCTCAGCAAAATGGGTCTAATGTCCTGTAAGTATATTCTATAGTTTTATATTATATTCTTCCTTATTTACAACTGGCGACTTATCAATTTCAATTGTATGTAATGTTTATACAAGTTTTTAGTAAATGCTCAAGATGGATAATTTCGGTCTGCAGGCCTTTTACGTATCTCAGTTACGATCAAACGAAGTCTTGAAAAATGGCGGTTCTATCACGTTTGACAACTCCAGAAGCAAAATTCTCGGAAAAATAACAGGGCATGGAATCCGGGCTAAAACAGAACCGAGTACTCTATAGTTTATTCATTTATGTCGAATAGCATGTCCTAAGGTGTGAGTGAAACAAAACATGGCTGTTTGTTTTATTTATTTTTGAACGTGTCACAAAAATAGCAATATCAAATGGTTACCCATCTTATAATGCTAACAAATATAAAAGTTCTATCGAATACGTCAAAATACTTTAAGTCGGCTATCAACTTAATTTTGTAGTTTTATGTTAATCCCATAGTTCGAGAAAAGAAAATGAGGATGGATCGTCACTATTCAAAAATTTACTTGTTACAACCTGCATGATAACGAAACAAAACGGTAATGTCTCTTTCCTACGCACTATTAACATCGTAAGTAAAAAAAGATAGGCATATGCATTTCATTTCTGATTTTAGCCCGGCTTCCATGCCCTGTCATTGGCAATATTCCGAGGCAAAATTGTTAGTAAGTTGGAGCTGTCAAAAATGACATATAGCCGCGATTTAAAAAAAAAATTACCTAGTTTTGATTGCAACTGAGATACATAATAACCCTGCAGGTCGCTTATTATATGTATGCATTAAAAGTAAGCAAGTTTTAGCACAGCATATCGCGTTTTTTCATTATAAGTATAATATAAGTTGTACATACTATCACAGTTTTCTTATATGTTTATTAATTAAGATTATTTTGCCGAGTGAAGCGATACGAGAAAACCAACTCAGCCCGACCGTTTGTTTGTATGTGTGTGTTCTATTTTGATAATGATTACTTTAGAACCATTCGTGTAATCTTTGTGATACTTGTGTGCTTAGCACGAATATCTGCGTAAGTGTATCGTTCTTGTGCATCAGTACAAACTGTCATGCATCTAGGACAACTGTGACACAGATAACTCATAGTTTGTACGCTGAAGCGTGACGCGTTGACGGTTGCAATACGAATACTTTTACGCAAATTGTTTGTGTTACGGCCTTTGGTACTGTTTTGCTGTCTCAAGTCATATTGGTGCTGGTACTTGGTCGCGTAAAAATGCGGGATAAGTCCCGCAGAAATTATACGGGTAATTTATTCATCTGGTGGTATTTATCAAAACAGTTGCGGTGTTACCCAGAGCGTACAAATAAAGTTTTGCGTAGCACTGTACTGTTCTCGTCACCGTCACATATTGGTTTTTTAATTTCATTGTCTCAGTAATTTCACTTTTTATATCGCCCTTCACGCTCTAACACTGTAAATGATTACCCGCTAGTTTCGCGGCATAGTGTCTTGGACTGCAGTGATAGTAACCAATATGGCCTACTGCCTTATAGATATCATTTTCTCGGCTATTACAATTCGCGTACCAATGACAAAGGGACTGTTCTTTATCTCCGTCCCTTCACACAGTCAATTTCTATTTGTAAAACATGCATCACATGGAAATTTGAGCGTTATTTTGACAACCTTCTTCGAGCATAATAGAACTTGCTGTACTGGCCAAACACATGCGAGCCGCGGCCGGCAAACGTTGTATGAAAATCCATATCTGTCGTGCGGCCAAATAAATTACATAGCAAACCCATAAATGTCGTGTAATTTAAAAATGTAACAATCTTTTACTCAATGGCCACAAAAAAGAGGTAACTTATAAAAAAAAATATTTAAATTTTGAACTGGCTTGCAAATATAAAACTGTATATTGTAAAAAAAATCAAATGAACATTACATTCAACAACTGTTTTGCACAGGTAAGTAAGGTAACTTAGTTTTAATTTCCACGCATTATTTATGAAAGTAGCCAAAACTAGGCATTGATGGATTTGCGTATGTACACTTATTTTCTTTATTACTTTACACGTTCGTTCATTAAGCCTCTTTTACTGGCCGCTGCCGTAATATACTAAAATATGTTAATAATTAGTTCTATATGTATCAATAATTCCTTTATTTGTGTAGTGGCAACGAACTTATACGAAGAGTACGCGGACCGGGAGGCGAGGCAGTTCTCGGACAAGCAAGTGTGCGGCACCCCTGAATACATCGCCCCGGAGGTCATACTCAGGCAGGTTTGTATTTATAATCTTGCTCTTATTTTATACAATTGTATTGAAAACACTTCAATATGTATGGTCAGCGACAAAAGTAGCTAAAGTTTTTTTATCTGTTTTAATCTGTCAAAAATGTCCTAATTTAGTTTTTTCATGATTAATACATTTTTAATTAGTTAGCTGTTTACATCTATAATTAAATAATTAACAGTTTAAATTTGTATAAAATAACATGTTTAGAAGTATTAGTTACGCACAGACGCACACTCTTTTATGTAATATCTCTCTCTCCATCTCTGTAATATCTCTGTAATATCTGTATGGCTGATATTGTGACCCTGGAAGAGATAGCAAACCTACGACACAAGAGAAATCTCAGTGTAGGTTTTGCTATAATTGTAATGTTTTACAAGCCAATTAATAACTTACATCTTTTAAGACAATTTAAGTTAATTGTAAACTTGTATATTTTATAGAAATAAATATTATTATTATTATTAGTTATATTTGCTTATTAATAAAATTATGCATGCTTGAAACAAAGACCAAATCCAAAACACAACGAAAGTTATTGTGTATTTTAAAAACTATTAATTTATAAGTAAGTGAGAAAGCGGATCTAATTCATGTGTTTCTGTTGTCTAGCGTTTATATCGATCATTAATATGACAGACTAAAATCTCACATACCTTGGTATCCAAACTTAGTATTAGTAACGTTACAACACCCTAAGGTTTCACCTGAGATGTGCGAGTGAGCTAGTTAATAATTGAACCAATGGGATTGCTTCGTATAGCTATCACGTCATAATGAATCAATTACATTGGTTAAGATTTGCGTAGATACCGCGTAGCTTCCTCGCGGTAATTTGACACGTTTTTGTAATACTGTTTTATTATTTCTAGGGTTACGGCAAACCGGTGGACTGGTGGTCGATGGGTATTATCCTCTACGAGTTTCTGGTTGGGTGCGTTCCTTTCTTCGGTGACACCCCGGAAGAGTTGTTCGCTCACACCGTTAATGGTAAGGAGGTTGCTTTAATTAGCTTCCCTCAGTTCAAATTCACATCTCTAATTGCTCAATTAATAGCGACCTAGGGTAACCTTCAAAGCGGTTAAAGTATTGTAGTCGACATCATTTGATACCGGCGCAGCGACCCAAAAAGTGTATTGGCCTCCGATACTATAAGACGCCACTTTACTCGATCTTGTGCGAGCTCCAGTTATCGGCCTTGAGTTAGAAAGAAAGAAAGAAAATAAATAATTTATTCGAGTTCACACATTAACATTAAACAAAGTACAAATCTCTCAAAGAAATAAATAACAAATTCTTAAATGTATTAACTTATTATAACATGTGCACATGTTTTCGGACTGCTGTCATATGCAGTGCTGCCAATGTGATATGCTTATAATGATAATAATGAAAGTTTCAATATATATGGCGTGATTGTATGTGTTTCAGTGTGTATGTGCAAGAATTAATAATTACATTAATGAAAATAATATTATATAAATATATAAAAAAAATATAAAACATAGTAAAAGATTGGAAAAACTTGAGAGTTTAAAAAATGAAATATCAATAGAAATAGTCAAGGTACAACAAAAAGTTGCTTAAGGACCTTCGCTACTTCATCCCTCCACCTGTATTTGGGCCTGCTGAGTCGGCGTCGCCTTACCGGTATCGCTAAGTAAGCACGCTTAACCGCTCGATACTCTCCCAATCTATCGATATGTCCAAGCCAACGAAGTCTGTGGGACTTGAACTCGCCTATAATATTAGGCTCCCTCACTATCTCTTCTATTACGGTGTTCTTGCGGATCCTCCAACTGCCGTCAATATTTTTCGATCTGTCAATATCTTAACAACAAGAAAACAGTACGAAATTCAGTCAAATAGGTTTGCTCATAATAATAGAATTTGATTTGTAAAAATTCATCACAAGAATAAAATGCATTGACGAATAAAAAATTAAATAACTTCGATTGTTTCTTTTATTAGTTTTGGGATGTTATTATAAATTTTAGTTGCCATAGTGAACACACTATTTTCGTTTTCTAGTGCATTTTAATCTCTCACTACGCTCAGCATGAAGTGAAATATTTATACGAGTCAAGTCACAGCCACATAAATAAGCCAGCTATTAAATCAATGTCCTGTCTAAGTCACGTTTTAGTAAAGAGGTGTATACATTACTCAAACTTTCTAAGGCGTACACCGTTGTTAACACTAAGGCGCTTTGCAGTCGGCCGGACAGTCTTTTTGACCGCGAAGCAATAAAGCAGCCATAGCACACTGGGCACTGGCGGCACGGTCGTTTTGTCCTGTATGTGCGTTGGTTGTAAAGGATTCCCTTTGCGCTTACGTTTGCGGTGAAATTGACTGGCCTACAACAGGCCTTGACAAAAGATGTTACTGTTAACGTTAACACCAAACGACAACTCCAAAATGTATGGCGTTGACATTACCTGTGGAAAAGTCTCGTGACGTCACGCTAAGTTCGTAGACGGGAACCGGGAATGTTCCGTCTGTAGCGTGTGCGGAAAAACGCTTGCTTGAATTTTGTCTAGGCCTGCTGGCCCGCCCCGCCCCTCCGTCTGCAAAGCGCCTTAACGGGATACACTTAATAATAAACCAAAACAATACTAAACAAAATCAGTGTTGATTTAAGAGAATATCGGGACTTTTCGCACACAGATTACAATCAAAACATAATTTTGACTAACCTCGACGTTTCGATCGAGTTGTATCTGTCTGTGCGCTAAAAACCCCGATAAATTGAATCATGAATTTTATTTGCGGAACTTAAAAAGGAAAATCAGTGATACCCATTATTGATGATAGTTTTTATGTGAGTTCAAATTTCCCACTCATTACTCTAAATAATATAATCACAGATGACATAGAGTGGCCGTCAGAAGAGGACTTTCCTATAGCAGTGGAGGCGAGGGCAATAATTGCAGAACTACTGGCGCGGAACCCGAGGGATCGACTCGGCACCGGCGGTACACATCAAGTCAAGGTGCGTTTTAATACGACTTATAACTCTGTCTTGTATTGTATTTAGTTTGAGTTCTCGATATGGGTTGGCTTTAGAATCGTGACCCCTGAATTTGGTGAAACAAAAACTGTGGGTGGGTTGAAGGGGTTTGTATAAAGCGTATTTACAACATTTTAGCTGCCGGAGACACGCCAAAATAGTCTAAATAGTTTTTTAAAGTTTCAATAAAACACCGTAATTTTGATAGTGACAGGTGACATAAATGACATTAATGCGTAAAACGAAACGTTTCTAGGTAACTTTTAGCCTTTTTTGACATGTACGTTGTATGTAAGTTCTTGAAACGGAACGCAAACATCGAAGATAGCGTAATGTCACTGTCGGAATACTCGCGTCATTCCGTTACTTTCGAGTGTACGTGAATGTTTTCTCCTGTTTTTCTGCGCTTTCTTTTGATATCTCAACGACTTTGCTACGATTTTGGACTCCGATTTTGCTGCTTTACTGTACGACACCTGCTTGCTCACTGGACACTGCGAAAAATATAAGTTCTAAAAATAACAAATTGTTTTTCAATTTTAATTATCAGACCCATACTAGTAGGAATGTGTGCACAATAGTATATTAGTACCTAATGAATTGGCAATGTCACTTGTCTGTGACAAACCTATAGGTTAGTTGTAGTTAGTTAGAATAGGTCGAAGTCAGTGACAGAACCGACTCATAGCACCCCGATTTCAAGCAGTCTTGTCGGATTGCAGAGCCGACGCGGGGGTGGTAGTAGATCGAAATGCAGTACTTAACCTCAAAATACTTAAACAAACATAACTCGAAAACTAATGGTCTCCGGCGGGTGGGGTTTGCGGGGGGGCACTAAACGAACCCCCCCTCCCCCCCCCCTCCCCCCCCCCCCGAATTCAGGCGCCACGATTCTAAATGTTTACCCTCGATATTTCCGTATATGTTCATGCGCTCTATTTTATTACTACTGACACAAAAGTCACTTGGAACTCGATCTGAAACGTGTGCGGAAGAGGGTAGACCGTTTCGTCTTCTCATAACAACACCTACCCGCAAATACTTCAGTTTACTCGTGAACATGGCGCATGCAACTGTGCCGAAATATCGAGAGCACACAATAAAAACAAATACATGGTAAATATCCCGTTTCTAAAGTTAATTCTTAGAACCCTACCTGCTTATAAGTACATATTAGTATTGAAGCGATTTGATTTGATTTTTCACTACTCGTAGCTAGAAAAGCCCTAGGGCGGTAAGTAATTTAAAAAACATTTTCTTAACTTTAAACACCTTCACTCTTTCAAAAAGTTCGCGTACATCTAACCATCATACTGGCAATAGACATCATGCATTCAGCCCAATGACAAAAGAGGTCGCTTCGTTATTCAGCCTTGTCTTCGTATGAGTATAATAGTCATCAATTTTATCTTTGTAATGCCGGTTTTTTTCTACTTACCTCACAATCGAGATGTAAAGCAGAGTAGTCAGCTCGGGTGTAAGCATCAATTGCACCCTCGAACTATAGACGCCCTCGCTGCGTTCGTGCGCCTAAATATCTCGGGCTGGAATTGATGCCTTACAGCCCTTGGCTACTAATCTACTATTAATACTAGTAGTTCTACGAACAGTAGACCGCGCGAGCACAGTCTTATCAGCGGCAGTTATTAACAGTCTGAACTATCTGTAGGTCATCGAAAGTCAGAAAATTTTACAAATTTTTACTTCGACACGATCTTGACTAATTTTGCTAAAATTGTATTCGTTGGTGGTACAAAATGTTCTTGCCGAATATTACAAAAAAGTCAGGTACTTAATGTGCGTACCAAATGTTATCAAAATCGATCGGTAAATAGCGCTGAAGCAAACTTCCCCCCTTTTTAGTAAAAGTACGATAACAAAAAACCATAATACATAAATAACATGCATAGGTCAAGATTGGTTTAAAAATGCGACCTGTACAGGAGGATCAACATACAACTTAACAAACATACGGACAAATGAAAGTCAATTGTCAACTAATCCAATTCTACTAGTCAAATATGACTTACTTAGTTAGTTTACTTACTTTAGTTTAGTAGTAGTAACTTAGTTAGGTATACTCGACTATACCTAAGTAAGTTAAACCGCCAAAATAATATCAAAAATCTCCATCATCATGGGCGGGCGTATTGCCATCCTGTCTTTTAGTCTGCTTTAATGATATCCGAAGAAGGATATGGGATAACCCAAGAACTATACGAATGTGTTTTCTGCGTAGGAGCACATATACTTCTATGGTCTGGACTGGAACAACTTGCTGAGGCGGAAAGCTGAATTCATACCGCAACTGGAAAATGATGAGGACACCAGCTACTTCGACAGTGAGTTGATTTTATTTTTACTAACTCTTTTTATATATGCTTATCTACGATTATAATAGTTAATCCAATTGATATGTTAAATCTTCTAATTAAAGCAAATGAATTATTACCTGTGTCGAGTTAGAAATATACAACCTAACAAACATACGGACAAATGCAAGTCAATTTGGCCAGTTAAAGCAAAGACGCTTCGCTCTCAGTTACCACGGTCCAACCATAGGAATCCCGCTGACGCTGCGCTGCGACCGACCATTGTCACGTCATAAAGTGCTTATTGTTAATTTTATTTTTATTGTTAATATTGATTTTATAAGTTAGTCTTGCTAGTACTTTCCGGTAGTGAACAACTGCTTGTAATAAATAAATAAAGTATTTTTTATTCAATTCCTCGATCGCCGATACATAAGTCTCGCTCGGTCAATTAATTAATTAAAAAAAATACCGTTTGAAGGTCGTTGTGATCGCTACAACCATAGCGAGGTGGACACAGACGAGGCAGCTGAAATAGCCAATGAACCAACGGATGAGGGCGGAGTGTTCGCCGCTTTCTCCAGCACATCGCCACAATGGCGACGGCACACGCAGCATTCTTGTCACGAACATGATTCCAGGGTAAGTGAGTTTACTGGATCGTGTCCAGTTACTTGGACAATGTCTTGGTTGACATTTTGAAACGATAGTTTCGCAAGTTTACAAGAACAATTCCAATGAAGGAAGACAATAGTCAGACTCTATGACCACCAGGCCGATGCGATGAGTCGGAGCATCGAATTTAACTCAAGTTGATTTTAGCCGTCCTATGTGTATAGGATATAGGATAGCTTATTGTTGGTGAGGGTAAGCTGATGATCATGCGTTTGTCAATCTGAACGTTAATTCGGGTTCTAGCTTTTGGTGAAGGCAACTTGGCATGTAATCTGAAGGATGGTAGTAGCTGGCTAGCTGCCACTTCCATGATCGAAGGTCTCTCCTAGTCAGTGTGGTTCTACTTACTTTCCAATGAAACCTTCATTGGAAAGTAAGTAGAATTTAGAATAATTCAAATTTCGCCACTAAGTTTAAGGTGCGTTTACACAGACAAATTACAATCCTGAACAATACTGCAATGTTATTGATAAAAAAAAACTTATGGATTTCATGGGACAAGTTACTGCGAAGCCATTATGTAGCCATTGTTGCTAGAGTAACTGCTCCATAGGTAGCAGTCTGGATACTTAATAAACAAGGCAATATATACATGAACACAACACAGAATTATAATAATTATTATGAAGGAATCATCAGCAATATTTCTAAAATAGTGGACGCAATTGCTCATCTGTAGAAAAATACCTGCGACAATTGTCGCTGAACAATAATAATTGCTTGTGTAAGCGCACTTTTATGTTTTAAATTTGATTTGCTGTTTCAATACTGCTATAGCTTTTTCACACACAATACATCGTACGTATATGTATAGTTTATGAAAGAGTTTTGTTATAGCTTTTTGTAGAGTAGATTTAAATAGCAAGTGCAATAATAGCTTTTGTAATAATTTCATTGTATAAAAAATATATGAAACATTTCTATTCATGACCTATTAGAAGCCTAAAGCAAGTGTTTCAGTATATTCATAACACTCAGTTGTGTAAAATAACGCCAGTGGGGAATTAGTGGTCAACATACAAAGTTGACTCATACTCATGACTCAAGTTGTACTCAAGTACAGATACTTTGGAGGGTTTATCTGGAATACGGTCCTTAGATTATCATCTGATATTATTTGTGACCCTTTGCTGTGGGACACACGATGCTGTAATCGAACCTATTCCGTTGATATTATAGTGAAGACTTTATTATAGTGATATGACTATATAGTGATATGACCGTATAGTGATATCATTCTCAGAGTATCATCTGATATCATTCGTGGCCATTGCCTTTTGTTGTTGGACACAAGATGCTGTAATCGATCTATATCGACTTTATATGACTAAGTCATATATTATGTGCTTTATATGACTAAGTTATATAGTGATAAGACTGTACAGTCATATCACTATTTATTACTCCTGGTATTTCAAGTTCACTCATGCCCTTCTCTATTTTGTTGCATAATTGAAGCATAACGGATCGCCTAAAATCGGAAAGTTGCGTGTATCTATGTTTCGGACCAGAGGTCTTATTCGCTATGACCATTCAACAGGTAACGCGGTGTGTTACGTTATCTTTAAGGAATGCCAATTTGTATAGAAATCACGATCTTTCCTTGAGGATATCATAGCACGCCGTTTTACTTTTTTGAATGTTCATATCGAATAAGGACCCAGATGATAAAAAGTCATGTGCTTTTTATTCATCTGCCGCAAAACACAAGCCTAAGTTGCATAATATGCTCAATGTCTATAATATAACGTTGTATTTTGCATATACAAATATGAACCTTATGTTTTATAGTTAAAGTATAAAATATAACGTTGTATTGCAGAGTACAGACAGCTGGCCCGGCACGCCAGATAGCGCCGGTCCCCCCACCACGCCTACCGCGCCATTGCATCACCCTAAATGCCCTGTAAGTTCATATTTTATTTTGACAAGGGCTTTATTCACATTGCTCCAGGGCATTTCTTTATTATCGCTCAAAGCCTCTGCCTCATTCATTCTGCAAAAATTTTGCTATAGATGCTGTATTTTAGCAGAAGGTACTTTAAAAAAACAGGCAAAAGGGGGTTGTCGAGCGGTGGTATGGAACGCCTTCCAAAGTTTAGCTATAATGTTCAATTTATTCTATTTATTTTATGAGATACTTTGGACATGTGGATAGAGCTCTTAAATTTAAATCATTGCAATTTATTTTGCCATATATATATATATAAAGCATAAAGAAAGGTATCATTATTATGTTTTAAGAATTGTTAAACTGACATGCTCACTACAAGAATTAATTTTAAAAACGGGATATTTACTCATGCTCTCGATGTTTCGGCACCGTTGCATGCGCCATGTTCACGAGTAAACTAAAGTATCTGCGGTTAGGCGTTGTTATGAGCAGACGAAACCATCTACCCTCGTCCTTTGACATTTTGTGCGTTCCGGCTTATTACCAATGACACAACAGTCACTTGGAACTCGATCTGTGTCTCGACACACATAACTCACGGTATCTGTTCGCGAGCTTTTTTCGGAACTTCTTCGGTTTTTGCAAATATTTAATGATTAGGCTGAAATGAAAGGATCAAAATAAATACTTGGTAAATACGGGTTCTAAAGTTAATTCTTGTTTTAATAATGTTTTTATCATGCACAATTATGCATGAGTTTTTCTTTTTAGATAATTTGACGACCGCCGAATTAATTATTATTTACTCTATTCTTAGATTTCTTTCACTTGTTTATTATGTTAGCTTCTGCCAATGTTTCGCGCTGATATCCTAGTAATGTTTATACTGAGCTAGCTTCGACTTATGAATAAAAATGGATAAAACGGCTTAAAACGGATTTGGATGTATCGGTAGGTAGGTTGATAGACACATAGAATACTTTTCATCTACAACCATCATATGGGTGGAAACCTCGGAGCGTAGCAGTAAAGTCAGTAGAGTTATTGTTGACTAACATCAGTAAAGGTTTGATTTTCTTCAAAAAAATGTTCAGTAAAGTCAGTATTTTAAGCTTCTTTTTTCCAATAAAGTGGCGGTTTTTGTAGATTGAAGTGCTGGAGTTGTCTTGTGTAAAGGAGCGCTCTTTGCTCGTCCAACATGTTTGTTCTTCTTCAAAAAAGACAAACATTATATATGCTTACTTACAACCATGGTGCATGTTTAATAACACATGCATATTTCAATGGTAAATCGGTTTATGAAGGGCCAATACCTCTCGTGGTATGATCAGTATTTTAGATGCTTGCTGTGAGTAAAATCAGCATTTATATTCGTATGGAATCAGTTTTCACCCCTGGTATATGGATACCTACCCATATTTCCTTTTACGTATTATAATTATGACAAAGCAGTTTTTATTTTGTTTGATCATAAGTATTTTTTACGATTCACCAATAAGTAAGCGCATACTATAGAAGTCGGTTGTAGAACCTTTTAAAAGCCATAAGTATGGAGAGACAAATGCCTACACATCCTCAGACGAGATGTGTGTTTCTTTAAATTTAAAAAGTTTGATCACGGTAAGCAGGCGTTAGTACTTTAAAATCATATATTAACAAGTACAATTTGAAAAATTTCATACCGACTTCCATTCTATTCAGTTATTGGAGTATATCTCAAAAACTACTAAACCGAATTTGATGAACGGAACGGGACCACACGGAAAGCATCAGCTTTCAAACAAAAGAATTTTGAGAATCTGTTCACCCAGTCGAAAGTTATGAGGTAACAAACATAAAAAAGTAAAAAAAACACATACTGTCGAATTGAGTACCTCCTTTTTTAATTATGAAGAACACTGCGTAATTAAAGTTGACTTGGGTTATATCTACTATTTGGTCTGAATAGTCTAGTTTGCTTTTGGCGAGCTCATCCCCTTTTAGCTGTTCGTATTGAAGTCCGCAACTGCTTTGCCGACAGATCATGGGCGGTAGCGGTTCAACCGCGGAGTCGTCGCAAACGGACAGCGACGACGTGTCGCCGTGTGCCGTGCGGCGTCGCTTGCGGCCGCTTCACGCCGCGCTGCACGCCCCGCACCCCGCGCCACACCACGCACCCGTGCCTCACAGACCGTACGTACACATATATACTTATGGCAAAGTAAGTAACGCAAGTTTAGCGCGAGATGCGTGTAGGGATGTCAACATCGCATCTACGAACAACTTCGGTCGATCTTTTTTGTTGGTAGCATACCTACACAACAGAAAATACAGATTTAAAAACTGCCAACCCCGATCGCGCTACTGGTACTCGCGTAATGATCGACGGCAAGCCTCCTCCCCGGCGCCCACCGCATCGCCTCTTCCCACTTTTGTCGCGCTGACGCTCTACTTACTGGGGGCCACGCGCTTCAAATACTTTGGCTATGGGTAAAGAATGGTGAGACTTGCACTTGCCTACGACGAAATTCAAACTTGACTATGCGAATAATGACGTGTATGATGTGAATACGTGAACGTCTTTAAATTTGCTACGGGGGCAATCCAAAAAACCTATTGATGACTAAATCGGGGGACAGAGTTTATCGTTTTAGTTTCGAATCTATCATATACATCCAACATTAAATTATACCACTGGATAGCTAAAGGGTCGAAGAATTCATTACGATAAACGAGAACTGCGACGCATCGCGCGGGGTGGAGGGGGAAGCGCCGCCATTTTGAGGTTATTTTGGTGCGTATCGAGATTTGCAATTAGTATAACTTTTGACTCGGAGAAACGTATTGACAACACACGGCCGTGTCCATGACACAGCCACACCTCATGTTTTGGTCAATCTGTGACGAGACGAATAATTCACTCTCCTGATAATAAGCGTCACGTTTGCCTATAACAGTTCAGTGCCATTCAGAATTTTAAACTAAAACCGTTCAATACCCTGTATGGTAATGCACTGCGCTCGTCACCCTGAGATAAAAGATGTTATATGTCTTGCCCTGTGATGTCGAACGTTATACTTCAACTAAACACAGTAATTAAATTAAACAACTTTAAACGAATTAAATATTAGTTCAAATTGAAGTTCAAATCGTTTATTGCGAATATAGGTTACCTAATATTTTGTTAATCTATACTATCTTTACTAATATTATAAAGAGGAAAGGTTTGTATGTAAGTATGTTTGTAACGAATTGGCTCAAAAAATACTGGACCGATTTCAAAAATTCTTTCACCATTGGAAAGCTACATTCACCCTGAGTAACATAGGCTATAATAAGATTCATCATCATCCATCACCGCGTGGGTGAAACCGCGGAAAGCAGCTAGTCGCGTATAATTATATATTATTTTATTCCGAAGTGTCCAACACTTTAATTATACGCTATTTATTCCGTTTAAAGTTGTTTAGTTAAAATGTATAAGAATCGCGAAAACCTAAGATAGCCACAGTAATGTTTGCACACTACTGCTTCACGGTTGTATTACTGACAAAGGTGTAGCACTTCCCCAGCCGGACTTTGCAAAAGTCCTACCAGTAGAAAATACAACCGCACGCGTGCCACTAATGGATCACTAAGTCATTTTTTAAACTAGGAATACAGTCTATGGACCTTACTTATAAACGCTGCTTAACTTTAAATGACGTTATTTAGTACTGCGCAAAGGAAACATGTTCTGCGCCGTACTAAGTGACGTTATCTAAATTTAAGCAGCGTTTATAAGTAAGGCCGTAGATCTTATAATAAATCACTATTAATATTCCTTTCACTATTTAAACTTTCACGAATAAAATCCATGATTTAAGAGAATATCGGGACTTTTTGCACACAGGCTATTGTTAAAACATAATTTTCACTAAACTCGACGTTTCAATAGAGTTGCAGCGACCGCGGTCACGATGGTCACGAGTAGACTGGAGAATGTTGTTGTTATGTTTTGATATTAATCTGTGCGCGAAAAACTCTCGATATTCGCATAACTCATTTTTCGTTGTATACTCATCAGTTCAGTTGTATTTATCTTTAACATTGAAAACCTTAGGCTTTAGGACTTCATGTAATAATTGAAATTTATAGAGAGAAAAATTCACATCCTCGGACGAGATTCGAACCCGCGTCTTGTGACTCTCCGTGTCAGATGCCATTGACCAACTAGGCCACCGAGGTTCTGGTCCGAGCATCGAATTTTAACTCTCTATCTGACTAACCGTCTTACGGGGACGGAGTTCATGTAATAATACACTTTTCGTTTGTCTAAAGATCCTTTATCGATATTAACATTATACGAAATTGTCCGTGAAATTACAGTTACCCGTGTTACCATTATGCCAAAATTTTCAAACCCCTTTGTAACATTCTCAAAATACATTTTCAGAGCTGATATGCTACGGAAAGAAGAGAGGAGCTTCGACAAACCGGACAAGGCAGACAAGAAGCCGACGAGTATCGTCGCTAAGTCCATGCGCCGCTCGGCCAGCACTTCGGGGCTCTCGCTGGTCATACATCCAGGTATGATTTCAAAGAAAAAACCTGTAAAAAATAAAATGTCTGTAAAGTCGGTTTACTGACGATAAATTTACGTGATAACGTCATAAGACAAGCCGAACGCTTAGGCCGAACGTGCCTCTTTATCGCTTGTTCCGCGCTCTCGCTTGCACAATCGGCTCAAGCGCAACATGACAATGAGTCATACTTTTTCGTGCGTGAAGCCGGTGTTCATCGATTTATAAGACGTTATCAATGTACCGTTCATACACTCTCATACCCCCCACTAGCTTTCCCTATGCCACAGAAGTCATGGACATACACGAAACTAAACTAGCGAACTAAAATATATTTTTAGTAAATTATGATAGTTCTTATTTTGTTGATGCTAAAGTCTGAATTCGTATAACGCTTGCAAATGACACTGCTCAAATTAGCAATTTCTGTTCCATTGTGGGTATGTTCAGTGCATATGTAGTCGTCATGCAACTTCGAGCTCTCTAAACTGATGCATAACTATCCATAGTACAAGCTCGGTCTAGTTTGGGACCTGAAGACCTTGTGTGGATATATTATTATTATATTATGTTTTTATATGTACCTATCCATGCTTCCCGCGACACAAAGATTCCTATTGTGGTAGTCATCATCTCATCATCTCAGCCGTAGGACGTCCACTGCTGAACATAGGCCTACCATTGTGGTAGTGATAGTGTGAAAACCTTCACACTATCACTCACACACACCTTCACTCAGTTTTCAGTGAAAAGTTTATTGAGGGTGAATCGATTCGTTACGTAACGCGTTACGGCGCCAGTCTAGCATCCCTTTCTCTCAAGCAGCCTCTCTCACTCTAACCCACAGCGCTAGACTAGTTAATCGACTGGTGAGGGGTTAAGTTATGACTTCTTATATTTCTCTTAATTCTTTTCTTATTTTTATTATAATTTCATAAATTCAAGTTACACACAGCCAAAAACACTATTTGTTCAGAATTTCTGGGCCTTGCCTCATAAACTTGTGTAGTTGTACCTGCCAATATGTTGTTACGTTGTACAGCAGACGACAGTACAATGAGCGCGGGCGCGGGCTCGCCGTGCGCGGGCAACACTTCGTCGACCAACTCGTCGCGCGACTCGTCTCCGTGTCGCGACCCGCCCTCCCCATTCGCGCTGCCGAATCATTCGTAAGTACTTTGTTAACACATTTTTTCTTCAGTTGTGTAGAAAATCTGTCTAACGAGTAGATACTCGATTTTTTGACGTCAAAGTCAAAATCATGTATACAATTTAGGCATCAAAGACGCACTTGTGAACGTAGTAATTCATTATAATGTACTTTAAAGACTACCGCCGCGTTCGAAAATATATAGGGCCTACCGAGAAGAAGAAACTCGGGGCCATTCGTTTTATATAAAGATTGACAATGTTTCTACTTAGGTACTACTACGAGGGCGGCACTGAAAATTTCGGGAATCAAGGAAGTAACACAACATTACTATTTAAAAATGTATTTATTGCTTTTCGAAGTATTCTCCGCGAAATTTGACACATTTTTCCATACGATGGAACCAATCATTGAAGCAACCATTCCATTCGGAAGTTGGGGTCTCCAAAATGGCCGTTTTGTAGGCGTCCACAGCTTCTTCAAGTGATGAAAATCTCTGTCCACGCAATTTATTCTTTATTTTAAGGAAAGTAAAAAGAGAATAGAAATCATTAGGGCTTAGGTCGGGGCTGTACAGCGAATGGTCTAATAATTCTATGTTTTCTTGCTCTAAAAACTCTTTTGTTCTGAGCGCGGTGTGAGAACTCGCATTGCCGTGATGGAGGATGATGCGGCGGTTGCAGTTCAGAAACGACCTGTGGCAAACAAATGCTAGCATACCATTCTGCATTAGCCGTTCTTTGTCCCTCAAGAGGAATAGTCGTAGCATGGCCGGTTTTGGAGACAAACGTGGCCACCATTTTTTTTACAACACTCCGTGAACGAACAATTTTTGTTGGCTTAAAGCCATCATTAAAGCTTAAAGCTCATTTTCGAACACCCAAACTCGTGGCTGGTTTTTTTGTTTCGGGTTCGTACGCGTATATCCAGGACTCGTCACCTGATACGATGTTGTATACAGCATTTGAGGATCCTGCGTGGAATCTTTCGAGAGTTCTGACGCACCAAGTAACGCGAGCCGCTTTTTGCTCTTCACAGAGCGAATGCGGTATCCATCGGGAAAACAACTTTTTTACACCTAATTGTTCATGCAAGATTATTTGTATTTGACTCATGCCAATGTCTAAAGTTGCCTGAATTTCGCGGTATGTCACATGTCGATCTTCCTCAATCAGCTTACGCACAGCATCAACGTTTTCTTGGTTGACTGCAGTTTTGGACGACCTTGACGGGGATCATCACTGAGCTTGACACGTCCACGTTGAAATTCAGCAAACCAGCGATAAATAGTGGTTTTGGATGGGGCTTCAACACCAAATGCAGAAATCATCCGTGCAACGCACTGTTTTTGTGTTAAACCACTTCGAAAGTCATAATAAATCATCGCTCTTGAATTTTCTCGAGTCAATTCCATTTTTTCAACGACTAAACAAGTTTGACAAAACCTTGTGACAAAACCGAGAAACTTTTTTTAAATAAATAAATGGTATTCGATTTTTAAAACCAAGGAGTTGTCAATTAAAAAGATTTTAATATGACAGGAACAGTGGAAATATTCCATTCCCGATACTTTTAGTGCAGCCCTCGTATTTGTTACATTTATGGATGGCAGATGACAACTTGCCAGAAGTGGATTATTCCAAGCGTCTTTGTCTTCAATATAATGTCGGACTTAGTAATTTATATTTTTTTATTCTTGAATTTTCCCTCTGTGAGCTCAGTTATATGTGATACGTGAATACGTGAACGTCTATAAATTTGCTACCATATGGAGGCAAGCCAAAAACCTAATGATAACAAAATCGGGGGATCCAGTTTGGCGTTGTAGTTTCGAATCTATCCTGTACATCCAAAATTAAATTATACCACTGGATAGATAAAAGATCAAATAATTCATTACGATAAACAAGAACAGTGACTCATCGCGCGCGGTGGAGGGGGAAGCGCCGCCGTTTTGAGGTTCTTTTGACACCATTGTAATTTAAAACTACACAATCATTATGTGTGTAAGGAAACAACCAATCAAACCTATAAGGACAAAATTAAAACTAATGAAATGAAACAAAACAATCTATATAATAAGCCAATACATGGAGTAAACTCCAATATTTATACCCAAAGATTAGGGAAAACTGAAATCGTGGTATAGCGTTAGTATTCCCCTATGTTTACAAGATGGTGGCATTTACGGGTTACCATATACTTTTTTTTTAATTTGACGCGATTGTTCAGTGTCTATTTTCATTAGACAGACTCTAGTAGTTTTCTAAGGCTACGTTCCGGGAAGCACCGTCAACGCTCACAACTGTCGCGCCCCGGTTTAGCGTTCCGGTTGGAATGAATGCTTGCAGTGTTCAACCCAAGTAGAACAGTTACGCGGTCGCGAAAAGCGCGCCAACATTTCTGTCAAAAACCTATAGAATCCTATACATTGATGTTTGACAGTGACATCTCGCAAACGACCACGAAAACCCACCTACGATCTGCGAGCGTTGTGAGCGTTTTCGGTGACGTCATCGATGACGTATCGAGCTCGCTCACAATGATCGCGGGCTTCTAATGGAATGGGTGTGCGAACGCCGCGAGTGATTTTGGCGCTTCCTGGAACGTAGCCTATATGCTGGCAGCACTTTTCCACAAATTCACAATTCGCCATGCAACTTGTCATTCTCGCGCTATATTTCTTCACAAACCCTCGCGCTAAAATATTGTATGTAATACCTTCGCATATGTTTTCCATTCATACTTTATTCCTTTATAAATAGACTCGTACATTTCTACATTTGTCATGCCTGTTAATTATGATAATAGTTCTAATAGCATCAAGTGAGTTTATGACTCAAGTAGTCAGAGTCAGACACAGTCACTTAACTAAGTCAATCATGAATATCCTGTCTATGTCACGTTCTATTAAGTGGTGGATGCATAACCATAACACTCTGAGGTGATTGGCACAGAAACCACAAAAACAACATTTCATGACAACATTACGAACATTTAGGCTGAGCATTTCATAACCATTATTACGCTAGAAAAAAAATATTGACATCAATTTCTGGGCCTTTTCCTGACAACAGTTGTATAATACCAAAGACGGCAAAGTAGAAAATGGCCAAAAAATTGATTGAAAATGTAAATCTGCACCGAACATGCGAAATCGTTCTTTTCAAAAAACGGCCAATTTAACATATTATTCTACGCCCTAAAATAGCCGGTAGCCCCAACACTATCTTGAGCGTGCTTGCCGACAGATGGGATAGCCCAATCACTCATTGGATGCGTCTTCACTCCACTAATTATTGTATAAATGTTTTTTTTATTTTATTTTTTTATTTATTTGGTTTCCCATGAACAGTTACATTACTTCTTGTTTCTTATACATATTCTTAACTAAGTTGTGCTTAATGCACTGTTTGTTAAAGGGGAACACCACATGCAATATTATAAATTATACAAACTAAAGTCTTTTTGCCTACATCTTAGAAATACAAAAATAAAGCTAACAGCTAAACGTGACAGTATTTATTATAAATTTAAGTATTCGCATCAATTAATCCTAATCACTTTACCAAGCTTATGCTCGGCGTAACACCTTTTTAAATGTTGCAAGAGAATCTCCAAATATATCAAACAACTTACTATTTTCATTAACAAGTCTGCTTATTCTAGGTATCGGAGAGTTGGCTCCTAACACTGTTCTACGAAAAGGGGGGGCAAAGGGAGTTAAAGGCTGTCGTGGATATTTAAAGGGGACTCTAAGTTTAAACTTAGCTAATAATTCTAAACAATCAATACTGTTATTTAATAGTTTGTGCACAAATATGAGGTCTATATTATTTCTCCGAATATATAGAGGTTGTAGTTTAAAGTAGGAGAGACGTTTCTCATATGCTCTAATTTTTTTAACATGTCCTGTACAAAATGCTAAATGTCACATAAATCTCTTCTGTATACGTTCCAAACGTAGAGAATGTACAGCATAATGAGGTCTCCAAACAGGGGAGCAATATTCTAAAATGCTACGTACAAGACAATTGTACAACAAGATTTTAGTTTTGGGCTTGCGAAATTCTTTACTGTTGCGGATATCAAAACCCAGTAGTTTAGAAGATTTCTTCGTAATATGTTCAAAGTGAGGTATGAAAGTGAGTTTAGGATCAAATGTCACCCCTAGGTCCTTCATCAGAATTACTCTTTGTAAATTAGTAGCTTTTAATTTGTAATTATATTCTATACTCGTTAATTTTCGGCTGAATGTCATTTGAGAACATTTGGAAGTATTTAATGTCATCCCATTTAAGTCACACCAGCTTGTTAGCCTATCTAGATCTTTTTGCAACTTTTCAACATCTTCAAAGCTTTTGATAACTTTCAAAATCTTTAGATCATCAGCAAACAAAAATGGCATAGAATGCCATAAACAATCAGGTAGATCATTGATAAATATATTAAACAGGAGAGGACCTAGGTGTGAGCCTTGAGGAACTCCTGCACTTACATTTGAACGAGTTGTTGAAGTGTAGCCCGCTGCTACTACAAAAAAACCACAATCATTTAGATACGAACGCAACCATTCTAGAATTGGTCCAGCAAAACCGTACGTAGCAAGCTTGAGCAGAAGCTTAGAGTGGGAAACCCTGTCAAACGCTTTACTTAAATCTGTATAGACTACATCAATTTGATTGTTTGTATTATATATTATGTATCTAGTATTGTGTTTTTTTTTCTGTATGTTTTGACATTATGTAATTGTATTTTATTTTATTTTCTAAATTATTGCTTCTATTCAATTCAATTTAATTTTTAATATTTCCAAATCAATTAATTATTTTTATGAATTAATATTATTTTATGTATCTCTCTCTATCTCGTCTATGTCTTATGTGTAATATGGTTCATAATGCCTGAAATAAAGAATTATTAATATTAATTTAATTTAATTTAATTTAAAATACCATTTTGACTCGAATCATAACTAGGTACTTTAATAAAAATCTCCCTTGATGCAACATTACATAATTTTAAAATGGCATATGATAACCGTGCGAGTCCACTTCTAAAGATAAAAAAAGGGAACAATCCCGACATTTCAAACATGTCCAGTGATCGTTATCTTGGGCATATGGCACTACTTCTATTCGCGTAAAAACTATGAAATAATTTACGCATATGGTGTATCTTATTTTTCGCGTGTTTTTATATATTTTCGGAGCTTGACTTGGCAATCAACCGAACCAATCAGCAAGTTAAGCAACGCTTGCTGCGGCCAGGCGTTAGATGGGTGTGTGCTAGTGGCATTATTCAACTGAGCGCTTCCGTGCTTCGGAAGACACGTTACGCCATCGGTCCCGGTTGACAACAGTCGTTAGGCTATGTCGAAGATCTTCGGGCGGCCTGAAAACTTTTCGGGCGGCCTGTAAACTTCGACACGGTTTGGCCACTAGCCTATCCAAGCCACTCCGGGTCCACGTGGTGGATTATGGCGCAACGCCTGTCTGAAAGGGAGGATCGAGTCCCAGCAGTGGGAACATAAGGGGCTGATTATGTAATATCTATAATATGATTATTTTTATATATGCAGGCTAATCCAAGCGTCCAAACCGCCCATAGTAGTTCGACGCGGCCCCGGAGGGTTCGGATTCACGATACACACAGTCCGGGTGTACTACGGGGACACGGACTATTATACTATGCACCATTTGGTTTCGGTAAGTCACACGTCTTATTATGGGCCTTATTAGCAAGCAAAAAATCGCACAACGAGCTATGGAGAGGGCTATGCTCGGGCTTTTTCTACGTGATCGAATCAGAAATGAAGAGATCCGTAGACGAACTAAAGTTACCGACATAGCCCAGAAGATAAACCAGTTGAAGTGGCAGCGGGCAGGGCACATAGCACGCAGAACAGATGGCCGATGGGGCCGGAAGGTTCCGGACCTCGGACCGGCAAGCGCAGCGTAGGTCGTTCATCATACAAGGTGGACGGACGATTTATAATTTAAAATAATCAATCTATATTTTACAATTAATCCCTATTTCTCTTGATCATCGCGCGTGTACGACTGTAGCGATTTCGATCAAATTTGGCAAGAATGTAGATTATATACCGGAGAAGAACTTAGGATACGTTTCATCATCATCCATCACCATGCAGGTGAAACCGCGGGCACGGCTAGTCCTCTATAAAAGTTTCTTAAACAGAATATTGCCAACATTAAAACAACCAATGTTATAACCTATTATATCATCCAAAGGAGTTTTATAATGTTGTACTAAATTTCATTATTCAACATCCTATGGTTTGAGTACCTATTATAGAGTATTTTATGAGTACCTTTTATAGATATGCCAGTGCACATATTTAGACATTAAAACACTCATGCGATAAACCCACATTCGCGTTTGTTAAAGTATGTTCATCCTTAGCTAACAAAAAAGGTAAACAAACAAAACCATAGATAAGATTTATGACGGTTTAGTGATGAGGTTCCTTAGAATGAACGAAAAGTAGAAATAAATTTAAAGAACATGTGAATCCATTCTTTTTTATTATTATTGTGACGGTTTACCTTACGCGGTAGGTATAGTCGAGTATGTCGACCGGTTTCGTGACCGTCCGGGCCACTTCTTCATAGAGTGCTTGCGCACCCGGCTGCGTTCGCGCTCGCTGTGACGTCACCGGTGCGGGCAAGCTACGAGTATCTCCATCAGTTTCTCCGTCACTGCACATATTATATTTACCCCCCTGCCGAAAACAATGGTTATACATATATAACTATAAACTATAATACGCTTGTAATAATGGATCTAACAAGAAAAAGGTGTAAAAAGAAACTGGTAAAATGGCTCCTTAGTTTACATTATAATGAAACAGAGAAGCTCCTTATTACTCCTACATAAGACAGTTGTAGTTTGTACCTATGTAAATTTTTTTTTGTTATATTATACACGCGCGCTTGCACACACACACGCGCACACACACACACCCTCACTCATTACATATATAATATATGTTTACATGTTTAAACGCAAATGTTCTGGTTTAACAGTTCATACATAAATGGAATTAGTTATAGAATGTTGTAACTTACTTTAAAATATGAAATATAATAGATTTGATCTAAATCAATTATTTAATTAATACGATACATTACACTACAAATTTTGGCAGAACATGTATAATATGTCAATTAATTTAATACTTTACTTTGAAATTATATACATTTTTACATCTATCATTTATTTTTAGTATATAATATTAGTGATATGTTGTATTGTTCTATTTACAATATGAGAGAGACTACCTCCCACAGTACAGGTTCGCCTAAGGTGGGATTTAGAAAAACATTGTAATACTTAAACTATGTATAATTGTAGTAATAAACGATTATTATTATTGAACTACTATGCGATTGTATAATCTGTTCAGTTAGTGGGTAGACTTAGAATGAAAGTTGATGGGTAGAATATATATCTGTTTATTCCTGCAGCGTTTCCACCTTCCACAATGTTCGATCGAAAAAGAATGCGTTCCCATTGCTGCCACTTGTTTTATATCAGCCTTATAACGATATACCCCATAAAAATCAAATATGTACTTATTATTACACTCTTGACAATGATGTTCTACAATTATACATTGTAAGTAATAAGAAAATACGTGAGCAGTTTAAATAATAAACATAAAATAATTAGTTACATTATTTAGGTAAAGATTCACTTTATAGTAATTCAGTATAGTTAGAAGTGTTAGTGGCGCCACTTATTGTGGCGCCAAAATGGAAAATTACAAAACTAAAGGGCCAAATATTAACCAAGAGTTAATAACGAGTTTTAATATCATATAAGAAATAATAGAAGGTTTAATTGAATTATCGTAAGAATTAAGATAAGTGGAAGCAGTTGGACGTGACGTAAGGTTAGGAACGGAAGTCAGTCGCTAACACTCGTATGTTTTCAGGCTGTGAGTGAGCAAGGCGCGGCGTGGGCGGCCGGACTCCGCGCTGGAGATCTCATCACGCAGCTCAATGGAGAGTCTGTACAAGGATTGTTGCATACTCAGGTCTGTTATAATATATATAGCAGAACAATATCAATAAACATTTACAAACAATGCATTAAAACTTAAGAGGTGGGAACTTCGTTGGGTTTCTTCTCGGACATATAATTGTGCGGGGAAAAAGTTTCAGGGCGGTTGCCCTCTTCTTTGACTCGTCTTAGCCCGTTACGACGGGCTAGTCTTTGGGTTGGTCATACCACAGCCTCACTATACTGCCACCCCAGTGACCAAAAGGTAACTGAGCGATCAAGGCCGCGCCGGGTGGAATCCCCGCTTACACGGGTGAAGCCCAGCGGACCGATCGGCTGCACAGTCGCTGGCCACTGGGGGCAGCACTGATGCAGCTGTGGCATCCAAACTCTCTTCGTCTTGGTTTTGGCTCTCTTGTGGAACGAGTTCTCTGGCGTATGGCTTCGTTTTTCTGCCCATATCGGGCGGACGGGTGTGAAGGGGGGCAATGCCCCTCAGGTGTGGCAATCTTGGTGGGAACTTACGTTTTGATACCTTCTTCACTTTTACGTTTTTTGTCATGACCTTAAAAACTTGTGGAGAAGGCAATTTCTGATTCTACTTTTTGTACAGTTTGTAAAGGTTGTGCTTATAGTTTTTTTATGTCTGTATGAAATACATATATAATAAATACGTTACTATGGCAGGTATTGCGGTTGTTACTGGCAGCCCCACACGCCACTCTGCGAGCCACGCCCTTAGACCAGACTACTATACAGGTGAGCTCTTACAAATAATTGTTTTCTTCTACTGACTCATAAATACTCGTAACTTTATTAATCAAAACAAATGAAAAATGTAAAGTAAAAAAAATCACTTCTCATGCTCGCAAAGTTCTTGTTTATGCCCGATGTAAGCGGACTAATAGCTTTTTATGCTCTAGTGCATACAAAAAAGTCTGCTTTTCAAGCACAAGTGCATAAGCATGATTATTTTAATTCTAAGTACAATTTTAAAAATACAAGTTTAAAAAAATTCACTATGAGTTACACTCCAATAACTGTATTGGAGTGTAACTCAAAAACTACTGGACCGAATTTGATGAAATTTAAATGGGACCACACGAGAAGCACCAGCTTTCAAAGTCGAAAATGATGAGGTAAAAAACATAAAAAAAGAAAAAACTACAGTCGAATTGAGCACCTCCTCCTGTTTGGAAGTCTGTAGAAAAGTGTTCAAAGAAGTTCGTGTAAAGTTATGTTTCGTGTAGGAAGTTTGACTGTGTCAATAATAATACCCATCGATTAGAGCAGGTACTGTTAAAGAACCATACGTAACTTTGGCGAATTTTGCGGCAAACCTTAGTGTATATGTGTGTCTTGTGCAGGCGGGCGGCAGAAAACGCGCGGCGTGCGGCAGACGTGCGTCCGCACCGCCGCGTCCGCGCCCGCGCCGCCGCTGCTCGCTGTTCCGTCGGATATCCACCAAGCGCGCCTCGCAGGAAATGCATCAGGTAAGCTACACTACTCACTACACTTTTATACGTTCCATATTTGTAAGGTTTTCACGTTTATTTATTTGTTTATATGGAACTAACAGTCGCTTTGTTAAGTAACACTAAACACTCTTATCTATTTGATAAACTTGTTTTTATAAAGGACATTCACTCTGCCAACACTCAATCTCTCTATACCTAAACACAAGACCATTAGATATAAGAGTTGCTTCAAATATAGCGCGTCCAAAATTTGGAATAATCTTCCCCCGCCAATGCGGAGGAAGATTAGTTATGCTCTATATAAACTTAAATATAAGACAATACTGATTGATCGGTATAAAAAACAATTTGAAGCAACATTTAAAATAAGAAGATAAAATAGCAACATATGCATACAACGTTCACATAAACACTCATATCCAAACATGCAAACATTCACACACACACACACGCACACACACCCTCACACACCCTCACACACCACATCGCACCCTAACACTTCATTCCTCCAGCGATTCAATTGTTGTACGATTATTTTAGTACTTTGTGTAAGAACTTCTTAGCAGATTATGGCTATCTATAAATCTATGATAGATATTGAAACCTTGCTTTACAATCAGTTACATACGCTGTTCTTACGTCATTTAAAATTATGTGTTATTTTACCCGCTTGTCTGTACTCTCGATTAAGATCTTTATTCGAGCAAAGGATTGCGCTGAAAATCAGCCTTGCGTTAGCGAAATGCTAACACAGTTTAGTGCTGAGCGTACTCCTATTGCCATAAAACAGGTTATTTACCATTATTAAGGTTAAATCCTGATGTTTTGATTGTGTTTTTTGTTTGTTACTATGTTTTTTGGCAATAAAATATTTTCTTTCGTTCTTTCTTTCTCTTTCTTTCTAAATACAATGATACCAACTAATTTAAGTTGTGGGACTTTTTCTGATCTAGTAACAAATTCTTTTAGTCTTTTCCTTTGTGTTCGCTAAAATATGCACCAGACTGAAACGGTCTTAAGGGCCATTTAGACGAGGAGAGTTTCTCGTACGTTTCTAAGCGAAAACTCGCACGCAACTATTCCAAGCAATAATCGCCATAAGATTATCGTACCATAATGTTTAAATACAATGTCTCAAACTACTTTGTTCCAATGTCTCCATTCCAAAACACATACACTGCATACATTACAAAATACACAATATTATTCATAATAAATAAACACACAATATATATACTATACACCACACATTACGTGCTTAGAACACTTAAGTATATATACATACAATGGAATATATATCCATACTTATATGTATTAAATATATATTTTAGTTAGTTAGATTATAACCTTATGCTAATCATTAATTTATATCTAAACTAAGTGTAAACAAATGTCTAATATTAAATGTATAACCTAAAAGTTTATATATCTTATAGTAATTAATGATTTATATTAGACTTACCACAATTTATTTAACATTTATTGTTGTTTTCTGTCATAAGTTTTTAAAATTATATTAAAATGATCAAAAAAAAATAAAAAAATTAACTGATTGATCTAGTAACCGCGCATATACTGTGTGTGAATAATAACGTGTTTTGTGGACGATGAATGCTCTGCCCTGCCGTCGTACAGTGCAAACTAGTGCGGAGGGTAGATGTGAATCTTACATTTAATTTCGTTGTTTACTTATAGCATAGTTGTGTTGTATATGCTGTTTGTACATTTGTGCTAACTTAAATCTAATTATATGCATATGCATATTAAATCTAATTATATGCATATAATTCACTTTCAAAGCACTATCGCAAATATCGCAATTTCAGAGAGAATAAAATACCTGATGAAAACTCAAAGCATGGGTATTGCTATAAAGTTAATATAATTTGTAGACCTAGTGTTAAAATAGAATAGTTAATTTTAGTTTTTGAATTTTCTGTACCTACCTACTTATTAAGTTAATAAACCATTATTATTAAAAAAAAAAAAAAACATGTTCATGCACACGAATGTTTGATTTGTCCGGGAATCGAACCCGAGACCAGCGGCTCAGAAGGCAGGGGTGCTATAGATCGCGCGGCGAGAATTTGGCTTTGACCGTTATTGCGCAGAAATCAGAAATTGGGTATCAACGGGCAATTAGCGGGGTGCGGGGCGGGTGTGTAGGCGCATGCGGTGCTCTGATTGGCGCTCCAATCGTTCCCTGCCTCTCGCATCGATACGACATACCGCGCACTCCTGTTGTACAATCACGTTCACAAGTGAATTGCTATTTTCGTTAATTGGTTATTGTTGTCGATTGTTATTATTTGTTGAGTTTGTTTGTTTAAGTTTGTCAGTTAAGTTTTTTTTGTTAAATATTAAAAAGTGATTTGAAAATGCGAAAAAAAATTTTTTTTTTTAAAAAGGCAAGCACGGAAAATGATATATGACGTGAATTGCTTTTTAAAGAAAGAAGCTGACGAATGTATCGATTCATTGAAGCAAATTCGAAGTCAGATTGAGGAAGTTGCTTCTTTACTCAGTCAGTCGGAGAATAACCAAACTATACAGACTATGCAGGTAATGAAAACGGAAACTGTTTCTAAATTAAATTGTGTAGTCAGTAAATTAGCTAAAATTCAAAAACGGACATCGGAGGCCACTAAGACTTCAATCGGCACTGTAAAAAATATCGTAAATCAAGCCAAGAGTTCCGATTTGCTAATTATTTTCAGAACACCTGGAAAAAAACGTCCCAGAGCTAAACCAGTTACGAATATTGATAATTTTGACCAAGGTGTTATAAAAAGATGTATACACAATTTTCACAAGACGAATAATGAACTTCCCACCATTGGGAAACTAAAAAAGAAACTTGAGGAAGATATAAACTTTAAAGGGTCAGAAACAAGTCTTCGTGTAATTGTAAAGGAGTTAGGATTTCGCTGGAAAAAAACAGAAAACAACCGTAAATTATTTATTTATTTATTTATTTATTTATTTATTTATTTACAACGAAACACCAACAGTATATATATTATAAAATTTTAAAATACATGATAACCAATATTGATTCTGATATATATACCCCTTATGGGTGTTTACAACGTTCAAATTAAAAAACACGTAGAACATTATTCTTGTTGAACGACAAATTTTGTCAACTAGACTATTTTTTTTTGTAACATGACAAATAATTTGTATACAAGAAAATAGAAAAATAACGGTATATATAACTTAATGATTATAAGTACTTTAGAATATACTTATAATGCTTATAAGACCGAGAATGGCAGAACATCATCTATCTAAATACTTTACTAGTTTTTTCTTAAAGATGTTTAAAGAGTCGTGAATGATATCAAGATCTTTCACGGAGGCATTTATTTCATTATAAGTACGGCACATTCTAGGTATTGGAGAGTTACGAGCTAAGTTCGTTTTGGCATGAGGAATGTGAAAGATTTTAGCGATTCTACCACGAGGGTAATTGCCAGGAATTTTCAATGAAATATTTTTCAAGATTATGGGACAGTCGGTTAGGTTGTGAATTTGTTTATACAGAAACGAGAGATCTCTAATTTTTCTTCGGTCGCGTAATTTAACTATTTTGAAAAAGGACAAGCGGTTAGAATATGGACTTCTGTGCGAAATACCTTGGCTCTATAAGATCTATAATTACTAATAGAAACATCGAATATCCGATTACAACGCATTGAATATTTAAGAAAAATAAGAAAATATCGACAAGAAGGAAGACCCATTGTTTACACAAATGAATCCTACGTAGATTCATCGCACTCAACAACCAAAGCCTGGAGCGATGGCCATACGGAAGGACTAAAAAAACCCATTTCTAAAGGACAACGAGTCGTGATAGTCCACGCAGGATCTGAAGCTGGGTTTATACCAAATGCTTTATTAACTTTTAAAGCCGGCACCAAAACAGGGGACTATCACGACAACATGAATTACGAGAATTATGAAAAATGGCTTAGGACACAATTAATTCCCAACCTACCACCCACTTCTGTAGTGGTTGTCGACAAGGCCTCATACCACAATAAACAATGGGATTTAGCACCGTCCTCCAATACCAAAAAAACCGATATGCAGAATTGGCTAACTGATAAAGGCATACAATATGATTCAACAATGCTCAAGCCACAATTGTACAACTTGATAAAAGCTAATAAAGAAAGATTTAAAACTTTTTCAATAGATCAAATTTTAGCAGAAGCATATTGAGATTACCGCCTTACCATCCAGACCTCAACCCCATAGAAATGGCATGGGCTACTATTAAACAATATGTAGCTAGCAAAAATGTTAAATGGAATTTACAAGAATGTACCAAACTTATCAAAGAAAAAGTATCCTTAATGGGTGCCCAGGAATGGGAAAAAATATGTAAAAAGGTAAAAGATATAGAAGAAGAGTACGCCAAGAGTGACCATGTAGTTGATTTACTTACCGAGCAATTTATAATTCGCGTCGATGATAGTTCCGAAGATGATGATTCTGATGATGGTTATGAAGATGATGATGATGACAACTGCGACCGAGGAAGCCCTGAACCCGGACCCTCAACAAGCAAAAGACGTTGCACAATTTCGTGTCGCGGCAGCACCACTGGACCATGCGGTGATTTCATAGAAGGCGTTCAACCTTTAACTGATTCAGAATCTGAATAGCACTGCGACTAGGACTTTTTTTTATGTTAACTTTTGTATTTAATAATTATTTTAAGTTTTCTTTTGTTTGTATGTACCAATTTTACATGTATCTTGGAATAAATAATTTTATTAAAAAACAATTATTTAGAATTTTCATCGCTGTCTCTGTAAACTTTAAAAGGAAATAAACATTTTATATATATTTTATATAAGTAAAATAACTATCAATAGTTTTAATAAATGAAGAAGTTTATCTATTTCGTATTATTTTCTAGCATTATTACCACTATACATGAATTTTGACCCACTCAAATATCCAACCTGGTACATAAAAAAGGAAAAGTATTGTGTGCGTGACAGTACCCATGCGCAGTAATCCCCTCCACCCGAAGGTCAAAGCCAAACTCTCGCCGCGCGATCTGTACCAACTGCGCCAATCGGCTAGTCAATTTTATATTTGTTATGGAGCAACACACTTTTTTATTTTTATTATCTCATTGCATATTTCACGGTGTTTATCCGGTCCTTTACAAAGGCATAAGTGGGGCTGTAGCCAACACTTAGAGGCCTGTTTGGTATAAAATATAATTTAGGATGAATGTGACACGGTATAGCTAATACAAAAACTATATATGTTATAGGAAATTGATATTGGCGAGACTATATACGGCATCTGCCAATTTTAGTCTCATCTCAAATATTTAAATATTTAGGTGACTTGCCACCCACTAAACGGGCCCCTATAAAGGCCGCCATTATTAAAGGGCAACATTGGTGTAGATGGTTAAAGGGTGAAATGCAAAAACTGTAAATAATATAAAATGTAAAATGCTTATTATTATTTAAGTTTACGATAGATTTGGTGCCTGTGTACCATCAGTCAAGTTTATGCCTGACCATCTTAAGGATGAATTTTGCGTGAAATGATCATTCGCTACCCCCGCCTATTCCCTGCTTATTAGTGTGTAATAAAAGCTTATTGTAAGTACAAGTTCTTTTCACATAGTTTGTATGTGGTAATCCTTGGAACAGAAGTAACCAACATGCTTAAAATGACTAGTTACTACTTTTTATTTTAATATATTGAAATACAAAAAGCAGGTTTAACGTTGTATTGAAAAAAACTAAGAGGGATAGATAGTATTATAACATACCATAAACTGATTTAAGATTATAATATGAAACTAAGGAGGTAAACCTAGAAAAAAAAACTTAGTACTATCAACGCGTTTAACAACTTTTATTGTTATAAAATATAATTCATATTCCTGACAAAATCATAAAATTACTAAATGATGTAGAAACAGAAGATTTTTACAGTGGAACTGATTTTTATGGCTGTCATTGGGCAATACAATAAAAAGCGGAGTTAGTTTGCAATGCACATGTGCAAAGCAAACCCTTTTTGAACTGGGTCAGGCATAAAATTGAGTGATGACAGTGTCTTGGTGAGTATTAATATGCGAGTGTTGTGTGAAGACCCTGGACAGAATAGGGCGGGACTATAGCACGGTTGCGTGTGAACAGATGGTATCGATGGCAGACTGCGCGTCCTCCCCCTCGCCCGCCGCCTCCCCCGCAGCCGACAGTCCTGCGCACGCCGCCGCTACCATCTATCAACGGTAATGTTATTTTTATTTTATAACATCCACACAAGGTCTTCAAATCGGAAACACGGGAAAGCATGCTAAAAATATATATACACACATCAAAAAAAGCTTGTGATCACTAGCTTAAGTTGATATCATTTTTTAAATTAAACTTATCACAATTTATTAATAAAAGGTTTATATTCAATGTAATATAACTCCTCCCCTGGCTCGAACACACGCGGTGATCCTCCTGGACATGCTGAGAAAAGTTATAAAGCATTTCTTGGGGTAACCTGTCCTATTCTTGAATAGCGGCTTCTCTGAGCTTTGGTTGGTAATGTCTGGGTACGTGACTCACGGTTCCCAACAGCTCTCTTAAGAGCATCCCACGTGTGCTCTATTGGGTTTAAGTCAGGCGAGCCGGCTGGACGGTCTAACCTTGTGATGTCGTATTCTCGGAGAGCAGCATTGACTCGTTGAGCTCGATGGGCGGGCGCATTATCATCGACCAGTACTAATTGGTTGCCATGGTTTACTCGGAATGGTCTGACATATTCCATCAATAGCAACTGCTCTATACGAAGAAATCATCATATAATTTACCGTAACAAAAAAGATTTCTATTTTTCAAACAGATCGCGACCTTTTTTGATGAGTTTATACACACCTAGATACAGGTCTAACAGACATGTTCATGCACATATTAAATGTTTGACGTGCCCGGGGATGGAACCCGGGACCAACGGCTTGAAAGGTTAACTAATTAAAGATATTTCCACATATACATATATAATAATTACACATTTTAATGCCGCTAGAGAACCGTGACGTTATGCATTTATTTTGTCTTATTTGTAAAACTAGCTGAGCTCCGCGGTTCCACCCGCGTGGTGATGGATGATGATGATTCTAACGATGAAAGTAATTTTCTAATCGGGCCAGTAGTTTCGGAATCAAAGTCAAACAAACTAACATATAAATCTTTCCTCTTTACAATATTACAAGTGATAGATTGTAAAATAAAAACTTAGTCATTTCAGAAATCCTGTTAAGTTTCCAAATAATGCAAGAACACAAAATATTTTTAGTATTGTGATAATTAATCAATCCTACATATATTATACAGGATATAAAGTAATGTATGTGTAAATTGTCTATCCTGGGTAATCTAGGTATACGAGTAAACTATGTTCAATCCAAATTTCACCGCAAATGCGTTTATCCTTGCTAAGAAAACGTACAATACAAATTTTCGAATTTGTAACAATTTTTTTGTTCGCGGTTTCGCCAGTGTGATAAATATTTATGATGATGATGAAATTTCATGAATGTTGCATCAAGTCTTTTAAAATATTATTTTGACGCTAAATGATGTTTAACTTACTCTGTAGGTAATATTATTTTGGCGGTTACGCGTTAGGTATAGTCGGGTATCCGTACGGTTGTGTGTATGGTACAAACGCTGACTTAGTAGGGCAGCGCGAGCGCGGAACGTCACCAAACCGGTCGAAATACTCTGTTATACCTACCGCAAAAGTTAAACCAAAGTCAAAATAATATTAAAATGATCTAATACTTACGAAAGTTCTTAATCCAATGAAATCAAAAGTCATCAAATGAACAGAGATAGTGACTTCCGCATTTGTAATAATAGTTTGGGTATCGTGGTAGGCTGGTACGCCCGTTTGCATAATAGGTAACTTGGTCACCTTTAGTTTTAAGGGTGGAGTTTGATTCCTGATTGTATTTTTTTGACACTAATTTGTGCGATGTACTGAAACTTATCGGGCATTCAATATATGTTATATACATATTATACATAACACTGGAAAGCCCAGTTCACGAATGAAATAATTTTTTTAGTAAGTTTTATTTATATATGTTAATGATTTACAATGTTGCTTGATGTATCAACTGCGTAGTTAGACGAAGAGCAGACTGCATTGGTATTACATAATTGTGTCAGTAATTGTTGTCCGTATCCTTAGGAAACAATCAAAGCAGTAATGATACCTTTTTTTTGACCCGGGAATATCCTTTATAAATACCACCGGCCCCGGGGGAGCACGGTGGTTTTGTGGGAGTCCGTATATCCACTAAAAAACCCGGGATGTCCCTCCAAGCGTCTTCATTTCAAGACTACGGGTACGCTGTGGTATTCATCCGCGGTCCCAAGTACCGCAACTACATGGGCAGGGCTATTATGTATCTCAATTGCTAACAAAAGTTGATTGAAATATAAAAAAATGGCGCCCCTATGTCACTTTTGTCAGCTCTAGTCGGCAACTTACTTACATTCCTGCTCACTGTAGTCGTTAAAACTGACATAGAGCCGTCTTTTTTTAGATCTCAGTCAACTTTTGTTAGCAGCTGACATACATTATTATGTAATTTGCCCTGCTGAAATTAATTTGCAAGGAAGTGATGTCTACGACACAGTGAATCTTAGTGTTGAGATTGGGTTTATAAAATGTAATCTTCATTGTTACGTACATACTTTCACTAAATTTAAGAATGTTTAACCTTACTGGTGGTTGTAATTAATTCTGTTTTGAGGACAGATAGTTAAGTTGTGTTGTATGTCCCAGGCCATCATCCCTACACGGGTTGAAACACAAGCTGGTAGCGGGAGGGGCGGAGGTAAGGCGTGCCTCGCTCCAGCACATGCCGCTCTCCCCCCTCGCGCGCACGCCCAGCCCTTCGCCACAGCCGCAGCCTGCCTCACCCACCAGGTAACACAAGCAATACTCACCTTTATCGCCTTGTAATGTAAGCTAAGGCTTAGATTTGTAGCGGCAACTTGACGTCCACCTTCTCTATTTATCTATGAGTCTAGCAAGAAAAGTTGCGTTAATTTAATGTAATCCTTTGTTAGATCACCCCACAGCAAAACGATAACGTAGAGAGTCGAAACCCCACTATGTGACTCGTATATAAACAAACAATACTTACCTTTATCGCCTTCCAATGTAGTCTATATCACTGGCTAAGATTTGTAGTGGTAACATGACGTCTATATTCTCCACTACATCTCTAGTGGGTCTAGCCCCGTAAGGCTATTATGTATCTCAGTTGAGAAAAAATGTTGATTGGAATCTAAGAAAATGGTGGGCAGTACCACACTCCCACATAACACCGACGTGAAGTAACATAGCTTGCTATTGCGTTTCTCGTCGGTTTGTGGGAGGTTCCGGAGGCCAGACTCTCTTCTTCCCCATTCTCCCTCTCCTTCCCTCTACCTCTCTTTCCCCCTACCCCTCCAACCTTAACCCTTTCTATCTCTTCCTTTCTATCATCCTTCCTCAAAGGTCGGCAACGCATCCTCCAGACCTCTGGTATTGCGGAAGTCCGTGGGCGACGGTATCACATACCATCAGGTGAGCCGCCTGCTCATTTGCCAACCTATGCCATAAAAAAATATATATACTAGAGCGGCACGAGTAGTTCGGGATCGGAATGGTGAGGAAGGAATAAGATATAAAAGCTCATCAGAACATTCGCCATGAAGCAAACGGTAGGAAAACGCTTAGAGAAGCTATAATTCTACGCAGTTGTCCAAATCAAAATCATTTATTCAATTTAGGCATCAAATACGCACTTATGAACGTCAACTTTTCATTATAATGTACTTTAAAAACTCTACCGCCGCGTTCCAAAATATATAGAGCCCACCGAGAAGAAGCGGCAAGAAACTCGGGGCCATTCTTTTTATATAGATGTTTACAATGTTTCTACTTAGGTACTACAAATATTACATTTTATGGGTGGCAGAGTGACAGCTTACCAGAAGTGGAGTATTCCAAGCAGTATGCATAATACGACCAGTTGACTTCATTTGTAACCATCTAGGCTGGACTTGTCTGATCATGCAACCAAATTATCTGATTGTTTAGTGATTGTTTACGTAAAACTCGATCAAAACTTTAGCTCTATAATAATCACAGTCACAACTGCTACTGAATGGATGCAATGGACATTTTATTGACAAACGAAAAGAAAACGACGAATTCCAAAAAAAATCAACAGCACATTTTTGCTATCATTATTGAATTTGTTTGAATCCAGGGGAACTAAGCCAGCGCCGTTCATAATCATCTTTGCTCCGTCCGAACATTTTCAATGATGCAGCACTGTCTTGCTAAAACTTCATATCATTTTGTGATGTACTGTTATATGTCTAGTTTGTGAGCATTTGCGCTTGTGTGATCGATTTGGGAATGTTGGTAACGTATAACGAACATGACAGGTCTTGCTTTTGATTCGTAAATGTTCAATTCAATCTGCCAGTTTCTTATAGCCAGTCATTATTGGTATTTCTGACAATTAGTTAGTCTTTTCAATCGTATACACTATGTGGGCTGATCACTTTTATATTCACATGTCGTAGAATGTCCAACATTAACCGCGACTAAAGTAAATCTATAACTTTGTGCATAAAAACGAGCTTCTAAATTTCCCTACTTAGATTTTTTTGTACTGCCATTGTTTTTCTCACTTACTGTAGGTACATTAAAAAAAATACATTATAAACATGCTACAATGCATTTACATTATCCAATATTATCGTATCCATTATTAGTGTTAGTATGACGGTCTCTCCAACGCAGTTGCGTTGAACCTTGCCCCTCAGAAAAGCGGCGCTCGTGCCGTGCACGACCTATGAGCCTCTCGAATCACAGCAGCTTTCACCTCACAGTGTAAGGTTTTCACACACGTTGTTAAGTCAAAAGGAATAAGTTTATGCTGGTAGTATGTGTAGGAATCGTTTACTATAACATTAGTCATGTCACTTGCACCTCATTTCACCTGTGACTAACTAACGCCCGCCCCCCAACTTGGCACGCAGTCGCGTAGAGGCTCGCAGCCCCTCGCCGCTCGCCTCTCGGGATTGCGGAACTCGCCGCGCCTGGCCCCGGCGAGATCCCGCCTCGCCGCTGCTCAGGAGAGCTTTGTCACCCGACAGGTTAGTAGGGAGTGGGTACAAGTAGGATTCCGGATTTGCACTGTTTGTTTAGCAAGATTTACCCTTGATATAACAAAGCATGCTCCTTAATAAGTCCCCAAGGTGCTCTCAGATTTATTTTATATATATACAGTCTATTTTCTTCATTTTTTAACCGTTGATTCCCAAAATATACTTTTAACTAAAAATAAAGAAAAGTACAATACAAAAAATTACGATAAAATTACGATACAAAACCTAATGTTACAATACATAAGAAACCTTTATCTAAAAAGATAAAGGTTTCTTATGTATTACTAATACAGTAATTTCTTTATTTCTACAAAATTGTGCCGAAATAATTTTTTTCTAAACGCTTTTAACAAATATTATTAGTTAATTTTACGTATTAGATACTTCTGGGTTTATGATTGCTGCTTTTATCATTTTCATTGCATGGTTTCGTTGTTTGCTTTTAAATGTTTTTTTTTATCATTTCGTTCAACCCTGCTTTTAGTAATTTCACAAAAAAATATGGTGTATTTTTTGTTTAGTATAGTTTCATTTAAGTTTTGATTTTACAATATATATGTATAGCATGTTTTGGGACGGAGAATAGAATCGTCCATGGTGATCCTACTAAATTTATTTAGTTCGTTTTACGGTATGACCTTTTATACTGTGCCGTCTGGTACATAGCCACTACTTGTATATAGCGTGTAACAAAAGGTGCACTAATACTGAAAAATGTGTATATGTACGTAGTCAGAATTTACACGGCAAAGTATCGTTACTTAAATCATATATTTTTTTATACTAAGTTAAAAAATATAACCGGAATATTTTTTGGACAACCCAGTTAGTTGGAGTTTGTTGGGGTTAATGTGCTCTACAATCCCCACCAACAGAATATAAGAAATAGCGCATACAGGCTAGAGTCTGTTTGCGCCATTTCCCCGCGTCGCATCCCAGTCCAGGCCTCGCTTTGATCCCTTGTTTACCTAGTCTATGTTCTGTTTGTGTATTGCCGTCTTTGGCCTAGTTTTTCAGGGATGAACCTGCTTGAGTATTAGAAAAACTTTGGTTACTCATAACTCGAAATTTTTACTACTTCCTAGGACTTAGTAGTTAGGTCCCAACTGCAAGCTTCCGCGTGTGCGATTTTAGTACTATTGCACTTTTTTGTTACACGCTCTATTATGCACTAAAGGCCGGATACTATATACTCTATCGACGGTTTAAGAGCAGTGCGAAACTTGACTTATGAAGTGACTTATATGTCTATTGCCTATCTCTGGTGGTAAACAGTACATAGATGGGTAACATACATCGAACATTAGGAAAATGTTGTCAGCATGTATTGTTAGCACGAAGTGTTGAGCGGGCTGGTTGTAAAGAGTATATTGTGTATTAGACTGCACCCTCGGTCCGCGGAGTCGAAATGCTCGATCTCGCCGCTATGCTGCGGCGGAGTGTCCGGCGTGGCGGTAACAGTAGCGGTGTCCAGCGGCGCGGGCAACACTCGGCGCGGCGTGGTGTGGCGCGCGCCGGCCGTGCCCCCACCCCCAACTCCACCGCCTGCCGACAAGCAGGAAGACCCCCCCGGCCCCCCACCGCTGCCGAGAATCGCTGAGGAGAAGGACTCTCCTACGCATCATGCCAGGAACTTGCCCACCAGGTGACTACTCTTACCGCTTATAGTAGAGTGTTGCTTTATCAAACAAAAATATAGTTTTATCTGTATTCGTAATCTACTCGTCTATACCTATATAGGTATAAAAACCCCTATTTCTCCTGGTCACGCTATAACTTGATAACGGCTTTACCGATTTCATTATTATAGCGTTCTTACATTTAAAAAAAAAAGAAAACATGGGAGGTTATGGCGAGGCCGAAGTTCGAGCCTACTACGCGGACGATGTCGCGGGCAGTCGCTAGCACATAATAATATTAGACAACATCCACACAAGGTCCTTTGTAGGGCTATTGCGTCTGACAGTTTACAGTGATAGTCACCTTGCAACATCGATTAGCTGTCAAAAGTCAATTTGATAGTTACCGTTGCGCGTAGCATATTACATGATATGTCAACATCATACATACTGTATGTATGATGTTGACAATCTTGGTAGACATCAAAGTTCAGTCTGCAATGTTTGACCTGTCCGGGGATTGAACCCCGGGCTTGCAGCTAGTGGATGGCAAGTCACTACCTACCTAAATCATTTAAGATGCCACTGAAATTTGCAGATGATGTTGTCTCTACCATAGTCCGGATGTGAATCACCAAAAAATCAAAGTCAATTACCCAATTCTCGTTAACATCTAGCGATAATACAATTTTCTACCCTCCACTTTCTATGGTTATTTTTTAAATAATAAGGGCCTCTTACCTTCACTTTCTGGAAAGTTTGTCAATATTTGATCACCTAATAGATGGAATACTGACCACTGATTGGTCTCATATTGACCAATGAGCGTTTAGCATTTAATTGGTCGACAATCGTTGTAGAAACTGGGGGTTATTGTTGATTTTGGCTTCACTAACTAACTTGTCTATCAAACGACCGGCCGTAGACCTGAGATTTTCATCATCATCATCATCATCTCAGCCGTAGGACGTCCACTGTTGAACATATGCCTCCCCCATGATTTTCCAAAAGGACCGGTTGGAAGCGGCCTGCATCCAACGTTGTCCTGCGACCTTCATCAGGTCGTCTGTCCACCGTGTCGTTGGACGACCTACACTGCGCTTGCCGGTCCGTGGTCTCCACTCCAGAACCTTTCGGCCCCATCGGCCATCTGTTCTGCGTGCTATGTGCCCTGCCCACTGCCACTTCAACTGGCTAATCTTCTGAGCTATGTCGGTGACTTTCGTTCTTCTACGGATCTCCTCATTTCTGATTCGATCACGTAGAGAAACCCCGAGCATAGCCATCTCCATAGCTCATTGTGCGACTTTGAGCTTATCTGTGAGGCCCATAGTAAGAGACCACTTTTCAGTGCCATAAGTCATCACTGGTAACACACATTGGTCGAATACTCTTGTCTTGAGGCACTGAGGTATTTTTGACGAGAAGACTTCGCGAAGTTTCCGAAACGCTGCCAAGCCGAGTTGGATTCGACGATTGACTTCTTTCTCGAAGTTGGACCTGCATAGTTTGACTGTCTGTCCCAGGTAGATGTACTCGTCAACAACTTCGAGAACTGAGTTCCCAACTGATATTGGGGTAGGTACAACATGGGCATTAGACATAATTTTCGGCTTATCCATGTTCATCTTAAGACCTACCCGTTGGGAAACTCGATGGAGGCCTTCGAGCATTGTACTGAGGTCTTCCATGGATTCTGCCATGACTACAATATCGTCGGCAAATCGAAGGTGAGTGATGTATTCGCCGTAAATATTGGTGCCAAGTCCTTGCCATTCCAGAAGCTTGAAGGCGTCTTCCAATGTAGCGGCGCACAGTTTCGGAGATGTAATGTCTCCCTGTCTCACGCCTCTTTGCAATGAATTGCCTTTGAACTCTGCTCCTGTACTCGGACTGACATGTAGGCGTTTTTGTACAAACACTTCAGCACTTCAATATACCGATAGTCAATACGGCACCGCTGGAGAGACTCAAGCACTGCCCACGTCTCGATCGAATCAAAGGCTTTCTCATAGTCCACAAACGCTAAACAAAGAGGCAAGTTATACTCTTCGGTCCTCTGTATAACTTGCCGTAGCGTGTGGATGTGGTCTATGGTACTATAGCCTTTTCGGAAACCGGCTTGTTCCGGCGGCTGGAATTCATCAAACCTGCGACTGAGACGGTTCGTTATGACCTTCGAAAACAGCTTATAAACATGGCTCAAAAGCGAGATGGGTCTGTAATTTTTAATTAAAGTGTTGTCACCTTTCTTGAAGAACAGCTCCACCACGCTTTTGTTCTATGCTTCTGGCGTTGAACCTTCGAGTAAGACGGTATTAAAGAGCTTCTGAAGGACTTTAAGTACCGGTGTTCCACCCGCTTTCAGAAGCTCAGATGTGATACCGTCGTCACCAGGCCCCTTGTTGTTCTTAAGCTGTTTCAAGGCCATTCTAATCTCGTAGAGGCTGTTGTCCGGGATATCTTCGGTATAATGTCGGGTCAGCTTGGCTCTTGGGTCTTTGACCGAGCTGCTAACAGGTTTAGCGACTGAGGTGTATAGCTGTCCGTAGAAACTCTCTACCTCTCCTAATACTTCTGCTTTGGTCGAAGCTACACTGCCGTCTTCTCTCTATAGCTTCGTCAACTGGCTTTGCCCAATATGCAAACACTTTGGAGCCTTTTTTCCGCTCTATCGTCTCTTTAATACGGTTTGTATTAAAGATCCAGATGTCGTGTCGCAAGGACTTCCATATTCGTCTATTGAGCAGCCTATAATCATTCGAAGACTGCAGTTTCAGTGAGCGTCGTTCAGCCATGAGTTTGAGGGTATCGTTGGAGAGAGCTGTGTCTTATCTGTCCGGGGGTTTTAAGGTATTTGGAACCCACTGTATGTACAGTTTCTACTAACCTGTTATTGATCTCGTCCACTGACGCGATGTTCTCAAGGCAATCGAAGCGATTGGATAGCTCAAGTTGAAAGCTCTCGGGGTCTTGAATACGGGCACGAGTGGGTCGGAGCGTAGACTTCATCAGACGAGACCTCTCCAGTTTGACATTAATATTCACCGTGCCTCTTACCATTCGGTGATCACTACCGGTTTTAACCCTGTTGATCACGGAGACATCAGTGAATATTTGCCTTTTGGTGGTCATAATGAAGTCAATCTCATTTCTCGTGAAACCATCGGGACTCAGCCAGATCCATTTCCTGTGAGGTGGCTTCTGATTTTAAAGAGATTTTAAACTATAATAATAATCATGCATTTGCAAGAAGTAAAAGTACATTATAGGTTCTTATTGTATAGTCTAATATAAAATTTCTTATTATTGTGAGACAGACACTCAAAACCCAATAACTCAGGGGGACGAACGCAGTTCAGTGGCACGCTAAACTTCAGTTCTAAGTTCTAGGTGCTATTAATTGTGGTACCAACTGTAATGGGTACCACAATTAATAGTAAATTAAATTAAAATTAATATCAGGTAAAATTAATAACGTATTTTTTCTCAGAACACCATCCAAACAACAGACGCCAAGCATCTTCACGTCGTCCCCAAAAACAAGTTTGGACAAGTCTACGTTCGACGCGACCGCATCATCATTCGCTTCCATTTCGCTATCCGACGAGTCGTATGTCGACACTTCCGCTGACACTTCGATGTTGGATACTTCACGTGAAATCTTCATGGGTAACATATAATTTCCAACAATTATTAATTATCAACACTACATATTATTTACAGATTACCTTGTGCCTTTCAGCAACCATGCTGTCCGAATAAAGACAAAAACGGTTTAGGCGCTGTGATCGTCATTCCAAATCAACAAAAGCGCAACAACGTAGACCCGGGTGACGTCATAGATTGTATCACCGAGGACGCCATTTTACGGTTTTAACGACTACGCTACGAAATAAAATCACTGTGAGCAGTTCTGTCAAAAATGACAGTTCGTTGGTGTGTGCGTGTGTTTACTCTTTTTCGTCCTTACAAAACAAGTTTTATGGCCTGTTTTTAAAGTTTTTCATGTTTATTTATAATGCTTCCATACCGTCTCGTTATATACCTTGTAAGTAGCGTATAACGAATCAATGCGTCTGTTTGCCAAGCAGTGAGCAACGTGATCATTAAAACACATTCTGTCAAAAGCGCAATATTGAATCGGAATAAACAACAGTGATAATATCGTCTAAATAGATTTTGACTTCAATCGGAAAACAGAGCAAATTTCACGACTTCAATCTACGAGTATATGCAATACACACTTATTAAACTTATGCACTTTGAAGTCTACGTGTCTTCTTTCTAAAAGTTGGTCTTACTCTATTAAGTATTTTGAGGAAGTATATGTTTATGCAATTATACAAACTATTTCCAAAATCTTCTTAATTACTCTTTATTTTTCAATTTTAATTATTAGTTTTCGATATAATTATTTTGATTATTTTATTTTATTTTTATTATCATAGGAAAACTAACAGCTATAAATAAAGTAAGTATACATAATATCATATGGCTAAGATTTAGCTTTTTAAAGTTTCCACAAGTGAGTTCTTTAGTACACTCTAATTACTGGTAATAGTAAAAATACCTAATGTTCACAATCGTAATGTAAAAATTACAAAGGTAAATACTCATAACAAACTATATCTATATATATATCACAACACTCACATACGCCGCCGGTTACTACACAATTAGAATAATTTAAGAGTCAATATCATTGAAAAAAGATTTGCATATATTTGATTTAAAGATGCGATGATTATTGTTAAATATGTCTATACTTTTCGAATATTGTTTGGTGTAGTTTCTACATGTGCGGGAATAAATGAATTATGTCTATAATTTGTACGACAATTTGGTACATGAAGATGTAAATAATTTCTTCTGACGGTTGATCTACTGGGGACCTCCAGGCCGATTGTGGAGAGCAGAGAGGGTGTGTCCACTCTGCAGTTCAGAATATTAAATATTATCTTCTCCTTTTTTAAAGACTTCTTCTTTAGGACTCTAATTCTAACTCTAACTCTAGTATTAAAAGGAAAAACGTAGTCCTACGTAGCAGTCATTCTGCTGTCTATCTATCACTATCTCACGGTCCAAAACTTTTACAGAAATTTGAATGTTAATACACCAATTATATTTTGCGAATAACCTGGTTAAGCAGTAGAGGTTAATCATTTATACTGAATTGTTATATCCCACAGATGAAAGCCACATGAGTCTAGATGCCAGCCTGCCGTTGCTCGAAGAAAAACCAAAGCAAACAAAACAAGAGCAACCGATCGAAACGCAGCCCAAGGACCGCAAGAAGTCGGACTCGAGCCTCAAGGAAGAAGATTTGAAAAAGAAGAAAGAAAGTGTCAAAGAAGAAGAAAAGAAGATTAAAAAGCCGGAGTTGAAGCAAGACTCGATAAAGAAGCAGGATTCAGTGAAGAAAGAAAAAGAAAAAGTTGAAGATGTGAAAATTGCTGAGATCAAAGTGGAGGAAAAAGCCAAGGTAACTAAAGTACAATATAATCACTTAAATGTAATGTTTGTGTTGGTGTAATTGTCTATTACGTTAATGTGTTAAAACTGAAATAGTTTAAAATGTAACCCTCTTTTTTGTTAAAAGACTTTTTGTCTTTTAAAAATAGCTTGTGATAAGTGTTGCCATTTTCTATCTGATAACGCTGCGATTGAATGATCACACAAATCATAACATCTCATGTCTCTAGGACTACTACTCTCACGTGCTCTACTAGGTTCACGTCCTCGTCACTCCCATGCATAGGCTGCACAAATCGGAGAGGTCCGTATACGTAATAGTATAAATAATATAAATTCTGTTTACAACCGTCTTCCGGATGCTATAAAAAAGGATGCAACTTCCACCATGGTCTTTAAATTAAGAATGAGAAAATGGCTTTTAGTAAACGCGTACCACTCTGTGGACGAATTTTACGTTTTACCAATTATATAATTATACTTTTATATTATTTTGACCTATGTAACATCGTTGATCTATGTAAACTCGTATTGTTATATAATTGTATTTTATTTTAATCTAATTTATTTTCCTATAATATGACATGATTTAATGGAAGTAATAAGTAATTAAAGTTATATGATTATTAACGGGATATTTACCGTGGTAAGGTTGTGGAATGAGCTCCCGATATTTCGGCGCAGTTACATGCACCATGTTCACGGGAAGACTCTGTTAAAACAGTGTTTTAATAAGTAATTACTTAATAATGAATTATGATAAATTTTAATTAACGATGTAGGTACGATTTGTATTGGATTTTTATTATTATAGTAATCAAAACTTACATTAGTAAGCCGGTTGACTTGTAACTTAGCGTCATCATACACACCTGCATACAAATACCTATATTATTTGTGTTGCGTTTCATACTAATTGTATGAATACTAAAGTTTTACAATGATGTTGTTTTGTTTCACATCGAAAAGTTGAGCAAATAAGTCTATTGGAGTTTTGGCGCGAACGCGGAAAAGTCAACGTTTTTGCATTATATTATTTATCAAAACTTATGCTTTTTTTCAGTGTTAATGTTTAAAATTGGTATAGTTTTACTCATAAAGTGCTGTTTTACGTGCATGAGTGTGGGCAAGTGATATAATGTGGTGAAACGTGTTTTTCCGTGTTGTTTCCAAAACTCCATAGAAGCTGATGGTAAAGTTGCCACCACTTTACTAAAGCATGACTTAGACTGACTGGAACATGACTGACTGACATTTTGGACTCTGACTGACTACGACTAATATCACCAGAATATTCTACTAAAACTTTGTAATACAAATAACTTGACACTGGCAAATGCACGAGAAATGCGGGACCGAACCCTCCAAGGAGGGAAAATGAAAAAAAAATAAGTCTATTACACGCTGGTGACTTGGGTTTCAGCTAGTCTATATATATATAAAATTGAATGTCTGTTTCCCTTGGTCATCGCATCACGCGTGAACGGACGGAACAGTTCTGCTCATAATTTTTTTTGTTGTGTTATTTGCTGTCAGGAGAAGGTAAAAGGGAGGTTACGGCGAGGTCGACGGCCGAGGTTACTACGCGAATAAAGTCGCGTGCAGTCGCAAGTTGCTTTATTAAAATACTCTATGAAAATATCTTGAATATTCTACTTATAATTTTTGTACAGGTGGAAAAGGTAATGGAACGCGCCGGTTCCATAAAGAAATCGGAAAAACAGCAAGACAAAGAAGCCAAGAAGCAAGAAAAAGCGGAGAAGAAACAAGAAAAAGATGCAAAGAGAAGTGAATCCGTGAAGAAAATGGAAGGGCTGAAGAGACAGGAGTCGGTAGACGCATTGAGAGTAAGCATATCATTAATACTAACGCTGATTATTAAAAATCCGGCCAAGAGCGAGTCGAGACTTGCGGTCCGATGGTTCTAAACTAGAATACAGTATTCATATATTTGTGTTATGTAATTACCAAATTTTTCTTATAGGTGTAGTTTTTAAATTTATTTTTTAATTATATCTCCTTTGAGGCTCGCAATAATCCGAAGATTTAATATTAGTTTTATTTATAAATGTCCACTTTAATCATACTTAGTTTAATGCTTGTATGCAATAGCCGTTTGTATGGTAAATAATACAAGTGCAATTTGATAAATTTAATACCGACCTCCATTCTATTACTTTGGTAAAAATCAGTTATTGGAGTGTAACTCGATCTAATTTTGAGAATCGATCCACCCATTCGAAAGTTATGAGGTAACAAACATTAAAAAAATACAGTCGAATTGAGTACCTCCTCCTTTTTTTGGAAGTCGGTAGAAAAGAAATGGTTGTCTGTAAAGTCGGTTTCGGGACGATAATTTTACGTGCTAACGTCATAAGACAAGCGGAACGCTTAGGCCGATCGTGCCTCTCTATCGCTTATTCCGCGCTCTCGCTTGCACGCTCGGCTCAGGCGTAATATGACTGAGTCATACTTTTTCGTGCGTGCAGCTGCCGTTCATCGATTTACAAGAAGTTATCACGTCAAAAACAAATTGGCTGCCTATTACAGTTCAAAATATTCAGACCTTAGGTAGGGACGTACAGTATTTTTATTGATCTACATTAAATATTCCGTTTCTATACGTACGAATTTGATCTCCAGTCTCCAGAATTGGAATCATGCGGCATAGAGAAGAGCAAAAGCAGTAGCAGCAGTAGTAGCATGGTGAGCAAGCTGCTCGGCGTCATGGGACGGAAACGGGATGAAGATGAACGCGGGGCCAGGCGGCACGACAAGCAGAAGAAGAAGGTACCTTAGCACTTTACACTTGCACAGTATTGTGTACCTTATTGCATAGTTGATAGACGAGTACGTCTACCTGGAACAGACTGTCCAATTAGGTAGGTCCAACTTTAACAAGGAGGTCGCACGAGGAATCCAGCTCGGATGGGCAGCGTTCGGGAAGCTTCGATCCATCTTTTCGTCCCCATACCTCAGAGCCTGAAAACCAAGGTTTTCAACCAGTGTGTGTTGCCAGTGATGACTTATGGCACTGAGACGTGGTCTCTTACTGTGGGCCTCACTAACAAGCTTAAAGTCGCTCAACGAGCAATGGAGAGGGCTATGCTTAGGGTTTCCGTGCGTGATAAGATCCGAAATGAGGAGATCCGTAGGAGAACTAAGGTCACCGACTTAGCTCTCAAAATTAGCAAGTTGAAGTGGCAATGGGCAGGCCACATGGCTCGCAGCACTGATAATCGATGGGGAAGAAAGGTTCTCGAGTGGCGACCACGCACCGGAAGACGATGTGTAGGCCCCACACTAGGTGGACCGACGACCTCGTCATAACAGCGGGGAATCGCTGGATGCAGGAAGCGTGTAGCCGGTCCAAGTGGCGTTCTATGGGGAAGGCATATGTTAGAATCGGATTAATGTTAAGGGATTCAGTTATGTATGGTGGATGTATACAAATTATGTTGCATGGTGCACGAGAGGGGACGAATGAATGAATGAAGAATGACTGACATTGTGACTGAGCTGTTAATGAAAGTGTTTTCAACGTAACATAAATAATATGATAAAATAAATAACATACTAAATAAATTAAATGTAAAAACAAAACGAAGATGGATATAAGATTACTATTGTTATATGAATGACTTGCCTTGTATAACGTTCATTGTTATAATATGGCCAATAAATGATTTGAATTTGAATTATGTTCAGCAGTGGACGTCTACCGGCTGATGATGATGATAATGATTGCATAGTACCTAGAGTTAAAGTCTTACAGCATGGTCAAGTTAAAGTTAAAATCCAAAGTGAGCTACTCAATAGCGTCAGTTGTCGGCCAGGGGCCCAAATCTCCTAAATATGGACAAACGTCACGCTAGAGCGATGCTTCTGCCTCTAATGCCAACTTCGGTGTCTGTTAGATCTAGTTCTCAACCGCAGTTGTTTAGCAATCGCATCGCTGTCGGGCTGTGATACAGCTAGCGAATGTTGCCGCTGAAATAAGATTGAAAAGGATCTGTCTATCTGGTTTCAGTCACACACATCAATACAGTGGATTTCTAACAAATACACACAATGAATAAATACTATTTTAATCATTTTGTTCCCTAAAACCTTAAACATGTCACGGAAACTTAATTCATGGATCAGGCTGCCAATGTTCGCCACTGTAGCAACGCAATCGCAACACAATAGTTTACAGCATACCGATTAGGTCCAAAACTATCGATAGCAAGCCGCCGGCCCACGATCGAACGTACATAGCGAACAGACTCAGTAAACTGCGAAAAACAACAATTTTCATACAATTGAGTTGCGATAACGCGGTTTAATAGCTAAGAGACTTGGGCCCTGGGACACATCCGACAGAGCTAAAATCGCACAACGTTGATAAAGTACAAAGTTGACGTTGTATAGTGACCCGCGACGTGCTAGTACATCTAGTCTACGAAGAAATAATATCAAGAAGCATAACTCAGTACAAATTCCACACAAAAAGTGGTCCGTCAAACCAAAACGACGTATGATTTCAAATACGAATTACTTCTGAGGTTACAAATGGACATGTCGGTGATTGGTTTAAATCTCAGAAGGAAAGCAGGGATTGGTCGACGCGCGTGCTGCATCGTCTACTATGACAGCTGAGTCATAGCGGCGTGAACGATGTTATTTATTTAGCACGACTTTTATTGGGTATTTTTTTAAGGCAGTTACTCTTTCTGATATTATTTCTTCGTAGCATCTAGTAGTATATCTAGAATAATAATAATAATAATTGTAGACTACATTTAGTTGGATATGTTTAATTTTAATTTAATTTTACAGAGCGGCAACCAACCACCGCCGCAGCAACCGCAAAAACCTGAGCCCGTTCCAGAGAAATGTCCTACAGACAAGGAAGAAGACAAGAAAACTAAGAAAGGGCGCGGCAGAGCATCCAGCTCTTCGTCCGGTGAGAAGTGAAGTGAACCCTGATGTAAGTGTACTTAAGGTTTAATAAAACCTTGATGAGTACGCGATGCAACACGTATGAACGCCAATCAACAATAAGGAATTAACATAACGTTTATTTAAATGTGCCTGCTTCATAGTTTATCCGATTCTCAATTCGGTGTGTACCAATTGTCTGAGATGTTACTTTTGTTTATTGTCTGAAAAGTTAACAAGGACCAGACAAATTGCGAATATTTCATTAATTATATCTGAATTAGTTTTAAATACAGTTTGCTACTTTGTTGTCAATATATCTGCTAAACCTCTATAATTGTTGCAAGACAAATTGATAAGTTTGAATTTGCATTTGATCCGTCAAACAAAATGATGGGACTCGGTGAGCATGGCGGACGAATTGAGGATCTGACAAAACGCGAAGCTTTATTTTAGTGCTAAAAGCATTAATTTGGTAAATGTATATAAACAAAGCTACGAGAGGTTCAGCAATTGTAAAACTACTAATATTGGTAAATTAAAATATTGCTAAAACATTAAATTATAATGGAGAGTCAACCGCTAGCGGAGTCCAGTGTTATAAAATGATTGACTCGCTTTTATCTACTGACGTTTTGTGGTTATTTTGAGTATAACACTATGCGTATGTAATTGCCAAAAATGTGGTGTCCATGAATGTGTGCGAATAATCTTGCACTAAACTAAATCATTCATGCACTATGCCCATGTGAATGTAATATTTTACAAGAACCATGTGTGAACTTTGCCAGTGTGAATAGAAGCTACACTTAAACTATCTATGATTTATGAAAATATAATAAAATTTGAGTAAAATGAAGTCAAATCGGATTATAAATTAGGCTTCGGGTACTCTTTAAACGCTCATTATTCACTCAGAATAGTCTGGTCTCGTTGACTTGATCAGTCATGGTCTCCCCTACTACGAGTAGATACTGCCCATGGGGAGTAAGCGTTGATTACTTCATTACTAGTATGGAGCTAATTGACATATTCATGAAATTGTAAGAGTTGTGATGGTCAAAATATCTACTCATCGTTGTATAATACTGATATATATGTATAACTTTGAGTAAAACAAATGTATTCAAGAATACCTCCATCCGAGGAAGATTTAATCAACTGCAGGGCAGTTACAATCCAATGTTGATTGAAATCTTTAAAATTGCGGCTTAATGTCATTAGTGACAACTTAAGCAAATGATAGTAAATTTGGATTGGAGCTGACAAGTGCCATGAAGCCACATTTTTTTAGATTTTAGTCACCATTTGTTTGCTACTGTTGGTTTGGTCTATGAAAATCGGGAACTGTTTAAACGTATACAACACAGTTATAAGTCGCTTTTAGGGTGAGCTTAGAGATATAGACCAACTATTTGCATCCCCGAAGGCAGAATATAAACATCTAAATTTTGGCTACATACTTTCTATAGTTTCATGTTGAAAGGAGTGAGCCTCTTGCCATCTTACTTCCCTTCATGAGTCTAGCTAGAAAATAACATCGAGAACTAAATGAACTGTTTTATTATGGAATGAGAATTAGACAACTCAATTATTTGCGGTATGTGTTTGGAGTGAGTAAAAACAATGGTCAAAGATTTGTATCACTAGAGATGTTTATTATGAGAGGTAGATTGATTGGGCGAAATTAAGAATATATACCTATGGGTGAAAGTGTAAAGAACATAGACACGTGTAAGTGTGAGATAGAAGATGACGGATATGGCTTATGTGAGAGATCGATGGAGACAGATATGGCTTATATGAGAGATTGATGATGACAGTTATGTCTTATGTCAGAGTTCGATGAAGACAGATATGGCTTATGTGAGAGATTGATGAATACAGATATGGCTTATAAATAGATTGTTAAAGCCAATAGCCATGATTAGAATATGGCTTATGTGATAGATTGATGAAGACAGACATAGCTTATGTGAGAAATCGATGAAGCTAGATATGGCATAGGTAAGTGAGAATTCAAAGGGGGCAAAATATAAAAAAAAATACTTTTATACGACGTATCGTAAAACGATCGTAATTAAAACTACATACTTGTGTCCAAAACAAAGATTTATTATTTTACCGTAAATAAATCTTTTGGAATAATAGAAATTGATTTGCAATAAAATGAAACGAAGGATTGCGTGAGTTGTAAAAAAAATATTAGATAGCGATCGATATGGTTCATAAAGTTTGGATTTGTAGTGGATTAGTAGTGTAGGTAACAAGAATTGAGGTAAAGTTAGAATGTGTGGGAGGGAAAAACTGTGTCAGAAAGAGAAAAGAAATAGGTATGGTAATGTCGGCGCTTGTGTGGCTTTCTGCAAGTTATAGTTAAATTGTTGATATGCTTCGAAATGAAATTATAATTCCAGGTTTAATTACTAGAATTGGTCACCGTTTTTGTCTAATGTATATCTGATTTGGTTAAATCGATGTCTGATTTGGTTAAATTGATGCCCGTTATGGTTGAATTGATGGACGATTTTGGCTTCGGGCAAAATTATCTTTTTGATGTATCTTGTGTTATTAATTATCTTTTTAATGTCTTATGTAATAAACCATTTATTAAGCAATAAAGCGAAGCCACCATTTCTGTGTGAGTATTTACTTATTAACAAGGGTATTTTTCTTTTATTGTGGTTTTAAATGTAAATTCTTTTTAGAACCGAGTCACAATAAAAAAAAATACATTCGGTCAGATCTTTTTGGAATCTTTTTGGAAACATCAAAATCAGCCAATTAGTGAGGTAAAAGCGCGCGTAGCCATACACAAAAAATGGTTATACGATAATCAATCATATACCTAATCAGAGACAAAAAGTAACTATTGAATTATTGAAGGTATAGAAAATATTTGATAAATCAATACATATATTTTCTAATCAACACACCTATCAGAATCATCAGAATTCAGAATGTGTTAATAAGAGATACAACGTTTTCTAACAAGGAATAAAAAAGGATAGCATATATTTTTATCAGCTTGTCTTTTTATAATGTTGTCCTTCTTTAGGATGTGATCGTGAATTAAAACTGAATGAGGAGCAGCTGTTAAATGATTTAGGAAGTATTATTTTTACAACATTGTCTAGTGAAGTATTATTTATTTTATCAAATGTCGTTGCGGACATGTCTTTCGACAGATGTTAACCGCCATAACAGTTTCAGTGTTATCCAGAGAGTGAAAGCTCTGCTCAATTCTCTGGTGTTGCACTGCACATTTCACTTTTCACCCGAAGGGACAGATGATTAATATGATTCACGCATTAATTTCGCTTTTGCATTGTACGTTTTTAATTCACTTTAGTATGTGTGATGCATCGATACTTAGTCCATGCATGAAATATAACCTTTATAATGGTTCCTGTTAGTTGCTCTACATCAAATCACTACTTATCGGCCAGATTTTATTCGATGAAATCTATTTATAAAAAAATATCTGTACGAATTATGTAGAAAATCTATGGAACAATTTATAGGCAACGTGATTATTATAACTTCTGCAGTGTTTACAATGCCTCTCAAAGGTACACTAGCCCTGGGGCTAGGTCTTTACAACCATTGAATCGTGGACTAGACCACTAAGGCTAGATTTTTTGATAGAGTTGAGAAATGGTTAGACTAACAATGGTTAAAATGGTTAAAAATCTTGTGATTTTTAACCATTTGTTAAGTATGCATCAAAAAACCCAACCTAAATAATGTTTTTAAATGTTAGTTATATTTTCGAAAGTTTGTGATCATTATGAGAGCGTTCATAATTCTTAATTATATCAGTGTTAAGTGTTGTGTGTGAGTATAATAATAACTAAATTTGTATAGTAATCGACGCTGTAAGCTTTCTTTAGACTGTCCTTAGCTTTAGTGAATAAATGTTTCGTATGATTTAAATATCGCTTTTCCAGTATTAAAATGTTGAGGCGTCAAAAATATTGTTTAGTATATTTGTTAATGTTATTTTGATGGAATTGTTGTACACATAGTTTTGTGGTACTTGATAAAAAAGGAAAGTGCATCGGAAAGAAAGGAAAAAATAAACTCAAATATTTTTTGAACAGGTATCATTTATGTAATGGCGGGTATCAAATAAAGAATACATGTTGATGATTCGCGGATCCTGATATCTGAACCTGCCTCTTGGTCTGATTCTTGATTTGTACCAATAGGTAGAAGTTGGTGCTGGGGATCCGAGGGGACAAACAAAATTTGCCAAGTGAAAATTTTCAATAACTGCTCAAGAACATGGTTATTAATTAAATGTATTTCATGACCGCCAAATTAAAGCCCTGTCCAGGTTCCACCTATGGGGCACACTTAAGCAATTCGGTAAGTAATCTCAAGACAAGAGTCTGACCAATGTGTGATACCATTGATTACTTATGGCATTGCAACGTGGTCTCTTACTATGGGCCTCATAAGCAAGCTCAAAGTCGCACAACGAGCTATGGAGAGGGATATGCTCGGGGTTTCTCTACGTGATCGAATCAGATATGTGGACATCCGTAGTCGAACTAAAGTCGCCGACATAGCCCAGAAGATAAGCCAGTTGAAGTGGCAGTGGGCAGGCCACGTAGCACGCAGAACAGATGGCCGATGGGGCCGAAAGGTTCTAGAATGGAGACCACGGACCGGCAAGCGCAGCGTAGGTCGTGCTGACAAAGACGACCTGATAAAGGTCGCAGGACGACGTTGGATGCAGACCCTTCCAACCGGCCCTTTTGGAAATTTGTTTGGGAGGCTTATGTTCAGCTGTGGACGTCCTACGGCTGAGATGATGATGAAGTAGCCAAGCTCTTGGTACTTGTTTCTTCTTTTCGATGTATTATCCGCTTATCAAGTATTGTTTATTAATTAAAAAAGTTAACTAAATCTCATTTTTAGTCTAGTATTTTAGTTTGTTTAAGAAACTTTGTACACGTTTGGATTATAGTCTTTGGCGATGGTATTTTTGTGATATATTTTAAAATGACAGCTTCGTCATCTGAATTTGAATGCAATACTTTTTTGATTCACTATTGATTTTCTCTTTATTATTGTTACATATGGTCTTAGCTTTTGATTCACCATTTCCGAGTGCCTATATCATTTTTGTCAGTTATAATTAGTTAAGTTAGGATTTTTGAAGTAAAAGTTTATGTCATTATTGATATTAATTAATAGTAGATTAGTAGCCAAGGGCTGTAAGGCAATTGATGCTTACACCCGAGCTAACTACTCTGCTTTACATCTCGATTGTGAGGTAAGTAGAAAAAAACCGGCATTATATAGTATATTATAGTATATTATATAGTAGAGTGAAGTGGTTTTTTTAATTACTTACCGCCCTAGGGCTTTTCTAGCTACATTATTACCCTAGAGCGCTAATTGGTCACCTACAAGCCCCATTTGGGGGTAATAAGGACCTACTTACCGAATATGAGAGATGTAAAATCATTAATTGTCATTGTAGGTACCGGTTTGGAGTTGTGTTTCATAATTTTAACATTTCTTAATATTATCTCTTTTACCTTAGTTTGTATTGTTTATGTTTTCTTACGATTGTTTTTAGCCTAATCGATTGATGTTAAGCCAAATAAAGAGGAACGAAATAACGAATTTATAATATATATTTTTGTAATAACAACGAAATCGCGATCATTCCATTTTGTCATCCGTGCCATAACACAGAGTTTGGATAGATACAAAATTGTTCGTAACATTTTCTTTGTATGGGACTCCCAATTAAGAACGCAATAGGAAAAAACACCAGCTTTTACATTATCTGATTCAAAGGGCAACCAACGGGTACCAAAATCATTGCAATGTTTACAGAGAAAAATTCACATCCTCGGACGGGATTCGAACCCGTGTCTGCCGACAATTCGGCTCAGATGCCATGACCAACTAGGCCACTGAGGCTTACTGAGGCGCATCAAATTTCAACTCACATTTCAACTCTATCTGATTTTAACCGTCGTATGGTCGACTCGAATCCGAAAGATGTGAATTTTTCTCTCATACTTAAAAAAGGTACCAAAAGGTTAACAACCTGCATGCTTTTGGATACATATATCCGTTTATTTTTTATAGAAACGGCGGTTTTGAATAATATCTATTTTTTTTGCTAGTTATCTACTTGTTCTTGTTATGGTCAATATACTATGTTGTACATTTTAAACCATTTAAGCTTGTAAAGGAGCTTCTTCATTGATTCGCAGGCGAACGAACTTACTGTTACCATCTTAAAAGTGGTGGAATTTTGTTATAAATTACTGCAGTTTTGTAATGCAAAGACGATATTGCGTCCTTTTTTATGAAAATCCACTAAACACTTTTATTTTCGTGCGAGAATTCGTCTACATAATATATTTTTCACTTGAGTATACTTACACCGTCTTATACAACTTGGACTAAATATAGTCCCGACAACCGAAACTATGTTTTAAATAAAAGTCCAGCGGCCTTATTGTCTATCTTTACGGAGAATGGTAATGGACTTAATTTTCTGCAAGCCTACTAGCTGGAATTAAATGAGAATGAAGTGACTTTTCATTCCCAGCCAAATTAGACAATAAGGCAGCAGGTTTTGTAGACGGACAGAGTTTTTAAAAAAGCTGTAGTTAATCTGGTAAGATGTCAATAAATAACACAAAAGTATAAACTAACTGGTTTACAGGTTTTTTTTCACCCTGTCGTAAAAATGAAACATTCCATGCGTTCATGTTATTTTAATTCAGTTTTTGTGATACTGATTTATCAATAGTTTTACTCGATGTAAAATTATATTGTAATTTTCACTATAGATCACTTCCCTATTCTTGTATGTTTGTAAGAATGAACAAAGTGATCTATTACACACTAAGGGGCTTGTTTCATCACTTTCTGATAAATAATATGTGTTGGATAAATTTTGAAATTGTTGCTTATACTTATTCATAAAGTTATGTGTAGTTGTGACAGTTTAGATATTTAAATTTATTTTTTGCGTAATATTTATTCGAAATTTGTGAAATTGCCTCTAAAACTTTTCATTTATTTGTATAGGTAATAAAATACGGTATCGCTTAAACTTAAGTTACTGTAAATTTCTTGTATTGTAACTTATGTCTAAAACCTTAACAATACTCATGGTTTAATTAATTTTAGTATACATTATATTTTTGTGCATGGTAATACAGGGTAAAACAGTTCAAATTACCCTTTATTTTTGAACGTGATATATAAACGCCATCTGTATGCCAACACCGAACAATGAAACAAGGAATTTTGTGTAGATCTTTTGAAACCGTCAGCATAATACTAGAAAAGCAATTGTTTTGGGACCATCACTGTATTTTTGCTTATCTTAACAGTTGTTGTAGCTATAGTCTGCGCCGTTGAACGTACACGTGTGTAGATACCATTAAAGTCTGCAAAAAGAGAAACGTACTGGAAATTGAAATCTCGTGTGTACTAATTTACTGTTTTAATACTAGTAAATAAAAAAAAAACAATATAATCGCTGCTAACTGTTCTACAGTTTTATAGAGTCGTTCACACTAAACATTCACACATGACTACAAGATGCCTTGTAGGCCTGTCTCTTAGAATGCCTTGAACGGCGCAAACTAGGTCTTTGATTTTTCGGCATTAGTAAGAATCTGGAAATGGTTGATGTAGTTTACAAATGTAAATTTCATTATTTATATTATCAACGTGTCTCCTTTAACGTAGATATACATTTTACGTGTTATTAATACAATACGTGAAATAAGACCCTAAGGCCTTTATTAATAAACGTTGCGTAAACATAGATTAGGCGTAACATGCTTTGTCTTGCTTTCACGCGTGACATTTACTGCAAGCGAAAAATTGACAGATAGATGTTTTAACTACTCCGGGTATAAGCCAAGTTTATTAACCCTAGAAAGATAACCATATTCTATCTTACATAAAAGATAACCATGCGCTTCGGAGGCGCCACGGTATCCAAATGCTTATATTTAAATTATTTAGCACGATTTGTGTGATTTGATTTTACAATTTAAATGGTATTATAGGTGACATATTTTTATAAACGAAAAATATTGTACTTTATATTTGTTTATTATTAATAATTCAAACCAAATGAGTAGACCTCTAAAAAACTAACAAAAATTACGAATATCGCTTAACAATCATAAAATATTGTATTTTAATATTAATATGTATAGTATAAGTCAAATATAAGTATAAAGTCTAGGAAAGCTAATCAGTACCTTATAAAATTTTTTTAGACAGTCATACATACGTCGATCTTGAAGATAACCATACGCCTCCGGAGCGCATCAACTCGTTCAACTCGTCATAACTCCAAAACAATAATACTTACCGCACAAAAACAGCTGGCCCTCGACGCGGTTGACCGACGACTGAGTTGGCTGAGAAGCACAGATATACACGGGTTTCGTATTAAAAGATATAGTACTATTTAATTCGTGCGGGCGCCTCTGAAGCGTAAGTTATCTTTCTAGGGTTAATAAGGCCGACAAAGCATGTAGTATTTTTTAATAAGTATAATACAACAATCGTCGAACTATTTTTAACTGATCATTACCCTACCATTTCGCTTATCGTCGCTACTTAATATATAATAGCATAATAATGAATTTTAAACAATCTCGATGTATTTGTGTAGTCTGCCATAAAGTATGTACTGCGGTTTGATTCATTGAAATGTAATCTTAAAGCCTAGTGTTTAAACAATTAAATGTGATTTATAATTAAATATGTGTATAGTGAGCGAGGGAATTATTTTCTCTAGAATAGTTGTGTACGAATTGATATCGATAATTAAATTCATGAATTAACTGTTCTTAAATCGTGTTTGTTTTATTAAATATAAACTGTCTCAGTTTTGTGTCTAGGTTTCTTTCTTTATGTTTGCCAAATCTTTGCCTATCTTTATGCAAATATTATTATTAATATTTGCAGAAAGATAGGTTTTACGTTTTACGTGGCTACTAAAGTTACAGTTGCTTATTTTAAGTCTGTCAGAGTCGCCTTTCTGTCAAATCACGTTCTAGTAGAGCGGTGCGCAAAAAAAATGTTTCATGGTTTTGTACATTTTGCCTACGTTACGAACTTTTAAGATTTAATATCCACCATCACTACACATAAAAACTCGAGTAAACACAAATCAAGAATTAATAAACAAAATGACAGCCATTGATGGGGTTTTCTCGTCAATATTTACTAAGTTACACATACTATACGAGTACTATACGAGTAAACAAAGAAACCTTTTTTTTTAAGAAAGCTAAATCAATAACATCGTTCACGCCGCTATGACTCAGCTGTCATAGTAGTCGTTGCAGCACGCGCGTCGACCAATCCCTGCTTTCCTTCTGAAATTTGAACCAATCACGGAACATGTCTATTTGTAACCTCAGAAGTCATTCGTATTTGGAATCATACGTCGTTTTGGTTTGAAGGACCACTTTTTGTGTGGAATTTGTTCTTAGTTATGCTTCCTGATATTATTCTTCAACGAAATTACTGCACCACTGCCGTACGTATGTGTAATTGTATTTTTTTACTCTAATAATAACACCAAAATTATACACTATCGATACTGTTTATCGATAGCAATAAGATAATGCCCAGCACTGTACCCGCCCTTAAGATCCGTGAGCGGAAGAGAGAGCGAAACACTCGCTGAGCTGCTCCCACGTAATCTGAATATCTGCCCTGTAATCGGAGTAACACTGCTTCGAACAACGAATTACCTATTTATCTACCGGTGCGAGCACAGATTGCCGATAGGATAAAATTATCGTTAAAACAGAGCCCGCGTTATAACTAACGCAGCTAGATCCAGTAGATATAAGTGACAAGATAGCTGATAAAAGTCAGCTTATCGACTCGACAAGTTTATTGTCAGATCCATGCTCGCACGGCTGTTTTTTAAATAGGTTAGAGATATCTCTTCTCTATTGATGGCCAGTGATGAGTTCGAAATCCTCGTAGTCATACTGGTATGACAGACCAGTATGACCACGAGGAAACGGCTGATGCACACTAGACTACGCTAAAATGGTGACTAGCTAACAAGAACAGCTGCTAGAAAACGTTGTTAGATCCTTAGCGACAGATATTTTATCATGAGGGTAGCTTGCCGGGCTGCTAGGTGGCTACTAGAAAGTGTTCACACCATATCGCCATGCTAGCGATGTTACCTTCTCTAAAGCCCGAGTGCAGGACACTTGATGTAAAGTTAAAGTACACATACATGGTCACCTATTGTGTGAGTGATCGCCACAATAGGTTTGGTGTTTCCGTCGATAGTGTTGCTAGGATGCAGTACTTTTTGGTAACAAGTATTTAGGTATACATTAATTCGACCTCTGTTCAGTTTACTTACTATAAACGAACCCAATTGCTTTACTCTGTTTTTAAACAGACTCAATAATAAGTAAAGTAGGCAAATGGTAATGTTTTGTAGGTATCGCTAAACAGGCGTTATTGGTAAGATTTTTATCGGGTCACTATGGTCACTAACGGTCATATCTGCAGTTAGACATTCAGGTGTGACGTAGCTCCAAGAACAAAACCGTGTAAACCGTTGGTTTCGCAACTGGAACGCAGAGTCAGATTGCAAGTGTTTTGTATTTTATCTCTGTCTTTAAATTCCAACAACTGACTCTGACTTACCTACTGCAGAGTTAAGAACCAAGAAGAATGCAGAACCAAAACAGGCGCTTGGGGCTCGTGGTGACACGATTCTGCAGCTGATATGGGTAGTTGTGGCGCATAAATAATCTGCCGGTTTGCCCGTACTAGTCAATTTATAAAGTAGCGAAAGTTCTTGTAGGTGAGCAATATTTTCCTAAAATATGGGTTTGTAGTTAGATAATGAAATACTTGTATTTTTTTCAAATTTTATTTAGGTGTCCATTTTTAATGTACAACTGAAAATCAACACACGCTATTGTAAACCCGTAGCAAAGCTAAATTTTTCGTAATTATGCTATGGAGAATAACTATGTCTATCAATTCAATCTCGAAGGGCTTAGATCCAAAACGATTTTAACATTGTGCGCAGAGAAATTAATTAGGAAATTAAAATTGATTTTAGGGTACATTCAGATTTACAAATTTATTAATTTGATTTCAAAAGATATAGGCCCTTATAAATACAAGTTATCTATTAGGTATACGAATTATTTAACCAGACATTTACCACTCCTAATATACAATAGATTATATACTCGGTACAGTTCTAAAATACAATAAAAGTCCCGCATGTTTAATACACCAAGAATCTTAATGCATATTATATGCCTATGGATAATTTGAGGGTAGGATGGAATTTAATTATATTATAGATTTTTCAAACCGTTCATTAAAGATAACTGACCAATTTGCGTCTTTCAATTTTTCTATCTACGTCTTTGTAAGTAAAGAAGTACGAGTAGGTACGTCATCTTGTTACATGGCTAATTAGTTAGTTCTCTAAAACAAACAGTTCACTAACAATTTACGGTATTTTAGTAGTATCCGAATCTACACAGTAAATGTAAAAAATCTACTCCTAGGCTACCGAATAGGTAACATAAGTTAGACGGATTTTTCAGGCGTATCCACGGGGCGTATATCTCCTTGGTGTAATAAAGGTACGGGCCAAAAAGCTTATAAAATAACATCAAATATCTCAATAAAACTAACTTTATGGAAGGATGTAAGATGGACTTTGTAAGGAACTAAATAAAAATGCATTTAAAAATACACTACACAATTGTTTTGCTATGAATCGTGTACAAAATTAAGTAGAGTCAATTACTTTTACAATGTTCACACCTACTCGTACCATCACGCCCACTTAATATTTAACAAGTTTATTGATAAAAATGACAAAGTTAAAACTAAAATTGCAGAGGCGAGACAAATAAAGAAGGCACTTGGCTTGCCGCGCCTCTAATTTGTACCTTCTAAGTAGATAAGGATGTCGCTAATTTTGCATTAAATTTGATAATTCAGCTCAAGTTTAATAAGATTTAGGGGCCAACAACCACTTAACTTGACACATCGACCATCAAAAGTTTAGATAACTCAGCAAATACCTACATTCCTAAGAGATCAAAGGAATCGGCCCAGAAGTGTGACAGGTTTCGATCACGTAGGTACCTAAGTAGGTACAATATATAACAGTGTCTACTATCCATGTTTTAAGACCACATTTTTTCAAATTCAGTGGGTAGCCCCCTATTAACATTAATAAACTTAAAAACTTCATAACCGTGGTCATATTTGTTACAAAATCATTTTCTAATTTACCCTGTCTACGGATATTAAAACCATTGGTATAGTTTAACAATAATAATAAATTAATGTAACAAAACTTAACAAAGGAACGTATTAGAATTTCGTCCTATATAACCAGATATTGACAAGTCAAGAACATTTTTGTATAAAAACTGATTTGACAGTCTTAAAACCTAACTACGAAGTTCTAACCACAATGGAATATAGGACAATAGATTATGTGGATCTAAGAAGCGTTATAATAACAGCAAATTAGAAATCTGACCGTCCAAAACATTTGTCTCTCACTCGCTTCAGGATATTATCGTCTGGAGTGAGCTTCCAGTCCAAAGGCCTACACTCTAAATTGTCCTCTACGTCCTGGGATTGAGACTCGAAAATGTCTCGCGAGTGATGTCTAGGCCTCTCTTTTTTTTTTGCAAACTTTTCATCTCTCTTCAACTCCTGTTTCTCTACATCTCTAGGCGTCTTCCACATCGGCTCGCTTTTTTTAATCACTTTAGGTGGCGAGAAGTAGGAAAAGAACGAACTAGAAGACTTTGGCTCCTTTATCTCGTCCGGAGTTTCGAGAAACGAAAACGTGTAGTCCGCGTCGAACAATTGTTCGCGAACGTATGACGTCACGTGACGCCGATTGACCGAGTGTTCTACATTTTGCCGCGTTTCTGCAGCTTTCATCTGAGATTTTTTCACAAATGTAATGAAATTGTAATACCTTTCAATATTCTCTGCACATTTGTAGCAAATTGTATTCAGCGGGTCAGTTTCTTCGATAGCTATCTTTAGACAAACGAGTATCTTGTCGATCATATTGGTTCTTCGACAGTAACTTCCGTATAGGGACACATTGAAGTCGGCTTCCGTAAGGCAAATGCGACAGGATTTACGTGATAATTCCATTATCGACAAGTTTTAGTGTATGTTCGTGCCTTGTTGTGTCTTATATAAACTTTCCCGCCAAAAGTCACGACGCGCGTTCGGAAATTGCTATCAGAATGGGAAAGTTCAATCTCTAAGGTATGCCAATAAAACACTACATTGGACTTGGACGGCTTAATATGTTTCATGTAAGTATACGAATTCCTAATCATCTCGGATGTAGACGCAATTAATTAAAAAACAAGTTAAATTAGAATATATAAAATATTTTAGGTAATAGTATATAGCTTGTACCTACTTTAGAACGTAACTCATCTGACATTTAGAGATTTTGAACTAAATATCACCTATATGATTATTTTATAGCTTCGATATTTTCGCTAATTGCCGTACATTTAAGTATTTATAGCTGTTTTAGGGTTGAATGAAATTTTCAGTTTACCATATCATAAAAAGCTAACAAACATAAAAATTAACTCCGTAAACTTGAACGTTTTTAGATTTAACAGTTTTATATTTTAACTACCCGTTTAACGACTTTTATACCTACGTCAAAATAAATAAATAAGACAAACGTAAAATACCTACTTAAATATTATAAACGATAATTTAAAAATAATTTAAGGCCAATTGTTGCAAATAAAAAATGTATTGAAATTAATTCTTTTGAAAACCGATATAGTTGAAATGCATTGATGGTATTTAACATATCATAAATTAAGTATAATTTCTATTCAAACTAAAGTATTTTCAAACCTTTCTCGATAATATCACAATCCATCATTCCTATTCAATATAAGTAGTGATAGCTTGTTTCGTTCATAAATCATCAGATTGTTAGTAAGTGAAATCAATACAATACAGTCATCAACTTTATAAAGCGAAGCTTTTTTTATTCAGTTTCAACACTGCTTTAATATATTTCCTACTTCATTTTGCATATTTATTTAACTTTTAACCGTAAATTGTGTCTACTTTTCCTTCTGTCATCCAGTAACGATTGATTTTGATTTGATGTCCAGTACCTTACGTGTCATCTTTGCATGAATCTAGTCAATTCTCAAAGATTCTTTCACCACAATTTACATTAAAAGCCATTTTACAATGTTTTAAACATTATCTTCCTCTTTCTTGCCCCAGAACTTGTCGAACCTCGTACGAGCTCTGTCCAAAACTTCAGAGGCGGTCAAGCCCCCTGTAGGAGTTTCGTTTACTAGAGTGGTATCAACCACTCCCGGAGCGATTTGAGTCGCTTCAGTAGTCTTCTTGATAAGTTCTTTCTCTTTGATAGGTTCTTGAGTGGGTGTTTCGGGAGTCAGCTCATTGCTGTTGACACCATTAACACCGTTAACTCCGTTGATTCCGTTAAGTTTGTTCATATCTAATGCCCTAGTTTCGTCGATGGGTGTAAGGCTAATCGGCGTCGTTGGAGTCTTGTCAGTGCGCTTGCTCAAGCTAGTTGGAGATTCGCTCTTTTTCAGTGAACGTATCGGTGACATTTGCTGGTGGTGTATCGGAGCGATTTCTGGAACAGTATTGCCAACTTTAAGATGAATGGTTACAAGCCTATACGATTTAGGGAGTTTCAATTTTAACTTTCACAAAAGCGTTTCTTATATTTTCTCGAAATTTCTCATTCAGCAATTGGATAATGTTAAACATATCAAATATTATGTTTAATTATAAAATATTTGTATGATTGTTTTGATATGATTGTTTTAAACTCCCGAAATCGTCTTTTTATCAATAAAAAGCACACAATCAATATGTTTCTCTGGATAAGTTTTAACTGCTACTGTAGAAAATTAGTTCTATAGAAATGACAGTGAAAGATATTGCAAGGCGCAGAAAAGTCTCTCATATTCAAACAGATAGGTACTTACACTATTGAAGAAGATTTTTTTATCAACGTAGTGATACTCCTAGTTACAATCGTACTATATCTCTACATAAGTACTTAGTTGTTTTTTTTTATCATAGTGTGTCAGGTGCAAGAGCATTCTCTACACCTCGTTTTACTCTCTTGAACATGCTACCTTTTTAGTTAAAATTACTCTTAGATAATATAAACAAGTCATGCTAGTTTTTCCATAAACGATGTTCTTGGAAGGGAGTCATGCAAACTGTGGACCATTTTGAATATGTGGAATTGTTGGAATGATATGAGCAGCTTATTACTATAAACATAACGTATAGCTGCTATCCCTACATACTTATATAAATGTTAATTAAGGTAGCTTCACTAAGATCTCAACCTTGAAAAGATGCTTTCGAGTTACAAATAATATTTATCTAGAAGAGAGTGGAAGCAAACACCGAAACAGCATCTTTCCGAAGAAGGACATGCAGCATGCAGAAGTGAACGATGATGAGATGGGGAAACCAACACATAATTCAAGTGCCAAACAGTGACAGTGTACGCAAACATCGATACAGACACACACAGACAAGTGTATACATACGTGTTAGACGCCTCAGCGGAGTACGGTCAAAATAAATAAAAGCATTTCAATTATTGGAATAACACAATTTAATCATGAACTATTTATATATAATTAAATATAAAACAGGTTATATATTTTTTCTGGTGTCAATCGTGTGTCGTGCTAATGTGTCAGTGATCTCTGGACGGTAAGGTTAGGTCTCAGGGGTCACTGTCGCATGGCTGTCTGTCACACTGGTGGGGGTGTGTATGGGCGATGGTCTAGGCGGTGGCGGTGTTCGTCGTACCTGCCGCGGCCGGCTTCACGGTGGCGCCCTCTTCGGCCACGGAGCCACCCTTAAACTCTGAGCTAGGGCGCTTAATGCTCTCATCTGAAAATGAGCGATCGTATGGTCGAATGACGTGAAAGTTACGTTCTATGTCCACAGTATGTAAAAGGTAAACTTTTTAAATCGCTAGGCGGTTCTAACATCCATAAAATACTTTATAATACATTAAATAGTTATTGAATAAGTACTTATTATCTAATGCTGTAGACATAGACCGATTTAAAAATAAATTTCAATGATCACAAACACAAGATGTGAAATGTATGAGTGTTGTTAAATTGAAGAGTTTAATTTATTTATCTTTCTAATGATTGAGTGTGTGTTAGTGTATCACAAGCTCTACAATTGTATTACTTGTGGGGTGGCCAGACTAAAAAAATGAAATGTTCCTATTTCTACTGTGTAATGTATGGGTCATGAGTGTGATGGTATCATTTGGCTTCGAAAATACTTCTATCACTTATTTTTACATATTACAATCCAATTACACGATTAATTATCAAAAGTTTAAAGAGTATCTTATTCATAAGCAAAGTATTAACATTCATAGATAGGTTTGGCAATTTTTATACATTGTAACACCAAGCACGAGTAATCAGTTTCAAATAGATAGAAATATCTACATCAGAATTTATAGAAGAAAAAGATACTCCTTTGTACATAATGTTTACAAACGTGGGACTAATTGTACGACTTGGAAATCCTTTTCCGATGCCTGGAGTCTTCAAAATGGGCTTTAAAACTGAACAGCTAAGATCTAGTCAATAAACATTAAAATATGCTATATTTAGTAAAATAGATATTAAAATATATAAATCATTAATACATTTCCAGACAAGTTCATCATAAAACAAGTAAATAAGAGTTTGAATAAGATGTCTGATAAAAACACGCTTTGGTATTTAATTAGACCCTACAGTGGAATGGGGTCTATCGAGAACTAGATTTTCAAACAACCGCTGAATTTCTGATTATGGACCATATATTTTAGCTATGGCGATATACCTATGTATGCCATGCATATCGCCGCCGTAATCATAAATTTAGTGCTTTTTAGTATGTATGATTGTATATTATACGAACCATACTCACGAATGCAGTACCTCCCTAGTATGAGTAGGTGCTTACATCTAAAGTGTCGTAATAATATTTGGATCACAGAATATGAAAAAAGTAAGTATATAACTGTCTGGTGACCTGGGTTCCTTGAGTGTAATAATTGATTGCTATACATGTGCTACTTAATTTCAATAAAAACAATTATATTTTTATAAAAAATAGGCAAAAATGTGATCCCATTTCGACCCGTGCAGCTTAGCACGCGGCATCTTTCGGCCCGTGTTGATAAAAAACATCGGCCTCAAAGGAAATCGTACAACCAGCCCCCAACCCGGCCTAGCTACATATACCCAGCTTACTCAACGTCCGGCACTCACCGCTCTTCACGTTCTGGGTGACGGTGAATGTCTTGCCGGTGTCGAGTGGAACAGTCCAGTTGACTGGGTCCGGCGAACGCATGTTCAGTTGTTCCGGCGACTTGACTCGTGTTGGTTCTGGTGGTGACTTTACCACGGGAGAATCGTCGAAGAAATGATCTTTGGCGACCGAGGCGCTACGGTGAGACGGAATGTCGTCGTCTGGAAGTTTATTGAATTGGTTTTGGTTTCAGTACATATTTTGGTTTCATAGATTCTGTATAAACCCAGACACTTTAATGTACATTTTCGTCAATAAGAAAGGTAAAGACCAGCCTTGTAACATTACATACAATGTATAGAATTAACGACTTTCAATAATTTAGTTTGTTTCGTTTTTAAATTTTCATGGAAGGTACTTGATGCTCTCATTAAGCAGTATAATTCAAGTGGCATCTCATAGATAAAAAAATACAAAATTATAACATTTAAACCAGACGTAGGCAATCACGTGCACAGAGTAATAGAATAGAAAAGTCTCACAGAAAAGGAAAACAACATCAACTAGATCTTTAAGTAACTCTAAACACACCGAAAACTTGAAATTCTAAACAGTAAACAATATGGGCACATTGCATGCAAACATCATACCTAAGGTAGTCTAAATTTACTTACCATTTCATTTTACCTAAACATATAAGTGCCTTCACCTAAATTGCAAAATTACAAAAATATTTTTTAAATAAATATAAGAAAATACTTTAAAGATACTAACTTCATATTATGAAGTTAGTATCTTTAAAGTATTTTCTTATGAACCAAAGTAAATAAGGATCTATATTATTATTATATATTAATATATATAATAATTATTATAGTGTATAGATCTAGTGTACAGATCAGGATTGTTAATCTTTGATACAATTAAAAGTAGGTAAGTAGGTAGTAAACGTAGTTGAAAATATATTATCTTCTGTGTTATAATAATTTTCAAATAAATCATCGTTATAGGTAGTACCTATGTATTTGACAAAACAAGTTTGTGATACGTTGTACGTGGGTTTAAAATTTTCTAAGTGATCCATTTGCCACAGATGTAATTGTGTTCTACGACTGTGGTGAAAAGTGCCTCGGTGGAGGGTGAACTGAGGCCTCATGATATGACGGACTCACTTTTCTCTAACATGCGAATATATAACTTTTCACATCGGGATAATATTGTTCTAGTCCCACTTTCACCCCGTTTTTCCAAAGCCATATCCCACATAACCCCATTTTTTAAAAACGCTCACAACTACAGTGGTCTAGTGCAAGGTGTACACAGACGGACATCACACGACGTGACCAGTGAAAGCCATTCCCGGCTCGGTGCCAATGCTTTGTGACGAATCGTTGCGTAGACGCACTGGAGAATTCAATGTATTAAATAAACAAAAGGCCACGACATGTAAAGCTTAGAAGAGAACAGGAGCAGTCTGATAAATAAACAAATCTGTTCAACAAAAAAAATGGGTTTTATGAAATAAAAAAATGTCTCAATAATGTTATACTCGTACTGTTATCATTTCATGAGTCTCATTAGATATCATTTGTTTCAAAGTTATCAATTAAGTAGAATTTATTTTTTAAGTTCTTTGTTCTACAAAAATACCAATAGAAACAGCGACATTTCCAAAGCCGAACAGGCTGAAAAGAAAAACGGCACATTGCGAATTCGTAAAAAAAAAACAAATATTCACTTGAAAGCGTCACAGACTAAAAGCGCGCCAATTTTAAATAGCACAGAGCGTCGACGCAACTGTCACCTTGTTACGCACCCAATTTTATTCCGACTTTTGACACGCTCCGGCTGCGACGGCCCCGCGCTGGTGTCTCAATCGCCCCATTTGTGAGGGGTGCCTCAGTTGCCCCAGTTGCCCGAGTAGAAACAGTCACCCCAACCCCACTTTTGACTGGCGCTGACGGCGATCGACCGCCCCTTGATGTAGACCTAACTCTATGACTAGTTCCTCTACTCAACGGCAAACCTACAAGAAATTATTTCTACTGAACTTTAAGACTGTTGAGAATTGAATCTTGTTACAAAAAAAAGAGAAATCTACTTTTACTGAGAAAACATTACTTAAAAGATTTGTATCACTATTCGAAATTTGATCATGAATTTGATATAAACAAAGGTTTTTTAACTAAAATATAATTCCGTATACTCGCTATTTGTTTACTATCATTGCCAAAAGACAATTTTCGAACAAAATGCTATTAATTATTAAAACAATTATTATAAAAAAATAAATCGATTCTATGTAGATATGTACTTGTAAAATAAGTTACGAGTCCAATTCTCAAAAACAGTCACAAGGGTACGGGGGGTCAAGCAATCAGGCAGGATACACGGCAATTATAAATATTAGAATATTAAATCTAAACATCAACATATAGCAGATAGAGTAGTAATAGGTATATAACAGTCATTCTAAGACATCAATCTATGTAAACAAAGAATACATACTACATTTATTAATCATATGGTAGGTTAATTACTAAAACGAATGAAATATTATTGAAGTAATTTATTATATTTAGTAATTTAGTATTTACTGTGACTCTTTTGTTTTTTAAACTTGTACCTTAGTACGGGGACCTTGAAACAAATATGATCAGTCCAGATCTAATAAAGGGATATATAACATAGCTAGCATAAGAGACCGACTACCTCATACGATCCTAGTCCCACGTCTCATATATAAAATCGTTCGAGATTGTCAAGAGGACATTGAGTTTGTAATATTATTATTTATTATGTGTATTAAGGCCTAAATGTGCATTTACGATTTATTTATTTATTATTGTCATCTGTATTTCTTTGTCAACGTCGGTAGAGTTCCACCAAAACATTACACTGTACCTGATATTTAACGTAATGAGGTCGTGGGAAGCTATAAGTAGAGATTCGTCATAAATCACAAAGGTCAGCTTAAAGACATAAACCAGGCAGTTCAAAACTTTACACAGATTTTTACACGTGGCTTCCAGTTAAATTTTTTGTCAACATTAATTCATAAACATTGTTTATTGTCAACTTCTTCAATTGTATTAAATTTGTATTTTATATCAAGATTTGGTAAATCGGCATTATCGCGTTGTATAAAGTGAATTATTTTTGTTTTTATTTATATAAATTTTGAAATTGGTATAATTTAACCATTACACACCATTACAGTTGATGTCGGGTTAGCATTATTGCATGTAACATGTACTGTCATCGGTAAATAAGTACATAGGTCGTGTACTGACTTTGGGCAAGTCATTTATATAAGCAATGAAAATCAATGGCGCCACTACACTTCCTTGTGAGACCCATGCTTCATTATACGTTCCTCAGATATATAAACTTCTTCTATTTTTGTTTGATAGTTTATTTTCTTAAATAGGAATTATCTAACTGTGAAGAATTTCTCCTAATGCCATATAGTTCAAGCTTTTTTAACAATATACTTTATTGAACACAGTCAAACGCTTAAGTCATATCGCAGAAAATGAAACATTTTTAACCACAAGTTTCGTTATGTATCTAATGTAGATATATAACGAAAAAGTAAGTTATATAGTGCCTTAATTTATGGGTTTATTTTCCCTTTTTGATCATTGCAAAATATTTTATTCGATTAGAATAATTATTGATTACTTTATAAATTTTACGAAGTAATCAATAATTATTTATTATAATCATATATTATATCATTTAATTATTATAACAGGTATAAGTGATATTGGTCTATAATGTTCCATACACACTTTACTATGTTTTTATGTAGAGGTTTAATTAAATAATACAATTTGGTTATGTTCCACAATTGATAGGTCTATAGGTATTATAACACGATAACTGTTGGTGTACATATTTCAGTTTAAAAAAAATAAGGTCAAAATTTAACACGAAGACCAGTGTTATTATCATCCTCGCTACTTTATGAAACATACTGTAGTTATAAATTAGATGTCTGTTAATGCCAAGTAAATATTCATTATTAAATGTGGTAAATGCCTTATAGTAATAATTTGTCAAAAATTAGTATCCATTGGTTTATTTTCATCTTATTTGTATCCATATTGCTAAGTCGGTGTACATATTTGTATTTGGTGTGTACATTTTTGTGTAGGACTATTATTAATGTAAATATATGATTAATTATGTTTTATATAAGTCATGTTTTTTCGTCAAATATTTATTGTATTTAAGTAATAATATTGTATATATTTCTAAGAGATTACTTTTTTACTAAGTCGCTGTTATTGAGGGACATATCCAGGTAATCGAACACATCGATTCTTATATCAAACTCTCCTTGATTAATGTTAAGTTATGATAGCACGTGTGTAATGTTATCTAGTGTCTAGGATTCCATAGTTCTATGCTCACCAAGTGACTATTATAATAATTCTGTTCGGACTTTTTTACATCCAAATTGTGAAGATGAGCTTTTGAAGGTGTATACCGTTTTTAAGTTGGTAGGTAGAGAAACTCTTTTAATGCAACTAAAATGGAAAATTTCAAACTTATACAGTTTTAATTTAATGTTGACAATATTATTAAGTGTTTAAATAAAAGTAAAAAAAAATGGTATTACAGACTTACGTCTGTAATACCATTTTTTATATTTGCGATCTGTATTCTCAAATCATGTGTTCAAATTAAGTTTAATTTGGTTGATTTTGAACAGTTTACTAGAACTGTGGGTGTAACACGGAGGAGCCCAAGGTATAATTTTAATTTGTAATATGAATAGCGATATAGATATATAATTAGCAAACCTAGCGGATTATATAAGTAATATTTTAATGAGTATTGAGATCTGCACCTCAACCCCTTTTACCCCTCATGTGCCGATGTCATTATAACAATGAAATTTCTATTGTGTCTGGACGTTCGGCCTTTGATGGATTAGTAATAAATAATAGTAGGTATTAAGTAATAGACACAGTTGTTTTTAAGAATTGTTCAGAAGCACACGTAAAGTACGAGTATACTGACCAGTGGGCTTGGCGGGACGCGGCGCCGGCTCGTGTCCGTTAGGGAGGAGCTTCACATGCGCCGGCGCAGGGTCCGCCGAGCGAGGCCGTCGGCGGGGAGAACGGAATGCCGCGTTCTCGCCTGATTTTGCTCCTGGTATAGGAATGTTCATTAATATCAGAAGTGTTTCATCTGTTAGCAAAAATAAACTAGCAAACGACATTTGAGTCAGAAATCAAAATTCTAAAAGAATGGAGCAAGTATTCTTTATTGTACTATATTGGCGAGATGGGTGAATAGTATATTATGCAATTAGAGAATAAAGGACGGATTTAAAGCGAGGGCCAAAGATGAATCACGAGCGTAGCGAGTTATTCAAGTGTTAGAATCCTGAGCCATGCGAGATATAATCGATCGATATAAATCCGTTTTATTCAAGAGTTGCATACTATACTTTATACCATGACTACGAGAAATAGAAATAATTTAAGCTAAAATAGACATTTAATGAAATTAATTAAAATGCACATTAAAATGGGAACCATTACTAAACATAGGAGTAATTTTCTTATTATTGTTATTATATATTTTTTATTCTGCAATGGCAGCAAAGAACGTAAAACAGTTTTTATGCTAAACTCCTTGTCGCAAATATCGACCAATCAAATCTCGAGGAGTTATTTGCACAAAGAGTTTGTATGTCGAGTATTCTTTGCGTAAGCAGTTTGTATCGAGTATCTTTAGCGCAAGGAGGTTGTATAAGCATTGAGATGGACGTCGAATATATTGGTGTGTTCTAAATTCAAACACCAAAACAGTGATTAAAAGGTCTTTTTATTCACTGTTTTCAGTTAATAAAATAAGTTTTTTAGAGTGGGAAATAAATATTAGAATAATTTTAAAACCTAAACAATGTGTTAGTTGCACTGCTTGGACGAAGAATATCTGCCACTGGTACCGTGTCGTAATATTTAAATAGTTTGATGTTAGTATTAACATCAGTATTTGTCAAACATCTCATTGATATGATGGTCAGTGATGATGCGGTCGAAGGTGGTATCACACTAAACCTATATAGCGCCTGGCTCTCAAGGTCAGCTGCCATTATGTGCTTAGCGACAGATTTTCGAACTTGAGGATGAAAGTTAGCCAGGCGGACACCCGAAATGGCCTGCCACATGCTGTGTATTGCATCACGATGTGACCTTCACCAAAAACTCAAGCCCGAGGTGGGGATAGATCCCGTGGCCGTGTTATCGACGGCCGGCTCTTGTTACCATTGGCCAATCATCGCTTCGATTTTTTTTTAAATTATATTCACGGTACGGTTATACGGTGTTAGTCGGTAAGCAGGTGAAAGTCTCCTGCGCTAAGATGGCCCGTGTTTTTACATAATTGTATAAAATGTCGAAAATAAGTTATTAATGAATTTAATAACATCCACGATGTAGCTTGTATACATGACAAAGCAATAGTGTGTTCCTTTGTTTCTTTTATGTAAAATACGTAGCTACTAATAACATTTTATTAAAACTTGGTTTGTGGGCCATCTTAGAAACATAGCGACCCATCATGGCCCGCAATAAAAATCTCAATATTTACGTTAAATTTACGACTTTTTCATATTTTTAAATAAATAATAACATTTTAATGCAATCAAATTTAAGTTAGAAGACCTTGTATTCTTTATTAACAATTTATAAAGAGCTGGGCCATCTTAAGTTTAACAAAAATAAAAAAGGTTTAAAAACAAAAATTGTTTAATTAAAACTAAACAGTTTTCCGTGGTATATAATTTTATAACTTGTTTTTATAATAAATGAAACCAAGCTGAATTCGGATCATTTATTTTGAAACGTAATTTTGGGTGGGCCTTCATAGGAATATGATATTTTTTATTGTGAACTTACCTATAATTTTATTTTTATTTTTAATACTTTGAACTGTCTTTATCAAGAATTTAACTATGTTACTATGAGATCTATAAACAACAACAACAACAATTAAAATAAAACAGTGGGCTCTTCAATCATTAAACATCAAAAATAATTACTGACTGAGATGGCCCGGGCCATCATAAGTCATTATGGAGTGGGCTATTATAGGGATATTTCACAGATATAGGTAAAGACAACAAAAATATACAATGATAAGATAAATTAAACTTACTTATATGAAACTCGATGCTAGAAACATTGTTCTTTAAAGTCCAATTAAAAAAAACCAACTGAAATTGCAATTTTTAAAAAATGGAAAAAAGTTTGTCGAGGTATTGTTATAACGGGCATGATTTTTTGGACGTCCAAACCTAACTGACGCGCGATTTCTAAATGGCGTCTCGCGCGTTATTGTTCTAAGTTGCCATTTTGTGTACGGGTGTGTTCGGAGATTACCATGGAATCTGACAATTTTTGTGTTAGTGGAAGTTCGTTTTATAGAGAGTGGGCTATCTTAAGCACTGGGCCATCTTAGCGTTGGATACCTCATATTCACATGCTTACCGACTAACACCGTATAACCGTACCGTGAATATAATTAAAAAAAAAATCGAACTTGAACTCGGCTGGACCAAAAATGTTTTTAAGAATACGCCTAAAATTTAGAAAAATCGGAAACTACTTAAAGTATACATTGTATTTTTTTTTATAACATACACAACATGTCGTGTTCATATTATGAACACGACATTGTCTGTCAGGTCAGTTAGTATTAAATAAAATACGAAAGAACTGTTGACTTTCACTGCTACATTAGTAGCATCTATCAAAAGATTGGACTGTTCAGATTGACCGTAGTGCTGTGTTTGATTTTTACATAAATCTTTGTCCAAGTCCATGGTCTTTGCATTTGCTTTAGTTCATCATCTTCATCATCAGCATCAGTCGTAGGACGTCCACTGCTGAACATATGCCTCCCCTATACATTTCCAAAAAGACCGGTTGGAAGCGGCCTGCATCCAACGTCGTCCTACTACCTTTATCAGGTCGTCACGCCACCTTGTCAGGAGACGACCTACACTGAGCTTGCCGGTCCATGGTCTCCACTCCATAACCTTCCGGCCCCATCGGCCATCTGTTCTGCGTGCACAACGTGGACATTAGACAACATTTTCGTCTTGTCCATGTTCATCATAAGGCCTTACCTGTTAGGAAACTCGATGGAGGCCATCGAGCATAGTACTGAGGTCTTCCATGGATTCTGCAATGACTATAATATCATCGGCAAATCGAAGGTACGTGATGTAGGTATTCGCCATTAATGTTGATGCCCAGTCCTTGCCATTCCAGAAGCTTGTAGGCATCTTCCAATGTAGCGGTGAACAGTTTCGGAGATATAACGCCTCTTTGTCTCATGCCTCTTTGTAATGGAATTGCCTTCGAACTCTGCTTCTGTACTCGGACTGACATTTTATAGCGTAACTGTACAAACACTTCAGCGCTTCGATATACCGATAGTCAATACAGCACCGCTGGAGAGACTCAAGCACTGCCCACGTCTCGATCGAATCAAAGGCCTTGTCATAGTTCCAAAACGCTAAACAAAGAGGCAAGTTATACTCTTCGATCTTCTGTATAATTTGCCGTAGCGTGTGGATGTGGTCTATGGTACTATAGCCTTTTCGGAAACCGGCTTGCTCCAGAGACTGGAATTCATCAAACCTGCGACTGATATGGTTCGTGATGACCTTCGAAAACAGCTTATAAACATGGCTCAACAGTGAGATGAGTCTTTAATTACTAAGTAACGTGCTGTGACCTTTCTTAAATAATAGCACCACCATGCCTTTGTTCCGTGCTTCTGGCGTTAAACCTTTGAGTAAGACGGTATTAAAGAGCTTCTGAAGGACTTTAAGTACCGGTGATCCACCCGCTTTCAGAAGCTCAGATGTGATACCGTCATCACCCACACGCCTTGTTGTTCTTAAGCTGTTTCAAGGCCATCCTAATCACATACATGCTGATGTCCCGGGTATCTTCAGTATAATGTCGGGTTAGCTTGGCTCTTGGGTCTTTGGCCGAGCTGTTAACAGTTTGGCCAAAAGTTTGGCTTTAGTTGGCGGCTTATCATATATTTATATTGTTTACTTTACCTTCTTGCGCAGCTCCATCATCAAAGCTGTGTCCTTGCAGCTTCTTCCTCTGCTTCTGCGGCGACGTTTTGTGCGGGGATCGCTCTAACGCCTTTTGCTCCTGCAGTTTGGCATGGATGGACTGGTGCGGAGCGGAGCGGAAAGAACGGTACTTCTTGGGTGAAGTGCCCTTAGAATCTTTACCGTCTTTTTCATCCTTGGGTATGGCCCTGGGGAGAATACAGATTTAACGATGTTATTGTTTAATATTATCAGTCATTAATTGAAGTAATTAGTGTATTCGTAAGTATCACAGCATAAAACATATTATTTCAATAAGTATGATTACAGACAATTAAAGTTTATGCAAATAATAAAGAAAACATCCCAACAATCCTTTTTACATACGTTGTCTCAAAGTAGAATTAATTTTTTTTTCTTAATCTTAAGAAGTTATCAAAAAATGACGGGATTGAGATTGGACTGATTATAACTACACTACGAGAGCACAATACGCACGTTGGATGGCCTTTCTAGCCATTGAAGCCATTCTTTGCATCAGCCTTACTGCCTTTTATACTTATGGTAATACTAACTGATCGGAATTATTCGATTTGAAGGATCTTTATAAAATACGAAACATTGTATTCGAATTGCTCGTAACTGCAGTATTGTTTATGGTTAGAATTTTACAAGTGAATGATCCACGAGAGACCGTAATGCATCATATGGAATGTGGTAATGTCAATGGAAAACGATATCGATCCTTCAAGCCGAACCTAACTCCGCCATTCGTGTGCATCACTTACTTGTGATTGGTGGAAGCGAGTGATAAGGCCGACAGCGAGGACCGGCGGGATACCTGGTACCAGAGTTCGATTTGCTTATTGTAAAGCTGCGTGATGTGTTCTGGAGCTAGTTCTGTGCCCCAACCACGGTACTGTCAAATTAATGGCAATTTTGAATATGGAAGCATGATCATGGAAGCGTTTGCGGATGGTTCCTAATGTGGTGTTTATGATATTCATCTTTTAAAACGAGGTTAGAAACAGTTTTAGTACTATGAAGTTTGTTTCAATACCGGTGGATTCTAAAGCATAAGTGCTTCGTGGTTTATTTTATTTTAGATTTCTTATTCATTCATTGATGGTTTTACTAGATAAAATCATATATTAAAGTTATTTATATATTAGTACATTTTAAGATTTAAACGTAAGTATGCATTACGATACAAATATCCTATATATATTCTATCTATATATATGTATCTATAGGTTCTGAAAAACGCAGAACAAAGAAACCTTAAATTAAGCGGAACCTTTTTAACGACCTTAGACCATGTATCCTAGATACAAGTACTCTACGAAGTCAATATTTTTATTTTGGCTTATGAAAATAATGCAAGTATATATATTGGAGAGTAATGAAAACCTATAAATATTTTTAAACAAATTTTATGTTTTGGTAACTGATAAAGTTATTTTTAAAGCTTAACTGGCTACTGTCGCGGCATGCTCGTATCGCGCGCTCAGCTAGCACCTGTTGTGGTCACCAGTCTAGTAAACTAACGCTCGTTCTAGCTTCGCTTGTCTTTGTATATATATATATATATATATATATATATATATATATATATCCTTTGCTCTCACTATGACTTTACGCATATTAATCACCAAGTAATTTTTTTAACTGGCTTTATTTTTTCCCGCCCATTACGGATATTTTTAATTAATTGAAAAATGGTAATCCATTATTTTAAGCACGCGCCGATCTAACCGCCTCTTACAGCCAAATACCATTGCCTACGCACCCGTTTATGGCGTTCTCACGGATATCATTTAATTTTTTAACAGAGCGTTAATCTTTTAGCGTATTTACTTTTGAACAGTATCACTGAAAATGTAATAAACATGTCCGTATAATTTTCTGGATATCTATCCGTTTTATTCTACGACGATGATTTGACCATTAGAACTTATACATTATTTTTGTGGGTTAGCTTCTTAAAGCATACGACATAAATAAAATTAAATCTAGTTTAAAAACCAAAATCGGTTTATTCCTCTTTTATAATATGATAACTTAATGTAAATTTTTCTTTGTTCTGTGTTTTTACTTTTATTGGTTAGATTTCTTCTGAGGCATAACCTATGTTAGTCATTTGGTATACACATGCTTTAAAACAGACATTAATTAGTTTCAGAACAAGAACTCATGTAGGGAGCAAATAAATAAATAATTAAAATATTTAGAATCCATATCGCTCACTCCAACAGTTCCATCTGTACATCAGAATAGGGAATGCATAAGTAGGTATGTTTAGTTGGCATGTGTATCCATTGTGTCGCAGTAAAAAGAGCGCAGACCTTGTATTCACCGGCGCGCTTCCTCAGGTCCAGCACCTCGCGGTACCAGGAGTCCCCCTGCGCCAGACCCAGCGGCTGAAGCCCTGCCGCCCTCAGCGTATTCGCACTGTCCTCCCCCGCGCCTGTCACGACACTCCCACCCGCCCCAGAGTTCCCATCACCCAGCATCTTCTCGCACGCCTCCTCATTCGACTTCCCTTTACCCCTGCATTTCGTAAATGTCCCTTTAGACGCCTCGTACACGTATTGAGAGAACGGTCTAAATTTCTTTTTGTACTCGCTTTTGTAACGTTTCCTATTATCTTTGTTACGATCCTCCCCGTTGGATATGAGGGCCGATAGCGCGTTACGGAACGTTGATTTTCTGGAAAATTCCATTTTATGTCTTAGAACTGCCCTTCTCTTGTGTTCTGCGATGATGATGCGGCAACAGAAACGGCTCGCGCCGAGCCGGGTTAGTAGAACAGACATGCTTCAAATAATTGTTAAGCTCGCAATGGTGAGGGATGTTCGACGGAGAAGACTAAGGACCGACAGAGGTGAGACAGGGGGCGCGTGCCCCGTGACACTAGAAATCAGTGTTGAAAGTGTGGTGATACATCGACATACAGATCTAATCAAAACAGTATCAATGAACGTTCACATCGACAAAAGTGCAGGACACATTGAAATATCAAAAAAACTATTTTAGCTTACATTCCGTACTAAATATTAGTTTTGGACTAAACTACTCGGCCTAGATACCGCCACCGTGAGGACAGTTGAGATGTTAAAGCAAATATCAAAAACGAAATTTAGACTTTGTTCTGCTTTAAAAAGTAATATATGTAAGGAGTTAGGGGCAGAACAGGGTCTTGAAGGAATCCTTCACCTGGTTAGCATTTACAGATAACGTTTATTTCTACGCAAATGAGCTTTTTAGAAATGCAGCAACGAGAATACATAAAAGAAATGATTGTCTAGTGTAATCTATCTATATAATCTATGTAATCTATCATTTAGAAAACACTGCACAGAGAAACTCATAACGTAAAACATTCCACAGTAAGTATCTACCTAAAATAAAACCCGAGAGAGCGGGCAAAACAATGCAGCACATTTCGAATAGATTGCGAAATGTAAATAAAAACTAAGAGTTTTCTACTGAAGAAATGCTATGTACAATTTGTAGTTCAATCAAGTTTATGTGAATTTATTCTAAAATATACATTGTGTGGTAAAATTTACATATTTGTTGAATTATTTGTGTTATCTGTGCTAGTTTATTTAGTTATATTATAATATTACCTTTTTATAGGACTAATAATAAATATGATTATATTCAAAAATATAATAATAATAAAATATTTTTTTATTTGTTACAACCGTTTTCCCAAAAGCTCATGTTACGTATTTGCAAAGGTTTCCTTCAAGATCAGGTTAGTACACAAAGCTAGAGACACATAAATGTTGAAAGCTATCAGCAGTTTAGTAACAACAGAGAGTTCTTCACCTGAAAGAGTCTAGGGGTTAGTTTTTACATTTCATACAATACATACAAAATATTGAGCAGTTTTTACAGAGTTCAATACATATTTTGAGTTCATAACATTAGATTTAGTCCGGATTTTTACGGATTTTCTTTATTGAAATGTTTTAAAAGTGTTTATGCTGTGAGTGTTGTGTTTTGAAATTTCATGACGATAACAAGGGGTGGTTTCTTTTCCAACCCCAGTTCAAATGATGTTTCAATGACGTTATTTGCGAAGAAGCAGCTGCGTTAGCTGAAGCAGAAGCTTTGTGGTTTATAGGTACTGTTCGTGAATCGATAACACTATGTGATTTGCATTTTATAGACTGTTTCGAAAGTAATCCAAGATTCGTATTGGACTTTGTTTGAGAGAGAGATGTGAATACTATCATGCTAATAAAAACACGAGTATGAAGATAAATGAAACAATCTATAAGTTTGAAGGAGTAGATTGATAAGCTTTTAACGAAGTAAGTGATAAAGCTGAAGCTTACTTAATTTCAGAATATTTTTATACAATAGTCATATAGGAAATCAGGTAATTTGATAAACATTTATAACAAAAATACATACAAAAATATTTTTATACAAGATAATTTAAAAATATTCTGATTAACAAACGGTAAAAGTACAAACTGAAATCGTGAAATAAATATATATATATATCTATGTAATTGAGACGTCTACTTCATGACTTGTCATTTATAATCAGATATAATGTTAATATTATATAACATCGCTCATTCATACATTATGCCAAAGTCGGTATCTAAATTAAATTAACATTTCATTTGTAGTCTTACCAGTCATGTGTTGTCAGTACAGTGTGTGATAACTTTCCCGTTATTGTTAAAAGATTTGACATCGGTTTTATGGCTTACGGCTTATCTATCGCCAATAAACCTTCTAGCAAGTGGCATCACAAGTTCTGATAGAGATAAAAGGTGGTATGCGCCTTCTCACATTTTTATCCCTTCGTCAGTTTGTATATGAATAGGGAAGCATTATTGAACAGTCAAAATCTCAAGTTGAGAAATGTATGACAGAAGTTTTTTCAAAAGTAAATTAATCTTCGTTGATTTTTAAGATATACATATCTGTACTTAACGATACTTATACAGGAAAACAATAATAATAGCGGTTATTATTATTTTTCGTATTAACAACAATCAACTTTTTCGATGCTTTGATTTATACAGATACTTCTAATCTAATATATTTATGGTGCTTATAATCCCTAAATAAAAAATCCAAAAATACACCACGTTATATGTTTGATACAAGTCATGAAGTAGCTATCTCCAAGGTAAGATGCTGCTTTTTAAATCTAATTACTTACCGTTGGACGCCTGGTTTTTGTCCGTTCCAGAGATAGTCCTCGATGTAGCGTTTGGGACCATCATCATGGTCACCATCCACATGGTTCATCAGCGGCTCAGCCTCCACTGACCCTGGAAACGTTATGGCTTGTTCCTTAGAAGACGTGCGAATGGAGGTGTTTGTTACAAAGTCTTTGGAGGGAGCAGTTTTAATATCAAAGCATTTAAATATTCTTAATTCCATCAACTGATCATAAAATGGGTTTCGGGTGCTTTTTGCTTGATTTTTTTAGTTATTGGTTTATTGGATCATATGAATTACAAAAGGTATTACAAATGTCATGTTTTACAGTGTCATATGACCCTGGAAGGGTGTAGCAATGTAGAGAAGAGCTGACCGATCTATTTTCTTTCTACCTTTATGTAAATTAACATTGAAGTAATTCCTCTAAGTCTAACTCTATGTAAGTAATAACATAATATTTAATCCCGTTTGTTCCTAAATTGTGTGGACACTCTACAGGAGAGTTTTCAATCAATTTCTTCTTTAATTTAATATGGTATTCAGTTTTCATCACCGGTTCCAAATCCTCATCTCTTGCCGAGCTATGTTATATAAGTTTTCTGTTATCGCAATACTCTCCACAGAAATTAATATTTCCTCGGAAACCAAAGCAGAGTAAGTTAAAATCTTTGACCTACGATTAATATTCTTGTTTACGATGCTGCTATTTTCAACAATTATATAACTGATATTTTAGATTCTCGTATTCAGATCGGAATTAAACTTGACTGCAAAAATCAAATACGACGCCAAATTAGTGCCAGTGTTGGTGCATATTGAACAAAGCAACATCCTCGCTAGCCCACACCATGAGACACTCCCTTAAACCCCTAAAAACATATACACAAAATGTACTTTAAGTACGGTTATTTATCAGTCCTCCTCGATATATCTTGCTTATAGCGTGCAGGTTAAAACAGTCATCAGTTTTTTATATTCCTCTTTCTGCAATGGCTATAAAAGGATTTCAAATCACTTACGCTAGTTTAATAACAATAATTTCACACAAATGCAAAACATCTGGCAACGTCATAAAGAGGAATTCTTTTACCGTAAGTTGTATAGGAGTTTATAATCTAGGCCAGTCTGAGAGCTCTTTTATAGTCGCTGCACTTTTCGTGATAAATATTTAAATACTCAGGTTTCAAATGTTCGAATAAAACAGAATATTTTATAAGAACCTTTAAATGCTAGAATAACAAAAAGAAAAATGGTGAGATAAAAAAATATTTCGATATTGCTATAGGGATGGTAAGTAAAGCGAGAAGACGGTCTTCTTGAGCCATGGGTTCAAATATTGCAGAAGCAAGATTTGAACGTCTAGAAGGGACGTGGTAGCCAATTCCTTCCCAGAACCGACGAGTCAGTCCAAAAAAGAAAGATCTATTTATTTGTAATTTGAGATGAGGAAATCGGTACATCTTATTCCAGTAGGTACTATTACTTAGTCTATGGTTAGTATACTGGGTTTCGGAGGTACTTTAAACTGCCGTGCGATTCTGTAATAATTCGTCGATGGGCTCGTCCTTATATTTTGGTCTATGCGCTCGTCGACGAACTCGCCGATGTCAAATTCTTTATGGAATATCGCCCTTGTATACAAGGTTCTTTTACAATGTTTCTTGTCATCTCGTTATTTGTTTCACGGATGTTGTCAAAGATGCAACGATGTTTGCTCTTAGAGAATCGCACGGCTGTACTTATGTATTCGTTAAAATTATTTGACGTCTCATCTGACAGAAATGGAAAAAAAGCAAAGTGATTGCGTTTGACTCAACATTATGTCAAGTAGTACCTAATGGTTCGACTGCACAGTTTTTCAGAGTGGCAGAGCAAGCCATATAAATATTTCAGAGAAACTAATTCTGAACAGCATTGTATATGCTGTTCATGACGTCACTTTTGTCTGGCTCAAAGTTACTATATTAATTAACTAATAGTGACCCGCCCCGGCTACACACGGTGGTAATATGAAGTGTGTGTTTATTCTACTTACATAAAAGCGTCGGTTTTGTTATATATACGAGTATATAAACGTTTCGTGAAAAATTATCTTGTTTATGGTGAAAACAGCATTAAAATTCGTTACGTGTTTTAGGAGATTTAGCGGATATACAGACAGATGCGGGAAGCGACTTTATTTCATACAATGTATGCATTATTTTTATATTTGACCCAGTGTGAGCAAAGGATGACTTGTATTTATATTTATAAGAAGTACATATTATCAGTGCAATATGTATATATATATATATACAAGGGTACTGGTAATCAATTTGCATCCTTTTAAGAGCATATTCTGTAAATCAAAACAAACATCTTTTGTTATACGACTTTCAAAAATTCGTATATTTTTCTTCCATACAAAACTTAAAAAATCACTATGCCGACAAGCCCCGGCCGGCGGCGGGCGGGTGGCAGCGGCAGCGTAGGAAAGGGGTTGAGACGCGGCAAGTCAAGGTCGTCGTAGCTGTGCTATACGCTATTAACTACATGCATGGCTACACGTAGATGAATGAAGTGGATGCGATGTAGAGTTATGAAGTGTAAGAGAGTCACAAAAACTTATTTTTTTTGAGTTTTGGGAAAAGTCTAAAACAAAACTTGTTTGTTTTGACGTACAGAATATTCCCTTAACAGGATGCTACTTTATTACCAGTAACCCTGTATATATAAAAATTTACCCCAATTTCTCCTGGTCACGCTCTGACTTGAGAACAGCTTTACGGATTTCATTCATATATTTTTTGTAATGTTTTTGTAATATAATATAATATAATATAATATAATATAATATAATATAATATAATATAATATAATATAATATAATATAATATAATATAATATAATATAATATAATATAATATAATATAATATAATATAATATAATATAATATAATATAATATAATATAATATAATATAATATAATATAATATAATATAATATAATATAATATAATAAGTACAAATAAGTAAAGACGGGAGGTTATGGCGAGGCCGAAGGCCGAGCCTACTACGCCAACAAAGTCGCGGGCAGTCGCTAGTATGTAATATAACAGTAGTGTTGAGAAATAAATAGTACAATAAAACTAAGATTTACTAGATTACTAGACTTGAGAGACTTACTTGATAATTATAATTTCAAAGTATCGATACTCGCTAGCACACGTATGTTATATACCAGTTCAATTCGGTACTGATGGGCCGTTTTTAAGGTCGATAAAGTCAATAAAGTTAGGAACATTTGGGTGTGTTTGACACGGTTCCGTTTGAAATTGTGTCGTAAACAGGGGGTTGTTGAACCTTCCGAGTAGTTTAGGAGCTCTGTAGTTCCCATTATTATAAATAGTATTATATTCATACTCATTTATTCATATTTATCCATACACGTCAAAATTAAAATAATAATGAAATGTCAGAAAATAGTTAAACATATGTAAATTAAGAATTTAAATGTGATCAATTTTCTACTTACACACTCGCAGACAAAAATAGCAATGTAGATTATATGCGAGTGCCTATTTATTTCATACTTATAAACTCTTCATAACTATAAAACGCCTGATTAGCAATAGTAGTATAAGTTTAACTATGAAATACCATTATTATTATTTCTTAATAAGCATTGTTTATTGTAATTTGACTTTATAATAGTATTACAACTGTTTAAATATAAAGAAAGAATATTGGGCATGGCAAGGCAAGGCGATTACTAACAAGACTAACTTTTCTTCATGAATTTATATAAAGGTTTTGTATGGTTTGACTTTATAATGTTATACAGGTTTTTACCAACAAACCCGTCTAAGTTTTCTAGTTACAGTTCCCCATTTCATTCCATCAATATTAATTCATCAAAATAACGTAGAATAGATAGATGCATTTTATGTTATTTTGTTTGTGGTGTTTTTAGAGGATGGTTTATAAAATTTTTACACAGTGAGATTTCAGTGCTAGGTGTAACAACCTCTGTATCACGTGCATAATGCTTCCTCATTGACGAACCCATTCGCCAAAGTATATGTCCTTTTTTTCTTTCCATTCTCAAAGTAAAAGATGATAAAGGAGTCAAGGGACTTACCTTCAGCGACAGCGGCCTTCTTCAGCGCGCCCATGGAGATACTCTTCCTCGGCGGAGGCTCAGCGTTGTCCTTGGGCCAGGCGAACTGGTTTCGGTACTCAGTGCTGGCCATCACTTGCTCTGGCTCCTTGGCTGCCACCACTTCGCCCATGGCTGTAGTTGCCTGTATCAAAAAAATTGGTACCTATTCATTTTATGTTATCCTAACAGTAAAGCTGTAATGGTACTGAATTTTAATATATTATGTCTCGATATCTAAAATAAGACTAAATTTCTTTATCATAATCAACCGTCTATATTTTCTTCTTATAGAGTTCAAAACTAACGACTACTCCAGAGCATGGAATCGCTCACTACCCGCTCTTAACACTAATTTATAATTCCATTTGCCAGAGTGCTGAGTGCCCACTAATAACTAACATGAATTCTGCCAAATTACTGCTGTGAAGCAGAATATCTGGTACTGCGTTAGTACTGCTTTCGAGAATTCATACAAAAGTCAATCGATTACTTTTTAATACATTATTACAATGCAATCTTGACATGCATTTTAGAGTGGATTTGATCAGCCGTGGGATTCTCTATGCTTGGTCGTTGCGATTGTCGACGAGTTCACTGGACGTCAAACGAGAGATATCGCTCTTGTCGACAAGATTCAATTATCCGTTGTCAATTACTATTTTAAGGATATTGTCAAAGATACAACGATGTTTGCTCTTAGATCGCACTGCAGTTATAAAGGATATGACATTCAATACAAGCGAAACCTGATCTCAGTGTCATGTTACGAGTCAACCTTGTTCTTGAAAATGCGACGTATTCGTCACACAATAAACAATATTATAGTCAGTAAATAAGCAGGAATGAGAAAAAGTGACAATGAGAGTGCAACTCATGAGTCGGTCACCGTCGGTCTTACAGAAACATTTTGAATTCAGCAGAGCAGGCTACTTTAAAACAACAATGGTATAAACTTTTAAAATACATGTCATGCGCTAAGCTGAACTAGTACCTAGGTTGTTCCAAAAACTGATAGCCACAGAATAAATACAACCTCTTTGCAACAAAATTCCAAAACACATAACTGAGCTCACAGAGGGCGAATTCAAATTGACTGTAAAAACGTTTTAATAAAAAAAAGCTTACTATAAACTTCGACATTATATAGAAGATAAAGATGCTTGGAATACTCCACTTCTGTCAAACTGTCACTCTGCCACCCATAAAATGTAATATTTGTAGTACCTAAGTAGAAACATTGTAAACATATATATAAAAAGAATGGCCCCGAGTTTCTTCCCGCTTCTTCTCGGTGGGCTCTATATATTTTGGATCGCGGCGGTAGAGTCTTTAAAGTACATTATAATGAAAAGTTGACGTTCATAAGTGCGTCTTTGATGCCTAAATTGAATATTTTGTACGGCGGCTAATTTCAACACAAACCTCCTTTGTGAAAATCACTGGCCACCATGTGTAGTTTTTTTTATTTGTGTTTAAAGACTATGTGTAACTCTTCTTTTTGTTGCAACAATGGACTTCTCGCGGGAACCTTTTTATGCTATGATTTTCTATGATTATAAACGACAGTTAAACTTCAAGGAATCTCAAGAAAATTTACAAGCTTCTGGGGAGTCTGCTCCTGCGTTAGCAACAATTACCTACATTTTTTTTGGGTTTGTGTATTTAAACGTGGTCGAGAGAACTTAAACGATGACCTAGAACTGGCCGACAACCAACTGCAGTAACTCATAACGTCATCAGTTTCACTGGGTTTTTGTCCCTCCGAGCAAGAGATTGGTAAGAATAAAGGGCCATTTAGATGGAGAGAGTTTCTCGACTACAAAATACGATTCTCGCAACGAACATAAAATGTTGCTTCGTGTAACCATTCACGTTTCTTGCCCTTCCCCATGGGCGACAGTTGCCTCGTAATAGAATATATCTGTCTCCGTGTAAACAGAACTACAAAGCGAGAATTGCAGTGCGCGAGGTTATTTTCATTATATATGCTCTTCCATTAATAAAACGAAAATAAAATGGGTACCTATCGTATTTCACATATTTTTAATTTTTTCTTTTATTTTGGGCTATATTCTTCAACTTCTTCCTTCCAACTTTAGATACCTCATTCATTTTCTCTGACAGATTGTGTGTAAAGGATGGTGCTTAAAGGCTTTAAAGGCTCTTTCTCGGCTTTATTTTGTTTGCTTAGGTAACGTTCTAAAACTTACTTTTATTAAGTTTCCCATGTTTTACGTTAAAATGGTGGTTATGTTTAGTCATGAATAGTGTAATAAGAAAGCAGTGTGGTGTAAATGAAGATATAGAGTAGAGTCGAGCGTTGAGAATGGTATGTTCAAATGGTTTCGATAAGGAGAAACGGCGCATGGAAGAAGATACACCAAACAAGTTTAAAAGGCGAGTGTAAATAGTATTGTGAACGAATTGTCGCCAAATGGAGACGTTCTGAATATAGATTCGGCATAAAGTACCGAACGCGGGAACAGCGGCTGAGAAGAATTGCTACCTACTACGCTAACCGACCAGCCCCATTTTTGGTTAAATGTAGTACGTACCTTATGTGTGCTACATTTAGGCGAAGACTGGGCGGCCTCTTGACTTGAGGGCATAACAATATAGACTACAATTATGATGGTAATACCTTGGGCTCGACGGTGTCGGTCCACCGCGGCTGTCGAGGACCCTCAGACTTGCTGCGTCTTCCTGCACGATCAGGATCATTTCTTTGCGCGCTCTGCAATGTAATCCAAATGTCTCATTGTTGTTCTATAATCCAAAATATTGGTTTTATTTCACCCAGGAAGTTCCCCTGCCTTTTTTTCACTTTAATATTTCTACCCACAGACTCGAGGGTCCGTGCCATTTTTTTACATTTACTTAACTTAACTAATTAATCAACTATTTAAATATACATCTTTGCATACAATGACGGAACATATACCAAACCTAACATTATATAAATAAGAAGTAAAGAAAGAAAACCAAAATTAGGTATCCAATGGAATTCCGAGCAGACCGGTCTCCGCAAGCAGCACCCGTTCACGAGTTGACGCATGTGTCAGCCATCGCCTTCCTCAACCATATTTGAGGGAAGATGGCGACCCGACACCCGACGCCGCCACTTGCGAACACCTCTTCGTGAGCATGACTGGTCGGAATGCCAATAATATAATAAATAAATAAACATATATTTATTTCCTCCTCACAAAAGGTTGGTAAAAACAATTTAAAATAATTAGACAAAATAAAACCTAACTATGTGAGGGGGCTGGTGCCCGAAGTAGGTTTTTTAAAATAAAAACCTGTGTCACAGGTCACCAGGTCTCCTCCCACGGATAGAATATACTTTGGCACACACCAGTACTAAACTATATCATAATTTTTAGTGTATTAGATGTTGAGGGTAGAGTTTTGTTTGTTGTACCCATTATATTAACTACTGATATTACGGGTCTTTTTTCCCCTTGTTTTCTTTTTTTTGCTTTTTAGTTCCCCTGCTTAGTATAATGATATTGTTTGATCCTAATGACGGAGCATATTTGTAGTGGTATAACTTTTGCAGAAGTCACGTGGGGAAGTACCACACCTTTGACAGTTATTCAGGCGTGAGCCAGTACTGTGCAAACATTACTGTGGTTCGATGAAAGGCAATGTTGTCAGCGAAAATACAGGGCAACGAGGGTTTTTTTAAATTTATAATGCTTTTGTTCACAGACATCAATGGGTCCGTGGCATTGTTTATACATATTTTATTGTAAACTTATTTTTTTTTTAATAATTACTAAAGGAATACAGGAGGACAATTTTTTTTAATTAACTAAACTTACATAATACATTTGTGAAGGCCTGAAGGGCACTTTGAAAACTTACTTAGCCTGAAGGGCACACATACGATAAGGGCCTGAAGGGCACTAAACTTTTTTTTTTTAATTTCTCAGCCTGAGGGGCATATAACTAATTTCTAAATATCGTACATACCGAGAGCAGACCGGCTCCCGCAAGCAGCGCCCGTTCACGAGCTTGACACGTGTGCCAGCCATCGCCAAGGCAAGGGAATTAACAGCTTATATCTTAGGACGACGAGCTCAGTAAAATTCTGAATGGCAGACAAATCAGACGAGCGATTTAAGCTGAAACCTGAAAACTAAATGTAATAGGTAATCATTACTAACCCTAGCTCTATCAAATGCAGAGTTATTATGTGGCCTGATGTCGTCAGCCGGCGCCGGGTCGAACAGCTCGTTCGTCTTGTACGCTACTCCGGGGTACTTCTTGCGACGAGGTATCGCCGGCTCCATAGGACCTGTGGACAATTTAGACACCAGTCTACATTTAGCTGACTGTGTATGTCTCCTGCAGATTGTTGTGTTTGCTTAATAATTTGAAGGAGCTATGCCTTTTCTTTTCTAATATTATAAAAACGTTTGTAACTTTCTCTCTCTCTCTCTCTCTCTCTCTCTGTCCGTTTGTTACCTTATCACGCCGAAACGGCTGAACAGATCGTGATCAAATTACGTACGGAACTAGATTATATTTTGGGGAAGGATATAGTATACTTCTCATCCGTTACAACGCGCATGAAACCGCAGGGCACAGTTAGTGATCATATAATCTTACTACCGTTGGTATTGTATATGCGAATGTTTGTATGGATGGATGTTTGTTACTTAATCACGCCAGAACGGCTGAAAGGATTTGGATTATATTTGGTTTGTAGGTACTTTTTAGGTTCTGGTATACCACATAGGATACTTTTCATCATTACCATCACCCATCACCGCGCGAGTGCAACCGCAGTATTATAATTGCGAAAGTTTCAATAGATGTTTGTTACCCAATATCGCCAAAACGGCTAAACAGAAATAGATTTAGTTTGGCATTTAGATACTTTTGGTAATGAAATAACACATAGGATACTTCTCATCATCATTATCATATATCACCACGCGAGTGTAACCGCGGGGTGTAGCTAGTATCAATAAATGCGAAAATTTGGATAGATGCGAGTTACCCAATACCGCCAAAGCGGCTAAACAGAAATAGATTAAGTTTGTAATGAAATTAAAATTTATAGAGAGAAAAATTCCATCCTCGGACGGGATTCGAACCCGCGTCTTCTGACTCTCCGTGTCAGACGCCATTGACCAACTAGGCCACAGAGGTTCTGGTCCGAGCATCGAATTTTAACTCTCTATTTGACTAATCGTCTTGCGGGGACGGAGCGACATCTATTGGACAGTTTAACAGTACCATCCAACCGAAAGAAGCATTATTTAGAAATACTTAAACTTTCGTATTAACATCGCAGCCCTTGTAATTTTTAAAGTATTACTTTTAAAGCACTAACGCCTGCTTTAGCGATCTCAAACATTGAAATTTATAGAGAGAAAAATTCAGCTGACGAGTGATAAAGATGTGACTGTGGGGATGATGATGTTAATATATGTTTGGGGGTCGACTGACGAAACCTGAAGATGACCTTTCAGCGAATCCTTCCCATATGGTCCCCACGCTTGATACCAATCAACCGACATATACATAGTTATACTATATTGAGGACTCTCGAGCCAGTTCTTCTATCTTGTTAAGTGCCACTGGAATACCAGATAATCTGCCTCGAAGATTTAGTAGGAAGCTCTACTGTTCCAAGGGCACTATAGCATGTGAACGGCAGGGCAATCACGAAGCTCAGTTACAATCAACTGATGATTGAAATATTGAATAATGGCGGCACTACGTCAGTTTTGACAACTTGATCTCATAAAAGTGACATAAGGCCTCAATTTTTCCAAATTTCAAAGAACATTTGATTTGGTTCTGAGATACATAATAGTCCTGCGGGACGAAACAGCTGTGTATGGGGATGACACGGCAGAACACTGATGCTCAAACATTTTGTTCGTACTCCTTTTATCAGTGGTAGGCTTGACGCTTCCCATTAACCCTTACTATAACCGTGATAATTAAAACAAAATATTTATGAATGAAACTGACGTAAATTTATGTCTCTGGTACGCAAAGGGTTAAGAGAAGAAATTGCCGATTAGTAGTAGATGAAAACACATACCCTTTGACAAGGGCAGCACGGAGGGTGGGGTGGGCGCTGGCGCTGGCTGCTTCACCACCCCCTGCTGTTGTTCTTTGTACTCGTGCCATTTGTACGTGCTGCGGTATTCAGAGTGCAGCTGAAACAAACGAGAAGACGATAAGCAACATATCAAATACATATTTTCAATCATAACTATCGGATAAATCTCTTAACTGAAAAATAATTCTTCGTTGGTAATCTATTGGTTTACGTGACATTGGCGAAATTCTGGTGGATCAACAAGAAGGCTACTAAGCAAGGCCTTCTTAGGCCTTCTTTCTTGCCTTTCTTTAAAAGAAGGTTTAATTTTTCGGGAGGCTTCGGCTTTCCGTGTAGGCAACAACGTGAGGAATATGACCTCTATGGTGGCGGAGCACTTCTTAATGCCTGGTTACTATAGTAACAACCAACAGTCACAATGTTAATCCGGGTAATGTTAAGCCTGCTGTACATTTCTTGTAGAGCTCTAAGTTATTTTGTTTTTAAAGGTTTGGGCGATCTTAAGAATTCAAAGACTACAGCGATAAAAAGATCTTCAGGTGCAAAATTTAGCGCCTAATCTGGGGGTATAGCGTGGTTAGATTAGAACAGGCTACACCTACTCGTAAGCACTCTTGTACCCCTCGATAGTATTATTTGAACTGGGACACAGGTTTTATGTTTGTTACCTCATAACATTCGACAGGGTGAACCGATTCTAAAAAATCTTTTTTTGTTTGAAAGCTGGTGCTTTCCATGTAATCCCATTTATTTCGTTTATATAATTATGAGAAATTGAATATATATATCATATATAATCAATTTCATTAAATTCGGTCCAGGATTTTTTGAGTTACATACCAATAACTGAATAGAATGGAAGTCGGCATTAAAATTTTCAAATTGTTCTTGCATATTAGTTATGTAGCTATCACGCTCAAAATTAAAAGCAAGGAGTTGTCAAAAAAACATTCGTTTACTTTGACACGTTCTACAGAGTCGAGTACGTCTTCCCATTGTTGGTTCTCGTGGTCTGATCGGTCGCTCTCCTTAAAACCAAAATACAAAGCAATAATGTGCTTCAGTTCCTTATATTGTTTTACTATTACTTCTTTTGTGGTAAGAGTACTATCTTCATATATCACACTAATATTATATGGCGAAAGTTGTGAAAAGTGTGTTTGTATGTTTGTTACTTCTTCACGCTCAAACGGCTGGAAACATTTTGATGAAATTTAGTATCGAGGAAGATGAGGCGCTGGATTAAAACGTAGGATACTTTTCATCATCATTGTCATCCATCACCATGCGGGTATAACCGCGAGACACAGCTCGTTATAAGTACCTAATAGTTCGGTTTAAATGTTTCGGTGCTATAGTTTGTTTCGATGTACAGAAAAGAGAACCTGCTAAATTTCTATTATTTGTAGAGAACAGATGCCAGGATAGCGTTCCACGTAAAATTTCGGTTAGTAGTAGATATGCATGGCACTCTGTTATGGGAGAGCGCAGTGCTTACCATCAGGCTAATTTACACGTCTAGTCACTCTATTATATACATAAAAAAAAAATATAAATAATATAAATCTTAGAGACAAAAGTACACATCCTTGTGATTCAAACCCGCGTCTTCTGACAATCCGTGTCAGACGTCATGACTGCTAGGCCACCGAGGTGATCCGTCCTAGTATCGAATTCAACTCTTAGTTGTTTTGAACCGTCGTATGGGCGACATCTATTGAATAGCTTTATAGCATTAACCAAGCGAAAGGAGATTTTTTTAAACATTTAACTTTCGTATTGATGTCGCAACCCTTCATAATAATTATTATATGACTTTTAAAGCACTATCGCTGCTTAGCGAGAAAAAAAATTGTATTATAAGAGAGTAAAATGACACATCCTCGGACGGGATTTGAACCCGCGTCTTCCGACATTCCCAGTCAGGCGCCATGACGGAGCGCCATCTATTGAGTAGCCTGACGCGGACTCATATCCTATCCGAGGATTTTTCTCTCTATAATTACAAAGTTTGGTTTCGCTCAGGCGTGCTTTAAAAATCGCATCTATACATAAGTATAATAAAAATGTAACTGATCACTGTCTGTACATGGAAGATATATGAGAAAGATATTATAGGGACTTGGGACACTAATAAACGAAAAGTACTATTAAAAAAATGTTGTTTTTGTGGTTTTTACTAATATATTGTGGTAGGCTTCACTAACATTTAGTTTTTCATGTCAATCGATTCATAAATAAAAAAGTTATTGAAAGAATAAGTTTATCAGTAACACGACATACATTGACTGTTAAGCGGCACGAAGTTCACTTCCACAGAGGGCAAATTCAAGTTGACTGTAAAAAACGTTTTAATAAAAAAAGCTAATTATAAAGTCCGACATTATATAGAAGACAAAGATGCTTGGAATCTCCACTTCTGGCAAGCTGTCTCTCTGGCACTCATAAAATGTAATATTTGTAGTACCTAAGTAGAAACATTGTAAACATCTATATAAAAAGAATGGCCCCGAGTTTCTTTCCGCTTCTTCTCGGTAGGCTTTATATATTTTGGAACGCGGTAGTAGAGTCTTTAAAGTACATTATAATGAAAAATTGACGTTCATAAGTGAGTCTTTGATGTCTAAATTGAATAAATGATTTTGACTTTTATTTTGACTTTGACTGGGTCAGCTAGTAATAAATATATATAAAAAGTAAGTAATAGATCACATTTCTTTAGCACAAAATCATATTACAACTCCTTTAACTGCAAACCCTGATGAAGCTCTTGTAACTTTGACGTCGACGTAATCAACTAGATTGGCGGAGCGTGGTTGATACGTCCAATCTATTCGTACACTACCATAGCTATATATGTACTAGTAAACACGAAGTATCATCCATGTTTATATAGAGTATGTTGCCTAGAGGGTGTAGTGGAGTTGTCGATCTAGGGGGGCGGGCTCAGTAAGTATTCAGAGATAAGTATAAAGTGGAGAGATGGGAGGCGTTATATAAACTATCAAGCAACCCTCAAGTCATCTGTCAAGCTGTGTGTGGTGTAGATATAATATAAGTACATAAGAAATAGGAAAACCAAAATAATGTTTTTAAGGACTTTGTTATTGTAACACGAGCAACTGTTTTATGATAATATAAACAACAATAGGACACCTGTACCTACCTACTGGACTCTCATAATAAATAAAAATATTATTTTACCGAAATGTATGTGTTTCATTCGACTCCCCCATTACAGTAGAAGCACAGAATATAAAGAGTCTTTTCTACCAATTCGAACATAGAACATGACAGTAATATATATATATATATGCGAATTTTTGGAAGCGATTAAAGCCGCAAGCGTGTCAGCTAGTTATTAAAATAATGTGTGAATATCTGAACAAAAACTGGTAATGAGTAATAAAAAAATATTATGTAAGGTGTTTATGAACAAATAGCGGCGCTCCGTAGTTTCACTCGCGTTGTGTGTGACGGATGATAATGATGATGATGATGATGATGATGATAAATCAAAATATACGTTTAGATGGCTATACATTTTAATATATTATATGTTCATCAAGGATAATGTAGGGTGCTCATGGTAAAAGATTTTTTTGCATCGTTCAATTAGTTTCGGAGCCTATTCGATTCAAACAAACAAATCTTTCCTATTTGTAATATTATAATTTTATACTTTTTTCGGAACATTCGAACATTACATCACTGGCATTTCTAGCTGACATAGCGTTAACCCAATTGCACGCGGCTCGCCACCATCGCGACCCACGGCAGTGCTCATCAGCAGCGAATGCACTCACAGTCCACTAGCTAATTTATATCTTTCATAGCATCATTTTAGCCATATTCTATAAAGTTATTATAGGTATATATTTGTGTGTAAATATCATTAGCAGCAAACTACGAGTATCTTTATTCTTCACGTCCACGAACACATGCAAGTACGCCTCCCGTACATACTATGACACAGGAAGCTGGCCAGGGCAAAACCTTGCCAGATACGGACCTGTCAGACTTTCCTCTGCAATATTACAAATATTTTTCCCATACCGCAAGGGTGGTGGTTCTCCCCCTTCTCACCCCATTACGTGCCCGAGAGCCTTCTAGATAGTTAATAGATATCCTAGACGGGGTAGTTTTCCGTCTGACAGCCTCTCGACATCGATATTGGTTGTACCTACTTGCAATAACGGCGCTTATAACTCGTTGCGCTTTACGGCTGGTGCCAATAATCTATCTATCCACAGGTTTCCTTACTACCGATAGAAATTTGACATAACGTCAAAGTCAAAGTTAAAGTCAAAAATCATTTATTCAATTTAGGCATCAAAGACGAACTTATGAACGTCAACTTTTCATTATAATGTACTTTAAAGACTCTACCGCCGCGTTCCAAAATATATAGAACCCACCGAGAAGAAGCGGCAAGAAACTCGGGGCCATTCCTTTCATATGGATGTTTACAATGTTTCTACTTAGGTACTACAAATATTACATTTTATGGGTGGCAGAGAGACAGCTTGCCAGAGGTGGAGTATTCCAAGCATCTTTATCTTCTATATAATGTCGAACTTTATAGTAAGCTTTTTTTATTAAAACGTTTTTTACAGTCAACTTGAATTTGCCCTCTGTGAGCTCAGTTATGTGCTTTGGGATTTTATTGTAAAAACGCACACAATTTCCTAGGAATGACTTATTAGTCTTCGCAAGTCTAAAACTAGGTACAGCTATCCTATTTGTATTTCTGGCATTAAAAGTGTGGTGATCACTATTTAACTTATATTTATGTACATTTTTACGAACATATATTATATTTTCAAATACATATAAGGAAGGTAACGTTAATATATCGATTTCTTTAAATAAATCTCTCAAAGATTCACGGGGACCCATTTCGTATATATCCGTCCGTACAAATAGTGTCAAATCTCCAGTAAGGTAAACCGGCGATAGGTAGATTATTGGCCCCGGCCGTTAGTTACATGCACAGGATTTAAACCGACATAATACCGAGTGAGTGCAGCCGGTATCTTTATATTAGTATATCTACTTATTTACTCTCAATAAAATATCAATTTTACTGTACAAAGAAACCTTTTTCACCATTGCGTAGCTCAAAATCCATTCCACCCCGGCAGGCGCGCGATCACGCGTGAAAGCCTGATAAAACAATACCGACCCTTTCCACGAAAACATTATTCCTTCTTTCCAGTAGGAATCGGGGAAGCTGATCATGTGTACATTTCTGACCCTTATTCGTAGTCACTGTTAAAAATATATACTTTCGGCACAAAACAAGTACAATTTGAAAATTTTTATACCAACTTCCATTTTATTCAGTTATTGGAATGTAACTCAAAAACCCCTAAACCGAATTTGATGAAATTTAAATGGGACCTCACGGAAAGCACCAGCTTTCAAACAAAAGATTTTTAAACAGAAAAATTTGAGAATCGGTTCACTCTATTCTAAAGTTATGAGGTAACAAACATTAAAAAAAATACAGTAGAATTGAGTACCTTCTCCTTTTTTTGGAAGTCAGTAGAAAAATGGAAGTGATTGAGCGGAATAGTATACTTTTGTGTGCAGTACGAGGAAAATTGACCTGAATTGTTTACGATGGGCAGCGTTCGGGAAGCTTTGATACATCTTTTCGTCCCCAATACCTCAGAGCCTGAAAACCAGTGTGTGTTGCCAGCTGCCATTTATGGCACCGAGACGTGGTCCCTTATACTGTTGGCCTCATTAACAAGCTTGAAGTCGCTCATCGAGCAATGGAGAGGGCTATAATTGGGTTTCCCTGCGTAATAAGATCCGAAACGAGTACAAAACTAAAAGTACAAAACTTGTACAATACTTGTCTAAACACAATTATTTCTTTGGGACTTAAATGAAAACGAAATATCATAGCATATGGCGGCTAGACGTTCACAAATAATTTCATCCAACTAGTTTCATACAAGTTTTATTTAAAAGTAGTATAATGTAACGAGTGTGAACAATAAACGAAAATATTGCAGAAAACATGTATGCACTTGGTGAAAAGGAGGAAATCTTGATTTAGAACATAATGAGAACTAGGTACCGTAGTTTAGATAAGTTTAAATTTAGGGAATTCTCATTTAATCGACACTATTAAATAAATATTTGGTAAATTTTATATGTATACCTCTGTGATCATGTGCGTGTGTGTGTGAGTGATGTATACAAACAAACTACACTACTGTACACATGTCTAGTATATTTGTTGGCAGTGCTGAAAATTTTCGAGTCGAATGTAAAGTTGACATTTTATTTTGTAAATTTTACATATAAATAGGAATTTATATGAAAGCGGATAAGTCAGTGCCAGTATGATTATTTTTTTAAACTTCCACACTTTTCCTGCATTAAATTTTCACACAAAGAGAAGTATTACGCACTTTAGTTTCAATAGAACCACGTGTAAATTAAGTTGCCCTTGGCACTATCGATAGGACTACGGGTAGTTTGACTTGCCCGTGGTTCGATTGATATAACCAGTGGCAAAAATATTGCCCATGGATCGACCTGTAGAACTCCGCGATTGAACCACGGGCAACAAACGGTGGTGACTTGGTGAGGGCGTGGAAAGTTTGAAATTAATCATAGCCTTTTTACAGCAATATAGTTATAGCGTTAAACATCGCATAGTTACACTTTACCTTTAACCGCATCCATACTGCAGACTTATAGACAGATATTTTACAAACCTATATAGTATATATAGGATTGTAAAATGCTGCAAACTGCATCCTGCATCACACACACACTTTTTAACTAGTAATTAATTAGCTTCATCATCAAGAACAATCGATCCACACATTACTACAAGCTACTATATACTCAGAATGTTTGATTATAGATAGAGACTTAATATAAGAATATGTACCTACCTTTTGTTACCTATTATTGTTGATCTTATCTTATGTCGTTTTCATTGTTAAACTTTAAATGAACTTCATGGGAGAGACTGCCTTTTGTAACACAGGTTTTACTAACACAGTTTTTACAAAAGGCAGAGATACGAGAACCTCTGTATACTATGTAAAGTTTTTCAATAAAGATTACTATATATTTTGCCCATATTGAACTGCATTTCTTTGCTTCATTTTTCACCTTTTGATATATTTAAGCTACAAACTATTTGTTAGCTAATTAATTGTTCTTTGTTTTTGAACTTTGGAACCTCATGTAACCTTTCGGAGAAGGGCGTTGATATCTGCGACACAGTTTCACACTTCTGCAAGTGTCATCGATTCTCGATGTATGTTTGTGTACCTGTATTTCTGTTCTAAATAAATAAACCATTATTATTATTTATTTATTTCAAAAAAATATTATTATTATTATTTTACTAACAGTCATGGCAAATATGGGCCTTATTTTAAAGTACCTACGCTCATATGTACTAGGTTGAAATATAGTTCTGAGTAAATTCTGAATAACATTTCCTGTCAAATTCCCGTTCAACTCGAGATTAACAACATAGTCCGTAGCACAAACAAGTTCCGAAAAAGTATTCGTATCGTAATCGTCAACCTGTCACACTTCGGCGTACAAACTATGAGTTATCTGCATCACAGTTGTCCTAGATACATGAAAATTTGTACTGTTTCACGTGAACGAAACGTTACGTTACACTTACGCAGTTATTCGTGTTAGGCGCACATAACGTCTTTCTAGAATACCTACCTATGACCTTATACCCACTATATAAACAAACACAGAAGGAAAAGTTAAAAGAATCTTTACGAGGTATTAAACCGTTGATACAAACAGCATTCGAGGCAGGCGGTCATCAAACGTGATGTCTCTTATATCGAGCGAGCACGATACGTCCGAGACGAAGGTGACCATATCTGTACTAAAACTAGATTTATAACTATTTTTTACTTGGTAGACTAGTGTTTACTGTCTCACATGATGGTTAGTGATGATACAGTCGAAGGTAAAGTCAATAGATATATAATGGCGACTCTCAAGGGACGGCGGCCGTACACACCGTTACAACCCGGTCAGAATATCTGTACACCTCGCTGGAATGCGGCGCCTCTCCCGCTTCCCCTGTCACCTCTCCGCGCACTCCCCCGTGCGACAGTACGGTTAGCATCTTCGTTGGCCGATAATTTTGATATTTTCGCTTTGTTGTTGTTTTGTTTTTTAATATTTATTGTTAAGTTTAGACTGTTTACTGTTAAGTTTGGACTGGTTTGGTCGTTATTAAAATTGTTGTAGCTGTTAAACTGAAGTCATGGGAAAAACAATACACAGCGAATCAAGAAATTTAATCTTGAAAGTGCTCAAGTTTTTTGAATCGGAGAAAGCAAATAAACAGTACACCATACCTGTAGACCAAGTGGTGAAACGAACCTGTGCTGCAACTGGGATATCAAAGAGGATTCTAATGAAAATTAAAAATGAAGCCAAAGTACAACCACCTGCTTCGCCAGGCGCTAGTCCGACTCCAAGTACTAGTAATAATTTAGAAACCCACCTAGAACCAAAATTATCGACTTATAATTATTGTGAGAGTGAGGAAGATACAATGTCAGGCATAGAGTCAATAATGTATAGTGACTGAGTTTAATAATAAATGTTTTTGTAATCAAAATTATTGTTTTTTAATAACAAACCCTTCATTAATAATAAATTGATTTGAAAAGGTTAGTATTTTTTTTTTACCTCCACATTTCTCGAAAAAACTTTTTTTCACACCGTACCCAGACCGCCGATATGACGTCACGAGGTCAGGTGCACAGATGTTGTGACCGGGTTGTAGTGCTTAGCGACCGGTTCATAAGGGCCAGACGCTTCAAGAAGTGCCCTGCTGCGATGCTCGTGCCCGAGATATAGGGTACGATCTAGCCATTGTCAGATTGGCGGATGACCCCTGGGGTATCATTCCATCGTTTTTACCTATATTTGGAAATCATTACTATGTCTTGTGCTTTCCGGTTTTTTTAACATAAATACGTCTTAGTTCGTATTTTGATGAAATCTAGTCATTACCCAGCACTTTTATTAAGTTACTAGCTGACCCGCCAGCGGCTACGCTCGCGTGGCATCGCGGGATACGGTAATTACAGATTTTTAATTATCCCACGGGAACCCTTTAATTTACCGGGATCAAAAATATCTTATATGTCGATCAGGGATATAAGCTACCACCATACGAAATTCATTTTTTGAAATTTCATTTAAATCTTTTGAATAGCCAGTACAAACATACAGACAAACATACAGAGAAACAAACAATTTGAACTTATTTTTCACTCCTTACATCCCCTGACTCGGTTTTTAGCATAGTTTTCATTGTAGAGAAATTTGACCCCTATATACAGTTTATAATATGTAGTAGTTTTTACATCCCTCGTTTTACCCCCTTCAGTCATCCCTGACAAAAATATTGTAAGCATCACTATTTATTTAGAATTACCTATTCAGTTATCAATTTTCAACACTGTAGCTCCAAAAACAAAGATCTTTTGAAAAAAAATTATACCCCGTTACACCCCTTGAGTCGTCCCTGTCAATAAATATTGAAATCATCATTTTAAACTGTCCAAATGCTCTTTTTCACCACTGTATGTTCGAAAACACAAAACTTTCCATACAAACTTTCACCCCTCCATTTCACCCTCTTAAACCACCACTATCCAAAAAAATACTAGGCCAACTTTTTTTATTTTGAATGACCTATCCAAATACAAATTTTCACAACTATAAGTTCAAAAACAAAGGAGTTTCATACAAACGTTTTCACTCCTTTTGACTTCCTTAGGGGTTGAATTTCATAAAATCCCGTCTCAGTGAGCACCTACGTCCTAAAAAGAACACGCATGCAAAATTTGAAACTCCTAGCAACTGTAGTTTCTGAGATTTCGTGATGAGTGAGTGAGTGACCTTTCGCTTTTATATATATAGATTTAAAGAAAAACTAGATATGATTTTAAAATTGACTTCTAAGTATTAATCCAACCAAACCAACTCGATCAGAGTAGGTACATCGATAGATTATTCTTTTGAATACAATCTAAAATTGTTTGACCTCGTTTTGCACATCAGCTATTCTCGATTCCTCGCCACGATTCCTATCAGTGATAAAGCATTATCAGTATCTCAAAATGATCTTGGAGTTTTCCCACCAAGTCACGTATAACGCGGGTAATTTCGATATAAATGTATCTGACACAAGGCTAAAAGTAAAACGCCATTTTAAGGTTATATACATAAATTAGGTAGGGATCTGTACCCAACGGGCAAAACGAACCTTACTGCTGTCCACATGTCACAGGGTTCTAGCTAGTAAGCAAAATTATTAACAGTCCTGAAATCTGGATTTATATCGTGTTTGATGAGAATGTTAACCTAAAATCATATAATAAAATAGACAGGTACATTTTACGGAATGATTACTTTTGAGTTTACTTGAAAAATAAATCTAAAATTGTTAACTTACCTACTCTGGCATGTGAGGTGTCATTGATTGGTGAAATATACATATTTCTTTATTATCTTAACAAGTAAAATTTGAAAAATTTAATACCGACTTCCATTCTATTCAGTTATTGGAGTGTAACTCAAAAACTACTGGACCGATTTTTATGGAATTTAAATGGGACCACACGGGAACGGCACCAGCTTACGAACAATTTTTTTTATAATTTTTAGAATTGGTTCACGCAGTCGAAAGTTATGAGGTAACAAACATAAAAAAATAAAAAGAATACAGTCATATTAAGTACCTCCTCCTTTTTGGAAGTTGGTAGGTAGAAAAGGTACAGAATGTAGATTATCAGAAAAAGTTATTACTTTTGAGACCATTTTCAATTGGATTTTACTGTATATTATGATACAATGTATTTATTAATCGGGTTGACATTTGATAAACTAAAAAACTTAATAATCCATTAGTTGGGATAATAAAAATAATTAGTTTCGTATTAAATAATCAGGGTCGGTAGTTTATTTACACTATTACAGTATCTATTGCGTGAAATATCTCGCGTATGTGTTTGTATTTAATGGTTAATTATACTTGGCATACAGTATGCAGTAATTGAAATAATGCAAGTCTAAAGAAAGGAATCGTGATAGCTGTAACTCAAGAAATCCTGTACATACGTACAGCTATTATTTGACCCTCTTAAGTAATCAATGAATTATATTTAGTTTCATATTGTTATAATTGTACCTATACTTACGAATACTTAATAATGTCAAATGTATTCATCATTATCAATATAAAACTTAAAGACAAAATAAGATTAGAAAAAATAAAACAAAAAACAAAGTCAAAAAGTATACAAAAGTGGCGATGGGCAGAACACATGTCGAGAGATAACCAGGGAAAATGGAACCGGAATGTATCAGAGTGGTACCCAAGAGAGGGAAAAAGAAACAAAGGAGGCAACAGATAAGATGGGAAGATGAAATAAAAAAGGTGGCTTGCATAAATTGGAAACAATTAACACAAGATGGAAAGGAATGAAAGTCGTGGGAAGGCATATGCCGGAAGGCAAGCTGATGGGGAAGAGAAGGCTGAGACAATGTCAACAGATAATTTATTGTATTATGTCATTATTTTATATATTAAATAAGCCAATTGTGTATAAATTTATTGAATATTATATCATCAGCATTAAGGCTATAATACATAAAAATGTATTCAACGGCGTAAATGTAAGTAACTCGTAGGCACGTTACAGTGGTTTATATACAGAATAGTTTGATGTACTAGTGGCTATGTCTCTACTTTGTGCCCAGTATATTATATATGTACGAGATTTACATGAAATCTTGTCCGTGGCTTGTCGTGTCATTGGCTCGTCTCAAGATTAAAAGAACCCGGAAATATATTTGTTTGAACAAGACACCATAGACTATAAAATAACTAATATCTATAGGTATTCATCAGTAGCCATAATATTTAATTGATTTCACGACAAGGCCAAAGATTTATTTCTTCAAAATACAATTACAACTATCATTGCAGGAATTTTATAATACAATGGTATATGTAAGATTAATTAATATGAAACAAAATTAAAACTAAATTAAATCTATACTAATATTATAAGGAGGAAAGATTTGTATGTATGTTTGTAACGAATTGGCTCAAAAAGTACTGGACCGATTTCAAAAATTCTTTCACCATTGGAAAGCTAGATTCACCCTGAGTAACATAGGTTATATAAGACTCATCATCATCCATCACCGCGCGGGTAAAACTGCGGAGAGCAGCTAGTTAAAAATAAATCAAAAGATCAACGCAATCCCCCCCGATACTTGAATCATGGTATCCTTACTGACACTGGACAGCACATTCAATTAAAAGCAGTCATAGTGGCGCATGTGCTAGTGCCCTGGTTCTCGGGAAATTGACGACTCTACATAAACCCGCTTACTTACAAGCATGGGATAGCCTTGTCATAATAACAAAGTATAAGTAGTAGCTACTAACTGGCTAAAAACTCTTTCGTATATTATTATGGAAACGGAGAAGTTTATTAAGCCCCTAGGGGTTATATAACTGAAAAGCTAAATATATAATAGCTTTATTGTAAGATTTAAGATTTAGCTTTACTTTGCAAATTTTCCTATTACATATTTAATTTTTAAGATTTTTATATACTTTCAAATTGTTACCTGCTATTTCGCATAACTTTAGCTTTTAGTCATTGATATGGGAGAGGCCATTGATTTCCGAAACACAGTGAAAACTAGTTCGGAATCAATGGATTCATACATTTATTTTGTACAAAATCTATGTGAAATAAACTTATTTGTATTTGTATTTGTATAAAAACACACAAACACACCCTCACCCTCTCTCACACACACACGCACACAAAAAACACACACACACACACATACCGTTACACTGACACACTGTCAAACATTTTATTCTATGGTTATATGGAAGAGATCGCTCTGAGCGATAAGACCGCCCATTGTGACAATATTAGTTTAAGCATTAAATTGTAATAAGATATTTTTGTGTACAATTGTATCGAAATGACTTATGTGTAATGTGATGTTACAGTAAAGAGTTAATCTATCTATCTATCTATCTATTAACTATTTATATTAATAAAATGGTTTTTTATGGTCTGAGCACTTGGGGCTCTTTAGGGGAAAGAAAAAAATCTTTTAAATAGATAATATCTGATCGTGGGACCCAAGATGTTTTTAAAAATGTACCACTTATACGTATATGTACCTACTTTTTAGTTTCCATAAAACGGAGGGCTCTGGCGTCTGAAATACAGTTTCATTACTAGTTCAGGTGTCATTAGTTCGTACATTAAACATTACTATTTACATTAAGGTGCATACTATATTATATCAAATAGGTAGTCCTCAGCCTGTAAATTGTTAACATGCCCCTTTTATTTACTATCTTTTATATATATATTATATATTTTATATATCCCCTTTTATATAAACTTATTATTATTTTTATTCAAATAATTTCACGGGTTTTACCCGGCCCTTTACATAGGTATAAGTGGGGCTGTAGCTAACACTTAGAGGCCTGTTTGGTATGAAAATACAATCTAGTATAAAAACAGAAACATTTTGGATGGATGGTTACATGGTATATGTATTAAAAAAGGGTAAAATGGCATGGCTATTGATATGTACTTATTAGTGGTACGGGAGATAGTGGGCTATGGACGAGACTACGGCACCTGCCAATTTCAGTCTCATTATAAATTTTTGGGCAAGTGGTGACTTGTCACCCACTAAACGGTATAAGGACCACCATCAATGGTGACAAAAGGGGCAACGTTGGTGTGGATGGCTAAAGGGTGTCGAGAGGTGTGCTGCGGTTTCACTGAAGCGCTACGGCCAATTAAGGCAAGCTGGGGGTCAGGGGTCTCATTTAGCCCCAGGGAGTATCAGGGTCCACGGTGTCACCACACACCGATGGCTCGCCACAAAGTCGCCCCTGCGGTTTATTATTATTAAAACATGTTTTGTCTTGTCTTTTACTGTCATTGAAAATATCATACCTGTCAGAAGAAGACAAACATCTAATTGTTGCACAAAGGTTGGACGACTTAGTCATCATCATCTCAGCCGTAGGACGTCCACTGCTGAACATAAGCCTCCTCCACGTCTATCAGTAGCTGTAAAACTATTTGTGAGCGAGTTCGTCCGGAAAAGTAGGTACTGCCACCATGCCTATTACTACCGCAAAGCAGTAATGTTCGTATTACAGTGTTCCTGTTTGAAGGGTTTACAACATAAAATTGCAGGGTTTTGGTTACTTGTGACGGAATGCATGTGTTATAGATAGATGTTACACTTTGAAACTTCAGTCTACTAGCTGGATAGACGACCTGACCTGATAAAGATCGCCGGACGACGTTAAATGTTTTTGGAAATTTTTGGTGTAGGTCTATGTTCAGCAGTGGACGTCCTACAGCTGATGATGAGACAGAAGTTACCGCTTAATAATAGGTGGGTCTTGAGCTTGTTACTTAACCTAATCAAATAAAAAAATAAAAATAAAATTATATTATATTGTAAGGACCACCAAAGAGTTTCATGTATTCCTAATGGGTGTTGTTACTTCAAAGATACTTTTACTCTTTCTGGTATCTAAATACAATAACTGTTTCAATAGCAGTCTAGATTTTGTCGTTTAGATTTATGCTATCTTATCAGACACTTAACGCATGGTCACCATATTGTTAATGGACAACACGTCCAATTAAACACGGCGCTAGCGGCATGCTGTTCCAGTGCCCTGCTTCTGGGGAATTTGTACACAGTTTTTGCATACAGTTTTGAAAGTTTATTAAACGCTGATTCAGGACTCATTTTCTATTAAAAAATGCTAGTGGTCTTACCTTTTTCGGGGACAGAACATATGATATCACTTGTTACAGCTTTGGGAACCAAAGTCATTAGTAATCGTGCATGTACGGTTATCCAAAGACATTTGCACTATCTGCACCATAGATATATCAACGGAATTTTCTTTATTGCACTAAATTTAATCCTTCCTATGCCGTGATAATTAAAACAAAAGATTTATGAATGAAACTAACGTATATGTACCTACGTCTCTGGGACGCAAAGGTTTAAAGTACACAGGTGAACTTAATGCTACTTAGCATTTTCTTCCAGCTAGCCTTTGTGTAATATGGAAGTGTGTTTGGTAGTGCTTTATTTAGAACTTGAGATTAAGGTAGAATATTAATACATACAAATTAGTAAATAACAAACTATTTATATAATGTAACTATATATACATACATATATATATCCCTACACACAATAAACAGCATTAATATATCGAGCCTCTCACCTGTCGATTGTCAATATAACAATGACATTTTTATTGAGTGTGGCTCGTTCGATAGATGAAGTAATAAACTTAAAATAGCTCAATAGACGGAAAGGTAATGTTGATAAAGTTTGGATTTGAAGGTTTCCAAGGAAGATGGTTTGTAAATTTCCACAGAAAGTGAATTCCCACAGGAAACCATACATCATAGAGGTTAGGAAGATGATGACTGCTGACTATCTCTTTCGTTCAAGTAATAAATGTTTCGAAGAAATGTGGTTTTTCACGACCAGGCCTACTCCCACCTTTTACGAAACTATCATAAATCAGGAGCGTTCTGTAATAAGCTTAGAATAATCATACTTACTATCGTACTCCCACCGACACAAAACGGTCAACCAAATTTAATGGTAAGGTTGCAATATGACTACTTCAAGAGATGCGAGCACGCGGATCTTGTAAAATATGACATTGGAACAATGAAACTTAGTGTCAAAAGTCACAAAAAAGTATGCGAATTGCGTGAACTATTTGATACTACGTCATCAAAACGTCTATCGCAATCCATTATTATTTTAAGCTTGCTATATTGACGTGGGTGTACCAAATTTAATGGTAAGGTTGAAACGTAACTGCTTTAGGAGGTGGGAGTAAAGCCCCAGTCAGGACTTAAATGGATAACGGCCAAAATAGCCCATAAATAAAAGGTTAACACGCTGTCTGAAAGTTTTACCTACTATTGAGAAGGATTTCGATTGGCTGGACATTTGCCAGGATATTACCATAAAGCGATGACCGCGAGAACAGTAACAGAGATGAGGGCCAGGTTGCCACAAATGGGAAATTTGTACAAAGCTGTGTGTTTCGTTCACTTTATGGGAAAAGTTTTTATCGTACTAGCGACCCGCCAAGCCGTGCGATTCTCTAAGAGCAAACATCGTTGCATCTTTGACAACATCCGTGAAACAAAGGACGGGATGACAAGAAACGTTGGAGAAACAACCTTATGTACAAGGGCGATATCTCATAAAGTATTTGACATCGGTGAGCTCGTCGACGAGCGCATCGACGAATAATTAGAGAATCGCACGGCTGGCTTTGCATGGGTGTGATTTAGAAAAAATAAGAAAAAATATGTAAAGAATTTTTATTACTTACATAAAAACTTAATGATTTATTATATAAACAAACCTTCAGTCTACCGAGGTAGTCCCATTTATTAATCAAATTCGGTGAAGGAGTTTTTGAGTTATACTCCAATACCTGACAAGTGTTCCGCCTTGCTACTTACGGGATCGACTATCATCCCGTAAGTAGCAAGGGTCACTAAAAAGGGAGAAAAAACTTATTACCAAAAAATGTAGCCATCTATCTTTTGAACTATCATGGTTCCGACTTCAACAAGTTGTTTCACAGTTTTTAGTGTTGAAGTCGGTTAATGGTATTTTTTATAGTGTGTAAATGGTACTTTACAAGATGTGTAGCGATGCTCTCAGCTACTTGTCTGTTAGCAGTCTTATTTGTTAATATCATGTATGTTTACCCTTTAGAAATTACACACCGAGTTGACACCAATAAATCATTATAAAAACAAGCATCCCGACTGCAATCAAAACTGTCAAGATACTGACAAGTTTTAGCTGATTAATTTAGCAATGCGAGAATATACACTCTCTTGTAATTTGATTGTAGTCGATTAGAGGGCCTAGCGCAAAAATTTGCTTTTGAAACAGAATCGTATCTGTGACGTATACAATACAAACTATAAGTTATCTGTGCCACAGTTGTACTAGATAAATGACAGTTTGGCACAGACGAATCATAGCTAATACAAATATTTAAAAGTTACCGCATTTTTAGGATTTCGTACCCAAAGGGTAAAACCGCGGAAGCCTTCGCTGTCCGTCACCTGGCAGTATCTCATGAACCGTGATAGTTAGACATTTGAATTTTTCACAGATTATGTATTTTTGTTTCCGCTATAACAACAAATACTACAAAATTGGCCAAGTGCGAGTCGCGCACGAAGGCTTCCGTAAAAACGGCATACAAAGTCATATCTGTTGTATGGGAGATTTATAGATAAAGGTACGGAACCCTTTCTGGACTTGCACTTGGCCGGATTTTATAACCATCACGCTTTCTTTGCGGCTCCGCGCGTATATATGTATGTAAGTATGTACATTATGGTCCTACATAAGATATGCTATCGTGTTCTTGCTAATATTGATCAAAGATGTTGAGATTATTTTGCGGTCTGTTTATCTTGAGCGGATTACATAAGCAGGCCGTCTGGTAGGGTATCTGTGAATTTGATACTTTAGAAGAAATTCTTCTACAATCTTTTAACTCATCCGATCGACGTATATTCCATGTCGAACGTAATATTAACCTCCTAGATGTTCCTGATCGCCTAGTACATAGTATAACATTTCACACTAATATTATGTGCACATTTCGAGTTTTGTCGTTTACCCACACACGTTGCAGTTCCTGGAAAAGTAGGTCGATTTCTGCAAAATCTATTGTATTATTGGCCAAATATGGCGAAGTCAAAGTCAAAGTCGAAATCATTTTTTCAATTTAGGCATCAAAGACGCGCTTATGAACGTCAACTATTCATTATAATGTACTTTAAAGACTACCGCCGCGTTCCAAAATATATAGAGCCCACCGAGAAGAAGTGGCAAGAAACTCGGGGCCTTCTTTTTATATAGATGTTTACAATGTTTCTACTTAGGTTCTACAAATATTACGTTTTGTGGGTGGCAGAGTGACAGAACGTTTTTTACAGTCAACTTGAATTTGCCCTCTGTGAGCTCAGTTATATGTTTTGGGATTTTATTATAAAAACGCACACAATTTTCTAGGAACGACTTATTAGTCTTCGCAAGTCTAAAACTAGGTACAGCTATCCTTTTTGTATTTCTAGTATTAAAAGTGTGGTGATCACTATTTAACTTATATTTATGTATTTTTTTACGAATATACATTATATTTTCAAATACATATAAGGAAGGCAACGTTAATATATTGATTTCTTTAAGTAAATCTCTCAAAGATCTCTCTTTCGAATTGCAAGTCAGCGGGTTAATATAAAATAAAGATATTGTTAAAAATAAAATGCCTATAAAATAGATATTTAAAGCGATTATAGATCGATTAGAAGGCCATGGGATCGATCCCTGCCTCGAACTTTAGCTTTTTCTTAAGTGTCTTGAGTCACTCGTATCCGCTTGGCTAGCTATCAGCCTTGCCACCGTCGACTGCATCATCCCTGCCCATCAAGTAAGATTATCAAACACTAGCCTACCATTTGAAAAAAACTCCTTACCACCACTTACTTACGTCCTGATTTAGATTTTTATAATGTTAGGATGTTCTTCCACGCAATAAACGATCAAGGGGATTTTCCGCACATATTTTTTTTTTATTTGTTTTCATTTAAACATTTTATACATATAAAATCTTAGCATGTCAAGGCGAAAACATAGACTAAATGTAATAATTTTTTTTAGTTACCAGACAGAAAAACTTAGGTAATTAAAATAGGACAATATAAATTATGTTTAAATCAGTTTTTTTATGTACCTATGACATGACTAATTTTTATTAATTTTCCGTATTTTATTTTTATACTTACCTGTTTCCTGTAACATAACTTGTGACATGTTATTTTTTGGTTAATATTTATGTTACAATATGTTTATTGTGCATAATATTATTTTAATGAGTTACGTTACTTGAAGTAAACATTTGATTTTGGTAGTATTAATCGATTTGTTACGTGCGATATAAAAAAACAATGACAAGAGGAGTCGCCGTAAATATAAGTCAACTTGTCATAGTTAACCTATACCGCTACACACGTTGTAGACGAGAAGGAGCTCCATATCCCGAGCTGTAACTAATTACCGTAATTAGGTTTCTGACTACACCCATTATGGAAGTCAAAGGAAACTAATTTGCCCTGAACACTGTAGATTAGCCTGACACCGGAGTAGCCTGAAATTACTACCTAAACTGTGTTCTTTCTGGGATGAGTTTGGACATAGTTATTATGGACTAACTGCGCCCCGTTTTTAGGCGTTTAACAGAAGATTAGCCAGTTGAAGTGGCAGTGGGCAGGCCACATAGCACGCAGAACAGATGGCCGATGGGGCCGAAAGGTTCTGGAGTGGAGACCACGGACCAGCAAGCGCAGCGTTGGTCGTCACGGTGGACAGAGGACCTGATGAAGGTCGCGGACGACGTTGGATGCAGGCGACTTCCAACCAGTCCTTTTGGAAAATCATGGGGGAGGCCTATGTTCAGCAGTGGACGTCCTACGGTTGAGATGATGATGATGATGAATTGCGCCCCGCGCTTTCACCCGCGTAAAGATGAATAATGATGAAATAAAAATAGTCTAAGTTACTCTTTATAACACTAGCTATCTGCCAGTAAAAGTTCAGTTAAAATCGGTCTAGTCGTTTCAGAAATAATCCGAAACAAACAGACAGACAGATAAAAATTTAAAAAAATATTTTTTGTTGTTAGTAGTTAGTACCGTATGTACTTTCATATGTATTTAGTGAAAAACTGTTAATTTGGAATTACAAACATACTTCAATTGTATTTATCTACAGCGTGGGAAGGTGTTTAAACAGTCAAATTCATCGACAAATCACCTCTCTGTCAGGGTCCCCCCATTTTGGAATGGCCCCCATTTTTTGTTATGTTATGGCACTTAGAGTAGTAATTTTGGCGTCATTCTCCAGGCAGTTAAAAGTGCTTTCATTAACAACAATGAAAAATCTACGATAAGCAGCTAGTTTTAGCGAAAAAATTAAGAATTTAAATAATTTGTGAAATTTTTTAGGTTACATTTATGTAAAATATTTTTTTTAACGAAAGTTTGTCAAAATTTAACGCTGATTCTTATTTTTCATGAATAGACAATACTATCACCCTTCAATTGAGTACTTTTTCATGAGTGTAGAGCCTCTACATACAAAGTGAAAGTTATTTACTACTGACAATTAAAAATTAAAACCTAAAAATAAAAATGGGGACCATTCCAAAATTGTTTGGGAACCCTGAAAAGGGGGTGATTTGTCGATGGATTTGACTGTTTTAAACGCCTTTCAAATATCGCTAGTTGGAACTCAAACATACTGTATACAGGGTGTTTGGTAGAGGGACCGACAAACCAAATGAGCGTGTTCGGGGGCCCACTTGGAGAATACAAGTTGGCAAAAAAAATCCCCAACACCCCAATTTTTTTTAACTAAATCAGTTAGTTAGCTCTGTTTTGTATCCATTTTTGCTTTGCGTGGCCTGAAGGAGTATTAGAGACCAAATTCAACTAAAAACATCCGGTCTAAAACAGATTTTACAAATGTTATGGTGGTAAATAGGTAAAATTTCGGAGAAAAAGGGAAATCTCACAAAAAAAAGTTAAACATCGGGGTCGGGGATTTTTTTTGGCCAACTTGTATTCTCCAAGTGGTCCCCCGAACACGCTCATTTGGTTTGTCGGTCCCTCTACCAAACACCTATATAGATAAGTAAACTTGAGGCAGTCTGTAGCCAACCGTCCGGTGACGCTGTAAATGCCGGTAGAGGTAAACAGCATTAGTCCGTTGTAAAAATAAAATAAAAAAATAAGGCAGTCTGTATCCAAGTGTTAGCGTGTAAACTCAACTGGGTTAGGGATTGGAAGGTACTTTAGATAGCTAACTAGCTAACTCGTCAGCGGCTTTGCTCGATTGATCTATGGGATAAGAACCCAAAAAAATAAAGTGAATGAATGAAAGAAGTGATATAAACTGAATTCACCGCTAGGGGTAAAATTTACAAAAATCTTTCATAATCAAAGTCAAAGTCAAAGTCAAAGTCAAAGTCAAAGTCAAAGTCAAATTCAAATTCAAATTCAAAGTCAAAGTCAAAGTCAAAATCAAAATCATTTATTCAATTTAGGCATCAAAGACGCACTTATGAACGTCAATTTTTCATTATAATGTACTGTAATATATGTACTTTGAAGACTACCGCCGCGTTCCAAAATATATAGAGCCTACCGAGAAGAAGCGGCAAGAAACTCGGGGCCATTCTTTTTATATAGAGGTTTTTTACAATGTTTTTACTTAGGTACTACAAATATTAGCTCCAGTGTGTTGCCTTACAAAAGAGAACATAATAATCAGTAGGGCAAGACACGCTACACTTTGACATCTTAGTACACGAGTAGATAGATCCTGGAGTGATCAGTCCCAAGCTGTTTTATCCTCCAAGTAATCCGAAATTTTGTAATAACCTTTATAGATATATATATATATATATAGAATAACCATACATTAGATTTTCATAGATAAACTAAGAGACAACAGTTAGAATGTTTATGTCTTTAAACTTCTGTCTAAGGGAAACTCTGGGAGCTAAACTGTAGATAGCTCGTATAGCCCGTTTTTGCAGTATAAAAATGGAATTAATATCTGCAGAACATCCCCAGAGCAGCATGCCATAAGTCATAACGCTATAGAAATAACTAAAATAAACTATTCTATCTGTGTCTACATCAGTTAATAGTCTAATTTTTTTAACAGCATAAGCCGCTGAACTGAGCCTACTAGACAATTTTTTTATGTGGGGACCCCATTGCAATTTAGCGTCTATAGTAATTCCTAAAAAGACCGTTGACTCCACAAGGTCCAACCCTGTTCCATTTAATTGTATATTGGATTCTACTTGTCTCACATTTGGTGTCGAGAACTTTATACAATTAGTTTTCTTCTCATTGAGGAGAAGATTATTTGTATTGAACCAATTCACAACTTTAGCTAATGCATTGTTAACATCGTCATAGTTTAATAACTGCCTTTTAATTTTAAATAATAGTGAAGTGTCATCTGCAAACAATACAATCTCGTGATTCTTCTCTACATAATAAGGGAAGTCATTAATATAGATTAAAAACAAGAACGGCCCTAGTATTGAACCTTGTGGAACGCCCACTGAGATTATAGAGCCGGGCGATTTTTACCATTTATGTCAACCCTTTGAATTCTATCATTTAAATATGAAGTCAAAAGGTTGAGAGCCATGTTCCTAATACCGTAGTGTTGTAATTTCCTGAGAAGTATATCATGTCGGACGCAGTCAAATGCCTTAGATAAGTCACAAAAAACACCTAAGGCATCTTGAGAGTTCTCCCAGGCATCAAACACATCTTTTATAAGTTCTATAAGTTCTTAGTGAATACTTACGATACAAAAGCCATCAACTCCCAAAATTTCAAGATGAGCAGTAGTAAATACACAATAAGAGTGCGTAGATTTAAAGTAGGATATTTTTAATTGACTAATATGCAGTATATAATTAAAGTCTAATGTTTTAATAATAGTAATAATATCAATATGTAACTTTACACAAAGTTTTTAGGTCCCAAACTATAGGCAGAGCCAATACGATAGTAACCTGATGACTGATATACATATAGCATACTTATATGCATATACACACCCAGACACAGATCAAACAGACATGTTCATGTATACAAATGTTTGACCTGTCCGGGGATTGAACCCGGGACCAGCAGCTCAGTAGGCAGGGGTCTACCAACTGCGCCAAACGGACTATCAGTTTTTCAGGTTTTAGATGCAACCTTACGATTTCAAGTCAAGACACACATGTCTCGAAAACAACTTTCTTTTCATAAAATCTTAGATAGTATTACTTGTTTAAAGCACTAACGCCTGCTTTAGCGATCTCAAACATTGAAAGTTATAGAGAGAAAAATTCACATCCTCGGACGGGATTCGAACCCGCGTCTTCTGACTATCCATGTCAGACGCCATGACCATCTAGGCCACCGAGGTTCAAGATCCGAGCATCGAATTTTTCTGTCTTTTGATTTTTTGTAAATGTTTCAGTACGTTATATGTACTGTGTAGATAAGGCAATAGAGTATTGGTATAAAAATATAGAATCTAGATTGCGTTAGAAACGTGTTAAGAACTACTGTCATGGGGTACCAAATGCACTGCAGTGCGTCACAGAACCTTATAGGACAAACTCTCTCATAGCGCAACGACTATAACCGACAGGCGTTTCATTTACTCGTAGACGAACGTACTTACACTGTTAGAAAAGAGAAGAATAATTATAAATTTTAGACAGAACAAGTAAAATTTGAAATTTTTTAAACCGACTTCCATTCTATTTAGTTATTGGAGTGTAACTCAAAAACTACTGGACCGAATTTGATGAAATTTAAATGGCAATACACGGGTAGCATAAGCTTTCTAACAAAAAACATTTTCTAACAACAATAATTTTGGGAATCGGTTCACCCTATCGAAAGTTGAGGTAGGTTTGAGGTAACAAACATTAAAAAAACAATCGAATTGAGTACCTCCTCCTTTTTGGAACTCAGTAGAAAATTACATATCCTCGGATGGGTTTCGAATCGTTGTCTTCCGATAATCTGTGTCAGACGCTATGACCTCTAGACCACAGAGGGCCGAGCATCGAATTTATCCCACTAAGTACTTGATCTAACCGTCATAATATGGGACGAGTTTGAATTCTGTTCTATTCTGTTTAAAGTCTGTTCTATGTATTTGAAAATATAATGTATGTTCGTAAAAATTTACATAAATATAAGTTAAATAGTGATCACCACACTTTTAATACCAGAAATACAAATAGGATAGCTGTACCTAGTTTTAGACTTGCGAAGACTAATTAGTAATTCCTAGGAAATTGTGTGCGTTTTTACAATAAAATCCCAAAGCACATAACTGAGCTCACAGAGGGCAAATTCAAGTTGACTGTAAAAAACGTTTTAATAAAAAAAGCTTACTATAAAGTTCGACATTTTATAGAAGATAAAGATGCTTGGAATACTCCACTTCTGGCAAGCTGTCTCTCTGCCACCCATAAAATGTAGTATTTGTAGTACCTAAGTAACAACAGTACCTAAACATTGTAAACATCCATATAAAAAAAATGGCCCCGAGTTTCATGCCGCTTCTTCTCGGTGGGTTCTTTATATTTTGGAACGCGGCGGTAGAGTCTTTAAAGTACATTATAATGAAAAGTTGACGTTCATAAGTGCGTCTTTGATGCCTAAATTGAATAAATGATTTTGACTTTGACTTTGAAAAAAATTCCGTCCAGGGACGTGTTTTATTTTTCTATCTTTTGCAAACTTTCATTTGAGTAAACAGGCGTTAGCACTTCGTTAATTATAAATGAAAACACCAAAAACTGCAGGTACATTTTTTTGGTGAAAATGTTTTTCATCGTTTTTAGTGACCCTTGCTACTTACGGGATCGATTGTCATTCACCGTCAATGATGATATCATCATAGGCGTACCACTTTTCAGTTATAGGAGAGTAAATAAAAAACTGCTTGACCGAATTTGATAAATATTAAATGGGACTACCTCGAAAGTATACTCTATCAAACAGATAATTTAGAGGATCGGTCCACAAATGGGGAATAAATAAACATACACAAAAAATACATATACATGAGTCGCCTGGAAGAGATCGCTCTGAGCGATAAGACCGCCCATTGTTACAACTAGTTTTTAATATTAAGTGATTAAAGTGCTGTCTCAATAAATTGTTATCTATCTATTTACATTTGAACATATAATCTCCTCCTTTTTTGAAGTCGGTTAAAAAGAAAAGTTTTCATCACTCCAAAGGTTGTTCAACTTTGACCTTTTTGCCTTCTACCACACATGTCAACTACCCTCATTCTGTGTCTCTACATTTGGGTCAGGCAAGTGGCTATGTCGCATTACCCCGTGTAGAGCGGTAGAGCCGTATAGAGTGCTCTCGCTACCGCTAGAGCGCGCTAACGGACGATCTTGGGGATTTTATGCGAGCGATATGTTTGTTGATGTTTTGCATCGCTATGTGTCTTTTATTGTGTGACATTTAATTTAAATATTTTAGGATATACATGTTTCATGTTCACGTTGTTAACAATCCGATTATAGTTAAAATTATTACGAGAAACAAATAGAATATAAATAAAAAAGTTTTGTACCATGAAACGCGGCCACAAAAATAGACACCGCCGTATTGTATGTAAGTTTTTATTTAAAAACAAACTGCATGATTTGTTAGAGCAAAAATTACATGTTTCATTTTCGTGATAAGCCGAACGTAAACTTTTGAGTAAATATTTCGTTATTAAATATTTTAATACTGTTTCTTGTCCGTACTTGTTAAAATATTTTTATTATTATAAACATTAGCTCGTGAAAAACCACCTGTTCATTCTTATCTAAGAAGCAAAGGGTCCCAAGTTCTATTCCTGGCCAAGGCAAATATTGTGTGATGAGCAGATATTTGTTTTTATGTCTTGGATGTGTTTCCATGCCTTCCACAACACAGGGAATCCTATTATGGGGTATATGTCTTATGAGTCTGTGAACGGTATTTTAATTTTCTTCTTTTCTTCTATTAGAGGAAAATTACCTTCAATGAAATCTTATTCCTAAAATTAATCATGAAGGCTAGGTCCTAAAACCAACTTCCATACAAACAATAACACAGGAAACCGAGCATACATAACGACATAGAAAAAGCTAGAGTACAATTGGACTCAACGTGAGTAGAAAGAAACTCTAGGCTAAAGTGGTAGAGCTGTGTAGAGTGCACTCGATGCCGCTAAAGCGATATTCTTTGTATTTTTTTTTGGTTTGTGATACATTTGATGTCTGTGTGAATGATGATGTATAACTGTTTAGACAATAGATACACATTAAATAATATTCAAACTAGATAAATAAATAAGTATGACTGTTATATAAATTATACATACATAATAAATAAGTGTGTAATATAAAATTCAAAATATTATTTATGTAGTATTATGTGTAAATCAAACTTATATCAATAAAGTGGGAGTAGCCCACACATTTAAGTACAGAATCATGATTTGAACTATATTTGAGGTCATTTGTTTAATAGTAAGTTCTGCCAGCTTCTGTTTCATGATAAACAAGCTTTAATACTGAATGATCAGTGGAGACGTCAGATCAGTCGCAATATTTGTTGTGCTTAAAATTGTGTGATGATGAACATTTTTTTATAGTATTATTTTTTAAAGCACGTCTGCTTTAGCGATGAATTTTTCTCTCTATAAATTTCAATGTTTGAGATAGCTTAAGCAGGCGTTAGAGCTTTAAAAAGTAATACTATAAAAATTACAAGGGCTGCGATGTCAATACGAAAGTTTAAGTATTTCTAAATAATGCTTCTTTCGGTTGGATAGTACTGTTTAATTGTCCAATAGATGTCGCTCCGTCCCCGTAAGACGGTTAGTCAGATAGAGAGTTACATTTCGATGCTCTGACCCGAACCTCGGTGGCCTAGTTGGTCAACGGCGTCTGACACGGAGTCAGAAGATGCGGCTTCGAATCCCGTCCGAGGATGTGAATTTTTCTTTCTATAAATTTCAATGTATGATCATTTTTATATTATTAGAAGAAGAGACCCATCTGATAAGTGGTAACATCTGCCTACATCAGATGCATTAGTCACAAGTGAAAAATGGCACCCATACAATTCAAACTAGAAAACAGTATTGCGAACATTACTGCTGTGCAGCAGAAAAAGGTATGGTGGAGGTACATCCCCGAAAGAACTCGTTCACAAATAGTTATACTGCACTAAAACAAGCACACGTATTTACTTGGTTGTTTTTATTAAGTATACCATAATTAATTATAGAAGACTGCAGTAAACGGTTGGAGAGGATATGGAAGAACAGAGGTATCAGCAAAAGTGTTAAAACAATGCTTATATATGCCCTTGTCTTCTTTATATTTCTCTATGCTTCCGAAACATGGACGCCGTACGGAACAGGATAGACGCGTTTGAGATGTGGTGTTGGGAAAATGTTGGGAATTCCATGGACTTGGACAGCGCATCGCACCAACGTGTCGATACTGAATGAACTCAAGATCCGAACTCGTCTCTCGACTAGATGTATGCGTAGGGTTCTCAAGTACTTTGGTCACGTGGCGGAAGCCGGACAGTTTATAAAAACTGATAGTGGTCGGCCACGTGGAAGGAAAGAGAAGTAGAGGAAGATCGCCGACCCGATGGACCGATACTGTAAAACAGGCGTGTAAATCTACTATTCACGCATCCATCCAACTTTCTAAAAACAGAGAAGCGTGGAAGATCTTAGTGGGAACAGCCACTTATGATGACCACGACCCTCGGCCATGAGCCAACGACGTAGAAGAAGAAGAAATAACTATATATTAACTATAGTTATAAGTAATTAAGATAATGCCTCATCAGGAGACTGATCAGGGTTAAATTCTGGATTGTAGTAACAGATGCTTAGTATTAGGCTAGCGATCAACTCAGCTCTTTTTTGTTTCAAAACTATTGTTATAAGTGAATTCATAACAATCATGACTCGAGCCTTCCTCTCAGAGAGAGGAGTTGGGCCATAATTCTCCACGCAGGTCGAGTGCGGCTTGGTGGATAGTTTAGTGGCCTATGTTGAAGTTTTCAGGCCGCCCGAAGGCCTTCGACATAGCCTAACGACTGTTGTCCTAAGACAAATAACCAGGACCGACGGCTTAACCTTGCCCTCCATAGCACGGAAGCGCTCAGTTGAATAATGCCACTAGCGGTCACCCATCCGAGTCCTGAGGTTAGAGTATATATATATATTTATTTATAATTATGAACGCACTTGCAATTATACATATTATTAGTTCTTAAATGAAACAAAACAAAGTCCTAGCTAATGAAGTAATTTAAAAATAAAATTATTTATATAATGTCAAACTTAAATAATAATCCTTAATAAAATATCCAATTAAATATTATTCACAAAATGTCAGCATTAAATTTACAATATTAGACAAACTATCGTTAAATATGTCACAGTCGGGAAACGTACTGAGGAAAGCGTTGAGGTCAATATATATATATATATATATATATATACATACGCATTTATGTATATATATATATACGCAAGCGTTGCTTAACTTGATGATCGGTTAAGATCGCCAAGACGCGCTCGTACGAGCGCTTCATGAGTGAATTACTAGATATAAATTAAGATCTTTTGGCAGCGCGACACCTGCTAACTGAAACCATTTTTAAAAAGAGAAGACCTACTAAGATCATGAACTTGGTAACTTGGCTACAAGTTTGGCATCGGTAAATCCAGAGGATGCATGTTCAAACGTTATCCGAGGCCGTTGGTTTACTGTCTCATTCAAAGAAGTTTATTATTAGGTACCTATATAAAGTACATTTACGGCTTCACTTTGTCTTAACAACAGAAGCGAAAGTGATGGGAACACTTTAACAATGGGCTATTGAAATAAAGTAGGTCGTCACCACTACTGCTGCAGTTTAAATAATATATACTACGACGCTATGTGAGATCTGTATGTATTCAAAGTATTAAACTGTGAGCTGGGTCACTCACATCTGTACGAGGATACCTATATACGAGTACGTTGGAAGAAGGGAGAGGGACAGCTCAGTAGGAATTTATTACCGGCATGTCCTACTTGAAAGTACACTGAATTGGCACAGATGGTGGGGGCTTCTATATGATTTCTGAAGGCGGAGAGCTATGCTATGTTTATATGATGCAGACAGCCTACCGGTCCAGTCATCCACCAAGTATATTAACTGTGTGGCCGGTTGGCGTATTTTGTAGGAACCCTGCCTTCTGAATTACTGGTCCTGGGTCACCTCTTAAAGTAGTCATGTTTCAACCTTACTATTAAATTTGGTACCACCACGTCAATATAGGAACCTTAAATAATGCATACACGTTTTGATGACGTAGTATCATATTTCACTCAATTCGTGTACTTTGACGTGACTGTCGACACTAAGCTTCATTGCTCCAGTGTCAATTTTTAAAGATCCGAACTCCCATCTCTTAAAGCAGTCATATTGCAACCTTACCATTAAATTTGGTTGACCATTTTGTGTCGGTGGGGTACGACAGTAAGTATAATTATTCTAAAGTTATTGCAAAACGCTCTTGATTTATAATAGTTTCGTAAAAGGTGGGAGTAGTCCCCCAGGGGGCCTTCTCCCACCCTTCGGGTCGATCCCCGGACAGGACAAACATTTGTGTGCATGTCTATTTGATCATGTGTCTGGGGCGTGTGTATGTATTATATATGAGTATGGCTACAATAGTACAGGCTATTGCTAGTTTAAAATCTGAAGACCGTGTGTGGATGTTTATATATATACCTACGGATGAGGGAGAAGGCGAGCGAACTGCCTCCTCCCAACCCCCGAGCTGGAGCGGGTCAGCTCGAACATCCTTCTCCCTAATATATAAATAGGCATAAGTGGGGCTATAGCCAACACTTAGAGGCCTGTTTGGTATAAAATATACAAAAATGAATATGATTATTATAGAAAATTATTAAATGAACTTTGTCGAATCGTTAAATAACAATGTTTGGTTAGGCAGATTTCAACTACACTTATAACTGAGTATAGCTACAGGCAAGCGCAGAGTAGGTCGTCCACTGACACGGTGGACATACGACCTGACAAAGGTGCAGGACGACGTTGGATGCAAGCCATTTCCAACCGGTCCTTTTGGAAAATCATGGGGGAGGCATATGTTCAGCAGTGGACGTCCTACAGCTGAGATGATGATGATGATGATAGCTACAGGACACAGGATTTTTACAGCATAGTTGAATTTTCTTTCAGTGAGCTCTATTTGCGTTTATTCGTTTCGACTGACGAACAACGTACTTCGTAAATATAGACCAATATGCGCAATGGTTATAGCTTACGTCATTGAGATCAAATACAAAATACAGTAACGCATATGCACTGCGGGGCCAGAAGGCAGACGGCGTGAGTGGCTTACCTACGTCCATCATGAAAGTATTTTGTTTCTCTTTCTGTGACGCTCGATCGGCTTTTAGAATGGATTCTTGTGAAATTATGGAGAACTGCTGAGTAGAATCGGTAAATTTTCCATGTCTCTAACACTCATATTTATAAACCAATTAATTAATTGTTGCTAAGTAATTTCTCAATGATGTAATTATTTGACGATAAGTCAAAGTCAAAATCATTTATTCAATTTAGGCATCAAAGACGCACTTATGATAGAATACTTCAACATAAAATCTTATTCTAGAGTCGAGCAAAGAACATTATTTACTAAAGTAAATGCATACACATAACCCTATCAAAATTGGATGTATCTTTTACACTTGCATATTAGGTTCTTGTATTTTTTACAGCATAATAAATCCTCCACAGTTCAGACTTGTGTGCGAATGTCATTTTTATACAACGTAACTTTTGCAATATAAACAAAAAAATTACGTGTTCTCATTGCTTAAGTAAAGGTATTGGTGACTATTACTCGGCTAAGAATTCTAGCCTTTGATAGTTCTGATTTCAGACACTTGACTAGTCTATAGAATTAAAATCTTCGCCTAAGTAATTACGTTTACTCAATTATTAATTAAAAAAATACGGAATTACTCACTTAATATTTATCGGATAGGTCCGACTATAGTTTCGACCACATTCGGTGGCCTTTTTCAAGGAGTGTTCGGGACGCCCGCGTCGATGACGTCTCGCTTAGCACTGCCCGAACACTCCTTGAAAAAGGCCACCGAATGTGGTCGAAACTATAGTCGGACCTATCCGATAAATATGTATTATGTGAGTAATCCCATATTTTTTTAATTAATAATGATTGGAAACCACGTTATTTTTTATAACGTTTACTCAAGTAATTACTTTTACCTGTTTATAAATACGGCAGTAAGTCTGATTCACATAAAACGCCCACAGTGGAGCGAAGGGTCTATCAGTTTATATTGTTTATGAATAATTTAGGTAATCTAAGCAAGAAGGTTATTACGAATTTTCTGTATGTTTTCTATCACCTTGAGTTTAAACTTCGGGCTGGTTTGCATCAAAACATCAATTTTACGTCATTATAAACTCTACCAGCGACTTCGTCTACTAAAAAAGAGATTATCGCCCTCAGGAACTTCCTGACATATCAGGATAAAAATAACCTCTGTGTTAATTCTAATATAACTCGTAATCAATCAAATCCGGTTAGAAGTATCAGCGCGAAGATGTAATAAACACAACACATTATTTCGCATATTAGCTGTTATTTTTAATATTAGCGTAGAATTTTTTAATGTTTTTATTTAGCGCTATAAAGTAGGTAGTACCTATGTATTTAGGTACTAATCGACGTATTATGTGACAATTAAGTATTTTGTAGCTTAAGTAAGTAGAACGTCATCGCGATAAATAGGCGTTAAAAGTAGGAAGAGGCGGTGCGGTGGGGGCGGAGGACGCTTGCCGGCAATTATTACGTGAGTGCCGGCAGAGCGGTCGGGGTTGGCAGTATTTAAATATCATTGTTTTCCGTTGCGTAGGTATGCTACAAACAAAACTTAGATGCGATGTGCACTTGTTTTGTGGCGATGTTGACATCCCTACACGCGTCTCGCGCCAAACCTGCGTGAATCAACGCTAGTAGGGAACACGTTCTACTTATAGATATTTACTTACTTTGGTAACAGTGTGATCTTAGATAGGTAGGTAAATATGTGTGTGATTATAAAATTAAACCATAATACAAAACTTAAAGTGAAATTACAAATCATATAAGTACTTATAATATATTTAATGTAAGTATAAAAAACTAGTAGCACAAAAAGCTACAAAAACTTCCATTCCTATGTACGTTTAATGAGAACCACCAAAATAAAGGGGTTTTGAGGCAAACTATTTCGTTGACAAAACGCGACGCGTTTTTCAGTCCAGTTTATTTATAATACGAATACCATAGCGTATTGCGGCCTCAGTTCAGAGGTACAACACTCGCCGTGGAATAGCTACTAAATGCTACTACCACAGCCTATGTAACTTATTTTTAAGCTGTGCTACTACTATGGCCTATCTACGGTAAGTAAGTAGTTACAAAGTAAATAATCATTAAATTTGAGCCTACAACAGACAACTAATTACTTAAACAAACATCGAGATTGCGTAGCGTTAGTTAATTAATGAAATCTGTGATTCTAACTTCATTTCGAAGTCTGAGTAATGAAGAAAGACGCGAGATAGGTAAGGCATACCTACACTTTTGCGAATTTAATTTCATTTGTAGGTATAGGTAGTTATATAAGTATATATAGTAGTTATATATAAATGAACCCTATTTTTTCCTGGACTCACTATAACTTAAGAACAGATGGAACAATCTCGCTAATATTTTTTTTGTTTTGTTAACTATTGTCAGGAGAAGGTTCTTATGAAAGAAAAAGCCAAGAAAAGATGGGAGGTTATGTCGAGGCCGAAGTACGAGCCTACTACGCGAACGAATTCGCAGGCATCGCTAGTTATTTATAACTCTATAATTTTACATTAGGTTGTATAAATTTTTCTCGTTACCTATGCATTTTTTATCTCATACTTAATTATATCACATAATAATGAAAGTCGCCAGGGTTGTCATGCTGAAAAATCGAAAGATAGTTTCTACGACAGTATAATGGTATCGTACTATTCTGCTTTTGCCGAAATAGAGAAAATATAAGTGTCAAACAAAGGGCGCGAAAAAGAAAACCATCATTGGCTATCGTTGATTTTGTTTAGTTTTCCTTGATTTGTTTGAGTTTTGACGTGGCATAGAGGTGGATTATTAACCGTTAGTTTATATCCGTAAAAACATTTGAGTTTTTTTTTTATGTTTGTTATAACCAAGAACTTGGCACTGGCAGAGTAACATCTTCCAACATTAAAAAGCCAAATAAGAAGAAGAAGAATAAGAACCCCTAGCTGTTCGTATTATGCATGAACGAGTAAAAAGGTAAAGTGGGTATATGGAAAGTGTACAATGAAATGTTGTTTTATGTTTTTCTCGTGAATCGCCAATGCCTATTCAAACCTGGGCGTTATTCGCTACCGCGCGCGGTAGAGATATTCGTTGGCAACGGTTACCGGGGCGGCGGAACTAGTTTCGCAAAACAAGAGAAAATACCGCCTAGGCGGTACGTACAAGTTTCACTGCAGTTATGGAACTTCATAATATTTACCCATCGAGATCCGCGTGGTAATTTTCACTACCCACAGCGGTAGCGAATAACGCTCAGGTCTGAATAGGCCTTCAGGCTACGTTCCGGAGAGCGTAATGTCATATGGGATATTGCTATGGGGTTCAGCGGCTGATATAGAGACCATCTTTATCCTACAGAAAGGTGCTATTAGAGCTATATACGAAATGGGTCCCTGTGAATCTTTGAGAGATTTATTTAAAGAAATCAATATATTAACGTTGCCTTCCTTAATATGTATTTGAAAATATAATGTTTGTTCGTAAAAATTTACATAAATATAAGTTAAATAGTCATCACCACACTTTTAATACCAGAAATACAAATAGGATAGCTGTACCTAGTTTTAGACTTGCGAAGACTAATAAGTCATTCCTAGGAAATTGTGTGCGTTTTTACAATACAATCCCAAAGCACATAACTGAGCTCACAGGGGGCAAATTCAAGTTGACTGTAAAAAACGTTTTAATAAAAAAAGCTTACTATAAAGTTCGACATTATATAGAAGTTAAAGATGCTTGGAATACTCCACTTCTGGCAAGCTGTCTCTCTGCCACCCATAAAATGTAATATTTGTAGTACCTAAGTAGAAACATTGTAAACATCCATATAAAAAGAATGGCCCCGAGTTTCTTGCCGCTTCTTCTCGGTGGGTTCTATATATTTTGGAACGCGGCGGTAGTCTTTAAAGTACATTATAATGAAAAGTTGACGTTCATAAGTGCGTCTTTGATGCCTAAATTGAATAAATGATTTTGACTTTGACTTTGACTTCGCCCAAATCACTCGCGGCGTTCGTACACCTATTCCCTTGAACAAGCTCACGACCATTGTGAGCGACTGAGAGGACTCGATACGACATCGATGACGTTACCGAAAACGTTCACACCGCGACCACAACGCTCGCGGATTGAAGGTGGGTTTACGTGGTCGTTGCGAGCTGTCACTGTCAACCAAAGGGAACGGCAAACCGGGGCGCGACAAATGTGAGCGTTGACGGCGCTTACCGGAACGTACCCTTAGAAAGTTTTAGTAAAGCATTCACCGCTTTACTAGAATGTGACTTAGACAGGACAGTGACTTATTGTAATGAAAATGAAAATGAAATGAAAATGAAATATTTATTTATTGCCACACAAAATATCACAAAAAACAAAAAACAGTATGCAGACAATGGTGAGTAAGGTGATTATTGCTTGCAAAAGGGTCACACTCAGCATAAGTCGCGTGACATTTTCATGCTTCCGCGACGCTGTTTTTCAGTGTACCCCTACGCTCGGGCTGGCGTTCGCCGAGATAGGTGTAGCGAAAGAGGGAGACTACGTAGAGTTTCTAATTAAATACAAAACAACTACACATAGAAACTAAGCGTACGATGGAACAAAACTATACTAACAAATAAATAAAATATATTACATCAATGCATATGATAGAGCCGTAAGTGCTGTGTTTATGTTGTGATGATGTATGTATGTGAGTGTGAGGGAAGGTGCGTGTGAATGTGTTTAAGTGTAGTTGTGAGGTAACTTGATATTTAACTTTGTGCTTCAAAATTAAAGGTAAAGGTTGCTTCAAAATTTCTCTTTTGCCGATCAAGTAAATTAACTTTAATTTTTTTCCTGAAACTATTTATGCTTATTTTTTGTCTGAGTGGTGGAGGAAGGTTGTTCCACACTTTTGACGCTCTGTATTTGAAGCAACCTTTAAATCGCACAGAAGTGTGTTGTGGTATCGACAGATAATTGGTGTGTTTAGAGCGAGTGTTTAATGTGTGAATGTGCTTGGTCCATGTAAATTTTTCAAAAAGATATTCGGGCTTTTTGCTCCGGATAACTTTCTGAGTCAGGCAAGCAAGATGAAGCTCTGGTCTAGTCTTCATGTTGAGGATATTGTGTTTGACTAGAAAAGGAGTGACGTGCTCTCTTCTGGGTATGGTAAAACAGAACCGAGCACACGCATTTTGCACTCGTTGTATTGCAAGTTCTGTTTTGGCCCATAATCTAGGTCCATACACAGCGCAACAGTAATTAAAAGGAGAGAGCACCAATAAATCACACAGTTGAATGCGTACCTTTTCCGAGATGTATTTTCTTATAGTATACAATAGTCTTAGTTTATAGAACGCGCTCCTGATTTTTTCATTCGTATGTTTAATAAATCTCATATCTTCTATATGAACGATTTATTTATATGACTGTGACTTGACTCTGACTACTTGAATAAAAATATCCGTTGATGCAACTTTAAGAATCACCATACAATTTAACTCTATTACTATTTAATCTCAGTGCCTCAAGACAAGACTCTTCGACCAATGTGTATTACCAGTGATGACTTATGGCACTGAAACGTGGTCTCTTACTGTGGGCCTCATAGATAAGCTCAAAGTCGAACGAAGAGGTATGGAGAGGGCTATGCTCGGGGTTTCTCTACGTGATCGAATCAGAAATGAGGAGATCCGTAGAAGGACGAAAGTCACCGACATAGCCCAAAAGATAAGCCAGTTAAAAGTGGCAGTGGGCAGGGCACATAGCACGCAGAACAGATTGCCGATGTGGCTGCAAGGTTCTGAAATGGAGACCACGGACCGGCAAGCGCAGCGTAGGTCGTCCAACGACACGGTGGGCAAACTACCTGGTAAAGGTCGCAGGACGACGTTGGGTGCAGGCCGCGTCCAACCGGTCCTTTTGGAAAATTATAGGGGAGGCATATGTTCAGCAGTGGACGTCCTACGGCTGAGATGATGATGACAATTAAGTTGTTGTATTTATTAGACAAATAACTACAATTTTGCGTGGCGCTTAAATCCGTCCATCTTATCCGTATCACTTGATACCATATTTATAATCAAATTGTAAATGAAAGTAATATTAGAACATTTGTATTCACATCATAAACGATTCAGTATGCAAATTGATGAATTATATTAAACTGACTATCAAAAAGGCCTACATGAGTCATCACACATCGGTAATACAACTCCAATATCATATATGGAATATCACTAATCATATGGAATATCAAATATGGTATCTACATCTACACTATAATATACTACTACTATAATATAACACTATAACTATTTGGACCTAACTGAGGAGCAGTTAAATAAACTCCAGCGTTTACAAAATTTTTGCATTCGGTTTGTATTTGGTTTGCGTAAGTATGACCATATTATATATAATATAATATAATATAATATAATATAATATAATATAATATAATATAATATAATATAATATAATATAATATAATATAATATAATATAATATAATATTATTATATTATATTATATAATATTGGACAACATCCACACAAAGGTCTTCAGGTCCCAAACTAGGCATAACCTGTACTATGGTAACCTGATGACTGATATACATACTTATATACATACATATACACACCCAGACACAGATCAAACAGACATGTTCATGCACACAAATGTTTGACCTGTCCGAGGATCGAACCCGGGACCAGCGGCTCAGAAGGCAGGGGTGCTACCAACTGCGCCAACGGGCCTGTCTAACCATGAATGGTTACCAATTCGACGTCGCCGAGATGCTCATGTGCTTTCTTTTCTATACAGTATTCTATTCATCCCCACTACTCCTCATTACCTCAAGGAGTGTTTTCAGTTCCTTCATCTTACACATACCCTCTCCCTTCGTTCCACAAACACATTGCAATTGAATACACCTGTGGCGTCATCAATGTATTATAGTAAGTCATTTACTAAACATGCTGTCCACCTATGGAATGAGCTTCCTGTCAGTATAAGGCAAGCAAAGTCAATTTCGTCTTTCAAAGATATGGTGAAGAAGCAATATTTCTAGCAATAAATAACTACTGAATATTTATATTTTACTTTAAATGATTATTATGTATTAAAATATTGTATTTATGTTTATATTTTAATAGTAGTTATGTATTAGTTTATAATTATTTAATTTCATTTATATTTATTTATTTATTTTAATTATCTATTAGCACTTAATTCCTAGATAAAAATGTTTATTTTAGCATCTACTACCGCATTATTATTAAGAATCCTCTCCATGCAAGGTTGCCTGTAAAAGATTGCTATAGCGATAAGGCCGCCAATTGTCCAATCTACTTTAGTGCTTTTGATTGTATTATGTTTTTCTGGTTGTTTTTATGGTTATCAATTAAGAATTTTTGTATTGTATTGTATTTTATAATATTATATAAAGGAAAGATTTATTTGTTTGTTTGAATTGCATAGGCTCGAAAAATACTGGACCGATTAGAAAAAATCTTTCAGCATTAGAATCCTACATTATCTCTGACGAACATAGGCTATTATAATAATATCTTCAAAAAAGTTAGGGATCCGTATGTAATCTTTGATAATGTAACCCAAGGCGTGGAAAAAATACCAAAAACAGTCCTTATATCGCGTACGCTGCGGAAACTATTGACAATTATAGAGCAAAGTGATGTACTGCAGTTTTATAGAAGACGTTCTACAAAGAAATTCTAACTACCATTATGTCTAACTTTTACAGTTATGTCACAATAAATACTTTTTTATTTTAAAATATGCAATAGTAACGCCGGTACAAACTAGGCCACATTTTTCGTACCTTGGTATAAATTTTTATCTACGCTAATAATAAAGAGGAAAGATATATGACTTTTGATTGTTTGTTTGTTGTAATGGATACACGTAAAACTACCTAACCGAATCAAACAATTCATTCACGAGTATAAAGGTACATTATGCCTGAGTAACATACGCTATATTTGATTCATCCTCATCATCGTCCATCACCACGCGGGTACAACCGCGAATCGCAACTAGTGTATCTATAAGTCAAACCAGTTATGTCGTTGCGTAAAAGAGTAAAAAAAATCTATTCAAAGAGGCAATCAATTATTATTAGACTTTGTCTTGCTGGACAAAATACCACGTCGCTGGTAAGAGTGAGTGACCTTAAATACGATTGGCTTTGCAAGCAGTTTCAAACAATGACCCTGTACCGAAAACGTGACCAATGTGCAGAGTTCAGACAGTACGAAATTTAACAGCTATTTCAGCTCCGACTTTGTACTGCTGCGTATTAAATTAGAATTTCAGACGCAATAAAGTTACGGGCCCATCAGCCAATGCGGTGGTTTCAGACACGGAGGCGGTATATTTTCTACCGACTTCCAAAAAGAATGAGGCAAGTACTCAATTCGACATTCGAATTCTGTATTTTTTTATTTGTTTTCTGTTTGTTACTTCATAACTTTCGACTGGGTGAACCGATTCTCAAAACTTTTTTTTGTTTGAAAGCTGGTCACATTTAAATTTCATCAAATTCGCTCCAGTAGTTTTTGAGATATACTCCAACAACTGAATAGAATGGAAGTCGGTATTAAATTTTTCAAATTGTACTTGTTTTAAATGTTTTCTAATACTTCGTAGAAGGTTCTTACATTAACAAAATAAAAAAAAAGATGAGAGGTTATGTCGGGGCCGTAGCCGAGCCTACTATGCGGATGAAGTCGCGAGCAGTCGCTAGTTTACATAAAAACTGATTCATAGACATTAACAAGTACCTATGTAAAATTAAATAAAAAAATTAATAATCCACCGACTCAAAAATATACCGCTATTTTATGTTGGCGGCCATCTTGGCTTTGAAATTTGTCATAGTGTATTCTACTAGTCAAGCCCTTTCATTTTATTTCTTTGAGGGAGTTGTGAAAATATAGCTAAGTAATCCGCCATTTTGGCCCGATTTTCATCTAACATAGCTAAGAATACTCCCGACTAATTCACCTTTCAGACAAAAAAACAACATCAAAATCGGTTCATCCGTTCGGGAGCTACGATGCGACAGACACACACACACTAACTCACACACAGACACATCAAACTTACAACACCAGCCAATCGGCTTGCAGGGTTTGGCCCAGAATGGGATTCAAATGAGATAATGAAGCCCATTCCCATTCTCCGTAAAGATAGACAATAAGGCCACCGGTCGTTTTTGATGTCAGGGGTTAAAAATGAAATCTATGAATAAATAAGTGAGTGTTCCCATTTATTTTGCGGCTCCAGTTGTTGTAGAAGGCGGCGGTAGAGATTTATTTAAATCACATTATTATTCATTATAATTAATTGTTATAATTGTTCAGCTCTTTATTTCCGTATAATTTATTATTTTACCTATTTTTCACCTTGACTTTGAGTACTTTATTTTACGTAACTACATATTAAAATTGGATTAAATAGACACGATTTTATCAAACACCTAAATTCGACTGCCGGCTGATATCTATCTGTCAACTTTTTATCTAATAGATAAACAATGGGAACAAGATCTGATTTTCAGTTGCCTGAAAAATATAAAAGAGCGTATATAGGTACCAAGTAGGTATGATGTAAATTAATATATTTGATATATTTGATAAATTTGAATTTAACAAATACTAAAGAGAATATACAATCTCAATGGTGTCTAGACCTGCGCTGGACCTGGTTTGTACCTACTCATGGACTCTACAAAAAACTTAGAATCTTATAAGAACCGAATAAAAATTGAAAGTAAATTAACTGACTCAAGACATTAATAATAATAATAAAATAATAGCAAAAAGCGTCGACCAACATCTTAAGAGGCTTTCGCTAGACGGTTGGATCAAGGGACAGATACAGAAGGCAGTACTCCTTGACACGGCACGTATTGTCAGGAGGTTCCTCAGTCTGCAGCCCTAACCACTGGTAGTTTGGGTCATGCCCCGCTGCCGATGGCAATCTAGGATTAGGTTTTTTACAATGTTTTTTTATTAATTATTTTTTATTGTATATAGAAATATTGTAAAAAATTTAATTTTAAGAAAAGGAAATAAATAATGTGAATAATAATAATAGCCTTTATTCAGACAGTACATAATTTACATACTTAATATACTATTTGATAATAAATCTAAATATAACACTGTTTTTCTTCTTTGCATTGATTAATTTATAATTTATTACACTTCGACTCCCTGTCTGTATGCCACTAGTTGACAAAGGCCTCCTCCAACTGTCGCCATTTCTCTCGATCTTTAGCTACTCGTGTCCATGTGCCACCTGCTATGGTTCTTATGTCGTCAACCCATCGTCTAAATGGTCTGCCTCGTTTTCTCTTCATGTCACATGAAGAGACTCAAGACATTAGATGACTATATATAAAATTAAATGTTGTTGGAACACCTAGTTCCTGAGCTAGGCTCGACACCCTTAATTTAGGAGCCAGGTCTCCTTCATCCGAGACTCCGCGCAGCGCAAGGTAGATGAAGACAAAATTGATATGTCTCTAACTTCAACAACGATGGATTTTCCACACTCTAGAACATAGCTGAGATATAGAACCTGAGAAACATCTAGAATCTGAAAAATAGAAACCAATGAATGAAAACACATAGCTGGACATGCGATTTCAGTCATTGGTTTCTAACGGTCTTTATCATGAACATCCCATTTTGTTCCCACTGCTGGGACTCGAGCCTTCCTCTCAGAGAGAGGAGTTGGGCCGTAATCCACCAAGTGGGTGCCACACCCAAGTGCGGCTTGGTGGATAGGTTAGTGGCCAACCCATGTCAAAGTTTTCAGTCTGCCCGAAGGCCTTCGACATATCCTAACGACGACTTAACGTGCCCTCCGAAGCAGTTGAATAATGCCACTAGCGGTCATCCATCCAAGTCCTGACCGCAGCAAGCGTTGCTTAACTTGTTGATCGGTTAAGTTCGCCAAGTCAAGCTCCGCTACGAGCGCTTCGTAATGGTCTTTTCCTATATTAGTGCATAAAAATCATATCTACAGCTTTACAATTAATATTGTGTCTCGTGTATAAAGTGCAAAGAACGGACTTGTTATATTTATTAACGGTAAACATATGTTCAGTAAAAAAACTATGAAACGCATGAAGGAAAATCCATTCCACGTGCGTGTATGCAAAGGAGGTCATGTAGGGTAAACTTCCGAGGTGCGGGTAGTCACGTAACTGTATGGTCGATACTACCAACCCCCACCCTGTGCCTGAAGAAACGTTAGTTTTAAGGTTTTACCCATTGACACTCACTGGTTTTACCCTTCTGCCTAAATAATTTGAATTAAATTCTTTACTTGACTAGACTTCTTTTTAAATGGCTTCTATGACACAATTCTACCATTGAATTGAACTCAAGGTACGTTTAAATATAGTTGCTTGAAGCTTGCTACTTCTTCTTCTTGTTTGTATGGCTTGTGCGGCGTAACCACAATTTTGCCAATAACAGTTCGCGCGGATAGGGAGGACAACAAACGATGGAGAATGATCGGTAAGCAGCGAGATGATCGGTAGTTTTTGCTACGTTGACTATTGAAGTTTGACACCTGTCAAAGCTATTCTATCTATAGACAAACAAAAACTAAAGAAAAAATATAATAAAAATACAGAGAGTACCTACTTACAGATATTTTTTTAATACTTGATAGTTTGTTAGATTAGATGTTTGCCTACTATGTCAGTTGGCGATCAGTGATGACGCGGTCAAAAGAGTTATCACAATATATATAGGCTGGACGACTAATGACTGAACCTCAAGAACAGATGACCGCGAACACAGCGTTAACCACGCACGTTGCAGTTCCTGGAAAAGTAGGTTTATTTCTGCGAAATCTATTGTATTATTGGCCAAACATGGCGAATCGTGAGTCAATGGGTTAAGCTTACCGACAGATCTATACTTAATCTCAAGTGTAGCCAGGCACTAGGCAAGGCTAAAAAGCAGCTATCCTAAGATGCTACCTTCCATGGAAACTGTAGCCAAAGATATGATTCCAGCTGGTGGTAACCGCTGACCTTCCTACTCGTTATTTATTATCGCATGAAAATAAAATCCTCAACACAAGTTTATAGTGCATGGTGGCCTTAGTTACGGTTGACCTGGCCATCGAAGACCTCCTAGATTACCGTGACCTGTTCATAACAGCCTCCAAGGTTACGGTGATCTGACCATCACCAGATTCCCAAGGTTTTCGTTGGACAACTGTACTAGGAACCTAGACATTCGAGTAGGTAGTTAAAGTGTCCATCTGCTAAAGTACCTCAGGTTCTTTTAAAGCAGTATGAACCTAAAATTTTTGGTGATGCTGAAGCAATTTCCATAAAACAAGGCTTAAAACCTTGAAATGCAACGCTTTCTAATAAAAATCTAGGCACTCGTTTTGATACTAAGTATAAATGCGCCCACACAGACAGACAAACAAGCTTTACCGTTTTTTCCACGAAACGTTTCTTTTTTCACATAAAATTGCTCTCCACAGACTCTGGTCGATGCAAAAATTTTCATACTAAATAAATTATTAAACTAAACTAAACAAAAGAGAAAAAATACTAAAATTTTATAAGTAAAGATCTAAATGCCATGTTTAAACATTAGTGAAAGGAGTTAAAAAAATTAGTAAATTTCGATTAAGTAAGAGCTTTCTAATTAATTGCACAAAAATTGTGATTACTTAATACAAAAAAAAGCCCCAGCAAATCAAAAATTTTATCCATACTAGGTAAAACAAATTCAAAGGTAATTTAAACCAAAGATTAACATAACTAATAAAATAAATAAAACAACAATAGAACAGATTTATAAATTAAAAACATCACGTTACATCACACGGTATGATGTCATATAGAACTCGAGTGTTTTCATGATAAGCCTAAAATTCAGGAAAAATATGACGTAAGGCTTGCAATCAGGAAACAACCAACTTTATAACCACGGCACGAGAGGTCAAATCGCAATAAACTTTCATTAGTAAATTATTAATTGCAAAAAACTAACAGCCGCCAAATTTAACTACATTTTTACCCGTTAATGCACAACAATTTCAAAACGAATGTTTAATCTTTAAACATAGACAAGAGACATAAAAATAGATACTAAAGAGGCTATTGTTTCAAATTGAGAACTTAATACATTGTCGTTTTGCAGTTACAGACCGCGAGTTTTCATTCGTTTCGATTTTTGTATTCACACCTTAAACAAAAGTAGAGGACGCCGACGGTGCTATGTTGTTTAAACTTAAATGGAAGGTCAAAGGTTGACGTACATACAACCAGACAGCTAGAAAAGCTTCATAGATCACTCTTCTGACGGCTTCGTACGGTTTGTTTATTCAGCCAGTGTTAAAAATTACATGGAAGTTGTTGGTTTAGGTGGCGTTGTCTGCATCATACTTGTATGGCATAGTAAAACACAATACTTAAAGAACTAAAGGATATAGACAGGCATAAAATAACACTTACATTTGAAGCCCAGTGTACGTTCCTCGTCCCCGCCAAAACACTTTTTTCCATTATAACACAAAACCGAAAAAGAAAAAATCACACCATTTCACAACACTGGCCGATCACAAAGTCGTTAACACCATAAAAAAACAAAATCGAAAATAGAACTCGGACGGAAAAAATCGTATCGTTTCGTTTTCTAGACAGAAGCGCGGCTCTTGTTTGAATTTAGAAAATTGTTAACGCAAAAAGTGTAATTGGTCGCGTCCGCGCTTGCGCTGTCCGCTCGTCTGACTCACTGTAACAATGTTTCGCTATTCGCCGACTATGACGTGATAATATGCAAATTTCCATGCATTTTTCTCGCGTTATCTCAAAAAATCGCTACAATCTGACGCGGCCAGCGACTAACAGCTGATAGATAGGTAAGAAAAATCTTACGGTCGATTGGGTTAGTGGGCCGGACGAGAGGGGAATATCTCCATTCTCGCTCTGCCTGGAGGGGCTTAGATAAGTGGCACGTTAATAATTTGCATCTGATAGTTGTCTGATAATAATTTCCTTTCTGCAACCTATTGTTACAACGGAGCGTTACGGTGAAAGCATTTCGAAATGCAGTTATAACAATTAGTACGCGTCTCAACTCGAGCACGAGAGCCGACGGTGTTTTGTTTATGTACAAAAAAAACTATAAAAAGTAACTGGAAGAGTTTTCCGACCAGTTAAAATTTAAAGTTGGAACAGCTCGTATCAACCGCGCAATTACGAAATGTAGCCAGTAAATTGAGATAATGTCCATTGGGGTCGCGTGAATCACCTCATTAATTAGGAACACTGCACAAAAACTTCTCACGCAGCACTTGCAAAAAAGTGTTTATTGCGAAACACGTGGTCGGATTTGCAACGTCTCGCGCCGGCACGCAATATTCGAATTGGTCCGCGTTCGATATTCGAATTACGCGGCAATTACTATTTTGACAGATCACTTTTTCTTTTTTACTTTTAAATCGAGCCAGTTTAAATTTGTATTTTTTTATTTGGTTTGTTTTGTAAAGTGATTGTTCGTGCCGCAGGGCGATGGCCGACTAGTGTAAGAAGTGGAGCGAGTGGGAGTGGTGGTCGGTAGACGGCAGGTGGTGGGATCGATAGTCTGGGGCGCACGCACTGACCGCTCGCGTGTCCACGGAAACTATATTTGGATTATAAGGGCGGGTTTTATTATCTATTAACAAAAATGGAATTGTCTATGAGAGTAGATCATATTTTTATTTAGAAAATTAACGAACAAACTTACAAACTTTCACTTTTTTAATATTAGTAAGTAAGATCTTATCTCTGGCTTAGCTTAGAGAGAGAATATTGACATAAAAACGTTCTCTACTATGGCTTCTTCTTCTTCTTCTTGTTTGTATGGCTTGTCTATACTATGTGAAATATGTCTTTGTAGAAGATTCTACAACAGATAGTAAAGAAGAAGTACCTAGGTATTTGTTTAAATACAAAAGTACGAAACCCAATTCTAGTTCTGCATACTTAAAAACTACTATGAAACCTATTAAACGTAATACCTATATAATATAATATAGGTATTACGTTTAATAGTATAATATATATATATATATATATAATAAAGTATAATAATCATGTATTATATACCCCCAAACTCAGACAAAATAAAAAAGTCAAGACAGAATGTTGTGAACAGTTGTGACGTTGAAGTCGATATTAAATTTTTCAAATTGTACTTGTGCAATATGGGTAACATCTCACAAGGCCTTCAGGTCCCAAACTAGACAGAGCCTGTTTGGTAACCTGATGGCTGATATAAATACTTAAGTACATATACACAACCATAACAGGTCAAACAGACATGCTCATGAACACCAATGTTTAGTCTGTCCGGGGATCGAACCCAGGACCTACGTTACGATCGTTACATATCTCTACATTCATAATATCTACACTAATATTATAAAGATGAAAAATTGTTTGTTTGTATTGAATAGGCTCCAAAACTACTTAACCTATTTGGAAAATTCTTTCACCATTAGAATCCTACATTATCCCTGATGGCCATATGACATTTGCACAAATTCAGGGAAACGTATGAAAACTTCGATAATGTAATCCAAGGTGTGGAAAAAATCCTTATATCGCGTACGCTACCAAAACTATTGACAAAGATCAAAGTGATGTAGACCTTTTTTTAGAAGACGTCAATGTCCACAAAAATGTCTGCAATACCATATGTCTGAATTTTAATGTTATGTCAAAATAAATGCTTAATTGATAAATAATAAATGCCTATTCAAACCTGGACGTTATTCGCTACCGCGAGCTATAGAGAAATCCGAAAGGGTATGCGTTAATTTCACTGTTCACACCAAAGCGGATATCTCCACCACGCGCGGTAGAGATATTCGTTGGCAACGGTTAGCGGGGCGGCGGAACTAGTTTTGCCAAACAAGAGAAAATACCGCCTCACTAGGCGGTACAGGTTTCGCTGCAGTTATGGAACATCATTCTATTTACTCATAGAGTTCCGCGTGGTATTTTCGCTACCCACAGCGGTAGCGAATGACGCTGAGGTCTGATTAGGCCTTTATCATATTTACCCAATAGTATCGCCGAAAAATCCTTAAATCGTATACGCTGCGGAAATTATTGATATTATAGAGAACATTAATAACTACAAAAAAGCCTGCAGTGCCATATATCAACTATTACCTTGCTTAACCTAATATATGGTTGCCGGGCATGTTCGCTTAGGAGAAAACACGAAGAGAAAATTGTAATTTGCCAGCGAAATATGTATAGAAGATTTTAGAAATCAAAACTTCAGACATTATAAGTAATAAAACAATACGAAAGAGAACTAAAGCACCAGATGTAACACAAAGGATAAGACTATTGAAATGGACATGGGCAGGCCATGTCTGCTGACTAAATAACGAATGATGGATAAAAAGGGTTACAGAGTGGATACCTCTGGACGAAAAAAGAAACCAAGAAGGAAAAGATGGAGGGACATATTTTCTAAGATAATCGGACCAGACTGGATGAGGAAGTCAAGAGAAAGAGTAGAGTGGAAAGATTTAGGGGAGGCCTACGTCGCAGAGGCGATACATTATAGTGTAAAATAAAATTCAATAGCATTACATTAGCCAACTATGTTAGATTTTTGTGGGAGATTAAAGGCTTTTTAAGTATTTATTTTATGTCAACTATTACAGTTATAATATAATTTTTTTAAAGCACTAACGCCTGCTTAGCGATAGTTCATATTGCATTTTTTTTTACGCCAGTCGGCCTAGACAAAAAATGTTTCTGTTAACGTTAACGCCAAACGACAACTCCAAAATGTATGGCGTTGACATTACCTGTGGAAACGTCACGTGACGTCGCGCTAAGTTCGTAGACGGAACCCGGGAACGTTCTGTCTGTAGCGTGTGCAGGAAAACGTCTACTTGAATTTAGTCTAGGCCTGCTGAACGGCTGAACGGATCACAGTGAAGTTTGGCAAGGAGATACATTTTATCCCGGTGAAGGGCATATAATACTTTTCATTATCATCTTCATTTAATATTAATACCGACTTTACTCACGTAATCGCGGCGACCACCGCGATCTTGCAGCAACTCCTTGAGGATGGGCATGCCCGAAACCTAGGTCGATAACGTCGGCTATATAATTACTTGAGTAAAGTCGGTTTTATCAAACTCACGAGAATTTTCAAACTAAAATATCATCATCTTCATCCATCATCACGCGGGTGATACCGCGGGGTTGCGCTAGTTTGTTTATATACGCCTGTAGTATGTATATTCTTTGGAACACGGAAGCAGTCTACTCTACTGTGGTATAAACTACAACGGTCTCCTGTTCATGAGGCCGTTTAAGAAGCCGAGTTACCTCACTTCTATTCAAGAAATATTCTTTAACTCTGTTCATAATCAGCCCATTGTGATCCCACTGCTGGGACTCGAGCCTTCATCTCAGAAGAAGGAGTTGGACCATAATCTCAGTGCGGCTTTTTGGATAGTTAGAGCTAGTGGCCAACCCATGTCGAAGTTTTCAGGCTGCGCGAAAGCCTTCGACATACCTAACGACTGTTGTCCTAAGACAAACAACCAGGAACGACGGTTTAACGTGCCCTCCGAGCACAGGAGCGCTCAGTTGAATAATGCCACTAGCACACACCCATCCAACTCCTGACCGCAGCAAGCGTTGCTTAACTTGTTGATCGGTTAAGATCGCCATGTCAAGCTTCGCTGCATGAGCTTCGCTTTAACTCTCTCTCTCTCTCTCTCTCTCTCTCTGTGTGTGGTCGTTTCTTCATGACTGAGGATCGTGGTCATCGGTGGATGTGGATGGTGTACACCGAGATCGTATGATCTGCTTCCATCGGTGCCTATCCATCGCGTCTCTGACAACTGAACAAAACTCGATGGGGGAAGGATGTTTTAATTGGTCGCTCCATCTTGTTGGGGATCGCCCGCGGGGTCTTTTTCCATCCGTGTTCCCCACAACGATAAGTCTTTCAAAGTTCTCTTACCTTTTCTAACTATGTGGCCAAAGTAGGTCAGTATGCGCTGTTGGCAAATTGTGGAGAGACGAATCCGAACACGAAGCTGTGAAGGGATAGATGCATTGGTGCGGTTGGCGGTCCATGATATCCGCAACATCCGCCTCCAACACCACATCTCGAATGCGTTCTCCTTTGCCTTTCTCTGGCTCGTCTCGTCACGTTTCTACGCCGTACAAGAATATGGGGAATACTAGAGCGCGTATTAACCGGACCTTGGTGGTAATAGTAAGAAAGTTATTCCATATGACATTAAGTCGGGTCATGGCGTCCTTAGCCATGCCAATGTGCCTCTTTATCTCCGGTGCTTTAACTCAGTTAACATAAAAAAAATGTGGCTTCTTCTTGCATTGTGCTCTCAGTGTTCTTCAGTCGTAGAATAAATAATTGAAAGATTACAAAAGAGTTATAGTTACTATATATTTATTTAAGCCTTTTTTTTTTCTTTTTTTTGTCCCGGGGAAATCCTTTATGGATACCACCTACCACGGGGAGGTAGGTGGTTATGTGGGAGTCCGTATACCCACCAAAACCCCGGGGTGTTCCGTCACTGCCGCTTTTGGCGGGAACGCGGGACAGATTTTGCACACGACCGCGAACCCGCCGCGGCTGTCCGTTGCCGGACCCTTCTCTTCGCGGCACGCCAGAACACATGGCGCGCCGCAACTGCCTCAGAGACCAAACCCGCCAACAATGGGTGCCAGACTTCTCTGTGTCTGGACGCCCGTGGTCTCCCTGCGGTGGGTCGGATACGTAGCCCTACCGCCTGCTACGTCAGCCACGGGGGATAACCCCCGCGACCCCACCTCCTCGAGTCTGCGCCGAGCGCCCGGAACCCACCTCCTCGAGCCTGCACCAAAGTGCCCAGGCCCCCCTCCTCGAGCCTGCGCCAAAGCACCCGGGCCCCACCTCCTCGAGTCTGCGCCAAAGCGCCCGGACCCCGCCACTCCTATGTGGACTTGGCGGCCAAAGCCCATAGGAGCGGCCCTGCCTGAGCCGGCCAGCGCACCCCAACGCCGGCGCGGCCCCTGGGTTCCTCTTGGCTTCACCGTGGTGATCCAAGCCACGGCTACTGAGCCCCCCCGCCACGTCAATGCGGGAACCCTTCGGGGGGATATTTATTTAAGCCTGCTTCAACCTAATATATTTGACAAGCGCATCTTACTATTTACCCACTGGCTGGCCTTATTCGGATATCAGCACGTCCAAAACGGAACTTTGATAACATAGCTATAGAGTGTGAATCATCGTCTACTGCTTGTTTTTGTGTATAGTGTTGTTTGTTTTTGTTATTGTTGTGTTTTAACACAACAATAACACAATAACACTTGTTCTTTCTTTCTTTCTAAAGGCTTTTTTGGCGTCACATTGCCACCTTCCACCAAAAGAGTCCAGACACAGTATAAAGATGTGGTCCAGAGGACCCAGTGGTCTTCAATAAACTGAACTATGAATGTGACAAATAATTGTGATTGAAATGTAATCCAATTAACTAATGAGAACTTATTGCAAATTGCAATCAATTCCACGAAACTAATTTGGACTAGCTCGATTTATCAGGAAATTAATTAACCTATACATATCTACGATATAGCTTTGCAGCTGCTAGAGGTGGCATTCTGTGAAATTATACATGTGTAGGAAATTTAGTTTATAACGATTGGTAACAATAGAGGTCTGACAGGAACTCTGTAAACTAGATGTACTGAACTTCGACAAATTCAATGCTTCGACAAGTCGCTTACTTCGAAAAAGCATAGTTTGACAAGCATTGCTTCGACAGGACATATATTTGACAAAAAAATATACCAAAAGCGCTGCGTTATTTATATATTTCAGCGCTTAGGGATATCCTTATCGAGGTGTAGGTTAACATTACGTCACCACCTTGCTCTGACTGGATACTCCGCTACGTTCTGTGGGAGTCATTGTAGTCGAATATATGGTCTGTCGAAGCAATGACTTGTCGAAGTATATTTATCGAAGTGTTGAACTTACACCGCTGTAAACTAAATAGTGACGCGGCCACGCGGTAGACAATAGACTATAAAAATATTGATACTGTCATATCAGAGACATGTCATATCAGAGATACTCCACATTTCCTGTGTCGCGGGAGGCATGAACAGAATGCAAGACTTGAGAACAAACACTTTATCTCTCAGACAAATATTCCCCCGGGCAAGGGATCGAACCTAGGACTTCACGCTTCGAAGACAAGGTCGCTAAGCAAGGTCTACGCAAGGTCCAACTGAGCTACAGGAGCCATCGTACTAATTAGCAAAGTACGTAAACTTGGGGCCGCGCGGACTAAGTACTTTGCTAAATCTAACTAAATTACTTGATGATTCTAAAACAATCTTTTATCTACCCAATTCATCAATGAGTTGACAAGATCAAGTCAAATACAAAACAGGACTAAGCTTAAACCTTGTGGTATTCCGCTTGATAAAGAAAAAAATAAAGTTAAAGAAAACAAACCCGTTAAAGAAGTTTGCTCATTAACAGAAACAATGTGACAACAGTTATTTGATTTGTGACTAAAGAAAAGCTTTTATTTGTAGTTCCATATTTCTTTAACGTATCTGAGTTGTGATTTGCGAATAAAGAATAATTCTTATATTCCCATATTTCTTTAACTTATCCCGATATCCCATATTTCACCTGACATTACGTGGTTACTGTCATTGTTAGCAATTTAGGAGCAATTCGGGGACAATAGATCTCTTTTCAAGGGAACTTGACAAATTGTTGTTATGTTCCGTTCGGAATCAATTTTGTCGAAATAATCCTTGAAAACTTCTAGGAAAAACTTCCCTTCAAAGGTCTATTTCGATAGAGTGTCTTCCGAAAAAGTTTAGTAGAGCATCATTGAATCAAAGTTCACATTCTCGATGGATTACCTTCTCGAAAGTGCTTAGGTATGTGTGCTCGAATTTGATCCGAACGAAACTAGATATTTTCGGCTGGAAACATATCCTGATCAGAATTCCATCCATCTAGTTTTACCTATTTTGGCCCTGTATGTACGGTCAGCGACAAAAGTACCTGCACAAATACAGAAAATTGATTTTGTTTATGTAGGTAATTTAATATAAAGTAAAATCCAAAATTAATTAAGTCGCTCAGGTTTGGATCTAAGTAATAATAAGATTTTCAGCTCAAAAACCTACCTGCTCAGAATACTCTTGCTAATTAAAAACCTAAATCTCTATTTAATTTCACCAACTATCTACATGACTGTGTCTTTCGACATGCAGTATTGTTGGTAATCATCAACATCAACAGTTGTTACATCAGTTGTTGTGTGTTGTACACAACAGTGTGTACTGAAACAACAGTTGAAAAATCTACATAATCCCATGTTTCCAAGGATGGGTTGCGAGCTCTAAAGATAACTGGTCTTCTTAAAATGCGTATTTTCTACCGACTTCCAAAAAGGAGGTAAAAAATTCGACTGTTTTTTTTATGATGTTACCTCATAACTTTCGATAGGGTGAACCGATTGTCAAAATTCTTTTTTGTTTGAAAGCTGGTGCTTCCATTTAAATTTCATCAAATTCGGCTCAGTAGTTTTTGAGTTACACTCCTATAACTAATTTTTACCAAAGTAATAGAATGGAAGTCAGTATTAAATTTTTCAAATTGTACCTGTTAACATTTTATTTAATTATAATAATAGTCTTTATTAACATTTAAAATAAAGTACACAGAAAATAAAAACTAAGTTCACTACACTCTAATCAGTACTTCTACAAGCATCGGCTCATTTTAAAATTAGGTATATTATCTATCTATATAGCTCGGATCAAATCTTAATGTTTACAACTCCATTTAATGTAACTATTTGTAGACTGTAAATTCGGTATGCTAAAAAAAATTAACCTATGCCAATTCCGAAACCATTTCGAGATTTTATGTTACAAACCCTTATTTTTCTACTCTGACCTTTTAAAACGATAAGATGCCATTTATTTTAACAAAAAACGATGAAATAATTCGACTTTCATTGACCTCTAAATGACGTCACTTTTTTGCATTTTATTATCTGTGTGGCTATTGAAGTAAAACTTTATCTAACAACACGAGCGGACTTTTGTTTTGATTGAATAGAGACTTACGAAATTAGTAGGTGTCACTGTCAAGTGTCAAAGTAAATTCTAGTTTCTTTTTTTTTACTCGCGTGCTTTTCTTGGCTCCTCAACGCAACTACATATTTGTGCAAAAAAGTGACGTCATAGGATTCAAATTTTCAAAAAAATATTATAAAATAACTACTGAATATAAAACAAAAATATTGAAATTAGTTTCTTATAATGACCTAATCTACGAAATAAAAATATAAAAAAAATACCAAAAAAAAACTTTACATACTACCGAATTGCTGACATTTGTTATGTACTTATAGAGCTAACATACACATTTTAATTTAAATTTAAAAGCATATATACACATGAAAATACAGGGAGCTGACTCATACATTAATAGTTACTTTTATCCAGTACTTAACATATTAAGGTTTTATAATTTGACGCTCTTCGAGGAAGATAAGTATCTGAATAAATCATTTATAAACAGATTTTTGTTTGAATGTCTGTACATACGAGTACATACACACATCAACATGGTATCTGTGGTCACGTTTTCATTTACTATGAATTGGTCCTGTACACGTGTTGTAATGCGTTGAAGTCCTCTGTGCCGTTCCACCACTTCTCCCGTGACACGATAACGTGACCAAAGCCTGGATATTGTGCATGAAAACCAGCTTTTCTTGCATCTTAGCAGGAATTGGGACAGTATTCCACAACAGGATTTTGACACCCTGGTTTTGAGTATGCAGAACCGCTGCAGATGTGTCAGGAGAGTCTTAAGTGGATCCACGGATTATTAATTTTAAGTTTTCAACAATTAAAAAAAAAAAATAGTTGATTTGTTTAGGTTTTGATTTAAAAAAAAAGTTAAATTTGAATTTTTGTCTGAGTTTATCTTCTTCTTCGAAGTTATTTTTAAATTTTACTTTATCTAAAAGTTTATTATTAGATCAGATAGGCTATTAAACAAGGTTTATTTGAATGTGTAGGTGTCTTAATAAAAAGTTAATAGAATTTTAGTTATTTAGGTTTTATTAAAATATCCCTAGACCATGTTGATGTGTGTACTTGATGATCCCTCCATTTGCCTGTGCAATCACAGTTAACATCAAAAATAAACAAATGATACATCATAATTATTCAGCTCAATTGTGCCACACTCTGAGTCAAAATTGAGACAATCATCAAATCTATTTTGGATATGCACATTCATTATCTTACTACGAGTACATCAAATTATTCTCGTACTTGTACATCCAACATTAAACCATTTCATTTATACTTACATTAAATAGCTTTCCTATAGATTATCACTCCATTACCTACACAAAATCATTACATTTACCTTCAGCTCAAGGAATTATTTACATCATTACATTTTCTCTTATGTAAAGTAAATATTTAGAGAATCTCAAGGCGATAGGTACTACAAAATATGTAATATTAATCATATTTTTGAGGAGAAACCATTCACCATATAAATATCCAATGAAATTATATGGTGAATGGTTTCATTAATAAACATTATCATCATCTGACGAATTCCGTAAATATACAACGTGTCCCAAAATTCAACGATAAGCCAACACCGGAGGATAGACCTGCCCCGGACTAATCAAATATAAAAAAAATGGTAGTGTAAAATATCATAAACGGTCTCAATTTCTGAAGAATTAATTTTTTTATTATAACTTAAAATATAATTGGGATATATATTTTTTTCTTTTTTTCCCCGATTAGTCCGGGGCAGGTCTATCCTCCGGTGTTGGCTTATCGTTGAATTTTGGGACACATTGTATATTTAGTAAAACATGGTGATAACCAATTTTATTATTATATATTTATTATTAATTACTTTTCAACGCAATAGCTGTTTGTTTAGAAATGACCATCCGCCATATTGTTTAATTCGGCAACTCTTGCACTTTAAACATACATTTAATCTTAAACTAAAAAAAAGCAATTCTTGTATATATATATATATATATATAATTCAGATTATATAAATATATATATATATATATATATATATTTATATAATCTGAATAACCCAAACAGCTCCAGCTATTTTCATGAAATTTTGTATTCGTATGTAGGGGGTTCGGGGAGATAAATCGATCTAGCTAGGTTTAATTTTTAAAACACGTCGGATTATCCGTTTGTCAGGCAATGAAAGACAACAGTTTGTTCGTTGCGTTCAAACTAGATGGCGTAACAGTCGCATTTCAAAATCCTGAATAGCACTGACAAGCAGGCGCGGATCCAGCCCAAAAAAGGTTGTGGTCACAGCCACCCGAAAATCAGCAAAGTACGAGTCGGAGCATGAACTCTCTCATGATAGATATAGTATCAAGTCGTTCGCCTGATGTTAAGTGTCATGCTTGCCCATAAGAGTCCAGTGCCATTCAGAATTTTGAACTGGGTACAACAGTTGAAAACCGTGCATGGCAAAGCACTGCGCTTTTTACTCGGAGACATAAGATGTTCTGGCGCTGTAACTTCGCTGGAAACAACTACAAAGGATATCAAATGATTTTTTTATAGTATTACTTTTTAAAGCACTAACCCTGCTTTAGCGATCTCAAACGTTGAAATTTTTCTCTCTATAAATTTAATGATATCAAATGATGTCAAAGTAATTTAAAACAAGTTTACGTTTAATGAATAAATAATTAATTTCTTTTTTATAAATAATGTAAATATAATAAATGTAATTACAAATTAATTTTCATGAATATGAAAGTGTGACGTCTGATGTCACAAGTCGTGTAGGGTTGTGGGCATGCCCATCGTGCCCACAACGGTGGATCCGCGCTTGCTGACAAGACTCTCACGTTCACCTTTCTCGGATACGTATACTTGATTCAAATAGTTGTGAATGTGGGCAGGATGCGGGTGATTCCAACCACATCTTTGTAAAAAATTGTATTTTTTATATGATTTAATTGTATTATTAGATGTATTCCCTTCCTATACATAACTCCTCTGACCCTATAATTTCCTTAACCATTATTATTATATTAAATATCCGTTTCCCCGTTTTTGAACAAAGTAAAAACCAATTTCCTTGTTTGTAAAACTTCCTATAAATCCAATTGTAAAACTTCTTAAAAATCCTAGTCCACGCCTTGCCGCTCCCACGCCGAGTCGCTCGGTCACCCGGGTACACAATTATTAAATTTACAAGTACAATTTGAAAAATTTAATCATTCACTTATTGGAGTGTATCTCAAAAACTACTAATTTTGAGAATCGTTTCACCCAGTCTAAAGTTACGAAGTAACAAACAAAAAAATACAGTCGAATTGAGTACCTCCTCCTTTTTTTGGAAGTCGGTAAAAAGGTAAGAATTCTATTTTGAATTTTTGTTACTTATTAGTTTTGACTTTGACTGTTGATTATGCTTTTGTCTTGTAAGTTTTGTATTGTTTTGTAAGTTTGACAAAAAACGCATTTTTACTGATATCCAACTATTACTTTTGTTAATTTAACTTAACCACGGAACATAAACCGACCCTAGGCGTTTACGTCTAAAACTGAGCAATTAATCTTGTTCACACAAATATCGACCTTTAACACGTTAGAACTAGAGCTGTAACACAGTCCGGCAAAGTTTTGTTTTAATCGCCAAATTGCGGTTCAGTTTATCAGGTACAGCCAGCGAAAGAAACTGAGCATACGTGATCCGTAAAAAAGACAACTTAATTATGAAATCAAATAATTTTTTAAAATGTTTTTAGGAATCGGTACAAGCACGGGGTCCGTTTGTTGTTAAGTTGTAACCTCTGCCGGACGCACTGATTCATAAAAATTTCTACTGCATTAAAACTAGACACAACTCTCTACATAATTAAAGCCAAAGTTAAGATTGCTATTAATAAAAATAATAATTGGAATTTGAACGCAGATTAAACTAGATAAAATAGGCATAGGTATGTAGACAGAAGGTAAAACTTATACTTTGGGATAATCTATAATTAATAACAGTCTGAATAAGTACTTTTTTAATTTTGTAAATTAAAGTAGTGATTATCTAAGACACAATGAACAATTAAGAAAAAAAAACAATGCACAGTGTACTGTTGATAGATCAATCTTTTCGCGTGGTTGATTTAACTTCACTTACTGCAACTACATAATGTTGGTGACGGGCACAATACGTCACTAGCATGTCGGTGCTGCTTACGCATAAGTGTTGCTCCTACTAAAAATCACTCAACGTGGTAAAAGAAACATTTACTTCAATAATCTAATTTAATTTAATTTATATAGGTAGCTACTTTTGTCGCTGACCGTACATACATTAAGTAGGTACATTTGTTATGTCAAAACACATAAACAACAATAGTGAGTACTTTAGAGTGAAACGTGACTGCAAAAGGAAATATGACATTCATAAGTACGTTTTTATTGTAATTTAAAATATAATCATTTACCGTTATTTGATATTAAAAAGATATCTATTTATTTTAATGCCAGGATAGTTTAAATTACTAATACATAGGTACTTAAGCAGGTCGCACAGACAGCAAACTATGTATATCCAAAAAGTATCTGTAAAAAAGATAGACTTTGAGGCGTATTCGGATATTTTATCCGGCTAAAATATAACCTCTCGCATCTCCGTAAGCCCTGACAAAGGCCTCCAAAGTTCAAGGTGATTTCCCGGACAAGGTCGTTGCCCTCACGAGGAACCAATACGAGCATCGTGCGGCCTCCAATGTAGATAAATCGACCAATCACAACGCAGAAAGCCGTGGGTTTATTGGATGATATTACAAAGCCGATCGTATCGTATGAAAATGCCATCGTTGTTATGTTAAGTCGTGTCGAATCTTAAATCGATGGCCTTTTATTGGTAATTTTATATGTGCCTTTTTTCCTTATGTAGGGTAGCACCAAGTATGAATGCTGTTTTATCAACTAATACAAAATGGGTAGAATACTACCCATTAGTATAAATTATTTTGTAAGATATATTTGTCATGTAATTAGCGAGTTAGCGAGTACATTATATTTACACCGAAGGGAGAAAACGATCTATTTCTGTAGATCAAGTTTCCTTCGAGAGAAGGAATCTCGAGAACATAAATAGAATTTATACTACACCTGCTCGGAAAGTACCTTGATACTTTATCAAATTTACGGTAGAAAGTACGTCATTGCATATCGAACAAATATGTGGCGAGAAAACGCATCTGAGCGGGAGAGAAAAGTGTATGAAAATCCATTTCTTACGTGGTTTTTCTTTTTTAATTTTGGGTAAGACTATGCGCTGGTAACCTAAATATCAAAAGCCAAAAAGTTTTTACAGTGAGTTTTTATCTCCAAGTTCGCAAAATGACACTGGCCACTAGCTGTGTGTTGGATGGTGTCAAACAATTTGAAAAAAGAATACATGTGAAAATTGCAGACGCCATTGGCGCCATTTTCAATTTGTGTGTTGTTTGAGGATTCAGTTTTCGTAGAAAAGTAAAATAAAACTATCAAAATGATAAGTAGTGATAGTGATGATGAAGATTTTTTAACTCCGCCGCAGTTGAAGGAAACAGCAAAAATACTGATTGATAACCTTTTACCACAGAAATCAATTAAAAAATATAATAAAACTTATGACGATTTTTTGCAATGGAAAAGTGAAAAAAATGCGGCATCTTTTTGTGAAACTGTTTTGCTAGGTTATTTCAGTGAAAAAGCGCAAAAATACAAACCAAGTACGTTATGGTCTATGTACTCAATGTTGAAAAGTACTATATTGACAAGAAACGACATAAATATTCAAGAATACAAAAAACTTACAGCATTTCTGAAAAGAAAGTCGGAGGGATTCCGTAGTAAGAAATCAAAAGTGCTTACTACAAAGGATGTTTATTCCTTTTTGCAGAATGCTCCAGATGACAAATATTTGTTGATGAAGGTAAGTTTATGAACAAAATGCACAGGTTTAAAATTTATTACGTACCTATTTATGAGTAGAAATCTACTAGGTTTTCATGTTTGATATTTTTGTTTACAGGTTATTTTGATTTTAGGAGTAAATGGGGCCTGTCGTTCGCAAGAACTTGTGGATATGACAACAGACGATATCGAAATCCTCGAAAATGGAATAATCGTCAATATTCCTAACACAAAAACCAAAATTCAGCGATCATTTGTTATATCGGGCTTATTTTATGAGATAGTGAAGAAATATAACGAAATTCGCCCCAGTGACCCCAAAACCAATCGGTTTTTACTACAATATAAAAACAAAAAATGTACGAAACAAGTAATTGGGAAAAACAAAATAAGTACTGTGCCAAGAGAAATAGCTTCGTACCTTAATTTACTCAATCCACTAGAATACACTGGCCACTGCTTTCGCAGAACTTCAGCGACTATTCTTGCCAATACTGGTGCTGATTTAACCACAATAAAACGTCACGGTGGTTGGAAATCGTCCGCTGTTGCAGAAAGCTACATAGAGAATTCCGTAGAAAACAAAGCACGAATAAATAACCAAATATCGGGATCGATTAATGTGCATCAAGACTCATCTCCTCAACCATCAACGAGCGCGGCGATGCCAGATGCCCCTCAGCAGCCAGTTGCCCCTTTGGCACCACAGCCTTCTACGAGCGCAGTGCCAACAGCACAGCCAGTTATTCCTCCTACATTATCGCAAACTTCTCAAACAAACATTAATGGAAAAAGTGTTACATTAAGCTTCACTAACTGCAACAATTTCAATATAAATTTCAATTAGTAAAGATTTAGTTTTTTATTTTCCTCGTAGGTGTAGTATAAAGCACTATGTATCACTCGAGAGAAAGTGCGATTCCCGATCTCGGGTGTTTTAAAGCCCTCGCCTACGGCTCGGGCTTCAAACGACACCCTCGACGGTAATGGGTCACTTTCTCCTCTCGGTGAACAATGTACTATTTCTCCCGAGTGATACATAGTGCTTTATACTATTTACACCTATACGAGGAAAATAAAGTCATTTTGTAAGAAATCAAAGACATTTTTTTCTGGTGCTTTCATTATTATAAAATCGCCACTATCACTATCAGATGACATTTTTGAAAATAATTTAGAATAATTAAAAGCGTAGGTACTGTTACTCGTAAATTATCAGTTTAGCAAAAAAACTAACTTTAACAATACGTAACAAATGGCCGCCATGTATTTTTTTCACAGTGCACAAAAAGGTTGCTAGCCTCCTTTTAATGAAAATCGAGGTATAATAAAATAATTCCCACCTCTTTTTTCTAATTATTGGACATAAAACCATTTTGAGATTTGACGTTTGTATTATTTTTATTTTCGCTGCTAAAAACAAAAGAACGCTACCAGGGCAGAACTGAATTTTCATACATCATTTCTACCATGCTACGGAGGGCAGAAATGAAATTCCATATAACATTCACCGCTGCACATTTATAAGGGAGAAATGACGAACATTGTAACCCGTTTATGAACGAGTAATGAGACACTTTCTGTTTGGGTGTGGTACCTATGAACAATATTCCCTCCTCTGTAGAGCACACACTTTATTCTGTTAAGGAGTGAAGGGCACTAATTGTGATGTGTTTTTATGAAAATTAAAATGAAAATGAAATCGTTTATTCTGTATAGGCCTACGGGGGCTACGTAGATCCTGCAGTGATCAGTCCCAAGCTGTTTTATCCTCCAAGTAATCCGAAATTTTGTAATAACCTATTAGGCAGAGTTTTAATAGTAATTTAAAACTTACTAATAGGCAAATCTCGGATAACATTGGGAAGTTTATTATAGAATCGTATACATTGTCCCATAAAAGAATGACTTATTCTGTGAGACGCGTTACATGTACGGATAGTTTGAGCTTATTCCGCGTGTTGATGGAATGAGCATCACTCCTTTTTTCAAAACTGTTCCTGTTTTTCTTGACGTACATTAGATTTTCATAGATAAACTGAGAGACAACAGTTAGAATGTTTATATCTTTATGAGTGTCCATGCCTCCAGCAACACAGGAAATCCTAGTTCGGTAATGTGAGAGTGTAAACTTTATTATTTTTACTAATACTAGCTGACCCGCCAGCGTTTTCGTACGCTTGGTTTTGGAGTTTTCATTATCAATCCCAAATTCAAACAAAAAAAATCCCAAAACAACTTACTACTTAGGGGTCGAATTTCATAAAATCCCGTCTTAGTGAGCACCTACGTCCTAAAAAGGACCCCCATGCAAAATTTTAAACTTTTAGCACTCGCAGTAACGAAGTTTCATACAAACTATCAACCCCAAAAAAAAACCTTAGGGGTTGAATTTCATAAAATCCCGTCTTAGTGAGCACGTACGTCCTAAAAAGAACCCGCATGCAAAATTTGAAACTCCTAGCAGTTGTAGTTTCTGAGATTTCGCGATGAGTGAGTGAGTGACCTTTCGCTTTTATATAATATAGATTATAAAGAGGAAAGATTTGTAAGTATGTTTGTAATGAATTGGATCAAAAAGTACTGGACCGATATCAAAAATTCTTTCATCATTGCAAAGCTACATTCACCCTAAGTAACATAGACTATATAAGATTCATCATCATATTCCATCATCACGCGGGTGAAACCGCGGAGAGCAGTCTGTAAAAAGAAGCGTCCCAGGAGATCGCGCGTGTGTTTTAATGCTAGTACTTTACTGTTTTAATGCTAGTAAATACAAAAGGTTATTAATATTGATGATAATTTACTGTTTTAGAGTTTTATCTCCTGTTTTCGATTGAAAAACTTTTTTATATTACAATCATGGCAATGTATTATTTTGTTTCCTATGTTCAAATTTATGTGTAACGTACAGTTTTGTGAAGTAATAAAAAAGTCAACATAGATTTTGGCTATATCACTGTTCTTCATTCCGATTCAATATCGCACTTCGACAGGTGAGATTTTATAGCGATTCGGAATGAGTTGAAATCACGCTCACGTTGTCCACGGCATGGCTGACAGTGCTTCGTTATACGCTTCTACAATATATTTAACGAGATGGTATGAAAGTCATTTAATAAACAATGAAAAAATCGTTTAAAATAGACCATTAAACCTTTTGGTTGTCGGAACGAAAACGAGCAAACACACGACACACATCAAAATTTTTGCACAGAACTCACGGTGATTTCAGTTCGTAGCGTGGTCGTAGAAATCTCAAAATGGCGTTCTCGGTGACGTAATCAATGACGTCACATGGGTCTACGTTGTCACGCTTTCGTGCCAAAACCGATTTTGACTTCAATCGGAAAGCTATTTAATAGCTGGATTGGGCGCCATATAGACATATAGGGCCTTACTTATAAACGCTGCTTAACTTTAAATGACGTTATTTAGTACTGCGCGCAGGAAAAATGTTCTGCGCCGTACTAAGTGACGTTATTTAAAGTTAAGCAGCGTTTATAAGTAAGGCCGCTAAATGTCAGTTCACCGTAACACCACTACGGTTTTTTTCTGCATAGAGTCTACAAGCGGGTCAGTCATACTAAGGTTGCTTCGATTGCGACTTAAATGACACAAACTCCTTTTTTCATCCGTGCTTGGAAACATGAAACTGTGATGTCACCAAGATCGCCCTCAAAATGAATTTCAAAGGAAGTCGTAAACTTTTCACTTCCTTTACAACTTGACCTAGATCTTGAATGTTTGTTTTCAAAATAAAAACCCCTGAACCCTTCCCTGCCATTAGACGCCCCTAATGGAAGGATTGAGTTCCCAAATTCCCGGAGACAACGTCGGTGTGAATATTCGAGAGGAGAAAAACGCTCCTGAAAATTTAATGCTTTTCCGCGAAGGGATAAATAAATATTTTTGGTAAGAAATAACGCGTTATTTTTTAAATTATTGACCAACTTCAAAAAAGTAAGTTCTGTGTTCGACTGTATGTATTTATTCAGGATCAACTACGGATGCCGGTGTGCAGTGAATGACGTATGTCTTAAAGGCTTAGGAGAGCTCACATGATGCTATTGGTGTTTTTGTGATCTCTCTAAAGCATTTGATTGTGTGGAACACCGTATACTGATTCGAAAGCTTTTCCATTATAGTATTCGTGGAGCTGCGCTTGATGTCATCGAGTCATATTTATCTGACAGGATGCAAAAGGTTGGCATAAATGTTGTAATATGATGCTCAAGCTGACCCGCTCCGGCGCAGACGGACGGGGGAACGGAGGAGGCAGTTCGCACGCCTCCTCCCTCCTCTTTAGTGGGGTCACTGGCGGAGAGTCGGGGGGCACTTCGCCGGCTTGCACGGCCCTACACGTCTAGAGGATGACCTTGGTGAGCAAGATCATCCCTTCACAGGCGCTGAGGCCCGGTTAAGACCAATCCGGGCCTACCACTGGGGCGAGATGGTGAATGCTAGCGCAACCCTATCTCGCCCCATCTGGCGGAGGATTGCTCACGGAGGGGTTTTAGTGGGTCTGAGCCCCACATACCCTCTTCCGTCAACCCCCGTAGCGGAAGGGAAGTGGACAGCATTTCCCCCCTTTTAAAAAAAAAATAATAAAACGGAAAATATCTTCGGGATCTATAATTAAAATGGGTGTTTAAAATGGGTGTTTTTTAATTAAAATGGGAGTTTACATTAACGACTTGCAACTTATGGCCAAGGATCTTTGTGATATTGTTTTATTTGCGGATGACACATCTCTGATTTTCAAAGTAGATAGAAAAGATAACACACTAATTCAAGTAAGCAACGCTCTGTCTAGTATATCTAAATGGTTCTCAACTAATAATTTACTTCTGAATTCAAAAAAGACAAAATGTTTGAAGTTTTCTTAGCCTACTGTTCCATATTTGGAGTCCAACGATACGCTTGATGGAGTTAAACTCGTAATGGACAAGGCAACAGTCTTCCTAGGCATTAAAATTGACACGAAATTGCAATGGAGTCCTCATATAAATGCACTGTCTGGGAGACTCAGTTCTGCTGCATATGCTGTACGTAAAATAACTAACAGATGCTTCTACGGCGCGGTTAGTATATTTTGCATATTTCCACAGCGTAATGTCATATGGGATATTGCTATGGGGTTCAGCGGCTGATATAGAGACCATCTTTATCCTACAGAAATGTGTTATTCGAGCTATATACGAAATGGGTCCCCGTGAACCTTTGAGAGATTTATTTAAAGAAATCAATATATTAACTTTGCCTTCCTTATATGTATTTGAAAATATAATGTATGTTCGTAAAAATTAACTAAATATAAGTTAAATAGTGATCACCACACTTTTAATACTAGAAATACAAATAGGATAGCTGTACCTAGTTTTAGACTAGCGAAGACTTATAAGTCATTCCTAGGAAATTGTGTGTTATCCTTATTTTTTGTCATAAATGTTATCCTTAGTGTTGTTTTAATAACTAAAATTCTTAAAGCGCCTTTTTTTTGATCTGCAAGTGTTTTTCCTACTCGATTCGCAGGTTTTCATGATGCATGAGTTTCATGTTTTTCATTTTAGTGTGGGGTTGGAGTGGGTGATACGAAACGTATACCCTAAGGTATATAGATATTGAATCTATATAATGGTTGCAATATCTTCAATCTTTTATCGACCAGTTTTTAAACTATATATCGGTGAAACTCTATTGTCTATGTCGCGCTTTTACCGATGTCCGATGTAAATATCGTATCGAATCGAAACAAAATACAGTGAAAAATATTCTCAGGCCGATCGATATCTGTTTATTCAACACTAGCGTATATCCGGCTTAATCTTTAGTGAAATAATTTGAATTTTTAAATATAAAGCTAAATAAAAAATGCTTTAATAAAAATTAAACCTTTTGAGCCGTGAATATTCTAATTGGTATTGGTATTGGACTGGTGGGATGTGATGGGGGAGGCATATGTTTAGTATGTAGGAGGCCTATGTTCAGCAGTGGACGTCCTACGGCTGAGATGATGATGATGATGTTGACTGTGTGTGTTGGTTTGTTCTCATTTCGCAAAAATACGATATATAAAATTTCGTAGGATTGGACAGTTTGCATCCCAAAAGTCAAATAGCTTCGTTGTGTACTGTATTACTTATACTTCATACTTATTAACTTCTAAAATCACAATATGATTTAATACATTCTATTCAGTTATCGGAGTGTAACTCCAAAACTACTAGACCGAATTTAATTAATTTGGGACCACACGGTAAGCAACAGCTTTCAAACAAAAAAACTATATTGAGAATCGGTTCACCCAGTCGAAAGTTATGAGGTAACAAACATTAAAAAAAACAGTCGAATTGAGGTCCTTTTTCCTTCTTCTCCTCCTCTTTCTCGTTCCTCCTCCTTTTTTGGAAGTCGGTAGAAAACTGATCAAATACGAGTCCAACTCGCGCACCGAGGGTTTCGTAACGTGATACTGTACTTGGATAAGTGCCTATGCCTGATCTGATCAAACATTACAAATAATTATAAAATTTATGCGTATCTGGCCTCGCTTGTGAACGTTTTCTCTCTTAAATGTACCTAAGGGAACCTTAAATGTACCTAAGGGAACCTTAAAAACGAGTCACAGAATATTAAAAGTATAAATAAAAACTAATCTATAAGCCCCACGGTTGGGAGAAAAGTTGTCAAAATGCTGGCGGCATTGCCATGTTGTATTGCAATGCTAACTTTTTATCCAAAGTAGGCGCCGGCATTTCAATCACCCGTCGCCTCAACCGAACGTTTTGCGAGATCCCTAAACAAATTGATGTAAGTAACTATTATTTGACTTTCAATATAATTGTATTAATATTAAATGTAATCCCACTAAAAATTCAATAGAAAATCAAAATCAAAAAAATCAATAGAATTGTATTAATATTATAAATGTGAAACTTTGGAAGGGTGGATGGATGGATGGATAGATGGATGAATAATTGTTTGTTACTCTTTCACGCTCAAACGGCTTGACCAATTATAATGAAATTTGGTATGGAGGAAGATGAGGCACTGGATTAACACATAAGGTACTTTTCATCATCATCGTCATCATCTTCATCCATCACCACGCCGGTGTAACCGCGCAGCTAGTGTTGACATAAAATACATTATTGTTCTTATTAAAGTTCTTTACTAATAATGTTGTACGAATTTTATCATGGACCAAGCTGTTGGGACTATAATGTTTTAATTAGATTTATTAAATTTAATTATATGTATGAGGAATCGTTATAAAAATATTTGAATATATTGTAAAAAATATAGTATTATATTTATTTACTATTAATACAAGGCTATAGTCATTCAACACTATTATTGCTATATAATATTGCTATATTATTGAAAGTTATTTGTTTTTTTGTTTTTATATGCTCTGCAACTGCAAGACATATCATGTATGCGTTCCCAATTTTTTTATTTCCTATTTTTAAGACCTTAATGCTAAGAGTATGTAAAAACATGTATAAAAAATAAATTATTTGATTAGATTTGATTCCTATTTTTTCTTTTTAGATTGTATGTTAAGATTATAGCAATAATAACACAAGTTCTGTTAAACATATAAGTAAGTAGAGTCAATCAAATACAGTCAAAAGCAACTCATTATAGAACCGCAGTGTTGTAGGAAACCCAAAAATATCTCCAGTATCCAATATTTGTTTTATTCAGGGGTATGACGTAAGGTTTTCTGGGATATTGTAAGCTTGTTTGTGAACCCTAACAGCTTTATCGGAGGTTGCCCTATCCAATACAAAGAGAAAGGCTATTGTTTGAAAATGTATTGAAGCTGAGCATAACATAGGCCCTTGGTTGGGCTACATATGATATAATTAAAAAAGGGAACAGTTTTGTTACTATTATTACAAAATTAACATACCGTTTTTACAATAGACGTTAGACATATATTTATAATTTTCATTACAAGTCAAGAAAAAAATAATTAAGTCACAGATTGTGATTTGTATTAAAAAAATATTATTTCCTACAATACCATAGTAATCTTACTGTATTAATATTCTTTCAAGGATCCAAAAAAGAAAATAATAATTATGTGTTATTCTAAACTCATTAATACCTATAGTAATCTAAGCTTATATATATATGTGAGAGAATATGAAATAATAACTGTTTTCAACGCCATCTATTGAGCTTGTTCAATAACTGGTAATGGATTACTAGCCTTTATACTCTTTGTAAGTTTGAATCTTGCTGTCTGTGGAGTTGCTGTCACCTGAACGTAGTATATTCTCTGTGGCTGTCACTGAGTCAGTAGTTCGGATCGATCTGTCTTCACTTTGAAACAGACGACCGACTGTGCCGGACGTGCACACTGATTCTTTTCTTTTGTCAATATGGCCGATCATGGCTGCCCCGATTTCGAAGAAAATCGGTTTCAATCCCCGAAATATATATAAATGAACCCCTATTTCTCCTGGTCACGCTATAACTTGAGAACGGATGGAACAATGACTGACTGGTTGATTAATCAACGCAAAAGAATGCTCTTGCGTTGATTAATCAACCAGTCAGTCAGTACACTGTGCTTACTAAATATGTAATTACATAAATCTATATCTACATATAATTTTTAACTAATTTTTACTAATAATTTTAAATAAAAAATAGAACCAACTTCAATACCAAAATGAGTGAAATAACTTGTTGAAGTCGGTACCATGATAGTTCAAAGGTACCTTATATCACATATCATATTGTGCACATGGTACCGACTTCGATAAGTTATTTCACACTTTTTGTGTTGTATTTAATTACACCTGCGGGCTTATTGTCTATCTTTACGGAGAATGGAAATGGGCTTAACTTTGACATTTGAATTCCATTCTGAACGAAACCCTGCAAGCCTATTGGCTGGAACCATCAATAGGAATGAGAATGAAGTGACATTTCATTCTCATTAAAGTTAGACAATAAGGCGGCCGTTCTATTTAATTACACATTTTTTTGATCACCATTTTTATTGACCCTTGCTACTTACGGGATCGATTGTCATTCAACATCATGATATCATCATACATTAGATAGGCGTAACACTATTCAGTTTTAGGAGTGTAACTCAAAAATTGCATGACCTAACTCAATGAAATTTAAATGGGACCTTCAGAAGTATATTCTACCAAACAAAAATTTTGTGTATCGTGAGAAATCAGCAAACATAAAAAAAAACATATACACGCACATACAACTTCCTCCTTTTTTAAAGTTAGTTAAAATGAATCGCTATTTTGCTTTGGTCACGCCATTACTTGAGAACGACTTTACTACTACTAGATAGCTAGACTAACTAACTAGCTAGAACCTATAACCTAGTTCGTAATTTAGTTATAATAGTTAACTATAGATAACTATTGTATGAGTTACCTACGGATCACTTATATAAGAGTACAGTAACGTAGTTATAAAGTAATCTTGTAAATAGCATGATCTTGCAACAAAGAAAGTAGGGTCCCGAAGGAAATCGAGTTTTCCTGAAACGAACCACTTACTTATTCAGTCAGACAGCATGCGAGTCAATCACAGGTTTTTATCGAGATCTGCTGAATCACCCTTCTTCTTACGTTCTAGGTTCTACTTCTAGGACTAGGAATTACTACTGGGACTAATACTAGTAAAGTAGGACTCTAGGTTTATCAATATTGTGAATGGCAGCTATCAAATCACTTCAGCCATTTCATGGTGAAGAAGTAGATACCTACTGATTCACTCACTCATCACAATTTGCATTTGTAGTTTTATGGTAATGTATGAATATCCTAAGAAGTTTTCGTAATAAAACAACGATATATAGGTTTCATAATTTTGGTATAGCTCTGGGACATAACCTATTTATATATTATTATTATATACTTATATCCTGATTTAATCTAGTTGTGGACGATGGGAGGTCTATTTTATATTTAATTTCATTTTATATATATTATTATAAATGTTCGTACTTTATCGGCAAATAAAGATGGTCTAACGTTCGGATAACATGTACAGGTGCGGGGAGCTGAAGGGAGGTAGGCGCGGGACAGGGTAGATTGACGCGGCCGCGCCACCGATGCGTGTAATAGTTTCTACGTCAGTGCTTTATTGGTAGCCATTGCCGCGCCTGTGCATTTTATTCCGCTCGCGAAACCTTTTTGGAAATATATATCCTTGTTTTCATCCCGCTCGTAGACACTAGTATTTGTAATACGTGGAAGCCCTATGACCTCTGTCAGCCATTTTAAATTATGTAGTGCTCGTTTCGGGACGATCAATAGCTATAACCTGACGAAGCCTATTATTCTTATGAACGTACTAAGGATTTTGGTAAAGGGGGCATTCCCCTCCGGCCTTCTCCAAATAAAAAAACAATTTGATATTACGTTGAATTGACGCGTTAAAGAGTTGGCATTTGGTTTGAGGAATGAGTTTGTAATATAATATATTACCAGAATATTGTACTTTATTAGAATTGGTGTAAATGTATTACTGGAAAAGTTTTAGGGCCTTACTTCTAAACACTATAAATTTATATTATTATTGAGTACTGCGTACTACGAAATAATTGTACTATGCAGTGCAAACTAAATGACGCTATTACTTAAATATAAATAATTCTATTTAAGCGAAGGATTATCAAAGGGAAGATTTATTGAAAGGCGAAGCTTTGATAAAATAATTTTAGATGTCTAATTTCGTATATCCGAGAATGTAAATTAATTCCATAAAATACAGTCATCAATACCCGATGACTGAATTATAAGGAATTAAACAAATTGTGACGATTCCTCATAGGCAGGTTTAAAAGTATACAGTTTATAAAATTATAAGTACCTATTTCCTTTATTCGTAAGTTGTAATGCGCCTATTAAACAGGTTTATAAGGGCATGCAAAATTTGCAGCGCGCATGTGCGGTGAGATCATACCCTAATGTATGTTTTCTTTAAATTTAAGAAGTCGTCTATAAATGCCTCAATATTTAGGAGTTGTCTACAGCGAAAGTACATTGAAAATATTAAAGTACGTAATTTCCATACAATCTAGACCCATAATAGATCGTTGATCGTCGCCTAAGGTTGGCAGAAACATATTTTTATTACTATTACTCAACATTTAGGCATAACCAGGCTAGCTCCATGAGATAAAATAGGGGGAGGGCGCTGTATGCTGAAACACAGGCGATAAGCCTAGTTCGGCGACAGACACTTCAAACATTTTTATGTAACATTCTAGCCATATTATATAAGTTCAAAACTATGTAAGTGCTAATATTATGAAATAAATTATTATTATTATTATTTAAACAATTTCACGGGTTTCACCCGGTCCTTTACATAGGCATAAGTGGGGCTGTAGCCAACAATTAGAGGCCCGTTTGGTATAAAAATACAATGTAGTATAAAAAAAAACAGACATTTTGGATGAAGGGTAACATGGTATATCTATTACAAAAATGGGTAAAATGGCATGGCTATTGATATGAACTTATTAGTGATAAGGAAGATAGTGGACTATGGAAGAGACTACGGCACCTGCCAATTTTAGTCTCATGTTAAAATATTTAGGCAGGTGGTGACTTGCCATCCACTAAACGGGCCCCCCATAAAGGCCACCATGAGTGGTGACGTTGGTGTGGATGGCTAAAGAGTGTCGAGAGGTGTGCTGCGGTTTCACTAGAGCGCTACTACCGGCGTTATGCCCTTTAACACTTCCACCCTTGGAGCTTTTTGTTACTTGCTCTTGCGTCTCCACCCCCAGACGGCCAATTAAGGCAAGCCGGGGGTCAGGGGTCTCATTTAGCCCCAGGGAGAATCAGGGTCCGCGGTGTCGCCACTCACCGACGGCTCGCCACAAAGCCGCCCCTGCGGTTTTATTATTAGTAATAAAATAATAATAAAATAATAATTATTATTATTATTATTAGTAACCATATATTTATTGAAATAACCGTGAATGTTTAAAAAAAGTGCATAACAGTAAACATTTGTAATAAATGTGTATAGGAATAACAAAATAACATTTAGGCATCTGATTTATGAGATTCGTTTAGTAAAAATGGGCATAAGGTATGTTTCTCAGCTAAGACTCGCCCATCGTAACATGCCCATGTTAAAAAATTGCCTTCTTTTCCATTTATCCATTCATTATTTTTTGAATGCCACAATGCAGCCTTTGAATTGAAAACATTTGGCATAATATATCTGCTTCCTGAACACCCTTCCAATGTCATCGGTAAGGGTTAAGCTGAGAGAGTTACTTACGTTACATCATTCGGTCCATCATCCGATGTTATACTCGTAACATAGCGAAATATGTATTTCTTTATGGCAAATTTGAAAAGTAAATGTATACCCTATAAATTGTCCTGTTTTTGTTCAAAATTGTCGCAATTAATGTGAGTGGGCGTCAGAAGCCCAATAAAATGTCCCTCAGTACGCTCACTCCTACTTTAGTGCCTACCATTCAGGCTGAAGTATTAACGCATGTGCGGAAGGGAATATGGATTTTTATTAGAGTCTGGAGAGCTATTGGTTACAGGCCTTTTGTTACGTTCTTACACATTGTTGTCTTTGGTCTTTAAAATATCCTATTTAGCTGTATTGCAACACACCCGTTTCGATAACAATAACATGTTTAACAAATAAATATTTTGATTGATTGATTGATTGATTTACTTTTTAATCTTGAAGTAAGAGAATGCCTGTAAACGATGCAGTGTTACTCAGATTTTTGAAGTTCTCCGAGTCACTGTGCTACTCTTTTCATTTCTAGACATTGCTGCTGGTTAGGCCCAGTAGCGTAAAATGCGAGTAAATACGCATAGCACTAATGGAAACTAACTTACATTATTGTTTTTGTTAATTTTGTCTTCATTGACTTTAAATTCGATGAAGGACGAGTTTTTAGGCCGATAGTTTTTGATCACGTAACCAATTCAGAGTGTTATCTAAATATTACTCATGAGTTTTCTTCTGTCGTAACTTAATTAATATCTAATAATATTATTAACGTGCTAAAACTACGAAAATATAAAACGTATTTTCATTTATCCCGGACATTTTGATCTAAACTTCGTGAATCATCGAAATACGTCTTTTGTCCCCACAGGACCTCAATCTTCAGATAAACCAATCCATAGTGCCCCCACTTTGTAGGCAAACAGATACCCATTCTGTCATACATTTCTATTATTATAATAGGAGGGTATTGTTTTGGGAATATCATGCATGATACCTCTAGCTCCATTTTTGCGTTGAGGGTCGACCCACATTTACAATTTTATTCGAGGATTGACGTTCGTAATCTGAAAGCAAACTACTTTTATTATGCTTTAACTTCATGATTGCTTTTCTGATTTAATCAAATGACTATGGTTATTACGAGTATTATCTGTGTAGGATCGATAATTTCTGCACTGTCATCCTGCTTGGAGTGTATTATGCTTTTTCCCGCCAGTTATCCTAGCAGTACTTCTTTATGTATCAGAGTACTTTTCTAGGTCACTGACACAAATTGTTCAGTTATATATGTTGTTTCGATATGATGGAGCTACTCCTATTTGGTTTCTTTGGTCCATAAGTAATATCGTGTTTCCCTTAGTCTTCTGTGGCTTTGCACCGCAGAAGCACATGCTCTACAGTATCGTTTTGTAGCATACAACCTCTGCACAGGGAGCTGTTTGTTGCTCCAATCTTGTGCAGGTGATACCAACCATAATACTAAAGTCTTTATTAATTAAAAATACGGGATTACTCACGTAATATTTATCGGATAGGTCCGACTATAGTTTCGACCACATTCGGTGGCCTTTTTCAAGGAGTGTTCGGGACGCCCGCGTCGATGACGTCTCGCTTAGCACTGGTCTTGGTAAAGTCTTGTCTTGGTAGTTTTAGTAAGTTATTTGATATTTTCTTGTTCAGTGACGGTAACACAACTTTGGCATGCCTGTAGTTTGTTCGCATGTTCCATAGAATTTGTTGTTCTTTTTCCGTGTGTACACATAGGAGATTTCTTGCCACCATTATAGTGAATCTACAGAGTGTTATACTACGTCGTCACAGATCTGTCCTCTGGTCCCTTTTTGTCAGAAAATCTGCCTTATTATTTATTTTGCCTTTGCATAACTACGGTTCAGAGTCATTGACATTAAACACTCAGCTTGAGTCTAGTTGTTGATTTAATGAGGAATAGGCTCCTTAGACTGTAGACAGTTCAAAAAACTCTTGAAATAGTAACGATTCATAGTTTTGGGATCAACTGCATTCATAACAATCTTGTTGTGCACACGCTTTCTATCTATATAATCTTGTTGTGTGCGCACATGCTTTCAGATGATAGTGGTAATCTTACCACGATCATCTGAAAGCATGAGCATCTGTGTTGAAAACCATCTGCATGATTGTGTCTTCAAGCTGTGTCCTGTTTACTTTATATGCTGAATTTTTGGTTTATAGTCAATTACGTCACACCTTTCTCTCTTTGGGTATCTTGTACCTGTATACGGACGTTTTGCTTGTTTTCTGCTACCGCGTAACTTTGTTATTTTTCTCTTCTGTGATAACGTCCTGTGTCCTATTTTCGTTATAAATCCTACTTTCGTTAGTAATCCTATTTGCGTTTTTAGTATAACTCCAACTATTATGATTATCACTATCGTAATTTGCCGTATTGCGTAGTACTTAATATTTAATTATGTGAATAAACATGCAAATCTATACTTTTAATACTTTTTCTCAAAAATGTTATGTAATGTTGCCCTAAAAAGTATCCAGAAAGTGAACTCTACCGGAGACTTATTCACAAGTGTCCAGTAATTAAGTATGTAATTTACTTACTGGACAATAGTTCATCCTCTTTAGATCTGCTTAGAAAAAAAACCATACCAGACACAGATTAGAGTTCAGCCATTATAACATAATGTATTACTTACTATGTTTTTTTTGTTATAGGAGGGAGGCCCCACATATATGTATATATCATAATTTATGAGATAGGTATATTTTTGGTCATTTTATAGTCTGTGACACTTAACGCGGCGCAGAAAAAGTATGCACGATGCGTTTTGTACTTAGTAATGTTGTAGAAGTAAAGTGTGGGATTTTATGTTTGTATTTAATCGTTTCAGTTTATAAATCATGTTGAATTAAAGCTTTCCATTCTAAAAATTAACATGGAGATTCAAAAACTATTTACTACTATTTTGTACTAAAACATTCATGTAATGTAAAATAGAAAAATCTTCAAAAATAAACGAAAGCTTTTTAGTAAAAACACAACGACTGGTGGGATTTCACATTCTATTGCGACAATTGTTTTTATTAATTTACCGCGTGAACATTGATAATCCCAAAAAAGGAGTTCAAGTGAATCTGATTTAGAAATATAGATGGCACTCCTCCTGATTTAAAAGCTGAGGCGGAATTAGGAAAAACTTTCATTAATTTTTGAGAAAAGCAATATACAAGCCTCAACCAGTAAGAAAGCCATCCTGGTCTCGTATAACGTTAACTCATACTTGGCCAGGAAGGCTTACTTACAGGATTCAGCAGTAATGTACTATTACCTACCTACAATTGGCAAGAAATAATTTTGAAATTGAATTTGAAACGTTATTCCAAAAAAAATGGTAAAACAGAAAGAATGGTAAAATGGTTTCCATCGAACTATTATATTAAGCAAGTCATATTTGCAGGAATGCCTTTGATATATTACCTGATGTGGTACTCCACATACTGATATAGCCAGACCTTATGTCTCCAAACAGGGTTTTGCATCTGAATTTTGTTTTATAAACTGTGTAAAAAGTATAATGACTGGGCAAATGCAACTCATCATGCAACGCTTAGGTTCTCGCTATTTATATGTATACACCAGCTCTTTTGAATGCTTTCATTTCCCTTACTTAAGCCTAACATTGTCATTCCATATCACATAATAAACGGAGTTCACAGCCGTCCCGAAGGATTAGTGGGTTTCATTATCTAGCAGGCAGTCTTTGTTCGTTTCGGGACTTTGCATGAGGCTAAATGAGTGTAGATGCAAGTGTTTGAATAGGGGCATAAACTTGGCCGTACTTACCGTCTCTGTATGTATCACCATAGAAATAATAATGCGATAAAGTCAAGTCACCCACCGAGAAGAAGCGGCAAGAAACTCGGGGCCATTCTTTTTATATAGATGTTTACAATGTTTCTACTTAGGTAGTACAAATATTACATTTTATGGGTGGCAGAGTGACAGCTTGCCAGAAGTGGAGTATTCCAAGCACCTTTATCTTCTATATAATGTCGGACTTTATAATAAGCTTTTTTTACTAAAACGTTTTTTACAGTCAACTTGAATTTGCCCTCTGTGAGCTCAGTTATGTGTTTTGGGATTTTATTGTAAAAACGCACACAATTTTCTAGGAATGACCTATTAGTCTTCACAAGTCTAAAACTAGGTACAGCTATCCTATTTGTACGAGTATTTCTAGTATTAAAAGTGTGGTGATCACTATTTAACTTATATTTAAGTAAATTTTTACGAACATACATTATATTTTCAAATTATATGTATTTGAAAATATAAGAAAGGCAAATTTAATTTATTGATTTGATAAATCTCTCAAAGATTCACGGGGCTCATTTCGTATATAGCTCGAATAGCTATACGAATACGATATATAAATACTCTATACGAATATTTATGTTATGTCGGTTCTTATATGGTTATGGTACTAATTAATAGTTCCAGGATATGTAACAAAGCCATTAGCATATTTGATTAGCAATGATTACTGTTATTTAAGTTTAAACCCAATAAAGATATTATATCACACCGCGAATGATCGGAATTGGAATATAAGTATATATATATATATATATATATATATAGCCTAAACATAGCTTATACCCAATTATAAAAAAATGGTAATTAAAACAACGTAAATGTAATATCTCCATCATGAAAACTACTACGTGTTGTATTATGACATACAAAGTTCTGTACCTCTACCATGAGTTGGCAACATAAATGTCATCTATGGTCGATCTCTTCGAGTATAGATACTCGATCTCGCCTACTTAGCTTGTGATTGGCGTACTCGCTGTCAATTTTTCGTTCTACAATTGACCGCGAGGTGGCACTGTTCTTTTTTCATACTTTTTTCGCGGCAGTCGATATAGAGCATCGATTGGTGTCAATGTTGTAAACTCATGGTAGACCTACTCATCATCATCATCATCATCATCATCTCAGCCGTAGGACGTCCACTGCTGAACATAGACCTCCCCCATAATTTTCCAAAAGGACCGGTTGGAAGCGGCCTGCATCGAACGTCGTCCTGCGACCTTTATCAAGTCGTCTGTCCACCGTGTCGGTGGAAGACCTACGCTGCGCTTGCCGGTCCGTGGTCTCCATTCCAGAACCTTCCGGCCCCATCGGCCATCTGTTCTGCGTGCTATGTGCCCTGCCCACTGCCACTTTAACTGGCTAATCTTCTGGGCTATGTCGGTGACTTTCGTTCTTCTACGGATCTCCTCATTTCTGATTCGATCACGTAGAGTACCCCGAGCATAGCACCCTCCATAGCTCGTTGTGGACTTTGAGTTTATCTATGAGGCCCATAGTAAGAGACCACGTTTCAGTGCCATAAGTCATCACTGGTAACACACATTGGTCGAAGACTCTTGTCTTGAGTGAGACACGGTAGACCTACTGGATAGAATGATTTTATCTGTGCCTTTGTTTCTTCTACACTAAACTACTGATCCGGTTTAAATAAATTTTTGCATCACTCACCGTGAAGATGATTCCCTGATATTTGTATTGAAATTCTCGTGAGTTTGACACATATTAAACTGTTACTGTTAACCGGCAAACCTGCTCCCGGCGGGCACTCTTATCACGCAGACGCCGCTGCGCACTCGCCCTGAAGATGAGCATCGGACATGCTCGTAACCCAGGAGACACATTCGATCTCTAACGTGAATGTTTTACCCATAATAATAGCTTAATATTATCTAAGTATATTATCGTTCACTCTCAGTATTTAAACGTAAACGTTGTTGTGTTTACGAAGTAGGCACTTACCCTGTTTTTCCAGCAAGTAAGACAATATGCGCGCCCGAGAGTCTGTGTCCACCCACTCTCCATTATAGAGTAATGTTACGGAGTCTATGTAACAAGCCCTTTCGATGTCCTGCTATTGTCTATTAGATAATAATAAGAAAAACAATGAAAGAGAGAAAGCTATGAAAAGGTTAATACTTAAGTACCTACAACAAGGTAAGGTGGCGAGTATTTAATGGACTCCTGAGACCAACATAATGGTTCGTACGAAAATGCTAGATAAAATATCAGTAACCCTTTATCATCGTAAACAAGGTTTTCCAAAATACTGGCTGTACTGCTGGCATTCTGAGAATCGTTATAAATTGGCTGTCTGTAAAGTCGGTTTACGGACGATAATTTTATGTGATAACGTCGTTCATGCCTCTATCACTGCGGTCCTAATTGGCTATAATCGATATTAGCGCGATAAAAGTCGGTCCCTTTCACCGTGAGCGTGATTACGATGGCCCACGCTACGTCATCGATGACGTCTTAACTGCCGCCATATTGACGATTACATGAAACATGCTCTACACCATAATCGTCGTGAGCGTTCTGTCAAAAGTGACAGGTGTTTGTTTATTTCTACAATGTATTTACTAGTGTCCCTTCTTTTTGATGTAAAAGTTGTAAAAGTCGGTCCATCCATTCCATTATTTCTTTTTAATCCACACACCACATAGTTAACCTTCACACTATGCACGATATTTTTATGATTTTTGTTTTACGCGCGCAAATGGTTCGTTATTGCTACAACTTTGGTCCGAATTAACAACACGCTTACAGTGCCACGAGCTGTCAAAATCGCGATATTTATCTCGGACCAGCTTTGGTAGGCGATAGCACTGTGAGCAAAATTATCGCAAAACGGACCACGGCATATATCACTTGTTCCACTCTCTCGCTTGCACACTCCGTTTAAGCGTAACGTGATAATGAGTCATGCTTTTTAGTGAGTGGGGCCGGTGTTCATATATTAATTTATATCAAAATAAAACTATAGTTTCATAAACATTTTCTGATCCCGCAACGATAATAGTAATAATCAGTTATTCTAACCAGCTGGGAACAGCAGTAACCTGAATGGCACTTACCTTATCGACGGGCATGGAAGGACACGCTCGGCACAGGTTCCAGAATGAGCCGATCATCTGGTGGGTGCCTCCGGGCCGGCTCGCTCAATGGGGAACAGATCAAGCCCCGTCGCTGCAGGGCTGGCGCATCCGCTGCTGAAAAAAAATATAAGGCTCCTATTTACTTCTATAAGTATAGAATATACAGAATAACTACGCTCCGCATCAACGCGATTGCGTCCACACATATACCCCCTCCCCCCTTAAAAGTTCAGTCAATGAGTGACTTCAGTTGTGAGCTAGGTACATTGCTTGATCCCATACGAGATAACACTATCTCAGCGATATGGGTAGTTTAAATCTCGTTACATCACAGTACTTGAGTTTGCACCCATTGTTGGATAGGCAAGATGGTAATTCTCGAAAAGTTCTAAATTCTTCAATATTTTTCTTTTTAGTACTACATATCAAAATTTTACGAGGTAGCTGTCACTTCAGAAAATGATATCTGATATAGCTTATCTTCTAAGCTCGGTATCGGTAGGAATCAGTACAATACTCTGACGAAACCTACCAACTAATTTACAAAATTTCCTCTTTATTATAGTTGCATAGATCAACAAAAACATGTAAGAAACCAGAAATGTATACATATACATTCTATACACATAATAGAAATAATACCTATAATAAAAATGAACCCCTATTTCTCCTGGACACGCTATAACTTGAGAACGAATGGAACAATCTCGCTAATTCTTTTTTGCTGTGTTAATTATTGTCAGGAGAAGGTTCTTATGAAAGAAAAATCAAGAAAACTTGGGAGGTTATGGCGAGGCCGAAGGCCGAGCCTCCTACGTGAAAAGTCGCAGTATAAAATAATATACAAAATATAAACATTTCCTAGGAAACTGAAAGAATTTTAACGAATCCCTTAAACATTGGCCTATTGAGTGTACGCTAACGTTTTTAAGTAATTAGCTGTAAGTACATTGTGACTTTCAAGGAATTTTGATAGCCAATCTCGACAGGGCATATGGTGAAGAATTTATGGGAACATTCTTGGTAAATTCACGTTGTAACTAGCATTTGTACCGTAGGATATCTGGCTTGGAGCCAAGAGACGATGCAATCTACTCGGATTTTTATAAGTTTGCTGTCTGGTTTGGGATGTGATGCGTAAGGTGCAGTCAGCAGTATAAATACTTTAGTTGATGGTACATAAGTGCTGTATTTTCAGAGTCAACAATTTATTGATATATGCGACTATATACAGAGTGTCCCAAAAATAACACGCCACAGAGACACTGGAAGTAGGCTAGCCCTAGGTCTATAACACAAAAAAATGGCTGAAGAAAAGACATGGATTGATATTAATAAATAAATATTTTATTATACATATTTATATTATTATATATTTCTAATATATATAAATATTATAAAAATACTATATATAAATATACACACATATTCGAAATTTAAATTTTCTTCTTTATTTTATTTTAATATCTTAGGGAAACTTACAGCTATTACAGAGTTAGGTAATGTATGTAGGAGCTGATGGCCATTTAAAAATTTCCACAAATAGCAAGCTATAGGTATATCTCATAATGATATATATGTTAAAATAACAATGTATAAATTATATATGTAAACTGTAAATAGCAGCCAGATACACTAGCAATAGAAAATAATTATATTTGAACTTAAAAATATTTAAGTGAAGTTTATATAACACACACAAATATAATATCCGCAAAAAAACTGCCCAATTAAAAAATATACTGGCCAGGAGCCGCTTAAGCTGGCTAGTAGAGTACCTATTAAATAAAATGGTTTTTATTTCTTATTTTTTTTAGTCTGAACTCATTACTAATAGCTGTTTGACTAAAGTAAACAAATCATTGGTCAGTCATTGCTGTAAAGTACAAAATGGCTGTTCATTCTTTGACTCAATCAATTGAACAGCGGTAAATTCAACTTTAACTAGCTGTCGTAGAAAAAACGTTTACGCTGGACTTGCAATTAATTTAAAAAACTGGCCCTTTCTATGATGATTTAGAAATGGTATAATAACTACACAATAAATTAATAAATTCAACTTTTGTGTCATCTTTTGTTCTGGTTAAAATTATCATTTAATGCAAAAAGCTTGATTCGAACAGAGAATAACTTTTTTATCATTTACAATGCTCAAAAACACAATATAGTACTTTTTTGTGGAATAGACATTGGGCTAGCCTACTTCCAGTGTCGCTGTGGCGTGTTCTTTTTGGGACTCTGCTATGACAAGGCTAGTCTAGAAGACAGGGGTCTTCTATACTAACCTTGTCATAGCAAAGTAACATATACAGGATGTCCCGAATCGATGATATAATGTACCTCTCTAAAATAGTTGGTGTCGCGATGCATGCGCTTTATAAATCCTACAATCTTATATAATTATATAAATACATAATTGAGTCACTTGTTTGTATATTTTATTCGATTTTGTTCGTGTGAACAAGTATTTATATTTACGTATATTGCGATATATCTAGATTCCCAGAGAATACGCTACGGCACAAACATACTTTAGCATTTATATATTAGCCTTGAAAGATTAGATGTGTATAATGCACATTTCCACCCGTGTAAATCACTCAGACATATTAATTAATTTTTGGATAAATCGCCGTTCTCCTACGTCACTCTCCGGCCTCATGAATATCTCTATGTGATAAATTACGCCGACATGTTGCCCCATTTTTGTGGACAGGCATTTCGAACTCTAGGGTTCATCATTAGACAGTCGCGGCATCTTGACAGTATACCAGCAATAAAGAGTCTGTATAATGCATTTGTCAGGAGCAAGCTAGAATGTAGTGCAATAGTATGGTGTCCGTATGAGCATAAATATGTGGAAATGGTAGAGAAAATACAAAGAAACTTTTTGAGATGGCTTTACCAAAAGCAGAACGGGTATTTTGTCGGATATCCATTTTCATATCCAAGTAGTTTTATCTTAGGAATGATGGGGTATAATACCCTGGAAGCCAGGCGTGTTGTTTGTCTAATGGAGTTCATATTAAATATTTTATTGGGGCGTAAAATGATTCCGTTTCTATTAGAACGAATATATTTAGCGGTACCAGAAAAGTATATTAGAGCCAGACGGCACAATTTATTTGCGTGTCGAATTGCCAATACACAGCTTGGTCGCCAGTCCCCGATGTACCGGGCGTTGCGATTACTTGATCTTTTATGCAGACACCAGTTCCTGGACCTATTCCACTACAGCCCACGAGAATTTCACAGAGCGGCAATGGATTTCGTTACTGGACAGGACCTTATTTTAATGTAGTTTTGTAAATTAGTTGTTTATCATGGATTGGAAATATAAATGTATGTAGGTGTATTTGTTTTGTGTATAAATGTTTTACTAAAGTATCTAGTTTAATCTCTCTTTTAGTTTTTAATTAGTATTTAAATGGGTTTTTATAGAATAGATAGTAAGTTTTGTGTATTTTTTATGAGCCTTGGGTAAGCGAATTGGGTAACTGTCATGCATACCCAAGAGCATGTATATGAAACAAGTAAATAAATAAATTTCTGGGCGAAAACACCATCATAACGTATCTTGCGTTGTATCACGAATGGCTGGTAATGCAATGATAGCTTCAGGGGTAGTGAATCAGTTACAGTCGGTTACCAAACAAGCCGTTTGATCCCTGCCTCGGGCTTGATCTTTTGGTATAGAAAAAATGTGATGAAATCCATTGTACGGTTATGGGGCACTTTCTGCCCCTCACCTCGCTAACTACCACTCTCAAAAAGCACCGAACGGTGAGTTTCAGAAGCTGTCTGTGATCAGTCGCTATTATTGGTCTTGTGTGATACCACATTCAAACACATCATCACTGACCCGTCATATAGTAGACAAACTACAAATATTTTTTAAGAAAAACAATGAAATGTTGTTTAAGTTATAAAACCTCCTATTCCCAGTGAAGTTAATAGCCATACATGTACTGGAAACACTGGAGTTTTATAAAGTGCTCACGTTTCAACATCACATCATATTTCAGGGGAATGCGACGTAGGACTTTTTGTTTCTCCGCCCTCAGATGAGAACAGTAGGTACTCCACATGAGGCCGAACTTGAGGCTTCTAAAGTTGCAGGCGATGGGCCGATGTGAATTACCGTCTTGCTTTTCCAAGCACCTAGCTTCTTAGAGTCTACTTTAGCCATCCCTTCAAAGTGACGGCGAACTGAACGACACTCGAAATGTCAAAGCCAGGAACTCCGATACTGGCCGAGTCAGTTAAGCCTAGTTCGGACTAGGCCAGTAATTTAGTAGAGTAGCGAGTAATTTAGTAGCTAAACTACTCGCCACTGCCCAGAAATCGATCGCATTACGATCGAGTACAGTACACACGTGAGTGGTGTTTTGCAAAATGAAAGAGCTGCATTTTAGCGGCCTACTCGACAACTCTACTAATCTACAGGTTCGGACTTGTTTAGCCGGTTAACCAGTAGGCACAGACGCGTGGTGGGACGTGCTACTCGCCCGACAAAAATAGAATAAAATGGATCGACTAAATCGTTCACTAAACTACTAGACTAAATTGTTGTGGTTCGCACACTTCTAGCCACTAAATTACTCGCTACTCTACTAAATTACTAGCCTAGTCCGAACAAGGCTTTAGGGAAGTATCCTCAAAACGGACGGGTACAACAAAAGGAGGTTCAGCAGTAAACGCGCAAACTTGCGTGTCTTCTTGGGATTGAATTGGACTAACTTCAGTCGGCCCTACTTCGAGGCGTTGGATAGTAAGCACTAGACTTCAGACACAAGTTTGTTCCGACTCTCGGCAACGTTTGCCCGAGAAGTTTTTGCATGGCCGACGTATGAGGCATGTACGGTGCTGTAATCCGCGTAGCTATGAATGCCACTGAATTGCAACAAGTCACTGGTATGCAAGAGAAACAGAGTCGAAGATAGCACACAGGCTCGCGAAACACCAACACCATCGACTGGTTTTAGGCCGGAACATGCACCATTGACAACGACCTTGATGCTCCGATTTGCCAAAACAGCTATAGGTGCGTTCGTTTAGCTTATGAGGGCATTGGTGGCATTGTCATTAATGGATCTTTTGTTATAGCGTTCGTAAAGCTTAAAATCGTTATTTTTGCCACTTTTGCCCACACCCTATTCGAACCTGCAACTGAGCATAAGACCTAAAATCGCATGATTATGCTGCCAAATACATAGCTGTCAAAAAACGATCACAAACAACCATGCTCTGGACGTGGGTCAAAAATTGCTTTTTGGTGGCAAAAATAACTCTTTTTAAGCTTTCCGAACGCTGACATGACATGAACGACATTTTCACCTACAGATTCCCAATTCGAACTCCCCACAAACTCCATTCGAATTCCCCTTGTGAGCGTTTTTAGCGTTATTTTCGCTAAAAACGCTCACGAAGGGCCTATTCGAACGCGCTATATATCTACTATAACTATCAGCATAATTTCCGGCGATGTCCGTAGGAAGGAAGCTTCGACAGAAGCGCTTTATGCCACACCCGATGATAGGCCTTTACTATGTCTAAACTAGCTGCCAAAACCTCACTAATTGATTACCTCCACCACTTTCGCCCATCGATGTATAAGGTCTAGCAGAGCGACCGCGATGAAAACCGTACTGGCGATTGTTAATCAGTTAGCTCCTCTAGATAGGTACTACAAGAGCTGGTTGTTGATAATTGGTTTGTAATGCAACTTTGTCTTCGATTGACTTATTGCGGATGTCTTTGACGGCTTCAGAGTTAGGTAAGTACCTAACTCTGAAGCCGTCAAAGACATCCGACATATTTTTAAACCTTCTTTCAAGTAACATTGCGTCTGAGTAGTGTTCTATTTTATCTATACATAAGTGTATGTATGCATTATACATTTATATGTTTGTTGTTTATGCACCCGTTATTTATTACATTTTAATACTTAAGTACATAATATCGTAGAATGACGAATGGGATATAATTGTTTTTCTTTTGTTACAATTTAGAATCGCGGGGGAATAGTCGTTTGCTATTGAGCGGTTGAAATTTCTCATTGCTTGTCTTCCATTGCTCACCTCTTATCGATGAATGTTTCTTTGTGGTGGTTCTAACCAATATATAAAATGTCTTATAGTTGTGTATAACAACATACAACATGGCTTATATAAGCCATGTTGTATGTTGTTATTCTTCCATTTTAGCATTAAAACCAAAAAAAGGTTGGAAAAGGTGACGAAGAAAACTCTTCATAAAATTCTCATAAAAGTTCTGTATGAGCAGCAAGTTGGCAAAAGTAAATCCCTTACAGGCATTTGGAGATTCCAGAACGACACTGCAATAGTTTTATGGAGTGAAGCCAAAACTGCTATCGATTTGTGTGTATTGGCGTAAAAGTCGGCACACAATTGGGAAGGTAGAATTAACGTGGGATTTTACTTTGTGTATGTTTTGTAACAAAGTACTAATAAACCTATAACGTTTGCTACACATAATACGTCCTGTCGCAAGACCGCAGCCTGTGCTTATCCCAACATTATCAGGATCATTGTATTCATACAAAATATTAGATTAGACAGAAGAATAGCTCCGGCTTACTTTATGCCAAGCGCGGCATTGGCAGTTCTCAACCCTTTTCGGCTTATTATTAACCTTACTACATACGTGGTTTGACTAATACTTTATTAAAAGACTAGCTGCGTCCCTCGGTTTCACCCGCGTGCTGGTGGATGATGATGTTGACGATGAGGAAATAAAAGTAGCCTATGTTACTCCTTATAACATCAGCTATTTGCCAGTGAAAGTCCCGTTAAAAATGGTCCAGCCGTTTCAGAGATCAGCCGGAACAAACAGACAGGCGGTCAGAAATTTTAATAGTTGATTTATTTATGTAAGTACCTTGTTATGCTTTCATATGCATATAGTGAAATCTGTTAATTTGGAATCACAAACAGCCACTTCAATTTTATTTATCTGTGTAGATAATGGTTCTATTATTCTATTACTATTTAAACTTTTATAATTTGGGGTTTCCGTATAATTCACATCCCGCGTTTTAATTTTTATTAAATTTGATTCCAAAAGTAGTAAACATTAAAAGCTCGCTTCGCTTGTGCCTTATCTATTAAATAAAAATGTAGTAAATGTATTTCTTTTCGTATGGTTTTTAACCGAATCCTACGGCATACGATCTACATTAAACTATTACTACTATTATGAATTATACCTATTATTTGTTTTAGGCCACAAGCTAGCAGTAATTTTAAAACTTACCTAATATCAGAGGGCCTACTCCCACCTTTTACGAAACTATCATAAATCAGGAGCGTTTTGTAATAAGCTTAGAATAATCATACTATCGTACTCCCACCGACACAAAACGGCCAACCAAATTTAATGGTAAGGTTGCAATATGACTACTTTGAGACATGGGAGTACGGATCTTTAAAAAATTTACATTGGAACAGTGTCGAAAGTCACGTCAAAGTACGCGAATTGAGTGAAATATTTAATACTACGTCAAAAGGTTTATCGTAATGCATTATTATTTTTACGCTTGCTATATTGACGTGGTGGTACCAAATTTTATGATAAGGTTGAAACATGACTACTTTAAGAGGTGGGAGTAGGGCCCCAGGTTACTCGTCTTTTCTCTCACTTCTTTATCATTATGAAAAGTCTTCTTTATACATAATTTTAACATTTCAATCCTATGTTTCTTAATGCTCAGCAGAAAATGTAAACTTAATATCCAAAAGTCAAAATTCAAAATCATTTATTAAATTTACGCATCAAGGACGCACTTTCTTATTCTTATTCGTTTTGGGGGTGATGAGGCCTGCACTGACGTCCCGCTTGGAGTGTTTTGTGCATTCCCCCCTGCCAGCATTTACTCAAGCCAGCCTAACTCCTTCACATAGCGGAGTATGGCCTTAACGGGTCGCTGGCACAACCCAAGGCCATACTCATACTTGTGCCAGCGACCCAAGGACGCACTTATGAATATAATAATTATCATGTATATATTAAAGACTCTACCGCCTCGTTCCAACAATTATATAGAGCCTACCAAAAAGCTTCTTATTTTGCAAGAAACTCGTGGCCAATCTATTCATAAAAGATTTTTACAATGTTTCTACTTGGGTACTACTATTAGTTACATTTATGGATGGCAGATGACAACTTGCCAGAAGTGGATTATTCCAAGTGTCTTTGTCTTCTATATAATGTCGGACTTTATAATAAGCTTTTTTTTATTAAAATGTTTTTACTGTAAACTTGAATTTTCTCTCTGTGAGCTCAGTTATGTGTTTTGGGGTTTTATTGTAAAAACGCACATAATTTCGTAGGAACGACTTATTAGTCTTCGCAAGTCTAAAACTAGGTACAGCTTTCCTATTCTTATTCCTAGTACAAAAAGGGTGTGGATATCTATTTCTGTACTATTATATATGAATCTATGTAATCTAACTATCATCTACAAATTCACAATAAGGAAGTAATAAACTAAAGAAGAATTATTTTCTCTGAGACTTGTTTCCAAGATTCTTTGAACTAGGCCGTTTTTGACACTGTATTTAAGTTTTTTAAGATAATATTCCCTTCTTCTGCAGTCTGCTATTCGACCTCGATTATCACTACAGTTTAATATAAGTTTAGGGTAGTAGGGTACTTAGTTTTTAGGGTTCAGTATACAAAGGGTATAACGTGACCCTATTACTAAGACTCCGCTGTCCGTCCTTCTGCCTGTCCGTCTGTCACCAGGCTGTAACTCACGAACCGTGATAGTTAGAGTATTGAAATTTTGACAGGCGATGTATTTATGCTGCCGCTCTATCAACAAACACTAAAAAAACCGGCCAAGTGCGAGTCATATGATAATTATAGATGATGATACGGGGCCCTTCGTGCGTGAGTCCGTCTTTTACTCGGCCGGTTTTTAGATATGATTTTTAACAAGTGTACTAAGTAAAATCAAATAAAATCTGGAATTTTAAAGAGAAAAATGCAGATCGGAAGACGGGATTCAAACCTACGTCTTCCGACGATCGTGACAGGTCTTGTCATTAGCCATGACCCTTAGGCCTCGGAAGCACCCATCTGAGAATCGATGTTTTTTTTTATTTGATTGTAATTTACTTGATTTCAACATTATAACTTATTTTTTTCATTAGAAGAGGGAGCGACATCTGAATAGCTTGATAAGCTTCATATGACCGGAAATTTAAAACAAGTCGGGCGTCTGATACGTATTGTCGAAAGACGCGGGTTCGAACCCCATATTCCGATCGAACGTATTTTTTTCTGTCTAAAATTGTAATTCTTTGAAACTGTTTTGTAGTTTCCTTGATTAAAATGCAGCTAGCGTTAGAACAGAAATTGTAAGCTTCCAGACAGTCTATAGATGTCCAGTTAGTCATAACTTTTTTGTGCGCTGATCGAATCGTGACTAATGGACGTCACGCCTCGCTGCAGATTTGGGATATTTTTGGCGTTTGACCTCCATCTGGGTTTCGATTTATTTTAAAATGCGTTTATTTCCGTAATCATATCCGCTTGTTTTACCCCAATTCTATCAGATTGATATTGTTATCAAAGGATGATCTTGTACGATTAGATGACATACCTAACTCATCTTTTCATATTTCAAAGTTTGTACTATCAATGTTAGAAGTTGAACGTAGAGCATAAATATAGCATCCTCACCTAAATTGACCATAAATGGACCAACGTGATCATTGAGGATTTCTTCCACATATCTTTCGCTAGTTAAAGAGCCGTTTTCTATGATCACCAGCTCTGTGCGACTTTCAGAAGAAATTCCGGCCCACACAAGTACAGACCCACCACCGTAGGCTACTTTTTCTTCGATGCATGCTTGCTTGAATCTTTCCCCTGGTCTTCGATACACTCTGTGTCTTCCATCGTGCTTGTAGAGCATAAATTTTGATTCGTCGGAGAACATAACTTTTGACCAATCTTCAATACTCCAATTTACGTGGCTCTGGGCATATCTTAGTCTTGAAATACGATGCCCACGCTCCAGTTTAGGGCCGTTTGCAGGTCTAAGGGGTTTTAAGTTAGATTCAGCAAGCCGACGTCTTACTGTCCATGCACTTGGGTTACTTCCTCCGAGGCGTCGAAACTGATTTGTGAGTTATGCTTCAGTTCCTGTGAGAAAGCGATTTCGAAGCATGGTGTTCACCAAGTATCGGTCTTCTCGTGCTGTGGTACACCTGGTTCTGCCCGTTCCTGGTCTGCGTAGGTTAGAACCAGTTTCTTCGTAACGTCGGAGAACTCTTTGTACTGTTGACAGCGACACACCGACAGTCCTGGCTGTATCGCGCTGACTCCGGCCGGTTTCCAGCATTGTAAGTATTCTGGTGCATTCTTCAGGCGTAAGCGACATAATTTCAGCTTGAATAATGAATATAGAGCACTATCAACATGGTTTATGTACCCACATAAATGACAGATTACAAACAAAAGCAAAACCAAATGCTGTAATTTCGTAGTTCCATCTTCGAAAGTGGCCCTTTTTCATATTTGTTTTTTTTATGATATAACTTTACAATAACTAAGAAGTTTTAATACCTTCATTTAAGGAGTATTACATTGTCTATTAAATACAATTTATTGCATTAACCTAGCATTTTTAGTTTCCGAGATTTTTAGGATTCTTTAAGTGACCCGGATTCATTGCTCTCGAGTGTATTTAAACTTTTATAATTTGGGGTTTCCGTATAATTCACATCCCGCGTTTTAATTTTTATTAAATTTGATTCCAAAAGTAGTAAACATTAAAAGCTCGCTTCGCTTGTGCCTTATCTATTAAATAAAAAAGTGTAGTAAATGTATTTGTTTTCGTATGGTTCTTAACCGAATCCTAAAACACGGCATACGATCTACATTAAACCTATTATGAATTATACCTATTATTTGTTTTAGGCCACAAGCTAGCAGTAATTTTAAAACTTTCCTAATATCAGAGGGCCTACTCCCACCTTTTACGAAACTATCATAAATCAGGAGCGTTTTGTAATAAGCTAAGAATAATCATACTATCGTACTCCCACCGACACAAAACGGTCAACCAAATTTAATGGTAAGGTTGCAATATGACTACTTTGAGACATGGGAATACGGATCTTTAAAAAATTTACACTGGAACAATGAAACTTAGTGTCGAAAGTCACGTCAAAGTACGCGAATTGAGTGAAATATTTAATACTACGGCAAAACGTCTATCGTAATGCATTATTATTTTACGCTTGCTATATTGACGTGGTGGTACCAAATTTTATGATAAGGTTGAAACATGACTACTTTAAGAGGTGGGAGTAGGGCCCCAGGTTACTCGTCTTCCTCTCACTTCTCTATCATTATGATAAGTCTTCTTAATACATAATTTTAACATTTCAATCCTATGTTTCTTAATGCTCAGCAGAAAATGTAAACTTAATATCCAAAAGTCAAAATTCAAAATCATTTATTCAATTTACGCATCAAGGACGCACTTTCTTATTCTTATTCGTTTTGGGGGTGATGAGGCCTGCACTGACGTCCCGCTTGGAGTGTTTTGTGCATTCCCCCCTGCCAGCATTTACTCAAGCCAGCCTAACTCCTTCACATAGCGGAGTATGGCCTTAACGGGTCGCTGGCACAACCCAAGGCCATACTCATACTTGTGCCAGCGACCCAAGGACGCACTTATGAATATAATAATTATCATGTATATATTAAAGACTCTACCGCCTCGTTCCAATAATTATATAGAGCCTACCAAAAAGCTTCTTATTTTGCAAGAAACTCGTGGCCAATCTATTCATAAAAGATTTTTACAATGTTTCTACTTGGGTACTACTATTAGTTACATTTATGGATGGCAGATGACAACTTGCCAGAAGTGGAGTATTCCAAGTGTCTTGTCTTCTATATAATGTCGGACTTTATAACAAGCTTTTTTTTATTAAAATGTTTTTACTGTAAACTTGAATTTTCTCTCTGTGAGCTCAGTTATGTGTTTTGGGGTTTTATTGTAAAAACGTTATTCACACAATTTCGTAGGAACGACTTATTAGTCTTCGCAAGTCTAAAACTAGGTACAGCTTTCTTATTCTTATTCCTAGTATGTACTAAAAGGGTGTGGATATCTACTTCTGTACTATTATAGGTATATGAATCTATGTAATCTAACTATCATCTACAAATTCACATTAAGGAAGTAATAAACTAAAGAAGAATTATTTTCTCTGAGACTAGTTTCCAAGATTCTTTGAACCATGCCGTTTTTGACATACTTCTGTATTTAAGTTTTTTAAGATAATACCTATTCCCTTCTTCTGCAGTCTGCTATTCGACCTCGATTATCACTACAGTTTAATATAAGTTTAGGGTAGTAGGGTACTTAGTTTTTAGGGTTCAGTATACAAAGGGTATAACGTGACCCTATTACTAAGACTCCGCTGTCCGTCCTTCTGCCTGTCCGTCTGTCACCAGGCTGTAACTCACGAACCGTGATAGTTAGAGTATTGAAATTTTGACAGGCGATGTATTTATGCTGCCGCTCTATCAACAAACACTAAAAAAACCGGCCAAGTGCGAGTCAGATGATAATTATAGATGATGATACGGGGCCCTTCGTGCGTGAGTCCGACTTTTACTCGGCCGGTTTTTAGATATGATTTTTAACAAGTGTACTAAGTAAAATCAAATAAAATCTGGAATTTTAAAGAGAAAAATGCAGATCGGAAGACGGGATTCGAACCTACGTCTTCCGACGATCGTGACAGGTCTTGTCATTAGCCATGACCCTTAGGCCTCGGAAGCACCCATCTGAGAATCGATGTTTTTTTTTATTTGATTGTAATTTACTTGATTTCAACATTATAACTTATTTTTTTCATTAGGAGACGGAGCGACATCTGAATAGCTTGATAAGCTTCATATGACCGGAAATTTAAAACAAGTCGGGCGTCTGATACGTATTGTCGAAAGACGCGGGTTCGAACCCCATATTCCGATCGAACGTATTTTTTTCTGTCTAAAATTGTAATTCTTTGAAACTGTTTTGTAGTTTCCTTGATTAAAATGCAGCTAGAACAGAAATTGTAAGCTTCCAGACAGTCTATAGATGTCCAGTTAGTCATAACTTTTTTGTGCGCTGATCGAATCGTGACTAATGGACGTCACGCCTCGCTGCAGATTTGGGATATTTTTGGCGTTTGACCTCCATCTGGGTTTCGATTTATTTTAAAATGCGTTTATTTCCGTAATCATATCCGCTTGTTTTACCCCAATTCTATCAGATTGATATTGTTATCAAAGGATGATCATGTACGGTGAGATGACATACCTAACTCATCTTTTCATATTTCAAAGTTTGTACTATCAATGTTAGAAGTTGAACTTTATGGTGCACCCATTTTACAGTATTTGATAAACTTCACTAATACATAATTCACGACCGTAATTAATTTACTTGCACTCATTAATGTCTCTATACACTACTTTTGCACACTATTGACGTAGGACTGAATAGTTAAAGATAACCAAATTGCATAGTCTATTTGCATACATTATATTTATCTCTTTCTGTCTTGTTCCTTAAAACAATGAATGGTTCTCAAAATATACATTTTACCTGGAGAACAAGAAAAATCACAAACTTTGTTACTGGCGGTGATCCTACACATTCATAGTACGAGTAGATACAACCCTGTGAGATGAAACTTGACGATCATTTGAGTGAAAAGCTAACTAAATAATGATTTAAATTTTTATGAGATAAAAAATGAGGAAAATAATGCTAGCGAGATGAAAAACTAAGATGTACGGACACACCCACAATTTCGGCTCAAAAACAAGCTAAATAAAAATGCCATATACCAACAGCTGTTCCGTTCTATTTGTGATAAATCAACACTCTCCATAATCCATGATCACTGACACGTCTTAGGGACATTCGGGCAACACTCTCTTTACATTAACTCTAGTGTATAATCCTACATTTGAAGTTACAGATCATCCAAGCAACATGCTCTAAGTATTAATGTCCTACAAAGCAATTTTAAAGAGAATAGTTGTCAGGCTATTTAATATATATCGCTCCGCAGGTCAAGCAAAAAGCAAGCAAAGCGTTACTGCTTTAAAAATTGTAGGTGAAAATGTCGATCATGCCTCTTTTTGTTCAGCGTTCGGAAAGCTAAAAAAGAGGTATTTTTGCTACAAAAAGTGCAATTTTTGACCCACGTCCGGAGTATGGTTGTTTGTGACCATTACTTGACAGCTATGTCTTTGACAGCATAATCATGCAATTTTAGGTTTTTTTTTATTTATTTATTTATACAACGCATTACATTACAAATTTCACAAGCTACTTTCTCGGTCGGCAGATGTTACTCTCATTTTCTTTTACTTACGTAAACCTTATACATAGTTATACAGATACCAACTTAAATATTTTGTTGATAATAAACTAGTGCTATAAATCAATTTCTAAACGACTATTTTAAAAACAATGTATCGATTATAGTAAATTTTAGTTAAGTACATTTACTAGACATAGACAATTCCATTTACATTAGTTGTAGACTTAAATTCTCTAAAAGGTCTTATGCTCAGTTGAGCGTTCGAATTGGGTATGGGCAAAAGTGGCAAAAATAACGTTTTAGAGTTTTACGAACGCTTTAACAAAAGAGCCATCAATGAAAACGCCACCAATGACCTCATGAGCTAAACGAACGCACTAAAAGTATACATATTAATGTCCTAGACATTAATACTTCGAGTATATTAAGATAGTTAAGAGAACTTATATTCCCTTTTCACTCTTATACAGTAATGCTTGCGCACTATTGCTTTGCGATAGAATTTCTGAGACTGCAGTAGTATCTACCAAGACAGCCTCTTGCACAAGGAATCTAGCATCTACTGTCAAGTAATACCGAGTAAAATAGTACTTCAGTCATATTGCGCGTAGAAGCTCTGACAACCTTGAGCGTCTAATAGTAGCTGGCGAAATTGAGGGTAAAAGACCAAGAGGACGCAGCCCTAAGCGATGGACGGATCAGGTATTTGAACAGCTGGAGATACCATCAGCACAGCTCTACATCAGGCCAACAAGAAAACTCGGCGGAGAGAAACAGTCAACAAACTGCAACAGAGGAGTCACGATCCTCAGTAATAAGGGAACGAGTAAGGAGGAGTATTATGGAATACTCCTTTACCTTTTTCATGATCCACAGACTCACAGTTATAATAAAAAAAAATTAAAGTCATTTTACGTGATACTGTCCGTAGCCGTAAACAAAGTCTCATTGATTTGTGGAACTAATAATTTGAAATAGTATTTTAATAGTACAGAATCTTATTTTTTCGCAATCTAAGTACGATTTCTGGACAATATTTAACTGGAGTGAGGCATCTTTAAGTGGGAGAGAAAACACAAATAACAAGTAAGTTGTTGCCGTTGTCTAGCATCGTAGTGTTGATGAGGCAGAGGTAAAACAGCTATTAAACAGAGTTAATGATGTACGTGGCATTTGGCAAGCAGCGTCTTTTGCCAAATTCTTTGAGGCAAGCCAAATAAGGAGGGCGTTATATATATTAACTGACTATATTGTCTATATACTGTCTATTATATATATACTGTATTTTTTGTGTATGTTAGCCGATTTCTCCCCCATTTAAGGACCGATTCAGATTTTTTTTTTGTCTAGTAGAATATATACTTCCGACTTAAATTTCATCAAATTTGGTCTTGTAGTTTTTGAGTTGCACTCCAATAACTGAATAGTGTTGTGCCTAGCTTGAAGATATCATCATTGACGTTAAACGAGTTGATCCCGTAAGTAGGAAGGGTCACTAAAATGGTAAAATTTCTTTACCACAAAATGGAACCGGCTTCAACACCAAAAAGTGCGAAATAAGTTGTTGATCGGATAAAATCGCCAAGTCAAGCTCCGCTGCGAGCGCTGTCCTAGGTTGTATAAGATTATCAAAGTTTCAAAAACACGTCCCTAAAGGTACATTACACGAATCAGACACGTATACAATCCGCTTCTAATCTGAAGTCAAACGATGAGTTTCAACACTTATAGCTTTTGTATGGGCTCTTTTAAAGAATCAATGAGGTTCAGTGACCTAAGATTATATCAAAGGTTAAGCTGCCTTTTGGAACTTGACAAAATTAAACTTTCAGTCTTCAGTCAAGAAGGCAGAAGGGTAAAATTCCTTTGACCGTTACCACGATGTTATCAAGTAAGTACCTCAATTAAGTATATTTAGGTATAACATCAAATGTCTTCGCAATTTAACTTTGTGGAGCTACGGGGTTCTACTACCAATACGATTCCTAAAAGCTGTGGACAAAACGTAAGGGCCCTTCAAGAGGGAGACCCCAGCTTTTAAGTTGTGACCGCTCTATGAATCATTTATCGCAAGGTTGAGGTAAATAAAATATGTTTCTTTCATAACAATCCCCATAAATAATCATAAGTATTAAATAATGTTAAAGCTGTGTATACACACGAACAATTCTTGTAAGCGGCGTACCAGCAGAGTTATTATGTATCTCAGTTTCTAGCAAATGTTGATAGAAATCTTGAAAAAAAATATTACTAAAAAACGGAACCGACTTCAATACCAAAACGTGTGTAACTTGTTGAAGTTGGTACCATGATAGTTCAAAAGTAGGTCCCTTTTTATCACAATGTTGTGTGCATGGTACATAATAGCCCTGCGGGATGCGAAGTAGCAACATTTCAAAAAGTAAATCTAAGTCATCTACATCACAGGCTGGAAGGTTCTGAAGTGGAGCCCATGGACCAGCAAGCGCAACGTAGGTCGTTCACATAATGATCACGTGTGGACAGACGACCTGATTATGGTCGCAGGACAATGTTGGATGCTACTTCCAAGTCTTGCTCCGGTGCACTTGGAAATCTATCGAGGAGGGTGTGTATGTATATGGAATATGGTTCAACAGTGAACGTCCTACGGCTGAGGAGACGATGATGATGATCTACATCATAGCTAAACTGGACACACAGCTGTTTTGATCAGCAACCCTACTTAGATAAATGAGAGTTAGAATGGCTATAACCATAGTTCTGGAATCAGACTACTAACAAAATGAAGAAGCAGGGTAAGTTAAGGCTGCAGAGGCATGGAACCAAGGCTCAAAAAACAAGCAGCCCGTAAAGCCACAGGAGGAATATGAGAGCGAGACTTAACGTATAGTGAAGGAGTCAGGTTAGCCCGAACAACTATTTTTGTAAGGTACTGGTACTGATAGCAGCTATATTTTGTTTAATTTATTTATTTGGTCTGCCAACATTAATTACATGTTTACTAGTCTAGAATCTTATGGTAGGAAAACTTAAGTTACATGTAACACCTGTTACAGGCAAACACAGCTATGCGAGGTTACAGGTCTCTGTCTTATGCAGACGGCATGTAGTTGCAGGCTGCAGCATTAGATTGATTTAAGCTGATATAATGATAAGCATGTCCTCATTGCGTAGTCCACTAAGTAATACATAACTGACTCCTGTTTTAGAGGGTGATATAACAACCCAAGACAACGAACTCTAGGATTATATAATTCAAACATAATCCTTTACATTTTTTTTTATAAGATTGATTAGAAAAACTAATAGGTCTGCGAACAGTAGTCGTCGCGAGCACATATTCTTATCAGCGGCAATTTTTCGCAGTACTTCACAGCCTATTCTCGCAGAAACCACTTGACAAATTACGCTCATAACTATGAAATTCCTCTTCATAGTCAGGTACCTAATGTGTGTAGCAAATTTTATCAAAGTTGTTTAATAAATAGCGCCGAAGCAAACATCACCCCCTTTTTAGGAAAATTAACTCAAAAGTCGCCGACGACTAAAAATTATATTAAATAGTAGAACATGCAGAACCAGTTTCGTCGAGATTGGTTGAAAATGGCGACAGTACAGAAAGACATCCGTAGTGAGCTGAACCAGCGTGACTACATCGAGACTATTATCAAGTTAGCTTCCCGCAAACTCGGTATTGAATATTGAAATAAACAACTCTTGTATTGAATATTGTTGCCACATCTGGGATGGATCCGCTAAGTACCTACCTACCTTAAGGGCGCTCTCGTCAGACTGCAACGTCGCGCTGTCCGAATTATTGGAGACATTGAGTCACTCAACACCTAGAACCCTTACTAATGCGTAGAACTATAGCTTCTCTTAGCGTTTTCTACCGTTTGTTTCATTCAATGTTCTGAAGACTTCTTTAATCTTCTTCCTTCCTCAGCATTCCGAACCCGAAAACCCGAAAATACAATTAACTTTTACGAAGACCTTTTTAGTCTCACCGGGACCTCTATAAAAATAACTCTTATAATTTATGGTACGGCATGATAATTTAAACGAAATCTCACCGAGTTGTGTTATCTGATAACCCTTTACCATCGTAGAGAGTTTTAAAAATGTAAGACTATGTATAACAAACTGTAAATGTATCCTTAAAGTAATGGTCCGAATTAGTTGCAGTTATTCTATTTGAAACATTGATACGATGTTATAAGAAAAACAATTTAATGACAATTCCGCTGGAAAAATCCTTATTATAGAGATGCAGTATGCACCGCCTTCTCTCCCGTCTTGTACGAGTATGTAGGATGTATACTGATACTTACATGTAGGTACAGAATAACCAACACGCATGTAAACCAAATAATAAAAACCTAAAAGCATTCAGCAGTGAAATTGTCGCTAAATGTTTCCTTTTAACACCATTTAATAAATGAAATTTATGACCATCATTTAATTTAAGAATGTTAAACAGCGTCACAGTTGCAAACCACATTTTATAAAACGTAAAATCTTAACTTTGCCTCCCATATACTTACTGCAAATGTCCATGTTTGTAAGAAAGAATCGCCATTTGTTTAAATCAAATATCGAGCTGGATCAAATTTACAGTCGGCGAAACAAAGACAATTTAACTTTTCCAGTTTATGGGAAAAAGGCCATATTTCAAATGTACCTATTAAAATCTATAATCAAGTCCCCACTGACATTAAAACAAGAAAAAGACCATATATTTTGTAATAAGATGAAACAATTCCTTTACCAAAAGGCATACTACACAGTTGAAGAATTTTATAACACTTTGTGAACTTTTATTTTTATTATTTTGTGGACATGTTATTTTTACTGACATTGTGTTTAAATCTATATACAATTCAATTGACTATGACTAATTCATTGATTTTATCTCACTTACTTTTTAATAACCATTGACTATTTTACTGAATTTGACATCTACAATGATGAGCAATGATGAACGTGAGCACATCTCGGCCAGTGCTACGCCCTAACAGGGTACATATATTTAGCTATAAGACCTATAACACCTGTCTGTAATAAATAATATATGTATGCATGAATAAATGAAATGAATTAATATGGTTCTATTTGGATTCTAGATAAAGTAATGTCTGTAAATTAATAAATTATCTTTGGTGGAGCTTTTCAACTTCCCAATATTGTTTTTTGATATGAAATATGTGTACATCTCAGATTAATTGCTTGAACACCAGCTAAAATGTTTTATCTCCTAGTGCAGTCCTTATTGCGTAGACATATCTGGATTTTTACAGCTTTGCGACCGTAGACCTAAGTAATTGATATACTCTCTAATTTGATACTTGACGCGTTCTTGAGAATGAGGGGTATTGACAGACCCGCAACGGATAACGAAGTGAACCAAAATCAAATTTCCTTTTTTCTTTTGAGGAACGACAAAAATATGAAAAAGAATTTGGATCCCACTCATTCGTGGGACACAAGAACAACGGTTACACCGTGCGAGGCGAGACGCACAAGGACCTGTGCGTGGCGAGACGCAACCGCGAGCGTCCTACTCTCTCCTTGAAAAAGACAACCGGATGTGGGATGTGGTTGACCCTATAGTCGGAAAGATCTGACTTTTTTACGTGAGTGAATCCCGTTTTTCATATTAACAATGGTTACAGCTGACCTAAGAGGTGTGTTGATGAAATGAAATTATCTAGACTCGAGTTTCCTGCAAAATACAGACATCCTATACTTGTGTTCGACATGCTTTTTACAAACATCTAATTCTGAAAAAATATGTGGACTTTCCCAATGTCTTTGTGACTCTTTGCGTGTCATCCTCCACTTCAAAACTTGCCCGTTGACCGACGGCAATGGAAACTATACCTACTGATATTTGCTGATCAGCTGATGTGTATTCAAGTATCTGTTTCTCCCGCTATCCAACAATGATGAGAGCCCTATTGACGCTAGCTGATTCGTTGATATTCCTTTAGGTGGAATAAGTCAATACATTCCACCTCTGGGATAGAGGTGGAATGTATTGACTTATTCCATCACTATATTCAGAGAATACAAGTGATTTCTATGATGGGGACCTTCAATAGAAATCATTTTGATCCTTGCAGCCACTTCTTTTGGGGATTCGGTTAAAGAAGGCAAATCTGCTAGTAGACTTTTTGAGGTGTAAGAAAGCAGCAAGAGACACGTTAATATTGGAGCTAGATTTGGAGCAAGTCTATTTAATACGATCTCTGAATTTTCATTTTTCCTCATTATTATTGTAGATAATTTAAAAGTTTCAATATGGTTCTTAACGTGTTTGTATAGTTAATTATTTAATGTTCAGAGTAGGGTTACGGCCATTGTATAAATCATTCTGATTTAGGATTTGGGTAACAATGCGTAGAAATTACGTATACATACTAAGCATTGCGTATATTAATGCTAGAGCTTACTTAGGCTACTAACAACCCAGTTTGAGGACAATTTTCATAGTTTTCATGAATAATCTTATCCTTTCTTGGGCATAAGTATTCTTTTTCTCTTTTTTTATTCTAAACTATCTGACCCGCCAGCGGCTTCACTCGCGTGGCCTCGCGGGATACGTTTAATTACAGTATTTTAACTATCCCACGGTAACTCTTTAATTTATAGGGATGAAAAGTATCTTATATGTTGACCAGGTATATAAGCTACCACCATAGAAAATTTCATTTGAATCGGTCCAGTCGTTTCGAAGATTAGCCCGTACCAACAGACAGCCAAAAAAAAACAAAAACATTGAAAAAAAAAAAACGATTTCACTCCTTTACATCCCCCCGACTCGGTTTTTAGCACTTTTTTGTACAGAAATTCGATTTCTACAGTTTTATTATATGATTATATGTAAAATATAGATGTATAGATACCATGAAACGTGGCCAAGTTTTACTGCCCTGATAAACTCTTCACATCAACATCCAATGGGTTCCATATTGCTACTTATTCATTACTTCTCTGTTATTTTACTTATTCCATGGTATACAGCTCGGTCTAGGTATTAAAAGGGGGCTGTTTCTCGCAAAATTAAGTATAATACAAGTTTATGATCCTCAAGAGATCATTATAGGTACTTTTGCAGCAATATATAATGTCTTCGACCTCCTGTGAGTGAAAGCACAGGCACACAAAAAAGTAGAAAAGCCATAGCCATAGCATTTAAACGAAATAAATGGTGGTAAAAGTAGGTCTATAAAGGAGAAGCTTATACGATATTGTGCCTCGGATGGCCGACTGAAAGATGTAAGTACCACTGACGATAATTTTTCAATAAGAGTTGGCAGGCGGACAGTCTTAAATGACAAAAGCATATCTCTAAATAATGTGAGGAAGATAATCATTTATTGCTCTGATCGCCATACCACAAAAGTATAGCAATAATAGAAGACGGTGATGGCTTGGATGGAACAGCTTGACCCAAGGATTAGAAAGGAAGTCGGTCCTCTTGGTCACTACTTAAAAAGTCTTCAATACGAACTCTTATCTATGTTATGACTTATTAAAAGATATTTTTTATGAACCTAAAAATACAGAAGATATGACGGAAAAGAGACCGCAAAATCTAAGCCATCTGTTTTATAAACGTAACGACTCATAAAACGAGCAGCGAGTTTTAATCACTCAATCACCATGCGGCATAACGAGCAAACGTGACAGGACCACCACTCTTAATTGCATACCATGATGCCATCCCTCGGGATAAGGAAGGACGGTGATGTCAGAGCCTGACGTCATCAAGACGGCTCCGCATCCTTCGGCATAGAATGCCCAATCGATTCGTGGTGGCAAACACATAGTCACACTTAACCAGCATTGTATATGCATTAGGAGATAAAGTTAGTGACGGACAGACGCTGGCGTGATTTAAACGTGCGATAAGAGATAAATTTGAAAAAAGTGACAATGAATGTGCATCATACTGTGAACAGAAATAGGTATCTGAGGTCGAATCTACCCATCCCTGTAGACAGAATGGTAAGTGTTTCTGATATATTATTTATTACTTGCTTTTATAACTAGAACTTTGGAAAAAATACAAAACAATATTCGAGATTAACCTTTGACGTTTAATTGGCCGGGCGTGATCAGCTGATACGGGCAGAATACATAATTAAATACAAAATAGCGCTGACGAAAAAAGAGCTTATTATCCTTTGTTGAGCACACAAAAGAGAACGGCAATAAAAAGCCTCAATGACACATAAAACTGATTAAAATGGAACCTTGAAGTGGAAAAAAATTAGAGATGCTTCAACACTTACGAAATTGGTCTCCCAGCACAGAACTGCACACTTTTTTAGCGTATTTCCGAACGAATATCTTTATTATCTCGACAAAACGGTGTTACGATTGAAATTTTGAATGTGGAACTGTGTTTTTTTGATAACGCGAGCGCGATTCGGATGTGTTTTTCGCGCTGGACACCGGCGTGCAAGGAGACTGCCGCAAACTCAACGAAAAATCAATAACTACCCCCCCGACTTGGCCGCATGCGGAACTCAGCACAAAACGTAACAACTGCTCACCCGTTTCCGTATTATGTAACGGAGAGTGAGCGAGACAGCCAAACATCCGTACGTTCTACTCCGAACAACCCTTGTGCCGGCCAATCAGAATAATCAAGATGGCTGATCAAGAAGTTCTGACGTTTGACGTTTACGCGCCAAATTTGACATCTCTGTGCGTGTTAATTCGTAGCCCAATATCCAAGTTTATTGATTCAAATGTCTTCATTTTGGTAGTAAACTTGAGAAATAATGTTTTCCGTGTACGATTCCAATTGATTCTACCGCAACCTTATTGTAATACCGTCAAAAAATATCGAAAACGTGTTGATTGGATAAAACAGCTGCGTAGATACTTGCGTCGATACTTCTAAGTTGGTCCCACAGATTATATAATAACAGTAATTAATGTTGAAATTGACAGGTTTTACAGGAGTTAAAAAAAGTTAAGGTACACAATTATTACAGCTGCGGTGAACGCCCTTTGTGATTTATTTGAATAGTTTCTTGTATTTAGTTTTGCGAATGGTTGGCGCAGTGCAGAGGTTTCTTTACCAAAGGCTGCATTGGTTCATTCTAGGTCAGGCAAAACTTGTGTACGTAAATCAAAGGGTAACTTAAGATATTTAAGACATAATAAATTCAAAGGCAGATTTATAATTCATGACCTTGGAAGCTTAATCTTTGGCTTGGCGCCTTCAGATTCTTGAATAGTTTCAAGAATCGGAATTTCGGAAGCGAATACATTATTTGACGTTGTTTAATTGTGTTTTTTTATTCTTTTAAATCATTGATGTTCTGGCGGTGGACCACTATCTCACTTGTTGACCAGAGGCCATAGCAATACATAAATAATTTCCGAAAAAGTATTCGTATTGTAAGCGTCAATACGTCACGCTTCGGCGTACAAACTATGAGGTGTCTGTGTCACAGTTGCCCTAGATACAAGACAGTTTGTACTGTTTCACATGAACGACACGTTACGTTACACTTACGCAGATATTCGTGCTAGACCCCCAGTATTGCTATGGACGCAAGACACAATGGCACAGATTACGTAATAGTGATGTGGGTCCTAAAATGGAAATCTTTTTTTCTCTGTACGAAGTGGAATATTGTTAAGGTCTATGAACATATTGTTCAATACTACACTATCAGATATCTCATTTGCAAAATATAATAATGATAGATGTTTAGTAAAAATATACATTATTTTTATAAACAGATAATATTCCTGTGGAAAATATGGCAAACAACAACAATAAACATTAAACTGTCTAAAAACAAAATTAGGCCAACTATTTACCTAGGTACAGGGATAATAATATTTTACCTTTGGAATCACGGAATATAAAAGATAAATAATGGATAGGCAAGGAATGGCTAAGCCACGTAATGTATCCACAGTTTAATCCATTACTCGTAGTTTAAACCATTCTTATTGATTATTTCGTAATATGAATGGCAGTTAATCTATTAATATAAGTTTAAACTATGTATGAGAAAGTATAATCGGTCGAGAGAGGTCAGTTAAACTGCCATGCAGAGTTTAAACCATAATAAAAACAAAATGGCTACTCTCCATCAGCTGTTTGGCATTCGGAACTTACTTAGACTTGAAAGCGGAATATTATATTTTAAGATAAAATACTTAAATTCTCTTTGAAGGATGTGTCAGTGTTGCTAACATTTAAAATAATTAAACTCAGTTAAGCTAATCGACCACACGTGATATGCCAATGAAATAAGGAAAAGGGTTTAATCAGTAGATTATTTTTCCTGTAGTTAAACTCTGAGATAATCGGCGATTGATATTACAGGACTAAGGCTGGAGTTCACCAACTAGAACTTAACCATTGATTACCTAACCGCCCCCTTAAACTTAAACAGTTGTTTAAACGTGTCGCGTTTTTTTGGTGTTCACCATCTTTTTAAAGCGAAGGTTCTAATCTAAGAACTAAGAATCTAAGAACTAATCAAGCGTTTTTGGACGAATGAGTCGTAAACGAATGAATGGTATAATACTATTTTGAAAAGATGGTAGCGTATCTTGTACCATTTACATTTACCCGAGCTACATTCAAATATGGTAAGGTAATATTAGCCGGTTACGGAACTAAATCAATGGTTACTGCTTGGTGAACAGCAAAATATTGCTAAACGGTCGTTTAAGTATTAAACGTCCGTTTACAGTTTAAACATGTGTTGGTGACCACGGGCCTAAGCCCGTTATATTGTTTTCCGTTTAAAATAGTGTTTCATTTGAAAACTATTCCAAACAGGTAAAGTTCCAAGAACGTTCTTTTGTGAAAGCATGTATCTGACTTTAATTATTATTAAAAATATTAGACAGGCAAGTTGACGGTGCGTACCACCAAATCTATCTAAACCAGTTATATTAGTAGGTACTCAGCCACGTGCCACTCACTCACCGTTACCGCAAGACATTTGTTTTTGAACATTATTCGGCCAGTAATTTGCACTTGAGTGCAATACCCTTCAAACATTCACACACTGATACTTGGGTGTTTACACACACATGATCGTCTAGCAGAATATTTTGGTACAGCAGTGGTACCTACCGATTAAGACAACAAGTTAATTAAGTTAGTTTAATAAAAAGCTCTCCTAGTATTTTTTAATTTATATAATCTCATTCGGTAATATTCTAATTGTGAAATGAAATACAGACTTATTGGCATATTTTATTTACATACTTCTTAAAGAAAATTAAAAAAATTAAATTAAAGTATTATACTCCTAACAAAACAATGCTTTAAAGCAATTTTTTAATTATTAAAGTACAATGTGTCCCGACCAAGGAGGTTTCAATTCAATTTAAGTACACATTATCTTTGGTGAGCGCGCAGCGCGCTGCGCGCGCTACGCGCTTGTTCGAGCCAATAGACCAAAAACAGACTTTTTCCACTGATATTAGCAAAATTGTGGTTACGCCGCACAAGCCATACAAACAAACAAGAAGAGGACTTTTTCCATTTTGGCGCTATATCGTACATACGATTTTGGGTAATATTTTGTTGGATAAAACTTTAGTAAGTAGCAAAAATGTCATGAGATTAAATAAAGTAGTGTATGCAACTGCATATAATTAGGTATTAAACACTCGTGTAATCTTACTTTGAAGCTCTCCTGACGCTCGTTTCTAAAAACTACACTCATGTGTTAATACCCTCTATTTTATGACAGTTGCATAAACTACTATTATTTAGTAATAGCATATTTTCACTAATTCTTTTTTTATTGTGTTAATTATTGTCAGAAGGTTCTTATGAAAAAGCTCAGCCTTTGGCCTCGCCGTAACCTCCCATGGTTATGGCGAGGCCGAAGGCTGTGCCTACTACGTGAACGTAGTCGCGGACAGTCGCTAGTCTAACATGTATACTATGAGCATCTGATCGCAAGCTTAGCGTCACCTGCATCTCCCACTCCCATATTCTGTAGACATTTTAGTGTTCTGTGTTCACTTCTGGTAAAGCTACCGTGAAGTTAAACTGCATATTTTACACTTGTGAAACTTTGACCGAGCATAAACATTTAACTGTATAAAGTAACTTGTTATAATGTTGTATTTAAGTACACAAGTTTTACATTAAGCAACCTAAGTTAAGTAGTTTTATATACATACCTACTTAAGTTATGTTTGCATATTGGTATAAGTTAGTTGTGTAACATTAACGTATTTACTTTATTAATAACATCCATGTATAGTATCAATTATATTGTGGTATTTGTTATTATTATAATAAATTCAAGTTAATATGGCCGAGTTTGTTTTGGCAATTATAACCAGCAAGACTATTATGTATCTCAGTTGCTAATCTTCAAAAATGGCGGCTCTATGTCAGTTTTGACAACTTCAGTAAGCAAAAATGTTAGTAACTTGATAACTGGAGCTGATAAGAGTGACATAGAGCCGCTATTGTTTTCGATTTCAATCAACATTTGTTCGCAGCAGAGATACTATCCGTACTAAACCCACTCTGAGGTAGATATGTAGATAAAATACAGTGTTGTAGTACCAAACTTGGGTCGATTCTACTATTTCAAAACTTTTAACAATCCACCCCGCTGCACCTGCAATTCGACGGTTTCCGTTCGATAATTACCCAAAAAGCCATTCTACTATTTCTGTAGACAAATTGGAACGTAACATCACGTAAACGTATCGTAAACGCTACTATATAATAGTTAAATATTAAACACTAATATGAGTTAACGACGTGTTTATGATCTATCGAGTTACCATAATATAAAATGTTATTTGATCGCTGGCGTCAATAGAAACGTAACTGCAGGTGCACTGTTTTTCAATAGCAGAATAAGAATGTGTGTAAATCAGTTACGGTTCAATTGCAGTTTGAACAAATTTAGTTAGTGGAAGCGGCCCCGAGGTCTTTCCATAAAATGCCTTTACCTTTAAATTTATATTGTGAGTGGGGATAGTATTTGCAGATGTTTGGACTTTATAACGATTTGATTGGCCATTTGACGCAGCTGATTGATTCTTATGAGTGCAGAAGTTACTAAGTCGCTGTGCTGGTCCCGAGTTCGATCCCCCGACAAGTCACTCATTTGTGAATATGAGCATGTCTGTTTGAGCTATTTCTGGGCGTGTATAAATATGTTTGTATATAAGTCATCAGGTTACCTTAGTACAAGCTCTGTCTAGTTTGGGACCTGAAGACTCCATGTGGGTGAGGACCCATATCTCCTCCGAAGCGGCTTGACCGATTCTTAAAAAGAATGTGTAAAAAAAAAAAAAAAAATTATTCAGGCGTTACTTTGCGGAAATCCATTATAAAAAAGGATATTAAAAAATATTTAGTGACACTTCCGCTGAAAAGAAAACAATGATTTTGGCCTATTTGGGGGCGTGCACCACCCTCCCTCCCGCATAAAATGCTAATAGGAAGAATACAAAATAAAAAACACAAGAAAACCCAAATAAACCAACACCGATTCGACACGTGTTTCGCCTCTACACGAGGCATCCTCAGGAGATGTTGACTCGTCGAGCGCTAGTCCGACAGTGAGAGAACAACTTTTTTTTTTTTTTTAGAACGGACTAATGCTGTTTGCCTCTACCGGCATTTACAGCGTCACCGGACGGTTGGCGAGCGCAGATGGCACTCAGCCAGATGCGGGCGCAGAGGGCGCACCGCCTAAGGCGAGCGTTGAAGACGCTTCGCCGCAAGGAGAGGAGTAGGCGACTTGCTCAAGGGCACCACTAGGGTACGGACCTCGGCTTGGGCCGTCGCCAGGAGAGAGGGGGGTAGGAGAGAATCGCCCCGGTACATAAGTGTACCGTTGAAAGTGGGCCCTATGAATTTTAACTCTACGACTATTTGGAGAGAATCTAACCAAGACATAACTTTTCAAGGGCGTACCCAGGTAGGGGCAGGGGGGGGCAGCTGCCCCCCCCTAGAAGATTAAATAAATGTAATTTTTTTTTGGCAAATAGAAATTAAAAACGTATTACCTACTCTGCGCAAAATGAAGTGTTGGAATCAAAATATCTTTTCAGCCAGATTTTTTTTCTATAGTTAAATATTCTACAATATTCGATATAGAGTCTATGTATAGTGAGTCGTGTCGGTCGTGCCGCAACGTATTTATTAGAATATTTTATATAGTGACTTTCAGCCGCCGTCAAACGAAACGCAAAATGTTTTGATCAAGTTTTGATACACTTTATTTATTTCTTTATTTCGTTTTTATTATTTTTTAGTGATAATGAAAGTGACAGTAACGATTCATAGTCGAGAATTTAATTTCTGGAATCTGATTTTGATTACGCGACAGAATAAATAAAAACTAAGTAAGGTTTTGATGCAAGTTTGGTTTTATTTATTATATTAATTTGTTTTCAATGCTAAAATAAAATAATATTCAATATGTTGCATATTATTTTAAGTAGCTTATATCTGTACAGATTTAGTTTAAGATTCTTAGTGTTTATAAAATAAAATAGTGAAAGTATCAAATTCAAATTTCATAGTATATTCAGTGTTTACAACTAAAAGATTTTTGCTGCGGTTTTATCTGTGCCGCGGCTCACTAGACAGACTCTAGTAATTCTAGTATACTGTTAGCGATGCAATATAATTTAAATCTCCCGCAAAACCGTCGCATCTCGTAGTTTCCGGTTCCGCCGAGACAATCAGAGAGCCATCTAGGATTAAAGCCGAATATAATTGGGAGAAAACAACATCTAGCGCCATCTAGTTTCGGACGGCAGTACTTTTTCCAGTAAAAAGAAATAGGATCAATTTATACGGTCAATAGCGACATCTTGTATTGAATAGCAATACCGCGAAGAACGTTCTAGCATGGACTATTCTGGAAAGAAAAGACAGTGATAGCAAGTATAAGACAAGGATGGAAATAGAGTCGAGTATTTTCTACATATTTCGGGAGCAAGAATATTTCAATATATAAGCGGAAGCGTGAGGCAGAGCACGTCAATTTAGTTCGAATACAATTCAGTTCGGAGTGTAATACGAGCGAATATTTCATACGACATAGTGTCTTATAGTTTCGTTGCGGCGACACGAGATTTACGTTTACTGTGCAACAACTGGAAATATTACTCCGTCAAATGGATATCAGGAAATTCTTTGAAAGAGGTGAGTCAAAACAAAACACTTAAGTAGGTACCTAATATGATTATTTGATTTAATGGGGGGCTTTGACTCTCTTGTAAGTGTATATCTTAAGCATTACTTACAATATTTAAATTTATTAATTACAAGACGTGGTTTTGTTATAATAGCTAAAATAACATTTGTGAATATTTTGTGATTAAAAAGTTAAAAAAAAAACATAAAAGAAAGATCCTTGCAATATTTTGGATTTATTAATAAGTCCATACCGACAACAAAGTCCCTTTTCTCTAACGTCACAACAAGTGTATTATTTCAAATTAGCTAGTTATGCTTATTTGGCGTTCAAACCATATATATTAGAATGTGAAACTTGATCTTTATTTTCGTCTTATACAACCCGCCTAAACACTGTAAGAGTATTTTTGTGTATCCATTTTTTAGGGAGGACACGCGAAAAAAGAAAAAAAGGTCGGGAAAGTTGCAGTGGAAGCGATGAAAATGACAACCATGATAAAACCACTCATGTAATGCCAAGATCATTGCATGCTAACATTGGACAAGCGTCAAATTCTCCTGTAGAACCTGTTAATATATCTGTTGCCGACTATTCTTCTCCATCGACATCCCAACAAACTTATGACGTCAACGTCGATCCTGAAATTATAGTGGACGATGGCTGTCATGAAAATGATCTGGGACGTTATGTTGGGTTGGCTACCCAGCTATTGACGGAAAAGAAGAGGGAGTTGTTACAAAATCCTTGGATCCCGCCCAGAAATTACGATTTTGAAAGTGATGCAAGCCAATTAAAAAGAAAATTTAACCATGCTTGGTTGGATCAATATTCACCATGGCTAGTATATTCCAAGCGACTAAAAGGTGCTCTTTGTAAGCATTGTGTTTTGTTCCCTCCGCCCATTAGCACTGTGAGAGGAATTTTGGGATCGTTTATGGTCAGGCCATATATAAAGTTCAAAAATATGCATGAAGACTGCCGAAAGCATGCAACGACCAACCTTCACCAAACGGCGACAAATGCTGCAAAAAATTTTCTTGACTCCTGTAGACATCCAACTGCAAAGTGGACACCAAAAAGAAATCGATGAAAACAGACAAATATTGTCATCAATTATTTCTTGTATAGTATTTTGCGGCACACATGATATGCCTCTTAGGGGCAAACAAGCAGATGAGGGTGTTTTATTAGATTTATTGAAGTTGAGAATCAATTCAGGGGACGACAGATTAAAGAGTCACCTGGAAAAGTGCCGTCGCAATGCAGTTTACACATCACCAAAAATACAAAACGAATTGATAAATTTATGTGGCGAAGTTATTAAGGAGAATATAATTAGTGAGGTTCAGAAGACCATGGCTTACGCAGTCTTAGCTGATGAAACAGCAGACATATCTGGGAAAGAACAGCTGTCAATAGGCGTGCGGTTCTACGACGAAACCAAAAGGAAAATCAGAGAAGAATTTGTAGGGTTCGTTGAACTAAAAGCACATAATGCTTCCGCAATTGCCGAAGCAATTGACAATTTTTTAATTAGTTCTAACCTCTCAACCGAAGATTGCGTAGGTTTTGGATTCGATGGCTGTTCTACAATGGCAGGGAAAGAGGGTGGCGTACAAGCCATTTTGAGAAAAAAATATCCTCGTGCTTTATATTTTCATTGCTCAAGTCACAAACTCAACCTTGTTGTGAATGATGCGAACGCAGTGCCAGAAATTAGAAATACTGTCGCCACTGTAAAGGATGTTATAACGTTTTTCAGGGAATCGACTACACGTCGAAACTACGCTCCAAACCTATCACGATTATGTGAGACGAGATGGTCAGAAAAATATAAATCAATCAGAAAGTTTTCTCAACATTTTTCAGAGCTTGTGAAATCTCTAGAAACGTTATCCGTAGAAGGAAATTATGCCACCAGAAAATCTGCATATCAGTTGCATTCAGCCGTTACAAAACCAGTGTTTATTGTTACTCTACAAACAATAGCCAAATATTCAGCAGTTTTAGAACCAGTAGTTAACGCACTGCAAGCTAAATCGATCGACATGATCTCGGTAGGGGAACACATCAAAAATATCAAGGACATTCTCAGAAATGACCGCGAGTTTCCTGATAGAATAAGTAATGAAATACTTCAAAAAGCACGAGCTGTTGCAATGGATTTGAACATAGAAATTTCGGTTCCACGTCTTGCTCATAAGCAAACACATAGAAGTAATCCGCCATCAGACAATGATAACGAATATTGGCGGCGTTCCCTGATAATCCCATACATTGATTCACTCATTTCATCACTGAATATTCGATTCTCCCAAGAAAATACTCCGGCGTTTGCTTTAAGCAGGCTACATCCCTTGTATATGACAAAAACCAGCATTACAGACCTACACAAAAACGCAGAATCATTCCAAGAATTTTATAACCTGAATATCACCGGAGAACTGAACCTTTGGCATAACTTATGGGTGACGAAGGCTTTATCAGATGATCAATTAAGGGACATAGAAGTAATTGATCTGTTCAACGAAGCCAACATTTTTTACCCTGCTGTCAGAAAGGCATTAATTATTTTAAGCACTATCCCATGCACCACGGCGACCGTAGAACGGTCCTTCAGTACGCTGCGAAGAGTTAAAACGTGGCTTAGAAGCACCATGGGTGAAGAAAGGCTTACGGGTTTATGTCTGATGAGCGTACATCGCAACTATTTAAAAGACAACAGTGAGTTTATTGAAAAGACTGTCATAGACAAATTTGCGGCAAATCCGAGAAGATTACTGTTAAATTAATATATACATATATAATATAATAATATATATTATACATAATGTATGGTATAATTATGTATAATATTTTGTTTTGTGTCATCATCAAAATTAATGAATAAAAGTCAATTTTCATGATTTTTTGTTTCAATATACCCGACAGACGATCTTTTCGAAACAGGTATAAGCAGCCCCCTGCCCCCTCCTAGCTGAAATCCTGGGTACGCCCTTGTAACTTTTGCCTCGAGCTCGCCGGCGAGCTCGGTGTTTGACTGTGTTTACCACTAAATCATAACCTTGTGTACCTCGCCTCCCCCCATTTCCGCGACATGGGTCCACACCGCGACCAGGATCGTTGTGCACTCATGACTGTACTTTGGGTGGGGCTACAATAAGAAACTTGAGTACCTCGCCCACAGCCGTTACCTGGGCCGGAGTCTACATCGAGGCCGGGGCCGCGGTGTAGACTCCTGCCCGTACCGTGTCTGGGACTACATAGAAAACCAGTGTTACCTCGTCCACAGCCATTTGCTGGGCCGGAGGATACATCGCGACCGGGGCCGCGGTGTATACTCCCACCCGCACCGTGGCTGGGACTACAATCGTGTGTGTGTGGATTACCTCGACTGCGACTGGGGCTGCAAAGAAGATCTCGGCCGGAGCCTACAATGCGATCGGGATCACAGCCCTGGTCGGGTCTACAACCATTACTTGGGACGACGCTAAAGCTGCCGAAGTAACGGCTGCGATGGGGTCGTCCGGGTCACCCAAAATATGCCTTGGACGGCGACGGGGGGGAAGGAAGTGAGGATCGGTTATGTCAGTGGAGTAGTTCGCCGCTTCGACCACGAGGGGATTCGAGTGGTGGGGAGCTTTGTCGAAGTGGCGGCGGGAGCAGTCTTTCATATACTGCGTAATAGAGGGGAGGGTGAAATCGCAGTGCAGTTCGGCATTCCGCAAGTACCACGGATCGCCCACTGCCCTGCGCATAAAGCGATTCTGAATCACTTGAAGTTTGTGGAGGTCGTGTTTCTGAGCATGGGCGAACGCTACAGATGCGTAAGTCATGATTGGGCGGATGCAAAGTTTGTAAAGAGTCGTCTTATTTCTAAGAGACATTTTACTGTTTTTGCCTATGAGGGGATTAAGACGACCCATAATGAAGGCCGCCCTATTGCGAACAATCTGGATGTGTTTCGCGAAAGTGAGTTGGCGATCAAGGGTGACGCCCAGGTATTTGGCAGATTTAGCCCAAGGGATGGGTTCGCCGAATAGGACTATGGGTGACGGCATGAGATTCCGCCGGGTCTCAGTGAAGTACATTGCTGCACTTTTGCTAGGATTTACTGCAATCCGCCATTTACGAAACCATGCACCGATTACGGTGATGGCTCGTTGGATGGCGCATCTCTGCCTGACCTTGAACCAGCCAGTAGAGTAGATTGCAGTATCATCCGCAAACTGAGCGATCTGAACATTAGGTTCAGATCGTGGGATGTCGCTGGTGTACAGCGAGAAGAGAATGGGTGAGAGTACAGAGCCCTGAGGGACACCTGCGTGAATGGGATGCGGGGAGGAGAGCGTTCCCTCGGTGCGATAGCTAAACGTTCGATCCCTGAGAAAGTCTTGTAAGATGAGTACAAGACGGTCTGGCACACCCAGTTGGTACAGCTTGAATATCAAGCCGTTGTGCCAGACTTTGTCGAACGCTTTCGCTACGTGGAGGAAGACAGCTATGGTCCCTTGGGGCTTTGGTTTCTTATTGAAACCGCCTAGGATGTGCTCCGTTACGCGGTGCACTTGTTGGACGCAAGAGTGTTTGGCTCTAAAACCAAATTGCTCATCGGGAAGGAGGTTATTGGACCTAACGTGGGACCAGAGTCGGTTCACAATGCGCCGCTCGTAAATCTTCCCCAGAGAGCTGAGGAGACTTATGGGACGGTAGCTGGAGGGCTCGGCTGCCGGTTTGCCTGGTTTGTGAATACCAATGACAATGGCATGCTTCCAAGTGTCTGGGAAGGAGCAGTTGCTCATAGCCGCATTGAAGATGCTAACTAAGAGATGGACTAGTGGGACTGAGAAGTGTTTAATCACCTTGTTGCTGATACCATCAGCACCAGGGGATTTACGGGTCTTGAGGCTCTTAATCAGAGACACTACCTCGGATGATTTTACAGGTGGGAGGAGTGGGAGGTCAGAGATGGACATAGAGCGTTCGACTTCAGATTCCACCGAATCGAGGTGTTTCTGGTCGACGTGATCTACATTTAGAGTACACTGAGCCTCAAGGCTATCAGCTAAACACTCGGCTTTGCAAGGCAAGGAACGCTATGGAGAGGGGAGGTGGCCTAATGAGTGGAGGCATTGTCTGTTGTCCGTCAGATTTCAGAGCTTGAGCCAACTGCCAGTATGCCTGGTGAGTTGGCTCAATCTCTGACAGTTTGTCGTCCCACCTTTGATCACGCAGCTCACTCATGCGTTTCCTTACAGCACGCTGTAAATAGCGCATGGTGGCTTTGTTGAAGCGGCGACCATCCGCCTCGATCGCAATTGACACGTCTTCTACTGTCTGTATGTCATCGGGGATTCTATCGAGAGCGGGTGAACTGATAGCTTGGAGGGATTCCCCCAGTTGCTTCCAGTTCACTACCGTTCTAGTGATAGGGGTTATGTCCGTCGGGTCGGGGCCTAATTTCAACAATACAGGGCGGTGGTCTGAAGTCAGTTCGTGTAACACTTCTATAGAGCGCAACCGGAGGGTTGAGAGAACAACGCAAAATCGCCCGCTTATATAGCAAGCAGACTCCGCCACCTTGTGACTCACTGCACGCGCGCCGGCCGCTGCTATATTGTTGTTGGTGACGTATTTTGGGAAAATATATGCAATAATGGAGATGAAACCATGTTGGTTTGGTCATTCAATAGTGTAAGATTATTATTATTATGTTTTATAATCTCTAATTGTTCCAACACACTTAACCGAAAGCTTTTTCACAAATGGTTTATTTGGGTTTTCTTGTGTTTTTTATTTTGTATTCTTCCTATAAGCATTTTATGCGGGAGGGAGGGTGGTGCACGCCCCCAAATAGGCCAAAATCATTGTTTTCTTTTCAGCGGAAGTGTCACTAAATATTTTTTAATATAGTTTTTTTTTTTTTAAATGCGTATATTCAATAGCTCAGAATAAATCGTAAAGCACTTTTCGTCATCATCATCACCCATCACCACTTGGGTGAAACCGCGGGCGCCGCTAGTTGTTATATATTATTATTGGCACCTAAGTCACCTAATAGCCATTTCATACCTAGTTAACTGTTCTGTGGTTTGAGTATAGGCAATGCGACGTTTGCCTAAATACACATTTAGGTTATATATTACCTGGTTAATGGTCATTGGTAGTAATTCGCTTGTTCAGAACACCAAACTAAACTAACGAACTAAAATCTATTTTTAGTTAATTATGGTAAATCTTATTATGTTTATGCTTAAGTCTAAATTCGTATAATGCTTGCAAGTGACAATTCTTAAATTTGCCTTTACTATATAATTGCGTATATGTTTAGTGCAAATTTAATGGTCATGTAAGTTCGTGCTCTCTAAACTAGTGTAAACTGATGTAAAACTACCCACATTTAAATAGAATAATCATATGTTTAGAATTATCGCGAGTTACGCGAATGTGGATTTTAGTATTAACGTAATAAGAACTACCATAACTTAGAGAATTTTAGTTTAGTGTACGCACAAGCGAATCGATACCAATGTCGCCTATTTCACAGGCTGGTTTGAATAGAGTAGGGATATGCTTCGTATCTTGTTCTCTCTGCTTCTGAACGATAAGCCAGACGCCGTCACCGTCGCTGCTGAAATATTTATGTACGCTGATGACGTGGCTGCGGTGGTCACGGCGACCTCGGTAGATCAACTTGAGCAGAAGTTGAATACTGTCGCTTCAGAGCTAGTGGTATGGTTTTAAATCAACAGCCTTGCCCTGAATCTCACATAGACGCATTTCATCCACTTTGACCTGTCAGGGCCATCTGCACCGCCCGTTGTAGTATTTGTGGACGGAGTTAATGTCTCGTAGTACAGTCCATCACTTTTCTAAGATTTGAGCTTGATAAAGGACTTAAATGGGAAAAATCTACATAAGTAGATAAATTATGTGGCAGGTTGGGTAGCGCATGTTTCTCTTTGAGCCGCGTCGCTTGAGTGGTTCCCCCCGATGTAGCGTGGTGCTGCTATTTTGCGACGGTGCGCTCATTGCTTCAGTACGGCGCGGCGCAGAGCTCTGGGGACGGAATGGCGAACGGCTGCGAGTGTTCAGAATGTAGAAACGCGACGTCAAAGGTCCCTCAGGAAAACTCTGCCCGTCCACTTTTTAAGAGGCTGGGTATTTTAGCGTTGCCTACACTGGTGATATTTCAAGTGGCACTTTATGTTAGGAACAACCTAGCATCTTATACAAAACACACTGACGTGCACTCGTATAGTAGGTACACGTATAATAGGAACAAACTAGTGGGGGGAACTGGAAAACAAACGAAGTCTAGTAAAGTTACTCATGTTAATGGGTCTGATGGTGTACAATAAGCTACCAGAGCATGTTAGCAATGCACTTACACAAAGCTGCTGCAAAATTGGTTTAAACGATGGCTTATCTAGCAGACAGTCTAAAATTTTAACGAATTTAACATGTTAATTGGATTTATTATACAATTATATTTTGTTGCCTTATTTAATGTGGTGCGTATATTGTAATTTTCAAATATATTCTTTAAGTTATTAAATATTTAGATATAAGATTTTGTTTGTACGAAAGTACACTACGACTTTTTATTAATAATTGTACAAGTGCATTAAGTAATATTAACATTTCTTTGAGCTGTAATTGCATTGTTACCAATAAATTCATTTATGATTTATATCCCTACTCTATTCAAACCAGCCTCTACTAGGATTTTAGTAGAGTAAGCTAAGCTTTACCTACCAGCTTTATATAATCACTGCTTGCGACCAGCCGTGCGATTCTGTAATGATTCGTCGATGTGCTGGTCGACGAGCTCACCGATGTCAAATACTTTAAGAGATATCGCCCTTGTACATAAGGTTGTTTTTCCAACGTTTCTTGCCATGTCGTCATTTGTTTCACGGATGTTGTCAAAGATGCAACGATGTTTGCTCTTAGAGAATCGCATGGCTGGGCGCCATGTGGCTATCACACTAAAATATTTTAATAATAGTACATTAGGCAACAAGTGCGCGAAGTAGTTGATTACAATCGAGGCGGGTTTTGTTTTGCACATACTAAATGGAGTAGAGATTGTAATAAACAACGCGCACGAGTTTCATACGACATTTTTCAACACACTTACTTGCTTGAAAAAACTTCAGTTCATATTTTTTTATTTATTAAAACAAGTATTGAAAGTTAAATTATAGGTTAACACTTTGATAATAAAAACATCATTATTTTGCTCTTTGGTGACTTGAGTAAATTTTGGAGATTGCGGATTGTTCTCGTAGGGAATAAGAAAAAGTGTTTCATCATTATTATAAGTAGCAGATACTAAATCGAAAAGAAAAAAATAATTAAATAAACTAAAGATTTTTTTGTTTTGGTTCTCAATTGATAACCTGGGTTATCCTGGCGCTTATGTTGGCTTTAATTTGTATAGATTCTTCTACATACGATTCTGCCACTGCATTGGAGCGCAACCCACTATGGCGCTTTAATGTAAGCAAATCAGCTCCTGAATCAGTCAATAATGTGGCTGACGTTCGCCTAAAGCTATGTTCTGGATCTGGTAAACCTAAAATCTTTGCGATTTCTTTCGGCATGGCACCAAATTTATTTACTCCAACTTGTACATTTACCTTTTTGATAGTTTTGAAAAAATCTGTCAATCTCTTTTTCTTTTTTTCGCCGAATGGCGAAAATAAACAAATAAACACAACCTGACAAGAACAAAAAAAACATTACACACATTTACACGAACACTCATAGACGTAAACTAATATTACCTGGATAAATAAGCACTGAATACTATTTCTTTCAACTGACCTTTGTTGCAAGATATTGGTTGGAGCTTCTTTGATGAATTTTTCGAAATCATATTTTGATGTCAACACCTTGAACTTTTGACTTCTAAATCCATTTATTTATTATTGAGCTTCAGATAATATTTCTGGTGGCGTAGATTGTATGATTGTATCATATTGTTGAGTTCGTATTCATCTTCATTGCTAGAAGCTGACATTTTTCACAATAAATATCCACTAATAGTGTAGAATTTATGTACAGAATAATAATAGCACTCTATCATTTACTAGTATTATAAAAGGTACATACCTACTTACAAAGATTAAAAGACACTTAGAAACTTATTAAACCATTTGTTGAATGGAAAGTGCCCAGAATGATGGCTGCATTTCCACGTTGAATAGCTAAGCAAATTTTTTTGTGCAAAATATGAACCAGCATTCTGGTCGCCTGACATATTAATAATTATCTATCAAAGTTTAACTTTCTGTTCTGCATTAAATCCAAGAGCAAAAGCAAAAAATGCAATTTTCTATTTTCCCGCATTTGCAAACATGCGCGCGCAGATAAACTGTGACCAACGACGTTGCGCCATACCGTAAAGAGCACGAAAGAATAGAGTTTTCGATTATTCAAACTATTTCTGTTAGCACACTTCACACTTCTCACGACGTGCGTATTAATCTTCCGAAATAAATATTGTGTATAATTTTGCTATTAAAATATTATTATTTTTAACTTTTTAATCTGATGCATAAGTACCTACATATAAAATCATATAACTGAATTATTTGCTAAAATGTTATTGTTTTGTATTGTATTTTCACGAATATAGTTTTATTATTTGCAAAAAGTTTTTTAAATTTAAGGGTAGAACTTTTTGCTCGCTTTTAAAATCTTAAATTTCATTTTCGCACTCGTGCGGGAATGAAATATAAAAAGCGCGCGTTCGAAATTCGCTGCATTTTGATTCTAATTACCGTTCAATAAGAGTCCCCTTTCTTTCTTTAAAGTATTATGTAGGTATCATACTAATTCAAGGACTATAATCTTCTATCAGGAAAATGTTACAGGATTTTTTTATCAGGAAATCTTTTAACAGGACTTTGAAAGGCATAATAGTTTAGTTTTAATAGTAATTTTAAACTTATTAATAGGCAAATCTCAGATAACATTGGGAACTTTATTATAGAATCGTATATACATTGTCCCATAAAAGAATGACTTATTCTGTGGAGACGCGTTACATGTACGGATAGCTTGTGCTTATTTCGCGTGTTGATGGAATGAGCATCACTCCTTTTATCAAAACTGCTAATGTTTTTCTTTACATACATTAGATTTTCATAGATAAACTGAGAGACAACAGTTAGAATGTTTATGTTTAATTATTTTAAACTTCAGTATAGGGGAAACTCTGGGAGCTAAACTGTAGATCGCTTGTATAGCCCTTTTTTGCAGTATAAAAATGGAATTAATATCTGCAGAATATACCCAGAGCAGTATGCCATAAGTCATAACGCTATGGAAATAACTAAAATAAACTATTATAGCTGTGTCTACCTACATCAGTTAATAGTCTAATTTTTTTAACAGCATAAGCCGCTGAACTGAGCCTACTAGACAATTTTTTTATGTGGGGATTGCAATTTAGCGTCTATAGTAATTCCTAAAAAGACCGTTGACTCCACAAGGTCCAACCCTGTTCCATTCAATTGTATATTGGATTCTACTTGTCTCACATTTGGTGTCGAGAACTTTATACAATTAGGTTTCTTCTCATTGAGGAGAAGATTATTTGTATTGAACCAATTCACAACTTTAGCTAATGCATTGTTAACATCGTCATAGTTTAATAACTGCCTTTTAATTTTAAATAACAGTGAAGTGTCATCTGCAAACAATACAATCTCGTGATTCTTCTCTACATAATAAGGTAAGTCATTAATATAGATTAAAAACAAGAACGGCCCTAGTATTGAACCTTGTGGAACGCCCATTGAGATTATAGAGCCAGGCGATTTTTTACCATTTATGTCAACCCTTTGAATTCTATCATTTAAATATGAAGTCAAAAGGTTGAGAGCCATGTTCCTAATACCGTAGTGTTGTAATTTCCTGACATGTATATCATGTCGGACGCAGTCAAATGCCTTAGATAAGTCACAAAAAACACCTAAGGTATCTTGAGAGTTCTCCCAGGCATCAAACACATCTTTTATAAGTTCTATACCTGCGTCTAGAGTAGAGCGATTCCTTGTGAACCCAAATTGATTCTTATGGAAAATTTTGTTTGCACTAAAATGAGTTTCTAATTGATGTAATATAATTTTTTCGAAAATCTTACTTAGCGTTGGTAGTACAGAAATAGACCGAAAATTTGTTGGATCAGTAGTACTACCAGATTTAAATAAAGGAACCACTTTACTGTGCTTCATTAGGTCAGGAAATACACCACTTGCAACACAACTATTAAACACAGCTGCTAGATTGGGTGCAATGACATCTATAATTGAAGAAACGGTCTTCACAGAAAGACCCCATAGGCCTGCCGTTTTTTTTGCATCTAGACTTTTGAAACTGCTTACAATATCTTTGCAATTAACTATTGAAAATTTAAAAGTTGCGTCACATTCAGTTACACTTTGTTTAAGTAAGATCTCAGCAGCGACGGAGGAAGATTTTAGAGGTTTGGTTGTTAAAGAAGGAATATTAGTGAAGAAATTCTCAAACTCGGCCGCTACCTCCAAATCTGCTCTTACATCTTTATTATTAATTTTTAAATGAAAGTCTCGATACGCACTGTATTCCTACCAGTTTCACTGTTTATAATGTTCCACGTCATTTTTATTTTATTAACAGAATTTTTGATCTTATTTCTTAAAAAATTGATTTAGCTGAGGAACAGGCTCGTTTAAATAACTTAGAATAACGTTTGACATATTTCAAAAATACAGGATTATGATTATACGATTTTTCATGGTACAATTCATATAACTTTGCCTAATTTTATAAATTCCTGGAGTTGCCCATTCACTAAACCTAGCACGATTACCAACAGATATTGTTTTTGGTACAAACACTTTGCCAAATTCATCACTGATAAGAACACTGAGTTATATGATATATTTGGGTCATTGTGACTGAGCATATAATACTAGTTGAAAAAGTAAAAGATGAATATGTCATCATATTGGAATAATATGTCAACAGGGCACAACCATGCATGGATGTTCCAGCTTCTCACTTACCTACAGTTGGTTGCTGCAGATCAAACCTGTGTAGGTATATGGGTGTCTAAGATCCTACCTATCCTACCTATCCTGAGGCCACCTAAAGTGTGATTGAAGCGGCCAAAGTACCTACTTTGACTCATGTAGAAGAAGAGTATCTGTTTATGAAGACATTGATACCTAATAGAATTACAATATTTACTTTATTTGTGTACATATTTTTCACTTTAATATTTAGTATGGTTACTAATTTTGAGACCATAGTGTTTATAATAATAAACAATTATTATACAATATAGTGTATTTTGTTTCTGTTATTTAACATATAATTTGTTTTGGCTAAGCTCACCACTATAAATACTTATTATAGGCACCTAGCTTGGGCATTTGAGGCCTAACTTACGGGTATTTTTTTTAATCTTTATTTGTTTCGAGGCTTTTGTACAATTAGCACATGTCAGCCCCATAACTTAAGGGTATCACTACAGTTCCCTGTTTATATTTCATATTCAAACTGGCTAAAACTTGTAATTAGGTTTAAAGTATCTAGATAGATGAAGCAAATAATCATTGTGCGTAAACTTCCGTTGCTCCTAAAAAGATTAATAAGATCTTAAATGTTAAGTTAACTATACTTATTAATATTATTAATTAATTATGAACTAATTAAGATGAGAACTGGGTTTTCTAAACTTCATAAATGAGTAAACACAAGAAAACAGCCATGTCTTTATTTATTTATTTCAAACTGAACCAAAAGAACCTAAGTAAGTAATTAATTATTTCTCAACTAAGTCTACTTGTAGGCATAAACACATCTCCCAATGTCACTGGAACTTTTAACACATTTACAGAATTGGAATTGGGCTCTCCTATAATCTGTCTCAATGATTATTGAGTCAGGTTCGATAAATATTAATACAGTGCAGCAGCAGTAGGTATATAACACATTAATTCATCCTGTATGACAGCAACAATTACTGTATGAATGTGTTCAATTGTTTTCTACCACTTTCTTCTTCACAAAATGGTATCTATCTCCAAATTTCTTGTCATAGCGAAGTAGCCCAAGTCTTAGTCAAACCTTCTATTATTTAATTGTCCCATAGTCTTTTTAAAAGTAATTATTTATAGATAGCTGCATAATACCATACAGATTCTAGTATCACATTGTATCTGAAATCAAAATAATGTTTTATAGGTACCTACATGGTATGGAATTATTGTTAGTAAGTCACTAATCTTGTAAGAAAAATGTTGTTATCATTGAGCTTGGTTCGATGAATACGAGTATGAATACACAGTGAGTGCAGCAGCAACTCATTACACAAAAATTCATCAAGTAAGACAGCAGCAACTCTAGTAATGTGTTGCATTGCTGTCTAGCACTTTCTTCTTCAATAAATGGAAATGGTGTTTCTTCCAATTTCTTGTCAAAGCGAAGTAGCTAAGTAGCTATCCTAATATCTAGTCCTAGTCTTTTTGCAGTATTGGTTTATAGAAAGCTGCGAAATACCATACAGATTACTAGTATCACATTGTATCTTTATAAATGGTATGGAGCTTTTGTAAGTAGGTAAGGATGTAAGAAACGTTTTGTTGGTATACCTACATACATAATGCACAGTGTAGATATCCATTTCTCTGATTTTTACTCGGATGAAAGCAATACCTAATAGATCTTGAGTGGATAAGTAAAATACACCTACTAACAACTTTAGACATTGTTGAATGAAATGAAAACCACAGAATTTACCCTATTTACATACCTTATTTACCTCGGGGCTGCTCAGTTCGTCTTTTAAGAAATTTACAATCTTTCTGGCGTGTGGTTATGTCTATAAATTTTGTAAGAAAACTCCTCTTCGTCAAGTTCCTTTCTCAACACCAAAATATGCATCAATGTTATGCTAATCCGGGCGGGAGATATATCACGTCACGTCGCAGTAAAATAATTGTAATGTCTTCGTTTCTTTCCTTATTTATAAATTATATATATATATTCAAGCCAGTAAACAATTTAGAGCAATACAATGCAACACGAAATGAAATACACAAACATAACCTCAACTCAACGTCCTCAACTCTCGCAGTCAATTTTACGTCAAAGTCGAAACGGCGGTAAAAAACCACAGTTTAAACTAGGCCGGGGCCTGGTTTGGCGATGTTGCTATAGAAAAGTCTCGTTTATGAAATAAACCTGTGACGCTAATAACGTTTTCGGGTTTATTGTCGAGTTTATCGCTAGAGTTGGTTTAAACCTGCAACCATAATAAGGCGGCAATGTTTCCCTTTACATACATTTGATTTTGATTTTCATAGATAAACTGAGAAACAACAGAATGTGTATGTCTTTAAAATTCTGGGATACTCTGGGAGCTAAACTGTAGATCGCTCGTATAGCCCTTTTTTCCAGTATAAAAATAGAATTAATATCTGCAGCACATCCCCAGAGCAGTATGCCATAAGTCATAACGCTATGCAAATAACTAAAATAAACAATTCTAGCTGCGTCTACATCAGTTAATAGTCTAATTTTTTAAACAGCCGCTGAACTGAGTCTACTAGACATTTTTTTATTGTGGGGTTGCAATTTAGCGTCTATAGTAATTCCTAAAAAGACCGTTGCACTTGGTGCATTCCACAAGGTCCAACCCTGTTCCATTCAATTGTATATTGGATTCCACTTGTCTCACATTTGGTGTCGAGAACTTTATACACTAAGTATTCTTCTCATTGAGGAGAAGATTATTTGTATTGATTGTATTGAACCAATTCACAACTTTAGCTAATGCATTATTGACATCGTCATAGTTTAATAACTGCCTTTTAATTTCAAATGCTCGTAACAATGAAGTGTCATCTGCAAACAATAAGTACGATTTCGTGATTCTTCTCTACATAATAAGGTAAGTCATTAATATAGATTAAAAACAAGAACGGCCCTAGTATTGAACCTTGTAGAACGCCCATTGAGATTATAGAGCCGGGCGATTTTTTACCATTTATGTCAACCCTTTGAATTCTATCGTTTAAATATGAAGTCAAAAGGTTGATGTTATATAATAGTTAGTAGATGGTTTTTAACATAAATGGTACCTACCTTATAATTTTTTTTTGTAGACAGTCATGCATACGTCGATCTTGAAGATAACCATACGCCTCAGGAGCGCATCAACTCGTTCAACTCGTCATAACTCCAAAACAATAATACTTACCGCACAAAAACAGCTGTTCCTCGACGTGGTTGACCGACGACTGAGTTGGCTGAGAAGCACAGATATACACGGATTTCGTATTAAAAGATATAGTTTTATTTAATTCGTGCGGGCGTCTCTGAGGCATAGGTTATCTTTCTAGGGTAAAAGATGTTGATGTGACTCGTTTGAGTATCCAGCCTTCAAGCAGACGTACAAATATTAAAATATAATGTTAACATTCAATTTATTTCTTGTCATATTTCATCATCATCATCATTATCAGCCGGAAGACGTCCACTACCGAACATATGCCTCCCCCATAGAACGCCACTTGGACCGGCTACTTGCTTCTTACATCCAGCGATTCCCCGCGGTTATGACGAGGTCGTCGGTCCACCTAGCTGCGGGGGGCCGGCCTACATACCTATTCTGTAAACTATTTTGATTCGATTGCGATGCTACAGTGGCGTGCGTAAGTAGTCCGTTCCTTAAAGTGTTATGGTGACCACACACTGTAGAGTAAAGATTTCATTCGGCTTAGCCAGAAATTCTGTTCGTAGTAGTAGTGCGCACGCATAATTCAATTTCGGTTTGAAGGCACATTTTGAATTATTGGACGAATACGGAACTTGTGTTTGTAGTTACCACCAGTGACACTTCTTTGGCCTCGAAGTAGTAGTGCGCACTGTGCACGTATATTGTAATTAGGGATGCATTGTACTTATTAGGTACCTACATTAAATGATTTCCGAATAATAACCCGTTTTGTAGGGTACCGTCGCAATGCCAGTTACTTTGAATCGAAGTAGTAGTGTGCACTGTGCACGTACCTATATTTTGTTAAGGCTTGAAGGCATCGTATTAAATTAAATTAATTTAGAATTTCGAATTTCATTACTGTCACACATTACACATTACAAAAAGGTAAATACAGAAATTGATTAGCACTAGGTCATTATTAAATTTTTTTACACAAAGGAAAATAAATCTCGCAAAACCCACACTAAGAATCAATCTTGTATTGTGGGCGCCTGCTTCCTTCAAGGTCACAATATTAACAATTATAATATAAATATCTTATAAATATTACCAAATAGTAAGTCGTTTTGTTGGGTAGGTACCACAACGCAATGTCAGTTACTTTAAATCAGAGTAGTAGTGTGCACTATGTTCCTACACATAATTGAACTTGAATGTATTGAAACAATATTACTTATTTATAATTCAACAACTCGTTTTGGTGGGTACCACCACAGTACGAGATATTCTACCTATGAGTAGTAGTGTGCTGTTAACATTTTGATTACGCTTCCAGCGAATTAAATTATTTCAAAATGAGTAACTCGTCTTGGTATGTATCACCGCAATGCCAAATACTACGCCACGGCGCTGTAGTGTGCACGCATATTTCTGTATGCAAGTTTACAGAATCATAAAATTCCGTATCAAAATCAATAATATTGATTGACCCAGGACGAAATTTAAAATTTCGTTCGTTGGCAAAATTCGCAAGCCGTAGCAGAGCCATACAGTATGTAGGTACCTAAGTACAGTAGGTACGCAGCGATGCGATTGCTAAACAACTGCGATTGAGAACTAGATCTAACAGACACCGAATTTGACATTAAACGCAGTTCAATCGCAGAAGCATCGCTGTAGTGTGGCGATCGCTCAATAGCTAAGGGAATAGGTCAAAATAGAGCTATTTAAAGCGTTTTGCCTGGGTATGTAATATGTACATACCGGTAGTCTATGGTTCAACTATGCCAAAAGCTAGTGAGACGGACTTAGCGTCCAATACAACAATGTGTTTAGGATGCTGTTGGGACTTCCCTGGTTCTGCAGTGCCTCGGAAATGTTCGCTCAGTACCGAACTGATGGCTTTCACGCCATTATTCGTAAAAAAGAAGCAGCATTGAGAAGCAGAATCGGGGTAGGTAGGGGTAGGCCTATTCTACAAATGATAGCAGAAAGCTTATCTTCGCCTTTTATCAAGCATTTTGTTAAATTGATGGTCAAATAATATACATAGGCATTGAGGATATATTGCGTACTTACTGATGTTTGTTATTTGACTGTCAATATATATTTTTGAATGTAATTTTTGTTTACTAACATTATATTTTAAGTACCTACGCTAAGTTACTAAAAACATGGATAATTGATAATAGGTAGTATAATAGATATCTATAGGATAGGTAGGATAATAGGTATCTGAAAATAAATAATTTGAATTTTGTAATATAACTGATAGATAGATCTGCAATGACACAATACAATACAAAAATTCTTTATTGATAACCAATCATAAAAGATAAACATAATACAATCAAAAGCGCTACAGTAGATTGGACAATTGGCGGCCTTATCGCTATTGCAATCTCTTACAGGTAACCTTGCATGGAGAGGATTCTTAATAATAATGCGGTAGTAGATGCTAAAATAAACATTTTTATCTAGGAATGAAGTGCTAATAGATAATTAAAATATATAAATATAAATAAAATTAAATAATTATAAACTAATACATACTTACTATTAAAATATAAACATAAATACAATATTTTAATACATAATAATCATTTAAAGTAAAATATAATTCAGTAGTTATTTGATAAATATTGCTTCTTCACCATATCTTTGAAAGACGAAATTGACTTTGCTTGCCTTATACTGACAGGAAGCTCATTCCATAGGTGGACATCATGTTTAGTAAATGACTTACTATAATACATTGATGACGCCACAGGTGTAATCAATTGCAATGTGTTAGTGGAACGAAGGGAGAGGGTATGTGTAAGATGAAGGAACTGAAAACGCTCCTTGAGGTAATGAGGAGTAGTGGGGATGAATAAAATACTGTATAGAAAAGAAAGCACATGAGCATCTCGGCGACGTCGAATTGGTAACCATTCGAGCATATTGCGATATTCACTGACATGGTCATACTTACGCAAACCAAATACAAACCGAATGCAAAATTTTTGTATACGCTCGAGTTTATTTAACTGCTCCTCAGTTAGGTGCAAATAGCATGCGTCAGCATAATCAAGTATAGGAAGTAATAGAGATTCTGCTAGAGTAATTTTGGTAGATTGCGGGAGAAAGTTACGTAACCTCCTAAGGGATCCACCTGTTGCAAATATTTTTCGGCTGATTTCAGTAAGTTGAGGCCCCATGACAATTGTTGGTCAAAAATGATACCCAAATTTTTAACTGTTTCTTGAAAAGGAATGTTTGTATGGTTGAAGATAACCTGAGGAAGATGGAACCAGTCAATTTTGGATATCATCCTAGAGCTGCCGATAACGCCGATTTTCAACGGATTTACGCTGAGGCCAAACGATTTACTACAATTTGAAATATGCCTTAAGTCAGCGTTAATCCGATTAATAGCAAGATGCAGGTCATCTAAAGGAGCCTGGGTGTATATTTGTAGGTCATCTGCATAGAGATGATAGGAAGAAGATAACTGACTTGAAATAGAATTGATAAAAACAGCAAAAAGTAAGGGGGATAAAACGCCGCCCTGAGGAACACCAGCTGACGTATTACACCAAGATGAAAGAGCATCATCAATACGGACACGTTGCCGGCGGCCATACAGGTAACTATGAAACCAGAGAACAGCTGTTGGAGATACTTTAAGAGTGCGAAGAATTGCAAGTAAGACGTCAAAATCAACATTATTAAAGCGTTACTAAAGTCTAGTAATGAAAGTACAGTCAATTGCCCGTTACTCATACCATACCGGATATCATCCGTAATTTTAACCAAGGCAGATACAGTACTATGACCAGGTCGAAAACCAGATTGAAAGGGATTAAGAAGATAATTTCTGTTAAAGAAAGAGGAAAGTTGGTGATGAACAAGACGCTCAAATACCTTTGAAAGAAAAGGGAGAATGGATATAAGACGAAATTCAGAAAATTCAATGACACTATAAATACCGACTTTTATTTTACTTTAGATGTTTTCCATTATGAAAATTAATAACAAACATCGCTCAAGGCATGCTTAATTAAATAGGTACATCATTCAATTTAGTACCTGTGAGGTTAGTAATTTTAAATCTGGCTCGCTAACACCCCCTTAGTATTTTAAATGGCCACCCGAAATATATTGATCCAGTTTGACACTGCTGGTGTAGAGGTTCAGATAGTAGCTGATAAAGGATGTTTCTGAAAATACCTATTTGTTTTGATCAATCTTTAGTATTCATGAAAACTACCAACATTATTATCCATTAGATACCATGTCAAGGTTTGGAACGTGGTTCACCTGCCGAGCATCGGCATTTCTACATTAAACGTCCTATACGAGCGAGCGGGGGGCGCTCGACCGAGATGTGAACGTATCTATCGGCTCCGTGTTAAATAATCTTTTAAAATTCAATTAACAAGTTTTATGCGATAAAATAGCTTAATGTGTAGTTAACTCTCCATGATTTATAAGCAGTGTCATTATCAAGGCAAAATAGAGGATGTGCATTAAGAAAATTGTGAATATATGTTCCAAAGTATATCACGTACTAATCGTCGTTATATTACATCCTTACTGTTTATCAACGCTTTTTAGCCTATAATAATCTCACCAGTGCTATAAAAGTGTAAAATGTATTAGTGCAAATAGTGTTAATTTTAAATAATTGCAAATAACGAACCGTTAAATGAATCGCGCGTCATTCTAATCAACTTGACCTTTGGACTCTCAACGACTCCGATGCATTGGCAACAAACATCACAACCAATCACAATACAGTACTACCTTACGGCACACGAGAGGTATTCGTAATTTTGACCTACAGTTAAAAGACATTGTGGTCGAACGGCTAGAACGGCCGGGAAGTAATACGGAGACCTGAGGTTCAAGCCCCAGTATACAACTTCACTTTATGCGATCACTTTTTCAGTGTTTCCTTTGTTGTTTCATTAGTTTGTTAATATAACTATTTTATTTTACTTTTCACACAAAGACCATGGCAAATTACTCTGTGAGCAACATTACATTCAGAAGACCGCAGAGAACAAGTTCATTAAATGATATATCAACAGCTACCAATTCTACACTGTTTGAAACAACTGCGATGAGTCTACCAAACTCATCGGTGGACGATAGCCAGAACTCGAAAGATCTCCTAGACACTATAAGAAAATTACAGGAAAATTTAGAATCAGCAAATAATGAAATAGAAAATTTAAGTTTAGAGAACTCAAGACTTACTCATGAATTGAAAAAGTCGCAAAAAATCATAGAACTGTTTAAGAGTGTAGGGACATCCGAGGCAATATATTGTAGTCAAACGTTGTTAATTAAGAAACTAAATACTAAAGGAGGGTTGGCATTAGAATAGCCCAACACGAATTTGGTGATTTTAAGAGTTGGATCTTATAGATAATAATTTTCTCTACGCTTTGGTATCAATTTTAGAGCGAGGAAATGTCTAGTTTTCTAGAAAAACTAATTTCAATTTCAGATTTTTGATTCGACGATTCTCTATAAATGCGTGTAACGAAACGACTTGGTGCAATGAAAATGGTATTAAAATAAATATTTTAATTATTTGAACTATTATTTTATTGCTAATTTAATTTACAATACTTAATTACATAGTTTATAATACTTGACATCGATTTTATTAAATTAGCTTCTGTTGCAAATACTTTTTTTAAAGAATGGAACGTATGACCGCCATTTTATTTTCCATAGACGATCGACTACGCCGCCCGCGCCGCGCATTCCGTTCCTCTTCGAGTTACGTGAATGTGCTCTGTTCGCTCTCCGTGTTTTTCATTGTTTTGGCGTGGTATTTTGTGTTAATTTTTCGACGACTTTTGCCTGCTCTCTGGACTCCGATTTCTTCTTCAACTACGACTTTTGCCTGCTTTCTGGACTCCGATTTCTGTTGAACCACGACTCTTGCCTGCTTTCTGGACTCCGATTTCTGCTTGAACCACGACTTTTGCCTGCTTACTGGACTCCGATTTCTGCACGATTGATCTGCCTAGCGACATGGCTAATATTCCATCAGCAGATGAACCAACGGCTTCCACAAGCCGTGAAGATGCAGTACCAGTAGCTTCTACCAGTAGAGGTGAGTTAACTATTCATTTATTGTAATCTAAATTATTTCGCTTGATAAACCACAAAATATGTTAATCAAATGCTTGTTTTTCATTTTAGATGATTTTGAAGAAGAACCCGCATTTAAAAGGCGGAAATACGTGGGTGAAGTTTTACAAACGTGGAATATTGTAAAGCTGGCGCGTATGTTAAGTACACATGAACAAGGACTGGTTTTTGCCGAAGAGCAAGGCTTAATCTTGAAAACTAAGAAGTGTAGAATACACAAAAATCCCATGAAACTTGTTTTCAAGAACGACAAAACTATGGGCACATTTGTGTGCAGCAAGGGTTCCTGTCATAATAAAACTAGAGTATCTAGAGCCCAAGGAACATGGTTTGAGAACGTAAAACTAAAATTGGGACACATTTATTATTTAATGTACTGTTTTGCATACAACTACTCGCATGACATGGTAATACACGAAGATATATTTAGAGAAGAACATTGTTTGTCCCGGCCAACCATAAGCGATTGGTATAACTACTGCCGGGAAGTTGTGGTAATTTACCAACTGGAGAAACAAGAAGTCCGGGGCAAAATAGGAGGCCCTGGAAAAATTGTGCAAGTAGACGAAAGCAAATTTGGGAAGAGGAAATTTAATAAAGGTATTTATATAAGGCATTAATCAATTTCATTATTTTATACTTGTATTTTCAATTTAATAACTGTTTTTTAATTTTTTTCAGGGAGACACATTGAGGGACATTGGGTCCTTGGCCTCATAGAAGATGGTTCAGAGGACTTGCGGTTGGAGGTGTGCCCGGACAACATTAGGTCTGCAGAGGTGCTAATTCCCCTAATTCAAAAACATGTAGAGCCGGGCACAACCATCCATACTGACTGCTGGAGGGCTTATGATTGCCTAAGCCAACATGGATATATTCATAAAAAAGTCAACCACAGTGACCCTGACAGTCCATTTATAGCCGAGGATGGGACACATACTCAACGAATTGAGTCTCAATGGCGGGTGGTTAAAAGATTCTTCTACAAGAATAATTACAACCACCCGGGCAATTTTGCAGACTCAATTGTTGAGTATTTATGGAGGAGATCTGTGGAGGCCAGTAAGAAGGATAAGTTTTTCGAACTGATAAAAGCTGTGCAATATGTATACAAAATATAAGTTAAATACTTTCTAAATTTTGTTTTATTTTTGTCCTAGTTTTGCACCTATATGATTTATTTCTAATGTAATTCAAAATAGCTGTGACCATCAGGGCTAGCACTCTTATTCGAGTCAAGGGCACTCTAACTTGAGTTGGTTAGGTTCAAAATAAGAGACAGAGCCGACACAGAGCACCCCGACTCCACCTAGTCTTGTGGCTGACACCCCTAGATTGTATATAAAAAGTGCGGGAGCCAGAAGCTCAAGGGAGGTCCTGAGAGGAGCGAGCCAGACGAGGTTGAGCGGAGCGACGGGGGGAGGTGGCGAGCGAAGCGAGCCGGCGACCTCCGTAGCGAAGCGAAGACCGAGTTTGGCGAAGTGACACTCAGGGGCGACCGCTAGAGCTTCTGGCGGGAGCCCACCCAGAGTCAAACATAGAACACACCAAAATAGTCAGTACTCCATGTCCAATCCATTCATATTTGTAAGTAAATATAGTTAAATTCAATATATAAACGTTATAAATTTGAGGTTAAGTTCAAAGAAAATTCAAAGTAGTTTTTCGCAAAAACTAGGCATTTCCTCGCCACGAGAGTAGTGTCGGAGGACATCCCCCTCCCCCCTCCCTCCCCCCTCCCCCTCCCCCCCTTAAATTCGTGTTGGCCTATTCTAATGCAATGCCCTAAAGGAAGGAGGTACAGCAATCCTGTGGCCACTTCATCCTCGGAAACCCCTATTAAAGATATAAATCTTTTTATCAGCGAACAAAATGCTGAGCCTCCACACGAAGAACTGGAGAAACAAGAAAAGTCTTTAGACAACCAAAAGAGTCATAACATAGAACAAAATAAAAATGCAGACATAGAAACAGGTCAATTTAAAATTGTAACCAATAATAACAAAAAGTACCCAGAGGAGTCTGCAAAACATGTAAATGATAAACATGGACAGAACATGAAGAAAGAAGATGAGAATAAAGACCATAATAGAAAGAAGGTTATTATTTTGGGTGATCAACGTGGGATGGGAATGCAACAAACGCTCCAGTATTCTTGTGGACCAGATTTTGAAGTACTTTCGTTCTGGAAAGCGAATGCTAGACTACGTGATATTTTAAATTCCTATAAAAAAGAACTGATGTCATGAACGAAAAATGACTACATTGTGTTGTTAGGTAGTATGAATGACAATAATCCGGAAAGCTTTAAATTTATTTTAAATAGTTTTTTTGACTATTTTCATAATACTAATATAATAATGTGTGAAGTGCCTTTTAATAAATATCTAAATGAAATGAAATTGAATTATGAAATAAGACTTCTATGTATGAAATACAAGCATGTTTGTTATATTGATATGAACTATAGTCGTAAAGTACAGAATAAGTATGTTTTACGTGCCAACCTTTGTAAATCTCTTGAGAGGGAATTAAATCGCCATGTATTAAAATTAATTGAAGCCAATGATAGAATGCACGAGAAAAACTGTCTGACTACAGGCTTGGAAGATTCAAACACAATGTCCAAAGCAATAGTTGAGAGTGTGCCTACTACGAGTGCTAAGTTTTTTCGGTCCTAAAAGTACTATTATGTCTTACATCAAAATATTGATGGTCTAATTGGCAAAACAGATTCACTTATCGTACAACTTAATGGATTAAAATCTGAGAATAAATTCGTTGATGTAATATGTATCACAGAGCATAATATGTTAAATAGTGACGTGGGTAATTTATACGTACCTAACTACACTCTGGCTGCTTGGTGCTGTAGAAAACAACGTAGAGGTGGATCCTGTATTCTAGTCCATAACAGTCACAAATTCAGAGAGTTAATTGAAGTTAAAAATTTAAGTATTATAAATAGCATAGAAAGTTGTGCGGTGGAGTTATGTGAACATAGCACTATAGTAGCTTGTATTTACAGACCGCCTAGTAAATCAAATGTTGCGAAAGAAATATTTTACGACAATTTAGATGGCATACTACATAGACTATGTTTTAGGAAAAAGAAGATTATCGTATGTGGCGATTTTAATATAAATTTATTGGAGGATAATAAAACTACAAAGACCTTCCAAAATATAATTAATAGTCATAAACTAAAACTATCACTAAAGGAGCCAACTAGACCTAAATCTGCAACGTGTCTGGACAATTTTATACACAATCTCCGTGGGTCTACATGTATTATAATTCAGTTAGCTTTATCAGACCACACTGCTCAATATTTCACATGCCCAGTAGCACAATATTATTCGATGAAGTTTTGGTATTCATATAGGCGTGACTATTGTAAAGAAAATATACAAAAATTCAAGGAAAACTTGGGCAGATTAGCTTTTTATGAAGTTTATGATAATTGTTGTCCAAATAATGCATTTAACGACTTTCATGATCTCTTCAAACTATTATACGATTTATGTTTTCCCTTGGTTAAACGAAAACAAACAATACATAAAAGATCACTATGGATCTCTAAGGGTATAAAAATTTGTACTAGGAAAAAAAAAAAGATGCTATGGGACTACAGAAAGAACCCAAATATTGAAAGTCTAACATCATTAAAAAATTACACGAAGCGTTTAAAACGAATAATGAATTTAACTCAAAAAGCCAAAAATGACTATGCGATTAAAATGACATCTAACAAATCTAAAACTACATGGGATATTATTAATAATAAGAAAATGAATAAACCTCATAGTAATGACATAAATAGAATTAAATATAATAATAATATGTTAACTAATTCAATTGACATAGTTGAAGCGTTTAACAGTTTTTATAAAAATAGCGTAAAACCTTCAACTTCCAAAATCAACACAGGCAAAGGTACTAAATGTCTGAATACCCTAAACTGGAAAAAAGCTAATTCGATGTTTATGGGTCCTTCGAGCCCGGACGATATGCTCGAAATAATCAAATCTTTAAAAAACACCTCAAGTTCAGGTTACGATGAAATTACAACTAAGGTAATAAAGGAAGTGGGGATCGTAATATGTCCATTACTCAGTCACATCATGAATCTATGTATAGATTGTGGGATATATCCAGATAAATTAAAATTAAGTATAATAAAGCCACTTTATAAAAATAATGATAGAGAAATTATTAGTAATTATAGGCCGATAGCATTAATACCAGTTTTTTCAAAAATATTTGAAAAATACATTTACGCTTGTTTGTACTTACTCCTATTTGGATAAATTTAACATCCTCGTTGATGAACAAGTGGGCTTTCGCAAAAAGAAGTCTATAAATATGGCAATTTTTAATTTACTAAAAACAGTAATGTCTGGCCGAGAAAAGAAATTTCCTATGTATGATATGTACATGGATCTTACAAAAGCGTTCGATCATGTTGATCATGTGGTTTTAAGCTGATAAACTTGAGGCATATGGAGTGAGAGGAAATGTTTTAAATTTATTAAAATCCTACCTCAGTAATCGATCCCAGCAAACGCAAATTACAGCAATCTGCCCAGAAACAAAAACTGAAGTAAAATACACTTCCTCTACCGGTATGGTAAGATATGGTGTTCCGCAAGGCAGTGTACCGGGGCCGTTACTATTTATAATATATATTAATGACCTCCCACGAGCCATTAAACAGCCAATGGTCCTTTTCGCTGAGGACAGCACTGTTCTTTTCATAGGCCAAAAGTAAGAACCACTCGAGCCGGAAATTGACTTAGCATTAGGAAATATAATTCATTGGTTGACATCGAATAATTTGCAAATAAATTTAGACAAAACTAATATGACATTTTACAAATATTAAAAATTGACATCAAACATAACCTATCTCAATAATCACATTCAAGAAGTATCAGACACAAAATTTTTGGGTCTCCATTTAGATTCTGATTTAAATTGGAAAAGTCATGCTGAATATTTGCGCTCTAAACTTAGCAGTTTTTCCTATGCCCTTTACTTACTATCAAAAGTAGTCAGTCAATCAGCGGTTCTTACAGCCTATCATGCATATGTAACGTCAACCTTAAGGTATGGAGTTCTATTTTGGGGTAACTGTACAGAACGGGAAACAATTTTTAAGGCTCAAAAGAAATGCCTAAGATCGGTCTGTCACTTGAAATCTACAGAATCTTGTGAGCTATATTTCTTGAAACTAAAAATATTGCCGTTTCCATGTCTATACATTTATGAAGTGTCGTTATTTGTTCGAAGAAACATATACTTATATGAATTTGGCCAAGGTACACAAAGCAGACATAAAATAAAGCACACTAATCACAGGACAGCATGTTTCGCAAAAGGGTGTGTTCGGTATGGGTCCTTTGATATATAATCATTTATCGAGAGCAATATTGGATTCGGGAAGTATCAGCATTTTTAAAGTGAAAGTATTTAATTTTCTAATAAAGAAACGTTAAAATAATGTAAATGACTTTTTAAAAGACAATGTTAAAGAATTGGTGATATGATTTATTAATTATATGGTTGGTTTTAATGTATACTCATAATTTTATTATTAAATATTCAACATTAAATATAAGCACACTAATATATAGGTAATGTAGATATAAAATAAATTACAATTGTTAGATTTAAGTTATTTTCTATGACTATTAATTAATATATTGTATGTTCAATTTGATAGACCAACTACACTAATATTTAGGTAAACTTGACATAAAATTAATTACAATTGTTAGATTTAAGTTACTTTCTAAAACTATTAATAAAATTATTGTACGTTCAATTGATGGACCAAGCTGTTGGGACAATAATAATGTATACGATCAATAATGTGACACAGTTTAACAATAAAAATTAATCTGAATCTATAACTCAAAACGTATGGACATTAGAAAAAAAAGTTTGAAATAAAAGTTGTAGAGAATAGACTGATCTTTAAGAATGGATTGATGCATTTTATTGATTAATCTAATATTTCAAGAGTTATTCGCCACGATAGAAAAACCGGTTCATTAAATGGGCCATAAATCGTAAACGGTAAGTTTTGCAAAAAAGTTCACTGGCAATAAAAGATGCGAAATTGTATTTTCTATAATAATAGTATCAATGACTTTTGCCCTAAAGTGCATAGTTTCCGAGATATCGGCCGAAAACGTTTTTTCAAGATAGCGATTGTAGCGTTACCTGGATCTGTCAGAATTTTGTGATTATTATGCTCAGTTACTGAAACTAAACTTAAAAAAAAATTTGGATCGGAAATTTAGTGCGATGTTGACCAAAAATAACAGCTATTTTTACTGGCCTAAAATATTTATGAATGAAACTAACGTTGACGGATAGCTGGTGGGTAAGACTAACACAAACTAACGGACGCGTCCATCAGCCGTGGCTGACGAACGCGGCTGAACAGAGTGCGCGGCTTAGGACGGTTCTTCGGTCGTGTTGCCAGTGGCAGGTAGGAAGTCATATATAAAATGAGACAGCTCAAAAAGTATTATATTCGTCGGTTTTGATCTTCCTAAGTGAACAGATTTGATTATAGCTGAATCAGGAAGTGTATTTGTCAATAACCAAAAAAAAAACGTGTGGCACTCGGAGACTGCCGCGGTAAAGCTATTGCATAGCTGTTTTTATCAACTTATGCAATTATAATTATTTAACAGTTAAATTAAATTTTAACTATTTAAGAACATATTTCAAAGTCATTAAAAGTTCTGCTATTCATCGATAGATGGAGTCGGAGTGGGTGGGGTGGGTGATGTTAGGTTATTTTCGTTACGGAATTTCTTTAGAACATTTTATTTTTGTAGATTACAACAGGCCACAAAGACATCTTAAGTGCACTGCCTTATTAATTTAGAATCTGTGGTGTATACGTGTCTACCCATAGTTCCACAAGGCATCCCCACGGCATCTAAGGGTTCACTTGTAGATGCATCAATCTGGTGTTATCACCATGCTTAAGTTGGTGCCATGAATCAAATTCATAGCAATTAATACGTCAGCTGACATCTCATGATCAGGAATTTTCAATCCTTATCGCGTCAATGATACAGATGGTCTCCATCCTCGAGTCAATCAAATAAGCACTCTGCTCCACTATCGAAGATGGCACGTATTGTTACTGCACCGATCGTAACAGTGATGGGTGCTTGATTGGTTCCAGCTAGTTCCGTTGTTGTAGTATGGGTTCTTTGAAGATTTGAAGTAGATTCCGAAGGTCTGAATCTACACTCATTAGTGCTATGGTTGGTCCTTTTGCATATTTGGCAACGTACAGCAGCAGGTTGAGAATGGATATCGTGCACGTTTTGGCATCGATGTGATGGATATTGGTGAGGGCGCTTCTTTTTTTATGAGGAAGCCACAGAGATGAGTTCTGGAACCGTGTTTGCTTTTGTGTTTAACAGCTCAATACGTAAGCGTTCATCGCTTATACATCCTATCACTGCTTCCACTGAAAGTTTATCATCCAGTTGATCTTTCGTGATTCTTTTCAATGCTTATGAAATATGCTTAGTAAAAGGCACGAGATGTTAAAATTAAGTTTATTTTGTTATTATCATGAAGTGAGTCGTGAATAATGAATAGGTAGGTGTATATAACTACATATATCTTGCTAGTGCCGCTAATGAGTACAAAGAAAGAATTAATACATATGAGTAGTTGTCAGATTGATTTGAAGTCAATGTCTAGTAATATCCTTTCTATAAAAATACAGCGAGTGACGTTTAGAATAATTTATTTTATGTTTATTCATCAAAATCAATAATATTGATTGACCCAGGACGAAATTTAAAATTTCGTTCGTTGGCAAAATTCGCAAGCCGTAGCAGAGCCATACAGTATGTAGGTACCTAAGTACAGTAGGTACGCAGCGATGCGATTGCTAAACAACTGCGATTGAGAACTAGATCTAACAGACACCGAATTTGACATTAAACGCAGTTCAATCGCAGAAGCATCGCTGTAGTGTGGCGATCGCTCAATAGCTAAGGGAATAGGTCAAAATAGAGCTATTTAAAGCGTTTTGCCTGGGTATGTAATATGTACATACCGGTAGTCTATGGTTCAACTATGCCAAAAGCTAGTGAGACGGACTTAGCGTCCAATACAACAATGTGTTTAGGATGCTGTTGGGACTTCCCTGGTTCTGCAGTGCCTCGGAAATGTTCGCTCAGTACCGAACTGATGGCTTTCACGCCATTATTCGTAAAAAAGAAGCAGCATTGAGAAGCAGAATCGGGGTAGGTAGGGGTAGGCCTATTCTACAAATGATAGCAGAAAGCTTATCTTCGCCTTTTATCAAGCATTTTGTTAAATTGATGGTCAAATAATATACATAGGCATTGAGGATATATTGCGTACTTACTGATGTTTGTTATTTGACTGTCAATATATATTTTTGAATGTAATTTTTGTTTACTAACATTATATTTTAAGTACCTACGCTAAGTTACTAAAAACATGGATAATTGATAATAGGTAGTATAATAGATATCTATAGGATAGGTAGGATAATAGGTATCTGAAAATAAATAATTTGAATTTTGTAATATAACTGATAGATAGATCTGCAATGACACAATACAATACAAAAATTCTTTATTGATAACCAATCATAAAAGATAAACATAATACAATCAAAAGCGCTACAGTAGATTGGACAATTGGCGGCCTTATCGCTATTGCAATCTCTTACAGGTAACCTTGCATGGAGAGGATTCTTAATAATAATGCGGTAGTAGATGCTAAAATAAACATTTTTATCTAGGAATGAAGTGCTAATAGATAATTAAAATATATAAATATAAATAAAATTAAATAATTATAAACTAATACATACTTACTATTAAAATATAAACATAAATACAATATTTTAATACATAATAATCATTTAAAGTAAAATATAATTCAGTAGTTATTTGATAAATAATGCTTCTTCACCATATCTTTGAAAGACGAAATTGACTTTGCTTGCCTTATACTGACAGGAAGCTCATTCCATAGGTGGACATCATGTTTAGTAAATGACTTACTATAATACATTGATGACGCCACAGGTGTAATCAATTGCAATGTGTTAGTGGAACGAAGGGAGAGGGTATGTGTAAGATGAAGGAACTGAAAACGCTCCTTGAGGTAATGAGGAGTAGTGGGGATGAATAAAATACTGTATAGAAAAGAAAGCACATGAGCATCTCGGCGACGTCGAATTGGTAACCATTCGAGCATATTGCGATATTCACTGACATGGTCATACTTACGCAAACCAAATACAAACCGAATGCAAAATTTTTGTATACGCTCGAGTTTATTTAACTGCTCCTCAGTTAGGTGCAAATAGCATGCGTCAGCATAATCAAGTATAGGAAGTAATAGAGATTCTGCTAGAGTAATTTTGGTAGATTGCGGGAGAAAGTTACGTAACCTCCTAAGGGATCCACCTGTTGCAAATATTTTTCGGCTGATTTCAGTAAGTTGAGGCCCCATGACAATTGTTGGTCAAAAATGATACCCAAATTTTTAACTGTTTCTTGAAAAGGAATGTTTGTATGGTTGAAGATAACCTGAGGAAGATGGAACCAGTCAATTTTGGATATCATCCTAGAGCTGCCGATAACGCCGATTTTCAACGGATTTACGCTGAGGCCAAACGATTTACTACAATTTGAAATATGCCTTAAGTCAGCGTTAATCCGATTAATAGCAAGATGCAGGTCATCTAAAGGAGCCTGGGTGTATATTTGTAGGTCATCTGCATAGAGATGATAGGAAGAAGATAACTGACTTGAAATAGAATTGATAAAAACAGCAAAAAGTAAGGGGGATAAAACGCCGCCCTGAGGAACACCAGCTGACGTATTACACCAAGATGAAAGAGCATCATCAATACGGACACGTTGCCGGCGGCCATACAGGTAACTATGAAACCAGAGAACAGCTGTTGGAGATACTTTAAGAGTGCGAAGAATTGCAAGTAAGACGTCAAAATCAACATTATTAAAGCGTTACTAAAGTCTAGTAATGAAAGTACAGTCAATTGCCCGTTACTCATACCATACCGGATATCATCCGTAATTTTAACCAAGGCAGATACAGTACTATGACCAGGTCGAAAACCAGATTGAAAGGGATTAAGAAGATAATTTCTGTTAAAGAAAGAGGAAAGTTGGTGATGAACAAGACGCTCAAATACCTTTGAAAGAAAACGGAGAATGGATATAAGACGAAATTCAGAAAATTCAATGACACTATAAATACCGACTTTTATTTTACTTTAGATGTTTTCCATTATGAAAATTAATAACAAACATCGCTCAAGGCATGCTTAATTAAATAGGTACATCATTCAATTTAGTACCTGTGAGGTTAGTAATTTTAAATCTGGCTCGCTAACACCCCCTTAGTATTTTAAATGGCCACCCGAAATATATTGATCCAGTTTGACACTGCTGGTGTAGAGGTTCAGATAGTAGCTGATAAAGGATGTTTCTGAAAATACCTATTTGTTTTGATCAATCTTTAGTATTCATGAAAACTACCAACATTATTATCCATTAGATACCATGTCAAGGTTTGGAACGTGGTTCACCTGCCGAGCATCGGCATTTCTACATTAAACGTCCTATACGAGCGAGCGGGGGGCGCTCGACCGAGATGTGAACGTATCTATCGGCTCCGTGTTAAATAATCTTTTAAAATTCAATTAACAAGTTTTATGCGATAAAATAGCTTAATGTGTAGTTAACTCTCCATGATTTATAAGCAGTGTCATTATCAAGGCAAAATAGAGGATGTGCATTAAGAAAATTGTGAATATATGTTCCAAAGTATATCACGTACTAATCGTCGTTATATTACATCCTTACTGTTTATCAACGCTTTTTAGCCTATAATAATCTCACCAGTGCTATAAAAGTGTAAAATGTATTAGTGCAAATAGTGTTAATTTTAAATAATTGCAAATAACGAACCGTTAAATGAATCGCGCGTCATTCTAATCAACTTGACCTTTGGACTCTCAACGACTCCGATGCATTGGCAACAAACATCACAACCAATCACAATACAGTACTACCTTACGGCACACGAGAGGTATTCGTAATTTTGACCTACAGTTAAAAGACATTGTGGTCGAACGGCTAGAACGGCCGGGAAGTAATACGGAGACCTGAGGTTCAAGCCCCAGTATACAACTTCACTTTATGCGATCACTTTTTCAGTGTTTCCTTTGTTGTTTCATTAGTTTGTTAATATAACTATTTTATTTTACTTTTCACACAAAGACCATGGCAAATTACTCTGTGAGCAACATTACATTCAGAAGACCGCAGAGAACAAGTTCATTAAATGATATATCAACAGCTACCAATTCTACACTGTTTGAAACAACTGCGATGAGTCTACCAAACTCATCGGTGGACGATAGCCAGAACTCGAAAGATCTCCTAGACACTATAAGAAAATTACAGGAAAATTTAGAATCAGCAAATAATGAAATAGAAAATTTAAGTTTAGAGAACTCAAGACTTACTCATGAATTGAAAAAGTCGCAAAAAATCATAGAACTGTTTAAGAGTGTAGGGACATCCGAGGCAATATATTGTAGTCAAACGTTGTTAATTAAGAAACTAAATACTAAAGGAGGGTTGGCATTAGAATAGCCCAACACGAATTTGGTGATTTTAAGAGTTGGATCTTATAGATAATAATTTTCTCTACGCTTTGGTATCAATTTTAGAGCGAGGAAATGTCTAGTTTTCTAGAAAAACTAATTTCAATTTCAGATTTTTGATTCGACGATTCTCTATAAATGCGTGTAACGAAACGACTTGGTGCAATGAAAATGGTATTAAAATAAATATTTTAATTATTTGAACTATTATTTTATTGCTAATTTAATTTACAATACTTAATTACATAGTTTATAATACTTGACATCGATTTTATTAAATTAGCTTCTGTTGCAAATACTTTTTTTAAAGAATGGAACGTATGACCGCCATTTTATTTTCCATAGACGATCGACTACGCCGCCCGCGCCGCGCATTCCGTTCCTCTTCGAGTTACGTGAATGTGCTCTGTTCGCTCTCCGTGTTTTTCATTGTTTTGGCGTGGTATTTTGTGTTAATTTTTCGACGACTTTTGCCTGCTCTCTGGACTCCGATTTCTTCTTCAACTACGACTTTTGCCTGCTTTCTGGACTCCGATTTCTGTTGAACCACGACTCTTGCCTGCTTTCTGGACTCCGATTTCTGCTTGAACCACGACTTTTGCCTGCTTACTGGACTCCGATTTCTGCACGATTGATCTGCCTAGCGACATGGCTAATATTCCATCAGCAGATGAACCAACGGCTTCCACAAGCCGTGAAGATGCAGTACCAGTAGCTTCTACCAGTAGAGGTGAGTTAACTATTCATTTATTGTAATCTAAATTATTTCGCTTGATAAACCACAAAATATGTTAATCAAATGCTTGTTTTTCATTTTAGATGATTTTGAAGAAGAACCCGCATTTAAAAGGCGGAAATACGTGGGTGAAGTTTTACAAACGTGGAATATTGTAAAGCTGGCGCGTATGTTAAGTACACATGAACAAGGACTGGTTTTTGCCGAAGAGCAAGGCTTAATCTTGAAAACTAAGAAGTGTAGAATACACAAAAATCCCATGAAACTTGTTTTCAAGAACGACAAAACTATGGGCACATTTGTGTGCAGCAAGGGTTCCTGTCATAATAAAACTAGAGTATCTAGAGCCCAAGGAACATGGTTTGAGAACGTAAAACTAAAATTGGGACACATTTATTATTTAATGTACTGTTTTGCATACAACTACTCGCATGACATGGTAATACACGAAGATATATTTAGAGAAGAACATTGTTTGTCCCGGCCAACCATAAGCGATTGGTATAACTACTGCCGGGAAGTTGTGGTAATTTACCAACTGGAGAAACAAGAAGTCCGGGGCAAAATAGGAGGCCCTGGAAAAATTGTGCAAGTAGACGAAAGCAAATTTGGGAAGAGGAAATTTAATAAAGGTATTTATATAAGGCATTAATCAATTTCATTATTTTATACTTGTATTTTCAATTTAATAACTGATTTTTAATTTTTTTCAGGGAGACACATTGAGGGACATTGGGTCCTTGGCCTCATAGAAGATGGTTCAGAGGACTTGCGGTTGGAGGTGTGCCCGGACAACATTAGGTCTGCAGAGGTGCTAATTCCCCTAATTCAAAAACATGTAGAGCCGGGCACAACCATCCATACTGACTGCTGGAGGGCTTATGATTGCCTAAGCCAACATGGATATATTCATAAAAAAGTCAACCACAGTGACCCTGACAGTCCATTTATAGCCGAGGATGGGACACATACTCAACGAATTGAGTCTCAATGGCGGGTGGTTAAAAGATTCTTCTACAAGAATAATTACAACCACCCGGGCAATTTTGCAGACTCAATTGTTGAGTATTTATGGAGGAGATCTGTGGAGGCCAGTAAGAAGGATAAGTTTTTCGAACTGATAAAAGCTGTGCAATATGTATACAAAATATAAGTTAAATACTTTCTAAATTTTGTTTTATTTTTGTCCTAGTTTTGCACCTATATGATTTATTTCTAATGTAATTCAAAATAGCTGTGACCATCAGGGCTAGCACTCTTATTCGAGTCAAGGGCACTCTAACTTGAGTTGGTTAGGTTCAAAATAAGAGACAGAGCCGACACAGAGCACCCCGACTCCACCTAGTCTTGTGGCTGACACCCCTAGATTGTATATAAAAAGTGCGGGAGCCAGAAGCTCAAGGGAGGTCCTGAGAGGAGCGAGCCAGACGAGGTTGAGCGGAGCGACGGGGGGAGGTGGCGAGCGAAGCGAGCCGGCGACCTCCGTAGCGAAGCGAAGACCGAGTTTGGCGAAGTGACACTCAGGGGCGACCGCTAGAGCTTCTGGCGGGAGCCCACCCAGAGTCAAACATAGAACACACCAAAATAGTCAGTACTCCATGTCCAATCCATTCATATTTGTAAGTAAATATAGTTAAATTCAATATATAAACGTTATAAATTTGAGGTTAAGTTCAAAGAAAATTCAAAGTAGTTTTTCGCAAAAACTAGGCATTTCCTCGCCACGAGAGTAGTGTCGGAGGACATCCCCCTCCCCCCTCCCCCCCTTAAATTCGTGTTGGCCTATTCTAATGCAATGCCCTAAAGGAAGGAGGTACAGCAATCCTGTGGCCACTTCATCCTCGGAAACCCCTATTAAAGATATAAATCTTTTTATCAGCGAACAAAATGCTGAGCCTCCACACGAAGAACTGGAGAAACAAGAAAAGTCTTTAGACAACCAAAAGAGTCATAACATAGAACAAAATAAAAATGCAGACATAGAAACAGGTCAATTTAAAATTGTAACCAATAATAACAAAAAGTACCCAGAGGAGTCTGCAAAACATGTAAATGATAAACATGGACAGAACATGAAGAAAGAAGATGAGAATAAAGACCATAATAGAAAGAAGGTTATTATTTTGGGTGATCAACGTGGGATGGGAATGCAACAAACGCTCCAGTATTCTTGTGGACCAGATTTTGAAGTACTTTCGTTCTGGAAAGCGAATGCTAGACTACGTGATATTTTAAATTCCTATAAAAAAGAACTGATGTCATGAACGAAAAATGACTACATTGTGTTGTTAGGTAGTATGAATGACAATAATCCGGAAAGCTTTAAATTTATTTTAAATAGTTTTTTTGACTATTTTCATAATACTAATATAATAATGTGTGAAGTGCCTTTTAATAAATATCTAAATGAAATGAAATTGAATTATGAAATAAGACTTCTATGTATGAAATACAAGCATGTTTGTTATATTGATATGAACTATAGTCGTAAAGTACAGAATAAGTATGTTTTACGTGCCAACCTTTGTAAATCTCTTGAGAGGGAATTAAATCGCCATGTATTAAAATTAATTGAAGCCAATGATAGAATGCACGAGAAAAACTGTCTGACTACAGGCTTGGAAGATTCAAACACAATGTCCAAAGCAATAGTTGAGAGTGTGCCTACTACGAGTGCTAAGTTTTTTCGGTCCTAAAAGTACTATTATGTCTTACATCAAAATATTGATGGTCTAATTGGCAAAACAGATTCACTTATCGTACAACTTAATGGATTAAAATCTGAGAATAAATTCGTTGATGTAATATGTATCACAGAGCATAATATGTTAAATAGTGACGTGGGTAATTTATACGTACCTAACTACACTCTGGCTGCTTGGTGCTGTAGAAAACAACGTAGAGGTGGATCCTGTATTCTAGTCCATAACAGTCACAAATTCAGAGAGTTAATTGAAGTTAAAAATTTAAGTATTATAAATAGCATAGAAAGTTGTGCGGTGGAGTTATGTGAACATAGCACTATAGTAGCTTGTATTTACAGACCGCCTAGTAAATCAAATGTTGCGAAAGAAATATTTTACGACAATTTAGATGGCATACTACATAGACTATGTTTTAGGAAAAAGAAGATTATCGTATGTGGCGATTTTAATATAAATTTATTGGAGGATAATAAAACTACAAAGACCTTCCAAAATATAATTAATAGTCATAAACTAAAACTATCACTAAAGGAGCCAACTAGACCTAAATCTGCAACGTGTCTGGACAATTTTATACACAATCTCCGTGGGTCTACATGTATTATAATTCAGTTAGCTTTATCAGACCACACTGCTCAATATTTCACATGCCCAGTAGCACAATATTATTCGATGAAGTTTTGGTATTCATATAGGCGTGACTATTGTAAAGAAAATATACAAAAATTCAAGGAAAACTTGGGCAGATTAGCTTTTTATGAAGTTTATGATAATTGTTGTCCAAATAATGCATTTAACGACTTTCATGATCTCTTCAAACTATTATACGATTTATGTTTTCCCTTGGTTAAACGAAAACAAACAATACATAAAAGATCACTATGGATCTCTAAGGGTATAAAAATTTGTACTAGGAAAAAAAAAAAGATGCTATGGGACTACAGAAAGAACCCAAATATTGAAAGTCTAACATCATTAAAAAATTACACGAAGCGTTTAAAACGAATAATGAATTTAACTCAAAAAGCCAAAAATGACTATGCGATTAAAATGACATCTAACAAATCTAAAACTACATGGGATATTATTAATAATAAGAAAATGAATAAACCTCATAGTAATGACATAAATAGAATTAAATATAATAATAATATGTTAACTAATTCAATTGACATAGTTGAAGCGTTTAACAGTTTTTATAAAAATAGCGTAAAACCTTCAACTTCCAAAATCAACACAGGCAAAGGTACTAAATGTCTGAATACCCTAAACTGGAAAAAAGCTAATTCGATGTTTATGGGTCCTTCGAGCCCGGACGATATGCTCGAAATAATCAAATCTTTAAAAAACACCTCAAGTTCAGGTTACGATGAAATTACAACTAAGGTAATAAAGGAAGTGGGGATCGTAATATGTCCATTACTCAGTCACATCATGAATCTATGTATAGATTGTGGGATATATCCAGATAAATTAAAATTAAGTATAATAAAGCCACTTTATAAAAATAATGATAGAGAAATTATTAGTAATTATAGGCCGATAGCATTAATACCAGTTTTTTCAAAAATATTTGAAAAATACATTTACGCTTGTTTGTACTTACTCCTATTTGGATAAATTTAACATCCTCGTTGATGAACAAGTGGGCTTTCGCAAAAAGAAGTCTATAAATATGGCAATTTTTAATTTACTAAAAACAGTAATGTCTGGCCGAGAAAAGAAATTTCCTATGTATGATATGTACATGGATCTTACAAAAGCGTTCGATCATGTTGATCATGTGGTTTTAAGCTGATAAACTTGAGGCATATGGAGTGAGAGGAAATGTTTTAAATTTATTAAAATCCTACCTCAGTAATCGATCCCAGCAAACGCAAATTACAGCAATCTGCCCAGAAACAAAAACTGAAGTAAAATACACTTCCTCTACCGGTATGGTAAGATATGGTGTTCCGCAAGGCAGTGTACCGGGGCCGTTACTATTTATAATATATATTAATGACCTCCCACGAGCCATTAAACAGCCAATGGTCCTTTTCGCTGAGGACAGCACTGTTCTTTTCATAGGCCAAAAGTAAGAACCACTCGAGCCGGAAATTGACTTAGCATTAGGAAATATAATTCATTGGTTGACATCGAATAATTTGCAAATAAATTTAGACAAAACTAATATGACATTTTACAAATATTAAAAATTGACATCAAACATAACCTATCTCAATAATCACATTCAAGAAGTATCAGACACAAAATTTTTGGGTCTCCATTTAGATTCTGATTTAAATTGGAAAAGTCATGCTGAATATTTGCGCTCTAAACTTAGCAGTTTTTCCTATGCCCTTTACTTACTATCAAAAGTAGTCAGTCAATCAGCGGTTCTTACAGCCTATCATGCATATGTAACGTCAACCTTAAGGTATGGAGTTCTATTTTGGGGTAACTGTACAGAACGGGAAACAATTTTTAAGGCTCAAAAGAAATGCCTAAGATCGGTCTGTCACTTGAAATCTACAGAATCTTGTGAGCTATATTTCTTGAAACTAAAAATATTGCCGTTTCCATGTCTATACATTTATGAAGTGTCGTTATTTGTTCGAAGAAACATATACTTATATGAATTTGGCCAAGGTACACAAAGCAGACATAAAATAAAGCACACTAATCACAGGACAGCATGTTTCGCAAAAGGGTGTGTTCGGTATGGGTCCTTTGATATATAATCATTTATCGAGAGCAATATTGGATTCGGGAAGTATCAGCATTTTTAAAGTGAAAGTATTTAATTTTCTAATAAAGAAACGTTAAAATAATGTAAATGACTTTTTAAAAGACAATGTTAAAGAATTGGTGATATGATTTATTAATTATATGGTTGGTTTTAATGTATACTCATAATTTTATTATTAAATATTCAACATTAAATATAAGCACACTAATATATAGGTAATGTAGATATAAAATAAATTACAATTGTTAGATTTAAGTTATTTTCTATGACTATTAATTAATATATTGTATGTTCAATTTGATAGACCAACTACACTAATATTTAGGTAAACTTGACATAAAATTAATTACAATTGTTAGATTTAAGTTACTTTCTAAAACTATTAATAAAATTATTGTACGTTCAATTGATGGACCAAGCTGTTGGGACAATAATAATGTATACGATCAATAATGTGACACAGTTTAACAATAAAAATTAATCTGAATCTATAACTCAAAACGTATGGACATTAGAAAAAAAAGTTTGAAATAAAAGTTGTAGAGAATAGACTGATCTTTAAGAATGGATTGATGCATTTTATTGATTAATCTAATATTTCAAGAGTTATTCGCCACGATAGAAAAACCGGTTCATTAAATGGGCCATAAATCGTAAACGGTAAGTTTTGCAAAAAAGTTCACTGGCAATAAAAGATGCGAAATTGTATTTTCTATAATAATAGTATCAATGACTTTTGCCCTAAAGTGCATAGTTTCCGAGATATCGGCCGAAAACGTTTTTTCAAGATAGCGATTGTAGCGTTACCTGGATCTGTCAGAATTTTGTGATTATTATGCTCAGTTACTGAAACTAAACTTAAAAAAAAATTTGGATCGGAAATTTAGTGCGATGTTGACCAAAAATAACAGCTATTTTTACTGGCCTAAAATATTTATGAATGAAACTAACGTTGACGGATAGCTGGTGGGTAAGACTAACACAAACTAACGGACGCGTCCATCAGCCGTGGCTGACGAACGCGGCTGAACAGAGTGCGCGGCTTAGGACGGTTCTTCGGTCGTGTTGCCAGTGGCAGGTAGGAAGTCATATATAAAATGAGACAGCTCAAAAAGTATTATATTCGTCGGTTTTGATCTTCCTAAGTGAACAGATTTGATTATAGCTGAATCAGGAAGTGTATTTGTCAATAACCAAAAAAAAAACGTGTGGCACTCGGAGACTGCCGCGGTAAAGCTATTGCATAGCTGTTTTTATCAACTTATGCAATTATAATTATTTAACAGTTAAATTAAATTTTAACTATTTAAGAACATATTTCAAAGTCATTAAAAGTTCTGCTATTCATCGATAGATGGAGTCGGAGTGGGTGGGGTGGGTGATGTTAGGTTATTTTCGTTACGGAATTTCTTTAGAACATTTTATTTTTGTAGATTACAACAGGCCACAAAGACATCTTAAGTGCACTGCCTTATTAATTTAGAATCTGTGGTGTATACGTGTCTACCCATAGTTCCACAAGGCATCCCCACGGCATCTAAGGGTTCACTTGTAGATGCATCAATCTGGTGTTATCACCATGCTTAAGTTGGTGCCATGAATCAAATTCATAGCAATTAATACGTCAGCTGACATCTCATGATCAGGAATTTTCAATCCTTATCGCGTCAATGATACAGATGGTCTCCATCCTCGAGTCAATCAAATAAGCACTCTGCTCCACTATCGAAGATGGCACGTATTGTTACTGCACCGATCGTAACAGTGATGGGTGCTTGATTGGTTCCAGCTAGTTCCGTTGTTGTAGTATGGGTTCTTTGAAGATTTGAAGTAGATTCCGAAGGTCTGAATCTACACTCATTAGTGCTATGGTTGGTCCTTTTGCATATTTGGCAACGTACAGCAGCAGGTTGAGAATGGATATCGTGCACGTTTTGGCATCGATGTGATGGATATTGGTGAGGGCGCTTCTTTTTTTATGAGGAAGCCACAGAGATGAGTTCTGGAACCGTGTTTGCTTTTGTGTTTAACAGCTCAATACGTAAGCGTTCATCGCTTATACATCCTATCACTGCTTCCACTGAAAGTTTATCATCCAGTTGATCTTTCGTGATTCTTTTCAATGCTTATGAAATATGCTTAGTAAAAGGCACGAGATGTTAAAATTAAGTTTATTTTGTTATTATCATGAAGTGAGTCGTGAATAATGAATAGGTAGGTGTATATAACTACATATATCTTGCTAGTGCCGCTAATGAGTACAAAGAAAGAATTAATACATATGAGTAGTTGTCAGATTGATTTGAAGTCAATGTCTAGTAATATCCTTTCTATAAAAATACAGCGAGTGACGTTTAGAATAATTTATTTTATGTCTTTTCATCATTTATGTTCATATTTGTTGAAACAAGCTGTATACTTATGTATAAATAAAGACTGATTTTGTATTATAATTTGTATGTTGTGTAGCAATAAATAATGTTTATAATATATAGAAATTATTATTTACTAGGTACATTAAAAGCATCAAGGCTCAGATTACAGAACAAAATGTTCTGTAATCTGAGCGACATGATATAATAAATATGTACAATTACTTGGACATTTCTTCAAGCTTCGTGGTATTGTACACCTGGAGTTGAAACTATCTTCAATGTGTACAATCAATTATACCGTCTACATTTCCGAGTCCCTGATGCCCCCTGTTTTGTCCCAGTCTACAAAATGTAGCTCTCGGGGTTAATATAATGCTTATTTAGTTCTTTCTTCAACGTTTTCGAAAATTATCCACATCCATGAAAAATGTACCTTGTGCGTCTCTTGTCTTGAATGTCGTATTGGTACGCCAATATTTACATAGCCGCCATCAGAGAAAATATGATGTTATCAAAGATATCCATGGTGCAATGAATAAAACAATCACGCTCACAACAATGCAATGGAATCGATGCTCAAGTGTGGTCTGGACATTATTTACGTAAACAGAGATCAAATCTCTGCCTGAGTGGGGATTTGGCAACTGAGTGGCGTTTTAAAATTAGATGCCAATCAGATGAACTGTGATCAAATAATCGTGACTCAGTCAAAGACCTTATACTTGCTAACTAGACTATGCACTATGGCGAAAATACCGGTCCGCGTGAGAGGTAAGATCCCTTTCTAATGTAGTGACCATGATCAAATAGAATACAGGACAAATTGCTTGTAAAAACTATTGTATCCTGATATATTGATCCTAACTAACTACTCTACATACACATACCAATTTTTTTGTAAGTAAAAAAACAACGAAACATGGTATGTATATATTTTTGGAATCTACATCACTTACCCTACACGTGAATTAAGGGTCTGAACTTCTGAAGTACAAGGTGTCTCAAAAGAAAGTTTATATTTATTTAGCTTAGGTACTGCGTGAATGTTTCACAAGCACATGTCATTATTCCGCCTAAATCAACGCTACGCCAATACTTGTTTTTTTTTATTTCTTGTCATATTATTTGCCAGCTTTGATAGCCATAGCATCAAATATTAAATCGACGTTCATTTCACCCTTTTCAGCCTTATCCGTCAAGAATTCTATCATTTCTGCCATAAAATCCAGGTCGCATTTATGCGTCGCCAATATCAAAATTCAAATTCAAATTCAAAAAATTCAAATTCAAATTCAAAAATGATTTATTCAGTTTAGGCATCATAGACACTCTTATGAACGTCAAAATTTTTAAATGATTCTACCGCTGTCTTCGGAAAAGAACCACCGCCGAGAAGAAGCAGCAAGAAACTCGTGGGCCATTATTTTTTCAAGTCTTTGTACATTGAGGTTACATATGAGTAGTATTAAAATAACGAATTTATTCAATAGTTGGCTACTAGGCAGAAGTGGAAAGCTTCCAGGCATCTTTGTCTTCTAAGTAGTGACTCAATTTATAATAGGCTTTTTTCATTAGTATATTTTTGACACGTAACTTGAATTTCCCTTCAGTGAGCTCAGTAATGTCTTTCGGGATTTTATTATAGAAACGTACACAATTGCCTAAGAAGGACTTATTTTTAGTTTTCGTGAGTCTAAATTTAGATACAGCTATCCTATCCTTATTTCTAGTATTAATATTATGCATATCACTATTTATTCTAAACTTCTTTATATTTTTACGAACGTACATTATATTTTCTAGGATATACAAAGATGGAAGAGTTAATATATTAATTTCTTTGAACATTTGTCTTAAGGATTCGCGGGGACCCATTTCGTAGATGGCTCGAACTGCCCGCTTTTGCAATATAAAAACTGTCTCTATGTCCGCCGCTGACCCCCACAGCAGGATACCATATGACATTATGCTGTGGAAGTAAGCAAAGTAGACCAGTCGAGCAGTAGCTATATCTGTCAATTGCCTAATTTTATGAACCGCATATGCAGCTGAGCTCAGTCTTCCAGATAGTGCATCAATATGAGGACCCCATTGTAATTTAGAGTCTATGCTAATACCTAGAAAGACTATTGCCTTGTCAATTTTCAATTTATTTCCGTCAAGTAATACGTTTGGCTCTATATGTCTTACATTAGGCATGGAAAATTTTAAACATTTCGTTTTCTTTGCGTTGAGAAGCAGGTTGTTTGCGGCGAACCAATTTGAAACAATATCCTTCGCAGAGTTGCGGGGCGAGGTAAAGGGATGCGATTCCTCAAAAATTCATAGGATTTATCCGAATAATCATATAGCTTGTGTAGTTGCAGCGAGCGAACTAACGTTTTGTTAGTGTCTGCCATTTGTTTACATTTTGTGGGTGGCACGGATGCTTCACTTTTCTTCGGTTAGGTGGCGCGAGTTTTAATTTTAGGTATTTGGATTGAAGCGGGAAGGAAAAGGAAGGCAAGCCAGAACATAATCCCCCCCACTTGAAATCGTTTCAGATTTCAGAGTACATAATAACTAGGGATCTAACTGAACAAAATTATATTTAGAAGTTAATCTTCCCATCATAAGTGTACGGCTAATAGCTCACTTCAAAATTATTGAAACATTCACCTAGGGATACGAGTATACCGGATAGTGTAATAATATAATATTTAAAATAAAATTTTAAATCTAATCGGTATAAAATGCAATTGCAAGACGAATTAAACTACTATCCTACATATATTTATTTCTGAAGTTCGCATTAGGTACTAAAAAACTTTGATTATATACGAGTAAGACTTAGGTATGGTAAAAAAAAATAAAAAAAAGTTATTGACTAATAGGCAGAGGACATAGTTTATTTACGGGTCTCTTTACGAGTCCATTAGCAGTGCGTAAAGTGACGACACGTACTACACCGTCATTACCGGGATGCAACGTTAGAACCCTGCCTAAACGCCACTCTAGAGGTGGTAAATTGTTATACACGATTAATACAATGTCTCCGATCTGGATATTGGCTTGGTCTTGAAACCATTTCGCACGTTGTTGAAGGGTGTGGAGATAGTCCTTTTGCCAAATACGCCAGAAAGATTGGGTAAGTTTTTGGAGCAGTTGCCAGCGTGGAAGAGGTGAAACATGTTCATCAGTGAGTTTAGGCTCAGGCAACGATACTAAAGGCCCATTAGCCAAAAAATTACCTGGAGTAAGAACATCTACTTCCTCCGGATCAGGAGATAGGGTGCAATGGGGCCGCGAATTCAGCACCGCTTCGACCTTGGTTAAAACCGTCATGAGCTCTTCGAGCGTCAAGATTTGTGACCCTACTACGCGCTTCAAGTGGAACTTCATGCTGCGAACCCCGCTTTCGAAAATTCCACCAAAATGACTGGCGGTAGGTGGATTTAGCTTCCATACAATGTCTTGTTTGGCGAGATTAGACTCTAGTGAGTCATTGTTTTTACGAATGAGTTGCTGCAATTCGTTTAGGTAGCGCTTAGCGCCAATGAAATTTGTGCCACAATCAGTCAACAAAGCCCTCGGCGTGATATAAACCGATCTAACGCTGCTAGGAAAGCAGGAGTTGACAACTCAATTACCACTTCAAGGTGGATAGCTTTAACCGCCAGGCAGACGAAGATACACACGTAGACCTTGTAAGTACGAGCGTTCCGTCTACGATTCTCTTTCACAGTGAAATGACCAGCAAAATCTATCCCCACCTTCTGGAAACATCTTGTTGGTTTTACTCTTGATGAGGGAAGATCTCCCATCAAAGGCTGACAAGCAACAGGTTTGACCTTAAAACAGGTGACGCATTTGGATAACTGAAACCGAATTAAATTCCGAATACCAAGTATCCAAAACTTTCGCTGTATTATCGACTGCAGAGTGCGAGGACCACAATGCAGGTAAGTTTTATGAAAATAGTCTATGATCAACAATGATAGACGTGAAGATTTTGGCAACAGTAACGGATGTTTTACGGAAATAGGTAAACTAGAATGTTTAAGTTCCCCCCAACTCGTAACAAACCTGCATCGTTGACAAAAGGATACAGTTTTCGAATGGGTTTAGTAGCTTTTACTTCATCTGTATAGTAAAGTATTTGTTCGTGTTTCACGAGACACATCATCGACTGTTCCAAGTCTGATGAACTCAAGACCCTCCTATTACTACCGCTTCGCTTAAAAGCTGACAAGGCACGCAAGCACCAAGCCAGCACGCGTTGGATGCGAGGTAAAGTGGAGTAATGGTTGAGCAATTTATTAATGAGATCAGGCTCACTAGAACCAGAATCTGCGGTAGTTACATGAGCGGTGGTACGCAACTCAGGGATTGATTTGGACGACTCCCATTCGCACTTCACTGGCCAATTGGAGGAATCGTTAGAGAGCCAACTTGGACCTGACCACCACTGTGAGCAAGTCGCTAGCTGAGAACAACTAAGCCCTCGGCTGCAATGATCAGCAGGGTTATCATGCGTTGAAACATGTCGCCAATTCTCGAGGGCCACGTCGTCAAGGATTTTTACGACACGATGAGAAACAAAAGTCTTAAGGCTACACACTGAACCTCACAATTCAGTGTGTAGCCATGATAGCACCGTGCTACTATCCATGAAGGCAATAACCTTGCGAAGAGGGATTTTATCCCGAAGCAAGTTATATATGTGTTTAAGAACACGCCCAAGAAGGACAGCGCCGCATAGTTCGAGGCGGTTTACAGTCAATGGTTTGATCGGCGCCACTTTGGATTTTGCGATCAACAAATGCGAGTCACAATGGCGGGTACCGAGTCTTCTTAGATACGCGCAGCACCCATAAGCCTTGGAGGACCCATCAAAAAATCCAACCAGGTCGTAAGTATCATCATCGTTCGATGTAATTCTACGAGGCAATTTAATGATTTTGACATTTTCCATTTCAGAAGCAAAGTTTTGCCACTGATGAGCGATCTCGGGCGGAACTCGTTCGTTCCAACTTAACTGAAGACGCCACATCTCCTGGAGCAACAATTTTGCAATCAGAACCACGGGGGCGAGCCATCCAACCGGGTCATAAATTCGGGCGACGTTTGACAAAATCGCCCGCTTTGTTAAACTTGAACTCAGCTCTGATATCGAGTACGTGAAAAAGTCATCGATGGGATCTCACTGAACACCGAGAATTTTAAGAATGTGTCGGTGATTTTCATCACAGAATTCTTTTGGTATTTGACAGTGTTCTGTAGGTAAAGCCGCAATGAACTCTGGAGCATTGCTACTCCATTTACGGAGCTCGAATTGGGCACAATTCAGTAGCTGAATAAGCTCAGTTTTTAGTTCCACTGCTTGACCGACAGATGGCGCTCCAGCGACTATGTCATCCATGAAGGTGTCATGACGTAAAACTTCAGCGGCTTGCGGGTACTCTTTGCCGTGATCGGCTGCGAGTTGGTGTACAGTACGAATTGCCAAGTAAGGCGAACTGGTTACACCATAAGTTACTGTGTTTAGTTCGTACTCGCACACTGGATCAGAGGGTGAATCTCTCCACAACAGGTGTTGCCACTCTTTGTCAGACTGACGTAAGTCTATGTTACGATACATTTTTGAAATGTCTGACGTGAAGACGACTGCGTGGAGGCAAAACTTGGTAAGTACATCGACAATATCATTCTGCAGCTTAGGCCCAGTGTAAACACAGTCATTTAATGACCTACCATCCGTAGTTTTCGCTTGCGTCAAAAACAACACGGAGCTTGGTTGTAGTACTCTCAGGGCGGAGCACACAGTGATGTGGTATTACAAACTTGCCCGAACCAGGAGTGACAAGTTGCATGTGGCCCAATTTCGAGTACTCGGTCATAAAGTCACGATAATCATTTTTTAAATCAACATTACGGTCAAGTCGTTTTTCTAATTTGAATAACCGTGCATTTGCCATGTCGTGAGAGTCCCCAAGATTTTCACACGGATCTTTTAGTAATAAGGGTACGACATAACGACCATCAGTTTTACGCGACACTAGAGTAGAATACAGCTCTTCGCATTTAGTATCATCGGGGTTCAACGCGACTATACTCGGTGGCTCTTCGACCTCCCAAAACCGCTTGACCACGTCGTCTAAAGCTCGTGTGGAAGCGACGAGGGAAGAGAAAGAAGGCGGAGGGTGACATAGGTCATCGACTTTGCCAGTGAGTACCCATCCGAAGACGCTATGCAAGGCGACAGGTAAACCTGGGCCTATTTCTAAACGCTGCCCATCATACATTTTATGGAATAGTTCCGCGCCTAGTAACAAATCAATGTCAGTTGGTTTGTCAAACTGTTTGTCTGCTAGTACCAAATGTTTGTAATTTTCCCGAATTTGAGAAGGTAGTTCGACAACTGGCATTTTATTCGTTATTTTATTAATGACAATTGCATTGATAACAAAGCTCGGGCTCTCAGAATCTAACGGCAGCACCGAGCACGATGTTTCCCCTTAACCTGATGTACTGCGTTGTTGCCCAGACCTGCTACGGCAAGGTTACAGCGGCGTATGGGTACCCCCAAACGTTGAGCGAGTGATGACGTCATAAAACAATCCTGAGCTCCACTGTCAATGAGCGTGCGGGCACATTCGAAAGGACAAGTTCGAACAAGCTCGCGCGCCGCGCCCCGCGGCGCTCGCTCCTACCATGAAGCCCGGGACTGCAACCGACTCCCTCGTGGGAGAAGAGAGTGACTTGAGCATCAGTTGTGAAGACGTGAGGAAGACATGTTCGTTAGATGCTAATTACGAAACTGGAAATCCGTCGGCGAAGAGAAAGGAAGTAAGCAGCATCAGTTCGGAAGATACATGGACTACGGTGACGGCTCGGAAAACTAAAATGAGCAGGATTGAGGCAGAAGAGAAGATTACTCAAGAAGGCTGTGAAATAAGTTTAATTTCTACGGAAAAACTTCCTAAACAGTTCGGACTACCAAAAATGTTCAGAAATGAGGTTATATCTAACATAAATCAAGTGAAGTATATAAATCCCTATAAAGTGTTGGTTCGGTTCGAAAATGAAGCAAGTGCGAATATGTTGTGTCAAACACAAGTGTTCAACACAAACTCCATCAAGGCGAAGAAGACCATGGAGGTGTATTTCATTTAACCGAAGAGGAAATCATGAGTGCTTTATCGTCGGAACAAGCCATTATAACGGTGAAACGACTGAAACGTAGGAATACTCTCGACGGCAGCTGGGAGCTGGGTGAGTCCGTTCGATTATGCTTTGAAGGGCAGTCACTACCTCAATACGTCAAAATTTATGATGTGAAAACTGCAGTCACTAGCTATAGATGCCCAGTAACGCAGTGTAGTCAGTGTTGGCGTTTTGGTCATACAAGTAAAATGTGTCCATCTCTTAAAGTAATATGCCCAAAATGCACCAAATCACATGCCAATTGCGAAACCACGGAGTACCGTTGCAATAATTGCACCGGTCGTCATATGGCTATGGCAAAGATTTGCCCAGTATATATAAAAGAACGGAAAATACGCGAAATTATAAGTGAACTTAATTGCACATACAAAAGAGCACAAACTCTGTATGTACCACCGCGGCCAGCTCCTACTATAGACTTGACACGCTTCCCGCGCCTGACTCCCCGCCGCGCGCCCACTCCCCGCACGCCGCGCCATTGCGTTCGTCTACCTCTTCAACTGCGACATACGCCAAGGTTGCAAAAGACGGAGGTACAAACCGGAAAAGGGTAATTGAAGAGCGCAAAGTGGAAAAAAATAGAACGAAAAGGATCAGCAAAGAGAGAAACGAAGACGTATGCTATGAAACGTCATCGAAGCCCGGCGACGACGGTAGGGCTAAGAGACCGGTGCCGAACCAAGAAGTAAAAGAGCAAATGTCGTGGTTACTATTGTTCAGGAAGCTAAAAACAAAATTGTTCGAGACAAATAATTTATCGTGGGAAGATAACATTAAGAGTTGTGTAGGCATTGTGCTAGAAGGAGTACTTTCTATTGTTTTGCAATATATGACGGATAAGCCTGGCGGTAATCTTATCCATCAATTATGAATCACAGCCACACAATCTCTAAATTAAATATATTACAATGGAATGCACAAAGCATTCGCCCGAAAAAGCCCGAATTTGAGACTCTGCTTTACCAAGAAAGAGCTCATATAGCTATCGTGTGTGAAACTTGGTTAGATCAGGGCAGTTACTTTCGCATTCGCGATTTCGCGATTATAATGTTGTAAGGACTGATCGTAGTGACGGATATGGAGGCGTAGCAATTTTTACTCATAAGTCAATTAAATATAAAATTTGTAACACTCAGATCTCTAACCATGAAATGGACATATCTCATATCAAAATTCTAAACTGTGGGCAGTTGAAATACTTAATTGCAGTGTACTGTCCATCATGGGTCACAACTACGTCTGATGATTGGGAAAAACTTTTTAGCTTAGCTAATCGAAATACTTTAATAGGGGGGGACTTTAATGGGCATCACCCGAATTGGTCTTCTTACACAAACACTAGAGGCAGACAATTGATAGATCCAATCCTTGATAGTAACTTTATAACCATGAATGACAGGACAGATACTAGAATCAAATTAGTTGCAGGTAGGATACAAAAAACTTCACCAGATATTACTTTGGCATCGATTGACCTTGTACTTGATATGGAATGGTCTGTCACCAATGAAAACTTAAACAGTGACCATTTAGTCATTAAAATTAAATTAAACATGAATAGGCCAGTATTTAACCTTAGAAAGAAACGTAATTTAAAAAAAGCAGACTGGGCTAATTTCCGGCTATGTCTAGAGAGGGATCTGGTTGATTTTGTTTTACCTGGAGATCATCAGGAAGCATATGATACCTTTTTAACCATTATAAATAAAGCAGCAGACTTATCTATCCCAACTATAAAAATATGTGAAGACCCCATAAAGCAAAATAAATTTTCACCAAAGCCATATTGGAATCAAGACTTGTCCAAGGCGGTTGCCGAAAGACGTAGGGCTCTTGCTGATTTCAGGAGAAATCCTACTCCTGATAAATCAAAATAAACTTAGCGTCGCGCAAAGAGTTATACGACAAAACAGGTCTAAATCGTGGCAAAGTATATGTAATAGTATAGATGGTATAACGTCTTTCAAGGAAATGTGGGAAAAAATGCGATGGCTTAAAGGATACAAAGCTCCTAAACCTAGCACCACTCGAGAATTGCTGAAGAGCTACTAAATAACTTAGCGCCTGATTACGCGTCTCCAGTGTTGAGATTTATAACAGAGGCCGATGAAATAAAACACTATTTACACTTTTATTTCTTATAATTGCGAAACCACGCTTACATATTTGGAGGGACTTTTGGCCAGAGAAAAAACACAGATTATACATACTACAGTAACACATCAATGACAGCTAAGGGCTGCGTTCAATAAAACTTTGATTTACAAAAATAGTTCAACATCCAGCTACTCCTACTTTTGCCAGCGTCAACCTACATTTATGTTCCGATATCACTTTAACAGAGTTTACAAATTCTATTATAAAACCGACACGGCTCCAGGAGCTGATGACATATCTTATTCCATGATCGCAAACTTACCCTTAGTAGCCAAAAATATATTAATCACATTATATAATAGGTTTATTACATTCAGTTTCGTACCAATCCAATGGAAGAACATTAAAGTAGTCCCGATTCCTAAATCTGTTCAAACTACTAACTCTGTATCTAGTGTGCGACCGATTGCCCTACTCTCTTGTATGTGCAAAATACTTCATACCATAATTACTCGGAGACTTGAATGGTTCTTGGAGAGCAATAATTGTTTTGCAGAACAGACTGTTGGCTTCCGAAAATCACGATCTTGTATGGATAACCTGTCTAGATTACTATCTACCATTCGGATAGGTTTTGCTAAAGGATATCCGACTGTAGGATGTTTTGTTGACATAGATAGTGCATATAATAATGTAAACATTATTTCTCTACTAAGCTCTTTAGATTCAAAAGGAGTAGGATCAACCATCTGCAAATATTTATGGGAGTTTTTACATGAACGCCACTTAACAATAGAAATAGAGAATGATGCAACTAGCGCTCGCACGACTGGCATTGGCATTGCGCAGGGAGACCCACTAGCTCCTTTACTGTTCAATGCTGCTACCATGGATATATGCAATAGCATTACACGAGTTCACATATCTCAATATGCCGATGACCTCGTATTATATAGTAATAATGGCAAGACAGTTGCAAGCATCATGCCAGCTATGCAAGATGCTCTGAACTCCCTAAATGCTATGGTAGAAGACATCGGTTTAAGTGTATCGGCTAGAAAAACTAAAGTATGTGTATTTACTAAAGGTCAGCCCAGAATTATGAGTAGATACAAGTCAACTCTAGTCATAGGGGATCAGAGAATACCTCAAGTTGAGTATGTTAAATACCTAGGTTTGGGGTTAGATAATAATTTGAAATAGGCCCAACATATAAATGAGATTCGTGACAAAACTCTAAGGTTTTTGAATGTGTTTAAAGTTCTTGCTGGTAGCAAATAGGGCGAAACATCTCAGGCGCCTTTATATTGCAATCATCAGAAGTAGATTGGACTATGCCAGTTTTCTATATGATACCAGTGCAAATTGTCACCTTGGAAAACTTGATAAAGTACAAAACCAAGCTATGAGGGTGATTGGGGGTTTTATAAAAACCACTCCAGTCCACGTCATGGAAAGTGAACTTTGCCTGCAGCCACTTTTTGTTCGTAGAAGGTACCTAGCTGCTAAATTTTGGTTGAGATGTAAATCTATTACAAACAACTTGACAATAAATGTTCTAGAAAACCTTAACCATGTATCAGAATTTATCTATCTCAGGAATAAGAAAATGCCTGTACTCATAGAAACTCATAAAAAATACTACAATCTTATAATGTATATTCAAGTAGAATTTTTCCAATATTTTCATTGAATTCCTGGATTTCTAGCTATGATATCAGCAACTATGTTAAAACGGGCATTAATGGTATAGAGGCTGCTAAAAGAAATTGCAATACATCTGACTTACTCAGTATTTGTAATACTCTTATCGAAGTCGAATATGCATTGTACCATAAACTTTACACAGACGGTTTGAAAGACGAGCATAGCTGTGGTGCTGGCTTGTTTGACCCACACTCAAATACTTGTCTTAAGTTTAATATTCAATGTGCCGAAATCTCTATAATGCATTGCGAGGTAATTGCAATTTCTAAGATGCTCAGCTACATAGAAACATTAAGCAGTAATAAATATGTAATTCTAACTGATTCTAAAAGTGCCCTTTTCCATTTAATTGGTCTTCCACTTGGTAGTCGAGGACACCCTATAGCGTATACCATTGTAGACAATATTTGTAAACTATGTTTATTAGGCAAAGAGGTAGTCCTTCAATGGATTCCCTCGCACATCGGAATTGCGGGCAATGAGGAGGCAGATCGCGTAGCTAAAGAGGCCACTACAGATGGAGAACCATATCGTAGTGTGCCTCTTCACTTTGAATACTTAAAACAGGTTTGGGACCTGAAGACCTTTGTGTGGATGTTGTCCCATATTATTATTATTATTATTAGGTTAAGATTAACTGTAGGAAAAATTGGCATGAATACTTCGACAAGCGCTCACGTGAGAAAGGGATATGGTATCGGACCATCCAAAGTCAACCTCCTTACGGCCCGTGGTTCGAGGAGGCTGCCTTCAACAGAATGGACGTAGTAGCAATGTTAAGACTTCGTTCCGGACACATTCCGTCCAACAAGTTCAAACATCTTATGGGAATCGTGAATTCACCAAACTGCCCGGAGTGTGACATTATAGAGGATGTACTCCATGTGCTGATGGAATGTGTCCGGAATGAAGCCCGCAGAAGAGATTTGATAACTATAATTTGTTAACAGTATTTTGGCTTCTCCTTTGTCCAAAGAAGCCAAAATACTGCTAAATCTGTACAAATTTATTTTTAAATAAATGTAGTATAAGTTAATGGCCATATGGGAGTGGCATAGTCATGCTTGACTAAACTCTTTCAAAATAATAAAGATTAAAAGAAAAAAAAAAAGCGTGCGGGCAGTCACCACGTGAGCGGAGGATCTGCGACCGCGTATACGCACTACACACGTGCCAAGAAGAACAAGGGCGCGACTATGACCAACGTGGGCAGTAGTCGACGCGGCGCTTATAGCAGGCAACTGATCGGCTGCAAATATTTCCTCGGCTCCCGGCGATAACTTCGGTGGAGCTACAGGGCACCGCGACGGTGGAGTTCTCATGGAGAAAAGTATGATGACGTTCACCGCATTTTGAGCAAGTACTTTTTGAAAAGCATTTATTTACGTTATGAAATGGGCGTAAACAGTTTACACAAACATTTGTGTCTGACACTAATATGCGCCTTTCAGAAATGTTAAGTTCTTGAAACTTAGAACATTTAAAAAGTGCATGCGATTGACCGCAACACGGACAGTCAGCTGATTTATTTGCAGCGCGACACCGAAGTGTCACCGCCGTGTTGGACGGTAATGATGTGGATTTATAAGTGGGATTTCTGTTACGTGTTTCAGTGACACGTACAGTAGGCTTATTGAATTGTTTCTGTTGAGAACCAGAACCGGAATGGGTACCAGATTGACTGACCTCAAGCACTTTGACATATCCTTGTAAGAAGTATAATAAATCCGAAAAGGTAGGTATTTGTTCCCTATTCTGTAATTCAAAACGCTTACGTGTCTACTACACGCGAAGCCAAATAAAATAATAGAAACTGGTCCAATTTATCAATTTTCATCGCCTTAAGGGCATTTACCGTTTCGTTCAACACATTAGTCAAGTTAAGCAAGTCGTGAAAATTACTTGATTTTAGAGGCGAATAATTATTAATTTTATTTAAATAAGTACGTAACGGCCAAAATTCGTTTATTTTGGAAGCGCTCGACGAGAGCATCAAACACGATTTGGTAATTCTCAGACGTAACGGGCACTCCCTTTGCGATCGATAACGCCGAACCAGAAAGACACGATAGCAAATAGTGAAACTTTTCGATCGAACTTAAATTGTTATTATCATGTACTAGTGACGAAAATGTATCATAGAACGTCTGCCAATATTCAATATTTCCGTCAAACTTCGGTAATTCAAGTTTCGGTAAACGCGCTGTGATAAGACAAGCCGGACGACACGCTCCGTTGCGTATCGCACTCGGGTCGGCCGGAACCGTGCGCAGGCGCACGACTCGCGTCCGCCGCTGTATTCGCGGCGCTGATGGCATAGAACATGTCGTCGAACGCTATCGCAGCTTTCATGTCAACATCATCTGGCTTTAGTTGTAATTTTAAATCGTTTATTTGGGACGTATAATCTAAGAATTCTTTTCGCACTGAATCAATCCGCTTAAACCTAGCGTCGAATTGAGATTCCGAACTCTTATCAGTTTCAATTTGTTTAGATAACTCATATAAAATCTGAATATTTCGAAACGTGTATTCACGTTGAGTAGTAAGCAATTTTAGTCGTCTTTCAATTGCATTCTTGTTGGATGTTGGACTTTGCTCCGTCTGTCATTTCGCGTAAACAAAATGTTATGATGCAGTTAGAGTGATGGTAGGTAACTAAGTAGGTAGGTAGTAGGTACTATATATATGGGAAACGTATGTTTATGTGAAACACAACGTTATATAGGAACCAATATACCGTATTTTCATTTTAAGAAAACTTATTTATGCATTTAAAAATCTTAGGGATGTTGCAGATCAGAATTTGTTAATACAGACATATAAGGCACTGAGTGAATGCCTCATTAGGTATTGCATTTGTGCATGGGGTAGTGCAGCAAAAACTCACCTTATAACTGTAGAACGTGCACAGCGTGCTGTTCTTAAAGTGCTCCTGCATTTACCTTACAAGCACCCTACGACAGATGTGTATAAAATAGCTAACGTCTTAAGCGTAAGGAAAATATTTATTTATGAAGGTATACGGCGTTACCATAGAAAAGTTATACCAACGTTGCCAGAATCAACAAAACGAGTTGATAGATGTCCTGTACCCCGTGTAAACAGCAAGTTTGCACAAAAGCAATATAACGCCATTATGCCACACTTATACAATAAATTGAGCAAATTACATAAAGTGAAGAAAATTAGTAATAATGAGATTAAGAAGACTCTACTTACCTGGCTATGTCAGTTTGATTATGACGGCATAGAAGGTATGCTTAATAACACCCTTAAATAATACGATTGTTAATCCTCAACCATCTCAACACATAAACCTAAATCTACATACATTTCCATAACCACTCACACAAACACACACACACACACACACATTATTATATATGTTATTTATTTTAATTTAGATAGAAACGTAATAATTTGTTATTTTCCTTGAAAACGAAAGAAAAGGTGTAGAAACGAACTGTAATTTTGGAGTTTTCTAATGAAATTGAACTCAAAATTCCATAGGCTATCCGGAGGACCACTTTTAAAATGGAGGGAATTCATGCAGGGAGATGTTCCGTAACTCCCGTACCAAGTTATGATGTATCAGAAAGAATTTGAAGGTGGAAGCCGGACCCTTGCTTTTTAGACTTATATAGCTGAAAGTACCTGGCTCACCGGGAAAGGATGATAAATGTAAAGAAGGGTAAAATGCACTCACGGTTGAAGACAGTCGGGCGCGTCACGCCGGTCCACTAGAAAATCCTTGGCCTTTCGGAGATTAGAGCACGTCTCCGTTACAGGACACACTCCACAAACAGTCAGCACTTCCCTGGGTCGACCCAACACACTCCGGAACCGCAGTTCTTAAGCCGCAAGACAAACTTACTTGGTACTTGGTACTTGGTGGGCTGGCTCTTTTCCGCAACCAGGCCGCTGTGGCGCGGCCCATTTTGCGTGATAGCCGGGTGACGCTGATCAGTCCAGCCACCCGGTGTCGCCCAGGAAAGCCAGCAGCTCCTTCGGCTTGGCGCAGGCTTCCCACACTGTCCTCGGCGAGCCGAGGTTAGCTGCCCTTTGTGCCGCCACGCTCCTGCATTCGATGAGCAGATGCGCAGCTGTTTCTTCCGCCTCCATGCAGCCTCTGCATAGGGGGCTGCCTGTAACACCTAGATTAAACAGGTGTTTGTTTAAGGAGCAATGACCGGTCATAATTCCGACGATATTCGATATTCCGTCGTACATTATTTCTTTTAAGATTGAGGAGTTTTCTGGAGAATTGCAGATTTAGAATCGGAAAAGCCTCCTTCGACTGCCTACAACCCTCGATACTTGCCCAGTAGTTCTGATGCTGGTCCTTAGTTTTTTTGCGAATCCATGCACGAATTTGACTGAAAGGTAGGGGGATCATTGGTTCTGGTCCTGCACACGTCATACCGGAACCTCTCCTTGCTAGCTCATCAGCCGCATCGTTACCTCTGGAATCGCTGTGCCCCTTTATCCATTGGAGTGTGACATTATTGTTATGTTTACTTACTTCCTCCAATAGTCGGTGACATTGTATGATCAGCCCCGAAGAGTGGTCGTATCTATTTAGGGCTCGTAGTACCGCAGTGCTGTCGCAGAGTATCCTAATATTACTATTGGTTACCTTCCTGCAAAGTACTGCTGCTGTGGCTTGGATGACACCCACACATTCTGCTTGGAATATAGAGTTGTGTTTACCTAGCCTTGTTGCTATGTGTATGTTTAGTTCCTCCGAGAACGCTCCCGCTCCGGTGCCTGTTGCCATCTTGGAGCCATCTGTGTAAATTCTGACTTCATGAATACCTGAGCAGTCGCTTGGCTCTTCATTTAGTTGTACGCGGTAGCTCTTTGTAAAGAAGTGTTGCTTTTGTACTCTATCATAGATAGACTTTATTAAGGGGTTTCCAACTGCAAAGTTTTCTATGATTGTTGTATGGGGTGCTAATTGATCCTGATACCAGAGGTTCAGTGCCTTTAGCCTGTACGCAGCCGCCGCGGCCTCTTGTTGTATGTATAGGTGTAGCGGGGTCAGGCCTATCAGGGCCTCAATCGCGGCGGTTGGTGCAGTGCGCATGCAGCCTGTTGTGGCTACACAGGCAAGTCTCTGAAAGGTTTGTAGCTTGGTTTTGGTGGTGCTCAGGGTGGTTCTGGGCCACCACACAATTGCACCATATGTTAGTGAAGGTCTGATTACCGTTTTATATAGCCATAGGGTGATCTTAGGGCTTAGTCCCCATGTTTTACCTATCATCCTTCTGCATTGCCAGAACGAAATACTGGCTTTGATTAACTTGTTCACTAAGTGCTTGGCCCAATTCAACTTGCTGTCTAGTGTGACTCCCAGATATTTCACTTCTTCTGACAGTTTCAGTTGCTTGTTAAATAGGCTAGGTAGTGTAAACCTGCCTAGGGTTCGTTTGTTAGTGAACATCACCAGTTCGGTTTTAGCTGGGTTTACGGAGAGTTCGTATTCTATGCACCATTTTTCGACAACCTTTAACGCATTTCTCATCAGGTCACATGCCACACTGGCAAAATGGCCTGATATTAGTATTGCGAGGTCGTCTGCATACCCTACCGTGAAGAAGCGACTTGTATTCAGCCTGGTGATTAGATCATTGACTACTAGATTCCATAGGAGCGGGGACAGGACACCTCCTTGGGGGCACCCCTTGGCCACCACTCCCCTGGTCGTGCCGTTTAAATCAATACGTATCGCCCTTAATTCTAGCATGTTAATGATCCAATCGATCAGGGTCAGGTCTACTTTGTGTTTAAGCAGTGCTGCTCTAATGCTGCTAAAGTTAGTTTTGTCAAAGGCTCCTTCTATATCAATGAAAGCTCCTAGACATACATTTTTACTTTTAATATCTCGCTCTACTTTGTGTATAACACTGTGTAGGGCGGATTCGGTAGATTTACCTGCGCTGTAAGCGTGCTGTTCTGGGTGAAGTGGCGCGGTAATGAGAACTGTGTCTCTGATGTACCTATCACAGAGCCTCTCCAGGGTTTTCAGGAGAAAAGACGTAAGACTTATCGGTCTATAAGCCTTTGCTTCTGTGTAGTCATTCTTACCCGGCTTTGGTATAAACAAGACCTTAACCTCTCTCCACCCTTTGTGCATGTATCTGTGCGCCAGACATGCCTTGAAGATAGCACTCAATGTCTCGTTTATATGATATTCACTCCATTGTAGGAGTCCTGGGAATATCCCGTCCAAACCTGGCGTTTTGTACGGTGTGAATGTGTTGATTGCCCAGTTTAGTCTCTATCCTGTAACAACAGTCTGTGCAACAGCCCAGTCTGTCGCTGTAGGTGGTGCCATGGGGTGTTCTGTCCAAACATTTGAGTCTGATATTAGACACCCAGGAAAGTGTGTTTTCAGAAGTATTGTATAGGTTTCTGTTATAGTTTTAGTAAACGTATTGTCGCTTTTCTTTATGGAGCCGATGTCGCGGTTCGGGTTACTAGCGAGTATTTTCCTAACCCTATTCGCTTGTCCATTCGACTTGATGCTGGTGTTGTAGTTTTTCCATGACCTGCGTGACCTGGACCGTATATTTTTCTTATATTTAGCCTTGGCTATTCTATAGTTGTCCCAGTCCTCGTCCATGCATGTATTCATGGCTCTATTGAACAGCTTGCGTACCTTCCGCCTCCGTCGTTCCAGTGCTTTGGTCCACCCCTGATTGCCTCCCCCAGCGTTTGGCAAAGAGAGGGGGCATGCGCTTTCAAAACTCATAGTGAGACTGTACGTGAGTTGTTCAACAGTTTGCTCTATTTCTTCTATGTTTACTAGTTGCGTGTTCGCACTTACTGTGTTCATGTTTTGTTCAAGGGACCTAGTGAAGATCGTCTTGTCGGTCCTGCGGGGGTTGCGGATTGGTGTTAGTATCTGTTTGCTTATTTTTAGTTCATACCTGATCCACCTGTGGTCGGAGCCGGAGTATTCGCCTGATACTTCCCAGTTCTCTATGAGGTTTGTATTACCTGAGACCAAGGTGAGGTCGATGATAGTACGGCTGCGTTGTCTAACAAAAGTTGGTTCCGCGCCTGTATTTGCTATAAGGAGATTTGTAGTAAATAAAAAGTTTACCAGGTCCTCCCCTCTGCTGTTTGACGTGGGCATACCCCATATAGGGTGATGGGCGTTTGTGTCTGCTGATATTACTAGTTTGAAGTCATTGAGCTCGCAGTATCTTACCAGGTCCGCAACGTCTTTCGATGGGATCTCCTCGTCGCCGGGCATGTAGGCTGACGCGAAGATCACGTCCCCAGCTTCCTCCCCGAGAACACCCCGGAGCCTGGCAGTAGCCAAGTCTCTGGAACAGAACTCGGTTAGAGGCAATGAAGCAATGTTGCTTGGTACATATATACATGCTCGAATGTTGTTTTTGGAGGTGTTGTCATATATTAACTTACCCCTTAGATTATTGAGACCACACACACGCCCCGCCCTGATCCACGGCTCCTGGATCAAGGCCATGGTCTCCTCGCTGTCATCCCCCAGCACTCTGCGCAGGTTAGCCGTTGCAGTGAGGCTGTGCTGGAGGTTTGTCTGGATGACCTTACACATCATGGAGGATTGGGTCGCCATCATTCAAGCTACCCTCCTCCTCTGACTCAGCCGTGTTGGCCCCGTTTGGATCCCTCCACTCTCCTCTGGTAGGGGGGTCAGGATCCACACTCATATCCTCCGTCGTCTTTGAGGACGATGGTTTGGGCGATGAGTGTGACAGCTCGTCCGGAGTTTCCCCCGTCTTGCCGTCTGGAGCCAGCATGGTATCCAGCTTGTCTGCCGGTGTGGGCTTGCTTGCTGGTGCAGGTGGTTCGTCCTGAAGAGACCCGTTCGCTGCATAGAATCGAACGTAGACATTCCCCAGGTTGAAGGCTAGCCTCCGTCCTTTCTCTACGAGTGTAGGTATAAGGGGTTCGGGAATCCCCAACGTGAGGAACATCGTGTCGTCTCCGTGCATGCTATGCGCGAACAGTCTCCAGGTGTTCACCTGGGCCCACTTGTTCTGATCCGCCAGAATCAAGCTCGTGTCTTCGACAGAGCTATCACATTCCGGGATGAACAGTGCTGCTCTTACTACTCGGGTTAAATCTCCCTGTCGTTTGACAGTGAGTTTAACCCCTGAGTCAGCTGAAAGACTGCTAACTGCCTTGTTGAGCCACCGTAGTGAAGCATCATCCTCACACCACAGCTTCAGGGCTCCATCTGCAATGATGGGCTTCCCTCTGAAGCAGGGGGAGAATGTGATGTTAGGATCTTTAACATCAGCTAGAATCCTGTTGACCAAGTACTTCTTCACTTTGGTGGCTTGCTCTTCTTTCAGCTCTTGGCTTTCCCCCGTCACCGCTACGCATAGCTCATTCTGAGCAATGTCTGCGTAGCTGGTCAGGGTGCGCCGTGAGCTGTCCAGTTTGGGTCTTTTGTGTTCACCTCTAGGTGACACCGTGTCATCCAACCGGGTACGCTTGCCGGGCTCAGTGCGGGGAGGGGCCTGTGCAGATTTCGAAATGGCCACTGCCCCACGCCTCTGGCGATTGTACCGGTTGCTGTGTTTAGAGTGCGACCACTTGCTCTGGACCCCTGAAGGTCCTGGTTCTGCCGTAAGTGGTGCTCCAGTCTTCAGTGGTTTGGCAGGTGGTGCGGTGCTGTGTCCTGCTTTTTTAAAGAAGTAGCTGGGGCAGGTGCGCCGTTACTGGCATCTCCAGTCGTCTGCTTCTGTCTCCTGCCTTGGGGACTCCAGCCTGAGGCTTAAGTCCCGTTAGGCTAAATCCCGTACCGGTGTTTTCAGCTTCTGACCTTTGACTAGCCAGTCGCGCTTCGGCCTTTTGCTGCTTCTTTAGCTTCTGCCTCAGTCGGTTTCTTTGATTTTGGCTTAGAGTCTCTGGGAATCCAGCCTCTGGCTTAAGTCCCTTAGCGTTAGCGTGGGGGAATCCAGCTTCTGGCTTAAGTCCCTTAGCGTTAGCATGGGGGAATCCAGCCTTCGGCTTAAGTCCCTTAGCGTCAGCATGGGGGAATCCAGCCTTCGGCTTAAGTCCCTGTTGCTTGTCTCTTGCTTTTTTGCCCTTCGGTCCAACAACCGTCCAGGCAGAGGTGCAGGGCTCCGGGGCCGACATGGCCGCCACGAGCTCCTTCACCGCTTCACCTAAACCCGTGGGGGTTTGCTCACCTCTCTCTTCTTCCACATCGTGCAATACTTTGCCCCCCCCCAGAATACGTGGGGCAGTCCGAGCTATGCTCAGGGAGGGATTCTCCGGGTAAACCGGTACCCTCCTGGGGTAGTTCATTGTTTGAGTTTGCAGCCATAGTGTGGTCGGATTTTTATACAGGGGTTTCCTTCCCCCGGCCAGTTTATCGGTTTTGTGTATGTTCCCTCGCCCATTCCGCCCATGATCCGGGTCTAGCTACGAAAGTAGCCCGTCCCATTTCACAGGCGGCGCAGGAGCTGGATATATCACTTGGGCGCCGATGATTCGCCTTCGCAAGACAAACTTCCTTCGATTTACTTTTATTGAATCCGCCACTAACGGTTACAGCGAGCGAACTAACGTTTTGTTAGATCTGACATTTGTTTACATTTTGTGGGTGGCACGGATGCTTCACTTTACTTCGGTTAGGTGGCGCGAGTTTTAATTTTAGGTATTTGGATTGAAGCGGGAAGGAAAAGGAAGGCAAGCCAGAACACTATGGAATTGCAAAAATCGTAGATCAACAATATTCATGGTTACCCTAAAGAATATTCAACAAACCACCATTCTGCATTTAGTATTACCAGGCCCAAACATTTGGTCTACTTTTTACTCAGTCTCAGTATTTAAAAAAAAGAAAACGTTTTTAATGCAGCATAAGCATCAAAAACAGTTTTGGATCTAATTTATTATGTTTTATAGTAGTAAGTTTATGACGAACTCAAGGTACAAAAATAGATAAAGCTAAGGTTCCCGCACTAGGCAAAGCCTGTATCGCGGGGACCTACGTACGATTTTATTTTACATGATTGATTGCCTCGGATTAACAAACAAATTGATGGAGTTATATAAAACTTAAATTACAGAATTAAAAATAAATAAACAACTCAAATAAGACGCTTTTTTTCTTAAATAAGGTATACATACAGATTAATATAGGTCAATTTTAGTAGGTCTCTAAACAATATTTTCTAGACAGCATGGTTTTAAATATAATAATAATGGGTCAATATACAGTATTTGTATTTTCAATGTCCCCCTAGGAAATTTGATAGATATTGAATGAGTATTAAATATCTCACAACTTCGCAATGTGTATGTATGTGTAATGTTATGGGCCAGAAGATTATTTCTATTTTTTTAAGTTTTATGGGCTCCAGGGGAAAATGTGTGGTCAGGGGAGTGACACCATGGACAGGGTAGTGATAAATCGAGACAGGAAAGTGACTCCTATTAGTATTTATATATGTTAAATGAAATATATCAGTAACAAATGTTATTTATTAAAAATTATTATTTTAACTTATAAAATTCTATCAGTCTGAAATGTTTTTAAACAATTTTTATCGTTTTATAAATTATGACGTAACTTTTTCAAGTTAAGTTTCTGAACAACAATTCAATGAAAATAAATGAAATTGAATATAAGATAAAACTATGAGTTAGTTTAATACGAATAACAATCAAACTACTTCTCACAAAATAAAACAGTTTTGGGTTAACCTATCAGTTTATTAAAGATATCAAAACAAATATGTCATTCAAAAATAACTACTTATTAAAGAAACACCAATAATTGTATCTTTATTATAAAGTCGTTGGAACTTAAGTAATAGATGTTCTTAAGGAAAAAAATAGTTTTCTAAACACTACAACTACTGTTGAAATAATTTCACTCACTTTAGAAATTTGGAATACAAAAAATCCAACCTTTTCTCACAAAAGTAAATAACAGGATTAAAGTATCGGTAGCACCTATCATTCTCAAGTTAATATATGAAACATTTATCATTGTTATAATTAAACCTTTGTAGTTATTACTTCATAAAGTAAAAACACAAAATCTGTATCTTCTTTATAAAATCAAGATTTTTAACTTTAAATGAGTATTAGGTATCTATTTTGAAGAAAAAATCCAAATTTTATTGAAACTTACAAAGACTTTTCAAATAACTTCTACTCAGTTTGAAATTTACATAATGACCTGTTACCCTGCATGAATATATGGGGCACAGGTAGTTTTTTCACGTATTGTTCCTATTTAACATCTGCCACATCATCACCTAGTTTAAAAAGGGTTCCATTGTTACCAAATATATTCAGAAAGGTCACCAAGATATCTCCTTATTATTCGTCAAAATCAGATGAACACGCCCCGTAATGTCTATACCCCTTATTTTAAAATGAAATCATCATGGAATCCTAAAATATCTTTAATTAAATAATTACTTTTTAAAGTACAACGAATTAACGAATGAATTATAAAAACTGTAGAATATTTAAATCAGTTTCAAAGTTTATGAATCATTCGTTTACGTAAATTTAAAAAAAGCTAAATATACAATTTTCAACCACTTCTACCTAACTCGATGATTAGTTAAACTGGCAAGACGTCAGACAAGGACACACTCCCATCGGGAGCCCTCTCACCAGGACCGCTTTTAACTAGCTACCGCCTTTAAGGAAATAGCTGCCCTAATCGTAAGTACATAGATCTTAATTTAGCTAAACAAAAATTATTGGTACACAGTCTAGTTATAAGTGGAAGGTCTTTGGACTCAGTTATTGTTCTAGAATGTAATCTCTACCTAAAACCAGTTTTAAAATTTGATTCAGAACTGAGCATGCTTCTGGAATACGGACCTTAGAGATAATTGTGTTCCAAAAAGCTTTGGGAGTTTGAGTTTTACCTCTTTAGTTTTCCTGGTAAACAATATTAGTTCCGTTTTTTGTGGGTTCACAGTTAACTTGTGACGGTGGCACCACCCTTCGACTATCCGTAGTGCCCCTTGCATTTTCTCGCATAGGGTCGCTCAAACAGCCCCGAGATCATAATTGCTAAGTCATCGGCATATCCAACGTTGAATATGCCGTTTTTGTTTAGAAGTTCAAGTAGTTCGTTCGCCACTACCACCCACAAAAGAGGCGATAAGACGTCCCCTTGTGGACAGCCTTTAGTGACGATACAGCGTGTTGCTTTCGATGTATCTATACTTGCTGCTCTACTGGATAGCATGTTTGTGATCCACTTATTCACTCTTTCGTCTACGCCTTGATTCTTCAGACCTTCCTCAATGCTTAAGAATGTCGTTTTGTCAAAAGCTCCTTCAATGTCAATAAAGGTTACTAAGCATGACTGCTTATTCTCCTGTGCTGATTCAATCTTGTGGACCACCTGGTGAAGAGCAGTCTCTGGATTTCCCAGTTTGATATGCATGTTGGTTCTTATGCACCGGTTTATTAACAAGTGGTCCATTACGAATGTATTTGTCACATAATCTTTCCAAAGTTTTAAGGAGGAAGGAACTCCAGCTTATTGCCCGAAAAGCTCTTGGATTTCTGTAATCGGCTTTGGTTAAAACACTACCTTTACTTCTCTCCATGCCTTCGGTATGTATTTCCAGGACATGCTCTGAATATGGCTATCAGGCATGTTTAATTCCCATTGAGGCTCCAGTGTAACAATGCATATCAACCTTATGTTGAAGAAGAAATAAACTTAGAGACTTTAACTTGGTGTAGTGATATTTCTAGGACTTAGAATAATTTCGCAAATTTGGTTGGACGGGGAATCCATGCCCAATTTTTGTTTATGTTTGTTCAATTTCAAACACTTGTAAAATTTTCAAGAATTTGATACTTGTAATTTTTTTAAGTTTCTTTTTGGGACTTAGAAAAATTTGAAACATTTTACACTTGTAATTTTTTAAGAACTTTGGACTTGGTAAAAACTTATACATTTTATACGTGTAAAAATTTAAGCGAATATTATATTACCTTGTGGTTTGTTTCGGTTGTTTTATAAAACTTGTAAAAGGTATCGGTTGCTGATTTGACTTTCGGATCTGTAATTGCGCTTAGTGAAGTAGTGTGGCTTGATTTATAATCTAAACTCTGTCAATATGACTTCCAAATTGTCAATCTCCCAAAGGGATGTGTACGAAAAAATTGTTAAAGCACATAGTAACTTTAAAAAGTCTCCTAAAGAACGTATAACGGAACCTTACGTTCAGACTAGGCTCAAAAATTTGGAAGACTTGTGGATCCGTTTCACCACGGTTCACCAGGAGATTTTGGATAAGGCAGATGATTGGGCTAAATTACAAGATACTGATTACGTAAAAGGAGACTTGTATGAAAAAACAGAGGAAGCATATTTTGATTATAAATGCGAATTGTCGAATTTTCAGTTAACTACAGTTCCGAAAGGTTCAAGTCAAATTAATTCTTCTATAGCGTGGAAACTACCTAAAATAAGTATCCCTAACTTCTCTGGACAATATTCCGAGTGGGTAACGTTTCGAGATTTATTTAGGTCTTTGGTACACTCTAACCCCTCGTTGGATGACGTTCAGCGTCTTCATTATTTAAAGAGTTATTTAACAGGCGAAGCGGAACAGCTTATTAGACAATTGCCTATTACCGCCGCGAATTATGAAGAATGCTGGAACCAACTAGAGGCCAGATATAATAACAAAAAATATTTGGCAAATTGTATTTTGAAGCGGCTAATGGGTCAAAAAAGTGCTAGTTCTGAGTCAGCTGCAACGTTGAAAGATCTTGCCGACACAACAGCAGATTGTTTGCACGGACTAAAAAATATTGGTGTTAATGTAGAAACTTGGGATATAATTATTATTCACATAATTGCTAACAAATTAGATATGGAAACGCGCAAGCAGTGGGAATTAAGGGTCTCGCTAGATAAATCCGATATTTTACCTACATTTGAACAATTTCGTGATTTTCTACAATCAAGATTTAGAGCTCTCGAATCGTTAGAACCAACCACTAAATGTAGAACCTCAAATCCCACTCAAAGCCATTCTTATAAGTATAAGGTCATGCACGTCGCAAATATTGTATGTGAATATTGTAATGAAAGTCATAAGCTTTTTACTTGTCAAAAATTTAGTAAAGATGACGTTATCAAGCGACGTGAATTTGTATTTAGCAAACGATTGTGCTTCAACTGCTTGGGTAGTAACCACTCGGCTAGGTACTGTCCAAGTAAATTGACTTGTCGGGTATGCAAGGGGAAGCATCATTCGTTGCTTCATCCTACTGGATCAGGTGGAGTTGGGAGTCCACATAATTTCAACACTGGCGTTTCAGTACCTGGAGAGGTAACAAGCGGCTCATCAACTGGTAAATCACCAGCGAACTCCAGTGTAGTAGAATCCGCGCCAGTGGTCTCGTGTTTCGGTAAACTGCCCGTACAGCGTCAGGTGTTTTTGGCGACAGCCCTTGTGCAGGCTGAGTCGTCAAAAGGTCAAAGTTACTTGATCAGGGCCTTGTTAGATCAAGGATCACAAGCCTCATTCATTACAGAGGCAACGGTTCAATACCTAGGTTTAAAAAGGTATCCAGTGAAAGGGGTAGTATCACGCTTGGAAGGTAAAAATACAACTGTCTCAAAATTTATGGCAGACGTCAAAATTTATTCAAGGTTTGATAATAATAAATTTATAAAAACTCAAGCGTATGTTCTAAAGTCGATCACGACTTTGCTTCCCGATCAGAAGATTGAACTAGAGGAAATGAGCTGGCTAGACCAAAGCTTTCCTTTAGCCGATCCTCAATATTACACACCCAATAAAATTGACATGTTAATGGGTGCAGAAATATATAGTCAAATAATTGAAAACCCTGGGATGGATTGTTTCTGGTACGTGTCTAAAGTCACAAGCTTCATCAGCTAATGTTATTGCAATGCATTTATGTGTTGAAGATAATGACTTACTGAAAAGGTTTTGGGAGATGGAAGCGGATCCTAAGTCACAGAAAAGGATGATGACTGAAGAAGAAGAAAGCTGCGAACAATTTTTCGCTAAAACGACACAAAGAGATATCGACGGAAGATACGTAGTCAAGCTTCCCTTCAAGATGGATGTAGCTAAATGTATTAATGGGAACTCTAGGGAGATTGCTGAAAAACGGTTAAATGCTTTATACACTCGGTTCAAGAAAGATGAAGATCTAAAAAACAAATATCAAGATGTAATGGAAGAATATTTACGCTTAGGATACATGGAGAAAGTTCCTAAAGCAGAAACAGATAATACTGAAGGAGTATACATACCTCACCATCCTGTAGTGAAAAATGACAAAGATACGACAAAGGTAAGGATCGTCTACGATGCGTCCTGTAAGTACAAAAATGGAATCTCATTGAACGATACATTGATGATAGGGCCTACATTACAGCCGGAACTTAGACACTTGCTGATGCGTTGGAGAAAATATCCGATATGCTTAGCAGCGGATATTGAAAAAATGTATTGTCAAGTAAAGGTGGCAGAAGTTGACACAAATTATCAGCGGCTGTTGTGGAAAAATGGTGTTTATGAAAGGGTAGAAGACTACAGATTACTAAGAGTAACCTTCGGTACAGCGGCTGCGCCTTATCTTGCCGTGAAGAGTCTCCAACAGCTAGCACACGATGAAGGCGCCGTGTATCCTGAAACGGCAAAAAGAGTAGTAAATGAATTCTAAATGGATGATCTGCTTTCGGGATGTGAATCTGTAAAAGAAGGAATTGTTATATATCAAGAAATGAACGACTTATTGAGAAAGGGTGGATTCGAAATACAAAAGTGGATGAGTAATAGCGAGGAGTTATTAAATGCAATCAAACAAATGAGCAAAGGACGTGAGGATGTGGGAGAGAACTTAAAATTAAAAATGGACGAAGTAGTAAAGTTATTGGGAATCACCTGGAGTCGCAGAACCGACGACTTCCAGTACTCGGTAACACTGTCGATGGAAGAGGGACCTGTGACAAAAAGAAAGATTATTTCACACATCGCGCGTTTATATGATCCACTAGGGTGGGTAGCACCTTGTGTAATTGTAGCAAAAATATTAATCCAAAGGCTATGGATAGCTGGATTAGCATGGGATGATGAAGTAACTGGTAAGTTGTTGGATGATTGGAATAATTACAAGGAAAACTTACCCATGTTATCCCAGATACAAATACCTCGGTGGGTTGGCACAACCTCGAATGATTCACTCGTGGAGTTGCACGGGTTCTCCGATGCGTCGAAGTTGGCGTTTTCGGCAACGGTTTATCTTCGTAGGGTTGACACAGCTGGCAATGTTCATGTTGCATTAGTGACCGCAAAGACTAAAGTTGCACCAATCAAACAGGTGTCCATTCCTAGATTGGAATTGTGTGGGGCAGTGCTTCTCACTCGTCTGTTAGTGGAAGTGGCGGAGATACTAACAATTCCGAAGGTAAATATCCGGGCATGGACAGATTCAACGGTAGTCTTAGCTTGGATAAACAGTCACCCGAGTCGCTGGCAAACCTTTGTGGCGAATCGGGTGTCTGAAATCCTAACTACCCTGGATTCCAGTCAGTGGGCACATGTGAGTTCCGGGAAAAATTGTGCGGATTGCGCGTCAAGAGGTATTACCCCGGCAGAACTTCTCAGCAATACTCACTGGTTCAATGGTCCCGACTTCTTGCATAACGAGAGTATTCAATATAGCAGACCGCAAAATTTAGGAACACAGCTAGAGGAAGTAAAGGTTTATATTACTGTAGAAGAAATACCTATCTGGAACAAGTTTTCATCACTTACGAAGCTAGTGAGAGTAGTAGCGTATTGTAGACGCTTCCTAGATATGAAAAAATCTTTAAGTGAGAGGCACATTTCAGGCTTTCCCACATTTACGGAGTTGACGGACGCTTTAGAAACGTGTATAAAACAATGTCAAAAAGAACACTTTGAAGCAGACTTGGAACTTCTAAGGAGGGACGGTGATTTGGCACGGATAAGAGGGCCACTAAAATCTTTAAATCCCTTTATCGATGGCAAGGGTATGCTGCGAGTAGGAGGGCGCTTAGATAAATCACTGCTCAGTGATAATGCCAAGCACCCATTATTAATGCCGAAAAAATCTTTCTTAACCGATCTGATTATCGCTGATGCTCATGCAAAGACGCTTCATGGGGGTATTCAGCTCATGTTGGCGTATCTAGGAACCAAATATTACATATTAGGTTCAAAACCTTTGGTTAAGGCTCACGTACGCAAGTGTGTCAAATGTGTAAGACACAGCGCGGGAACTTCTTCTCAACTGATTGGACAATTGCCGGCGGCTCGAGTTACACCAACTAGAGCCTTTAAATGTAGCGGAGTTGATTACGCTGGTCCGATCAATATAAGAACATCAAAGGGTCGGGGCCACCAGTCAATCAAAGGCTACATATGCATATTCGTTTGCATGGTCACTCGGGCAGTTCATATTGTAGTAGTCAGTGACCTGACTACTTCAGGTTTTCTGGCGGCTTTTAAACGTTTCGTTGCACGCCGCGGTCATTGCACGGATATATGGAGTGACAACGGTACAAACTTTGTCGGAGCGTCTCGTGAGCTCAGGAATTTAATAGCGTCAGAAAACTCAACTCTGTTGGAAGATGTAGCTAAGTCTTTAGCTAATAATGGCACGACCTGGCACTTTATACCGCCTCACGCGCCTAATTTTGGAGGCCTATGGGAAGCGGGCGTGCGGGCGATTAAATATCATTTGAAAAGAGTCATAGCAGAATCCACGTTAACATATGAGGAGCTTTCCACAGTGTTAACGCAGATAGAGGCCTGCCTTAACTCAAGACCACTGACACGGCTTGAATCTGAGTCAGATTCAATCGACGTTTTGACGCCAGGACATTTCCTGGTTGGTGAACATCTTGTCGCAGCTCCAGATCACAATTTTGAAGAGTCTAGGGAGACTAGCTTGCGTAGATGGCAGCTAACTCAAAAGATGATGCAGAATTTTTGGAGACGTTGGTCCCAAGAATACCTTACAAAATTTCTGCATCGTTACAAATGGTCTTACCAAACACCTGAACCCAAAATAGGAGACATCGTTCTAGTCAAGGAAGATGGATTGCCTCCTTGTAGATGGCTGCTTGGCCGAGTGGTTATTAAACATCCAGGATCAGACAATGTAACACGTGTTGTTACATTACGAACGAAAAATTCTATTATCAAACGGCCTACATCAAAATTATGTGTCTTACCAGTAGCCGTCTGATCATTGTTCAATTTAAGCTATACATATTATATTGTTAAAATTGTTGGTAAAATACAGTCCACTTAACTTTAGTTTTTAAGTTGTAAAACATAATGTGTTGAATTGTTTAGTATGATGAATTCACAGCCCATTAAGGACAGATTCCATATAGATTAATTATATCTTGAAATTAATTTGTAAATTTCGTCAGGGTGGGCGGATGGAGTGAAAGGACAATTCTTGAATTTGTCCTTGGTGGGCGGAATGTAGAAGGCTTATCTTTGCGACACGGCACTCTTTTAATTTAAGGTAGCGCTTACCATTAGGTAATGTACATGCAGATTTATTGGTACAAATCTGAACCATAAACCCTAAAACATTCTAATTCGTTCGTGTTTTAGTGACAGACATTGTTACGAGATGGCGCCAGTGTCGCAGAAACATTTCCTACATCGCGCAAGTGTTTGTATCACAGTTGCGCGGGAGTGTACGAAATATTTAAAATTATTTGAGAATTGGTTCGGATACAAGTATTATTCTATGTCAATACTCGACTTCACATTGGACCAGTGTTTCATTTTGTACCCTGGTTGTACAAATAGAATTCGCAAAATTCCAGTCTTCTTTGTTAGGGTCTTGTAGAGCTTGTGTTTCCCATTCTCCCTCATTGTCTAAATGACAATCCGGGAAGTGAGTTTAAAGAAGTTCAAATTGCTCTTGATCCGACGACGTGTATGAACCGTCCGGTTTCTTGAGCGTACAATGTTTTACTCGAGTACCTTTCGAGACAAGTTTTCTCAAGCGTGCTGTTTCGCTCTGTGACTGTATATCTTGCACGAATTATTTTGGGCTCTTTGTATTTCTACTTTAACCTTATGTCGTGTTTTCTTGTAATTTTCCCATTCTTATTTCAGAGTGGTGTTCATTGCTTTATTAAAGGGGTGCCTAGCCCTTTTTCTTAGTTTGCTTAGTTCACGGTCCCACAATCTGTCTTTTCTATGCAATATCATGATAGTTTTTGTTTTTAAAGGACATGAATCCTCGTAGCTACTTATAAGAATGCGTGATAAAGAGCCGACCGCCTTCTCGATCTCCGACGGTGTAAGCTCAGTAGTCGAGCCCATTTGTAATTATTTGGTCAGTCCATTGTTTAAACTGGTCCTAAATGTAGACTGGTCAGTTTTGCTTGGATTTCTGTAAGTTTTTAACGATAGTTTTACAGTTTTTAAGGTGAATCTAATCCTCCTGTGATCTGAGCAGGAAATTTCATCCGTTGCCAATCTTCAGTCGCTGATGATCTCGGCAATTTCGGTGGTGGCTATTGTTATATCGATAATTGTCCTCGCCCAAGACGTAACAAACGTAGGTTCTGAGCAATTATTTAAAATGCTGAGGTTATGTCTTAGTGTGAAATCTATTACATCCTTACTTCTATCATCTGTGTATGGGCAGTCCCTGCATTTGAGTCGCAGCCCTGAACGCATTCCTAGTTATTGTTTGTGCAAAATTGCATTAAATCCTCAAATGATGGCGGCGGAGCTTCAGCTTTGCCATCCATGAATGCTGAGGCTAATATGATGGCGCTGAGCTAACCTTCTAGGCCATTCTCCAGTCTTACCACAGTAAGATCATCAGTGCAAATATGTGTCAATAGTTATGCTTTATAGGAGTTAGAGTGTAGCAAATGAAAGTAGACACTCGAATTATTTGCAAACTTTTTATATGGCAATGTAAAATAATGTCAATTATATGGCACCGCTCCGGCTGCAGCGACGGCCATCCGTGCTGGAGAGCCTATATTAGCTAGATACCTATCCCGATTTGAGAAGAGCACGTCAAGAGACAAGGTCGTGCGTTATATACGCGACAAATGTGACGAAGAAGAATCCCGGTTCAGGCCTTACCGGAGGTAGAGATAACGCGGCTGGAATCAAAACGCGAGACGTACTTCAAGTCGTATGAGTTCAGATTTCTAGCCAAGTTGAGAGAAACATTCCTGGCACCAGACTTTTGGCCTGCAGGGATTGTTTTCCGTCGGTATAGGGAGCCGAGACTGAACATGAATCCCTAACTGTACGATATAGTTTTGTAATATTATTCAACCCTTTAACCCTCGGCATGCCTGGTAGGGTCTGTGAGACCCACCGCAGCACTTAAACTGTTACAATTCATTCAAATTAAAATTTCGTGCGTAACCGCTCCCAGTAGCTGACCGTAGTGAACCACCTAACGTCCTCCGCCCGCTACCTTAGTCCGGGGTGCGCTCCAGTAGTGATAGGACGTGTTTAAATGGTCCATCGAACCTAGATAATTAAAAGAACCGGCACCTTAATATCTCATTCGACCGAAATATGATGTAAACAAATCATATTTCCTCCGAACCGAGATAAAAGAACCAACGCTCCTAATACAGTCCACCCCATATATCAGCTTTATTTAATCCCCAAAAGATATAATAAGATTACATCACCTTCAATACTGTGATCGTATATCCCTTCTCAAAATACAAATCACTTAGAAGATTCTAGAAAAGTGAACGGGCCGGGCGATTTGCCAAGCGAAATTGACCCGTCAAGGCGACGTTCACTAATGACCTGACAACCAATCTACGGTAACTACCTATTCACTGTAGAGTTGTTTGTTTTGACATTACTGACTCATTCACGCTTGCTGCGTTTATTCACGATAGTTTAATAATTGTTTGCAAGAAAGGTTCGTAATTAAGAATTCTAAAGGCTAGGTACCAGTACCTACGACATTAAGTTTATTTATTAAGTTATAATACTAATTATACTAAGTACGGTTAAAAGATTTACTTGTGTTCGTGATTATCATGAAATAATTAATGTAAATTAATTGTTTACATTAAAATCAGAGATCCGCACAAAATATTTCACAGTTCCGTACAAATTTACGTAAATTACATAACAAAAATTCTACGTGATTAACATGAAATAATTAATGTAAGTTAATTGTTTACATTTAAATTAGGGTACCGCACGAGAATCTTAAATATTCTAACGAAATTACAGATTATAATTAATTAATTAAGTAATTAAACCCTCAGCTCACATAAAGGTACACGCGTTATTTAGTTAGGTGTTATTTTAACCGACTTCCGAAAAGGGAGGTGCGGAATTTCACCTAAATTTAATTAATTTAAAATATTTTTTTTGTGTCTGACTGCCTATACGTTAACGATGCCTTCAAAATCACAGGTAGCCAGATTTAGGGAGGAACAGATCGCTATTCTTAAGCTTAATTTGGAAGCGTTATCAAGTCCAGCAAATCAAAGCATTATAGCCCAGAATTCAATGCCAGAGCAGCTGGCGTAAGAGTGACTCGTGATAAACTCGACGCTGCGTACTACATTATATTAGACACCGACGATTTATTAGACGCTCAAGAGGAATTCTACAACGAGCAGTATGAAAGGACAATAGACACCTACTACGAGATTCTCGTTGTACAATTGGAACAAAAAACATGGTCATCAGCTCCCACTGACGATGTAAATTCAGCGCAAAATAAGGCGAACGTCACAGCGCCACATACGGTAAACTCGGTCATCCCCCTAACTGAGTTACCAAGGTTTACCTCACAACCCGCGCGCCTTTAGCCATCAGTTCAGCAGGTATCGAACCCGCAGCCACAGTGCTATGCGCAGGTTTCGAACCTGCGCCCTCTCAGCTCCGCGCCTATACCCACGCGCTTCTCACCATCAGCTCAGCAGGTATCGAACCCGCAGCCACAGTGCTATGCGCAGGTTTCTAACCTGCAACCTATCAGCTCCGCGCCTATACCCGCGCGCTTCTCGCCATCAGCTCAGCAGGTATCGAACCTGCAGCCTCTGCGCTATGCGCAGGTTTCGAACCTGCAACCTCTCAGCTCAGCACCTATACCCGCGCGCTTCGCGCCCCCACCTGCGAAGGTATCGAACCCATAGCCTCCGTGCTATACGCAGGTTTCGAACCTGCAACCTCTCAGCTCCGCGCCTATACCCGTGCGCTTCTCGCCCCCACTTCAGCAGTTTTCGAACCCGCAACCTCCGCGCTATGCGCAGGGTTCGAACCTACGACCTTTCAGCTCCGCGCCAAGACCCGAACAGGGATCGAACGCACAACCTCGCTATGGTGACAACCATTGCTACCCATGGTGTAATGTAAAGGGTCACAAGCTTCGGGTATGTACCCGATACACACTACCAGTGCATTTATTGCCGGTACAACAGCGCGAGGTACCACGGCGCCGTCCCTCACCTGATACGGGCCAGATGGTGTACTCCCGTCGTACTCCACCGTGCACTACCTCGCGTTGTCCACCGCCGCCTAGGCAATGACTAGGACGGCACATTCAGCACACACCGACTCCGCACACAAATACTCAGCACATATCCACTCAGCCCAGAAAGAATCAACACATATCAGCTCAGCTCACAGCTAATCAGCACACATCTCAGCGCGCAGATAATCAGCACACATCTTATCAGCGCACAACTAATCAGCACACATTTTATCAGCCCACAACTATTCAGCACACACACACAACACGACGACAAACTGTCGTCGCAAACACCTTAAGTCAGCCAGGCGCTGACATTCTGAACTCACCCTTACGCCAGCAATTCTGGATGTTATCAGCTCGTCGCGTAATGCGACATCGAGTATACAAATGTATAAATTGTTTACGTTTCCGCGCTAAACCCAAGGCCCCGTACATGGCCGACTTACCCGCCGACCGCGTGATTGTTCAGCCCGTATTCAGCAAAGTCACAACGTTATTTAGCAATGATTGCAGTACAATTTATATAGGCGCTAGAAATGAACTTAGGGAAATACAAGGCTTTCTTGCAACCAATAATGACAATATCGCACCTACACTTTCAGCTCTTTTAGATCGCATTGCAGCCATGCTCAATGCAGGCCCTCTCAGCCCACTCTCTTTTGGCCCCGCGGAAGTTGAATTACTCACCGCGGGTCATGTCCTTATAAAACGTCAGCTCAACGCCCTACCTGAGTATTCGGTAGGAGGACGAGCCATTTCTGCACACAAAAAGGTTCAAGCTCGTCCTATCCTTATCCCAACACCTTTGGCGATCCTGGTCCAAACCCTACCTGCACACCATCCAAACCCGCTCCAAACGGACTTCCCGATCCAGCCCACCTCAAGTCGGGAAACTGGTCCTGATAGTGGACGACCAGGTGCCGCCTCTACACTGGCGCATGAGCCACAAGACGACCCCATGAAGGGATGGCGTCACCCGAGTGGTGGAACTCAAGACGACCTTGGGCATCTTGACGCGACCTGTCCTCCAGATCGCCCGCCTGACTGTCGATTAAGCACCACACCACACCTTCGCCGCGTGGGGAATATGATCGCGCCAAAGCGCGACGTCACTTCAAGGAATACCCCCCACGCGCGCCGCCGCCGCCCCCCGGCAGCTGTCAAACTACGAGCAGGACGGCTGAACTGGGCAGCGGCAACAGTCACGAATTTACAGTCGTCGCGAGCGAACGTATACCACTCCGCCTCCGCGCCGCGACCGCATGGAATCGCCGCCATTATCATCGGCACCCGTGATCAGCCCAAACCTTCGCGTTACGCGTCAGCCCGAGTCACCTACCTAACTTCGCCGCGAGTGACCGCTAATCAGCCCGTGTTTACGCGTGAACCAGTGAAATACGTACGGCTTAAGTCGAGGATGCAAAAAAAACCGAAGTTATTTTAAAGTTATTTAATTAATTCAAATAATACATTTATTTTATAATTATAAGACACGACAAGCCATTAGATGTGAGAATAAAAAGTGAGTGTTCATCGATACAATGGTCCGCAAGTTAACAATTTCGAAATGCTGACACGATGGTCCCACGAAGCGCGGTGGTCCGGTTCCGTGTAGCACTTGGTAGGTCGAACGCCGGTGGCTTGATTGCGAAACTGCAGTACCGTCCTCATGTGAGTTGGTAATGTGAATCTGCGTCATCGGTTTCCATGGTGGGTCGTTGCTTAACATCTCCCTCCGCAAGATCTGCAACTATTTGCAGACTTTCTTCGAAAATAGTGCAGATAGAGATATTGGATCGCTGGCTTCTTTAGATACTTCTGCATCTTTATTTTCTATATTGTGCTCATCTTGCGACTTATTCGTTCTGTGACGACAGAGTATGACGATAATGATAAGCATAGTTGCGCCTAATAGAAGGATGTATACCGGTATTGTAGTGTGGTATACAGAATCTATGTTTAAGGGTTTTAAAGTTACTGGCTCTTGTAAGGCGATTTTAGTATTACTCGAATGCAGGTGACCCAAGTCTATGGTGTTCAGCTTCAAGATCCTCTTTACCGGTACGTTATACGGCTCCTTGTTACTGATTGCTATATCCATAATTTTCAATATCTGCCCTTTAAGTTGATCGTGATGGTTACTTGCAGTCAAAGCTGGAGTACGGAGTGTGCATCCTTTTGGTATGACGGCTAGGTAGCTTCCTTGCAGCATTCTATATCGGTCTTCAGAACAGGTTAATTGAACTTTTGTTGAATTAGGAAAGCTCAGCACGTAGTGGTGGTCGTCTAGCTGCTCCATGGCTTCAGATGACAGGATAACCGAGGTAAAATGACAGGACTCGTGGACACGCTGCTGGAATATGAGGTATCGGAGGCAGGTTGACTGGTCCCCGTGGTGGCGGCTGGTGTCGTCCTCGCAAAGGTGACCATGATTGTACTTCGGACATTCTGTCTCTATGTACAATAGACCTTTCTCGTGGATTGCTACATAAGGACAGGCTGGGGTGAGTATTTTATTATAGCGGTAAGGGGCTAAGGATAGTCTGTAAAGGATGTAGTTAGTGGGATAGACAATTGGAAACTTGATAACCAAGATTATATCGTTACCCTTATAATAATAACCTATTTTAAGTATATCAAAGTAATCCCTAAAAGTAATATCTAATATTTCTTTCTTATTATATAAAACCTTAAGTCTTCCCATAATACTAATATAAGAATCATAGTTAAGTAAGGAATGGTGAATACTTTTGGCTCTTATGAAAGCTAGTAAATTTTCAATTTTAGAAAACTCGCCAGATAAGCTATCTATGTTGTCTCCTAGTATAAGAAGTAGCTGAGCTAGATGTGCATACTTAATCATGTTCGTTTCATGTCTTACGTCACTGGCTAGAATAAAATTTATAACTTTTTCTAATTTCGCTTGATTGTCAATTATTTTATCTGTGACATTAGAACTACGTGAGACCCACTGCTTGCTTAAACTCATTTGATGGTTTATCTCAACAGCCAAGCTGTTTTCGTTTTGTTTTAAGACTGAAATGGCATTGTCATACTTTACAGCATCTGTATAGTCTAGGTTACTGGAAATAGATTTGATGACCGAGCCTAGACCATCTATGAGACCTCTCTTTACGCGTTTGATCTCAAACGTTTCTAAATGTTCAGATATTTCAGCTAACTTTGTGTCCAAATAACTAATATGTGGCGAGTATAATGAAAACGTTTTCTCATTTAGCTTAGGCACAAAATCTCGTACTTGGGTTCTAACAGATTCTAATCTGCTACGCACAGCTTCTAAATTAATAGTTTGGATAAAGGAATGGTAATGAGAAATAACCCTGGTTGGTCCCATGTTGAACGGAAGAATGCCTGGTCCATCCCTAAGGCTTTCAAGTGACATTTCTTCCGCTAGGGCCAGGTTCAGAGCTCGGGTCAGCGCCAGTACGAACAGTATTTTCGGTGTCCTGTAACAAACGAGCACTGTTAGGTACCCGTTTTAAACGCGATTTTGGTACTGCGGCATTTTTCTTTTTCGTGTAGATATGTATTAGCAAATCCGCTAATACTCTATCATGTAAGTAACGAGCTGCTAGCTTTGCCTATTAGCTAACGGATTTCTAACGAATACCTGTTGGTCTGGTGTGTAAACCACTTCGAGTTCGCGGTCTTTATTTGCATTTTCGGTTATTTCCGTTCGGCGATGAAGTGCGGTTTCATTGATTATTTCGTATACCTTTTCCATTCGTTTCCGATGATCCTGAATATATTGTTGTAAGAGATGTTCCGTTATGTTCATATCTAAAGGATCACGAGGATCTAGGTGACCGGTTATTATATCGATGGGTCTACACTTTGTGAAACTGTGTATGGAGCTGTTGTATGCAATTACAGCGTAAGTCATGAGGTTAGGAACTGATTCACCGCGATGCTCTAGTCTTAATATACGCAAATGCTCGAGTAATGTAGAGTGCAAGCGCTCTACCATACCATTTTCGTTGGGCGTGCAGGGGCATGTTTTGTGGTGGTGGATTTTATGTAGTCTGGTGAATTCTAGAAATAGTTGGTTAGCAAATTCGGGGCCGTTATCTGTTATGATTGTCAGAGCCACCCCGTGATGAGAGAACTGTAATAAGGCTTGAATGATGCTCACAGCTGTTGCATCTCTTAGATAATATGCCTGCCCATATTTAGAGAATGCATCTATGATGGTCAAGTACTTGTGAGAATCGACACTAAGTAAAACTAGATGCACCACTTCAATTGGCTTTGAAGGTGGAGGCACGATTTGCAACCTAGGTATCACTGGGTTACGGTCATATTTAGCTTGGCCACAGATTCTACACTCATTAATAAATTTGGTGACATGTTCTTTCATTTTAGGCCAGTAATACCTTCGCGATAGGGCTAGATAGCACTCGTTGATACCCCTATGATTTGTTTTACCTTCGTGATAGTTTTTCATTATTTCTTGTTGCTTGAGGTAGTTATTAACGTTTTCTATTTCAGTTTTCTTCAGAAGCTCATCGGTTTTTTAATGGAATGCTTAATTTTGTTTGTAAAAGTTAGTTGCTCGTTGTCTAAATAAAATACATCTGCATATCGCGCACAAAGTAGCTCTAAGTTTGTCCGTTCCTCAACGTTTAAATGATTCGTTCGGAGACGCGCGAGAACTTCTTTAACGCGTTGTGGCTTTTGATCATGAGGTGCCCACTCAATGTTATTCATCTCCGCAGATACCGCTTGATGCATCGAAAATATGACATCATTACGACTCGGGTTCTTTACTTCAACTATTCCCGTATTGTTGCTAACTGAAGTCAAACATTCACCTATGATGCAATTAGAAATAGTTTGTTCTTCTATAAATGCCTCTCCCTCATGTAGGTTAATAGGGATTCTTATTAATTTGGAATTACCTGCTGGGATAATGTCCTCATACAGATTGGCATTGCGTGAATCATAGACTTTGATAGGGTTTGAAGCAGTCTTGGTTGAAAGTACCTTATTCTTGTAATCTATCACAGCTTCCCATTTATCCAATAAGTCTGTACCAATAAGTCCATCGAAAAACTCGTGAAACTTATAGACATAAAATGTCACGTCACTTGAATCACCGAATTCTTTAAAGCTAGGCAAAGTTATGGAATAGTTACTTCTAGTCGTAGCGTGAACATTGCATACTTCGAAAGGGTCGTAATTCAACGGAAAGTTATTAAAGTACTGTTTTATTACGGCAGGACTCAAAAAACTTTGGTTCGCTCCCGTATCTATTAATAGCTTTAAAGGAGGAGATGAGATTTGGATATACGGAAGTTGCCGCTGTGTTTGAAGATTTATTTCTATTTTGACTTGTCGGATCGTGTGGGTTTCTGAAAATCCTGTTCAGTATTATTGGCGACGGTGGCGTCATCGGTTTCAGTTTGAAGTGGCTGAGGATACTCAACAAATTCCTGAATGGAAGGATCGCATTCGTAAGGCCAGTATTGATATTCAGAATAGTCAGAGTTGTCGTAATAGGTAAGTCTCGTAATGATCAGTGTAAGATTCAGGGTCGTTATAACAATCAATAAAATTTACCTCCCTAGTTTTGAAATAGTTCGTCGGGGGTGGATTTCCCGATTTCCTCCAATCATGCCCAGTAAGTGCATTTACTGGTGGCAGCGTCCGCGTAACATAATGGTTAACACCACTCATAGGACGAGGGTATTGTTGAGGCCGTGGTTGCATTTGGAAAGCGTTATTTTGGGGGTTGTAATTTGCAGGAGGCGCCCTGAAAATCTGCTGGGTGCGTGTTGGAGCAAATTGCCTAGGTTGGAAGTTGTTTGACTTCCATTGTTGTGGATACTGTGCCATCAACTGTGGTCGCGAGGGCCCTTGCGTACCATAGGTAATAGGCCTAGGCGCAGGCATAGAGTAAGGCTGAAAAGGCACCTTAAATCCACTAGTAAAATTTGGCAAAGACATAGGCACTGAATAGTTAGTAAGTTTCCTGTCAGGAAGATTTTGGTTCGATTCTGTATGTAAATCGTATTTGATTCCTCATGAACAAACTCTAACGCTTTCTCGATGGTTTCGGGGCGCATACAACGTATGCGCGATCCTAGAGGGTCACTTAATCCACGCACATACGCCTGAAGCGTTAACTTCTTATACAGATCCCGCTTAGCATCATTAGTAGTTTGTAACGAGTCATGCAAACTAACATACGTCATAAAGGTGCTGAAGATATTCTGACACCGTTCGTAAAATTCCTGAGGGGAGCTAGTGCCTTGTGTCAAGACAGCTAAGTCATTGTATAGAGCGGTCTCATCTCGCAGATCGGCAAAGTTATGAATCAGAGCACTGCGAATGCCTGTCCAGTCATTAGGGATACCATTTGCGTTAATTAAGCGAGCAGCAGGACCTACTACTTTGTTCAAAATCCCGTTAAGTAAAGCGCACTTGCTCAAATCACTATTTTCTTGAGTAGAAAACTGTTGCGCGAGTTGGTCGCATAGTTGTATGAACCTAGTAAGTACGTTTGGGTTTCCATCAAAGTCAGGACCAAACGGAGAGCTTTATAGATTTTGTCTAACTGTGACATATCAGTGGTGGCCATATCGGTTTCCTCGTTTATACTACCTATCTGCCTACTACTTCTAACTAACCTAGGGTTCTTCAATTTTCGTAAATGAAAAATCTTGGAAATCTTATTAGTAAGGGCTATGGGCTAGGAAATGAGCAACCACTAAAAAGAATCTAGTGTACTCACATTGATTTTCGGTCTCTTTGCGCTATCGATGGCTGGATACCTCTGCAGCAGCACGACGTAGATTCGGATACTCCTTGACGCGGCTTGACAGCCAGCACGGGCGGCTTTTGCGTTTTGCTGATATCTTCTAGGCGAATACGCGTACGCGAAACCGACCGCGAGTATCCTACCGACTGCGCCAAATACGTACGGCTGAAGTCGAGGATGCAAAAAAAACCGAAGTTATTTTAAAGTTATTAAATTAATTCAAATAATACATTTATTTTATAATTATAAGACACGACAATCCATTCGATGTGAGAATAAAAAGTGAGTGTTCATCGATACAATGGTCCGCAAGTTAACAATTTCGAAATGCTGACACGATGGTCCCACGAAGCGCGGTGGTCCGGTTCCGTGTAGCACTTGGTAGGTCGAACGCCGGTGGCTTGATTGCGAAACTACAGTACCGTCCTCATGTGAGTTGGTAATGTGAATCTGCGTCATCGGTTTCCATGGTGGGTCGTTGCTTAACAAGTGCACAAACAATAAATCTAAAGACTTTATACAAGTGAACAACAACCCTTCAGCACGACGCCCACAGCAGGACGCCTACCCAGAGGACTCTTAAGGTCATCAACCCCCATCAGATCCAGAGTCACCCGACATCCTGTAAGTACATCCTAATCTTACCTAAACCCAATTCTCACCTTAAATATTTCCTCTAAAATATTCCCTACCGACGTATGGTTGCAGAACTTGCTCAACAATTATTATTTATTTACATTTACTAAAGTTTCTCCCCAATGTGTGTTCTAATATGCATCTTCAACCGCCCTGCTGTTGCACATTCATAATCACACATGTTGCATTTGAATGGATTATCTCCAATGTTTGTTCTCAAATGAGTTCGTAGGTTATCTACTGTTGCAGTTTCATAATCACACATGTTGCATTTGAATGGATTATCTCCAGTGTGCGTTCTAATATGACTTCTTAAGGTATCTGCTCTTGCCGATTCATAATCACACATGTTGCATTTTAATGGTTTCTGTCCAGTGTGTGTTCTAATATGTCTTTGCAAGTCACTTGCTGTTGCAGATTCATACTCACACATGTTGCATTTATGTGGTTTCCCTCCAGTGTGTGTTGTAATATGATTTCGTAATTGACCTGCTGTTGCAGATTTATAATCACACATGTTGCATTTATATGGTTTCTCTCCAGTGTGTGTTCTAAGATGCATTCGTAAGTGACTTGCTGTTGCAGATTCATAATCACACATGTTGCATTTATGTGGTTTCTCTTCAGTGTGTTTTCTAATATGTATCTTCAACTGTCCTGCTGTTGCAGATTCATAACAACACATGTTGCATTTGAATGGATTATCTCCAGTGTGCGTTCTAATATGACTTCTTAAGGTACTCTCCAGTGTGTGTTCTAAGATGCATTCGTAAGTGACTTGCTGTTGCAGATTCATAATCACACATGTTGCATTTATGTGGTTTCTCTTCAGTGTGTTTTCTAATATGTATCTTCAACTGTCCTGCTGTTGCAGATTCATAACAACACATGTTGCATTTGAATGGATTATCTCCAGTGTGCGTTCTAATATGACTTCTTAAGGTATCTGCTCTTGCCGATTCATAATCACACATGTTGCATTTGAATGGTTTCTCTCCAGTGTGTGTTCTAAGATGCATTCGTAAGTTACGTGCTGTTGCAGATTCATAATCACACATGTTGCATTTATATGGTTTCTCTTCAGTGTGTTTTCTAATATGTATCTTCAACTGTCCTGCTGTTGCAGATTCATAACAACACATGTTGCATTTGAATGGATTATCTCCAGTGTGCAATCTAATATGACTTCTTAAGGTATCTGCTCTTGCCGATTCATAATCACACATGTTGCATTTGAATGGTTTCTCTCCAGTGTGTGTTCTAACATGCATTCGTAAGTGACTTGCTGTTGCAGAATCATACTCACACATGTTGCATTTGAATGTTTTCTCTCCAGTGTGTGTTGTAATATGATTTCGTAATTGACCTGCTGTTGCAGATTCATACTCACACTTGTTGCATTTATGTGGTTTCTCTCCAGTGTGCGTTCTAATATGACTTCTTAAGGTATCTGCTCTTGCCGATTCATAATCACACATGTTGCATTTGAATGGTTTCTGTCCAGTGTGTGTTCTAATATGTTTTTACAACTGACTTGCTGTTGCAGATTCATACTCACACATGTTGCATTTGAATGGTTTCTCTCCAGTGTGTGTTGTAATATGATTTCGTAATTGACCTGCTGTTGCAATTCATACTCACACATGTTGCATTTATGTGGTTTCTCTCCAGTGTGCGTTCTAATATGACTTCTTAAGGTATCTGCTCTTGCCGATTCATAATCACACATGTTGCATTTGAATGGTTTCTCTCCAGTGTGTGTTCTAATATGTTTTTGCAACTGACTTGCTGTTGCAGATTCATACTCACACATGTTGCATTTGAATGGTTTCTCTCCGGTGTGTGTTGTAATATGATTTCGTAATTGACCTGCTGTTGCAGATTTATAATCACACATGTTGCATTTGAATGGTTTCTATCCAGTGTGTGTTCTAATATGTCTTTGTAAGTCACTTGCTGTTGCAGATTCATACTCACACATGTTGCATTTATGTGGTTTCTCTCCAGTGTGTGTTCTAATATGTCTTTGTAAGTCACTTGCTGTTGCAGATTCATACTCACACATGTTGCATTTATGTGGTTTCTCTCCAGTGTGTGTTCTAATATGTCTTTGTAAGTCACCTGCTGTTGCAGACGCATACAGACACATGTTGCATTTATGTGGTTTCTCTCCAGTGTGTGTTGTAATATGATTTCGTAATTGACCTGCTGTTGCAGATTTATAATCACACATGTTGCATTTATATGGTTTCTCTCCAGTGTGTGTTCTAAGATGCATTCGTAAGTTACTTGCTGTTGCAGATTCATAATCACACATGTTGCATTTATGTGGTTTCTCTTCAGTGTGTTTTCTAATATGTATCTTCAACTGTCCTGCTGTTGCAGATTCATAACAACACATGTTGCATTTGAATGGATTATCTCCAGTGTGCGTTCTAATATGACTTCTTAGGGAATCTGCTCTTGCCGATTCATAATCACACATGTTGCATTTGAATGGTTTCTCTCCAGTATGTGTTCTAACATGCATTCGTAAGTGACTTGCAGTTGAAGATTCATACTCACACATGTTGCATTTGAATGGTTTCTCTCCGGTGTGTGTTGTAATATGATTTCGTAATTGACCTGCTGTTGCAGATTCATACTCACACATGTTGCATTTATGTGGTTTCTCTCCAGTGTGCGTTCTAATATGACTTCTTAAGGTATCTGCTCTTGCCGATTCATAATCACACATGTTGCATTTGAATGGTTTCTCTCCAGTGTGTGTTCTAATATGTTTTTGCAACTGACTTGCTGTTGCAGATTCATACTCACACATGTTGCATTTGAATGGTTTCTCTCCAGTGTGTGTTGTAATATGATTTCGTAATTGACTTGCTGTTGCAGATTCATAACAACACATTTTGCATTTAAATGGATTATCTCCAGTGTGCGTTCTAATATGACTTCTTAAGGTATCTGCTCTTGCCGATTCATAATCACACATGTTGCATTTGAATGGTTTCTCTCCAGTGTGTGTTCTAATATGTTTTTGTAAGCCACCTGCTAATGCAGATTCATACTCACACATGTTGCATTTATGTGGTTTCTCTCTAGTGTGTGTTGTAATATGATTTCGTAATTGACCTGCTGTTGCAGATTTATAATCACACATGTTGCATTTGAATGGTTTCTCTCCAGTGTGTGTTCTAATATGTTTTTGTAAGCCACCTGCTAATGCAGATTCATACTCACACATGTTGCATTTATGTCGTTTCTCTCCAGTGTGTGTTGTAATATGATTTCGTAGTTGACCTGCTGTTGCAGATTTATAATCACACATGTTGCATTTATATGGTTTCTCTCCAGTGTGCGTTCTAATATGACATTTTAAGTTATGTGCTCTTGCCGAATTATAATCACACATGTTGCATTTATGTGGTTTCTCTCCAGTGTGTGTTCTAAGATGCATTCGTAAGTTACCTGCTTCTGCAGATTTATAATCACACATGTTGCATTTATGTGGTTTCTCTCCAGTGTGTGTGCTAATATGCGTTTTCAAGCGTCTGGTGGTAGAACATTTATAATGACACATATTACATTTATATGGTTTCTTACCACTGTATCTCAGGTTATGTTTTACTAGTTTTCTTTTTGTCGCAGATTCACAATCAGCCATCGTATAGCTTCGTACGTACGAATACCTGTAGCAAATAATTTACGTATTATGTATAAATGTGTAGGTACATTACATATAACGAAAAATATCAGAAGAATAAAAAGAACTAAGTACTTATTCTAAGGCCCACTTGCACGTTCCAGAGTTAGCTTCAATAACTCAGAGTCAACTGCTAAAACGAGGTTTTATAATTAATTTATCTTGTACCATTAAAGGTTAGGAGTAAATCTAAGGTTATTTATTGATATTTAACCCAGCAATGTGGGTGGGTTAAGTCTTTAGGTTAGTGATGTTTTGTGTCAAAAGAAATTGAGGTTACATTCTGATGTATAATGTTCTCTTTGGACGAAATGACACGAGACAATACGTACGAACATTCAAAGACTTTACACTTACAAATGCTTTACCTCGACTCATAGACTAAAATATACCTCGACTTTGCTGCGACATACATGTCACGGCAATGTCGAATAGATTTTAGATATTTTTTGTGTTTTATTTAATTTTTAGTTTATGTTTTGTGTGTAGGTATGTGTAAATCTTAGTTTATATGGGTCTTTGTTACTCGATAATAAATGAATTTTTGTATTTTATTAAAATTAAAATTTATTATCTGTAAGTTGTTTCTAAATGGACGATAAACATTGGATGTACATAACAATGTCAGATTAGGGTATTTGGATATTTTTTGTGTAATCTTTCGGTGACCAGGTTTTAGTTTTTGTACTTTTTATCTATACTAATACTATAATAACTAGTAGTTCTGCGATCTGTAGGCATCGCAGCGAGCACATAGTCTTATTAGCGGCAATTTTTCGCAGTACTTCACAACCTTTATCTCGGAAACCGCTTAACAATTATGCTCATACTCGATATTCCTCTTTAAAAACAGGTACTCTAATATGTGTACCCATATTGTATCAAAATCTGTAGGTAAACAGCGGCGCTTACTCCTTTTTAGGAAAAGTAGGTACCCCCATTCAAAAATCGCAGACGACAAAAAAAATATATTGAATAGTAGAATATGCATACCAAGCTTCGTCAAGAATGGTTCAAAAATCCGACCTGTACAGTAAGACCTACAACCTAACGAATATACGGACAGAGGAAAGTCAATTTGGACAGTCAAAGCAGAGACGCTTTGCTCGCTCAGTCAATAATATAAAGAGGAAAGATTTATTTGTTTAATTAAGTAGGCTCCGAAAGTACAGAAACGAGAAATTTGAAAAGATCTTTCACCATTAGAATTATTACCCTGTTGATTATATGCTATATATTTGGATTCATTATCATAATCCGCCACATTAACAAATAATTTAATTTATAATAAAATTAAAACTTAGTTTTTGGACAGTTGCAAGCCGTTATTTACGAAATGTAAAGGTGCAAGTTGGTAGCCGGCTACACGTAGCAGCAGCAGACGACGTGTCGTTGCTTCATGTCGCTGCACTCATGATTTCGAACCCGACTGCAGATGGCATCAACCATTTGAAAAGCGATACGAAAGGTTTAATTTAAAAGCTTTTCAGTTATTTTACTAGGTAGATTGGTACTCGCGAGCGGCACTACTGATCTGCGGTAGGGCAACAGTCTGATCTCGATGACGCGTCGCTAGCTTCGTGTCGCTAACTACGAATGGTATTTCATGTATATGAAATACGTAGAAACCAGTAGTGTAGCTGCGACACGTCGTTTGCTGCGGCTTCATGTAGCCGGCTTCCAACTTGCACCTTAATCCTACCACTTCCTTGTATGTACAATAAAAACACATGCGTTTTAATTCTCTTACTATGGGCCTTATAAGCTAGCTCAAAGTCGCACAACGAGGTATGGAGAGGGCTATGCTCGAGGTTTCGCTATGTGATCGAATCAGAAATGAGGAGATACGTAGGTGGACTAAAGTCACCGACATAGCTCAGAAGATAAGCCAGTTGAAGTGGCAGTGGGCAGGCCACATAGCACGCAGAACATATGGGGCCAGAAGGTTCTGGAGTGGAGACCACGGAACGGCAAGCGCAGCTTAGATCGTCCACCGACAAAGTGGACAGACGACCTGATAAATGTCGCAGGACGACGTTGGATGCAGGTCGCTCCCAACCAGTCCTTTTGGAAATTAGTGGGCAGGCCTATGTTCAGCAGTGGATGTCCTACGGCTGACATGGTGATGCATTTTCATTAGAGCTCATCCCAATTTTTTCACAAAACGTAAAGAGATTAACTCCATTAAGCAAAAATGTTAGTAAGTTGATGACTGAAGCTGACAAAAGTGACATAGAGCCGCTTTTTTGTAAAATTTCAATTAACATTTGTTAGTAACTGAGACACATAATAAGGTTAAATAATAAATGAGTGAATCAGCTAGTAACATAATATATATGTCTAGAGTTTTTCCAGGGAAGTACTACCACCACTCTTATATGTCTACTGCAAAGCAGTAATGTACACAATACTGTGTTCTGGTTTGAAAGGTATGGGTGCCGGTGAAATTACAGGTACATGAAACTTAACAACTTAATGTCTCTGGGTTATGGGCGTCCACTTGTAACAGAATGTATCTGTTCTAGGCAGAGTTTACCATTTAACACCAGGTGGCCACATGCTTGTACCGTCTCCTAATGAAATAAAAAAGCTCTCAAAACCTTAAGTCTAAAAGTAAAAAGATCACCCAAACATGTTACTAATATGGACTATACCTGATGAAGAAATGAATAGAATTATTACCATACATTGGCTTAAAGCCATTTCCTTTACAAATAACTATTAGACTTTGAACTGGTATAGTTACATATAGTATGATACAATGAAACCTCGCAGACTGGCTGTTTCAGTAACTGAAAATAATTTTATTCTAATTCACATTCAAGAAATCAAAAATTCTAAACCTCACATTTTGGACACATCAGATGTGTTGGGCGCAAGCAATCCAAGCAACAACCATACGACTATAATGCACACTATTATTCGTTATGTGATTACGGCGCACGGGCACATTATATGTTGTATAGGTACATATCTTTTAGATATAAGCAACTAGGCAGCTTAAGATGAGCCGTAGATTCAAAGGTTCCTATACATTCCAGGTTTCAAGTTATTTGGACTCCATACTGAGGGCTGACTTCAAATTATTTATGAGACAATCTTCAAAATACCTGCTTTCTTTCTAACAAAATATTTTTTTTTTTTTTCATTATTATTAGTGTTTACAACTGATGTTGCCTGCAACTAACTGTACTCCACTTCACTTTCAAATGTTCTGGTAGTGTTTATCTAAACGGTTTTTAAACTGGTTTGTATTTAGTGCTGATACCACATGTTCCGGTAACTTATTCCATGATGTCACGACTCTGTTTGTTAAAAAGTGTTTGTGTGGTTTATTATGTGAGAAACGTGTATTCGGCTTGCAAAAATGTCCTGCAAGTTTGTGTTGCGGTTGAAGACGAACATGTCCTCGAAGTTCCGAACGTCATAGTGCCCATTGTGAATCTTGAACGTCTCGATCAAGTCTCCACGTTCGCGCCATTTAAGTAATGAGGTCAAATTTAGAATTTAAAGCCTTTGTTTGTATGGTCTGTTCTTCAGTTGCCTTGGTATTTTGGTGAAGCTTCGCTGCACTTTTTCAAGAAGATCTACATCCTTGGCAAAATAGGGACTCCATATTTGGAACGCATATTCCAGGATGGGCCGTATACATATTATATTTTGTGGATTTTTAGCATCAATCCTGTTGTCAAAAAACCAAAGGCTTTCCTTACCAGGTAGAACAAGCTCTTTGCTTTTTAGGCTGTTGTCGTAATGTGTGTTTCCCACTTAAGGTCTTCTGTTCTGTAACTCCTAGGCCAAGCGAGGATTATGGTTGCCAATGTGCAAGATTTATGAGCCATTCTTTAGACCAGTTAGCTATCTTGTCTAGATCTTCTTGAAGACGATTGTACTCGTAATTGACAAGTGGGTTTGCAAAAAGTTTGGTGTCATCGGCGAAGACACTGACCTTACTCTCTAGTTGAGTTGGTAAGTCAAATGTGTATATAATATACCGGACTGGCCTAAAACCGAGCCTTGAGGCACGCCGCTGAGGATATGTCTCTCTTCCGACAACGACTCCCCTACTCTTACATGGAAGGTTCGTTGGTGCAAAAACACATTCAATCCATGAATGTAATCGAACTACATGTTAATAAATTAGAAATCAGTACATATTTTGACTCTCATCCTCTCTCCAAAAGGAACCAACAGAATTTTGGGATAAAAGTATTCTCATTTCGAAATACCAATAACCAAATCTGACTTACAACATAACACAAACCACAGCTTAATCTGTTTGCATCAGGTTTACGCTTGCTGATTTGGATAGGTTAAGATGAGCCGTACATTCAATGGTTCCTGTATCTTCAGAGTTTCATATTATTATGTATTTGGACCTCAATAAATGAATTTCAGGATAGTCAAGTATATCTTGTAGTATAGATCTGTTCTTTGAATTTATTCAATAGTTTTGATGTGCGCTTTAGAAACAGACAGAGGAAAATTTATAAAATTACTGTTTTGGCATCAGTGTCGAAGAAAGAGGGCCCTCAAAAAAAAATATTTGTCATCAACATGCTGTAACAATTATGTTATGGTGTGGTTACTAAGTCGGCATCTTTGACTGTGCAGAATGTTTACATTGATTATAATGTTGTGTGTTCGGACCATTGGCCTTTAGTGGTACAATGTAAACTAGATGTAATAATTCCTAAAATATTATGCACTGATGTAAACCGCATTAAATGTAAAGCAAATGGGGTGAGAGGAGCCCGGCTCAAATTGTACTTTCTAGTAAGCTATGCTACGAAAAGTTAAGACTTATAGATTTTTCCTCTCAATTACGTTCTTGTTGTGACAATTATTGTGCTGAGTCTGATCACCAACATATTATTGATAATATGTACCAAAACATTATTGACGCTTTGTCTAGCGCCGCCATTAATAGTAATAATGTGTGCTCAATAACACGGAGAAAATTAAAATGGACATTCTTGCTTCACAACATGCTAAGCGTTATTTCGGTAGCTTCTGGAAGAGCACAAATAAACTAAGTTATGAGCCAGGCCTGCCTGTCTGTGTCAGCGGACTCAGTGACCCGACACATATTGCTAACATGTTAAAAGAGTATTTTGCCGTGACATCACTGTTGGGGCCATCATAGTCGTTCAGTGTAAGTGGATCTAGCGGGCAGGAGATTAACACACGTTTTAAGGCGAAGGACGTAAAAAAAGCCATAACATCGATGTCAAGAGGAAAGTCTCCTGGCCATGACAGCCTCAGCGTTGAACATCTGAAGTATGCTGGTGTTCACTTGCACCAACAAGTCCTTGCAATGTTCTATATGTTATGTATCGGGCATTCATACTTACCAGAGGAAATGATGAAGACTGTGGTGGTACCAATTATAAAGAATAAGACCGGGGATTTAAGTGACCATACTGGTTACAGGCCTATTTCTTTGGCCACTGTCTTGGCAAAAGTGCTTGACAGTTTGCTTAACACTCAGCTCGATAAATTCCTAAGCATTCACAATAACCAATTCGGTTTTAAATCTGGTCAGTAGACGGAATCGGCTATCTTGTGTTTGAAGCAGACTGTCAAGTACTACACAGACCGAAGTACTCCTGTGTATGCAGTATTCCTTGACCTTTTGAAGGCGTTCGACCTGGTTTGTTATGACATCCTGTGGCAAAAATTAACCGACATCTCCATTCCTGTCGAACTATTACAAATGTTTAAGTACTGGTATTCAAACCAGGTCAACGTCGTTCAATGGTCGGAGGCACTGTCGGAGCCGTACAAGTTGGAGTGTGGGGTGAGGCAGGGGGGGTTGACGTCTCCGAAACTCTTAAACTTGTATGTCAGCGGCCTCATAGAGAAACTCAGCGGAACTCATATCGGCTGCCATATTGATGACGTCTGAGTCAACAATTTCAGCTATGCGGACGACATGGTTCTGCTGAGTGCTTCGGTCTGTGGCTTGAGGGAGTTGTTGGCGGTATGTAAAGACTATGTGCGCGCTCATGGCTTGGTTTATAATGAGAAGAAGACAGAATACATGGTCTTTCCAGCCAGGGGAGGCAAGTGTCCGGATACCGTACCATCTATTGAACTGAATGGTACCGCTATTACCAGGGTTGCACAGTTTAAGTATGTCGGGCATATTGTAACCGCTGGATTAGAAGATGATGAAGATATTGAGAGGGAGCGGAGGGCGTTGTCTGTTAGGGCCAATATGATAGCCCGCAGGTTTGCTCGGTGTTCAAGGGATGTCAAAATAACTCTTTTTAAGGCATTTTGTACGTCCTTTTACACTTGCGACCTGTGGGTATGACACCCATACGCAAAAACAGTACAGCACTCTCCGTGTGCAACAGTGATGTGGTTGCCTCGGAGATGCAGCGCATCAGGGATGTTTGCAGATTGGGGCATTGATTGCTTTTACGCCACCATGCGCTAGCGATGCACATCCCTGGTGCGCAGAATCCGGGCCAGCCCCAGCAGTATCTTAAAAGTATTCTCCAACAGATTTGACTGCCAGTACATGAATCAGTGTCACAGGATTCATGTTCTGGCTAATTGTTTGTATGCTAAAATGTTTTAATAGTAGTAAATTGTGTTCAGTAATTTTTGTAATAATATGATAAAATAATAATAATAATGAATGTGTTATAATTGTGAAATGACAAATGATAATAATTATTAATTGAATTGTGAATGAATGCATATGACTTGGAAAATTAGTCGAAATAAATGGATTTGATTTGATTTGATTATTATATCCTAGAGTTCTAATATGTGAGTATTCAGGCCATTGACAGTAACTTCAACACAAGCATAATGTGCCCTCCACAGAAAAGAAGTGCTCAGTTGATTATGCCACTACCGGTCACCCATGTAAGTCATGACCCCACCAAGAATAGCTGAACATTGATAATAAGTATAGAATTATATGGTTGCACGGCCCTTAATACAACTTTCGTATACCCAATACAACTTTAGTACAATTTTTATTTTACTAGCTTCCATATTTGTTTCTGACATTGCTATAAACCTTTTCCTTGAGTAAAGTCAATTAAGTTGGTTTGTGATGCATTCAACTTTTACAGAACATGAGACATGAGTAAACAAAATAGTGACAAATGAATGGATCACCTAAAAGTTAAATGCATAGTTTCGTTCGTAGTGCATAGTTTAGGTAATGTCTAATCATGGGACTAATTACAGCAGGTATCTGAATAAATTTTCAGTATTTACGTTGAAGCTTTATTTGGAACGAAAATCATTGTCGTCTTGAACTTTGCTTATTAGTTACCTATATCTGAAAATAGACAACACTCAGATTATAAAACTAAAGGTTTTTGTTTTATAATCTGAGAGACAACACAATACATTCTTACACAGAACGGCATTTGCACATGATAACCAATTCACACATAATAATGTTAACCACTTTAATGGTAGAGCAGAGTAGAGCTTAATTTCCACTTACGTTATTGTAGAAGTTATTAAACTGTAACTGTAAGAAATAATTTTTAATTATGGACAAAACCTCAGACTACAATAATTGACACAGACTAACAGATGCAAGGAATATTTTACTCTCTACCGAGAGCAGATGCTACTAGCACAGACTATAAGATACTACGTATCAGACGGACATCTGCATTACATTCTTTGCTAGACACGAGTTCTGCGCTCTGATACAGCAGAATGCTGTAGGCTACAGCAAAATGATGTATGACAGTTGATTTTATTATTTTGCAATTGATGTTCTACTTACGTACGTACCTATGTAGGTTGATCGTAAGTAGGTTGATAGGTGCATAACAGTAACCTGACCTCTGTATACCTACTTTTAATTTTTATTGAAAACTCTATGGGTGTATCTATTTAACAAATTAAACATATTATCTATCATTTATTTATATTTTGTTCTTTTTTGTTTTACTCTGTACTCATAAGTTTTGAATATTTTACATATTTGAGTCTTGCCTCCTTTTATTGTATTGATTGTTTGTATCCGAGCGTATCAATGGCGCCTGCTGATGTCTAGGATGCATCAAGAGGATCTTGAATAAGTTGTTGCCATAATCATGTCAGCATGTAGACACCTATTAAATAATTATTATCATTATGTATTTTCATGGCTATTATTTTTAGGTGACGATATACCTATCCATCAAAATATTTGTGACACACTTGAATTGAAGGGTACTCTTCTTATTCTCACTTTTATATTGTAATGCTTCACAATGTATGTCGAGCAATTTTAGGACTCTTATATTTGGGAAACGTGTGTAGAATGGCGTAGTCGCGAACTTGTACAACCCTTGCACACAGCACTTGTAATACTTCTCTTATCTCTTTCACATGAATTAGGTTTCTTTTAAAGTATCATTGAAACAAATACGCAGTGCAGATAATTAGCTAATATTTAACATTTATTGAATACTATGGCTGGCCTGACGGTGAGTGACTTATCAAATCCTAGTATTTAAGTAAGTAATATTAGTCTATGGAGAAGTGCAAATTTCAATTGCAAACAAAGAGGATTTAATTACATTCTAAGAACGGCAAAACAGAGAAGAGGCAAAGGGGTGAGCGGGGGAAGGCAAATGTCATATATCATTTTGCTATGACGTTTCTCGTGTCTAGGTTTTTTACTAGATAGATTAATACCCGTGCTAGTAGCCACGGGTATTAATCTATCTAGAAAAAAAAACACCCCTTTCCCTCTCCTCTGTTTTGCCGTCCTTGGAATGTTATTAAATGCTCTTTGTTTGCAATTGCAATTTCCATTTCTCCATATACTAATATTACATATATACTAGCATTTGATAAGTCAGTCACTGTCAGCAAAGACTGTCAGGCCAGCCGTAAAATTCATTAAATGTTTATTATTTGCTAATTATCTGCACTGCATATTTGTTTCAAGTATATTTTAAAAGAAACTAATTCATATAAAAGAGTTATGTATTTAAAGTGATGTGTGCTGGGTTGTACAAGTTCGCGACATGACGCCATTCTTTCTACACATGTTTCCCAAAAATAAGAGTCCAGAAATGGCTCGACATACATTGTGAAGCATTACAATATATAAGCCGAGTACCTTTCAATTCAAATGTATCACAAACATTTTGAGGTATATTTCGACACCTAAAAATTACAACATTTTCAAGATTGCTTTATTCTTTCCATCGGAAATTGTCAGTGAAATTCCACTCACTTCTCCTGGAACCTCTGATAAGTTAAATTGGTATTGTATTTGTTATTGTAGCTTTGTTGTGTGTTAAAATCTTTGTGATTGGGTAATAATTATACAGTTATTGTTTTGCAGAGAAAGTGAACCCTCTTGTTAGCCATTAAATTGCCATGAAAATGCATGAAGATAATTATTATTAATAAGTGTCTGTATGCCGACATGATTATGGTAACAACTTAGTCAAGATCCTCTTGATGCATCCTAGACATCAGCAGGCGCCATTTATACGCTCGGATCCAAACAATAAATACAATAAAAGAAGACAAGAATCCAAAATGTAGAAAACTTTTCAATACCTACAGAGTAAAACTAAAAAGAATAAAATATAAATAAATTATAGATCTATAAAATAATATGTTTCATTTGTAACATAGATACACCCGTAGGGAGTCTTCAATAATAATGAAATTAAAAGTACGTATACAAAGGTCAATTTACTGTAATGAACCCATCAACCTACTTACGATCAACCTACATAGGTACGTACGTTAAGTAGTTCTAGTTACGTACCGATGTAGCTTGTTTCCTTCTTTTTGCAAAATTTAAAAAATCGACTGTCATACATCATTTTGCTGAAGCCAATCAGAGCGCAGAACTCGTGTCTAGCAAAGAATGTACTTCAGATGTCCGTCTGATACGTAGTATCTTGTAGTCTGTGGCTACTAGATGCTAACGCATAAAATAATCAGACTTTAACTAAAGAAACGCACACAATTGACTACACAGACTATAAGATACTACGTATATTGACTACAGAGCGGTTTAGCGGTGGACAAAACCACAGACAATTATAGGTGCGTGCGTTTAGCTTATGAGGGCATTGGTGGCGTTGTCATTAATGGCTCTTTTGTTAAGGCGTTCGAAAAGCTTACAAACGTTATTTTTGCCACTTTTGCCCACACCCGGGCACCCTGTTCGAACACTCAACTGACCATAAGAACTAAAATCGCATGATTATGCTGTCAAATACATAGCTGTCATATAACGATCACAATTTACTATGCTCCGGACGTGGGTAAAAAATTACACTTCTTGGTGGCAAAAATTCTTCTTTTTTAGCTTTCCGAACTCTGAACAAAAAGAGGCATGAACGACATTTTCCCCCACAGATTCCCAATTCGAACGCCCCTTGTAAGCGTTTTTAGTGTTATTTTCGCTAAAAATGCTCAGAAGTGACCTATTCGAACGCACATTATATTGTGTGTATACAGGACTCCAACCTCAAACTGTGCATTGTTTTTTGAGATTCTGGAAACAGTATTACAAAAATTCAGGCACAAATTTAAAAAAAAGAAGTTAGTTATAGCCGGAGATTTAAATATTAACACAATAAAATTAAATAATAAAACTGTCGAACTATTCGACATCACAAAAAATTATAACTTAACTCTACATATAGACGAACCGACGCGACTTAATTCTTGCATTGATCATCTAATCAGTAATGTAAAGTCTGCCAGTGGGGAACTCCTGCACCTAGGTATCTCTGATCACAATACGGCGCAGTTATTAAATATACCGGTCAAAACCAAAGAGGAACCTTTGCTTAGATACGAAATTTGCAAAAGAGATTACAATAAAGGTAATATCCTTAAATTTAAGGAATGTATGAGCCAGCTCTCATTTTTTGAAATATATAACGAACCAGATTTAAATTCAGCTTTTAACAAATTTCACGAACTGGTTTTATTGTTTTATGGATTGTGCTTTCCTATAGTAACGGTCAAAGTTTCAAATAGACTAAGTAAGCCAAAATGGTTATCTAGAGGACTTAAAATTAGTTGCAAAACAAAGAGAGCACTCCGTTTTAAATATTACTCCTGTAGAACTGTCCAAAATAAGATTAAGTACAAAGCATATTCTAAACTTCTTCGAAAGTGTATACATGGATCCATTAAAAGATCCAACCACAAATTTATTAGTGAATCTAAAAATAAATGTAAAGCTGCGTGGCAAGTAATAAAAACAGATTCATGTGCCACTAGAAGTAAGCAACTCATAGACACAATTAAAAAAAAAGATTTAGTTATAAGTAGTCCAAATGAAATAGCAGACGAATTTAATGATTATTGGATCCATCTTACCAACAAAACAAACAATCAAGTAAAAAACACTTTAAAGAAAACAGTCTGCAACAGCATGTATCTGACACCTTACGGTTATGATGAGGTACACAGAATAATAATATCATTAAATAATACTAACAGTGAAGGCTATGATGAACTTGCAACAAAAATCATAAAAAGCTGTTCAGTAGAATTTACGCCCATCCTTACGTACCTTATAAATTTGTCATTTTCATGTGGCTGTTTCCCTGACCTACTGAAGCTGTCGATTGTGAAACCACTGTATAAAAAGGGTGATAAGAATCTCGTAGATAATTATAGACCGATAACCATCATACCAATTTTTTCAAAAGTTTTGGAGACTGCCATGCATAAACGTATGGTTGGCTTTATAAACAAACAGGCCATTCTAAGAAATGAGCAACATGGTTTTCAGAAGGGAAAGTCAACTCACTTGCATGTTTTGACCTCACTAGCAAAGTTATCGACAATGTAGATGCTGGCAACTTAACAACAGTCATATTTTTTGATATGTCCAAGGCATTTGATTTTGTTTGCCATAAGCTGCTTTTGAATAAGTTGGAAAAATATGGGATCAGGGGCCCTGCGCAAAACTGGTTAAAAACCTATCTTGAAAATAGAATGCAATGTGTTGAAATTACTAAACTGACAAATTGTGGAAAACTAAAGTCATATAAGTCTAGCTTTAAGGTAAATACTTATGGTGTGCCTCAAGGTAGCGTTCTGGGGCCACTCTTATTCCTGCTCTACATAAACGACCTACCGGAAGTCACCAGCAATTCGTGTACATTATTCGCTGATGATATCTCCTTAATAATGACTTGTAATTATAAAACAGACATGGATAAATATACTTCTGACATAAATAATACTATTGAGTCTATAATGAAATGGCTTGACGAAAATAATTTACATATAAACTTAAATAAAACTAAATATGTTCAGTTTGGAACGTATGGAAGAAAAACCAAACAGTTAGATATAAAAAATAGAGGTGTTACTTTAAATGAAGTGAATGAAACTTCTTTTCTCGGTGTGATTATTGATAAAAATTGCAACTGGAAGTCTCATGTTAAAAAAGTTTGCAGTAAAATAAATAAATTCGTATATGTGCTGTACGAGCTTACTAAAACATCAGCACGACAAACGGTGTTATCCGCATACTATGGATATGTTAATTCTGCTTTGAGCTATGGCCTTATCATATGGGGGAACTCGACAGACATAAACAGAGCCTTTATTGCACAAAAAAAATGTATCCGCGCTATAGCTGGAATCCGCCCTTGGGAATCATGTAAACCATTATTTAGGGAATACAAAATATTAACATTGCCTTGTATGTATATTTTCGAATGCGCTAAATTTGTTAAGGAGCACCCTGAGTTATTTACAACCGCTCAGCAAATGTACCCGAAAAACACAAGACGTCCTGATAGATTGGTTTTACCAAAAATACCTAAGACCGCAATGTATCATAAAAACTGCCACGTGATGTGTATTCGTATTTATAACGCTTTGCCCAATGACCTTAAAGAATTACCGAGAAGAAAATTTTTATTGAAACTTAAGTTGTGGTTAACTAACAAAACTTTTTATTCTGTAAGTAACCTATTTTGTAAGCAAATTTAAAATTATTGACTATTAATCTTGACTATTTAAATTCTACAATTATTCTATATTTCAATTGAAATGTGTAATTATAATCTAATTTAATAGGTACCTACTTAATATGCTTCCATTCAGATAAGCGTAATTATTTAAATTAAGGAAAAAATATTATTTGCATGTCACTATTCTGATTAAGTATTATGGACCATTGTTTATATTATACATAAGATCTAAATTGTACCAATACTTATAGCAAATAAATCATTCATTCATTCATTCATTCATTCATTCATTCACAAAATGTACTACGTACGTAGACTGGAACCTCAACAGGCGAGGGGTATAACGTTACGACATGGGATAGGGATAGGGATATGGATATGACGGGAGGGGGAACCGATACACCAGAAGTCGCCATTTTTCTTTATTTTTTTTCTCGCCCTTTGTAACCTATTTATTGTAGTGACAGGACAACCGAATATGAAATCTATAGACAATAAAAATTACGATGAAGTTTCACTGTTTTATATTATTAATAATTCGATGTCAATATATAATCAATAAAAATTTCAAAATCAACATGTTCACTTTTTCAAACCCCACATCTTAGGACTATTATAATGGCGTATTATAATAACTGTATTCCGAACTTTTTGTCTTTATTACTGTGTTATTTTTGTTTCAATACTTTCATTTATTATTGAAACCACGGAGTTTGTATCAGCTCCGTGGTTTCAATAATAAATGAAAGTATAGTTTAGGTATTTCTAAAGTTTATCGTGTGTAGCATCTTTTTTCAAAGGGCTAATGCCATATATTTTTCTTATTTAGTAAATCTTCGTCCTTTAGCTTTTTTGCCGCTAATTTTATCTGCATTTAGAAAAATGATATAGGTACATACACGTTTCATTTACGTCAGCTGTAAATTTTTCAAAGTCTGGACTGTTCACTTCAGCCAACTCTAGCCGCATATTATAATTGATTTGTCTTCTGCTATTCATTAATTTGGCGCATTTGTAATACATTTTCCTACAGTTTGGCGTCAATTATGCAATATTGGCGGTAAGTTTCCTTTGGGATCGCTTTGGAGTCTCTGTAAGAATCAAAACTCTACTTTAAGTATAAATATGGAAAAATATGTATAAAATTGCTGTACTCATAGGATGCCTAAAATGTTTTTGAATGTTTACCTCTACTTTCAGGCGTGATAGGGTAACGTCCTTGTTTCCCTTTGGACTGTTGTTGGGACCAATATGAAATCAGATTGGACAGGTGGGGTTGTGGTCTTGAAAATTATCAGTCACACATGTAGGAACACCAAAAGTGATTCTACTTCCTGGAAAAAAATAAACAATCCTTTTGTTTAAATCAACATTTTATGAACAGTTTTAAAAGCACGAGTAACTATATAATTTTTTTGTTATAAAGGAATTTTTTGGTTCTGAAATTCCATATATATTTTTACGCGTCTTTATGGGTGTTCTTGTAAGTATAACAACTGTGGAGGGGCTTTCCTTTATTGAATGGTTTATCTGTTTATATATTGTTTATTTATGTGTCGGAGCATAGCTTTAACCGTTATTATTAAGTCAAGCGCTACCTAGTTTAGTTTTGGTGGACTAGAGATGACAAAGTGGCGCCATCTCATATAACTCTGGTAGCGTGCGCTGTTTGATGATTGGTCGGTTGGGCGGTAGTTGGTTTTAGGATTAATCATCTTCCGTCAGAGGCGTTGGGGGGAGCGCGTGGACACGCTCGGAGGCTTGGAGGAACTCACTTTGCGTTTGATCGTGGCAGCGTTCGCTACTAACGGCCGGTCCCAATAATCTATCTATCGCCGGTTTACCTTACTAGAGTTAGATATTTGACACTATTTGTATGGACGTTATGTCAAATTTCTATCGGTAGTAAGGACCGTGGATAGAAAGATTATTGGGATCCTCCATAAGTGGTATACCTTGTCCCCAAGTTAATTCAATATAATCTCTAAACACTATGTGCTGTAATAATAGATCTCAGTGTGACGTAATAAAAGCAGACTCATTGTACATGTGATATCTTATTCTCCTCGCCGGCTTAATCCACACCTAGCCACGAAATTAGAGCATGCCATCCTATAAAAATCCCGATATGAGCCAAATGGTGTGGGGGGGTTCGGGTAGTGCCCCCCCGCAAACCCCACCCGCCGGAGACCATTAGTTTCGAGTTATTTTTGTTTAAGTATTTTGAGGTTAAGTACTGCATTTCGATCTACTACCACCCCCGCGTCGGCTCTGCAATCCGACAAGACTGCTTGAAATCGGGGTGCTATGAGTCGGTTCTGTCACTGACTTCGACCTTTTTTTTTTTTTTTTTTTTTTTTTTTTTGTCCCGGGGAATTCCTTTATGGATACCACCCACCACGGGGAGGGAGGTGGTTATGTGGGAGTCCGTATACCCACCAAAACCCCGGGGTGTTCCGTCACTGCCGCCCTCGGCGGGAACGCGGGACAGATTTTTCACACGACCGCGAACCCGCCGTGGCTGTCCGTTGCCGGACCCTTCTCTTCGCGGCACGCCAGAACACATGGCGCGCCGCAACTGCCTCGGAGACCAAACTCGCCAACAATGGGCGCCAGACTTCCCCGTGTCTGGTCGCCCGTGGTCTCCTTGCGGTGGGTCGGATACGTAGCCCCACCGCCTGCTACGTCAGCCACAAGGGATAGTCCCCCCGCGACCCCACCTCCTCGAGTCTGCGCCGAGCGCCCGGACCCCACCTCCTCGAGCCTGCACCAAAGTGCCCGGGCCCCACCTCCTCGAGCCTGCGCCAAAGCGCCCGGGCCCCACCTCCTCGAGCCTGCGCCAAAGCGCCCGGGCCCCACCTCCTCGAGTCTGCGCCAAAGCGCCCGGACCCCGCCACTCCTATGTGGACTTGGCGGCCAAAGCCCATAGGAGCGGCCCGCCTGAGCCGGCCAGCGCACCCCAACGCCGGCGCGGCCCCTGGGTTCCTCTTGGCTTCACCGTGGTGTACCTAGCCACGGTTACTGAGCCCCCCCGCCACGTCAATGCGAGAACCCTTCGGGGGGGACTGACTTCGACCTATTCTAACTAACTATAACTAACCTATAGGTATGTCACAGACAAGTGACTTTGCCAATTCATTAGATAGCTACTGATATACTATTGTGCACAAATTTGGCACAAAAGTAGTTTGATGAAGCGCTCGCCGGCCGCTGCGGCGGCACGCTCGCTACGCTCGCTCGGCTCGCGCCTGGTGGGTCACACTTCAAGCCTAACCTAACCTATAGGTTTGTCACAGACAAGTGACATTGCCAATTCATTAGGTACTAATATACTATTGTGCACACATTCCTACTAGTATGGGTCTGATAATTAAAATTGAAAAACAATTTGTTATTTTTAGAACTTATATTTTATAGACATAATTTATAGCATTTATAGTTTCGATGAATGGGTCTTTTTTATTTTTAGTCACATTTCTTCTCCATAAATACTCTATGATGGAGTTAGTGAAATTTTCAGTATTATTATAATAATAATTGTCTTTTTTAAAATAACGCTTCACTGCTCTCCATTGGGACTCGATGCGTTGAGTATGAGTCCCATCACTACTTACAAAAGGATTGTCCGGGTCAGAGTGATTCACCTTTTTATGGATGTAACCATTTTCTGCCAGACAATCATATGCTCTCCAGCAGTCAGTGTGGATGGTGGTGCCTTCTTCCACATGTTTTTTAATTAAAGGCACCAGCACTTCAGCAGAGCGTACATTGTCTGGGCACACTTCTAATCGAAGATCCTCTGACCCGTCTTCAATCATTCCGAGGACCCAATGTCCCTCTATGTGGCGTCCTCGGTTAAACTTCCTCTTTCCAAATTTTGATTCATCTATTTGTACAGTTCTTCCAGGTCCTCCAATCTTGCCCACATATTCATTTCTTTCAAGTTGGTAAATAACTACACACTCTCGACAGCAGTTGTACCAATCACTTAATGTTGAAGTAATCAGGCACTGTTGTTTCTCTTCTTTTAGAGGGTCTTCGTTTCTTGCCGAGTCAAAAGTCCATTTGTGGGCAAATGCATATATGAGATAAAATACATGTCTTATGTCGATCTTGCCATTTTCAAAAAATGTCCCAGTGTTTCGGCATATTTTCCCTTTTTGTTTGCACTGGCCTTTGGTGCACACCCAAGCCCCAAACGATTTGTTTGTTTTCGATAAACGCATAGGGGTGCGATGCGTGCGGCACATTTTTTGGCGTTGCACCATGTTGTTTTCTTCAGCGAATTTTAGACACTGGTCAATGGTTCCCAATTCGCGTACAACTTTGGGTAGGCTCCACATTTGTACAACTTCCTCCGTGTACAAATGCCGGTCCGAAACGGGTCCGTCATCTACAAAGTCCGCCCTTGATGAAGGTCCAGGCACAGGAGACGCCATCGCGATGACTAATGAGCACGTCGAGCTGGTACCAGTTATCAAATCTTCCAAAGGCAAGCGCAGTGTCCAGTGAGCAAGCAGGTGTCGTACAGTAAAGCAGCAAAATCGGAGTCCAAAATCGTAGCAAAGTCGTTGAGATATCAAAAGAAAGCGCAGAAAAACAGGAGAAAACATTCACGTACACTCGGAAGTAACGGAATGACGCGAGTATTCCGACAGTGACATTACGCTATCTTCGATGTTTGCGTTCCGTTTCAAGAACTTACATACAACGCACATGTCAAAAAAGCCTAAAAGTTACCTAGAAACGTTTCGTTTTACGCATTAATGTCATTTATGTCACCTGTCACTATCAAAATTACGGTGTTTTATTGAAACTTTAAAAAACTATTTAGACTATTTTGGCGTGTCTCCGGCAGCTAAAATGTTGTAAATACGCTTTATACAAACCCCTTCAACCCACCCACAGTTTTTGTTTCACCAAATTCAGGGGTCACGATTCTAAAGCCAACCCCTGAAATCTATTCTGGGGTCTCGGAAAAGCGTGAAAATATACATCAGGCTTAGAGCTGGTTCAGCCCGGAACGCAACATGTGTCTGACATAGATATACTTTTAACGAACAATGTCACAATTATCACACGAAAACACAATTCACTAGTTTTTTTAGTCTTTATAAAGAAAATCAAGCGTTTTTTTATTATTTTTATAGAAACAACAAAGTAAATAAACAACAGGAGTACCAAAAGTGTTGCCCACCCACATTTTGTAAAAATGGTAGATTAAGTCCTAAAAATCGGTATAATTTGGTAGAATGTCATGGTAAAAACGGTAATCTACCTCTCTAGTTTGATCGATTTTAATATAATAAAAAAGGTAAAATAAAAGATTTAGGTATCAACATTAAACAAATGTTCTTTAATATTTATACATGCTTTTATAAAAAAATGTTCAAGTGTTCCGAGCTGGGTTCCCCGTTCTTGGTTATAAAGGGGTTTGCACAACATTGTATGGAGTAGTAACTAATGAAACAAGTATTTTTCGAAAGAAGTCTTCAAAATAAACAATTTATAGTTTTACAATAACTGCCTAAAGTATATACCTACCCGCTTAGAATAGGTACGACGTGTGAACGTTGACCCACCCGGGCCAGCCGTCCGTCGGCAGTAGGTTTAGGCATCAGCTGTGTAAGCATTCGCGAGTAGGTAGGTTCCTTCGTCCTTGTATCTATTCTAAGTGGGTAGGTATGACTGGCGTTATTACTGGTAACTATTTTGTGTTGCGTTCATTCGCGCAATGGTAAATAGATGAGGAGCAATCAATATGGTTAATATTAATGAATATGGAATATTTAAGTGATTTTTTGAAAATTCTTAAAATTCAAATACCTAGTTTGGCCTCGATATATTTAAAGCAGTTGTTATTAAACTATAAATTGTTTATTTTGAAGACTTCTTTCCAATAGTACTTGTTTCATTAGTGGCTGACGTTAAAAAAAACGCCACTTTTGGGCATTGCCCTTTCCTTCATAATTATCCTACTAGCTAGAGCCAAGCCAACTTACGCAGACTGAGTCCTTTGCCAATTAATAATAATAGCTTCTGACCGTTGACTCCGTTAAACTATTATTATTAACCGGCAAAACGCTCACGGTAGGGATCGAACACTTTGACTCATTGTTTAATTATAACCGAAGTGAACCCTTCAGCCCGCATTCCTGTGAGTACCCATCCACCTTTTAATATCCCACGACGTATGGTGGAATCGCCCCACCAACTGCTTAGTATATTCAAATTAAAGTTTTATTTTTTTATGTTTAAATTCACAATACGTCAAAACTCTACGGCTACGAAAACAAATTATAATGACATGTTTAATTAGAAGATTTAACTTTAACTTTTTACAAATATAATATGGCCTCAGCGGGATTGCCGCAATGCCACAAGTGCCACGTGGGTAGATTAGAAAATAAGCTAACATTGGTGGGTTACGGAACACTGATCAGCGTCGTTATCAACGAATGCTAGACAGAGAATCAAGTAAACCAACGAAATTGTAGTTTAATTTCTATGCACATACCATTCACTGTTGACAATGACACCTTCGTTTCGTGGGATTTACCTGTGGGCCTAGCACGAAAATCTGCGTAAGTGTAACGTAATCGTATTGTCAACATTGGCAACTGTCACGCGTTGTTAGTGTTTTTTTTATTTTTAGTGAATGCTCAGTCCACGTCTTAGGTTTCTACATTCCTCGCAATTCTGTTACATGTATATGTTGAAGTAAAGAGTTTTTATACATGATGATTATGAACTCTTTTCTATGTATCTCATTGCATGACATATGTAATTTGTTTATAACAGATAACGTTTTGTCACAGCTTGACTCGAAATAAATTCGTGTAGTCACAATGTTTGTAAATTGTTGTTTTATGTTAACATTCCACTTTAACAGCATAACTGAAGTTTAATGTCAACATTATTTTCAATATGACGTGGTATCAAAAAGGGTTGATTTAGGGCTTAAGGTAGTCGATAGGTCAAATTAAGCTAAAATAGAAAGATCTACCTATAAGTTGGTAGATATGACAATATGACACCTTCCGATGAGGTCGGAAAAACTCGACTAAAGTAGGCTGAACAACAAAGACGGATGACATGCGGACTCTATCGCCGAGAGTTTCTAGCACAGAAAAGGATACTACGAATTCCAGTGTATCGAGCTGTCAAAATCATAGCGTTATTTTTTTTTCTACGAAGATTCCATAGCGTGGACAAAACAATCAACGGTGAATTCTTTTAAGTCTTCTTCTTCTTTTAATTGGATGGCTTCTGTGACATAATTGTCACAATTCTGCTAGTGTTCGTATAATGCTAGTGTCATAAACCGTGAGGAGTATGTAGGTTTTAATCTAAGAATATGATCGGTGATCAACATTATACTGGGTTGGATACCAGGGCACTCAGGTATCGGGGGAAATGAATCAGTTGATTCATTTGCCAAAAAAGTTCTACACACAGGTTCTAATCAGCACTCTCAAATTTACTTCCATGACATTTCTACCACCTTAAAACCATTACTGATAAATACATGGAACAAAGAATGGCAAATTTCTAAAACCATCAAAGGCAAATTTTATGGCGATATACAGCCCGACATCCCTAACAAACCCTGGTTTTACAAATTTCAAAATGCAGACAAACTTACCACCTCAACTCTTTGCCGGTTGCGTTTAAACCATTCCTGCACCCCTGTTTTCGTGGCTAAACTTGGGATTAGGGATCATTCGCGTTGTGAATGTGGTCTGGACGAAGGAAATGTGGACCATATATTTTGTTGCTATCCCAAATATGACTGTTCCTTCTATGATATAATTCATCCTGATATCCCTCGTCCCATCTCCTTCAAATGTCTCCTCTCCCTTATATGTACCCCTTTCATTGTTGAACTTGAGTTTGTGTTTGTGTAGGTCTTGTAGTTAGAATAACTATCTTTGTTCCAGATGCTATCTCTTCTGCTTGGATAAATAAATAAGTTATCATTCAGATCTCTTTTACCGAACAATCCTCCTTTGTTTGGTGGTCTATCATACTACGTGATATTGGCGAAATTGTAGTGGCTCCCCTACAAAAGCCATAAGGAAGAGTTGAAGTTGATGATCGGTGATTAAATAAAAAATAAATTCAAACAGAATTTTAAAAAAAACCCCATGATGACTATCTAAAACAAAACACAACACAAAAAGGATCATAGATTAGAGTATGTATACTAGAAATGCCGTGGTCCGTTTTGCGATAATTTTGCTCACAGTGCTATCGTCTACCAAAGCTGGTCCGAGACAAATATCGCGACTTTGACAGCTCGTGGCACTGTAAGCGTGTTGTTAATTCGGACCAGAGTTGTAGCAGTAACGTACATTTTGCGCGCGAAAAACAAATTCATAAAAATATCGTGCATAGTGTGAAGGTTAACTATGTAGTGTGTGGATTAAAAATAAATAATGGAATGGATGGACCGATTTTTACAACTTTTACATCAAAAAGAAGGGACACCAGTAAATACATTGTAGAAATAAACAAACACCTGTCACTTTTGACAGAACGCTCACGACGATTATGGTGTAGAGCATGGTTCATGTAATCGTCAATATGGCGGCAGTTAAGACGTCAACGATGACGTAGCGTGGGCCATCGTAATCACGCTCACGGTGAAAGGGACCGACTTTTATCGCGCTAATATCGATTATGGCCAATTGGGACCGCAGTGAAAAGGATTATACCACATAGAGTAACACACATTAGGTCACAATAATTATTAAAATGTGTTTTAGTATGCATTAGCGTTATATTCTCTTTGATGAATAAGAAAAGACATTTGACAGGACTAAACTAAAATTAAGACTAGTTAGTTCGTTAAACAACAAGCGAATAGCTACCATCATACTAGTTGTCCATTTTATTGCGAATTTGGAATTAGCCTCTTGAAGTGGTAGACTCCTAGTAGCCAATGAGAAACAAATTCAGGTCAGCCAAGCCATCAAGCTAAATACACATACATAGGGTGTGAACACCATTTTATCGCTTAAAGAATGAGGGCAATCAATCGCCGTGGTCCAATCACACTTAGTTCAATGTATTCTTGAGTTGAGATGCTACAGTAAACAGTATTGTTTTGCTACTAGTTACGCCATCTGTGATTTTCAGGAGACAACTCTTGGGGTGAGTTTAAGACGTCTGTGAACGGTATGTTAGTCTTGTAGTTCTAGTAATAAATTATAGATGGCACTGACTATATTTTATTTTTACCCGACTATAGCAAAATAAATGGGACGGCTGTGTTTATCCACGACTACTGGTTAGTTATTATTTAATTATTATGTATTATTATTAGTTATTATTTTTTCTAGAATAAGAATACGGCGGGCGGGAAAAATCCCCAGCAATTCATGTGAAATTTACTTAGAATGTTTCAGTAATGCATCCACATTACTTGAACTGAATTACTTGACCCTAATTGTTTGGATGGAAATATAACTTGATGCAACTCTTAATACCTATTTACATAAAAATAAAGACTATTGCATAAAACTTATAACATAAATAACTTGACGAATGGCAAATGTACAGAAGTAGGTACGAGCGAAATTACAAAGAAAAAAACTTTGTCAACAATTCTGGCTTTTTTTGTTTAAAATCAGTACAATAATACTAACTTAAGCAGAGCGAATTACGTGGGCAGCAATCGGAGGTTGCAAAAAAAATGATTTTATTTAATAATATTTAATTATAAAAATTACAATATAAAATAATTATTCTAAGTAAAACTAAAGTAATGAATCAATGATCAAAGTTGGATCAAGAATGCCAGGTCGATGCAGCGGAAGCGCACGTAGCCTCCGATTGACGTCAATGGCTTCAAGTTCTGCTGACGGCGCGCCTCGTGTGGCGCGGTGTTTATTCAGGTCAATGCTTGCGGTGTGGTTTCAGTACTTTAGCCTTGCGTAACACCTCCCCCCGTAGAACAGCGAGTATTGAAGACTTTTGTCGTAAATTGAGCTGGGGGTTGATCGTTAGCAACCCTTCTGGTAGTAGTGGGCAAGGTATAGATTTCTTGTAGCTCTAGCTCTTCTCGTTCTGTGGTTGCGGGTGGTTTCTGAGCTTCTGCGTTGTACTTGCGATAGTACAGGGCACTGGTTAGCGCACATGTACCTATTATAATTGCATACATAGGTATAGTAGTATGATAGATGCTGTAGTTGCTTTCTTTACTCTGATTGATCGGCTGCTGCTGCGAGATCTTCGTGTTTATTGCATGAAGGTTATCCAGATTAATAGAATGCAGTTTCATCGTAGACATGGTAGATTGAGCGGTGGTAGTGATATTAGGCAGGTCCATTATCTTCATAGCTTGTCCCTTTAAACGATCATTAGTGTTAGAGATCGTAAAGTGTGGTGTTTCTAGATAGCATTGCTGTGGAATTATAGCGAGGTAGCTACCCAGTAGTGTTTTGTAGAGGTCTTGACCGCATGATAGATGGACTTTTGTTGGAGCGGGAAAACTGAGCGTATAGTGTTTCTCGTCTAGTTCTTCATATGCAGGTATTTCCAAGGCTACAGGAGTAGGGCTGCAGGCGGCGCTTCTTTGTTGCGTGTCGATGAGTTGCATAATGCAGTCTTCGGATGTTCGGCTTTGGAGGCTCTGTTTTTCCACACAGAGGTACCATTTACTGGTCTTCGGGCATTCTGCCACTATGTACCTGAAATCTTTCTCATGGAGGGCTAGGTAGGGATATGGAGGAGATAGGATCTCGTGGTATTTGTTCGGGACAATAGATAATTTATATAACTCAAATACATATGATAGAATAATAGGAAATTTATAGACTATAACTACTTCATCACCTACGTAGTATGAACCTAGTTTTATTATATCGAAATATTCTCTAGTATCTAAGTCTACTACTCTGTCTCTGCCATAAAGCGAGCTCAACTTGCTTATCATAGAGCGTATCGCATACAAATTTAATATTGAATGATGCGTTGTGGATGCCCTAATAAAAGCTAGGACGTTCTGTAGTTTAAGAAGTTCCTGTGAGATAGAGTCTACGTTATCACCTAGTATAATAAGAGTCTGTGCCAGATGTGCGTATTTTATTAAATCGGTATCTCTAGTAGCTTCACTTTCGTTAATTTTATTTACAAGGGTTAATATTTTATTCTGATTATCTACTATGCTATCTATGACTTTCGAATATTGATTCGTCCAATCTTTTGATAGACTGACATGACTGTTAAGTTCAGTAAATAATTTATCCTCGTTATTTTGAAGAGATTTTAACGCTTGGTTATAATGTAGTGCATCAGTGTAGTCGAGGTTGCCTGTAATGCTTTTAATAACGGACCCAAGACCATCAACGAGCCCTCTTTTAACACGATGACTTTCAAAAGTCTCTAATTGTTCTAAAACACTATCAAGCTTATTTCTAAGGTAATTTGTGTGGGGTTCAAATAAAGACCTAGTTTTATTATAAAGGTCAGGGCTAATACTAACTAACTGTGAGTTAACTGAATTAATCTTGTCTCTTATATTCATAAGATTAACATGTTGTAGAAAGGAATGGTAATGGGAGACTATTTTAGCTGGTCCTAATTTGAAAGGTAAGATGCCAGGGCCGTCGTCGAGACTCTCAAGTCTTATCTCCTGCATGAGAGCTGGTCGCAGGAGGAGATGAAACATCAGGAGCACTCTGCAACAATGTGGCTGACTTAGGAACTCTCTTAAGTCTAGTTTTTGCAATGGGACCTCGCTTTTTCTTAGTATATATATGAATAGGGAGATCAGCCATTACAACGTCGTGCGTGTACCGGGGAGCTAGTTTTTGGCGCGAAGCAAACGGATTTTTGACGAAAATCTGTTGCTCAGGGGAATACTCAGCTTCGGGTTCCCGGTTCCTATTCCGATTTTCAGTTAGGTCTCTACGAGAGGTATTAGAGAGTTCTTGTATAGTGTTATAGGCCAAAGTCATCTTAGCTTTATGATTTATTGTGTACTGCTGTAATAGTTGAGATGAGACGTCAATGTCAAATGGGTCGCGGGGATCATAATGTCCGGTAATTACTTCAATTGGTCTGCATTTCGTAAGGCTATGGATGCTATTATTGTAGGCTAGAATAGCGTAAGGCATTAGATTAATAACGGATTCAGATTTGTGGCTAAGTTTCAAGATACGGAGATGTTCAAGTATCGTTGAATGAAATCTCTCTACTATCCCGTTTTCGTTGGGTGCGTGGGGTGCTACCCGGTGATGATGGATTTGATGAATTCTAACAAATTCCGCGATTAGTTGATTTGTGAACTCGGTGCCGTTATCAGTGACAATAGTAATAGGTATAGAATGATGCGTGCTGAAGTTGAGTAGTGCTTGAACTATGCTGACTGCCGTACCATCCCTCAAGTGATAGGCTTGGGCGTACTTAGAAAATGCATCTACTATTGTTAAGAATTTTTCACTCTGAATAGTCAATACATCTAAGTGAATCAATTCGAATGGTCTAGTAGTCGGTGGTACAATCTTGAACTGTTGTTTTATTGGATTGCGATCGTATTTTGCCTGTCCACAAACAGTACATTCATTTATAAATTTAGTGATGTTCTCTCGCATTTTCGGCCAATAGTATTTATGAGACAGTGCAAGATAGCACTCATTAATGCCCCTATGATTAGTTTTCCCATCATGATACTTGTTAATTATCTCCTGCTGCCTAAGGTACTCTCTAACGTTTTCTACTTCATTTTTAGTAAGTGTTAGGTTCATAGATGAATTTTTAAATGTTTTCTGAATGATGGGGATGATTTTGTACATAGCTAAAGGTGGATTGATTAGTAAGCCCGTTTTAATTTTAGGATGAACGTATTCTTTGATGGCAGCGATAACATCTTCTTCTAAGTTATTTTCTGATAGTTGAATAGATATTCGCGTGTTAGTTTCAAATGGCTTTGTGATGACCGGCCTACCCTTGATGTCGCCAACTACATTAAAAATTAGTTGTTTAGTAAATCTATTGAGAGGGTCGTCTGAGATTGGAATTTCTAGGATGGGACTTTCGCGATCAGTATGAACAGTAGCTGTTCTAGAGTCATCATCAGCATCTGCTGCAGTGATGGTCCTAGAGTCATCTAGTGTGGGTGCCTTCTCGGATGTATTAACTACTATTGACATAAGCTCCTCATTGTTAACTTCGATCCTTGACAATGCGTCGGCGTTAGTGTTAAACTTGCCTTGCTTATAGATGACAGTGAAATCATACTCACTAAGCTTTAAGCGCCACCTAGTGAGTCGCGAATTCGGCTCTTTGAGGTTCATGACCCATTGTAGGGGTTTGTGATCCGTAATAATTTTGAACTTACGCCCAAACAAGTATGGCCTGAAATATTTGGTGGCCCACACGATTGCTAGAAGTTCTTTTTCTATAGTACTATAGTTACATTCACTTGAATTTAGAGTCCTTGAGGCATAGGCAATCGGTTTATCCGAGCCTACAGTACCTTGTGATAGTATAGCACCAATAGCAACATTGGACGCGTCTGTAGTGAGTATAAACTCTTTTGTAAAATCCGGATATTGTAAGATAGGATCGTTTGTTAACAGCGTTTTGCAGTGTTCGAAACACTCGGTATATTTTTTATCAAATACAATTTTTGAACCCTTTTTAAGACATTGTGTTAGTGGTTTAGTCACACGTGCAAAGTCAGGGATGAATTTTCTATAATAGCCAAGTAGACCGAGAAAACGTTTGATTTCTGTTGGGGTCTTAGGTAAGGGATAATTTTTGATAGCTTGGATTTTATTAGGATTCGGTTTAACACCTTCACGACATATGACATGCCCTAAAAATTCCGTTTCTAACTTCAAGAATTCAGATTTGTCCATCTGTACTTTGAAGTTAGATTCGCGTAATTTTTTAAAGACTTTTTCTAGGTTCAGGATATGCTCCTGTAGCGAGGTGCTGAACACTATAATGTCGTCCAGATACACTAAACAAACTTCGTTCTGCAGATCCTTAAGAACGTTATCCATCACACGTTGAAAAGTTGATGGAGAGTTCTTGAGGCCCATTGGCATTCTCAAAAACTCGTAATGACCATTCTCTACGTTAAAAGCTGTCTTGTGTATATCTTCAGGGTCCATTTCGACCTGATAAAATCCACTAGCCAGGTCAAGAGTTGTAAAATATTGGCACCTACCCAGTTTGTCAAGTACGTCAGTTATATTGGGAATGGGGTACTTATCATCAATTGTTTTCTCGTTCACTTTTCTAAAATCAACGACAAGGCGCCATTTGACCTTACCAGATGCGTCCGCTTTTTTGGGTACAATCCAAATCGGGGAGCTCCATGCAGAGTCCGAAGGTCTAATTATGTTTTGCTCGAGCATCTTACTGATTTGATCTCTGACCTCTTGTCGATGAACGTGCGGGTATCTATAGGTTTTAGTATGTACTGGAATTTCATCAGTTGTTCTGATTTTATGCTTTATCTTGTTGGTGAATGTTAATGGTTCGCCTTCAAGATAAAAAACGTCAGCATAGCTAGCACAGAGACGTTCTAGATTAGCACGTTCTTCCGCGTTCAAGTGTTCGGTTCGAAGTCGAGAAACGACTTCATTAGCACGGTCCGATAAAATTTCAGTACTTTCAGTTTCTAAGTTAAACAGTTCAGCTTCTACTGGCCTATCCATAGAAAAGATGACGTCATTTGATGTAGAGTTAGTAACTTCAACCCAACCACGATTATTCACAATATTTGTTACACACTCTGTTATAAGACAGTTACAGATGGTTTGCGTTTCTACTATCACATCTCCGTCTCGCGTATTTACTGGTAACCTTAGTAACTTGGACGAGTTAGCCGGAATGATTTCCTCGTAAAGATTTGCATTTCGTGAGTCATACATTTGAATGGGAATATGCGCATTACGGGTCTTTAGTAGTCTATTTCTTAGATCTATGTTAGAACCCCAAATATCTAACAAGTCCAGTCCTATCAGTCCGTCGAAGTAGTTATGAAACTTATACACGAACAAAGTTATGTCGCCTGGTTCAAAGAACTCAGGGAAACAGGGCAATGTGATGGAATAATTATTTTTACTGGTTGCGTGCACGTTCGTTACTTCAAAAGGGTCATAGTTGAGTGGGACGTTACTAAAATATTTTTCGACAGCTTCAGGACTAATAAAAGATTGATTAGCTCCTGTATCTATAAGTAGTTTTAATGGGGGGTTACTTATTTGAATATACCCCAGCTGCCGTTGTATGTGAAGGTTGACTTCTATTTTTGCTTTTCGGAATTGGACTCCGTCCGAAAATTTACGTCACTTGATGAAGTAGCACCAGCGGTTGCCTGATCTACCTCTTCTACTATTGCGGTCTCTGAATAAGAGTATGGCTCCTGATAGTACGGATATTCAGAGTAGTCGTAAGTACAGTATGGTTGGTCGTAGTCTAAATACCCATAGTCGTACTCGTAATTATAGTCATTGTAATCACTGTCAAATTCGTTAAAGTTTACTTCGCGAGTCTTAAAGTAATTACTCGGGGGCGGATTACCTGATTTTCGCCAGTCATGTAGGGTCGGTGGTAAGGTTCGCGGTACAAAGTGACTTACGCCACTCATTGGACGGGGCTGATCATTACCGAACCTAAAGGATTGCTGTGGCTGGCTAGGCATTCTAAACGCGTTATTTTGTGGGTTATAGTTCTGTGGAGGGGCGCGCATTATTTGCTGGGTACGCGTTGGACCACGTGGTTGTTGCATGTGTGGTTGAAAGGGTGGTCTCCAGCCTTGTGCTGGATGAGGGTGCATTGGCTGTTGCCGAGATGGACCAGGCATGCTAAAAAGTGGTTGCCTTATAGGGGCACCGATACCGAATTTTGGCATAAAGTTGTGCGGGGGCGGATTGTGGCTCTGCGGGGTTTGCAAGTCTTTCCTATTAGAGCTACCTTCATTTCGTTGTTGGATGTACAAAGTATTGAGCTCATCCTGAACGAATTCGAGCGCTTTTTCCATTGTGCTAGGGCGCATGCAACGAATTCTGTATCCTAATGGGTCTTTTAAACCTCGCAAATATGCTTGAAGTGTAAGTTTGCTATAAAGAGCACGTTTGGATTCGATAGTGCTACCGATATTTTCATGTAGGGACACATAAGTCATTATCGTACTGAAAAGGTTCTGGCACCGTTCATAGAACTCTTGAGGGGTGCTAGGCCCTTGGGTTTGAAGGGACAAATCGCTATACAACGCGGTCTCGTCTCGATGGTCGGCAAAGTTGTTGATTAAAGCACTTCTAATACCCTGCCAGTTTTCGGGGATACCGTTCCCGTTAATTAACCTAGCCGCGGGTCCGGTTACTTTATTTAAAATACCATTGATGAGGGCCAAGTTTTGTAACTCGTGCCCTGCTTCAGTTTTAAAATGTGCTATCACTATTTGGTCGCATAGATGTATGAAACGCGTTAACACGTGCGGGTTGCCGTCGAATTCCGGTAATAGTCTGAGTGATTTATAGATCGTATCTATGTCTGAACTCATCGTAAGCTCTTCTAAATTCCTATGTTCGTCTATAACACTAAGGCGACTATTACTAGATCTACTACTATTACTTAACCTAACAGTCCGCGATTCTCTCGGATGGAAAATTTTGGAATATTTATTCTAACACATAAGCTAAAATTAAAATATAAAATGCACAGACAAGAAAGTCACACAAAATACACAGTTACACAGAAAAAGAAATAGCAGTAAGTAAAATACGGTAAAGGATTATCAGTAGGAAGGTAAGGACTGAGAAAGATTCAAAGCACTTACAACATTTTTTTCGCCGAATCTATGTCCTGATTCCGTCCAGATTGCCGCTCCCAGTAGGTTCGTGATAGCTGCGGGGCCCGTGATCTATTCACTTGACTCTATTTTACAGCTATCCTACCGACTGCGCCAATTACGTGGGCAGCAATCGGAGGTTGCAAAAAAAATGATTTTATTTAATAATATTTAATTATAAAAATTACAATATAAAATAATTATTCTAAGTAAAACTAAAGTAATGAATCAATGATCAAAGTTGGATCAAGAATGCCAGGTCGATGCAGCGGAAGCGCACGTAGCCTCCGATTGACGTCAATGGCTTCAAGTTCTGCTGACGGCGCGCCTCGTGTGGCGCGGTGTTTATTCAGGTCAATGCTTGCGGTGTGGTTTCAGTACTTTAGCCTTGCGTAACAAGCGTTAAATCTACTCACCTTTCCTCGAACCAGGTAAGGGTCCTGGACCAATGTATGCGGGTTCTTCGCAGGGCGGCAGAGCCTATGAAACTATGTTGGAGGTTATTTTCTATGATATTAATTTCCCTACCCTCGTCTATATATTGCAACTCTGGTCAGCATCAGTTCCAGGAACTGTTGCTGACCAGAGTTGCAATATGATTATATGCTTTAATTTTTATTATATAGTTTTTGTTATGATTGTTTTTGTACGTACTATTTTTATTTGTGTTATCTATTTTTATTAAAATATATATTATTTACCCTATTTTATTTTGAATATATTATATATTATTGCGAGACGCGTCCATGCCATCTGTGGCCTGCGCCGCAAATAGCGCCGCATTTCAAGCAAACGGGTGTAAAATCACTTCTCCGTAAACGCTCTCATCAACGCCATACGTTTCAGTTTTGAATCTCGACTTGAGTGAAGATTCAACATGCCATAAAAAGTTTAGTAATCAAGCCTAGATTCACTTCTGAGCGTACTTCTGGCACACCGCTCTAAGTATGTATACCAGTCATCAGGTACCATAGTATAGACTCTGGCTAGTTTGGAAACTGAACACCTTGCGGAGTTATCCATATTATTATTATTTATATACATTTACTAAAGTTTCTCCCCAATGTGTGTTCTAATATGCTTCTTCAACCGTCCTGCTGTTGCAAATTCATAATCACACATGTTGCATTTATGTGGTTTCTCTCCAGTGTGTGTTCTAATATGTATCTTCAACTGTCCTCCTGTTGCAGATTCATAATCACACATGTTGCATTTATGTGGTTTCTCTCCAGTGTGTGTTCTAATATGTATCTTCAACTGTCCTGCTGTTGCAAATTCATAATCACACATGTTGCATTTATGTGGTTTCTCTCCAGTGTGTGTTCTAATATGTATCTTCAACTGTCCTCCTGTTGCAGATTCATAATCACACATGTTGCATTTATATGGTTTCTCTCCAGTGTGCGTTCTAATATGACTTCTTAAGTGACTTGCTCTTGCCGATTCATGATCACACATGTTGCATTTGAATGGTTTCTCTCCAGTGTGCATTCTAATATGACTGCTTAAGGTATCTGCTCTTGCCGATTCATAATCACACATGTTGCATTTGAATGGTTTCTCTCCAGTGTGTGTTCTAACATGCATTCGTAAGAGACTTGCTGTTGCAGATTCATACTTACACATGTTGCATTTGAATGGTTTCTCTCCAGTGTGTGTTGTAATATGATTTCGTAATTGACCTGCTGTTGCAGATTTATAATCACACATGTTGCATTTGAATGGTTTCTCTCCAGTGTGCGTTATAATATGCTTTCGTAATTGACCTGCTTCTGCAGATTTATAATCACACATGTTGCATTTGAATGGTTTCTCTCCAGTGTGCGTTCTAATATGACTTCTTAAGGTATCTGCTCTTGCCGATTCATAATCACATATGTTGCATTTGAATGGTTTCTCTCCAGTGTGTATTCTAATATGTTTTTGTAAGTCACCTGCTGTTGCAGATTCATACTCACACATGTTGCATTTATGTGGTTTCACTCCAGTGTGTGTTGTAATATGATTTCGTAATTTATCTGCTCTTGCCGATTCATAATCACACATGTTGCATTTATGTGGTTTCTCTCCAGTGTGTGTTCTAAGATGCATTCGTAAGTTACCTGCTTCTGCAGATTTATAATCACACATGTTGCATTTATGTGGTTTCTCTCCAGTGTGTGTGCTAATATGCGTTTTCAAGCGTCTGGTGGTAGAACATTTATAATGACACATATTACATTTATATGGTTTCTTACCACTGTATCTCAGGTTATGTTTTACTAGTTTTCTTTTTGTCGCAGATTCACAATCAGCCATCGTATAGCTTCGTACGTACGAATACCTGTAGCAAATAATTTACGTATTATGTATAAATGTGTAGGTACATTACATATAACGAAAAATATCAGAAGAATAAAAAGAACTAAGTATTCTAAGGCCCACTTGCACGTTCCAGAGTTAGCTTCAATAACTCAGAGTCAACTGCTGAAACGAGGTTTTATAATTAATTTATCTTGTACCATTAAAGGTTAGGAGTAAATCTAAGGTTATTTATTGATATTTAACCCAGCAATGTGGGTGGGTTAAGTCTTTAGGTTAGTGATGTTTTGTGTCAAAAGAAATTGAGGTTACATTCTGATGTATAATGTTCTCTTTGGACGAAATGATACGAGACAATACGTACTAACAATCAAAGACCTTACACTTACTAATGCTTTACCTCGACTTTGCTGCGACATACATGTCACGGCAATGTCGAATAGATTTTAGATATTTTTTGTGTTTTATTTAATTTTTAGTTTATGTTTTGTGTGTAGGTATGTGTAAATCTTAGTTTATATGGGTCTTTGTTACTCGACAATACATTTTTTTAAATTAAAATTTATGTAAGTTGTTTCAAAATGGACGATAAACATTGGATGTACATAACAATGTCAGATTAGGGTATTTGGATAATTTTTAGTGTAATCTTTCGGTGACCAGGTTTAAGTTTTTGGTACTTTTTGTCTATACTAATACTATAATAACTAGTAGTTCTGCGATCTGTAGGCATCGCGGCGAGCACATAGTCATATTAGCGGCAATTTTTCGCAGTACTTCACAACCTATTATCTCGGAAACCGCTTAATAATTATGCTCATACTCGAAATTCCTCTTTAAAAACAGGTACTCAAATATGTGTACCCATATTGTATCAAAATCTGTAGGTAAATAGCGGCGCAGCAAAATTCCTCCTTTTTCGGAAAAGTAGGTACCCACCCCCATTCAAAAATCGCAGATGACAAAAAAATTATATTGAATAGTAGAACATGCATACCAAGCTTCGTCAAGATCTTTCATTATTAGAATCTGAAGTATGAATTATGAATCTGAAGTACCCTGTTGATTATATGCTATATATTTTGATTCGTTATCATAATCCGCCACACTAACAAATAATTCAATTTATAATAAAATTAAAACTTTGTTTTTGGACAGTTGCAAGCCGTTATTTACGAAATGTAAAGGTGCAAGTTGGTAGCCGGCTACACGTAGCAGCAGCAGACGACGTGTCGTTGCTTCATGTCGCTGCACTCATGATGTCGAACCCGACTGCAGACGGCAACTGCAGATGGCATCAACCATTTGAAAAGCGATACGAAAGGTTTAATTTAAAAGCTTTTAAGTTGTTTTACTAGGTAGATTGGTACTCGCGAGCGGTCTACTACTACTGATACTAACTACTGATCTGCGGTCGGGCGACAGTCTGATCTGCCGCTCGATGACGCGTCGCTAGCTTCGTGTCGCTAACTACGAATGGTATTTCATGTATATCATGTATATGAAATACGTAGAAACCAGTAATCTAGCTGCGACACGTCGTTTGCTGCGGCTTCATGTAGCCGGCTTCCAACTTGCACCTTAATCTTACCACTTCCTTGTATGTACATTAAAGACACATGCGTTTTAATTCTCTTACTTTGGGCCTCATAAGCAAGCTCAAAGTCGCACAACGAGGTATGGAGAGGGCTATGCTCGAGGTTTCGCTATGTGATCGAATCAGAAATGAGGAGATACGTAGACGGACTAAAGTCACCGACATAGCTCAGAAGATAAGCCAGTTGAAGTGGCAGTGGGCAGGCCACATAGCACGCAGAACATATGGGGCCAGAAGGTTCTGGAGTGGAGACCACGGAACGGCAAGCGCAGCTTAGATCGTCCACCGACAAAGTGGACATACGACCTGATAAAGGTCGCAGGACGACGTTGGATGCAGGTCGCTTCCAACCAGTCCTTTTGAAAATTAGTGGGCAGGCCTATGTTCAGCAGTGGATGTCCTACGGCTGACATGGTGATGCATTTTCATTAGAGCTCATCCCAATTTTTTCACAAAACGTAACGAGATTAACTCCATTAAGCAAAAATGTTAGTAAGTTGATGACTGAAGCTGACAAAAGTGACATAGAGCCGCTTTTTTGTAGATTTCAATTAACATTTGTTAGTAACTGAGACACATAATAAGGTTAAATAATAAATGAGTGAATCAGCTAGTAACATAATATATATGTCTAGAGTTTTTCCAGGGAAGTACTACCACCACTCTTATATGTCTACTGCAAAGCAGTAATGTACACAATACTGTGTTCTGGTTTGAAGAGTATGGGTGCCGGTGGAATTACAGGTACATGAAACTTAACAACTTAATGTCTCTGGGTTATGGGCGTTCACTTGTAACAGAATGTATCTGTTCTAGGCAGAGTTTACCATTTAACACCAGGTGGCCACATGCTTGTACCGTCTCCTAATAAAATAAAAAAGCTCTCAAAACCTTAAGTCTAAAAGTAAAAAGATCACCCAAACATGTTACTAATATGGACTATAAATGATGAAGAAATGAATAGAATTATTACCATACATTGGCTTAAAGCCATTTCCTTTACAAATAACTATTAGACTTTGAACTGGTATAGTTACATATAGTATGATACAATGAAACCTCGCAGACTGGCTGTTTCAGTAACTGAAAATAATTTTATTCTAATTCATATTCAAGAAATAAAAAATTCTAAACCTCACATTTTAGACACATCAGATGTGTTGGGCGCAAGCAATCCAAGCAACAACCATACGACTATTAATGCACACTATTATTCGTTATGTGATTACGGCGCACGGGCACATTATATGTTGTATAGGTACATATCTTTTAGATATAAGCAACTAGCCAGCTTAAGATGAGCCGTAGATTCAAAGGTTCCTATACATTCCAGGTTTCAAGTTATTTGGACTCCATACTGAGGGCTGACTTCAAATTATTTATGAGACAATTTTCAAAATACCTGCTTGCTAACAAAATAATTTAATTTTTTTCATTATTATTAGTGTTTACAACTGATGTTGCCTGCAACTAACTGTACTCCACTTCACTTTCAAATGTTCTGGTAGTGTTTATCTAAACGGTTTTTAAACTGGTTTGTATTTAGTGCTGATACCACATGTTCCGGTAACTTATTCCATGATGTCACGACTCTGTTTGTTAAAAAGTGTTTGTGTGGTTTATTATGTGAGAAACGTGTATTCGGCTTGCAAAAATGTCCTGCAAGTTTGTGTTGCGGTTGAAGACGAACATGTCCTCGAAGTTCCGAACGTCATAGTGCCCATTGTGAATCTTGAACGTCTCGATCAAGTCTCCACGTTCGCGCCATTTAAGTAATGAGGTCAAATTTAGAATTTAAAGCCTTTGTTCGTACGGTCTGTTCTTCAGTTGCCTTGGTATTTTGGTGAAGCTTCGCTGCACTTTTTCAAGAAGATCTACATCCTTGGCAAAATAGGGACTCCATATTTGGAACGCATATTCCAGGATGGGCCGGACATATTATATTTTGTGGATTTTTAGCATCATCTCTGGTGTCAAAAAACCAAAGGCTTTCCTTACCAGGTAGAACAAGCTCTTTGCTTTTTAGGCTGTTGTCGTAATGTGTGTTTCCCACTTAAGGTCTTCTGTTCTGTAACTCCTAGGCCAAATTCATTTAATTGGGTATTGTTTAGATTATAGTTCAAGCGAGGATTATGGTTGCCAATGTGCAAGATTTATGAGCCATTCTTTAGACCAGTTAGCTATCTTGTCTAGATCTTCTTGAAGACGATTGTACTCGTAATTGAAAGTGGGTTTGCAAAAAGTTTGGTGTCATCGGCGAAGACACTGACCTTACTCTCTAGTTGAGGTGGTAAGTCAAATGTGTATATAATATACCGGACTGGCCTAAAACCGAGCCTTGAGGCACGCCGCTGAGGATATGTCTCTCTTCCGACAACGACTCCCCTACTCTTACATGGAAGGTTCGGACTACCTATCTAACTACATGTTAATAAATTAGAAATCAGTACATATTTTGACTCTCATCCTCTCTCCAAAAGGAACCAACAGAATTTTGGGATAAAAGTATTCTCATTTCGAAATACCAATAACCAAATCTGACTTACAACATAACACAAACCCCAGCTTAATCTGTTTGCATCAGGTTTACGCTATAACAAAAGAATTATGAATGAACTGGGAGCTTGCTGATTTGGATAGGTTAAGATGAGCCGTACATTCAATGGTTCCTGTATCTTCAGAGTTTCATATTATTATGTATTTGGACCTCAATAAATGAATTTCAGGATAGTCAAGTATATCTTGTAGTATAGATCTGTTCTTTGAATTTATTCAATAGTTTTGATGCGCGCTTTAGAAACAGACAGAGGAAAATTTATAAAATTACTGTTTTGGCATCAGTGTCAAAGAAAGAGGGCCCTCAAAAAAATATATTAGTCATCAACATGCTGTAACAATTATGTTATGGTGTGGTTACTAAGTCGGCATCTTTGACTGTGCAGAATGTTTACATTGATTATAATGTTGTGTGTTCGGACCATTGGCCTTTAGTGGTACAATGTAAACTAGATGTAATAATTCCTAAAATATTATGCACTGATGTAAACCGCATTAAATGTAAAGCAAAATGGGGTGAGAGGAGCCCGGCTCAAATTGTACTTTATAGTAAGCTATGCTACGAAAAGTTAAGACTTATAGATTTTTCCTCTCAATTACGTTCTTGTTGTGACAATTATTGTGCTGAGTCTGATCACCAACATATTATTGATAATATGTACCAAAATATTATTGACGCTTTGTCTAGCGCCGCCATTAATAGTAATAATGTGTGCTCAATAACACGGAGAAAATTAAAATGGACATTCTGGCTTCACAACATGCTAAGCGTTATTTCGGTAGCTTCTGGAAGAGCACAAATAAACTAAGTTATGAGCCAGGCCTGCCTGTCTGTGTCAGCGGACTCAGTGACCCGACACATATTGCTAACATGTTTAAAGAGTATTTTGCCGTGACATCACCGTTGGGGCCATCACATTCGTTCAGTGTAAGTGGATCTTGCGGGCAGGAGATTAACACACGTTTTAAGGCGAAGGACATAATGAAAGCCATAACATCGATGTCGCGAGGAAAGTCTACTGGCCATGACAGCCTCAGCATTGAACATCTGAAGTATGCTGGTGTTCACTTGCACCAAGTCCTTGCAATGTTCTATATGTTATGTATCGGGCATTCATACTTACCAGAGGAAATGATGAAGACTGTGGTGGTACCAATTATAAAGAATAAGACCGGGGATTTAAGTGACCATACTGGTTACAGGCCTATTTCTTTGGCCACTGTCTTGGCAAAAGTGCTTGACAGTTTGCTTAACACTCAACTAACAGCAACTCGATAAATTCCTAAGCATTCACAATAACCATTTCAGTTTTAAATCTGGTCAGTCAACGGAATCGGCTATCTTGTGTTTGAAGCAGACTGTCAAGTACTACACGGACCGAAGTACTCCTGTGTATGCAGTATTCCTTGACCTTTCGAAGGCGTTTGACCTGGTTTGTTATGACATCCTGTGGCAAAAATTAACAGACATCTCCATTCCTGTTGAACTAGTACAAATGTTTAAGTACTGGTAATTAAACCAGGTCAACGTCGTTCAATGGTCGGAGGCACTGTCGGAGCCGTACAAGTTGGAGTGTGGGGTAAGGCAGGGGGGGTTGACGTCTCCGAAACTCTTAAACTTGTACGTCAGCGGCCTCATAGAGAAACTCAGCGGAACTCATATCGGATGCCATATTGATGACGTCTGAGTCAACAATTTCAGCTATGCGGACGACATGGTTCTGCTGAGTGCTTCGGTCTGTGGCTTGAGGGAGTTGTTGGCGGTATGTAAAGACTATGTAAGCGCGCTCATGGCTTGGTTTATAATGGGAAGAAGACAGAATACATGGTCTTTCGAGCCAGGGGAGGCAAGTGTCCGGATACCGTACCATCTATTGAACTGAATGGTACCGCTATTACCAGGGTTGCACAGTTTAAGTATGTCGGGCATATTGTAACCGCTGGATTAGAAGATGATGAAGATATTGAGAGGGAGCGGAGGGTGTTGTCTGTTAGGGCCAATATGATAGCCCGCAGGTTTGGTCGGTGTTCAAGGGATGTCAAAATAACTCTTTTTAAGGCATTTTGTACGTCCTTTTACACTTGCGACCTGTGGGTATGACACCCATACGCAAAAACAGTACAGCACTCTCCGTGTGCAATAGTGATGTGGTTGCCTCGGAGATGCAGCGCATCAGGGATGTTTGCAGATTGGGGCATTGATTGCTTTTACGCCACCATGCGCTAGCGATGCACATCCCTGGTGCGCAGAATCCGGGCCAGCCCCAGCAGCATCTTAAAAGTATTCTCCAACAGATTTGACTGCCAGTACATGAATCAGTGTCACAGGATTCATGTTCTGGCTAATTGTTTGTATGCTAAAATGTTTTAATAGTAGTAAATTGTGTTCAGTAATTTTTATAATAATATGATAAAATAATAATAATAATGAATGTGTTATAATTGTGAAATGACAAATGATAATAATTATTAATTGAATTGTGAATGAATGCATATGACTTGGAAAATTAGTCGAAATAAATGGATTTGATTTGATTTGATTATTATATCCTAGAGTTCTAATATGTGAGTATTCAGGCCATTGACAGTAACTTCAACACAAGCATAATGTGCCCTCCACAGAAAAGAAGTGCTCAGTTGATTATCCCACTACCGGTCACCCATGTAAGTCATGACCCCACCAAGAATAGCTGAACATTGATAATAAGTATAGAATTATATGGTTGCACGGCCCTTAATGCAACTTTCGTATACCCAATACAACTTTAGTACAATTTTTATTTTACTAGCTTCCATATTTGTTTCTGACATTGCTATAAACCTTTTCCTTGAGTAAAGTCAATTAAGTTGGTTTGTGATGCATTCAACTTTTACAGAACATTAGACATGAGTAAACAAAATAGTGTCAAATGAATGGATCACCTAAAAGTTAAATGCATAGTTTCGTTCGTAGTGCATAGTTTAGGTAATGTCTAATCATGGGACTAATTACATCAGGTATCTGAATAAATTTTCAGTATTTACGTTGAAGCTTTATTTGGAACGAAAATCATTGTCGTCTTGAACTTTGCTTATTAGTTACCTATATCTGAAAATAGACAACACTCAGATTATAAAACTAAAGGTTTTTGTTTTATAATCTGAGAGACAATACAATACATTCTTACACAGAACGGCATTTGTACATGATAACCAATTCACACATAATAATGTTAACCACTTTAATGGTAGAGCAGAGTAGAGCTTAATTTCCACTTACGTTATTGTAGAAGTTATTAAACTGTAACTGTAAGAAATAATTTTTAATTATGGACAAAACCTCAGACTACAATAATTGACACAGACTAACAGATGCAAGGAATATTGTACTCTCTACCGAGAGCAGATGCTACTAGCACAGACTATAAGATACTACGTATCAGACGGACATCTGCATTACATTCTTTGCTAGACACGAGTTCTGCGCTCTGATTGGCTACAGCAAAATGATGTATGACAGTTGATTTTATTATTTTGCAATTGATGTTCTACTTACGTACGTACCTATGTAGGTTGATCGTAAGTAGGTTGATAGGTGCATAACAGTAACCTGACCTCTGTATACCTACTTTTAATTTTTATTGAAAACTCTATGGGTGTATCTATTTAACAAATTAAACATATTATTTTATAGATCTATCATTTATTTATATTTTGTTCTTTTTTGTTTTACTCTGTACTCATAAGTTTTGAATATTTTACATATTTGAGTCTTGCCTCCTTTTATTGTATTGATTGTTTGTATCCGAGCGTATCAATGGCGCCTGCTGATGTCTAGGATGCATCAAGAGGATCTTGAATAAGTTGTTGCCATAATCATGTCAGCATGTAGACACCTATTAAATAATTATTATCATTATGTATTTTCATGGCTATTATTTTTAGGTGACGATATACCTATCCATCAAAATATTTGTGACACACTTGAATTGAAGGGTACTCTTCTTATTCTCACTTTTATATTGTAATGCTTCACAATGTATGTCGAACAATTTTAGGACTCTTATATTTGGGAAACGTGTGTAGAATGGCGTAGTCGCGAACTTGTACAACCCTTGCACACAGCACTTGTAATACTTCTCTTATCTCTTTCACATGAATTAGGTTTCTTTTAAAGTATCATTGAAACAAATACGCAGTGCAGATAATTAGCTAATATTTAACATTTATTGAATACTATGGCTGGCGGGTACGTATTTAAATGTCTAAAATTAAAAAACCTCACGTTAAAACACCTCCGTTCAAAATACCTAAAATCAAAATACCTCATGGTTGTTTCACTTAAATTCAAAACACCTCAAGTTTAAAATGCCATATGGTTATATTACTCCAGTTCATAAAGCTAAAACTTGAAATACCTATGAACAAAATTCCTAAAGTTGGTTTACCTAACAGTTATTTGACCAAAATGAAAAATACCAAACCGACGTCGATGAAGGTATGTAAATAAAAAATCCAAATAAAACCACAATTATTGCTTATTTTAAATTTTTAATCATAAATACATACAATATGCGTGGGACATAATTTGTTGTTAATTACAAATAATAGAAATAAGTTTCTTAAATAAGACAAACAGTACATAAAAAGTACAGCAAAAGTAATCAAATAACAACAATTTTGTTGTTTTTATAATTATGTTATTTATTAAAGATTTGCTGCAATAGCTTTCAAAAGATCGACATTACTGTATTCAGGAATATTTTGTAATATGTCGTTGATGTTATTTAACTTGTAATGCCCTTTTTTCATCCGTTTTTTAGGTACTGGTTCACCATTGATTATTTTTTGAATTGCAATTAAATTCACTTTTGTTTCCTTGATCAATTCTGATACCAGACGATAAAATCCGACATGTCTTTGAGAACAAATTTGATTTATGTGGTGGTGAAATGATTCTGCATTGTTCTGCGTGCGTGGAATTGTAGCTAGATAATTGAGACACCAAAAGTGTGGATTATATTTTGGTGGCTGATTATTTTTTCCTCGGATGTAATTTTCTCCAAACCAGTCAGCAATTTTACGACTGTTATAAGACAACGTTTCCAATAAATCATTGAAATACATAAATACGTTGTCCGGATGAACGTAGCATAAAGCCAGCAAACATTTGACTTCTTTATTAAATTGTTTATCACTGTTGTATTCAGTAGATAATCCTTCTTTTTGAATTTTCCGATATAAAATTTGTCGCAGATGAAAAAAACAACCTTTCAAGGTTATTGTCTCAAAGTTTTGACGAATACTTAAAGCTGCGGCCTTTTCAAAGTCCATAATTACAAATGATGGGTTTAATGCAATGCCCTTTTCTGAACAGTATTCTATTACAAGATCAAACATGACGTCATATGACGCCTTATCTTTGTGCGTACATAGGGCGAACAATAAGGGAAATGTTTTATCGGTATTATGCACTGAACCATCTATCGTATATAGTTGTTGGAATATTGTTGGGACGATCTTGAACGTTCCATCCATTAACCAATAATTTGCTTGGCTTAAATATGTCACACATTCTTTTGTACTAAATATGATGACTCTTTTATTTTGGGCAAATATTCTTTCTTTAATGTCAAAATTTTCATCATGTAAGCACAATGATTGGTGGTCAATAACAAAATCAAATTCAGTGGGCTCTTTTGGTACATTTATAATCTTCTTTTTTTCTCTATTGATCATTTGTCGTAATGAATCCTTAGATGGCAAACTTGTCGCAACGTCACTACTGGTAGATGCAATATGATTTTGAAGTATTTGACACGTTTTCACCGAAGGTTGATCTTTTGTTTTTATTTTTAAATCCTGCACACTTTTAGCTACGCTCACTCTCAGAGGATTACCTTCGTGATTGTGTTCCCCATTAGCCGATATTACAGATGCATATTCGACTTCTGAGAATACATTAGTCGTTAACCGCGCATTGCACTTATATAAATCCTTTCGTTTATATTCACACTCCCAATATACGTTGGCCTTGTATTCGCGACATTTAGTGTACGAAAAACCATTCACGTTGATTTTGTATCCACCTTTTTGCGTTTTAAATAAAGTAATACTGTGGTCAGTCATTTTCCGTAACGTTTCACGTATTGCAATATAAATGTGTGACTAACAATTGACATAAAATTTGTAAGAATAGACAATTTTACCAATCTACCCTCTTTTACGCTAGATCTATTATTTCAAACAAATAGCTAGCAAGTGATGCACAACTTTAAGTATATTGACCATTTGGTATTTAAAATGTGTGTGAATCTAACTTTGGTGTTATAGCTATAAACATTTTAAACATTAGACATTTAGTCCGAGCGGTATTTTGAACTGAGGTATTTCCTATGTAGGTGTTATTTGCTTAGGTATTTTAAAACATGAGGTATTTTGATTTTAGGTATTTTGAACGGAGGTGTTTTAACGTGAGGTTTTTTAATTTTAGACATTTAAATACGTACCCATGGCTGGCCTGACAGTCTTTGCTGACAGTGAGTGACTTATCAAATCCTAGTATTTAAGTAAGTAATATTAGTCTATGGAGAAGTGCAAATTTCAATTGCAAACAAAGAGGATTTAATTACATTCTAAGAACGGCAAAACAGAGAAGAGGCAAAGGGGAGAGCGGGGGAAGGCAAATGTCATATATCATTTTGCTATGACGTTTCTCCTGTCTAGGTTTTTTACTAGATAGATTAATACCCGTGCTAGTAGCCACGGGTATTAATCTATCTAGAAAAAAAACACCCCTCTCCCTCTCCTCTGTTTTGCCGTCCTTGGAATGTTATTAAATGCTCTTTGTTTGCAATTGCAATTTCCATTTCTCCATATACTAATATTACATATATACTAGCATTTGATAAGTCAGTCACTGTCAGCAAAGACTGTCAGGCCAGCCGTAAAGTTCATTAAATGTTTATTATTTGCTAATTATCTGCACTGCATATTTGTTTCAAGTATATTTTAAAGGAAACTAATTCATATAAAAGAGTTATGTATTTAAAGTGATGTGTGCTGGGTTGTACAAGTTCGCGACATGACGCCTTTCTTTCTACACACGTTTCCCAAAAATAAGAGTCCAGAAATGGCTCGACATACACTGTGAAGCATTACAATATATAAGCCGAGTACCTTTCAATTCAAATGTATCACAAACATTTTGAGGTATATTTCGACACCAAATTAAAAGTACGTATACAAAGGTCAATTTACTGTAATGAACCCATCAACCTACTTACGATCAACCTACATAGGTACGTACGTTAAGTAGTTCTAGTTACGTACCAATGTAGCTTGTTTCCTTCTTTTTGCAAAATTTAAAAAATTGACTGTCATACATCATTTTGCTGAAGCCAATCAGAGCGCAGAACTCGTGTCTAGCAAAGAATGTACTTCAGATGTCCGTCTGAGACGTAGTATCTTGTAGTCTGTGGCTACTAGATGCTAACGCATAAAATAATCAGACTATAACTAAAGAACTAACGCACACAATTGACTACACAGATTATAAGATACTACGTATATTGACTACAGAGCGGTTTAGCGGTGGACAAAACCACAGACAATTATAGGTGCGTGCGTTTAGCTTATGAGGGAAATGGTGGCGTTGTCATTAATGGCTCTTTTGTTAAGGCGTTCGAAAAGCTTAAAAACGTTATTTTTGACACTTTTGCCCACACCCGGGCACCCTGTTCGAACGCTCAACTGATCATAAGAACTAAAATCACATGATTATGCTGTCAAATACATAGCTGTCATATAACGATCACAAACAACTATGCTCCGAACGTGGGTCAAAAATTACACTTCTTGGTGGCAAAAATTCCTCTTTTTTAGCTTTCCGAACGCTGAACAAAAAGAGACATGAACGACATTTTCCCCCACAGATTCCCAATTCGAACTCCCCTTGTAAGCGTTTTTAGCGTTATTTTTGCTAAAAATGCTCAGAAGTGACCTATTCGAACGCACAAAATGTACTACTGGACTGTAGACTGGAACCTCAACAGGCGAGGGGTATAACGTTACGACATGGGTACGGGAGGGGGAACCGATACACCAGAAGTCGCCATTTTTCTTTATTTTTTTTCTCGCCCTTTGTAACCTATTTATTGTAGTGACAGGACAACCGAATATAAAATCTATATACAATAAAAATTACGATGAAGTTTCACTGTTTTATATTATTAATAATTCGATGTCAATATATAATCAATAAAAATTTCAAAATCAACATGATCACTTTTTCAAACCCCACATCTTAGGACTATTATAATGGCATATTATAATAACTGTATTCCGAACTTTTTGTCTTTATTACTGTGTTATTTTTGTTTCAATACTTTCATTTATTATTGAAACCACGGAGTTTGTATCAGCTCCGTGGTTTCAATAATAAATGGAAGTATAGTTTAGGTATTTCTAAAGTTTATCGTGTGTAGCATCTTTTTTCAAAGGGCTAATGCCATATATTTTTCTTATATAGTAAATCTTCGTCCTTTAGCTTTTTTGCCGCTAATTTTATCTGCATTTAGAAAAATGATATAGGTACATACACGTTTCATTTACGTCATCTGTAAATTTTTCAAAGTCTGGACTGTTCACTTCAGCCAACTCTAGCCGCATATTATAATTGATTTGTCTTCTGCTATTCATTAATTTGGCGCATTTGTAATACATTTTCCTACAGTTTGGCGTCAATTATGCAATATTGGCGGTAAGTTTCCTTTGGGATCGCTTTGGAGTCTCTGTAAGAATCAAAACTCTACTTTAAGTATAAATATGGAAAAATATGTATAAAATTGCTGTACTCATAGGATGCGTCATAGTGGCGCCATCTCATATAACTCTGGTAGCGTGCGCTGTTTGATGATTGGTCGGTAGTTGGTTTTAGGATTAATCATCTTCCGTCAGAGGCGTTGGGGGGAGCGCGTGGACACGCTCGGAGGCTTGGAGGAACTCACTTTGCGTTTGATCGTGGCAGCGTTCACTACTAACGGCCGGTCCCAATAATCTATCTATCGCCGGTTTACCTTACTAGAGTTAGATATTTGACACTATTTGTATGGACGTTATGTCAAATTTCTATCGGTAGTAAGGACCGTGGATAGAAAGATTATTGGGATCCTCCATAAGTGGTATACCTTGTCCCCAAGTTAATTCAATATAATCTCTAAACACTATGTGCTGTAATAATAGATCTCAGTGTGACGTAATAAAAGCAGACTCATTGTACATGTGATATCTTATTCTCCTCGCCGGCTTAATCCACACCTAGCCACGAAATTAGAGCATGTCATCCTATAAAGATCCCGATATGAGCCAAATGTGCCTTTATATATGTTTATTGTACTGTTTTTTTCTGCTACGCACTTAATATCAAACAACTTGTTAACATAATTTTATAAACCATGTCTTGTTTTTAATATGTCTAACATAAGATTAAAAAAGTCACAGTGCCTGACCGTTCTCTTGTCCGTCTATCCGTCTGTCCGTCTATCGATATACTATCGATCTTTACATAGATATGGCACACCGCTAAATCACTATCAAAATCAAAACATAATTTCGATTTTATTACACTTACCGGAATCGTTTTGATTTCGTGTGCCACTTGCAATTTCTTCTTCGTAAAATAGAGTAATTAGTAAGATACGCATCAGAAGTGAGACCAAAATGAGTTCCCTGTGTCGGTCTTTGTCGAATGTACTTAGATGCAAAGTGTTTTCGACACACTCTTTGTCGCATTATAACCACATTCTTGTTGAGCTTGTACAAATCCCATTTATAGCTTTTACCCATATAAAGGGTAAACATTTAGAATCGTGGCGCCTGAATTCGGGGGGGGGGGGGGGAAGGGATGGGAGGGGAGGGAGGGGGGGGAGGAAGGGGGGGTTCGGGTAGTGCCCCCCCGCAAACCCCACCCGCCGGAGACCATTAGTTTTCGAGTTATTTTTGTTTAAGTATTTTAAGGTTAAGTACTGCATTTCGATCTACTACCACCCCCGCGTCGGCTCTGCAATCCGACAAGACTGCTTGAAATCGGGGTGCTATGAGTCGGTTCTGTCACTGACTTCGACCTATTCTAACTAACTATAACTAACCTATAGGTATGTCACCGACAAGTGACTTTGCCAATTCATTAGATAGCTACTGATATACTATTGTGCACAAATTTGGCACAAAAATAGTTTGATGAACTGGTGGGTCACAGTTCGAACCTAACCTAACCTATAGGTTTGTCACAGACAAGTGACATTGCCAATTCATTAGGTACTAATATACTATTGTGCACACATTCCTACTAGTATGGGTCTGATAATTAAAATTTAAAAACAATTTGTTATTTTTAGAACTTATATTTTATAGACATAATTTATAGCATTTATAGTTTCGATGAATGGGTCTTTTTTATTTTTAGTCACATTTCTTCTCCATAAATACTCTATGATGGAGTTAGTGAAATTTTCAGTATTATTATAATTGTCTTTTTTAAAATAACGCTTCACTGCTCTCCATTGGGACTTGATGCGTTGAGTATGAGTCCCATCACTACTTACAAAAGGATTGTCCGGGTCAGAGTGATTCACCTTTTTATGGATGTAACCATTTTCTGCCAGACAATCATATGCTCTCCAGCAGTCAGTGTGGATGGTGGTGCCTTCTTCCACATGTTTTTTAATTAAAGGCACCAGCACTTCAGCAGAGCGTACATTGTCTGGGCACACTTCTAATCGAAGATCCTCTGACCCGTCTTCAATCATTCCGAGGACCCAATGTCCCTCTATGTGGCGTCCTCGGTTAAACTTCCTCTTTCCAAATTTTGATTCATCTATTTGTACAGTTCTTCCAGGTCCTCCAATCTTGCCCACATATTCATTTCTTTCAAGTTGGTAAATAACTGAAATGAAAAATGAAATGAAAAAAATATTTATTAATGCAAAATACTAAATCTAATATACAAAGTGCAAACTTAAAAATATCGTACAACACAATATAATATAATAAGTATTTTGCAAGATGGTTTTATAAACTAAATAGAACTATCCTTTGGTTTCCTCACTAGGCAAGCCTGTATCGAGGAAACCGGATTTCTTAAAACATTGTTCTGTATTGATCCTCATCAGACATCATATCGATATTAATACTAAAGTTAAAGTTAAGCTTAAAAATAAAGTTAGCAAACGAACATATGTATTTTTTTTATTCTAAAGTAATATATCCAAAATTATCCAAAATATTTCAATAATATTCACAAAATTTAAAATGTAAATAAAAAATTTAAAACCTAGTTATCCTTAAAAATTTGATATGACGGTAAACACTACCTAATTTAACATGTTCAGTACACCTTCCGTGTCATTATAATTTAAAGTACTCAGCCACTTACAAATTACATGTTTTGCTTTATTAACTGTTTTATTTCTAATGTCACAGATTTTGATTACTTTGTTATACACAAATATTCTCACAAAATCGCCAAAACGATGTGCAAACTTAGTGTTAACAACAGGTGTGGTCAGCTTGTAAACTCTACGATTTGCTATAATCTCGTAGTCACGAGAAGAAATCACTAATCTGTGGACTGAAAGAGAGGTTTTCAGTATGAATAGCTGACGTACAGTAAGCACTCCAGACTCATTATAGAGGCTAGAAGTAGGGAACTTAAAAGGTTTACGAAGCATAACCTTCAAAACTGATCGTTGGGCTCTCTCAGCAAGAATAATGTGAGTTTTGGCCGCACTACCCCAACAAGTTATGCAGTACACTATTAATGACTGACAAAGCGCGTAGTAAACTAAACTAAGCGTTTCAATGCAAGCCACATACCGAAGATTTCGCATTACATTTATAACTTTTCTTATTCGACCAGATAGAACTTCAATGTGCTTCTTGAATGTAAGATTATCGTCGATTTGCACTCCGAGATATTTCAAAAATGCTGCGCGTGTTAAAGTTTTACATTGACAATCAGGATGTTTATTGCACGATTCATAGTGTAGTTGGATTTTAGTTGTCATTTCAGGTGCTGAAGCAGAAGTTTTATGAAAACATAGGTATGTTGTCTTCGTAGTGTTTAGAGTAAGAAGATTTTGCTGCAACCATCTATTGATTACGGTCATACCTTGTTCAGCAACGGAACGTACTGCAGGCCATGATGGGCCATGAAAAATTATTGAAGTATCATCATCGTAACACAAAGTGTCAGCATTTTTCATTGAAAGGTCGTGAATGTCATTAATATATATAAGGAACAATGTAGGTCCTAGGATACTTCCTTGTGGTACACCAAAATGAACAGTTCTAAGGCTACTTATAGTCTCACTAACCCTTACACACTGTCGTCGATCTGTGAGGTAACTTTTAAACCACTGTAAGGGGTTACCTCGGATTCCCATTCCCTCTAGTTTCTTAATAAGTATCTTAGGGGAGACAGTGTCAAAGGCTTTCGCCAGGTCTAAAAAGACACCAATACAACATTTTTTACTATCCAAATGGGAGGATACAGATTTTGTAAGTAAGTTAACTGCATCTTCAGTGTTTTTTCCCTTGCGGAAACCAAATTGTTTAGAAGATATTAAATTATGAGATTCTATGAAATTCACAAGGCGTTGGTTAACTATTCTTTCTAATATTTTTGAGAAAGTTCCTAATAGTGAAATTGGCCTATAATTGTCTACAGAATATTTAGAGCCATTTTTATAGATCGGCGTAACCATTGCAGTTTTCCAATCTTGTGGGAAAATTCCGCTTGAAAGACTTAAATTGAAAATAAATGTAAGAGGTAACGCAATTTCATTTTTAATGTGCTTAATAAGAGAGTTAGGAAAACCGTCAATTCCCGGTGCTTTGTAATTTTTCAGGTTTGTTATAATTTTTCCAACTTCTGCTGTGTCTGTGGGGCTCATGAAAAAGGAATTCGCTGGAGATTTGTTAACTCTAACAGATTCTGAGAGATTTATTTCAGTTTTATTCAGTTTAGATAGAATTTTATTTGCTAACGTTTGGCCTATAGAAGAGAAGTGAGTATTCACATGATCAATAGATTGTTGGGCGTTCAGACAATTTGGTAATACAAGGAGTTCCGCGGGTTCTTTATTATAAGAAGCTAAATTACAAATGGTTTTAATAGACCGCCAAAGCTTTTAAGGATTATTTTTGTGCGCTTTGAGCTCTCTATTTTCATAACTAAATTTTACCTTTCGCAGTAAATCAGTAAAGAAATTATGGTAACGTGTGTATGTAATTCTAAGAATTTGATTTTTAGGCTCATTTCGTACTTGTAAATGCAATCTGTCACAATGTCGCATACATCTCATTAAACCTGGAGTTATCCAAGGTTTTAGGTTATATTTTGACCTACTTATTTTTACCTCTTTTGAGTGTTTGGCAACAATATCTGATAACCGTTTTGTAAAAGCCTCATTAGCTATATTTATGTCGCTCGTGCTTGTTATAATACTCCAGTCGGCGCAGGTTAGTTCTTGTTTAATAGCATTATAATCTCGTTTCATGAAGAAGCGACTTGGGCGGATAGGTTTGAATTTCAGTAGACTCATTCCCGCCATAACTGGACAATGGTCTGTGACATCTATCTGCGATACAATGCCAACTACTGCGTGTTTATCTATATTTTTAACGTAGATATGATCTAAACACGATTTTTCCCTAGTAGGTTTCGAAATAACGGGAAGAAATCCATTTTCCGCCATGAAACATTGATATTCAATGCTTTTTTGTTCATCACGTTTACTGACAGTGTCTAAAATATTTACATTTACATCACCAGCAATCGCTAAAGATAACCCGTTTGTTTTGTTTATGTAGTCTTCTAAAGAAGAAAGAAATTTATCCAAGTCTTCAAAAGATGGAGAGCGATAAACTCCAAGAATGTGAATGATTTTAGGAATATATATAGACAAGCAGTCACAATCATCTAGTAGAGGTTCTGAAACTGTGGCGCTCCAGAGCTCTCTTACATACGCAACAACTCCACTGTTTTGATTAATATGTCTATGGGTATTAAAAGCTCTATACCCTGGTATTTGTGGAATGATCAATGAGTCTGATAGCCAACACTCGGATAAAATTAGGATATCGAGTGATACATCTAGCCGTTTTAGGGTAACTGACAATTTATCGAAGTTTTTCTGTATACTTCTAATATTTAGTGCTAGTATTTTAAAATTATGTTCCGGTGTAAAAATATATTTGCAATTTTCAGCATCACTTACAATCTCACAGTGTATTTTTATTGAGTCTAATTCTGATCCTATTTCATCAGCGAACATCATTTTGTTTAGCATATTTATCCAAAAACCACAGTGACCACACCGTATTCTCAACCATTGTATTGGTAAAATGAACACATCGTTTAAATGACTTAAACAGTAAGTATTGGCAGATTGATATATACAGTTTGTTCATAAAAGAACAAGAAGCTAGTAAGTAGAATATAATATAGTATATTTGATTACATTTCAAAACAAGTACACACTCTCGACAGTAGTTGTACCAATCACTTAATGTTGAAGTACTCAGGCACTGTTGTTTCTCTTCTTTTAGAGGGTCTTCGTTTCTTGCCGAGTCAAAAGTCCATTTGTGGGCAAATGCATATATGAGATAAAATACATGTCTTATGTCGATCTTGCCATTTTCAAAAAATGTCCCAGTGTTTCGGCATATTTTCCCTTTTTGTTTGCACTGGCCTTTGGTGCACACCCAAGCCCCAAACTATTTGTTTGTTTTCGATAAACGCATAGGGGTGCGATGCGTGCGGCACATTTTTTGGCGTTGCACCATGTTGTTTTCTTCAGCGAATTTTAGACACTGGTCAATGGTTCCCAATTCGCGTACAACTTTGGGTAGGCTCCACATTTGTACAACTTCCTCCGTGTACAAATGCCGGTCCGAAACGGGTCCGTCATCTACAAAGTCCGCCCTTGATGAAGGTCCAGGCACAGGAGACGCCATCGCGATGACTAATGAGCACGTCGAGCTGGTACCAGTTATCAAATCTTCCAAAGGCAAGCGCAGTGTCCAGTGAGCAAGCAGGTGTCGTACAGTAAAGCAGCAAAATCGGAGTCCAAAATCGTAGCAAAGTCGTTGAGATATCAAAAGAAAGCGCAGAAAAACAGGAGAAAACATTCACGTACACTCGGAAGTAACGGAATGACGCGAGTATTCCGACAGTGACATTACGCTATCTTCGATGTTTGCGTTCCGTTTCAAGAACTTACATACAACGTACATGTAAAAAAGGGTAAAAGTTACCTAGAAACGTTTCGTTTTACGCATTAATGTCATTTATGTCACCTGTCACTATCAAAATTACGGTGTTTTATTGAAACTTTAAAAAACTATTTAGACTATTTTGGCGTGTCTCCGGCGGCTAAAATGTTGTAAATACGCTTTATACAAACCCCTTCAACCCACCCACAGTTTTTGTTTCACCAAATTCAGGGGTCACGATTCTAAAGCCAACCCCTGAAATCTATTCTGGGGTCTCGGAAAAGCGTGAAAATATACATCAGGCTTAGAGCTGGTTCAGGCCGGAACGCAACATGTGTCTGACATAGATATACTTTTAACGAACAATGTCACAATTATCACACGAAAACACAATTCACTAGTTTTTTTAGTCTTTATAAAGAAAATCAAGCGTTTTTTTATTATTTTTATAAAAACAACAAAGTAAATAAACAACAGGAGTACCAAAAGTGTTGCCCACCCACATTTTGTAAAAATGGTAGATTAAGTCCTAAAAATCGGTATAAATTGGTAGAATGTCATGGTAAAAACGGTAGATCTACCTCTCTAGTTTGATCGATTTTAATATAATAAAAAAGGTAAAATAAAAGATTTAGGTATCAACATTAAACAAATGTTCTTTAATATTTATACATGCTTTTATAAAAAAAAATTCAAGTGTTCCGAGCTGGGTTCCCCGTTCTTGGTTGTAAAGGGGTTTGCACAACATTGTATGGAGTAGTGGCGTTGTTTTTCTTTTTGGCAGCCACAAAGGGCAATGCGCAAAATTGGCGTTTTTTTTAAGTTTCTTCAGCCACTAATGAAACAAGTATTTTTCGAAAGAAGTCTTCAAAATAAACAATTTATAGTTTTACAACAACTGCCTAAAGTATATACCTACCCGCTTAGAATAGGTACGACGTGTGAACGTCGGCCCACCCGGGCCAGCCGTCCGTCGGCAGTAGGTTTAGGCATCAGCTGTGTAAGCATTCGCGAGTAGGTAGGTTCCTTCGTCCTTGTATCTATTCTAAGTGGGTAGGTATGACTGGCGTTATTACTGGTATCTATTTTGTGTTGCGTTCATTCGCGCAATGGTAAATAGATGAGGAGCAATCAATATGGGTTCATATAAATAAAAATAAAATATTTTTTTCTCTCACATAATGACCAGTTATCAATTCTAAACCATCCCATTTAATATTGTGCACTAATGAACAAAGATTTGTTTATTTATGAATATTTAAGTGATTTTTTGAAAATTCTTAAAATTCAAATACCTAGTTTGGCCTCGATATATTTAAAGCAGTTGTTATTAAACTATAAATTGTTTATTTTGAAGACTTCTTTCCAATAGTACTTGTTTCATTAGTGGCTGACGTTAAAAAAAACGCCACTTTTGGGCATTGCCCTTTCCTTCATAATTATCCTACTAGCTAGAGCCAAGCCAACTTACGCAGACTGAGTCCTTTGCCAATTAATAATAATAGCTTCTGACCGTTGACTCCGTTAAACTATTATTATTAACCGGCAAAACGCTCACGGTCACGGTAGGATCGAACACTTTGACTCATTGTTTAATTATAACCGAAGTGAACCCTTCAGCCCGCATTCCTGTGAGTACCCATCCACCTTTTAATATCCCACGACGTATGGTGGAATCGCCCCACCAACTGCTTAGTATATTCAAATTAAAGTTTTATTTTTTTAAGTTTAAATTCACAATACGTCAAAACTCTACGGCTATGAAAACAAAATATAATGACATGTTAAATTAGAAGATTTAACTTTAACTTTTTACAAATATAATATGGCCTCAGCGGGATTGCCGCAATGCCACAAGTGCCACGTGGGTAGATTAGAAAATAAGCTAACATTGGTGGGTTACGGAACACTGATCAGCGTCGTTATCAACGAATGCTAGACAGAGAATCAAGTAAACCAACGAAATTGTAGTTTAATTTCTATGCACATACCATTCACTGTTGACAATGTTGACAGTGACACCTTCGTTTCGTGGGATTTACCTGTGGGCCTAGCACGAAAATCTGCGTAAGTGTAACGTAATCGTATTGTCAACATTGGCAACTGTCACGCGTTGTTAGTGTTTTTTTTTATTTTTAGTGAATGCTCACGTCCACGTCTTAGGTTTCTACATTCCTCGCAGTTCTGTTACATGTATATGTTGAAGTAAAGAGTTTTTATACATGATGATTATGAACTCTTTTCTATGTATCTCATTGCATGACATATGTAATTTGTTTATAACAGATAACGTTTTGTCACAGCTTGACTCGAAATAAATTCGTGTAGTCACAATGTTTGTAAATTGTTGTTTTATGTTAACATTCCACTTTAACAGCATAACTGAAGTTTAATGTCAACATTATTTTCAATATGAAGTGGTATCAAAAAGGGTTGATTTAGGGCTTAAGGTAGTCGATAGGTCAAATTAAGCTAAAATAGAAAGATCTACCTATAAGTTGGTAGATATGACAATATGACACCTTCCGATGAGGTCGGAAAAACTCGACTAAAGTAGGCTGAACAACAAAGACGGATGACATGCGGACTCTATCGCCGAGAGTTTCTAGCACAGAAAAGGATACTACGAATTCCAGTGTATCGAGCTGTCAAAATCATAGCGTTATTTTTTTTCTACGAAGATTCCATAGCGTGGACAAAACAATCAACACGTCGTTGCGTGTGCGATACCGCGGAAGAGCAGTTTGTAAATACCGTATCTGTATTTTTAGAATTTTACAGGAAGAAGAAAAAACTGAATAACTTTGTAAATAATAGTTAAATTACCGACTGAACTTAATAGCAGCTTTATAGCTACTTATTTTAACGATTTTGAACTTAAATCTACTAAAAACTTGCTTAGATTTCGTGTAAAGTCACTTACGCGGTTTTGTAACAGCAAATTACACTAAAATACTAGACTTTTAGTAGATATGCGGGCTTGAAATAAAATACGTAGGTCAATATTAAATTATATTTACTAGGACACACAAAAAAAAACATACAAAATGAAACATATTTTTGGAAACAAACAAAAACGCTCACTCTTAAGATATTAAGTACCTAATTTTTTTTTATAATTTTTGCTACTGTTTATAATTTTTTAATGAAATTTAGCTTTTTTAAATCACACAATCCTTTAATTTCGCTTATTGCGCTAAAACAATAATGTGCACGTTCTCTTAATTAAGATTAATATAAACTAAACAGTCTGCCTGAACTTATAAAAGTAACAGAATTTAAATTTTCGCAATCAAGGGCATAAAAAGTAGAGAACCAATAATTAATAGCTTTGAAACTTAAAATTATATAGGAATCATTTACCTAGATGCTTTTCCTAATGTCTATAACTTAAAATTATTTGTATCAAATCAACAATAAAAAAACGTGTTTGTTACTCCTTAAATTCTCATTAAAACGATCAATAATCACAGCCATTAAGATCTCGGTTATTAGGAAGATTATTTATAAGGTAAATTATCATAAAAATTATGACAGTCTTTGGGTATGACATTCTTCAGCTCCTGTAGGTGATCGTACTTTGTCTTGGATATTGGTTGCCTGGTTTCGTACAATGAACCTACGCTATCAATGAAAGAATCACATGATAATATATTTTTTGGTCTCCTAGGTAAAGGCACAAAATCGTGTGCAAAGTGGAGTTTATAATCAATTGTCCCACTTGCATTGTACCTTAGGGCCCTTATGTCTACTACGACACAATCACCTGCACCACGACCAGGTCTTATTGACTCATAAATGAGGTGATCTTTACGAGCAAAGTTTTAAAAAAATGTATAATCAGGCGTAATAACCTGGTAAGGACTCGGCATTTTTCTGGACTCCTTTGTGATTGTTGCGTATTGCGATAGTAGAAATATTTCTCTATTTTTCAATTGTCTCTCGATCACTGATTGCACTGAATCGACTTCCATCTGTGTGTGACCTTTTTCTAAGTATTTTTGAGTTATGACTCTATATATTTTCTTGGCCATAGCCAAACGCAACAACGCATTCGACACAACGTTATTTCTATTTTAAGCTGTGCAGCCATCTGTGAACAATACTACATCCTTGGGATCCCTTTCCAGTAATTTTGTTAAATGATCTATAAGAAATGATGCGTATGTAGTAGCTTTTAAGTCGCATGCCGTCTCATCGAACCAGTAACACGCCACTTCATTGGTTCCCAGGTTGTAAATAGTGTAGTTGTGGACGGCAAGTTTTGTCTTAAAGTAAAGTGCACTTGCATTGAGTGAGGGACACAATTTGACTGCTTGAAGATCTGCTGTTAATACATGTATCGTCCCTTTCTGTGCTGCTTCTTTATCAAGAGCTTTTTCAGTTCTAGCTAGTCTTTTAGTTCAATATGTTTGATATACTGCTCATCTGACATGTTACCTGCTTTGTGAGCGCAGCACTGATCGCATGCGTCTTTCTTTGGTTGAAATAAGCCGATGTTCTCTTCAAATAAAACACTTTCAAATACCTTCCTAGAGGCCACAAGTTCATTTTGCGAAACTGAATAGTCAGCATACAAACGGTACAATTGAGATTTTGTTTGTATTATGGGTTCTAAATATAACTTAGAAGTAGATTGTCTACAGTAATGAGAAGGTAGTTTCGGTATTTTCTAGCTAATTCTCTTTTGGTTTCTGTGGCCACCATAACATTCGGTTCAGATTGATTGTTAAAATTAGTCTTCTCTCCTAACCAATATCGTACTGTCCATTCTTTTATGGTCAATGTTTCTAAGAATGTTTTTAAACAGACTCTTTCTTTTTTATCGTTTACTTTTAAATAGTAAACCTTGGTATCACTGCGTCTTGAATTTGAGTTCTTAGTTTTCCTAGTTGTTGGTTTCTTATCCACCACTGAAGAAATAAACATTTTCTTTTCTTGCCAATTCATTTTCCAATAGGCTTTAAAAATGTCTGATCGTACTTCTTCTGTAAGTTTTGGGCAATACATGGCCTTTCCACTGAAGCATCTCTTTGACATACATATTGGACCCATTCATCGTGCAGGTTTAGGTTCATTTTGAATAAATTTAGCGCCATCTTTTTTAAATCCTATATATTCTTCACCCATCATCCTTTGCCGCTTATTAATTGTTCTTTTCCAGTTATTAGAATTCCCTTTACGCTTTTTTTTTTTGTGTGTCTTCAATTTCCCTTTCGGGAAACCACTCTGTGTTTTCAGATGAAAGTGGCTTTAAATTTGTTATGTCTGAGAGTGCAACAAAAGAAGGATCAGTGACTGAATCGTCGGAAGAAAAATCCAACAAAGTAGGATCCAATATTGTTGTAAGCATGGTAAACTCGGATGTACAATTTTGGTTCGGAAATATTTGCTGTAATTCGTCTGACAATGGAACAGACACTTTTTTTTGTTGCTGGTTACCTGAAGTAAGTTTATTGATTATTTCCATCTTTTTCTGCAATAAAATTTTTCGCCCTTCACATAAATCTCTTAAAGTTACCACGTCCCCACTAGTATCAGCATTCTCTAAAAATAACTCGTCATTTTCTTCGTCCTCCATCATATTCGGTTCAGTACTTCAAATAATAAGAAATTACCTAAAAAAAACATAAAATTTAATTTAATACAACACCGCGTAAATGACATACCAAAGTATTACAATGTGATAACAATACCGCGTCACTACGTGTTACAGGTTATTAGTACTCACAATCTTGAAAATACTAAATTATTATACTTATTTACTCTATTCAAGCATAAATAAATAAGTAACTTAGCACTATACACTATAAAAACGTACTTACGTGGTTGATATTCACTGTAAAATGATTATTTTCGGGAGCGCGCACTGATCGTGTTTCAACTTGTTCGCCCATTCCGTAAGTACGCGGACTTGCCGCCAACTTCAAACCCATGTACAATTCCGCGGTATTGTTTTGTTTGAAATATGAGGTTCCTGATTGGCTAATTCAAATGGACGTAGTATGAGCGAATCAGCGCTAAGAATCTGTAGCCGCGAAATATCAATTTTGCACTTTTTGCTCTTACGCGGTATTTACAAACTGCTCTTCCGCGGTATCGCACGCGCAACGACGCGTGAATTCTTTTAAGTCTTCTTCTTCTTTTAATTGGATGGCTTCTGTGACAAAATTGTCACAATTCTGCTAGTGTTCGTATAATGCTAGTGTCATAAACCGTGAGGAGTTTGTAGGTTTTAATCTAAGAATATGATCGGTGATCAACATTATACTGGGTTGGATACCAGGGCACTCAGGTATCGGGGGAAATGAATCAGTTGATTAATTTGCCAAAAAAGTTCTACACACAGGTTCTAATCAGCACTCTCAAATTTACTTCCATGACATTTCTACCACCTTAAAACCATTACTGATAAATACATGGAACAAAGAATGGCAAATTTCTAAAACCATCAAAGGCAAATTTTATGGCGATATACAGCCCGACATCCCTAACAAACCCTGGTTTTACAAATTTCAAAATGCAGACAAACTTACCACCTCAACTCTTTGCCGGTTGCGTTTAAACCATTCCTGCACCCCTGTTTTCGTGGCTAAACTTGGGATTAGGGATCATTCGCGTTGTGAATGTGGTCTGGACAAAGGAAATGTGGACCATATATTTTGTTGCTATCCCAAATATGACTGTTCCCTCTATGATATAATTCCTCCTGATATCCCTCGTCCCATCTCCTTCAAATGTCTCCTCTCCCTTATATGTACCCTTTCATTGTTAAACTTTGTAAACATATTCAGAGAAATATAATTAGGTTATAAATACATGTGTAATTCCCCATAACATAACATTGTTCCTTTACTAAATTTATCTATATATTTTGTGGTTGAGTTTGTGTTTGTGTAGGTCTTGTAGTTAGAATAACTATTTTTGTTCCAGATGCTATCTCTTCTGCTTGGATAAATAAATAAGTTATCATTCAGATCTCTTTTACCGAACAATCCTCCTTTGTTTGGTGGTCTATCATACTACGTGATATTGGCGAAATTGTAGTGGCTCCCCTACAAAAGCCATAAGGAAGAGTTGAAGTTGATGATCGGTGATTAAATAAAAAATAAATTCAAACAGAATTTAAAAAAAAACCCCATGATGACTATCTAAAACAAAACACAACACAAAAAGGATCATAGATTAGAGTATGTATACTAGAAAAGGATTATACCACATAGAGTAACACACATTAGGTCACAATAATTATTAAAATGTGTTTTAGTATGCATTACCGTTATATTCTCTTTGATGAATAAGAAAAGACATTTGACAGGACTAAACTAAAATTAAGACTAGTTAGTTCGTTAAACAACAAGCGAATAGCTACCATCATACTAGTTGTCCATTTTATTGCGAATTTGGAATTAGCCTCTTGAAGTGGTAGACTCCTAGTAGCCAATGAGAAACAAATTCAGGTCAGCCAAGCCATCAAGCTAAATATACATACATAGGGTGTGAACACCATTTTATCGCTTAAAGAATGAGGGCAATCAATCACCGTGGTCCAATCACACTTAGTTCAATGTATTCTTGAGTTGATATGCTACAGTAAACAGTATTGTTTTGCTACTAGTTACGCCATCTGTGATTTTCAGGAGACAACTCTTGCGGTGAGTTTAAGACGTCTGTGAACGGTATGTTAGTCTTGTAGTTCTAGTAATAAATTATAGATGGCACTGACTATATTTTATTTTTACCCGACTATAGCAAAATAAATGGGACGGCTGTGTTTATCCACGACAACTGGTTAGTTATTATTTTTTCTAGAATAAGAATACGGCGGGCGGGAAAAATCCCCAGCAATTCATGTGAAATTTACTTAGAATGTTTCAGTAATGCATCCACATTACTTGAACTGAATTACTTGACCCTAATTGTTTGGATGGAAATATAACTTGATGCAACTCTTAATACCTATTTACATAAAAATAAAGAATATTGATAAAACTTATAACATAAATAACTTGACGAATGGCAAATGTACAGAAGTAGGTACGAGAGAAATTACAAAGAAAAAAACTTTGTCAACAATTCTGGCTTTTTTTGTTTAAAATCAGTACAATAATACTAATTTAAGCAGAGCGTTAAATCCACTCACCTTTCCTCGAACCAGGTACAGGTCCTGGACCAATGTATGCGGGTTCTTCGCAGGGCGGCAGAGCCTATGAAACTATGTTGGAGGTTATTTTCTATGATATTAATTTCCCTACCCTCGTCTATATATTGCAACTCTGGTCAGCATCAGTTCCAGGAACTGTTGCTGACCAGAGTTGCAATATGATTATATGCTTTTATTTTTATTATATAGTTTTTGTTATGATTGTTTTTGTACGTACTATTTTTATTTGTGTTATCTATTTTTATTAAAATATATATTATTTACCCTATTTTATTTTGAATATATTATATATTATTGCGAGACGCGTCCATGTCATCTGTGGCCTGCGCCGCAAATAGCGCCGCATTTCAAGCAAACGCGTGTAAAATCACTTCTTCGTAAACGCTCTCATCAACGCCATACGTTTCAGTTTTGAATCTCGACTTGAGTGAAGATTCAACATGCCATAAAAAGTTTAGTAATCAAGCCTAGATTCACTTCTGAGCGTACTTCTGGCACACCGCTCTAAGTATGTATACCAGTCATCAGGTACCATAGTATAGACTCTGGCTAGTTTGGAAACTGAACACCTTGCGGAGTTATCCATATTATTATTATTTATATACATTTACTAAAGTTTCTCCCCAATGTGTGTTCTAATATGCTTCTTCAACCGTCCTGCTGTTGCAAATTCATAATCACACATGTTGCATTTATGTGGTTTCTCTCCAGTGTGTGTTCTAATATGTATCTTCAACTGTCCTCCTGTTGCAGATTCATAATCACACATGTTGCATTTATGTGGTTTCTCTCCAGTGTGTATTCTAATATGTATCTTCAACTGTCCTGCTGTTGCAAATTCATAATCACACATGTTGCATTTATGTGGTTTCTCTCCAGTGTGTGTTCTAATATGTATCTTCAACTGTCCTCCTGTTGCAGATTCATAATCACACATGTTGCATTTATATGGTTTCTCTCCAGTGTGCGTTCTAATATGACTTCTTAAGTGACTTGCTCTTGCCGATTCATGATCACACATGTTGCATTTGAATGGTTTCTCTCCAGTGTGCATTCTAATATGACTGCTTAAGGTATCTGCTCTTGCCGATTCATAATCACACATGTTGCATTTGAATGGTTTCTCTCCAGTGTGTGTTCTAACATGCATTCGTAAGAGACTTGCTGTTGCAGATTCATACTTACACATGTTGCATTTGAATGGTTTCTCTCCAGTGTGTGTTGTAATATGATTTCGTAATTGACCTGCTGTTGCAGATTTATAATCACACATGTTGCATTTGAATGGTTTCTCTCCAGTGTGCGTTATAATATGCTTTCGTAATTGACCTGCTTCTGCAGATTTATAATCACACATGTTGCATTTGAATGGTTTCTCTCCAGTGTGCGTTCTAATATGACTTCTTAAGGTATCTGCTCTTGCCGATTCATAATCACATATGTTGCATTTGAATGGTTTCTCTCCAGTGTGTATTCTAATATGTTTTTGTAAGTCACCTGCTGTTGCAGATTCATACTCACACATGTTGCATTTATGTGGTTTCACTCCAGTGTGTGTTGTAATATGATTTCGTAATTTATCTGCTCTTGCCGATTCATAATCACACATGTTGCATTTATGTGGTTTCTCTCCAGTGTGTGTTCTAAGATGCATTCGTAAGTTACCTGCTGTTGCAGATTCAAAATCACACATATTGCATTTATATGGTTTCTCTCCAGTGTGTGTTCTAAGATGCATTCGTAAGTGACTTGCTGTTGCAGATTCATACTCACACATGTTGCATTTGAATGGTTTCTCTCCAGTGTGTGTTGTAATATGATTTCGTAATTTATCTGCTCTTGCCGATTCATAATCACACATGTTGCATTTATGTGGTTTCTCTCCAGTGTGTGTTCTAAGATGCATTCGTAAGTTACCTGCTTCTGCAGATTTATAATCACACATGTTGCATTTATGTGGTCTCTCTCCAGTGTGTGTGCTAATATGCGTTTTCAAGCGTCTGGTGGTAGAACATTTATAATGACACATATTACATTTATATGGTTTCTTACCACTGTATCTCAGGTTATGTTTTACTAGTTTTCTTTTTGTCGCAGATTCACAATCAGCCATCGTATAGCTTCGTACGTACGAATACCTGTAGCAAATAATTTACGTATTATGTATAAATGTGTAGGTACATTACATATAACGAAAAATATCAGAAGAATAAAAAGAACTAAGTATTCTAAGGCCCACTTGCACGTTCCAGAGTTAGCTTCAATAACTCAGAGTCAACTGCTAAAACGAGGTTTTATAATTAATTTATCTTGTACCATTAAAGGTTAGGAGTAAATCTAAGGTTATTTATTGATATTTAACCCAGCAATGTGGGTGGGTTAAGTCTTTAGGTTAGTGATGTTTTGTGTCAAAAGAAATTGAGGTTACATTCTGATGTATAATGTTCTCTTTGGACGAAATGACACGAGACAATACGTACTAACAATCAAAGACCTTACACTTACTAATGCTTTACCTCGACTTTGCTGCGACATACATGTCACGGCAATGTCGAATAGATTTTAGATATTTTTTGTGTTTTATTTAATTTTTAGTTTATGTTTTGTGTGTAGGTATGTGTAAATCTTAGTTTATATGGGTCTTTGTTACTCGACAATACATTTTTTTAAATTAAAATGTATTTTACCTGTAAGTTGTTTCAAAATGGACGATAAACATTGGATGTACATAACAATGTCAGATTAGGGTATTTGGATAATTTTTAGTGTAATCTTTCGGTGACCAGGTTTAAGTTTTTGGTACTTTTTGTCTATACTAATACTATAATGACTAGTAGTTCTGCGATCTGTAGGCATCGCAGCGAGCACATAGTCATATTAGCGGCAATTTTTCGCAGTACTTCACAACCTATTATCTCGGAAACCGCTTAATAATTATGCTCATACTCGAAATTACTCTTTAAAAACAGGTACTCAAATATGTGTACCCATATTGTATCAAAATCTGTAGGTAAATAGCGGCGCAGCAAAATTCCTCCTTTTTCGGAAAAGTAGGTAAGTACCCCCATTCAAAAATCGCAGACGACAAAAAAATTATATTGAATAGTAGAACATGCATACCAAGCTTCGTCAAGATCATTCACCATTAGAATCTGAAGTATGAATTATGAATCTGAAGTACCCTGTTGATTATATGCTATATATTTTGATTCGTTATCATAATCCGCCACACTAACAAATAATTCAATTTATAATAAAATTAAAACTTAGTTTTTGGACAGTTGCAAGCCGTTATTTACGAAATGTAAAGGTGCAAGTTGGTAGCCGGCTACACGTAGCAGCAGCAGACGACGTGTCGTTGCTTCATGTCGCTGCACTCATGATTTCGAACCCGACTGCAGACGGCAACTGCAGATGGCATCAACCATTTGAAAAGCGATACGAAAGGTTTAATTTAAAAGCTTTTAAGTTGTTTTACTAGGTAGATTGGTACTCACGAGCGGTCTACTACTACTGATACTAACTACTGATCTGCGGTCGGGCGACAGTCTGATCTGCCACTCGATGACGCGTCGCTAGCTTCGTGTCGCTAACTACGAATGGTATTTCATGTATATCATGTATATGAAATACGTAGAAACCAGTAATCTAGCTGCGACACGTCGTTTGCTGCGGCTTCATGTAGCCGGCTTCCAACTTGCACCTTAATCTTACCACTTCCTTGTATGTACATTAAAGACACATGCGTTTTAATTCTCTTACTATGGGCCTCGTAAGCAAGCTCAAAGTCTCACAACGAGGTATGGAGAGGGCTATGCTCGAGGTTTCGCTATGTGATCGAATCAGAAATGAGGAGATACGTAGACGGACTAAAGTCACCGACATAGCTCAGAAGATAAGCCAGTTGAAGTGGCAGTGGGCAGGCTACATAGCACGCAGAACATATGGGGCCAGAAGGTTCTGGAGTAGAGACCACGGAACGGCAAGCGCAGCTTAGATCGTCCACCGACAAAGTGGACATACGACCTGATAAAGGTCGCAGGACGACGTTGGATGCAGGTCGCTTCCAACCAGTCCTTTTGGAAATTAGTGGGCAGGCCTATGTTCAGCAGTGGATGTGCTACGGCTGACATGGTGATGCATTTTCATTAGAGCTCATCCCAATTTTTTCACAAAACGTAAAGAGATTAACTCCAGTAAGCATAAATGTTAGTAAGTTGATGACTGAAGCTGACAAAAGTGACATAGAGCCGCTTTTTTGTAAAATTTCAATTAACATTTGTTAGCAACTGAGACACATAATAAGGTTAAATAATAAATGAGTGAATCAGCTAGTAACATAATATATATGTCTAGAGTTTTTCCAGGGAAGTACTACCACCACTCTTATATGTCTACTGCAAAGCAGTAATGTACACAATACTGTGTTCTGGTTTGAAGAGTATGGGTGCCGGTGGAATTACAGGTACATGAAACTTAACAACTTAATGTCTCTGGGTTATGGGCGTTCACTTGTAACAGAATGTATCTGTTCTAGGCAGAGTTTACCATTTAACACCAGGTGGCCACATGCTTGTACCGTCTCCTAATAAAATAAAAAAGCTCTCAAAACCTTAAGTCTAAAAGTAAAAAGATCACCCAAACATGTTACTAATATGGACTATACCTGATGAAGAAATGAATAGAATTATTACCATACATTGGCTTAAGGCGCGGTCCAATCCTAATTTTAAAACAATTTACGGTGCTTTACATAAGGTTGAGAATTGCTTACCAGAATGCACGATTTAATGCGAAAATTCAATTGAATACGTGCTAATACTTTTTATATTCATCAAATGATTAAATTTTAATGATAAAGGAATCCATAGTTCACTAGTAAATTTCATTGGGAATTCGAATATGATACATAAATTGAAATATATTTGCCCATAATTGAATAAAAATGCTTTTTCCACGAAGCACGTAAGAAAAATTGCAAAATTTACCGAATGTTGCCGATTTTTTTCTATCGAACCAAGTTTGCTCAATCGTGTATTGGCTCCCATACTTCATAAGGGAGTATATTCAATTTACACTACGTTTTTTTTCGAACTTCGGTTATTAGGTTTAAGTGTCGAAAAACTAAGTTTTCGCGAAGTCGAATCATGAAATTTGGAACTCATTTCGCCTTAAAGCCATTTCCTTTACAAATAACTATTAGACTTTGAACTGGTATAGTTACATATAGTATGATACAATGAAACCTCGCAGACTGGCTGTTTCAGTAACTGAAAATAATTTTATTCTAATTCACATTCAAGAAATAAAAAATTCTAAACCTCACATTTTGGACACATCAGATGTGTTGGGCGCAAGCAATCCAAGCAACAACCATACGACTATAATGCACACTATTATTCGTTATGTGATTATGGCGCACGGGCACATTATATGTTGTATAGGTACATATCTTTTAGATATAAGCAACTAGCCAGCTTAAGATGAGCCGTAGATTCAAAGGTTCCTATACATTCCAGGTTTCAAGTTATTTGGACTCCATAGTGAGGGCTGACTTCAAATTATTTATGAGACAATTTTCAAAATACCTGCTTGCTAACAAAATAATTTAATTTTTTTCATTATTATTAGTGTTTACAACTGATGTTGCCTGCAACTAACTGTACTCCACTTCACTTTCAAATGTTCTGGTAGTGTTTATCTAAACGGTTTTTAAACTGGTTTGTATTTAGTGCTGATACCACATGTTCCGGTAACTTATTCCATGATGTCACGACTCTGTTTGTTAAAAAGTGTTTGTGTGGTTTATTATGTGAGAAACGTGTATTAGGCTTGCAAAAATGTCCTGCAAGTTTGTGTTGCGGTTGAAGACGAACATGTCCTCGAAGTTCCGAACGTCATAGTGCCCATTGTGAATCTTGAACGTCTCAATCAAGTCTCCACGCTCGCGCCATTTACGTAATGAGGTCAAATTTAGAATTTAAAGCCTTTGTTTGTATGGTCTGTTCTTCAGTTGCCTTGGTATTTTGGTGAAGCTTCGCTGCACTTTTTCAAGAAGATCTACATCCTTGGCAAAATAGGGACTCCATATTTGGAACGCATATTCCAGGATGGGCCGGACATATTATATTTTGTGGATTTTTAGCATCATCTCTGGTGTCAAAAAACCAAAGGCTTTCCTTACCAGGTAGAACAAGCTCTTTGCTTTTTAGGCTGTTATCGTAATGTGTGTTTCCCACTTAAGGTCTTCTGTTCTGTAACTCCTAGGCCAAATTAATTTAATTGGGTATTGTTTAGATTATAGTTCAAGCGAGGATTATGGTTGCCAATGTGCAAGATTTATGAGCCATTTTTCAGACCAGTTAGCTATCTTGTCTAGATCTTCTTGAAGACGATTGTACTCGTAATTGACAAGTGGGTTTGCAAAAAGTTTGGTGTCATCGGCGAAGACACTGACCTTACTCTCTAGTTGAGGTGGTAAGTCAAATGTGTATATAATATACCGGACTGGCCTAAAACCGAGCCTTGAGGCACGCCGCTGAGGATATGTCTCTCTTCCGACAACGACTCCCCTACTCTTACATGGAAGGTTCGGACTACCTATCTAACTACATGTTAATAAATTAGAAATCAGTACATATTTTGACTCTCATCCTCTCTCCTAAAGGAACCAACAGAATTTTGGGATAAAAGTATTCTCATTTCGAAATACCAATAACCAAATCTGACTTACAACATAACACAAACCCCAGCTTAATCTGTTTGCATCAGGTTTACGCTATAACAAAAGAATTATGAATGAACTGGGAGCTTGCTGATTTGGATAGGTTAAGATGAGCCGTACATTCAATGGTTCCTGTATCTTCAGAGTTTCATATTATTATGTATTTGGACCTCAATAAATGAATTTCAGGATAGTCAAGTATATCTTGTAGTATAGATCTGTTCTTTGAATTTATTCAATAGTTTTGATGCGCGCTTTAGAAACAGACAGAGGAAAATTTATAAAATTACTGTTTTGGCATCAGTGTCGAAGAAAGAGGGCCCTCAAAAAAAAATATTAGTCATCAACATGCTGTAACAATTATGTTATGGTGTGGTTACTAAGTCGGCATCTTTGATTGTGCAGAATGTTTACATTGATTATAATGTTGTGTGTTCGAACCATTGGCCTTTAGTGGTACAATGTAAACTAGATGTAATAATTCCTAAAATATTATGCACTGATGTAAACCGCATTAAATGTAAAGCAAAATGGGGTGAGAGGAGCCCGGCTCAAATTGTACTTTATAGTAAGCTATGCTACGAAAAGTTAAGACTTATAGATTTTTCCTCTCAATTACGTTCTTGTTGTGACAATTATTGTGCTGAGTCTGATCACCAACATATTATTGATAATATGTACCAAAATATTATTGAAGCTTTGTCTAGAGCGGCCATTAATAGTAATAATGTTTTGGCAACTCAGAAAAGAAAAAAGAGACCTGTTGTAGGTTGGAACAAGCACATCCGTGAGGCTCACAGGCAGGCCAGGTGCAAGTTTCAATTGTGGGTATCGTGCGGGAAACCGAGGCAGGGTCGTGCGTGGGACGATATGCGTGAAACTCGAAAGGTGTTTAAGGCTCGCTTGAGGTGGTGCCTCAATAACACGGAGAAAATTAAAATGGACATTCTTGCTTCACAACATGCTAAGCGTTATTTCGGTAGCTTCTGGAAGAGCACAAATAAACTAAGTTATGAGCCAGGCCTGCCTGTCTGTGTCAGCGGACTCAGTGACCCGACACATATTGCTAACATGTTAAAAGAGTATTTTGCCGTGACATCACTGTTGGGGCCATCATAGTCGTTCAGTGTAAGTGGATCTTGCGGGCAGGAGATTAACACACGTTTTAAGGCGAAGGACGTAAAAAAAGCCATAACATCGATGTCGAGAGGAAAGTCTCCTGGCCATGACAGCCTCAGCGTTGAACATCTGAAGTATGCTGGTGTTCACTTGCACCAACAAGTCCTTGCAATGTTCTATATGTTATGTATCGGGCATTCATACTTACCAGAGGAAATGATGAAGACTGTGGTGGTACCAATTATAAAGAATAAGAACAGGGATTTAAGTGACCATACTGGTTACAGGCCTATTTCTTTGGCCACTGTCTTGGCAAAAGCGCTTGACAGTTTACTTAACACTCAGCTCGATAAATTCCTAAGCATTCACAATAACCAATTCGGTTTTAAATCTGGTCAGTCGACGGAATCGGCTATCTTGTGTTTGAAGCAGACTGTCAAGTACTACACAGACCGAAGTACTCCTGTGTATGCAGTATTCCTTGACCTTTCGAAGGCGTTCGACCTGGTTTGTTATGACATCCTGTGGCAAAAATTAACCGACATCTCCATTCCTGTCAAACTATTACAAATGTTTAAGTACTGGTATTCAAACCAGGTCAACGTCGTTCAATGGTCGGAGGCACTGTCGGAGCCGTACAAGTTGGAGTGTGGGGTGAGGCAGGGGGGGGTTGACGTCTCCGAAACTCTTAAACTTGTACGTCAGCGGCCTCATAGAGAAACTCAACGGAACTCATATCGGCTGCCATATTGATGACGTCTGAGTCAACAATTTCAGCTATGCGGACGACATGGTTCTGCTGAGTGCTTCGGTCTGTGGCTTGAGGGGTTGTTGGTTTATAATGGGAAGAAGACAGAATACATGGTCTTTCCAGCCAGGGGAGGCAAGTGTCCGGATACCGTACCATCTATTGAACTGAATGGTACCGCTATTACCAGGGTTGCACAGTTTAAGTATGTCGGGCATATTGTAACCGCTGGATTGGAAGATGATGAAGATATTGAGAGGGAGCGGAGGGCGTTGTCTGTTAGGGCCAATATGATAGCCCGCAGGTTTGCTCGGTGTTCAAGGGATGTCAAAATAACTCTTTTTAAGGCATTTTGTACGTCCTTTTACACTTGCGACCTGTGGGTATTACACCCATACGCAAAAACAGTACAGCACTCTCCGTGTGCAATAGTGATGTGGTTGCCTCGGAGATGCAGCGCATCAGGGATGTTTGCAGATTGGGGCATTGATTGCTTTTACGCCACCATGCGCTAGCGATGCACATCCCTGGTGCGCAGAATCCGGGCCAGCCCCAGCAGCATCTTAAAAGTATTCTCCAACAGATTTGACCGCCAGTACATGAATCAGTGTCACAGGATTCATGTTCTGGCTAATTGTTTGTATGCTAAAATGTTTTAATAGTAGTAAATTGTGTTCAGTAATTTTTGTAATAATATGATAATTTAATAATAATAATGAATGTGTTATAATTGTGAAATGACAAATGATAATAATTATTAATTGAATTGTGAATGAATGCATATGACTTGGAAAATTAGTCGAAATAAATGGATTTGATTTGATTTGATTATTATATCCTAGAGTTCTAATATGTGAGTATTCAGGCCATTGACAGTAACTTCAACACAAGCATAATGTGCCCACCACAGAAAAGAAGTGCTCAGTTGATTATGCCACTATCGGTCACCCATGTAAGTCATGACCCCACCAAGAATAGCTGAACATTGATAATAAGTATAGAATTATATGGTTGCACTGCCCTTAATACAACTTTCGTATACCCAATACAACTTTAGTACAATTTTTATTTTACTAGCTTCCATATTTGTTTCTGACATTGCTATAAACCTTTTCCTTGAGTAAAGTAAGTCAATTAAGTTGGTTTGTGATGCATTCAACTTTTACAGAACATGAGACATGAGTAAACAAAATAGTGTCAAATGAATGGATCACCTAAAAGTTAAATGCATAGTTTCGTTCGTAGTGCATAGTTTAGATAATGTCTAATCATGGGACTAATTACAGCAGGTATCTGAATAAATTTTCAGTATTTACGTTGCAGCTTTATTCGGAACGAAAATCATTGTCGTCTTGAACTTTGCTTATTAGTTACCTATATCTGAAAATAGACAACACTCAGATTATAAAACTAAAGGAGACAACACAATACATTCTTACACAGAACGGCATTTGTACATGATAACCAATTCACACATAATAATGTTAACCACTTTGATGGTAGAGCAGAGTAGAGCTTAATTTCCACTTACGTTATTGTAGAAGTTATTAAACTGTAACTGTAAGAAATAATTTTTAATTATGGACAAAACCTCAGACTACAATTGACACAGACTAACAGATGCAAGGAAGGAATATTTTACTCTCTACCGAGAGCAGATGCTACTAGCACAGACTATAAGATACTACGTATCAGACGGACATCTGCAGTACATTCTTTGCTAGACACGAGTTCTGCGCTCTATTTGGCTACAGCAAAATGATGTATGACAGTTGATTTTATTATTTTGCAATTGATGTTCTACTTACGTACGTACCTATGTAGGTTGATCGTAAGTAGGTTGATAGGTGCATAACAGTAACCTGACCTCTGTATACCTACTTTTAATTTTTATTGAAAACTCTATGGGTGTATCTATTTAACAAATTTAACATATTATTTTATAGATCTATCATTTATTTATATTTTGTTCTTTTTTGTTTTACTCTGTACTCATAAGTTTTGTACATTTTACATATTTGAGTCTTGCCTCCTTTTATTGTATTTATTGTTTATATCCGAGCGTATCAATGGCGCCTGCTGATGTCTAGGATGCATCAAGAGGATCTTGAATAAGTTGTTGCCATAATCATGTCAGCATGTAGACACCTATTAAATAATTATTATCATTATGTATTTTCATGGCAATTATTTTTTAGGTGACGATATACCTATCCATCAAAATATTTGTGACACACTTGAATTGAAGGGTACTCTTCTTATTCTCACTTTTATATTGTAATGCTTCACAATGTATGTCGAGCAATTTTAGGACTCTTATATTTGGGAAACGTGTGTAGAATGGCGTAGTCGCGAACTTGTACAACCCTTGCACACAGCATTTGTAATACTTCTCTTATCTCTTTCACATGAATTAGGTTTCTTTTAAAGTATCATTGAAACAAATACGCAGTGCAGATAATTAGCTAATATTTAACATTTATTGAATACTATGGCTGGCCTGACAGTCTTTGCTGACAGTGAGTGACTTATCAAATCCTAGTATTTAAGTAAGTAATATTAGTCTATGGAGAAGTGCAAATTTCAATTGCAAACAAAGAGGATTTAATTACATTCTAAGAACGGCAAAACAGAGAAGAGGCAAAGGGGTGAGCGGGGGAAGGCAAATGTCATATATCATTTTGCTATGACGTTTCTCGTGTCTAGGTTTTTTACTAGATAGATTAATACCCGTGCTAGTAGCCACGGGTATTAATCTATCTAGAAAAAAAACACCCCTTTCCCTCTCCTCTGTTTTGCCGTCCTTGGAATGTTATTAAATGCTCTTTGTTTGCAATTGCAATTTCCATTTCTCCATATACTAATATTACATATATACTAGCATTTGATAAGTCAGTCACTGTCAGCAAAAACTGTCAGGCCAGCCGTAAAGTTCATTAAATGTTTATTATTTGCTAATTATCTGCACTGCATATTTGTTTCAAGTATATTTTAAAAGAAACTAATTCATATAAAAGAGTTATGTATTCAAAGTGATGTGTGCTGGGTTGTACAAGTTCGCGACATGACGCCATTCTTTCTACACACGTTTCCCAAAAATAAGAGTCCAGAAATGGCTCGACATACATTGTGAAGCATTACAATATATAAGCCGAGTACCTTTCAATTCAAATGTATCACAAACATTTTGAGGTATATTTCGACACCTAAAAATTACAAAATTTTCAAGATTGCTTTATTCTTTCCATCGGAAATTGTCAGTGAAATTCCACTCACTTCTCCTGGAACCTCTGATAAGTTAAATTGGTATTGTATTTGTTATTGTAGCTTTGTTGTGTGTTAAAATCTTTGTGATTAATTAGGTAATAATTATACAGTTATTGTTTTGCAGAGAAAGTGAACCCTCTTGTTAGCCATTAAATTGCCATGAAAATGCATGAAGATAATTATTATTAATAAGTGTCTGTATGCCGACATGATTATGGTAACAACTTAGTCAAGATCCTCTTGATGCATCCTAGACATCAGCAGGCGCCATCTATACGCTCGGATCCAAACAATATATACAATAAAAGAAGACAAGAATCCAAAATGTAGAAAACTTTTCAATACCTACAGAGTAAAACTAAAAAGAATAAAATATAAATAAATTATAGATCTATAAAATAATATGTTTCATTTGTAACATAGATACACCCGTAGGGAGTCTTCAATAATAATAAAATTAAAAGTACGTATACAAAGGTCAATTTACTGTAATGAACCTATCAACCTACTTACGATCAACCTACATAGGTACGTACGTTAAGTAGTTCTAGTTACGTACGTACCTATATAGCTTGTTTCCTTCTTTTTGCAAAATTTAAAAAATCGACTGTCATACATCATTTTGCTGAAGCCAATCAGAGCGCAGAACTCGTGTCTAGCAAAGAATGTACTTCAGATGTCCGTCTGATACGTAGTATCTTGTAGTCTGTGGCTACTAGATGCTAACGCATAAAATAATCAGACTTCCACCAACTTATCTGTTCAGGTGGGCAAAATTGGAACTACAGTGTACATACCAACTAACTTTGGCGTTTATAATATTAGTAGGATTCTTTGTAGAATTTGCAAATTAATGAGTGGCTTGAAAGACTGCCCTATGTTTTGTTTCTCTTTTTTCTTGGTGAATTTCTTAGGTTGCAATACCAAAATTCTACACTAGCGACGCTCTCATCTGAACAGATAAGATGGTGGGACATTAACTAAAGAACTAACGCACACAATTGACTACACAGACTATAAGATACTACGTATATTGACTATTAGCGGTGGACAAAACCACAGACAATTATAGGTGCGTGTGTTTAGCTTATGAGGGCATTGGTGGCGTTGTCATTAATGGCTCTTTTGTTAAGGCGTTCGAAAAGCTTACAAACGTTATTTTTGCCACTTTTGCCCACACCCGGGCACCCTGTTCGAACGCTCAACTGACCATAAGAACTAAAATCGCATGATTATGCTGTCAAATACATAGCTGTAATATAACGATCACAATTAACTATGCTCCGGACGTGGGTAAAAAATTACACTTCTTGGTGGCAAAAATTCTTCTTTTTTAGCTTTCCGAACTCTGAACAAAAAGAGGCATGAACGACATTTTCCCCCACAGATTCCCAATTCGAACGCCCCTTGTAAGCGTTTTTAGCGTTATTTTCGCTAAAAATGCTCAGAAGTGACCTATTCGAACGCACAAAATGTACTACGTACTGTTGGGCGGATTTCACAAAAGTTGTTTGCAAGGAAATTCCGTGTCTTATGACTTTAAACTTGTTTATCGGGGATGCATTGCTTCAATACATGTGTTTTTTTAAAATAAATTGTAATGTTTTATATTAATCTAAAAACAAAATCATCTATAATAACTGCAAATCCTGAATCAGATTAAATAAATATTAAATTAAAAATAAAAACATGCCCAATTTCAAGTGTCCACACCACCTATGCAGATTTAAATGCAGCAAATTTGTAATGTTATTCTTCTCTATAATATTGATACGATTGTTATTTTAAAAGATCATATGTCCAATATATTATAATTAAACTTAATGATAGGTGATTTAGAGTTTAAAATTAAAATAAACACATTATTTGCCGTCTCTAAAAATCGTTCGCGCGGAAATTCCGCAATACGTCACTACGGGTTTGAACAAGTTTTAATGCAAAATATTACTAAAATACGATTTGTTTTAACAAATGGCAACATTCTTAGCCCATGGACAGCCGCCATGTTTTATTTTTGACAGCAGTTTAGCCGGAAAACCGAGCAGAGCGGTCGCTCCGTAACGTGGCAAAAATTGTGATTCAATTACGAACGACTGTTTTTAAAGGTAATATTCCTATTTTAAGTAGTTTTTTGTGAGTTATATGTTAGATGTTTTATTTAGTAATGATGCAATATGAGTAGAATATTCAAATTCGCATTAATTTTGAAGTAATTTGCGTTTTACTACCGACCGGTAGACATACGTCACATCAATTACGTTACGTATTGTATATGGGAACGCAAAAACGTGACGTAATGAAATTCTTAGGCAGTGTGTACAAAGTATAACTACTTTTATCTAGGCTAATATTTCTTGTTTTTTTTTTTAATTGACAACCAATTTTCATTCTGTCTGCCATTTTTAGTCTCGTATTATTCCGATTAAAATATTAAAAGGATGGTATATGACAGAAATGTTTAATTCTAGTAAACTGATAAGCATACTATTTGGTACAATAGAAAAAAAAACGTTTTAAACTTAGCTTAATAGTTCCTATACGTTACATCTCATTCCATTAACGTAACGGTCCTACTTTGGCTGTGCTATTTCAACTGATTAATTATGTATAATTATAGGTAAATATTTGACAATAGGTTAATTAAAAAAGAATATTTAGGCACCTGTTTGATTTTATCATATAAACATATCATTATGGATCGTATAACCACATGAAAGACGTTGGTGTAAAGTACTAAGTACCAAAAAGTGACGTAATGTTGATTAGTGGTCTAAATTACATTTATTTAGGTAGATATGTTAATGTGATACCTCTATCCCAAGACTGATTATACTAAATATTTGAATAAAAAATGCTGTCATTCATACCACAAGCTAGTTTTATTTTATAGTAAAGTTTATTTAGTGTCGTAATGGAATTCCTCATGGAACGAGTACACATTGAACTTCAATTAACGTAAAAACTAATGAATTTTCATAGCAAAAAGTAATATTTTCTTCTAGTATCATAATTAATAAATAAAACAAAATATATTTTACCTTAAATTTAATATTTTTGAAAAAGTGGAATTCCATTACATAACGAACAAATTTCTAGAAATCCACCCTGTTACAACCCTAATATCTGCCGATCTTGCAATCGACCACACTCGCATTCTAGCGATTGACGTCAATGCATTTCAATAAGTCAGCAATATTGTTTTGTATATAAACCCATAATTTTTGGATATTATTGTCATTCATTGTTATTCAATTTTACAAGGTTACTCTGCCTCTCATCAGTAATAGTAGTGCGCGATTATTTAAAACCCGAGTGATCCAACAAAGAGTAAATAAGTGAAAAGTGTAAATAATAGTATTTAAGTGTTAATAAATCTCTGTTTCCATAAATCTTGTTTTTTTTTAAAACAAGTCGGGAACCTAGTCTAACATTATTGGTGTCAGAACAAAAGGGATAATTACTGTCCCCTGGTCGCCCCTACCTGACGAGGGTCCTCCTGCACTTTCACGACGTTTGGTCTCATCGCATGTGGCTCTAAGTTGGCCATTGCACGCTACTGCCTACCGCCAGCTTGTTTACGCCACTGCATCGCCGCTACCGAGCCCGTCAGCCTAGCTCCACTGTGTATTCACATCACACCGAGCTACCCCTGCTGACCCTTGGCTCGAAAACTACACGTGGCTCCACTGTGTTGTGGGTCACCTACCCTTACACCGAGTCACCCTGCTGATTGGGACTTCAAGAGTAACCAGCCACCCTACTCTACTCTTCCCTTGGGACGCCTGCCAAGCTCCAAGCCATCCACGAGGCTCTGAGGGAATCCATTATCACGCGCATACTGCCCGTGATCACCGAGGTCATCGCACCGGCGCCTTGTATTGTGTAACACGATACACTCCACCTGGTCAACCGACGCGACGGCTCGTGCCGTAACCCGACTCCGCATAGCTAACTCCAATGACGTCTCTACTATTCATCGTTCTGTAAGTGATTTTACAATAATTGTTTTCTGTTTTGTCTGATTACTTTGTGATTGTTTTTTCTACTTTCTAATATTTATTTAACAATGGTTAACGAGAGTCTTAAAGGTGATAAAAAAATGTCTTCCAGCAGTTCCTTAGTACCTTTAGAGGAAAATATTAATTTCGGGGTCCTTACTAAATTCATTAAACCTTTCGATGGTGATAAAAATAAATTAACTTCGTTTTTGCGTAATTGCGAAAGTGCATTGTCGTTAGCTTCAATTGCACAAAAGGACATTCTATTTAAATACATATTGTCACAATTCGAAGGCAAAGCGGAATCCACTTGTGCATTAAAAATATTCAAAAATTGGTCTGAATTGAAATCGTTTCTAAAAACCACTTTTGGCGAAACCAAACATAGAGATCATTTATTTTTTGATCTACAACAGTGTAAACAAAAATATAACGAATCTGTCAGTCAGTATAGTTTACGATTAGAGACATGTTTAACACGATTACAGACTGACATCACACACTCTACGAGAGATCCTTCCGAATTAAAAGGCCGTATTGCAAATACTGAGGACTTAGCGCTTCATACTTTCTTGTTAGGGTTACCGAGTCATATATCTACAATCCTTAGGTGTAGAAATCCCTCGAACCTAAACGAAGCGGTTAACCTTGCCATTCAAGAAGAGAACTGCATAATTATGCCCTACAAACTCAAACGGCTAACCAATTAAGACCAAAGTGCAAAATCTGTGGCAAAACAGGGCATCTTGATCGAAACTGCTTTAATCGCGAGCGTCCAATTTCCTTTCGTGAGCGCCCTGTGCACAACGTCAATAATAACATTCCTCAACATCCTTCTACATCAGCCACTGTACCCCAAAACCCGGTGAAAGTATGCAGATACTGTAAAAACCTGGGTCACGAGATTCATGAATGTCGTAAGAGACATTTCAATAATTCACGTCACCAGCATACCAAATCTACAAAACAGATTCATAATCTTTCCCACAATGAGGATGATCGCAGCATCCGGGAAGATTCTTTTGATTCTGATTCACGCTCTGATTTAAACTGACTATGATTCCGGTCCCGCGTCGTGCGGAATCCGCAACTCAAACCGACGCCGACGGGATGAACTCTTTATTTGATAATTTATCTATGAAGACTATCATTCCAACTAAATCTACTAAATCTACCAATTCTACTAAATCTACTAACCCTACTAAATTTACAAAACCTACCAATTCTACTAAATCTACCAACCCTACTATATCTACTAAATCTATTAAACCTACTTATCCTACTATATCTACTAAATCTACTATGTCTACTAAATCTACCAAATCTACTAGTCCTACCAATTCTAACATATGTTCTAAATCTACAAATTTTACGATGCCTACTAAATCTGCAAAAATTACCAAGTACAAAAAAACTACTAAATTCTGCAAATCTACTGAACCTTTTATATTCACATTACCCAAACGCATTGATTCTATTTCCAAACCTACTAGTTCAAAAGTTCTTACTCAACCCACGAGTAGTAAAGGACATTGTTCAAACATAAGGGACTTTGGGCTAAACGTGGACATTTAACTTCAATGATATTATGTATTAAACTTGATAGCTGTTAACAGTAGTAATCAGGATATAATAATTTGGTAGTAGCAGAAAGGCTACTTTAGCATATTTCCCATATGTAAAGTATTTGTTGATGAGGTTAATTTTTAATAAAACTACAACACTTTTTACAGGTTTTTTTATTATCAATCTGAATTGTAAGTCAAAAGAACATTATCTAGAAACTGAGCAGGAGGATTGATATTGTTTTGATGCCTTGCCCAGCCCAAATACCACATAATGGTCATGACGTGAGCACAACAACCTACTGTTCTTCGGCCCACAATGCAATTACAACAATATTGTATTATTGCTTCCCTTCCTTCATTATTATCATATACTATATACACAAAGTATATTTTACGGCTTATATGCCGGCTTTGTATTTTTGCTCGCAACAATGTTGCATTTTGAGCTGAAGGAAAACCTTCTAGTAGGCTGCTGGTTGCTTCCTCTCTACATACCTCAATGGTATAAGAACCATCATTTCTAATATGCTCACCATAATATGATCTCACTTGTTTAAGCTGATATGTCCCACATGCAATTAATATCAAGTCGCTATATTCCATTGTGGGGAAATGTACACCATGAATGTTAACATCAATATTAACAAACTGTGAGCGCCTTCTATTTAAATTATTTTGTTCTGCAAAATCTGCTAGCACGTTTTGTCTTGAATAATTTTGATTAATAATTTCAAGAATTGCAGCTGCATCTGGCCTGTCACATACCCTTTGGTGGAACTTGTTGATTAATGCAGCTGCAACTCTAAAATCAGTCATGGCGTGCTTTGAAGCCCTATTAAAAAATTCATGTCGAAGAAGCTTGTATGACATTTTAAATATGCCATTAATAGCTTCCACGACCCAGCGACATATAGTTACAGTTCTTGACTGATTTGCTGCCTGGGTGGATAGCTGAGTTTCACCTTCTTCACGGGATGCAGGTACATGAATAGAATATTGTAATTCTTCTAACAGAGGCACACAGTCTCTGAAGCCCCTGTCTAATATGAAGACATCACCCGGTTGAAAATACTGCCGTAGAGGTTTCGATTCATTATTGAACTCATTTAAAATTATATTTGCATCAGATGATGTGGCCGGGTAGGGGCCCAAAACATCAATTATGTAGCCGTCTGTACAAACAATTACAAATGGTTTCATTAAGTTTCTGTATTTGTGTAGGGAGTAAGTATCCTTTTGATACATATAATTTGAGCTTTTTTGGACATATAAATATGTGCCATCCATGATAATGATTGGCTTCCCTTCACCACCAAAAAGGCCGTTTGGGATTAAAAGATTTCTTTGTGCTATTTCTGTTCTACTTATATGGTTTATTCCCAAGTTTCTTGGGACAAAATCATCATTTAAAATTGTGCGAGCCTCATTCATAAGTCTCATTAATGATATACGAGAAACATTTAATAATTTTGAGATCCTCTCATCTGTGTCTCCTGTGCGCAATTTCATTAAATAGGCAGCCAGTGCCAACTCTCCGTTTTTCCGTGGTAATCTTGGAATATCACCATAGAGCTGCCGAAATTGCTGCTTCGATAACCCAACCCAATAGTACAAAACATCATCTGCCAACGCATCTATGTTGGAGAAATCCAATGTTGGGTTTATTTCATTTACAAATGTTGCAAAATCTTGTATTTGAGTTGCAGTGAAACTGTGAATTGGTTGTTGAATGCTCGACAAATGAACCCAATTGTCATTTTGTAAATGATAAATGCAAATTCTGCATCCAGTAGGCACATAATATTTAAAATCTGCAAATAATTTTATTCTCAGCCACTTTGGGACTCTTAATCTTTCATCTGAACCACATTCAGGGAAGAAGCAATGGGCCTGAGAATCTCCTGCTCTCGTTAAATCGGGCAAATTAATTGTTGCCTCTCTTGAATGAGTGCTCGGTGGTTCTGAGAGTCGAGATACTGCACGACGACTCCTCTGCCAGCAAGGATGGCAAATATGTTCAGATCCCCGTAACTGAAATGAAATAGATTATTTATTAAGACAACAAAAAAAAATATTTTAGTCCATTTGCTTATTCCGATACTTTAATCTTCAGCTAGCTGAATAATGTACATAATGCAAAAATCATGTTGCATTTTAATGAGCTGTTATTATTATATAGATATTAATAATATAATATATTAATGTAATATAAGTTTTTTTTTTTTTTTTTTTAAATAAAGAGTGAGCCGAGACGAGACGAGCAGGACATGTGCCTGATGGTAAGCAACATGCCTGCCACATGACAGCACAGTAACACGCAGCTATTGGAACATAAAAGAGTCCAAATCATTACCTAGCACTGCACTGCGCTCGCCACCCAGAGATCTAAGTTGTTACATCTCTAAGCCCTGTAATTTCTCTGGAAACATTGCCCTTCAAACCGGAACACAGTAATGTTTCCACATTACTGCTTGGCGGTAGAATAACTAGCAAAGGTGTGGTCCTTCCCCAGGCGGACTCTGCCAAGAGTCCTACCACTACTTATAGGTATATATTTCAACACATAGTTCTCATTGTGTTTTAGTTTTTTTTTTAACATAAATAAGTAACTTGCTTACCTCCCGTGGTTGTATCCATTCCATGATAGTATTTCTTATAAGTAACTCTCTTTCAGAGTCTGTGCGTAAAATGTGTGACCTTGTTCTCATAATTGAAACCCCGCAATTTACGCACACATGTCGATGGTGACCACTAGCAGAAAGCTCCATATTTCTATTTGTATCTTGCCCGCGGCATTCTTGTAATGCAAAACTCCAGCAAGAGTGACATACTACATTCCTTTCATCAACCTAAAATGATAAGAATAATGTTAACAACGTAAGTAGAGGTATTGTTATGAGTGTATGTATACCCCTCTAAAGGGAACCTCTGTTTTAATAAGAAATAAAAGATTTTGAGTAAAATGTAACTTACAGTTCGTGGAGCAATCCATCGTCTTATGACTAACTGCACTTCTATGAGATTCAATCCATGTCTCCTCCGATCTCTGACGTCAGCGCCACAATTAATGCAACGAGACATCAAGGATTCCATATCATCCGTAGCCGTGCCGAAGTCTTCAGAATTAGTATCAGCGGAGTCCATACGTAAGCCGGGGTCGTCGGGAAAAGCAGGGGTAACGGAATCAATTGGAGGGCCAGAGTCATCATGCGTAGAAGAGTCGTCGATATCCGGGGGCAAGCTATGGTCGTCAAAGCGCATTTTTAAAACTCGAGTACACAAAACAACAAACAATCCGCAAATCCAAAACAACGCAATAACATTTCAAAACAAAACGAAACTTTTTTGGCGTATTCAGTGCTGCCATAGTAAAAATATCGGAGTATCGATCTGAAAAAAAATCGATAATAATAAGATGGCTGAAATCGATACTATATTCTTAATGACTATTTTTTTAATATTAACAAAAATGTATTCCAGACAGTAGTTAAAATAAGTATGACAACGGAGCTCCCTTGAAAATAACAATTAGTCAGATTACATAAGTACAGTCATATTCGGTTGAAAACATTAAATATCAGTCAGCCGTCAAAGAAATAACAATCTCTTTGTTTTTGGTTATCATCCCTTAATGTAAGTTAGACGACACAGTTACACGCGCACTTACTTATATATTATATTTTACTACTACGAGTAAGATACTACTCGACTCGTTGGGTGTCGCCCTCACTCCGAATAGGTATGAAGTGCCAAACCTGGAAAAGTCGGCTGCGGCGCGAGCCGAGATCGTTGCCCTCTCGGGGCGCTCTCACGCGCGCGTTGGTAACACGTCACCACCCGTTGCGACATGCGTAAAGCGGGCGAGCTCGATAGCACTTGACAGAGTGCTTGCACTCGGGTATGTACGTATGGAGAAGTCAGATACATAGTTCGATCTTAGGTTTTTTCAAGTATCAGCAGGCCTACTACGAAGTCCGAGAATTCCTACGTTTCTACGGACGTTTCCTACCTCGAAAGACAATCTGTCGGTTGATAGGATCGGCCGTTTCGTTCGATCCGACCCTCATTCGACCTAAGTCTATAACTTCCGACCGAGATGTATCGATCCGACTGTTTTTCGTGGTAGGCTACAATCCGATTCAGCTGTCGGTCGGATCCGATCATTCCGAGTTTGTTTTCGTAGTAGACATGCTGGTTGTATGCCATAGCGTAAATATGTTAGGCTTAAGTTAAGTTTTAGGTGAGTCCTGCGCCTCCGCGCCAACCTACACTCTCAGCCACACTCATACACTCACATCCAGCTACTATAGATGGTTTGAAAAAAATAAAAACAAAACCTTGGCAGTTATAGGAACTGCCGATTGAAATGAAAACTTATAACTTAGAATTTAATAGCTTACTTTGGAAACTACTCGGGTAAAACCGGAGGGCGTGACTGTGAGCATGGCCATGTAGAAATGCTGACCCATTTCTAGATAGCCAATGGGAAATACTGACGCATTTCTAGATGACCATGGTCCCGAGTTTAGCCGAAGACCTCTTATCATTCCCGATCGTGATGCTAGAATTCAATTCACAACCCACGAATAATCTGTATGTGCCGCGCCAAAAGAAGTTTTCACTTCAAAAAAACTGGCCCAGCGTGGTGGATTATTGCCTTGACTCTCTTTGCGAGAGAAGGGCCCAAGTCCCAGCAGTGGGAACATTTAATTTTAGTGGGCTCTTTATGATTTACATTACTTCTTTTATGAATATTGTTGTGAAGAATCGGACAATTTTTGTATCGATTTAAAGATTAAAATGGGCAAAATCGATTTTATCAAAGTTTTTTGACTGGCAATATAATTTGTCAACGAGTTCGGAAATAATGAAAATATCAATTAAAATACTTATATATTTCACTTTTATTTTATTAATCTGGGTACTAAAACAATGTATGATGATTATTTACTAAAATAAATATTGTTTTTGATTAGATCAAATACTCAAGAGCATCTTGTCCACGAATAGCCCAATTTGAACAATGTCCTTTACTATCTCTCCTAATTTAAATAAGCTTACCAAACCTACTAGATCTCGTACACTTCCCACTGCATCTAATAAATCCGTTCCTAACTCAAGAGATGAATGTGAGGCTAGTTATGAGGTAAACATAAATTATAAAACTCACCTACCTCACATATACGTTCCAAGCCAATATTCTAGTAAACCGCTAGTATTCTTAGTCGATTCTGGTTCCACTGTTTCATTTGTTAAGAAATCAGCCCTTCAAATCCAACCTGTTCTTGATCCTGCAGTCATTATATCAAAGGTATCGATAGCGACGCCAATTATTCATCCACTCTTGGCAATTTTAAACTTGACCTCAAAGTCTCCAAGAGCGAAACGATCTACAGCACTTTTCACCTTATATCGGATAAAGTTGACATTCATTTTGATGGCATTATAGGAAATGATCTGCTGAAGCTCTATAATTGTAACGTAGATTACAAAAGCAACACTCTGACTATTGGAAAATATCAGCTCAACCTTCACTTAACAAAGCCTCGATACACCATTCCAGCTCGTTCAGAGATGGTCATTGAATGTGCTATCTCAAACCCAGAGATCACATATGGTTTTGTGGAAAAATATGAAATCCAAAATGGTGTTTATCTAGCCAGCTGTTTAACTAGAGTGAAACCTAATAAACATGCAAATGTATCTATTTTAAACACCACACATCGCGATGTCATTATTCAATCTCTCAATGTTGAAATTCACCCTTGTCATACTCTCGAAGACATTAGAAATCAAATACACTCAGTAAACACAGTAACACAGACCGTTTCAGCTAACTCCCGCGATCGGATTAAAAATGTACAAAATCAAGTCAGATCCTCCCATCTCAATGACGAAGAGTCAAAAGCCCTTTTACAGCTATGCTCTGATTATTCTGATCTGTTTCATTTAGAAGGTGATATCCTTACTTGCACGGATACCCTTACACATGAAATCAAAACCACTGATTCCCAACCTATCCATGCAAAAACCTATCGGTATCCCGAGATCCATAAACAAGAAGTCAACAAACAAATTCAAAAGATGCTAGACCAGAAAATCATCAGACCCTCCGATTCTCCTTGGTCTTCTCCTATATGGATTGTCCCCAAAAAGCAAGATGCTTCCGGCGAAAAGAAATGGCGCATCGTAGTTGACTATCGTAAATTAAACGATGTTACCATAGGTGACGCTTATCCTATTCCAAACATCACAGATATTCTTGACCAGTTAGAACATAGCAAATACTTTACAACGTTAGATCTGGCATCTGGCTTCCATCAGATCCGAGTCAAGGATGCTGATGCTCCTTAAACTGCATTTTCAGTTCCCAATGGGCATTTTGAGTATACTCGAATGCCTTTTGGTCTAAAAATGCTCCAGCGACGTTTCAGAGGTTGATGAACACTGTCCTTTCAGGCCTACAAGGCATACACTGCTTCATCTTTCTCGATGACGTCATAATCTACTCCCATGACTTAAACTCGCATATTCAAAAGCTCAAACTTGTTTTCGATGCCCTAAGAAAACACAACCTCAAACTCCAACCAGATAAGTGCAAATTCCTTAGAAAGGAAGTCGCTTATCTTGGTCACATCATCACCGATAAAGGTGTCTCACCAAACCCCGACAAAGTTAAAGCTGTTCTTGATTATCCAACTCCCAAAAACCCTAAACATATAAAGAGCTTTCTTGGCCTGGTTGGTTATTATCGTAAATTTATAAAAGACTTTGCTAAAATCACTAAACCTTTAACATCACTATGTAACGGAACAGGCTCTGGATGAGGATTCCGTCACGATTCACAAATATAGATACATTTAAAAAGCATCTTGGTATGAACAAATATTGATGAAATTTAGACAATCAAAAGTAGAAGAAAGCGATAATGTGTAATATTGAGATTTAGATGTCAGGTATTTCTTATAGCAAGACTATAGGTACTTACTGAAAATGATAAGCAGCTTAGAATATTTAAGCTATCAAGATATTCTATGTATTAACCATTTAAATCGATTGTTCAGATAGAACTGATAAGTTACTTCAAGTAAAAGGAAATGTTGAGTAATCCTTTAAATACATAAAAGTTACAAGCAAAATTAATAAAATTACCATGAAAATAAGCAGCATTGATATTTCTAACCATACAAAGTTATGTGAGGAACACATTTTCGTTGTGTGTCCGTGTATTTGAGTTTGCTTCATCAAAATGAACCCTAAAACAAATGAGTATTGACGCCGATCTGAAGCCGATAGAAAGAGCTTTGATTGGATCTACGTACCTCTGATCGGCGTCATACGAAATTCAAAATATGTGTTGTCATGAGCGGATTTTGATGAGATTTTGAAATTAGAATAGGAATGCGCTGGAGGGCAGAGATTGGCTGAGGTGGATCTGAAGCCGTTTTGACGCCGATAGAAAGGGCATTGATTGGATACCTATCGGCCTCAAATCGGCGTCACTGTCAAGTTTGAGAAAGTATATAAGCAGTAGAAAGACCAAGAAAATGCTTATTAAATTCCCGAACTTCCGTGAGGTAATATATTCTGCTACGGACATGGTTCCGGACGTGGTTTGGATACCTCACGGTGACAACTAAGATCCACCTCGATAGGGAACGCCCAATCCTTAGAGTTGGACACTTTTGGGAGCGAGCCAACAATCGCTTTAACCTATTGCAATGGGTACGATTAACTGCTCCTCACTTCGATTGGAAAGAATATTCCAGTGGAAGTGTCTTCTATGTATTATATGTATTTATTTCCTCTCATACTAGAACGTCGCTCTGCAGCCTTCCATAGCTTCGGCTATAGCGGTATAGTCGCGCGACTATTTCCGTGCGTGGAGTTGGACACCCTAGGGGCCATAGGTTCGGTTCTCGGCTTGGCACCGAACTTTAGAGGCTAGTTAGGGATCAAACTTGAGCCATCCTATCAGGGGGATGAAAGCTCATGCGCAATTAACTTTGGGGGGTTTGTTGAGGACTTACACACACTTTAGCAGACTATGAATTTATTTAGGACCGAAGTAGGTCTAGGTCTAGTATTTTTGTTTACCGGGTTATACATTGACTTCGTGATGGTTCAATCGGGAGCAAATAAGTAAATTCACGCGCTAGTGGTGTCTACCACTAGAGACGTAGGTTTCAATAATGAATTCGTCATATCAATACAATCTATTGGTATGCTAGACTTAGAAACTAAAGACTAACTACGAAATAAAAATGTCAAAATAAATATATATTTAATCAGTATAAAGTAAGGAATACAGAAATATTTGCCTGCAAAGGAATATAGAAATATTAGTTCAAACGAAATGTAATGTATTTGTTGCAACAATATGTTATATATTTGCTAATGAATCGAGTTTGGGCTAGATTGTCTACCCTGATCCTAGCATGAGAATGCGGTAATACATTATAGAAATTGAATTATTTGCTGAAAGTATCAAATGTAATATTTAGAATCAAATGATAATTCGTAATGATAAATAATAATATTAAGAAGAGATAAATAAGATTATAATCGCTTATAGACGCAAACTCTACATTTGGAAAACTACCAAACGGACTTAGTAAGGCCTTACTAATTTTGGGGTAAATAGAAGAGGTTCTTGGCATGATGGAGAACATTTGTGTCACAGTAAAGAGCAGCTCTTAATCCAGCATTCGAGTTGTAAGCCTTGAACATGCCAAGAATCCTACTTCCTAAATCATAATAAATCTAGAATTCTACGGCAAATCTAAAAAAAAACAAACTAATTACTTACAATATGAAAATTAATAAAAATATATTATATCTTTAAATTGTAGAGATATATATCAATAATTTACTCGGCAAAGTAAAGCTAACTATTATAATAATCATCATAATAAATATATGGCTGCTAGTATTGAGCTAACCAATACAACAAAGATTCTGCTAATACTTAAGTATTTAAAATAATTGCTTTTCCTACAATGGTTCAATAGATGGCATATCATGTAAAACACTAGTAATCTAAGTATAGCAATCTCGTATAAAAAGGAGATTTATGTATGTGGTAAATCTTATCAAACTTGGTCAAGCAATGCAGCACCTTGAGAATTCTTGTAAACCACAAACAAGGGTCTAGAGATTTCTCTAAGTCACTGATATTATTTCCCATATATTGCTTCAGTAAACAAGTAAATGATTAAACTTGAACAATTGAACTATTCAGGGAATAGTGGCTGATAATATTTATCTAAAGGAATTGGATAATCAGCGTAGTAGCTACTGATCACAAAAGATTTCTAAAGCGCATATAAAGCGAGGTTTTACTTTACTTTTGTTATTTATTTCCTAGCAGTTTTCATAAACGAAACAAATAGTATATATTATAGAGACATTTAGTCTGTAAGAGATTATATCAATCTTATCAACAGCTAAATGTTCATAGCAACAAACATAAATCTATAAAGAAAGTTAGTTATATAATTAACAGGTTTATAACTGTTATTAATAATAACGAATATCATGCAAATATCTGATATTATTTAATGGAGTTGTTTATATATTATTTCACTAATCAAAACTGATTTATCAGATATAACAGGTAGTTTTGCAAGCTAATAATTATATAGAAAACTTGCAAATAACCTACTATTTCTATGTTCTATGGTCAAATAACATATACCTTAAATTTTATTCAGAAACTTATATTGATGATTAATATCTTCCACGACTAGAAGTCAAATCAAGTACATAAGCTAGAAATCTAGGATCAGCTCAGTCAGTCAGTCTGTAAGAACTAAGTATTTGCAATCTAGTATGTTCATCGCAATTTTTCGTTATCAGCTAGCAGTTCAGTAATGTAGTAGTAGGTTATCCATCGTAATATCAGAATACCTAGGCGTTGCTTTTGGTTTCTCTAGGCATCTATAGTTCTGAATAGTTTTCTCTGTTTCAATTCTTTCCGAAAAGAGCAAGGTTACAGCAGCGGTTCACAGTGTTAGGGTCCTCCTAGACTAGACGATCATTGGCCAAAACGAATTATTAGGAAAAAAGTAATAGGGGGGGGGGGGGGTTGTTACAATTTGGTAGTGCCGTTACCAGGATTGGAATAACGTTACTACGGAAGTTTTACTAGGAATTAGTTGCGGTCAACCGCACAATTTGTTGGCGTAAAATGGATAGGATTTTATTGAAACAGAGATGCTATTGCAATAGGTGACTTTTAAGGGCTAAATAGGTTACTTTACATAGGTAGATACTAGGTAGGCAACGGATACTATGATGAGGTGATGAGTTGTTGTTCAATCAATCAATCAATCAATCAATCAAATCATTTATGTTTATGTTCTAGACTACAGTAGTAGATTTCTACAATAAACTAAGAAATAAATAAGCCGGATATGCTTTTTTAGGAATATTACTAAAATACTGATTACTACGAAGCGCTTAAATGATATTCAGGGAAAGATAAGTTGTATGCAAGTTTCATGTATGTAAAGTCTGCAACTACCTTTGTCATTTACGTGTACCCCATAGTCGATCTCTAGAATCCAGAAGTACACTTATCATTCGAAAGGCAGATTGCGTGTTGTGTTTACGACTAGGATACTCTCCTGGAAGCACACGGTAAATAGTCAGTATCGAACTCTACTCAAAGTGACCCGAAGGTTTTAAGAACACTTTTAGTATCGAACGACTTATGAAACTCACTTGGGAGCCAAGAATTGCGTTATAGAGTACTGAAAGAGTTCTTGTATAGTGTTAGGAAAGGAAGATAGTTTCTAACATGTTGAAAGTGCCGTCGCTGCATTTGCATCACAAGGATTACATTTGTAACCAGCAAAATACAGCGCAGATCGTGGACATGTCTGTATATAATCGGTGTTTGTTATGTTCGGAAGTATTAAGAATATAAAAATGTGTGAATATTAATAAATGGCTTACCTTTTTGTTCGATGAAATTTATGGTAATTAAATGATAGTAAAAATCTACATACGTAATTACTTCTATTGCATTTGCGAAGGAAATAAATAGGATTACAATAAAATGCAAAGTTGCGCAACTTTAATTGAGCGATGATAAGTCTTGTTAGAAGTTTTGTTGAAATATGTTTAGTCGTAACATTGGGGGGTTGAATTTCCCATTCAGATGCTTAGCGTTGTGAAAATTCTTATAGACAAGTCAGATGGTTGTATAGTTATTCGTAAAGGTTAAATAAATCAACGTTATGCAGATTTAATAGACAAACATAGTAAGCGCCGAATTTAAGTATAAAAAACCAATATTATAGCTAGGTAGTGATGAGTCTTCGGAATGAAGCTGGTAAAGTTTGACAATGTAGGCAGGCTGAAGAGGAGCGCCGGATTTCAGAAGCTTTGGGGCGAAGCGGCTGGTCGAGTAGTGCGTCTTGACGAGATCTGCAAATATAATAGGGAAAATTAGGGAATGGTGAGCAAAGCCGGGTTATCTATCTAAATTAAAAATAATGGAAAAAAAACAAACATTATGTTACAAGTGAATAAGGAAACTTTTATTTAGGGCACAATAATAATTGTTTGGATGTTAATAGTTATGTATGTTTTTATGTTCTTATGTAACATAATTGACATGTAAGTAGTACGCGCAAAGTATATACACAACCTTAAATTTTAAATCTGAACTCGGTATACATCGTCAATTTCGGTCGTTGAATACTAGTAGACTATATACTATATACTAGTAGAACTATATTAGAGTTTAGGGCAATATAAAAAAAACCGGTTCCATGCCATGAAAATCGTAGGGAAATGTGGAATTCATTTAATTAAGTGAGAGATTATTACAGAACAACAGACAAATATACAAACGTTAATTTTATATTTTACTAGTTGCGGTCGCGGATATACCCGCATGGTGATGGGTGATGATGGTGGTGATGATAAAAAGTTATCTATGCGTAAATCTAGTATCATCTATTTTTATACAAAATCTCATCAAAATTAGTCTAGCCAGGACTGATGTAATAAACATTCATTCAGACATACCAGCATTTGCGTTTATAATACTAGTACCTAGGTACCTTGTTAGGATAATGATGATAATGATGAGGAAGAGTATTTTATAATATGTAAATTCAAAGCTACATCTACTTTCGTAACAATTTTCATCAAATTGGCGCAGCTGTTTAAGAGGGATGGTGAAGCAAACATTCATTCTACGTACAAACGTCGTGTTTGTAATATTAGTACCTAGAAAATATTTTTTAGGATACTAACTAAATAAATATCGAAACTTGCGTACCTATCAATCAATGATGAGTGGGTTATGTGAGCTGTAGAGCTTGTCAAGCTTCACTGTGGTCTATAACAACACCATAGTCGGCAGGCAGGGATCTAGAATTCATGGAAAACTATAAAATATACATAAACATATAACGAGTAAAATATAGAATCAGTTATTTCATCAATAATCTAAAACTAACTGAAGGTTGTATATCAGGGCGCGTAGAAATATGAGAAAATCAATAATTGTAGCTTTGTTCAGAGCAATTAGGTACCTATCTTAAAATTGCTATTGAATAAATAAACAAAGGTAGAAAAAGAAATATGTTAGCAATAATAAAATCAATCAAAATGACATGACAATCAACATTTAGGTTACCTAGGCTACAGAATTTTACAGAAAGGTAAACACAAAAGAGTTCTTTGTAAAAGCAAAGAAACTTTTTGATTGTGGTACTGAGAGCTTGCTGTCAAAGTGTAAAGAGAATATAAACACTACGTTTTACTATAGTATCACGTAAAGAAGAGTTCCGGAGATTAATGCCTAGGTATTTTATAGATGTTTATTGGAATCTATATAAAAGGGAGGTGTTTATGGTATATGATGGGTATGCAACTAGGAAATCAAAATTGTGTCATGTTGCTTGGATTAATTGTTTGCCTGCAAAGAGTTTGACGACATAGCAAGATAATGTAATATGAAAAGTTCAGTTGTAACAAAATACGATAAGTATGTACATAATACACTGGTAATTTCTATGTAGGTATAATCTGTAGGAAGTATGTAGATATGAACAGGGAAAAAGGATGTTTGGTTGGAGCAAAGCAGAGATGAACAAGTCTAAATAACACTATACATACATACCTTGCCAGATAGCTGGAGTGTAGTTTCGTAGGAATATGTACACCTATGTATATAACAATATGTAGGTATAAATAGTTGTTGAATATCAATCGGAGTTGTTGGGCGAATGTATCGTGCATGCGCCATTTGTTCGCAAGTTTTAGCCGTGAACCCGTCATGGACACTGCAAAGATAAAGGTAAATTAATGCTACGATAAATAGAGTTACGGGGAAAGATATAATAAGAGCGAACGTGCATAGAATTTACGAAAATCATATTTTTGACGTGAACTGTGTTTCCTTTATTTTGACAGCGACATATTTAACTATCTGTCATAAGCACATACGTGTATATCCAAAGAGTTCGTAACAAATAGAAATCATGTTCAAGGTTTAATATACCTAGCTATAATTTAAATGCTAAAGTTATATATTATTATAGATATAATAAACGGTATGATTAGGTATAAGATGGAATAAGAACTTACCTGTGGTCAACAAATGTCCATAGCTCTTTGAGATTTTGTGATCCTTTGTAGATATTTGAGGTTTATATTTTATTTAGGGAACAAAAAAAAGGAAGTAATAAAAGACAATCACAGAAATTTAGGATCGCTATATAGAAGTGAAATTTGGGTAGTGATCGTAATATAAAAAAATACTTAAAAGTTTAGTTGTTGTAATGCGATCGCAAAGTGGTTGTAAAATAGCACGGAGCGTCTTCGTTAAGACTTAAAATTTCGTACAATAATCGTAATGGGATACTTTGAGTGATATCTTTCAGTAATGCGTTACAAAGACATTGGCAGATATAGTGTAGTTATGATAATGACGTGATGAATATAAATTTTATTCAAAATCAAACACATTATCACACATGACAAAGTTTAAGGATTTCTGTACATTAATAGCCGTGACGCATACATTAGTGCAGGGTTATTCGAGGACCGGAAAAACAGTCGTGTTGATTTTTGCTTTGAAATTCCTGGAAGATGTAGCTAGGAAAATGACATGGAGATTTGGAGAAATTTGAGTAACCACGCAGTGACAGCACAGCGTACACATGATTTCGTAATAGCAAATATGTGGATAGAGAAATAGAAATAGAAGAGATCTTCGGAATATTACAAAAGAATTGAAAAATAAAATTTAATCTGCGATTCACTAATTGATTATTTGCAAGTAACCAAGGTTTGTTGCAAATGGATTACGAAGGTTGTAGAAGATGGGGGTTGGTAATTACAAAGACAAATGGAAATAAACATAACTATGTTCTTTTGCTTGTACATTTGAAAATAAATTAAATATAAATTCCGTTTAGAGTCCTCAGTTTATTAGTATATAACTAAAAATAACTTTTTAGTTATATACCGTTATCAATCTAGTCATTATCATTATTTCAGCAAACGTCGAGCATAGAAATATTCGAAATATCTTGTTTTTTTTTTCATTTGTTGGGTTATAGAAATATAAACAAATTACCATTTTATATCCTTGTAATGGGTAGGCTTGCGGAAATTTAATAGGTAGATATTACATCTATATCTTTCTAATCGATAATTTTCAGGAAAGAAATAATGGGTAGCAAATTACATTAATACTCAGTATACCTACATCGCAAGTTCAAGTTACGGGATACCACTAGTTTACTAGTTCTTCTGAGGCCTAAACCTATTAAAACCTATTATTACCTGAACCTATTATTAGTGTCCTCACCTATTGTTTGAGTATTCTAATACACGGCGTGTCGTTAGTTTGGTTGATAGATAACTATAGTCTGAAGAAAGGGGAAAATGGGGAAAGCTGAGCACAGGGGTGTGTTGGACTGGTTATTATATTGTAGTGACTATGGAGCTGCTAGTATTAGAGTGTTATTATTGATTAGCGTAATAAATTGTAATTTATGGATTACATTAAAGAAAAGACCAAATAGTTATCGGTAGTAGAGATCAGGAAATGGAATAAAAAAGAGAGAGACATTCGTGTGTTTGACGTTTGCGTATAATATTGACAACAAGCGATAGGTGGCGTTAATAAAAGCAAAAGAAAAGGTAAATAGAATATTGTTTATGTTTATAGGGCATTTCCCTGCTAACTAAATAAACCGTCGTAGCGAGTTTCTTTTAATATTTATGAGTAGCATGTAGAGGGAGAATGAAGGATTATTTTAGGTATATCCTGTTGGAACTAAGTATCTAATATTGACTGATTACCATCATAATTAGTTAAGATTAATTTGTGTTGAACAGGAAAGGGTTGATGCAGTTGTTCATGAAAAGTAATAATGCCACAAATATAGAAAGGTACCTATCATAGGAATACAGTATCATAATCATTATTAAACTAGTTTCAAAACAAAAAATTTAAATTAATAGCAGAAGTAAAATACTGTGCAGCTATTTCTAGAGAAACGTTTTGAGCAGTTATGTTTGAGTTGATATTTTGGTACCTATATAACTAAAAAAACTACTAGTATAGTATAGAAGGTACATAGATAGTTATGTAGACCACAATGGAAATGACATAAAAACATCATGTTTGGAGTATTGCGGTAGACAGTACATGTAAAAGCGAATGATTTGGTTAGAGTTAGGTATGTCGAGTTGTTATTTTATTCAGACTGATCTACTGAGCTGATTTTCAAGATGTTCTGTGCGCCAATGAAGATTATTGATAGAAAGACACAATGTTGTTTTAGGTGAATGCGTTGGTTAAATAAGTTATAGAAAGGATTTGTAAAAGCGGGATTGTTATTGTTGATATATAATAATATAAGATATAATAGTAATCAGATAGTTTAGAGTTTTATAAAAATCGGTTTCAGGTATTGATTTATAATTAAACAATATTTAACATTATTATTGCAAAATGATTATGTAATAAAAAGTCGTGCATTTTGCAACTGTGAAATTGAATGAATTAAGTTTAGACAGAATAACAAATACAAGGAAAACAAAAATAATGATAATATTAGGAATCACAATTTTGAGGATTCTCTTCAAATGAAGTGGGTACATGGAAAGCGTTAGGAAAATAAAAAAAATAAAAAAATACCAAGGTACAGCAATATTTAATAAAACTTTATTACAATATTTAATAAAACTGTATTGTAATTTAACAAAGATGTTACAATCATTTGTTATAAAGCGGGCGTAGTCCTCATCGGGGCGGGATTTTGTTGCAGCTTTATCTATTTCTTTTTAACATAGAATTTAAAAAAAATATTATATTTAAAATAGGGATTATAAAAATAAAAGTCAGAAATTTCATTTGGTAAATACGATTTATTGTGAGAACTTATTCGTAGACTCCAGACAAAAGGATTGAAGGTTTATTTAGGCAGTATGCAGGGCAATGTAAGAGAAGAATGATTTAAGCTATAATTAAAGGAATGGGAGGAGATGAATGGAATAAAGGGATCCCAGGGAGAGATGCGAGTGGCAGAGTTAGTATTGAATTTTATTGAGGGCCTCTATGAATCGACAATACCGACTGGAGTCAATTTGTTAAGTTTTGTTTTCAGACAGACACACACTATTCAACGAATGATTTATGGAGTACAAATTGGAGATAGGTTTAGGTCAGAAGACACCACATCAGTATTTACAACTGAATTATTCCATAAAGAGTTCGTACTTTACAGGTAGCCAATGTTTAGCCATTACACTTACATTCACCGAGTTATTAGGCGGTTGCTTGTTTGGTGTGATTTGAAGAGGGATGTATCAGCCATGGAGAATTATTGCTTGTTAGCTATTAACGAGATCTGGAGTAATAAAGGGTGGCGTAGGTTCTACTCCACATACTCGATCCCAAACGAAAAATTGGTTTGGGTGGTAGCACGTATGCTGAATTATTCGAATTGACTAGGTGCACAATTTGGCACAATACTAGTTCCCTTTCGTTATTTCAGATTGTCCTTGTGAGAAGTCATTTTTACTCATGGAGGAGACATTGAGATCGGATATATCAACCCTTACAGTAAATTTATTTTTAACTCGGTCTTTTAAATACACTCCACTAGTGAGTTCACGTACTCATATCCTTGTTTGAAAACGAATTTTAACAAATTAGAATAAGCACACGTTCAGTTTTGGTGGGACTATATTTGTGAAGTAGAATATATGGAGAATGGGAAAATTTCCTTCGGTAAATTATGAGAACCTGCGTAAATTTTGGGGGTTGGCTGTAACGGAACAGGCTCTGGATGAGGATTCCGTCACGATTCACAAATATAGATACATTTAAAAAGCATCTTGGTATGAACAAATATTGATGAAATTTAGACAATCAAAAGTAGAAGAAAGCGATAATGTGTAATATTGAGATTTAGATGTTAGGTATTTCTTATAGCAAGACTATAGGTACTTACTGAAAATGATAAGCAGCTTAGAATATTTAAGCTATCAAGATATTCTATGTATTAACCATTTAAATCGATTGTTCAGATAGAACTGATAAGTTACTTCAAGTAAAAGGAAATGTTGAGTAATCCTTTAAATACATAAAAGTTACAAGCAAAATTAATAAAATTACCATGAAAATAAGCAGCATTGATATTTCTAACCATACAAAGTTATGTGAGGAACACATTTTCGTTGTGTGTCCGTGTATTTGAGTTTGCTTCATCAAAATGAACCCTAAAACAAATGAGTATTGACGCCGATCTGAAGCCGATAGAAAGAGCTTTGATTGGATCTACGTACCTCTGATCGGCGTCATACGAAATTCAAAATATGTGTTGTCATGAGCGGATTTTGATGAGATTTTGAAATTAGAATAGGAATGCGCTGGAGGGCAGAGATTGGCTGAGGTGGATCTGAAGCCGTTTTGACGCCGATAGAAAGGGCATTGATTGGATACCTATCGGCCTCAAATCGGCGTCACTGTCAAGTTTGAGAAAGTATATAAGCAGTAGAAAGACCAAGAAAATGCTTATTAAATTCCCGAACTTCCGTGAGGTAATATATTCTGCTACGGACATGGTTCCGGACGTGGGTTGGATACCTCACGGTGACAACTAAGATCCACCTCGATAGGGAACGCCCAATCCTTAGAGTTGGACACTTTTGGGAGCGAGCCAACAATCGCTTTAACCTATTGCAATGGGTACGATTAACTGCTCCTCACTTCGATTGGAAAGAATATTCCAGTGGAAGTGTCTTCTATGTATTATATGTATTTATTTCCTCTCATACTAGAACGTCGCTCTGCAGCCTTCCATAGCTTCGGCTATAGCGGTATAGTCGCGCGACTATTTCCGTGCGTGGAGTTGGACACCCTAGGGGCCATAGGTTCGGTTCTCGGCTTGGCACCGAACTTTAGAGGCTAGTTAGGGATCAAACTTGAGCCATCCTATCAGGGGGATGAAAGCTCATGCGCAATTAACTTTGGGGGGTTTGTTGAGGACTTACACACACTTTAGCAGACTATGAATTTATTTAGGACCGAAGTAGGTCTAGGTCTAGTATTTTTGTTTACCGGGTTATACATTGACTTCGTGATGGTTCAATCGGGAGCAAATAAGTAAATTCACGCGCTAGTGGTGTCTACCACTAGAGACGTAGGTTTCAATAATGAATTCGTCATATCAATACAATCTATTGGTATGCTAGACTTAGAAACTAAAGACTAACTACGAAATAAAAATGTCAAAATAAATATATATTTAATCAGTATAAAGTAAGGAATACAGAAATATTTGCCTGCAAAGGAATATAGAAATATTAGTTCAAACGAAATGTAATGTATTTGTTGCAACAATATGTTATATATTTGCTAATGAATCGAGTTTGGGCTAGATTGTCTACCCTGATCCTAGCATGAGAATGCGGTAATACATTATAGAAATTGAATTATTTGCTGAAAGTATCAAATGTAATATTTAGAATCAAATGATAATTCGTAATGATAAATAATAATATTAAGAAGAGATAAATAAGATTATAATCGCTTATAGACGCAAACTCTACATTTGGAAAACTACCAAACGGACTTAGTAAGGCCTTACTAATTTTGGGGTAAATAGAAGAGGTTCTTGGCATGATGGAGAACATTTTTGTCACAGTAAAGAGCAGCTCTTAATCCAGCATTCGAGTTGTAAGCCTTGAACATGCCAAGAATCCTACTTCCTAAATCATAATAAATCTAGAATTCTACGGCAAATCTAAAAAAAAACAAACTAATTACTTACAATATGAAAATTAATAAAAATATATTATATCTTTAAATTGTAGAGATATATATCAATAATTTACTCGGCAAAGTAAAGCTAACTATTATAATAATCATCATAATAAATATATGGCTGCTAGTATTGAGCTAACCAATACAACAAAGATTCTGCTAATACTTAAGTATTTAAAATAATTGCTTTTCCTACAATGGTTCAATAGATGGCATATCATGTAAAACACTAGTAATCTAAGTATAGCAATCTCGTATAAAAAGGAGATTTATGTATGTGGTAAATCTTATCAAACTTGGTCAAGCAATGCAGCACCTTGAGAATTCTTGTAAACCACAAACAAGGGTCTAGAGATTTCTCTAAGTCACTGATATTATTTCCCATATATTGCTTCAGTAAACAAGTAAATGATTAAACTTGAACAATTGAACTATTCAGGGAATAGTGGCTGATAATATTTATCTAAAGGAATTGGATAATCAGCGTAGTAGCTACTGATCACAAAAGATTTCTAAAGCGCATATAAAGCGAGGTTTTACTTTACTTTTGTTATTTATTTCCTAGCAGTTTTCATAAACGAAACAAATAGTATATATTATAGAGACATTTAGTCTGTAAGAGATTATATCAATCTTATCAACAGCTAAATGTTCATAGCAACAAACATAAATCTATAAAGAAAGTTAGTTATATAATTAACAGGTTTATAACTGTTATTAATAATAACGAATATCATGCAAATATCTGATATTATTTAATGGAGTTGTTTATATATTATTTCACTAATCAAAACTGATTTATCAGATATAACAGGTAGTTTTGCAAGCTAATAATTATATAGAAAACTTGCAAATAACCTACTATTTCTATGTTCTATGGTCAAATAACATATACCTTAAATTTTATTCAGAAACTTATATTGATGATTAATATCTTCCACGACTAGAAGTCAAATCAAGTACATAAGCTAGAAATCTAGGATCAGCTCAGTCAGTCAGTCTGTAAGAACTAAGTATTTGCAATCTAGTATGTTCATCGCAATTTTTCGTTATCAGCTAGCAGTTCAGTAATGTAGTAGTAGGTTATCCATCGTAATATCAGAATACCTAGGCGTTGCTTTTGGTTTCTCTAGGCATCTATAGTTCTGAATAGTTTTCTCTGTTTCAATTCTTTCCGAAAAGAGCAAGGTTACAGCAGCGGTTCACAGTGTTAGGGTCCTCCTAGACTAGACGATCATTGGCCAAAACGAATTATTAGGAAAAAAGTAATAGGGGGGGGGGTTGTTACAACTACTTCGTAAAGACACTGAATTCATTTGGGGTGATTCTCAAAATCATTCATTCATTACGCTTAAAAACTTGCTCACCAATGCTCCAATTCTGCAGTATCCATATTTCAGCAAAACATTTGTACTAACCACAGACGCTTCTAACTATGCATTAGGTGCTGTCCTTTCCCAGTGTGAAGATGGAAATGATCTTCCCATCGCCTATGCTTCTAGAACGCTTAATAGTGCAGAAGGTAATTATAGCACTACGGAAAAGGAACTTTTAGCAATCATCTTTGGAACTCAAACTTTCAGACCTTACCTCTACGGTAGGAAATTCAAGATCGTTACTGATCATCGTCCTTTAATCTGGCTCATGAACTGCAAAGACCCCAGCAGCAAACTTGTTCGCTGGAGATTAAAACTCGAAGAATTCGACTACCAAATTAGCTACAAGCAAGGTAGAATTAATTCAAACGCCGATGGACTTTCTCGTCCTCACATTAATGCTATCAATGATTTTGGCATAGACCTAACAGATAACCTAAATTACGAATCATTCTTAAAATCACGTTCAAGCCCTACCAACTACGATACCCAAGTTTTTGAATACAACCAAAATCTTTTAAAGACGTCATGCCCTATAATTGCCTATCCGACTTCAATTGATCTTGATGAATCCAACTTATACTGTAAAGATATTCTTGACCTTCTTGAAGATAAAGAAGACTTCATAAAATCTGAAAAGGAACTACATCACGTAAAAATTTCTACAGTCAATAATAAGACTTTCTTCCATCTCTTCACTAAAGTACACCACTTTGAGTCAGCCACTTATAAAGACTTATTAAATGTCCTGAAAGAATTACGAAACCAACTTGTCATATTTCATTCCGAAGTCAAAGAAATCGCTTTATCGGACTTTGCCAACCCTTTCGATAAGTTGAAATTCCTCGTCATCTATGAGATGATAGCTTATATCTTTCACGGAACTCAAATCAAAGTAAATGTTTACCATAACACAATTCGATATGCTACCCCAAGCGAAGTCCCTATCATCCTGAAAGAAAATCACGATTCTCCTATCGGTGGTCATATAGGTTCAAACCGAATGTATAATAAATTAAAGGATACCTTTTATTGGAAAGGTATGAAAAGCGAAATAGAGAGATATGTTCGAAACTGCACATCCTGTCAACAAAACAAAGCACTTCGAAAAACCAACAAAGCTCCCATGGAGATCACTACCACATCTTCTGAGCCTCTCCAACGAATCTGCACCGATATAGTTGGTCCACTTCCTGAGTCTGGTTCTGAAGGGTACAGGTACATCGTCACGTTTCAAGATGATTTAACTAAATATTCCATGGCCTATCCTATCGTTGAATCTACAGCAGAACAGACATCTCAATGTCTCATTAAATTCATTAGCCATTACGGGATTCCAAAAACCATTCTTTCAGATCAAGGTGTTCATTTCATTGCCGATGTATACAAACAAGTTGCCACTTTCTTCAAAATCAAACATTTATTCTCATCGCCAAACCATCCTCAGACAAACGGTGCTCTTGAAAGAAGTCATGCTACTCTAAAGGAATACCTTAAGTCCTATGTCAATGAAAATCAAAACGACTGGCATAAATTCATACCTACTGCTATCATTTCATATAACTCATGTGTGCATTCATCTACTAACTTTACACCTCATGAATTATTATTTGGTTGCAAGCCTAACATTCCCAGCTCCATCTATGATATTGATCCTACAGCTACTTATCCTGACTACATTAAAACTTTAAAACAAAAGTTAATCAACCCTAGAAACATAGCTCGCGAAAACATCCTTCGAAACAAAGAAAGATCAAAAGCATATTATGACAAACATGCTAAAGACGTTACCTACAATGTCGGAGACATGGTCTACCTTAAACAACACCATAGATTACGCAAAGCACTGTCCTCAATATGGAAAGGTCCTTTTCGAGTCCTCAAGGTCCATAATAATAACAATGTCACACTTCTTGTTAATCGTAGGCATATACGTTATCATTTCGATCAAATCAAGTTAGCTCATGAAAATCCTCTTCCAGGGCCATCACGCCAGGAGTCGTCTCCGTCTCCAACTCCAATCTAACGTCACCTATCGTCAACAGTCCCGGTCTTTACTTTGACCCTCTAGGTACTCTAAGATATTATAATAACTATTGGAATGTTTTAACGTTTACTGATATTTCTTACTTTAAGCCTCATCTAGAAACTATTAATAAAATGTTAGCGAGTTCTAAACGTATTTGCTATTCTTATCCTGATATTAAGATAGATTGCTCTAATGTTCTTAGTCCTTTAGAAACCTTATATTATAGTGTTAATTCTAATTATAATTCTCTATCTCATCTTATTAATAATAATACTAGCTCTAGACTTAGACGATCCGCTTGGTTCGGTATAGGCGGTCCTATCCTTAAACAGCTATTCGGTTCTCTCGATGAAGACGATGCCAAAGCTTTCACTGACGCCATTAACGCGGTCCAAGATGATCAACGTCACTTAGCTTCCTTAATGAAACAGAACATCCATATTATTTCATCTACTATTTCATCTTTTAATAATACGATTCAAAGGTTAAACCATAACGAAGTCGCACTTAACGAAAACATGGTTAAACATAACTCAATTCTAGAAACGATTTCAACCAGCACCAATAAACTTGAAGTTACCTCGCATCTCGCAATGACGTTCAGTGCATTAGAAAGCTCTCTCATGATTCTTAATTTTAAACTGAAAGATCTTATAGATTCTATACTTTTCGGTAAACAAAATGTAGTACATCCTTCTATACTAAGTCCCATGCAATTGCTTAACGAATTAAATTCAAGAAACAACGATCTAATTCGCAACTTTCCAATCGAGCTAACTCTAGATAACATTCATATTCTCATAGATATAGCAGATGTATCTTCTTTCGTTAGCGATAGTAAATTAGTATTCGTAGTAAAAATACCCTTAGCTTTGCTCGTAGATTATAATCTCTATCACATTTATGCTCTCCCTACACCTCATGATATTCATAAACCAAACTCTTTTGCTTTAATAAGCCCATCCACAAAGTACTTAGCAATAACTGAAGACAAATTGACGTATTCTGCAATGGACGACCTAAGTGAGTGTAAATTAATGGAGAATAACTATTATTTGTGTAAATTAGCTAATGTACAATCTAGTGTTTCAAATCCTATCTGTGAAGTGCTTATTTTCAGTGAATTTCTAAGTGATATCCCAGACTCTTGCAGTTACAAACTAATATACGGTAATGTCGATATCTGGCAAAAACTAATGAACAATAAGTGGATTTACGTTCAGTCAGATATCGCAAGGCTATCTCTTAATTGCAATGGTAATATTGTCGATCATGACGTAGTCGGAACAGGAATATTAACTGTTCCTAAAAATTGTAAAGCATATCACAAACTAATGCAGTTTGTTCCCAGTAATGAATACGAAACAAAAATGTATATACCATCACCTAACTTTAACATCATCAACGATGATTGTTGTTCTAAAATAAAATTTTATAATAGTATTCCATATTTAACTCCAATAAGATTGTCTCATATAAATCTGGACTCCTTACAATACGCGACTCATAAACTAAACCAATTCAATGACGAGTTGACAGAGATCGAAAATCAGCCTTATCACATTAAATATGGATACTATTTCAGCATCTTGACAACATTGTTATCCTTATCTGTTTTTTCATTTTTGTCTTATAAACTTTATTTGTGTATTTGCCCTAAACGCAGAGCTACTACTTCCTGTTGTTGTGTTAAAATATTTAATAAATGCTATTCAAAGCCTCAGTCTCATATTCATTCTAGGTCAAATATTGAGATGACCACTATTGGACACAACTCTGAAACATCTAGTTCTGACTCTAATTCTATGTCTAGTGTTTCTATGTCATCTCCAAGAAGGAATCTTGAAATATAATTAAATTTATGTCTGGTACTTTTCTTATCCTATTGCTAAACCGTTATGTTTACAATGTTAATTTTAATTGTCCTAGTTCATTGCTACTATCTACTTAATTATTAGTTTTAATTTTCAATTAATTTCTACTATCTAATCGTTAATCTTATTTTTCTATTTTTCATTGCAACTTTCTAATTGTTTACTACTTTATTGTTATTTTTAATTAATTACTATTCCATTATGTCTCTTAGTCCTGTATTTCATTGTCTCAATCTTGTAATCTCTGTTGGATCAATCCTTACTCACATACTATCCGTTTAGTATGTTCCGTCTTAAAGGGGGGAAATGTTACAAACCTAATATCTGCCGATCTTGCAATCGACCACACTCGCATTCTAGCGATTGACGTCAATGCATTTCCATAAGTCAGCAATATTGTTTTGTATATAAACCCATAATTTTTGGATATTATTGTCATTCATTGTTATTCAATTTTACAAGGTTACTCTGCCTCTCATCAGTAATAGTAGTGCGCGATTATTTAAAACCAGAGTGATCCAACAAAGAGTAAATAAGTGAAAAGTGTAAATAATAGTATTAAAGTGTTAATAAATCTCTGTTTCCATAAATCTTGTTTTTTTTTTAAAACAAGTCGGGAACCTAGTCTAACAGTACGTAGACTGGAACCTCAACAGGCGAGGGGTATAACGTTACGACATGGGTACGGGAGGGGGAACCGATACACCAGAAGTCGCCATTTTTCTTTATTTTTTTTCTCGCCCTTTGTAACCTATTTATTGTAGTGACAGGACAACCGAATATGAAATCTATAGACAATAAAAATTATGATGAAGTTTCACTGTTTTATATTATTAATAATTCGATGTCAATATATAATCAATAAAAATTTCAAAATCAACATGTTCACTTTTTCAAACCCCACATCTTAGGACTATTATAATGGCATATTATAATAACTGTATTCCGAACTTTTTGTCTTTATTACTGTGTTATTTTTGTTTCAATACTTTCATTTATTATTGAAACCACGGAGTTTGTATCAGCTCCGTGGTTTCAATAATAAATGAAAGTATAGTTTAGGTATTTCTAAAGTTTATCGTGTGTAGCATCTTTTTTCAAAGGGCTAATGCCATATATTTTTCTTATTTAGTAAATCTTCGTCCTTTAGCTTTTTTGCCGCTAATTTTATCTGCATTTAGAAAAATGATATACATACACGTTTCATTTACGTCAGCTGTAAATTTTTCAAAGTCTGGACTGTTCACACTTCAGCCAACTTTAGCCGCATATTATAATTCATTTGTCTTCTGCTATTCATTAATTTGGCGCATTTGTATACATACATTTGTATACATATATTTTCCTACAGTTTGGCGTCAATAACGCAATATTGGCGGTAAGTTTCCTTTGGGATCGCTTTGGAGTCTCTGTAAGAATCAAAACTCTACTTTAAGTATAAATATGGAAAAATATGTATAAAATTGCTGTACTCATAGGATGCCTAAAATGTTTTAGAATGTTTACCTCTACTTTCAGGCGTGATAGGGTAACGTCCTTGTTTCCCCTTGGAATGTTGTTGGGACTAATATGAAATCAGATTGGACAGGTGGGGTTGTGGTCTTGAAAATTATCAGGCACAGATGTAGGAACACCAAAAGTGATACTACTTCCTGGAAAAAAATAAACAATCCTTTTGTTTAAATCAACATTTTATGAACAGGTTTAAAAAGCACGAGTAACTATATAATTTTTTTGTTATAAAGGATTTTTTTGGCTCTGAAATTCCATATATATTTTTACGCGTCTTTATGGGTGTTCTTGTAAGTATAACATCTGTGGAGGGGCTTTCCTTTATTGAATGGTTTATCTGTTTCTATATTGTTTATTTATGTGTCGGAGCATAGCTTTAACCGTTATTATTAAGTCAAGCGCTACCTAGTTTAGTTTTGGTGGACTAGAGATGACAAAGTGGCGCCATCTCATATAACTCTGGTATCGTGCGCTGTTTGATGATTGGTTGGTTGGGCGGTAGTTGGTTTTAGGATTAGTCATCTTCCGTCAGAGGCGTTGGGGGGAGCGCGTGGACACGCTCGGAGGCTTGGAGGAACTCACTTTGCGTTTGATCGTGGCAGCGTTCGCTACTAACGGCCGGTCCCAATAATCTATCTATCGCCGGTTTACCTTACTAGAGTTAGATATTTTACACTATTTGTATGGACGTTATGTCAAATTTCTATCGGTAGTAAGGACCGTGGATAGATAGATTATTGGGATCCTCCATAAGTGGTATACCTTGTCCCCAAGTTAATTCAATATAATCTCTAAACACTATGTGCTGTAATAATAGATCTCAGTGTGACGTAATAAAAGCAGACTCATTGTACATGTGATATCTTATTCTCCTCGCCGGCTTAATCCACACCTAGCCACGAAATTAGAGCATGCCATCCTATAAAGATCCCGATATGAGCCAAATGTGCCTTTGTATATGTTTATTGTACTGTTTTTTTCTGCTACGCACTTAATATCAAACAACTTGTTAACATAATTTTATAAACCATGTCTTTTTTTTAATATGTCTAACATAAGATTAAAAAAGTCACAGTGCCTGACCGTTCTCTTGTCCGTCTATCCGTCTGTCCGTCTATCGATATACTATCGATCTTTACATAGATATGGCACACCGCTAAATCACTATCAAAATCAAAACATAATTTCGATTTTATTACACTTACCGGAATCGTTTTGATTTCGTGTGCCACTTGCAATTTCTTCTTCGTAAAATAGAGTAATTAGTAAGATACGCATCAGAAGTGAGACCAAAATGAGTTCCCTGTGTCGGTCTTTGTCGAATGTACTTAGATGCAAAGTGTTTTCGACACACTCTTTGTCGCATTATAACCACATTCTTGTTGAGCTTGTACAAAGCCTATTTATAGCTTTTACCCATATAAAGGGTAAACATTAAGAATCGTGGCGCCTGAATTCGGAGGGGGGGAGGGGGCTGGGGGTTCGGGTAGTGACGCGTGCCGCGGCACGCTCGCTACGCTCGCTCGGCTCGCGCCTGGTGGGTCACAGTTCAAACCTAACCTAACCTATAGGTTTGTCACAGACAAGTGACATTGCCAATTCATTAGGTACTAATATACTATTGTGCACACATTCCTACTAGTATGGGTCTGATAATTAAAATTGAAAAACAATTTGTTATTTTTAGAACTTATATTTTATAGACATAATTTATAGCATTTATAGTTTCGATGAATGGGTCTTTTTTATTTTTAGTCACATTTCTTCTCCATAAATACTCTATGATGGAGTTAGTGAAATTTTCAGTATTATTACAATTGTCTTTTTTTTAAATAACGCTTCACTGCTCTCCATTGGAACTCAATGCGTTGAGTATGAGTCCCATCACTACTTACTAAAGGATTGTCCGGGTCAGAGTGATTCACCTTTTTATGGATGTAACCATTTTCTGGCAGACAATCATATGCTCTCCAGCAGTCAGTGTGGATGGTGGTGCCTTCTTCCACATGTTTTTTAATTAAAGGCACCAGCACTTCAGCAGAGCGTACATTGTCTGGGCACACTTCTAATCGAAGATCCTCTGACCCGTCTTCAATCATTCCGAGGACCCAATGTCCCTCTATGTGGCGTCCTCGGATAAACTTCCTCTTTCCAAATTTTGATTCATCTATTTGTACAGTTCTTCCAGGTCCTCCAATCTTGCCCACATATTCATTTCTTTCAAGTTGGTAAATAACTACACACTCTCGACAGTAGTTGTACCAATCACTTAATGTTGAAGTACTCAGGCACTGTTGTTTCTCTTCTTTTAGAGGGTCTTTGTTTCTTGCCGAGTCAAAAGTCCATTTGTGGGCAAATGCATATCGTCGACTAAATTCGTTAAACTCGTAACTCCGTTTTTGGGCGAAATATACTTTTTGATCGTGTTAGGTAGAACATTTTTGAACGAATCTTATCGTAAAACATGTACTTCCGTATTAAAAACCGTTAAATTTTTAATTGAAGAAACGTAAACCTCGTATATTTTGCTTACCATTTTACTAAAGGTAAACCTCGTAACGAGCCCCCTCAGTACTGTGCGAGATGTAGTGGGTGCGCGGGAGTTTCGCGTTACAAAATATTTTGTGTTATGGTTTTCCACTAAAACGGAACCTTGTACCATTATAAGTAAGTACCCATGTGTTTTTCTTATAAATTGTGATAGTTTTTTATGTACATATTTATTTAAAAATAACCTATAGGAAGTTGGTTCTGTAATTTTGATAACAATCCTTTTGTAAAAGTTCGATTTGAGAAAGATCAACCAAACACTTATTTCAATTTCACTTACTATAAAAATAACACAAAAAACAAGTTTTGGTTGCAGGTAACAATGGATCCTAGAAGCAAAAATAGAATTCGAAGAATATTTTCAAATTTTTCAAACGAGTCTAGCTCACCATTAGTCAGTAACAACAGAAGTTAACTGTGATGGGTCATGCATCAAACCTAAAGACATTATAATAAATAAAAATAAACATATAACCATTTCTAAAAACTGCTTGACTCAACAGCTTTTTCAAGGTATGAACCTCACCATGATGCTACCCACTTAGCCACTGGTTTTGTTGATCGCAATTACTGCTTGGACGCTGTTTATCAAGTCACTGCTTCTACTGATCGTGAACACTACCTGGCAGCTCCTCATCTAGCCCCCATTTCTGCTAACCCCCATGACTGCTTAGACACTGCTTATCCAGCAACAACTTCTGCTGATTATGAGTACTGCACGGACGCTTCTGATCAAGCCATAGCTCCTGCTGCTTGCGTAGGCGGTTTAAATATTGATTGTCTATTGAAGCCCAATGATTCCCTAAATTCTTCTTTTTGTTCACTAGAACCTGAAGATTGCATTGACACGCCCCAATCTGTCACAGTTTTTAAATATGAACCCGAAGCATGCCTAAATACTACAATTGCAAGTCTCGGTTATAAATCTTGCATTGCATGTGAAACTAACGATTACTATACTACCATTAATTCAAATAATTTTGTTGCGCATCTTGCAGCCGAACCTGAAAATAATTTTAATAATAGTGCCCTTGAGCTCAGCTCACCATTTTCTATCTCTATCGTTTTGGCAGGTGGTTTGAATGCGCAGGAAAATAGGCAACACCAATCTGGAGGGCCAGAGCTAGTGGATATTCTAAAACGTAAAAGATCTAAAAAGCGAGATGAAAAAGCCTGGCTAGTAAATGAAAATAAGGAGCGATGGGACAAGGAAAAGGAATACAAACTAAAAAAAAAGAAGAAAATAAATAGGTTTACGACAAGAATAAGGTAGAAAGAAAAATTAAACCAAGATGCCATTGTAAGTTGAGTAGCAAACAAACAAAATTTAAGTGCACGAAAGTTGAACATGCAAAGAGACAGGAAATATTCAAGAAATTTTGAAACATGACTTGGAAAGAGAAGAAAATGTATGTGAATACACTGACCATTGTTAAACCCACTTAGAGAAAAAGAACAGATAAAGAGATTTCAAGGCGAAGAACATCATTGGAACTATATTTGGACGTGGATTCTATTAAAACACCAGTTTACAAAAGCATGTTTTTGAAAATTCTCGCCATAGGTGAATGGACTGTTTTGAATTGGATTCGAAATGGAGGCGAACTTAATGCGGATGAAAAAGAAATACGGAAAGAAGGTGTAAACAGGATCTCGAGAAAAGAGGAATGCATAGAACTTTTTTGATGATTTGCCAAAATTAGAAAGTCACTACTGCAGATCTCCAACATCAAAACTATAATTGGAAACTACATGAGAGTCAAAGTCTCAATTGTAAAGAGAATACAATGAACATTACTGAAAAAAAAATAACTGCGCTCCGGTTTCAATTACCACATTCAACGTTTTTGAAAGAAAATAATTTGCTCAAAGTTTCGTCATTGTTATAAGTCATATTATTCAAATAAAAGTAATTTTATTTACTTATAATTATTTTAATTTACTCGTACATCCACATAACGCAATCCTTTTAAGAATAACATTAAACTTGTTGAACTAGTATCTCCAAAAAGACCACGTATCTCCAAAGGAATGATTAAATAATACTTGTAACTCCTTTTTTTACTCTTCAAGTGAATTATCAGGTAATTAAAACTAAAAATAATTGTCCTAAACCCTTTTTACCTATAAATCAAAACTATTATAGTAAACTTATCATATATTTATTCCTAGTAATTCAGTATTTTGTGCCTACTGTAAAATTTACTTTGATGGAGCTACGGGGTTAACGAATTTAGACGACGATATATGAGATAAAATACATGTCTTATGTCGATCTTGCCATTTTCAAAAAATGTCCCAGTGTTTCGGCATATTTTCCCTTTTTGTTTGCACTGGCCTTTGGTGCACACCCAAGCCCCAAACTATTTGTTTGTTTTCGATAAACGCATAGGGGTGCGATGCGTGCGGCACATTTTTTGGCGTTGCACCATGTTGTTTTCTTCAGCGAATTTTAGACACTGGTCAATGCTTCCCAATTCGCGTACAACTTTGGGTAGGCTCCACATTTTGTACAACTTCCTCCGTGTACAAATGCCGGTCCGAAACGGGTCCGTCATCTACAAAGTCCGCCCTTGATGAAGGTCCAGGCACAGGAGACGCCATCGCGATGACTAATGAGCACGTCGAGCTGGTACCAGTTATCAAATCTTCCAAAGGCAAGCGCAGTGTCCAGTGAGCAAGCAGGTGTCGTACAGTAAAGCAGCAAAATCGGAGTCCAAAATCGTAGCAAAGTCGTTGAGATATCAAAAGAAAGCGCAGAAAAACAGGAGAAAACATTCACGTACACTCGGAAGTAACGGAATGACGCGAGTATTCCGACAGTGACATTACGCTATCTTCGATGATTGCGTTCCGTTTCAAGAACTTACATACAACGTACATGTCAAAAAAGGCTAAACGTTACCTAGAAACGTTTCGTTTTACGCATTAATGTCATTTATGTGTCACTGTCACTATCAAAATTACGGTGTTTTATTGAAACTTTAAAAAACTATTTAGATTATTTTGGCATGTCTCCAGCAGCTAAAATGTTGTAAATACGCTTTATACAAACCCCTTCAACCCACCCACAGTTTTTGTTTCACCAAATTCAGGGGTCACGATTCTAAAGCCAACCCCTGAAATCTATTCTGGGGTCTCGGAAAAGCGTGAAAATATACATCAGGCTTAGAGCTGGTTCAGCCCGGAACGCAACATGTGTCTGACATAGATATACTTTTAACGAACAATGTCACAATTATCACACGAAAACACAATTCACTAGTTTTTTTAGTCTTTATAAAGAAAATCAAGCGTTTTTTTATTATTTTTATAAAAACAACAAAGTAAATAAACAACAGGAGTACCAAGTGTTGCCCACCCACATTTTGTAAAAATGGTAGATTAAGTCCTAAAAATCGGTATAAATTGGTAGAATGTCATGGTAAAAACGGTAGATCTACCTCTCTAGTTTGCGCGATTTTAACATAATAAAAAAGGTAAAATAAAAGATTTAGGTATCAACATTAAACAAATGTTCTTTAATATTTATACATGCTTTTATAAAAAAATGTTCAAGTGTTCCGAGCTGGGTTCCCCGTTCTTGGTTATAAAGGGGTTTGCGCAACATTGTATGGAGTAGTGGCGTTGTTTTTCTTTTTGGCAGCCACAAAGGGCAATGCGCAAAATTGGCGTTTTTTTTAAGTTTCTTCAGCCACTAATGAAACAAGTATTTTTCGAAAGAAGTCTTCATAATAAACAATTTATAGTTTTACAACAACTGCCTAAAGTATATACCTACCCGCTTAGAATAGGTACGACGTGTGAACGTTGACCCACCCGGGCCAGCCGTCCGTCGGCAGTAGGTTTAGGCATCAGCTGTGTAAGCATTCGCGAGTAGGTAGGTTCCTTCGTCCTTGTATCTATTCTAAGTGGGTAGGTATGACTGGCGTTATTACTGGTATCTATTTTGTGTTGCGTTCATTCGCGCAATGGTAAATAGATGAGGAGCAATCAATATGGGTTCATATAAATAAAAATAAAATATTTTTTTCTCTCACATAATGACTAGTTATCAATTCTAAACCATCCCATTCAATATTGTGCACTAATGAACAAAGATTTGTTTATTTATGAATATTTTAGTGATTTTTTGAAAATTCTTAAAATTCAAATACCTAGTTTGGCCGCGATATATTTAAAGCAGTTGTTATTAAACTATAAATTGTTTATTTTGAAGACTTCTCTCCAATAGTACTTGTTTCATTAGTGGCTGACGTTAAAAAAAACGCCACTTTTGGGCATTGCCCTTTCCTTCATAATTATCCTACTAGCTAGAGCCAAGCCAGCTTACGAGTCCTTTGCCAATTAATAATAATAGCTTCTGACCGTTGACTCCGTTAAACTATTATTATTAACCGGCAAATCGCTCACGGTAGGAATCGAACACTTTGACTCATTGTTTAATTATAACCGAAGTGAACCCTTCAGCCCGCATTCCTGTGAGTACCCATCCACCTTTTAATATCCCACGACGTATGGTGGAATCGCCCCACCAACTGCTTAGTATATTCAAATTAAAGTTTTATTTTTTTAAGTTTAAATTCACAATACGTCAAAACTCTACGGCTACGAAAACAAAATATAATGACATGTTAAATTAGAAGATTTAACTTTAACTTTTTACAAATATAATATGGCCTCAGCGGGATTGCCGCAATGCCACAAGTGCCACGTGGGTAGATTAGAAAATAAGCTAACATTGGTGGGTTACGGAACACTGATCAGCGTCGTTATCAACGAATGCTAGACAGAGAATCAAGTAAACCAACGAAATTGTAGTTTAATTTCTATGCACATACCATTCACTGTTGACAATGTTGACAGTGACACCTTCGTTTCGTAGGATTTACCTGTGGGCCTAGCACGAAAATCTGCGTAAGTGTAACGTAATCGTATTGTCAACATTGGCAACTGTCACGCGTTGTTAGTGTTTTTTTTTATTTTTAGTGAATGCTCACGTCCACGTCTTAGGTTTCTACATTCCTCGCAGTTCTGTTACATGCATATGTTGAAGTAAAGAGTTTTTATACATGATGCTGATGAACTCTTTTCTATGTATCTCATTGCATGACATATGTAATTTGTTTATGACAGATAACGTTTTGTCACAGCTTGACTCGAAATAAATTCGTGTAGTCACAATGTTTGTAAATTGTTGTTTTATGTTAACATTCCACTTTAACAGCATAACTGAAGTTTAATGTCAACATTATTTTCAATATGACGTGGTATCAAAAAGGGTGGATTTAGGGCTTAAGGTACTCGATAGGTCAAATTAAGCTAAAATAGGAAGATCTACCTATAAGTTGGTAGATATGACAATATGACACCTTCCGATGAGGTCGGAAAAACTCGACTAAAGTAGGCTGAACAACAAAGACGGATGACATGCGAACTCTATCGCCGAGAGTTTCTAGCACAGAAAAGGATACTACGAATTCCAGTGTATCGAGCTGTCAAAATCATAGCGTTATTTTTTTTTTCTACGAAGATTCCATAGCGTGGACAAAACAATCAACAATTCTTTTGAGTCTTCTTCTTTTAATTGGATGGCTTCTGTGACAAAATTGTCACAATTCTGCTAGTGTTCGTATATGGTAGTGTCATAAACCGTGAGGAGTTTGTAGGTTTTAATCTAAGAATATGATCGGTGATCAACATTATACTGGGTTGGATACCAGGGCACTCAGGTATCCGGGGAAATGAATCAGTTGATTCATTTGCCAAAAAAGTTCTACACACAGGTTCTAATCAGCACTCTCAAATTTACTTTCATGACATTTCTACCACCTTAAAACCATTACTGATAAATACATGGAACAAAGAATGGCAAATTTCTAAAACCATCAAAGGCAAATTTTATGGCGATATACAGCCCCACATCCCTAACAAACCCTGGTTTTACAAATTTCAAAATGCAGACAAACTTACCACCTCAACTCTTTGCCGGTTGCGTTTAAACCATTCCTGCACCCCTGTTTTCGTGGCTAAACTTGGGATTAGGGATCATTCGCGTTGTGAATGTGGTCTGGACGAAGGAAATGTGGACCATATATTTTGTTGCTATCCCAAATATGACTGTTCCCTCTATGATATAATTCCTCCTGATATCCCTCGTCCCATCTCCTTCAAATGTCTCCTCTCCCTTATATGTACCCCTTTCATTGTTAAACTTTGTAAATATATTCAGAGAAATATAATTAGGTTATAAATACATGTGTAATTCCCCATAACATAACATTGTTCCTTTACTAAATTTATCTATATATTTTGTGGTTGAGTTTGTGTTTGTGTAGGTCTTGTAGTTAGAATAACTATCTTTGTTCCAGATGTTAACGCTATCTCTTCTGCTTGGATAAATAAATAAGTTATCATTCAGATCTCTTTTACCGAACAATCCTCCATTGTTTGGTGGTCTATCATACTACGTGATATTGGCGAAATTGTAGTGGCTCCCCTACAAAAGCCATAAGGAAGAGTTGAAGTTGATGATCGGTGATTAAATAAAAATAAATTCAAACAGAATTTAAAAAAAAACCCCATGATGACTATCTAAAACAAAACACAACACAAAAAGGATCATAGATTAGAGTATGTATACTAGAAAAGGATTATACCACATAGAGTAACACACATTAAGTCACAATAATTATTAAAATGTTTTTTAGTATGCATTAGCGTTATATTCTCTTTGATGAATAAGAAAAGACATTTGACAGGACTAAACTAAAATTAAGACTAGTTAGTTCGTTAAACAACAAGCGAATAGCTACCATCATACTAGTTGTCCATTTTATTGCGAATTTGGAATTAGCCTCTTGAATTGGTAGACTCCTAGTAGCCAATGAGAAACAAATTCAGGTCAGTCAAGCCATCAAGCTAAATATACATACATAGGGTGTGAACACCATTTTATCGCTTAAAGAATGAGGGCAATCAATCACCGTGGTCCAATAACACTTAGTTCAATGTATTCTTGAGTTGAGATGCTACAGTAAACAGTATTGTTTTGCTACTAGTTACGCCATCTGTGATTTTCAAGAGACAACTCTTGCGGTGAGTTTAAGACGTCTGTGAACGGTATGTTAGTCTTGTAGTTCTAGTAATAAATTATAGATGGCACTGACTATATTTTATTTTTACCCGACTATAGCAAAATAAATGGGACGGCTGTGTTTATCCACGACAACTGGTTAGTTATTATTTAATTATTATGTATTATTATTAGTTATTATTTTTTCTAGAATAAGAATACGGCGGGCGGGAAAAATCCCCAGCAATTCATGTGAAATTTACTTAGAATGTTTCAGTAATGCATCCACATTACTTGAACTGAATTACTTGACCCTAATTGTTTGGATGGAAATATAACTTGATGCAACTCTTAATACCTATTTACATAAAAATAAAGAATATTGCATAAAACTTATAACATAAATAACTTGACGAATGGCAAATGTACAGAAGTAGGTACGAGAGAAATTACAAAGAAAAAAACTTTGTCAACAATTCTGGCTTTTTTTGTTTAAAATTAGTACAATAATACTAACTTAAGCAGAGGGTTAAATCCACTCACCTTTCCTCGAACCAGGTACAGGTCCTGGACCAATGTATGCGGGTTCTTCGCAGGGCGGCAGAGCCTATGAAACTATGTTGGAGGTTATTTTCTATGATATTAATTTCCCTACCCTCGTCTATATATTGCAACTCTGGTCAGCATCAGTTCCAGGAACTGTTGCTGACCAGAGTTGCAATATGATTATATGCTTTTATTTTTATTATATAGTTTTTGTTATGATTGTTTTTGTACATACTATTTTTATTTGTGTTATCTATTTTTATTAAAATATATATTATTTACCCTATTTTATTTTGAATATATTATATATTATTGCGAGACGCGTCCATGTCATCTGTGGCCTGCGCCGCAAATAGCGCCGCATTTCAAGCAAACGCGTGTAAAATCACTTCTCCGTAAACGCTCTCATCAACGCCATACGTTTCAGTTTTGAATCTCGACTTGAGTGAAGATTCAACATGCCATAAAAAGTTTAGTAATCAAGCCTAGATTCACTTCTGAGCGTACTTCTGGCACACCGCTCTAAGTATGTATACCAGTCATCAGGTACCATAGTATAGACTCTGGCTAGTTTGGAAACTGAACACCTTGCGGAGTTATCCATATTATTATTATTTATATACATTTACTAAAGTTTCTCCCCAATGTGTGTTCTAATATGCTTCTTCAACCGTCCTGCTGTTGCAAATTCATAATCACACATGTTGCATTTATGTGGTTTCTCTCCAGTGTGTGTTCTAATATGTATCTTCAACTGTCCTCCTGTTGCAGATTCATAATCACACATGTTGCATTTATGTGGTTTCTCTCCAGTGTGTGTTCTAATATGTATCTTCAACTGTCCTGCTGTTGCAAATTCATAATCACACATGTTGCATTTATGTGGTTTCTCTCCAGTGTGTGTTCTAATATGTATCTTCAACTGTCCTCCTGTTGCAGATTCATAATCACACATGTTGCATTTATATGGTTTCTCTCCAGTGTGCGTTCTAATATGACTTCTTAAGTGACTTGCTCTTGCCGATTCATGATCACACATGTTGCATTTGAATGGTTTCTCTCCAGTGTGCATTCTAATATGACTGCTTAAGGTATCTGCTCTTGCCGATTCATAATCACACATGTTACATTTGAATGGTTTCTCTCCAGTGTGTGTTCTAACATGCATTCGTAAGAGACTTGCTGTTGCAGATTCATACTTACACATGTTGCATTTGAATGGTTTCTCTCCAGTGTGTGTTGTAATATGATTTCGTAATTGACCTGCTGTTGCAGATTTATAATCACACATGTTGCATTTGAATGGTTTCTCTCCAGTGTGCGTTATAATATGCTTTCGTAATTGACCTGCTTCTGCAGATTTATAATCACACATGTTGCATTTGAATGGTTTCTCTCCAGTGTGCGTTCTAATATGACTTCTTAAGGTATCTGCTCTTGCCGATTCATAATCACATATGTTGCATTTGAATGGTTTCTCTCCAGTGTGTATTCTAATATGTTTTTGTAAGTCACCTGCTGTTGCAGATTCATACTCACACATGTTGCATTTATGTGGTTTCACTCCAGTGTGTGTTGTAATATGATTTCGTAATTTATCTGCTCTTGCCGATTCATAATCACACATGTTGCATTTATGTGGTTTCTCTCCAGTGTGTGTTCTAAGATGCATTCGTAAGTTACCTGCTTCTGCAGATTTATAATCACACATGTTGCATTTATGTGGTTTCTCTCCAGTGTGTGTGCTAATATGCGTTTTCAAGCGTCTGGTGGTAGAACATTTATAATGACACATATTACATTTATATGGTTTCTTACCACTGTATCTCAGGTTATGTTTTACTAGTTTTCTTTTTGTCGCAGATTCACAATCAGCCATCGTATAGCTTCGTACGTACGAATACCTGTAGCAAATAATTTACGTATTATGTATAAATGTGTAGGTACATTACATATAACGAAAAAAATCAGAAGAATAAAAAGAACTAAGTATTCTAAGGCCCACTTGCACGTTCCAGAGTTAGCTTCAATAACTCAGAGTCAACTGCTAAAACGAGGTTTTATAATTAATTTATCTTGTACCATTAAAGGTTAGGAGTAAATCTAAGGTTATTTATTGATATTTAACCCAGCAATGTGGGTGGGTTAAGTCTTTAGGTTAGTGATGTTTTGTGTCAAAAGAAATTGAGGTTACATTCTGATGTATAATGTTCTCTTTGGACGAAATGACACGAGACAATACGTACTAACAATCAAAGACCTTACACTTACTAATGCTTTACCTCGACTTTGCTGCGACATACATGTCACGGCAATGTCGAATAGATTTTAGATATTTTTTGTGTTTTATTTAATTTTTAGTTTATGTTTTGTGTGTAGGTATGTGTAAATCTTAGTTTATATGGGTCTTTGTTACTCGACAATTCCTTTTTTTTAATTAAAATTTATTACCTGTAAGTTGTTTCAAAATGGACGATAAACATTGCATGTACATAACAATGTCAGATTAGGGTATTTGGATAATTTTTAGTGTAATCTTTCGGTGACCAGGTTTAAGTTTTTGGTACTTTTTGTCTATACTAATACTATATAACTACTATATAACTAATAGATTTATGAATGAAACTTAACTCGAATGAGTCTTGCTGATTCGGACAGATTAATAATTATGCTCATACTCGAAATTCCTCTTTAAAAACAGGTACTCAAATATGTGTACCCATATTGTATCAAAATCTGTAGGTAAATAGCGGCGCAGCAAAATTCCTCCTTTTTCGGAAAAGTAGGTACCCCCATTCAAAAATCGCAGACGACAAAAAAATGATATTGAATAGTAGAACATGCATACCAAGCTTCGTCAAGATCTTTCACCATTAGAATCTGAAGTATGAATTATGAATCTGAAGTACCCTGTTGATTATATGCTATATATTTTGATTCGTTATCATAATCCGCCACACTAACAAATAATTCAATTTATAATAAATTTAAAACTTGGTTTTTGGACAGTTGCAAGCCGTTATTTACGAAATGTAAAGGTGCAAGTTGGTAGCCGGCTACACGTAGCAGCAGCAGACGACGTGTCGTTGCTTCATGTCGCTGCACTCATGATGTCGAACCCGACTGCAGACGGCAACTGCAGATGGCATCAACCATTTGAAAAGCGATACGAAAGGTTTAATTTAAAAGCTTTTAAGTTGTTTTATTAGGTAGATTGGTACTCGCGAGCGGTCTACTACTACTGATACTAACTACTGATCTGCGGTCGGGCGACAGTCTGATCTGCCGCTCGATGACGCGTCGCTAGCTTCGTGTCACTAACTACGAATGGTATTTCATGTATATCATGTATATGAAATACGTAGAAACCAGTAATCTAGCTGCGACACGTCGTTTGCTGCGGCTTCATGTAGCCGGCTTCCAACTTGCACCTTAATCTTACCACTTCCTTGTATGTACATTAAAGACACATGCGTTTTAATTCTCTTACTATGGGCCTCATAAGCAAGCTCAAAGTCGCACAACGAGGTATGGAGAGGGCTATGCTCGAGGTTTCGCTATGTGATCGAATCAGAAATGAGGAGATACGTAGACGGACTAAAGTCACCGACATAGCTCAGAAGATAAGCCAGTTGAAGTGGCAGTGGGCAGGCCACATAGCACGCAGAACATATGGGGCCAGAAGGTTCTGGAGTGGAGACCACGGAACGGCAAGCGCAGCTTAGATCGTCCACCGACAAAGTGGACATACGACCTGATAAAGGTCGCAGGACGACGTTGGATGCAGGTCGCTTCCAACCAATCCTTTTGGAAATTAGTGGGCAGGCCTATGTTCAGCAGTGGATGTGCTACGGCTGACATGGTGATGCATTTTCAATAGAGCTCATCCCAATTTTTTCACAAAACGTAAAGAGATTAACTCCAGTAAGCATAAATGTTAGTAAGTTGATGACTGAAGCTGACAAAAGTGACATAGAGCCGCTTTTTTGTAAAATTTCAATTAACATTTGTTAGCAACTGAGACACATAATAAGGTTAAATAATAAATGAGTGAATCAGCTAGTAACATAATATATATGTCTAGAGTTTTTCCAGGGAAGTACTACCACCACTCTTATATGTCTACTGCAAAGCAGTAATGTACACAATACTGTGTTCTGGTTTGAAAGGTATGGGTGCCGGTGAAATTACCGGTACATGAAACTTAACAACTTAATGTCTCTGGGTTATGGGCGTCCACTTGTAACAGAATGTATCTGTTCTAGGCAGAGTTTACCATTTAACACCAGGTGGGCACATGCTTGTACCGTCTCCTAATGAAATAAAAAAGCTCTCAAAACCTTAAGTCTAAAAGTAAAAAGATCACCCAAACATGTTACTAATATGGACTATACCTGATGAAGAAATGAATAGAATTATTACCATACATTGGCTTAAAGCCATTTCCTTTACAAATAACTATTAGACTTTGAACTGGTATAGTTACATATAGTATGATACAATGAAACCTCGCAGACTGGCTGTTTCAGTAACTGAAAATAATTTTATTCTAATTCACATTCAAGAAATAAAAAATTCTATACCTCACATTTTGGACACATCAGATGTGTTGGGCGCAAGCAATCCAAGCAACAACCATACGACTATAATGCACACTATTATTCGTTATGTGATTACGGCGCACGGGCACATTATATGTTGTATAGGTACATATCTTTTAGATATAAGCAACTAGCCAGCTTAAGATGAGCCGTAGATTCAAAGGTTCCTATACATTCCAGGTTTCAAGTTATTTGGACCCCATACTGAGGGCTGACTTCAAATTATTTATGAGACAATTTTCAAAATACCTGCTTGCTAACAAAATAATTTAATTTTTTACATTATTATTAGTGTTTACAACTGATGTTGCCTGCAACTAACTGTACTCCACTTCACTTTCAAATGTTCTGGTAGTGTTTATCTAAACGGTTTTTAAACTGGTTTGTATTTAGTGCTGATACCACATGTTCCGGTAACTTATTCCATGATGTCACGACTCTGTTTGTTAAAAAGTGTTTGTGTGGGTTATTATGTGAGAAACGTGTATTCGGCTTGCAAAAATGTCCTGCAAGTTTGTGTTGCGGGGTTGAAGACGAACATGTCCTCGAAGTTCCGAACGTCATAGTGCCCATTGTGAATCTTGAACGTCTCGATCAAGTCTCCACGTTCGCGCCATTTAAGTAATGAGGTCAAATTTAGAATTTAAAGCCTTTGTTTGTATGGTCTGTTCTTCAGTTGCCTTGGTATTTTGGTGAAGCTTCGCTGCACTTTTTCAAGAAGATCTAAATCCTTGGCAAAATAGGGACTCCATATTTGGAACGCATATTCCAGGATGGGCCGGACATATTATATTTTGTGGATTTTAGCATCAATCCTGGTGTCAAAAAACCAAAGGCTTTCCTTACCAGGTAGAACAAGCTCTTTGCTTTTTAGGCTGTTGTCGTAATGTGTGTTTCCCACTTAAGGTCTTCTGTTCTGTAACTCCTAGGCCAAGCGAGGATTATGGTTGCCAATGTGCAAGATTTATGAGCCATTCTTTAGACCAGTTAGCTATCTTGTCTAGATCTTCTTGAAGACGATTGTACTCGTAATTGACAAGTGGGTTTGCAAAAAGTTTGGTGTCATCGGCGAAGACACTGACCTTACTCTCTAGTTGAGGTGGTAAGTCAAATGTGTATATAATATACCGGACTGGCCTAAAACCGAGCCTTGAGGCACGCCGCTGAGGATATGTCTCTCTTCCGACAACGACTCCCCTACTCTTACATGGAAGGTTCGTTGGTGCAAAAACGCATTCAATCCATGAATGTAATCGAACTACATGTTAATAAATTAGAAATCAGTACATATTTTGACTCTCATCCTCTCTCCTAAAGGAACCAACAGAATTTTGGGATAAAAGTATTCTCATTTCGAAATACCAATAACCAAATCTGACTTACAACATAACACAAACCCCAGCTTAATCTGTTTGCATCAGGTTTACGCTATAACAAAAGAATTATGAATGAACTGGGAGCTCGCTGATTTGGATAGGTTAAGATGAGCCGTACATTCAATGGTTCCTGTATCTTCAGAGTTACATATTATTATGTATTTGGACCTCAATAGGTAAAGTTAGTAGTAAATAAAGTAAAAAAAACATTAGTAGTAAATAAAGTTAGTAGTAGTAAAGGTTTTCATGATTATGTAAGAAATTACTCAAAAGTTTTTAAGTCAGTATGCAAACGCGCAAAAGCTTTGTTTACAAGGGATAAAATTCGAAAATCTAATGACAAAATTAAAACAGTTTGGAAAACTATTAATACAGAGACCGGCAAAAGTAAATCATTTAATTCAGAATATGTGCTAGAAATAGATAACCAAAAAGTTTCAGACCCAAGTCATGTTGCGAATTCATTTGAAAATTTATTTTCCAACATACCACTAGAAGCCACCAAATCTCTTGATTCTTGCCCTTGTGTTGCAGTGGCCTTTCTGAAAGACAATTTCCCACTCCAAATTCCTGAGTTTAGGTTCCGACATATATCTACTTTTGAAATAATAAAAACATTTAAAAGTTTAAACGTTAAAGCAACAGAGGATTTATGGGGATTATCCGTAAAAATGCTAGAGTCAATAATAGAAGTTATAGCGCCACATTTGATGAACATATTTAATTTATGTATTGATAGAGGTACATTTCCTGACCTAATGAAAATGAGTAAAATCACCCCTATTTTCAAATCAGGTAGTAAGGCCGACCCCTCAAATTATAGACCGGTCTCTGTGCTTCCGGCTTTGAGCAAAATATTAGAAAAGATAATGCTTCAACAACTCTTGTCTCATTTTAATGAACATAGGATTTTACACGAAAATCAGTTCGGTTTCACGAAAAGCAGATCAACAACAGATGCAGGAGTCCAGTTAGTCAAGCATGTGCTGGAGGCTTGGGAGAGCTCACAGGATGCCATTGGCGTTTTTTGTGATCTCTCCAAAGCTTTCGACTGTGTAGAGCACCGCACTCTAATTTATAAGCTACACCACTATGGAATTCGTGGAGCTGCTCTGAATCTTGTAGAATCATACTTATCTGATAGGCAGCAAAAAGTTGGCATTAATGGCGTGACATCTTCTGGATCTTTGGTCAGAATGGGGGTTCCACAGGGGTCGATCTTGGGTCCGTTCTTATTCTTAGCATATATCAATGACTTACCACATATGGTTGAGGGCCTTGCTGACAAAGTTCTTTTTGCGGATGATACTTCTCTGATTTTTAAAGTAGATAGGAAAGATAGAGAACTAGTTCAAGTCAATAACGCGTTAACTATTGTTTCAAATTGGTTCGCCGCAAACAACCTGCTTCTCAACGCAAAGAAAACGAAATGTTTAAAATTTTCCATGCCTAATGTAAGACATATAGAGCCAAACGTATTACTCGACGGAAATAAATTGAAAATTGACAAGGCAATAGTCTTTCTAGGTATTAGCATAGACTCTAAATTACAATGGGGTCCTCATATTGATGCACTATCTGGAAGACTGAGCTCAGCTGCATATGCGGTTCATAAAATTAGGCAATTGACAGATATAGCTACTGCTCGACTGGTCTACTTTGCTTACTTCCACAGCATAATGTCATATGGTATCCTGCTGTGGGGGTCAGCGGCGGACATAGAGACAGTTTTTATATTGCAAAAGCGGGCAGTTCGAGCCATCTACGAAATGGGTCCCCGCGAATCCTTAAGACAAATGTTCAAAGAAATTAATATATTAACTCTTCCATCTTTGTATATCCTAGAAAATATAATGTACGTTCGTAAAAATATAAAGAAGTTTAGAATAAATAGTGATATGCATAATATTAATACTAGAAATAAGGATAGGATAGCTGTATCTAAATTTAGACTCACGAAAACTAAAAATAAGTCCTTCTTAGGCAATTGTGTACGTTTCTATAATAAAATCCCGAAAGACATTACTGAGCTCACTGAAGGTAAATTCAAGTTACGTGTCAAAAATATACTAATGAAAAAAGCCTATTATAAATTGAGTCACTACTTAGAAGACAAAGATGCCTGGAAGCTTTCCACTTCTGCCTAATAGCCAACTATTGAATAAATTTGTTATTTTAATACTACTCATATGTAACCTCAATGTACAAAGACTTGAAAAAATAATGGCCCACGAGTTTCTTGCTGCTTCTTCTCGGCGGTGGTTCTTTTCCGAAGACAGCGGTAGAATCATTAAAAAATTTTGACGTTCATAAGAGTGTCTATGATGCATAAACTGAATAAATAATTTTTGAATTTTGAATAAATGAATTTCAGGATAGTCAAGTATATCTTGTAGTATAGATCTGTTCTTTGAATTTATTCAATAGTTTTGATGCGCGCTTTAGAAACAGACAGAGGAAAATTTATAAAATTACTGTTTTGGCATCAGTGTCGAAGAAAGAGTGCCCTCAAAAAAAAAATATTAGTCATCAACATGCTGTAACAATTATGTTATGGTGTGGTTACTAAGTCGGCATCTTTGACTGTGCAGAATGTTTACATTGATTATAATGTTGTGTTCGGACCATTGGCCTTTAGTGGTACAATGTAAACTAGATGTAATAATTCCTAAAATATTATGCACTGATGTAAACCGCATTAAATGTAAAGCAAAATGGGGTGAGAGGAGCCCGGCTCAAATTGTACTTTATAGTAAGCTATGCTACGAAAAGTTAAGACTTATAGATTTTTCCTCTCAATTACGTTCTTGTTGTGACAATTATTGTGCTGAGTCTGATCACCAACATATTATTGATAATATGTACCAAAATATTATTGACGCTTTGTCTAGCGCCGCCATTAATAGCAATAATGTTTTGGCAACTCAGAAAAGAAAGAAGAGACCTGTTGTAGGTTGGAACAAGCACATCCGTGAGGCTCACAGGCAGGCCAGGTGCAAGTTTCAATTGTGGGTATCGTGCGGGAAACCGAGGCAGGGTCGTGCGTGGGACGAGATGCATGAAACTCGAAAGGTGTTTAAGGCTCGCTTGAGGTGGTGCCTCAATAACACGGAGAAAATTAAAATGGACATTCTTGCTTCACAACATGCTAAGCGTGATTTCAGTAGCTTCTGGAAGAGCACAAATAAATTAAGTTATAAGCCAGGCCTGCCTGTCTGTGTCAGCGGACTCAGTGACCCGACACATATTGCTAACATGTTTAAAGAGTATTTTGCCGTGACATCACCGTTGGGGCCATCACATTCGTTCAATGTAAGTGGATCTTGCGGGCAGGAGATTAACACACGTTTTAAGGCGAAGGACGTAATGAAAGCCATAACATCGATGTCGCGAGGAAAGTCTCCTGGCCATGACAGCCTCAGCGTTGAACATCTGAAGTATGCTGGTGTTCACTTGCACCGAGTCCTTGCAATGTTCTATATGTTATGTATCGGGCATTCATACTTACCAGAGGAAATGATGAAGACTGTGGTGGTACCAATTATAAAGAATAAGACCGGGGATTTAAGTGACCATACTGGTTACAGGCCTATTTCTTTGGCCACTGTCTTGGCAAAAGTGCTTGACAGTTTGCTTAACACTCAACTAACAGCAACTCGATAAATTCCTAAGCATTCACAATAACCATTTCAGTTTTAAATCTGGTCAGTCAACGGAATCGGCTATCTTGTGTTTGAAGCAGACTGTCAAGTACTACATGGACCGAAGTACTCCTGTGTATGCAGTATTCCTTGACCTTTCGAAGGCGTTTGACCTGGTTTGTTATGACATCCTGTAGCAAAAATTAACAGACATCTCCATTCCTGTTGAACTAGTACAAATGTTTAAGTACTGGTAATTAAACCAGGTCAACGTCATTCAATGGTCGGAGGCACTGTCGGAGCCGTACAAGTTGGAGTGTGGGGTGAGGCAGGGGGGTTGACGTCTCCGAAACTCTTAAACTTGTACGTCAGCGGCTTCATAGAGAAACTCAGCGGAACTCATGTCGGCTGCCATATTGATGACGTCTGCGTCAACAATATCAGCTATGCGGACAACATGGTTCTGCTGAGTGCTTCGGCCTGTGGCTTGAGGGAGTTGTTGGCGGTATGTAAAGACTATGTGCGCGCTCATGGCTTGGTTTATAATGGGAAGAAGACAGAATACATGGTCTTTCGAGCCAGGGGAGGCAAGTGTCCGGATACCGTACCATCTATTGAACTGAATGGTACCGCTATTACCAGGGTTGCACAGTTTAAATATGTCAGGCATATTGTAACCGCTGGCTTAGAAGATGATGAAGATATTGAGAGGGAGAGGAGGGCGTTGTCTGTTAGGGCCAATATGATAGCCCGCAGGTTTGGTCGGTGTTCAAGGGATGTCAAAATAACTCTTTTTAAGGCATTTTGTACGTCCTTTTACACTTGCGCCTTGTGGGTATGACACCCATACGCAAAAACAGTACAGCACTCTCCGTGTGCAATATAATAATGCTTTTAGGGTGGTGATGGGGTTGCCTCAGAAATGCAGCGCATCAGAGATGTTTGCAGATTGGGGCATTGATTGCTTTTACGCCACCATGCGCTAGCGATGCACACCCCTGGTCCCGGCCAGCCCCAGCAGCATCTTAAAAGTATTCTCCAACAGATTTGACTGCCAATACATGAATCATTGTCACAGGATTCATGTTCTGGCTAATTGTTTGTATGCTAAAATGTTTTAATAGTAGTAAATTGTGTTCAGTAATTTTTGTAATAATATGATAATTTAATAATAATTATGAATGTGTTATAATTGTGAAATGACAAATGATAATAATTATTAATTGAATTGTGAATGAATGCATATGACTTGGAAAATTAGTCAAAATAAATGGATCTGATTTGATTTGATTATTATATCCTAGAGTTCTAATATGTGAGTATTCAGGCCATTGACAGTAACTTCAACACAAGCATAATGTGCCCTCCACAGAAAAGAAGTGCTCAGTTGATTATGCCACTACCAGTCACCCATGTAAGTCATGACCGCACCAAGAATAGCTGAACATTGATAATAAGTATAGAATTTTATGATATATGGTTGCACGGCCCTTAATACAACTTTTGTATACCCAATACAACTTTAGTACAATTTTTATTTTACTAGCTTCCATATTTGTTTCTGACATGGCTATTAACCTTTTCCTTGAGTAAAGTAAGTCAATTAAGTTAGTTTGTGATGCATTCAACTTTTACAGAACATGAGATGCATAAACAAAATAGTGTCAAATGAATGGATCACCTAAAAGTTAAATGCATAGTTTCGTTCGTAGTGCATAGTTTAGATAATGTCTAATGATGGGACTAACTACAGCAGGTATTAATCTGAATAAATTTTTAGTATTTATGTTGAAGCTTTATTTGGCACGAAAATCATTGTCGTCTTGAACTTTGCTTATTAGGTATATCTGAAAATAGACAACACTCAGATTATATAACTAAAGGTTTTTGTTTTAAAATCTGAGAGACAACACAATACATTCTTACACAGAACGGCATTTGTACATGATAACCAATTCACACATAATAATGTTAACCACTTTAATGGTAGAGCAGAGTAGAGCTTAATTTCCACTTACGTTATTGTAGAAGTTATTAAACTGTAACTGTAAGAAATAATTTTTAATTATGGACAATACCTCAGACTATGAGACTACAATTGACACAGACTAACAGATGCAAGGAATCAAGGAATATTTAACTCTCTACCGAGAGAAGAAGTGTAGGTAACTGCAATACAGACATAACATAATGCGAATTACACCGATACCATTAGCGCAACAGAATCCGCACGGAATGCTAAGGAACTAACTTTAGCGCGAATTTTAAATACCTATCCACCCCTTGCTTTTCTATTTTCATTTATTTTTTTACCTATCAATTCAGTCTGCGGATGGCACAATGTTAAAACATAATTTCGCCTCATGATGTAGGCAGAACCTTATTAGGTGAGTAAGTATGTTATAGAAATAAAACAATTTTTAAGAACATTTATGTACTTATTTCATAAATTTATTAAAGTTTAACTAAGTAATGGACAAAAGTTTAAAAATATCAAATGTAATAAATTATTTGTTGGCAAAGTGTCCCGAATGCTGGCTGCATTTCCACGTTGAATAGCTATGCAAATTTTCTTTGCAAAATATGAGCCAGCATTCTGTTCACCTGACGCTTTAACCAAACGTTTGGCCAAGCCCTGAAAATTTTGTACGCGCCACTTAGTGAAACTTTCTACCCCAAACGGCACAAATGTGTAACCTCCACCTAGATTGACATATTTGCATCGTTTAAAGGTTTCGGCATTTTCACTGCCACACCAGCCTGAGCGTAAGTTTCTGGACTGACTTTGTTCTTTCTTGTCTGTCTGGACTGTCAGCATTTAATGTATCAAACAGCTGGACGAATTTGCTCAAAAGTGTAGCTGTGGCGAAGACTTCTAAAGGAAGTTCATCTGAAATTAAACAAAACAATAGAAATTTAAGTACCTGCTACATATCAATTTGAATAAGCTAATATAGGGCTTTTATTTGAATTAAAGGTATTTTTATATATTTCTACATGAAACCAACGGATTAGTCTGTAGAAACAATTGTATTATTTATAAAATATTCATAGATTTGATTTTTTATTGTTTTATTTTAAACACATATCTACTACTATTGCTTTACTAAAACGTAATTTAGGCAGGACAGTGACTTAATGATAGATGTGTGTACGTGACTAAGTCTTTACTCACGACTATGTCAATAAAAATAATGCATCATTGAAACTATAAATATTTACATATACATATTAACTTGTGAAATGGCAAATGTTCAACACGTACGACTACACTTATAAAGGAAAAATAAATGTGCAATATCTGTTACAAATAAGTATGAAAGCTATATTTATGCTTCTGTGCCTCCACCATAGAGTTTTAAAATCTCAAACCCTTATTAGAATATTCTGTCGTTCTTTCGTTCTTTCACTTCACTTACATCGTGTTTCTTTGAGAGCCAAAATCGATCGCGTCGTTCGCATAGCCGCCCAACCGTTACCTTTCAAACTCGCAATTATCATAAATGAGCTTGGTACATCATCGATTACGTCATAGCTCACGCTCGCGCCACGACTACAACACTCGGGGATGGAAGGTTTTGGACTTGCGGTCGTTGTGAGCTGTTACTGCCAAAATATCAAATAGGTTTATGATTCATTCGATTTAATTGAGAGAAAATATGACGCGCTTTTTGCGACTTTGTGAGTGTTCTATTTGGGTTGGGCATTATGGATATTCATCCTAAAGGAAACACAAAACCGGGGCACGATAGTCGTATGTATTGGCGGTGTTTACTGGAATGCACCATTAGGGTCGATTTCGGCACTCTTATTCTCATCAACTTCAACTCATCATTGTACTCAAAATCAAAATGGCGGATTTCGCTTTTTTTTCGCAACCACTACAGAAATACCGATTGTTTCAAAACGGTTCATTACTTATACGTGATATAAAAAGAGATAAACAGAATAAACTATGTTTTACATTATTATCCTGCACTATTTGTATGTTTTATAAGATAACATATTGAATTTCTAGCACTAAGTTATAAACCGTTACGTTTCATATTTGAATATAATGTCTGAGAATAAACGAAATTCTTCATAAAAGATATTGAAATTGTAAAAGTTCATATTTTATAATGATAAAAATAACAATTAGCTAACCTCCTCATTACTTTTCCACTTCCATTATTTTTTATTCAATTTATGTCAAACAATTATCTTCGCACACTGACAAGCTGCACGTACTTAGTTACTCTATAGGCCGACTTGGAACACAATTTTTTTTTTTCATGGTCCGGTTTGTGATTTTGGATTTTATAGGAAGAACATATATCTAGCTCTCTTCGTCTCATACATTTTACCGATCGAAAAAGCAAGACAACGACAATATAATGCAAAAACGAACCACAAGTCCTCGAGAACAGATCTGTTCACCTTATGAGCTTACTAGTTGGACAGTATTGTTGACCTTACATCTTGTTCAACCATTTTGTGTTGGTACGATAGTAAGTATGATTATTTTAAGCTTATTACAAGACGCTCCTGATTTATGAACTAACCTAACCTAACCTAACTAAGCTATTAGTTATTCAATATAAGCAAGATAAAGCATATATGAGCATAAAAATATATATGATTAACATACCGTTCAACATTCGTTTTACCAGGCTTAGGGAAACGGTGAAATGAGACCACACCAGCTTGAACAGGAGTTGCTCCACATTTTGCACATTTTCTGTACATGTCCGTAGACATACTTAGATTTTATAAGTTTTTAAACTATCACGATCACTTTTGCAAAAGACAACATTAGAAAAGGGATATTTACCGTGTAATCCATTTTATTTGAGTTCTTGATTTATATTTCCGACAACATGGATTACACGGTAAATATCCCGTTTCTAATGTTACTAATACTTGGACAGTTCTGCGGAAGCTTAAATTAAAGGAGGGTCACTACAATATCCACGAAAATATGAAATATCAGCAATTTGAAACTAATTTATAACGGAAACAGTGTTGTCAACCCACATTTTGGAAAATTGGTAGATTAAGTCCTAAAAATCGGTAGAAGTTGGTAGAATGTCATGGGAAAAACGGTAGATCTACCTCTCAAGTTTTATTTATAATTAATATAATTATATATATATAATATGAGATATATATGATATATATACATGCTTTAATAAAATGTTCAAGTGTTCCGAGCTGGGTTCTCCGTTCTTGGTTTTACATTTCCTGCAAAATTATCCTACTAGCTAGAGCTGAGCTAATCTAAGAGTCTTTTGCCGGTTACTAATAATACGAGTAGCTACTGACCGTTGACACCGTTAAACTATTATTATTAACCGGCAAAACTCATGTTAGAGATCGAACACTTTGACTCCGTGTTTCGTCTCCGCCATTATCATGTAATTCGCCTCTATTTAGTTATTACTGTTTAGTATATTCAAATTAAAGTTCTAAAATATATATTTTTATTGAAAGTCACAACACAACAAAACAAAATAAAATCACACGTTAAAGTAGTAGATTCAACTTTAACATTTTCAAATAAATTACCTCTGTGGGATTGCCGCAATGCCGCCAGAACCACGTATATAGATTAGAAAATAAGCTAAGATTGGTCGGTTATGGAACAATGATCAGCATCATTATCAACGAATGACATACACAGAATCAAGTAAACCAACGAAATTGTAGTCAAAGTTCCATGCACATACCATGAGCAGTTGACAATGTTGACAGTGACACCTTCGTTTCGTGAGATTTACCTGTGGGTCTAGCACGAAAATCTGCATAAGTGTAACATAATTGTACTGTCAACATTATCAACTATCACGCGCTGTTAATGTTCTTTATATTTAGTGAATGCTCAAGTCCACGTCTTTGGTTTTTACTTTGCTCGCATCCTGCGCAGAAAGTAGAAACCAAAGACGTGGACGTTACTGGTTCTGTTACACGCATAACTAAGTTTCATGTCAAAATTATTTTCAATAAGACGTGGTATCGAACATAGGTAGATTTAGGGCTTCGGGTGGTAGATAGGTAGACTCAAGCTAAAATTGGTAGATCTACCTATAAGTCGGTAGATATGACAACACTGAACGTAAATGTTCAAATTGAATTTGATCAATTTGCTGACATACAATTCGAGTGTTGCAAGATGAATAAAAAAAATGGAGCAATTTTAATAATATTGTTTTTAACAAAAATGTTAGCATTTTTTATGTATTTTGTACAACAAAAAAAAGGTAAAAGAATAAAACATATTATGAAACGATTGGTGGCAGTAAAATATGTATTTTATTAAAAATAGTACGGAATATTTTTTTATGGAACGAATTTGCTTCCCTATAAATGTTTATATTTTATAGCTGTAGCAGTACATACAATTCCGCTGCACACATCTAAATTTTGCTCATTTTGCTCGTGTGTGCAATGGTAAAATCTCGTAGATACAGGATACCTCCCCTTGCAAGGAATATTTTACTCTCTACCGACAGCAGATGCTACTAGCACAGACTATAAGATACTACGTATCAGACGGACATCTGCAGTACATTCTTTGCTAGACACGAGTTCTGCGCTCTGATTGGCTACAGCAAAATGATGTATGACAGTTGATTTTACTATTTTGCAATGGATGTTCTACTTACGTACGTACCTATGTAGGTTGATCGTTAGTAGGTTGGTAGGTACATAACAGTAACCTGACCTCTGTATACCTACTTTTAATTTTTATTGAAAACTCTATGGGTGTATCTATTTAACAAATTAAACCTATTATTTTATAGATCTATCATTTATTTATATTTTTTTTTGTTTTACTCTGTACTCATAAGTTTTGTACATTTTACATATTTGAGTCTTGCCTCCTTTTATTGTATTTATTGTTTATATCCGAGCGTATCAATGGCGCCTGCTGATGTCTAGGATGCATCAAGAGGATCTTGAATAAGTTGTTACCATAATCATGTCAGCATGTAGACACCTATTAAATAATTATTATCATCATGTATTTTCATGGCAATTAATTTTTAGGTGACGATATACCTATCCATCAAAATATTTGTGACACACTTGAATTGAAGGGTACTCTTCTTATTCTCACTTTTATATTGTAATGCTTCACAATGTATGTCGAGCAATTTTAGGACTCTTATTTTTGGGAAACGTGTGTAGAATGGCGTAGTCGCGAACTTGTACAACCCTTGCACACAGCACTTGTAACTCTTTCACATGAATTAGGTTTCTTTTAAAGTATCATTGAAACAAATACGCAGTGCAGATAATTAGCTAATATTTAACATTTATTGAATACTATGGCTGGCCTGACAGTCTTTGCTGACAGTGAGTGACTTATCAAATCCTAGTATTTAAGTAAGTAATATTAGTCTATGGAGAAGTGCAAATTTCAATTGCAAACAAAGAGGATTTAATTACATTCTAAGAACGGCAAAACAGAGGAGAGGCAAAGGGGTGAGTGGGGGAAGGCAAATGTCATATATCATTTTGCTATGACGTTTCTCGTGTCTAGGTTTTTTACTAGATAGATTAATACCCGTGCTAGTAGCCACGGGTATTAATCTATCTAGTAAAAAAACACCCCTTTCCCTCTCCTCTGTTTTGCCGTCCTTGGAATGTTATTAAATGCTCTTTGTTTGCAATTGCAATTTGCATTTCTCCATATACTAATATTACAGCAAAAAGCAATGTCAGCAAAGACTGTCAGGCCAGCCGTAAAGTTCATTAAATGTTTATTATTTGCTAATTATCTGCACTGCGTATTTGTTTCAAGTATATTTTAAAAGAAACTAATTCATATGAAAGAGTTATGTATTTAAAGTGCTGTGTGCTGGGTTGTACAAGTTCGCGACATGACGCCCTTCTTTCTACACACGTTTCCCAAAAATAAGAGTCCAGAAATGGCTCGACATACATTGTGAAGCATTACAATATATAAGTGCGAATAAGCCGAGTACCTTTCAATTCAAACGTGTCACAAACATTTTGAGGTATATTTCGTCACCTAAAAATTACAACATTTTCAAGATTGTTTTATTCTTTCCACCGGAAATTGTCAGTGGAATTCCACTCACTTCTCCTGGAACCTATGATAAGTTAAATAGGTATTGTATTTTTTATTTTAGCTTTGTTGTGTGTTAAAATCTTTGTGATTGGGTAATAATTATACATTTAGTGTTTTGCAGAGAAAGTGAACCCTCTTGTTAGCCATTAAATTGCCATGAAAATGCATGAAGATAATTATTATTAATAAGTGTCTGTATGCTGACATGATTATGGTAACAACTTAGTCAAGATCCTCTTGATGCATCCTATACATCAGCAGGCGCCATTTATACGCTCGGATCCAAACAATAAATACAATAAAAGAAGACAAGAATCCAAAATGTAGAAAACTTTTCAATACCTACAGAGTAAAACTAAAAAGAATAAAATATAAATAAATTATAGATCTATAAAATAATATGTTTCATTTGTAACATAGATACACCCGTAGGGAGTCTTCAATAATAATAAAATTAAAAGTACGTATACAAAGGTCAATTTACTGTAATGAACCTATCAACCTACTTACGATCAACCTACATAGGTACGTACGTTAAGTAGTTCTAGTTACGTACGTACCTATATAGCTTGTTTCCTTCTTTTTGCAAAATTTAAAAAATCGACTGTCATCATTTTGCTGTAGCCAATCAGAGCGCAGAACTCGTGTCTAGCAAAGAATGTACTTCAGATGTCCGTCTGAGACGTAGTATCTTGTAGTCTGTGGCTACTAGATGCTAACGCATAAAATAATCAGACTATAACTGGTGAGGCAATATGCCACCATACGATAGGTAGGGAAGAATTAATGGTACCTGGGTTCCGTGGGGTATGTCGGGAGACTCTGGAACTGGTGAGAGCTGGTGACCGTGGGTCCTCGTGGAGGCGTCCTGCTGTCGACGGCGTGCTGATATGAGCTGAAGGCGATTGTTCACTTGTTCACTTGGGTTTGTATTGTCAGTGTCCCTTTTATTTGTGCACTCGCGTACGCGTATGTGTCGTCGGTAAAATTATTGGGGGCGTTTCCGACTCGTGGCAAAATGGCGGCGGTGCAGAGCGGATTTCACTTAGTGTTGCGTGCGCGCGAGCAGAAGGCGTGTCGCTCAGTGGTGGCGTGCGAGAGCCGCCGCGTTTGACGTTTCCCCTTACCGGCGGGTAGCGGGGGACGCACTGTGGGTGAGGTGACGTCACGCTTTCGCGTGAACATATTCCCCACGCGGCAAAGGTGTGGTGTGGTGCTCAATCGATAGGCAGGCGGGCGATCTTGAGGACAGGTCGCGTCAGTATGCCCAAAGTCGTCTTGAGTTCCACCACTCGGGTGACGCCATCCCTCCCCGGGAGCGTCTTGGTGATGCGGCCCATGCGCCAGTGTAGAGGCGGCACCTGGTCGTCCACTATCAGTACCAGTTCCCCGACTTGAGGTGGGCTGGATCGGGAAGTCCATTTGGAGCGGGTTTGGAGGGTGTGCAGGTAGGACTTGGACCAGGATCGCCAAAAGTGTTGGGATAAGGATTGGACGAGCTTGAACCTTTTTAGTGCAGAAATGGCTCGGCCTTCTACCGAATATTCAGGTAAGGCTGTGAGCGGACGGCCAATAAGGAAATGACCTGCGGTGAGAGCATCAAGATCCGCAGGGTCAGAAGAGAGTGGGCTGAGAGGGCGTGAATTGAGCACGGCTTCAATGCGTGCTAATAGAGTTGAAAACTCTTCAAATGTGAGGCGTTGTTCGCCGACCACACGGTACAGTAATTGTTTAGCTGACTTTACCGCTGTTTCATGAAGTGCACCGAACCAGGGTGCCTTTGGTGGATTTAGCCACCATGTTATGTGCTGTTTAGAAAGCGTATGTGCGATACTGTCATTATTGGTTGCAAGAAAGGCCTGTATTTCCCTAAGTTCATTCCTAGCGCCTACATAATTTGTACCGCAATCAGACCTAATTAACGTCGGTACACCGCGCCTAGAAACAAAACGCTGTAATGCCGCAAGGAACGCTTCCGTGGATAACTCAGATACCGGTTCGAGATGGACCGCCTTCGTGGCTAGACATGTTATAACACAGAAGTAGCCCTTTAATAGCTTGGCGTTTCTAAGTGTACTGGATTTTATCAAAAATGGTCCAGCAAAGTCCGTCGTGACTTTGCTAAATACGGGCTGAACGTTTACGCGGTCGGCGGGTAGGTCGGCCATGTACGGGGCCTTAGTTTTAGCGCGGAAACGAAAACAATGTATACATTTGTATACTCGATGGCGAATAACGCGGCGGGCTGATAATATCCAGAATTGCTGGCGTAAGAGTGAGTGCAGAGTGTCCGCCCCTGGATGACAGTAAATTTTATGATAGTAGTCTATAATGAGATCAACTAGTGGACTCGAGCTGGGTAATATCAGTGGGTGCTGAGCGTCGTAACGCAGAGCAGACTGAGTGAGTCGACCACTCACTTTCAGTAAGTCGTTCTCTAAGAATGGTGACAGGCGTTGTACACGTATCGTACATTCTTTGTTGTGTTTTAAGCGATGTATGTCTTCAGCAAAGCAATTGTGTTGTACTGAGCGCACCCAATGTAAAATAAAAGGTATAGGTGATCAGCACTCAGAAAATTCTTCGTCATATGTCGACATTACTTTTCGACCTGTACATACGGACAGGCCCGTAATAAGAACAAAGGCATATGTGCTCAAAAACGTAACGGGAGTTTTACCGCACACTAAACTGCCTGGTTTGGATGAAAGCACCAATTACGTTCCACTAGCAGATTTTTCTTTTAATATACCTGCACCGATTGACCTCTTATTAGGGTCAGACATATTAGGTAGCATCTTAGACGGTACTAAAATTTCTCTAGGGCCCGGCAGACCCATAGCCTTCGGCACGATATTTAACTTCACGTTATTAGGCCCAGTATCACAAGATACGGGCACTCAGCCTCAAGTCAACTCAGCTCAAATTGACCATACTGACTTGGCACTACAGTCCAGCCAAGACATCCAGTCAGCTCTAGAGAGATTCTGGGAAGTAGAAGAAGTCAGTAATACCATTCCCGATGGTACATCAGCGCACGAAGAGTGCGAAAAAATATACCAGTCCACCACCACGAGGGACCAGTCTGGTAAATATATAGTCGCGCTACCATTTGTTACGGATGCCCCCGAACTAGGGGCTACGCACGCTATAGCACTTCGGCGGTTTCTCAACCTCGAAAAGAAACTCCAACGAAACCCCGAACTCCGCTCAAAATATGTAGCGTTTATGCAGGAGTACCTAGATAAAGGTCACATGAACCCCTGCCATCCAAACACGTTCCGCGATCAGCCCCACTGCTACATACCGCACCATGGCATTTTCAAGGCCAATCCAGACAAGCAGCACTGTTCAAACAGCATGGTCATCCAAAGAAGTATTTGTGGTGCGTGACCTGATCAAGCACTACGAGGACATATGGGAGCCGACCGAGGTAGAGAAGCGGCGGGAAGCAGCTATCCGACGGGTTCTCATGCGTGTGATGAGTAACTCTGCGCCGACTGCGCCCTAGGCGGCGGTGAAGGACGCGAGGTAGTGCGCGGTGGAGTACGACGGGAGTACACCATCTGGCCCGTATCAGGTGAGGGACGGCGCCGTGGTACCTCGCGCTGTTGTACCGGCAATAAGCGCACTGGTAGTGCGTAGTATCGTGTACATACCCGAGGCTTGTGACCCTTTACATTACTACATGGGTAGCAATGGTTGTCACCATAGTGAGGTTGCGGGTTCGATACCTGTTTGGGTCTTGGCGCGGAGCTGAACGGTCGTGCGTTCGAACCCTGCGCATAGCGCGGAGGTTGTGGGTTCGAAACCTGCTGAAGTGGGGACGAGAAGCGCGCGGGTATAGTCGCGGAGCCGATAGGTTGCAGGTTCGAATCCTGCTGAGCAGATGACGAGAAGCGCGCGGGTATAGGCGCGGAGCTGAGAGGTTGCAGGTTCGAATCCTGCGCATAGCACTGAGGCTGCAGGTTCGATACCTGCTGAGCAGATGACGAGAAGCGCGCGGGTATAGGCGCGGAGCTGATTGGGTGCAGGTTCGAAACCTGCGTATAGCACAGAGGCTGCAGGTTCGATACCTGCTGAGCTGATGGCGATAAGCGCGCTGGTATAGGCGCGGAGCTGAGGGGGTGCAGGTTCGAATCCTGCGTATAGCACTGTGGCTGCAGGTTCGATACCTGCTGAGCTGATGGCGATAAGCGCGCTGGTATAGGCGCGGAGACGAGTGACAGAAACAGTATGCATAATAGACCTGTACTACTACCTACAGTCTCACTCGAGATAGCAGACTGCAAGGGCAATTTTCACCAAGCACGAGCGTTATTAGACTGTGGCTCTATGATAACACTAATAGACGAAAACATAGTAAAGCGACTTTGTTTACCTACTCAGCGCACCCAATTAAAAATAAAAGGTATAGGTGATCAGCACTCAGAAAATTCTTCGTCATATGTCGACATTACTTTTCGACCTGTACATACGGACAGGCCCGTAATAAGAACAAAGGCATATGTGCTCAAAAACGTAACGGGAGTTTTACCGCACACTAAACTGCCTGGTTTGGATGAAAGCACCAATTACGTTCCACTAGCAGATTTTTCTTTTAATATACCTGCACCGATTGACCTCTTATTAGGGTCAGACATATTAGGTAGCATCTTAGACGGTACTAAAATTTCTCTAGGGCCCGGCAGACCCATAGCCTTCGGCACGATATTTAACTTCACGTTATTAGGCCCAGTATCACAAGATACGGGCACTCAGCCTCAAGTCAACTCAGCTCAAATTGACCATACTGACTTGGCACTACAGTCCAGCCAAGACATCCAGTCAGCTCTAGAGAGATTCTGGGAAGTAGAAGAAGTCAGTAATACCATTCCCGATGGTACATCAGCGCACGAAGAGTGCGAAAAAATATACCAGTCCACCACCACGAGGGACCAGTCTGGTAAATATATAGTCGCGCTACCATTTGTTACGGATGCCCCCGAACTAGGGGCTACGCACGCTATAGCACTTCGGCGGTTTCTCAACCTCGAAAAGAAACTCCAACGAAACCCCGAACTCCGCTCAAAATATGTAGCGTTTATGCAGGAGTACCTAGATAAAGGTCACATGAACCCCTGCCATCCAAACACGTTCCGCGATCAGCCCCACTGCTACATACCGCACCATGGCATTTTCAAGGCCAATTCAGACAAGCTACGTACAGTCTTTGACGCTAGTTGTAAAAGCGCAAATGGCACTAGTCTCAACGACACCTTACATACGGGACCGGCCCTGCAGCGAGATATCACGGATATCATTTTAAACTTCCGAACACACAAGGTCGTTTTCAGCACAGACATACAACAGATGTTCAGAAACATTATGATTCAGCCCGACCACAGACGGTTTCAGCTCATTCTCTGGCGTTCATCGCCAGATCAGCCCTTATTAACATATGCATTGTCCACCGTGACTTACGGATTACGCTCCAGCCCATTCTTAGCGAACCGCACCATCCAGCAGTTGATCGCGGATGAAGGGCAACGCTATCCCAGAGCCGCTCAGGTGCTCTCTAGGTCAATATTTGTTGACGACGTGCTCACCGGACATGATACTGTCGGTGAAGCCATTAACTTACAAACCGAGTTGATTAGCCTACTCGCACTGGGGGGTTTCCAACTGCGTAAGTGGACATCCAACTCACGCCAGCTCTTAGAAAGGTTCCCAGATGACCAGTGCGAGATGTCGAAAGATTTTGACGTTAGCCCAGACGATAACTCCATCAAAGTCCTTGGCATACAATGGATACCACAAACTGACGAATTTACCTACAGTGTCTCAGTACCTACGGTAGATGGATTCACCAAGAGGTCAATACTCAGCAACATAGCGCGTCTGTACGACCCATGCGGTTGGATCAGCCCCGTCATCTTCCGCGCTAAAACCTTGATTCAAAGGTTGTGGACCTTAAAACTCGGTTGGGACGAACGAGTACCCAGTGATGTCGCTCTTGAGTGTCAGAATATCTATCGTGACCTACCACGCCTCTCAGCGCTCAGGTTTCCAAGAAACGTCTGCTCAAACAAGGCATCCACACACACCCTTCAGGGATATGCGGATGCTTCAGAACTCGGCTACGCCGCGGTTATTTACCTCCACGAAACTACACCTGATGGACAGGTACATGTGCACTTGCTCATGTCCAAATCAAAGGTAGCTCCTATTAAAAACCGCCAAACCATTCCTAAACTGGAGCTCTCAGCCGCCCACTTGTTGGCTAAGCTCATGGCCCATGTCTCGGCCCAGTTATCAGCTCACATCACCGTTCGTCAGCACATATGTTGGTCAGACAGTACCATAGTACTGGCCTGGCTGAACACGCCTGTACAATCGCTTCAGACATTTGAAGCCAACAGAGTCTCCTCAATCAAGGCAAATACATGCAATCTCACGTGGAGACATGTACCCTCCGCCCTAAATCCTGCTGACTGTGCCAGCAGGGGCATGTCAGCTCAAGATCTCTTGAAGCATGACATGTGGTGGTCACCGTCCTGGCTTAAGGACCCGCCACAAACATGGCCAGCCCTACCGCCCGCGTTGGGCCATCACGCCCTACCAGGCCTCAAGCCAAAGAAGGCCGTCGCCCACATAGCCATACCTGACCTCGACGAGACTCTGCTCACAAGATTCAGCTCACTAGATAAACTGATAGGTGTAACGGCGTGTATAAAACGATTCATACACAATTGCAGACAGGGCCGCTCTGCGCGTGTCGCTGGGCCCATTACGGTTAGCGAACGAAAGGAAGCCCTTTTACATTGGGTGCGCTCAGTACAACACAATTGCTTTGCTGAAGACATACATCGCTTAAAACACAACAAAGAATGTACGATACGTGTACAACGCCTGTCACCATTCTTAGAGAACGACTTACTGAAAGTGAGTGGTCGACTCACTCAGTCTGCTCTGCGTTACGACGCTCAGCACCCACTGATATTACCCAGCTCGAGTCCACTAGTTGATCTCATTATAGACTACTATCATAAAATTTACTGTCATCCAGGGGCGGACAATCTGCACTCACTCTTACGCCAGCAATTCTGGATATTATCAGCCCGCCGCGTTATTCGCCATCGAGTATACAAATGTATACATTGTTTTCGTTTCCGCGCTAAAACTAAGGCCCCGTACATGGCCGACCTACCCGCCGACCGCGTAAACGTTCAGCCCGTATTTAGCAAAGTCACGACGGACTTTGCTGGACCATTTTTGATAAAATCCAGTACACTTAGAAACGCCAAGCTATTAAAGGGCTACTTCTGTGTTATAACATGTCTAGCCACGAAGGCGGTCCATCTCGAACCGGTATCTGAGTTATCCACGGAAGCGTTCCTTGCGGCATTACAGCGTTTTGTTTCTAGGCGCGGTGTACCGACGTTAATTAGGTCTGATTGCGGTACAAATTATGTAGGCGCTAGGAATGAACTTAGGGAAATACAGGCCTTTCTTGCAACCAATAATGACAGTATCGCACATACGCTTTCTAAACAGCACATAACATGGTGGCTAAATCCACCAAAGGCACCCTGGTTCGGTGCACTTCATGAAACAGCGGTAAAGTCAGCTAAACAACTACTGTACCGTGTGGTCGGCGAACAACGCCTCACATTTGAAGAGTTTTCAACTCTATTAGCACGCATTGAAGCCGTGCTCAATTCACGCCCTCTCAGCCCACTCTCTTCTGACCCTGCGGATCTTGATGCTCTCACCGCAGGTCATTTCCTTATTGGCCGTCCGCTCACAGCCTTACCTGAATATTCGGTAGAAGGCCGAGCCATTTCTGCACTAAAAAGGTTCAAGCTCGTCCAATCCTTATCCCAACACTTTTGGCGATCCTGGTCCAAGTCCTACCTGCACACCCTCCAAACCCGCTCCAAATGGACTTCCCGTTCCAGCCCACCTCAAGTCGGGGAACTGGTACTGATAGTGGACGACCAGGTGCCGCCTCTACACTGGCGCATGGGCCGCATCACCAAGACGCTCCCGGGGAGGGATGGCGTCACCCGAGTGGTGGAACTCAAGACGACTTTGGGCATACTGACGCGACCTGTCCTCAAGATCGCCCGCCTGCCTATCGATTGAGCACCACACCACACCTTTGCCGCGTGGGGAATATGTTCACGCGAAAGCGTGACGTCACCTCACCCACAGTGCGTCCCCCGCTACCCGCCGGTAAGGGGAAACGTCAAACGCGGCGGCTCTCGCACTCAACCGAGCTCGAAGGAAAATATGGTGAGGCAATATGCCACCATACGATAGGTAGGGAAGAATTAATGGTACCTGGGTTCCGTGGGGTATGTCGGGAGACTCTGGAACTGGTGAGAGCTGGTGACCGTGGGTCCTCGTGGAGGCGTCCTGCTGTCGACGGCGTGCTGATATGAGCTGAAGGCGATTGTTCACTTGTTCACTTGGGTTTGTATTGTCAGTGTCCCTTTTATTTGTGCACTCGCGTACGCGTATGTGTCGTCGGTAAAATTATTGGGGGCGTTTCCGACTCGTGGCAAAATGGCGGCGGTGCAGAGCGGATTTCACTTAGTGTTGCGTGCGCGCGAGCAGAAGGCGTGTCGCTCAGTGGTGGCGTGCGAGAGCCGCCGCGTTTGACGTTTCCCCTTACCGGCGGGTAGCGGGGGACGCACTGTGGGTGAGGTGACGTCACGCTTTCGCGTGAACAATAACTAAAGAACTAACGCACACAATTGACTACACAGATTATTAGATACTACGTATATTGACTACAGAGCGGTTTAGCGGTGGACAAAACCACAGACAATTATAGGTGCGTGCGTTTAGCTTATGAGGGCAATGGTGGCGTTGTCATTAATGGCTCTTTTGTTAAGGCGTTCGAAAAGCTTAAAAACGTTATTTTTGACACTTTTGCCCACACCCGGGCACCCTGTTCGAACGCTCAACTGATCATAAGAACTAAAATCACATGATTATGCTGTCAAATACATAGCTGTCATATAACGATCACAAACAACTATGCTCCGAACGTGGGTCAAAAATTACACTTCTTGGTGGCAAAAATTCCTCTTTTTTAGCTTTCCGAACGCTGAACAAAAAGAGACATGAACGACATTTTCCCCCACAGATTCCCAATTCGAACTCCCCTTGTAAGCGTTTTTAGCGTTATTTTCGCTAAAAATGCTCAGAAGTGACCTATTCGAACGCACAAAATGTAATACGTACGTAGACTGGAACCTCAACAGGCGAGGGGTATAACGTTACGACATGGGTACGGGAGGGGGAACCGATACACCAGAAGTCGCCATTTTTCTTTATTTTTTTTCTCGCCCTTTGTAACCTATTTATTGTAGTGACAGGACAACCGAATATAAAATCTATATACAATAAAAATTACGATGAAGTTTCACTGTTTTATATTATTAATAATTCGATGTCAATATATAATCAATAAAAAATTCAAAATCAACATGATCACTTTTTCAAACCCCACATCTTAGGACTATTATAATGGCATATTATAATAACTGTATTCCGAACTTTTTGTCTTTATTACTGTGTTATTTTTGTTTCAATAATAAATGAAAGAATAGTTTAGGTATTTCTAAAGTTTATCGTGTGTAGCATCTTTTTTCAAAGGGCTAATGCCATATATTTTTCTTATTTAGTAAATCTTCGTCCTTTAGCTTTTTTGCCGCTAATTTTATCTGCATTTAGAAAAATGATATACATACACGTTTCATTTACGTCAGCTGTAAATTTTTCAAAGTCTGGACTGTTCACACTTCAGCCAACTTTAGCCGCATATTATAATTCATTTGTCTTCTGCTATTCATTAATTTGGCGCATTTGTAATACATTTTCCTACAGTTTGGCGTCAATAACGCAATATTGGCGGTAAGTTTCCTTTGGGATCGCTTTGGAGTCTCTGTAAGAATCAAAACTCTACTTTAAGTATAAATATGGAAAAATATGTATAAAATTGCTGTACTCATAGGATGCCTAAAATGTTTTTGAATGTTTACCTCTACTTTCAGGCGTGATAGGGTAACGTCCTTGTTTCCCCTTGGACTTTTGTTGGGACTAATATGAAATCAGATTGGACAGGTGGGGTTGTGGTCTTGAAAATTATCAGGCACAGATGTAGGAACACCAAAAGTGATACTACTTCCTGGAAAAAAATAAACAATCCTTTTGTTTAAATCAACATTTTATGAACAGTTTTAAAAAGCACGAGTAACTATATAATTTTTTTGTTATAAAGGATTTTTTTGGCTCTGAAATTCCATATATATTTTTACGCGTCTTTATGGGTGTTCTTGTAAGTATAACATCTGTGGAGGGGCTTTCCTTTATTGAATGGTTTATCTGTTTCTATATTGTTTATTTATGTGTCGGAGCATAGCTTTAACCGTTATTATTAAGTCAAGCGCTACCTAGTTTAGTTTTGGTGGACTAGAGATGACAAAGTGGCGCCATCTCATATAACTCTGGTATCGTGCGCTGTTTGATGATTGGTCGGTTGGTCGGTAGTTGGGAGCCTATTAACGTTGAGTAATTAGTCATCTTCCGTCAGAGGCGTTGGGGGGAGCGCGTGGACACGCTTGGAGGCTCGGAGGAACTCACTTTGCGTTTGATCGTGGCAGCGTTCGCTACTAACGGCCGGTCCCAATAATCTATCTATCGCCGGTTTACCTTACTAGAGTTAGATATTTGACACTATTTGTATGGACGTTATGTCAAATTTCTATCGGTAGTAAGGACCGTGGATAGAAAGATTATTGGGATCCTCCATAAGTGGTATACCTTGTCCCCAAGTTAATTCAATATAATCTCTAAACACTTTGTGCTGTAATAATAGATCTCAGTGTGACGTAATAAAAGCAGACTCATTGTACATGTGATATCTTATTCTCCTTGCCGGCTTAATCCACACCTAGCCACGAAATTAGAGCATGCCATCCTATAAAGAAACCGATATGAGCCAAATGTGCCTTTATATATGTTTATTGTACTGTTTTTTTCTCCTACGCACTTAATATCAAACAACTTGTTAACATAATTTTATAAACCATGTCTTTTTTTTAATATGTCTAACATAAGATTTAAAAAGTCACAGTGCCTGACCGTTCTCTTGTCCGTCTATCCGTCTGTCCGTCTATCGATATACTATCGATCTTTACATAGATATGGCACACCGCTAAATCACAATCAAAATCAAAACATAATTTCGATTTTATTACACTTACCGGAATCGTTTTGATTTCGTGTGCCACTTACAATTTCTTCTTCATAAAATAGAGTAATTAGCAAGATACGCATCAGAAGTGAGACCTAAATGAGTTCCCTGTGTCGGTCTTTGTCGAATGTACTTAGATGCAAAGTGTTTTCGACACACTCTTTGTCGCATTATAACCACATTCTTGTTGAGCTTGTACAAAGCCAAATCATTTATAGCTTTTACCCATATCTGAAATCTATTCTGGGGTCTCGGAAAAGCGTGAAAATATACATCAGGCTTAGAGCTGGTTGAGCCCGGAACGCAACATGTGTCTGACATATACTTTTAACGAACAATGTCACAATTATCACACGAAAACACAATTCACTAGTTTTTTTTAGTCTTTATAAAGAAAATCAAGCGTTTTTTTATTATTTTTATAAAAACAACAAAGTAAATAAACAACAGGAGTACCAAAAGTGTTGCCCACCCACATTTTGTGAAAATGGTAGATTAAGTCCTAAAAATCGGTATAAATTGGTAGAATGTCATGGTAAAAACGGTAGATCTAGCTCTCTAGTTTGATCGATTTTAATATAATAAAAAAGGTAAAACAAAAGATTTAGGTATCAACATTAAACAAATGTTCTTTAATATTTATACATGCTTTTATAAAACAATGTTCAAGTGTTCCGAGCTGGGTTCCCCGTTCTTGGTTATAAAGGGGTTTGCGCAACATTGTATGGAGTAGTGGCGTTGTTTTTCTTTTTGCCTATTCTAAGCGGGTAGGTATATACTTTAGGCAGTTGTTGTAAAACTATAAATTGTTTATTTTGAAGACTTCTTTCGAAAAATACTTGTTTCATTTGTGGCTGAAGAAACTTAAAAAAACGCCACTTTTGGGCATTGCCCTTTCCTTCATAATTATCCTACTAGCTAGAGCCAAGCCAGCTTACGAGTCCTTTGCCAGTTAATAAAAATAGCTTCTGACCGTTGACTCCGTTAAACTATTATTATTAACCGGCAAAACGCTCACGGTAGGGATCGAACACTTTGACTCAGTGTTTAATTATAACCGAAGTGAACCCTTCAGCCCGCATTCCTGTGAGTACCCATCCACCTTTTAATATCCCACGACGTATGGTGGAATCGCCCCACCAACTGCTTAGTATATTCAAATTAAAGTTTTATTTTTTAGATTCACAATACGTCAAAACTCTACGGCTACGAAAACAAAATATAATGACATGTTAAATTAGAAGATTTAACTTTAACTTTTTACAAATATAATATGGCCTCAGCGGGATTGCCGCAATGCCACCAGTGCCACGTGGCTAGATTAGAAAATAAGCTAACATTGGTGGGTTACGGAACACTGATCAGCGTCGTTATCAACGAATGCCAGACAGAGAATCAAGTAAACCGACGAAATTGTAGTTTAATTTCTATGCACATACCATTCACTGTTGACAATGTTGACAGTGACACCTTCGTTTCGTGGGATTTACCTGTGGGCTACGAATAATAATAGGTCAGGAAGCATAATTCAGAACAGATTCCACTCAAAAAGTGGTCCTTCAAACAAAAGCGACTAATGATTCCAAATACGAATCACTTCTGAGGTTACAAATAGACATGTTCAGTGATTGGTTTAAATTCAGAAGGAAAGCAGGGATTGGTTCACGCGTGTGCTGCAACGTCTATTATGACAACTGAGTCGTAGCGGCGTGGAGGGTGTAATGCAACAAGTGAATTGGACCAAGTCAATAATATAAACAATGTTTTTTATTTCTTTTTTTTTTTATATCGGTTACTTTTTAAAACTTTATGTCCCGCCAAATATGATTAATTTATTAAGTTTTCGTCTAGAAGTAATTAGAAGAGACTTTTTCTTCGCAATGTAGTGAAGTGAGATTAAAAAAAATTCGCATATTCATTTTACAAAAAATATATTTAACTAGCTGGTGCCCGCGACTGCGTCTGCAAAGGGTTAGTACTTTGAGTAGGTTATTATCTTCTCCAAGGCCTCACCCTGACCAGACCTCCATCTATCATTATACCAAAATGTCATAAAATATGTAAAACAATTGCGTTTGACCGTATACATATTTTATATGGTCAAACGCAATTGTTATAATAGAAATCCAAGAGAAATGTAAATACTTAGTGTATCAATCAGTTAACACTAATAATAAAAGACAGGACTTACGAGTACATACAAATATAAAATTAAACACCATTAAAAAAACTGTCATTATATTTCACCACCCTTGACGTTATTTGTGTTACATTTCATCCCCCTTGTGTCTAGTGTATCGAGCTGTCAAAATAATAGCGAGCGACACAAACTTAAGGCACAAACAAAAAAAACAAACTTAAATGTAGACGTTGAAAACACCGCTGCTTACCCCTTCGAGGATATATTAACGAGGATAATTAAGATTTATTATAAAATAACATGTAAGTATTGCGGGCGATTTACTCAAGAGCGCTAGATTGATGTTTCACCTCCGTCATCATCATCATCATCTCAGCCGTAGGACGTCCACTGCTGAACATAGGCCTCCCCCATGATTTTACAAAAGGACCGGTTGGAAGCAGCCTGCATCCAACGTCGTCCTGCGACCATCCTCAGCTCGTCTGTCCACCGTGTCGGTGGACGACCTACGCTGCGCTTGCCGGTCCGTGGTCTCCACTCCAGAACCTTTCGGCCCCATCGGCCATCTGTTCTGCGTGCTATGTGCCCTGCCCACTGCCACTTCAACTGGCTAATCTTCTGGGCTATGTCGGTGACTTTCGTTCTTCTACGGATCTCCTCATTTCTGATTCAATCACGTAGAGAAACCCCGAGCATAGCCCTCTCCATAGCTCGTTGTGCGACTTTGAGCTTGTCTATGAGGCCCATAGTAAGAGACCACGTTTCAGTGCCATAAGTCATCACTGGTAACACACATTGGTCGAAGAGGCACTGAGGTATTTTTGACGAGAAGACTTCGCGAAGTTTCACCTCCGTCGTGATGGCGGAATCGCTCGACTACAGTCGGCTGAACAACAAAGACGGATGACATGCCAACTGTATCGCCGAGCACGTCTAGTGTATCGAGCTGGCAAAATCATTGCGTGCTTTTGACTTGAGGTGCGTTCGTTTAGCAATGAGGGCATTGGTGACGTTGCAATTGTTGGCTCTTTTGTTAAAGCGTTCGTAAAGCTCAAAATCGTTATTATTGCCGCTAGTCCCACACTCTACTCGAACGCTAAACCGTGCATAAGGCCTAAAATCGCACGATTGTGCTGTCAAATAGATAGTTGTCAAAAACGATCAAAAACAACCACAGCTCCGGACGTGGGTTAATAATTGTACTTTTTGGTGGCATAAATAACTATATATACTAATAACTTTTTTAAGCTTTGCGAACGGTGAACAAAAAGAGCCGTAAACGACATTTTCACCCACAAATTCCCAATTCGAACGCCATTGTGAGCGTTTTAAGCGTTATTTTCGCCAACATGGGGCTATTCGAACGCACTATATAATCTATCAGAAACTGACACAACTTTGACAGAACTCTATTGACAGAAAGTATGTCATCATTATGATCTTGGCGTCGGCGGAGATCTTGTTATTTTGTCTATGCTGTACCCAAAAATATTAGGCCGTTTTACCCGCGTGGTGATAGATGACAATGAAAATTAGCCTATGTGCTATTCCAGACTATAATCTATTACTGTGACAAATTTCAATCAGATCCTCTCAGCCATTCTGCCGTTATTGAGTAACAAACATTCATTAAAATCATCCATCCATCCATCCAAACTTCACATCATTTATGATATTAGTGGGATATAAGTAGGAAGTAGGATAGGGTATTCGTTTTTTTCTGGTGGACGTTTTTCAGTGGTCGCAGAATACCTTCATTATCAATTATTTTAGTAAAGCATTGTGTTGATATTACTGACAGATTTATGAGCAACTCAAGTAAACCACTTCAAAACTTGCAGAGGGTGAATTTTCATTAGCTTGAAAATTAAACGTACTTACGTAATTCAACCAAACAATGAATTATTTTTTTATTGCTATATTATGCAACTGTAGGTAATCGGTTATTACCGTTAATTGTTGATTTTCTATAGTATTTTTTAGAGATGTTGATGTTTTTTTTGGTACGAATCATCAGCGTAAAAATGCTTAATATAAGATTTAATATACATAATAACATAACTGAAAACGGTACTATAATACAGTATATACTAAATACAGTAGGTACTTACTGTACAAACTGGGAGGATCTGCAGTGTTGTGTAACATGGTACAAATACAATTTCTTTCAATTTACTTTTTATTTTTTTTCTTCAAAATGAACGGAGTAAGAATATAATGCTGGTTCACGTATACACAGGCGTATATTCATACTCTTGTCTTTCTAGCTTAAGTGCAGAGGGGCATTTATTTTACTGCATTGGATCGGCAAGAAAATGAAAATAAAACTAAGCTAAAACTAAATAAGTAAAATACATTGCTGTTACATTTCAATATTCAGTTCTGTAAAAAAATATACATTAAACAAAAATAGACTGACTTTATTTTGCATAGTATTGACCATCTCGGTTTGTATACGTATTTGTACATCTTTGAATATAATTATAATTTTGCTACTACTTACTAATAAAAGTGATTCCTGGACATTTTAATCTTGTATGGACCCTGCACCACTTCACAACACATGCTGGCATGATGATTCACAGCTGTAGTTCACAATGATAAAATGATAAAATTAAAATGTATGCGAAGATTTCACGTGTGCTCGCTGAGTGATGACGTACTGAACACGACTTTTAAGCCCCGCCTACTTGAACACGACTTTTGTTGGGTCATTTTTTTAACGCAGTTACTCTTCCTGACTTATTATTATTCGTAGCCTGTGGGCCGATCGAAAATCTGCGTAAGTGTAACGTAATCGTATTGTCAACATTGGCAACTGTCACGCATTGTAAGTTTTTTTTTTAGTGAATGCTCACGTCCACGTCTTTGGTTTCTACATTCCTCGCAGTTCTGTTACATGCATATGTTGAAGTAAAGAGTTTTTATACATGATGATGATGAACTCTTTTCTATGTATCTCATTGCATGACATATGTAATTTGTTTATGACAGATAACGTTTTGTCACAGCTTGACTCGAAATAAATTCGTGTAGTCACAATGTTTGTAAATTGTTGTTTTATGTTAACATTCCACTTTAACAGAATAACTGAAGTTTAATGTCAACATTATTTTCAATATGACGTGGTATCAAAAAGGGTTGATTTAGGGCTTAAGGTAGTCGATAGGTCAAATTAAGCTAAAATAGAAAGATCTACCTATAAGTTGGTAGTTAGATATGACAATATGACACCTTCCGATGAGGTCGGAAAAACTCGACTAAAGTCGGCTGAACAACAAAGACGGATGACATGCGGACTCTATCGCCGAGAGTTTCTAGCACAGAAAAGGATACTACGAATTCCAGTGTATCGAGCTGTCAAAATCATAGCGTTAATTTTTTTTCTATGAAGATTCCATAGCGTGGACAAAACAATCAACAATTCTTTTAAGTCTTCTTCTTCTTCTAATTAGATGGCTTCTGTGACTAAATTGTCACAATTCTGCTAGTGTTCGTATAATGCTAGTGTCATAAACCGTGAGGAGTTTGTAGGTTTTAATCTAAGAATATGATCGGTGATCAACATTATACTGGGTTGGATACCCGGGCAGGTATCCGGGGAAATGAATCAGTTGATTCATTTGCCAAAAACGCTCTACACACAGGTTCTAATCAGCACTCTCAAATTTACTCCCATGACATTTCTACCACCTTAAAACCTTTACTGATAAATACATGGAACAAAGAATGGCAAATTTCTAAAACCATCAAAGGCAAATTTTATGGCCATATACAGCCCGACATCCCTAACAAACCCTGGTTTTACAAATTGCAAAATGCAGACAAACTTACCACCTCAACTATTTGCCGGTTGCATTTAAACCATTCCTGCACCCCTGTTTTCCTGGCTAAACTTAGGATTAGGGATCAATCGCGTTGTGAATGTGGTCTGGACGAAGGAAATGTGGACCATATATTTTTTTGCTGTCCCAAATATGACTGTTCCCTCTATGATATAATTCCTCCTGATATCGCTCGTCCCATCTCCTTCAAATGTCTCCTTTCCATTATATGTACCCCTTTCATTGTTAAACTTTGTAAATATATTCAGAAAAATAAAATTAAGTTATAAATACATGTGTAATTCCCCATAACATAACATTGTTCCTTTACTAAATTTATCTATATATTTTGTGGTTGAGTTTGTGTTTGTGTAGGTCTTGTAGTTAGAATAACTATCTTTGTTCCAGATGCTATCTCTTCTGCTTGGATAAATAAATAAGTTATCATTCAGATCTCTTTTACCGAACAATCCTCCTTTGTTTGGTGGTCTATCATACTACGTGATATTGGCGAAATTGTAGTGGCTCCCCTACAAAAGCCATAAGGAAGAGTTGAAGTTGATGATCGGTGATTAAATGAAAAATAAATTCAAACAGAATTTTAAAAAAAACCCCATGATGACTATCTAAAACAAAACACAACACAAAAAGGATCATAGATTAGAGTATATGTACTAGAAAAGGATTATACCACATAGAGTAACACACATTAGGTCACAATAATTATTAAAATGTGTTTTAGTATGCATTACCGTTATATTCTCTTTGATGAATAAGAAAAGACATTTGACAGGACTAAACTAAAATTAAGACTAGTTAGTTCGTTAAACAACAAGCGAATAGCTACCATCATACTAGTTGTCCATTTTATTGCGAATTTGGAATTAGCCTCTTGAAGTGGTAGACTCCTAGTAGCCAATGAGAAACAAATTCAGGTCAGCCAAGCCATCAAGCTAAATATACATACATAGGGTGTTAACATCATTTTATCGCTTAAAGAATGAGGGCAATCAATCACCGTGGTCCAATCACACTTAGTTCAATGTACTCTTGAGTTGAGATGCTACAGTAGGCAGTATTGTTTTGCTACTAGTTACGCCATCTGTGATTTTCAGGAGACAACTCTTGCGGTGAGTTTAAGACGTCTGTAAACGGTATGTTAGTCTTGTAGTTCTAGTAATAAATTATAGATGGCACTGACTATATTTTATTTTTATACGACTATGGCAAAGTAAATGGGACGGCTGTGTTTATCCACGATTACTGGTTAGTTATTATTTAATTATTATGTATTATTATTAGCTATTATTTTTTCTAGAATAAGAATACGGCGGGCGGGAAAAATCCTCAGCAATTCATGTGAAATTTACTTAGAATGTTTCAGTAATGCATCCACATTACTTGAACTGAATTACTTGACCCTAATTGTTTGGATGGAAATGTAACTTGATGCAACTCTAAATACCTATTTACATAAAAACAAAGACTATTGCATAAAACTTATAACATAAATAACTTGACGAATGGCAAATGTACAGAAGTAGGTACGAGAGAAATTACAAAGAAAAAAACTTTGTCAACAATTCTGACTTTTTTTGTTTAAAATCAGTGCAATTTTTAACTTTTATGTTTGACACTTGATTTTGTCCGTAAGCACGTATAGTGGTTAATAAATCAGGTAAAATTAAACAACAAAATATTCAAGTATTAAAATCAACTCCCATACACTATAAAATATCTGAATATACCAAATTAAACGTTATAGAAATGGCCAGAAACTCGAAAAACATGGCTATTAATCACGATAAAGATATTTCCGATTATTTATAGAGTACACAGAGCCCTCATCGACTTTGATGAATGACACCCGCTTGAACCTGGAAGGAAATTCTAGTTCAACCGACATAATCTCTAAAGTAGACATTACTTTGTATAAGACTAGCTGCTCTCCGCAGTTTCACCCGCGCGGTGATGGATGATGATGATGATAATGAATCTTATATAGCCTATGTTACTCAGGGTGAGTGTAGCTTTCCAGTGGTGAAAGAATTTTCGAAATCAGTCCAGTACTTTTTGAGCCAATTCGTTACAAACATACATACAAATCTTTAGGTTTAAAGAATTTTATTCTCAAATAAGACACTTAGTCACTTTCTTGAGAACATAGCGATACTTAAAAAACTTAATATTCGTTCGTCGTTACACTTAACAAAATTAAAACATAATATAATACTAATAAATTGTTATACAGTAATCACTTTGTACTTACTTAACACATTTATTCCTTCGTAAGATACTCAGCCAGTTGCTTCTTAAATGCGTTAAATGAGCTAACTTTTTTATATTTGAAGGTAGTTTATTATAAAGTTGTGCTCCTGCAAAAGTGAACATTGTTTTGCCATAACTTGTTCTAGCTTTCGGAAGTACGAGATAACTGCCTGGGCGAGTGCAGCGGTTCGAAACATTTTTTTGATACGTAAAAGTTAGGTATATTGTATGCACGTTTCTGTTGAGGGATTTTCTGATGAGAGTGCAGGTGTTGTAATGGTGTAATGTTTTTATATTCATTATCTTTGTCTCATTGTAATTTTTTTGTCGATGTTAAAAAATGGTAATTAAATATATTTTTAATTATTTTATTTTGGAGAACTTGTATTTTAGCTAACTTTGTTTTGGCAGCACTCCCCCAAATTTCGATGAGATACAGTAAGTGTCGCTTTACTAGTGCATTATAGATTGTTAATCGTAATTTATATGGAATACAGCGGGCAATATTACGGAGTGAACCAAGAAGAGTTACTAATTTTGTTTCCAAATGTTCGATATGGGCACTCCACGTCAGATGAGTATCCATATGTAAACCGAGATATTTTTCATGGTCTTTTTGTTGTATAGGAACATTGTTGATCGTTAGAGGCCCGTGCGGTGGTATAGGTTTGTTTCGAGCTTTAAATGTGATAAAAGATGTCTTGGAAATATTAATGGTTAGTAAATTATGTTGAAACCATTTATATAAAGTGTTTAGATCTTTCCTCTTTATAATATTAGTATGAAGTATGACTAGCATACCTGTCCGTTATTTTTATGCATATGTACAAAAATGTCTACCTATGTGTTAGTTATTACCTCCCTTTATTAAAAATTAAATTACTGGTTGTTGATTCTGTAAGCATTCGCTAAACTATTTGTTTTCTGTTAACTAAAATCCAAATTGGAAGCCGAATGACAGCACTAAAATAAGATATTTCTCTTCAATTGTGGGTATATTTTAGACAGATTAGTCGTTCCGTAACATGGTGCTCGCTAAACTAACGTACTCGTAAAAATACCCAAAATAGAATAGACAAATCGTAATTGTAGAAATTTAATTCTAGGTGTTACATGAATTTGGATTTTGATAACAGAATAAGGACTACTTTACATACCTGCATTTCAGTTCGCTAGTATAGTTTTCTACCGACATCCAAAAAGGAGGAGGTACTCAATTCGACTGTTTTTTTATGTTGGTTACCTCATAACTTTCGACTGGGTAATCCGATTCTCAAAATTCTTTTTTAGTTCAAAATTGTTGTTTGATAAGCTGGTGCTTCCCGTGTGGTCCCATTTTATCAAATTCGGTCCAGTAGTTTTTGAGTTAGAATCCAATAACTGAATAGAATGGTTGTCGGTATTAAATTTTTCAAATTGTACTTGATGAACAAGTGAATCGCTACGATTAACATGGATTTTTATTAATCCTTCATATACCTTTTGCATGGAAGTAAATGGGAATTAACAGATAGGATAATTTTCATCAACATCATCATCATCCATCACCACGCGGGTGTAATCGCGTGGCGCAACTAGTATTCAATAGAAAGCAAGACTTCGGCGAGCGAAATCCTCGTAGGAATCTGCAAGTGATAGAAGGACGCATTGTGAAATGCAAACAATTCGTAATAATCGACACTGTCGACAATTTGACGATTATATAAGTCGTCGATATGGCTTCCATACTAGCTAGGGCCCGATACGGATTCCTTAAATTTATCGATCTTAGCGATTCGACAAATTTAACGACTATTACGGTACTTGCACTGTTGATTCGCGGTTCGTCAACAAAGACACTTCTTACAACTGTTTTCTTCTTCATTTTGCCGTAGCCTAACCACTGCAATCTCTGTCGTTGACATTGCCGGGAATTTAGAGAAGCTCGCCAAGACCTCCGTGCTTGTAACCTAGCCTGGTGCAAGCAATTCCTAATGGTCTGAGTGCTAACTTCAAGCCTAGAGGCAATTTTTTAAGAAAGATTTTCCAAAGTGATCGCATACTTTATTTGATGTGTGTACGTCAAACAGTAAGACAGCACCAGATATTTCAGTTACCTTTAAGCCAATTCTGCTGCAACGATATTGAACGAAAAGAGTGCGTAGAAATTCATAACCTTGATTCCAGAATACTTGACTTTTTGAAAAAGCGTTGCGAGCTTCTGAGTCAATTATTTGTTATTTAGAATTTCTATTAGAAATGCAAGGTTCATTACTGCTGGTTCTATTGAGGATTTTTCTATATTTTTATAATTTGAAATGGTCTATGAAATAGAAACCTACATGCACAATATACACGTATGAGTGTTTGAAAATATATTGGGTTGGCCGTTTTTGAGCATGAAGCAAGAGTAAGTCATCTCTCTATTTGCCTCTCTCTCACACACACCCAACACACTCAATCTGCATGTATGTATTGTCATAGTATAAAGATGCAACAGTATGGAAACTAAGCCTAGTTAAGAGGAAATAAACTTATACGTGACCACTCGTCTTGACGCGGCCTCGCTAGTGACAGCACCGCGACAACCGTAGTAAGGTAGTGACCCTGAATTGGAAACAAAAGGTTGAGGACATTGGAATTTAGAGAGAGAAAATTCTCGGACGGGATTCGAACCCGCGTCTTCTGACTCTCCGTGTCAGACGTCATTGACCAACTAGGCCACTGAGGTGCGGGTCCAAGCATCGGAATCAGAATCAGAATCAGAATTTTATTCACCATTATAACAATGATTGTTACATTCGGTAAGTCACATCACATATAAATTAACAATATTGTATATACATTTAAGATTATATTTTATTTTTTATTTTAATAACATTACATTGTTAGTAATTAAAAATTAAATAAAAAAATAATAATAATAATACGAATAACATTAATTAACTTAAATTCACAAAATATGATTACCATAGTCATAGATAATTAAAATAGTCATCTACGTTTGTCACTTAATTCAACTTTCAAGTATCTCTTCTCTTCGTTCCCTCACTGCTGAGGATCGCGACCACGTACGTGTTGTATGTGTAGTTTGGTCATTTTCCTAAATTATAGTTTATATCCCGATTATAGTAGATTATGCACCGAGGGAGGAAAGCAGTGTCTTGCGTCACGGGCGGCATATTGAACCTTGGGTGTAAAGGGGACTCTTCAGTTAATCCTTGAGCACAGCGATGGAGTTATGTAGAGTCCTGAGTGAAGCGAGGGGTTAAAGCCACCCAAGGCGAAGGCAGCTTGTACAACATATAGCAGAGGGGCCTTGCGTAATCCATAGCAACGCGGTGCACAACAATCACACTCCGTACAATTCGCGCCTTTTTTCTTTTTTTTCCTGCATGCATCTCCTTACTATGAGTTTTCCTACAACTAATGTTCCAAATCCAAATCACTTTACACCCAAGGGAGTTTCATACAACAATACAGCCCCTGGGATGTAATGTCCTGCTTTAGGTTGATATTGCGTGATATGTTATTGGAGATTTTCGAGCAGGTGGTATGAAAATATAATAATGTGTGTTGTGTTTGTCATGTGTTGGGCTTGTTGCAGACATGAAAAAACACACAGTATTTTGTTCTCATCTTTCCAAAAAACCCCAATTGAAATGGTCATATTGGATAGTTCAATGTTATTGGATAGCAAAATGTAACTTTGTAATATCAGAGTGAAAATAAAAACACACCCTTGGGCAGGACTCAATCCAGCATCTAAAGTCGCAATACGTCATTTTTTAAACCATCTAGAAAGTTAAATTTGATGCTCGAACTTATAGGTACATTATGAGCCTATTATGTTCCCACTGGTGGTACTCGAGCCTTCCTCTCAGATAGAAGAGTTGGGCCATAATCCACTACGCGGGCCCAGTGCGGTTTGGTGGATAGGTTAGTGGCCAACCCATGTCGAAGTTATCAGGCCGCCCGAAGGCCTTCGACATAGCCTAACGATTGTTGTCCTAAGACAAACAACCGGAACCGACGGTTGAATAATGCCACTAGCACACACCCATACAACTCCTGACCGCAGCAAGTGTTGCTTAACTTATTGAACGGGTAAGATCGCCAAGTCAAGCTCCGCTGCAAGCGTTTCTCGAACGTATGCTATTGATTATATTATACGACTTTAATTCGGATCCATACAATGGAACTAATTCAATTCCGACAATGGTCGTGATTAGCTATGTCCTACAAGTCACAGATCTTTTGAGAATATAAACTCATTGGGCAGATTGTAATTAGATTACCAGCAGGCCTAGACAAAATTCAAACAAGCGTGTTTCCGCACACACTGCAGACAAAAATGTGGCCTTGACAAAATGTGTATGAAGTTGACATTACCTGACGTGGAAAAGTCACGCGACGTTGCGCTAAGTTCGAAGACACATTTTTGTCTGTAGCGTGTGCGGAAACATGCCAGTTTGAATTTTGTCTAGGTCTGCTGGTCAGACATAAAAAGTGGTCATGAGTTGGCCACATCCGCAACGAAAAAATCCCAAGGGACAAAGGAAGTTTGGTGAACCACTGTTTACTGTTCTGAAACATTAATTGTGTATGGCCATGAAAAAACAGTACCTATATAAAAGCAATTTTTCGGGTTCTGTTCTGTACCTCAATAGGAAAAAGGAAACCTTATTGGATCACATTATTGTCAGTCTGTCTGTCTGGCTGAAAGAAGGAATATAAAAAGAAAATAAAAGGCAGATCAGTAGAAAGATAACAAAGTTTCGGAATGGTATTGAAATAAATTTCAATTTTGTTTTAATGTTTAACCGACTTCATTAAAAAGGAGGAGTTTATCATGTTCGACTAGCTGACCCAGCAGCATCGCTCGCGTGGCCTCGCAGAAAACGATTAATTACAGTTTTTTAACTATCCCACTGGAATTCTTTAACTTACCGGGATCAAAAGTATTCCTATTTCAAAGCACTAGGCGTTACCAAATATTGCCATTTTTTGGAGCAAAATTCACATCCTGGGACGGGATTCGAACCCACGTCTTCCGACAATCCGTGTCAGGCCAACTAGGCCACCAAGGTCTGAGCATCGAATTTTAACTCTATATCTGATTTTAACCGTTCATATGGGGACGGAGCGACATCTATTGAACAGCTTTGATAGCACTATCCAACCGAAAAAATAATTATCACAAATACTTAACTTAGTATTTCACAACCTTCATATTTTTTTATAGTATTACTTTTTAAAGGATATCTAATATTTTTCTGTTCACCAAAAATCTAAAGGTACATCTATGTATGCATTTCTAAAATATTGATCTTAAACCCGTTTAATTGTTTTACTATAATTAAACTACTCGGCAAACAAAATATGTTACATCAAACAAATTCCAAATGAACACCAAGATATAACACTTTTTTATTGTAGTGCGCTGCAAATATTCTATTGTAACAATAACTATTTTATTCTTCCCCGAAAAATACTGATCGTGCACCAAATATTCCTGAATGTTACACAAAATAGGTTAGGTTAGGTTAGGATTTTTTATTAATAAAGCTACATTGGACATTAATTGGTGTTTGATTCAAATACATTTTGCAGTGCATTATCTGAAGTAAAAATAAAAAAATAAATGCTTGTTTTAAAAATTAGGTGTATTACTATTTTTACAATTTTGCAACAGTTGTTAAATAGATGCTCGTTATGACATATTTTAATGAACATATTTTGGTGCACATTCAGTATATTTGGTGGAACACAGGCAAAATTAGGTAAATGAAATGGGAATAAATTGAAGTACTTTTAAATACCATCCCTTTTTAAAGCACTAACGCCTGCTTAGCAATACCAAAATTCATACTTTTACCCTTAATATTATTGTGATCAAATAGAAAAAAGAGTTATATATATAACAAACACACACTCATCCATCCATCGACGTACTGGATAAGCAGTTCTATAGTACACGTCATGGGATGCTACTACTAGAAAACAAACGCGAAAAAATAACACGTGGTAAGGGATAATCTGACAACCTGACAAGGGTAGCAGGCCGACGTTGGATGCAGGGCACTTCCAACCCGTTCTTTTGGAAATTTCTGTGGGAGGCATATGCTTAGCAGTGGCCGTCCTACGGCTGAGATGATGAAGGGATAGTAATATTTATGCGCGTGGTGCTACCAGCCCAAGTTATGATGGTAGATTCGCTCGTCACCGTGGGAATACTACGTACCTAATTGAGCACCGAAAATATAAGCATATTATATATTTTTACCAGTTCAACCACGCGGTTCCCTCCACGTGGTGATGGATGATAATAATGAAGATGAAAAGTATCCTATGAGAGATTTACCTATACTTGACTTAGTTTAAATTGTACTTAGAATTTATCTTAGCTTATTACCTATGTCCTGTGTAGGTACATATTACATATACACGTAATTTGTATAATTAGCAAAAAAAATGGGCGGTACAAAAGTGTTAATACATTGTAGATATGTAGTCAAAATTTTTTATTACTTCACAGTGAAATCATTATTAATTGTTAAAGTTTTCGAAAATTCCATCTAAAAGTATGGACACCATCTTAACAAAAATACTACATGCCTATGTACATCTTATCAATGAAAACACATGATTCGCGTCAGTGAAAAAATATCTCTCTTACTCTTTCTTACACCCCCCACCCGAGCGTTCGGTGTGAAAGAGAATGCCCGAGCGCACAGAATGAATAATAATATGTACTAACGAGCTAGGACGCGAGTTTGCCGATTGTTATGATTATGAATGATACATTTCTATGTAGGGATGTTAAGTTTCATGCATAAACCGCGCGCATGTAGTAGTGTGTCTTAATGAATAGTGGAAATGCCTAGAATAAAATTTGTAGGTGTGAATCAATCTAGACGTTTGACCGAATATTGAGGATTATGTGTTTTTTTTTTTAAAGTAGTTTTAAATATTCTTCCCATGTATGTATTAAGTACCAGCAGCATATAGTGCTGTTTTTTTTGTAATTATACAAATTACGTGTAATATAAACGCTTTAATAAGTAGAAATCAGGTTCTTGGTTTTAAATAAATAGAACGATGTTATAATGGTGCAATTATTTTTTCATCTCTCCAGCACAAAGAGGGCGCTTTTGTTCGTAAATCATAGACATGCCTCACGCTCGCAGCACAATCGCTTTTTGCGAAGTGAAATTGTACGGCGATGAGAAAAATAAAGTAGACGGTGGTGCGTTCAAATATTGGTTTGACCTCAGAACTGAACTCATCCGTACAAAATGTAGGTACATATGTTATTTAAAGATATCATTGTATTATTTTTCAGAGACGTAATATTTGAAATAAATACTAGTAAACTATAATACTATTATAAAAATTACGTTACTTAAAAATGTTATTATGTTACTTAAAAAAAAGGTTTGGGCTTCATAAAAATAACAAAAGGAATGCTGTTTCCGAACGCAACATCAAAACGAAATGGCGGGAATCTTTTTTTTCAGAAGTTTTATTGAAGTAAGTAGTTTTGTGGTACCGCATAACGAAGAATTACTCTAATTTGTCTAACTCCAAAAGAGTTCAGAGAGCAAGTTTGTAATGATGTACAATTAACAAGAAAAGTCCCGTGAAAAATATCTTAAATTGTACGAATTATTTAAAAAAAAGTTGGTGACTTATAAAAGGTGCTAAAACTTAATCAAAGACTTTGCTATTGTTATAATTTATGGAATTATCAAAAACAAGGCAATCTAGTTTGTACACTTTGTCTTAATTGTTTATATTTACACTTTTCTCGCTGATACCTAGGGTGCAAAGTTATGTGTTTCAGACGAGAGCAATTTTTTTACCTTTGTCTAGTTGCCTTTAAACACTTTGCTCATATGACTTCGCCAGTTCGTGTTCTAAGGTTTGCACTCAAATCAAAAACTACTCGTAACTTCACTCACTTGTTAAGCAAATAACTATTTCTGAGCTTGATAATATATTATAAGGCCTTTTTCTAATTTTTTTCCCGGGAAAATCTTTTATAGATACACCGCCCCCGGGGAGCACGGTGGTTATGAGGGAGTCCGTATACCCACTAAAAACCCGGGGTATTCCTCCAAGCGCCTTTATGTCGAGACTACAGGAACGTTTTGGCAATCGTCTGCGGTCTCGGCGACGCTGATCCCCCAGCAGAGGATCCTAACCCGATGAGGTTAGGGTGGACTAATCTCTAGCCCCGTCCTCTTGGGGGGCGCACGGAAACACCGCGCGCGCCGCCTCGGGGACACTGATGTTTGGACGGCGGACGCCCCCGCGTACGCTGCCCCAGTCCTCAATAATGGAGGTCGGAGAAGGGCGTGAAAGCTAACCTCCGACGCCCTGGTCTCTTTTTGCGGATCGGGAGCTCGGATAGCAATTCCCGCTCCCTTTCCGCAACCTCCTTCTGCCCCATCACCTATATTATAAGGCCTACGTTTGCCTCTTTTGTTAGGTACTGTAAATTGGACAAACATTTTTGTAATAATATAAACACTTAACTACTATAAAATTATATGTAACATAATCTTATATACAATTTAGAAAATTTACTTAAGCCTACAATGAGGCTTGAGAGTATTTTTTCTCGCTAATAATTATATTTCATAAAATATAATAATATTTTTCCATCGCGATACCTTCACAGGCGACCGCTATATTACTCTAACTAATCTCTAATGTACGTATGAGATAATGAGAATGGTAATGAAATAAGTGTACGTACTTACATTACAATTTCATTTATATAGAATACTAGCGTCTGCCCGCGACTTCCACGTTTTTTTGTTTTTCAATGGTATTAGGAAAATGTACAAGGACGAGGCCATTAAGGGGTAACCTCTGTCTACAAAAGATGCAGTTCCTCACAAGCGACGAACTGAACTGCGCCTGTAACCCTGAGACATTAATTTGTCAAGTCTCATGTGCTTGTAATTTCGTCGGCAACCATACCTTCAAACGCTGTAACTTGAAAACGGATGAAACAAAATCGCTATTATTTTTTGTTGTGTTAATTATTGTCAGGAGAAGGTTCTTATGAAAGAAACATTAAGAAAATATGGGAGGTTATGGCGAGATCGAAGGCCGAGCCTACTTCGCGAACGAAGTCGCGGGCAGTCGCTAATAAATAATAAAAAAAGGTTTATTAAAAAGGCAAGGTTTTTCATCGATGTATTCAAGAGAGAGGCATATGTTTAGGAGTGGACGTATTCCTACTGATGATGATGAGTGATAGCGACCTTTATACCCGCAGAAGTTACAGTGGTAGTATCCCGGATCAGCCGAGTATTTTCAGTAATACACAGAGTGCTGCGAAATACGTAAACGCCGTCGAGTCTGCCATAAGGACGGGGCTTGTATGTGCGAGTGGCAAAGATTACAATAAACAGAAGAGATAATCAAGAGGCCATCTCTGAAAAGCAGGCTAGTTTTTAATGACTCTAGATGACGAGACGCGGCAATTTTATACCTTGCTAGTTGCGCTCCGTGGCCCCACGTAGCATCGGACTAAAAGTAACATTTTGATTGGTATACATTTTCGGCATATCAAATTTTACTCAAATCCGTAGAGTTTTTAACGTGAAGAAGTAATAAACAAGCATACACACTTTTAAACAATCATGTATTTTATATTTATGTGATACACCACTGAGTGACGCATCATGAATAAGTCATTCTTTTATGGGACAATGTATACGATTCTATAATAAACTTCCCAATGTTATCCGAGATTTGCCTGTTAATAAGTTTAAAATTACAATTAAAACTAAACTCTGTCAAAAAGATTATTACCAAATTTCGGATTACTTGGAGGATAAAACCGCTTGGGACTGATCACTCCAGGATCTACCTACTCCCCCCCCGAAGGGTTCCCGCATTGACGTAGCGGGGGGGCTCAGTAGCCTTTGCTTGGATCACCACGGTGAAGCCAAGAGGAACCCAGGGGCCGCGCTGGCGTTGGGGTGCGCTGGCCGGCTCAGGCGAGGGCTCTCCTATGGGCTTTGGCCGCCAAGTCCACATAGGAGTGGTGGGGTCCGGGCGTTTTGGCGCAGACTCGAGGAGGGGGGGCCCGGGCGCTTTGGCGCAGGCTCGAGGAGGGGTGCTCGGGCACTTTGGTGCAGGCTCGAGGTGGTGGGGTCCGGGCGCTCGGCGCAGACTCGAGGAGGTGGGGTCGCGGGGGGTTATCCCCTGTGGCTGACGTAGCAGGCGGTGGGGGTACGTATCCGACCCACCGCAGGGAGACCACGGGCGTCCAGGCACGGGGAAGTCTGGCGCCCATTGTTGGCGGGTTTGGTCTCCGAGGAAAATGCGGCGCGCCATGTGTTCTGGCATGCCGCGAAGAGAAGGGTCCGGCAACGGACAGCCGCGGCGGATTCGCGGTCGTTTGCAAAATCTATCCCGCGTTCCCGCCAAAAGCGGCAGTGACGGAACACCCCGGGGTTTTTGTGGGTATACGGACTCCCACATAACCACCTACCTCCCCGTGGTAGGTGGTATCCATAAAGGATTTCCCCGGGACAAAAAAAAGGATCTACCTACTCGTGTCAAAGTGTAGCGTGTCTTGCCCTACTGATACCATTATTATGGTCTCTTTTGTAAGGCAATTCACTGGAGCTAAACATAAACGAACATTTGTTTTATACATTATCAAATTGGCTATACAACAAAATGTAAAAAAAAACAAGCCCGCTGAGTTTCTTGCCAGATCTTCTCAGTCGTGGTTGCGTTCCGATCCGGTTGTCGATTTAAGAAATATTAAATGTAATATGACAATTTGTAAGTGCCCCGGTAGGCCAATACAGAATAAACGATTTCATTTTCATGCATCACTCCTGTCTATAGTAGTACAATTATCGCTCGGAGCGATGACTAGTAGGGTTGCACTTCCAGAAATTTTATTGTTTTGTGAAGAATGCGGCCTATAGAACAAATAATTCTCTGGATTCGGTGGCCGTTGAATGAAAATTCAGCATGGGTCCTATACACATTTTCTTAAATATAAAATTATGCCTTTGATCGCACCTAGACAATTCAAGATTATCTTAAGACGTGCCTTTCTAATTAGATGCCTTACCACACCAATTTATGCCACAATTAGAATAAATAGGTTCATGAAATAATAGTTAATAGCTCTCACCCTTCAGGTACTGACAATACTTACCAGCTAAAACGTATATTCTTACCACGTTCATCTAGGATTTTGATTAAACTTGTCACAGATACAGCCTGTAATATGAAAAAGGGCTTAAGATAATTGTTATCTCAGAAAAACGCTCCTACGGCGTAGTAGTAGGTACTAAGTATGCGGGCGAAGCTGTGGCGTTCTGCTTCGTGTGCTTTTACCATCCTGCCTTTACATCTCCAAAGAGGTAAAAAGAGGTTTCATTTTCGTCTATTAATATGAATCAAGCTCTACCAAACACTAATTTATTATCATAAACGCAAATATCTGTCACTTTAAATGTAATCATTCAAATTAAAATTAGTGAACCGAGATAATAATCTGAGAGTCCCTCATAGGCGTATAATTTACGCCGGAAAACTGTTCACGTTTTGTTTCCAGGGTGGGCGAAGCCGCTGGAGGCAGCTAGTAATAAAACATGTTTCATACTATATGCAACTTTAGTGTTAGATTTGCCATTTTAAATAGTAAACTATATGACATAATAAAATATTAAACTAACCTATAGTCAGTGTAATGCAAATTTTCAGCTTAAAATTCTGGGTGAGACTGCAACTGCCATGGGCACCTTGGTACCTACATGCCTTGCCCATATACGTCACGACTACGACTTTGAAAAAGGAGGTGGGACTCAATTTAATTGTATTTTTTATGTTTGTTACCTCATAACAAAAAACGATATAAAAAAATATTTATTGACGGAAGTGTCAATAAATATTTTTTTATAAATGAAAAATTTTCGACGATTCTCAAAATTATTTTTATTTGAAAGCTGGTGCTTCCCGTGTAGTCTCAAATACATTTTATTAAATTCGGTCCAGTAGTTTTGAGTTACGCTCCAATAAATGAAAAGAATGGAAGTCGGTATCCAATTTTTCAAATGGTAGGTACTTGAAATATCAAAATTCTAATAGAAGAGAAAACATATAATCCATAGGTATATTAATTTACAACTGCAAACAGCAAAAAAACCTGCCCTTGAACCATCGTCTTTCGTCAAATTAAGATTCCAATGCTAACGCTTATAGAAATAATCATAACAATTTGCCTACGAAAAGTCTTTCAAATAACATTCCATCACGTACGTTCATTCCCCTCGCATCGCATGACATGCATTCTGGCGCCTTATCACGTCACGAAAACAAACCTCTGAAAACTTACATACTCTTTGGCATTTTCCCTCGTCCAGACGCGTTCTGCGCATGTGTGCGTAACCCGCGGAATCTAACCTAAATTCGAATTTCGAGCTTCGGTTTACGCGGACGCGCTCGCCCGGCTGCCAAACAATTTAAAAATAAAACATATTTTTCCCTCGCTCGCCACCGTCCAATCGAAGTGAAAAAAATATTTTTGGGTCAAAAAGTGAGTTTTTGATAGAAAAATCGTGTAACAAGATGGAATAATGGTTAAAAATAGTGCGTTCGCGAGACCTAGTGCAGACAAGCTCGACGTATTTCGGTGACAAATCTTTCGGCCTCGGATCGGGAGTTTATGGCCTATTTATAATAGCACAATTTAATGGTGTTTTTTTGTGTGATGAAACGAAGGAAGTGCTCTCATTTTTGGATTATTTTTTGAACATCGTAAGGTAATTTTTACATCATTTTATTAAAATAAATGCATCCGCAGTAGTAGTTATGTATTATCGCAGATTTTACAAAATTACATATACCTACAGTACTTTAGTTTTTAGATTAAACACTTTAATTTTATTACAATATTAAGAATGCGTCGAACTCTTTAAGACTTATACAAATAAACCCGCTTACTATAAATAATAATACACTTGTAGCTAAACAATTTTTAGATTTTAGGGTTGCGTTGGACTTAGTGTAGTCTTTTAAAACGTTATACCGGTTTAATATCACTATTTAATACTTGAAAGAAACGGAGACGGAGAGAAACAACGGAGAAATATGCCGAGTGTATAAACAGTTAAATCCTGTATAAATCAGATACCTATGTTCCTCTCCCGGATATAAGTCAAATTAATAAGTGAGTAAGAGGCAGTTTGTTTACATCGCCCCGACTGGAAAACTGCAGTTTACGTAGCCAGGAATTTGTTTAAAATATTTCATTCATCTAGTTTTACGTCAAGAAATGTACTAAAAGATATCGTAGATTCCGTAAACATTCTAAAATAGTTTTGACTGTATCACTGTACATTATTAGGGTTGTGTATTCAAAAAACGAACACGAAGTAGAAAGACTAAATAGAAAATTATTACTTGCATTAGATATAATGCTACCTATAGTATGGAAAGTATAGTCTTTGTCTGGTTACTAGTACCACTAGTCTAGCAGTAGCTAATAGTGTAAGTGCGAAAGTTTGTAACTTTTTAAGACTGTAGGTCTTAAACGGATTCTAGTTAAATTTGGAAGCGACATAGCTTACATCCTGGAATAAAAAAATGCGTTTCCTGTGCGGTATAATAGTATTTTCCACGTGGGTGTAGCCAGTTTAGTATGTTTTAGTATTTCAAGGACTTTTTTTGATTTGAGGCATTTGCCAAAAACTATTCGTATTGTAAATTGATAAGTAACAAATATACCAACTTTTTTAGTAGGTTTGTATTGATAAAAAAGTAGTTGTTATGATTTAACAAAAAGTAAATATTTTAGCTAAGCTATTACTTTTTCGGATTCTAATATAATATATATGGTAATAAATGTAGTAGCTACAGAACCCTTACTTATTACCTCACTCTTGACCATTTTAATATTATGCTTTAAATGAGGTTTACAATCTTGGCACAGTTTGGGAGTTTTAGGGACAATCGTAAATATTTATGTATATGACAGCCCTGCAGGATGATGGGGAGGGGGGAAAGGGTAATAAGAATGGGAAGTGGAAAGCCTAGCGCCCTAGATCCTTAAATTAATCAGACTTTGGTATAACTAGAGAAGAACTTATGGATGTAGCTCTGAAAAGAATCATCTTTAAAAAATGCAAAGATCGTGGCTCTTACTCCACGCTCCTGGAGTTCTGCTACAGCTACGTAATAATAGAGATGAATAATTTATGGACCTCTTAAAATACAGTTCTACCGCCTGCTTTCAGCAGCTTAGAGTTCTACTATGTTCAACCAGGACTTACTATTCTCAAGTAGTTTGAGAACTATCTAAACCTCGTCTACATATTTTTCTTTGGATTGATTGGGTCTTGACACAGCAGTACAGTTTGCGATTCGTAGTCTTCAGTCAAGCAAGTAGCTTCGGCTTGGAAACGATGATTAAGCCTGATTCATCAGAAGGGATTTCAATTGCTGTAAAAGACTTTGGACCCTCATTTCTGCATTATCACATTTTCTGTTGGAAGTGTTAGAACGTGGAAGATCTTGGTCTACCAAATTGCTCTCGTTTCGAGCTCTTTTTGCTCGATGTGGATGATTGTTACTCTCGTCGTTTGTCAATAAATCGAAGAGGATCTTCAGCGAGCTTACCGTACGCAAACAAAAAACTAGATCCTCATTCTTTAGGATTATCATTACCTGGATTTACGTTTTTGTGAATTAGGGGTTCCATGGCAGCAATATTGTTACATAGGTTATGCTACTTTTTGATCTCACAGCAGCCTGGAGAAAGTTAGATCGGAGCGTTTACCTCATCAGATGAATCTTTACGAAGTTGTAGTTAATATTAAGATTGCCTTTTACGAGTTTATGATAGTTTTCGTGTGTACACCTGTTGATTACGAACTTCTATTGCTAATCTGTCACGATGTAGTCAATACCATTTTTGGCGTAATTAGGGGTTTAGATAAGTTTGTCCTTTTTTGGGGCTACTTTTAGAAGACCGAACTCATGTAAAGTCTCTTATTACATCACTCTGTTTCCAACAAGTTGACTTAGCATTTGTTGTTCTTCTCGGCATAGCCATGTGAAACAACTCCTTTATATTCATGAACTGAAACCCTCACGGTAACTAACACGGTTTTATTTTTAGGTAAAGGTTGAACACTAACTCCCTTGGGGGTTAGAAGAGAGTATTTAATTTGCACACCGTACATGAAGTAATCAAATAGTAGGACAAATTTTGACAATAATTATCGACAAGACACCTGGTGATAAAGATATCGCGACTTTGCTAGGGACAAGGTGCGAAAGATAAACATAGCTTATCTACTAGACAAGTTTATCGTGGATAGATCGACGCTCGCATTTCCATTAATGCTCCTCCCCATAGTAGGTATTCCGTGGGGAAACGAGAAGGGGAGGTGGTCACTTTGTGAAGTAAATGAAATGGTAAAAGCGGCCCTACCCTGCATTTAGAGTTGCGGTCTAATGCTCATTCTCGCCAATATTTCAGGGAAAGCGTAAGCCATGTACGATGATATATATATATACTGTTAAGCGTCACTTAATTGGCGTAGGTGCTCGCTATAAAGTTTGTATACTAGCTTTGTAAAGTTAAGTATATTATAAAGCAGGGGTGGCCAACATGTGTCCCCGTGGTAGGTGGTATCCATAAAGGATTTCTCCGGGACAAAAAACAAGGGTGGCCAACATAATTAGAACCAAGATCAGTGGCACATAAATGTCATCTATAGTCGATACTCGATCTCGCCTACCTATTAAGCTTGTGACTGGCGTACTCTCTGTCATTTTTAGTTCTACAATTAACCCCAAGGTGGCACTGTTCTTTTTTCATACATTTTTAACGGCAGTCGATAGCGAGCATCGATTGGTTTCAATGTTTTAACTTGTGGTAGGCCTACAGCTACAGTCTACTGATGCAACCGTGTGCGATCAATCAATTAGGTACATATGAATTTCCTGAATTTTGAATGAACCATTCAGTAACAACTCCGTAACATTTATGTAGTACTTTTAATTTTATTAAAGGAAAATTGTTTTTTTTTCTTAGCAAGTAAGATGTTTTGTTTTATTGTTTTTGTATATTAACCTTATATACTTTTTTCTTTGCAACGATCGACTATAATAGTATTATCGCCGCGATTGACCGTTTACCTACCCCTCGTATATATATATATATTGTATAATTCAATTGTAATTTAATATTATCTTAAAATGTATAAATATAAGAGTAAAATTAATTTAGGATTGCAGCGACTTGACATCGTCATTTCCGGAACGAACACGGTCGATTTATAAAAGGACGGTGGGGATAAACGAATGTTGGAGAAAACCGATGTCGAGTTGGGCTCGCATTACTCTTTGAAACGTCGCTCAGCTAGCTGTTCCATATAGAAGTTTGATTTTGTAAAATCGCACTAAAATCATATTTAACGCACGTAGATTGATTTTAATGAAATGAATGTAGGTACATATAAAAGTTGTAGTGGTGTATTCTACTTCTTCGGCCTTGCCTGACTTGTAAGCTTTTTTGCAACCGTAGTTTCTTAATGAAAGATTATTGCATGATTCATTCAAATACTTGAACTCTAATATCTTAAAAGCTTAATCAAGATTCAACACTTGAGAGCACTGGGTGAATCAACCGACTTCAAACGTTTAAGATAACGTTTAAATAACTCAAATTAAAAATAGGACGTTTGTTCGGGAACAGTCGTGTTTAATTGTTGTGATGGTAATGTAGTAGGTACTTATCTTTGACTCATATGCACGCAACCTTATATACATATAAAGTGTATTTGTATATAATAATAATAAATCAAATCCAAATCCATCAAAAATGTTTCTGTTTTAATACTACATTGTATTTTATACCAAACGGGCCTCTAAGTGTTGGCTACAGCCCCACTTATGCCTATGTAAAGGACCGGGTAAAACCCGTGAAATATGTCAAATAAAAAGAATAATAATAATAACCGCAGAGGCGGCTTTGTGGCGAGCCGTCCACGACACCGTGGAACCTGATTCTCCCTGGAGCTAAAAACGACCCCTGACCCCCTGCTTGCCTTAATTGGCCGTCTGGGGGTGGAGACGCAAGAGCAAGAAACAAAAAGCTCCAAGGCTGGAAGTGTTAAAGGGCATAACGCTGGTAGTAGCGCTCTAGTGCAACCGCAGCACAACTCTCGACACCCTTTAGCCATCGACACCAACGTTGCCAATTTTGTCACCATTGATCGTGGCTCTTATGGGGGGCCCGTTTAGTGGGTAGCTAGTCACCGCCTGCCCAAAAATTTTAAAATGAGACTGAAATTGGCAGGTGCTGTAGTCTCTTCCATAGCCCACTATCTTCTTATCACTAATAAAATCATATCAATAGCCTTGCCATTTTACCTATTTTTATAATATATAATTCTTTATATATTTTATACATTAAAATTAATAATTAACCACAAAAATTAAGACAAAATTATATAAAAATAAAAAATAAAATAATATTGTCAATAGACAAATGAATAAAAATTAAAATAACAACAATTTAATTTAATTTCAAGTGGCAATTTCCATCCAGCGTCCATACATTGGATCAAGCATTACTCGCTCCGTCAAGCTTCTTACTATCATGTTTTTACACCTGTCAATTCTGGACGTAAAAGACGCTATTCTTTTGCTCTGTATGGCATTGAAGGAATCGATTCGAGCATCCACAAGCATTTCAAAAACAAATAACCACGTAGGGATAAGTTACCAAGGAGGTGCTGCTCTTTGTTTTTTTAATCTCTCTCTCACAAGGCTGGCTTATAGTAGACAAAGCTGGGTATGTAACACAGAAACAAAGCTGTGAATAGTGACATTGAAATAACATTAGATTAGCGACAGGTGGCGTGACACTGACTGAAATAGATCTTTTTTTATTGTTGTAAAGCTGTGAAAACTATCAGTCTATTGTGTTACCCAAAATGCCCAGTTTCTTACAGCCGTATTTATAAACATGTAACTACTTGTTGCTAAGTAATTTCTCATAGAAGTAATTACATCACGATAGAATACTTCCACACGAAATCTTATAAGTTTCAATGTTTGAGATCGCCAAGCAGGCGTTAGTGCTTTAAAAAAGTAATACTATAAAAATAAAATCTTATTGTATAGTCGAGCAATGAACGTTACTTACTAAAGTAAATGGATGACCAAATAAAAATTGGATGTATCTTTTTACACTTGTATAAGGTTGTTGTTATCAAATTTCAATTTTCACAGTATAATAGATAATAATAATAATAATATAATAATAATCCTTCACTGTTCAGACCTGCCGTGCGATTCCCTAAGAGCAAACATCGTTGCATCTTTGACAACATCCGTGAAACAAATGACGAGATGAAAAGAAACGTTGGAAAAACAACCTTGTGTACAAAGGCGATATCTCGTAAAATATCAGCCGTGCGATTCTCTAATGATTTACCGACTCCCAAAAAAGAGGAAGTACTCAATTCGAGTTTTTTTAAATCTTTGTTACCTCATAACTTTCGATAGGGTGAACCGATTTTCAAAATTCCTTTTTGTTTGAAAGCTGGTGCTTCCCATTTAAATTTAATCAAATTTGGTCTATTACTTTTTGAGTTACACTCCAGTAACTGAATAGAATAGAAGTCGGTATTAGGTTTTTCAAATTGTTCTTGTTCGTCGATGCGCTCGTCGACGAGCTAACCGATGTCAAATACTTTATGAGATATCGCCATTGTGCATAAGGTTGTTTTTCTAACGTTTCTTGTCATCTCTTCATTTGTTTCAAGGATGTTGTCAAAGATGCAACGATGTTTGCACTTAGAAAATCGCACGGCTGACATCGGTAAACTCGTCGACGAGCGCATCGACGAATCATTAGAGCATCGTACGGCTGTGTCCGACTGTAATTTTTATGCAACTTCACTTTTGCAATAAGAACGAAAAATTGACGGGTTCTCATTGCTTAAGTAAAGGAAATGGTGACTATTACACGGCTAAGAATACTAGCCTTTGATAGTTCTTCTAACTTCCGACACATTCTAGTATATAGAATTAAAATGGTTGCTTAAGTAATTACTTTTCCTTAAGTAATTACTTTGGCTTGTTTATAAATACGGCTGGAGTTGCCTTTCAGTTTTCTATCTCAGGCATGTTGCTTATAAAATGTTTCAGAAAGTATATATCGGCTGAGAGCCAGATATGAAGAAAACACGTAATGTCTGTTCCAACTTTAATCTTCGATCACTTATTAGATTATAACAACAGGGACGTGCGCACGCGGCGAGCGCTCGCAGAAAACTGAGCTCCGGTCGCTAAGCGCAGCCGTTTTTTAGGCGACTGTCGTGGTGGGTGCGTTGTGACTCAACCGCTCGCCCGTTGTACGTGCTCCGTCACAATAGGCGGCCGACGCCGTCATATACATGAAGCGTATTATTTAAAAACGGAATATTTACCTTTATTGTATTTATTTTGAGCTCTCGATATTTCGGCACAGTTGCATGCGCCATGCTCACGAGTAAACTCAAGTATATGCGGGTAGGTGTTGTTAGGAGCAGACGAAACGGTCTACCCTCTTCCATACATGTTTCTGGAGTCCCTTTTCAATAGCAAAGACAACATCATCATAAATATAAAACATGAGAGTTATCCCGTTTCTAAAGTTAACTCTTGCATTACCTATTTAAAAACTTATATTATTCATACTCATTTAGATTTTAACTATAATTATTATTAGTATTAATGTAGATTCTGTAAAAATGTCTAGTAATTAATCAGTATCGACCCACTTAGTAGGAATTTTTGAAAACTCATCCTGTAAAAGGGTGAGTATAATTTATTTATGTGGCTGTGTATCCCATAGAGTGTGTGTGTGTGTGTTTTTATGTTTGGTCCTTTAGGTTGTTTTCTAGTTAAATAGTGATCACCACACTTTTAATACCAGAAATACAAATAGGATAGCTGTACCTAGTTTTAGACTTGTGAAGACTAATAAGTCATTCCTAGGAAATTGTGTGCGTTTTTACAATAAATAACATCACCCATGATTCACGTCACAGGTCATAAGAACGTTGGTGCATTTCTTGCGCAAAATTTGCCTTTAGCAGTTAACGGCAATGGCCATCTCTCTTGGCACCGTGCCGAACGATCCAAATTATTTATTGTTATTTAAATACTTCAACGCACATATTGCACGAATGAGTTTGTTACATAATGATTTTCATTACGCCACTGTGAACACTGAATGAATGAATGAGATGATTAATGAGAATTATGATTTTGTATGACTATTTATTTTTGCTACGAAGAATATTGTTAGTGATTCGCTTCTGCAGAACACTAAACTAAAACTCTCTAAGCTATAGTAGTTCTGACTATACTAAAATCCACATTTGTGTCACACTTAGAATGACAATTCTAAAAATATGGCTATTATATTCAATTGTGGGTAGTTTTATGTGAGTTTAGAGAGCTTCAACTTATAATTATGACGATTTAATTTGCATTATACCCACAATTACAGAAAGGGAAAATTCGAGAATTATCATAGGCGAATTCGAACTTAAGCTTGAAAAGAATAAGAACTACAATAATTTACAAAAATATATTTTAGTTCGCTAGTTTAGTTTCTTGGGTCAAGGGAATTGAACGAATGAATAATGCTTAAATTTATTATAAATTATGGAAAACAAAAAATCATGAGTAGGTAAAAAATATTTAAGACATCTGCAGAAGCATGAAGCTGGATTTGTCTTGCATTGTTACACATTATAACAAAGTAGGTAGTTAGCAGGTAGGTAGCACCTTCTCTAAATTTTAACTTAAACAGATCGAACCGCCCAGTGTAATCATGTGCTCGTATAGAATATTAGGTATACATTTTAAAATTGATATAGGTGAATAGTAAACATATACTTAACTAATTGGACTCCATAATCCATATTTATCTATCTCATCTTTACTTTTATATGTCTAACGGTGACGAGACGTGTACTCACCTGACCTGTTTGCCCATAACAGTTCAGTGCCATTCTATAAGAGTCCAAAACCCTGCATGGCAATGCCATGCATAGAGATATATGAGTGATGCCCCATTAATGCGTCACGTCGCGTCGTCGTAACGATTTTAACGCATCGTATTCTACACCTGCGTTGCGTCTATGCACGACGGACCTCGCAACGCAAGAGGTTACGGACGCTGTAGCCGTCGCAGCGAAGCTTCTCGGTTCAGCCTTCGCAATGGATCAATACAAACGTGTTCTTTTGTCGCTTTTATTACTCAACCGCCGAAAAAAACTGAGAATCAATAGTTTGCCCCTGAGCAGTGGAATACTGTCCGTCGTCGCACCGGAGCTCCAACAGCGCAGTGCATCACCCTCCCTCCCACCTCGTCTCTTGTCCGTCGAACCGTTGAAACGTCGCGTGTCACGACGCAACGCACAAATGGGGCATGTCACAAAATATACATGTAAATAGTCGCGACGTCTACGCTACTCTACGTAACATAACGTACCAATGGGCACAGAATAATAAGTACAAGTACAATGGGGCCTCACTTTGCCAAACCTGCGTTGCGTCTATGCACGACGTCGCAACACAAGAGGTTACGGACGCAGTCGCCGTCGCAGCGAAGCTTTTCGGTTTAGCCTTCGCAATGGATCAATACAAACATGTTCTTTTGTTGCTTTTATTACGCCACCGCCGAAACAAACTGAGAATCAATAGTTTGCCCCTGAGCAGTGGAATACTGTCCGTTGTCGCACCGGAGCTCCGACAGCGCAGTGCATCACCCTCCCTCCCAACTCGTCTCTTGTCCGTCGAACCGTTGAAACGTCGCGTGTCACGACGCAACGCACAAATGGAGCATGTCACAAAATTTACATGTAAAGAGTCGCGACGTCTACGCTACTCTACATAACATAACGTACCTATCAATGGGGCCTCACTTTGCCAAACCTGCGTTGCCTACGAAGAAATAATAGTTATTTCTTCGTAGTGCGTTGCGTCTATGCACGACGTCGCAACACAAGAGGTTACGGACGCAGTCGCCGTCGCAGCGAAGCTTTTCAGTTCAGCCTTCGCAATGGATCAATACAAACATTTTCTTTTGTTGCTTTTATTACGCCACCGCCGAAACAAACTTAGAAATAATAGAAATTTCTGAATGGCGGAGCTCCGACAGTGCAGCATCACCTCCCACCTCGTTTCTTATCCGTAGATCCGTTACCATTCAAATCGAAACACAGGAATGTTTTAACACTTCTGCTTCACAGTTGAATAGCTGACAAACGTGTATTACTTCCCCAGGCGGACTCTGCAAAAGTCTTACCACTACAAAACTGTTGATTTAGTCCTTTATGTTCTCGGTAACTACGCCAGCAGAAGTGTAAGTTCATTTATTATTTCTGAATCGCTGAATCTCAGCTTCACAGTTCAATAAACAAACAAATCCAGTAACTTCCTGCATTGCGTTACAACCATTAATCTATATCGAGATGTTAAAACCACCAAAATACTACAACATACTCACTCATACTCAGCATGCATTCTATTGTATTGAAGCGCTTACAGCGGAGCTTGACTTGGCGATCTTAACCGTTCAAGCAGGATAGGTGACCGCTGCTGGTATTATTCAACTGAGCGCTTCCGTGCTTCGGAGGGTACGTTAAGCCGTCGGTACCGGTTGTTTGTTTTAGAACAACAGTCTTTAGGCTATATCGAAGGCCTGCGGGCGGCCCGAAAACTTTACTAGAGGCCACTAGCCTATCCACCAAACTACACTGGGCCCATGTGGTGGCCCAAGCCCTCTCTCTGAGAAGAAGGTTCGAGTCCCAGCAGTGTGAACATAATGGGCTGATTATGATTCTAATAGTGTGCAGCTTCATTCAAGCCATGATCGTTTAAGGCGATGAAGCGATGATAGCCCAGGTTTATCACGGGAACGACCCCAACCTCGGGCTTGAGCTTTCGGTGAAGGTCACATCGTGATGAAATCCACAGCATGATGGTAGGGTACCAGAACCGGACACCAGAAGGTGTCCGCCTGGATATCTACCATTCTCATGTTCTCCAATCTGTCGTTATGCACCTAACAGCGCGTTCCAGCACCTGTCCTTGAGAGCCATCGCTATTCTAGGTCTAGTGTGATACCTTCGACCGCATCATCACTGACCTTCAAGTGAAGCAGTGGTCAAACACTAGCCTATCAAGGGTAAAAAAGGCTGGTATTCAGCGACGGTCAGGACGTCAGTTCAAAGGTCAAATCTTACCCCAGACTTACGATTTGAAGGCAATGCCGTGAGGAGATCTGCAGGGTCGTGAGTAACTTCCTTTTTAACCAAATTCGAAAAAAGTGAAAGTTCTATTTTCGACTGGTTGTATTTTTTATGTATGTTCACCGATTTCTCCCCCATTTGTGGACCAATTCTCAAAATAATATATATTTTTATTTGAAAGAGTATTCTGAGGTTTGCTGGAGGTACAATCCAACAACTGCGAAGTGTTTCGCCTATTTTGATGATATCATCATTGACGGTGGATATCAATTAATCCCGTAAGAAGCAAGGGTCACTAAAAAAGGGTGAATCAATTTTTAACAAAAATAGAACGGACATCACCACTAAAAAGTGTGAAATAATTTGCCAATGCGCACAATATTATGATAATAGGTACTTTAGAACTATCGTGGTACCGACTTCAACACGTTATTTCATACTTTTTGATATTTTGTTAGTGTTCGGTTCCATTTTGTATTTATATTATCAATATTAGTATGTTCACAGACCTGCTTAGGATGGTTTTCAAGCAATAAGACGAAAGTCTTATTGTTTCCGAAACAACAAGCATAAATAATCCATAAAAATTTCGGACGGGCATCTGGCTAATACACACATCAAAAAGTTTGCGATCACTTTGAGAAATCGAAAGCGTTTTTTGTTATGTACTCGTACGGTAGATTATATTATGATTTCTTCGTCTTTTAGTTGCTATTGATGGAATTGTCAGACCATTCCGGGTATACCATGGGCACCAGTTTGTACTGGTCAATGATAATGCGCCCGCCTTTCGAACTCAATATTTCTTTCCGAGAATACGATATCACATGTTTAGACTGGCCTGCCGGCTCGCCTGACTTATACCCAATAGAACACGCGTGGGATGCTCTTAAACGAGTTTGGAACCGTCAGCCACGTCCCCAGCCAGTGCCAGAGCTCAGGGAAGCCACTATTCAAGAATGGGACAGGTTACCCTAAGAAATGTTGGATAACTTGATTTTCAGTATGGTTAGGAGGATCACCGCATGTGTTCGAGCCAGGGGAGGAGTTATATTATTTTGAATAAAATACTTTTATTATTAATTTGTTGATCAATTTCAATAAAAAAAACCAGCTAGTGATCGCAAACCTCTTTTGATGTGTGTACGTGTTGCGTGACGTCGTAATTTATACATTTTATGTTTTAGTCTTTATAATATGATTATGATTTTCGTTGAGCCTTGCAACTCAGCGAGACTATGCGGCCAGCTATCTAGAAACCCATCCGCACGCTGCTGATTTAGACAGTTTTTAAATTTTCTGATTTGGAAGATTATTAATTAGGTTTATCTACATGTATAAAAATGCATATATATACATATATAATTTAAGAACGGATTTAATTCATGTTCCTATCAATTTCCTATTACTTCGTAGAAGGTTCTTACATAAAAAGATGGGAGGTTATGGCGAGACCGAAGGCCGAGCCTACTAAGCGAACGAAGTTGTGGGCAGTCGCAAGTTATTAATATTGATGCGATTATTCTTTATGAACCGACTAGAAATGATAGTTTACCGGGAAATGTTCTCCGACCGGTTTTGAACTTACTTGCGTAAGTTCGACGAACTTAAGATGATATTGAAACTAGTCAGGAAAATTTCCTAGGGTATATATACGCAACAATTCATATCACGCAAGTTCCAGCCAGGATAATTATGGATACAACTCGCGATAGACTCCTAACTAAAAAAACACAATAACAAAGAATAATTAGGTACCATAAAATTGAACCAACATCAACACTAAAAAGTGTGAAATAACTTGTTGAAGTCGGTACCATGATAGTTCAAAAGTACCTAACTATTATTATCTAGTTAAAAATTGTTCACCCTTTTTCGTGACCCTGGCTAATTACGGGATCAATTGTCATTCACCGTGAGTGATGATATCAATTCAGTTAAAACACTTTTCAGTTGTGAAGAATAACTCAAAAACTGCTAAACAAAACTTGGGCTTGACTTGGGCTGTCACCGACATAAGAAAAAATATAAATTATTATGACTAATTTATAAGATATTTTATTTGGTTACGAAGTCTGGCTTTATGGGTTGATTTTTAGACAGATTAGTCATCACGTAACTCGGTACTCGATAAACTACTGTAATACCCAAAATTGAACAGAATGAGTGAGGCCCCATTTGGTAAGTTTAACATGTATATTTTGTGACATGCCCCATTAGTGCATTGCGTTGTGGCACGCGACGTTTCAACGGATCGACGGACAATAGACGAGGTGGAAGGGAGGGTGATGCACTGCGCTGTCGGAGCTCCGGTGCGACGACGGACAGCGATTCACTGCTACTGAGGCAAACTATTGCTTCTAAGTTTAATTCGGCGGTGGCGTAATAAAAGCAACAAAAGAACACGTTTGTTTGGACCGAACTGAGAAGCTCGCTGCGACTGTGACGTGCGTATCCTCTTGCGTTGCGACGTCGTGCATAGACGCAACGCAAGTGTAGCATACGTTGCGACGACGTGACGCAACGCAACGCAACGCACGTCTAACGCATTTTTAGAAATGTCATGCTAAGTCTTACATGAATTTGGTTTTTAGTGTGAACAGAATAAGGACTACCATAATAAAATTTTTGTTTACTACCATTGACTATTTTTAAACTTTTCCCAAATAATAAAAAAAAATCTTCAGTACGGGGTGATCACAGAGTAAAAGGTTAGAAAAAACATTAAAATGTAAATAACACTAGTACGGAAAACTGGCACTTTCCGTATGATTTGGCAGTTTGAAAAACGATAATTTTGTGTGCATGCATTGTAAAATATAGTTTATAAGTGAAGTTCAGTCTTGCATGTTTAACTCCCATAAATCTATATCAAGCTGTTGAAACCAATAAATTACCAGACGGTGTAAATTCTCAGGTTAAAACAGCTCTATAAATACCCTTGTTTTATTGATAGTGGTTTTGACGCTGATGTGTTGGAATCAGTAGTAAAATATCTAATACTAGCGACCCGCCCCGGCTTCGCACGTGTGCAATGTTGATACTATATAATATACCTACCTACTACAGAATGTCCTTATACGAGTAAACAACGTTAATATCTTCGGAAATATTCATTTAAATTACATGCTGTAAGAGCCATATTGAGCTATATTGAATGGACAATGTATTTAAGGTACTTAATTGGATAAGAATTAATGCTGTATTGCTTAAAATAACTTCCTAAATAAGCCATTCTTTCCAGTAAAATATAAAGGATAAAAATGGTTACTGTGGGTTATCCTTAAGAGATAGACATATACCATCACGGACTTTTTTGTTGACCTTTTTAAGGTGTACAATACCGTAGTACATTATTTTGATCTATCTTGTGGGGATCCGTCAGCGTTTGCAATGTAAGCGCAAAAATTGTGTTTATTTACGACATCACATTAGAAACCAGTAAATTCATCAGTGTTTCTCTACAATATTATGCATGTATCATACATATAAACCTTCCTCTTGAATCACTCTATCTATTAAAAATCGCTTCAAAATCCGTTGCATAGTTTTGAAGATTTAAGCATACATAGGGACGGACAGACAGCGATAGTGACTTTGATTTATACTATGTAGTGATAGTGACGAAAGTCTTAAAGTTTCGTAATATCCGTCCGTGTATCTGTATTCTGTCATTGCCTATACCCATAATATCAGATGTATATAAATAAATTAAACCTTCCATGACGTGTCGACAGATCAGGGTTAAGCCCATGAAAACACAATGATAATTTTTATCTATTTCAACTTCAAACAAACCATCGGATCAGACCGACATTGCTGAAAATTATGATAATTTGTAATATTTTCGTCAAATATTTTAATATATTTGTAAGCATATAGAGTAACACAAAATAATGGGCAAATATTACTACAAACACTGAAAAATGTGGTAAATCATTTGTTGAAGGAAAAGTGCCCAGAATGCTGGCTGCATTTCCACGTCGAATAGCTCTGCTAATTTTTAGTGCAAAATATGAGCCAGCATTCTGGTCACCTGACGCTTCAACCAAACGTTTGCCAAGTCCCTGAACATTTCGTATACGCCTAGACCCCACGGACCCAAAGTTTCTACCTTAATTTATTAATGAATTTATTGATTAATCTATTTGTAATACGTATGTATTACAGTTTCCAGTTTAAGAATAAGACTGTTTAAAATTCAAATCGCCCACAGATATGACATATAAACCAATTTAAAGATAGGATGGCAATAAGTTCGTTAGCCCCCTGTTTCTTTTGTTCTTCTCATCATGGATGACGTGACCTAGAACATGACAATGGAGCGTGCTTTTATATTTATGCTGACACCTTGTATATACCATAAATAATTTCAGTAATTCACAGTGCCGTATATATTTTAAAGTAGTCTGAACATATAGGGTAGATAGAGGATAGAGTGAAGGAAAAACTGTTTTTTTTTTAGGAAAAATACAGAAAATGCAAGAACAAATTGCGCTGTGTTATTCTGGTGTGGTTCATGTTACTTTTTATAAATACACAAGCTAATAAGTCTTCTGCCTATAGCTTAACATTTCAAAACTATACAAATAAACATCTGATAATATAAAAACATTAAATACGGTCGCAAATTGAAATCACGCAATGCTACGCCCATAAATCTATATGGAGCTGTGGAAACCACCAAACCGCAATAGCTATACTCGGCGTGCATTCCAACGTAAACCATTTCTATAAATATATTAATGATAGTGCTTCTGACCCCGTTTCGACGGCTATTTCGGTTATGGGGAAATACAGTTTGTTATGGGCAAGGAAAGCTCCAGGCAAACCTAAGCGACGATGCGACGGTTCGCAGCATCGTGAAATGTTCAGTTCCCCCTGCGTAACTGTAGAGCAACTTAAGATAGAAATTTTAATATTTATATTTTTTTTGTAATATTTGCTTTAGATTAGTAACAATACAAAAAAATTTGTGTATTGTTAATTTAAATTATTAATTTAACATTAATTTGAATAATACGCAACAATGTGTTAATACTATAGTTTACACGATAATGTTTTGCGCAGCGGAAAGTACGCTGCTAGCACATAATTTGCGTATCATCAGTTTAAATAATTAATTATGTACCACAATTTGTCATACAAACTATCACTTAGCTGTGTTACTTTTTGGTGTTAGGTACCTCATAACTATAGCTAACTTTAACGATAGGATGAACCGATTCTCAAACTTTTTTGTTTGAAAGCTGGTGCTTCCCGTGTGGTCCTATTTAAATTTCATCAAAATCGGTCTAGTAGTTTTTGACTTACATTCCAATAACTGAATAGAATGGAAGTCGGTATTTTTTTTAATTGTACTTGTTACAAGTTAATTATAGTTTGCATGTACTGTATTTAAGTAACGTTTATTAACAATAAAATAAGATATGGGAAAAGTACACGATCAATAACTTGATTATATCGGTTTCGTAACTTTCACGTTGATTCCGTTTTATTATTATATACATAGGTAGTTATAATGCCCTGAACTTTAATAACATGAATTCTATTTTAGAAATTTGACTAGCTCTCCGCCAGTGGTTTTGCTCACCTCGCTCCAGAGAATTTCTGTGCTAAGGTAGATACTTACAATATAAAATGCATCAACTGCCGAAATGTCAAGTTTGTAGCCCCAATGCTTCATCAGGCTCTGAGTTTATAAATCAGTGTGTCAGCCTTAACAAATTAAGTGTATTTTTGTTGGATGCATAGCTAAGTAGTGGCGCTTTGTTGCGTAGGTTTGACCGGAGTTTCAATCTGAAGTAACTATTCATTACACTTATTTTTAATACAGTAGCCCGAGCTAGCATTAAGCTGCGGAAGGCATGTGGGACGCAAAATGCATGGAGGGAAGAGTTACTTATTTTTGTTTTACGAACGGTCTTAGTTCTCTGTTGTGATTATACCCAGGCGCCTTATTCGCGGCGCGTTACGATAACTTGAAAGAATTATCGTGGATTCAATACAAATTTACTACCGTTCATAGCGAATAATGTCTCAGCTCTACTTGGTTGTAGAGTTATCTAAGACATTACGGTAGGATGCGGACACACAATATCACATTTTTTGTATCCATTCGTGAATCGGTGACAAGAAGAAAGAAAAGTCGCAAGCCTGATGTTAAGCGTCACGGTTGCCTATTTGAACAATAAAGAGAAAGTCAACAAGAGATAAAAACTCTGCATTATGGCAATGTACGCCTATTAACTGTCACTCTAACCATAAGGATTTTTATTAATTTTTTTTTCACACAGAGGTATATTTTATACCCTGATTACCAGCTCTGGGGAGAGCTGGTGTGCGTGTGGGAGTCTCCGCCAGAAGGCCGACCTACCCACCAAACCTCTGCGGTGTTCCTCCATCATCGACTGGTGCCAGGGGACGCGGGCCCGCTCGCGCATTCATCAGCCACAGCCCCCACCGAAAACCTCTTGCCCTGTAATTTCGCTGATAGCATTGCCCTGCAACGAACCAGCAATATTTGCACACGACTACTTCACGGTTGTATAACTGGCAAAGGTGTGGTACTTCCGCAAACGGACTCTGCCAAAATCCTATCACTACACAGGACAATCAATTGACCGAGCGAGCGAAGCGTCTCTGCTTTAACTGGTGCGTTGGTTTGACTGTACAGGGGCCTTACTATGAGCTTGTGAGATTTTTCAAGATAGAGGGCGTTGACCACTACTGCATTAAAAGGTTTCATAACATAACACACATGGTAACAAGCAGATGTGCCATATTATATCCTATGAAAGAGATCAATGATTTTAATATGAATTCTACTACATGTCTAGCTACGTCAAGAATACGTATTCTACTGAAAAACTGGAATGAAGAAAAACATAGAAGTAACATTAATAGCATTATAAAAGAACCATATAAATATTTTACCCAAGAAACACGGCTAATTTTAATATTATTATATAACAGGATACAGATGTCCTAGTAGGTACTAGGAAAGTATTTATAGGCACACTAATTCAGGAAACAAAGCAAATATACACACATTAAGAGATACCATACATAGACACAGCGAGGTTTTATGCAACAGTCTGCCGCCAAGAGACTGTGTACCACCACTATGACACCTCTCACAAGCCTAACAACCGATCAGAAACAATATAGTTCCCGCCACAACGAAACAGCCTATCAGAAATTTTACAGGACGCTACGTCACTGGTTACAAATGAAACAAGGTAGTATTTCTGTGTGGCGGTGGCTAAAAATTACTAAATACATTACGTGTTTTTAAATATAACCAATATTTACAATTCTAACAAGCTCTTAAAGCAGGACTTCTGGACAACTGCCCGGTTTATTCGTATCATGACAACTTTAAAGCAGGCCTGCTTAGGCCTCCTATTCAAGAACAGCAGAAAAACCGTTCACCTGTTTTTTTTTGTATAGACTCTTGTTAACATGTCGCTTAAAACCACTCAGTTTATTAGCTTACAAATGTCTAGGCGTCTGCAATGTTGATTATAGTAATTTTTTAGAATGCAAGAGACAATATTATCCGTTCACCTTTGAGAAAACAATATTCAAACAGTTTACCGAAATGAGCGTCATGGTATGATTTCATTCAATAACTGTTTATGTCAGGTTTAAGAACTGCACGAAACTTGCATGGTTTATACGAAGCTGATAGTAAGGCCCCAGGTCGCATTTTTCAACCAATCTTGACGAAACTTGTTCTGCATGTTCTACTATTCAATATATTTTTGTGTCATGTTGTCAGCGATTTTTGAATAAGGGGTAGGTACTATTCTTAAAAAGGGGGGAAGTTTGCTGCAGTGCTCTCGTATATACCGACCGATTTTGATAAAATTTTGTACACACATTTACCCGACTTCAAAGAGGAATTTAGCTTATAAGCATAATCAGTCAAGGGATTGCCGAGATAATAGGTTGTGAAGTTAAAAAACAGGACGACTTTGCAATATTCGGCAAGAACATTGGTACCGTCTGCAGATTGCTCAAACTGCGAAATATTACCGCTGTGCTCACGATGTCTACTGTTCGATAACTACTAGTCTAAAGACTCATCAGACTAATATTTGCTCCAGCCACAAATCGAACCTGGAACGCCGCGCTTGGAAATACCTACTGAGTTATAACGGCAGCTCCGTTAACTCAATTTGTTCAAAAGGTTTTTTATGTGATAGTCTTCTTCATCGAATTGGATCCCCCGTTCCATTAGGCAGAGTACTCTATTATTTTTAATCGCCAACTCTACTCGTTCATTTAAAAGTGTAGATACATGTAGAGCCCGCTAGCGAAATGAAAAGTTGATGTGTTGTTGTGTGTTTCCATGCCGCCCGCGACACAGGGAACATTAGTGAAATACGTACGGCTGAAGTCGAGGATGCAAAAAAAACCGAAGTTATTTTAAAGTTATTTAATTTAATTAAAATAATACATTTATTTTATAATTATAAGACACGACAATCCATTCGATGTGAGAATAAAAAGTGAGTGTTCATCGATACAATGGTCCGCAAGTTAACAATTTCGTAATGCTGACACGATGGTTCCACGATGCGCGGTGGTCTGATTCCGTGTAGCACTTGGTAGGTCGAACGCCGGTGGCTTGATTGCGAAACTGCAGTACCGTCCTCATGTGAGTTGGTAATGTGAATCTGCGTCATCAGTTTCCATGGTGGGTCGTTGCTTAACAAGTGTGTAAATGTTTCTTATTGAGGTACAATTCTATGATGATATTTATAAAGGTTGGCGAAACGCCATGAAAAGTTCTGTCCATTTTGTGGAGCATGACTTATTGGAAAATAAATAAAAGTATAGGCAAATAGTTAAGTCAAAGTAGTGAAAGTGATTTATTACAAAGATATTTTCAGATAAGATAAAATGTTTACCGGCCATAACAAAATGCAGAATAGGTAAAATTAAAGTTGGGCAAACCAAATATTTCAGTATACTTTTTTGAAGTGGGTATCTAATAGTATATCTATAAGCATGGAGTAATTAGAGAACTAATACTTTTATTAGACCCGACCGTCATTTGGAATAATTAGAAATTATAGGCACTGTACACCCCTGTTTAGAAATAATAGGCCCATATTTTTTTAAAACTTGTTTTCCTAGAGTATTATACCATTTTGGAATGTTGGTTAATTGCGTCAATTTTTTAAAAAACTTGCCATACTAGTGTTCATACTTTTTTTTAACCCACCATAAGTTAAAGTTGGTTATAAGTAAAAGTCTTCAAAAAATTTAGGGAATAAAATAAGTTTCATTAATTTTCGTGATAAAACAAGAGTTATTCTGGATTTTTTAAGAATTGTGGTAGATAGCAGTGCTATTCAGGTTTCCTATAAAAAAATGAAACAAATATTAAAAAATTGTGGTCATGGTAGTGAAAAATATCATAAGCGGTCTCAATTTCTGAAGAATTTTTTTTTTATTATAACTTAAAATATAATTGGGATATTTTTTTTTTTCTTTTTTTCCCGATTAATCCGGGGCAGGTCTATCCTCCGGTGTTGGCTTATCGTTGAATTTTGGGACACATTGTATACATATGGATCCATATGTATATATACATATGGAGAGGACGGTGCTCGGGGTTTCTCTACGTGGTCGAATCAAAAATGAGGAGATCCGTAAAACGAAAGTCACCGACATGGCCCAGAAGATTAGTCAGTTAAAGTGGCAGTGGGCAGGGCACATAGCACGCAGAAAAGATGGCCGATGAGGCCGGAAGTTTCTGGAGTGGAGACCACGGACCGGCAACCGCAGCGTAGGTCGTCCATTGACACGATGGACAGACGACCTGATAAAGGTCGCAGGACGACGTTGGATGCAAGCTGCTTCCAACCGGTCCTTTTGGAAAATTACAGGGGAGGCATATGTTCAGCAGTGGACGTTTACGGCTGAGATGATGGATGATGATGATATATAATCTGAATCTCGGAAACGGCTCCATGAAATTTAGTGTGCAGGGGGTTTCGGACCGATAAATCGATCTAGCTAGGTATGATAAAGATCATACCTAGCTCGATTAACCAGCAGTTAAACCAAGTAGAAAAAGTCGTTTTGTCCGTGTCTAGACAATGAAAAACTGCTACAATATCAATAAAGCAACTGGGGCCAAGAGCTTAAACAACATCTAAACTGTTTTACCGACACGGCTAAAGCTAATTGACAATAGATGGCGTTTTTACACAATGTATCTAAATATACTATCCATAAAACAAGATTTACCAATAAAATCAACAAGGTCATCCAGGTACTTTCCTTTTTAACTGCAGAGACGTATATATACATCAGTTTCATTCATAAATCTTTTGTTTTAATTATCACGGTATAGAAAGGATTAAATCAGCAAAAGTTCTAGATCTAAAACACATATAAAAACAGTTTATACCTCAATAATACAAAAAAATGCCGACCAAGTTCGGCTAGGACTCGCACAATGAAGATTCCGTATTAAAACCGCGTGTAACATTACTACTCTAAGTAAAAGACAAACTAGGTTAAAGGACAAACTTAACTTTGCCGTTAAATTCCTAGACACGATTATTGCAAGAACTGCAATGCAAATAACAAGTTTGTATTTGTAGGACATTAAATTATTTTATTATATATTAAATATAAGTTATTTTGTAGGGTGTTTTATGAAATTTTACAAAATAACCTTTTATCTTTACCCCAGTATACATTTTAACAAGGCTAAGTAACGGTCGCTAAGTAATACGATAACTTAACAGCGCCCTCTACTCAACTTAACACACACTCTTTAATAACTAACATGAGCACACACTGGGTAACATTAAGGATGTCTAGACGCTAGGTCTATGCTCTCAAATCCCCAGATACAATGTATAGAGGGAAATTCAACTTACAGGTGAAGTATGTGATAATGAAAAAAACAATATACACATTATGCACACATCAACACGAATTTAATGCGTTTGTGTTGTATACGTTTTAATATTGAAACTCTAAAACACACCACTAATTTATTGGAAAAAACATCTTGTATCAAGAATGTGAAAATGAAACAAGTACAATTTGAAAAAAGGCAGTATTAATACTGACTTCCATTCTATTCAGTTATTGGAGTGTATTTAAAAAACAACTGGACCAAATTTAATGACATGTCCACACGAACTGGGACCACACGGAAAGCACCAGCTTTCAAACAAAAAAACAATTTTGAGAATCGGTTCACCCAGTCGAAAGTCATGAGGTAACAAACGAAAAAAAATAAAAAAATAAGACCGGTCAAATTGAGTACCTCCTCCTTTTTGGAAGTCGGTAGAAACAATATACACATATGCACACATCAACACGGATTTAATGCGTTTGTGTTGTATACGTTTTAATATTGAAAGCCTAAAAGACAACCAAATTTATTGGAAAAATCATCTTGCATGAAGATGTGACAACGAAAAAAATATTTTTCGGGCAAAATTTTTTTAAGTAGCGTTTTGCATTATATCTGAGGCGTATTGACAATATCTGATCGATTATTTCCCTTTGTATTTGGTCTCGTACCTACTTCTGTACATTTGCCATTATCAAGTTATTTATAGAAATCTTTATAGTTGCAACAAGATACATTTCCATTCAAGCAGCCGTGCGATTCTCTAATAATTCGTAGTTGCACTCGTCGACGAGCTCACCGAAGTCAAGTACTTTATAAGATATCGCCCTTGTAGATAAGGTTGTTTTTCCAAAGTTTCTTGTCATCTCATCATTTGTTTCACGGATGTTGTCAAAGATGCAACGATGTTTGCTCTTAGAGAATCGCACGGCAGCAGAGTCAAGTCACAGGCTAGGCGTAGAAGTCTCTCATTATGTAGTTGTCTAGTAATGCGGTGTATGCTTAATTTTTCTTAGGAACTAGACGAGGATAACGCAAAACTAGAGACTGCCGCGATTTCGCGTAGTAGGCTCAGCCTTCGGCTTCGCCATAACCTGCCATATGTTCTTGGTTTCCATCATAAGAACCTTCTCCTGACATTAATTAACACAAAAGAATATTAGCTAAACATTTCCATCCGTTCTCAAGTAATAGCGTGACCAGAAAAAATAAGAATACATTTTTATATTATAGACTAGCGACTACCTGCGACTTCGTGCGCGTAGCCGGCTCGGCCTTCGGCCTCACCAGAACCTCCCCTCTTTTCTTGGTTTTTCTTTTATAAAAACCTTCTCCTGACAATAATTAACACATCAAAAAAGAATTAGCGAGATTGTTCCATGTAAATGACTAAAAAGTTTGATTGCACAGCCGGAGGGCTTCAAATAAAATGTCCATTCCAATAGTCTCTACATATATGTATAATCTACTATATTCTACTATCTACTAAGTATATAATATTATAAAGAGGAACTATGTGTGTTTGAATTGAATAGTCTCCGAAACTACTAAACCGATTTGAAAAACTCTTTCAGCAGTAGAATCCTACATTGTCCTTGATGAACATAGGTTATATATTTTGATTAATAATCATCCATCACCATCACGAATAAACTCAAAAAATACGGGAACTATTGTAAAAACTCTCACCATTCGAATGCAATTATTCCTGATGCACACGGGCATAAAGTTTGAATTATTATCATCCTCATCCATCACCACGCAGATGAAACCGCGGAGCGCAGTATACTTTATAGAAAGTATACATAATATTTCAATATTCTTTACTCAGTAAGAGGACGGAGTTAAAAAGACAAGGATAAAGTAAGAATTAGGATAGCCTGCGCTAAATCTAGGGTATCTAATACTTTAAATTTAAATTTCATCCAAATCCTTATTGCTATATAAAAACTTATATTACTTTTCTTAAGTATATAATTTTTGAAGCACTAACTTCTGCTAAGTGAGACCAAATTTTGCAATTATAAAAACAATTAATGGGTCTAAATTTTCTCTTAACATTCATATATCTGAAGCTGTAAAGTGCGGTCGTAATAAAAATGCCAACGCAATATAAATGTTAATTCCCGTAAAAAAAGCCATACTTAGATGTTCATGTGCTTACATAAACATTTTCAATGGAACACACAACTATGTTGTATAAGTGAACTTATAATATCTAATATAGATGCGGGCAGACGTTTGTCGTGTCTTATGTTTATTAAACATTTTATTACTGTTTGAGTGAAGCGATATATTTTTGTGCGTAAAAATAAATATTATGAAAGGTTTTATATGTATTTATGTAGTGCCATGCTTTCATAGTTTCTTCCAAATTATAAAATAAAAAAGACATTTAATTATGTAATAATATACAATGTAATGTAAAATGTCATCTTTTCATTATATTTTTTTTTCAAAAATGGAACTGACTTTGACACCAAAAAGTGTGAAGTAACTTGTTGAAATCGGTACCATGATAGATCAAAAGTAGGGAGGTACCTATTACTACACAATATTGTACGCATGGTACCAACTTCGACGAGTTATTTCACACTTTTTGGTGTTGAAGTCGATTAAATTTTTGGCATATAATTTTTCATAATTTTTTCATTATTCTTTACTTACAGGATCGATTGTCAATGATGATATTATCAAGATAAATAAACACTTTTCAATTTTTGGGATGTAACTCAAAAACTGAATTTGATGAAATTTAAATGGGACCGCCTACTAGGAAGAATACTCTACCAAACAAAAAAAAATTGAGAATCGGTCCACACATGGGGGAGAAATCGGCTGACATACATATAAAAAATACATGCATATAACCTCCTCGCTTTTGAAATCGGTTAAAAACAGTATTAACGTGAGACTTATGCGTTGTCGATGTTACGATCGACAAATTGTTCGGCTTCGTCCGGAAGTTAACATTTTAACGTTACACACACACACACACACAAACAAAACCATTAAAAAAAATGATTATAAAGCGGCAATGAGTACTTCATAATTATTGATACAGTACGGGTAATGGCATTTACTCGTACATACTCATTTGAAACAAGTAGGTACTACTTTATTATTTGAATGTTACTTAATATTTAGATACTAGTACGGATATGTTTTCCGAACTGTGTGAATTGTGAATCGTACCAGAATCGGAAACTTTGAATAGTTAACCAACACGATATACGTTCGTCTTAAGGGATTTTTATTCTGTTAAACAGTGCCGTTTATATCCTCATACGAGTAAATACAAAGTGAAAAATACACATAGCACATTATTTAAAACATAAAGTAAATTACAAACAGTGATTAACCCGTCCGCATCAGCGCAAAAAATAACAATAGATTTATGAATGAAACTTGCCTCGAATGAGGGTTGCTGATCCCAACGAGTTAAAAGTGTTAAATGTGACGGACAAGGAATAAATACGAAATAATAATTTTCAATCCACCGCCTTTCTAGTCACAAAATATAACGAACATTTATTTGTGTAATATGAATAGCAATTTCGTTACTGAACGCTAAGTCACTGTGGCCAAGCGGTTTCATACACTGACTTTATTAGCGGACGGCCCGGGATCGGATCCGGGTGACGCAGAGAACTTTTTGCAATACTTATTATTATAATTTTTTTTGTAAAAAAGCCGTGTATATAAAAAAAAACCAAATATGGAATCTGAGAGCCATATTACTCATCGCACGCGTAAATTTCGGCGTGCAAGCTCACTAAGTGATATTTCAAGGGGAAGTAATACCTCACTTTTAGATACGACAATGATGAGCTTACCGAATACGTCATTAAACGACAGTCATATGATAATAGAACTTAATGAAAGAATCAATGTACTTACGAAGCAACTAGATATTGCACACCATGAAATTGAAAATTTGAACTGTGAAAACTTTCGATTAAAGTCAGACTTGCAGAAGTGTCATACAGTTGTGGAAACATACAAGAAATTAAGTACATTTGAAAGTGCTTCTACGAGTACTACACCAATATCAACACGTAAACGTAACAAAAAGCAGCGGACGCACAGCTCTACGCTACAAAAAGACACTACTTGTTTAAAACAGACCTTAAATACTGAAATAGTACAGATTATACAGGAAAATAGCCTAAACTAAATAAACAACAATGCAGGCGTCTAATATAACTTTACTGCTATCGCAAGATGATCGAGACGTGAGCGTTACACAGGTCTCTTCTTTACAAGTATCAAGTGAGCAAATTACTTGTGAACCAAAAGTTTCTGGATCCGCAAACGACCCACTCAACACACAATCATCCAGTACTGGTATGGACACCTTAGAGTGCTCAAACACAGAATATCAAAGTGAGAAGGTGTCTGTATTATTATCAAAATTTCCCACCTTGAAGTCCAATAAAAACAAAATAGTCGTCATCGCGGATGATCAAGGAAAACACATACAGCGCACACTGCAGTGTTTGGTCGGCGAGCGCTTTGATGTAACATGCTTCTGGAAGTCGGGAGCTACACTACAGGATGTTTTAATGGCGGAGCGTACAGCAATAAGTACCTTAACTAAAAACGATTATCTTATTGTTTTAGCAGGAGTTAATGATAGGTCTCCATGTATTTTTAAAATAAGTGTCAGTCATTTTCTGTGTGAGACCAGAAATACTAATGTGTTGATTTGTGAAATTCCGTACAATAAATTTTTGAGGGAATCAACATTGAATTACGAACTAGATTTTTTATGCTCTAAATTTAGCAATGTAAAATTCATCAATATGAATTTTTCTATGTCACGCCCGCAAGGTAAACTATTTGCTCTCCATACTTGTCAGTTTTTACTTAGAGATATATTGAATAATGAGTATAAGATCAAACTTAAAGGATTACAGGCTAGAGTTATTAAAATGTCATTGAAAGTTGATAAGTCCACACAAATAGATTGTATAGTAGAACAACAGCAATCGGAGCCCTCTACCGATACCCCCCTACCAAGTACGCTTAAAACGTTTTTTCGTGTATAAAGAAGTTAATATCCTTCATCAAAATGTAAACGGTATTCTAAATAAATCTGATCTCTTAACTGTTAATTTAGAAGAGCTCGAGGAACAAGGTACCTCTGCAGATATATTGTGTCTGACAGAACATAATATGTTGAAAGAAGACACTACATTAATACATATTGATAATTACTCTCTAGCGGCTTCTTTTAGTCGGCATAATCGGCACGGTGGTTCTTGTATATTAGTTCATAACAGGCATCAATTTAAAAATATGACTGAAGTTGCCAAATATGGTATTTCCGGAGTCATAGAGTGCTGCGCTGCAGAGATCGTATCGCATAAACTGATTATAATTTGTATTTATAGACCCCCACGAAATAGTCACGATAACTTTGAAACCTTCTTCAGGATTTTACACCGAATACTTAATAATTATTGTTATGCAAAGCGGAGAGTAATCATTTGTGGCGATTTTAACATCAACATCCTTAAAAAAAGCAAGGAATATGACAATTTAATAAGTGTTATACAAGGCTTTAATCTTAGGTTAGCTATTAACGAGCCAACACGATTAAAAAGTGGTACATGTATAGACAACTTCATACACAATGTGAGAGGATGTAAATACAATATATACGAGTTTGCCATATCGGATCATACTGCACAAATGTTATCCTGTCCAGTAAAGGAAAGCTGTTCTCTCTCTCACTGGTATATAGAGAGAAGAGATTACTGCCAAGAAAACGTTGACAAATTTAAAGACTGCCTACGAGCTCTTAGTTTTAACGAAGTGTATGACACGGATGACCCAAATATGGCGTATGACATTTTTCATGACATTTTTACATTATTTTATTATTTATGCTTCCCTCTGACATTAATTAAAAAAAGATTGCGCAAAAAGCCTAGGTGGCTAAGTAACGGAATACGTAATTGCTCAAAACGAAAGCGCTTACTACTATGGCAATATAGACGTCATAAAAATGAGGAGAATAAAACTAATTTTAAAATATATTCGGGGAAACTTAATAAAATTATTAAATTAACACGAAAATCTCAAAACGACTATCTCATTAAAACTGCATCTAATAAATCCAAAGCAACTTGGTCGGTAATAAATCATAGCAAAACCAATATGCCTAAAGAAGAAATAAAGCAGATTAATGTTGATAACTGTGTTATCAATGACCCAGCGAGTATTGCAGAAGAATTTAATAAAAATTTCACACGAGACATAAATAGTAATAAAAGGTCTAAAATTAACATAAACATGAATACTCGTACTATTTTTATGGGCCCAACATGTCCTTACGAGATATATAGAGTAATTAAGTCACTAAAAAATACGAACGGCCCAGGTTATGATGAAATTAATACTAAAATATTGAAAGAAGTGTCTGATATGATCTCACCTGTCTTGAGCTACATTATTAATTTATGTATCACATGTGGAACATTTCCAAGTAAGTTAAAAATTACGGTAATCAAACCGTTATTTAAAAAACATGACAAACAAAATATAAGCTGCTATAGACCCATTGCACTTATACCAGTAATTTCGAAAGTTTTCGAGAAAGTTATGTATAAATGTCTGTACCAATTTTTGGAAAAGTGTGAGATTCTCGTTGACGAACAAGTAGGTTTTCGACAGAATAAATCTATAAATCTTGCGGTATATAAGTTCTTACAAACAATAATGGTAGGCCTAGATAATAAAGACCTAGTTTCAGCTATATTTATGGATTTAACAAAAGCGTTCGATTTTGTAAACCATGATACTTTGTTATGCAAGTTGGAAGCTTATGGAATTCGTGGTAATGTGCTCGCACTTTTTGAGTCGTATCTCAAAAACCGAAAACTATGCACTCAGATCACTCGCATTTGTGCAAAATCGAAAAAAGAAACTGTGTTTTCTTCTGATTACCGCGATGTTACTCAAGGTGTACCTCAAGGCAGTGTCCTAGGTCCATTATTATTCATAATATATATCAACGACTTACCTAAAGTAGTTGATCAAAACATGGTCTTATTTGCTGACGACAGCACTGTCATATTTACTGGTAAGGACAAAACGATATTAGAATTACAGATGAATGATACACTTGACTCAATAATTAAATGGCTTAATTCCAATAACTTATTAATAAATTTGGAGAAGAATAATATTATGACATTTATTAAAAGAAAAAATACTTTGACAGATATTAACATAATTTATGATGGACAAAAGCTTGAAGAAGCAAAAAGTGCTAAATTCTTAGGTCTTGAACTCGACTGCAGCTTAAATTGGAAAACTCAAGTCGAAAAAGTATGTGGTAGATTAAACCAATTTTCTTATGCACTGTATATGTTGAGTAAAGTTGTGAACCAATCTGCGGTGATCACAGCTTATCACGGTTTTGTCGAATCTGTACTCAGGTATGGCGTTATATTTTGGGGAAACACTACAGAAAGAGAAAGCGCATTCAAAGCTCAAAAGAAGTGTGTGAGAGCAATTTGCAAACTCAAACCACGAGATTCGTGTAAACCCTCATTTACTGCCTTAAAACTTTTAACATTGCCATGTATTTATGTGTATGAGATATCTGTGTTTGTATACACAAATATATTCATGTTTGAGCATCAAAAAAGCAAACGTCATAAGACAAAAATTTGTTATCCGCGTAACACTACAGCACAATTAAATAAAAGCATTTTTTGCATGGCTCCTCGAGTGTACAACCATTTGCCCGAGGACATTCGAAGTTGCTCAAACATTGAATTATTTAAATTTAATCTAAGGAAACTTTTGACGCAAAAAGCCTATTATAATGTCAACGAATATTTGAGTGACCTTTTTAATTGATTCCTATTTACTTTATTTATTTTGACATTTGAAATTAATTTGATTAACGATTTATTGTGGTTAGTTTGTTGACATTATTAGTTTTGTGGTTACTGTATTATAATTTTATATAATTAATTCTGAATATTATAAATACGAATATGGTAAAATAATTATAATTAAGGATTATAATATTATTATGTAATAGGTATAATTAATTGCATGCTAATTGGCAGAATATAGTGATACTATAAAATAGATGTAAGTATGTAACAGCCACTAAACCTATATTCGCAATAAACGCTTGATTGATTGATTGATTGATTAAGAAATGTCACATATGTAAATACTAATTGTAACGCTGTATGGATAACGAAATAAATAAAAAATAAAAAAATTTAAAAAAAAATCTGTTTTATTATTATAAAATTATAATAAATGTGAGTTTCAATAACATTATATGAACTGTCATTGTTTTATTTAAAAAAAAACTGCGGATGTTATTTTGTATATAATAGACAGTGGCTCATCAAGTGATAAGTGCCGTTGGATGTCAGTTACTTTATAACAAAGTTACACTTTTTTATACATATTTATATCTCTCTAGAAATACAAGTAAACCTCCGTGCGGAAGTTATTACTTTCTGCTTCTACACCTCTTATATAAAATTCATAAACATTTATGTATGGGTGCGTGACTGTGGTTCGAAATTCATTTTTCATGATTTTTATTTGAATACCTCTCACTGGATATAAAAAAAACTTTTGACGTAATACGATATAACAATGATTTGACATACTATACATTTTGTTATAATTCCGTGAACAAAATGATGTTTGTAGGTAAGTTTAATGGTATTCAGTTTTCATGACTAGTTTAAGGCAAAGTCACGATAGGTGCGACGACGAGCGAAGCGAGGAGGAGCGTTAGTTTGAATGGTGACCACACGACACCAGAATTATTTAATTAATCTTAGTCAGGCATTTTTAAGATTAGCCAGTTGAAGTGGCAGTGGGCAGGGCACATAGCACGCAGAACAGATGGCCGATGGGGCCGAAAGGTTCTGGAGTGGAGACCACGGACCGGCAAGCGCAGCGTAGGTCGTCCACCGACACGGTGGACAGACGACCTGATGAAGGTCGCAGGACGACGTTGGATGCAGGCCGCTTTCAACCGGTCCTTTTGGAAAATCATGGGGGAGGCATATGTTCAACAGTGGACGTCCTACGGCTGAGATGATGATGATGATGAGGCATTTTTGTTTACTTTAGAAATATGTTAAAAGTTCTACGTTCCATTATAAATGTTTATTAAAATTCGACTAAAAAAGAAGTATGTGCAGTAATTATATTTTTTATAATAGTTATTCCAATTGCTAAGTATATCACGTGGATTTAGAGTTTATGAATGGTTTATTTTTTTGTTATTTGTATAGAATTTTGAGCAAAGGTTTATTATATTATATGAATTAAATACAAAATAAATGGTATGTCATAAGTTTATATTTCTTTTGTCTAAATGTATTTTATGAATCGTGAAAAGATACGTGCCGCGATCTGGTGTTTGGAGTTATTTTAACAACTTCCATAAAATGTTATAATTTTGAACGTGGTGCATGGCATGTAACTGTACCGAAATATCAGAAGCTCCAAAAGCAACTGAATCGGTCTACATCTCGTGAGTACTAATTATAACTTAGTTAACAACCGCGAAAGTCTAAAACAGTGTTTTCCATAGAATGTTCCTTCCAAAAATATTACTCTGTCCCTCTATAACGGGACAAATGTGTCTAATGTGAATATGAACTATTAATTTATTTTACTTTATATTACTAATGGTATGAAAAGTAGAGTATGCACCTCGAGGATTAAGCCTGTCTTCGTCTTGGGCGGCTTGAACCCCTCGCTTCACTCAGGACTCTACATAATCCTTCGCTTCGCTCGGGAATTAAATGTTAATCCCCTCGCTGCGCTCATTAACTCAAGAGTTAACGTTACACTCAGGGTTCAATATACCGCCCATAATGTAAGACACTGCTTTACTCCCTCGGTGCATAATCTACTATAATTAGGTTTTTATTAACATGGTCAAATCTTAAAACTTATCAAATTTTACATCCTCTATCATTTCTTTAAAAAAAAACACTAACATAATACTCGTAGTAGAACTTTTAGAACGTTATTATAGATAAATTATAGTTACTACCGTGTACCAATTATTTTTAACCAACTGCGGCGTAGCCAAAAGCGTGTTTACGTGGTTGACCTGTATGTGTGCCCATTCCAATGTCCACTGTATACCAATTTTGTTATGGGATACATCATTAATAATAAATGCTAAAGAAATTTAAATGGCGTATTTTATGCGCATTAACCCTTTGTATATCGTTATTATGAAAACAAAAGATTTATGAATGAAACGCTCGTAAATTTACGCCTCTGGTTGCAAAGGGTTAATGAGCGAGCTAATTATTTGCGTAGTCGGCTTACTTCGAAACTGTCATGTATTTTTCTTCTCTTAGCAAATTAGTTTAGTTAAGTCAACCAAACTAAAGTACCACAATGTTCGGTGACGTGTACCTAGGGTTACCATATCTCAGGAATTGTCCTGAGATCTCAGGATTTTTGGACTCTTCTAAGGATTGCGGCCGGAATTTGCAAATTTTTATTTCAGAATTTTCAAGATCAGTGCATTTTAAAGATCTCTCTAATAAAAAGTTAAATAAACTAAAGCGGCAAGGGGCAGGGAGGGGGCTGCGCTGTGAGGTGCATGCGTGAGCGAGACACCACGACATCAGCAGTGTATGAAAGAGATAATAAATAAAAAGACTTCTTTAAATTGTTCAGTACGTTTGAGAAAAAAATCTTAAACTGCAACAAAAACTCAAAATTTTTCAATGAAAATCAGGACTTTCCTTTTCTCCGGACTTTTGGTTTTTTCAAATGGTTACCCTACGTGTACCCACAGCCCTTCTAAACGCATTAGTGTCCTATGGATGACCCTAATAGATAAAAGGAAGCTATCGATCGTTCGATATTATCTCTACCACCGCCGGATTACCAGCTTGTTGAGCGATAAGATAACGCTGCCCGTCAGCCCCTTACTCTTTGCCGACACTAATTAGATACGCTACGTTAGCGGCCGTACGCTATTTTTGGATAAACTTGACTGGAAATGCGTCATTCTGTAGTGCGAACTAAACTAACATTTACTACACATATGCGGTTATTTATTTTTCCATTATCTCGCTAATATAACTAAAATGTTTAACCGACTTCAATAAAAAAAGGAGGAGGTTCGCAATTCGACTATATGTTTATAACCCCTGACGGCCTAGAAAGAGAAATCATCCTGGATCAGAAAAGAATATGGGACAGGCGAAGGGTCACAAACACTGACGCTACACGAAGCCCAGGGACTGACCTACGAAAACGTCATCATTGTATAGACGAAGAAAAAGATGACAAAACTGCGACAGAGCGTCTCGCGTGCAGTGGTGGCAGCGTCGCGGCACTCAGCTCACTGCATCTATCACACAGATGACAGTTTAGATGCAATTGGCCGGTTCGTGGGGCGGGCAACAGTAAAATTACCTTTAATTTAAATTTAAAAATGACATACCTAGTGTCTGTAGTGTATAGGAAAGAGGGAGGAGGTTTTGGTCCGTACACACTGGCTCTCCCATCCCCGCCGGTGGACTCGGACATAACCTCATCTGCGGTATCCATAAAGGATTTCCTCCTCCCGAATCAAAAAAAAAACACCTGACGGTAAATACGACCGGATGTTATAAGTTTGACGTGTGTTTGTCTGTCTGTAGCATCATAGCTCCCGAACGTACGGACGATGATGACGTAAATGAAGAGTATTTGATCTATATTTTAATCCAGTATCTCATCTATCTCCATACCAAATTTCATCAAAATTGGTCCAGCCGTTTGAGCGCGAAGAAGTAACAAACATACGAACTCTCACAAAAAAAATATATTAGTGTGATGTTGAAGTGGAATAATACATAGCTTTTTTTCTCAAAAATAATTTATATTGGGCTGGTATCCATATGTTTGAAGCATTAACATCTGCTTAGCATGGTCTGCGCCAGCTAGTTATTCAGAATTCTCTGTCTCTAACTATTTACATCCAAAAAGTGGAGGGAGTATTTTTTTACTCCATCTAGGATAGTAATTTAACTATTATTATTAACCGGCAAAACGCTCACGTTAAGGATCGAATACGTCGACCCGGGTTTCGAGCATGTCCGATGTTCATCTTCAGGGCGAGTGCGCAGCGGCGTCTGCGCCCGAAACCCGGATCGCTCGCGAAACCCGGGTCGACGTATTCGATCCTTAACGTGAGTGTTTTGCCGGTTAATAACACTAGTTAAGTATGTGTCAAATTCACGAGAATTTCAAGGATAATATTGTTTTTCCTGCCCAATATGTTATGATTTCATGAGAAATGTTAATATCATGAATTCAGTTTGATTACGTCGTCCACTCACGTAGTAAAACATAGATAATGGTACAAAATACATTATGACTTATTACATAACATTACAATAAGTTCAGAAAAAACTATGCAGACAGATATCCATGTTTATCACGGGCTCAGCCGCTGTGTGCAACTTCCAATCTCAAGTACATAACGCATAAAATTACCCTTTTCCTTATGTTATATTTATAAATACGACGTTGAAAGATATAAATGAAAAACAGCATGACTTCATTGACCTGAGTCAACACACACGATGAGTTTGTATCTTTAAAAACGATACTGACAAATTATTTACTTAAAATCATGTTGATTGTGTTACACCTACAGCCGTTTTTATGTTGCCAGATGTTAACGATACATCTCCATAAAACTACTCAAAACACTTAACGAAACCTTGAACCTTAAAAAAATTAATACTAGGTAAATAGAATGCAGAAAATCTCGGTTGTTTATTAAAAAAATACCTGTTGGATTGGTGAAATTGAAATTGAAACTGAAATTAAAATTGAAATTTGTTTATTTTCTGTAAATAAATAAAGAAATACAGTTTGAGGTCTTAAATAATAATAATATAAGTTCTAATTCACATTCAGTGGAAATAGTAATACGTGTAAAGATAAGGACACTTATGAACATGACATTAATCAAACTTTGACATCAATAATAAAATGGTTAAATAACAACAATTTGAAAATTAATTTAGATAAGACAAACATAATGCATTTCAGCCAACGGGTGAATTATACCCCAATTAGGGTTACATATAATAATATAACAGTCGAAGAAGTAGACTCCACAAAATTCCTCGGCCTTATTATAGATAAAAAACTCAACTGGAAGGCACACATAGAACAACTAACTAAAAAAATAAGCAGGTCTGCGTACGCGCTATTTAAGCTGTCCCCAGTGATTAGCCCAGAAGCAGTAGCAATAGCCTATTATGGATTAGTTGCATCAGTCTTACGTTACGGTGTCATTTTTTGGGGCAACTCGACAGATAAAGATATAGCCTTTAAGACGCAAAAAAGATGTATAAGAGCTATGTTTAATTTAAAGAAAACGGATAGCTGCAAACCCTTTTTTTTTAAATTTAAACTTTTGACATTGCCTTCGCTCTATATTCTCGATACTGTATAGTACGGCCGACGGATCAATGCCGTTCTAAAGTAGCGTGTAGATGGCTGCGCACAAGCGTATTTAGGGTCTCAACCGAGGTAAGCGGCGGGGCGCGGGGCGGGCTAGTGATGTGGCCCCTTTTTGCAAGGTGCTCATGATTTAAATCGACATTTATTGATCGATAATCACTCGATTATCTAATTATTAAAATATAACTTTTCAAATGATAATATGAAGCAATGTTAATAGGTGGGATTGCCATATTTGCCAGGACCATTTAGGACTGCCAGTAAAAAGGAATTATTTTTATTCTTCTTTATTTTAAAGGGTTTTGTCCATTTGTGGTTTTTAGCGGAGCGCAGCTAGTATCTAACATAGATAAGAGACTATTTTCAAAAGTCAAAATCATTTATTCAATTTAGGCATCAAAGACGTACTTATGAACGTCAACTTTTCATTATAATGTACTTTAAAGACTACCGCCGCGTCCCAAAATATATAGAGCCCACCGAGAAGAAGCGGCAAGTATTATATAATCAAGTATTATATTAAGTATATATTGTCTCATCTAAGTGTCGAATATGTACTACATCTACACACAAACAAACATTCTTAGTTATGATTTTAGGTAAAGTAACATAGGAAAGAAAGCATCCGAGTTATAGAAATAATTTATGATGTAGAACCTAAAAATACCAAGTAAATAATCAGATATGTTATTGTCTCTCTGTTAGATATCCTTTCATATAAAAAAAAACATAAATCTTAAACGCAACTATACTATCTATCGGACTTAATAAAATGTAGCATTAAATTAAAACTATTGACCGAGCGAGTGCGAAGCACGAACGAAACGTCTCTCCAATAACTTGGACAAAATGCTTTCATATGTCTGTCTGTCCGGAGGTCCGCAAATTCACATCTATATACAGGTAGCATTTCTCAACCGATTCTCGTGAAATTTTATGAGTTCAATAATTTTATATTTTTTTGTTGATTCAGTATATGAAAAATTTCCAACATAGGTATAATGATTTCATAGGTTTTTAGTATCCTAAAATGAAACTAGATCAATGGCTCCATAAAAACACTATAAAGACTTGCATACCAAGATGTGAGATTGTTTAAAGGATTTTGTTTTAAGTCCGCGGTGAATATTTATTCAGTTCAAGCTGCGCAAAGACATAATCGCAAAGTCGACTGTTCACAGAGCCACTAGTAAATATCATACAATAAATAAGTATCAAAATTTTCTACATCGAATTTAATCATCCGATTCTAGTGCTCATCAATCGACTAGTGAAAACACTTATACCTCATCACTATTCGCATGGCCTGATGTTGAAAACGCCGATCATGTGTCTCAGTCACTCGTATACGTTTGGCGCATGATTGTTACTCTTTCTCCCGGGCGGTACACTCTTTAACAGAAATATTAGTTTTTCGGTTGATTTTGTGGATATTTTTGTTATTGATGTTTTCATATTTAAGTTTGTAAAGTTTAGTTCGTATTATATTTCGGTTGTTGTTTTTGTTAAGTATTATTTATTTTTGTTAGGTTAATTTGTTATCAGTAGTTTAGTACGCGGAATGCCACGGTGCAATGTAGTTTTACGCCGCCGCCGGGCAAGAAAAACAATACGTGCTTAAAAAATAAACACATTAAGTTACTAACGTGAGAGTTATACAAAACGGTATGGAGTTATCCATACGCACCGTTCGTTACATCCTTGGAGAAGATAAAAAGTGCGAGTTTGTCTCATTTTTCGTACTCCGGGCAAGATATAACTCCGTTCAAAACCTGTTACAGGCATAGACAACTTTGATAAATATGTAGTTAAACGCATACATAACCTCTATAAAACCGAAAAGGAAATTCAATCACATGAATAGTCGAAATTAAGAAACATATAAAAACTTTCAAGGAGATCGTAGTCGTTTAGCCAAAATAACTGAATAATTAAGTTTTCATTAGGGGAAATCAGAAATCAACAAATTCTAATCGAAAAGAGCAATAATATTTGAAAAAAAGGTAAAACTTAATTGACAAATAAAAACAATCTTAGATATGAAGTTAGGCTTTATATATATTAAACCAATTAAGTATAATTAAAATAGTTTACGCATTATACATAAATGTTATGTTTCATATTATTTTGTTAAATATTGATGGAGCAAAATAGTTACGACTGGGAAATTCAAGCGGATTTAGAACAGGTATAGTTAGTAATTATTTATTCTCAATTTTACTGAAGGATAATAATATATTACAAAAAGCCTGTCACTTTAAATATAAAATTAGTGCTCGATATCTCGTTTCGGTGAACAAATTTTTCCACCCAACTGTACATGCGCGAACAGTCTACGTGCCTAACTTCCGAGCGGCATTGATCAGTCGGCAGTACTGTAACGTTTGTTAAAGAGAATCCAGAACTATTTCAACGTCTAGCTGACGTAGTTAGTCGAAACAGACGCGACACTATAAGACTTCGCTTGCATTCTTCTAACACTGCGCTTATGCATAATAGTGTCTTCTGTATGGCACCTGCAGTATATAACAAAATACCTAACTCAATCAAAAGCTTAAATTGTAATTTATTCAAAAAAAAGATGCAGCAACTGTTGGTTGAGAGGTGTTATTATCACTTAAGTGAATTTTTGACTGATACATTTTAAGTTTCTCTTTTGTTTTACTGAGTTTAATGCATCCATTTTATATTAACATAAACATGATTATTAATATAATAAAAATAATTAATATTAAGTAACTTAATGCTATAACTGTAATTATGACATTATTTGTAATAAATTTTATATATTTATATGCCCTGCCAGGCAAAACATGTATGAGCTACCTATCTTTATAAGACCTTACATGCTAAGAGTATGTAAACACATGTTTAACAAATAAATAAATTAAAAAAAAGTATTATGATTGTCGGGTAAAATATCACGTATTCCAGTCGTTGTTTTTGCTTTAATATTTTCACTATAAAAGTTATTTCGCTATGACGTCATGAAACAAAGCAGTAGACAGTTGTTCGTTGGGCATCCACACCACAGCACAGTATAATTAAATAATTTATCTGTAGTTTTGGCAGAACAAAATCACTTTGGTAGAACAAAATCACTTTAATGTGTAAGTTTGGATTTTGGATGAAATGTGGAGTGGTGATGTTTTGTACCCGGAACAAATACTTAAGGCGCCTCTCAAAGCAAAAGATCCGTTAAGCGCTATGTTTTTCTTTACGCTATGTTTTAGTTTAGACATATTAGTAACTGATACATACTCGACAAAAATACCGTGCATAGTTAGGAGTTAAAAAATACTTATATAATAATATTGCACATTATACCTGGCATCTTGAAGAAAATAATCGCTAATAAAACGACAGACCAAATCTTTCGTGTCGTATTTCTCAATATTTTTAAGTACTATACTAATAACTAATACTTCTTACCACTAAAATGATTGTAATTTAATCAGAAAAATGGTTAGAAATATATTTTTTTTTTACCATTGTGGGTTCTTTTATTTTTAACAAACTAAAACTGCGAAAAGTTATCGTGTTTACAGACGCACGCTTGTTTCTGTCACAGCCCCTTCACTGCTTCACCCCCTCTAATAAGTAAAAGTTTGTTCGTGCCTTAACCCACTTTTTATTAGTGCAATCGAATAAACTCTATTCTATGGGAAAGAAGTCGCCAGTGGATACTAGTAACAAATCAATGAGGTCACATATACATAGGCAAAGAACAACATTTTTATTCGTCGCGTATTTGAAACCGTTTCGACAAATGTTACCAATATGAACGGGGAGAAGATAATTAATGTGTGAACACACGAAATTTATATTTTTAAATGCATCCCACTCGTGAATCTACGCTTATATCAATGTTCTTATATTTAAATTTTACGAATTCGTTTACGATGCTCTGGTAGTCGTAAACGTGTAGTCTACAGTTAATATTAAAAATGATTGTTGTTTTCATATGTATATGAGAATGATCGTAGGCAAGCTTGACTATTTGGACCTGTCTACCTTTTTTTAAAGGCGAGAACGCTGTGCACTTTCAGTCTGCTACTGGGGTGACGGAAGGAGGTATGTGGGGCTTAGAACCACTGAAAACCAGCCGCACTAGGCAAAAAATGGGTCGATTTATCGGCAAAGTAGAGCCGTGCAAACCCGGTACTGCAGTTGCAACCGCGTTAACGCGGGAAGGGTTTGTGGGTTTAATTACAGTACACACACGGTTCAAATACATATTACGTGGCTATCGCTGCCAAGTTTGTTTAAGCATACAGCTCGTTTGATCATGTTTATCACACTTACTCTACCGTGTTTGTTTTTCACACTAACCAATGCGGTGTGTCAACACTGCTCCGACAACCGTCTTAAAGCGTAGCCGTGTATTTTGCACGGCTACGATTTTCAAACAGCTGGTAAATTATTTTAAACGGTAAAGGTAACCGTCTATACTAGCTAACGCAACCGTGTAAGTAAGTGACGTAGGCGTGTTATAGATCGAGCCGTGTACACAGCGCTTCACGCGGCTGCCAAACGCGACTGGTGCAGCCGTTTACATGGCTATAGAAATCATAGCCGTGCTTAAAAGCCGTGTATTTTTTCCGTTGTGCGCGAGCAGTTGCCCGGTGATGCCCAAGGTGGGGCATGATGGGGTCGCGCTGGCATTCATCACGTCACCCTGACGGTAGGCCCAGATTGAACTTAATCTGGCCTGTGAAGAGGTGATCAAGACTAGCTCCTATATGTGACGGGTAGTGCAATCCAGGAGCTCATGTGCCTGTAATTTCGGCGGCAACCATACCTATAAACACTCAGGCTACGAGTTGACGTAGATATGTACTCAAGCCTAGTTTATAACTGAGCGTACACGAAAACTACCCTAAAATATCTCGGCTTTGTATCATCGATATCTCCCTCAAATTAGATGTACTAATACTCGTACAACAGCTTCGAAAAATAAACAAATTTATTTTTTACTTTTCTTAGAACCAAAATATTATTGAGCTACTAACGTATGAGAATCGATGTCAACAGCAGAAGTGAGTTAATGGCCCACTTTTTTACAAATTGAAATAAACACTTTATTTTACCGTCCTGACTGAAAAACACAGGTTGTATTAAACGCTATTATTATTTCAAAATACAAATAAATATTTTTTTCAATTATAACGACAATGCGTTAGTTCTGTGAACAATTAAAAAAACAACTGTATTTTGGGCTTTACTAAACATGGTGTGCATAATAAGGCCCGTGCCGTTTTTAAGTTGTTTGGCGCAAAAGTAATTATTTAAAACCTCAGAGATGTATTGAATAGGAACAGTGCAATATTCATCAACTTGATAACAGCAAGCAGAAACTAAAATCATGAATATTTTCTTAGAAAAGTTCACTTTTCCACTATGTAAGAAAACATGCCAGTTGTTGAGAACAGAGAATACATGTGTGTGTTTGCATCTGTGTATGATATAATAATTATTATGCTCTATGCTACGGATGCTGTAGTAGAATTTACAACTGAGATCTCTCTAGCTCGCTAAGCTGTTGATCCCGGTTGTTGTGTGTAGAAAATCGAATAACACCAAGAACGGTTATTTACACTAACTGTTGCAACCGCGCTGCTATCAACATGCTTATTAATTTCTTTACTTGGTAGTATAACACTTTGGCATCTACCTATTACTTTTTATCATATGATTTTAAAAGCACTAACGCTTGCTTAATGAGACCAAATATAACAATTTTAGAAAGAAACGTCCATCGGACGAGATTCGAACCAGCTCCTTTCGACTTTAGGTGTCGGACGAAATTACCATTGGGCCACCATGGCGGTTTTGGAACCCGTATACGACATTGCGATATTTTTCTCTCTAAAGTAATGTTCGCCTAGTACTGTCATATAAGCAATAAATAAACGAATTTAATACACAAGCGTCCAAATACCAGGCGCAAGATTTTCCCGTCTTGACACTTATGGCATAAAATATAATGACCATAATAGTATAATAACGTGTCGTTCACGTGAAACAGTACAAACTGTCATGTATCTAGGGTAACTGTGACACTGATAACTTATAGTTTGTACGCCAAAGCGTGACGCGTTGACGCTTACGATACAAAAACGTTTTTGCAAATTCTTATGTGTAATATGTGTAATATAGGTCATAATGCCCGAAATAAAGAAATTTTATTTAATTTCTTGTAATTTAATTTAATTTGTGCGGGCCCCTGAACAAAACGAACTATATCACTCGGGTTCTGAATGTTTTTCTTTACTATTAGGTACCCAGAATTAGGGTAATCTTTTTAGGGTGATGCTTTATTTATGAGCGTTTCACGCGCGTCTTTTATAAATGAATAGGAAAAATCGGCAACCGAGTAGCGAATTACATTAGCTGTTGCTCCATATCGATGTTAATTTTATTTAAGGTGCTGGCAGTTCCTGACGTCGATAGAAAGGAGGATTTTTAAAGCAGTTTATATTGACGGAACTAAACATATTTTAACATACTTGAGTACATTTAAAATATTTGAAAGATACCACATTAAAAATATTAAAACAGTTTGTATCTTAATTCACAATATTTATTTCAATTTTAAATCCATCTTCTATATCAATACAATACAAATATTCATGTGAAATTACAATTACACATATTAAAAATGTAAAATAAATTACAAAGGCTAAATTAACCTTCTAGTCAATATTAAATAACCCGCCCCTGTCCGCTCCCGGTGGAAAGGTGCCCATTACACTAGCTGCGTTCCCGCGCTGAATAGCTATGGCCAACCTTTGCACCAGGAACGAACCGTAGCGGGTCACCGGTGATGTCACCGAGCCTACGACCTGTCCCCCCACAAAGCTCTTAGCCTCAGCCCCCCAACTGCCCATAGTCTCCACAGCCACGGGCACAAAATGGTAAAGCACAATTGTAGTGTTTCACAATTGTATTTAACATGAAATACATGTAATAAAAAGCAAGTATGATAATGTCACTAAAGAAAACATACACGAATTAGTTAAAAATAAAGATGTAAGAGATAAGTTTCTAAATTATTGTATCAAAATATGTAAACAAGTTATTAACAAAAATAAATAGCTATGTACATAAGTCAATTATATATATTTACTATATACATATATTGACTTAGATATTAAGAAATAGATATAAAATTAGTAAGGAATGTTTATATAGTATGGAATTAGTTATAATAATCTGTAAGAAGAAGGACGATAAAAGAGAACACAGAACCTAAGCCCCTGATCATGTTAGGGTCATTAGCTAGAATAATAAGAAAAAAAAAAAAAAGCAAGTTTTAATACACATTCATTGACGGATAACTTTTTTATTTAATAGTAAACATAATTTTTTTATTAATTTTTCTACGTTTTTTACGAGGTCCAATTATTATTTCTAGATTTAACCGAGGTCCGCACGCGCGAGCAGCTGACAGCGCCTTAAACGTAGAGCCGTCGTCAATTTTACCCCTACATGTCATAAACCCAGTTATGATCAGCTTACGACCAATAAAACCTATTTCGAAACAAATGAATAAATAAATGTAAGATTCGTACTCACTCGGAATGCGTAATGCATTCATTAAATACGAATCGAGTCATAAATTGTTTAGTAATCGTAAATCATTGATGAAACATCAAACGGTGACGTTAAGTGAACGGAAATATGAAAAGATCTTTTCATGGTCTTCCTCTGACCCCCACATAGCATATTTACGTATTCATGACCCATCAGCGAATAGCATTTTATTTGCTGTTACCAATTAAATAAATAGAAGCATAAAGGACCTAGCCGCCATAAACTTTTGGGCTCATTTTTAAAGTACCGGTCAACTAAATAAACTTATTATTCTAAAAGAATATGACAAAATAAACAGTTTTTTTATTACTAGAGTTAAGTTGTAAATTGAGTCTGAAAGATAATATTAAAACACTTAAAATATCTATTCTTTATGTGGAATAAAACCTAATTATTATTATATTTCTCGGAATAATGTGCAAGTTGGAATGTACAAAAGGTAGGTATCACTGCAGGTAGTGGCCTGCGCTTGCGTCGCATGCTATGTCTCCTTCAGTTTTTTCCAAAAGCTACCGTTGTAATATAATCTGCTAAAGAGTACTGCTGCAGTCTTATTTTAATCGTTACTCCATCTTTGATATGGTCTCCTACGCTGTCTTGTTCCTTCTCTAGGATGCCATTCGGTAAGTTATTTAGACGATTTTCTTTGTGTTTCGAGGTTCTGAGGTTAAATATTCAAATCTAAATATAATCTTAAAAAATAACCAACTTTGGTGTAGTAATAAACCTCAGCTAGACCTCGCGAGCACAGTCTCTTATCAGCGACAATCTTGATATATTTGCTAAAATTTTATCTCGGTAACCACTTGACTAATTATGCTCATGTTCGAAATCCCTCTTTAAAGTTATGTACCTAATGTGTGCACCACTATATTTTATCAAAATCGGTCGGTAAATAGCACCGCAGCAAATTTCCCCCTTTTTAGGAAAGTATCCCTCGCCCCAGTACTGGCTCAATTTGGAGGAGGCCTTTACCTGTCGAGGGGTTCTTACAGATTAATTTCACTACATCACTATACCACTATATATATATATATTATCAACCTTTTTTTTTTTAAACTGTAACTAATGAATACTAATTATTCAACTAATAAATCTTGCAATACTATCAAGGCTAGTTAACTTTGTAAACTAGCGTTTTCTGGAAGAAATAAAAGGATTTATTATTTTTTTATTTTATATTATTTATTTATCCCCCAATCAGAAATTTCCGACGCCAAAACAAATTACATTAAATAGTATTACCTATATAAAATAGCATGCATACCAAGTTTCGTCAAGATGAGTTAAACATGCGAGCTGTACAGAAGGCATACAGTACAGTAAAGTGCAGTACGTACATACAATACAATACAATCTAACAAACATACGGATAGATGAAAGTGAATTTGGCCAGTTAAAGCAAAGACGCTTTGCTCGCTCGGTCAATAATAATAATTAAGAACTAACTAAAATACAACTGCAAACATATGATAATATGAAATAAACTTAATTAATTAAACACAAGAAAACTTGATAGGACACTACCTGCGCTACAGGTATAATTTAGCATTATTTTGGTTAAACAATTTTTGAAATCAGTCCAGTAGTTTTTGAATTTATTCGTTATGGTGATGGATAATGATTATGATCAATCAAAATATATAATTGTTCATCTGGGATGATGCAGGACTCCAATACGGGAAATTTTCTTTAAAATCGGTCCTGTAGTTTCGGAGCCTATTCAATTCTAACAAACAAATCTTTCCTCTTTATAATATTACAATACATTATAGATAATCTATTCGATGCCTAGTTGTTCTATGAGCGTTCCACTTGATAACATCAAAAAAACTTTGTGATCACTAGCATAAGCTGATATATTTTTTTTTAAATTGAACTTAATCAACAATTATTCATCATCATCATCATCTCAGCCGTAGGACGTCCACTGCTGAACATATGCCTCCCCCATGATTTTCCAAAAGGACCGGTTGGAAGCGGCCTGCATCCAACGTCGTCCTGCGACCTTTCTCAGGTCGTCTGTCCACCGTGTCGGTGGACGACCTACGCTGCGCTTGCCGGTACGTGGTCTCCACTCCAGAACCTTTCGGCCCCATCGGCCATCTGTTCTGCGTGATATGTGCCCTGCCCACTGCCACTTCAACTGGCTAATCTTCTGAGCTATGTCGGTGACTTTCGTTCTTCTACGGATCTCCTCATTTCTGATTCGATCAGTAGAGAAACCCCGAGCATAGCCCTCTCCATAGCTCGTTGTGCGACTTTGAGCTTATCTATGAGGCCCATAGTAAGAGACCACGTTTCAGTGCCATAAGTCATCACTGGTAACACACATTGGTCGAAGACTCTTGTCTTGAGGCACTGAGGTATTTTTGACGAGAAGACTTCGCGAAGTTTCCGGAACGCTGCCCAGCCGAGTTGGATTCGACGATTGACCTCTTTCTCGAAGTTGGACCTGCCTAGTTTGACTGTCTGTCCCAGGTAGATATACTCGTCAACAACTTCGAGAACTGAGTTCCCAACTGATATTGGGGTAGGTACAACATGGGCATTAGACATAATTTTCGTCTTGTCCATGTTCATCTTAAGACCTACCCGTTGGGAAACTCGATGGAGGCCTTCGAGCAATGTACTGAGGTCTTCCATGGATTCAGCCATGACTACAATATCGTCGGCAAATCGAAGGTGAGTGATGTATTCGCCGTTAATATTGATGCCAAGTCCTTGCCATTCCAGAAGCTTGAAGGCGTCTTCCAATGTAGCGGTGAACAGTTTCGGAGATATAACGTCTCCCTGTCTCACGCCTCTTTGCAATGGAATTGCCTTCGAACTCTGCTCCTGTACTCGGACTGACATGTAGGCGTTTTTGTACAAGCACTTCAGCACTTCAATATACCGATAGTCAATACGGCACCGCTGGAGAGACTCAAGCACTGCCCACGTCTTGATCGAATCAAAGGCTTTCTCATAGTCCACAAACGCTAGACAAAGAGGCAAATTATACTCTTCGGTCTTCTGTATAACTTGCCGTAGCGTGTGGATGTGGTCTATGGTACTATAGCCTTTTCGGAAACCGGCTTGTTCCGGAGGCTGGAATTCATCAAACCTGCGACTGAGACGGTTCGTTATGACCTTCGAAAACAGCTTATAAACATGGCTCAAAAGCGAGATGGGTCTGTAATTTTTAAGTAAAGTGTTGTCACCTTTCTTGAAGAACAGCACCACCACGCTTTTGTTCCATGCTTCTGGCGTTGAACCTTCGAGTAAGACGGTATTAAAGAGCTTCTGAAGGACTTTAAGTACCGGTGTTCCACCCGCTTTCAGAAGCTCAGATGTGATACCGTCGTCACCAGGCGCCTTGTTGTTCTTAAGCTGTTTCAAGGCCATTCTAATCTCGTATAGGCTGATGTCCGGGATATCTTCGGTATAATGTCGGGTCAGCTTGGCTCTTGGGTCTTTGGCCGAGCTGCTAACAGGTTTAGCGACCGAGGTGTATAACTGTCCGTAGAAACTCTCGACCTCTCCTAACACTTCCGCTTTGGTCGACGCTACACTGCCGTCTCCTCTCTTCAGCTTCGTCAACTGGCTTTGCCCAATAGACATGTCTCTTGCAAACACTTTGGAGCCTTTTTTCCGCTCTATCGTCTCTTTAATACGGTTTGTATTAAAGATCCGAATGTCGTGTCGCAAGAACTTCCATATTCGTCTATTGAGCAGCCTATATGCTTCAGCATCATCCGAAGACTGCAGTTTCAATGAGCGTCGTTCAGCCATGAGGTTGAGGGTATCGTTGGAGAGTTTCTGTGGCCTATCTGTACGGTGGGGTTTAAAGTACTTGGAACCCACTGTATGGACAGTTTCTACTAACCTGTTATTGATCTCGTCCACTGAAGCGATGTTCTCAAGGCAATCGAAGCGGTTGGATAGCTCAAGTTGAAAGCTCTCGGGGTCTTGAATATGGGCACGAGTAGGTCGGAGCGTAGACTTCATCAGACGAGACCTCTCCAGTTTGACATTAATATTCACCGTGCCTCTTACCATTCGGTGATCACTACCGGTTTTAACCCTGTTGATCACGGAGACATCAGTGAATATTTGCCTTTTGGTGGTCATAATGAAGTCAATCTCATTTCTCGTGGAACCATCGGGACTCAGCCAGGTCCATTTCCTGTGAGGTGGCTTCTGAAAGAAAGAGTTCATCATAAAGAGTCCCTCTTTCTCCAGGAAGTCGGCCAACCATTATTAATAAAATGTAATTCAATATAATGGACGTGCTGAGACCAAATAACAAATATCATATCTTGATAATTTGTTCTGTGGCTGAGACTCAAGTAATCCAGCATTTCTTGGGGTAACCTGTCCAATTCTTGAATAGCGTCTTCCCTGAGCTCTGGTGCTGTCTGGGGACGTGGCTTCCCGTTCCAAACAGCTCGCTTAAGAGCATCGCACGCGTTCTCTATTGGGTTTAAATCAGGCAAGGCAGCAGGCCAGTCTAACCTTGTGATGTCGTATTCTCAGAGAGCAGCATTGACTCGTTGAGCTCAATGGGCGGGCGCATTATCATCGACCAGTACAAATTGATGCCCATGGTTAACTCGGAATGGTTCATATTCGCATTCGCAATTCCATCAATAGCAAGTGCTCTATACATGTCTGCTGTCATTCATGGCAGCAGACATGTATAGAGCACTACCTAGGCTTCAGCCTCGATACGAAAAGAGATTTAGATTTTTCAAAGTGATCGTAAACTTTTTTGATGGGTGCACCTTGTAAAATTTATTGAGTACAGACAAAATATAAATTATGTATTTTCCCCTACCTTCTTTAAAAGCTCTGTAAAGATGTAACGTGTCAGGTTCACTGAATGCTTTCAGATTCCTAACGCGAACGGACATCTGTTTATTAAACTCAATATAAGCCTACCTAAGTTTGCTATGTTTGAATCCTACAACTTTTAAGGCCGTCTTCCAGCAATAACTACGCTACGTATAATAAGTAATCTAATGCAAAACCATAATAAAATAAAAAGCAATTCAGTGGTCATATAAATCCCTTACAGGCAACCTTGCATGAAGAGGGTTTTAAATATTATTAATGCAGCACATACATAAAAAGAAAAAGTAGATCTAGGTAATACGTGCACAAAGAATATTTAGTAGTTATTTGTAAAGTATTGCATCCTCACCATATCTTTGAAAAATTAAATCGACTTTGCTTGCTTGATATTGACCGATATCATTTACTGTCAAATCTCCACTCAAGTAGAGATGAACAACTGAGCGTATGTCTGGAATACCAGCCATACCGCCGTACCTCTGGATTTAGACAAGTTCAATACTTTGACAGTAGCTTACTTTGAAAAAACTTAGTTCAACAAGTCATTATTGCTTCGACAAAACAGTGACAAAAATGTTATATATAGCTATCCCAAAAGCGCTGCGTTATATCCTTATCGAGGTGTAGGTTAACCTAGTTCTGGCGCTCCGGGTCGCAGCAGGGGCAGGAAATACACTTGTCATGTACTCGCTTAAAGATATAGATGGTACAAATCTTTACATATTCATCATCGGTTTTTATCTATGAAATTGATGTCTCATTGAAGTACCTATTGTGATTAAGTGATGAGCTATAAACTTGACTGTTTGGGTATCACGCATAAATTCTACTATGATACGGAGATATTTAAATCTCCATCTGGGCCCGTCTATCCCTTGGGATAATATTTTTAATAACATATTCGCACAAAGAGCATCCACCTATCCGCACTAGGCCCGCGTGGTTAGCACGTTACATAATCAATTATGGTCCAACTCCTCTCTCGGAGAGGAAGGCTCGAGTCTCAGCAGTGGGAACAAAATGGGCTGTTATGATGATGATGACAAGGAGGAGGTTTTAGTCCGTATACGCCGAGACCTGAAGGATTTCATCTTCCCTTATACAAAATTAAAAAAGCTAGATAATTTTGTTATAAAAACTAACGTGGATTTCACTCATTTTTAATTAGAAATACGGGATTGACATTGATTGATATACTGAGTGTGCCAGTGCTAAGCGAGACGTCATCGACGCGAGCGTCCCGTACCTCTACCATGAGTTGGCAACATAATTGTCCTCTAGAGTCGATACTCGATCTCGCCTACCTATCAAGCTTGTGATTAGCGTACTCGTTGTCAATTTTAGTTCTACAATTGGCCGCGAGGTGGCACTGTTCTTTTTTTCATACAACATTTCGCGACAGTCAATGTTGTAAACTCATGGTAGACCTACCGAACACTCCTTGAAAAAGACCACCGAATGTGGTCGAAACTATAGTCGGACCTATCCGGTAAATATTACGTGAGTAATCCCGTATTTCTAATTAAAAAAGCTAGATAAGTAACTTAACCTTACCATGTCTTCGAGCCAATTATTATTTAACAAGTGAACGGCGGTAAAAGTTCGAAATAAACAATGATCACAGGACTTTAAAAAGTTCGGGCTTTTACAGTAACATGAGTACAGACATATACACACGTACAGTGTAAAGACAAATAGAGATTTTTAGGTTTAAGAAGATGTTAATTTATATATAAAACTATTTGGATTATCATGTGTTGTAGAGGTAGAGACGCAGTTTGACTAGATAACTCTCAGATTCTCAACGGGGTGTCTGTTTATGTGTGAACACTGTACGACTGCACGTACAGGGCTTCCACTTGTGGTAAATAATTATATACTTACTTATAATTTATTGATTCAGACGTTACATTGCGGAAATCCATTTTAAAACGATATTAATAAAATATTTAGTGACACTCCCGCTGGAAAAATGCTTATGGTAGATATTAGGTAGTGTGCACCTCCCTCCTTCCCGCATAAACTCGAGTCAACATCTCCTGAGGCTGCCTCGTGTAGATGCGAAACATATGTTGAATCGTTTTTGGTTGATTGGGTTGTTTTGTGTGTTGTTTATTCTGTATACTTCCCATTTGCATTGTATGCGGCACGGAGGGTGGTGCAATTTACATTTCTACGTAATATACTTTTTCAGCGTAAGTGTTACTAAATATTTCTTTTATTATAGATTTTAATTTTAACTTATAATGTTTATGGGAACGTAAAATTGTATTTTATCACTGTATGAATTTTTAGTAACGAGAACGAAGACCTAACTTGTTACTCGATGGTGGTGCACGAAAGCTGAGCTGCTTGACTTCAGATATAAATACAATTAATACTGTTAACAGTTTTTGTATAATACCTGTATTTTTAAAAGAGATGTTTCCCACGTTCATATTTGAATTACGAGTATTATTTATTTGTCCGTAACTTTTGAGAATAGAAATATTTGTAGGTAGCAGTATTTTCTTCAATTAAGTATGACTAAATGAATATTTAAATGAAAACTGGATGCGAGAAGCCCAAGATAGACCTAAGTGGCGTGCAATTGGAGAGGCCTATGTCCAGCAGTGGACTGCTACAGGCTGATGATGATGATGATGAAATGAATATTTTATACCTGAGTTTACAGATGGATAGCCGGGTGCTACAGATGGATAGCCAGACATTGAAATCTCATCATTTTTAATTCTATTTTTCAGGTACGGCATCCTAAACAATATAAACTTTACTAGAACATAACAAAATAGTTACAAATTTATACTTATAAATACCATAACAATGATAGCACATTTTTTTAATTAGAAATACGGGATTTATCACGTAATGCCAGCATTTATCGGATAGGTCCGACTATAGTTTCGACCACATTCGGTGGTAAGCGCTAAGACCAGTGCTAAGCGAGACGTCATCAACGCGAATGTGGTCGAAACTATAGTCGGACCTGTTTCGTAGCGAAACAATATTTTCTTTAGTGTATAATATTTTTATTTAGCTTAAATATTTCTTTAACTTTGAATGTGACCGCACAAAAAAACCACCACCTTTTTTGAGAGTTGGTAGCGAGAAAAGCCACGCGACATTGGGCTTCCAATTTTATTCGGTTGGCACAACCGAACAAAACTGCTGCATGCGCTCGCGCCGTGCCCTTGAGAGTCGTCCTTCAAAACTCGCCGCGAACAGACGTCAAGGTCGCCTGTACCTCAATCGCCATCGCGCCTACCATACGCTTCATCTAAAGAACGTGGCATACTTCCTGGAGGCGAGCTCCAGGAGGAAAGACACTTTGTGCTGTGTTTCATTCGCATATACTTACGTTTTATATCGAGCCTGGCCACGCCGCCATTGTGGGCCGTGGTGGCTGGGATTGGAAGAAAACACTAACCCAGGACCTATGGAAACTTAACCAACGCTGACTGCACACCTGGACAAAGGCCTGAACCATCCAAACGGATGTCCCAAGTAAGTTCGTAGGCTTATCGCTTCAACAGGACCTATCCGATAAATATTACATGAGTAATCCTGTATTTCTAATTAAAAATGAGTGAAAACCACGTAAGTTTTTATAACAAGATTTTTTATTCTATAACAGAATAAAAACAATCCAAACGAAAATTATAAGAAACCGAGTCTGAAAATGTTTAATACGTTTTACAATTTAAGAGAGAAATGTTGGATACTAATGCTTTAACAGACCGAATTACAAAAAACATTTTGCTATGTAAGAGAGAAGACTTTGATACTTTTGTTCTGGATATGATTTGAACCTGCGTGTTCAGCCGTGCGATTCTCTAAGAGCAAACATCGTTGCATCTTTGACAGCATCCGTGAAACAAAGTGACGAGATGACAAGAAACGTTGGAAAAACAACCTTGTGTACAATGGCGACATCTCATAAAGTATTTGACATCGGTGAGCTCGTCGACGAGCACAACGACGAATCATTGGAGAATCAGACGGCAGACAATCTGGAATGCGATTGCCGAATTGTCAAATTTTAATTTCGTTAAGCAGACATTGGTAGCGATTCACTTGTTCAAAAAACTGAACTAAAGTACCGAACTAAAATTTTATTATGGTGGTCCTTATTTTATTAACATAAAAATCCAAAATCATTTAACACTTAGAATGACACTTCTAAAAATAGGATTATTCTATTCAATTTTGTGTTATTTTAGGTTAGTTTAGCGAGCACCAAGTTACGTGACGACTAAACTGTCTAAAATATGCCCACAATTGAAGAGAAATGTCGTATACTTGTAGTTCAATACATAAGTATTTATTTTGTGCCGTCCTGTATTGTCCTATAAAAGTTGTTTCAGATAAATTATCCTAAGACGCAAAATTGATAAATGGTCCAAAAACTACCGATCATCTCGCTGCTTACCGATCATTCTCCATCGTTTGTTGTCCTTCCTATCCGCGCGAACTGTTATTGGCTAAATTGTGGTTACGCCACACAAGCCAACAAGAAGAAGAAGAAGAGAAATGTCTAATTTTAGTGCTGTCATTCGGAAGCTTTTTACTAATTTGTATTTTATCATAATAAGTGCTGCCATAATTTAGAGATTTTTAGTTAAGAGAATGCTTACAGAACCGACACCATTAGTGCTTCAAAAATAATAATATAATATAAATAAATCAATATATTTACCATGGTGTTAATTAAAACTTACTGACTATTGATATTACTACACGTTTCTCAGACAGTAAAAAAAGTGTGACAACCCTACCGACTCTACGTAATCTGTATTATGTTTACATAGAGCACGCCGGATTTCTTATAGATTATGTTTAGACGGCGTCATGCAGAGTGGGAGTGATCAATGTACTTCTAGACTTGGAATTCTGTATGCATTCAACTTTAATGTTAGGTATTAATAACTATTACATTATATGGTATATGAAGAAGCTTGAGCTTGACTTGGCGATCTTAACCGATCAACAAGTTAAGAAACACTTGCTCAGGTCAGAATAGAATAGAATAGAATAGAATAGAATAGAAAATATGTTTATTGCAAATAAAATACAGAAAAATATACAGAAAAAAAACACACAACTTAATACCTAGTAAACAGCATTTAAAAATACTTACATAAACTAAATACCTAATAAACTGCACTTTTAAGGGCAATAGGTGTATGCTCAGCGCTGTGCTGCATAAACAGTAATGTTTATACAGGGCTGGTTTTCAGCATACTCCTTGCTCGAACTTAGATGTTAGTCGAGAGTATTTTGTAATGCGGCTAAAATTAATAACTATACGAGTATCTTGTACAGGTTAATGAACAGCTCTTTGTGTAAGTTCACAATCACTAAGCTTATGACTCTTATAAATGGCGTTGTCATAGTCATTGCCTATAAACAATCCTAACACAGCTAATTAAAAATCTACATTTGGTGTAATATGTGAAGTAATGTGTGGCATGTGTAAGAGTAGAGGGTGTGTGTGTGAGGTCAGGAGTTGGATGGGTGTGCGCTAGTGGCATTGTTCAACTGAGCGCTTCCGTGCTTCAGATTCAGATTCAGATTCATATAAAATTATTAAAATTAAACAGCTATATGTAGTCAATAATTAATATAAAATTAAATAATTAAAATAAATATAAGTAAATTAAATCAATAGTTAATTAAAAATAAACACATTCATTTAAATTTCATAGATATGCCTATGACAATAACAAAGTACAATAACATAAATTGTCAAAAACATATTTAATGTGAAATTTTCTTTAAAAATTCAGCATAGCTGTAGAAGGTATGACTGATAAGCCAGCGCTTTAGTCTTGATTTAAAAATATTTAAATTGGATGCCGCGGTAACGTTCTCAGGAAGCCTGTTGTATACCTCCGGACCCATAACGTGAGTCAATCGATTCGACTTCACTAGCGATCGAGGTATAGCAGCTAGCTTTCCTCTCCGTCGGGTTGGGTAGTTGTGACAATCACCAACATTACCAAATATCACCATATTTACACGTACATATACAGCCACTTGAAAAATTACTATCGAGGGTAGCGTTAATATTTTTAGGGATTCGAAGTGAGTTCTCACGGACGTTTCTCGAGACACTTCTGAGGCACATTAAGCCGTCGGTCCCGGTTGTTTGTCTTAGGACAACAGTCGTTAGGATATGTCGAAGATCTTCGGGCGACCTGAAAACTTCGAGATGGGTTGGCCACAGCCTATCCACCAAGCCGCACTGGGCCCGCGTGGTGATTAAGGCCCAACTCCTCTCTCTCTGAAAGGAAGGTTCTAGTCCCAGCAGTGGGAACATCTCTGGTTATGATATAATTCCTGTGGATTAAAAAGAGATTGTTTAAAATTACAAAACCTTCACTACTGGCGTGCTACTACTACGCCTGAAATAACGAGTAAATTACATTAAATTACGCCTTAAAATTTTAAATTCTTGTAAATATTAAATTAAAATTTAAAATTTTTTCGTGAACTTTTTTTATATTATTGAGTACAGGAGTTTAAGGGCAAGGCGTTCACGTGGTCAGTTTTGCGTTAGTTGTGTTGTATTTCGTTACATAGATAGCAATATATACAGAACAGTTTAATAGAAAACTAACCATTTCCAAAACTATCCATATCAAAAATATTCTGGAACTGTGTTCTAGTTTTTATTACATTACTATGAGTACGAAATCATCTCTCAAGACTCTGTCAATTCAGCCGTGCGATTCGTCGACGAACTCACCGATGTCAAATACTTTATGAGATATCGCCCTTGTAAATAAGGTTGTTATTCCAACGTTTCTTGTCATCTCGTCATTTGTTTCCCGGATGTTGTCAAAGATGCAACGATGTTTGCTCTTAGAGAGTCGCACGGCTGAGATTGAATTCTTTCACTTGAAATCAAGCAAGCACATCTCGTAAAAAAGTACAAAAATCATAAAAATATTAAATTTAATTAAACAATAGATACTCATTAAACTATTCAATAAAAAATCCGTCAGTATATGTGTACTATAACTTACTATTTTATAGTATGTGTTTCATGACAAATACACACACAATTGTGAATAAAGAGCATAACTGTTTTAAAGGTGAAATTAAGTGGTATGCTTAGCTTTTTTAATGTACTCTAGTATGTTAAAATATGTTTTATGTCCGTCAAAGTATACTTAAAAGTCTTCGAAATGTCATATATTTTTGTAATTTTAAGTAAATCGTTGCTTATGAGATAAACTGCTTCAAAAACCATCATTTTTATCGACGTCATGAATGGACACTTTAACGCTAAAAGCGGAATATTTATTCCGTCTTTAGTAGAAACTGAATTCGCGTTTCTCCACGATTTAGACTGTTTTATAGAGAAATTACTACAAAGTAGATTTATAGTGTAATAAACTTCGCTTTAATAGAATAACGAGTGAAAAATATCTGGGAGACTTCAAGTCTGCTGTAAATTAGGTCTAGGCTGAAAACATTTACGATCTGCCTAGACGTCAGATTTCAGTCCTTTCGAAGTTCACTTTCGGAATACTTTCAACCAGTTTTGTCTGTTTTCCATCGCAGTTCATTCTAAGTTTCATAGCCACAATCTATCTATATTTTTGTATATTTTATCTATATATATATATATCAATATCACTAAATAATTACCTTTCGGTGCAAAATCTAAATAAGGAAGCTGATAGCAAGAGCTTATTTCAAGCCAACATATTAACCACACGTTGCAGTTCCTGGAAAAGTAGGTTGATTTCTGCGAAATCTATTGTATTATTGGCCAAATATGGCGAATCGCAAGTCAACGGGTTAAGTCTAGCCACTGAATTAAAATAGTACCTACAGTACGTACAGAATATCCACTATACACCTCGTGCGATCTGTGTCCCTTTACCCCACAGCTTGGGAGTTAATGTTGCAGCTCATGGCTCTTATTCACTATAAAGGATCATTTCTTGAAGATAGCATACCGTGCTGCGTGAAATCAATACAACTTTGCGACCATTCCTTGTAGATATCGTAACGTGCCGCGTTACTGGTTGAATGGTCATACTGAATACCTCAGTTTGATTTGTATACATTACTCATATTTACGTAAATATACGATAACACTGTTTCAGAGTCATGTATTTGAGTTACGGTCACGCTACGTTTTTATTTCCAATTCGTATCGTTTTATAGAGTGTTTGGAGTGTAGTCTAGTTATGTAGGCGTTATGATAATAAACTTATTTTCTTTTTCCCCAGATCAGAATGGCGACCGTAGAAGCGGGCGCCACTACGCCTGGCGCGGAGTCAGTGGGTGACGCCCCCGCTCCACCGCCTCGCAAACAGGCGCGGCCAAGGGGAAAGCCTCAGCCCGAGAAGCCTAAGAGAAGTCTTTTGTGCTTGGGCTTGAAGAATCCATTGAGAAAGCTGTGCTATGATATTGTGGAGTGGAAGTATCCTTTTCAAAACATTCATCACCAACATCGTCATCATCATGAACTTCGTTTTATCGAAGCTTTGGTATTTGTAATTTATAATATTGCATGTGGTGTTCCCCTTTAACAAACAGTGCATTAAGCACAACTTAGTTAAGAATATGTATAAGAAACAAGAAATAATGTAACTGTTCATGGGAAGCCAAATAAATAAGTATCTGGTAGCCAGTAATCTTAGTAGCACTTTTGTTTCCATCATCATACTAATTATAGTTTTACCGAAGTTTTATCAGTAAGGGTCATTCGCTCATTTGAATTTCACCTTAGACTTGAGTTTTCTACGAAAGTACGCACACATACACTTATACCTTACTCATACATTAAATTAACATAAGAGTTAGGTACATATCCGACAGTTCAATAAATTGATTTAAAAATATCCCGCTTCTAATAGCTATCAAATGAGCATATATATACCATATACTAATCCCATTATTGGGCAAAGCTAGTCCTGAGAGTTACGCCTATTGCTGAAATTAACTAAAACAATTATCTAAGTTAGTTATACCTTATTACGCATATCGTATGTTGTAATGATAGTTCTTGGGTAGAACCGAAACTGTCAAATCCTTGTAAAATTTGAAAGTATCGTTTTAATTTTGATTCGTTACATAGAGTACTCTCTTTTCATTTTTCTATTTTTTATTTTATGTACATAGGTATAATTATCCTAAAGTTATATGATTATTAACGGGATATTTACCGTGGTAAGGTCAAGGGAAGTGTCTTCCCGTGAACATGGTGCATGTAACTGCGCCGAAATATCGGGAGCTCATTCCACAACCTTACCACGGTAAATATCCCGTTAATAATCATATAACTTTAGTGAACAACCGTGATAGTTTAAAATAATTATCCTAGATGTTCATAATGCTAGGCATATTATTATTATTATTATTATTATTATATTATATTTCCTTTTATTCAAAAAGTTTCACGGATTTCATCCGGTCCTTTACAAAGGCATAAGTGGGGCTGTAGCCAACACTTAGAGGCCTGTTTGGTATAAAAATACAAAGTAGTATAAAAACAGAAACTTTTGAATGGATGGGACATGGTATATCTATTATGAAAATGGGTAAAATGGCAAGGCTTGATATGATTGATATGATTTTATTAGTGATAAGAAAATAGTGGGCTATGGAAGAGACTACGGCACCTGCCAATTTCAATCTCATTTAAAATTTTTTGGGCAGGTGGTGACTTGCCACCCACTAAACGGGCCCCCCATAAAGGTCACCATGAATGGTGACAGAAGGGGCAACGTTGGTGTGGATGCCTAAAGGGTGCTGGGTTCAAAGCTACAAAAAGCCCCATCAAAAGCTAATTTACAATAACTATTATATACTGCCTTAATAAAGAAACAGCAAAAAAAAAAAAAAACTCACTAAATTCATCATTCATATAATCAAATACCTAGTCGAAAACAGTGTGTATTATATAGAGTTTTATATGTACAAACATTTTACTGACGTAGAAGTTTAAATCTTTGAATCCATAGGATCTCGAGCTAGTATGAACTGTGTTTCACGAGCTTCTCTCGCAAGTATTCTCTTGTAGTATATCTCATAACTTGAGTATGTGGTATTTCATTTGTCATATCACATTCATAAGCGCATATTAAAGTGTGTTGTCAATCACTAGATTGAGTTTATTATCATGAGATTTGAATATTTAGTTTTTTGAGATAAACAAAACCACTTTCGAACCTGAAGCCCTCGCTAGACTAAAAGCAAAACAACCGTTTCTTTTTCATAGCCACCACAATCAAATGAATCACATGAGGCATGGCAGCGAATGGCAGTTATTGTATTTTACGATCCGGCTTACGTATGCTACTGTTCATGTTGGTCTGTCAGTCTGTAGGCGTGTGACGTCTTCAACTTGTTGATCGTTCGCGGTTTCTCTGGAAAAAAACATTTTTTGCTGTATCTCGGTGGATGAAGATGTTTTTATGTCTAGTCATTCACCTCTGCGGCTGCCTGTTATACCCCTTATTTTCTTTAGCAGATGTATATTCTTGTGTTACGTGTGGTTGACGTTTAAAAGAGCGGTCACAAAAGGCATGTGGTGGTGAACGTGTGGTAAAGACTACCGATCTAATGTCCATCCTCTCGAATGATATCAAATCAAATTAAAAGTTTTATTTGCAAGACTAAATATATACCTACATTCCAAGAGCGTTACATTAACCCTAGAAAGATAACCATATTCTATCTTACATAAAAGATAACGATGCGCTTCGGAGGCGCCACGGTATTCAAATGCAAATTTAAATTATTTAGCAAGATTTGTGTGATTTGATTTTACAATTTAAATGGTATTATAGGTGACACATTTTTATAAACGAAAAATATTGTACTTTATATTTGTTTATTATTAATAATTGAAACCAAATGAGTAGACCTCTAAAAAACTAACAAAAATCACCAATATCGCTTAACTATCATAAAATATTGTATTTTACTATTAATATGTATAGTATAAGTCAAATATAAGTATAAAGTCTAGGAAAGCTAATCAGTACCTTATAATTTTTTTTTGTAGATAGTCATACATACGTCGATCTTGAAGATAACCATACGCTTCAGGAGCGCATCAACTCGTCTTAACTCCAAAACAATAATACTTACCGCACAAAAACAGCTGGCCCTCGACGCGGTTGACCGACGACTGAGTTGGCTGAGAAGCATAGATATACACGGGTTTCGTATTAAAAGATATAGTTTTATTTAATTCGTGCGGGCGTCTCTGAGGCATAGGTTATCTTTCTAGGGTAAAAGATGTTGATGTGACTCGTTTTAGTATCCAGCCTTCAAGCAGACGTGCAAATATTAAAATATAATGTTAACATTCAATTTATTTCTTGTCATATTTCATCGTCATCATCATTATCAGCCGGAAGACGTCCACTGCCGAACATAGGCCTCCCCCATAGAGCGCCACTTGGACCGGCTACTTGCTTCTTGCATCCAGCGATTCCTCGCGGTTATGACGAGGTCGTCAGTCCACATAGCTGCGGGGGGCCGGCCTACATATCCTCTTCCGGTGCGTGGTCGCCACTCAAGAACCTTTCGTCCCCATCGGTTATCAGTTCTGCGAGTTGAAGTGGCCTGCCCATTGCCACTTCAACTTGCTAATTTTGAGAGCTATGTCGATGACATTAGTTCTCCTACGGATCTCCTCATTTCGGATAGCCTTCTCCATTGCTCGTTGAGCGACTTTAAGCTTGTTAATGAGGTCCTTACCCTTAATCTTTGGACAATTATTTTTCGCGATCATAGTAAACTAGGATGTAGGCTACTCATAGTAAACTTTTACGAGTAAACTCTTACCGTGAGAATGCGGCTTTATCTAAATACTACCTAACGAGTGTACCTTTCACCAAATACTCGGAAGATTGTTAATCTTGAGCTAATCACGTACAGGTTTTCCCAGGTCCCAGCCTAATACTGACTCAGTATTATTTGGCTCCTCTCATTCAATAACAGCTGTCTGTACTGTGTGAATCATTGCTACATCTGGCTGGAAACTATTTTTCAAGCGAACCTTTACCTTTTTTATTGTCGAGTAATGTTTCGAAAAATCAAGTTTGGTTAGTAATTACCCATAAGATTTACCACTGATGTGTATCATACATATTGGTATACAGGTGAAGTAATCGAATTAACCCCGAATCGAATAATAGAAGTAATGTACCTAAATATCGACGATGATAAAGGTCGCAGGACGTCGTTGGATGCAGGCCACTTCCAACCGGTCCTTTTGGAAAATCATGGGGGAGGCATATGTTCAGCAGTGGACGTTCTACGGCTGAGATGATGATAACCTAAATATTACAGATAGGAAATATTAGTGATCGAAATTTGTTTTATTTTTGAGGCAAAGTAAAACTATATTCATATTAATAAAACATTGTTTAACTTTTGGTATGAGTAACCAAGCACGAAACTCTTCAAGGCATGAAATTTCACACTTACTTACCTATAAATACCTTTATACCCTCCAGAGCCTTACTATGAGCTCTTAAAGCAGGACTTCTAGAAAACTGCCCAGCTTATTCGTAGTTCGTACCATGACAACGTTAAAGCAGACCTGTCCAGCCCAGGCCTCGCCAAAATACCTCGAGCAGGTGCGCGCGGTGTTTCCGTGCGCCCCTCAGGAGTGCTGGGATGGAATGACTCCTACTCCATCCCACCGGGATCGGGTCCTCATGTGAGGCCAAACGCCGCCGGGACCTCGGACGATTGCAAAAGCGTGCCCGTTGTCCCGATATGAAGGCGCCCGGAGAAACACCGTGTGGTGGTTTAGTCGGTAAGGTCTGCTTGTTGCTATGGGTGCAGTTGGTACGTAAAGGACAAGTCCGACATACCCCGTCGAATCCCCCCGGGTTGGCGGGGATGTGATTGTGTAAGTACATTCCCCACAAGTTAAAAAATGGCCTGCCCAGGCCTTCAAGAATTCAAAGAATTGCATAAAAACCCGTCCCTTTTTTATGTTATGGACTCTCGTTACCATGATGCTCTAAACCCATTCAGTTTATCAGCTTAAAAACGTCTAGGCGTCTGCAATGTTGGTTATAGAAAATTGTCAGAATGCCAGAGACAATCCGTTCCCTTTGAGAAAACAATATCGACGCACATATAATATGAGCGTGATGTTATGATTTCTTCCAAAAAAAATTATGCCAGGTTTAAGAACTGCGCGGAACTTGCATGGTTTTTATGAAGGTAATATATATGATGACTAAACAAAAAAAAACTTGCGTAACTAAAGATTCTATAAAACTATATTACTTAATCAGTGAGATGAAAGACGTTCAAATTAAATTTCCATATAATACGGCATTAGCTACCAAAATACTAGAATTTGAAAAAAAATATAACCCATTGCTTAAAACAGATAGAAGTAAATATTATTGCGATCTTATCTCCCTATCATACAATGTATCTAAGACAATGTGGAACGTCTTCACTCTATAAACTGGGAAAACCAGACTAAATTTAGATTTCACTGATCTACTCAAAACACCTGACGGCACGAAGTTCCGCAGAAAAGTGGACGCCGTCGAAGCCGCCAACACTCACTTTATTGCTGCAGCGACGACAAGTGGTGCACCCTCGGTCGACGTTGAGGCTGCACTGGCTGCACTAACAAGGACGCACCCCACTGCGGACCGTTCCATCCGTTTAAGACGCTTCACGCCCCACGAAGTGTATAAAATTATTACTGCTGGAGTAGCACGCAAGTCAACAAAAGACATTTATGGCATTTCGGTGACCCTGCTGCACGCAGCTGTTGGCTCGACGCCAACTATTCTGGCAGATCTATTTAATAGATGCATAGATGAGGGGGTATACCCGCAAACATTAAAAAAGGTTAAAGTGTCTCCCCTGTACAAAGGTAAAGGAAATAGGAAGACCTGAACAACTGTAGGCCGGTGTCCATAATTCCGGGTATTGCCAAGTTATTTGAATATCACTGTCCCCTATCTTGTAGTCTTGCAAGCAGCGTTGTATGCCAGGAAAAAACCTAACTACTTCTCGAGGTTGGGCGACGGCCATTTAAATAAAACCAGAAATGGGCGTAGGTTGAAAGCTGTGCTGCGGCGACTGGCCAAAACAGCTAAGCTGGTGCATGTTATGGCTCCGACAGTCTACAACTGCATCCCGGCTGAGACACGAGAAGCATCTTCAAATAAGTCATTTAAAAATAGATTAAAAGGGTGGCTCATCGAGCAAGCTTTCTATTCGTTTGAAGAACTAACGGACACAAATATTTATATGTGACATTGAATCCTATGTACTAGTATATAGAGTATTTTTTATTATATTTTGTTTTTGTGACGCATTATTATTTAGAAAATTTACATGTAACATTATTACGAATACATGAACTATGAACTATGATGAGCTGATGACGATGAAGATGAGATAAGACCCCAGGGGACAATATACAGCACACAGTTTGTACTCTAAGGGCCTTACGAGTATAAACGCCGCTTAACTTTAAATTACGTTCATTAGTACTGCGCACTGCAAAACTATTCTGCACCGTATTAAGTGACGTTATTTAAATTTAAACAGAGTTTACAGTTAAGGTATCCTTTTATAAAAGAATTAACACTTTTCTAAAAATAATTTCCTAAGCAAAATTTATTAAGACCGTTCGAATACATGATATTGACGACCATCTTCGCAAACTGTATCGCTTTGGCAGTGTATACACCGTACCCATTTGGAGACACAAATGAAACGAATCAAATATTGGTAAGTAATTTTGGTTTTGTTATACTTTTAACGATGTGAAATATTGTGGGTACCCATTACACAGAAACAGTAGAGTTGGGAGATTTTTCCAAAATCATTAAAAAAAAACCAGTAACTACCAATTATGATTCAAATTTAAATAGTCTTTCCAAAAACAACGTATATAGGGTGTTCCGAAACTCAACGATATCCTGGTACCGGGCGAGAGGCCGAGGTATACCAGTTATGAAAAAAAATATCCATGTCACTTTGCCAAGCGATAATATACGTTTTACGAAAAATTGGAAAAAAATACAGTTGTTTTTTTAATAATGTGATCTCAAACAACAGTGCTATTAATCGCAACTTCAAACCAAAGTAGTAAACATTGTTAACCAAGTAAAGTAAATTAAGTTTTGACGAGTTATGGTTTACAAAATTATTGTCAGTTAACTTTGACACTCCATGTTGGAAAAATATTGATTATTTTTCTTATTTTCTAGCGACTTCCAAAAAAAGGAGAAGGATTTGAGTACAAGTTTGAGGAATTGAGTGCAATTCGACTGTATATTTTTTTTGTTACCTCATAACTTGACCGGGTGAACCAACTCTCCAATTTATTTTTTTGTTCGAAAGGTTTGGGGCTTTCCGTGTGATCCCATTTAAATTCATTAAATGCAGTTAAGTGCAGTAGTTTTGAGTTACACTCCAAAAACTAAAAGGAATGGAAGTCGGTTTAAAATTTTGCGAATAGTACTTGTTTTCATAACTGGTATACCATGGCCTCTCGCCCGGTACCAGGTTATCGTTGAGTTTCGGGACATTCTGTATAATATACATAACTTTTTTAAACTGACTTGACGTAGAACCTAAACTACAAACTTGAAATATTGCCAGTTGTTGCATTTTATGTTGTAAGCTGATTCACGGAGAATGGATATTTGGAAATGTAAACCCTTTTGTTCCCTAAAAGCCAGCCTGCTTAGCTTATGTTTATATCTATCGCTGCTAAATCCATACAAGAGACAATGTTATATAAATAAAAATGCATATGTTACTGCAAAATGTCCTATCGGCATTCCAAGCTCGCAGTGAATACAGTAATTTTTGATACGAGACAGCCCACGATATAGGTATTCATAGTATATCGACGTGACAGTTCATCGCGGATAGATCCATGATCGCCCTGTAGGTACCTTTTTCTGTGGCCATAGTTTAGCATCAAGTTGTTAGTTATTTTGGGATCTAGAACGCACTAAACGAGTACACACAGCGCTAATGGCAAAGTATTTGAGAAAATACGTGAAATGTCGGAGGAATGGACGTCATATTTCCCTACACTGGGTCAGTATGTACGCACACCCTATAACAATATTTGACCTATGTGTAAATGAACCCTTGACATTAAAAGGAGTTCAATATCGTACGAGAGATATGCAAAAATACGAGTACAGGGCGTCCCACGGCTAGACTATGCCACATGTAAAAAGTACCTTAAATCTTGTAGATAGGATATTTAGCTGAAAGGTCACTTTATTTAATTTTTAAAACTTAGTAATCAGTATTACTAAGTGTTCCATCTTGTTGGAAAATGAAGGTGTGTTTCTCCGCCGCGGGGAGATTTGCTATCCTTAGCTAGCTAGCACATACGTTGTTAACCGCCTCGAAAATATCACGTAACATGCCCATATATATGTGCGATTTCTTTGCCCATTGTGACCAATTGTAATGATTCTGATTTTTATTTATCCTCTCATGTGTCTAAGTCAACATAACTAGGAAATTTTTATTGTGACTGGAGGATAGACACTGGATGGAATATATACCTTCACCTAATTGTCTAAAGTTTATATTTCTTTGGTTAAAAAGGCCCTGGCCCGAACACATGCGGTTATCCTCCTGGGAATGCTGAGTATCAAGTTATCGAGCATTTCTTGGGGTAACCTGTCCCATTCTTGAATAGCGGCTTCCCTGAGCTCTGGCACTGTCTGGGGACGTGGCTTACGGTTCCAAACAGCTCGCTTAAGAGCATCCCACGCGTGCTCTATTGGGCTTAAGTCAGGCGAGCCGTCAGGCGAGCCGGCAGGCTAGTCTAACCTGTGATGTCGTATTCTTGGAGAGCCGCATTGACTCGTTCAGCTCATTGGCGGGCGCATTATTATCGACCAGTACAAATTGGTGCCCATGGTTTACTCAGAATGGTCTGACAATTCCATCAATAGCATCTGATCTAACACATGTCTGCTGTCACGAAGCCTCGAAACGGGATCAAAGACGTTCTAGCTCAAAGTGATCGCAAACTCTTTTTGATGTATGTATGTATGTACGTCGGTCCATGTCCACTTGTAACTACTCAACGGCTGGACCTACTGGGTACATAATTACCCGACTGTGATGTATCCTAAAAGGAGCGCCCTCCTTATTTTATACACTTTATGTATTTCCGTAGTCAAACTTCCGATTTGTTTCCTTGTTTATATCATTGGTTAGCAAAGTCAAAGTTTGTTTCCTTGTTTATATCATTGGTTAGCAAAGTCAAAGTCAAAATCATTTATTCAATTTAGGCATCAAATATGCAATAATAAACGTAAATTTTTCATTATAATGTACTTTAAAGACTCTATCGCCTTGTTCCAAAATATATAGAGCCTACCGAGAAGAAGCGGCAAGAAACTCGGGGCCATTCTTTTTATATAGATGTTTACAGAGTTTCTACTTAGGTACTACTAATATTAAATTTAATGGGTGGCAGAATAACAGCTTGCCAGAAGTGGAGTATTCCAAGCAACTTTGTCTATAATGTCGGACTTTTTTATCAATATAGCCATTTGGTTACTCTAATTTCAGGAAAAGGTAGAATGGATATTCATGGCGATCTTCACTTGCGAATGCGTCATGAAGATCATAGCATACGGGTTCTACTTCCACCCTGGAGCATATCTGAGAAATGCTTGGAACAGCCTTGACTTCACCATCGTCACTGTTGGGTAAGCAACGATAACTTAAAATGCATTTGTTTATTGTTTATTTTCTGTTTTTTGCGTTTGATTATTGGTATTTTACAAAATGGAAGGGTTTGCTTGTACAACTTTCGAAGAAGGTCTTAGTTGCGATAACTGGCCGATTTCCAAATTTGTGATGTGTTAGTAACGCAAGGAATCCTATGTACGTGTGTGAACATTATTATTTCAATAAGATAAATGATAGTTAGGTATAAATTCAGTTCAGTGTGGGATTCTTCGTATGTTAACTAATCTCGTGGCGCACGTCACCTATCTAGGTTTATATGTGCCCTTATTTCTTCCATAGCGTGTTCCGTCTGCCTACTGGGATGTATAATATTTCGGTGATCACCATTACTATTCTTCAATAAGCACCATTACATACAAAACAAACTTTACATTGTGTAAGTGGACTGAAGTGCGGACACTCGATACAACGGCAGTAGGGCAACTGAGCACATTGCGACTTTTGCTAATAGGTATAATAAATTGCGCTAACGTTGCATGTATCATGCCCCTACATTCAGTTAACGACAATATTAGCAGTAACGCAAATTGTTCGTGCTATGACTATTGATGCTCTAAAAAATTACGTATGGGAAAATTGTTCGTGATTCCAATATGCGTCTTTGCACGCTCCTATACAAACTAAGGCGCTAGAGAGATACTGCTTGAAAATTAACGGTCTCCAGCCAGTTGCAGAAACTATCTTTAAATTTTAAAGGCGTCATTAAATCTTGATCCGACAATAAATCGTTCCACAAACGAAAATTCTATCAAATTTTAAAGTTAGTTTTCAAGTTGTCAAGTTTTAAAGTTAATTTTAGTCAATTTGTCCTTTATTGTGTATTTTGAGTTGCACAAAACATTAGAGCCCAATTAGTGCTAAAGTATTTTAAAATTGACAGATCAGAGATTAAAACAGACTTTTTAATATTTCAAGTTTAGTCACCACAAACAAAACTCTAGTCCAGTCGATAAATCCACATGCAAAGATAAAAAAACATCCTTTATTTGACACCTGCTTGATAATGACAAGCTAAGCATGTAGTTTGCGTTTTGTTACTGCAACACACCTGGTATCTTATAGTCTGTGACTGCAACGACATTTAAAAAATTATAATACAAATTTTGTAATAATAGCTAAATCAAAACGCTAATGTTCCATCCCGAGAAGGTTGTATCTGTTCGTTGTTCATACCTTTTTAAAATATTTTTAGAAACATTATTTAAAGGCAGGCTTTAGCTTAAGGATCATTATGATGTCAACTTTGTCTTTTGTGCAACTCCATTAACCCGTCGCGTGTCGCGCGTTCTCCATGTGTACGTACAAAAAAGTGCTAACCCATGTTGCGCGTACAGCTCTGGTTTGTAACTAATTTTATCAGATCAAATGCACTCCACCGGTATAAACTTGCTTTTAGTGGTCAAACTATTCAAGTGTAGTATTTTTTATCGACACTTTTATGCGTAGTTCGGACCGTTCGGAATAATGGTTTCTTTAGCACTAAAGCTAGATTAACTAATAATATATAAACTGGCTTTCAGACTATAATTTTACACTCTCCTTACCTCATCAGTAACCAGAATCTGTGGTCAGTAAGATAGTGTATTGATAGTGTAGTGGTAAGACTGTTGTGTGAATGTGTGTTACCAGTGATGACTTATGGCACTGAAACGTGGTCTCTTACTATGAGCCTCACAGTAAGCTCAAAGTCGCACATCGAGCTAAGTAGAGGGCTATGCTAGGGGTTTCTATACGTGATCGAATCAGAACGTGTAAGAATTAAATTCTTACACGTTTACTATACTAAAGATGGTTGATCTTACTATTAAGTTTTTAAATATTTATATTTCAGAATAATAACAATGATTCTCCAAGATATCTGGAAAGATCTGATCGACGTGAAAGCGTTGAGAGCTTTCAGGGTGTTACGACCGTTGCGACTCGTTTCAGGAGTCCCAAGTAAGTACCTACTTTATTCCGCACCATCTATAATACGTAATATTAATATATTATTATAATTATATTCTATTAAAGTTAACGCATTCAATTCTTGAAAGCGCTAAACGAAAGTTGAACGGAAAAATAAAAAGCACAAAAGCTACCGATAGTTTATTAGTTAACTTTTTTTTTATAACCGTAAAATAATTTAAAATATTTATTTAATAAATAAAAAAATATTATGAGAATAATAATAAATTTAAATATACTAATCTTATTAATAATTCATTTATTAATATTAGGTACGTATTTAAATTTACGACGGTAAATAAATTAATTAAAAACATTATAGTAATATATATTTCTTCATCACATTCAAAAGAAGTCGACATTTTTAACGTGTGACCTTTGTGCGGTCGCTACACCCACTGGTGCTGCAGTCTGCAGTCACCGCGCGCCGCGACTGCAGGCTGCACGCGGCGGCTGCCAGCCGCATTGCGGTTGCTCACGGAGTCACTTTCATAGAGATTCATACAAACCGGTAGTGTCGCCAGCAGTTTACAGTCTGCGGTCGGTCTCGGACTTGCACCTTAGGGTTTACTTTCCGCACCACGTCTGTCACACACCAGGCGCCGCCGTACAGCGGTTGCGGTCAGACTATAGTAGCTCTATTTGTCTCGGACGTGTAACAAAATAAGTTATAATTACTTGAAAAAACATTAATAACATTAAAAAACGATATAAAAAAATATTTAGTGACACTTCCGCTGAAAAGAAAACAATGATTTTGGCCTATTTGGGGGCGTGCACCACCCGCATAAAATGCTAATAGGAAGAATACAAAATAAAAAAAACACAAGAAACCCCAAATAAACCAAAACCGATTCGACACGTGTTTCGCCAGTCTGTCTGGCAGTCGGTCTAGCGCTCGACGAGTCAACATCTCCTGAGGATGCCTCGTGTAGAGGCGAAACACGTGTCGAATCGGTTTTGGTTTATTTGGGGTTTCTTGTGTGTTTTTTATTTTGTATTCTTCCTTTTTATGCGGGAGAGAGGGTGGTGCACGCCCCCAAATAGGCCAAAATCATTGTTTTCTTTTCAGCGGAAGTGTCACTAAATATTTTTTAATATCGTTTTTTGATAATGGATTTCCGCAAAGTAACGCCTGAATCAATAAATTATTAATAACATTCTAGCATCATCTCCGACGTCTAGCAAAATAAGTTACAACTACTTTAAAAAACTGACAAATCCAAACCATTAAACATAAAACATGAAAATATAATAATAATGTAATTATATGACGAACTGGGTATAGGCAGTATAGAATGGGCGTCGTATGATCAAACGGGCAAATAATTAAGTGAGATTGAAAAATTTTGTGTCTCATTAACAAGCTTCAAGTCACTATACGAGCTATGGGGAGGGCTATGCTTGGGGTTACCCTGCGTGATAAGATCCGAAATGAGGAGATCCGTAGGTGAACTAAGGTCTTCGGCATAGCTCTTAAAATTAGCAAGTTGAAGTGGCAATACTCACCAGAAGATGAAGTACACTTCATCGGCGGGCCCTCCGCTAGTTGGACCTACGACCTCATCCAAACCGCGGGGAAACGCTGGATGCATCTCCGGCGTTCTATGGCTCCCATTTACCTCCCATGTGTTTAGCAGTGGACGTCCAGCTGATAATGATGATGAATGATGAAGAATTATATTAAGTGCAAGCTTTGTAACACAGTCTTAAATCTTTAAAACGCCAGACTGGCACTTTTGGGAACTTTGGGAACTTTTATCCCGTGATAGTGTAATAAAAATCCCTAAGAAAGCGTTGTTTTATACATTTCAGGTCTCCAAATCGTGTTGAACTCAATACTGAAAGCGATGGTCCCACTGTTTCACATCGCCTTCCTGGTGCTCTTTGTGATCATCATCTATGCCATCATCGGCCTGGAGCTCTTTTCGGGGATTCTGCATGAGACTTGTTTTAATAATGCAACAGGTAAGTCAATACTGTAATAATCACAAGTACAATTTGAAAAAAAATAATACCGACTTCCATTCTACTCGGTTATTGGAGTGTATCTCAAAAACTACTGAACCGAATTAGATGAAATTTAAATGGAAATACACGGGAAGCACCAGCTTTCAAAATAAAAGGTTCACCCTACGAAGAAATAATAGTCAGGAAGCATAATTCAGAACAAATTCCACACAAAAAGTGGCCCTTTAAATCAAAACAACGTATGATTCCAAATACAAATTACTTACATACATTTCAATATTTAGTCCTGAAAAAAAAAAATACATCCAAAATTAAATAAAAAATTGACTGACTTTATTTTGCATAGTATTGACCATCTCGATTTGTAAACATATTTGAACATCTTTGAATAATTATAATTTTGCTATCATTTACTAGTAAAAGTGATCCCTGGATATTTAAATCGTGTATTGTTTCTGCACCACTTCACAACGAATGCTGGTATGATGATCCACAACTGAAGTTCACAATGATAAAATGAAAATGTACGCGAAGATTTGAAGTGTGCTCGCTTGCAAGAAAAATGTCCGACTGATGACGTACTGAACACGACTTTTAAGCCCCGCCTACTTGAACACGACTTTTGTTGGGTCATTTTTTTAACGCAGTTACAGTTCCTGACTATTATTTCTTCGTAGGGTTCACCCAGTCGAAAGTTATGAAGTAACAAACATAAAAAAATACAGCCGAGTTGAGTACCTCCTTTTTTTGGAAGTCCGTAGATAAAAAGTTAATATTACATTACAGGTATTTAAGATGCTTCCTCCCTTCACCTCACCTCTCGTCACAAAATATCTACTGTAATCGTCATATTCGATACTAATAATAGCTGCGCGCCATGGTTTCGCCCGCGTGGTGATGTATGATGATGATGAAAAGTACTGAATATAAATACACAATTTCAGAAGAATCGGTCAACACGTTTTGGAGGAGTTCTGTTACAAACAGTGTGACACGAGAATTTTATAAATTAGAAGAAGAAGATTATAGAGAAGATATATTGTATAGTTATATCTTTGTAAGGAATAAACTCAAAAACTAATAAAGTAATTTCGAAAATTAATTGACCATAAGAATACTACATTATCCTTTAGGGTATATGTATATTGATTCTCGATCATCATACATCGCCACGTGGTTGAACGCGCGGAGGACAGCTAGTTAGTTAGTGGTTGCACATACAAACGAATGTAGAAACATTTGTGAAACACTTGGATTTTAGAAGCAATTTCAAGTTTGAAACTTATGAAACTTCCTGTCAAAGGCATGGATTATTGACTTTGCGTAATCGACGTATTTTGAATGATATGTCACTATTTCACGACATTTGTTCAGGCGCTCTCGACTGTTCTGTGTTGACTAATAATGTACTAGCATTACGAGCCCCAAGCCGTAGAACTAGGCATACAAAACTGTTTCATGTGCCTACCCACCGCACAAACTACTCGGCAAACAGCCTTACCAGTAGAATGCCTAGAACGTTCAATAAACTCTTCGGGGATCTTGATCCTTTTTGTACATCAAAAAACATTTTTAAGACCGCCGTAACTAAAGCTATAAAAGAAAAGCATCTAGTTATATAATTTCTATGTCTAGTTAAATAAAAATGTAAGCATTAAAGTCGGCGGCATGTAAACCAAGTCAGAGCGCATGGCTACAACCGGGCGGCCGCGCTGCGCACCTATGTAGGTACTCGTATTATCTGTTAACCCGTGTGTAATAACAATTGTAATTGGTACTTGTTTATTTGTTTATACATATATACCTATATTAAGACTTAAATTAAACATATATTACTGTGTACATAAGTACATAAGTACCTATATATTACTGTGTGTTTAAATATGTTTCTTATTTTTTAATAATTGTTTGCGCTTATTTATTTATTATACATTGTTGTAAAAGTGTTATGTCATGTCATGTTATTGTTGATGAATTTTGCCTGCACTGTAGGTTACCCGCGGCATTATGTAAAACATAAACTGTTACGTTGTGTTAGGCACTGATTAGTTGTTTTACTCAGAACAAATACTATTTTCCTACAGAACAAACACACACAACACGACACTTACACTACACATACACTACACTTGCGCTGTGTTTAATTTTATTGTTTAATTTTATTGTATATAAATTTGACACCTATGTATTTTGTTCACAAACTATTTCTGTGAAATTATCATGTGATACATTAACTATGCTATATCCCTTGCAATATTTTTTTTATATAATTTAGCTTACAAAGTGAGAGTTCTCCTTGGCTCAATTACAGACTATGTATTACTAATTATAAGAAACAATAATAAAAGCTGTGAACTTTTGTTAAATAAATAAAATAAAAATAAAAATAAATAAATAGAAAATTATCTATTACCACGTATATACTAGTTACTTCCCCTTACTTCGTTCGCGTGGAATAAGGTGGTTGCGATTCAAGAACTACCGGTTAATCTGGGATGTAGGTACTTACAGTAGCCTATCTGTTCATTCTGGGTATACCTGGTACTTAAATATTAGTTTATTTAGTTCCCCTAGATCCCTAGCCTACATATTGATAATTCTGGGTACGAATCTCCATTTCAAGTTTCATCTAACGCCAGCATTGATAATATTAGAGTGAGTATATCGTAAAAGACAATTTCAAATCATATTTAAGATTTCCACAAGCCAAAAATTTCAAAAGCTTGGGCACAATCGTTTCTGAAGCCAAAGATGTATTCTTTTCTAACCTACGAATAATAATAAGTTATTATTCGTAGGAATAATAATAAGTTATTATTCGTAGGAATAATAATAATCGTAGATTCTAACCTTTGTTTAAAAGTTGTGCATCATAAATTTGCGTTTTCAGATGAAATGGTAGAAGACCCATCTCCTTGCAATAGCGAAGGAGACATAGGATTTAAATGTGGGGCAAATCAAACTTGCAAAGGCGACTGGGCTGGCCCTAATTTTGGTATCACGAACTTTGACAACATTGGTTATTCTATGCTCACAGTCTTTCAATGTATCACACTTGAAGGATGGACTGATATTATGTATGCAGTAAGTATAATTTTTTATTGAAGACAATTTTTTTACAATATTTATATTTTTTTATTCTCTGTACCGCACACTGTTCATACTTTTAGGTTGAACGGTACAAGATCTTTGCAGATAACCTAATAGAATAATATATTACTTTTACTTAACTTAGCATGGGCCTCATAAGTAAGCTCAAAGTCGCACAACGAGCTGTGGAGAGAGCTATGCTCGGAGTTTCTCTACGAGGTCGAATCAGAAATGAGGAGATCCGTAGATGAACGAAAGTCACCGACATAGCTTAGAAGATTAGCCAGTTAAAGTGGCAGTGGGCAGGGCACATAGCACGCAGAACAGATGGCCGATGGGGCCGGAAGGTTCTAGAGTGGAGACCACGGACCTCCAAGCGCAGCGTAGGTCGTCCACTGACACGGTGGACAGACGACCTGAAAAAGGTCGCAGGACGACGTTGGATGCAGGCCGCTTCCAACGCTTCCTTTGGAAAATTATGGGGGAGGCTTACGTTCAGCAGTGAACGTCCTACGGCTGAGATGATGATGATGATGATAATAATAATTTAACCACAACCAACTAACTGGAAAACACATTGAAAGCCAAGCAACAAAGAAGTACGTCATCTTTTTAGAAGTACCCTATTCGATGGTGTCAAAATGCCAAAAAAGTGTGTATGTTTTCCCATTTATGTTAAATTCCCTTTTCTTTTAAATATTATGTTAAAGATAATTTTCATATAAACGAGAACAATGTGATGATTAGATTTCCTTCTTTTGCAAAAGATAAGAAATCTTCTACGTTGCTTGGTATTTAAAATAATTTAAGTTTGTAAGAAATCACATATTTTAGCAAAACCACGTTCTTCTAAGTTTAACGGTAGAAATACATAAATTACCTACACACATCAAAAAAAGTTTGCGATCACTTTGAAAAATCGAAATCTATTTTGTTACGGTATATTATGATTTCTTCGTCTTTTTAGAGTATTTTTAAATCCAGATAAGGGACGTGTCCGTGTCTGGAGAAGACCAGGAGACCGTGGAAGGCAAAAAACTGCCACTGGAACAATTCAGCAAGGCGGGAAATCGGTGTCCTTTTGGACTCTTTTGGACAGCAGATTAGCAGACAGCATAATATAATCTACTGTAACAAAAAGATTTCGATTTTTCAAAGTGATCGCAAACTTTTTTGATGTGTGTATATAGTTTTATACCAGTAAAAATAGCTATTAGGGAACTGTGTACTTTTTACAATAACATCTAAAACTTCATAACATAACTTATGGGAATAAAAACAAGATGCCCGGATCTTTTTTGGAAAAATAAATACGCGTTTGTACCATGACGTAGTTTAGAAAATGTTTGGAGTAAACTCTGCTAAATCGTTACTACACCTGTAAAGCACAATATTGCAATGTGAGCTATACTTTTTTATAAAAGTTATTATTGTAAAAACTATTTGAATAAGTCCTCGGGCTACTCACCCCGTCTTCTCGATATGAGCTCTGTTTATTTTGGAACGCAGTAGAAGATTATTTATTGTACTTTGAACGTTCAAATTACATTTAATTAACAACATTGATTCATTTCAATATTGTTTACATAACGTTCTTGTAAAAGATCCATACATAGAATGAATAGAATGATTTGAAATTCAATGTGACAGATATATATATATATATTATAATATATACTGTAAGCTTACTATTTAATAAACAAATAAATAAATAAAAATAAATCTGAATACGGAGATTCTAGCAGATGCTTTAGTCCAGTCCACACTAAATCGACCACTTAAGACTTTTGATATTTTGAACTGCATCTTTAGTTTCACTGTTCTTTGGCTACTGTCGACCTAACCAGTGTCACTTTTTTCTTTTGTTAATATGGTATATATAGTTCTATCTACCTATGCTGGAACTTACTTCCGTACATAATAGATAAAAATTTCTAAAAGTATGTAATTTTGAAGTGTATTTTAGAAGTCACTTGCTTGAGCAAGTTTGAGGCGAATTAGGAAAATAAATCAGTATGTTTATGTTACTGATAGTATGGGTAAATCAAAAACGTCAACTACCTATTTAGAAGCTACAACGAATCTAAGGGAAAAATGTAGACTTTCAGGACTTTCTTATTTAAATTATAAATTTTCAGATAGCGGACGTGAAAGGTAACACATGGGTGTGGATATATTTCGTGACGTTGGTCATATTTGGCAACTTTTTCGTCATGAACCTTATCCTTGGTGTGTTGTCTGGGTAAGTTAATATTATTTTCTTTTCGATGGTCTCTATGTATTTGAAAAATTCTCTGTTTGTTTACGGTCTTTTGAGAACACAACATTAGTATTAAGATTTGGCTCTAGCACTAGAACTAGTATTTGATAAAACAAATCTCTTTTTTTATTTGGTTTTGTACATTTACCATTCCTTGAGTTGTGTAAATATATTTTATAGTCGTATTAAGTTACATTTCCCTTCAAGCTGCAGAGTCAAGTCACACTTACATAAATAAGTCTTAAGCCATTGTCCTGTCTAAGTGCGTACTAGTAATGCGGTGGATGAATTACTAAAACCCCTAATGCGATTGACGAGGGAAACACTTAACAACGTTTCACGACTTTATTCACTTTTTCTACACGCATGCATCATTGAGAACACCCAACGGTTAAAAATCCATCACTTTATCACGAATAAACATAAATCTAGGAAAATGAAATAAAACTAACCATAGCTGTAGTTTGGCATTTTTTCCGCCATCATGATTATTGTTGTTAGAATATGAGATCAGTCACAGGCTTTATAAACTAAGCCGGTTGGAGAGGTCATAGGAGAGGTCAAAGCTCAAATACTTCGCTGACTTAGTCATATAGAAAAAATAGAAGAAAATCATGCAGCGAAACGAGCCCAGGGGACCTACTCCCACCTTTTACGAAACTATCATCATACTTCGTACTTACTATCGTACTTCCACCAACACAAAACAGTCAACCAAATTTAATGGTAAGGTTGAAACATGACTACTTTAAGAGGTGGGAGTAAGGGGGCGACAGCAAGTGAAACAACTGGGTTGTTTCACTTGCTATCGCGCCCTTCATGCAGTACACAGCTTGTCCACTATTGCTTCGCGGGTAGGATTTCTGGTACTCTGGTAGTCTAGAGTGGTAGAACTCGTGAACGAGTTCGTCTGGCGGAATACTGCCATGTTCCTACCGTGAAGCAGTTATGTTCGCAAAATTGTGTTCTGGTATGAAGTGTAGGGTTGCCGACAAAATTACCGGCACATGAGACTTTACAACTTAATGTGTCAGGGCTAGGGCGCAGGGCAGTTCGTTATTTGTGACGAAATACATCTGTTATAGGTAGAGGTTACCAGGAGGGCTTCGTTTTTGTATCTTACATAAAAAAATATATATTAATGACCAAGGTGATCTCTGGCACAAGAAACCTACTACCTTGTAAAAAAAAACGAAAAATTAAAGTGACCTTATTGTTTCAGTGAGTTCTCGAAAGAAAGAGAAAAGGCAAAGAACAGAGGAGACTTCCAAAAGTCACGCGAAAGGCAACAGATTGAAGAAGATCTGAAAGGATACCTTAACTGGATTACGGTGGCTGAAGAACTCGATCTAGAGAATGACCAAGGGCAAAGAGAAAATATTCAGGATTCACAGGGTACGTAGATGAAATTAAATTTATGACTTATTTTATTACAAATAACAATCATTTTAGAACAAACAATAATGAATTCAAATGTTTTGTATTCAAGTGTTTCTTGAACCACAGGAACAATATAACTTTGAAAGTTTGTAAGTGAGAGTGCGTGGATGAAAGTGAGTGTATTTGATACTTATTCAAGCTTTAACGTTCAACGGATTTAGATAGAATTTAGAACAGATGTAGCCCAGGAAAAACAAGTCTTTAACCCGATTCAACGAGTATGAAAACCTAAGGGATCTCAATAACGTTTCACACGTAACCATAATCACAAAATCTATTGTATACTAAACTAATTCAAAGTACTGTTTTCAACCTTCAAAAAAAGGAGGTTCTCAAGTCGACGTGTATATTTTTTGTTGTACTCGTATGATCACACAAAACTTTTTACGGAAGAGTTCTATTTTGATATTTCTTTTTTGTTTGCTAGAGTATACTTTCGAGCTGGTTCCATTTAAATTCATCAAATTCGGTTAAGCTGTTTTTGAGTTACAATCCAATAACTGAAAAGTGATTCAATAACCTCGATGATATCGTAATTGACGGGAATGAAAATCGATCCCGTAAGTAGATAGGGTCACTAAAGAGGAATGAAAAACAAATGTTTAACCTTAGTGAAAAAATACGCACAATATTGTAACGATAGGATACTTTAGAACTATCATGGTACCGACTTCAACAAGTTATTTCACACTTTTCTACCGACTTCCAAAAAAAGGAGGAGGTACTCATTTCGACTGTATGGTTTTTTTATGTTTGTTACCTCATAACTTTTGACTGAGTGAACGATTCTCAAAATTTCTTTTTTCGTTTGAAAGCTGGTGTTTCCCATGTAGTCCCATTTAAATTTGAGATACAATCCAATAACTGAATAGAATAGAAGTCGGTATTAAATTTTTCAAATTGTACTTGTTAGTGTTGAAGTCGGTTCCATTTTTAGATATTATTTTTTAAATTTAGTTGTTTCTTACTATTGAAATGGTTAATACTTAATTTAAAAATTAAATTCATTTTCTAAAAAGTTTAGTTCATAAGTTTTTGTGCATGTTATTTCTAATCAAAATCTAAAACTTACTAAGGCTACTGATGACATAGTAGTACAATTATTTATTAATCTACGTATAATATTATAATGCCAGGTAATATAAAAGACAAAAGAAGCAACGAAGGATCCCAGAGCAACGTCAACTTTAATGGAGATCAAACGCAAGTTTCAACATGCAAACTGTACTGCAGGAGGTTCGACAAGGTAGTGTTTTTGGTCCATTACTATTGACTATTTTAAATTCCACCAGATGCAGTATTATGTTTCTAAACAGTTAGTTAATTGATTCATTTGGTTTTCATAATTACTTGACATTGATATTAAACAATTAGAAACGGATGTAATCGCGTCTATTTAAAATTAATTTAATTCCGACGTTTCGAGCACTTTTTGAGTAGTTAGTTGACCCAAAACCAGACTCACTAAAACATTTAAAACTTCGGGATTAAAAGAATTTAAAGTATATGTACCTAATTAAATCCGTTTAATAGCAAAATTTTATTGGTGATAAATTATGCTTCTTCACAGATAAACCGAAGGACGCGGCGTGCATGTCGAAAAGCAGTGAAATCACAGAATTGCTACTGGGCTATCATTGTCCTTGTATTCCTCAATACTATGGTGTTAGCAACAGAACATTATGAGTAAGTAGACTTATTGAAATTTACTTTGATATATTTAATGATTTCATATAAACTGTGTAGTGTGTAGTTTAAATAATTGTGGCTGACGGGAGCCACTAGATCCTAAGGGAACACTAAAACGGCACGGTCACTAGTTTGGTTGGTACCACGAGAATATGGGCTCAAAGCTTTATTGGTCTGCTACTGTGGGCGAATATAACTAGCGTTTAAACGCTTGCATCAGCTAGAATTTAGACAGGGATAGCGGTATTTGTATCTTAGCATGAGCAAAAAGGACATCCTTCTAAAAAATATTTGTTTTCTTACAAAGTCCATTTAAATTCAACACGCGGTTTTTTTTTCTTTCGAATCTAAATGCTTGCATAATAATGAGTTCTTAGGCTTCCGCGATCCTTAAAGATTGACATTAATGTCATTGTTAAATCAACTTATAGTATTTTATCCTGACATTTCGAATAATTTGCAGTGAATTTGGTCACAGGTAAATGACGGGATAACTTAGACGATCTGTGTAAGCGGGATAATATAAAACGCGCCATTTAATCGTTTTGTTTAATTTCAATCCTTGAATAATGTTCCACTGTTGACAACAGTGGCTGTTGTCATTGAAAAAACATAGTCACAATAATTATAACATTTTAAAACATGATGAAATAACGTACATGTTTTTCAGTACGTTATAATGAGTGTGATGAGATGAGATATGAAACCTAAAACCTGAGCTAAATTATAGATTTTGAATCACTATTATAAAAAAGCAACTGAGGCTGAGGTTACGGACACTTTTTAAAGACGGTCACGCGTGGACTAGATGACATAGTCGTATTATGTCTGTTCTGTCTGTTATAACAGGCATTTCACATGTCTAAAGACAAACTATCATATAGGGTGCGTCGGAACATGCTAACCGGAGTAAGCCCTGTCAACGCTCACAACTGTCGCGCCCTGGTTTGACCTTCCCTTTGGTTTCAATCCTTTTAATACCCATACCGAATAGAACGCTCACGCGGTTGCGAAATTGTCTTCACTTTCCATCCGTGAGCGTTGTGGTCGCGACGTGAGCGTTTTTGGTGTTGTCATCGATGACGTATCGAGCTCGTTCACGATGATCGTGAGCTTGTAAGGGACTGGCTGTGCGAATGACGCGATTGATTTCAGCTTGTAAAGGACATGACACTTGTCTACCTGTGACCACGTTCTACGCGATGGAACCACTTTAAATGAAATAAACATTTATAAAAGTTTTATATAAATTGAAATTTATAGAGAGAAAAATTCCCATCCTCGGACGGGATTCGAACCCGAAAATGTAATATATGATTTTTATTTATATGTTTATTGTCTTTAACAGCCAGCCGCTGTGGTTAGATGACTTCCAAAGCTACGCTAACTATCTATTCGTCGTGCTTTTTACCATGGAGATGTTAGTGAAGATGTACGCATTGGGGTTTCAAGTAAGTGACTTTTTCAACCGCCTTCCAAAAAAGAGGTAGGTCTCATTTTGTCTATATTTTTATGTGCCTCGTAACTTTTTAAATTGTGAACCGATTTTTATGTAAACTACTGCTTGTAATGTGGCCTTATATAAACTTGATCTATATTTGCATTAGTAGTTTTTTTGGATATTTTCATCAATATCGCCTTTAATATAATGGAAGTCATTTTAAATTTTTTGTTAAAGCATTGTCAGTTCAGAACTTGAATTCTTTCAACTTCTTTCACTTGAAATCAAGCAAGCGCATCTCGTAAAAACGTATAAAATTAAAAAGAAATAATGTTCACTATTCATTAAAACAGTATCCGGCAGTGTATGTGTATTGAAATTGCAATTTTTAACCGACTTCAAAAAAGGAGGAGCTTAGATGTTCGTGTGTATGTATTTCTTTTTATTTGTATGGTACTTTATTTCTCTCCCATTTGTGGACCGAATCTCAAAATGTATTTTTTGTTTGGTAGAGTATACTTCCGATGTGGTCCATTTAAAGGAAAATGGTCATCTGGGTACCCACTGAGAATGAAAACCACGGAGAATGAAACTATGCCAAATTTATTTATTATTAGTATATGCAAATAATTAATATATTTATATTTAATTAGCAGTTGCGAATAATGAGAAAACCTAAATGTAAAACAATAAAATTAATACGCAGAAGATGCTTGTGGGCAATAACGAAACGCTATTCAGTTCATAGACTATAGGATACTGTACAACTTTCTTGATACTAGATACGTATATTCTGCCAAAAGAGTGTGACATGTGACATGATAAAGTGACACCAATAGTTTTTACTTTGTTGTTGTTGGAATCGTACGTTTTGTACATTTGCCATTTCTCAAGTAAGTTTTATCATGTTATCACATAAAATATAAGCAGTTGCATCCATATCTACGATAACGATAACTAATGTCAAGCACCCGTTTCTCTATTACGATACATTTATTTTTAAAAACCCAGTCAGATACGAGTATTTTAAGCTAACGAATTCTGCCTATCTAACTTAATCTAGAAAAAATATAAATGCTATATAAACTTTTAAACCCCAACTTAAAAAAATATGGTACAATTTTATAATATCTTAGCCTTACTAAGGGCTACTGGTTTTGCATGGTTTCCTTTCTCGTGGGTCCGTCTATGTAGGGTACCCAAAACACACAGAGTTTTGCCATTCTTCTTTCATTATATACGGTAGAGTAGTTCTTGAGTCGAATAATATTAGATTATTAATTACCCAAACTTAATAATGTATAAACCTGTTCAGAAGTAGAACCTATCCTTGTCATTTAAATATCAGTAAAAGAAGAGAGCGGTGGATTGGGAGATAATTAAATTTTTAATGAAATAGATTTTCCTAGACATACCTACATTTTTTACGCCATGACTCAAAGAAGCACATAAGCCCAAATCAAGTAAATTAAATACAATCAGCACTTTTGTTAACAGCTATTGTTGGGCCTTTTCCCGTCAAAGAGTCTTCTTGTTAACTACTTCAAATTATAAATCTAAACTTATCTCAAATGTTTTTATCACAGGGTTATTTCGTCTCCCTGTTCAACCGCTTCGACTGCTTCGTGATGATCTGTTCTATTGTGGAACTGGGCCTGACAGCCAACGACACGATCCCACAGCTGGGCATATCTGTCTTGAGATGTGTCCGACTGCTAAGGGTTTTCAAAGTTACCAAGTAAGTTCAAAACCATCCCTCGTGCTGTGTAATTAGGTCGTATTTAATGCATACGAAACCTGTCACGTGTGAGATTGGAAATTCCCATTGAGCAAAGGATTTTCTCTACTTCCAGTTGACTTATGATTTCCTGGTAGAAAATATAAACTTCGAAATTTGCTTATTACCTACCACTATTGTTATTATTCTTTTTTAAATTAAATCGAATGACCAGCTCTGAGCTGTTGGTGGTAGTGCCACGCTGGAACCCTATGGGTTACAGCCGAATGGGCTTGCATGACCGGGGAAGTACCACACTTCGACATAACACCGACGTGAAGTATTACAGCTTACTATTGCGTTTCAGTCGGTCTGTGAGAGGTTCCGGAGGCCCGATACCCCCTTCCCCCTTCTGCTTCCCTCTCCCCTGGTGAGGGTGTAAGGGATTACACCTGCCTTACACAGATACACGTCGCGTCATGTAAAAAGAACACTGGAAGAAAAAAGAGGGGTTGTGTTTGTGCATGCGGGTACTCTGAAAGGTCGACTGACAAACCAATAGCGCTCCGGCAAGTATGCAGCGCGTGACCCACCCGCCCCGCGCCGCTCCTCTTACCACCAAATATACCTATAAATCGCCTACTGCGCAGCATAACCGTTCGCGTTCAAAGCAAAAGCGTTCTTATACATGACGCGACCTGGCCCGTTATTCTAATTCACTCGGAAACGATTCGGAGACTGAAACGGCATATCCGTCTCTGTCATCCTGAATGTACATGACAGAGACAGATAAGCCGTTTCTGTCTCCGAATCGTTTCCGAGTGAATTAGAATAACCCAGCAGTACCTGGTTTGTTAGGCTAAAGGAGTTACTTAGACTCATTGACCGTTCACACGTAAACCGTACGTCTAAGTATACCAAAGAACAAAGGATCCTTCTTCGTAGGAATGTATAATATTATATAGGTTGGATCAAACCAATGCTCGTCGAATGTCGAAACTGCATTAAAAAAAATTCAGTGACATTATTTCCTTTTCAGATATTGGCGATCACTTTCAAACCTTGTAGCCTCTCTTCTTAACTCTATCCAGTCAATCTTCTCTCTACTTCTCTTGCTGTTTCTGTTCATTATGATCTTCGCACTCTTGGGGATGCAAGTCTTCGGAGGAAAGTTTGATTATGCACCAGAGGATGAAAAGGAGAAACACAACTTTGACTCTTTTTGGCAAGCTGTGCTGACGATGTTTCAGGTACCTATGACCTTCATTAGATGTATCTAATAATCAATGTATTTCTAGCGTCATTCTTGAATTCTGTAGCTAAAGTTGAGCTCATGGAGGTCTACAAAAACCCAAAATTTGAGAAACCTTTGTGCAGTCTGCCGAGATGAACAATATTACACTTCAACAAGCCTTCTGCTGCCAGAAAAAAATAGGGTATCTCTGGCCAAAACATATACCATGGGGATAAATGAGGGTAGAGTCAGTGTAGGGGTAACGTACTGAGAAACAGAATGTAATTGAAATCCTTTTTGTTTTTCACCACGTCGACTAGTTACCACTAAACAGCTGTACTGCATTGTATACCAAATGCAGTATAGCAAAACAGGCTGCCTCAATGAGGTTGATCGATATGATAATTAAATAAAAGACTCTAAGGAATTGGGTCTTTCAAGCGGGGCGTGAAAAAGCATCTCTCAGGTCATCATAGGGGTGGCGATTAGTGCAACTTATGTCTGCATTAATGGTCATCGCTTCTTGATTCCATCTTCGCTTTCTATCAGGCGAGAGGGAGTCACTTTGATGAACCATTATAAAAACAAAATTCTACATCTATAGACTGATTGATTCTTGATCTAGGCTGTAGAGTATGAAGAATCCTTCTTCTTTACATCCAATTGTTACTTGATTGGTGAACAACTCCAGGAGAAAGGTAGAAATAAGTTCGATATCCAACTCAAGAACCCACTCTCTGTTCGTTGGTAATTGGATAATTTTCCCTTCGGTGAACATGGTGTGAAGGTAGCATCGTGATGAAATCCTTACCGCATGGTGGTATGGGACTTTCTGTTACTGACCTTGTTACCACACTCAAGATTGACATACCGCTAAACAAATTCAAATTCAAATCATTTACTGGCCATATAATAACAGTGAACGTTATACAAGGCAAGTCATTCATATAGCAATAGTAATTTCTTATATCTAGCTTCGTTTTGTTTTTACATTTAATTTATTTAGTATGTTATTTATTTTATTATACTATTTATGTTACGTTGAAAACACTTCCATTAACAGCTCAGTCACAATGTCAGTCATTCTTCATTCATTCACTCGTCCCCTCTCGTGCACCATGCAACATGATTTGTATACATCCACCATACATAACTGAATCCCTTAACATTAATTCGATTCACATTCGAACACTTCAGTTCAGTTGAGTTCAGTTACGAACACTACAGTGTATGCCGGCAGCTGTACTTTAGAGCCAGTTGCCAGTTTAGATATAGTTAGTAATACCTACGACCGTATTATATCACTGGCCATCAATAGTCAAACTCTAGTCTATCCTGAATAAAAATCTATGTAGGAAATAGGGGTTTATTTACACACATATATATATACTAGCTGCGCCCCGCGGTTTCACCCGCGTGGTGATGGATGATGATGATGATGATGATGAAAAGTATCCTATGTGTTAATCCAGCGCCTCATCTACCCCCATACCAAATTTCATCAACATTAGCCCCCCCGTTTGTGCGTGAAAGAGTAACAAACATCCATACATCCATACATACAAACTTTCACGTTTATAATATTAATAGGATATATATATATATATATATATATATATATATATATGATATATATAATGAACCCCTATTTCTTCTGGTCACGCTATAACTTGAGTAAAAGCAAAGTAAAACCAAGCAAAGAGGGGAGGTTATGGTGAGGCCGAAGGTCGAGCCTTCTGTGCGACGAAGTCAGGGGCAGTCGCTAGTAAAACATGAACTGCGCGGAAAACTGTGCAAATTATTTTGCTACGTATCTTATGTTGTTGATTTATTTAGGTACTTAACATAACCTTTGTTATATTAAGTAAGTAAAACCAATTATTCTACGTCGTAATAAAAAAATAAGTCACTATTAGTAAGTAATGCGCAAGCGAGGAATGTCCTTGGTGCGCAGAGTGAGGGCCAGCTCCAACACCGTCTTGGCGATGATTGCACGCAGGATCGATTGTGCTTTCCTTCGGTAATGTTGTGATAGACATGTAGATGACAGTACCGATGCCGAAGCGAAGGTACTGATTATTTATTTATTAGACATGGGTATTGTACTCGTATATAATAATAATTAACTTAGAAACTTATTTATCTGACATATTGTATTTCTATTTGGACATAATTTTATATAATTTCGACTTTCCTATAAAAATTTAATGTCAATAATACAACATTAAATTTTTATTTTATAAGTATTGGAATATTGTAATTTATTGTGCACAAAATTTATTGAACATTTTTGTATTTATTGGACTTTACTCAAGATATATTTTATTGTATTATTATTTGTACGCTTTATGGGTTTATTTGCCTGAAATAAATAGATTTGAATTTTTAATCTGAATGTATAATATTTTGCGGCAAATTAGGACTATAATACTGATTGTATATACTGATAATACTGATAGGACTATAATACTAATACTGAATGTAAAACAGAATGATTAAATGTTTCAGATCCTAACAGGCGAAGACTGGAACGTGGTGATGTACCACGGGATCAACGCGTACGGCGGGGTGGGGACACCAGGGATGCTTGCTTCTATCTACTTTATAGTTATCTTCATTTGCGGCAATTGTATCCTTTTACCTACAAAACTATCACTAGTAGTTCTGCGAACAGTAGACCTTACCAGCACAGTTTAATCAGTAGCAATTTTTCGCAGCACTTCACAACCTATTATCTCGGAAATCACTTGACCAATTATGCTCATTTTCGAAATTCTCCTTAACAGTCAGGTACATGACGTGCGTACAAAATTTTATCATATACGGTCGGTAAATATCCGCAACAAACTTCCTCTATTTTTAAGAAAAGTATCAGTAATCGTCGACAGCAAAAAAAACATTGAAGGAGTACCAAGTGTCGTTAAGATTGGTTGAAAAATGTAACCTCTACAGGACGACCAACCTAACAAACATACGGACAGATGAAAGCCAATTTGATCAGTTAAAGCAGAGACGCTTCGTTCGCTCGATCAATTATTATTACTTTAACCCGACTGCGGTGAACTCAAAATGAAGATTATGTGTTTGACTTGCATGTATGTACGTTCCTATGTCCGTCCGTAACTATTCAACCAACAACGGCTTAATCTATTTTAAAAATTTAAACATCTTGACAGCGCGAGTGTAGGGAAGTACTAGCTGAAAGCGGCAAGGCACATGTGTATAAACGCATAGAATAAGTAATAGCTACGTCTTGGTCTTGAGCTCAAAGTCGCACAACGAGCTAATGGAGAGAGCTATGCTCGGGGTTTCTCTACGTGATCAAATCAGAAATGAGGAGATCCGTAGATGTGCTAAAGTTACCGACATAGCCCAGAAGATAAGCCAGTTGAAGTGGTAGTGGGCCATAGGCCGAAAAGTTCTAGAGTGGAGACCACGGACCGGCAAGCGCAGCGTAGGTCGTCCACCGACAAGGTGGAGTGAAGATCTGATAAAGGTAGCAGGACGACGTTAGATGCAGGCCGCTTCCAACCGGTCCTTTTGGAAGTTTGTGGGGGAGGCATATGTTCAGCAGTGGACGTCCTACGGCTGAGATGATGATGATGATGACTCTGCGTCAGGTCTGATCTGACAGAGCGCGGTCACGTGTTCACGCGTTCACGCGGTCAGTTTTGCGGTCTTTGTATTGTATGAGGTTATAATATAGACATGCCCACCCAGGAAGCGTTCTGACCGCGGCGGTCATCTAGATCGCGCGCGTTTGCGTTCTCTATAGTTACGCTGACCAAATTGGAAAGAAGATGCGAGACTGAAAAGCTTATTTACTTTATTTCCTAAGCAAATACTTATGTAAATGCCTTTATAATATTAATAATTTCTGCAGCTTTTTCACAAAACTGCCTAAATTCAGAAAATTATGATTCACGTTAGAACGGTAATGTCATATTACCGTCACTTTGGTCTAGATTTGCTTCATTTGACGTAACAAGTTGCGCATCACGTAATCATTCATCAATTTTTAATGTAATAATGTTTAATGTCTAAATTAAACTAGATATAGTAACATTATTTGCGAAATACATAGTATGTATAAGAAATACACTAAATTTTCCTCACACATACCACCAATCTTTCTTTTGGTGAAATAGCTTTCCTCCAGTTAGCATCTTGTTCAACTAAGTCATGTTTAATTTTGTTATACAGTTTATTGAAGCAATAATTTGTCATCCGAAAAGAATAAAAGTATAATTCTTCATCTTTACATTAGCCATTTAGAAAAAGTCTATGAAATTCCTTAACTTTTCTTCCTCCGTCTTAATGCTGATAAATACCACAAAATCAATAATTATATTCCAATAAAAACTATCGTCAAAAACATGGTGACTGTAGTAGTAACGCGTGGAACGTGCAACAGCGGAGTTCGTGCAACTGAACGCTCGAACGCAAAACTGACCGCGTGAACGCGTGACCGCGTGACCGCTCTCTGTCTGTCCCTTAGTGCAGATTGTTATTATGGTGCGAAATACGTGAAATTTGTTTTTTGACACGCACAGATAGTATATATGCCTCTATTATTGCAGTATTGTATGCCTAGTTGCCTCTCATTTCCTTAGCAATATCACAGATATTTTGCTAAACGTTTTCTTGGCCATCGCTGTCGACAACTTGGGAGACGCCGAAGAAATGGATGAAATACAAAAAGAGGCAGATGTAAGTAAAGTGTCAATTTTGTGAGTTTCTTAAGTACTATTTCAAGTTATGGACAGGTTGCTGTTCATGACTAGCCCAGTATGCCCCCACTGCTAAAATCTTCACAATAACTCTGTTATTGTCTATTATTAAAATTCATATATCTATGAAATGAAATCAAAATCATTTATTTTATTTAAGCATCAAAGAATCTCTTCTATTCGTCAATTATTAATAAACCTTTTTTTAAATACTACTACTAAGAATTGACCAACCACGTGTGTCCATTTTTATGTTTTACAATGCATTAACTTTTGTTACACACTTAGCGTAAAGAGTAGAATACTCTAATCATCTTTGTCTTTTAATGAATGCACTACTACTCGTACATAATTATGATACACTACATTTTTCTTTTTCCACCCACTGGAATTTACTTTCCGTGAACTCTGTTATATCGTTTGGGATTTTAATTTAATACCAGATATAGTCCCCTTAGAAAGAGTTATCTATCATCCTCAGTAAAACTAGCCTCTGTGATCTCTACTTCTGGTGTTATACGCGTGAATATTTATCATAAAATTGCTGTTATTGAAATAAATTTCTTAATATAATAGGTTTAACGATTTATTACTCATAAAGAACGTAGTTCACTTACAATGAGCTTAAAATACTAAAACTAGTAACTAATTAAGAACTAGTTAATATTAAAACATATAAAAATATCCAGTTTTCTAGTGGTATGGACAAAACATGTTCATATATATACTTTTTTAGTTTAGTTTTATACATATGTATATTTTTACAGTTTTTAACATCGTTAGGTAACTTATTAAATAATTGTGCACCCTCAAACAAAATGTTTCTTTTACCGTAGTTAGTTCTTGGAGTATTTACTTTTATTTTATTTGTATTTCTTAAGCTGTATTTATATGACCTTTTTGTAAATGTTATTTTTGTGTGTATTTTTTCAGATATTATTTTTTTGACCAATACACATGTTGTGTATGTATATAGCTGGTTTAAATTAAATAGCTTGGTTTCCTTGTAAATAATGCGTGTATTAGTTTGGTAGTGATAGTTAAAAATTGTTTTTATTAGTTTATTTTGCGAGATTTGTAGGTTTTTCAAGTTGGTTTTTGCAGCACAGCCCCATATCTCGATGAGATATTCGAGATGTGGTTTTACAAGGGTGTTATATATTGTAATTTGGACTTTGCGAGGTATGCATCCTACGGCTCTCCTTAATGCTCCGGTTGTTGATGATATTTTCGATCTTACATGCTCAATGTGAGCCTTCCATATGAGTTTGTCATCAAGTTAAAGGCCGAGATATTTCTCTTGATAGGAGCGGTGGATTATTACACCGTTGACGGTTAGAGGTGTATAAGGAGGTATTTTTTTATTTTTTGCTAAAAATATCATGTATGACGTTTTTTTTGTATTTATGGTTAGTAGATTGCTCTGACACCAGATATTAAATTTATGCAAGTCATTCTGAGCCTTTTTTATCAATTCGGGTAGGTTACGCCCAAAGTAAAAAAGGCAGGTGTCATCGGCGCATAAAGTTATATGACCTGTTAATCCAATTTTGCTGATATTATTAACATATATCAAGAATAAAAGGGATCCTAATACTGACCCTTGGGGAATGCCACATATTATCTTTTTTGGTTCACTTTTGTGTTCATTGTCTATTTTTACGACTTGGTACCTGTCTGTTAAGTAGCATTTAAAAATTTTTAGAGCAGATCCTATTATTCCTAAGTCCCGGAGTTTGTTAATAAGTAATTTATGATTCACGGTGTTAAATGCCTTTTTTAAATCAATAAATATGCCTAAACAAAAGCATTTATCATCTATATTGGTTTTAATTTTTGTAATTAAATCAACTGTAGCTGAAAGAGTGTTCGATTTTGGTCGGAAACCGTATTGATGTTCGTATAAAAAGTTTATTTTTGTTAAATGGTCTTCCACTCTATTATACAAAATTTTTTCAAAGATTTTTGATAACACAGATAATACAGATATGGGCCTATAGTTCCCAGGATCAGTTTTACTGCCTGATTTGAAGATGGGGGTGACCTTAGCCATCTTCAAACTATCGGGGAAAACACCTGTACTAAGACAGTCATTTATACAGTTTGTTAATTCGGGAATTATAATCTTTGCTATACACTTTATAGCCTTTGTACTTATACCATCCAAACCGGTGCTGGTGTTTGAGTGTAGGCGATTTATAATTCTGCTAACTTCATACATAGTGCAAGGACGAAGATAACTCGTTTCTATAGATGGTTTATTATTAGTATAAGTCATGGTGTAAAACGTGTTGTTTTGATATGTTTTTGGAATGTCATTCGCTAGTTGTATACCAACTGACGAAAAAAAAGTATTGAAATAGTCACACATATTGTTAGGATCTACTACTGTAATATCGTTTATTATTAGCTTTGAAGGAGCACAACTATCCTTTTTTATTTTATTTGTCACAAGCGAGTTTATTAGGTGCCACATTCTTTTTGGGTTCTTACAATTCTTAAATTCTTTTAGATAGTGTTCCTCCTTAGATTCTTTAATAAGTAAACCAGTTTTGTTTCTCTGTGAAATAAAGTCTTTTTTCAGTTTTTCATTAGTTTTTTCTTTTTTCATTTGCTGCCAGAGTATGTTTCTTGTATTAATTGCATCAATAACAATTTTATTGATCCAGTCATCTCTAGGTGAATTTAAGATTTTTGTTTTTGTTATTTTATTATTGTCTATACATGTTTTTATTAATAATTCTAGCTGAATATACGAACTTCCTCTTATTGACGAAATTACTCCAGAAATGCTATTGTAAAGTTTTGGGTAATTAAAGGCTTCATATTTAATTTTTTGTTTTCGTAACTGTCTCTGATGCAAAAGTTCTAGGACCAGCTGCTTGTGATCAGATAACGATGAATCGAGTAGTGTCAGTTGACAAGATAAGTTTCGCAGGTTTGTACATACGTGATCTAATATTGTTCTAGTTGTGGTAGTTTGCCGAGTACAGTAATCCTCATGTATCTTATTTATTATATCATAACCAGCCTCCTGCAGCATAGTTAAGTAGTTAGTTGTATCAGTACCATTACTCAGTAAGTCAATATTGAAATCTCCCATAATAATGCATCTTTTCCGTTTCTCAAGCTGTTGCGAATAAAGGTTTAAAAATGATTCTGTGCTCTTTTTATCGGGCTTATAAATTGCACCGATATTCAAAGCAAAATAATGTATATATACCCATAGATAATGAATTCCTTCACTATATAACTCTTCCGATAAATCGTATTTCAAACTATTATGTATGTAAATAGATATTCCTCCCCCCCTCTTGTCCTTTCTATAATTGTAAACATGCGAGTAATCCGGGAGGTCGAAGTATCTTGCTTCCGATTCTGATGTAATCCATGTTTCTGTTAATATAATTAGTTGTGTTGTACTTTTAATTGATTTAATGATACACCGCAGCTCGTCAAATTTTCCTTGTTTACGAATGCTACGCACGTTGGCATAAAATATCTTTAGAGAGGATTTTTGCATAGGTATATTGCTGTAAGTACATTTTATAGAATGATTAATATTCAAATTGGTTCCAGAGTTTATGTGGCTCGGTTGATTTTTTCGTTGAAGTTTTTTGATATCTTTTTCGTAATCTTTGGGATTCCTTTAATATATTTTATTATAAGCTCCGATTCGCCATTTTGCACACGGTGAATTAACTCGTCATTAAGGGATTTCAAGTAACTTCTTTGTGACGGTGTTTGGTCAGCATATACGCGCACATCACCAGTAAGTTGATGTTTACTACGTAAAATTAATTTGACGGTATCAGCAGTCTCAAAACAAATTTTAAGCGGGCGATCTTTACCATAGGTATATTTTCCTAGCCTCATTGTATTCACGGGCACCGGGCATTTTTCATAGGCCATTTTTAATACTTTCATTGCTTCAGTCGAGTCATATTCTTGTCGCAGCTTAAAATTCTTCTCGGTTATTTCCGAAATACCCACAACAATTATGTTATTAAGCCTTCGTTGTCGATCTTCGAGCTCAAGGAGGAGCGCTTCGTGTGAAGCGCTAGCGGTATGAAGCATTACCGGTAGTCTAGATTCCGATAGATCTTCGGTCGTAGATGTATTGATAGTATTTTTTATAATATGTGATTGCATTTTTGCCTCCAAAGCATCAATTTTATCACGAAATTCTTTGTTTTCCGATTTTAAATTAGTTATCTCCTTACTTATACTGGCAAATTGTTGGGTTAAGTTTTTAATCTCTTCTTTCATTGTTTTAAATTCGTCTTTGATTTCGGTTAAGTCGTGTTTTATTTCAATCATATTTGCCTTCTGCGCATCTCTAAAATCTTTGAAAAAGCACATGATTTCTGTTCTAAACGAGTTTAATTCCGTCTTGACATCAGTATCATGGTCTGGTTGTTTCCTCTTTCTTTGTTTGATGTTGCTATCATCGTAGGTTGAAGAATATAAGTCAGGTTGTGAACCGCCTCCGCTACCGCTTTTAAGCTTCCCGCTATTCGGTGAATGATGTACACTCATCCTAAGATCGATTAAACCGGTCCCGATAAGAAATGGGATCCTAAGGTACTGGTGTAGGCGGGACGAAATATGTTATCTATCTCGTTTTCGCTCCGCTTGTAGCGTCCGTGGCACGATTACTATGGCTTATTCTATGTTGCTGTTGCACTTAGCTCATATATCTTTCACGTCATATGTTTATGTAAGGTCACAAAACTAAATTCACTTCTGTTACGTTAATTATAAGATTAATTTTTGAACACTCTGTAATAAATTTTTTGATAATAATTGTGTACACGTCCGCACCGTTCAATTACTGGACTGCGAATAAATATAATTATCACAGTTACTTATTTATTCAAGTGTTTAAAACATTATTTATGATAATTTAATGTAATTTTTCTAGAATGCTGCCGAAATCGCAGAAGCAGGTAACCCTGTACTGGATGAGAAGGTAGAAACGGACGACGAATACGTTCATGAAGAGGAAGGATATACGAGTGAAGGGTATGTATTATATAATGCCAATGATTTAATTTGAGTTTTTAATCTGTTAACTTCGGAAGATGGTTGGTTAAGCAGTTTGCTCTGCAACCATACGCTAGTTAGGGAAGGTTTGTAGGTACCTGGGTTCCAATCGGGATGTCGGGAGACTCTGAATCTGATGGGCGCTGATGACCTGAGTTCCTCTGTGGAGGCGTCCTAATGTGGACGTCGTGCTGAAGGGGCTGCAGAACTGTTGTTCACTTGTAGGTATAAAGTCCTGGTATTGTTTTATGGTTTGTGCACTGGTTTACGCGTAAACACGGGCTGATTAGCGCAGTCACTCGCGGCGAAGTTAGTCGCGGTGACTCGGGCTGATTTGTGAGGTGGTGTGTGGCCGTGCCGACACACCCTAAAGGTCACCTTTGGGCTGACGCGTAAACGCGGGGCTGATAACGGCGGTTCCCATGCGGTCGCGACGCGGAAGCGGAGCGGTATACGTCCGCTAGCTTCGACTCTAAAATGGTGACTGTTTCCGCCGCCCTTCAGCCGCCTGCTTGTAGTTTGACAGCTGCAGGACAGCGGCGGCGGGACGCGCGGGCGGGGAGCATTCCTTGAGGTGACGTCGCGCCTTTGGCGCGATCAATGGTTTAGTTTTAAAATTGTGCTGGTTGGTCTATGATTGCATAATTTAAATAAGAGCTTTTTACTAAATGCATATGAAAGTATACATACATACGGTACTTAAAAAGATAAAAATACACTTAAAAATTTATTAAACCAGTTGTTGAAGGTAATGCGCCCAGAATGCTAGCTTCACGTTGAATAGCTATGCAAAATATAAACCAGCATTCTGGTCGCCTGACGCTTCAACCATACCTTTGGTCAACTCCCTGAAAATTTCGTATGCACTTGGACCCCACGGACCCAAAGTTTCTACCCCAAACGGCACAAATATGTAACCTCCATCGAGATTGGCATATTTTCGCCGTGAGTTTTCGGAATTTGTCGCTGCCACCAGCCACCACCACACCAGCCTGTACATAAGTTTCTGGAAGATGCGACAGTGCGAGAGTATCGACACAAGTAGCATCCCACACAAGATGCCGTCCTATCTTCCAACTTCAGAATATATTTACCATGTATTGTATTTATTGTGAGCTCTTGATATTTCACAGTTGCATGCGTTCACGAGTAAACTGAATTGTCTGCGGGTAGGTGTTTCTATGAGAAGACGAAACGGTCTACCCTCTTCCGCACACGTTTCTTGCATTCCGTTTTATTACCAATTACACAACAGTCATTTGGAACAGTTCAGTTAGTAATTGGTAAACCCTATCTTCGAATCGCGACTTCTTAGATCGCATTTTCATGACCAGGTCAAATATTTCCGTGAAAAGCAGAAAAATCTTAGTGCATGAGTAAAAGTGTGGGAACGTTACTTTAGATTGAACATATAGCATGTAAAAAAGGTGTAGTAAACCAAACCCACACATACAGAAGCTTGCATACAATTGCACTTAATTAGTGCGTCCCAGGAAGTTGTAAACATTCCGAGTTATGAATAACCAAAGTTTTTCTAATACTCAAGCAGATTCATCCCTGAAAAACTAAGCCAAAACAGCAATTACCTCTAGAACGTAGACTAGTTATACAAGGGGCTTAAGCGTGGTCTGGGCTAGGGTGCGGTGCGGGGAGAAGGCGCATGCAGGAGGACAGTGGCTTATAAATAGGTGGCGTGGGAATTGCAAAGCGCATTGACCCCAACGAACTCTAAGAATAGGCACGTCTAATAGGGCTGTCCAAAATATTACGTATAATATTTTTTGTACTTTGTATGTATACAATTATAAGCTATTTAAATTTTGATACTTTGCTATGTGAATCCTGACTAGTCTAGTAGTGATATATGCACGCCTTTCAGTATTATTATACCTTTCTGTTATACGCTGTATATAAGTGAGTATACTATTAAGTGACGATATGTACAAACCGTGGGTCTGATGGTAATGAGCTTCACTGAAAGTTGGTACAACCCGGTCACAATATCTGTGCACCTGACCTCGTGACGTCAATTCCTTCATCAATTTATTATTGATGAAGGGTTTGTTATGAAAAAACAATAATTTTGATTACAAAAACATTTATTATTAAACTCAGTCACTATAAATTATTGACTCTATGCCTGACATTGTATATTTGTATCGTGATAGCTTTGGTTCTGGGTGGGTTTCTAAATTATTACTAGTACTTGGAGTCGGACTAGCGCCCGGTGAAGTAGGTGGTTGTACTTTGGCTTCATTTTTAATTTTTATTAGAGTCCTCTTTGATATCCCAGTTGCAGCACAGGTTCGTTTCACCACTTAGTCTACAGGTATGGTGTACTGTTTATTTGCTTTCTCCGATTAAAAAAACTTGAGCACTTTCAAGTTTAAATTTCTTGATTCGCTGTGTATTGTTTTTCCCATGACTTCAGTTTAACAGCTACAACAATTTTAATAACAACCAAATCAGTCCAAACTTAACAGTAAACAGTCTAAACTTAACAATAAATATTAAAAAACAAAACAACAACAAAGCGAAAATATCAAAATTATCGGGACGTGTATCGGCAACGAAGATGCTAACCGTACTGTCGCACCGGGGAGTGCGCGGAGAGGTGACAAGGGAAGCGGGAGAGGCGCCGCATTCCAGCGAGGTGCACAGATATTCTGACCGGTTTGTACATAATGTTGCAGTGCCAGTGTAAGCTTTATGATGAAGGTTTGCGACATCTCTCTGCGCTCGTCACATCCAGATGTTGTAGTTAGTTTTGAGTCTTATTCTCCTCTAATATCACTTGCCTACACACTTCAATCCGTAACCCAATACTCAATAATGTCTTGCACTCTCATGTTATTACAATATCTAATAAAATAGGCAGAATTACATATGTCCCTATAGGGTGTTTTCAAATTAGAGAAAACCTTCTGTGTTACGGTTTGAAGGTTGTACACGCTTCTAGTTCCATGTAGAATATCTGACTCTGCGGTGGTACCTACCATGACGCTTACTTGCAGTTAGGACCTTCTATCATCTAAGTCTGGTTTCCTCACTTTTACAATTCACTTTCCCATGGAGATAAATTTATTACCTCCATCTTCCATCCAAAAAAGCAGCAAAAATTTATTACCTCCATCCGTCCAGTAGGAGGGAGTAATCCTTATTCCGTAGAGCGGGTATATGAATTAAACAATTCCTTAAAATTAACATCCTTAATTAATGTATTATCTATAATAGTCGTATTCATGATGATTTTTTATAAACATTTTCGCCTACCACTTAATTAAACTTAATAATATTGATTTCTTCTTAGTATAAACCGTCCTTGTCAATTCAATCTCAATAAAAAAATGAAAGCAGAATTTCTATATTATTAAGATTTTATAATGTATATGAAATGTCTACTAAATAGGAATATAACAACGCTTACTGACCTTACTAATTGTCTTTTACATAGCAAGCCTTACGAAAAATATAAGAGAGTACCGAGGTAAGTAATCTCACTATTATTACCTTATTAACTATTCATATTTTTCATTTAATGATTAAGTAATTGATAATTTTACAAGATTTATGATACTCGTATCATACCTGAATTTATTGAAATAATTCATTTTAAAGTGTTTATTTGTTCCACATCCAGAAAATACTCAGTAAATTTACCGAGTTCTAATTTTGAGTCTTTTAGGATAGAACATTGGTTCGGCGTGCTGACCACGAAATTCGAACAGTTTGCGCCTGCGTCACATTTTAAATGCTTCTATCCTGGTTTTTAGCGTCCAGGTCTCTGCAGAGAAAATTATTTTCCAAATCTTTTCTAACCGCTGACTTTGGCATCTGGGCTCTATGGACGACCATTTCACATTGACAGATACATTAATACTCTGAGGTACCTATACAAGTTCACAAAGATACATAAATTTCTATAGCATACAAGAAAGGGAAGGAATGAATAGGAACAACGCTTTTTGATGATGAATCTTGTAGATACGATGTGATATGTACTGTACATGTATCATGATAAGTCGTAATTTATGTAGTAGACGTAGTTTGGAATTATGACGTTTAGTAAATGCCTTGGCCACCGATTAGAATTCAAAAGTCGTTTTGACTGGATAAATTACAGCAGACTGGAACTTAATCTTTAAGTTTCTAATGTCTAGGATAATAATTCGTAATGCGTACGGCGTAGTAGAATTCGTTGACTGTGTTTCTGTTTTCCCATACTTACAATCTGACTGGTTGTCTTTAAGTAGCGAGTGAATAGGTATCTTCTAGACCGCATCATCACTTAACAGCAGATGAGATTGCGGTCAAACTGCCTATGCCTAATGCTTGATGATAGAAAATTATTACTTGAATTATAAAAGTATGGTTTTCAGGTCTGAGAATGAATATGAAGAGACCGGTTCAGAAGAAGAGATCGAAGAATTACAGGAGGAACAGGAAGAAAGAGACAACGCTAATGATGCCCTCGTTGGAAACACTGAAAAGAAACAAAACGGTAAGGAAATACAATTTTGAAAAATAGCTAAAATATAAATGCAATTAAAGGATTTAACTGTATGATAATTTCATTGCAAATCCATTTCATCCTATAGGAGATGCGATAAAAGAAGATCTACCACCTAAAAAGCCAGCGGGCATATCCGCCCGCCCGCGGAGACTGTCTGAAGTGGAGATCAAGAGTCAAGAGAAGCCTATCCCGGATGGAAGTAGCTTCTTCATATTCTCCAAGACGAACTGGTAGGACATTATTTAAAACCAAACAATACAATTTTAAAAGAAACCTATGAATCATAATAAGGACCTCATGAGGATAACTATCATTGCCTCAGTGCCGATAAATTTTGGAACAACATTGAAATTCTATTGCACGAATTTTAGCAAAGATCATTTAGAAATTTTCTCCCCTTTGCGTACCTTTGTAATATGGTTCAAAACTCTAAGAACTTTTGTTAGTTTAACACGAGATGTCAGCTCTGAAATATTAAAATTATGTTATATATTATGTTTATGTACAATTGTGTAAAAATACAGTTGTCAGATCTAAAAATACAATGATCAAAGTGATTAGTTAGAAACTGCATCTTGAGGGACGGGTGTTTAATCAACTACCCACATTTGATATTAGATATTAATTCCCAGTCACTGTCCTGACACACAATACTGACAGTATCGGCATTAACCCTCAAAGACGAATCGCAACACCTTAGCACTGGATTCCATGACGTTGACAACCTGAAGCCATCCTCCCTATTGATTTTTTTGTGTTTTTTATTTCAATGTCTTCTTGAACGATTTTAGGGTACAAATAATCGAAAAAATGTTCCGATATTAGAGAAAGTTTTATGAACAGAAATGTTTGTACTCGAGTCTTGGAAGTGTGTGATGTGTTAATATGTGTGTTCATACCTCCTGCGACATAGGGACTTTTAGTGCGGGCGTATGGGTGTGAGACATTTATTTATTTTTCCTAAGATAAATCTGTTGTGTTGGGTTAGGCACTTCACATAATACAGTTTAAACTCTGACAAAAGCAGCAGATTTAAATCTTTGAAACATCTTGCAATAGATCTTAAAACTGATCTGTTTTGTAGGTTCCGTGTAACCTGCTACAAGGTCCAGAACAACTCCTGGTTCAAGAACTTAATCTTAGTCTGTATCCTGGCATCATCACTTATGCTGGCCATGGAAGATCCTCTGGGCTCCGAAGGTGGTAAGGGTGAAGTAAGGGTCTTTTCATATCTTAAATTACGCAGCTGCTTTATTCTAACTAATATTATTACTGACAAGATGAGAATGTTTTTGGTAGAGGTTTATCCCCACTTCCTGGTAGAAGGCATGACGCATGACCTCAAGAGCAAATTTTGGTCGAATCTTCAATAGATTGTAAGATGATATTAAAAGAAATATTCATAAATATCGTTTTAAAATAGATTTCCGTAAAACAACGAAATATTTGAGAGAAAAGAATGCAATATAAGCATTAAATTGTTTAATATTCCTATACATTACGTAACACCAACGTAGTACACCTCAAGATAAAAATTGTAAAATAACTGTAAAACACATTTTTAGCTTGGAAAAGATGATATTTTCTTGAAACTTTACCGAGGCATGATCATTTCCTGTATTCATTTTTTTTCCCTTTAGATAACAATTTATTATAAAACGATGAGAACTCAGTTATGCGGGTTGATCTGTTATTCATCGGGTCGATTGTTATCTCAGACTTGAGCTTCTACTGAAGTGTAACATTTCATTGCCATTATCGCTGTAATATGCATACTTGATAAGGAATGTACTCCTTAATATGATATTTTAAATAAGACAGAGCAATCACTTAGTACATAAAATTTTATTCAATAATTCACTAATTACTATACTTCGCATTTAATACTATTTATCTCAGTTTAACAATGTTAAACCACAAGTATACATTATTCAATTTATTTATTAAAGTATAAATACATATCCTTTTAAATAAAGATTTTAGTCAACTTGTGCTTAGATTTTATAGTTGTGCCGACATAAATTCGACAGTCAACGTTTCCTAGTGTTCACCTCGGCTAGCGAGAACAGACTGGCTGCTATCCGCCACGCTTACTACTTTTATAACATTACTTTGGCGGTAGAACAACTCCCCCTCCATGATCGTCAACAATGCCACCTTGCGGTGAATTTAGAAAACATCTACGAGTCAAATACATTCCATTTATCTTATAATACAACATATATGCTAATTTTAACCTACTGTAAATAGTTTGTCTATAATGTATGTTTCTATTATAGTGAAATAATTATATATTGTTAACAGAAAGTAGTATCAAGAAGCAATGAACAGCATGATAGTTGAGTACTTTTTCAAAATTAAAAGTCTTTCAGTAAGCATATAATGGGTGTGTTTCACCAGGAAGCCGGTGGCCATTCTCAGTCTAGTCACATGTTGACACAGTAGATATAGCAGAGGTGTTTGTCAATGATCTATCACATTAACATCCCTGAATATCTAGTGAGATAATTTGTAAAACACTAGCTAGTTTAAACAAATGGGTGTGTGTCCTTCCGTCAATTGTACTGTTATCTTTTCTACCGACTTCCAAAAAGGAGGAGGCATAAAAACAGTCGAATTAAGTAATTCGACTGTTTTTTTTATGTTTGTTACCTCATAAATCGATTCTCAAAAATTTTTTTTAGCTGTTTCTTTCCGTAACGTGTTTTAATTTCATATGAACCATTTAAATTTCATCAAATTCGGTCCAGTAGTTTTTGAATTACACTCCAATAACTAAATAGAAATAATAATAATATATTTATTTACCAAAAAATTTACAGATGATTATAACTATAATATAATGATCTTATTTTAATACACAATTATATTAACAAGGCGAATAGATTATATAAGAATTAAATTATTACATTAATAAAATTATAATCATTATTTATTTATTTTTTTGTGCGTCAGACTCCGGACAGGGTAGTCCCGATTCCCGGAGTCGACTTCTTCCTGCGGTAATTTAGTAGGTACCTAGCACAATAATAGATCAGAATACAATCCTATTATAACTACAAAATGAGAAGCAGCAAAAAATACTAGTACATTATTAGGCTTAAATCTGTTCATTAATTTCTTACTTACATTTATTTATTATTATGCCGTGGCGGTGCCGGCTTAGAATAGCACCCCCCCCAACTCTACCCGTGGGTGCCGTAGAAAGCGGCTAAGGGATAACAAATCAGAAGGTGGGCAGCAGCACCTTCCCAGTCAAACACACACAAACTGCGCTCGCCAACCCGCCTGCCAAGCGTGGCGAGTATTGGCAAAAACCCCTTATGGATTGGACAAAAAGAACCAGGCCCCCAGTCCCCGGCAGCCCCGCTATTCCTGGTTACGGTAGCGGCCACGGTAACGGTGGGGCAGGGGGTGCTAAAAATCCCCGGCAGACGCCCGGCTACCACCCCCAACGACGACGACTGGCCCTGGTAACACACAACATACGCACGATGAGGACAGACGAGAAGATATATGAGCTGGAAGAAGAAATGAGTAAGCTACACTGGGACATTGTGGGGTTATCTGAAGTCCGTAGAGCGGGTGAGGACACGATAACCCTAAAATCAGGTAACCTACTCTATCACCGGGAGGGCGACCAACAGTCCCAAGGTGGTGTCGGGTTTCTCGTCCACAAGTCCCTTACTAACAACATAGTTAAGATCGATAGCGTTTCCAATAGGGTCGTATACCTAATACTCAGAGTATCCAAACGATATTCGCTGAAGGTCATTCAGGTATACGCACCGACGAAGTCGCACCCGGATGATGAGGTGGAGGATATGTATGAGGACATTAGTCGGGCCATACATACCTCTGAAACGCACTTTCTAGTTGTTATGGGGGACTTCAACGCGAAGTTGGGTAAGAGAAGCGAGGATGAGTCGAAAATGGGGCAATTTGGCTATGGACAACGGAACCGTAGGGGACAGAGGTTGGCCGACTTCCTGGAGAAAGAGGGACTCTTTATGATGAACTCTTTCTTTCAGAAGCCACCTCACAGGAAATGGACCTGGCTGAGTCCCGATGGTTCCACGAGAAATGAGATTGACTTCATTATGACAACCAAAAGGCAAATATTCACTGATGTCTCCGTGATCAACAGGGTTAAAACCGGTAGTGATCACCGAATGGTAAGAGGCACGGTGAATATTAATGTCAAACTGGAGAGGTCTCGTCTGATGAAGTCTACGCTCCGACCCACTCGTGCCCGTATTCAAGACCCCGAGAGCTTTCAACTTGAGCTATCCAATCGCTTCGATTGCCTTGAGAACATCGCTTCAGTGGACGAGATCAATAACAGGTTAGTAGAAACTGTCCATACAGTGGGTTCCAAGTACTTTAAACCCCACCGTACAGATAGGCCACAGAAACTCTCCAACGATACCCTCAACCTCATGGCTGAACGACGCTCATTGAAATTGCAGTCTTCGAATGATGCTGAAGCATATAGGCTGCTCAATAGACGAATATGGAAGTCCTTGCGACACGACATCCGGATCTTTAATACAAACCGTATTAAAGAGACGATAGAGCGGAAAAAAGGCTCCAAAGTGTTTGCAAGAGACATGTCTATTGGGCAAAGCCAGTTGACGAAGCTGAAGAGAGGAGACGGCAGTGTAGCGTCGACCAAAGCGGAAGTGTTAGGAGAGGTCGAGAGTTTCTACGGACAGTTATACACCTCGGTCGCTAAACCTGTTAGCAGCTCGGTCAAAGACCCAAGACCCAAGCTGACCCGACATTATACCGAAGATATCCCGGACATCAGCCTGTACGAGATTAGAATGGCCTTGAAACAGCTTAAGAACAACAAGGCGCCTGGTGACGACGGTATCACATCTGAGCTTCTGAGAGCGGGTGGAACACCGGTACTTAAAGTCCTTCAGAAGCTCTTTAATACCGTCTTACTCGAAGGCTCAACGCCAGAAGCATGGAACAAAAGCGTGGTGGTGCTGTTCTTCAAGAAAGGTGACAACACTTTACTTAAAAATTACAGACCCATCTCGCTTTTGAGCCATGTTTATAAGCTGTTTTCGAAGGTCATAACGAACCGTCTCAGTCGCAGGTTTGATGAATTCCAGCCTCCGGAACAAGCCGGTTTCCGAAAAGGCTATAGTACCATAGACCACATCCACACGCTACGGCAAGTTATACAGAAGACCGAAGAGTATAACTTGCCTCTTTGTCTAGCGTTTGTGGACTATGAGAAAGCCTTTGATTCGATCGAGACGTGGGCAGTGCTTGAGTCTCTCCAGCGGTGCCGTATTGACTATCGGTATATTGAAGTGCTGAAGTGTTTGTACAAAAACGCCTACATGTCAGTCCGAGTACAGGAGCAGAGTTCGAAGGCAATTCCATTGCAAAGAGGCGTGAGACAGGGAGACGTTATATCTCCGAAACTGTTCACCGCTACATTGGAAGACGCCTTCAAGCTTCTGGAATGGCAAGGACTTGGCATCAATATTAACGGCGAATACATCACTCACCTTCGATTTGCCGACGATATTGTAGTCATGGCAGAATCCATGGAAGACCTCAGTACAATGCTCGAAGGCCTCCATCGAGTTTCCCAACGGGTAGGTCTTAAGATGAACATGGACAAGACGAAAATTATGTCTAATGCCCATGTTGTACCTACCCCAATATCAGTTGGGAACTCAGTTCTTGAAGTTGTTGACGAGTACATCTACCTGGGACAGACAGTCAAACTAGGCAGGTCCAACTTCGAGAAAGAGGTCAATCGTCGAATCCAACTCGGCTGGGCAGCGTTCCGGAAACTTCGCGAAGTCTTCTCGTCAAAAATACCTCAGTGCCTCAAGACAAGAGTCTTCGACCAATGTGTGTTACCAGTGATGACTTATGGCACTGAAACGTGGTCTCTTACGATGGGCCTCATAGAAAAGCTCAAAGTCGCACAACGAGCTATGGAGAGGGCTATGCTCGGGGTTTCTCTACGTGATCGAATCAGAAATGAGGAGATCCGTAGAAGAACGAAAGTCACCGACATAGCCCAGAAGATTAGCCAGTTAAAGTGGCAGTGGGCAGGGCACATAGCACGCAGAACAGATGGCCGATGGGGCCGAAAGGTTCTGGAGTGGAGACCACGGACCGGCAAGCGCAGCGTAGGTCGTCCACCGACACGGTGGACAGACGACCTGAGGAAGGTCGCAGGACGACGTTGGATGCAGGCCGCTTCCAACCGGTCATTTTGGAAAATCATGGGGGAGGCTTATGTTCAGCAGTGGACGTCCTACGGCTGAGCTGATGATGATGATTTATTTATTAATTATTAATAGACTTATAAAGAAGAAAGAGAAAGAGAAAGAGAAAGAGAAAGAGAAAGAGAAAGAGAAGAAAGAGAGAGATAGAGAATAGAAGTCGGTATGAAATTTTTCAAATTGTACTTGTATGGAGTTTTTCAATTTATTTAGTAGCTTTTTAGTTATAACACAAAGCGATTGTAGTCGGTCGAAAAGTTCGCTTTACGATATTCACTGAGTTTTTGTTAGTTCTATCTCAGTACCTTTAATAAATTTTTTACGACATCTGTTGACCGGTATGGTATTAATACTACTATTAGCGTTCAAATATACGTAAAAAGGTACTATACTCGATTTCAGATTCTCCGTAAAATCGACTATTTCTTCACGGCTGTCTTCACGATGGAGTTGGTCCTCAAACTGATCACGTACGGGTTCATCCTTCACAAGGATGCCTTCTGCAGATCTGCTTTCAACCTCCTCGACCTTTTGGTTGTGATTGTGTCGCTTGCTTCTTTGGCTGGGTAAGTGGGTTCAAAGAGTGACGTAACTATTTATTTTCTACTGACATCAAATTTTTTACAACAGCTGTTAGTATTATTTTCGTTTGAGAATGCTCCTCAATTTCTCTAGCGATTGTGAACCAGTTTCAATGGTTATTTCTATTTGTTAGTGACGCTACGGGTAAGTGGTTCGTCTGATGGCAAGCGTCAACCCTACCCATGACAGGTAGCTACTACTATACAAAACAAAAGTAGAATAATATCGGCAGGCAGTATAAAAATTGGGTCTTTGCTACGAAGAAATAATGTCAGGAAGCATAACTCCGAACAAATTCCACACAAAAAGTGGTCCTTCAAACCAAAACAGCGTATGATTCCAAATATGAATTACTTCTACTTACATATAGACATGTTCGGTGATTAGTTTAAATTTCAGAAGAAAAGCAGGGATTGGTTCACGCGCGTGCTGTAACGTCTACTATGACAGCTGAGTCATGGTGGCGTGAACGATGTTATTGATTTAACACGACTTTTATTGGGTCATTTTTTTAAGGCAGTTACTCTTCCTGATATTATTTCTTCGTAGGGTCTTTGCTCCCGGGCTAATTTTAAGGTTAAGAATGAGATTATTATTAAAAGTTAAGATTATGACGAGACTAATTAAATTATGTTTTATGATATTGAGACCCGATTATTACGAGATCTCTAGGTTCAGATTAGGGTTACGATATTTAGTAGGTTCAATTTTGATATGGTGTGATCATATCTAGTTGAGATCTCTCCATAATGACATAATATGAAATTTTAGCAATACCTAATTTTACTTTATTTCAAGATTGAATATAATTTTTGCCATATCTAAGCATATCAATTGAATATAAATTATTTATTAGTAATTAAAAATTAAATAAAATAATAATAATAATAACTATCTAATCTATAAGCCCCATGGTGGGGGAAAAGTGGCCAAAACGCTGGCGGCATTGCCACGCTGGATGGCAATGCTAAGTTTTTGCCCAAAATAGGCGCCAGGATTTCGGTCACCCGACGCCTCAAACAAACGTTTCGCCAGATCCCTAAACAAGTTGAGAGCGAACGGCCCCCATGGGCCTAAAGTTTCAACCCCAAACGGCACAAACATGTACATTCTGTCATGTACATGCTTAGATTACATAAATAGTTTAGATTTTATGAAAAACCTTGCCAATAATGTTAAATTGTGTAACTGAACTGGATTAAGTTTAACATTATATTAATGTTTCTTGCCACAGGTCTAGTTTGGCCTTCATAAAGATATTGAGAGTTTTTCGAGTGTTGAGGCCACTAAGGGCTATCAATAGAGCAAAAGGATTAAAGGTCAGTATATTTATTCATATCATTTCAGTAAACATTTTTTCACAGCATTTAAAGTATATTAATGGAATTTTATAGTTTTACGATTTTAAATTTTTCAATGGCTTATATTATTCGAATCATTAATGACATCGATTTCAAGTTATTTTTGTCCTGATGGTACAATCTATACTTACAAAAAACCTTATATTCATAATAATTTAATACAGTAACTGTTAAAAATTGCAACATAACCATTTTGATGAAACCAAAAGTGTCATTATTTCAAAACATACTTAGACGCATATCATACTACATCGGACACCGCTCCGGTGTGCGGTGATACGGTTATTAACTTTGACTGACCCTGCACTGAGATGCAATGTCAGTGCGGTTTTTGTATACAAAACAAGGAATTACAGTCAAACACACTGTTTTAGACTTACAGAGTTTTTAACTAAGTTATAATTAGTACTCACGGGATGTAGACTACGATTGGGCACAGTTACATGTTCACGGTTAGAATATCGGGAACTCCAAAATCTAATAAATCGTGGTCCTACCTATATCCCATGAGTACTAATTATAACTTAGTTAACAACCGTGAAAGACTAAAACAGTGTGTTTGACTGTTAAACCTTGATTTGTATACAAAAACCGCAAGATGTAACCCACTGACGCCACGCCTCAGTGCGGGGTCAGTCAAAGTTAAAAACCGCAGCACCGCTCACCGGAGTGCAGTGTGATATGTGGCTTAGCCACTGTTTGCCAGTATCTCTAAAAAAATATATTCACTTCAGATAATTCTTACCTTCAATTATTTTAAGATTATGTAAGCTTAACTCAAAAATTACTGTTAATGTAAGAAAATTTTAGTAAAAAAATATGTTTTCCAATTTTTAGCATGTAGTACAATGCGTGATCGTAGCTATAAAGACGATCGGAAACATATTGTTGGTGACAAACCTTCTGCAATTCATGTTTGCCGTCATGGGAGTGCAAATGTTCAAGGTACGGGACAAATGTATTAAATTTTTTTTAATCGACGTCATACCGACACCTTTGGGTACACATTATTAATATTTAGAGTAAGTATGCCACTCGTGAGATAATGCACCTGTCAAAAGTCATCTGATTTCGTTTCTGTGTGTGAGTGAGGCTTATGCATTTTTTTTCCACAAATTTTGTTAGTGACTAACAGTTTTCCGCTTCTTGTTCGTGGGTCCAAAAAATTCTAACTAGGAGTTTGCACGTTTGTTTTTCTCCATTAAAAAGCCCAAAGGTGTTGTGTGATTTTTTGGACTCAAAAAAGAGCTTAAGTGTGTTTTTTTGCACAACCCTACCTGGACATTTCACTCGGTACTAGGAGTGAGGTACTTGGTTTATTTATGGTGTTTTCCCGTTTTTGTTTTTGTTTTACCATCCACAGTCAGCTCAGGACACTGGCATTTTATAAAGTAAATATAATGTTTTTCTTGTCTCGAATAAAACCAAGGACTAACGCAATGTAAGTAGGCACTGATTTTTATTTTTTTGATTTAATAATTTTTTATTTTTTTGCATTTGTTGCACAACATCGTGCTACATTTTTACACCCACACAAACGCACTTGGGATGAAATGGGTAAAAATAAAACTGCGAATGGGTAATGTGTTTGTTGATGTCGTTATTTGTTTTTTGGTTGTGCTTGCAGTATGTCGTGAAGTGTGTGTTGGCTTCTATAAAATCTATCGGGAATATTTTTGTGATCAATCATATGCTACAATTCATGTTTTCAGTAGTTGGGGTTCAGTTGTTTAAGGTACATTTACTGTTTAATAATACAAGTAATTTTTCTCTTAACCACACACGGTGCAATTCCTGGAAAAGTAGGTTGATTTCTGCGAAATCTATTGTATTATTGGCCAAATATGGCGAATCGCGAGTCAACGGGTTAAGTCAAAATAACAAATCTATATTATTATTATGCGTGATATGTATGAAATTTTTTCTCTGACCAGTTTCTTATTTGGCTCATTGTTGTTCACAACACGAACGCAGGCTAGACGGGCTTAACGCGCTATAGCCTGCGCTCTCCGCTGTGCAGAATAGTCCATCCCAGATGAAGAACTTCGAATAAGTTCGAAACTGGTCAGATAAAATTTCCCGTAAACATCACGCGAGTTCTAGCCGACTTCTAAAGACTATTGATAGCCTAAACTCGCTATAGATTTGTTTTTAAAAATAGTAATCATGTGCGTAGTACGGTATACCGTTTTTACTTCTTACTTTTTACGTAATATAATCAGCATAACCGATATTATAAATGTGAAAGAGTGTTTGTCAGTTTGTCGTGTATTAGTCCTGCTTTAACACTCTAATCACTGAACCGATTTTGTTAAAGCTAAGCACAGAGATAGCCTGTAGCCTGGAAAATGTCATAGGGATGTTACTTTTTGCCCCGGAAGATGTTCCCGCCAGATAGTAATTATGTACGTGTGCTGAACGGGTGGAAGTCTAGTCCTAAATTACACATAGATGATGTTATATAGTATTTAGTTTAATATATCGATTTTAGATTTGGTTGCCTTGGTAAGTACTTATTATTCATTTTGTTGTTTGTGGAGATGTTGTGAACATTTAGTAGGTTATTTATATTTGTATATCAATTTAGAATAACTGTAGTTAGAATCCTCCAAATGTCTCATTAAGAAGGTTATCTTCTTAATGAGACATCGGCAAATTGTATTGTTTTTTTTCTTTTAATAACATAAAACCGGTATTATTATGCTCTTAACCCGTCCAATGTTTAGTTCTTTCGGTGTCTTTCCGAGCTACACATAAAAGTTCAGAAAAAATACTGCTCTTGTATAGTTTGACTAACTAAAAGTTTATATCGGTGGAGTGAGAGTATAGGCAAGAGGTATAAAAATATGTATACTCTTGTACGCGCGACATGCCTCAGCACTTTTTTGTACGTACACATGGTGTACGTTCGACACGCGATGGGTTAAATCGTTTTTGAACGCGGGTTTAAATACCGTCCAAGGATAAATAGTTTGTGAGGGTATACTTAAAGAATATTTCATCCACCGTCGTGTTGCGAATCGTAAAAGGTTCATGGCCTATTTACTCTTGTGCAAGAGACTAACTTGGTAGGTACCACCGCAGTGCCAGATATTCTACCGAGAAGCAATAATGCGCAAGCATTACTGTGTTAGGGTGTGAATGTTGCTGCAGCAAGTGAAATACTTGGGCGAATGAGACGTAAAAGTAAGGCGGGTGACAAGATCAGAACTCAAAAATTGGGTAAAAGATAAAAAAAACATAATATTTATTATCCCAAAAGAATACAAAAAACGGATGTTAAGCGTCACGCTTGCACATAATACTCGTATACCAATAACAGTTCGATGACATTCAGAATCTTGAACTGCAAGGTTTCAAGAATCTGCAATGCAGTGAGCTCATCACCCTCAGATATACATCTCTTGCCTGTATTTTCACTAGGAACATTGCTTTCCGATCGAAATTCTTTATTTTTGCACACTACTGCTTCACGGTGGAGTAACTGACAAAGGTAAGGTAGTAAGTACCCCAGGGGGCCTACTCCCACCTTTTACGAAACTATGATAAATCAGGAGCGTTTTGTAATAAGCTTAGAATAATCATACTTACTCGTACTATCGTACTCCCACCGACACAAAACGGTCAACCGAAATTCTATGGTAAGGTCGCAATATGACTACTTTAAGAGATGGGAGTACGGATCTTCAAAAATTTGATAAGATAATAAATTTAGTACTCTTATTGAGTGAAATATTTGATACTACGTCATCAAAACGTCTATCGTAATGCATTATTATTTTAAGCATGCTATATTGACGTGGTGGTATCAAATTTAATGGTAAGGTTGAAACATGACTGCTTTAAGAGGTGGGAGTAGGGCCCCATGTGGTATCTGCAAACGTCCTAATACAACTCGGTGGCACTACAATAACTGCCATTGGCAGGTGCTTATCAATAGTCGGAAGGCTTACTCATCTCGTAACTTAATTGTATTAAAGAACAATTATTAAATATTTTCGGTACATATTGTAAATATTTATCATCTCAAACGCATGCAGATTTCTTTCATCTACGAATATAACCTTTCTAATCACTTTCAATATCTCTTATTTTCTTCCACTTAGATTTTACCACTATATACTAGATACCTATGTATTTATTTTTGTAAATTATTCTGTGCTTTATGTGAACTAGTTATAAAATGCTACATTTTATTATTTTTATGATTATTTCAGGGTAAATTTTTCAAATGTACAGATATCACAAAAGTGACAAAGGATGAATGCCAGTAAGTACAGTATTATACTTATATTATTATTTTATAAAGTATTGTATTATCGTCAAAATAAACAATTGAACAACGCGTTCTGCTTTATACAAACAATGAGTTTTAGCCGACACAGTAGGATTAAGACGCGCTCGTATCCTGATAATAGTAAAAAGCAGAATGTTTAAACGTCTAGTGTAACGAAACAGATAAATAATATTGTATGAAACAAATTACTTAGGTTAGAAATGGAACAGTCAAAAAGTAATAACCGAACAGAATTCATAAATATTACTCGCTCTCTGCAGAAAAATATCCTGAATAAGTCCATAAAAATAAACATTCACGTCCAAACTCTCAGAATTTTCAGCGATAGCACTATATTTTTTTCTAGATAATACATAGCCAACATATAGTACTAAAGTAGTAACCAGCAGTTTTTTCAATCGTGTTAGTATATATCGAAATATATTAAGAAAAGCATTTTCGCATCACATCATCTAATATAACAAGCGATTTTCAACCTTACGTAAAGCATCGTAAATTATTTTGAAATTGGGTTTGGACCGCGCATTAAGGCCTATTCAGACCTGAGCGTTATTCGCTACCGTTGTGGGTAGCAAAAGATACCACGCGGAACTCGATGGGTAAATAGTATGAAGTTCCGTAACTGCAGCGAAACTTGTACCGCCTAGTGAGGCGGTACTTTCTCTTGTTTGGCGAAACTAGTTCTGCCGTCCTGCTAACCGTTGCCAACGAATATCTCTACCGCGCGCGGTAGAGATATCCGCTCTGGTGTGAACAGCGAAATTAACGCATACCCTTTTGGATTTCTCTACCGCTCGCGGTAGCGAATAAAGCCCAGGTTTGAATAGGCCTTTAGACTAATGATTGTACGGAATCAAATTATATAACGCTAAACATACGAATACGTCACACAGACGCAAATTTTCGTGCTAAGCCCGATGAACTATAAAAACGTAAGTAAAGGTTTCAGCACACCAAATGTGGGATCTGTGCGGTGCGTTCCTTCGACGGGCCCGAGCGTATCAAACACTGCACATCACATACGTAAGCAGCGGCGGGCCCGTGCGCTTGTATTCGTGCCGTGTTTAGTATATATTTCTATATAATTCGGCGAAATGAGTGTAGATTTCGACCAAATTTTATGATTCGACTTCGTGAAAACTTAGTATTTCGAAGCTTAAACCTAATAACCTAAGTTCGAAAAATAAACGTGGTTTAAATTGAATATTCGTTCTTATGAAGTATGGGAGCCAAAACACGATTGAGCAAACTTGGCTCGATAGAAAAAAATCAGCAACATTTCGTAAAATTTGCAATTTTTCTTCGTGCTTCGTAGGAAAAAAACATTTTTATTCAATTACGGGTAAATATATATTTCAATGAATATATCATATTCGAATTTCCAATGAAATTTACTAGTGAACTATGGTTTTTGTAATTTTAATTTTATTTGTGATTATATTTGATTTTAATGTTAATAGGTATGTATTAGTGATATCAAATATATATATATATATATATATATATATATATATATATATATATATATATATATATATATATATATATTTGAAATAAAAGAATTTTATTTTATTTTATTTTATTTATATCATTAAAATTTAATCATTTGATTGTACGAAATGAATATAAAAATTATTAGCACGTATTCAATTGCATTTTCGCAATACATCGTCCAATCTGATAGACAATTGTCAACCTTATGGAAAGCATCGTAAATTGTTTTAAAATTAGGATTGGACCGCGCCTTAATGCAAACGCGCGGGCCCGTCGACGGTACGCGCCGTGCACGCACCACGTTTTCTGTGCTGAAGCCTTAAGACATATTTGTATACAGTCACCTTCTCAAGTGCAGCACGGTAAATAATCTCTTTATAACAGTTTATAATTGTCTAGTCTCAGTAGTCACGTAGTATTTTTTATAGAAAACGAAAAGATGTTAAATACTTAAATCCGTCTTGTACGAGATTTAATCAATACAGTTTAGGTTATAAGTACCTACGTATTTAAATCGTAATTCTGTCTCTACCAGATGTTTTTGTTTCTTTTTATACTTGATAGTCTAGTATTTGATGACTATCTCACTTGGTGTCTTGGCGTCACCCTACAACCGGGGTAAACAGTAACTCTGGACATCGGTGACGCCAAGAGTATAGTTTTCTAGTTATATATATATATTGGATGCAACCCAATCTATTACGTATAATAGGTTAGGTTGGAAAGTGAGTCATCCGCATTGACAGTGATTCTGATACAGTGGCAAACGCTCCATGACACCCAAGCATTGCCGTAAGGGCCAACACGCCTGGGATAGGAAACCAGGTACGCATACGCTGATCACCAGCCGTATGGGATAGTCAGGCCCGTCCTCACCTCTCCCACCGGCTTACACGTTAGCGAGACTCCCAGAAGGAAGCCCGCATATTTGGGGGTTTCCCCCCACAGACCTCCACACACCCCTTACAGCCTGCCCTTCCTCCAAATCACACACGTTCCCAACTAGTTTCTGGTTTCCCTGCGCCTCTACGCTGGGCAAACCTCCAACTACTGATCTCAGGGCTTAACCCTAGATCCTGGTGGAACCGCACCACCCACAGAGCAAAGCCAAGGACGTCTCCTGGCTGCATATTGGAACGTGCGCTTAGATGCCATCGATGGCCACAACGTGCATTATATTACTTCACAATGCCGGTCATCGGCTATTACTACAAATGGTCGCAATCTTACCACTGCCTCAGATCACTCAATGTTACATACAGGTCAGATGCAATAGAGAATAATGAACAATTGGGTTGACTCACCGACTACGGTCTCTGTACCGTATCCTTCGTCATTCGTCAGTGCGCACATCGTATCATGTGCGCCACCAGTCCTCATATCGCATCCTTACACTCGAGAGCACATGCAATCGCCTCGCATCGCGCTGATACCTGTACACACTTAAAAAAGGTTAATATTGCTTATCGCACCACCGCACGCCGAAGGCGCGAAAACGTTCTATATCAAATGTCAAACACATTGTAGAAATTGCCAGTGTAAAATATTAGTAATCTTTCAACTCACCAATAGATGGAGCTAGTCGGAACTCGCGATACGTCGCGACACTCCCGACGGCGCCAGAAAAATTAAAATAGAGCAGCCAGCTGTCTAGTCCATTCAGCAATCTTCTGTCTTGCCTGAATGGCAGCTGCCCTCTTGACCCTCGAATCTTGTGTCTCTACACACTCTTCAAATAAGGGTCCTTGTAGCTCTTCAGCCATCTCGACATCCTCGTGACTAGGCGAGAGTGCTGAATCCTCTGGATTCTCCTGCTCGTCACCAGTCCCAACTTCAGTGATATCATGGCTAGCTTGCATAGGCTGGCTTATGACAAGATCTTGGGGCATTGGATTTGTCATAGTTTGATTGCATGCTGGGACAACACCAATCTTCTCTACATATTGAAGATCTAGGTCTACATCTTGAGGTTCTAGCTCTACATCAGCTTTATTAGATGTATTTTCTTCAAGTCAATATTGTACTTCACCAATGAGTATACCACTGTTGTCCTTCTCAATCTCCAGAGGATACAAGTGCCCAATAGATCTTGTAAAGTCAGTTTCACCCACTCGAACCTTAGCGACTTGACATTTACCATACGATCCTAGGATGAGAGATGTTATTCTTTCCACTTTCCAGTTATCTCTATTTTTAGAGTCTCCCTTGATCTGGACTATATGCTAATATCGTTCTCTCAAACTGGGCAAGTACTGACGAGTGAACATACGTTTTAGCTCATCCATTGTTTTCTGACCTCTCTTCCAGCCCTCTATTAGGTCTAGCTTGTGGCTGTCATTTCTTGTCCGCTTACTTGGTTTGCAGGTTTAACAGTAATGCATCTTCCTAGGGACAAGAAGTCAGATGGTCTGAGTACACTTTCAGGCTCTGAACCCACACATGTCAATGGTCGACTGTTCACTACTGCCTCAACTTCTTTGATGACTGTGGCCAATTGAATATCAGTCAGTAGGTGTTTCTCCAGGGTGCGCTTCAAGCAGTGTTTCACTAGTCCAACCAATCTTTCATAGAAGCCTCCATGCCATGGTGCTAGTTGGGGTATGAATTTCCAACTTATACTATTTTCAGTACAGTATGGGCTAGTCAATACCTCTGCTGTCAACTTGAAGTGTGTCGCATTGTCAGATACAACAATATTTGGCAGGCCAAGCGTTGTTGTGAATCTTCGAAAGGCAAGTAGACATTCCTGTGCTGTCAGGTCTTATAGCAAGGCAAGTAAAGAGGCATGCCCATCGTTTTTCTTTCCCACTCGCATTCCTTACAAACAGTGGGTCAAAATATTCCATACCGGTGTATGTGAACGCTGCACTGTAGTTGACTCGCTGAGCAGGTAATGCAGGTGCAGAGGGTAGTTTGTATGGGCCACCACCATGCTTGACACAGCGTGCACACTTCTTCAAAACCTTTTGTACCTGAGCTCTGCCTTGAGGTATCCAGTATTGTTACCTAATAATACTCAGTGTATGTGGGACACCTACATGGTAATTCCTCTCGTGTATATCTTGAATGATCTTGTTCGTAAACTCACAATCATTAAAATCTAATCTTATCTATTGTTAATAAACATGTAATTTAATATATATTTTTGTAGTAGGTATATGGGTTATGTTACCTGAAATAAAGATTTATTATATTATTATTATTATTAGGTATTAGAATAGGGTGCTTCATCTCATATGACCATGTAGTGTTCCCCACACGACCGCGACTGAGTATACCATCTACATCCAGATAGAAACCCAAATTTCTGGACAAATAAGTTACCTTTTCCACTATTTCATCAGGAAAATGTTGACTTTGTAATTGCTTTATATCTAGATTATTATCCTCAGCACTGGGCACATTGTCAGGAACAAATACTTCGGTAGTACTGTGTTCGTCCTGCCAATACACCTCCTCTTCACTGAGTACATCTGAACAGTCATCGTCCAGAGCCACCCCAGCGGCGCAGACTGAGACTAGGTTTATATTTGGTTCACATGGCCAAAATTCCTTTTTTTTTTTCAATAAAAATACAGGTCCATTCAACCATAAGTCATTTTTCTTTAGCCACTGTTCTCGTAAAAGCATCTTAGCCGGCATTACTAAAGGTGCTGCAAATCCACAAGGGTCATAGGTTGATGCAAGTGTTCTCAAGACACCCCTTTTGTTCGTAGTCTTTTCAATATTACCAGAGTCAAAGATACTGTAACTAAGATTTAACTTAACTAACAGTCATCTTCTAAGTTCCATGTCAAACCTAGTACTTTCATTGCCTGCTTTCCGTTTGAACGATGTTATTCAGGTATTGTGGTGAGAAATTCATGATCATTTGATGACCATTCTCGAATTTTCATTGAGAGCTCGTCAAACACATCGCCGGTGCTGTGATAAAGCTGTACAAATCTTATCAGTTGACTCTGCTACTGTTGCCAGATTATCAACATAGCATCTATCTGCAATGTGTCCTTCAGAAGAGCTGGATTGGTTTTTGCCATATGGTTTCGGATTGTGGCTGTCAATAAGAAAGTACTCGAGATTATTCCAAATGGAACTCTGCAAAACCTTAGATGCGGCAAATTATCTTCATACAGTTCTTTAGTAGGATACTTTGCCCAAAGGAACTTTCTGGATTCCAACCTGAAGAAAAGCCTTCTCGGCATCAGCTACAATGCCAACCCTTCCAGTCCTGAACTTCAAGAGCAATGTCAATAAGTCTTCCAGCATAGATGGACCTCGATACATCCATTCATTAAGACTCTTCTGATCCTTAAGTTTAGCAGAAGCATGATATACGATCCGGCCTCTCATTCCTTTTTGCTTGACCATATGGTGAGGCAAGTAATGTTGTACTGTAGGTGTAGCCTGAGAGGCTGGTCCTATCTGTAGTACTAGTGGCTCTATAACACCACCCTCAAGTTGACCTTTTAAAATCAAATTGTAGTCATCTACCACATTGAAGGTTTATTGGTAGAGAATGGATTCAGGAAACTTATCCAATAGTACATACTGTGAGTTCATAAAAACGATATTTTACACAGATTCTAAAACATATACTTACATTAACCGCGATAAATACTTAAGTGTTTCGTACGACTCCTTTAACCAAATTCAGCCTTACACAGAATAATTCATATCGACAAAATATGAGCAAAGTTTTTTTAAATAATTACACAATTTCTGGTGTCTAAATAATATTGCTTGCAATATTTCAATATTTTTATTATTAATTTTAACAATGATATCTTATAAATACTGCTGTTTACTTCAAAACATTTGAATACTAGATTAAGAGCCGTATTACATTTCGGCGCTGCGCTAATTTAGGTATTTAACACACCGAGTTGGCAGTTACATTTTAGACACCTTACACATTTTCTACCTCGCTTGCACCGTGATATTGCGAGTGTGGTGACTAACGATCTTGAACCAACGTTTATATATTTCACAGACTTTAATATGTGACAATTTATAGTTATTTAATAATATAGTTAATATTAATATTTATCATTAATTAAAAATGGTATAGTGTTTATACTTTATAAACACCTTTTAATAACTATGCCTACATATAATTCTTACACAGGAATAGATTATTAACCTTAGCATAGTGGTCTGAATCTGAATGAAAATCAGTATAGTCACTCTAAAGTGATAATTTTTTCCCAAAGACTGTAGGACACGAAGGTGTCTTTCAATTTGGTCCAGTATGTGTCTGCAATCACTTACAATATGGCTTGCTTTCTTCAAGGTGTTCAAGGCTGTGTAGTGAGCATCAACTACTCTCTTCTTTGAACCGAAGCGTGCGTTAAGGATACCGATGGCAATAGCATAATTGCTGTTAGTCATGTTGAGCCCTTTTATTGCTTGTTAGGCATCACATCACCTTCTAGCATGGAGGTAGGACAGCTTCACTACATCCTTGAGCTGCTTGGTGTGTATATTTTCTTCAAAGCGGTCCCAAACTCAGTCCACTTCAAGGTGTCACCGCTAAACTCCATTAATTCCTTAGGAGTTTTGTTGATATCGACGGAGAACTTTATACAGGATCTAATTGTTGCGGTATACTGTCAGTAAGGGATTCCAACTCAACCAACACTTGTTCAGCCTCTAATTGATTCTTCAAAAAATTATCCATTGCTTCAGAATATTATGGCTTCTCTGCACAAGTATTGGACTCCTCAAATAGTTCGATGGCAAACTTCAGCATTCTAATAATCCGCATCAATTCAAGCTAGGTTATTCCATCACAATCTCTGCATAAGTTGAGTCTCCTTGCCGGTGCCAAGAAGAGACAAAAGGTGTACATGTCTTCGGTTAAACCGAGTCCTAAATATATCTTCCATGGTTTTGAGCGAAGCAGTCAACGTCTGTCGATGGTTGTACTGGAATTATCAAATAGTACCTTACTACAAGATTCTTTACAGACCTATGTATGTATGAGTACCTATGTACTTAATAAATATTTTTTATTCAGTTTCTAATACATTTAGCTTAGGATATACTCACTAACCTCTCTCCAGTACAATAAAAACCACTGAGATTAGTCTATCCGTGTATATATAACGGTAAGTGTCAATATAGGTAGGTACCTATATGCGTGATTCCGGCCTTTGTGAGTGAAGAATTATACTCGTTTGTGACTCCGACTGAAATAGAATCGTATACCTCTTGTTACATACCGCACATACACATATACGTAATGAATATACATAAAAGTAGCGTTCTTTTATCTTTTGAGAACTTAGATCGAACAAGCCAGCCGGTGCCGGTATAGACAAATAACATTTTGTTGATTTGGTGAAGACATGACAACTTACTTCAATGGTTTCGACGATTTGCAATGATTAGATAATGTCCTTCACTAACCAGTATCCCTCGAAACCACACTTTTACTATAAAATGTGAAAAAATCCACAAATTTCACAAATTTGGCGGCACAAAAATTAATAAGAATAGCGAAAGTGTCGCTGACTGATGTGCCGGTTCTATCCGTTTCGTTTGGCCGGATCCAAACGATCGATTCGAAATCGGTATATTAGTTTTACAATACATATCACTGTAACCTTTTCTTATACTAAACGTAACATGACTCGCATAAATAACTTATAACTTTCCGTATTACTTTATACTTCGATACCTACTATACAGTAAAATCAAAATAATGATTTACGATAAAAGTCAAATCGGTTAAACAAATAAAATCGTTATTTTCACATCCGTAATCTTATCTCAACACTCCCAGTGTTACCTTTTAATTACCGCTTATGTTATGTGTGTCCGTAAAGCGTTCGCTGTTTATATAGTATGGTATCAATAAAAGATCACCACACGTAAAAAGTAAAATAAGGTAAATATAATCGTCGAAAAAATTTCGCGGGTAGCATAAATAATATTATCTTAAATTAAAGTGAAAATAGTAGGTACCATGCAAACACGATCAAAATGCAATAATTTACCAAAAACCAGGAATAAAACGCATAAGTTAAGTCTCATAGTTTATTCATTTTATTGACACGAATATTTTAAGGATAGGGGTTCGGGAAGAAATATGTAGGTATTTTATGGATTCATTGCCGATCTTTACTTGTGTCAAGCCAATCTTGACAAATACTATTGAGTCCGAAACTCTTGTGACTACATTGCGAGAATAAACTGTAGCCGGAACGAATCCGGCAGAGCTTGTTCCACGCCTCAGTCTTCCGCAAACATGCATGTCACCCAGGCTAAGATCGACAATGAATCCCAGCATCTCCACCATGTCTTGGCGTCACCCTACAACCGGGGTAAACAGTAAACTGGATATCGGTGACGCCAAGAGTATAGATTTCTAGTTATATATATATATTGGATGCAACCCAATCTATTACGTATAATAGGTTAGGTTGGAAAGTGAGTCATCCGCATTGACAGTGATTCTGATACAGTGGCAAACGCTCCATGACACCCAAGCATTGCCGTAAGGGCCAACACGCCTGGGATAGGAAACCAGGTACGCATACGCTGATCACCAGCCGTATGGGATAGTCAGGCCCGTCCTCACCTCTCCCACCGGCTTACACGTTAGCGAGACTCCCAGAAGGAAGCCCGCATATTTGGGGGTTTCCCCCCACAGGCCTCCACACACCCCTTACAGCCTGCCCTTCCTCCAAATCACACACGTTCCCAACTAGTTTCTGGTTTCCCTGCGCCTCTACGCTGGGCAAACCTCCAACTACTGATCTCAGGGCTTAACCCTAGATCCTGGTGGAACCGCACCACCCACAGAGCAAAGCCAAGGACGTCTCCTGGCTGCATATTGGAACGTGCGCTTAGATGCCATCGATGGCCACAACGTGCATTATATTACTTCACAATGCCGGTCATCGGCTATTACTACAAATGGTCGCAATCTTACCACTGCCTCAGATCACTCAATGTTACATACAGGTCAGATGCAATAGAGAATAATGAACAATTGGGTTGACTCACCGACTACGGTCTCTGTACCGTATCCTTCGTCATTCGTCAGTGCGCACATCGTATCATGTGCGCCACCAGTCCTCATATCGCATCCTTACACTCGAGAGCACATGCAATCGCCTCGCATCGCGCTGATACCTGTACACACTTAAAAAAGGTTAATATTGCTTATCGCACCACCGCACGCCGAAGGCGCGAAAACGTTCTATATCAAATGTCAAACACATTGTAGAAATTGCCAGTGTAAAATATTAGTAATCTTTCAACTCACCAATAGATGGAGCTAGTCGGAACTCGCGATACGTCGCGACACTTGGTGGTAAGGCGTTTTAAGGTGGTATCACACTATAGATCAAGAATGTTGAATGGCTCTCTTTTTGAGAGCTGCTAGAACATGCCGTTAGGCGCAAACTCCACATATCGGGCGTCGGGTGCCGACATGGTAAGGGCGGCTTCCTATTCCATTCAAATTTCAAACACAACTGCAAGGGAATAAAGCGTAATTCCGATTGAAGTCAAAATGAAGTTAAACGTATTTGGAAAGATATGAAAAAGCCTCCTATATATGCGCTTACTCGTGTATTCACTTGTTTAAGATATTACTGATTTAATGTAAGTAGGTGGTTATTGAAATAAAAGAGTCATTATATATATTTGTAAACCTTCCACAGCACTAGTGAACGTGACTGTACTTAACCCTTCCGCGGTCCGCGCGCTTTATAAATATGGAGTTTTTATTGTGTCTGGCATAATGTACTGTTAAAGAGAAAAAGTCCTCTCAAAGAATTTCTTTACTCCTTTTTTGATATTCCTCTGCGAATGGGTTGTCTAGAAGAGATCGTTCTGAGCGATAAAACCACCCATTGCTGCACCTTGTTTTTAGCATTGTTTTTTACTTTATTTTCTAATATTAAGTCATAAATGTGGTGTCTCAATAAGGTGGTATCTATCTATCTATCTACTCGTAATCATCCTGACAGCACCGTAAGCTCAGTTGGGTTGGTAGTGACACTGCGTTCGAAGCGCGGAGTCCCAAGTTCGATCCCTATCTGGAGCAAATTTTATGTGATGAGGAGACATATTTGTTCTCGGGTCTTGGATGTTATGTGTTAATGCTTGTGTCTATATAGTCCAGTCAAGTTAGGCGATATTTTGCAAGAGAGTGGATATAATTCGCGACAGTGAGTTTTTTTTATTTTATTATGGTTTATGGTGCAAGAATCGTGCCTAACTCAATCCCTACGGAAGTTAACCTCCGGAAGAGGATGAAATCGAAAAAAAATATTAAATTGCATAACTTCATTGAAGAAAGAGTGCCGATCGCTATATTTTTATACTATTATTTAAGTATTATTATCTACGTTCTTACTAAGTATTTTTCAACCAACTTCCAAAAACAGGAGTATTTTATCAAGTCGAGGTGTATATTTTTTTATGTATAATCACTAAAAAACTTGTGGGACCATGTTAAATATTAGGTATAAACTTTAATTCAAAAAAATCAAACAAATTGGAATAGTATATTGTAAATAAGAATATAAGCTTTCTTTATGTATAGTGACTTAGAGTGAAAAAAGTCGTACGAAAAACAGAATACTTTTAATTGCTTTTTTTTTGAGGATTTAGGAAAATTCCGACATAGGCAAGCCTAAAATTAGGTATTTATAAGCATCATAAACGTTCAGATAAATTTGCATCAATGTACAAGTTACGGATCATGTCTTTTCAACCAACTTCTAAAAACAGGAGTATTTTATCAAGAATTATTAAAATCGGATGACTCTGTGAAAAAATATGCGTGATTATACAAAAAATATATATACCTTTACTTGATAAAATACTCCTGTTTTTAGAAGTTGGTTGAAAAGATATGATCCGTAAATTGTACATTGATGAAAATTTATCTGAACGTTTATGATGCTTATAAATACCTTATTTTAAGTTTGCATTGTTTTTAAGTGCCTATAACGGAATATTCCTAAAGCCTCAAATAAAAAAAAAAACAGTTAAAAGTGTTCTGTATTTCGTACGACTTTTTTCACTCTAAGTCACTATATACATAAATAAAGCTTATATTCTTAAATACAATAAACTATTCCAATTTGTTTTAATTTTTCGAATTAACGGCCTATTAAAGTTTATACCTAATATTTAACATGGTCCCGTAGGTACTATAATGGTGCAAACCGAGGAGATACTCCTAGCTGTGTTTTCTAACGATTCCAGAAGAGTCTACTACAGTGTCAACAGTACTGTCAGAATTATTTCCATACTTTATCCTAATTTGACTGGACTAATGGGTTAATATACGTTATCATTATCTTTTCTTTTTACGTTAATCATAGCGCTTGCATCATTGCCAAAATGTTGGGTAAATATACAAGTGTCCCGAAACTCAACGATAACCTAGTACCGGGCGAGAGGCCATGGTATACCAGTTATGAAAAAAAACTTAATGGGTCATCTTTTGAAATAATTTGCCAAGGGTAGTGTTGTATTTTTTTCAAATATGGAGTGTCAAAGTTAACTGACAATAATTTTGTAAACCATAACTCGTCAAACATGATTTACGAGTATTTTACTTAGAACAATGTTTATTACTTTGATTCGTGGTTGCGATTAACCTTCAAGCGGGCGCGCGGTAATTCGTAACGGCAGCGGTCGCAAGTAACCTAAAAGACCTTTAGGATATAACACAGAGATTAAACACTAATTAATCAATAATCATTCATTTCTTCGTAATTTTAATATACTATCATTATCTTAAGACACAATTTTTGAAAAAAAAAATAACTTAAATCCTTAAATAACGTAAACCAAATTTTCAATAACAAAATACATAAAATATTCGTACACCCATTATAAAAATACATTAAGTAAATAAAAATAAACAAAATCAGTTGGCTCCATGAGATCAAACAATTAAAATCACTATATTTATTTCAACAGCCATTTTGAAATGGTCTCTGATTCACAGTTCCGATTGACAGTTTTCTTAGAAGATTTACCGTCGTAGCTCTTCACATCACAGCTTTGATTCACTCTCTTCATCTTCTCTTTGTATTTCGTCAAGTATATACTTTCAGTTAACTATCGACGAGAGAATTTATACAAAAAAAACACTATTACACGCTGTTTCAATACTATATAGTTCACATTCTGAAGAAAACATATGGCGCGTTGAGCGTCGCGCGTAACCTTTTCGACGATAAGGCGCGCGGCGTGCTTTCGACGTATGCGCCGCGACTAAAACAAATGCGATCGGTACGATTTCAGGGTCCGCGGAGAGGGAGGTAAACTGTTTATTTCGTACACACTGAAACAATGACAGGCTACTAGGGATGGGAAACGCATACGACAAAAGATCATAAATTTATAACCGAAAGTGTATTGAGTGCGGTCGATTCGACGTCGCGCGACTGCTTGAAGGTTAATAGCACTGTTATTAGAGATAACATTATTAATAAAACAAGTAAATTTGAAAAATTTTATACCGACTTCCATTCTATCTTCTATCTTCCAAATGGGACCACACGGGAAGCACCATCTTTCAAACAAACAAAAATTTGAGAATCGGTCCATCCAATCGAAAGTTTAGAGGTAACATAAAAGAAAAAAATTAGAAATACAGTTGAATTAAGTACCTCCTCCTTTTTGGAAGTCGGTAGATTATTGTAAAATTATAAATACTTACTAATACTTTTTCGAAGAATGTCTATTATCGCTTGGCTAAGTGACATGGTTTTTTTTCTTATTTTTTTCATACTGGTATACCTTGGCCTCTCGCCCTGTATGTGTTGCCAGGTTATCGTTGCGCTTCGGGACACCAAGATTAGCTCGTTTATATAAGAAAATACAATGGAAATATCCCATTTCTACTGTTATTTTATTATAATGTGACCGTTTTAAACGGGATCAGATGTAATCTTCTGATTTTCACCCGACTGCAGAGAAACCCAAAAGGAGAGTTATGTGTTTGATCTGTCTGTTATGTATGTATGTCTGTTCCTATGTTAGTTCGTAACTACTTAACAGCTCAACCGATTTTGATAAATGATAAGCCATTAGATTCATCTTGATGACGCGAGTGTCTAAGTACAAAATTACCCGACTGCGATGAAGCCTAAAAGGAGGGCGGGTTTTATGCGCTTTAATCTGTGGGATAAATATAAATTTATTTATATTCTATTTTTAAATATCAGTAGTTTTGTAGTTACGTACGTAATTATGTTTTAATTATTGTATGTAGATTCTAATAGTAGTTTATGCAACTGTCATATAATAGAGGGTATTAAAACACGAGTGTAGTTTTTTGAAAAATTACATTACACGAGTGTTTTAATACCTAATTATATTCAGTTGCATACACTACTTTATTTAATCTCATGACAATTTTACTACTAAACTTTTATCCAACAAAATATTACTCAAATTCGTATGTACGAAACAGCGCCAAAATGTAAAAAGTCTTCTTCTTCTTCTTGTTTGTATGGCTTGAGTGGTGTAGCCACAATTTCGCCAATATCAGTGGAAAAAGTCTGTTATTGGTCTATTGGCTCGGAACCAGCGCGTTGCGCGCGCAGCGCTCTCACCACAGATAATGTGTACTTAAATTGACTTGAAACCTCCTTGGTCGGGACACATTGTACTTTAATAATTAAAAAAATGTTTTAAAGCATTGTTTTGTTAGGAGAATAATGCTTTAATTTAATTTAATTTTCTTAAAGAAGTATGTAAATAAAATATGCCAATAAAAGTCTGTATTTCATTTCATAATTAGAATATTACCGAATGAGATTATATAAAGTATTTTATAATTTTAGGGGCTCGTTCTTAGTATTTAAAAAGGAGAAAGCTTCAATGAAAGATCGAGTATGGATAAAAAATAAGTTCAATTTCGATGACGTCCTGAGCGGAATGCTAACATTGTTCACTGTTTCCACCTTTGAAGGATGGCCAGGGTAAGATGAGTTTCATACCACTAATATTTTATTGAATAGGGGTGTCATTTGATACGAAAACTACCTTTAATTTCTTTGCAAAATTGTAAATAAAAAAACTAAAATACAGTCTGAAAAAAAAACAATAACCCACAGACGAAGGGCGTATTAGCAATCAAAATAAAAATTGATTGATCTCCCTTTCCTAAGTTTATTCAAGGCATTATTAAATTGTGACGCCATAACTTGTAAAGTCTATTTCTAAATCTTAAACACTCATATATTTGTTGTGTTTTAAAGTAGATATATAATATGCTTTATTTTCAGATTGTTATCGACGTCTATGGACTCGAACGACGAGAACCATGGACCTATCGAGAACTCTAGACCAATGGTCGCTTTCTTCTACATCAGTTACATCATCGTCATCGCATTCTTCATGGTGAGATCTAAAATTATTATGTGTATTTCATTCAATAATTCTATTGATAATCGTCTCGTTTATTAAAATAATTCACATTTGAGTTCACGTCTTCAAAAAATAATAGTGGACTGGTAAACATAAAATGTGGCTGTTTGAAAAAGAAAAATATTTATCTGTTTTAAGTGGGATGGGTACCCTCATAATAACTATATAAAAACAATTAAAAGAAGTCGTAAATAATCACAAATAATTAAAATAATAAAATTGTTATACATACTTATATTATTATAATTATGTCACGTTATTTAAATAGTGCTATTAAGTTATTATAATTATGTCATGTTGCTTAAGTAATATTTAAACTATAAACATGTATACTTAAACTATATATACAGACTGACTGGTTGAACACTTTACATAAACAAGGACATGATAATTCATGGTCACATGAAACGTTTAAAAAAATAAAATTAAAAAAATACCGTTAAACTACAGAGGAAACCTTCATTCTATGAATGTGCTATAACTCGAAAATTATGGACACCGTCCGAACGGGGTTAATGACCCAAAGCGCCGCGCCGCGTTCAAAGGAATCAAGCTGCGTCCGAACGGGGTTAATGACCCAAAGGGCCGCGCCGGCCGCGCCGCGTTCACAGGAATCAAAGGATGCCGCGATCGTCGGCCGCTTGCCCGGCCGCGCCGCGCCGGTGTAAACAAACAAGTACTTACCTTGCCGCGCTAAGGCAAATTTTATTACTACACGCGCGCCGCGAGTGACCATGTTTATTGTTTTGAGTAGACAATTAAAGTTAAATTAGGTAAATATTAGGCACCTATTTTTTTTTCTTAATTAGAACGAGAATCGAGTACTGAGCACTATATATCAATATGTAAAGTGTTCAACCAGTCAGCCTGTATACTTAAACTATATTAAAATTACATATTATAGCATATTATGCTTTTTGAATCAACCCTTCAAAGTTCTACTCACCACAAATAAACATAATTCTAACCAGCTACTTTTCTTGTTTCAACACCGCCATTGTTAAATACATTGTCTATTATATAAGAATAAATATATTTAATGTCAAATTTAAAGAAAGTTATGTCGGGCTCTCAATATTTAGCACTATCAAATCAATTTACGTGGCAATCAATCCTAACCAGATAATGTTTAGTTTCGTTAAGTGGCTAACACTTAATGAAACTAAACATTGTTTGATGTTAAATGAATATTTTTATTAGTAAATACAGAGTGTAAGTAACATTCAAGAATATCCCCTTCGACGTCAAGAAACGAATCGTAAGAAGCTAGGAAACCAGGTTCTTATGCCTGAGTCTGCCTTGGTTACCACTTCAGCGCCAGACATTGCGGAGCCACGTAAAGCACCAGCGCTCTGGGTGGTACTAAAGCCGTCACATGCAGACCTTGAGCATTACTACCATTCGCATAACTTGCCATACAACTTCAAGTATAGCAGAAGAACATGCTTGTTTTAAGTTGTTCAAAATATAAAATATAACTATTAAGCTTACCCTATTATTAAGTATTGATGCCTTTCCTAGTCTATATTCAAAACGATGTCCCATCTGACTGAGTATCGACATACGAAGCGCCCCACTTGGTCCTACACAGAATGGATTAGCATTATACCATTAACTCTTTTACCATTGTCATGCACGAGACCATACCAGGCTATAGAATAGGTGAGACATTGTCGCCGATAAAAGACCTTTCGATGATATGGTTGAAAAAGAAAGTCCGTGGTGACCGAGCATATAAACTGCAACGCCATACTATAATGATATCGACAACGTTGCATTTACAACCTTATCACAAACTGATAGCAAGGTGACAGACCTAAAAGATTATCTAAGTACGTCGATAGAGGAAATTGTCTTCAAAAACCTAATAACCGATACAGAAACGGCAGCGATTTCGGATCGGCCATGATACGTTTATAAAATTATAACATTCTAGTTTACAACAAAAGCCAAATTTGTACAAGTCATTATTCAGGCATTCTTGGTCTCATTTAGATGTAATATGAATAACGTCCGCATCTGTCAACGTTCAGTGACGTCGAAATATTTTGTTGTTAAACAGGGTGCCGTGGTAAAATTATACGAATGTTTGATCTGTTGCAGGTGAACATCTTCGTAGGTTTCGTCATAGTAACATTCCAGAAGGAGGGTGAACAAGAGTTCAAAGACTGCGAGCTTGACAAGAATCAGAGGAACTGCATCGAGTTTGCACTAAAAGCCAAGCCTGTGAGAAGGTAACAATTAAATAAGTATATACTTATAAGTATACATTAAGAATTGATTTTTAAAATTTTTGCAATTATCAAACAACTTGAAACAGAATATCTAGAAAATATTTTATGTTATGTTGTGCTCGACGTTTCGGACACTGTTCACTGACTCCATGTGCTATTCGCCGTTTAAATGTTGAACTTTAACATGGTGGATGAAGCGGTCGAACTATTGAATACTGTTTAAATAAAATTATATTGAGAGAAATATTTGGTTACTGCTTATGACGGAGATGCAGTGTGCACCGCCCTCCCTTCCCGCATATAAAGAATGCAAGAACTAAACAGTAATAAACCCAAACAAGCAACTCACTCAACCAACAACTCTTCGTTTGATAGAGGGAGGGAAGTACAAACTGAATAAATATTTCCAGCGGAATTGTCATTAAATATTTATTACAAAATGACGCCTGAATCGCTCAACTCAAGTTTAGAATGTAACGCATTTCTCCGTTTTTCTCCTAATCTAAATAACATTGATATGAACTTACTTCATTGGTATCTCATTATAGTACAGGTGTATCAACTTATTAATAAATTCCTTTAATTTCAGATACATTCCAAAGCACCGCATTCAATACAAGACTTGGTGGTTCGTGACCTCGGAGCGATTCGAATTCATCATATTCTTCTTCATCGTGCTCAACACTATTGCTCTGATGCTGAAGTTCCACAAGGCTTCTGATAGATATAAAGAGGTTTGACAGTATTTTAACTCACAATTCACATACGAAGAGAACTGAATTTTACATTTAACTTTATTCTATATAAACATAATTTTGTATTAGAATTATAAGTTTCTAGTATAATTGCAATGCAATAAAACCACATAATACTTTTTGTGCAGTACTTTTACATATCTGCTTCTTTAACTCACTTTGCTCCCCAACTCGTTTAAAAAAAAAACTCAGTTTTTCATTGAACTTACTTTTTTCTAATTGTGCATGCATATACTCAATCATGAATTAGTGTTTCTAGTTTAATTCACTTGTGCAATGAACGCCAACCGCAAAATCCGGTATGTAAATACCGGATTTTTTTTCACCTTAACTTAGTTTCTCGCGAGTGCCGCTTCTTAAAGAACACTTATGGACAAAACTTTCGATAGTTATTTAACTCAAATGCATATATAAGTGTACATAAGATTCAATTTCAGTTTGTATTATCACTCTTTAATAATGAATTAAATTTTCTCAGAACTCACTGTTCGTAACAGGGGTACCATTAGCCTAATTGTGTGACTTCCTAAGCAAGGAATCACAGGATCGATCTCTGTTCATATACGTCGGTATTAATACAATTTTATTCACTGTTTTTTATTTAATTCCAGGGCCTAGATTATGTCAACATGATGCTAACGACTGTGTTCATGCTAGAATTTGTGTTCAAATTGGCAGCGTTTAGATTTAAGGTAAGAGAAAATGGTATTAAGTTAATTAGTTAAAGTTTAACAAATTTAATAAATATCTACATGTTCGAAATCAGTATGAAATTATTTTTATTTACTTTATTCTGCAAATTTAATATGTCATGTTTTTAAAAAGAAATAGGAATATAATGCTTTTTATCATCATCATCCATCACCACGAGGGTGAAACCATGGGGCACAGCTTGTTTACTATGCAACTTCAGGATAAAATTAATTAAATTTTATAATAAATATGAACTAATCAGAAAGTCAGATCAAAGGTTAGATTGTTCGAACCATAATTATACTAAGCGTTTTAAATACATCATGTCATAGAGTGCGTGGAACGCTCACTAGTGCGTAGCGTAGGTACCTATTGGCAAATGTTGAACTTATAAACAATCTGACTTCTTCACGAGACTGAATCCTTTTACCTTTATTTTTCTTATTTTACCTTTTCGTATATATCTATATACACGTAATTTGTATAATTACCAAAAAAAACAGCACTATATGCTGCTGGTATTTAATACATACATGGGAAGAATATTTAAAACTACTTTAAAAAAAAAAATTCCCACATAATCATCAATATTTGGTCAAACGTCTAGATTGATTCACACCTACAAATTTTATTCTAGGCATTTCCACTATTCATTAAGATATACTACATGCGCGCGGTTTATGCATGAAACTTAACACCCCTACATAGAAATGTATCATTCATAATCATAACATTCGGCAAACTCACGTCCTAGCTCGTTAGTACATAGACCTGGCCACCGGACCAACCCCGCACCCTCCGCCCTGCCACCGCGCGGCCTTTGTTTCTTCCGAAAACGAACGAACGAAAGCCGAAAGGCGACAATCTCTTTCACACCGAACGCTCGGGTGAGGGGTGTAAGAAAGAGTAAGAGAGATATTTTTTCACTGACGCGAATCATGTGTTTTCATTAATAAGTTGTACATAGGCATGTAGTATTTTTGTTAAGATGGTGTCCATACTTTTAGATGGAATTTTCGAAAACTTTAACAATTAATAATTATTTCACTGTGAAGTAATAAAAAATGTTGACTATATATCTACAATGTATTAACACTTTTGTACCGCCCATTTTTTTTTTCGTAATTATACAAATAACGTGTATAATACGAGTATATGTAGTTGGTTAACTTATTGGTTTCATCGGTAATGTCAAATATTTCGTATCTTTCCAGAATTACTTCGGTGATGCATGGAACACGACAGATTTCATTCTGGTAGTTGGAAGTATTATAGACATAGTGTTCACACAAGTTAACGGACACGCTAAGGTTGTAAGTATATAGGTAATTAATATTATATATACACTCTTGCACAAGTGATTTTGGTTGTATATATCCCCAGTACAATCCCAGTGTCAGATAGTCTCTAAATAGGTAGCGATAGCTTTACAACCGACATCGGTCGGTACGGCACCTGCGTACATAAAATCTAACTTTTTTAAACATTATATGATGTTAAGGTTTCATTATAATTATTATAAATATCATAATCACTAATAACTTTAACTTGTTATTATATTTCATCGCCCTTGACTGTATATAGAAAATGTGTTCTCACTTGCAGGTTAGAAATCGCAAAATCCGTCAATAGTCCAATCATTGAGGAGTTTGACCCTAGCAATAATTCCTCTGTCACTGAAACTTTGCAGTATGATAAAGTAATGTTTATAGATTACGATTAACATAATTATTACCAATAAAAATAAAACTTTTTCATCTGTTTTGAACACAAAACAATACATAGTGGCGTGATATGATTAATGTATTTTTTTTTTGATAATTGTGAAAAGCATATAGTTATATATACAATATACATTTAAAGACATAAAAAGATAAAATTTACAGAAGAATTTTCCTGAACAAGTTATGTTGCAAAATATTTAAGTTTCTGCCTCTTCGACATGAAAATATTCCTGGATTCCTTTGCATACCTATACATATTCATATAAAATAACATATACCAAAGGAATTTCGGACGGAGGAATTTTCCATCAGGAGCTAGAAGTAATTTTCATGTTTAGGTGTACATACACCTGCCTTCAAGGTATTTTTTTAATCGTAAACAATGGAGTATCACAAGGAAGTGTACTGGGGCCGTTACTTTTTATATCCTACATATCAATCAATCAATCAATCAATCAAATCATTTATTCGCCAGAATACAGTCATATAGGTCTTAAATAATAAGTATAAATGTGGCAAATTGTACTCAATCTGCAAGCAGACGTGCGAATTCTTGAACTTATAAAATATTAAAGTAAATGTCAAGTTAGAAAAAAAATGGTATTATAATTAAAATAGATAAATGTCAAAATAAAGAAATAAATAGCATTAAAATCAAATTATTAACAAATCATTACAATTTTGAGTTTCTAAACTCCTTAACACTATAAAAACTCTTGTCCAGCAAATAATTAGTAAATTTTCGTCTAAAGTTATATACCACAAATGATTTACCCCAAGCTATAGACCACCCGATGGTTCTTTTTGCAGACGATAGTACAGCTATTTTTATCGGTGAAAAGGATAAACCCCCAGAACCAGAAATTAATTTAGGTTTGAATAATATGATAAAATGGCTTAAATGTAATAATTTATTAGATTCAGATTCAGATATTATATTGCTTCAATATACAATGTGGTAAAAAATGTACATAAAGTCTTATATGGACGTCGGGCACCGCAAAGTTAGAAGAGAGGAAGACGCAATTATGGTTATATAAATATAAATTAATTTGTAACATATTGGTAGAAATAATTTAAATGTCAATTGTACGGGTTACGTACATTTTATTGTAAACTGCTAACTTAGCGCGACTGCGTTCGCGCCTTTCATTGTGTTTTCCAGTAAAATAAATCAGTCTGCAAGCAGCGATCGGTCCAACACGTTGTTTCATTTATCATAATATCATAATTTTATGCACGGACTAACAAGCCCGTACATCAATAGTTAATTATATCGTAATTATATTATTTATCTTTCAAAAATTCGTCTATTGAGTAATATGATTTGTTTTGTAGAAATAGTTTTAGTTTAGCCATAAATATTTTGTCATTTTGTTCACAATCAAGTTGGTTTTGTATTTTGTTGTATATAATTACTGACATCGGTAACGTACTAGACGAGTGCGTCTGCAGCCGGGATTTGGGTAACTAACAATAACCGGTTCCAATGTCGAAGTGTAATGTGAGTATGTGAGTAGGTATAAATGAGGGTTATTGCGTACAAACTTACAAATTTCGAAAATATATACCGAAGCCATGGTTAAAATTTTGAATTTTTTATAAAATATGGTTTGCAACTATCGAGCTGTTCTATGTTTGCTAAAATCCGGATGATTTTTTTCTGCATTATAAATATATCGCTCGCAGCGTTGCTGTTACCCCATAGCACGATACCATAACTTATTCTTGAATGGGCATTCGCATAATATGTTGCAATTGCAGTATTCAAATCAGTTGTCTTTTTGATTTCGCGAAGGGCGTACGTGAGAGATGAAAGTTTAGATTCAAGTTTCATAATATGTGATTGCCAGTTTATGTGAATATCAATTTTTATTCCTAACAGAGTGAATTCTTTGACTGTTTCTAATTTTGTGCCGTGAAATGAAATTCAAATCAAGTGATGGTTTTTGGTACGGGTGAAAAGTCATGATTTTTGTTTTGGCGAGATTGAGTTCAAGGTTATGTGTATGCATCCAGTCGGTAGTTTGTTGGAGCATTGTGGTGAGTTTGGTATGTACATTCATGCTATACTTTGTCGAAGTTAGGAGGGAGACATCGTCAGCGAAACAAACACAATGCTCTTTAATACATTTAGGCAGGTCGTTTATGTATATCAAAAAAATCATCATCCAAGAACGCTTCCTTGGGGAATAGAAGAGATAACCATATAATACCTTATAAAACCTTATATTAATAAACTTTGACCAAACCAAAATTATGACATTTAACAAATATAAAATATTGACATCTAATATTGCTTTTAAAGATAACGAAATTCAAGACATTCCATTTACAAAATTCTTAGGTATATATATTGACTTCGAACTGAATTGGGACAAACAAGCTAATGCAGTACGGTCTAAACTAAGCAGTGTCTCATATGCCTTGTACATGTTATCCAAGGTCGTAAGTCAACCAGCTGTACTTACTGCATACCATGCTCATGTGACATCTATTCTACGCTACGGCATTATTTTCTGGGGTAATTGTTCGAAAAGACAATATATTTTTACCGCCCAAAAGAAATGCTTGAGATCTGTGTACCATTTAAAATCAACGGATTCCTGCAAACCATATTTTATAAAATTGAAAAATATGTCTTTTCCTTGTTATTGTTTCATATATGTATACATATATGAAACAGCGCTGTTCCTACGAAATAATATGCATATGTTTAATTCGCACAAAAGCCAACGAAACGAGTATAGAATCTGCATGCCTAGTCATAGACAGGCACTATTTAAAAAAAAAGTGTATTTGGGACGGGTCCGAAAATATATAATCATTTGCCTAAATCGATACTGAAATCGGAGAACATAATCACATTTAAAAGGAAATTGTTTAATTTGTTGACATCTAAGTGCTTATATACTATCGAAGAGTTTTTCAATGATAAAATATCGTTTACCTAATTAAATATAAATGACATTACAATATTATCTCTTTTATCTCATTACATTTTTTATTTTCTTTATTTCCAATTGTTGAAATGTAATGCAATGTGTAAATGTGACTTTTGTAATCAACGTTTTTACGTATAGAACAGCTTCGCTGGTAATTAGTTTAAGTTGGAATACTACTAATGTTCATAGTGTAATATTGTATATCCGATGAGGGCAAAGCTGTTGATACTAAGGAACTATTGATATACCACCTTTATCTGTACAGTTTATGCAATAAATGATTTCTGATTTCTGAACATTACTTTATCATACTGCAAAGTTTCAGCGACAGAGGAATTATTGTCATAACATACAAATAATTTCCCAGTGCATCGGACTACAAACAAAACTTTGTAGTTCGTTTTTGAGATTAGGCCTAGTTCGGGCCCACTCTCTCTTAGACAGGCCAGGTTTTTGCTTGCAATTTTGTTCATTGACCTTTCAAATTTAATATATCTGAGGTGAAAGAATATAAAAAACCTCGACCTTTACTTGATTACTAAGGTTATAAACCTTAATTAAAGAGATGATGTTATCATTAACGAGCCCCAAACTCTTTTTCTGAACTTAACAGTTCTGTTGTATGTCACATTTATGTTTCCTTCACGTAGATTATTTACTCGGTGGTACTTTTTGGAATTATTGCGTGTAGTATAAAAAATACATCTTTTATGTGTGACGCAGACAGTTCGAACCAAATTTGGTACGGTCACAACTCACAATGCAATCATTAATTCAATTGCACTTTAATATAAATAAACTGAAATTGTAGTTTTATTTTTCAGGAAGGAGTTATTGAACAACAGATTAAAGTTGTAAGTATATACTTTTATATTAATAAACATATATTATAACGCTTGAATTAAGAAATACAAAAAAAATATAATTAGGTTAAAAATCATAGCTTAGAATCTATAAAATCGCCAACCCAATGAAATTAGATTTACAATTTTAAATTTGTCTAAGTCTACAAATCACTCTCGCACACCTCTTCTCACATAAAAACCTTTGTTTCTGTTCCAGGGTGTTTCACTAAAATACATCACATTTTTCCGCCTGTTCCGAGCCATGCGCTTAATCAAACTGCTGTCCCGAGGGGAGCGGATACGCACTCTTCTCTGGACCTTCATCAAGTCCTTCCAAGCTCTGCCATACGTAGCCCTTCTCATCGTATTGCTGTTCTTCATCTATGCTGTGGTGGGGATGCAGGTATGTTGTTAATCTAATGTCATTTTATTGCAGGAGATCATAAACTTTTTTTTATTTAATAAAATACCAACAACTGTTCTCATAAAATAGGCACACAGTAATAATAAATTAAATGGTAGGTATCGACATAAATACACACTTAGAAAACCTGTATCGTGTTATCGAGTCTCCTTCGCTTAAAAGATATGGTAGGTAAAAATAAAAGTAAAAAAGCCTTTATTCAACTACACAAATATTATATTCTATTTAATTTACTTGTTGATATTATTTTTGAATTTGATAATATGATTACATATTATTTATTACTACAATTACTTTATTTAATAATTTAATACACTTTTTAGTTTAAATATGTCGAGTTTATTTTTTATGTATTTATGGTATCAAAATGTGTAGATGTCGCGTCATCAGCGTATGCCTCCCTCAGTTTCGACCATACATTTCTGTCTCTTGCTAACCTCACTCTTTCCCATGTCTCTGTGAGAAAATATCTTGCTATCGTCGGTTTAGCCTTCCTCTTTTTCGTTTCTCTTCTCTTGGTATCCATTCTATTAAGTTTCTTTGTCCATCTATCGTTATCCATTCTACATATATGTCCCACCTAATTCCAAATGATATTGCACAACATCGTTTATTTTAGAGTTCACATGTTAACATAGTAAGTATGATTATAGGGACGGAAAGCAGTAGTGTGCTTATGTAGATGTGTGTGAGTTGATCATCGAAAAAGGGAGGGTGTTTTCCTTTTGACTAAGTATATTTTGATGTGTGTTTCTAAATAAACTGATTATTATGTAACTTTTTTATTAATGGCCCTATTTAAATTGGATCAACATCGGAGCAACAGTTTTTTTTTAAATATTAGTTTGTCAATATCGGTATGTATTTAAAATGTTGATTAGGGATTTTCATCAATAGAATGGAAATTGGTTTAAAATTTTTAAAATTGTGTATTTTATTTTGACTACTGTTTCTTAATCACGTTTATGCTCCTAACTTTATTTCAAGATGCGATGAGTGCGATGATGATAACGGGTACAATAATAAAAAAAATGATTTAATAGTTTGATACATTTGCTGAATATATATCTGGATTGTTTGTTTTGCATAAAATAATTTTCCTTTATAAGTCTTGTGATCTCTATCTATGAAATATAATATAAATTATGCACCGTCGCATCTTCCAGAAAATTACGCTCAGGCTGGTATGGCAGCGACAAATGCCGAAAACTTTAAACGGCGCAAATATACCAATCTTGATAGATGTTACATATTTATGCCTTTTGGAGTAGAGACTTTGGGTCCGTGGGTTCCAGGTGCATACGAAATTTTCAGGGACTTGGCTCAACGTTTGGTTGAAGCGTCAGGCGACCAGAATGCTGGTTCATATTTTGCACAAAAAATTAGCTTAGCTGTTCAACGTGGACATGCTGCCAGCTGGGCACTTTTCCTTCAACAAATGGTTTAATATATTTTTATGTGTCTTTTAATCTTTGTAAGTACGTACCTTTTATAACATTTGTTAAAATTATTTATTCAATAAAAAAATTAAACATATAAAATATAAATCTATAATATAATAAAAATAAAATCAAAATATAATATAATAATATAAATCTATAAATCTCTTACAAAATCAAGAATACATAAGAAAAATATGTTTTTATCCAATCTTGTGAGGAGTTGTTCAAGTCTCCCTTATGTTAAGTATTACGGTTGGCCATGCAGGTGCAGACACATCCAGGTATTTAGAACTAATTTTTGCGTGGCACTACCCTGCGCCTGTCAAGCCGAGACTTTGGTTTATAATTGGTATATATTCAATGGCTCAGTCACACATCAAGCTATATAGCTATGCAAAGGGCTATGCTCGGGGTTTCTCTACGTGATCGAATCAGAAATGAGGAGATCCGTAGAAGAACGAAAGTCACCGACATAGCCCAGAAGATTAGCCAGTTGAAGTGGCATTGGGCAGGGCACATAGCACGCAGAACAGATGGCCGACGGGGCCGGAAGGTTCTGGAATGGAGACCACGGACCGGCAAGCCCAGCGTAGGTCGTCCACCGACACGGTGGACAGACGAAGTAATAAAAGTTGGATGCAGGCCGCTTCTATCCGGTTCTTTTGGAAAATTATGGGGAGGCATATGTTCAGCAGTGGAGGTCCTACGGCTGAGGTGATGATGATGATATTCAATTAGATAATATAGGGTTAAAATAACATAGTATTTTGTAACACCATCTACTACGTCATAAAATAGTGTCCATACAAAGGTAGTCTGAAATCGCTGTAAGTGATAAGATCCCCCGTTAAACTTCTCTAATTTAAGAGTATATTTAATAAGTTATATATTTGTATATTTGGTTAAAGTGCAAAAAAGATTTATTGTATTATATTTTAGTGCCTTAATATGAATTTATTTCCATACTTATATTTTGCAGTTATTTGGGAAAGTCTTCCCCGACGATGAAATAATAACCAGCAATAACAACTTTCAAACGTTCGGAGGTGCATTAATGGTTCTCTTCAGATCTGCTACAGGTAAACCTTTTAAATACTTTACATATAAAGTATTTTAAATCACTTACCTTTTAAATAAACAAACTTATTCGACATATCGAAAGATGGTATGACAGATAGAGCGCCAAGTCTCATCTCGCATACTTAACTTTCATTGTTCACGGGTGGTTTAACATAATCGACTGATTATATTAAAAAAAATCGATACGGTTTATATGGAAATCAACGTATGTGGCCATAATCAATGCTTGGACTAACTTTTAAATTTTATATTAATATAATTATTAATTGGATAAGCTGCTATAGAATTAGTCAGTTACCATTGAAAAACCAAATTATATCAATGATGTTAATAAAACTCGCAATCATTCTCAATTTTTTATAATAAAACGTGTTTAACGTGAGACTTCGTGTTGTTGATGTTACGATCGACATTGGTTTTGGTTTCACCAAGTCTTTGTGCGCTGAAGATTTTATAGCTTCGTACCGCAAGCCTTCTTCAGGAAGAAGACTTCCGGTACGAAGCCAAAAAATGAATTATAAGTCTCACGTTAATCCCGTATTATTAGGTACAATGATTGAGCAAAACGAATTTATATCTGCTAATAATAAAATGTGTGTAAACAGGTGAAGCATGGCAAGAAATAATGATGGCGTTGTCTAAAAATGACGCAGAAAGGCCTGGTGAACCATTAGTTTGCATCAAGTCACTGGACAAGGACGGCACGCCTATAGCGGACGTCGTCGAATGCGGGAACTGGCTGTCATTCCCTTACTTTATATCCTTCTCTCTGCTTTGCACTTTCTTGGTAAGTTTTAGTAGTTTGTCAAACTTGGTCGGTACACTAACACAATTATTTTTCAGGAACATTTCTAGGCAACCTTTTTATGTAACTCGGTGATAGACGAGCAAATTGCTCTCCTTTCGTTAAGCGTCAGGCTTGCCCACAGCAGTTCACACTCACGCTATATTTAACCACATACGTTTTAGTTCCTGGAAAAGTAAGAGAAAGGAAAAAAGTGGGAAAAGTGCGAAATCTATTGTATTATTGGCCAAATATGGCGAATGGCAAGTCAACGGTGTTACGTGCAATGAAACAAGGAATCCGGTTGACAACTCACTTTATTAAATATACCCACAAGTATCAGATAATATAAAAACAGTTGCTACCCACAACAAACGGTTTAAGCATAATAAAGGAAAAAATAAGATTTGGAAATTTTTGAGGTGTACGAATGAATTTCGACAATTTAATACTTTACTAATACTTCAACAAGTTAATACTTCGACTAGTTATACTTCGAAAAGTTAATACTTCGACAAGTTAATACTTCGACAAGGTAATACTTCGACAAGTTAATACTTCGACAAGTTAATACTTCGACAAGTTAATACTTCGACAAGTTAATACTTCGAGAAGTTTATACTTCGACAAGTTAATGCTTCGACAAGTCGCTTACTTTGAAAAACATATTTCGGCAAGTCATTACTTCGACAGCACAAGAATTTTATCCTAAAAGTTCTGCGTTATATCCTTATCGAGGTTTATGTTAGCCTAATTCTGGCATTCTTGTGTGGTCACCATTCAACCTAACGTCACCTATCGTGACTTTGCTCTGATTAGATACTCTGCTACGTTCTGTGGCAGTCATTCTTGTTAATATATGTTCTGTCGAAGCAATGGCTTGTCGAACTTGTCGAAATTCAGAAGTACACTCGTTTTATACTACAACAGTTCAAACCCCTGTCTGTATTGTAATTTTACTAGAAACATTGCCCTTTTAGCGAAACACAAATATATTTTGCACACTTCTGATTTACGGTTGAATGACTTGCATAGGTGTGGGTGCTTCCATAGGCGGACACTGAAAAAGTCTTACCACTACAAAAAACCTTAAAATACCAAGTAGATACGCGATAATTGTAATTTTTATTGTTTTTTTGACGGTTTAACTTACGCGGTAGGTATAGTTGAGTATCTCGACCGGTTTCGGCGCTACTACGCACTAGTATCGCTTCGGCGATACTAGCGCGAACGCAGCCGCATGTACTCCACGGAGAAGTGACCCGGACGGTCACGAAACCGGTCGAGATACTCGACTATACCTACCGCGTAAGTTAAACCGTCAAAATAACATTAACCATGTGTAATACTTACGAAAGTTTCAATCAAGTTATACTTAATATTAAGTCGACCGGTCGAGATACTCGACTATACCTACCGCGTAAGTTAAACCGTCAAAATAACTTTAAAATGTGTAATAGGTACTTACGAAAGTTTCAATCAAGTTATACTTAATATTAAGTCGACCGGTCAAGATACTCGACTATACCTACCGCGTAAGTTAAACCGTCAAAATAAAATTAAAATGTGTAATACTTACGAAAGTTTCAATCAAGTCATACTTAATATTTAGTCGACCGGTCGAGATACTCCACTATACCTACCGCGTAAGTTGAACCGTCAAATAACATTAAAATGTGTAATACTTACGAAAGTTTCAACCAAGTTATAATTATAATTGTTATGTTTTCAGATCATTAACTTGTTTGTAGCCGTTATTATGGACAACTTTGATTATCTCACCAGAGATTGGTCGATTTTAGGACCCCATCATCTAGACGAATTTATCAGGTAAAGTTGTATGTACAGTTAAGCTTATCATAACGTAGCTTTTGTAAATTATCCATATATTGAAAAATGGAAACGTGAAAGAATTATATATATATAATATTTGTGCTGCCTGTAATTTTAAGCGATTTGTTTTTTGTTTCTAAAACCATACATCCTAATAATATTATAAACGCGAAAGTTTGTATTTAAGGATGTTTGTTACTCTTTCACGCAAAAACTACTTAACCCTTTGCATCCCAGACACGTAAATATATGTCCGCTTTTTTCATAAATATTTTGTTTATAATTATTACGGTATTGGAAGGATTAATGGGTTTTAATGAAATTTGGTATATAGATAGATGAGGCGCTGCAATAACATATACGTTACTTTTTCATCATCTATCATCACGATGACGAGGGCACGACCACGGGCCGCAGCTAGTACCTATATATGTACTACATATTATGAATAAAAAATAACAAAATGTACCAAAGAAATTAATAACAACAAAAATTAATTTATTGGTACAGCCGTAACTTTGCAGAAATCTATATTAAAACAAGTTTAAAAGAAATATTTAGTGACACTTCCGCTGGAAAAATGCATATGGCTACAGTGTGCACCACCCTCCCGCATAAACTCGACTCAACATCTCCTGAGGTTGCCTCGTGTAGAATCGTTTTTCAACCGACTTCCAAAAAGGAGGAGGAAAATGTTTGTTACCTTATAACTTTCGACTTTGTTTGAAGGCTGCGTGCTTCTCGTGTGGTACCATTTCAATTTCATCAAATTCGGTCCAGTAGTTTTTGAGTAACACTCCAATAACTGTATAGAATGGAAGTCGGTATTACATTTTTCTAATTGTACTTGTGGTTGTTTTGGTTGTTTATGTGTTGCTTATTCTATATACTTAATGTTTGCATTTACGTGGGAGGGAGGGTGGTACACTGCATCACTGCCATAAGCATTTCATCAGCGGAAGTATCACTAAATATTTATTTTAATATCGTTTTACGACAAAACTAGTTTACGATATTTTGCAGACTGTGGAGTGAGTACGATCCCGACGCTAAAGGCCGAATCAAACATCTAGACGTTGTCACATTGTTAAGGAAAATCAGTCCACCTTTAGGTACGTATGATTAATTACTACTTTTTATGTTATTAGAAGACTGAACATGTTAAGCGGTAGCCTCTGTATCTTTTAATTAGTTTATTTTATTTTTTATTATTTCATATTATACTAGCAAACCCTGCGAACTCCGTTTCGCCACCAGATGGCTTCGTTTTATGTAACATTTCGTTTGGCGCCATCTACTTAAAATTTTGGTTTGTAGTACATGCTTTGTATCAGAGATGGCGCTGTATGAGAAAAAAGATTTTCCCGCTTTTATTTTTAACTTTTTCCTAAATGTTCTTTACTATAAACCTCACGGAGCCCGAGACCTTTCCAACGAATGCAAAACCGTGGAAATAGGTTGGTGCGTTCTGGAGTTATAGCGTCAGGAAGGAAAACCCGACTTATTTTTGTATAGTAGATTAATTTATTATTATTATATTTAATTATCAAGGATTTCATCCGGTCCTTTACAAATGCATAAGTGGGGTTGCTGCCAACACTTAGAGACCTGTTTGGTAAAAAAAATACAAAGTAGTATAAAAAACAGAATTCTGGATTATGGTCACATGGACGCAGAAATGTACGCTTGAAATGTCTGAATTCGAACATTGATATTTGATACTCTGGGTAATTTCCAGTGAAATAATTCTTAACAGGCTTTGATAGAATAATAAAAGAGTTGCACTTGATACACAAATAAAAACAATTGGAAATCTTTGCAATAATAAACAATCCCACCAGGTTATGTTATGCTACGAGTACGTAGAAATTAAATAGATAATGGTATATTATGCAGTTACTGGACTGGATTAAGAGCGAGGGCCGTAGATAAATCACCAGTAAGTGAAGGATTCTAACGACTGATTCTTCAAAGTCAAAGTCAAAATCATTTATTCAATTTAGGCATCAAAGACGCACTTATGAACTTCAACTTTTTATTATAATGTACTTTAAAGACTCTACCGCCGCGTTCCAAAATATATAGAGCCCACCGAGAAGAAGCGGCAAGAAACTCGGGGCCATTCTTTTTATATAGATGTTTACAATGTTTCTACTTAGGTACTACAAATATTACATATTATGGATGGCAGAGAGACAGCTTGCCAGAAATGGAGTATTCCAAGCATCTTTATCTTCTATATAATGTCGAACTTTATAGTAAGCTTTTTTATTAAAACGTTTTTTACAGTCAACTTGAATTTGCCCTCTGTGAGCTCAGTTATGTGTTTTGGGATTTTATTGTAAAAACGCACACAATTTCCTAGGAATGACTTATTAGTCTTCGCAAGTCTAAAACTAGGTACAGCTTTCCTATTTGTATTTCTAGTATTAAAAGTGTGGTGATCACTATTTAACTTATATCTATGTAAATTTTTACGAACATACATTATATTTTCAAAAACATATAAGGAAGGCAACGTTAATATACTGATTTCTTTAAATAAATATCTCAAAGATTCACGGGGACCCATTTCGTATATAGCTCTTATAGCACGTTTCTGTAGGATAAAGATGGTCTCTATATCAGCCGCTGAACCCCATAGCAATATCCCATATGACATTACGCTGTGGAAATATGCAAAATACACTAACCGCGCCGTAGAAACGTCTGTTAGCTCTCTTATTTTACGTACCGCATATGCAGCAGAACTGAGTCTCCCAGACAGGGCATTTATATGAGGACCCCATTGTAATTTTGCGTCAATTTTAATGCCTAGGAAGACTGTTGCCTTGTCCAATACGAGTGATCTTGATGATTGAATCACGAGCGTAGCGAATTATTCAAGTGTTAGAATCCTGAGCGATGCGAGTGATTCATGTCCCTCGATATAAATCAGTTTTATTCAAGAGTTGCATACTATACTTTATACCATGACTACGAGAAAAAGAAATAAATTATGCGAACATAGACATTTAATGAAGAAAAAGGAAGGTTAAATTAATTAAAACGCACAATAAAATTGGAACAATTACTTCCTAAACATGATAATTAGTAATAAATAATAAAGTTATGTATTCATTTTTTTTTCTGTAATGGCAGCAAGAAACACAACACTGTTTTTATTCTGATGTGGTATCAAAAAGGTGTCGATATTTGCGACAAGGAGTTAAGACTCTTTGTCGCAAATACCGACCAAATCAAATTTCGAGGAGTTATTTACACGAATTGGTGAAACGCCATTTCACCGAAGACTTGCCAGAAGTCAGTATTGGCGAAATCGAGATCGCTCTTGGACAGCTTAAAAATGGAAAAGCCCCTGGAGAGGATGGCGTTACAACAGAGCTACTAAAAGCAGGGGGTAAACCCGTACTGAGGGAGCTCCAGAAGCTTTTTAACGCTGTCCTGTTCGAAGGGAGAACTCCAGAGGCGTGGAGTAGGAGTATGGTCGTCCTGTTCTTCAAAAAGGGAGATAAGACTCTGCTGAAGAACTATCGACCCATATCCCTTCTAAGCCACGTCTATAAGCTGTTTTCAAGAGTGATCACGAACCGTCTTGCGCGTAGACTCGACGAATTCCAACCACCGGAACAGACTGGGTTTCGGAGCGGATACGGCACCATAGACCACATTCACACAGTGCGGCAGATTATACAGAAGAGCGAAGAATATAATCAGCCCCTGTGTCTAGCATTCGTGGACTATGAGAAGGCCTTTGACTCGGTTGAAATCTGGTCTGTTCTGGAGTCCCTGCAGCGTTGCCAGATAGATTGGCGATACATCCAAGTGATGAGATGTCTTTACGAAACCGCCACCATGTCCGTCCAAGTACAGAATCAGCAAACAAGTCCCATACCGTTGCATCGAGGAGTGAGACAAGGGGACGTTATTTCCCCGAAATTGTTTTCAAATGCAATGGAGGATATGTTCAAGAAGCTGAACTGGAAAGGACGTGGCATTAATATCAACGGCGAATACATCTCTCACTTGCGATTTGCTGACGATATCGTCATCGTGGCAGAGACGCTGCAGGACCTGCAACAGATGCTGAATGACCTGGCTGACTCTTCTATACGCATCGGCCTACGGATGAACTTGGACAAAACCAAGGTCATGTTCAACGAACATGTTCTACCGGAACCGATTGCGATACATGGCGCCGTTCTCGAAGTTGTTCAAAAATATGTGTACCTCGGGCAGACATTGCAGTTGGGAAAAAACAACTTTGAGAACGAGGTGAATAGAAGAATTCGGCTGGGCAGGGCAGCGTTTGGGAAGCTACGTCGAGTCCTTACTTCGCCGATTCCACAGTGCCTGAAGACGAAAGTCTTCAATCAGTGCGTCCTACCCGTCATGACATACGGAGCCGAAACGTGGACACTGACGGCTCGAATGGTCCACAAGCTCAAGGTCGCTCAGCGGGCTATGGAAAGGGCTATGCTCGGTGTTTCTCTGAGGGATCGCATCAGAAATGAAGTGATCCGTCAGAGAACCAAGGTCATCGACATAGCCCACCGGATCAGCAAGCTGAAGTGGCAGTGGGCTGGCCATATTAGCCGTAGAACCGACAACCGTTGGGGTAAACGAGTTCTAGAGTGGAGACCGCGTCTCGGCAAACGTAGTGTAGGACGTCCTGAGGCACGGTGGAGTGACGATCTGCGCAAGACGGCTGGCAAAAACTGGATGCGAGAAGCCCAAGATAGACCTAAGTGGCGTGCAATTGGAGAGGCCTATGTCCAGCAGTGGACTGCTACAGGCTGATGATGATGATGATTTACACGAAGAGTTTGTTTGTCTAGTATTATTTGCGCAAGGAGTTTGTATGGAGTATTCTTTGCGCAAGGAGTTTGTATCGAGTATTCTTTGCGCAAGGAGTTTGTATCGAGTATTTTTTGCGCAAGGAAGTTGTATAAGCATTGAGATGGAGACCGCATATATTGGTGTGTTCTAAATTCAAACACCAAAATAGTGATTAAAAGGCCTTTTTATTATTGTTTTCAGTGAATATAAAATAAGCATTTTAGAGTGGGAATGGTTTAAAATAACCTTGGCCACAAGTAGGGTTACTAGTTACTACAATCGATATGAAATAATGTAAGAAAGTCATTGTATCATTAAAAATATATCGATAGAAATTTAATTTCAGGTATGAATATCAATTTGACAATATACTGTTATAATTGACAAACATAATTTGACAAGTGTTGTGACAGATTAATATGGTGCCACCTATTAAACTGTTATTAAAACTTTTGATTATTTCATATTACTTTAATTTGATTCCATACTGTACAATGGTCTCCTCTTCAGGGGAGAGAATAGAATGGCAAGCCATCCTCTTTTGTATCCGCCATAATAAAATTGACAAAGCTAAAAAGACGCTGACAGAGTCATGTCTTTCAACGTTAAACAAAACAAATGGTTGTCTCTAAAGTCGGTTTACGGACGATAATTTTAAGTGATAACGTCATTGATCGTGCCTCTCTATTGCTTGTCCCGCGCTCTCGCTTGCACGGTCGGCTCAGGCGGAACGTGACAATGAGTAATTTTTTTTCGTACGTGCAGCCGGCGTTGGTCGATTTATAAGACGTCATCACGTCAAAATCAAAGAAGAAGAAGAGAAATCTGACATTGTTATTCCATTTGTTCAGGTTTCGGTAAACTGTGTCCCCATCGGACGGCGTGCAAGAAACTGGTATCGATGAACATGCCACTAAACTCTGATGGGACAGTCAACTTCAATGCCACTCTGTTCGCCGTTGTCAGAACACAACTTCAGATCAAAACTGCAGGTTTGTCTCTTGAGTATAAGATAAGATAAAACCTTACTACAAGGATGCTTTATTTACTATGGAGTTATATAAACTACGTTAAAGATGTATATGTAAGGACTATTACTTTTTGTGTGTTCTGTTTAAAATCTGGACAATATGGATCGTACGTCATTGACTAATTTGAAAACGGTCAGTCATCTGCTCAAAATGAATTATTTAAAAAAAACCAGTGAAGTGAAGTAACTAGGTAGGTTTCGGAAAAGCATTTCATATACAATACATAGAGATTCTAGAAGTTAGCTTAGAACAAGGATAACCCAGAGCACTGTGAAGTCAACTTAGGGATGGTAAAAATGAAGTAACTATGACAATAATATTATAGGGGAAGTATTTATATATGATATTTTGAAAGCCTTAAAGTTTATTATTAATATATATTCAGCTCTTAAGCCTTAGCTATTACCATTCAAATATGGAACTTGACACATTAGGATAGCTTCAAAGAATGGTAGTAAAATTCTATTGATACGATTCTAAAGTCATTCGCCAAGTTATAATATAACAAACATACACCGGCAGCAATATAGTTTTAAACATAAAATAGTAACATCATCGCCCAAGTATTTTCCCCGGTCTGGGAACTTAGAACCCCTGGCTTCGAAGGCATTTTACCCCAATTAGGCTACTGAACCATCATATTACTGAACTAAAATTTCGTAGTCATTACACAACTAGGAAGTATTTTTTTATTAAAGGTGTCATCGACGATTGTAACACGGAACTCCGAGCTATCATAAAGAAAATATGGAAAAGAACTTCCCCCAAACTCCTCGACCAGGTGGTGCCACCCCCAGGAGACCCCAACGAGATTACTGTAGGAAAGTTCTATGCCACCTTCCTTATTCAGGATTATTTCAGACGGTAAGTTGTAACTGAAAAGTAATATATAAAAGTAAGACGTCATCTTCATAAATCACAATAAATATTTTGTTATTTTTTAACTTACATTTAGCAATTTTATTACTTTGAAAAATATTTTACATTAGCTCAAACGTAAGAGGAAGCATATATTATAAGTATGTTGGTTATTGGTCAATAACTTAAGCATCCAGCCTATTGTCTTCCCACTGTTGGTACTCGTGCCTTCCATCCAATAAGAGAATAATAAGCCGTAATCCACCAGATGGGTTTAGTACGGCTTGGTAGAAACACACTAGGTCCGGCCACTAGGTTCGGTCACTAGGTCAACTATAGTGACGAAGTTTTTAGGCTGTCCACATAGCCATTAGTCTAACGACTGTTGTAATGATACAACCGGAACTGATGGCATAACGTGCCCTCCAAAGCACGGAAGGTCACCCATCCAACTCCTGACCGTAGCAAGGGTCACTTAAACTTATTAATCGATTTCCAACGAACACTGCAAACTGCACTGTAAGCGCTCAATCGATACATTGATCTATTCGTCAATACAATACAATAGAACCCCTTTAAGTCGAACAGTGACGCCAAAAACTCAAATTATACAATTTTTGAGCTATAAAATTTGTAATAAATTTCGACAGGAGCAAATTTAATAGTAAAAACCAGACATGTGAACAAGCACGTGTTAACATTACCCATAAAATCCATTATTATTTGGATGATCATAAAATTGGTAATTTTTCTACGAGCTATAGAGGTAAAGTTGTAAATATTATAAAATAAAACGTTGCTTTGTTCGAGATACACGGGTACAATATTCCGGTCATGGAAGGAACATAATGTACCTAACTGGCAAAATGACTGACTTACTGAAAATTTTGACTTACAGAGGGTAGAAATTTCACATAATGGAAGTTTTGGTGCTTAAAGGAAAGGGTTCAAAAGTTTTTTCGAGTTTTGAAAGCTTTCGACTTATCTGGAGTTATCATTCACTCAGATCGACTTAAAGAGGTTCTACTGTATATACCCTTGCTAAAATTCCAACGTATCTTTTTTATATAGTTTATTGATCGTGTCCGTATTTAGTTGTATGATTTCGCCACTATTTGTATTCGTAGACCAGTAGTTAGAAATGTTTTTATGAGTCGATGTATAACCATACGTATTTATATTTTGATGTGTTCATGTATTTTATTTAATAGCTATGATAGTTAACATACAAATCATACATTTTAGTGTTTATATATTCTCACGAGCATCATATCATTATTAACACATTATTTCTATTTTTTTAGGAACCATGCGTAAGTCATTCAAGTATTAAGCAGTATTCGAAGATTCCGATACGCTGTATTTTTGCTTGCTCTTTTTTGGCAAAGATACAAAGTTTGTTTTGATGAGCTCAGAATGACGCTTGAACAATATTTTTCCCTCGAGCATTTTTGATTGTGAATTATTCACAATCAAGCTCAGTGACAGATACGAGATTCTTACAATCATCATTATTCCTAATTTTTCTGTTTATAACTGCACGAATGTACGTATTGTGCACAAAATTATGAAACTGTAGTTTCATGTCTTCATCGTCAATTGCCAAAGGAAGTTTAGTAATGTCTCCACCACTTTAATGGAACGTGACTTAGACAGAACTGTGACTTTATTGTCTGTGACTATATGTGACTATATTGTCTTCACACTGACTATCTGAATAAAAATCAAATGTTTACGTACATAATTTGAGGAGTGGCAAATGTACAACCATGCCAGTCCAATTATAAAAGAGAGTAATATTAAATATACATTTGGATACGGAATAAAATGTAAATAAAAATGAATGTATGAATCTCATGATTTCAGTTTTCAGCTTCCCTGCATTTTAAGTTTTTTTTGTCACCAAATGTTTTCAGCCAATGTTTTTAAGCATGTTATTTTCTGAAATTCAGTTTTTCAACATTCCAAAGCATGTTTCCACCGTGTATAACCTTCATTGGTGTTTTACAATCACTTGCTTCCAAACGCACAGTTTCTTTACATTATGTAAATGTTTTCTTTCTTTTTTTCTTTTTGCGTGTTTTTATTACAATATGTTTCTTTGTGTTCGTAAGTTTATGATGCATGAGCGAGGGAAACAAAGAGGTTTTGTACCGATTGGCTTTGAGTTTAACAATAAGTTTTGCCTGTGTTTAGGCAAATGATTGTAAAGTTCTACCGGGAAGACATGAGTTGGAACTAATTCTTACATTATTAGTTATACCACATACTTCTATTACAGTTTTCTGGTAATCAGTATTTGATAAAATGCACATTGTGTGATTTTTTCAAACACCACCTGGAATGAAATATTTAAGTATAAATCTTTAGCCAATTTACTCAATGCAACTACATACATAGATATTACAAGTATAAACAAGAAATTATTTGCAGTTATACACATAACACACTAAAACGTTTAGAAAGTTAACGAAAATGAGAAAAACGGTACTAATAAGAAACTTTCTAACGAAAGGCTAATTAGACAACTTTGTATGAGTAATGGTCAGTACTTTTATTAAATTTTAAACAGTCTAACTAATTGTCTTTGACTTTAGTTGACCTTATTATTGTCATCCTTTTTTAAGGTAGATGCACTCGTTTATAGCGGGGAATTTATAATTTAAACAAATATCGTTTTGTAGCTGGGTTGAGTAACTATTCGATGTAATCATGTCGCACTATTTAAAAGATTTGTTAAAATTCTACACTTCTCAAGACCGGCAATATGATTTTCGCCACGGTCGTTTAGCTGGAGACTTTTTGGTATACCTAACCCACCGCTGAATCTACTGAAAGCAAGGATGAAGCCTTGGCAGTTAGCCTTGACATCACTAAGGCATTCAATTGGGTCTGGCATCGGCAACTTCTGTCGAAGCTGTCTTCATACGGTATACCTGTAGGACTCTGCAACTGGCTATCCAGCTTTCTTGGTGGTCGCAGCATTAAAGTCGTCGTTGCAAAGTTATAGACGACGGTTACTGCTCAACCACCAAATCTATCAACGCTGGTGTGCCACAAGGATGCGTGCTGTCACCGACACTGTTTATCCTACGTATTAATGACCTATTGTCTATTTATAATATTCATTGCATGCTATGCAGATGACAGCACTAGTGACGCCAGATATACTGGCCGTGCTGGTATCCGCAGATTGTAACTGGAAGAAAGTCAGGTCAGAATTGAGTCTGAAGTAAGGAACTTCTTGGAACAAGTCTCAGAATGGGGACGACAAAATTCTGTCCAATTTCACCCCACAAACTGTCCAATTTAATTCACAAATTGTGCTCTCTGCCTCTTAAAGATCGGCAGTGCGTTTACAACGCTCTTGGTGTTGCAAACGTCTACAGGCAACGGTGACCATTTTCCATCACGTAGGCCGGCCGCCTGCTTGTCTGCCTACTTTTCGCGATTCTTATACATTTAAATTCAACAACTTTAAACTAATTACATCGCATATAAATGTATCCCGACGTTTCCCAGTTTTCAGTAAACGGCGTATAGCGTTCACTGAAAAGTGTTTAAACATCGGAATAAAGTTTCATGAGATTTAATCAGTTTAAAGTTGTATAATTACAATACGAGTATCCCTAATTATACGATCACGTACAATATTGACCAAACCAAGCTACAAAAGCGAAGAATAACTGTTTAAATTTTAAATTCCCGCTACAGGTTGAGTTTCTAACTTGAACGCTCTTCAATTTCTGTACAATGTAGGATCTAACCATCCCCACCAAAACTACTAGGTTCAGAAAGCGCAAAGAGCAAGCAGCGGCCGCGTCGCTTCAGAACAACCAGATGACGCTGCAAGCTGGTCTCCGAACCCTGCACGAAGCCGGCCCTGAGCTGAAGAGAGCTATATCTGGAAACCTGGATGATTTAGTCGGAGAGATTGTAGAGCCTATGCATAGGGTATGTACAACAACATTGTCATTGTATAACGTTCATTTCTATTATCATTCCTTTTGCATAAAGTATTTAATTAGTGAGCAAGCACATAGCACGCAGAACAGATGACCGATGGAGCCGGAAGTTTCTGGAGTGGAGACCACGTACTGGCATGCGCAGCGTAGTGTCGACCACCGACAAGGTGGACAGACGACCTGATAAAGGTCGCAGGACGACATTGGACGCGTGCCGCTTCCAACCCGTTCCTTTGAAAATGTATGGGGTAGTCAGGTTCAGCAGTAGACGACTTACAGCTACGATGATGACGATTATGATGAAACTTATATATATGAATAATAAATAAACATTACTGAAAACTATAGACCATGTGTACTGTAGAGTTTATTAACATAAGCGTATTATTATTGATTTAAAAAAAATATATACCTAAGGAAGGTATACCCGTTTGTATTAAAGGCTGTAGCTAATGTTTTGAATGCGTCTTGGTGGAATAGGGAATATATAATTTAGCAAAACATCACGCCAGCGTATTATGCTCAGTTGAGTGCTTTTTGATACAGTATATTGCAAGACAAGTTAACTAATTAAATCTATTATATGTTTCATTCGTCTGTGCTTTTTGCCGTTAGTTTCTCTCATTTTGGTTTCGAATTTTGTTTAATTTTATAATCCGAACCCCGAGACAGCAAAATTTGTTTATATTCGATAAGTCATTTTATTAACCAGCCCTCAACAGTCTACAGTGAAGATTCCTATATCCCTACCCTATAATAGACCATAAGGCAGTAAACTTGATATATTATCTCAAACAACACTTCTTTCTTTCTTCTTTGACAGGCCGGTTGGCGCAGTTGGTAGCACCCCTGCCTTCTGAGCCGCTGGTCCCGGGTTCGATCCCCGGACAGATCAAACATTTGTGTGCATGAATATGTCTGTTTGACCTGCGTCTGGGTGTGTATATGTATTTAAGTATGTAAATCAGTCATCAGGTTACCATAGTACAGGCTCTGTCTAGTTTGGGACCTGAAGACCTTTGTGTGGATGTTGCAAAAAAAAAAGAAACAAAAAAAAAAAACAAAAAAAAAACATCGTTTCACAGAGAATAATCAAGACGAAATGTATAAGCCAACAGTATTGCATTACATATTAATCTACTAACTGCTGACAAATTAAACTAACTGAGAATAGGTAAGTTATGAGTGAATAAAGATTGAAGCCGGGTAAGGTTAACCGGTTTAATAGGGTGCCCATATTACCCACATGGTAGGGGACCCATATATTAAGGAGCCCAACGGAGTTAAAGCGCTTGTAATAGATAATTGACATTAAGGCAATCCCAATAACTTTTCGTTAACCCTGGGTGAAGTAATTGGAGCGTGCGGCCCCGAGCAAGTAGGTCTTCATCGCGACAAATAGGTGATAAAAGTGGGAAGAGGTGCGGTGGGGACGGAGAACGCTTCCCGACGATGATTACGTGAGTTTCGGACCTGCCGATAGAACAATCAGGGTTGGCACATCATGCGATTTACGCGCTTCAAATCAAATGTCATATTTATTTTTAAATGTCATTGATTTCTGTTGTGTATCAAGGCTACCAACAACATTATTAGATTGCGATGTTGACATCCTTACACGCATTTCGCGCCAAACCGGTGTCAATCAACGCTAGGAGGAAAGACGTTCTACTTTGCCCTGAGAATTAAACACTCCACGGATTTTTTTGAAACCTTTCCAGATTCGATTCATGATTACGGTACCGAAGCAGTATAAGTGATAATAATCATATTATAACGTCTGGTTTCAGCGCAACCACAGCTTGTTTGGTTCCGTGTGGACCAGTATCAAGCAAAAAAGCAAAGGAGGCTTTTACGGACGCGACAACAATAATAAAGGAGACTTTCCGAGCCCACCTCCTATCAAGACATCTATCAAGAATGGTAAGATGGTTGGACATATAGAAATAATGAATAAAAGGAGATTTACTATACAGGTGTATATGGGTCAAGTTACTGAAATCATTGGAAGGGATAGGCAGAGGCAAACCTTCCGAGATTGATGACGTACAGAAGAAGGGCCAGGTCAGGAGTACCCTGACCTCATGTAAAAAGGGTTGATGAATGTGGATAAACTTATTGTATAAAGAAAATTAATAAATACCAACAAACGTGTCATATTAGACGTAGTATACATGTTTAAATACACACAATAACCTTATTATTAGTTACCCCGCATAACTCTGACCATTGAATACACTCACATGAACAAACACCTACCCGCGCAACCTTCTGTAGGTACATATATACACACACCCCTATAACCAAACCTTCATAAATCACTCACAATTTTACTATGTGTGTATGTACAACCATGCCGCTAGAACCATAATGTCTCTTTTTCAAACAAATGAATGTATTTCTAATTGAATATTTTCAAGTTTAGATTTGATTTATACAAGTATGTTTAGTAGGTATTCACAACAGACATAGATGTTTTGTAGTAATGTCCATCAGTGATTCTAGATCAGATTTCAGAATACATAGGTTTTGGAGTACCCCAAGGTAGTGTTTTAGGTCCATTACTCTTTATATTATTTATAAATGACATCGTAAGCACAAACTCATAAAATTATGTACTTTTTGCTGGTCTGGTATCTTGATTATTGTAAATTACAAATGTACAAATTAAAAAAATTGTAAATAAAAAATGGTTGTCTGAAAAGTCGGTTTACGGACGATAATTTTACGTGATAACGTCATAAGACAAGCCGAACGCTTAGGTCGATCGTTTCTCTCTATTGCTTGTTCCACGATCTCGCTTGCACGGTCGGCACAGGCGTAACGTTAGATTGAGTTACACTATTTCGTGCGTGCAGCCGGCGTTCATCGATTTATAAGACGTTTCACGTCAAAAATAACAAAGGAATTTTGTTTTAATTTTTAGGTGACAATGGCCAGTCCCTAAGCATAATGATGAGACGGGAACTGGGCATGGATGGAAAGATACCGGAAGAAGAAATGTAAGTGGTCGGTTTCTGTATTACAATCATTCACTGTTTTCCTTTTCTCAATTTCAATATTGTGCACTAATTATCAAGACTGTATACCGCAAGATATACTTTTAGCGGCAAAACCTCGAAGCCCTTAAGGTTATATCACACATAACAAATCTGAAAGGGGTAGTCACTGCCTCGTCTAGCCCCTCTCACGCGGGCGACAACCGAACGCATGCACATATAATCAGCACCTCGGATACGTTCATTGGCGTTGTCAAGTAGGGACAGAGATGTGCTTATCTACCCCAGTCTGGTGATCTACCTTACAGATTTCGATGAAATTTGGTTTATGGATTGAATAGAGCCCAGAGCTCTTATCTTCATCCGTTCCATGAATCCAAAATGGCAGTAACGCCTTTAAATATCCTCGAAGCCAGCGGTGTTTACCTACGTTTTGCCGATGTTTTTAGTCCCATGTTATATGGAGCGAGCCTATCTACTGTCACTGGGCACTGTTCGAGACTCCAGGCTACTGTTGAGAATTTGTATTGTCAGAAAACCCCTCATATTCTCATATTCTTTATTGTACACAAAACACAGATACAGTGGAGGTATTAGATAAAAGCATGTACATAGGCGAGCTTAACCCTAAAGAGAGTTTTCTTCCAGCAAACCTTAAGGACAGAGAACTAAGTATAAGTAAGTAGGTTTCTGTGTACATCAATCAATAAGATATAAAATAATCATGATACTACTACTACTACAAAATAATATCAAAACCCTATATATACAAATATAATATATAAATATAAAAATATAATACTAACCAAAATATATACATACAAATCATTATAAAATACATATTAGTATAAAATACATATGAGTTTCAAATACATATTAGTATAAAATACAAGTACATATTAGTCCATAATAAATATATAAGCAATACAAACATACGCCAATTAAGAATTAGTTGGAGAGGTAATATTCTTTTACTCTCGCTTTAAAATCATCCAGAGAACGGCTAGCACGGATATTCTGAGGAAGTGAATTCCACAACCTCACAGAAGTCACAGTAAACGAGCCACCATATAAAGCAGTCGTATGAGGGGGTATTTTGAGAATAAGGGATTTTGTACTCCTGCATGCAACATCGCGTGGCACAAGGTAGTCAAAGCGCTCACGCAGGTAAGAAGGAGCACGAGGGTTAGACAATATTGTGTAAAGAAAAGAAAGAATATGCAAGTCTCTGCGCTTGCGGATCGGAAGTCACTTTAATTGAGATCTATACTCCAACATATGGTCGTACTTACGCAACCCAAAAATGAATCGTATACATAAATTTTGAAGACGCTCCAGTTTGTTTAATAGTTCTCCGTGGCGTCTAAAAAACATACATCCGCATAGTCCAGAAGAGGAAGGAGAAGGGTTTGAGCTAATGTTACTTTAGTTTTGAAAGGCAAAAATATCTGAAGACGTTTAAGGGATTGGAAAGAAAAGTTAACCCGTTTACTCACGGCGTTGACGTGAGTAGCCCACGACAATTGGATGTTAAACATTACACCTAAGTTTTTGGCAGTTTTAGTGTACGGAATCGGGACGTTATCGTACATAACTATCGGAAGATTTGCATTATCTAATTTATTAAAGCATATACGTGCTACCTATTACCAAAACTTGTGATTTAGAAGGGTTGACCAGTAGACCAAATGATTTAGCCCAGTTATTAATCTTTTCCAAGTCCAAATTGAGCATTTCTATGGCTTCATGAACGTCATCAGTCTTGAAATGTCGATACAATTGTAAGTCATCAGCGTAAAGGTGAAACTGAGAGGAGACTACAAATGTTACAGTATTAATAAAAACTGAAAAGAGAAGTGGGGACAGGACTCCCCCTTGAGGAATGCCAGCTGAGAGGTCACACCAACCAGAGAGTTTCCCGTCATAGCGGACGCACTGAGAACGTCCTCTCAAGTAAGAGTCGAACCAAGAGATAACTGAGGGAGAAAAATTTAGAGAGGACAAGATACCAAGGAGTATGTCATAGTCGACCGAATTGAATGCACTGCTGAAATCCAGCAAAGTCAAAACAGTAAGTTGTTTGTTGACAAGTTCTGCAGAAATAGGTTTCAGCATTTGCAGACAGATATTATCAGAGCCAGCAGCCGTCGTTGAAATCGAAAGGAGAGATTTTTTAGTTTCTTCTTCAGTAACTGCCTTAAAAACTAAAGGAGAACACTGGGGCTTAGGGCTGTTAGAGAGGAGAGTAAGAGAGGAGAGTTTTACAGTTATTTAATGTAATAGGTGATAAGGAAAAATAACTGTTGAGTGCATTTAAGTCAAATACCACACGTACATCCAAAGCCGAAGACCCAACCCCGAGCGTTTTAAGAAAATTCCACATTTGTGTGGGGCTTGAGTTTTCAATAGAGTTGTGTATGTGCCGTCTCTTGGCATCTCGACACAGTCTACTGCAGCGATTACGAAGTTTCTTAATAGTAGCAATATTTTCATCAGTAGGATGCTTTTTATAACGTCTTTTAGCTTTGTCACGTTTAGACATTAGTGTTTTTATATACTGTGTGAGCCAGGGTGCAGGATAATGTTTGATCTTAACTAGTTTCAGAGGAGCATGCATATCAAATAGATTAATTATTGTTTTATTAAAAGCAGCAACCTTGTCATCCATATTTTCTACACAAAGGATAGTAGACCAGTCAATGTCCCTCGCATCAGCTCTTAAGCGCTCCATGTCAATATTTTTATAGCTTCGAATATGAATAAATTTAGGTTTCCGCTTAGGTCGTTGAACTTTATAGGAGAGAAAAATTAAGTCGTAATAAGAAAAAGATGCTGAGAGTTGGCCATGAGATGCAACACGGTCTAAGTCAGAAACTAAGATAAGGTCGAGAAGGGAAGGCTTACAGTTTGGAGAGTGGTGAGTGGCGTTGAGGGGAAGTATGTGTAGATTTACAGAAGAAACAAGAGATTGAAGTTTATTAGTGCGGATATCATTTTTTAATAGACAAGTGTTAAAGTCGCCTAGGATAATGGTATGGTCATAAATTGGAGTTAAATTTTCAAGTTTAGTTTCCAGAGAATCGTATTAGTCAACATTACAGGAAGGGGGATAATAAACACCAAGTAGAATCTTAGAATAATTAAGAGTAATTTCAATGAACATGTGTTCAGCAAAGTTAGATTACAACGCAGGAGACTGATCGACTATTTTATAAGGAATATCAGAATGCAGATATACTGCAACACCGCCATACCCCTTTCCAACTCTATCGTTACGTATGAGCTCAAATCCTGGCAAGGCATATTGTGTAGAAGGCATAGCTGGTTTTAGAAATGCTTCGGAAACAAGAATAGCGTCAACGAATTAACAGTCAAAAGAGGACAGGATATCAGCATAATGAGCATGGATGCTCTGCGCGTTTATGTGGACTACATTAAGGTTCTTACTCAAACTACAGAATTCAGCTACAAGTAGCTCGTGTAGATGCGTTGAATTATCACTAAAAGCACTAGCATAATCCCTATCGGACCACTAGTAGAAGAGCAAGAGAAAAAACTATCTTCAAAATCAATATCTGACACATTTAAAAATAAATATATATCACTAATAAAAATATATAAATTATATAATAAAATACAGAAAAAAATAAACTAAAATAAAGTACTTAATATTAAAGATTAAGAAGACAAAATGTTTTACTAAAAAGTAAAGCTATACTACTGCACAAAAGTCCTCTGCTCATAAGTAAGTGGAAGGAAAATCGTTAAAGTTTTATGTAATTACAAAAAAAAATACTTACAAGATACTAAACTTCTATTTGAACTGCTATTACACAATGCTTTACTAGGTATATTATGTTACGTAAACTAAAATGAAAAAAAAAATACTTTTTATTAAAAAGTAAAAAAATAATAATATAACAAGTATGCCTACATATATAGTAAACTATGTATAATTTTAGGCTATGTCGCACACATTGAAAATAATATAAGTACCTACTGAGATATGCTAAAAAAATAACATAAAAAACAAATCCTGCATAAGCCGGGGAAAAAACATTCATATATTACATACATTTATACATGAACAAACATCTGTTACTTTAAAATAAATTTACACCTACCTTTTTAAAATACCTACATACCTAAATCTTTTATTATTTAACTAAAATATGATTATGATTACAACTAATAATATTACAGAGCCAGCATGTTATATTAATAGTGACAATAACACTATCCATTGGCTAGTTCTGAAGATAGGTAGATAGTAATACAATAGTAAGACAAGAGCAAATTAATAAAAAGAAATTACAAAAGAAACGTAGTAACTATTTCATCTAGAGAACAGTAGGTACTCGTATAACTGGTATAACTAGGTATAACATGTGACCAACCAGAGTAATATAGTTATAAGTATATGTATCATGTGGCATAGCTGATTACGATACATGTAATGATAAGCGTACATTATCAAACTACAAGCAATAACAAATTACATATCCAAGATTAAAAGTAACATTACAGATCACTTGGCTGCACGCCTCGAAGACTTAGCCCCATGTTTAGCTGCCTTCGCTGGCACAGAGGACGAATGCTGGTCTTTCCCCTGCATCGGCAATCCATCATTTCTTTTCTGCGGGGCCAGCTCCGCAATGAGTGCACGCAGCTCAGACATCATTTCAACTTTACGACGTTTGTTGTCAGAAAGCAAAATTACTATTTTGCCCTCAGAGCTCCAGCAATGTCTAATACCAAAGTGATTGCGAGCTGCCATAAATACATTATGTCTCGACTTTGTAAGGAACTCAGAGACAGTAATCTTAGTACTCTTCAGTAAAGTTTTAGCATTCCAGGCGGCCTCACGGTGCTTATAGTGCATAAAACGCACAAGAATAGGGCGAAGTCTACTAGAATCAGATCCCAAGCGATGACAGGCGAATAAGTTCTCTGATGTAATGTTTGTCATATTTAACTGGTTGGATAATATATTAGTTATAGTTTTACTTGCATCAGCCTCACTAGCAACAGTGATACCATGGAATAGCAGTACCTTTCTTCGTGATGCGGTTTCAAGACGATCTAGGCCCAAAAAGAGAAGTTCCGTTTGCACTTTTAGCATGGTAACTAATTTCCAAATCAGAGTCTTAAAATCACAGAACTCGCGAGATAAACTTGCAACATCCTTGTGCGACACTTCATCAGACTCTAGATGCTTCATATCAGCGTCAAATTGATTCATTCTTGTTGAAAACATACTTGTCATGTCCTCCATAATAGATGCAATCTTGCCGTACAAATCCATTATGAAAAATCACAAAGAAAGGTTTTATGGTAAGTTGATAGGAGAAATGATTATTATAAAGGGTGCAGCAGGGGACCCTTGCACCGTTTTTGCACTTTTGTAGCATTAAATTACTTTCAGTAAGGAAGAGGGGGGGCACTCTAGGACACTTTTTACTCAATTATTTTTAGATTTTTCAGTTTTAAATGAAAATGATGTAAAATTACTAGAAAAACTAAAGCAATATTTTGTGTTTCAGAAAAAAATGTAAAATAAACATATTTATCGAGCAGAATATATATTTTGTTACTTTTTAAAAACCTTGACATCGTCCTAATCTACCCCTCATAGGGAGGCAGCTTAGGACTTTACTGGAGCAGTATAGGACTGACGATTTAAAAGGCCAATTTAGGGAGTCAAACATACTATTTATTAATAATCTGAAAGTAGGAAGTACTACCCAAGTTTAAACGGGGAAAATTGAATTTAAATGTAAGCATTGCAGCAGTTCTTGACGTGCTTCCAGCATCATTGGGTGGTGGCAGTTTTGCTAAAACATCCATAATGGATATGGGCCATTTATCCTCCTTTTCAGGAAAGTAAAATATATTGAACGCTGGTTTTTTCTTTAAGTAATTCACAATTAAAGTGTTTTCATACTTTTCTTTGACTTTGCCTACGAATGCCAAAGATATTTTGCTGTTTGTCGATGAGCACTGAATTAGGCAAAAATCACCAGGATTGATATTTCTATTTTGGCATCTTATATATGGGACGTTATATTGTCGTCTTCGTCTGTTAAACAGCAATCCGTGTCACTGTAGATAGAATAGTGAGTATCGTCATCGGTAGTATCTGTTTCAACATTTTCTATAATTGGTTTGGCTTTATTAGCTTTCTGTTTAGTTATCATGGTTTTAGATTTTCGGAGTCCTAATTTCTCAAGTCTTTTTTGTCTTTCTAAATATGCTGTATTATATAATATTTATATAGTTAATTTATTTATATTTATTTGTATAGCGGGGTACATTAGGACATGTCCAAAAGTGCCCCATGTCCTGTGTCCTAATCTACCTCATGCCCCTTGTTGCAAATCTTAAGACTGATATTGCTAATTAAACATTGTATTACGTTTTGAAAATGAGCTTATTAAGTGAAAGTGTAACCAAACATACACATAACATATAGTAACTTATCATTTATGCACTATTTTAGCCAAAAAATACTTACGTTTGCGGGCGAAAAAATGTCCGGTAGCCGACGAATATGAAGAACAGGTTATGAATCAGTTTAACAGCTGACATTTCTTTAAATGACATCTGATGGTATTGAGTGATAGTGTTGCCACTAAAATGCTTAATATCGTGATAAAAAATTGTCGATGCTTTTGGAATTATCTTCATTGTCCTAATCTGCCTCTGTCCTAAACTGCTAATTCTCTCCTTCTCCTAATTAAATTCACAGTAAACTTACACAATAAACTTAAAATTCACAGAGCTCAATATTTTCGATGTAAACCCCATGATTGTCCTACCCATGTATTGAACTCCGGACCTCGAGATTCTAAAGTGGTGCTTCCACCACTACACCAAGACTGAATTGCACCAAGAAGGAGCGAAGTCGCCCGCGGGTCCGCAAGTTTTGTATAAGGCTGGCTCTACTAGACCCCCATGACTAAAACCTGGCTACGTCAATGACACTCGGCTATAGCTAGGCGACCGCTGACCGTTAGTTGTCACTTCAATGATCTGTTTGAAACGTGCTCTGTTTAACTAGCACACAATAAATCAAATACTAGCTAACACGATAGACGTTGTCCTGCTCCATTGAATAGAAGCATTTCACTTTCCTTAAAAACCTTACTTGGTATAATACAAACATTTACAAAATATTCACTGAATTCAGACTTTCTTAAGTTATTTTTTGCCGAGTCGTATAGTGTGAGAGCCGTTTCCATGCGCTTATGATAGTTGAAACTCTCTGTTGGTAAACCCATGTGACTTAAAGTAGTTTGATTGTAATTGCTTACTCTTATGGTTACAGCAAAGAAGATGACGGAAACCATAGTGATGAAGAAATAGCGATGCAGCCTTTACTTCACGGGAAGGATTCGGAAAGGATATTCAAAGCAATCGAGTAAGTGCCTTCACTTTTACAAGTACTGTTTATTATTTTATTTATAATATAATTATATTTGTCTTAGTGATATATAAACATGCTTTCAATGGGATATTTTAAATTCTGTGTCGTGATATATTTTACTCTATTATTTATAATCATGGCACATTAAAATTTGTGTGACATTATGCAGATGCAATTAAAGGCCTGATGTAAAAAATAACATAATTTATTTTATAAATATCAACGTAAAACTATAAGTAAAGTTGATGTTGGATTTAAGAGGTTAGCATTTTAGCACGGACCTAGCACGAATAATATTACGAGTAAGTATTCGTGTCATCAACGTAAACAACTGAACAGCACGATTCTGTTAGTTGTGAAGAGTAGTTTGTAATATTCTAGGTGTCAATAGTTTTACTAAACTATACGATACGATTTTTTTACTTTTTCTTAAGTTATTCGTGCTAGGCGCGGCACCAGTTCAATAGTTAATTTTATAACTTAATAGAGAGTTGTTTTATTTTATATCAAATACGTTGATATAAACATCAACTATTCATATCACATACCTTTAAGGTTTTAAGCGCCATCACCACGTTCCTCAATATATATAACCTATATAATTATTATAGTACTTTTTATGATAGTACCATCACTTACATACTTATGCAAATATACAAATAACAAAGCGCAAACTTAAAATAAATTTCCTAGTTCAGTCCGATGATGGGTGAAATGAAACGAGTGAAATAACGATGGACATGACAAAACATTGAACAACTCGTCCAAATGCGTTCTATTTTCTTTGAGGTCGTGAAACGTTTTCTGCCTCATAGTCTGGTTCCGGACACACAGGATGTGATATACGTCTTCAAGTTTGGCACACACCTCACAGTTAGGCGATGACACTTTGCCCATTATATATATGTAAGCGAATTTCCTAAGTGGAATGTTCCTAATGTGTCCGGAACACAATCTGTGTGCAACTTTCTTTCGGTTTACATTTCCAACGTGATGAAGGATCTTGTTTTCATCATTGTTTACTTCTTTATTTTTCAAATATTTTCGACAATTATCAAAACAATTACTCGTATTTTTAAGTTTAGGTATAATTTCAGAATGAGAGGGAAGTATAAAAATGTATGCTCCATCAGTAACAGCTGTTGTAGCTAAGCAATCAACCTCCTCGTTCCCCGATACTTCAATATCTGATGGTATCCATTGTACGTATGGCAGAGTGACAGCTTGCGTGGAGTATTCCAAGCATCTATATCTTCTATATAATGTCGGACTTTATAACAAGCTTCTTTATTAAAACGTTTTTAAGGTTAACTTGAATTTGCCCTCTGTGAGCTCAGTTATGTGTTTTGGGATTTTAATGTAAAAAAGCACACAATTTCCTAGGAATGACTTATTAGTCTTCGCAAGTCTAAAACTAGGTACAGCTATCCTATTTGTTTTTCTAGTATCAGAAGTGTGGTGTATGTCTATACATATGTGTAAGCACCTATACATACAACAAATTAAACGATAACAGTACAAAACACAAAACCCTGCATGGCAATGCTCTGCCCTGTCACCCTGAGATATAAGAAGTTAAATCTCTTGCCCACGCATAATATCAGGCGCGGGACTTGCTTGTCTCGTTATCGATTTTGATGTTGCGTTTGGAAACTGCATTGCTATTGCCATTTTTATGAAACCCAAATTTTATATTTTGAAGTACCGTAAAATGTTCCTACTTTGTTCCTATGGGGTTAACTGTGCTCCAATTCTCTCAATTGATTTATCGCTTAATATCTCCAAATCGGTGCAACATTTCATTTAAGTAAATGTGAACGCATCCGAAACATTTGACTTTTAAGTGGCACCTCTGAGCTGACAATTTTTTCATCCGCCATTTTTTTCTTATGTCAGGTGCAGCTGAAGTCCATACGTCAAAAGTTATATTGTTTTCTGTATCCGAAAAAGCCACTTTCATCTTGAAATCTGCATAGCGCATTAAGGGAATTATGTTCTTATGTTATTATGTATATAATCAGGTAAACGAATATGTTAATATTTCATTGAATTGTTGATTTGGTCGTAATCTAACCACACTTTTTTGGCGTGCTCATATTTTCGTAGGTACGATTGGGTAACTTTGCGCCTGGAGCAAAGTATGATTTTTCGACCATTAATACTATCATAATAGGTAAAGCGTAATATAACTGGAGCATAGTTTGAATATGGCAAGTATAACTTTGCTCAAAAAGCTTCCACAATGGAGATTGCTAGTGAAACATACCCAGGAGCAAAGTTACCCATAACCATGGGTAACTTTGCTCCTTATTCCTAGTTTTATATATATTATAAAATACCTAATTGCGTTAATTTAACTATCAAAATATGTTGGATAACATTATATTCTTTAAATTAATACATCTGAGCATATTTCATAACTAATAGTTTAAACAATATTCATAACTCCCTTTTTTTGGAGCAAATATTGGCAAAGTAGGAACATTCTACGGTACCTAAGAGATATTAGGTTATTAATATTATTATTACTATTTAATTTCAAAAACATGTCTCTGAAAAGGCAATAATAGAATTACTCGTAATAAAATTAAATATGAATAAATAACATGCAACATTTTGTGCCTATGAGTTTAATTGCTTAGGTCGAGAGCAATAAAACGCAACACCACCGCTTATTTTATATTCTTCATCACCATCAATACCTAAAGTGCCCTTTTCATGTTGGAGAGGTGAAAATAATGTATAACAGCGCCCTCTGTTATTTTTTATGGGCGTTACGCGAAGTGACACTGTTGTCGTATGTTGTTTATAAGGTAGAGAAACCGAAGTATACGCTGCAAACGTGATAGCAATTTAGTACTGTAGTTTTTCTTAGATGTCGCTAGTGACCAGCAATTTGAGTGTTCGCGTATCACCATCTACATGATTAGTACTATCAAAAACGGCACTACGCAAGCCCATGGCAGTACCACCCGGGGCGTAACGTAATTGTCTCACTGACGTATACAATACACGACGTAGCTTACAAACTTTATCTATTTAAGATAATAGATTTAAGACATTATATAATTGTAAATATCTGCCATCTGAGCCCACAGTGGGGCTAGATAAATTATAGTTTGTAATAAATTATCTTTTTAGATTAATTCTATGATAATCGATAATCACGATAGAGACACGATAACTTTTACATCTTATCTTGGTACTGAAGAATATTCACTTACACTAGTCTGGTGTAAGTAACTATAATACAATATTAAATTAATGTATCGTTCTACTTATTAAATCTGTTTGGAAGCTGTTTTTGCTAAAATCGTAGTACAATTTTAAACATGTTTCACGATAACAATATTTCGTGAATGAAGACTTACTAACACAACTTATTTTTCTGAGGTAAAATTAAATAAACATGCATACCCAAATATAACATAAACCACAGACAAACATCAAATACCCGACAAAACACATTATAACTCATCCGACAAATATTTGGCCCGGGGATCGAACCAGGTTATCTTGGCTTCGAAGACAGCATTACTAAAAACTAAGTTGACTTTTAGGTATTTGCATCTGTATAATGTATAGTGAACACTGTTGATGTTTACAGACAAACTTCCAACGACTTAATGCAGAGTATGAGAAATAACTGTAAGTCGGGTTTTAGTGTGTTTTGATTGTGCTTCCATTTTATATATACATATTATTATAATGTATTATTTCTTTATTTTATATACATATATGTACTGACAGCCTTTCTTCATCTTTTAACATTATTATTATTTATCATTATCATTATTAGTATTTTGTGTTGTATATACGTAATTAATCATTTTATATATTTATTTGATATTTTTATATTACTTTAGTAAGGGCTTTATTTTTAAAAACATCCACACACGGTGTTCAGGTCCCAAACTAGACAGAAACTGTAGTATGGTAACATGAGGGCTGATAAATACTTATGTAATAATAAAATTATAACACTTTGATCTTCCCGAGAGGGATAAGTCTACGATGCGAATGACGAATGTCCCGAGTGCCCGTGTACACATATACACACAGACACGGATCAACCAGACATGTTCATATAATATATATTTGACCTGACTTGAAATCGAACCTGACCTCAGAAAGTAGGGCTGCTATCAAATTCACCAACTGGCCAATCGTTTTGATTTAAATCTGTAAACCTTCCACCTTATGCTTAACAAGTGCAATTTGAAAAACTTAATACCGAAGTCCATTGTATTACTTTGGTAAAATCAGTTATTGTAGTGTAACTCAATACGAATTTGATAAAATTTACATGGGACCACACGGGAAGAACCAGCTTTCAAACAAAAAAAGAGTTTTGGAAATCGGTTCACCCAGTCGAAAGTTATGAGGTAACAAACATAAAAAAAACATACAGTTGAATTGAGTACCTACTCCTTTTTTAGAAGTCGGTAGAAAAGGGTTTTAGTCAAAGAGCTGGCTGTGTTAAATGATTCCTCACAGGGGCTTAAGGAAACCGTTGAAAAGAATTGAAATGTAATTATACTTAGTCAGACCAGACAGGAAGCCTGACATGGTAGAACCTTTATCTGGCGTAAAATATACCTAACTAATTAATTAACAAGTGCAATTTGAAAAATTTTATACGGACTTCCATTCTATTACTTTGGTAAAATCAGTTATTGGAGTGTAACTCAAAAAATTACTTGACAGAATTTGATGATATTGGATGGGATGATTGGGACCACACGGAAAGCACTAGCTTTCATACAAAAAAAGAATTTTGATAATCGGTCGACCCAATCGAAAGTTATGGGGTAACACACATAAAAAATAATAAAAAACAGTCGAATTGAGTACCTCCTCCTTTTTTTGGAAGTCGGTAGAAAACGCAAATAAAACCTCTTTAGCATCCTGTTTAAGGTACACTTTCATTGTCAGGTAGCTGATGTTATCAGGAGTAATTCAGGCTACTTTGATTTTGAGGTGCCGTATCCCACAAGCTCATGCGAGAAAAACGGGGTCTGCTAGTAGGAAATCGCTTGTTCAGAACACCAAACTAGCGAACTAAAATCTAATTTTAGTATATTATGGTAGTTCTTATTTTAATCATTTTAAAGTCTAAATTCGTTTCGTTTCTTAAATTTGCCATTTCTGTCAAAGTCGAAGTCAAAGTCAAAATCATTTTATATTATTCAATTTAGGCATCAAAGACGCACTTATGAACGTCAATTTTTCATTATAATGTACTTTATAGATTCTACCGCTAAAATATATAGAGCCTACCGAGAAGAAGCAGCAAGAAACTCGGGGCCATTCTTTTTATATAGATGTTTACAATGTTTCTACTTAGGTACTACAAATATTACATTTTATGGGTAGCAGAGTTACAGCTTGCCAGAAGTTGAGTATTCCAAGCATCTTTGTCTGCTATATAATGTCAGACTGTATCGCCAATTTCTTAAATGATATAACAAATGTTCGCTTATTTTTAGCTCCAGTGTGTGGCCTTACAAAAGAGAACATAATAATGGTATCAGTAGGGCAAGACACGCTACGCTTTGACATCTTAGTACACGAGTAGATAGATCCTGGAGTGATCAGTCCCAAGCTGTTTTATCCCCCAAGTAATCCGAAATTGTGTAATAACCTTTTTTGACAGAGTTTAGTTTTAATAGTAATTTTAAACTTATTAATAGGCAAATATCGGATAACATTGGAAACTTTATTATAGAATTGTATACATTGTCCCATAAATGAATGACATATTCTGTGGAGACGCGTTACATGTACGGATAGCTTGTGCTTCTTTCGCGTGTTGATGGAATGTGCATCACTCCTTTTATCAAAACTGTTAATGTTTTACTTTACATTATATTGAATTTTCATAGTTAAACTGAGAGACAACAGTTAGAATGTTTATGTCTTTGTTTATGTGCTATCGTGGGTATTTTAGCGCAAGTTTTGCCATCATGTAAGTTCGTGCTCTATTAACTGATGTAAATCTACCCACAATTGAATAGAATAATCATATTTTCAGAGTCATTCTAAGGCTACGTTCCGGGAAGCGCCGTCAACGCTCACAACTGTCGCGCCCCGGTTTAGCGTTCCGCTTAGAATGAATGCTTGCAATGTTCAACCCAACGCAACGGTTGTTGTTGTTCGGAACGGTTACGCGGTCGCGAAAAGCGCGCCAAATTTTCTGTCAAAAATCGATAGAATCCTAATACATTTGATGCTTGACAGTGACAGCTCGTAAACGACCGCAAAAACCCACCTACGATCTGCGAGCGTTGTGAGCGTTTTCAGTGACGTCATCGATGACGTATCAAGTTCGCTCACGATGACCGTGTGCTTTAAAGGGAGTGGGTGTGCGAACGCCGCGAGTGATTTTGGCGCTTTCCGGAACGTAGCCTTAGTGTTACATGAATGGGGATTTTAGTATCAACACATAGAAGAACTACCATAGTTTAGATAATTTTAGTTCAGTGTTCTGCACAAACGAATTACTATATAATTTATAATATAATAAAAGTGATACTTATACATACACTATCGGCCTTATTAATAAACTTGTAGTAAACCCGGAGTAGTTAAAACATCTATCTGTCAATTTTTCGCTTGCAGTAAATGTCACGCGTGAAAGCAAGACAAAGCATGTTACGCCTAATCTATGTTTACGCAACGTTTATTAATAAAGGCCTACAGTGATACCTTTGAGTGCATTGTGAATGAGATATGTTTGATATTACATATGCAATAGAAAACTAAATGCATGGACTTTCTTGCATGGGTTTTTGTACGTATGTTGAGTTTTTTGCACAATGCTCGGACCGAGCCTCGGTGGCCTAGATGGTCTTGACTTGACTTCTGCGACTGGATGATATCGCAATTTTGCCAGTGTCTCGTGCTGACTATACTAGATCAAGACTTTGTCTTGCAAGTTCAAGAGATCATGGCGTCTGACACAGATTGTCAGAAGACGCGGTTCGAATCCCGTCCGAGGATATGAATACTACTATTTGTTGAATTTGTCGAGACTTTTTAATCTCTACTTGCAATAGACTAACTATTTGTGTAAGTTTTGTGAGATGGATCTTCGTGAATAATTAGAGATATACTAAAACATAATGTACCTACATAACTGACACATATTTTCATAAGTAGTAATTGACAAATGCTTATTATTTCAGCTCGTGACAAATTACCAAGACAGAACAACAGAGTGCCTTATTGTGTAGAATATCCAGCCGAGAACCTTATCACTCGAGTAAGTATGTTTGTACCTGTTTTTTTTCAACGTCAATATCATTTATTCAATTTAGGCATCGAAGACGTACTTATCAACGTATTTTTTTCATTATAATGTACTTAAAAGACTCTAGGTACTGCCGCGTTCCAAAATATATAGCGCCTACCGAGACCGATATTGTATCAACATCCACAAAAATTATTTGACGAAGGTATATTAACGCGTTTCTACACAATATTTCGCTGCCCAAAAACAATTTCCTCTCATCCCGAAAATGATCAAGCAACTTTGAATTTTTTTTCTTTTTAAACCTATTGGACTTATTACAAAAAAAGTCTAAATTTATAGTTACACCTACGAAGAAATAATAGTATTTCTTCGTAGAGTTACACTAAACAAATGAAAACTTTTTCATTTACACACTATCAGCAGAAGATATATTTTTTCTTTATTAAGTTAGATGTATATACCTACTCGTACTTACTACGAGTATATACATCTAACTTAATGGGTACTCTTCTTACTTAAAAAAATGGTTGTCTGTAAAGTCGGCTTACAGACGATTTAACGTGATAACGTCATAAGACAAGCCGAACGCTTAGGCCGATCGTGCCTCTCTATCGCTTATTCCGCGCTCTCGCTTGCTCGGCTCAGGCGGAACGTGACTATGAGTCATACTTTTTCGTGCTTGCAGCCGGCGTTCATCGATCTATAAGACGTTATCACGTCATTTACGCTCGCGTTGCTCACGTCCGCGCGATTCGCTCGCTTCGTTCGTACGCGCCTTACAGGTGATTGCTCTCGACAGGTACTGACACAGCAAGGTCTCGGCAAGTACTGCGACCGCGAGTTCGTGCAGAGCACGGCGCGTGAGATGCAGGACGCACTGGACCTCACGCAGGAGGAGATGGACACGTGAGATCTTGTTCTTTGTCTCTTTCATTTGCAATTAGTAAATAGATTAGAGTAAGAGAGATAAATAATAATAATATCTATGTATGTAAGCGTCTTTATAGGTGGGAGTACAGATCCCTATAATACAAGCATCCCAGCTACAGTTCTGCGGCTTAATGTGGACTTTGATTACTATCATAATTTTAATTATGTTCAATGAATGTCGTGCTATCACGTAAAATAAGTTTTGGTCATAAAATAAATTATTATTTAATTAAAGTAGAAAGTTACGTTATACTTTTAAACGACCAATTCTTGTAAATATGTGTATATATAATCTAAATATCAGAAACGGCTTCAAAGATTTTCAAGATATTTGGTACGCAGGGGGTTTCGCGGGCTATAAATCGATCTAGCTAGTTTTCATTTTTAGAAAACGTCATTTTATCCGTGTTTTCAGGCAATAAAAAACTTTTAAAATACTAAAGCTACTTGACAATAGATGGCGTTGTTAAGCAATACCAAGCCAATGAGTGTTTGAGGTTAGACCAAGAAAATCAATGGTTTAGTTACGAACAAAGCTCGTTCCTCCAGGCACAAGAAGTAGGTAATAGACAAATATAGTTATCTATTGTTGCAAGGAAACTTTACAAACAGCGAAGAACTATACATTTTGTAATTTACAATTTTGGTTTTCTGTGATAACAACAATAACTAGTAAAATTAAGTAGTTTTCGAAAACATGTTTCTTTCAGTTGGATAATGCTTTCAACTGTTCAATAGATGTATTATCTATTTTTAACCGACTTACGAAAAGCAGGAGGCTATGTGTTCGTGTGTATGTATTTTTTTATGTATATGTTAGCCGATTTCTCCCCTATTTGTAGACCGATTCTCAAAATTCTTTTGTGTTTGCTAGAGTATACTTACGGACCTGGTCCAAGTTAAATTTCATTAAATTCGGTCAAGCAGCAAAGTCGGTTCAATTTTTTGGTAACTATTCTAATACCGTTTTTTGTCTCGCTAAGCGAGCGTTAGTTCTTAAAAATCATATTATATAAACAATATTCATTATTATTCTCATTTAACCAGTGGGTGTTTTTAATGAAATACGTATGGGAAATCCACTCGGTCTCTAGATTCTTCTTAGTCGTATCCTCATGACTGAGGGACGTGATTTTGGTGTGTAGTCTGTGCCACCATTTTTCTCGAGCTCTCTCTATCTTGCGCCATTTGAATAGATGATTGTAAGGTGGCCCCTGTTGTCTCTTGAGTGGTGTGTGTCCATCGTGTTGGAGAGCGCCCCCTGCCTCGTTTTCCTTCGACACAGCCAGTGATAATCAGCCTTTCAAGATTGTCTGGGTCTCGCCTGACTGTGTGCCCGAAGAACTTAAGGACTCTTTGTCTGCAGATTGTAGAGAGTCGTGTTTTTATATTTAGCTGCTTTAGGATTGACTCGTTTTTCCGGCGTTCCGTCCAGGATACTCTCAGCATTTTGCGCCAGCACCATATTTCAAACGCGTCTATCCTAGAGCGCACACGAGCTTTTAGTGTCCAGGTTTCAGAGCCATATAGAAAAATTTTAGAAATTAGGGACTGCATGAGCTTTTTCTTAGTATTACGGCTAATCCCCCTATTTCGCCATATTCTTTCCAGCCTTTTGACCGCAGACTTAGACATTTGAGCCCTTATCACAACCTCCTGTTCGCAATCACCGTCGTCGCTGATCTGAGATCCCAAGTACACGAATTTGTGCACTACTTCCAGTTCGTGCAGTTCGTTGGTTCGCTGCAGGGTTCTCTGTCTGTCCACAAACATAAACTTAGTTTTGGCCTTGTTTATGCGTAGACCATATTCACTGCTGGTGTTGCTAACTCTATCAAGAAGTTCAGCTAATTCAGCTTCAGAGGCGCCTATAATTGTAGTGTCATCCGCAAAACGCAGGTTGTTAAGTAGATGACCCCCTATCCGAATGCCTCCTTCCCAGTTCTCTAACACCCTTCTCATTATGTGTTCACCGATGAGATTGAACAGTTGCGGTGACAAAATGCATCCTTGGCGGACTCCACGCTCTGCTTGAAAAGGGCGCGATAGGGCGTCCTCTAACCTCACTCTTGACGTGCTGCTCTGGTATAAGTTCTGCACCAGAAACACTAGATGCTTTGGCACCCCCATTTCGCTCATGACGCTAAACATCATGTTCCAATTTATACAATCGAAGGCCTTCGCATAGTCAATGAAACATAGGACAGCGTTGATGTTATGTTCCCTACACTTCTCAATCAGCAATCTTATATTCAGGATTTGCTCCCTCGCACCTCTGCCTTTTACAAATCCGGCTTGCTCTTTGGATATTTGACGGCCAATGTAGGCTTCGAGCCTCTTGTTCAAGACTCGCAAGAGAACTTTGCTGGCATGTGAGATGAGTGAGATGGTACGGTAGTTGTCGCATTTGCGTGTTGAACCCTTTTTATGCAGGGGGACCACAGTTGATTCCGTCCAGTCCTCTGGCCATTGGCCTGTTCGCCAGATCTTTTGGCATATTATGTGCATTAAACTGATACCTTCGGCTCCCATGTTTTGCAGCATTTGGGCTGTGATTCCATCATTGCCACAAGCTTTGGGTTTCAGTTTGCAGATAGCTTCTTCTATCTCCTGACGAAAAATGTCTGGTTCCCTGGTAGTGTAATCTTTAAAAATAAATTAAATTCTGATTCACAATGCGCCCTAATTACAACAAATTTTAAAATCTTTACTCAATAAGCATCTATTCACAAACTATTTATATCAGTTACTGGCTGACCCGCCAGCTACTTTGCTCACATAGCCTGATGTTATATTATAACCTATTCTTCTTCTTGACCGATTCCTCATGACTGAGGGTCGTGACCACCATGCCTCCTCAGCCATGCATCATCCTTCTGGACTATGTTTCTCCAAGTATTGCGGCATTCGGCTTGTCTCATAGCGGATGATACATTTGCCTTTGTTATCTCTTTGACAACCTCAGCCCACCTGGAGGGAGATCTTCCATGACTGCGTTTTTCTTCCTCGACAAATAGGCTATCAACACTAGAAGAGTTGATCAATTCGAACTTGTAGTTCGCCTATCTATTCTATTAGTATATAAAGTACATAGTACAACATGCTAAAACATTCAAACACATATTATGTCTCTTTTTACCTACTTGATTTACAGGTACATATACTAGTATACTACTCTTTGCAGGTTTTCATAACACAACTAATCAGGACCATTCGTAAATTTTCTACGGTTATATAGTTTAACTGATCTAGATAGGTACTTAGATTCCTTAAATTTAAGTCAAATTTGAAACTTGAAAGTAGGTGAACGGGCTTTTCTAAAGTTAAATCCATTATCTGGTGAAAAGTTATCTTGTTGTAAGTATTATGGTTATAAGTAATGTTATAGCCATAAGTATACGGTGTACTCAATATTATAAGAACTTATCCAATTTACTGTGTTACAGCGCTGCCAATCAAATAATTCTGCAAGAAAGGACAATGAGCTTGAGAGCCCGGAACAAACCTACTGATGTGGTAAGCTCATTTTAATGTTTTCAACATCCCCGTAAGAACATTTTAACGTTTTCAACAGCCCCGTAAGATGTGTTGATTGTAGATAAAAATTGACATTGTAAAATAAATGCCTAGTGTACTTATTTAAAGCGCATGAAATACAGAAAGTACTAATAGATTTAGGCGTTTTGTGTAAAAATGCATTAACACTGAATAGAACAAATTTGTGACAGTATAGCTGGAAAAATGTTTTTCGTCTAGAGCCTGTCTGTATCACCCTCTCGTTATAGAAAAGCCTGACGCTGGAAAGACGACATGAACATGCTCCTAAAGCTGTATCGTATAGAGCCGACACACAATGGATGACCTGTACAGAGATCGAACCCGGGACCAGCGGCGCTTTATTCAAAGGCAGGGTTGCTACCGACTGCCCCAACCAAGCAGTAATTTTTTTATAGAGCACAGAAATGTATACCTACATGAATGATGAAAATGAAATTTCCATTTGACGACCACCTATTCAATAAGTATATATGATAGAAGTAATTTCTGCATTGTGCCGCTAATTGAGACCTGCAATAATTAAAATATTGTCGTTGTTTCAGGAAAGCATATTTGCGCGGCAGTATCATCCCTTTCACCAGCCTCCAATGCAGCCCCCGATGCAACCCTTAATGCAGCCCCCGGTACCAGGAAGGCAAATAAATAAATAACATTTACTACATAATATATTTGGGCTACCTTTGCTACCCCTAAGGTTGACAACCCTAGGGGTTTGTTTGTTACCCTTTACAGGGTTTTTGTATCAGGTCTCGGGTAGAGGCGATGTTTTTTTGACGATTTGTGTATATATTTATAGATATAGAGAGCTTGTTGCTTTGAAATGAATTTTATAAGGAGTGTCCTTTGATGTATTTATTAAATATTATAAGATATTTTACCCCAAGTTGGATAAGATTGTATTATAACTATATGTCTGAATAGAATGTCAGTTTAAAACGAATGAATTTAACCCAGAAGTGCCCCCATATGCCTTAACTTAGAATCTAAACAATTTCCTATATTAACTAATAATTAATTTTGTCAAGACTTTCCGAGATTCACATTTATATGTGAACAAAATGAAAATAATTTAAATAAGTTTCCTTACTGATAACTTTGAAATTTTATTAGACAAAATGTACTAGTTTTGATAAGGATTTGAACGTTTTAAAGAGTTCAGTGAAAGGAATGAAACAAAAACGTATATATATCTATTATACTGTAAGTGAAAAGTATTAGTGTGGCATCGTGCCTTATTTATGCGAAATATAGCGAAATATATTAATATATTAGAAAACTATGGAAATGTGTGCCAAAGCATCTTATGGTCTTAATCCGATATTTAATTACCTACTCTGCTTTTAAATCAAATGTTTTATATCAATCGAATATTAATTACATAATTTAAATTTAAGGATGAGAACATTATGTCTATTTAATGATTGTTTCGCTATTTGAGAATTTTCTAGTCAAGTGTGTAGAAGCTGCTTGCTTAAAATTATATTTTATTATTGATGTGGGACGAGATGACATATTTTACGTAAAAATGTATTTTGTATGGATTATTATTGTTATTATAAATACATTGTTAAAAATATCATTTTAACTCGTCGTTTTATTCATTAAGTATTGCGCCCCGTGGTTTTACCTGCGATAGACGATGATGATGAAACGTATCCTATGTGTTAATCAAGCGCCCCATCTACCTCCATAAATTTCATCAATATTGGCCCAGTTCACTCGCGTGTTGATGGATGATGATAAAAAGTATCCAATGGGCTAACGCCTCATCTACCTCCATACCCAATTTCATCAAAATTGGCCCAGTTCACTCGCGTGTTGATGGATGATGATAAAAAGTATCCAATGGGCTAACGCCTCATCAACCTCCATACCCAATTTCATCAAAACTGGCCTAGTTCACTTTGTGGTGATGGATGATGATAAAAGGTATCCTATGGGCTAACGCCTCATCTACCTCCATACCCAATTTCATCAATATTGGCCTAGTTCACTCGCGTGGTTATGGATGATGATAAAAAGTATCCTATGGGCTAATGCCTCATCTACCTCCATACCCAATATCATCAAAATTGGCCTAGTTCACTTGCGTGGTGATGGATGATGATAAAAAGTATCCTATGGGCTAACGCCTCAACTACCTCCATACCCAATTTCATCAAAATTGGCCCAGTTCACTCGCGTGGTGATGGATGATGATAAAAAGTATCCTATGGGCTAACGCCTCATCTACCTCCATAACCAATTTCATCAAAATTGGCCCAGTTCACTCGCGTGTTGATGGATGATGATAAAAAGTATCCAATGGGCTAACGCCTCATCAACCTCCATACCCAATTTCATTAAAAACTGGCCTAGTTCACTCGCGTGGTGATGGATGATGATAAAAAGTATCCAATGGGCTAACGCCTCATCTACCTCCATACCCAATTTAATCAAAATTGGCCCAGTTCACTCGCGTGTTGATGGATGATGATAAAAAGTATCCAATGGGCTAACGCCTCATCAACCTCCATACCCAATTTCATCAAAACTGGCCTAGTTCACTCGCGTGGTGATGGATGATGATAAAAAGTATCCAATGGGCTAACGCCTCATCTACCTCCATACCCAATTTAATCAAAATTGGCCCAGTTCACTCTTGTGGTGATGGATGATGATAAAAGGTATCCTATGGGCTAACGCCTCATCTACCTCCATACCCAATTTCATCAAAATTGGCCCAGTTCACTCGCGTGGTGATGGATGATGATAAAAAGTAAACTATGGGCTAACGCCTCATCTACCTCCATACCCAATTTCATCAAAATTGGCCCAGTTCACTCGCGTTGTGATTGATGATAAAAAGTATCCTATGGGCTAACACCTCATCTGCCTCCATACCCAATTTCATCAAAATTGGCCCAGTTCACTCGCGTGGTGATTAATGATAAAAAGTATCCTATGGGCTAACGCCTCATCTACCTCCATACCCAATTTCATCAAAATTGGCCCTGTTCACTCGCGTGTTGATGGATGATGATAAAAAGTATCCAATGGGCTAACGCCTCATCAACCTCCATACCCAATTTCATCAAAACTGGCCTAGTTCACTCGCGTGGTGATGGATGATGATAAAAAGTATCCAATGGGCTAACGCCTCATTTACCTCCATACCCAACTTCATTAAAATTGGCCTAGTTCACTCGCGTGGTGATGGATGATGATAAAAAGTATCCTATGGGCTAACGCCTCATCTACCTCCATACCCAATTTAATCAAAATTGGCCCAGTTCACTCTTGTGGTGATGGATGATGATAAAAGGTATCCTTTGGGCTAACGCCTCATCTACCTCCATACCCAATTTCATCAATATATTGGCCTAGTTCACTCGCGTGGTTATGGATGATGATAAAAAGTATCCTATGGGCTAATGCCTCATCTACCTCCATACCCAATATCATCAAAATTGGCCTAGTTCACTTGCGTGCTGATGGATGATGATAAAAAGTATCCTATGGGCTAACGCCTCAACTACCTCCATACCCAATTTCATCAAAATTGGCCCAGTTCACTCGCGTGGTGATGGATGATGATAAAGAGTATACTATGGGCTAACGCCTCATCTACCTCCATACCCAATTTAATCAAAATTGGCCCAGTTCACTCTTGTGGTGATGGATGATGATAAAAGGTATCCTATGGGCTAATGCCTCATCTGCCTCCATACCCAATTTCATCAATATTGGCCTAGTTCACTCGCGTGGTTATGGATGATGATAAAAAGTATCCTATGGGCTAATGCCTCATCTACCTCCATACCCAATATCATCAAAATTGGCCTAGTTCACTTGCGTGGTGATGGATGATGATAAAAAGTATCCTATGGGCCGACGCCTCAACTACCTCCATACCCAATTTCATCAAAATTGGCCCAGTTCACTCGCGTGGTGATGGATGATGATAAAAAGTATCCTATGGGCTAACGCCTCATCTACCTCCATACCCAATTTAATCAAAATTGGCCCAGTTCACTCGCGTGTTGATGGATGATGATAAAAAGTATCCAATGGGCTAACGCCTCATCAACCTCCATACCCAATTTCATCAAAACTGGCCTAGTTCACTTTGTGGTGATGGATGATGATAAAAGGTATCCTATGGGCTAACGCCTCATCTACCTCCATACCCAATTTCATCAATATTGGCCTAGTTCACTCGCGTGGTTATGGATGATGATAAAAAGTATCCTATGGGCTAATGCCTCATCTACCTCCATACCCAATATCATCAAAATTGGCCTAGTTCACTTGCGTGGTGATGGATGATGATAAAAAGTATCCTATGGGCTAACGCCTCAACTACCTCCATACCCAATTTCATCAAAATTGGCCCAGTTCACTCGCGTGGTGATGGATGATGATAAAAAGTATCCTATGGGCTAACGCCTCATCTACCTCCATAACCAATTTCATCAAAATTGGCCCAGTTCACTCGCGTGTTGATGGATGATGATAAAAAGTATCCAATGGGCTAACGCCTCATCAACCTCCATACCCAATTTCATTAAAAACTGGCCTAGTTCACTCGCGTGGTGATGGATGATGATAAAAAGTATCCAATGGGCTAACGCCTCATCTACCTCCATACCCAATTTAATCAAAATTGGCCCAGTTCACTCGCGTGTTGATGGATGATGATAAAAAGTATCCAATGGGCTAACGCCTCATCAACCTCCATACCCAATTTCATCAAAACTGGCCTAGTTCACTCGCGTGGTGATGGATGATGATAAAAAGTATCCAATGGGCTAACGCCTCATCTACCTCCATACCCAATTTAATCAAAATTGGCCCAGTTCACTCTTGTGGTGATGGATGATGATAAAAGGTATCCTATGGGCTAACGCCTCATCTACCTCCATACCCAATTTCATCAAAATTGGCCCAGTTCACTCGCGTGGTGATGGATGATGATAAAAAGTAAACTATGGGCTAACGCCTCATCTACCTCCATACCCAATTTCATCAAAATTGGCCCAGTTCACTCGCGTTGTGATTGATGATAAAAAGTATCCTATGGGCTAACACCTCATCTGCCTCCATACCCAATTTCATCAAAATTGGCCCAGTTCACTCGCGTGGTGATTAATGATAAAAAGTATCCTATGGGCTAACGCCTCATCTACCTCCATACCCAATTTCATCAAAATTGGCCCTGTTCACTCGCGTGTTGATGGATGATGATAAAAAGTATCCAATGGGCTAACGCCTCATCAACCTCCATACCCAATTTCATCAAAACTGGCCTAGTTCACTCGCGTGGTGATGGATGATGATAAAAAGTATCCAATGGGCTAACGCCTCATTTACCTCCATACCCAACTTCATTAAAATTGGCCTAGTTCACTCGCGTGGTGATGGATGATGATAAAAAGTATCCTATGGGCTAACGCCTCATCTACCTCCATACCCAATTTAATCAAAATTGGCCCAGTTCACTCTTGTGGTGATGGATGATGATAAAAGGTATCCTTTGGGCTAACGCCTCATCTACCTCCATACCCAATTTCATCAATATATTGGCCTAGTTCACTCGCGTGGTTATGGATGATGATAAAAAGTATCCTATGGGCTAATGCCTCATCTACCTCCATACCCAATATCATCAAAATTGGCCTAGTTCACTTGCGTGCTGATGGATGATGATAAAAAGTATCCTATGGGCTAACGCCTCAACTACCTCCATACCCAATTTCATCAAAATTGGCCCAGTTCACTCGCGTGGTGATGGATGATGATAAAGAGTATACTATGGGCTAACGCCTCATCTACCTCCATACCCAATTTAATCAAAATTGGCCCAGTTCACTCTTGTGGTGATGGATGATGATAAAAGGTATCCTATGGGCTAATGCCTCATCTGCCTCCATACCCAATTTCATCAATATTGGCCTAGTTCACTCGCGTGGTTATGGATGATGATAAAAAGTATCCTATGGGCTAATGCCTCATCTACCTCCATACCCAATATCATCAAAATTGGCCTAGTTCACTTGCGTGGTGATGGATGATGATAAAAAGTATCCTATGGGCCGACGCCTCAACTACCTCCATACCCAATTTCATCAAAATTGGCCCAGTTCACTCGCGTGTTGATGGATGATGATAAAAAGTATCCTATGGGTTAACGCCTCATATACCTCCATACCCAATTTAATCAAAATTGGCCCAGTTCACTCTTGTGGTGATGGAAGATGATAAAAGGTATCCTATGGGCTAACGCCTCATCTACCTCCATACCCAATTTCATCAAAATTGGCTTAGTTCACTCGCGTGGTTATGGATGATGATAAAAAGTATCCTATGGGCTAACGCCTCATCCACCTCCATACCCAATATCATCAAAATTGGCCTAGTTTACTTGCATGGTGATGGATGATGATAAAAAGTATCCTATGGGCTAACGCCTCAACTACCTCCATACCCAATTTCATCAAAATTGGCCCAGTTCACTCGCGTGGTGATGGATGATGATAAAAAGTATCCTATGGGTTAACGCCTCATCTACCTCCATACCCAATTTCATCAAAATTGGCCCAGTTCACTCGCGTGGTGATTGATGATAAAAAGTATCCTAAGGGCTAACACCTCATCTACCTCTATACCCAATTTCATCAAAATTGGCCCAGTTAACTCGCGTGGTGATTGATGATGAAAAGTATCGTATATGTTAATCCAGCGTCTCATTTATTTTTATACCAAATCTCATCAAAGTGGCCCAGCCGTTGAGCGTGGAAAGATAACAAACATAGAGTAACATTCATACTCACAAACTTCCGCGTTTATAATATTAGTAGGATATAAATTTAAATTCAATGGCTGTAAAGAACAACGTCTATTTTTAATCATTACAATTGGCTAAATTCTATATTTCTTTATCAGAATTATTATGAACTGGTCCCTCATCGGTATTATTCAGCTCTTCTTTAATTTCAGTTGTTAGTTCACTGATCAGCTTATCCATATTTAGTTCTTTCCTTTCTCCTTTTTCCGCATACAAATTAAAATTTTCATCGTAGTCATCACCCCACAGAATGTTGAAATTTCTTCTAATTTCGGTATATGTTGGACCGGTATCTTCATAGGAACCTGAATAATTGACCAACTTTGACATTTGATCTGTAAGTTTATTTGATTGCCCTGAGAAAATTATACCAGCATCTCTAAGTATTATAGGATAGATATGATTGGTATTGTCTTTATGATTAACAGTATTATGATCGAGAGATGTGTTTTTTGTTTGTTCTGTAGGTTTATATTCTTCAGCATCAGGTATATCAACCTTGTTACTCATTTCGATGATTTCGTCTTGCAATTTTCGTATCAAGTTTTCTAAATCACGTATTTGTTTGTCTATGTCACTTTCTTCACTTTGTACGTCGGGTTTCACAGTAGATTCTACCGTCAACCTTCTTGTATTTTTAAACTCTTCCGAAGACCTGGGGATTTCTACTTTGACTTTATCTAATAAATACTCGTTGTAAGAACTCGTAGAACTTCCACTATCGAGACCAAGACCTTTTATGAACTTATCCATTATTCTAGATATCTTTTCTTTCTTTCTTTACATTCCTGTTTTTTAGCTTTTCTACGCAGTTCTTCACAGAGATCGTAAGTTGGAGGTGGTGGTGGTAGAGGTGGAGCAGGGCAATTAGGCCACGGTGTTTCAGGGCCACCAGAAGTTGCCGCAAAAATAGCGTCACAGCGATCTTGACTTGTAACTTCCCTACCTACTACACAAACTCTATCATGTCCGTTATTGCTCGTAGTCAATGGTGGGTTTTTTATTTTCTCGATGCATATTGCATGACACACGTCAGGTGGCGGTGGTGGTGGTGCTGATTCTTCAATAGGTTCTTTTGGACAGATTTTAATGCCAGCTTTTATTTTTTGTCGTATTCGTTGTTCTTTGCAAAGATCACGCTTCTGTTCTTCTTCTGGTTTGGTCTCACGTGTGCACTTTTTTGTGTTCATGTTACAGCAAATTTGGTTAGGCTATCTAGGGCTGTAGAAGCCCGTTATTTCGATTATGTAGCCATGTCATAAATTTAGTTTCACTTCATTACGCTGATTACTTTTTGTTTTCTCATTCTGGTTGTATTTCTTTGAAGCACATAACTTTATTTATGATTTGACGTATGCAAACTATTTTGTGGTCAATTGATTTCTGTCAAGTCTGCTTTATGGATTTTTTTTTATGTTTTGACAAAGAGAAAGAACAAAATAAGTATTTTATCCTCGGACTAAATAGCCGGGATCCTTTTTTAACCGACTCTAAAAGGAGGAGGTTATACGTTCGATTGTATATATTTTTTGTGTATGGTAGCGGAGTTCTCGCCCATTTGTGGACTGATTCTAAAAATATTATTTTTGTTTGGTAGAGTATACTTCCGACCCGAGGTGGTCGCATTTAATTTCATCAAATTTGGTCAAGTCAGTTTTTGAGTTACACTCCAATAACTAAAAGCGTTACACCTATCTTGATGATACTATCATTGATGAATGACAATTGATCCTGTAAGTAGCAAGGGCCACCAAAAATGGTGAAAATATTTTTTTTACCAAAAAAGGAACCAACTTATAAACCCAAAAAGTGCGAAATAACTTATCTAAGTCGGTACCATGCGCTCAATATTTTGATAATAGGTACTTATGAACTATCTTAGTAACGACTTCAACAAGTTATTTTGCACTTTTTGGTTTTGAAGTTGGTTGCATATTTTAGGTAACATTTTCTTTTCGACCTAATTTTGTCGTGACTTAATTTGGCATAACGAGTTACGCATGTTTTTTTTGTTTCAATAATATTTAACCTACTTAATTGTTTATTGGCATACTATTTCAGTATGCGTAAATGTAGTTTAGGCTAATGGTTTTTGTCCTAATTTTGATTTGCATAAAGTTATGACATTTTGTTTATTCGTCTAATAGTTATCTTCTATCTATATTTCTATCTGCTTTGTTTCGTGGTTTGATGAGATGCGCTGCCCTTTAGGTAGCCTGCGTCTGACCTCTATCAGCATTGCACACACCACATTTACAAGTACGTAGTGCTTGTGCCGCCGCCGCAAGGGTCGCTACGCTCGGCCACCCGCTGTGGCTCACGCCGACAACACTGCAAGGGTCCCGTAGAAAGCTGATCCTAAGCTTCCCCGCTAACAAAACCGCCACCCTAATACGGCCACTACCGTTGGAAGACACGCTGTCATGCCGCCACTGGAAAGTTCCAGAACATCCAGGGCACGCAGCTTAGCTCACCAACCAGCAAAACCAAGTCAGTCGTTGTTCTTCCACCCAACTGTAGCTCCTCCGTGTACTGCCCGCGCTACTGGTAGCCGCGCTAACAACTTATAATAATAAAGAGTAGAGGCCAAAAGGTAAGTATGTGCTGGGAAGAAAAATAAAAAATGAGGGTCAGAAGATGTAAAATCATCTACTGAACAAGAATACGACGTTTTTGAAAAAAAAAAACGTCTGACTGTATGCTCACGCATAACTTAAAAAGTACCGCACAGATTTTGATGAAATTTGGTATATAGATAGAATAGTGCCTGGAGCTCCCAACTATCAAAGTCAAGTCAAAATCATTTATTCAATTTAGGCATCAAAGACGCACTTATGAACGTCAACTTTTCATTATAATGTACTTTAAAGACTATACCGCCGCGTTCCAAAATATATAGAACCCACCGAGAAGAAGCGGCAAGAAACTCGGGACCATTCTTTTTATAGTTTACAATGTTTCTACTTAGGTACTACAAATATTACATTTTATGGGTGGCAGAGACAGCTTGCCAGAAGTGGAGTATTCCAAGCATCTTTATCTTCTATATAATGTCGAACTTTATAGTAAGCTTTTTTTATTAAAACGTTTTTTACAGTCAACTTGAATTTGCCCTCTGTGAGCTCAGTTATGTGTTTGGGATTTTATTGTAAAAACGCACACAATTTCCTAGGAATGACTTATTAGTCTTCGCAAGTCTAAAACTAGGTACAGCTATAAACTTCATATATTGATCTATCACATAAATCCAAGATGGCAACTTGATCTCTTTAACTAAACATGTTCTCATATAAAACCGGGGATTCGATTGACTCGTCAGTGCGCATAACTTCTTTGGTACGGCTAAAAACGGTAATAATTACGAACGGAACATATTTTTTAATAATTGCAAATATACCCATAATAAGATGTGTAGTAAAGTTCAGAAATTATTTTAGGGCTCTTACACACGATTGGCATGTTGCCAACGGCAGAGGTAACTGCTGCCATCGACACGGTTGCTGTAGGTCGACGGCTGCTGCCGACGCGTCGATGGCTGCCGTCGACTTACAGCAACACTTACAGTTGTAGCGTGCTGACGATGGCCGCCGCTGATCTTCAAAATTAGAAAGTCGACTGCTACCGCCGAAGCGTCAACAACTTCCGGCGACGCGTGCCGACGGCTATCTTTGTAAAAATGAAATTTAATGCAATACTTATATGTTATTTTGAAACACGACATAACAAATCGTCACACATATACCTATATCCTCGATATAAGCAGCGGTGTTTTAAAACACCCGCGTTTCGCCGGATATTGTTTTGGTCCCATCCCATGTAATAGGGGGCAGGCCTGTTGCCATCTATGAGACACTGTTCCACACTCCGGACTACTATTGAGAATTTCTTTGGCATAAAATCCCAATTACTGTCCAACCTGTAGATCCAACCCAGGACCCGAGATTCCAAAACGGCGCTCTTACCACTACAACAAGACCAAGTGAGCAAAGCCGCTGGCGGGTCTGCTAGTTAGACATAAAAATCAAAAGGCATAATGGAATGATTATGTGTAACAGTAGGTTAGGGTGCGGCGGGGGTGCCCCTTGGGCCACCTTTAAGCCGCCAAAATGTTTATTTTAAATACGAAAAGTATTTTATTAAATGGAAATGCAACATTTCACTTTTTGCCTGAGCGTATTTGGTTCATTATTGTTCCTCTGTATATTAATAGATAATAGCGGTGTACGCCTGAATTTCGACAAGTTCAATACTCGACAGTCGCTTGCTTCGAAAAATCATAGTTCGACAAGTCATTGCTGCGACAGAACATATATATTTGGGTTTGAATTATTCCCACTAAACGTAGCGGTTGGTGGTAGTGCCACGTTGTAACCGTGTACCCACACGGTTACAACGTGGCACAACCACCGGCACAGCCGAATGGGCTGGCACGGCCGGGGAACCACCACAGTTCCACGTAACACCGTGAAGCATTACAGCCTACTTTCGCGTTTCAGTCGGTCTGTAGGAGGTTCCGGAGGCCCGATACCCCTCTTCTTCCTTCTCCCTTGTCTCCCTTCACCCTCACCCTTCTATTCCTTCCTCAAAGTTCGGCAACGCATCCTCGAGACCTCTGGTATTGCGGATGTCCGTGGGCGACAATATCACTTACCATCAGTGGGCCTAGCACGAATAACTGCGTAACAGTTTAATGTAACGTGTCGTTCCAGTAAAACAGTTCAAACTGTCATTTATCACTGTGACACAGATAACTCAGAGTTCGTACGCCGATGCGTGACGCGATGACGCTTACGATACGAATACTTTTACTTTACGTTAACCAAAAAAAAAAAATGTTGTTTGCCTGGTGAATGTTTTAGTGGTCACAGAATACCTTCTTTATCAGTTATTTTAACACTCATTGTTGATATTACCGACTGATTAATTAGCAACTCGGCTAAAACATTTCAAAACTTGCAGAGGGTGAATTTTCATTAGCTTGAAAAATTAAACGTGCTTTAATTTGACCAAATAATGAACGGGTTTTTCAAATCAATCCGAGTTTTTTTTATGTTTGTTACCTCTAAAACTTTGACTGGGTGAACCGATTCTCAAAATTCTTTTTTTGTTTGAAAGCTGGTGCTTCCAGTGTGGTCCCATTTATCAATTTCAATTTCATCAAATTTAGTCCAGTAGTTTTAGGGCCCTAAACGGTCCCATTTAAGTTTCGTTAAATTCGGTTCAGTATTTTTTGAATTACACTCCAATGACTGAATAGAATGGAAGTCGGTATTCAAATTTTTATATTGTATTTATTAATGCTTTATTTAGCTACATTACCTACATACCAACTGTAGGTAGGGTCGAATCATAGATTAAAACGATAAATATGAGAGTTTATATAATAGAATAATTAAAAAAAAACAAGTAAAAATGTTTACCGGGACCGCGAAAGGGGTTTTTAAAAACACTTTTTAAAGATTTAATTATTAATATTTTACCTAAACTTATAATTAATACGTCCGAACAAAGTGGGATGTTCCTCTAGACTAACGATCTCAATACACAATACCATACTAATTAACAAAGGCTTCCCACGCAGGTCCCAGTTAGTTTTGAGACATTGACATGATGCGTTTGCAGTTTAGCTGGAAACAGTTGTTATCTGGCGACCGGGTGGACGCATAACTACGAGTAGGTACATACTGTACTAACAGGTAGGTACTGCAGTATTGTGTAACATGATCCGTATCACATAATCAGACATCTCGTTCATTTATAGCCAAAGATCTCGGTGTTTTATTAAATTGCAAACTAAAGCTAGGTTCAAATTGCTGTGTTGGGTGTGTCGGGGCGCCTTGTGTCGTGGAGCGTTCACACTAATGTGTTGTATTGGGGCGCAATATGGCGCATTTTCGGATCATTCATCGTGCGAGAGTTGTGGTGGAAAAACATGTTTTAAAATGAAAAAAATCATCTGATGGGTACTGACAATGATTTGATGAAGATATTCAATTTCTGCTATTGGCGACTCTTATTAATCCTATAAATCGCTTCACAGAGACCAGAGGCGTATTTCTGACTCGTTCAAGAATTACAAAGTTATGATGAAAGATTCCATCGATATTTCAGATTTATAATTGTACAGTTTGAGCATGTACATTGTACATACTTTAATAGAAAATAATATAAAAAAATACACACGCAGTTTCGCCGACCAATAGGATTTTTTTTAGTAGAACCACGTAGAATGAACCGAAAAAATGCAATATCTAGTTTTACGGAATGAACTGTATCCCTCGCGGTTACGCGTCGTACTGACAGATTCACATTGGTGTGGTGTAGTAGTGTTCAAAGTTGCTATATGGCAATCACTTGCTTAATGCTTTATGCTTTATATTTTAAGCATGCTATTATAAATGCTTTATTAAAGCATGCTTTTTATATTGCGTACGAAGCTTAAGCACTTGTTTGTTACGGGCGGGCGCGAATAAAGCAAGCGCGGTGCGGTGACTGTTCTGTTATGTTACTGACACTGACTGACAGCATGCTTTGCTGTATTATAATAAGAATACGTCGCGTTTATGAATTTATTACGATAACGCGGAACAGTATAAACCCAATAAACTTTCCTTCATACTTTACTTTCCAGGCTTAGGACTGTCTATAATTGATTGAGTGTTATTAAGTTTTTTTTTTGTATTTTAAAGCAAAATGTATATTAAAAACCCATATTTAGTCCTATCACTGTTTATTAACACTAAAAAGCAAGAAGCAAAATAGCATATATGTATTGATAACGTGAGCCGCCCGAGATCGCAACTTAGCACGCGGTGCGTAAAACAATAACGCGCGCGACCGATAGCAATCGCTAGCATGCGACGACTGGCTGCCGCCTGCCCCACGGGGCCCCACCCCGCGCTTTTTCTGCTTTCATGCTAGTTTGCTACTTGCGATGCGCGACGGACAGCGACAGAGAGTGCGATATAAAAAAGCATAAAGCAAATAGCAACAAGTGAGAGCCACGATAGCATTTGCTATATGATATATGTAATAAGCACGGTGCTTTATTTTGCTTTATGCTTTATTAACCACCACTAGTGTGGTGTGTTGTGGCGCGACAGATCCCCCACCACCTCTCTGGCGCGACCGAACGTCGAGCGATTTTACCGCGCCAGAACGCGCCAGAACCCAACACAACCCACTAATGTGAATCTAGTACAAGAAATAAACGTAACCGATAGCGTTCTGGCGCGCCACGACACACCCCGACACAACAATATGAACCTACCTTTACCCATGAAGCACACATCGATCATATAGCCAAAAGTCTTCATCAGCGTTAGGATTTACTACACGTAATTCCTATTCACTAACAGAATGATAACTATAAAAATAGTATATATATATATATATATATATATATATATATTCATAGTCATTACGAATATGCCAGCCAGGTGTGGAGCTCGAGCAACAATACACAAACATAGGTTAGAAAAAATGCAGATTGCAAAATCACGCGCTATTTAGGTTATAAATTCAAAATTCCTTATAATAAATACAATAAACGATGTAAGCGTTTCCATATGGTCTCTTGCTGCACGTAGAGCCATTTCTGATCTACGTCTTTTAATTAGAATACCACAATCAAAAATAGTCTTGTTTTAAATGTTTATCGGGACTTATCACGTATTATTTAATATAGGTAAAAATATGTAAGTAGGTACCTTTCGCTCGACGTTTCGACCATGTTACAATGGCCGTGGTCACGAGCTGACTGAAAACTGCGGGTAAGTCCGGCGAGAAGAGCGGGTGTTTTGTTCTCCTACCCTCCCTTGATCTTGAACTTGAAAAATCGCAAGGTTGTCACTACGACACACAACACTGACTGTATCGGTAAATGTCCTAGTACCAGTGTCAGATCTTGTTAACAAAATATCGTTAATCTGTCCGAATCAGCAAGACTCATTCGAGTTAAGTTTCATTCATAAATCTATTGTTATTTTTTGCGCTGATGCGGACGGGTTAAGTGTTCCATCTCGACACTCCAGGTGTAGATACTTACTACATGTACCCTTCGCGCGCACTACTTACAGTAAGAGCGCTTATTTCTTGCGCTCACCCCCTACCTTTAATAAAGTATTAAAAACGGAACATGCACACATTGACCTGTTCACAAGCAGTCTGACTGCAGAGAACACAGCCCTCGTAATAGCATAGATAGTCATAATATACTATTATGATATATCAAAATATAATATTCTAATATAATCTATATTTTACTATAATATGGGGTTCAGCGGCTGATATAGAGACCATATTTATCCTACAGAAACGTGCTATTCGAGCTATATAAGAAAAGGGGTCCCCGTGAATCTTTGAGAGATTTATTTAAAGAATATATTAACTTTGCCTTCCTTATATGTATATAAAAATATAATGTATGTTCGTAAAAATTGACACAAATTTAATATATATATATTTTATATAGTTATATATAAGTTCAATAGTGATTACCACACTTTTAAAACTAGAAATACAAATAGGATAGCCGTACCTAGTTTTAAACTTGCGAAAACTAATAAGTCATTTCTAGGAAATTGTGTCCGTTTTTGTAATAAAATCCCAAAACACATAACTGTGCTTACAGAGGGCAAATTCAAGTTGACTGTAAAAACATTATAATAAAAAAAGCTTATAATAAAGTTCGACATTATATAGAAGATAAAGATGTGAATACTCCACTTTTGGCAAGCCACCCATAAAATGTAATATTTATTGTAGTACCTAAGTAGAAACATTGTAAACATCTATAAAAAGAATGGCCCCAAGTTTCTTGCCGCTTCTTCTCGGTAGGCTCTATATATTTAGGAACGCGGCGGTAGTCTTTAAAGTACATTATAATGAAACAATTGACGTTCATAAGTGCGTCTTTGATGACTAAACTGAATAAATGATTTCGACTTTTCTGCAAATTCTATTTAACCTTGTAGATACTCCTACTTTTAAATGCTATTTGTGGCGCAAATAACTCCTAACAATTGGCTATAATTGGCTTTTCTTTACATATGTTGTAAATTATGTTGTAATAATAGCTTTTAGCCCCCTAACACTATAAAATAAAAATAAAATATATATTTTTTTAAATCTATAAACTGTTTCGTCAAAATTAACGAAGTATGGTTTTCACAGTCAGTCATACTCTTGTTTTCTAGCTTAAGACTTGGTCCAACCCCAATTTTAAAATAATTTACGATGCTTTACGTAAGGTTGAAAATCGCTTGATAGATTGGACGATTTAATGCGAAAATGCTTCAATTTTGGATGTTTTCTTTATATTTCTCGATATATGCTAACACAATTGGAAAAACTGCTGGTTACTAATTTAGTACTATATGTTGGCTATGTATTACTTAAAAAAATATATAATGTTATCGCTGAAAATTCTGAGAGTTTGGACGTGAAAGTTTATTTTTATGGACCTATTCAGGATTTTTTTCTGCAAAGAGCGAGCAATATTTATGAATTATGTTCGGTGATTACTCTTTGCCTGTTCCTTTTCTAACCCAAGTATTTTTTTCATGCAATATTATCGATCTGTTTCGTTACCCTAGATGTTTAAAGATTCTGCTTTTTACTATTATCAGGGTAAGAGCGCGCCTTAAGTGCAGATAGGCATTTATTTTGCCGCATTGAATCGGCAAGCAAGCGAGAATAAAACATAATAAGCAAACACATTGCTGTTACATTTCAATAGTTCCGAAGAATGAAAATACATCCAAAATTAAATCCATCTCGATTTGTTAACGTATTTGAACATCTTTCTTCGGACTTTGTTTTTCATACTAGTACACGAAAAGCCAGCTCAGCAAACGTCTAGTCGCAAGGCACGGTTAGTGCGGTGTGTACTGGACTTTTAATGATGTCGCCAAGCAGCAGTGACGAAGAAACTGACGGAGACAGCTTGCCTGCACCGGTGACGTCACAGCGAGCGCGGAGGGCGGCGGCTCACGCAGCCGCCAGTACTAGTGCGAACGCAGCCGGGTGCGCAAATGCTCTATGAAGAAGTGGCCCAGACGGTCACGAAACCAGTCGAGATACTCGACTATCAATCAAAGTATTTATTGTTGTAGAATTTGTTACAATTAAAAATGTGAAAGCCACTGGTTCTCGAACTAGTAGGTACTGTGTTTCAGGAACCATGGTCTTCTCCCAATATTTAATACTTACCGCTAAGTTTGTTAAACCGTCAATAACATTAAAATAGGATAGCTTATATCCAGGATTAACAGATATACATTCTTTATCACAATAATCTTGATAAGAGAGTCTTAGAACAAGTAGAATTATATAAAACTTTCAATTGTTAAGCCTTTATTTAAAAAAGGAGAGCGATCGGATGTTTGCAATTATCGGCCTATCGCGTTGTTACCAATCTTTTCAAAGATTTTTGAAAAGGCTTTTCAGAAAAGAGTTGTGGGTTTTGCTCAAAAGTTTAATATTATTAAGAAGGAACAATTCGGCTTTCAGAATAAAAAAACAACAGTGCTCGCGGCATATAACTTAGTCCATGAAATAACTATTAAATTATGTAATGCACAAATCATGCAATTCGAAAAAACCTGTTTCGTGTTATTTTACCCACGACTTCAGAATAGGTACCCTTCTGTCATTTTACTCGTACCAAACAAGATACTTAAACCTAATCACAGTACGGCATTCTAATGTTCATGAAATAAAGTAAAATAATAGGAAAAGTTAAATTTATTTGCTTTCATCACAGCTAATGTCTTCCTTCTTTATATATTCCGGATTTTTGATTCGCTCCAAGCATAGAGGTGGTACTATACATGGTAATTTTTTGGCTCTTTCGTAGATACTTTTCAAACTGCAGGGTGGTTTCTTGTCGCAGGGGTGGGGGGGTTCTATTTTCTTACAGGCTTTGACGTGCATGAATGCACCGGGGATGCATCTTGCTAGAACAAAAATAAATCCGTTTTTGTATAACTTATCTTTCTATCAGCTACGTGACTTGGCAAGTGATACTTTTTAGGGTTCCGTACCCAAAGGAAACCCTATTACTAAGACTTTGCTGTCCGTCCGTCTGTCTGCTTGTCTGTATGTGTGTCCGTCTGTCACCAGGCTGTATCTCATGAACCGTGATAGTTAGACAATTGAAATTTTCACAGACAAGTGCAATTTGAAAAATTTAATACCGACTTCCATTCTATTACTTTGATAAAAATCAGTTACTGGAGTGTATCTCAAAAACTACTAAACCGAATTTGATGAAATTTAAATGGGACCACACGGGAAGCACCAGCTTTCAAACAAAAAAATTTGAAAATTGGTTCACCCAGTCGAAAGTTATGAGGTAACAAACATAAAAATACAGTCGAATTGAGTACCTCCTCCCTTTTTTGGAAATCGGTAGAAAATGTATTTCTGTTGCCGTTATAACAATACTAAAAAACCAGCCAAGTGCGGAACTCGCAAAAATAAAGGTTTTTGTACCGTTATCATAAAAACGGCAAACAAATTATATCTGTTCTATGGGATATTTATAGACAATGGTACGAAACCCTTTCTGCGCGAGTCCGACTGGTACTTGGTCGGTTTTATATTCATAGGGTAACGTTTGAGCATGACTGTCAGTGATGGTGCGAAAGAGGTGACCAAAGATGATGTCTACCAGCGGTTTTCACACATCATATATATGAAAGTTTAGATGGGTGTTTGTTATACAATAACGCAACAGCGGATGAACGGATTTGGATGAAATTTGGAGCGAAGATTTTTGTACCCGTGTTTAACACTTAGGCTTATACTATCTATGTCTGGAAGAGATCGCTCTGAGCGATAAGACCGCCCATTGTGACACCTAATTTTAAGTTTTTAATTTGTTTGTTGTACTTTATAATGTGGTGTTGCAATAAAGAGTTTATCTATCTATGTATCTACTCGTATCTTATAAAGTATCTTTTCAGGGGAACCACTATAACCTTATTCATATAGTCTCATGCATAAACAAGCAATTCTAAAATAGCGACTGATTCTCTAGAACAGCTATCGACAAACAACGTTGGCTGTCTTATTGTACGGAGTGTTTGGTAGAGGGTTGGTTTGGTGACATTGGTTCACGTAAGCTACAAGTTAAGCCTTATGGTTATCATACTATACTATTACTATAATCTATACTAATATAAAGAGGAAAGATTTGTATGTAAGTATGTTTGTAACAAATTGGCTCAAAAAGTACTGGACTGATTTCAAAACATCTTTCATCATTGGAAAGCTACATTCACCCTGAGTAACATAGGCTATATAAGATTCATCATCATCATCATCATCATCATCCATCACCGCGCGGGTGAAACCGCGGAGAGCAGCTAGTTTAATTTAATTTACTTATGACTTTACTAATTTACTTAAGAAACATCCTTAACCCTACTTTTGATTTATAGGGGGGATTAGATTATATATTCCGATAACTAGATTATGTTTCAATATTTCTACTATATCTTTATGCGGTATACCATTATTAGCTGGATTTTATTAAAAAGATTTAATCGGTAGTATCAAGACTCATTTAGGTCCCACTTATACCTAGATAATTCGTTCTATGCTATTAATGCTAGAAATATATTAATACAAAAGTGTAGGGGAGACAATTCGATCAAATTTGAACAAATTACGCTCAGAGGTAGATAAGTTCTTTTAAAAACTTTTCATCTCTTATTACAAAGGCTTGTTAACAAAAGCTTGTCAAAGATTAATAAGCTCAAACGGGAAATTACATAAAATACAATTATAAAAATTAAATTATTGCTACTAAAGACTTTACATTGTAAAACATTACTGAATATAATGCCCTGAGTGTTTTTACCCGTTCTTCACCTGTGAAGAATTTATTCGACATCTTATGTCATTTCACTCAGCAACACCGTATCATCTTTGTATCATACTCTTAAAAAACATTAATTAACATGACATCCAAGAAGCTGTTTGCTGAACTTAAAACGATCGTAAAAAGAATAAGTGATTTACAGATTTATATTATATTTGAAGCACTGACGCCATATATAGCAAATATCTTTTTTCTATTTTAAGAAACGCTCGTATCCTGATAATAGTAAATAGCAGAATTTTTAAACACCTAGTGTAACGAAACAGATCGATAATATAATATGAAAAAAATACTAAGGTTAGAAAAGGGATAGCAAAAAAGTTATAACCGAATAGAATTCATAAATATAACTCTCTTTCTGCAGAAAAAAATCCTGAATAGGTCCACAAAAATAAACTTTCACGTCGAAACTCAGAATTTTCAGCGATAACACTATATTTTTTTAGATAATACATAGCCAACGTATAGTACTAAAGTTATAACCAGCAGTTTTTTCGATTCTGTTAGTATATATCGAAAAATATAAAGAAAACGTACAAAATTAAAGCATTTCCGCATTACATCGTCAATCTAACAAGCGATTTTCAACCTTACGTAAAGCATCGTAGATTATTTTAAAATTTGAGTTGGACCGCGCCTTAATTCAAAGTACTTCTAGTCAAGTCAAAAAAATCCTTATATATATTGCTTTACTTCTCTAAAATTGTAAAATTAGCTTCAAAGAATACCTGCAGGGCTATTATGTATCTCAGTTGCTAACAAAATATGTTTATTGAAATCTTGAATAATGGCGGCTCTGTCAGCTTTGTTCGTCAACTCCAGTAACCAAAAATGTTAGTAAGTTGATGTCTGGAGCTGACAAAGGTGACATCGAGCCGTCATTTTTTTTCTATTTCAATAAACATTTGTTAGCAACTGAGATACCTATATAATTATAGTCCTGCCGAGCATCATCCTGAATTCAAATTTATATGCACTATATGCAGATATAACTCTAACCCATTTAAATTTATATGCACTATATGCAGATATAACTCTAGCCCATTCAAATTTATATGCACTATATGCAGATATAACTCTAGCCCATTCAAATTTATATGCACTATATGCAGATATAACTCTAGCCCATTTAAATTTATCCTGATTAACATACTTTTACTGAAAAAAAAGTAAGTATCATCAGTACAGGTACTATAATGGATACAAAAACTCATCTTACAACAGAAGCTGTACATATATCCTAATTCATCAGTTACATTACAGTATTATTGAATCCGTGAGATTGACTAAAACGCAATTTTAACTCCGTAACGAGTCATTATCAGTCGGTTACAGAAAAAAAGAATGATAGAAATATAGACAACTTAAAAGCTCGTTGAAAATATATATATAGAGTGTTTGGTAGAGGGACCGACAAACCAAATGAGCGTGTTCGGGGGACCACTTGGAGAATACAAGTTGGCCAAAAAAAATCCCCAATATGTTTAACTATTTTTTGTGACTTTTCCCTTTTTCTCCGAAATTGTACCTATTTACCACCATAACATTTGTAAAATCTATTTTAGACCGGATGTTTTTAGTTGAATTTGGTCTCTAATACACCTTCAGGCCACGCAAAGCAAAATTGGATACAAAACAGAGCTAACTAACTGATTTAGTTAAAAAAAATTTGGGGTGTCGGGGATTTTTTTTGGCCAACTTTTATTCTCCAAGTGGGCCCCTGAACACGCTCATTTGGTTTGTCGGTCCCTCTACCAAACACCCTGTATATAGTAAAAACTTAAATGTTAGATTTAAGGTAGCAAAACGTTCTTACAAAACATTTTTTGTTTCAACGCTATACAGGTGTACGTCTGTCTTTGGGTTCTGATCGGCATTAAGGTCACATGTATCTACAGAATTTTAACGTCACTGTAATTCTACGTGTGCACACTATTACTTGGTACCTAATTATGAGTCACAGTTAGGTACCAAGTCACACAATGAGCTATAGATACATGGTTATAGCTATAGATGGCTATGCTCGGGGATTCTCTTTGTGATCGAAACAGAAATAAGGAGGTCCGTAGACGTACGAAAGTAACCGCGACAGCACCCAAGAGGAAGAGCCAGTTGAAATGGCAGCAGGCAGGGCAGATAGCACTCAGAATTGACAGTCGATGGGGCCGGAAGGTTCTGGCGTGGAGACCATGGACCGGCCAGTGCAGCGTAAATCGCCCACCGACAAGGCGGACATACCACCTGATAAAGGTTGCAGGACGAAGTTGATGCAGGCCGCTTCCAACCGGTCATTTTGGAAATATATGGTGGATATTTTTCGCAGTGGACGTCCTACAGCTTAGATGATAATGATGACGATGATGGTGATGACTATTACGTGTAGGTAAAATATGCTGAACCTGGTGGTACTCCTCAAAGCCGTTTGTTAGTTTACTTACTTATCATTCTGGGTTTTTCAGCTTCTCTTTGCACAAGTGCTGGAGTGGACAATGACAGTCCCTTACCTGAAAGAACGGAGTGAACAGCTACTGCTGGTCGCAATGATAACGTGAGCTTATGATAAATTTTTGGTATAATTTTTAAAGCCACCCATAAATGCTTAGAACAAAAATCATCTTAAACCATGGTGTGGGTACAAAATTGTGACGGCTGACGTTTAACTGAGTTGATAATGGCCCTTTCTTCCAAGCGCAAGGTCCCGGGTTCGATCACTGTAAGGGGTAAATACTGCATGATGCGTGATGAATAAACATTACTATCAGGTCTTCAGTGTTTGTGATGCGTTAGGTGTGTATCAAAGCCTCGTGGGACACAGGAAAGTTAAGTAAACTATAGTACTATGTACATAATTTTCCCCAGTGCTATCCGCGTCCCCATACGAGGACATGGAATGCACGGATTCAAACAAAATAGCATTCGTGCATGAAAGAGGAGTGAACAAAAAATTAGCACTGGAAATATCTCCAAACAGAGTCTGATCTAAATTATGCAAAGTCCTTTAGGTGTACCAGATGTCTAGAGTATCTTAAAATGACGAGCATGAAGAATGTAATGGTATGTAAAAGCGTATGAGCGCAAATAAGTATGTCTGACAGAATCGTGGCAAGTGGAAATTGGTGTTGTGCTCACCCTTCAGAACGTGTTACTATATGTGTAATTAAAACAATAACCATTCTAGCATGTATTGGAGAACTGCATACTAGCTCTGGGGTGGAAGTCTCTACATAGTAAGCGATCACCTTACAACTGATACCGGTCGGTAAATCGCAACATACTGGAAGTTTACCGTAGCTGCAGCCATCCTCGTAACGGGCCGGGCTAACGTAAAATCCTAGAGAGAGGGGATTTAATGACTTTTTTTGGGAGGATAATGCTGTGCACTTCACTTGGATGACGGAAGGGGGCGTGTGGGGCTCAGAGCCACTTCAACCTCCCCATGAGCAAGTCTCTTCCAAGGAGTGCTAGCATTTAATGTCTCGCCCCAGCGGTAGGCCCAGATTGATCTTAACCGGGCCTCAGTGGCCTTGCTTAGCTTGTGTAGAACCATGCAAGAGTCCCCCGAAGGTCCGCAAGTGACCCCACTACGGATGAGGAAAAAGGCGTGTGAACTGCCTCCATTCCTCGTTACGTTCCACGGGAGCGGTCCCAGCGGAGGAGACGCGAGTGTGCCTCAAACCATCGCGTCCTTCCACCAGGACTGAGTGTTCTTGGAGGTAATCAACCAACAGTCTCTGCAGATACAAGGGCACTCCGTGATAGCGGAGCACCTATTGTCTATTGTCTTGCCTCTTCGCTGATTACATCCAGCGTTCACCCCTTTAGGCAGAGTAGGCGCCCTGCGCTCAACCAGGTGTCCGACAGCCCAGATCCAGTACTGTCCAGGTAACGATTTGACAACTATCGTTCCAGCTGCTATCTCGTGCTACCATATACCAAAGTATATTTTTCTACCGTGAAACAGTAATGTTCCCAATACTGCGTTTTGTTTTGAAGGTATGGTTGCTGGTGAAATTAAAGCAACATGGGACTTAACAACTTAATGTCTCAGGGTTACGGGCGCAGTCGGGTCTTCACTCGTGAGGAAATGCATCAATTCTAGGCAGAGGTAGCCACGTAACACTCGTGCTTGTACCGTTTCCACATAACATAATAAAAAATGTCGAGACTTCCAGCCCTGAATTTTGAAAGGTAAATATGAAGTTGACACAGAAAAATTCGTTAAGTTTTGTAATACAAGTGTAAATTTTAATAAATTCACAAAATCTACAGTGAATATTTTAAACAAAAAGTCTCTTTTCTAAATGCTTAAACTGATATATCTTACTGTTTCACGAAGCACTTCTGGATTTTTCAACCTGTGTAGGCATAGCGCAATGACAGTCGTATTTCGTTGAAAGCCGTTGGGAGGACAGCCCCCTGTCGTACTGAGAGTTTCTTGCTCGTCACTGCTCTCTTGTGTGATACCTTCATATTTATTATTGTTTTAGACTATGCACACCAACTCAAAATTCGCTAAAGGCATGAATTATTAATTTAAAGTTGATCGCAACCTTGCCGTCTGAGCCCCTGGTCCTGGGTTCGATCCCCCGGACAGTTCAATCGTCTATGTGCATGAACATGTCTGTTGGGCCTGTGTCTCTGTGTGTATATTGATACAAGTATTCATATCAGTCATCATGCTACTCAGTCAGTTAGTAGGTAGAAGTAAAAAAGTACAAGTACCTAGTTAGCAAGAGTAGGAGAAGCATTTTGCAGTAGTAGTCGAATTGGTTAGCAAGAGTAAAAAGTTAAAAGAAGTAAAATTAAAAAGAAAAGGTTTAAAATTATTTTGTTTCAAAGAGTTTCTTTTTATAATAAAATACAGCGTATAAAGAAAATATTAGTTTTCAGACCTTAAACCTTTTATAAATATTACTTACAAAATAGTGAACGGAACTAAACGTCTTTGTAACTAATTTCGCCTTCTATCAGCTTAACCTATACAATTATTCCTATCGTGTTAATATTAAGACTTTCGATATGAATGTTGCGTTGAAAATTAGCGTCTACTAAATGAAAGAAAAAATCTTACTGATTTCTCCATCCCAAGCAGGATTTTTAAGTTTCTCCCTGCAAATGTACGGCATTGGACAATCGACGCCTATGAAGTTGGGATCACATGCATCAGGGGGATCACAAGGATGCGGCGATTCCACTTTTTTACAAGGTTTCACGTCTACTTTATCCCCCATGTTAAGTATCTGCAAAAAAAACGGAGCGGGTAGTATTGAACACTACCGTTATTTTTACGTGAAAAAATCTTCCATAAATATCCGGTATTCCACCACATACATGATTGCAATAAATATTGCATTGTTATGTTTAATTTCTCTTTAGGAATTTTTAGAACCAATTGTTTCAGAGTTGTTGTAGTTTTCAATTTGACAACTGTCATCCTAAATGAAGAGATCGACGCGATTTATTATTTCTCTTTTTGGGATCCATTATTTTGGGAACAATAGTTACAGAGTTAAAGCAGTTTTAAGTTTAATAACAGTCTGCTAAATCAAAATATCGACGAGATTTGTTATCTCTCTTTAGGAATCAATATTCTAGAAACAATAGTTTTTGAATTATGGTGGTTTTCAGTTTGACATTTGTTTTTGAGTTTGCTGATCTGGAATGAAATTCTCGACGCCCTCGTCGAGAATTTCATTTGAGACAATTTCATTCAACATTGCCCTCAATGTTTCTCTCTATTGAAACTAGTACTCTAGAGCCCATAGTTTCCGAGCTACAGAAGTTTTGATTCTGACAGCTGGCATCCGAAATTACGGTTAAGACGAGACTTAATTTTTTTCTATAGGTTTTAGATGAGATAGTATTAAATCATTCATCGCTAGCGCTTGTAAAGGTGACACCTCGTCAGTTTGCTCCACAATTTTATTAAAATTCAAAGTGGTTTAAGTGAGTCGGTAGCGGTAAAACTATCATAGTTGTGTGACTAGTGGTTAAAAGAATGAAGTGTCGTTTATCCTAAACAAAACAGACAAGTGGTCTAGAAGATATAAACAAAAAAAATATCAACATTTTACGGCAACGGTCGCTGTCGATACGGGCCTACGAACTTCGCGAGCACCACTCGGGCTTGTCCGACGCTCTTCGGCGCTGAATCATAGTGCCGAACACCACCACTAGTAAGCACCTCGCAGCCGTACGTATCTCGCTGCTGGCCGCTAGTACATGAGTCATCGCTACGCTTGCGCCGTATTTTGTAAACACAGGAATAAGTACATTTTATTCATCGAAGGAACTTAATTAATCTAAAGACGACGTCTATTATATTTATCAGCGCCTGCTAGTTTGCATCCGTGACATTACTGCATCTTTTAGATTTTTATCACTGTTAGGGTTATTTACTATTGTTGTTTCACCTACCATGGATAAAAATAAGTGTAATGGTTGTAAAGCCGTAATCCAGAATAAGAATTACATGACTTGTCCTAGATGTAATGAAAGTTATGACCTTCAGTGTGCTAACTTGTCACCGAAACGTTATAAAGCCATGAACCAAGAGAATAGACGTAAATGGAGATGCGAAGAGTGTAGGAGCAAGGAACCTAGGTCAGTGAACACTAATACACCCGTACGAACTCAATTGCAAAAGGACCCGGTAGATGGGGCAGTCGCCCAAGTTTTCTCCGGCGACTCCTGTAATGTTACTTCACGTAAAAAAGCAGAACCTAGCTTCATCACGGAGGAGAGGATGCTCGAGATCATGACGTCTGAAAGGCAGGCTATGAGAGCTACCATTGAGTCCTCAGCCAAGGGTTTGTCAGAGCAACTAAAACTCATAAATGAGCAGTGCACAGGTTCTAAGGAGTCCATATCCTTTGTCAGTCAACAGTATGAAGACCTGAACAAGGTAATTAGTGGTCTGAAGAAAATGCTTGGTGCTAACGTAGCCGAAATGAAGCAGCTTAGGGAGGAAAATAAAAGTCTCAGAGAGGACATGAACGGTTATGTCGCCCGTATCAGGATGTTGGAAGAGGAACACTTGAAACAGCAACAATGGGTGAGATTGCAAAACTTAGAAATTGTCGGTGTTCCTGAAGACAAGGAGGAAAACACGGTAGATATTCTAATGAAAATCACGCAATTTATCGGCGCTAATATTCAGCCGAGCGACATCGAGTTTGCGCACCGAGTGCAGCCGCGGCGCGCTGCAAGTGCGGCGCGCGGCCGTAACATCGTCGTGCACCTGAAGCAACGGGCCGCTAAAGACCGCGTTCTTGCTGCTGCTCGTAGGCATCGAGGTTTAACCGCGAGGGATGTGGGCATCGGGGGTGAGACTTCAAAAATATTTGTGAATGAGCATTTGACAAAAGAAAACAAGATGCTTCTAACCTCATGTAAGCAGAAGACTAAAGAAACTAACTATAAATATATATGGACAAAAAACTGTCGCATTTATGTCAGGAGGAACGATTCCTCACCCCCAATCCTCATTGCATGCCCGGCGGACTTAATGAAGATTGCATAAATTTGTCTCCCGACTACGTTAAATTTTATTATAACCTTAGTAATTACACTAGCATTTATTTACACTTCATAAAATATTGTAGTTCTTATTGCAGCCTAAATATAGAGGTAACTATAATGTTCTTATGCAACACACAATCCTCGCAAACAACAAAGCACTTATCAGATAGATACGCAAGTACACACACATATATAATTAATTCAATTATTACTCAAATTTTTAGGTTATTTGGTAGTTATACAGACAGCTGGTTGTCATCAACATAATAATAATTTTCTGACGCTCTATATTATAATGACTAAAATTTATAAATTATTATTATCAATGTTAAAATTGAAACACAATATATTTGATACACTAATTTTAATTAATTTATATTGGAACGGATTCTTCATGAGAGTATTTACAATCATTTTGTCTGCAGAGCACTATAAATCAATATTATTGTCAAATTTAACAAATAACAGATTAGTACTGTATATATACTTATATAGTAACATGAGCATAGTAAATGATTACAAGAACATTCTATATAATATAAGACTAATCAAAATTACTTGTTGTATAAGTTGGTATTGCTACATATTTTTTACATTTAATGATGGACAGCACAGCTAAAGAACTAAGATTACTTTATCAAAATGTGAGAGGTTTGAGAACAAAAACTATCAATTTTTATAATAACTGTCTATTGTGTAATCATGACATCATAATGGTTACGGAAACTTGGCTATGTGACTCCATACTGGACTCTGAACTCTGTGATAGCAATTACAGTGTATTTCGAAGAGATAGAGGTACCTTAGGGGGAGGTGTTATGATACTATGTAATTCGCGCTTGCAAGCCCGGGCTAGATCTGAATGGGAATATGATGGCCTTGAATGTGTATGGGCCACTATACCCTCACACATATTAGGTTCTACTGGTAATTTACATATTGGAGTCATTTATATTCCGCCGGGTTCCATGATACCAATGCGTGTACAATCTTTCATAGATGTAATCTCCGCCATCATTGACACCAACCCTCAGGACCATCTGCCGATTACTGGAGATTTCAATTTACCAGGTATTGAATGGAGCAATAGTGAACCAATAGTACTAAGGAAAGGCTCAGTCGAAGTTCAAAATTCTGCGGCTAGCCTTATCGCCCAGACATCGTTCATAGGCCTCTCGCAATACAATAAACTTATTAATAGTCACAACCACACTTTGGACTTAGTTTTTTCTAATTTTCCAGTTGAAATACAAAGATCTTCACTGTCGCTAGTCAATGAAGACTCTTTCCATCCAACTTTTACCATTAAGGTAAGAGATATTTTGATACCACCTTTTAAGCCTAGCTCACGCATCAAGTATCAGTTTAGGAAAGCCCACTATGACAATATAAGGGATTCACTCATTAAGCAAGACTGGTCCTTTATTAACTCTGAAACAGACGTTGAACTTGTTGTAACCCAGTTTTATTCAATTTTAAACAATCTAATCTCTTTACACGTTCCACAAGTTCGTTGTTCTGGTGAGAGAGTTTATCCGATTTGGTACAGTACGGCTCTGATAAATGTGATCAAAGAAAAAAGTAAGGCACATCAAAACTGGAAGCGTCACAATAATCAAATCGATTACAACATTTTTTCGGAACTTAGGCTGAAGCAAAAGAATATGCAGTATGAATGCCACCAAAAATTTGTTAACTTCTCTCAAGCGAAAATCAAGTCACATCCCAATTTTTTTTGGACTTACATCAAAAGTAAAAGGCAGAATAAATCGAATTACCCGCAGCAAATGTACTTTAATAACGTTGCCTTAATCAATCAGAAACACATATGCTCAGCCTTCAATGATTTTTTCCAGAAAAGCTTTAGTAAACCTGCTACTAAGTATAATTCCTCAGCTTCAGAAATCAGTTCTCACCATAACACAATTCATACAATTCAGGTTACGGAACAGGACGTACTTGAATTAATTAAAAGTGTTGACATTGCGAAATGTGCTGGTACTGATAAAATACCCCCGATATTTTTTGTTAAGTGTGCAGCAGCACTTTCTGTTCCAGTTGCTTTGATATTCAATAGATGCATCCGCGATGGTCACTTTCCAAAAATATGGAAGTAGGCAAACATTGTTCCTGTACATAAAAAAGGACAAAAGGCTTATATTGAAAATTATAGACCAATATTTATTCTAAATGTGTTAAGTAAGTTGCTTGAAAGGGTCGTACATACTCATATATATCTAATAATTGCACCACTTCTCCCGGCTGAACAGCATGGCTTTTTGAAGGGTCGTTCAACTGCAACTAATCTCGGTGTTTTTGTTGACAGCGTGATTAGAGGCATGGACGGCGGTTCACAAGTGGATGTGGTCTACACGGACTTCGAGAAAGCATTCGACCGTGTAGACCACGTGATACTTTTGCAAAAACTTTATGAGTTAGGCATCCGTGGCAATCTACTCAGGTGGATGGAGTCATACCTACGCAACCGGTCGCAAGCTGTTGTCATTGGCGGATATTGTTCAGACTTCATTGAAATATGCTCAGGGGTTCCTCAAGGTTCGATTTTAGCTCCTCTCCTGTACACGTCCTATTTATACGATATTGGTAGATGTTTCCAGCATGCAAAATATCTTATGTATGCTGACGACACAAAAATATTCATGCAAATCAAGAGCCAACAAGATTGTTTAAACCTGCAGTCTGATCTCCTCAGAATGGGAGAATACTACGCTTATAATCGTTTAGGTATAAACATAAACAAGTGTCAATACATTTCTTTTACTAGAAAAATAAAGCGTATCGACTTTGATTACCAAATCAATAACGTTAAATTAAAAAGGACAGAACTTGTTATGGATCTTGGTGTAATGATGGATGCTAAGCTTTCCTTCTCAGATCATATACAGCTCATTTCTAATAAGGCTTACAAAAGTCTTGGTTTCATTCTACGTGTTAGTCGTCCCTTCTCTGACTTAAGGGCCGAGTCTTCTAGTGCACAATATAAGAATCGCGGGCGGCCAGTCCACGCGCCGAGCGTCTGTCATCCTACCTAGCGTAGTATTGAAGGAAGGAAGGTTGCTCTACTAAGTATTGAACATTAGTAGTTTATGAAATTGTTGCATAATGAGGGGTATTCATAGGGCTCGGTTTTTAATAGTATCACACAAGTGTTTTAATACCGTTATGTGCAGTTTCTAACCTATGTAAATAAAAACTTTTTTGAAATATATACTCGTATAACCGTGACTTTGTTTTTAATATCATTAACTTTTTCGCCACCGACTTTCGAAAGAAAAGTTTTAAAATTAAAATTTTACACTTTTTTGGAGTTATATTAGAAGTCGGTTATATATTTTTATTGAAAAAGTTTTTATTTTACCCTTTTTAGCGGGTACAGGCGTGATGTTATGTTGTTTGATTGCACATTCAATGTAAAAATGTGCGATAGTAGCAATCGCGGTTGATCCGCTATTATTTATTGAAGAGTTTCCTCGATTTCTCCAGGATCCCATCATCAGATCCGGACCTAATGATCATGGGACCACCTCTGAAGACAAAAGAAGAATTTTCTGAATCGGTCCAGGCATCATCTGGATAGTTGTTTGGCAGATATAAGAGAGAGCGAGTGTGGATTAAAGATGAATGAGTTGCCTGTCAAGTGTCTTCTGTATGCAGATTTTAAGTTCTTCTTGCATCGTTAGCGGAACAGTTGCAAGACATGATAACGTTAATAAATGTAGCGTTCAAGAGAAAAGGGGTGAATATAAATGTGAACAAGACGAAAGCTATGGTTTTTGAAAGAAAAGATGATGTATCGTTGTGTGATGTAAAAATAAATGATGTGATTGTGGAGCAAGTGAATGATTTTGTATATTTGGGCAGTATGTTTACAAGAGATGGAAAGATTTTGTTTGAGTTTTGTGTGTTCTGTCGGGGTTACCCCTGACATAGAAAACTTTTTATGTAAAGCAATTTTATTATAATGCAGTAGTGACTAAACACAAAATAATTGTTTCTGTTTTCTTTAAAAGCAAAATATACAAAACTCTGTGATAACTCTGCAGGAATTACTTTTCCGGAATGGCAGCATCTGCGACAGTAGACGTAGATGCGTTATTATTACGTTTAACTTTTTTCTCAATAGCTTCAATGATATATGGCGGGTCTTTTATTGGCATAGAGCGTTCAAGGCGGGAATCAATTAGCTCAGGAAGCAGACAATGCAAATAAAATTTTGTCAATGGGCCCACTATTTTGTCGTGCCAGAACGTAGGGTCTCTTTCTATATATTCAACTTTCATCAAGTACTCCTCTCCAGTCCATACAGCAAATAAGCACATATTCATCTCCGTAATATTTAATTGGCCCTGAATTTGGAAATAATAATCGTGATTTTTGTCAATTATAAACGCATTTTTCCTAGTGTTATATTTCCAAAATTTAATTTTTTTTGCCTTTATAGCTTCTTCAGCTTGCATATTTTTTGCTGTAAATGGGCATTTTACTTCTACTAGTCCTGTTTTTCCATCTTTGTCTTTATAAATACCATCGGGACTGGCTCCTAAATATTGGAGTGTTTTATGAATATAAAGACCGCAGCGGGCAATTGTGACGTTTTCCTGCAAAGATAACTGAGTTAGTGCTATATGTTCATTATCTCTGCCATATGTGATCGACGGGACATTTGACAGGTTTTGCGGTTTCACAAAAGCTTTCACTAAAGGAGCGCAGCTAATATTTTGTTTCCGTTTACAAATTTTTCCAAAGATAGACGCGGTTAACCTATTTTTTCTATTTTCTAACCATTCTTGACTGGAACTTTGGTTTATCGTCTGTCTCTGTAGTTCCTCTCTTTGTTGGTCAGAAAGTTCAATTTGTTTAAGAAATTCATCTTTTGTCATCTGAAAATCTTCTTCGGTCATATCTGGTCTTTGAGCTTTCTGGCCATAATCTGGATCATTCAAGTTTCTACGGATTTTTTTTCGAAATGATCTTTTGTTAATTTTTCTTTTAGCTTTTTGTGCCTCATATAAATTTGTGTATTTACCAGTAGGTTTTTTAAATACACATTCCTGAATAGCGTTTATTGGTCGTTTGGTGTTAAAGGAAATAACTGAAGCGGAACACCTTTCCTGGTATGAATTTTTAAGTGTGTAATAAATTCGTTTTCCCCCCACATATTTGGCAATCACTGAATTGAATGTCTCAGCAAGATTGCTATCTACGTCATAAATAAGACTTTTAGCGTTTGCAGCTAAAAATAAGATAATTTGACTCATTTTCCTCCACAAAATTGTATTAGCTACATCAAGTGCCGTATTTTGGTCAGTTTTGTCAGTTGGTGAGCATATAGCATCATCGCAATCAGAGTGGCTACCAAAGGAATGGTGTAATGCATTCAAAATATCTGTACGAAGTTTAACCATTTTTTGACTGTCAGTTAGGTCTCCGTGTTTCCTTAGCTTTATAGCCCGCACTGTGTATCTGCGTAACTTCATGATTTTGAAGTCAGTTAAAAGTTTTCTTAATTGAATAGGGATATGAGTATCTTTAGTAAGTGCTCTCAGTTTGTTACAAAGATTTCTCAGCAGGTGGTTTCTGCACTCGATCTTCTGAACCTTGCAGTTTTTATATGGATTGCTTTCTAATATTTTTTTATGAGTACTTGAATCACCATCTGATATTAGTCTAGCATATATTAGACCATGAGTTTCAAGAGAGTTACTAAATCCTTCAACAAGCGACGTTGATTCCATACTAGAAGAGCTACCAGAATAGTTCTTATAGCATATGTGATTTGCAGGTTCAATTTTTTTATTTTCAGCTTTTGCACAAACTATGCAGTATTTATTTTTTACACCAAGATATAAAATTTTACCCGTGTATGCGCCAATTATTGCTGCTGCACCTGATGATGCTGAATAGTTATTCCGTAAAGACCGTTTCGACCAACACCCGTCAGCTATAACATCAATCATTGGTGTACCTTCACAGTCAACTATGCCAATATCTTTAGCATGTTCTGCCTCTTCGATGCCTGCCTTGGCCATTTCTTCTAATGCCGTCTTATGGTTTCGTAATTCGTAAACTTTTTTACTTGTATCAGCGTATACATTTTTTGACATACCAGACATATCAGTATTACCTGCTAACTCATTTAAATTTCCCAACCCACAGCCAATACTAATAATACCTGCGACTATACCGTGATTTACATCACAAGTGTTAGACGGATTTCCAGTATTTATGTCAAATTCGGAATTAATGAGTTCACACTTGAAACGAAGTTTTGATATAAAACCTTTACGTCGCTCACTGACACATTTCAGATTGCTATATCTGCATCCGAAAGATTTTTCGTTATGATCAGCAATCTTCCCCAAATTTTCTAAAAAATATCTGATCGATATGATTCTGCGTCCTTCTAGGTGAAATAGTTCATCTTTATTGGTAGTTTCTGTTTCATTTTCAATTTGTAGCGGTTGGTCGTCGCTAATGAGTATAGGATGTTGACGTTTCCTTACAAAAATTCGGCGAAATGGAAAAGCCTCCTCAAATGTTCTTTTCCGGTAATTTTTTTTTTGGCTTTGTTTCGTTTTCAGTTCTGGCAGTATTTTCAATCATTACTGATACTTCCGTAGTAGAAGAGGTAGGCTTAGAATTTTGAGCTTCTGATAGATTGCTGACATCTGACAACGGTTGACGAGAGCCAGCAGCAGTCCTGTGAAATTAATTAAATAAGTCATATTTTGAACAGGGTTCAGAAGTATTATTAAAAAATCGTCATAATACTAATATTATTAAAAGCACCCTGCGATCTCTTCTGTTGCAAAAAGTAGCCAGTGTTATTCAAGTTTTAGCCTACGTTCATACAAAATAATTATTTCTATATACTCTATACTCTAAACTCCATTACGGCTGAATCAATACAGATGTATTGATTCAGCCGTAATGGAGTTTAGAGGAAACAAAAATACATGCAGACACACAAATCGCATTTAGAACATAAATGTGACTAAACTATATTATACTAGTGACCCATACATACATAAACACTAAACACACACACACACCCTCACCCTACACTCCCCCACAAACACCCTCAAACACAACCACACTCATCACACACACACACCCACCCCATACACAGATACCTACTGACAGCATGATGACCTTCTGACAGCATGCAGTTGAACTAATTAATGGAGACATGCAAACGACGTCACGGGGTATCCATTTGTTGTATACCAAAACCTTCTCCAGAATGTAAAAAATACTTTTATGAAAATCGCATCAAAATCGGTTCAGCCAAACGGACAAACATACATACATACAAAAAACAAACATACGGGTTAAGCTAAAAAGCTGCTTTTTTAAGTCGGTTAAAAAAAAGTGTCAAAAGTGAGTATGTAGTTTTTGGTCCTCACCTCCTCAAGTGGAATCACGAACACTATCGATAGTATCGATAATGTTACTTGAATATAATCTTTATCATGTTTAGATAATAACACTCAAAATCCATCACATGTGTGGAGCTTCGCTAGGGAATTTCATTTGACCCTGTAGTTACGCTCTTGACATGAATACATAATGTAAACAATTCTACTTACCTTTGGATTCTATTTTTCTTCATCACTTCTACGTTTGATACCAATTTTTTTTTTTTCGTACATGCATATTTCTTATGTTTACGATCCATAATTAAATCAAATCTTTAGAGAACTATGATGTATTAATACACGAATATTTACAAAAACTATTACTAAAACACAAATATTTACAAGGCACTCGAAAAATTATACACATAAAATAATAAAGTAGAGCAACTTTAGATGCATAACGGTGCGCAACCTACGTTAGAGTAAGAGCAAAGTTAGAGCGAGAGGGAACAATCTAAATTCGTCGTGGACCACACGTCTGAACACTCCGGCCGTGGAGTGGGCACTGAAGAATTTCCCTTGCAGTTTTTGTTTATAAACTCTTTTTTTGTAGATCTTTTGAGATCAATATTATTGTTAGAGTAGGGTGATTTAGATATATACTTTTTTTTTTTATTTGCTTCATTGAACTCTTGGCATCAAAATAATATAATTATTAGATACCTACGATGCATAGTTATTATGAAACAAACCGTTTATTAAGAGATAAAGACAGAGAATTTTGATGAAATTGGGGCCTCTGAATTAAGAAAATGAAAAATAATTAGAAAAAACTAATCAGCGAATTTTGAAGACGAGAATGTTGAGCTCATTATGCGCTGAACAGATTTATAAAATAATTCTTTATTGCCATAAACCAAGCGCGCAAACATAACTCGAAATGACGTTGGGCACGAAAGAGCTGTATTTAACCCTTGATTTACCTTACATAATCCACTTAAATGAACTTAAAAAAAACAACTAGCTTTTACTTATATTATGGTTATTTGTGTGCAAAAATAATATTTCATGTTATTTCATTATTTTGCTTAAAATTAATATACGAAGTTGCGCAAATATTTCGCCGCGAGTGATTTTTGCAAGACTCCAGCCTTAAGTGTTCCATCTCGACACTCCAGGTGTAGAGACTTACTACATGTACCCTTCGCGCGCACTACTTACAGTAAGAGCGCTTATTTCTTGCGCTCACCCGCTACCTTTAATAAAGTATTAAAAACGGAACATGCACACATTGACCTGTTCACAAGCAGTCTGACAGCAGAGAACACAGCCCTCGTAATAGCATAGATATCTAGTCATAATATACTATTATGATATATCAAAATATAATATTCTAATATAATCTATATTTTACTATAATATGGGGTTCAGCGGCTGATATAGAGACCATTTGACCAGAGTGCTATTCGAGCTATATAAGAAAAGGGGTCCCCGTGAATCTTTGAGAGATTTATTTAAAAAATCAATATATTAACTTTGCCTCCCTTATATGTATTTGAACATATAATGTATGTTCGTAAATATTTACATAAATATAAGTTAAGTAGTGATCACCACAATTTTTATACTAGAAATACAAATAGGATAGCTGTACCTAGTTTGAGACTTGCGAAGACTAATAAGTCATTTCTAGGAAATTGTGTCCGTTTTTGTAATAAAATCCCAAAACACATAACTGAGCTCACAGAGGGCAAATTCAAGTTGACTGTAAAAACGTTATAATAAAAAAAGCTTATAATAAAGTTCGACATTATATAGCAGATAAAGATGTGAATACTCCACTTCTGGCAAGCTGCCACTCTGCCACCCATAAAATGTAATATTTGTTGTAGTACCTAAGTACAATGTTTCTAAACATTGTAAACATCTATAAAAAGAATGCCCCAAGTTTCTTGCTGCTTCTTCTCGGTAGGCTCTATATATTTAGGAACGCGGCGGTAATCTTTAAAGTACATTATAATGAAAAACGTTCATAAGTGTGTCTTTGATGCCTAAATTGAATAAATGATTTTGACTTCTCTGTAAACTTTAACTATTTCACCTTGTAGTTACTCCTAGTTAAATTTTTAAATGCTATTTGTGGAGGCTTATAATTGGCCTTTCTTTACATATGTTGTAAATTATGTTGTAATAATAGCTTTTAGCCCCCTAACACTATAAAATAAAAATAAAATATAGGTATATTTTTTTAAATCTATAAATTGTTTCGTCAAAATTAACGAAGTATGGTTTTCACAGTCAGTCATACTCTTGTTTTTTAGCTTAAGACACGGTCCAACCCCAATTTTAAAATAATTTACGATGCTTTAGGTTGAAAATCGCTTGATAGATTGGACGATTTAATGCGAAAATGCTTCAATTTTGGATGTTTTCTTTATATTTCTCGATATACACTAACACAATTGAAAAAACTGCTGGTTACTAATTTAGTACTATATGTTGGCTATGTAAAATTATTACTTAAAAAAATATATAGTGTTATCGCTGAAAATTCTGAGAGTTTGGACGTGAAAGTTTATTTTTATGGACCTATTCCGGATTTTTTTCTGCAAAGAGCGAGCAATATTTATGAATTATGTTCGGTTATAACTCTTTGCCTGTTCCTTTTCTAACCCGTTTTTTTTTCATGCAATATTATCGATCTGTTTCGTTACCCTAGATGTATAAAGATTCTGCTTTTTACTATTATCAGGGTAAGAGCGCGCCTTAAGTGCAGATAGGCATTTATTTTACCGCATTGAATCGGCAAGCAAGCGAGAATAAAACATAAAAAGCAAACACATTGCTGTTACATTTCAATAGTTCCGAAGAAAGAAAATACATCCAAAATTAAATCCATCTCGATTTGTTAAGGTATTTGAACATCTTTCTTCGGACTTTGTTTTTCATACTAGTACATGAAAAGCCAGCTCAGCAAACGTCTAGTCGAAAGGCACGGTTAGTGCGGTGTATACTGGACTTTTAAAGATATTGCCAAGCGGCACTGACGAAGAAATCGACAGAGACAGCTTTCCGGCACCGGTGACGTCACAGCGAGCGCGGAGGGCGGCGGCTCACGCAGCCGCCAGTACTAGTGCGAACGCAGCCGGGTGCGCAAATGCTCTATGAAGAAGTGGCCCAGACGGTCACGAAACCAGTCGAGATACTCGACTATTAATCAAAGTATTTATTGTTGTAGAATTTGTTGCAATCAAAAATGTGAAAGCCACTGGTTCTCGAACTAGTAGGTACTGTGTTTCAGGAACCACAGTCTTCTCCCAATATTTAATACCTACCGTTAAGTTAGTTAAACCGTCAATAACATTAAAATAGGATAGCTAATATCCAGGATTAACAGATATACATTCTTAATCACAATAATCTTGATAAGAGAGTCCTAGAACAAGTAGAATTATATAATATATGTAATGCACAAATCATGCAATACGAAAAAACCTGTTGCGTGTTATTTTACCCACGACTTCAGAATAGGTACCCTTCTGTCATTTTTTTTTTTTTTTTTTTTATGTACAATAGGTTAGCGCTTGACCACAACTCGCCTGATGTTAAGCGTAGTTGTGATCTACGATGGAGCGCGCTTACCTAGAAGATACCGATTCACTCTCGACTTAAAGACTCGTAGATTATATTTATCAGGAAACAGAGACATCGGCAGTAAGTTCCACAGTTTGGCAGTTCGCACAATGTAAGAGCCAGAAAACCGCTTAGTGCGAGTCCCTGGAACTTCAACCATGTAGCGGTGACGCCTTGAGGTTACTCGTACCAAACAAGATACTTAAACCTAATCACAGTACGGCATTCTAATGTTCATGAAATAAAGTAAAATAATAGGAAAAGTTAAATTTATTTGCTTTCATCACAGCTAATGTCTTCCTTCTTTATATATTCCGGATTTTTGATTCGCTCCAAGCATAGAGGTGGTACTATACATGGTAATTTTTTGGCTCTTTCGTAGATACTTTTCAAACTGCAGGGTGGTTTCTTGTCGCAGGGGTGGGGGGGTTCTATTTTCTTACAGGCTTTGACGTGCATGAATGCACCGGGGATGCATCTTGCTAGAACAAAAAATATATCCGTTTTTGTATGACTTATCTTTCTATCAGCTACGTGACGTGGCAGGTGATACTTTTTAGGGTTCCGTACCCAAAGGAAACCCTATTACTAAGACTCCGCTGTCCGTCCGTCTGTCTGCTTGTCTGTATGTGTGTCCGTCTGTCACCAGGCTGTATCTCATGAACCGTGATAGTTAGACAATTGAAATTTTCACAGACAAGTGCAATTCGAAAAATTTAATACCGACTTCCATTCTATTACTTTGATAAAAATCAGTTACTGGAGTGTATCTTAAAAACTACTAAACCGAATTTGATGAAATTTAAATGGGACCACACGGGAAGCACCAGATTTTGAAAACAAAAAATTTTGAGAATTGGTTCACCCAGTCGAAAGTTATGAGGTAACAAACATAAAAATACAGTCGAATTGAGTACCTCCTCCCTTTTTTGGAAGTCGGTAGAAAATGTACTTCTGTTGCAGTTATGACAATACTAAAAAACCGGCCAAGTGCGGAACTTGCAAAAATAATGGTTTTTGTACCGTTATCTATAAAAACGGCAAACAAGTTATATCTGTTCTATGGGATATTTATAGACAATGGTACGAAACCCTTTCTGTGCGAGTCCGACTGGTACTTGGTCGGTTTTATATTCATAGGGTACCGTTTGAGCATGACTGTCAGTGATGGTGCGAAAGAGGTGACCAAAGTTGATGTCTACCAGCGGTTTTCACACATCATATATATGAAAGTTTAGATGGGTGTTTGTTATACAATAACGCAACAGCGGATGAACGGATTTGGATGAAATTTGGAGCGAAGATTTTTTGTACCCGGGTTTAACACTTAGGCTTATACTATCTATGTCTGGAAGAGATCGCTCTGAGCGATAAGACCGCCCATTGTGACACCTAATTTTAAGTTTTTAATTTGTTTGTTGTACTTTATAATGTGGTGTTGCAATAAAGAGTTTATCTATCTATCTATCTATGTATGTACTCGTATCTTTTCAGGGGAACCACTATAACCTTATTCATATAGTCTCATGCATAAACAAGCAATTCTAAAATAGCGACTGATTCTCTAGAACAGCTATCGACAAACAACGTTGGCTGTCTTATTGTACGGAGTGTTTGGTAGAGGGTTGGTTTGGTGACATTGGTTCACGTAAGCTACAAGTTAAGCCTTATGGTTATCATACTATACTATTACTATAATCTATACTAATATAAAGAGGAAAGATTTATATGTAAGTATGTTTGTAACAAATTGGTTCAAAAAGTACTGGACTTATTTCAAAAATTCTTTCATCATTGGAAAGCTACATTCACCCTGAGTAACATAGGCTATATAAGATTCATCATCATCATCATCCATCACCGCGCGGGTGAAACCGCGGAGAGCAGCTAGTTTAATTTAATTTACTTATGACTTTACTAATTTACTTAAGAAACATCCTTAACCCTACTTTTGATTTATAGGGGGGATTAGATTATATATTCCGATAACTAGATTATGTATCAATATTTCTACTATATCTTTATGCGGTATTCCATTTTTAGCTGGATTTTATTAAAAAGATTTAATCGGTAGTATCAAGACTCATTTAGGTCCCACTAATTTCTAGATAATTCGTTCTATGCTATTAATGCTAGAAATATATTAATACAAAAGTGTAGGGGAGACAATTCGATTAAATTTGATCAAATTACGCTCAGAGGTAGATAAGTTCTTTTAAAAACTTTTCATCTCTTATTACAAAGGCTTATTAACAAAAGCTTGTCAAAGATAAATAAGCTCAAACGGGAAATTACATAAAATACAATTATAAAAATTAAATTATTGCTACTAAAGACTTTACATTGTAAAACATTACTGAATATAATGCCCTGAGTGTTTTTACCCGTTCTTCACCTGTGAAGAATTTATTCGACATCTTATGTCATTTCACTCAGCAACACCGTATCATCTTTGTATCATACTCTTAAAAAACATTAATTAACATGACATCCAAGAAGCTGTTTGCTGAACTTAAAACGATCGTAAAAAGAATAAGTGATTTACAGATTTATATTATATTTGAAGCACTGACGCCATATATAGCAAATATCTTTTTTCTATTTTAAGAAACGCTCGTATCCTGATAATAGTAAATAGCAGAATTTTTAAACACCTAGTGTAACGAAACAGATCGATAATATAATATAAAAAAAATACTAAGGTTAGAAAAGGGATAGCAAAAAAGTTATAACCGAATAGAATTCATAAATATAACTCTCTTTCTGCAGAAAAAAATCCTGAATAGGTCCACAAAAATAAACTTTCACGTCGAAACTCAGAATTTTCAGCGATAACACTATATTTTTTTAGATAATACATAGCCAACGTATAGTACTAAAGTTATAACCAGCAGTTTTTTCGATTCTGTTAGTATATATCGAAAAATATAAAGAAAACGTACAAAATTAAAGCATTTCCGCATTACATCGTCAATCTAACAAGCGATTTTCAACCTTACGTAAAGCATCGTAGATTATTTTAAAATTTGAGTTGGACCGCGCCTTAATTCAAAGTACTTCTAGTTAAGTCAAAAAAATCCTTATATATATTGCTTTACTTCTCTAAAATTGTAAATTTAGCTTCAAAGAATACCTGCAGGGCTATTATGTATCTCAGTTGCTAACAAAATATGTTGATTGAAATCTTGAATAATGGCGGCTCTGTCAGCTTTGTTCGTCAACTCCAGTAACCAAAAATGTTAGTAAGTTGATGTCTGGAGCTGACAAAGGTGACATCGAGCCGTCATTTTTTTTCTATTTCAATAAACATTTGTTAGCAACTGAGATACCTATATAATTATAGTCCTGCCGAGCATCATCCCGAATTCAAATTTATATGCACTATATGCAGATATAACTCTATCCCATTTAAATTTATATGCACTATATGCAGATATAACTCTAGCCCATTCAAATTTATATGCACTATATGCAGATATAACTAGCCCATTCAAATTTATATGCACTATATGCAGATATAACTCTAGCCCTTTTAAATTTATCCTGATTAACATACTTTTACTGAAATAAACGTAAGTATCATCAGTGCAGGTACTATAATGGATACAAAAACTCATCTTACAACAGAAGCTGTACGTATATCCTAATTCATCAGTTACATTACACTATTATCGAATCCGTGAGATTGACTAAAACGCAGTTTTAACTCCGTAACGAGTCATTATCAGTCGGTTACAGAAAAAAAAATGATAGACTATAGATAGATAGAAATATAGACAACTTAAAAGCTCGTTGAAAATATATATATAGAGTGTTTGGTAGAGGGACCGACAAACCAAATGAGCGTGTTCGGGGACCACTTGGAGAATACAAGTTGGCCAAAAAAAATCCCCAATATGTTTAACTTTTTTTTGTGATTTTTCCGTTTTTCTCCGAAATTGTACCTATTTACCACCATAACATTTGTAAAATCTATTTTAGACCGGATGTTTTTAGTTGAATTAGGTCTCTAATATACCTTCAGGCCACGCAAAGCAAAATTGGATACAAAACAGAGCTAACTAACTGATTTAGTTAAAAAAAATTGGGGTGTCGGGGATTTTTTTTGGCCAACTTTTTCGGGGATTCTCTTTGTGATCGAAACAGAAATAAGGAGGTCCGTAGACGTACGAAAGTCACCGCGACAGCACCCAAGAGGAAGAGCCAGTTGAAATGGCAGCAGGCAGGGCATATAGCACTCAGAATTGACAGTCGATGGGGCCGGAAGGTTCTGGCGTGGAGACCATGGACCGGCCAGTGCAGCGTAAATCGCCCACCGACAAGGCGGACATACCACCTGATAAAGGTTGCAGGACGAAGTTGATGCAGGCCGCTTCCAACCGGTCATTTTGGAAATATATGGTGGATATTTTTCGCAGTGGACGTCCTACAGCTTTGATGATAATGATGACGATGATGGTGATGACTATTACGTGTAGGCAAAATATGCTGAACCTGGTGGTACTCATCAAAGCCGTTTGTTAGTTTACTTACTTATCATTCTGGGTTTTTCAGCTTCTCTTTGCACAAGTGCTGGAGTGGACAATGACAGTCCCTTACCTGAAAGAACGGAGTGAACAGCTACTGCTGGTCGCAATGATAACGTGAGCTTATGATAAATTTTTGGTATAATTTTTAAAGATACCCCTAAATGTTTAGAACAAAAATCATCTTAAACCATGGCGTGTGTACATAAATGTGACGGCTGACGTTTAACTGATTTGATAATGGCCCTTCCTTCCAAGCGCAAGGTCCCGGATTCGATCACTGTAAGGGGTATATACTGCATGATGCGTGATGAACAAACATATTTTACTATCAGGTCTTCAGTGTTTGTGATGCGTTAGGTGTGTATCAAAGCCTCGTGGGACACAGGAAAGTTAAGTAAACTATAGTACTACGTACATAATTTTCCCCAATGCTATCCGCGTCCCCATACGAGGACATGGAATGCACGGATTCAAACAAAATAGCATTCGTGCATGAAAGCGGAGTGAACAAAAAATTAGCACTGGAAATATCTCCAAACAGAGTCTGATCTAAATTATGCAAAGTCCTTTAGGTGTACCAGATGTCTAGAGTATCTTAAAATGACGAGCATGAAGAATGTAATGGTATTTAAAAGCGTATGAGCGCAAATAAGTATGTCTGACAGGATCGTGGCAAGTGGAAATTGGTGTTGTGCTCACCCGTCAGAACGTGTTACTATATGTGAAATTAAAACAATAACCATTCTAGCATGTATTGGAGAACTGCATACTAGCTCTGGGGTGGAAGTCTCTACATAGTAAGCGATCACCTTACAACTGATACCGGTCGGTAAATAGCAACATACTGGAAGTTTACCGTAGCTGCAGCCATCCTCGTAACGGGCCGGGCTAACGTAAAATCTTAGAGAGAGGGGATTTAATTACTTTTTTTGGGAGGATAATGCTGTGCTGTTCACTTGGATGACGGAAGGGGACGTGTGGGGCTCAGAGCCACTTAAACCTCCCCGTGAGCTGGTCTCTTCCAAGGAGTGCTAGCATTCAATGTCTCGCCCCAGCGGTAGGCCCAGATTGATCTTAACCGGGCCTCAGTGACTGTGAAAGGGTAGCCTTGCTTAGCTTGTGTAGAGCCGTGCAAGAGTCCCCCGAAGGTCCACAAGTGACCCCACTACGGATGAGGAAAAAGGCGTGTGAACTGCCTCCGTTCCTCGTTACGTTCCACGGGAGCGGTCCCAGCGGAGGAGACGCGAGTGTGCGTCAAACCATCGCGTCCTTCCACCAGGACTGAGTGTTCTTGGAGGTAATCAACCAACAGTCTCTGCAGATACAAGGGCACTCCGTGATAGCGGAGCACCTATTGTCTATTGTCTTGCCTCTTCGCTGATTACATCCAGCGTCCACCCCTTTAGGCAGAGTAAGCGCCCTGCGCTCAACCGGGTGTCCGACAACCCAGATCCAGTACTGTCCAGGTAACGATTTGACAACTATCGTTCCAGCTGCTATCTCGTGCTACCATATACCAAAGTATATTTTTCTACCGTGAAACAGTAATGTTCCCAATACTGCGTTTTGTTTTGAAGGTATGGTTGCTGGTGAAATTAAAGCAACATGGGACTTAACAACTTAATGTCTCAGGGTTACGGCCGCAGTCGGGTCTTCACTCGTGAGGAAATGCATCAATTCTAGGCAGAGGTAGCCACGTAACACTCGTGCTTGTACCGTTTCCAAATAACATAATAAAAAATGTCGAGACTTCCAGCCCTGAATTTTGAAAGGCAAATATGAAGTTGACACAGAAAAATTCGTTAAGTTTTGTAATACAAGTGTAAATTTTAATAAATTCACAAAATCTACAGTGAATATTTTAAACAAAAAGTCTCTTTTCTAAATGCTTAAACTGATATATCTTACTGTTTCACGAAGCACTTCTGGATTTTTCAACCTGTGTAGGCATAGCGCAATGACAGTCGTATTTCGTTGAAAGCCGTTGGGAGGACAGCCCCCTGTCGTACTGAGAGTTTCTTGGTCGTCACTGCTCTCTTGTGTGATACCTTCATATTTATTATTGTTTTAGACTATGCACACCAACTCAAAATTCGCTAAAGGCATGAAATTATTAATTTAAAGTTGATTGCAACCTTGCCGTCTGAGCCCCTGGTCCTGGGTTCGATCCCCCGGACAGTTCAATCGTCTATGTGCATGAACATGTCTGTTGGGCCTGTGTCTCTGTGTGTATATTGATACAAGTATTCATATCAGTCATCATGCTACTCAGTCAGTCAGTAGGTAGAAGTAAAAAAGTACAAGTACCTAGTTAGCAAGAGTAGGAGAAGCAGTTTGCAGTAGTAGTCGAATTGATTAGCAAGAGTAAAAAGTAAAAAGAAGTAAAAGTAAAAAGAAAAGGTTAAAAATAATTTTGTTATAAAGAGTTTCTTTTTATAATAAAATACAGCGTATAAAGAAAATATTAGTTTTCAGGCCTTAAACCTTTTATAAATATTACTTACAAAATAGTGAACGGAACTAAACGTCTTTGTAACTAATTTCGCCTTCTATCAGCTTAACCTATACAATTATTCCTATCGTGTTAATATTAAGACTTTTGATATGAATGTTGCGTTGAAAATTAGCGTCTACTAAATGAAAGAAAAATCTTACTAATTTCTCCATCCCAAGCAGGATTTTTAAGCTTCTCCCTGCAAATGTACGGCATTGGACAATCGACGCCTATGAAGTTGGGATCACATGCATCAGGGGGATCACAAGGATGCGGCGATTCCACTTTTTTACAAGGTTTCACGTCTACTTTATCCCCCATGTTAAGTATCTGCAAATAAAACGGAGCGGGTAGTATTGAACACTACCGTTATTTTTACGTGAAAAAATCTTCCATAAATATCCGGTATACACCACATACATGATCGCAATAAATATTGCATTGTTATGTATAATTTCCCTTTAGGAATTTTTAGAACCAATTGTTTCAGAGTTGTTGTAGTTTTCAATTTGACAACTGTCATCCTAAATGAAGAGATCGACGCGATTTATTATTTCTCTTTTTGGGATCCATTATTTTGGGAACAATAGTTACAGAGATAAAGCTTATTTAAGTTTAATAACAGTCTTCTAAATCAAAATATCGACGAGGTTTGTTATCTCTCTTTAGGAATCAATATTCTAGAAACAATAGTTTTTGAATTATGGTGGTTTTCAGTTTGACATTTGTTTTTGAGTTTGCTGATCTGGAATGTAATTCTCGACGCCCTCGTCGAGAATTTCATTTGAGACAATTTCATTCAACATTGCCCTCAATGTTTTTCTCTATTGAAACTAGTATTCTAGAACCCATAGTTTCCGAGCTACAGAAGTTTTGATTCTGACAGCTGGCATCCGAAATTACGGTTAAGACGAGACTTAAATTTTTTCTATAGGTTTTAGATGAGATAGTATTAAGAGCCATTTCACAAAATCACTCTACTGAAGTTTAGGTAAATGCCAGCGCATCGCTTACACAGGCGAAAGAAGTGACGACGGAATAGCGTGACTGTGAGTAACATATTTTGATACTTGCACTTATTTTAAAAACTGTGGCTTTGGAATGAGTAAACAATCAATTTCTTGTCGATTCAATTTATAATCATTTAGACTTATGTTAAATATTTTTTCGTGTCTAACAAAGCAGAGTTAATATCATATTTTAACTGAGATCAGATTAATTGAAGAATGTACTTTCTTTTGATATAATATCAGTTTGGAATGACACTTTATTTAACGCAATAAATCGTGTTAAACTGCTGATATAATTCGTGGAAATTGGCGAAAGATCTTTATTTTTTTTTCTATAATGATGATCAATTATCGATATTCTAGTACACTGTGTGTCAACAAGATTATATTCCTGATGAATAGATTTTTTTGTTTAGTTAATTTGATGAGTTTTTATACAAGAGATAGAACTCTGAAGTTTGCTATATTCCATTTAATTCGTAAAACGAGGGGCGGGAGATTGGTCACTACAAAATAATTAAAGTTATGCTTGTAAATGTGTTACATTAACTGAAAAGAGGACAGATTATTCTATTTATTTCAATTATTCAACTATTTGTGAATCTTTCCTATGATAGTAAATTAAGCGCTTAAAATCTACGATTACGCGCATTAAAATGTGAAATGCCTCTTAAATGATCTACAGTTTCCGAGTTATATCAGTCCTCATTTTGGCAGCTGTCATCGGTACTCCACGTGTGAGCTATTTACATCCGTTTCATTATTACCGCCACATTTACCTATTGCAACAGAACAAAAAATAGTCGGTAAGAAAATGTCAAAGCTAGTTTTGACATTGACATACAAATTATTTTTTGCTCTGCGTACATGGCAATAGATTTAACGGACTTGAAATACTCACATTACGCATGCGGAAATAAAAATCTCGACGAGGTTAGCAGTTACCAGAATATGTACCTTCAGATCGAGCTTCATCTCTAGTCTGGGTCGATTCGGAAATTGTACGATCTGACGAAATGAGAATCGACCAAGGGCCTAATTTGAATGAAATAACCAGCACAAACTGACCTTGTGTGCCGTAAAGATTTCAGCTTTGATGGGACATAACTTATAGCGCAAACGCACGATGTTTTAGGTCCCTCCTTAGAAGGCCAAGTTTATTTTTCTATTTTCAGAATATGGTCACCATTTTGCGCTCTTGAATCACGAAATTTTGACTTAATTACCTAAATTGCAATTTTTCAACCTCTGCAGTAGCTAAACCAAACATTCTTTCGTATGCAATTCTGCCCTGATGTCCGGCTGTTCTCTTCTACAGGTCGCATTACTCAACCGATTCTTCTGAATTTTTGTAAGCAGCTTCGATAATTATGTATAGTTTTTGTTAATATAAGTTTTAACTTTTTTGTTTTAAGGTGCGGCGAAGTCAATAAGGCTATGTAAAGACATACACGAGATCTACAGCTCACCGAGCTACTAGTCTTTAAAACCTATTTAATTCAGTTTCAACTATTCAGTATCAACATATTAAATTTAGTATCAAAAAGACCTTGTGCTTTAATAAATTAATTATATAACAGGAAATAATCACATGTCACATTGCTTGTGACTACAGTTCAGTTTCAAAGCTATCAAGAACTCCGAGAATAATCTTCTCTGAAACAAATTCTTACGCCTTGTTTTTTTCACTAAAATACACTTCAGCTTTGATTGGTTGCTTCGGTCCCACTTACGGCCTACGAATGGAACCCACCAACCAATTAATAAGTTCATATAGTGTGAAATAATTTAGGTACCTATACTATCAGTTCGCAACTCTGTTCTAATTACGAACAAGTTACGCACCTGATGGCGAACAACTGCGCTATGCAGAGCTTAAAACTGAAGTACCTAAGTATAAAGTTATAGAAAGAAGAAGAACAGAAGAGATGAAGGTTTGAGTGAAACTGCACTGCGTCTGTTACCCGGAGACCTTTAATTTCAGACTCGAATTTTGTACCATTATGCCTAACGTTATTAAAGCGACGATTGCACTTTTGTGTCACGGCAGAATATATAGTACTGAGAAGATATCACCCAAGACGGTATCTATCACAACCTTCATTGACAGGAATCATCATCATTACCTCAGTCATAGGACATCCACTGCTCAACATAGGCCTCGCCTACAAATTTCCAAAAGGACTGGTTGGAAGCGGCCTGCATCCAACTTCGTCCTGCTACCTTTATCAGATCGTCAGTCCATCTTGTCAGTGGACGACCTACGCTGCGCTTGCCGGTCCGTGGTCTTCACTCCAGAACCTTCCGGCCCCATCGGCCATCTGCGTGCCATAGCAGGCAGGCCACATTTGGGCTGCCCACTTCAACTGGGTTATCTTCTGGGCTATGTCGGTGACTTTAGTTCGTCTATAGATCTCCTCATTTCTGATTCGATCACGTAGAGAAACCCCGAGCATGGCCTTCTCCATACCTCATTGTGCGACTTTGAGCTTGCTTATGAGGCCCATAGTAAGAGACCACGTTTCAGTGCCATATGTCATCACTGATCAATGTGTATTACATTGGTCAAAGACTGTTGTTTTGAGGCACTGAGGTATTTTTGAGCAGAAGACTTCGCGAAGTTTCCGGAACGCTGCCCAGCCGCGTTTGATTCGACGATTGACCTCTTCTCGTTCCTTGTTAGTTGGACCTGCCTAGTATTTGGTACTGTAATGGGCAGGATTGGAGCCATGGAATGCAAGTTTTGGTAATTGGTAATAAACATAACACATATATTTCTTAATTTTTGCATATTTTACAGCAATTTTACTTTCTGTTATCTGATGACATGATATTTTGAGGACCACGGAAAATAACTGGGATAATCTTGGTTATTTAGACGTTTAGAATTGTACTTACCTTGTTTTACTGAATAATTTAGTGGTGATGATGTTCCTGAGTATCGCAGCAAGGTTTTTCATCAACGCAATGGCATTTAAATGAGCCCTTTTCTAGAGCTGGCTTCTTTTCATTTTGTAGGGTCTGTAAAGTTGCTGCGTCAGGTGCTATGCAGGGCAGGCATTTGTTGGTCTTCTGCTTGGAGCAGTTCTTGCTACAAGGTTGAATTTTGTCGGACATTATACTTTTCATTAAAATAAACAAGAATGATTCATGGTCTGGTTTATTTTTTTGTTTAAATATTTATGGTTTGGATTTTTGACTTTTGGGAAATTATTGGAAAATTTGCCGTGGTGAAATGTCGAGTTACAGACTACGTTGTCAATGTCAATTACTAGTCAAAGGCATAAATAATATCTAATATCAGACTATATCTAAAGGAAAAAGGTCAAAGGCCAGTCATATCAATAGAAATTCAGTGAATGAACTGTAGGATACTATGTAGGTACTTTAAACTTTTTAATATTGTTCTTTGTCCTGTATAATGATGGCGAGAGAAAAACCCAACAATGATCGATCCATCGGTCCTGACGATATGCATAAGCGATCGTCAGTTTGACGAGTCAGTCTGTTTGAGTTTGACCGTTCACTGCACTCCTGATCTACCAAACTGGCCGGCCTGGTACAGTCACAAACATGTATACGAAATGGACGTTTTTACAAATTCTTAAATTGCTGCTTACTATCTTCGTAAACGTATAAGGAACAGAAGACGATGATATCATGTACACCCAATCATTAGAATTTTTGTCTGCCTGTTTATCTGTTTGTTTGTGCGTTTGTGCACGCTAATCTCAAAAACACCTTATCCGATTTAGATTCACAAATATATTATGGTAAGCTTCATTTAACATTTAGTGTTTCATGCCAATCGGTTCATAAATCAAAAAAATTGAAATTTAAATAATAACTCTCTCACCACTACACCAAGACCAAGCGAGCGAAGCCGCTGGCGGGTTATCTAGTCTAAAATAAGAATGCATAAAAGACTTAAAAAGACCGTCGGCGTAGCGTTACGGTCAACTATATAGGCTGACATTTAAATGGTATTTTTTTTTTTAATTTTATTTATTGTTATTTGGATTTGTTGTGTTATTATTTGGTTGTGATGGATTATTATTTTAATTTTTTTTGGCAGCCCAATCCTAGTTTTATCTGTCCGTCACACTACTGTCAAGTGTGAACTTCGACTCAATAAAACATTTATATCTATGCGATAAAACTATATAACAGTAAATTACCAGCAATTTTACTCAGCTCTTTACCGGGTAATTTTATTTAGCAACATTTTTATTCAGCTTTTTACCAGCTAATTTTATTTAGTAGCATTTTTGTTCAATTATTTTTACCTGCTTATTTTATTTAGCAGCATTTTTATTCAGTTTTTTACCAGATCATTTTATGTAGCAGCAATTTTATTCAGGTTTTTACCGGCTTATTTTATTTAGCAGCATTTTGATTCAGTTTTTTTACCAGCAAGTTTTATTACGAGAAAATTAAAACACGCGCGAGCTCGATTCCTATAAAATATATATATATATATATTTATAGATTGCTTCTCTTTTTGTAGAAATTCTAGTAGTCATTGAATATTTTCATTGTCCACCTCCTGTCTTCATTATCGGGATCAGCTCGATGTTACTAAGCTGGTTATGAATGTGGATAAAATCTTAGGTTTAAATACCCAACACCCAACACCATTTTTATTTTATTTTTTTGCTAAAATCAATAATAAAGCAATAAATCGCGTTAAATTAATTAATTGAATAATAGTTGCTTGATCATGGAACAGTAATCAATATGCATTTTCTCAAAGCTAGGTAGGTTACGAAAAAGGAACGATTCCTAATTATTAAGGTGGAAAAAATCCTGTTGCAACTGCTTACAAAACTGGTAAAATACATTTTACGTAGCAGGTTATGAATTTCTAATTATGAATATAGAATAAGTGGCGTGCATACGAAAAAAAACTGTTTTAATAACTGGTTATGAAACAACAAACAATATTCTTTTTTCGTAGATGGTTATGATTTTTTGTTATGAATGTGGATGAAGAGTGTATATATGATAAACAATGTATATGGATGTACCTTTTCTGTCACACATTTACATTATCGAAGTTTTCATACGGATCTCTAACTTTCTTGAAAAAAATTATTTAGTTTTGTTTATCAGGGATAATGTAGGATTCTAATAATGTTGTTGAGGCAGGGACACTTACCTTCCGGTTGGTGCAAGTCCTCACGGGCCACGGATGCTTTGGAAAGTGCATGTGTCGTATCGCCGGAAGGGAATTGACACCACAGTGCCATCATTACAGCTGAGACGAGGATAAGGCGCAGCATACCGACCCCAGGACAATATTACCCGGTGGTCAAGGCCATGATGAAGACCAAGAGGTTGTGGAACGCGTGACTAGACATCTGTGAACGGGTCGTGTCGCAGAAGGAGGCTGTGGAAAGGGAGAGGGAGCAGGGGAGGGGGAGCACCTCTACTCTTCCGATCTGCACCGGAGAGCCGGGCGTAGGAGAAGAGCGTATTATGCCCTCCTACAAACCCCAATAACAGAGGTCCCGGTGATGAACACGGGGATGTTTGTCAGCTTTTATGGATTTGTTTGGATGGTCAGGTTTCCGCGTGCCTAGCAAATATGTTGGGGTGGAGTGACTCCTGCAACATACCACGCTTCGCGGCCGGGGCCGCGAAAGCGTTCCCGTAGCCCTGACACTAGAACATAGAATAATAAATAATACTGCAACACTAGGGTGCCCCATAGACTAAAATATATACTAGGAAAGGGCGCCCGGAGAAACAGGTGTCGTGGAGTAGTCGGTATGGTCTACTTGTGGCTTTGGGTGCATTTGGCGCGCACATGACGAGACAGACATACCTGGCGGAGATATGTAAGTACTCCCCAGATGTTAAAAAAAAGAAAAGGAAAATAGGGAAAGAATTTTTCAAATCGTTGCAATGATTTCGGAGCCTATTCAATTCAAACAAACATACAAACAAATATTTTCTCTTTATAATGTTAGTTTATACTAACATTTCGATTTGGTCAGTATTGCACCTGTTATGGAGAACCATGACTATCATTATAAGACTTAGGTGTTAATAAATAGACTCATCATGTTAAGTGTCCTCAAACAACTATTTCGTACAAAAGAAAATATATTTTTATATTTATTCAATTAATTTTTCAATCAAACTTTCATCATCTTGTTCAGACGAAATGTTTACCGGTGAATGGCTTGATATTGTATCTTCTTGAACTTTGGGTTCCAAATCACAAAATATAGAAACTATTTTGCTTTTTATCGCTGAAAACATGCTATTAGATGTTGGTTGAGGGGTGAACACGTGGGCAACGTCATTGGGGCTGTGAGATTTATCACAAGGTGAACTATTGTTGTTATATTTAGTGGGCTTTGCAAAATCCTCAAAGCTTTTAGAAATATGTTCACTTAGAATAGAAAACGCAGAATCAACTTTTTTCAATATGCTGTCCAGTACTTCTGGACCTGAACCGTGCGGCTCGTTTGTTCTTTCTTTGGATTCTAGAGCATCAGTTTTACGGAAGAAATTGAACTTATTTTCAGTATCAGGACTTTTAGCTTCATTTTCCTTCTTGCGTAAATTAGTATTAATAGCTTCTGATATTTTAGCCTTCACAAGTTGCTTTGCACTCTCACTGGCTATAAGATTCACTGCATCTTGCGTTGTTTTATAGAATCTTCCTAAAAAATCTTCCATTGCTAGTTTAATTGTTGCCATCGTTTCATTGTGAGCCTCTAAAAACAATTTATCAGATACGCTTTCTTCAAGTGCTAAAGCATTATCTTCATCACCGTATTTTTCTATGTCGTAAGTATTTTGATCGTTCGACGTAACTACATCTTCGTTTTCAGAATCTTTGTCACATTTATTAGAACTTTCTTCCGGACATACTTTCTTGATTTTAGGTTTACATTTAACTTTCTTGACGCATTTTGATTCGGGTTTTGGTGGTAACGTACCACACAAATTTTCCTTAGACGGTACTTGAGAATTTCGGCGTTCAGTTTGTTCGTTGCAAGATTCGGTTAGTGGTTGACACGTTGATGGATCCTCTGTTTCACATTTAGGAGAACAGTCATTATCTTTATTTCCTTCCATACTTAAATTTGAAGTTTTCGCATCAAATTCATCAATGTATTCTTCGTTTTCAATTGTGTTCTGATCATAAATGATGGAACTACTAGTACTGTTTATGATATCTTTACTTACTGAATCTAATGCTTTCAAAATTATCTCGTCGAAGTCTGATCTATCTTCTAGGTATGGTTTGATGACTTCTTGGCAGTATTTGTACCTGTGAGATGTATTCTTTTGGTCTGTTGAAACGTTTGATGGACCTTGTGTAGAGGAAAGATTTTTGTAATGTTTTTTGTCTTTTGCTTTAGTAATTGAAACGTTTTTGTCAAAGTCTTGTACGATATGGCAGAACTTTAAGACATTCACTGAATCATTTTCTAGTTTAACAATATCTCTAGGCAGTGGAGGTCTGTACGTGTTTATAAGTACACCGCTAGTTTGAGTAAAATTATCTGTTAGTGTAACGTCCAAATCACTGATTTCAGTTTTTAATTCCTCACAATGCATAATATAAAAATCTGTTTTGTGGCAGACAAGCTGAACTATTTATTTGATTATCCATCTCAAATACGGTTGCATTTTGATAGTAAAATAATATGCAGTATTTTTTAATTACACGTTAATTTTTTTACATTTTCAAATAGAAGTGGCATTTTTTGCAATACTCATAATTTGACAGAATATTAGAAATATTAATAAAGAGGATTCGATGTGTAAGTTTTTATTGCATTAGAGTATTTGTGTTGACATTTAGGTATATATCACCTTACATTACACGTAAGTAAGTAAGTTATCAGTGACAATATAGACTGTGATAAAAATAAGTCGTATACGTCGTAGATCACTGCGCTGTGCTAGTCACCCTAAAACATTGGTTTCTAAGGCCGAAATTCACAGACAACATCGAGTTCAAACTCATACTTTATAATGTCAAAATATGATTCTAGACTCGAACTATTAGGCCGAAATTCACAGACAACATCGAGTTCAAACTCATACTTTATAATGTCAAAATATGATTCTAGACTCGAACTATTAGGCCGAAATTCACAGACAACATCGAGTTCAAACTCATACTTTATAATGTCAAAATATGATTCTAGACTCGAACTATTAGGCCGAAATTCACAGACAACATCGAGTTCAAACTCATACTTCATAATGTCAAAATATGACTCTAGACTCGAACTCTAATGACTTCCAAATTCATAGATGAGTTTGGTCTAGGGGAGCACGAGTATATACTTAATGGAGAATGAGACAGGCTGAGTCACAAAATCGGTGACTCATCCGTGCTCAGACACCGTCCTCTTTGAAGGTTTGCTTGTTACGATGAGTAAAAGTTTGCGTTTTGGCGGGAAACTGTACGCAATACTGTTATATTAATTTCATACTAGGTATTGTGTGTTACTGTTTGTATGAGTCGTTTTAAAAATTTTATTATTCTAGGATTCAAATTTTATTGTTTATTATACTTAGTAGGTACCTATATGATATAAGACGTAAATAAACAACAGTGATGAGGTGTTTCGTGATTTGTAACAAATAAAGATAGATGATTTAGTGTGCCGGATGAACATTATAACCTGCCTCGAATGTTTAATAAACCTACAAAACTACTACCTAGTAAACCCTTCAAATAGGTACTATGATGACTTGGAATTCAAGAACCGTTACACGTACTCGAAAGTGTCCATTTGGAATGTCATCATGCCTGCGATAACATATGAGAGGACTACCTACCATTTTCTGTCTAATTATAAGTGTTAAGAATTGCTCTACGATTTTATGCGACAGTGAAGATTGTTCTATGTAGGGACCAACCAGTTCCCTCAAACTCTTTCTCATAAAGTGTTCTGATGAACTGAATGAATTTTATTTCCATAGTAATTTTCTCGAGTTTTTGATATTGAAAAAAAAAACTTATTTTTAGTGGGACTTGCTACTTACGGGACGATTTTTATTCACCGTCAAAATTCAAGATAGACAAAATACTTTTCAGTTGTAAAATAAAAACCACTTTACCGAATTTGAATGAAATTTTGAATTTGATGAAATTTAAATGGACCACCTTGGAAGTAGGTATACTCTACTAAACTACAATTTTTTTTATCAAAATCGGACTAATCTATGAAAAGTTATGCGTGATCATACATAAAAAAAATATACGCAGTGACTTGAGAACCTCCTCCTTTTCTTTTCGGAATTCAGTTGAAAGTGATATTGAACCTTCTGACTGGCTTATGTCAAATCTTGGCGGTCCACAGGTTTCCCGCCAGAGTCCAGACAAACATTCGAAAAGGCATTAATTCGCACCTTTTCTGAATGTCGTCTATTTCATCTCCTCTCATAGGGATATTATATGTTTCTCTCTTTCTAACGCAATGCTGCAAGACACAAAAAATATTTCAAACTATTTTTCATTGAGATAACCAAATAATATTTTATCTGTGTTTTCAAAATGCCGAATTATACTTGTTATGACTGGAGTTCGAACTCATGCGGGACAGGTCAGAGTAAACTCCACACACTAACTGTGAATTTCAGCCGTAGATTACTAGATGGGAATTAAATATCCGTGCTCGTAGGAAAGTTTAGTGGGGCACACCATACCTCGGTAGGGAATATTTAAGGGGTAATATTTGGGTTTAGGTAAAACTGGGAGGTACTTACGGGATGTCGGGTGACTCTGGATCTGATGGGGGCTGATGACCTTGAGAGTCCTCTGGGTAGGCGTCCTGCTTTGTACTGCGTGCTGAATGGTTGTCACCCGTAGGTATAAAGTTTTTGGATTTATTGTTTGTGCACTGGTTTACGCGTAAACACGGGCTGATTAGCAGTCACTCGCGGCGCAGTTAGGTAGGTGACTCGGGCTGACGAGTAACGCGAAGGTTTGTGCTGATACGGAAGCGCGGGTTATGGCGGCAGTTCCCATGCGGTCGCGGCGCGGAGGCGGAGCGGTATACGTCCGCTAGCGGCGACTCTAAATTCGTGACTGTTGGCCGCTGGCCCGTTTAGCCGCTTCCTCGTAGTTTGACAGCCGGCCGGGCAGCGGCGGTGGGAGGCGCGGGGGGGGTTCTCGAAGTGACGTCGCGCTTTAGCGCGAACAATTACTATTTAATGTAAACTGTTACTATTTCTTCTTTTTTATATTATAATGGAACAAGCACGAATCCCATCTGGTGTTAAGTGGGAACCTCTGTCTAAACAGATGCATTTTATTACAAGTGGTCAACTGCACTGCGCCCATAATTCTGAGATATTAAGTTGTTAAACCTCATATGCCTATAATTTTACCGGTACCACAAAGGCATTGAAAGAGCTATGTCGCTGCGGTACCTATAGGTAATCCTCAATACAAAATGCGGAAATCGAAATGCGAATATTACTACTCGTTCTTCACGGTAGAGATAGGTATGGTATCTTATTATAAAACAACATAAGTTTAACATACCTTGAAATTATCATGTACTAATATAATTGTAGCCAAAATTACTGAGTATGTTACTTACTTTATTACGGGCAAATGGCTCAAAGGATTAGAAGAACTTTGGTGGAAGCGCGAGCCTAGATTAATTTGGTATAGACTATCTCCATTCTCCTTTTCACCGAGGATGAAGGATTAGTACATAGGTCCTGAGAATATGTACGTGTGAGATAGTTAGGGGAGAAGACGTATTATGGTATAGATGAATATTTAAATTTACAATAATGTTAACATTATAATGAAATTATACTGTCGTATTTTTGAGAGCCTAAGGCGGTATCATAAGATAATAGTGCCAAGTTTTCCAGAATCTAAAAAGAGAATCCAAAAATGTCCATTTCTTTTTGTAATCACAACTTTTGCAAAGAGACAGTTTGATGTTGTTGTTTCACACTTATATAATACTTTGGATATCAAAAGTAAAGTAAAAAAATATAGTTATCATGAAATAAAAAGAATTATACTATCCTGGCTCGAAACATTTGATTACGAAAGCATAGAAAAAATGTTATCTGATTTTAGAAATCAAATTTAAAAACTTGTATTCAGTACTACAAACATACACACGTATACACACAGACTTGCACACACATAACACGCACACACACACACACACATACACACCCTACTAACACAAACCTTAATGTTAATGTAATGCTCTTTTCTTTTTTTTGATTGGAGACATAATACATTTGAATGTACGTCGGAGAAGCCACTGGCTCCTGAAACACAGTTTAAACTAGTTCGGGAGCCTATGGATTCATAACATATTGTGGAATGATTTTATGTCAATAAATTAAATTTGTATTTGTATTTGTATTTGTAAAATATGATATATTATTGTATCATAATTTTGCATGCCAAAGCGACCAAAACATGGCGATCTAATACGCTATTGTATTAGTAGATATTTAAAATAGAATAATCATAGTGTAGTTCAAGCAAATGTTAAATATTATTTTTCTTTAAACATAATGTCAAAATGATATTTATTTATTTTATTTATTTACATATAACAGAATCTATGTACAGCTCATAATAATACATTAATTAAACTAGTGTATAAAACTTAAAGCCAATAACAGATTCAAATTATTTAGCCTAAATTTACTTAATGCGGCAGTCACTAACAATTTAATAAAATCATGTTACAAAATAAACTATTAAACATTAATTATGTAGTAAGCAGGTATTGTTGTGTGTGTTAGTGTGGGGATATGTGTGTGTATGAGAGTGTGTGTGCGAGAGTGTATGTGTGTGTTTTAAATTGATTCTTCAATTACGCTCTAAATATCTACATCAGTAAGAATTTTCAGAGTTTCTCGTCTGAAAACCTCTTCTCTGAGTCTGAATCTTTTGTTATAACTTCTGTGTAACCGACTAACAAGTGAGTTTTGACCATAATTAGTACTTGTTTGCGGGACAGCGAACAGATTCGTGTGCCTAGTACGAATTTTTGTAACATTGAAACTTATAACATATAGAACTTCGGAGATAGTCAGACTTGTTTCGAAGCCTTTTTAGCTGAAAATTGAACTAGGTCCAGAATTTTTTCTTCACATAGAATGCATATAACAAAAATATATTCTATTATTACAGAAGTGTAGGGTAAAAATATTATTTATATGTCTAATAAGACATATCCTATTAATATTTACTATTATAAACGTGAAAGTTTGTATGTATGGATGTATGGATGTTTGTTACTCTTTCACGCACAAACGGGGGGGCTAATGTTGATGAAATTTGGTATGGGGGTAGATGAGGCGCTGGATTAACACATAGGATACTTTTCATCATCATCATCATCATCATCCATCACCACGCGGGTGAAACCGCGGGGCGCAGCTAGTAAATAATATTTTTGATGGGTTACGTTTAACAGAATTTGCAAATTAGAGCTCCCAAATTAGGTCTCCACGAGTTTTTGCCCAAACATGCGTCGGGGGAAAATTTATTACTGAATAATTAAAGTAACCTGGCTGCACACTGGCTTAAACTGGCCGTTTTATTATTATTGTAGAATAGAAAACAAACTATATTTTTGTAGTCAATTTTATTAATAGTGACGAATGAAACATATGCAATTTCAACGAGGAAACCTTGCATCTACGCTAATCTTATAATTGCAAAAATAATACTAATATCAAAAACTTTTGTCCTTCCTATGTTGCTATAAGCAAGATACAAAAGCTATAGTGGCGCCATCATTTATTGTCAACTCTTTTAGGTATTTCGCACTGTATTCTTTGTTATTCTTTTATTTCAAACTATTAATTTAATTTTACCTATGTTTTGCAAAAAAATATATATATTTTTTATAATTAGTTTGAAATTAATTAAAATTAATATTTTTTATTTGAATTTTTTGAGTAGTTTTTGGCACGCGTGTGGCGGCGGGGTGTAGTGAGCTATTCATGAACTGTTAGAAGTGAGTGCGATGTGTTTTCGACGATAATTTATAGTTTATCCGATTTAAATGAAATTTATTTCGGTTTCTATGGGTGTGGCCTATGTTCAGCAGTGGACAGTCTTCCAGCTGATAATCATGGATGATGATAATTATTTCGTTGTAAAATTTCTGCAATAAGGTTGCAATAAGGTCCGTCCCGTGTATAGTGTTTTTTGGTTTATTTCCGAACTACGCATAAAAGTTTAAATAAAAAATATTACACTTGAATAGTTTCAGCAAATAAAAGCAAGTTTATACCGTTGGAGTATATTGGATCTGATAAAATTAGTTACAAACTCTAGGTGTAAAAATGTGTATACAATTTGTGTATGCGCGACATGGCTTAGCACTTTTTTAAACGTACACATGGTGTACGCGTGATACGCGACGGGTTAATAGGCTAGTGGTTTTATCACTATCTAAATTGATGGCTAGTGATAATGCGGTCGAAGGTTTTCACACTAGACCTAGAATAGCTTGTGGCTATCAAGTACAGCTGCCGGAACACACTGTTAGGTGTGCAGCGACAGATTTCCAAACTTGAAGTTGGTAGCCAGCACAGCTGACACCCAAAGTGCTAGGGATTTTGGTGGTAGGCCACCATGGTGTGAATTCCATTACGATGTTACAATGTAACAGTTGTACCTTCACCAATAGCTCAAGACCGAGGCGGGGATCGATCATGTGGCTGTCTAATCGACGGCCGAACTTTTTTTGCTCGGGGTTATCAGCTATCATCACTTCAAGAGCTCACGTGTTTATACTTATACTTAATATTAGAAGAAAGATTTGTATGTATGTTTGTAACGAATTGGCTCAAAAAGTACTGAACCGATTTCAAATTTTATTTTACCATTGGAAAGCTACATTCACCCTGAGTAACATAAGTTATTAAGATTCATCATTATCATCATCATCCTTCACCGCACGGCTGAAACCACGGAGAGCAGCTACTATTAAATAAAAGGGCTTTTGTTGTGTATTTCAATACTTTTTAATATTTTAAATCTCACTGTTTGTTTTAGTTAGAACATAAAATATGAAAACTTTACTTGTGTAGTTAATGATGTGAACTGGACCCTTTGCGATTGACCGACTATTTCCAAAAGCTAAGTTTTTTAAATTAAATTTTATGTGTTTGAGTTACAATTCATCTTCAATTTAGTCGGCTCAGATGGCTTTAGAGGTGGTGGAGCACATGGGTCTGCCTCTTCAGGACATTTCGGAGGCTTGGGTCTTGGTTGTACTTGATGGGCGTCAGGACACGGAGGATCCTCTGATGAGGAGTTTAAGCATACGTCTATCGGAGGCGGACAGTTATCTTTCTTTTTTTTACACTTCCTCTTTCCGTTTACGCTCGAAGACTTTTCTTTTTCTTCATTATTATTCATTGTAAGATATTCAGCTGGCTGACTGGAATTGTAGAATACAATATTTTTTTAGTTTTAATTAATTGAATTACATGTTTGTTTTTAAATATTTGGTCTTGAAGACATTATGGAAGTTATCATTTCTTTTTATATAAAATTTTCTCTATGCTTTAGACTGAGATTTAAAAATTTGATGAATATTTATTGATTAATGCAAACTGAAGTTTGAAGGTTGTATTTTTTTTTAAACTTGGTGCATAGATAACTAGGTACTATATCTCTTCCAATCAATAGAATAGACAAACCAAGTATTTAATCATGCTCTCAGATAAGGCGATAAAGGAGTAGAGACTAAAAGTCTGTACTCGAGGGAAAATAAAAAAAAATGGGTCAGAAGTAAAGTTATTTACTGAACAAGAATATCACGTTTATGAAAAAAGTCTGTATATCTGTATGTTCACGCATAACTTAAAAACTACCGTACAGATTTCGATGGAATTTGGTATATGGATAGAAAGCTAGCAAAAGCCTGAAGCTTCCAACTGTAAATTTTTTATCTTGCGTCACATAAATCCATGATCTCTCTATGATACAAGGTCTCACATAAAACTTTTGTCTCGATTGAGTGGTCAACGCGCATGAGCTAATATGGTACGGCTGAAAACCGTAATAATTAACAAGTGCAATTTGAAAAATTTAATATCGACTTCCATTCTATTACTTTGGTAAAAATCAGTTATTGGAGTGTAACTCAAAAACTACTGGACTCAATTTGATGAAATTTAAAAGGGACCACACGGGAAGCACCAGCTTTCAAACATAAATATAGTTTAGAGAATCGGTTGACCCTATCGAAATTATGAGGTAACAAACATTCAGAAAAAAACTGTCGAATTGAGTACCTCCTCTTTTTTTGGAAGTCGGTAGAAAACTGAACAACGACTTTTTAAATAATAATATACACATTTAAAGTGTGCAGTAAAGTTCTGAAATTATTGTAAGGAAAAATATTTTTGGTGCATTTCACTCAAAACTTGCAAAACATGTTATTTATAAACAATATTACAAATCGTCACTGCTGAATATCTTCGAAGGAGTGAGCAGCAGTGTTTTAAACACCTGCGTTTCGCCCGTAATATTTTGGGTCCCATTTTATCAGGGTGAGCCTATTGCCATCTACGGGAAACTGTTCCAGACTACGGCCTGCAATTAAGAATTTATTTTTCGAGCCAAACCGCAGGCGGGTCAGCTAGTATTATTTATATATAATTCTAGAAAGTGTCAAAAAAAGCGTACACCTAAAAATTGTAGTACCATTTTGGCTATAGAATGTTTACTAACAGTTTTTTCCCTAGCAACCATTGATAAGCAGGAGTTCATAACATTTTACAAGGATGTTACTAGGCTTACTTTTGTTTGGCTACCTTGATATCTATTTACTTGTGTCACCGATATTGATATATCATAGTTTAATATTTGGTAAAAAAGGTGTTCATCTCCGGGCGCCCGAAAGAAGTGATAACTTAAACTTATCTAGCGCTGTGGGTTAGAGTGAAAGAGGATGCGTGAGAGAAAGAGAAGCCAGACAGACTGGCGCCGTAACGCGTTACGAAACGAATCGGTTCACCCTCCCATAAGAAGAAAAGATATAAGAGAAAGAGGGTAGACCGTTTTGTCTGCTCGTAATAACTACGAACTTTTTTCACATCCACCCGCATTCAGTCTACCCGTGAACATGGTGCATGTAACAGCGCTGAAATATCAGGAACTCCAAAACCTGCCTAATCGTGGTGTACATCCCGTGAGTACTAATTATAATGTAGTTAACCACCGCAAAAATGATCTAGTTTTTTTTTTAATTGTGTTATTTTTATGTACTGTGGTGTTGCAATAAAATCTATCTATCTAATGTAGGCCAGGACCAAGGTCAAGTACTTTTGGAGCCTATTCAATTCATACAAACAAACAAAGAAAGAAATCTTGCCATTTTTTATTATAAAAAGGTAAAATAAATCGTAAGAGTCGATGAAACCCGACTTACTGTACAAGAGGCTGTCTTGGTAGGTACCACCCCAATGCCAGATATGTTACCACGAAGCAATAGTGCGCAAGCACTGTGTTGGGGTTTGAAGGGCGCTGTAGCAGATGGAATTACTGGACGAAAGAGACTTGAATTCCAATGTGAGTGAGTGAGGTGAGGAGCGTAGTGCAGTACCACGCAAAACCATAGTAGTAAGCTATGGGTAGCACTGTAACTATTATGAGTCGTCTAGTAGTCGTAGTTTTATGCTATGTGTCACATAGCATAAAACTAATCTCACTAATCTCACTAATCTCACTTCTCACTAATATTATAAATGTGAAAGTTTAGATGGATGGATTGATTGTTTTGTTTGTTACTTAATCACGGTAGAACGGCTAAACGGATCTGATTGAAATTTGGCACATAGATAGAGCATAGCTTTACATCATCATCATCATCATCTATCGCCACGCGGGTGAATAAGCCTAATATCATTGGACATGGCATAGACAAAATAACAAGATCTCCGCCTGCGTCAAGATCGTAATGATGGCTTATTTACTGTCAATAGAGTTCAGTTTCTGATAGCTATAGCTTAGTCAAAACCACGCAATGATTTTGACAGCTCGATGCACGCACTGGACGGGCTCGGCTACAGAGTCGGCATGTCATCCATCTTTGTTGTTCAGCCGACTGTAGTAGAGCGTTTCCGCCTGAAATGGTGTTTCAACAGTCTAGCGGTCTTGAGTGAATCACCCGCAATACTTACATGTTATTTTTAAACACACCATTACAAATGGTTTTGCCTGTATATCCTACGGGAGGCATATGTTCAGCAGTGGACGTCCTACGGCAGAGATGATAATGATGATGATGATAATGATAAATATATCCTCGAAGGGCAGCGGTATTTTAATATGATACTTTTCCTCATCATCACCATCCATCCCCACGGAGGTAAAACCGCGGGGCGGTAACATCAGTCTAGCGGTCTAAAGTGAATTGATACTTTTGCCTATGGGGTATATCCTCGAATGGTTTAGCAGCGGTTTCAATCCCTACGTTTCGCCATTTAAGTTTTTGGTCATGTGATCATGTAATAGAGGGCGAGCCTATTGTCATCCACGGGGCACTGTTCCAGTCTCCAGACTGTTATTGAGAATATCTTTCTTGCTCAGACTCCAACAAATATCCAACCCGGGGATCGAGCCCATGACCAATACCACCGCTACACCAATAAAGATTATTTCAATAGTTACTATAATGTTAATAAAGTATAAGTTTTTAATCATCATTATAGCATGAGTAGTGCAGTTAATTTAGTTAGTTCTAATAGTTTATTACATATCAACTTTTGCATCTTTTACTAGGGTTTTTACGTTCTCTACATTCGGAAGGTCTCACAGAAAAATAGTTTTGCCTCTTAGATTCTCATGTACCATCATTTTGCAAGGCCAAATTGTGTTCGGTGTCATGTTGCCACATCCACGGAGTCTACTTATTGCAAGTCGCTCTTCTTGGTAGCAGGAAGACCACGAAGGATGTGACAACAGGCACCGCTGATGAACCTTCATAACCGGAGTTGCCGTGCATTCCAGGGTTTCAACCACCGGCTTTCTAGCAGCAGTGTTGGTAACATTCAAGGTATGGAGAAGTTAATGCGAAGTTTATTTCAAGACTACTATTAAAGTTTTTAATATAGCATGCGTAGTGGTTACAGGTTATTTTCGGCCGCAAGGATACTTATCAGCGTTAGGATCTTTGTTACATCTATATTTACGTTTCTTCTTTTCTTCGGGTTCAGTTTTATCAGGGTTTTTACTTTTTCTACAGTTTGCAGGCTCAGGACTGGTTTTGCCTCTTAGTTTTGCAGGTACTATCGTTTTGCAAGGCTTATCGTTTAAGCTGCAATGGTCGCTCATTGTGTTTCCTTTTCGTTTATGTACCTATTTGATTTTAATTTTGATGATTTGTTTTTGATATTTCTTGTTTCATATATTTTATTGTTTCATGCCTTGATGTATTCAAGTCTGTTTTTGTTGAAATTTTTATATTACAATATTGTGAGGCTTGAAGTTATGCTTATTGTAAGGATTGTGAAGAATAGCTATTCTGGTTCTTGTTTATTGGCTACATTTTTATTTTGTTTGAAACTGATAATTTTACATTTTTAAAAATACATATGTCATCATGACAATATTGTTCTTCTTCTTCTTTGGCCTTTAACGTTGTTGAAAGACGTTACTCTGCCAGTGTCTAATTCTAGGATATGACAAACTCAAATGTTTTAGTGGATAAAGAAGAGGATGACTGACGCCCTTCCACATTCGCAGAGGAAAAAATCGCAAAAGCGTGTATCGGCCTGTGCCTGTGTTTGATTAAAATTCGTTTATTTTCAATTTCACATGATAACTTGTTATAAACACAGTTGTTATGAAATAGATTTTCTACAATTTTGCTTCTTATTAATTTTTTCGTCCGATGGCTTTATTCGAGGGATTCCCGAGAAGAGGGTAAGTTGTCATCATTGCATTATCACCTCTATTATTTTCAATGTCACATGAAAAATTGTTACAACTAAAGTTGTTTGAAATGATATTTTTTACAATTTTGGGTTAATTTTTTTTTGTTGGAACTATATATATTTAGTTTAAAACTTTCTAAGCATTTATTAAAAAAATCCTTTGTTCTTAGCTTGTCTATGGTTTTCTTTAATAGATGTTAATTTGGGGCCAGGGGCAAATCCTCATTCGACTGGGCATCTAGTCACGCTCTAAGCTCGCGCCATTTGATATGAAATCGGTTGAGCAATTACGAGCGGACATAGGAAAGAACATGCATACCTACATAACACATAACCCTCCTTTTCAGCTTTGCCACAATCGGGTGAAAATATACATTGGCATTAAAATTAACAATTTTTATAGTATTCCTTTTTGAAGCACTAACGCCTGCTTTATCGATCTCAAACATTTTACAAAACATTTTTTAAACAAATTTTCTCTCTAAAATTTCAATGTTTGAGATCGCTAAAGCAGGCGTTAGTGCTTCAAAAAGTAATACTATAAAAATTACAAGGATTGCGATGTCAATGCGAAAGTTTAAGTATTTCTATATAATGCTTCTTTCGGTTGGATAGTACTGTCAAAGCTGTTCAATAGATGTCGCTCCGTCCCCGTAAGACGGTTAAAGTCACATAGAGCTAAAATTCGATGCTCGGACCCGAACCTCGGTGGCCTAGTTGGTCAATGGCGTCTGACACGGAGAGTCAGAAGACGCGGGTTCGAATCCCGTCCGAGGATGTGAATATTTCTCTCTATAAATTTCAGTATAATACATATAATATAATATATATAATATTTGTATTTTGTTAGGTTTGCGACATAAAAACACGTTATTTATAAACTCATATGCCTTTATTTCGTACTGGTGCGTTTTTCTTACAAATTATGTATACTTATTCAAAATTAAACATTATTATTTGATCTATTATTACAATGACAAATTGTATCACTTAAATCGATATGCTTTCTGAAAATAAAAGCGAAATGCTCAATAAATAATAGAGATAATGCGAATTAATATTACTGAGATAAAATCAGGGATCCCAGATTAATAGTCAGTTAGTATGTTTTTGGCGTCTTTTTCACACAAACGTATTTTCCGATTTTCTTTCTCTATCTTGACACTGAAGCTAATATTTTATTATGGGACAGAAATCACACTAACCGCTAACACGCTCATATGTTTTTACAGGTTAGTTTCAATAGCCTTAACCCAACCATGATGGACGATTTTAAATTGCTTACCTTGCATGGTTGTCTAGAAGAAATCGCTCTTACCGATAAGACTGACTATTGTGACACTATTAGTTTTAAGCAGCCGTATACAATTGTTTCCTAATTCTTTATTTGTTACACATACATTGTGGTGTTCAATAAAGAGTTAATCCATCTATTTATCTACCTTTTACATGAGAAATAAAATTTAAAATAACTAGCCATTTTTTATATCATTAGGTTACCGAACAAACACGAGTCCCACCTGCTTCTAAACGGTAACCTCTGCCTATAAACAATGCATGTACGGCCTTACTTATAAACGCTGCTTAAATCTAATTGACGTTATTCAATAGTACGTACTACAAAACTTTTCTGCGCCATTTAAGACGCGGTCCAACCCCAATTTTAAAATAATTTACGATGCTTTACGTAAGGTTGAAAATAGCTTGTTAGATTCAACGATGTAATGCGAAAATGCATTAATTTTGTACGTTTTCTTTATATTTTTCGGTTACTACTTTAGTACTATATGTTGCCTATGTATTACCTAAAAAATAATATAGTGTTATCGCTGAAAATTCTGAGAGTATGGACGTGAAAGTTTATTTTTATGGACCTATTTAGGATTTTTTTTTTGCAGAGATCGAGTAATATTTATGAATTCTGTTCGGTTATTACTCTTTGCCTGTTCCTTATGTAACCTAAGTATTTTTTTCATAGATTATTATCTATCTGTTTCGTTACACTAGATGTTTAAAGATTCGGCTTTTTACTATTATCAGGATACGACCGCACTTTAAGCAGCGTTTATAAGTAAGGCCGTTAGCCACAAGTGACAAACTGCACTGCGGCCTGAGATATTAAATGTCAATAGTAATTTCACCATTAACCATCAAACTAGTACACAAATAAACGAAAATACGTTTTTCGCGGAAGAAATAGCATGACGGCAGTACTTTTCCCGACGAACTTGTTCGAAAACAGTTCTACTGCTCTGACTACATTGAGACCTACGAAGAAATAATGTCAGGAAGCATCACTCAGAACAAATTCCACACAAAAAGTGGTCCTTCAAACCAAAACATCGTATGATTCCAAATACGAATTACTTCCGAGGTTCCAAATAGACATGTTCGGTGATTGGTTTAAATTTCAGAAGGAATGCAGGGATTGGTACACGCGCGTACTGCAACGTCTACTATGACAACTGAGTCATAGCGGAGTGAACGATGTTATTGATTTTGTACGACTTTTATTGGGTCATTTTTTTAAGGCAGTTACTCTTCCTGATATTATTTCTTCGTAGATTTAGACATGTCAGAGTTCGAAATAATGTGTCATGTAAAATAATATAGTCCTAGTGTCACAGAATATAAAAAATATTATATACTGTATCTAGATCCAGAAAGGAAATTGGGGTTTACGCTTGTAGAAGCAGACGCCAGGACATACTAAGTAGATATACTGTGGTCCCAGACATTACCCCTCCAGATGAGTAGCAGAATTATTTTACACATATCTAACCCTTTTCTGTTTAAAATACAATTCTCATACTCATACTAATTATTATAGTACTCATTAAAAAATACAACCTTTAAAACAATATATTATAGTTACATGTATAGATACAATATAAAAAATATTATTATTAACTCATAATTATATCATAAGACAACTAAAAACATTTACAAAGAAATAATTAAGTTTATACTTTTATATTGTAAATAACAAAAAGTTTTTATTTTCACTATTTTTAACAGAAAAAGGCCAGATTTTCTCTTTGGTGATAAATTATTGCTTTATTTACATATACAAAGATACGCTATATTATTTCTTTTCTGTGATGTTAGCTCAAAGTCTTTGGCGTCTCTCTAAACTGTATGACTTTTCATTACAAATCATATATTTCATTAGCGGATTAAACATCTATGGAAATAATACATATATCAAGTACTAAGGCCATATTTACAATATCGTCTTAATTCAAATTACTGAGAGAAATAATAATTAATAAAAAATGGACGGAAACCATAAGAATTGTAATTATACTCTCGAAAACATAAATAAATCTAACGTAGTTTTGAACATATCAAACCGTATTAAATAATAATATATTGTACGTTATAATTTTAACCTGCCGTACATATTTAAAACTATGATTTTCTATAAAAAGTAAAAAAAAAACACAAATAATCTCAAAGTAATTTCAAAATAATCTAACGATGTAGTTAAGCTGTTGACTTGCACATGGGTATCTAAGCTTCAATATAAGAAGCATTTACAACAATATAAAAATAAATTAAGTATATAACTTAGATAATAAACATAACGTTAATATATGAGAATAAAATATTAATCATGTTGTGCATTTTGGACAGCTCACGGAAGCATCAGCTCGGGTTGAATAACAAACATTACAATCTATTTTGATAGATGAGGTAAAAATAACGAGAGAAATCTTACACCTAAAAAGACATTTATACATAACTTACGTTATATTTACATTACACAAAGAATTTATCAAAACTTTGGCTCTCTCAAATTAACATATTATAATAATAATGAGTATAAATGAACGCTGAATGAAGAAAACAAAACATTTTGAGAAATCAAAGCGGTTACTGACCTTAATGGTAAAACTTAACATTAACCGAATTGTACACAATATTGTTTTATTCTATCTACACAATGAGATTTTTGTAAAGGAATGAATGTTAACATATAACTAAAATTCTCACAAGTGTATTGGTTTTTAATGTAACAAGTGTCCATATTCACTTCAAATTTGTTCGTTGTTGGTCGCCGACAGCTACTGCTCGCACGGCGTCCGTTGATATCTAAAACAAACATAAAACATAATGAGCTAGTGTACTTTACGTTGCTGTTATATGTAATTTATTGTATGTGGAATACGACTTAATGAATTAAAACTTAATGGGATGTTAGATCTAAGGGCTTTATTAAAATTTTACTTCAGGATGACAAGAGCAGTTCATTCTTGGTAGAATGGCACAAACAGCATGCAAGTGCAGTCCACTCTATGTCGAGAAACTGTCCATGGTCCAGATTTGGCTCCCATTGACTAGTTTGACAACTTCTTATTCAAAAATTCGAAGAAAGAACTTCGAGGGCGAAGTAGTATTTCAAGATGAACAAATGAAGGCAGCCATAGAAGAGCATTTTGAACGCGACATATTTTTGCGGGATACGACACGTGACCTTCACAAACGGCGTGAGAAGTGCATTCAAGTAGAGGGAGACTATATTGAAAAATACATTTATGTTAGATATTTATCTCAAGTTTGAATACCCTTGGCTCAGAACTTTTCGACCGTCGTATTTTCAATGTGTTTTTTAAGTTTGCAATGTGGAACAGTATTATTAGATATTTCGTGGAAATAAGTGAGAATAATTTTTTTCGAACTTTAGTTTTTATCGATCTCGAGATTAAGCTGCTTGTGACAGCATCATCATTGACCATCAAGTGAGATAGTAATCGATCCAGTAAAAATAATATTAAACCACTTCCACGATACTGCACAACACTACAGCATTACTTGAACTTTTTGTTAATAAAGTTTGTCACTGCACTGACCTTACCGATCTACGCACTGTCTGCCTTTACAAGTTATAGCCCTAAAGAAACAATTCAGTGCCCCTATCCCTTTCATTAGACAACTTTTAAAGTGTTCGCAGTGGAATCACTTAAATTTAATGCCCCCTGTAACTTATTCCTTGGCCCTTTGGGACGTACCCGGCCTTTTGTCAGCATCCCTTGGGGACCAATACGGTGCAGGTCGACAAATGTGCGAAAGAATGTATTGTGCTCCTGATTTTTTCTTTAGATTAATTCATTTGTTATTATTTTAATGTGGGGTGTCGTGATTGAAATGTCAGCATGTGTACTAGCTTTATACGGAGCAATCGGTCATTGTTGATTAGTTTTGTTATTTGCGGATATGTTGAAAATAATAATATTTAAACCCTGCTAAACACGTTCCAAATTCAGTTTTTGTTTACACATATAATTTGCAATTGGTTTTTTTTCCAGCTTTAGTTCTTTTCTTACATAAAACAATTACAGTAACATTCATAGTTTTAAGTGATTTCGCGTCCATGTTTTCATTTTGACATAAAATTGAAATGATACTGTTTACAGTCCAGGTAATTTCATACCTATTATTACAATCATCTGTATTCCACAATCATTAAGACTCAAATTGACTTGCACTTCCGTCGTGTTACTATCCAGGGGTTTTTCTATAGCTTCGATGTATCACCCAAGGGATAGGGAATTCACATCTAATATGATAGTGGGATCAAAACAGAGCACTGTGAGAGTGATTCTTTATCCATAAAGTAGTTTTGATCAATAGTTGATGCTGAATTTGCTACATGATAGAGCTTTGCATTATTCGATTGCAGGGTTTATTTGTGTGCGTATGCTATCGAGAGAAGAAAAATATATTTAAATATTTAAATAGTAACGATGTACAATATTCTAATGAATGAATTATTTTCATTACAAACACTTGCTCTTTTAATTTCACTGTGGCTTTAGTTCTTAATAATAATAAATAAAGTAATGTATGATTGTGATTTCATTTGATTATGGTTGTTTTCTTGTCAAAAATACGTTGAATATTCAACTGACTGAAATCAGTATTCAGGTAAAATTAATTAAAGGAAAATAAACAGTACAGGTGATAACGCACGTCCCTGAGGTACACCTGTGCATGGTCCGGTGTTCCGAGTGATAAACTGTTTCAGATTTATTCTACACACGAGGCCATTTGTTTTTCAGCGGTTCGTAAACGACCCAACAGTTAAAAGGCTGTAAAGTCTCTGAAAACTTAATGTGCGTTGCGGTCAGTCGATTTTGTGTGTTTACTACAGATAGTGCTTTCAAACGAAAAGTCGTTCTTCTTATATATTCTACATTTTAGTTATTTATAAAATAGTGTCCGCCAATAAGAACTCAGTCAAAATATCAGTCAAAAGTCAAAATATCAAAAACACTATTACAAATGCAAAAGTGTTTTTTTCTATTTGTTTGTTTGTTCTTCGTTCACGCTTACACTGCTTAATCTATATTGATAAAATTTTGAAAACAGATAACATGTAGGGTTAAAAAATTACATAGGATTTCCCAAGGAAAGTTCCTATGGATTAATGGGAAGTAAATATACATAAGCCACATGCACAAAGACAATTAAATTAAGTGACAGAAATATAAGATTAAAGGTTGATAAAATAATGCGTGATACAATACCTACCACTTTTTATCTTGGAAAAAACCATGATCAATGATATCGAGTGAAGACGATTAAGTTGTAGTGCCAGTGAGTTGACGAAATTACCTTAGGGTGAAATAATTCATTTTGATATTTATTATTTCAGCATAATTCGAACCTTCACCAGATTTGTACACGATTTATTACTTTAAGAATTAATAACACGTACTAGATATTATCTTCATCTATTGCTAGCGTGTGACATATGGTAATGGTAGAAATAAGTACAATGGATGTTAGGTACATGCAGTTTTATAAGTAATGTAATTTTGATGGTGTTAAGTAAATGGAAAGTCGTTTGTCTCATATTAATCACCATGCATATTCGTAACCTTATCAGTGATACCCAGTACTTTACTTGATAGTTTTTCAGATAGTGCAATGTAATTGTTAAACATAATAAGCACTATTCAAAATGTTGTGAATTCAAATCAATAAATAAATTAATGTTGGTGTTATGAAACTAAATAGATATTGACTTACCACTTAGATAGCAGGCCGGTAGCTGCGGAATGGGAGTATGGGCCGCCATACGGTGAATACTGTGAGTAGGGAGCTGCGTAGGCGTATTCGCTTGCTAGTGTTGTTGTTCCTGTAATTTTTAAAATGTGCGATTCTTAATAATATTAATACGTTTATTACCTAGATTTTGGCATCTAAATAAGTTAGGCTATCAGTCACTGTGATATATATTTATACGTTTGTCCTCATTTCGCGCTGCCACGGCTGAATAGATTCGGATGAAATTTGGAATAAACATACGAGTATCTTAGGACTAAAAACAATACGTAGGATGATTTTATCCCGGAAAATAGTTCTGAATATTAATGTGTTATAGTCAAGCCTCGTGCAGGAAGTATAAATTTAATGAATGAAAACATTAATAGAAAATACGAATTATGTTCATCGATCAACAAAACTTGTATAATTTAATTTGATTCAATGTATTGTTTATGATTTGAAAATAAAATAAAATATACGAACCAGGCCTACGAAACAGTCCTAAACAAAATAAACATACCAGAATGAATAAGATGCGTCAACAATCTGTTTAAAACGATGCAATGCTTTTGCAAGCGAGTGCTTTAATATTTATATAATCATCCAACACAAAGTGGTGGTGTTCGAAATAGCTTTACAAGCCCATAATAATCTACCAACATCTACTCATAATTGCCACGCCCGCAACAAATATGTTACCATCACGCCCCTGCGTAACGAGCTTTATACGCGTAACCACTCTCCCCCCACCCACCAAAAGTGACAGTTTAATATTTATAACCGAAGCCTACACCCAACGTACTCGCAACTCTCAGAACCACTTCTGTCGCATCGCAAACTCGTGACAAGGTTCGTTAACCGCTCCAGACAAAGCCATACGATTCCCCCCTCTAAAATTATTTGCATAGAACCCCGAATGAGCTATTAAAGATGTCTACCTCCCCACCCACCACCCCCTACTCGGGATAAGCAGATTGCGGTAGATTAAAGACCAAAAGCATAAAGAGAAGTGCGGTCCCCAGACGGGCGCCCTGTGGCACTCCATTTTGAAACCTCCCTTTAATATGCATAAGTGCTAAAACTCGGCGGTTCTCTATGATATTTTATGATGTTATAACAGAGAGAGTCGGGCGGTCCGACGAGAAAATTAGATTTCCTCAGAGTGGTTTGGAGTGGAGTACTCGACTTTGTCGAAAGCTTTATTCGAGTTTTTTTTTCATCGTGATTCTTGAACTGTTTTTCTGTTTGGCCACTTTTGTTTTAGCTTTCTCTCATTGTTTTATTTCGGTGCGTGGATCTTTATTTTCGTCTGAAAGTGCCAAATTGGGGTGGGCGATGAAATTGTGCTCGTTTTGCTTTGTTTTAAATGTGTTTTGACATATTTCCGGGATGTATTTATTGTTTGCAATAATGGAAACCATAAATGGTATTTAAAAAAAAATTATTGAGCGTTTTACTTTCGGTTATATTTTTTTATATATAACAAGACACAAATCATTTTTATTTCGACATTTTTATTATAGATTTTTAATCGAACAATATCATTGTTCCGATTCGAAAACACGGTTCGAAAAGTTTTCTTTATCCACAATCTGGAGATTGTGTATTACTTGTACGCTAACTAAATAATGTCCGATAATGAAGAATACTCGACCGTAACTTGTTTTTATGTTTAAATTATTATCATTATTATACTAATAATAATGTTGTGCTTACCGTCATAATGTGCGTATGGAGGATAAGGTGGTGCAGGAGGTTGGAGCACCACCAAGGCCGCTGCGTCAGGACTGGCGGCTGCCGAAGGAGGCTCGCCACCTGCTCCTCCGTTTGAGCCTGTTGAGTCATTGGTACCTGCAAACATACAATCTGAAATTAATATCAAACTAATCTTATTATATCGAAAGTTAGCGAGTTACTAAAATAATAGATTTGTTACTTTTCACGATTTGGATGCAACTTGTTTTGGAGATATATTGAACTCAGGATTGATGCAGAGATACGCTTATTTTGTCCCAATTGAATAGATAGTTTCTGATCATAAATCATAATGCCAGTAGTATATGAAAGTGTTTATCTAAACACTTTCATATACTACTGGCATTATGATTCATCATGGCAAAGAGCAACGGACGGATGTCTGTTGCTCTTTGCCATTAATTGGTTTTATTTTTATGTCTATATGGTTACAACCCAGATCGTATCTTACTTAAACGCTATCTGTGCTAAGCATGAGTGCGACACCTCTTGTTCTATCAAGTATGTCTTAAGTAAACTCTACAAAACGTACAAAATTTTTGAGAATTTTTTGGAGTATGGCAACTTCCCAAAGCTTTATCGTCGAGTAAATATTACTAATAGGTACAGAAGGACGCATACAAGACGAAATATAAACACACTTTCATTTACTTACAAACTAATATTTGTAGTAAGTATTTTCATAATAAATTTATAAGGCATGTTCGATTAATTTTATTAATAGTTTTACGCAGTAGAGTTGAACTACTAATCTGTTATCTAATATCTATTACAGAAAAAACATCTATTTATAGATGTATCAAATGCGCAGACATATAGGTAGGTACATTCATTACAAGAATATAAATGAAACGTCAGGCAATAGATAAAAAAATCTAGAACGCCCGGATTTATGACTATTGTGGCGGTGACCAGCTATGTGTGACCAGACGAGAAGGTTTAGCTAATAAATTATTCTAAAAACATGTACGAGCTTTTGACGCAAGTTGGAAATTGTATGGGTAGATGGTGTTTGCAAGATAGTTTGATTTCGGTTAATTTAAAACAAGGTGATTAATTCTATTATTTTACAACAAAATAGGAATTAACAGTTACTTGCACTCATGTTTACTCTAAATTTAAAATCGTAGCAGTAGCTTTTTGCATGAAATACAATGTTGGGTAGACGGACAAGAAAATTTGCGAAATTATTTATAATATGCTTTTACTATACTACCTTGGCAGGGTAAGGAGCCCTAAGGTTTAATAAACACCATAAGGTGGATGTATTACATATTATTATTGATGCATTACACATTCAATTACATAAACTTTCAGAACAATTCCTCACAAGAAAATGCCTGATATGATATTTTAATGCCTTGACACTTGACATGGGAGGGTCATGGTGGTCTACAACAAGAGACTGACTACAGTTAAATTTCATTTAAAAATATACGTTTAAAAAATCGTTCGCTTATAAACTGTATTATATACGACTATTGCTAAAAACGTCGATTAACTTTGTAGTTTTGAAGTTAAGACCAAAACTTTGTTTTAAACTTACTTAGGGCCACAAGAAAAAAACATATTCCAAGCAAAAAGGCTTTTATACAATAACGCCACTGCCCTAAATTCTCAATTCCCTGAACACCACAAAAATGTATGGCATGAAGACAATCGGAAGCCCCGTTAATCCATGGGCACCGCAAATTTTCAGGGCGTGACTTGTGATGGTATAATCACGGTGTTTTATAGGAAATAGGATGGGAGGTCCGTTAGATTGTCGTCACGAATCCAACTGTGGAAGCATTCAATTTGGTCATGAAGGTTGAGGTAATGCAAATATTAACACTAGCCTCTAAGAGCCTTATTTATAAACGCTGCTTAACTTTAAATGACGTTTTAGGAGTGCGCAAGACTGTTCTACGTTGTGCTAAATGACGATATTTAAATTGCAGCGTTTATCAAGTAAGGCCGTTATACTTTTCTCACCGGGTGTAAGCAGCCGTGCGATTCTCTAAGAGCCAACATCGTTGCATCTTTGACAACAATCAAATGACGAGATGACAAGAAACTTTGGAAAAACAACCTTATGTACAAGGGCGATATCTCAAAGTATTTGACATCGTTGAGCTCGTCAACGAGCACATAAACGAATCATTAGAGAATCGCCCGGCTGTGCAGTTGCATATGACCCTTGCAGTGCTAACCAAAGCTCAGTCTAATTTTGCGCGGCATTTCACTGCATTCATCATCCTGATGATATTTTTACGAGTCTCCTTTACTTGCTGTGGCCTTCACAACCAAAAACTGTAATGCTTGTGCACTATTGGTTTGAGGAAGGATATCTGGCTCTGCGGTGGTACCGACCAAGATGACCTAATCTACCGACTTCCAAAAAAAGGAGCAGGTACTCAATTCGATTGTATTTTTTATTTTTTCTTTATGTTTGTTACCTCATAACTTTCGACTGGGTGAACCGATTCTTAAAATGATTGTATGGTTTGAAAGCTATGGTGCTTCCCGTAAGGTCCCATTTAAATTCCATTAAATTATGTTTAGTAGTTTTTGAAATACACTCCAATAACTGAATAGAATGGAAGTCCGTATTAAATTTTCCAAATTGTACTTGTTTTGGTGTTTAGTACTAAGCATCTTTGTAGCAGACGCGAGTTCATACCACTCATACTAATACATATTTCCATGAAACTTTTTTCGGTCTTTGCTGGATAGATCGTACCGGAAACCATGATCGGAGAGAATTCCCCATTCTATTTTATAAAGTTACTCCTCAAAAGGCTTGTATCAATTTGAAGTAGAAATAATTTATTTTTATATCAACACTTTCATTCATCAAATAGTACAATGACGACCACAACGAGGAAGTGACAATAGAACAGGTGCGTCGCGGGATAGTAAGTGGTGTCGCATTACCATCTTATGTTACTGAGAGGGATTGAGGCAGCATATTCACATGAAGGATGTGGTCGAAGCAGGTTTGCGAGAGAAAGTATCTGAGGGGCAATTCAGTTATTTGAATAGAAATATTGTGGCACTATAATGACTAATGTCTTTAGGGCTTTTTCAAAATGCCTTATGCCATACGAAAGCAAAGCAAGTTTTCGAATGAAACGGATGTGACGTGTCTCCAAGGTATTAAGAATTTAGTTGATAATGTTATTTTCAATGGTAATGGAATCCATAAGCTACATGCCAGTGGCAAGTTTTTGCTTATTTGTTGTTCAACATTCCGAAATATTTGCAAAAATTTGCCGGTCGCAGATTTTACACGGAGTTAGAAAATTGGTTGGCGAGCGAGAGCTTTTATTCGGTCAAAGATATCTTGAAGAAAATATCATGTAGCACTAACATACCTACATGATGTTTTCTTCCAGAATCTTCTAAGTTCCTTCTTCTATTATCTAATAAGAGATCTTCTTTATCTAAATGATTACATTTACCATAAGAAATAGCGAAACCTTATCAATTGTCATTATGTTATATAACTTCAGTAATGACTTTTTAGTTATTTCCACATTAACATTTGCATACCTCATACGAGGTTGTTACGGCGTAGTTAAATTATTGTTATAGATCCTATTGTACCCATATTCATGCAAATAAAGTATTTGAATTTAATTGAAAAGTTCAGATGTTCAAATTAGCAGAATAGCTCCCGTCTCAGAGAAGTCCTCCTTTTGTATCTATTGTGTATTTGATGGCGTCAGTCAAATTGTTAGCAACAATGTAGTGTTGCTAATATTTTGACCCGTTTGTGGCAATCAACGATAGTTTTTGTACAGTCTTAGTTCAGTCTACTTATCACAATAAATGTGATGCTGATCGCAGAAACAAATAACGCAGATAGTAGCCCTGAGCAAACAACTTTCCATAAATTGTTGTAACTCTAAGCTGACTTATGAAGCTTATAGTTACAGACGGTACATTATGAGCCAAGCATCATATTGAAAAGTAGACTTAAGAGCCTGCGTTGTTCAGGATGGTTCAGGCCACGACACAGGTACTAGGTACAGGTACACCAGTAATGTTCATCCCGATGAACCTATTCAACTAATAAAAGTCACACTGAACCAGCTAACATTTGTAAGCAGACATGAATGAATGTAGTCTGAATGAACGCAAGATTCCCATGGCTCGGGCAATGCGTACCGGCGTTAACCGCAAGTCATTATGTGGTCACATCTCGTCGGCTATCGTATTTAGGCTATGTTTTGTTATCATATGGGAATTATCTTACGGTCTTGGATAATCTGTACCTTATCATAAATCGTGAAGGTTAAAAAATCTATGGCTGAGAAACATTTTAGTATAAAGGGTTTCCTGTCAAGGGTGTTATCCATACTGTTTTTGTATAACATATTAAAGACGAGATAGGCAAGACGTACGCCTGATGGTCAGTACTAGCCAAGCTTCGGGAGACAGCAGCTAAAAATTGAAAAAAAGTAGTAGCATTTCTACTTTGACCTGATGACTAAAAAGAGCTCTATAAGATAAGTTAAGATCATTTATTGGCCTTATAAATGTGGTTGTTACATTGGGCATGTACAAATTTACATAATTACCTTATTATTAAGTTCTTACATTAAAAATCACTATACAAATACATTTGGAGAATAATAATAAATACAAAATGTCACAAGATGAGAGAAAATTAACTAAATATAGCAAGTACGTACATACTTAGCCACTAGGGCCAGGTTTAGGAAGACTCGTACAAGAATGAAGATTCGGTTAGACGCAAATTCATAAACTCATTAATCGAATACATTGGATTTGACTCAAAAAGCTTTTTAGTATTCTTTTAAATGTACCATGTTTAATTTGGTAATGCTAGTCGGCAGTTTATTATACATTTTGATATTGTTGTATTCCCTATTTTAAAACCTTTTTTAGTATTATCTTAGGTATGTATAGATTCTCCCTGTTACGTAAATGGTATTCATGCACGTCCTTGTTTTTGTTTAATGACGACTTTTCTTCTTGTATTTCTGTTATAGATGTACAGTGTACAAATAACTGTCATTATCCCATTTTTCTTAAAAATACGGAAAGTCTTGCTGAGTATATTTTTATGGCATGGAGTTAGAACATATAGTTGCTGTATGTGTTGAAACTAAGAACAGACCCTTGTTGTGTAACATGGTACAGGTCGTAAGCTTAATGATGATACTCAAGTCTTCTCACTATTATTAATTTTTAGAGCAGTAGAACCTTTGTAAATGAGTTCATCCATGGTAGTATCACCATACCTTTTTCTACCATGAATCAGTAATGTTTGCAATACTGCGTTTTGATTTGGAGGTATGGTTGCTGGCAAATTTAAAGGCACATGAGACTTAACAACTTAATTTCTCAAGGTTGCGGGTGCAGTGTAGTTCGTCACTTGTGATAAAAATACATCTGTTCTAGGCAATTATCGCTTAATATCAGGTAGGTCTATTGATTGCAGCATTTCCTAAGATTATAAAATATAGCATATTTTTATTCAAATACTTTTAAGTTATAATAACTTTACATTATCATACAGATAGCGACATTACTAAATTATTACCTACAGCAGCTTTCAAACACATTAATTGGTTGCAACTCCATTGCAACCAATTAAATATTGTGATGTTCAAAAACGTATTAAGTAAATGTTAACAAATGAAGTACTTTTGTTATGTTTCTACTTTATACGTACGTACATGGCAGCAACGTACCCATTATCGTTGACTTGTTGTGTATATTGCTTGTTTGCACATACGTCTTATTACTTTATTTCTTTCCTTATTATATTACAGCGTAATTATCTTAAATATAAGTTGAAACTTACCAGAATGGGGTGTGTAGTGTGGATGAGCGGCGTGTTCGTAAGGGGCGTCGAACAACTCCCCGTAGTACCCTGTCGCACCGCCGGCGGCGCCACCTAGCTCTGTTAAAAGCTTGTATTCGTCTTTTAGGCTCCATTTTGATGAGGACCAGAGCTGCAAAGAAAAACATATGTTAGTTAAATTCACAGCCTGAGTCTACTTTCTCATAGATATAATCTGGGTCAGTAATGAGTGATCACTTAATGTATTGACTTCCGGTGCTAGGAAATTAGTTGTTTACCGTTTTGCGTGGACCACGACACAGAGGATTTCTAGAAACGGAGGTAGAGTGGTAAAACTATAAAGAACTAGTTGCACCCCGAGGTTACACCCGCGTGATGATGTATGATGATGACGATGATGAAAAGTATCATATTATGTGTTAATCTAGCACCTCATCTACCTCTATAACAAATTTCATCAAATTTAGCCCAGCTGGTTGAGGGTAAAGAAGACCAGTAGCAACTGTTACTTGTCTTCTTTTGTATGGTGAACCATACAAATATAATATAAAATTTCGCCTTTGTAATATTAGAAGGTCTGCTATTGTAGTGTGAGGGATTTCCATAAATCGGTGATCATGGCCTTAAACAATTTACAAAATTAGAACAAACAACATTATAGTAGATCCAACCGTTTATCCTCTTTTTGACAGATCTAATTTGTCAGTTAAAGTGTTGTGACCAAGTGATTATAGTGGACACGATTTCGATTCATTTTTCTATCGAGTCTGTGCGGAAAGAGAATAGTCCTAGGAATGGCGCCATGACCATGGCTATTGGCCATCTAGAAATACGTCAGCCAATGGGGAATGTTGAAAGGGCGTGGACAGGCCGTCATGGCATGGCCATCTAGAAACGCATCAGCCAATGGGAAATGCTGACGCATTTCTAGATGGCCATGCCCAGATGGCGAGGCCACGCCGTCCGGTTACACCCGTGTAGTTTCCAAGGTAAGCTATCAAATTCTGAGTTATAAGTTTTCACTTCTATCGGCAATTCCTATGACTGCCAATTTTTTTGTCTATGGGTAAGCAGTAGTATTTTATCAAGGTAGTAAAACTCAATGGTCCACCGCCGTTTTGTATTTGTCACTGTCACTCGCAACAAGACGCCCGTGCTAGTAATTATTTGCTGAGTTTTATATTGGAACTATAAAATGCCGAAAGGATCAGTGCTGAAAGGACAGACGAGAGAAATGGTGATCAAGCTTCGTAATTACTTTGAAGCAGAGTATCAAAATGGCGGCCCGCTTTTACCATTGTCGCAAGTGAGAGAGCGCGTTGCGGCCGCGTTAGGTATTAGTGCATCTACGATTACAAAAATTACTACCGAAGCCTACGGAACAAGCGGCATGCAGGAGAATAAGCTTCGTACGCCGAAGAAAAAACGCCAACCACGTCGTGTGACTTCGGTTGACAACTTTGACGCAGACGCTATACGCCGTCATATATATAACTATTACTTACGTAAAGAAGTTCCAACACTTAAAAAACTTGTTGCTTCTTTGCGTGAATGTGATTTGTTCCGAGGTCAAAAATCGTCATTGGTAAAGGTCTTGAATGAAATTGGATTTACTTATAAAAAATCGGACAAACGCAAAATATTGATGGAGCGTCGCGACGTAGCTTTTGCTCGTTGCGAATTTTTGAGCGAAGCCAAAAAAATTACAGATTGGTCAAATGTTGTTTTCACTGACGAAACTTGGCTGAATGCGAACCACACAGTGTCTAAGAGCTGGACTGATGACACCGCTGCTTCCACTACCTCAGTACCGATGGGAAAAGGAGAACGTCTAATCATTTGCCATGCAGGGTCTGTGAAAGGATTCATGCCAGATGCTTTGTTGGCCTTTAAATCCAAAAAAACAGTTGAGTACCACGAAGAAATGAATTCTGAGGTTTACGAAAGTTGGTTTAAGGAAATGGTACAATCATTGGAAGAACCGTCAGTTATTATTATGGATAACGCATCCTATCACTCACGCCAAATTGATAAAATGCCGACCCAGGCCGACAAAAAACAAGTAATCATTGACTGGCTTCAACGACATGGTGAAAATGTTGATAACTCCTTACTAAAAGTACAATTACTAAATATATTACGAACAAAAAAACACTTCCCAAAACGATATGTGATCGACGAAATAGCTGCAGAACATGGTCATTGGGTTCTTAGACTTCCACCCTATCATTGTCAATACAATGCCATTGAATTAATATGGGCTCAAGTTAAAGGACACGCTGCTAGAAATAACACAAAACCCCCATTCACGGCAAACAAAATGGTAAATTTATTAAAAAATGCATGTGTGAAAGTAACTGCGGAAAGCTGGCAAAATGTAATTCAAAAAACACAAGAAACTATAATGGCAGATTGGGATAAACACGTGGCGATAGATTATATGAGTCAACAATTAATTATAAATGTCGGCAATAGCTCGAGTGACAGCAACGATGAATCTGATTTTGATTAATAAATAAATAAAAATAAAAGATTAGATTTCGTTTGCTTAAATTGGAATTGGGGTTGCTCAAACTTTACTATTTTCTGGTACCAAACGGCAGACTTTAATGTCTGCCATCCCCAGCGAGCAACACGGAAGGGAGTAGCCTTAGCTAAAAAATATTGTTCAAATCTTTCTGTCATTTCTTGCGGGAGGGGAAGTTGCACACTAGCGCAAAGCCGCACTATTACATACAAAACATACCTGTACCGATCCATTGCCGATCATACTCACACAACCAAATCACTAACACATAAAAAATAAAGCACCATTCACAAATCTAGCCCCGCCCTCACCCCACAGTATATTATCAAACTCCATGGTCCATGCGGACTTGTACTTTGACAGAGGGGAAACGCTGTGTATGCCTACTCCCTTCCGTGTTGCTCGCTGGCCATCCCAGATTTAACCGGTAACAGCTTCGTCAAGTATGACTTGTACTTGTAATCATCATAGTCATCATAACCTTGTTCTTTTTTGGATATACACCAGGAGATAAACACGTCTTCAAATAATGCTGTATGTTTTCCTGAGGCGCATCAATATAACGGTTTTACATAAAAATAAATCCGATATTATGTGCCGAGAACGGAAAACACCCGTGTAAAAATAGTTCATAAACAATATCGATATCTCAATCGTAACTTCGTAACATCACTATGTTGATAGCCATAGAACGTAATTTTTTAAAAACGTTTGTTATTTTATGGAATTTATAAAAAAACTACTGCACTTATGGACTCATTTTGTGAAAGATGATTATTATACGGGATCAAGGAGCAAATTTAAGCAGTTGTCATATTTTTAAAACCTCGCATTTATAAGTTAACTTTTGCGTAACATCGTCATGTTACGTTCTATTGGTGCTGTCAAAAAGAGGATAAACGGTTGGATCTACTATAATATGAATTCAAACAAAATATGTCTAAAGGTTCACCTGATAATCAGTTTTACAAACTTTTCAAAGCTCGATACACCGATTAAGCCTCATCAGTCGCGGTGTAATGGCGGACAGAACTGACGTCACTACCGGCCATCTATCACAAGATGGCCGCCGCAGTTTACGCGCCAATTCGCGCCCAATTACAGAGAGTGCGGTTTGTTTTGCGTTAATTAGCCGTTAGTCAGCGTTTTTATCCGCTCGTTAGCTTTCACTATTTTTCTGCTTATTATAAGTTAATAATATTAGCAAAGAATATCACTACTTTACAAAATATTATCAATATTTTGAATCACAAGTGGTAACCGCTTCAGCCGCTTTAATAATGAGACTTCGCATAACTTTTTACAACATACTATTTTAATCATTCTTGAATTGCTGCACCTATAGCTAAATTTTGTATCGCTGGTTTCTTTTATTTACGGTCAATTACAACAAATGGTTAGCATTTCGTAGAAAATAATAATATGAAAATTTCAGGAGAAGATGTAGCAATTTTTAAGTATAGCAAATGTTTAGTATCAGGTATGTAATAAGTGTAGTTATAAGTAAATATCGTTCAAGAAGCATAAGGGCAATATAAAAAGAAATCATACTTACGTTTGAGTATATTTGGTCGCCATTGTAATGACTTCTTTGTCTCTTCACGTCGTCTTCTGAATGGCTGTTGAAGTCTCTGTTCTCATCTGGAGACAAAACATTTATAGTTATTATCCTAAACAGAACAATTTTTATCATATGCGTTATAAATCAATAACGGCTGCTTAGCGAGGCCAGATTTTGCAATTTGAGAGGGAAAAATTACAAATCCTCGGATGGGATACGATCCCGCGTCGTCGGATAATCCGTTTCAGACCCATAACCGACATGCCACCGAGGCGATCAGTCCGAGCATCGAATTAAACTCTCTAGTTGATTGTTACCGTCGTATGGAGACAGAACCAATGCCTATTTGGTCTACAGCTTTTCACCAAATGAGAAAGAAAGAGAGAGGAGTAGGGGTTATCATTCACCACATGGGTCCAGCAGTGTGAGTATGTCCACAATAAACTTGTCACGTCAATAAACAGATTATACATCGTCTCTTGTCTGAGGCATAGCTGCGACAGCTATATCGCGAGCTGTCTTTTACCCATAATTACTGACAAATTTTATCCAATCGACAATCCATACTCGTTCTCGGACCAGCTCTAGTTTGTCGTGTATCTGAGCTTTCAGGCGACTTATGGGGGATCCACATTGTCCCTTATTACCCGATATAAACTTGACATAACGTCCATCATGTCAAAAAACAAAAAGTGCCCTTCGAACCACGAAAGCGTTTAGCTGAAAATGGCAATTGGAAAAAAGTATACCTAACCCCTAAATGACAATTAGAATTAAGTTATTAGCCCAACCCTTTAACTTAATAGATATTTCCATATTTCAACTTATTCAAACTCGAACTTGTCCAAAGTCACAAAGGAGTAAAATTTAAGCGAAGTTATAGTAATAATAAGACCACAGTTTTAGCAGTAAATTTAATAGCTCAGTAAATCTTGCCCGTCTCGGTTGGTGATCACTGGCTTAGCTGAAAGGACTAGTGATGTACAGCGTCTTGCTAATATCGATATCGACATTCAATGAACAAAAAAAACAGTAAACGGAATCGTTTCACTGAGGCAAGTAAATTCAGCGATTACTTGTTTGAGTGTAATTTAGCCACGTACGAGTTCGTATAGAATTATGTGTATTGTTGGAGTGTTTTTTTAATATTCAAGTAACCATTTCTTCATATTTAAGTCCCAATTTTCCCTAAACGTGATAATGATAGGATTTTGTAAATTTCATATATGGAAACCAACAGGAGTAATGTAAAGTTACTCGTGTGTACTTTACAAAGTTCAGTTTGCGGAAAGTTGTACGTAGTTACATATTAGTATAACTAATATGTAAGTTGTTACATATTAGTAAAGGATATGTATGATAAATGTAAAGGAGCCCGTTGTCATTTACAAATTATATTTACTAACTTTATATTGACCGCACTTTTTTAATTGCGGTCAATATAAACGAATTAAAAATATAAACTGCTGTCGAGAAAAAAATATGGACATTTATTCGAATATAAATCCGAGTAAAGCATCTCGAGTTTGCCTATATTTCTTATTTAGTGCAGTGAAATGAGCAGCTTGGGACGGCCGAAAGGTCGTCGCCTAGTAGGCCGTCCTAGATACTGCTGTAATGTGATGTGATTGATGAAGTTAGGAAAGACCTATGCGAACTCCAAGCCGATGATTGGCAGGACATGGCAAGACTTGTCGGAGGACCGACTCAGACCTGCGCCAAAATGAATGAATGAACTAATTAAGTTTCGGCTAGGTCAAAGAACTTAAAATAACTTTAAAACTGGTCGATAAAGTGTCCGCTAAATATCCTTTAATCATGCTTATAATGAACATGATTTATAGATATATAGAAGCTACATAGAAATATCGATACAACCATGATAATTTGGAACATCACTTTGAAGGCACGAAGATGCCTACATCTCTACAGTGCAAGCCCCTTAGTAACATAACTTACAAGTTATCTTCTTGTAGAGTTCGCACAAGCGGGCCCATGTGGCTCATATAATGTAACAGTTTTCATAAAGATCGTAACGTATTTGAATTAGAAAGTTTTGGATAAAATATCTGCGTAATAAGACTACGTAGAATTCTAATCCTATATACTGACAGCCTTTAGACTGATCATCATCGGTATGTTCTAAAACATCATATGCATTCTGATACAATACAAAAATCAGTAGGACTATTAAGTATCTCAGTTGCTAACAAATGTTTATTGACATCGAAAAATATGGCGATCTCAGTTTTGTCAGCTCCAGTCATCAACTTAAGAACATTTTTGTTTACTGGAGTTGTCAAAACTGACATAGAGCCGCTATTTTTCAAGATTTCAATCGTCATTTGTTAGCAACTGAGATACATAGTAGCCCTGCAGGTATTTTTTGACGTATTTTGACAATATTTTTAAATGCATCGCCAAATGTCTGTCATAACATTTTAACTTTTTTGCATTTGATTTAGGCTAAGAAGTTAAACTTAGTTATATTTATGTATTTTGATGCCACTACATAATTTGGTACCATGAAGCTAACTTGGTTATGTAACTGAACGGTGACCATAGAAACTTTGTCATTGCCTGGCCTGGTTATACCTATCTACTTTTCAGCAGACTATATATGTTCGGTATTTATTCAAAGGTGAGGTCTAACATCAAAACAAGTCATTCAATTCAAGTGAAAAACAATCTCTCACCTTGGTCTTCATGTCTTTTCCTCTTCAAACCCGTTGTGCTACCATTGTGAAGGGCGTCTACTTGCTCAATTCCTAAGATGCCGTTGATACTATAGCTTCCAGTGTTTGTGACGTGCTGTTCCGTCGTTGGGGAGAGAACTGATGTGGCACCTGGCGCGTTGCCAGCGTGGGTTATCACCTGGAGAAGAATGAAGGTCAGTAAAGTATAATTTGGGAAAATCCCTGCATAATGAAATCTAATCTGTCCTCTCACTGATTGAAGAGAAGAGTGAGCTCTACGGGAACAATAGTATTTTTGCACTTACAGAAACAACACTGCCCTGCGCTGAGCTGATCTCCTGTTCTTGCTGCTGCTGTTGCTGCTGGTTATGCGCGTGTTTAGCTTTCTCTGCTGCTTTGTTACGGACGATCCTGTTGGCAAACATATATGAAATTATAAATATATGAAACTTCTGCAAATTAGGCAAGAATATCAACACTCGCTGACTTTATCAAACCTCCATCTTCCAAGTTGTTGATACAGATGCCTAAGGATGGAGTTAAACTAGTAAGAAAAACGAACAGCCCCGGCAGCAACTTTATATCTACTTGAGCAAACGACATGCTTTTACCCAGGATATAGACAGTGATGTAACATAGTTTAACATAGTAACATAACATAGTAACTTTAATTTTCAGCTTCAAAGGCGATTATGAGACTAAAAGTCCCAAATTCACTTTTAAAAGGGAAATCTTAAGGGGGATTTGACATTAACCCAGGACAAGATACGAACTTGTATCATCTGGGTTGCTGGGCCAGGTGTTCTAACCAACTAAGTTTGAGGTTTTTATGTCCCCCATCTAGACGGTTAGAAGACCTAGAATGAAAATTTAAATTTTCTGACTGGTGCCGCAGCAGGCTAGCGGTGTGTCTGACATGATATGGTTATAGGAGACATTAAATCCTGTTTGACGATAAACTTTCTCTTTTTGTAATGTTACAATTTAAGGTATTAATGTTACCTCTGTAATCAAATAAGATATCAAAAAAGAATGTGATTCATAACCTTGACTGAGTATAGCTTGATTCGAATGTTTAAATAATCTTGTAGGTGAATCTGAGTTTTAACCACCCTAGGTATCATCAAATTAAGATAAGCTTAACTAAATTCACCACGTGACTAGTATATGTTTTGTCAATAATAGCATCTTATTTTCTACCGACTTTCAAAAAAGGAGGAGGTATGTATTTTTTATGTTTGTTACCTCATGACTTTTGCCTGGATTAACCGATTCTCAAAAATCTTTTTTTGTTTGAAAGCTGTTTCTTCCCGTGTGGTTCTATTTAAATTTCATTAAATTCGGTTCAGTAGTTTTTGAGATATAAGTACTCCGATAACTGAATAGAATGGAAGGCGGTATTACATTTTTCAAATTTGTACTTGTGGGTCTGATTGTTGCAGGACCGTGATCTTCCAACGCGTAGTTCCAGATGAATGATACAGGGAGTGCTAAGGGGATATATGAGATCGTTGATTGATTTTGGATGATTACTCAATCAGGTAGTCAGTTCACATGCTCACCTGTGACAGGATCCTTACGAAAAACTACCTACTGAAGGACTCTACCTACTGAGTTTATTTGAAAGGCAAAGCAAAGTAGTGGGCGAAGGATGAAAGCCTGACTGACTTGGTGTTGCTGACGGTCTGCTTTTAAATACACACGTCTGTCTTTTGCGTTGCTATACACGTCATAAAGATCTTGGTCAGTGTTTAAACTTTTTAAATGTTAACAAAAACCATGTGATGTGATGTAAAAAAAACAGGAATAAAATAACCCGGCAAAAGATACTCAAATTATGTAAATAATGATTATAATTCCCGAGTTATGAGTAACAAAGCATGCAATTAGGCGCAATGACATGAATAATCCATTACAGCGTAGAGGGGGCCTTAAAAAATGCAGTTATAGACCTCGTCTGTGAAAAATTGCGGGTAGAAATAGAGATGGGAAAAGTGATCATGTAATAATAACAAGACTTTTGAAATATGTGACAAAATTGGAACACTTCACAAAATTTTCGTCTGTTTTTAAAGATATAAATGACTGGCGCTAACAGTAAGTTTGAAAGGGTCTCACCCTGAGCTACTATATATTTACTAACTCTTATCTATACACTATTTTTTTTGTTATTTTTTTTATCTTGCTAATATTATTTATTAGAACGTATATATGCTTGGATAGATAGATAATTTACTATTTCATGACAAAACACTTCTACAGATTTAACAATCATTTGAATATCCCTTAAGTCGATGACGAACTGAAATATGAGAATAAACCTGTTTGGTAAAGATTTTCACTACATTATTTTACAATATTTTAATAACTAAAAAAGTTAATCTAAATCCATAAATAATTTTATTCATATATAATTATGATACAATTCATATACTTGATAAAATATGTAGATGATTAAAACAGTATTATTCACTTTTTAAATATATTCGCTTATTTTATTATTCCATTATACTACTTTGTATACTTTTTTTCAAGACTATGGCTTCTATTACGTTTTCAAGACTATTTCTATATTTATTTATATTTATGTTTCCATCACTACACATTCCCTTATAATAATTTCAATACCGCAATGAATCAGGCGGCACGCGTCGCGACATCCTTCTGCAATATACGAGACCATGGTCGCGATTTGTAACGCTTCCGACTGCTGTGGTAAAAAACGCAAGTGTGTGGGAGACTTTATTTTGTAGTTTGTGCTGACAAAAAAGAGGGTTAGGGTGTATCTTGAGGCTTTTTAAAAATATTTGTAACTGCCTTACCGAAAGATGGAAGTTAAATTTACAAGACACGTTGTATGTACAATATGTACTATATTAAATTAGTGATATATGTTTAACTAGTACAATCTTTTATATATACTTATAATTTTACTGGTAAAATACGATATTATTCATGTAACACCGGTGGTAATTTTCAAGGAGTGTTCGGGACGCCCACATCGATGACGTCTCCTTTACCACTAGGCGAGACATCATCGAAAGGATGTGGTCGAAACTATAGTCGGATCTCTCCGACAAGTATTAAGTGAGTAATCCCGTATTTCTCAGTAAAACCAAGTAAAACTGAGTAAACACCACGTTAAATTTTCTTCTAGACTTATATTCATAATAATGAAGAATTCAGAATACTAAAGTAGGTACCTATATGATACGAAAACATAAATTTAATTGCAAAAGTGAAAGTTTTACCTTAGTTACGTTCCGTGACTTAAAATCTTTGGCAAATGATTATCCCGCAGAAAAATAACTCACATAACATTATCTAATTAATAGTATGTTCAAAAATTTTGTATTTTTTATAATTTTCATCAAAATTAGTTCAACCTTACAATAATGTTATATAAAGATTTGTTTATATAATTGTATAGGTATGAATATAATTATATTTGTAGATAAACATAATGTATACAATCGTATCTATAAATGTAAGTACCTAAATTCAAATTAAAAGAATATTATGTATATTAAAATATTTTTCATAAAGCCTGAACATATTTACAGAATATTAAAAGTACAATTAAAAACTAATCTATAAGCCTTACGTGGTGGGGGTAAAAGTGCACCCGAAATGCTGGCAGCATTGCCACGCTGGATGGCAATGTTAACTATCTGTCCAAAGTTGACGCCAGCATTTCAGTCACCAAATAATAATGCAAAAAATTTCGTTAATTATTTACTATAATTATCTAATAATACAATAAATATCTTATAATGTATCTATTTAGTACACTACATATCCAAGGTACCTTAACACAATATATACCCGAGTTGAATCTTCACATTATGAAAAATGGCAACACTTTTCCGACGTAACATTTACATCAAAATATAAATAAAATTACGAAAAGCCGACACAGTCGCACTGACTTCCTTTCATAAATCAGTAATATTTGCCAACAGTAAAGCACTTGTAATAAAGAGTGTCTCAAATTACAAACGACGTCACATCTATGGCACCAAATGTAAAGTCTTAATAGCAAGATATCCCGAAAGGCGCTGTTAGGCCAGTAAAAATAGTCGTTTTTTTCAACATCGCACTGAATATCCAAGCCAATTTTTTGTTTTTAAAAGGTTTAGGGTCACTTACTGGGGCCTTACTATCAGCTTGGTAAAACCATGCAAGATCCATGCAGTTCTTAAACCTGACATAAACAATTTTGGATGAAATCATACCATGACGCTCATTTAGGTAAACTGTTTGAATATTGTTTTCTCAAAAGCGAACGGATAATATTGTCTCTGGCATTCTAACAATTTACTACAACCAACATTGCAGACCCTTAGATGTTTGTAAACTTATAAACTGAGTGGATTTAGAGCGTCATGGTATCAAGAGTCCATACAAAAAAAACAGGTGAACGGTTTTTCTGCGGTTCTTGAATAGTAGGCCTGGTCAGGCCTGCTTTTAACGTTGTCATAGTACGAATAAAGCGGGCAGTTGTCTAGAAGTCCTGCTTTAAGAGCTCATAGTAAGGCCCCAGAGCATTAAATCATAAAATGCTGATAGATCCAGATGGAGCTTTAAGCCCAATCTTGAAACAAAGTTTTTGACCGATATCTCGGAAACTATGCACTTTAGGGCAAAAGTTATAAAGACCATTATTGTAGAAAATAAAAATTCCCATATTTTACGTCTGTAAACTTTTTTGGAAACCTTACTGTTTACGATTTATGACTCGTTTAATAAACTTGTTTTTCTATCTCGGCTGATAACTCTTAAAATATTCGATTTATCAATAAAATGCACCTATAATTTTTTTACCCGTAGACTCGCGATTCGCCATATTTGGCCAACAATACAATAGATTACGCAGAAATCAACCTACTTTCCAGGAACTGCAACGTATGTGGTTAAACATCAGTTTATTCTCTACTACTTTTGTTTAAATTTTCTTTTCCAATATCTTTAAAAGACGTGTATGTTTGCCTTTATAAAAGTGGACTCATGCGTTTGTACATTTGCCATTTCTTAAATATTTAGGTAAATATGTATGATTGAATCATGCGAGATTTATATTCAATTCAGAGTCAAGTCACAGTCACATAAGTGTCATTTAGTCACTCGTAAAATCTATAATTGTAAGGTAGATAATGCAGTAACAAAAATAACATTTTATGATTTTGTAGACTGCCTTCATAGTGCACCGTAACAGTTCAGAATTTCACATGTCTCAATTACTTCTTTCTGAGAAAACTTTTGCATTGGCCAAATATGGCAAATGGCGAGTCTATACAGGTTGATAATCCACTTACACGTCAAACCTCGAAGAAACAACTCGTAGACAAATTCAACAAAATTAATAACAGCTATCGTAGGGCTTTTTCACGACATCTAGTTATGAAAGAATAGAATTGAATTGTGAATCCGAAATCTGCACGGCTGACATGAACATGCCAGTGGTTCGAAAGTCCTTGAGGGCTAGCATCACACATACGGCACTGCGCATGACATCTACTCGTGTTTTTGCCGTCGTATCTTTGTGCCCGCAATATGAACCTCATAAAGGAGCTTCTTGTCTCTCCAAAATAAGTGCTCTTGTTACGGCGCGGTAAATCGCTGCTCTCTAACATTTAACCCAATTTTAGAAAATGGTTTGTATCGATATGATAAAAAATGGGGTGTTATGGTCATAATTACAAAGTTTTCACATACTTTGGTATAAGGTATTTTCTACAATAAATATTACTCTACCTAACTCAGTAGGTACAAAAACTTTAATATATACAAATCTTTTTATTCGTATTTTTTTCTTAGGACCCATAACCAGTGATATAAAAATAAGGTCGCTACAACGTTTCTAGTTCCAGACAAACTGTGCTAGATACCATTAAAATGTTAGGGTTAAAACATGACCGCTACTGGTAACCCTTCCGACGGAAACGGATATGATCATCGTGCTTTTTGCGGTGTAGCCGACGCTGGCAATTTTGCATTTTTGTGGATAAAGCTAAGTAGAATTTATTGTTGAATGTTTGGTTTTAGCTATATATTCTAAGTTAAAAAGACAAATATCACTTTAAGATTTATAACATTAAAATTACAAAAATATATTTGCCTCGTTAAACTACAACGTCTATGGCTACTTATATAAAAAAAATGAGTTTGTGATAAAAATATCTTAACAAAATAACAAGGAAATGTAACCAAAGCAAAACCACCTAAAACTCACAGTCATAAACAAACAATAACAATTACAGCACCATCATCAATCAACATCTCCGCGACGAGTCTATTACACACCCTAATCTGACCTTTTTGATGAGTTTACGAGAGACAATTTTTGCATATGTCAACCCTCGAGGCCCGACCGATAATTCAGCGCAGAGCACGCCGCTATTCATCATGGCGGAATGAACTGTCACTCCAGCGCGGGAAAATGATCGCGTATCAAAATGGCGGATAGTTGTGGTGGCTTATTAACAATAGTTTCCGTGGACGACTAACGTTCTTTTTTCAGTGACCCATCGAAAATTTTGAATATAAAACACCTTTTGTTAGAATGATATTATGATACTGAATAGTTTTACTTTTAGAGTTCCCCCTAGAGTTCCACGTTACTCCATTTCACTATTAAACCCTCCATATGGTCTCTCTGTTTCAGGTCGTAATTCTCCGATTCCTAGGCTATGCTGAGCCTTTAAAGGTTGCTGTGGTGCAGGATCTTTAGACATGTTTGCAATAAAACTCCATCAGTTGCGTGGGCATTTGCTCACAACACTTTCTAACTGAATTTTAAATTGTCACTATATAGTTCACTGTCACTGCATACATATTTACTGCTAATAATAAAATTATAAGTTTTGTTATTCACTCGATGTTTTTTCAATAGAAGCCGTGTGTAGCTTTAATTGGGTGTGCATTTAGCATGTATGTAAATACTGTAACTTAGTTATAAGTAGGTATTATATGATAATTTAATTGTAAGAAATACAGTAACAGTTGTTGGTAGACCTAAAAACAATATTTAAAACACTAAAAATGCAAAAACCTAATTTATAATAGAGATTGGTTAGAAGTTTGTACTAAGATTGCGAAATCTAGGTATTTGCAAAACTTCGAATGTTGCACTGCAGGTATTTCTATTTTCTGTCCATGGAAGTTATGAATTGGTAATAAATCCTTACGCTATTTTAAAGCACTTTGAATGTAAAACACATTTAAATAATAATAATAAAAATAAGACATTTTCCAGAATAATCACTAACCGTTTACAATGTACCTACTTACTTATATTTTCTCATAATTATCACTTATCTTTCGGCTAAGATTTATTTTCTTGAAATTAATTATACCTCTAACTCAAAATCAAACATAACATACCTTCGTCTTCTAATCTGAATTAAAAAGAATTAAGGAACAGTTAGGTTTGATAAATTTTAGTATAACTATATAACATACTTCTTGTTAGTATGTTATATAACAAATACAATTTGCGTGTATCCAATCCAGTATATATACTCTAATCTATGTGTATACCTCACACCCCTAAAAATCTAACCCAAATTGCGCGCCAGCAAATTATTCAGCTTGTCAGTGCAAAAAATTCAAATGTCAAACTGGGGCTGCCAGAGTTATAGCTTCAATTACCAGCCGGTGGCGGGCCCCGATTAAAATGTCTTTGCGTTTTGCAAGTTGGCTTTTCTGGTTTTTTATGCGACGAGTTTTTATGATTATGACTGGAAATGCAGAGTGTACAATTTGCAGTCTATTTGAATAAAGAACATTTTTTCATTAATATTTATACTTAGAAAGGAACGTTAAATCGAAATCGTGACCATCCTACTATTCGTATTTTTTTTATTAAATTTTCCTGTGTGACTCTTACTGTTGAATTATAAATGCTATACTAATTATAGCAATAGTGATTTAATTAGCTGTGACATTTGGGCTGGACACGTATTATTTTATAATGGTTTCCACGGTTTGCAATGTAGTAATGTAGTGTTCTGGGTAAGAACTTGCGAATATTTTTGATGAAATTGACCATCCAATTTTAGGTTTACGTTTGTCAGAGCTTTCGAGTGATAATGGTGTACACATCGTTCACTAGATGGCGTTTAAATTGAGTAATTTATAATTTAATTGAACAGACTTTGTTGAAAGACATTTCCATAAGATTCGGCGAAATTATAAACTTAATCCTAATACAAAACTTCACACATACGACGCTTCGAGTCAACCCTTATAGAACAATACGGTAAAATGTAGCTTTGCTATTCTTCTGTAGTTTTTGTCCAAGCAAATATGGTTCAACGCAATCTCTTGCCGGTTTTAAACATCACAATTCATACAACTAAAACTTACTATCTTCCTAACTTTTTTAAAATTTAAAATCGACGCAAATCTGTTTCCACCAGTTTTCCCTACCAGTCATCTCAATACTACAATATTTACACCCTTTTTATCAACATTGTTCCTACAAAATCTATTCACATTTTTGGGTCAACTCTTCTATTCCATCCGTTAAACATAATATCTTGATTTTTCGGATCCCATCTCACAACATGCATGCCGCTTGAGAGATCAGCAGGGCATGTATCTCAGTTGCTAACAAATTTTGATTGAAATCTTGAAAAACGGCGACTCTATATCAGTATTGACAACTACAGTGAGGCAAAATGCTAGTATGTTGATAACCGCAGCTGACAAAAGTGACATAGAGCCGCCATTTTTTTAACATTTGTTAGCAATTGAGATACATAATAGCCCTACTGATACATAGAAAGGATATGCTATCCTAATCAAAATAGTTGGTAAAAATGCTTCCTAGAAAACCCACTCACATTTTAACTCGTCAAATATTAAAATTTCGCAATTGTTTTATATTTTTTATTTATTAATGTATCTTTCTCTTTCTACTTGATATTTCGCTAAACGGTTTCCAAAAGCTCTCACTTCCACCCAACTGCGTTTCTATTTCACATCAACTGACCACATTCGCAAGTTCCGTACGACATTAGCATCACGTGCCGGATCCTTAGCAGTCCCGTGCCGGAGTCATCCAGGTCTCGTGTCTGCCACGTGCCGGTCACGTGCCTGATGCACTTAGGGGTCGCAATCGCCATCGTATTGACATAGAAATGGGTTTAGAATAGAGTACTTTGGTTTTTGTCAAGTTTAATTGTATCTGCAGTTTTTAAATTGGCTTAAAAATATGATCTTATGCAAATACACAGTACTTTTAGTGACATTTGTAAATTAAAACAAATTTAGTACATTTAATGAATCTTTACTGCGAAAGTAACATATATTTTATTAATATAAAAGTTTTTTCTGTTACATGCTTACCCAATGGCTATAGAGAAATATTTATTTCGACATAATTTAAATACAGCTAATACAAGTGCTTGATACATGTAATTTACATTAGTTTAGTTATTGAATTGTTAGTTATATTATAACTTACATTAGCTTACAGTTGTGTAGTGAAAATTTACTCCGTAAATGTTTTCAATTAGTAACTTTGAGGTCATGTTGGAAACCAAGCTAGGTATAACCTGTGTTATTGTTTACAATACTTCCCTTCGTATGTTTTGCATATTGATAATCCCAATTATACTACTACTTAAACACTGTAACTGGAGTAACAGTGTATAAGGAACCAATACCTTTTCTCATGAAAGACTACTTGTTACATACTTCTCAGTATCTCACAAGTGGATTAGTAGACAAGTAGATTAAGTAGTAGAAAGCATTTCTTTGAATAGAGTTTTTTTTGCTGCCAAAAGTAGGCAGACAAGCCCAAAAGTAGCAGGCGGCCCATCTGATGAAAAGTGATCACCGTCGCCTATAGACATTTGCAACACCAAGAGCGTTGCCATCACGATGCTGGATTTAACAACTACGGATAGAAATAAAAATATACCAGTATTTTTTTAGGTAGACCGTGTTATTGGCATGTTTTGCTATTAAGAAAAAAGAAACATATATTCTCATACGGAACTCGACCCTTCAATCCACGACGTCTGACTCGCCGTATCACACGCTTAAACCAGTTGACAGTACGGAAGGACTGGAGATATTGACCTTGGTGACGTTATTGGTCATAATTATCATATGGGACAACATCCACTCAATGTCTTTAGATCCCAAACTAGACAGAGCATGTGCTATGGCAACCTGATGACTGATATAAATACTTATATACGTATACACACCCAGACACAGTTCAAACAGACATGTACACAAATGTTTGACAAATATTTGGCAGAGGTGCTACCAAGTACTCCAACCGTCCAGTCGAATATCAATACTTAGATTGGAATTATTTACTATTAACGTTGGTGGTATGAACGCCTCCAGTCAATTAATAGAGAAATAGAGATACAAAATTGTATTATTATGCTTAATGTTCAGCAGCTAAAGCAGAAGTAAACTGGTGTACACTTTATGCAATTTTAATTTCGGAATAATATGGTTTGCGAAAGTGCTCTAATCCGTATTTCAGTCAACACATATATAATTATTGACAACATGTTCTGACTGACTGACTTTATCAACATAGAGTATAAACCGAGTTATGCGACAATGCGATTTTTGGAAATTTACCTTCTAAGTGGGTGAATACAATTTATTTCTTTGGCTTGGTATCCCGTACGCCATGCGAGTGAAACCGCTGGTGGGTTTGCTAATCCAACGTAAAATTTATTGTAAACACTTATCTAAGACCGAATTCTGTTGTCAACCCTCAAACATCTCAAATACCTAATGTTACTCACCCCGGTACATTTCAAATCACCCTGAGGGGTATAAGTCCATTATTGAACAATAAACCAGGATTACTGGCATCAGAGGGTTACTTTGAATCGTATTACTTTGACTCTATTTGGCAATTTTTAAATGTGCTGGATTTTATTTCGTTTTGTCTATATAACACGTCAATAACCTCAACGACGAACATCTTAATAATTAAAACTAGTATAGTTGATACCACAATTATTTTTAACTACATTAATTACGGCTACATAATTAATTCACAGAAAATAAGCAACGATTAAAGAGAAGAAACTTCATAAGTACCTTCAAATTTTTTGTCCAGCTACTGGTATGAGTTTTAGCCCATGAAATTGAAACACATACATTTATTTAAGCAGTCCTGACGTAGTACCGACGTAGTACTAACAGGTTATAGACGTACTAGTACTGTCATAGTACTGACATAGAACAGACGTAGTACTTACGTAGTACTTACGTAGTCCTTACGTAGTACTTACGTAGTACTTACGTAGTACTTACGTAGTATTTACGTAGTCCTTACGTAGTACTTACGTAGTACTTACGTAGTACTTACGTAGTACTTACGTAGTACTTACGTAGTACTTACGTAGTACTTTGGTAGTACTTACGTAGTACTTACGTAGTACTTAAGTAGTACTTACGTAGTACTTACGTAGTACTTACGTAGTACTTACGTAGTACTTACGTAGTACTTACGTATTACTTACGTAGTACTTACGTAGTACTTACGTAGTACTTACGTAGTACTTACGTAGTACTTACGTAGTACTTACGTAGTACTTACGTAGTACTTACGTAGTACTTACGTAGTACTTACGTAGTACTTACGTAGTACTTACGTAGTACTTACGTAGTAATTACGTAGTACTAGCGTAGTATGTATGTAGTACTAGCGTAGTACTGACGTAGTAATTACGTAGTACTGACGTAGTAATTACGTGTCGAAAGAATAATAGTCCAGGGTTAATAAGGTTCGACCATTAGTTAGAAGGCCACGGGTTCGATTCCCCTTGCGGGATTGAGCTTTTGATGAAGGTAGCAATCGTGATGAAATCCACAGTTCAAGTTTGAAAATCTGTCGCTGCACACCTAACAGTGTGTTATGGCAGCTGTGCTTAAGAGCCTGTCGCTGTTCTAGATCTAGTGTGATATCAACTTCAACCGTATCATCACTGAATATCAATTGAGCCAAACACTTGCCTTCTCAAGTGTAAACAAATATGGAAAGTTAAAGCAGACATACTCGTATATAAATCGATGCAAAACAACTTCATCAGCTCAGTTACTGCGCCCATTTCCTATAAAACATTTGATTAGGAGTGTTGCTACAAATCCACGCGGCTAATTGCGTGTTGCCAGATAAGATAAAACACCTACTATATAGGGAGCTTTTATCAAATCTAGGGTAATTTTATCGGACGCGTGTCCTTGTTTATCGATACTTATCAGACATGCCACCGTTTATTAATTTAGGGTTTCGTTATCGTGATATCTAATGTGATTATTGAGACTGTCAACGAAGTGGCATGTGAGACAATGGAAACACGGTATTGGTCTTTTAAGTGGATAATTGTGCACGATATACAAACATACCTAATTTACGCGTCAGAAATAAATTGAATTTATATTTTTATATACTGCTTACTGACAAGAATAGCATGTTCCGCCTGATTATGTGAACAATGCCTGTCATTCCAAGACCAGTCATCAGTCAAGTTATTTTTACTTGCAATATTGGCTTTGACTGCATGGCCGGTTGGAGCAGTTGGTAGCACCCCTGCCTTCTGAGCCGCTAGTCCTGGTTTCGATATCCAGACAGGTCAAACGTGTGCATGAACATGTCTGTTTGACCCGTATCTGGGTGTGTATATTTATATCATAATCGTAATCATAATCATTTATTTCTCCATAATAATGTGTACAATAGATCTTAAATAATTCAATATGTACTAACAACGTGAAACCCCGGTGGGCACTCTAGAGTTTATTGGCCTCTGGGTAGGACTAAAGTTTAATAACTATTATCTTAATTAAAATTAGTTATAAAGTGACCGAAATTAAATATTTTGATACTGAGTCTTATTTGTAAAGAAGTCTTGTAACGAGTAGTAGCATTTTTTAATAAAATATCCTTTAAGACTACCGGAAAAAGTTGAACCTTTTTCAATATCTCTTAGATGTTTCGGGATAAGATGATAAATTTTTATAGTCATGATATGGGTGCCTGAACTGCTCATTATTAACTTTGAATTTGGAAGGGCTAGTCTTTCTTTGTGCCTTAAATCGTAAGGTCCGGTAAGGTCGTAAGGTGATATATATGCATGTATATCAGTCTTCAGTTTATCATGGTACAGGCTCTGCCTAGTTTAGGATCTGAAGACTTTGTGTGGCTATTGTCCCATATGATTATTATTTCCACTATTGCTCTTATTTCCTACATGTGCCTATACTGTCATTTCTTTTTTTCTGTTCGTTCTCCATAGCTCGGGTACCGCCTCAACTCTTTCTCAAAGTAACAGTAAATAGGTATAAAATAACAACAAGTTAACCGTTTCTGCCAAGAAGTTTCACAATTTTCCTTTTGAGATAAACTTCGGGGAAACTTCGAGCCTCTTATTGTAATACCGACCCTTTCGCTTCAGGTTACGGTATGGTTTTGTTTGAATGATTAAATAGAAGGGAAAGAGTTGGTGGGGCCAGGAAATAGGAACATTTTTTCAATGTGAATCATGGATAGTTACTTTATTATTAATAGCATTTGATGAATTGGTAACATATATGTACTCAAATGTTAATTCTATATTTGAGACCAACGAAGAAATAATATCAGAAAGAGTAATTGCCTTAAAACAATGACCCAATAAAAGTCATGCTAAATCTATAAAATCGTTCACGCCGCTATGACTCAGCTGTCATAGTAGACGTTGCAGCACGCGCGTGAACCAATGGCAGCTTTCCTTATGAATTTTAAACCAATCAGCGAACATGTCTATTTGTAACCTCGGAAGGAATTCGTATTTGGAATCATGCGTCGTTTCGGTTTGAAGGACCACTTTTTATGTGAAATTTGTGCTGAATTATGCTTCTTGACATTATTTCTTCGTTGTTTGAGACACATTAAATATCAACGGACTCTGTCGGTTCGGTTCGAAGTTTGATATTAAATAAAAAGTGTTAAAAATCGTTATATTCGTCAAGCAAAAAGTCCTGATAGAGCTCAATGCAGATACTGAGCTAGTAGACTAGACATTAAAAGAAATGATGGTACCTATGTTATGATTCAAGTTTTTATTGGATTATAACTACGAAATAGAGCCATACAATGAAAAAATACGTGAATTTGCTTATAGGGGTCTTACAAAATCATTAATCACAAAAGGGTTGAAGATTGCATGTGAAAATTTCTTCCATACGTTTCATCAAGCTGAATGTATATGTATGCCGAGCTAGTATGAATGATGTATTATCCAAATAAATAGATATTTTCGTGTGGCGTGATTCCAGTTATAATTGCTTTACATTAAGTCACGCCGTTCCTTATTGTATAAACGGAATTAGGAAGTTAGATGTAATGGCGACCACACAACCAGAATTATATGCATAAAAATAATAACACTGAAAATTGTTAATATCGCAATATATATCTACACTGGACACGTGCAAACGAGCCTTTGATTGTGCCATTTCTATTTAGTCTGTAATGTACACGGATTATTGGCTGTACATTATCGCCATGTACTAAAAGTGCTCTACCCATATTTCACGGCCAATAATGCACACACTGATATTTCATGTAAGTACATAGAATGGATTCCTTTTCCTGGCTGCGTGTTATTGCCCGAGCAATATCAATCCGTGTTGATAAAACGCAGCCAAATAATGCACAGCCTGTATTACACAGCCTGATAACTCGAAGCTATTCCGTGGAATATTGGATGTGTATTATTGCCTGGACTATATTTGGTTGCGAATTATCGGCTGTACATTAAAAAGACTCCCTAACGTTACTCGCTGAGCTCACGGCCCGTCAATGGGTTGCGTGACGGAACGAAGCGCGCCGGAAGTGCGCAGAGGGGGAGCAAAGATGGCGGCCCCGGCGTCACCGGAAGTCGACACGTGCTCCCAACACACCGGACATCCTACCTACCATCCATTGAATTATTGCCATTCCAACAATAAAATCATATGAAGAACTCGCACATAAAAGTATAATAAGCATATATTTTCTCATATTTTTCTATTCATATTGATGAGTGATGTGGGGTAGATAACATGGTTTTTCAATTAGCTAACGATTATGAGATTTCCTGGATCGATAGAATCGTATTGATGATAGATTCCATCTATCAGATAAGAAAGAAAGAACGTGATTAATTAATACGTATAATTTTTAAGTGTTTTTAATAAAAAAATAGTATTTTTTTTATAATTTTATTAATTTTTATATTTTTAAATTTTTATATATTATTTTAATTTTTTTTAATACATGATGTAACTTTTTCCCGGTGAGCTTACATGATGAGCGGCAAGACGTAGGTTCAAGCAATATCCAACAAAATTAACACCCTTTAATAAAGATTGGTGTACAGAATAGAATAGAATAGAATAGAATAGAAAATATTTTATTTGCGACATTACAATGTAAATGTATAAGAATATAGAAATAGCACAAAACATGCAATTGTCACAAATTGGCACCAACTCAGCATAATACCAGCTGTTCGCCAGCGCTGATCTTCCGTTGGAGCCGTTTGGTGACATCACGGACCGGCATGCACACAGAACAGAATATAATATTATTTAATAATCAATTATAAAATCAAAAAAGAAAAAATTAAACTATAATAACCTCCTAAAATAAAACAGAAAACAAAATGAACATAAATAATTAAGCTATACAGTACTTCCCCTTTATCGTCTCTTGCTTTTTAATACAATAACATATAACAATACAACTACAATAACGCAAATACAATAACATTTAATACAATACACAACTTTAAATACTAAGTATTTCAAGTTGATTTGACTCAAATTGCACTCGTATCGTGTATGTGTTGCTCATTCTCAAGAGTTTATTTATTAATGGTAAATCTTTTACTTTTAAAATATGATGATTATGACGTGAAATATCAGCTAACGATTACTTATCTGTCTTGGTTCTCGAGGACCTCGAGGGTTTTAAGAGATTAGGTCAGTAATATTTTGAGCCATGATGCAATTTTCACGCCAGTTTTTATTTATCCTGTGTTGGAAACCTTGGTTTTGTTTGTTACAATATTTTTAGAGGTATTATGTTTGTACTAAATACTAACACACCTAGTATTACCCAATAGATATTAAAAACTTTTAATGTATTAATGAATAGGGTGGTGTGATCGCTCAGCGACAAAGCCCTTCAAATAAATTTAAAAGATATTATTAAAGTATGGAGATTCACCTATTTATATTGTGTTACGGAAAATTGTTACTTATTGATGATATCATGTGTTATTTTGATAAAGTGTTATGGAAAATTATTTAATGTAGATGTCATATTTTGGAAACTTACGTATTGATGATATCATGTGTTATTTTGATATAGTGTTATGGAAACTTATTTAATGTAGATGTCATGTTTTGGAAACTTACGTATTGATGATATCATGTGTTATTTTGATATGGTGTTATGGAAGCTTATTTAAAGTAGATGTCATGTTTTGGAAACTTACGTATTGATGATATCATGTGTTATTTTGATATAAAGTTATGGAAACTCATCTACTGATGTCATGTTATCAAAACTTACCTAGTGATAATATTATGTGCTATTTAGATATTTTGTTATGGAAAACTAATCTATTGATGATAATTATTTTATGGAAAACTTAGCTATAGATTATTTATTAGAAATACGGGATTACTCACGTAGTATTTATCCGATAGGTCCGACTATAGTTTCGACCACATTCGGTGGTCTTTTTCAACGCAACATAGTGTATCCCACCCCCCGCACCAAATTTTAACATCACGAGCGCTACGAGCGGCCGCCCGCAGTGCTAAGACGTCATCGACGCGGGCGTCCCAAACACTCCTTGAAAAAGACCACCAAATGTGGTCGACACTATAGTCGAACCTATCCGATAAATATTACGTGAGTAATCCCGTATTTCTAATTAATAATGAGTGAAAACAACGTTAGTTTTTAAAACAAAATTAGCTATAGATGATATTATAATATAAAAACTTACCTATTGATGCTAGAAACAGAAGGCACGTTATCCTGGCTGCAGATTCCTTCACTAAGCAGTCTATCCCTGATCTCCCAGGCGAACATGGTGGGGTTTTCTCTCTTGTAAGCAGCAATGGCATCGACAACAGGAGGAGTGGCGACTTTCGGTTTGGAGCCGCCGATGACGCCGGCTTTGAAACTGCCCGTCTCGTAGTACCTGCAGAAGAATGGAATGGTTATAAATTTCTCAAATCTTATAAGCTATTTTTTTAAATACATTAATGTTAGTTACAGTTACATGAAGAATATCAAAAGATATATACATATAAAATGATTTTTATTTTGGCCACGCCATAACTAGAGATGGGTAAACCGCTTTGATTTCGTTTGTTTAGATTTCTTTATATAGGGATTTTTTAGAGTTAAAAAAATAGATATACACATCATCTATCACGACGTAGGTGAAACTACGGGGCATAAATAGTATTTATGTAGTATAATTACTTATACTACATAAATAGTGTATATAGTGTCTGGGTGTAATTTATCTATAATATGTATGTATTTAGAAATATATAAGTATGTTTATCAGTTGTCTAGTACCCATAACACAAGCTCTGCTTAGCTTGGGACTAGATGGCGTTGTGTGTTAGTTGTGGAATATTTATTTATTTATTTTATTTATGGATACTGACCGATTTTTCAACCCAAAGCCTAAACCGCTGCCGTATATACATCTATAAGCTTGATATTTTCGCAGTTTATGCCTTGTACCTATGTTGTGAACATCCAACTAAGACAGCAACTACGAAAGTTATTTTTTGTACATTTCCCCCCTAAGGGCGAAGTTAGCGAAGCTGTAGACAGTCAAGTAGTAATACATCAAGATGGACAGTGACAGATTAGTTATTTCTCTAGAAAGATTCAAGATTGTGTGCCGCTAAACATTTCCAACTTAGAGCCCCTGGAACTGCAAATGATCAGGCAGTCATGACGCCATCAGTCACACGGGTTGTTCGTCTCACTTGATAGTAATGAATTGAAACCTCTATTTATTGTAGTTAAACAAATACTTATAAAATATAGGCGGCAAATAAATAAATCATTTAAAAATTGTTTAGGGTTCAGTGAATAGTTATTTGTTTGGAACACCATAAAGTATAAATAGCATTGAAATAACAACCACTCTTTCAAAACCAGTAAAAATATACAGTTGTTATGAAAAATCTGCACACGTTTCAATTATAAATCCAATCAAAACTCGCCACCGCACAAAAAGAGCAACATAAATCAACCACGACTGGATAGGGGATGAAAAACTCAACCCTCTACATATTTATTAATCTAATTGTCGTAAGCATGTCCCATTATTTTATTGATCAGAAATTTAATTTGGTCTTAATGTCATGTCCCTTGAGTAAAGGCGTGAATACACTTGAGCGTTGTCCCATTCTGTCCCAATATCCCGTTTGTTGTTCATCCCATATAGTGTCCCGTTTGAAAAGGGGGTGAATATAGCTGATTTGGGATTTCAATTGTGATAACAATATGGTGTGATTTCTCGGATATTTGGGTGGAATTGTTATAGAGTTTCTTTCCTTTTTAAGTAGTTGTTTTGAAAAAAGGTAAACTATTCTTGTTAAGTACCTATATTTTTATTTCTGGACTTGCTATTTCTTTACATTTGTAAAATTTACATCCAGTTTTTGAGAAATATGTATGATAAAACAAATGAAATATAGAATATATATCAGTTTCTATTGGTCATTATTTTAATCGAATATTCACGAATATGCTATACCAGTGAATATTTTATGGAAAGGGCTATGCTCGGTGTTTCTCTGAGGGATCGCATCAGAAATGAAGTGATCCGTCAGAGAACCAAGGTCATCGACATAGCCCACCGGATCAGCAAGCTGAAGTGGCAGTGGGCTGGCCATATTAGCCGTAGAACCGACAACCGTTGGGGTAAACGAGTTCTAGAGTGGAGACCGCGTCTCGGCAAACGTAGTGTAGGACGTCCTGAGGCACGGTGGAGTGACGATCTGCGCAAGACGGCTGGCAAAAACTGGATGCGAGAAGCCCAAGATAGACCTAAGTGGCGTGCAATTGGAGAGGCATATGTCCAGCAGTGGACTGCTACAGGCTGATGATGATGATGATGATGAATATTTTTAGTTTCGTGGGTTTTCAGGCGCTTCCATGGCATAAAACTGCATAACGAAATAATAATATATAATTAATATAATTGTATATAATCAAATGATTTGTTGATTCTATATAAATTACTATACAAGTAAACTTCAACATGATATTTTAATGTCTTAACTCCACTCGACATGCAAAGCAAATGTTGTATTATTTATGTTGTAAAAGTGTCAAGAACATGTATCATATTAATGGTATTTACTTGAGAAACACAACAACATAGAGCAATATGACATAATAAAATTAAATGGCCATGACGTAGTTTATTTCTCAATGCAAAAAGTACAGGAAGGTTGCCAAAATAAATGAAATATTATAATAATTTTAATTTAATTTGTGATTTTCTTGTACCGATATATTTTGCCTTTCTGTATGATTTTTCCGGAGGAGGGCGTTGACATCTGCGACACAGTTAAACACTTCTGCAGATGTCATCGATTCTCATACGTTAGTAGCTGAATAATATTATGGTTCCAAATAAATACATTTTGATTTAGATTTTTTTTAATTTGGTTATCAAGTTTGATAAAAGTAAAATACCAAAAACTTATTCATTTTAGGTATTATGATTTTGTTTTCTGCTTGATTGACTCTAGACTTTCATGAATAAAAACCAGATAATTTGACACAAAGTAAGCGAAGAAAGAGACCGATATATTTGTTCTGAGACAATATTCAGACTTAATCCATTCTAACCACTAAAACCGCAAATAAGCCACCAATTAAACATTAAAGCCAGCTACAAATGCAATTATACTTCAAACCATGAATTAGTGTAATACTTAAGCATTAAACCGAATAGTGCCGTACTTAACCAATTTGGTGTAAAGGGCCGTACGCACGGGTGTTTGGAGAGCTCACTAACAGATCGAGATAAGTCAATTATAAGTGTGATCACACCCTAAGTGAGAGTGTATCGATGTACTGTCAGAGACAAACGTGTTCTTCAAAATTATAGACATGTTTCAAACTTATATTTACGAAATGGATGAAATGTACGCTAGGTGGTAACCAAGATCTGCACATTAAGAGGATTGCATAGCTAGTACTTACCATGCTAAAAGATTTTTATCTTTTAGCATGGAAAGTACTCTTTTCTCTTACTATAAATTTCCTTTTTTAGAACTTAAAAAAACTGAAAAAATCAAAACGTACCATCCATTCTCAAGTTATAGCGTGACCAGGAGAAATAGGGGTTCATTTATATATATATAAGCTTAGATTACTTTCGATATTAATGAGTTTAGAATAACACATAATTATTATTTTCTTTTTTGAATCCTTGATTGAAGGAATATTAATACAGTAAGATTACTATGGTATTGTAGGAAATAATCTTTTATTAATACGAATCACAATCTGTGACTTAATTATATAGTAAACAATGTCATGATTCCATGAAAAAAAAAATTCTTCAGACAAAAAAAATATTCTGTTTATTTGGGGTTTCTTGTGTTTTTTATTTTGTATTCTTCCTATTAGCATTTTATGCGGGAGGGAGGGTGGTGCACGCCCCCAAAGAGGCCAAAATCATTGTTTTCTTTTCAGCGGAAGTGTTACTAAATATTTTTTAATATCGTTTTTTTTGATAATGGATTTCCGCAAAGTAACGCCTGAATCAATAAATTACAATGTTAAGAGTTAAAAAAGAGTTTTCCTTTTTAGCATGTAAAGTACCTAGCTATGCAATCCTCTTAAAGTTCCTATATGCCCCGATTTCTTCTCTAATATAGTTACAATAGTTTCTACGTGAGTTCTAAATCTGATAGGAATGTTAATTATAAAATCTTAAAGATCAAGGCAGTGGTCAATATCTATGTCACTCAACATCGCTTGTCATCTATCTGTGCTTAACTTATACATATATACCTCTACATAACTTTATATACAAGTATAGTTCTTAGTACACACTTAACTGAATGTAAGTGTAATTATAAATATAAATAAAAAATAAATAATAAAATATAATATAAGCGCAAGAAGGCTGGCAAAAACTGGATGCGAGAAGCCCAAGATAGACCTAAGTGGCGTGCAATTGGAGAGGCCTATGTCCAGCAGTGGACTGCTACAGGCTGATGATGATGATGATGATGAAGTATAATTATGAATAAACTGGCTTTAAAACAGTAGCTTTACTGTTATCTTTCTCATGAATGATGTTAAAGCTGGATAAAGGACAAAAAGGCACCGATTGAATGTTATTATGCTTCTGAACAGTAACAGTGGGATTTACATTTATGAGAAAGGATGGTAAAAAACTGGTGTTAGATTCAGTATTTTATAAACTTTCGCGATTTGAATACATATTTATATTATATTAATCACTTATTTATATTATTAATCACATATTTATATTATACTAATCACTGGATTGAACTTTACGACCCCAAAATTCTCTCTACGGAGCGTCACTATTACTCGAGAATTGTACGTGAAGCGGTTGAGATTAAAAAACACCGTAACTTCAACCGGGAGGATGGTTTCAAAATGGCGGCAACATGGAATCCAGTGATTAAAAAGTGTTCCCGTCGCGATTTATCCTCAGAAAAATCTGTCGATATCGTTAGTGTTGTGTGTCGGGACAATGACTTTTTATAACAACTGTTGGGGGTATATTAAAAAGTATCTCCATACTTCAAGACAGTGACACCCGCCTCTTCAGTCCGCTCGTGACCACGATCAATGCAACTTGATCGAAACGTCGAGGTAAATAAATACTATTACTAACGCGATTAAGCACCGTTAATATAATATAAATGGTGTTAGATTAAAAAGCAAAAGTAAATTTTTTAAACAATATATTACCAATACACCGTACAAAGGGATATATAAGCATGAGAAACTACACCAAGCCAATATACCTTGGATAAAGGTAGGGATATAATGACAAATAAAATATGGGTAGGTTGGTACTAATATTTTGCAGCGTTACGTCCTCGATTGTACCTCTAGGGTTGCAAAAACAAGGGTGCTTGTGCCGCCTCGTCCACAGGGATGCTAACATTATCGTAATGTTACTGGGGGCATGTTTTAGGGGTAGTTCCTCTTGAATTATTGTATCGGAGACTAAATAAAATTTTGATACTTTTTATTTCAAGTTTGAAATGTCACTGGTGTCTTTTATTTGTTATTTTAACCGACTTTAAAAAAGGAGGAGGATTATTTTCGTCTGTATGTATTTTTTGTATATCACCGATTTTTCCCCAATTGTGGACCGTTTATTGAAATTCTTTTTTTGTTTGGTTGGTATATACTTCCGAGGTTCTATTTAAATTTCATCAAAGATCTAGCTGTTTTTGAGTTACACTCCAATAACTGAAAAGAGTTTTGCCCATTTTTATGATTTGTTGATTTGACGATATCACACGGTAAATGGCATCAATCCTGTAATTACCAAAGGTAATTTTATTACCAGAAATCATTTTTTCACTATTGATTTTGGTAAAAATGTTATTAACCCTCCTTATTGTTGAAGACAAATTAAATGTACTACTAATATATATCATATAATCTATATACAATAAATATAAAAATGAACCCCTATTTCTCCTGGTCACCCTTAAACTTGAGAACGGATGGAGCAATATCGCTTATTCATTTTTTTATTGTGTTAATTATTGTCAAGATAAGGTTCTTGCGCAAAAAAAACTAGAAAAGATATGAGGTTATGGCGAGGCCGAATGCCGAGCCTACTACGCAAACGTAGTCGTGGGCAGTTGCTAGTATTTAATAAACTTATGGGAATTCAGTATGATATCGATATTGAGTTTGATGCGATGATAGCTTAATAATGGTTGGCTGCAGGTTCAATCCCTACCCTGAGAAATAAATATAAATAAGCTATTAAAGACAATTGTGTGTTGAAATCCACGGTAGGTCCAAGTTAGTTCCTGGTGGCCCAGTAGCTACCAAGTTCAATATTGAAAACCTGTCACTAAGCAATTAACAGTGTGTTCCGACTACTATCCTTGAGAGATACTATATTCCTACATTATAAATCTAGTATACCACCATTGACCGCATCATCACTGACTATCAATTGCGATAGTACTAGAACTGTATAACGAAAAAAAAAAGTACTATATGACATTTTAGTGCAGTATAATTCCTTATGGATGAGTTCGTGAAGGAAAGTACCCACACCTACCTATTTCTGCCGCAAAGCAGTAGAGTTCGCAACATTCGTATTCTGGTTTGAAGGGTATGTGTACCGGCGAAATTACAGGCACTTGAGACTTAACAACGTAATGTCTCAGGGTTACGGGTGCAGTGCAATGTGTACCATTTGTGACAAAAAGCATTTGCTCTAGGCATAGTTTACTACTCAATAATATAGAAATAATACAAGTACAATTTGAAAAATTTAATACCAACTTCCATTCTAGTAAGAAAGAAAGAAAGAAAATAATTTTATTCAGGACATCACACAACATAACATACAAAAATACTGACAAAACAGGACAACCATCATAATAATAATGTTGCGTAATGCCATGAAAGAGCCCCGACTCAGCATACGCTAGGGTAAATCCAAGCACTGATTTTTGATTCTATTCAGTTATTGGAGTGTATCTCAGAAACTACTGGACCGAATTTGCATTTGACCGAATTGATATTTTTCTAAATGGGACCACACGGAAAGCACCAACTTTCAAACAAAAAAGAATTTTGAGAATCGGTTCATCCAGTCGAAAGTTATGTGGTACCAAACATAAAAAAAAAAACTAATTGCGTGCCTCCTTCTTTTTTTGGAAGTCAGTAGATAAACATGAATATTTGTACGCCTGCTTTCAGGTTAAATACATTAATATCAATTATTCATAACATCTGAAACTGTATTATGTGTATTCTGACAAATAAATATTTGATTGATTGATTGACAATACCAGATGGGTTTCGTGCTTTTATTGTAACCTTATAACATTAAAATAATTACCGCTCGTAATTATTTTACCAAAATTTACTGATTTCATATTTTTCTACCGACGTCCAAAATGGAAGAGGTACTCAATTCGACTGTATTTTTTTTAATGTTTGTTACCTCATAACTTTCGATAGGGTGAACCGATTCTCATAATTCTTTTTTTTTTGTTAGAAAAGCTGTTATTTCCCGTGTGGTCCCATTTAAATTTATTCAAATTCCGTCCAGTAGTTTTTGAGTTACACTCCAAAAACTGAATAGAATGGAATTTGGTATTACATTTTTCAAATGGTACTTGTTATTTGTCAAGTCTTGACTTTGTCAGTTACAGTTGACATTGACAAACAATGATCTTATATTCATTTTATATTAATTTTAATCCCACTAATATTGTAAATGTGAAAGTTTAGATGGATGGATAAATTATGTAGTATGTTTGTTACTCTTGCACGCAAAAACTACTGAATGGATTTTAATGAAATTTGGTATGTAGATAGATGAGACGTTGAAATAACATATAGGATACTTTTTCATCATCATCATCCATCACCATGCAGGTTAAAAACTGCGTGGCGGCGCAGCTAGTCTAATATAAGATCATTGTGGACAAAACTTTTTCCGGATCAAATTACGTGAATATCAGTAAAAAATTAACGCTTTCGCGAAAACTATAATGATTATACAGTAGGTTCAATGGATAAAGGGACACAGCGGATCCAGAGGCAACGATGCGGCAGACGAGTTAGCAAGGAGAGGTTCCAACTTATGTCCAAAAGGACCGGAACCAATGATCCCGTTACCATTCAGCCAAATCCGAGCATGGATACGTGACACAACCAAAAGAAAACATCAAGACTACTGGGCAAGTATCACAGATTGCAGACAGTCTAAAGAGGCGTTCCCGAAGCTCAACCCGAAGTACTCTAGACAACTCCGCAATCTGAAACGTGACAAACTACGACGAATGGTCGGTCTTGTCACGGGACACTGCTCACTAAACAAACACCTGTTTATGTTAGGTGTTACAGACAGCCCCCTGTGCCGAGGGTGCCTGGAGGCAGACGAAACGGCCGCGCACGTCATCCTGGAGTGCAGTAGCGTGGCGTCACAACGGGCAGAACACCTCGGAACACCGAGGACCGTCAAGGAGGCCTGCACCGGCATCAGCGAGCTGCTGGCCTTCTTCGACGACATCGGGTGGCTGGACTAACGCGCACCACCCGACATCACGCACAAAGTGCCGCATCGAGACGGCATGGGTGCGGAAAACAGCCCGCTGACCAAGTACCAAGTACCAAGTAAGTATACAGTAGGTTTAAATAAGCTCAATTAGCAGCACATTATTTTATTACTTTGTGTTGTAGATAAACATTTAACTAATAATGATAATTGACTAAAAGTGACTATGTGACATGACTAAATTGACTTTTAGTATACACATGTATTGCCGAGGCTTACTAAATTATCACGCAGTGCTTTTATTTGAGACATCTAACACTGCATATTAAGCCACGAAATAAAGTAAAGTAAACAGTGAAACCACCCGCAAGCCAATTGCTCACCAATGGAACCGCTATAAGCCGCCATAAGCCACTCGTAAGCCGCGATAAGCTTATTACGCTCCCCGCCGTTATCTCGATCGGCAATATGTCAGATATTCGATATGGGACAAATTGATTTTAGTATTATATTGGTATGAAGTATCTATCTGCTATTGAAACGCTCGCAGCGGGGCTACAATTGGCGATCTTAACCGATCAACAATGTTAAGCAACGCTTGCTGCGGTCAGGGCTTGGATAGGTGACTGCTAGTGGCATTATTCAACTAAACTACTACGGAGAGCACGTTTAGCCGTCGGTCCCGGTTGTTCGGACAACAGTTGTTAGGCTGTCGAAAGCTTTCGGGCAGACTGAAAACTTCGACATGGGTTGGCCACTAGCTTATCCACCAAGCCGCACTGTTGATGTGGAATGGAAAAGAAGCAATACGGCGCGTCGTATAACACCAAGCAGGTGCGGCCTGAACAAGGTAGCGAAATTCCTTCTTTAACATGCCCGTGTCTCACATTATAAAACTATCTAATAACCTGAACATCGGTGTAACAATTGTGATGCCATTACAAAGCCAGCGCCACCCTATCCCCTTCCAAAATGATCAGTATACACGGCGGAAGTAGCGCGCCGGCGTCCGTTACGCTTTCTGCGCCTGCGTATACGGACAGACGGATAAAAACCATATATTTGCTGGGACTGCACTACTTTTCTAATTTACAGTGTATTCGTAATTAATAGCTCATTAAGAGCTAACATCACTGGCTACGATCAGTCCCTTAATAAAATCAGGTAAAAACCTAATGTGTAATACTAGCTGCTCTCCGCGGTTTTACCCGCGCGGTGTTGGATGATGATGATGAATCTTATATAGCCTATATTACTCAAGGTGAATGTAGCTTTCCAATGGTGAAAGAATATTTGAAATTAGTCCAGTACTTTTTAAGCCAAATCGTTACAAACAACATAAAAATTTTTCCTCTGAGAAATATAGGTCCAATAGTTATTATTATAGTCAAAGTAGAGAGGACCCATTATATTCAGCCTCATCAAGGGGTGCAAAATATGTCCTATATGTTACTCAAGGTGTATGTAGCTTTCCAATGGTGAAAGAATATTTGAAATTAGTCCAGTACTTTTTGAGCCAAATCGTTACAAATAACATAAAAATCTTTCCTCTAAGAAATATAGGTCCAATAGTTATTATTATAGTCAAAGTAGAGAGGACCCATTATATTCGGCCTCATCAAGGGGTGCAAATATGTCCTCCAAATAATAATATTAAAACATATGACAATGTCAAATCTTAAGATAATAAGAGGATTGCATAGCTATTACTTTCCTTACTAAAAGAAATAACATTTTTCTACCTCGTATCATTGTCCGATTTAAGTGATTTTTTTTTTCATGTAAACATCGCGTTGTTTACCATGCCCATACGTTTTGATTTTTCAAAGTACTATACATTTCCTTTTTTAGAACTTAAAAAACGAAAAAAATCAAAACGTTACGGCATAATTTGACAGGCCTGTTGGTCTAGTGGTTAGTGACCCTGACTGCTATGCCGGAGGTCGTGGGTTCGATTCCCACCCAGGACAAATGTTTGTGTAATGAGCACGATCATTTGTTCTGTGTCTGGGTGTAATTTATCTATAATATGTATGTATTTAGAAATATATAAGTATGTTTATCAGTTGTCTAGTACCCATAACACAAACTCTGCTTAGCTTGGGACTAGATGGCGTTGTGTGATAGTTGTGGAATATTTATTTATTTATAATAAACAACGTGATGATTACATGAAAAAAAACCACTGAAATCGGCCAATGTTAAGAGGTAGAAAAGAGTTATTTCTTTTAGTATGGAAAGTACTAGCTATGCAATCCTCTTAAAGAAAACAAAAGTTCGATTACTAATATTAATAAATACAATAATCAGAAATGTACATTTCAAAATAATAAAAGAGTTATTTATATTGTTTTTTTAGTTAAATATTCCTTAGAATCATACACTTAACAACATTAAATTTCCAGTAGATTGAGTATTTTTAAATAAGGTACTTACAAAATAATAATTACATATTAACAAGAAATTTGCAAAAGCATTCAGGGAATCACATTTTCATATTTATTCATAGCATAAGTTTACTTCACAGTCTGCTCTATTATGTTTTTAGATATTCCGTGAATTGTATGAAACTACAGGAATGTTCGGATGGTCAGACAGACTAATAGAAACAAAGTGAGATCGAGAAGTCGAGTGGAGCAAATAAATTGAATATCAGAACCGTATTCATTCACAAATGAACAACGTCCTGAGGGAATAGTGCTGGGAAAATACTGGAAACGCCGGGACTACAGACAGTTTCAAAAATTCAGAGAATTGTAATATGATATGTCATATTACAAATCTCTGTTTTTTTTCTTGTCTGTAGTCTGTATTGACAATAATTAACAAAAACAAATCGAGACTAATATTTTCAGTAATCTGCCGTCATCATAGTTTACATTCATGTTTTTTTTTTTGACCAAATTATAACTAGAATAAATGTTTGTTTATTTATTTCGTTCACTATCGTATGCTTGTAATTGATAATAATCTAACATATCGTTTGTTTAATCAGTTACAATGCCTTCGAGTTAATACAATATACGTGCACAGTGCACACTACTACTTCGGTTCAAAATAACTGGCATTGTGATGTTATCCAACAAGACGGGTTACTATTCGGAAATGATATCATTATAATGATTGTTGAAAGGAAACAATAGTTTCCTTTCAACAATTCCTTCAAGCTCTAACATAATATACGTGCACAGTGAACACTACTACTATAAGTCAAAGTAACTGGCATTGCAGTGGTACCCGATATGACGGGTTACTATTCGGAAATGATATCATTATAATGATTGTTGAAAGGAAACAATAGTTTCCTTTCAACAATTCCTTCAAGCTCTAACATAATATACGTGCACAGTGAACACTACTACTATAAGTCAAATTAACTGGCATTGCAGTGGTACCCGATAAGACGGGTTACTATTCGGAAATGATATCATTATAATGATTGTTGAAAGGAAACAATAGTTTCCTTTCAACAATTCCTTCAAGCTCTAACATAATATACGTGCACAGTGAACACTACTACTATAAGTCAAAGTAACTGGCATTACAGTGGTACCCGATAAGACGGGTTACAGTTTGGAAATGATTCAATTAGTTACAATGCGCCTTAATCCTTTGAGTACCATTGACGTTTTTGTCCGTGCGTTTCATTCATAAATCTTTATTTTTAATTATCACGGTATATGAACGGTTAATACAATAAACTTGCACAGTGCACACTGCTACTTCAATTCAAAATGCGGTGGTACCCAACAAGACGTGTTACTATTCGGAATGCATTTAATCAGTTACATACAATATTGAGTTTTTTAGTTAGTTACCAATTAGGGTAGATAGAAAACTTAACACAAATACAAATATATTACATTGATATTATAAATGCGTTCGTTTGTGAGTGAGTATGTTTGTTACCTCTTAAACTTGAAATTCTTCTTCTTGAAAGAACTTCAAGGCTCAATATGATGAAATTTAAGAAAGGAGATGGCATATATTCAGATTTAATGATGCTACATATTACCCTTTTTCATTGCGTAGTTTCTGAGGGATCTCAATAAAAAAAATACGGGCAAGAGCTAGTAGATTATATTAAGCAGTCATATCAATTAAAATAAATTTATTGTAGGCATTGAACAATAAATGATTTATGGAGGGTTATTTAAGATTTCACATAGCATTGCATCGAGATAATATTTGTTTGGATTGTAGTTACATTTCATGGGTAACTAGTAACTGAACTGCAAGTGGCTTCTTCGCTTGATCTATGGGATACGAAGACAATGAATAAAATTAATTCAACCCCTTAGCGGTGATATTTCGAAAAATCCTTCTTTAGTGCCTACAACATAAAAAGCGTCAACTGTCGAAACTTCAAGTTTGCTATGCGTTGACGAATCAGTCAGACAGTCAGTCAGTCAGTACAAGCAATTATAGTTATCCATAGATCAGTACCATGAAATACAATAACGAGTCGAAAATATATTTGTAGTACATATTCGGAATATACTATTCCTGCCCCATCACTACAGGTCAGTTTTCAATTTAAAACAGACAATGGTTGGTCCCCTTGTCCATCTCTCGTTGTAGTATGTTTTGTATCGGAATAATGCCGCTTTCTGTACAATGCAGGGGATTGAATGTTGCATGAATTTTGTTTATAAATAACTTTTACTATTACTGTACTTTAGCTCTCGCTTTATAGCTGCCTTCTGCCAAATACGGCCAGGGGATTAGAAGCGCATTTCATATTTACAAAGTATTTTTATGATAAGTTACAATTTAGTCCCCTGCAAGAGCATTGCTAGGTATAGCAATGATATATATTATATATATAGGTATGTATACTCGTACAAATTAGGTTATAGAAACTAGTATTCATAACATTAAGGCGTATTCTACTTAATCCTAATTTTATAACAAATTAGGATGCTTTACATAAGTTGGACGCTTAAGGCAAACGACCGAAACCGCGTAGATGCCTTCGAAATGTGGTGTTGGAGGAAAATATTGCGCATCCTCTGGACAGCCAGAAGAACGAACGCGTTGACAATCAAGGAACTGAGTATTACCACTAGGCTCTCATCTATATGCCTCCAACGAGTACTCGAGTACTTCGGTCATATAGCACGCAAAAAAGGCGACAACCTAGAGAAATTTGTCATCACAGGCAAGTTGGAAGGCAAAAGACCAAGGGGAAGAAGTCCAATGCGCTGGTCGGACCAAATCCGTACCGGACTTGACAGTAAAGTCCATAATGCGATACACGCTGCTGAAGATAGGTCAAGGTGGCAAGACTTCGTTCGGCAGAAGGTGATCCGTGGAAGGGGTCACGACCCTCAGCAATGAGGAAAACGACGCTAGGAGGACATACGTTTGAGAATTGCTTATCAGATTGGACAATATAATGCGAACATGCAATTGAATACGTGCTAATACTTTTTACATTTAGTTTGTACAATCAAATGAGTAATTTTTAACTATAAAGAAGTCCATAGTTCACTTGTAAATTTAATTGGGAATTCGAATATGATACATTCATTAAAATATATATATATATATATGCCCATAATTGAATAAAAATGCTTTTTCCCACGAAGCACGTAAGAAATATTGCAAAATTTAGGGAATGTTGCCCATTTTTTTTTATCAGGCCAAGTTTGCTCAATCGTGTATTGGCTCCCATACTTCATAAGAACGTATATTAAATTTACAAAACGTTTTTTTCGAGCGTCTGTTATTAGGTTTGAGCGTCGAAAAACTAAGTTTTCGCGAAGCCGAATCATGAAATTTGGTCGTTATCTACACTAGTTTTACCAAAAGTATCTTTGCTTTTACATATATACTGCAACTCAAATATACATATACAAAGCTGTACTTAAGCAGCTACTAAGCTCACATAAATCCCGAAAGCAGTGCTTAAGTTGCGGTTAAGTTAACTACAGTACTGGGTGGCAGCAGTTAAGCATTGGTTCGCCACAAATGAGCACCGCTTAGCTCGCAAGCTAAGATTTGTAACGTGGTCGCAATGATTAAGTTACAATTAAGTTGCTTTTAAGTTATTCACTCTAATATTATAAATGCGAATCTATGATGAATGAATAAATTAAATAATATTTATTTGCTATGGTTATATGATGGATGATTATTATTCAATGGAGCCAGAATGGCTGAACGGATCTGGATGAAATTCGGTACCTATGTAGATACTTAAGGTTCTGTTAAAACAGAAGATGGTTTAATTTATTTATTTTTTAATCATCTAATCACATTTGCATCATATACATGTCAGGTGGTAAGGTTATAATAATTACTTATAATATAATATTATTAATTATAATTATATTATATAATACTAAACAAATTATCCATGTCCAGTGTATATTGGGTAAGGGTGTCGCAATATTAAAATGGTAAAAATGATGTGGGTATTTCAAATAATAAAAGAAAATAAAATTTTAATATAACATAGCAAAACATTCACATTTAACTATTAATTAAATTAAACTATATTATAAATATATTATATATATAAATATATTAAATTTAACTATAGCACTATTAATTATTATGAATATTAGAGTATTTAAGACATCCTCGATCGACTTGTCCTTTTAAAATTCATCAACTGAGTATAACACTTTTGCAATAAAAGCGATTTTAATTTTCTTAAAAAAAAAACAGAGTCAGAGAGGGTAGTTTATTAAAAAAGGGTGATCATTTGAAATTATTATCATCATCATGTTATCATCAACATAGTCAGTTCATAAGACGGAAGGTTGTTTAAGGTAAATATTAAGGTAGGTATTTTTTTATATTCACGTCTAGTTGGTCCCTGCCTTCGAAGCGAGAACCCAGCTTTGATCCCTCGGCTAGGCGATGTTGTGTGATTAGCAGAAATGTTGGTTTTTGAATCTTGGATAATCGTGATGTATTGATGTGAGATATCACGCTTTACAGAAAATCTTCGAGCAGAATTATGAGTGTTATTAACTCAGACAAATCCGTAAAGCTTTAGGATTGCTTTTTTCTAATAGACTGAAAAATTTGCATCGTTGATATATATTAGGTACAAACTATCATTTATCTAGTACAACTGTGGCACAGATAACTCATAGTTTCTAGTGTATACGTCAAATATTCGATTACGCTAACCTTACGCAAATTTTCATGATCTGTTTCTACGAAAGTTCTGGTTATTTTAAGATCATTCACAATCAGACATCGACGGCGGTCCTTTGAAAGTATATTTATCCTTCTCCTACAAAGGAATGGCAGGCGTAACTTCGATCGCATGGAATAAGGCTATCGCGGTCCCTCGAGGACAAAACTTATTTTATACTGTCAAAGGACGAGACGGGCTGTTCGTGCCAATGACAGTTCTTTGCAACGAGTGTGCCGTATTTATAAATAAGTAAAAGTAATTACTTGAGTAACGATTTGAATTCTATAGACTGGAATTGGCCTTAAGTTAGAACTATCAAAGATTAGAATTCATAGCCGAGTAATAGTCACCATTGCCTTTGCTTAAGCAATGAGAACACGTCAATTTTTATTCCATAAGTGAAGTTGTATAAATATGACATTCACACACAAGTCTAAACTGTGAAGGATCTATTATGCTGTTAAAATTAAAATCCCATGACAACAACCTAATTCAAGTGTAAAAAGAAACATCCAATTTTTATAGGGTTATGTCATTACTAATTGCATTTTGTACTTTAGTTTACTTTAGTAAGTAACGTTCATTGCTCGACTATACAATAAGATATTATTTTAAAGTATTATATCGTCAAGTAATAACTGCTTTGAGAAATTACTTAGCAATAAGTAATTACGTGTTTATAAGTACGTTAAGACGAGTGTAAGAGCCTAGAACTATGCGAGATCCTGCACAGCTCTCGTCACCCCGTATATAATTTTAAGTCAGGCCCACTAATTTCACTTGAAACAGTGCCTTTTAAAATATAGCACAGTAATACTTGCGTACAATCGCTTTTCAGCAGAGTATCTGGTATTTCTGTGGTAGTCACCAAGACGGCCTCTTGTAAAAGTGGTCTAGCACCTAGAAATTTCAATATGCTCCTATCATATCATATATTTTTTTATTTATATTTATTGATTCAAATCCCAACAGTGAAGTTAATACATATATATGCATTTATATAGTTTATATGATGTATTAGTAAAGAAACGGTTGAAATTTGATACCAATAGCAAAGTAAATAAATAGGGGCTTCGCGAAGTACTTTGCCAATAAATACTCGACCAAGTCCAGTAGCGTGTGTTGAATTTATTTGCTATATATATATATGTATGAGTCTAGCAAATAAATTTAAAAGTTATATGATTATTAACGGGATATTTACCGAGGTAAGGTTGTGGAATGAGCTCCCGATATTTCGGCGCAGTTACACCGAACGCCATTACATACCAAGGCTAGTAAAGGAAACTATTGAGATCTCGAAATGCCAGAATTTCAATCGAGGTGATGGTTTTCAACTCGCCAGTGCGTGGAATCCAGTATTAGGTTGTTTTAAAAATAAAAGTCCGCGTTCAAAATGTGTTCAAAATACTATACGCAGTGATACAGTGAGTGTGTTTTGTCGGGACTTAGGATCGAGTTCCAGTGATAACCGTAGCAAAAGACTAAGAAAGAGGGTAGATCGTTATGTCTGCACCTAACTTTTAAAATTTTTGACCAACCACCCGCATTATTCAGTCTTCCCGTGAACATGGTGCATGTAACTGCGCCGAAATATCGGGAGCTCATTCCACAACCTTACCACGGTAAATATCCCGTTAATAATCATATAACTTTAGAGAACAACCGTAATAGTTTAAAACAGTGTTTTATAAATTTAAAACTTTGATTATAATTTTGCTTAGTAACCTATTTTTACACACATACTTAGGTGTGTTATAAATGTTTCGGTAACATTCCTGCACTAGGGCGCCATGTGGTTTATTACTAATGGACCACCCAATCTAACCACCTGGGTGGGCGGGTAGGCAACTTGTTCTTAACAGACCACCAGCTGTCCAGCACCAGCACCTTGCCACGGGAGCCATGGACACACAGTCACACAATAACATATCAAACCAACAAACACCCAAGAACAAAGTTGCAGCAACACATAAATTTGCTCCAGCAAGGGACGAAACCTGGCACTCTGTGCTTACAAGTCAGGGTCACTACAGAGCTAAAGCAGCCTTCAGTCCTTGTACAAAACACAATTGTTAACATAAATTGTGTTAACACGTTCTCTTGTGGTTATCTCAATCATTACTTACTTATTTCATAACGGATTGTTTGAGAAATAGCGAGCAGTGTTCTGTACAATCATTTACTTATCAATAATCTATACATATGTATACTTGCTAATTGTTTGTTCAGATATATAATGTTATTTATTGTTTCTTTCCTTTCGGCTTGTCGTCCACCCAAATATGCGAGAATTTATTGCGAGAAACGGGCGTGTAAAAGTAATTATGTAAAAAAGTAGCGTGTTTTTCGTTATATGATTAGCGACTGCCCGCAACTTCGCATAGTAGGCCCGACCTTCGGCTTCACCAGAACCTCCCATCTTTTCTTGGGCTTTTAACAGACTTCAAAAAAGGAGGTGTTTCAATTCGTTATAATTAGTACTCGCGGGATGTACTACTAATAGGCAGGTTTTGAAGTTCCCGATATTTCGGCGCAGTTACATGCACCATGTTCACGGGTAGACTGAAGATGCGGGTGGGAGTGAAAAAATAGAACACATCAAAGCTGTTAAGAATAATGAAAGACACAAATCTGCCATAGCTGAACACCTACTGGACTCAGGCCCTAACCACTGGATAGAATTTCACAAACCACAAGTCTTATCCACGGAACGCCACTATGTACCTAGGTTGGTGAAGGAAGTCATCGAAATCACGAAATGTTCCAATTTCAATCGTGGTGATGGATTCCAACTTGCCAGTGCGTGGAACCCAGTCCAGTGGTAGGTTGTCTAAAAAGGAATAACAATCGTCCAAAATGTGATCAAAACAACATTCGCAGTGATACAGTTAGTGTTTATTGTCGAGACTTACAATCGAGTTCGAGGGCTAGTGGTTTCTGTAGTAAAAGAGTGAGAAAGAGGGTAGACCGTTTTGTCTGCTCTTAATAACTTTTTTCAAATCCACCCGCATTCAGTCTACCCGTGACATGGTGCATGTAACTGCGCCGAAATATCGGGAACTCCAAAACCTGCCTAATCGTGGTGTACATCCCGTGAGTACTAATTATAATGTACTTAACAACCGCGAAAGTCTAAAACAGTGTGTTTCAATTCGAATTTTTCTTCGTCATTTATGAACAGATGTTGATGATTCTTTTTTGTTTGAGTATATTCTATACTTCCGTGGTGGTACCATATAAATTTCATCAAAATCGGGGCAAGCCGTTTTTGAGTAATATTTCAATAACTAAAGTGTTTCACCTATCTTGATGATATCATCATGGATGGTGTATCCCGTAAGTCACATCAAAAAGGGTGACACAATTATGTTTATCAAAAAATAGAACCGACTTCTAGAATAAAAAGTGCGAAATAATTTGTCGAAGTCGGTACCATGCACACGATATTGTGATAATAGGTTCTTTCGAACTATCATGGTACCGACTTCAACAACTTATTTCACACTTTTTAGTGTTGAACTAGGTTATATTTTTTGATAAAAAAGTTTTTCTACCTTATGAACTTTTTCCGGACAATAATTGACATAACAAAAAAAGAATTAGCGAGATTGTTCCATCCGTTCCCAAGTTATAGCGTGACCAGGAGAAATAGGAGTTCATTTATATATTATATATAGGGTGTTTGGTAGAGGGACCGACAAACCAAATGAGCGTGTTCGAGGGACCACTTGGAGAATACAAGTTCCCGAACACGCTCATTTGGTTTGTCGGTCCCTCTACCAAACATCCTGTATATAGACTTTTTAATCACTAATGCCTGTTTGGCGAAACCTAACATTGTAATTCTAGGTGGCCTAGCGGTCATATCGGAAGACGCAGGATTTGTCCTCGGACGAGATTCAAACCTGCTTATACAATTATAATTAACTTCTCAACAGTTTCTTACTAACAAACAGTACTCTAAAGCGTGGTTTAAACGAGAACAAAAGAAAATGACATAAGTACAGTGGCGTCGTGTACCGGATGCGCACGCGCCGAGCCATCGCGCGTAACGGTGCCTTCCAGACAGACGTAGCCACCGTCTACGATATCTACATAAAATATTCTGCTTTATACTGTTATTGACTATATATCTAGTTATGGTACGTAGATCATCAGTTTTTTCTTATCTATACATACATATAATACATAAATTTATTGATTCAGGCGTTACTTTGCGGAAATCCATTATCAAAAAACGATATGAAAAAATATTTAGTGACACTTCCGCTGAAAAAAACAATGATTTTAGCTTATTTGGGGGTGTGCAGGGTGTGACTGTCGGTCTAGCGCTCGACGAGTCAACACCTCCTGAGGATGCCTCGTGTAGAGGCGAAACACGTGTTGAATCGTTTTTGGTTTATTTGGGTTTTCTTGTGTGTTTTATTTTGTATTCTTCCTATTAGCAGTTTGTGCGGGAGGGAGGGTGGTGCACACCCCCAAATAAGCTAAAATCATTGTTTTCTTTTCAGCGGAAGTGTCACTAAATATTTTTTCATATCGTTTTTTTAATACATAAATTATTGGTAATGCAAATATTTTGGAGTATGAGGGAGAAAAAAAAGTAAATCGAACCCATGTCTCTGGGTAACGAATGCAGTGCATTGAAAATGTACAGTTTTCAGTTTTTCAAATTCAAATTCAAATTCAAATTCAATTTATTGGGCCCGTGAGCCTGGGTTACAAAGTTGGTATTATATGTGTAAGAAAATTAAAGTTCTCCAGGTCCCGCTTTGTCAGCATACAAGCAGTTACTTAAACTAATTACAATAATATCAATTAAAATAATAATAAAAAAATCAGTTTACCTTAAAATTATACAAACAAATTACAAGAACATCAATGAAAATAATATTAAAAATGTCAGTTTACGTTAAAATTATATAATTGATAAATATAATGTCCAATAATAATACAAGCAAAAATTCAAAGTTTTTTATCATTTAAGAAGTCATCTAGGGAATAGTATGCTTTAGAAAGGAGGAATAAAGTCAGCCTATATTTGAATCTGTTTATATCGCTCCAGTCACGAATTGATCGTGGTAATTTATTATAGATTTTTGATGCCGTACAAAACACACTTTTTAACATTAGAGACGTTTTTGTTCGTTTTGGAAATCGTACTTCGTTTTCTCGTCTGCTACCGAGATTAAATTTTGGGAAAAGGTCTTGGTTTTTTTTCACGAAAAGGGCGACTTCGCTTATGTAAATACATGGAAGTGTCATTAATTTCAATTCTAAAAAGAACTCTTTACAAGATTGTCTTTGCCGCAAACCACACATAGCTCTAATACATCTTTTTTGTGCTTTAAAAGCAACTAACTTATCTGTGGCGTTACCCCAAAAAATTATTCCGTACCTCAATATAGAAGCTACATAACCATGATATGCCGTAAGTAAGGTTTCTTGGTTTGCAATTTTGCTGAGTTTGTACAAGGCATATGAAAATTGGATGACGCGTTTCGATAATAAGTGTATGTGTTGATTCCACGTCAATTTATTATCTATGTGTAGACCTAGAAATTGTGTTGTTTCAACTTCGTTAATATTTTGTCCACGATAATTAATGTCAAGATTTTGGTTTTGTAGTCGACTATGTCTTTGTCTAAAATTCATTATATTAGTTTTTTCTAAATTAATTTTTAAATTATTATTGTCTAACCAATCAATAACAGATGTCAAAGAATCATTAATATCTTTCTCTAGTTTAGTAATATTTTTCTTGTTTCCTGTAAATAAAATAGTACTGTCATCTGCAAAAAGAGTTACAGAGTGTTGTGTAGCTTTGGGTAAATCATTTATATAAACTAAAAAAAGAGGAGGACCCATAATGCTGCCTTGTGGCACACCAGAATGAACCCTTCTTAGTCCAGATGGATAGATTTTTTCAGATTTTGTTTTAGAACAAATTCTGTTAATATGAGTAACCTGTTCTCTATCACTAAGATATGATCTTATCAATTGGTTGGCAGTTCCCCTAACCCCATATGAATCCAACTTGTTAAGGAGTGTTTCGTGGTCCACATGATCAAAGGCTTTCGTCATATCCATGAAAAGCGCTACAGTTAAATCTCCCTGGTCCATGTTGTTAGTGACTTTACAGAGGAAATCGTAAATAGCCATGTTAATATCCTTACTCTTTCGAAACCCATATTGATTTGGACAAAATATATTTTGTTTCTCGAAGTAGGCATTCAGTTTTTGTTGAATGACTTTTTCAAGAATTTTAGAGAAAATAGGAATAAGTGCAACAGGCCTATAGTTACCCAAACATTCTTTATCACCTTTTTTAAATAATGGTTTTATGACCGATACTTTAAGTTTGTTAGGGAAAACTCCTTGCTCCATACATAGATTTATGATATGACTAATTACCGGTGCTATCACGACGTTCACATACTTTACCACCTTTGTTGTAACACCATCATAACCGAAGCTATCAGTTGTATTTAACGAATCAATTATTTTACTTAAGTCAATCGGAATTGTTGGCGTTAAGAACAATGAACTGGACTTATCATAGTTAATTTTATTAGGTAGACTTTGTATATGATGGGATTTAATTGTGTCTATAAAATAATCATTAAAATGTTGAGCAATTTTTTTGGGACTTTTAACGGTTTCACCATCTACCAGAATTTTTGCAACATGTTCCTTAGGGTAATTATTTTTTAATTTATTAATTACAGTCCAAGTCGCTTTAGACTTTATTTTAGAGGTTCTGATATAATGATCGTTCTGAGACTTTTGGGTAAGGTTTATAATTTTTTTGTACCTATGCGAGTATTGTTTAAATAGTGACTTATTAATCTTGTTAGGTGCAAGTCTATACTGCCAAAGCATTTCTCTTCTTTTTTTCGAACACAACAATATACCTTTTGATATCCATTTTGGACGTCTGTTTGTGATTTTTTTTACCATATTGATAGGAAAACACAAATTATATAGAAGAAGGAACCAGTCATAAAAATTATTGAAGGCTAAATTAGGATTTTCGCATTCGTAAACATCACAAAAACTCAGCTGACTCAAATGTTCTTTGAACTTCTTGAGATTTTCTACATTGTAATCGCGTTTTTCTATGTACCAAAACTTTAGTGTACAGCTCTTTTTTACTGGCACTTGAAGAATTTGTGCTGTATGATCCGATAAGGCATGTTCTAAAATTTCACCTTTACAGCCTCTAATATGGTTGTGAATCACATTATCAATACAGGTTTTACTTTTTATGCGGGTCATTTGTCTGAAATGAAACTTCATATTATATTCCCCTACCAATGATTCAAATTCCTGTGATAACTTATTAGTTTTCAAGATATTGATATTGAAATCACCACATACTATAGTTTTAAATTTCGATTTTAGTGAAAGTTTGTATAAAATACCCTTAAGTATGCGAAGGAATGCGTCATAGTTTTCTCGTCTATAAATCGAAGGTCTATAAATGCACACAATGTTAATTTTATGTGATGTTACCTCAATTGCTGAGCACTCCGCCATATCAGTGGCCGACATTCGTTCGATAGTATTAAGTTTTTTAAATTCATGACCATTTCTAACTAATATGCAAGACCCACCGTGTCTATTGTCTCTACAGTAATGGGAAGCTAATTTAAAGTTGTCAATCTGTAATCTATCAACGTCATCTTTAGTCATATTGTGTTCTGTAAGGCACAAAACATCAATATTTTTATTTTTACCTGCAAGTTCATCCAAGCATACCATTAACCTTTCTGATTTGTTTAAGACACCATCAATATTCTGATGTAATATAGAGATGAAATTATACACGAAATAAATTACAATTATCATTTTCTTGGTCAGATGAAACATTAGGTTGGGCAATGACCGTGCATTCCCTGATATTACTTCCGCTCGGAGATACTCCGTTTTCACTTGGGAGAGTTACATTTGTCTCGATATTTCTATTCAGTTCATCTTCGCTTGTCTGAGTGCTATTATCAGTAAATTCTTTGAATACTTGTCTGTTCTTTGTAGCTCTAAGTTGATTCATAACATGATTTTTCATTTTGTTCTTATAGTCACAATGTAATATCTCACGGTGAAGAGAGCGACAGAGATCCAGGGTGAAGAAGGTACGGTATTTTATCTGTCTGATATAGTTCATGTCTAGAAAGATGACGTGGTTATATCTATCACATACATATCTAAGTTCGTAATTTAGCTTGTGTTCCCGGAGATATTTGTTATAAGGGATTTCTGATATTATTACATTTGTGTGAGTTGTCCGTGTGAGCCAAATGTTTAAATTTAGCAGAAACTCAAATGGATTATTATTGTTTGTACCACCAACAACTAGTATGTAATCATTTTTAGTGAATTTAGATATATCATAACCATTTGAGAGAATGATCTCACGAAGTGGAGCGTTGGATTTCCAATAACTTGTGACTTCAAAATTCTCGCCTATTAATTCTTGTAGCGCAGATCTGACCCCTTTTCCTTGTTGATCAGCTAATATTAGGATCTTTTTCTTGGTTTTCTGTGGACACTCTCGTCTAGTATGCGCATGTATATCAAAATTCGATAGTTTATTTGTATGTTCAGTTGTTGTTTTTGCCTTTGTTATCGAGTCTGGCTGTGCAGTCACTTTATTGAAGGTGTCAGAGTTCTGCACCGTAGTCGGGTCGGTTGGTATAGTTAGTACTTCAATATGATCTAAGTCTGCTACTACATTTCTCATACATTTTGGGATACTGATCAGGCTTGATTGACTTGTGTTAGACTGTATTGGTGTTTCAGTAGGTAAGGGTGCGTGTGATATTGTGGGTGCGTGTAATATTGTGGCCACACTTGATGGTAGTTTAGTTGCAGTTTCAGACCCTTGAGTCAAAGTTGGTGTTGTAGTAGGGTGCAGTGTAATTTCTGAATTAAGTGTATTTGTAGCTGCTGTAAGTAGTAGTGTCATACCCGCCGATTCTGGGATAATTAGCTGTTCAGGTGTACTGTTAGTGGTTTGTTTCTCTTCGCAGTCTAATTTTTGTGAACTTTCTTGTGTTTGGCCTGTTTCCGTGGAATTATTTATACAGAAAGAATTTTCCATGTTAATTAGTTAAACGCGCTTCCGTTTTCTCTTTTTGTAGCTACCTAAAATGGGGCTATCACAAAATCCAAGCTTTTTTAATCTATCTACTAATGTTTTTTGTTTTTCTAATTCCATTTTTAGCTGTTGTATTTCCAAACACAGTTTATCTATTTCATTTGTTGAAGACAACAATTGTAATTTTAAATTTTCGATTTGTTTGTTCCGTTCTGTAGTCCGACTGTCATCAAGGTCATCATAGTCAGGAAGGCTCAGTATAGTTTCCTCAAATAAAGCCGAGCTCGATTTCGTCACATCCAGAGAGTTGGCCTTTCTATACAGGCGAAAAGATAAAGTGTCATCACATTCCATTTTAATGTGTGATTTTAAAGTTACACCGTTTCTGAACGAAAAAATAAAATACTTCAATGTTGTTACGTTGGCACTACCTCCAATCTGTCAAAATCGTCAGTTGTCATCCAGTTATGTATGTATTCAATATGCGTGTGCGTTGTGTAGATTATAATTGTCAAAAACTGAGATTGTGAATGTGTGAGTGGAAGTTCAAAAATGGACTGTTAAGTGTTATTTTATACTAGTGATTATGGAAACAATACAGCTCACCGCGTTTGATTGATATCCATAAACTGATTGGAGGTTATGTTCAGTCTAAATATTCGTCGCACTGTGTTCAAAAGGTTCGTAATTGTAATTTTAAATAATATTTTCGTGGCGAAGCGTATAAATATTTACTGCTAGGACCGGGGTTGCCAGACCAAAAAAAGGGATTTTTTATGGGATAGGTTGGCAAACGAGCAAGTGTCCCACCTGATGTTAAGTTATACCGTCGCCCACAGACATCCGCAATACCAGAGGTCTCGAGGATACGTTACCGACCTTTGAGGAAGGACGATAGGAAGGAAGAGATAGAAGGGGTAAAGGTTGAAGGGGGAGGGGAAGGAGAGGAGACTGGGAAAGGGGGGAATCGGACCTCCGGAACCTCCCACAAACCGACGAAACGCAATAGCAAGTTATGTTACTTCACGTCGGTGCCATGTGGGAGTGTGGTACTTCCCCGGTCGTGCCGGCCCATTCGGCTGTGGGGTTACAGCGTGGCACTATCACCGAAATTTTTTTTTTTTTTATTAATAATGATGAAAATATGTGTATAACCAAATCTATAAAATAAAACTTCCGATACTACGGATGTCCGTGGGCAACGGTATCACTTACCATCAGATGAGCCGCTTGCTCGTTTGCTAGCCTATCTCATAAAAACAAATACCACACCCACTTATAAAGTGTCTCATTACTCGTTTATTAACGGGTTACAAAGCTCGTCATTTCTCCCTTATACATGTGCGACGGGAAAAGTTATATGGAATTTCTATTTCTGCCCTGAAGGTAACTATTTTATTTTTCTCGTAGGTGTAGCATAAAGCACTACGTATCACTCGTGAGAAAGTACGTTTTCTGTACTCGATGTTCCTTTAAACATACTTTCGAATAGAAATAGATCGTTTTCTCCCCTCGGTGTACAATATACTAATATAGTATACTTATACAATTTTGAATCCTGGAAAATGCCTCTGTAAGTTAGTCATTTCCAACGCAAGAGAAGTCACTGGATACACCTAGTTACAGCTTCAGACAGCTCGTTTATTTAAAGGACCTATCAAAAAGATTGCATCCAAAGTATAGCACAGAAGACAAAGAAGTGATATGACATCGCTAAGTGTAGTATTGTCTACAGCGCACGCGTCAAACCATCGCGCGGAACGGCGGGCGGCGCGCTCTACAATACGGTAAACCATACTCAAGTACTTAAAGTTACCAGTAAGTAAATAATTTTATGCAATTTTAGAGAAGAACATGTTGATACGCTTTAAAACGGATTTGGATGAAAATAAGAATTGCTCGTTTAGAAGTATTAAATAGGGACTGTATAAGGAACAAGTAAAAGTACTAAGTACTTAATAAAATGTGCACAAGACCTACCAACGTGCATTATAAACTTACCTAGATAGTATCTTGGAAACACACCCATGCGACACCCGCAGCTGCCGACTTATGTCGCAAGGTCGCACGCCGCTGTGGGCCAGCTCGACTATCCGTTGTCGTACGACATCGGGCAACGGTCGGCCGTTCACGAACACTCCACCCAACTGGTTCACTCCCCCGTGACCTGTGAAGGAAATATTTAAGGTTAGTTTAAACTTGGTATACACAAATTGTATGCATATTGAGGATGTTGCCAGTAACAAAAATGATTTAAAAATATTAATCAATATAAAAATAAACTCTCCACGAAGTGATTTTACCAGACATATTATAACATTGTTCGGGTTTGTAAATTTTATTCGTATATTTTTTTTCACCAGCCCGATATCTCCCGGACCGAGCACGGACGTCCGGTCCGGTCGATACCCGGTTCATGGCCGGGACGGACGATCATTAATAATAATGTACCTTCAGGGATCTCGGAGAAGGTTAGTGTGAAGCGCGTAAGTTCTTGTATCATGTAACTCTCGTGTCTCATGTAAATCAAATGTTAGTTTGTCTATTAGGTTTCTGTCCTACCTATGACTACAAGAAACTGACACTGTCGGTCTGTATATCTATTTGTCTTACCTGGAAAATCTACGCTGACCATCTGTCTTACCTGCAAATGCTACGCTATCCGTCTGTCTTACCTGTAAAAACTAGCTACCTGCCTGTCTTATCTGTTAAAACTACGCTTTCCGTCTGTCTTACCTGTAAAATCTACGCTGTTTATCGGTCTAACCTGTAAAAACTACTCTGTCCGTCTGTCTTACCCGTAGAAACTACACTGTCCGTCTGTCTTACCTGTAAAAACTACGTAAAAACACGCTATCGCGTATATTTTTTAGGTTCCGGGCTATTTGTATTAACCGACATTTTTGAAACTTTGAAAACCAGCAGTTTAAAGTTTCGATTTTTAGAAAAAAAATATAACATTAGCGAACTGCATTATTAATTTAAAAAGAAGGATATTACTGTTTCTATAACATATTCCCCATAATTGTATTCATTCTTTTTTCTAATATTCTTGTTTGTAACAAAGATAAATGTCGCTTAATACAAAATGACCAATATTTTACTTATGTTTGTTCCAGGCTAAATGACTGAACCGCCTATGATTATTGTTTCTTATTCCAGGCTAAAAGACTAAACCGCCTAAAGTTATTATTAAATGTTCCAATCTAAATGACTTAACCGCCTAGGCATGCAAATAATGCCTCTTAGCTAAGTTCTTTATTCAAAGAATTGGTCACATTTCATATCTAATATGCTAATTCATAGCTAATTGATTTAAATACCTTATCTCAAACTTATAAATGTATGGCTAATTAGTTTATGCAACTGTTTTTTTTTAAATAAATTGTTTGGAATCCTACTTGAATAATAAAGTAAAGCTAATTGTATTAAGCGACACTGGAAAAGAATTTAACAAAGAGGCTAATTATTTGAAGCGACTATTTTTTATGTTTATAGGGTCAGGCTAAATGCTTCAACGTACGTTGCCTGTAAATTGTTGCTCCAAGAAAAATAGTTTAAACGACTGTCTGGTATTTGGTAGTGAGCTTAAGTACACAGTTCCTAAATTTGTCAATATACTCGTATTTGTGTCACTTCATACATTGCAGTCCAAAATGGGCCCACAAATGCGGTTGTATTAAGTGACAAATAAGTGCTCCGATCGTCACCAAACCCAGCTCAAACGATGCATAAAAATTCGCTGATTCCAAATATGTATAAAAGTCTATATCGCCCAGAGTGTCGCTTAATACAATTAGCCCGCAACCCGTCGATAAGTATTTTTGCCGCCATCGCCGGTTGTTAATCCGACTAATCCTGTAATTGAAGACTTTGTCGTTTGTATACTATTGCTTCGTGGTACAATATCTGGCACTGCGGTGGTAACTACCAAGACTGCCTCTTGCACAAGAGGCCTACCTTATAAGACGGGCTTAGTCACCTTTCAAGATTCACATCCCGAGGGTGAATATTTTTAGGGATCCGTACTGAAAGGGTAAATCGGGACCCTATTACTAAGACTCCGCTGTCTGTCAATCACCAGGTTGTATTTTATGAACTGTGATAGTTAGACAGCTGAAATTTACACAGATGATCTATTTTTAATGCCACTAACAACAAATGCTAAAAAACTGGCCAAGTGCGAGTTGGACTCGCGCACGAATAGTTCCGTACGTATAAAAAATATCTAAACCCGGAAAAAAAATATTGTCCGTTGTATGGGAGATTTATAGATATTGGTACGGAACCCTTCGTGCGTGAGTCTGACTCGCACTTAGCCGGTTTTTAAGACCGTACCCCTACGGAGTAAAACTAAAACATTTAGATTCAATTGGATTAAAGGAAGATATAAAAGTAAAAATAATAATAATTCCAATTTTAATTTGTTTCTATTTTCATTACCAAATAGAAATAGAATCAAGTCTTTAAACCACCTTGCTCAAATATATCTTTAGAACTAAGAACGTCACAATCCACCAACCGGATAAGAAACACTTTTTCCCCGGGCGGGTATGCCCGGGCCGTGAGGCGTGACGTCATCGATCGGTCACGCCCCAAGAGCAGGTCGATACCCGGGTGCTCGCGGGTGTATTGTGTTTGTTTTGATTTGTATCGGAGTATAGTGGAGCTTGCCTAGTCTTTTACATCAGAACTGTTTAGCTAAAATAAGGAAAATTTGCTGCAGTTACTGCTTGGATGGGTGACCGGCACTAGTTTTTTAACCGTGCGAGGCTGGCAAGAGACGGTTTTAGGAAGGACAATACTCGTAAGACCGTGTCAGAGGATTTCTGTTCGTTTGAAACATGCCCTTAAGGTAGTATCATAATATTTATTTGAAAATACATATGTTATAAACGTACCTTAATTAACCTTGTAATAATTACAATAAGCGACATTTCAAATTTCTTTGTACATAATACAAAATACAAATTTGCTCTTTTAAACAGCTACTTCAAAACGTGCGCAAAAATGACAGGCAAATCGCAGTTAAGGCGAAATGAGTTCCAAATTTCATGATTCGACTTCGCGAAAACTTAGTTTTTCGACGCTTAAACCTAATAACCAAAGTTCGAAAAAAACATAGCGTAAATTGAATATACGTCCTTATGAAGTATGGGAGTCAATACACGATTGAACAAACTTGGCTCGATAGAAAAAAATCGGCAACATTTCCTAAATTTTGCAAATTTTCTTACGTGCCCCGTGGGAAAAAGCATTTTTATTCAATTATGGGCAAATATATTTCAATGAATGTATCATATTCGAATTCTCAATGAAATTTACTAGTGAACTATGGATTCCTTTATCATTAAAATTTAAGCATTTGTTTGTACGAAATAAATTTAAAAAGTATTAGCACGTATTCATTTGAATTTTCGCATTACATCGTCCATTCTGGTAAGCAATTCTCAACCTGATGTAAAGCATCGTAAATTGTTTTAAAATTAGGATTGGACCGCGCCTTAAGGCGCGCTCGTACCCTGATTAAAGAAAAAGCAGAATTTTTAAACACTTAATATAACAAAACAGATCCATAGTATATTATGAAAAAAATGCTTAGGTTAGAAAAGGAATTGGAAAAGAGTAATAACCGAATAGAATTCATAAATATATTTCTCTTTCAGCAGAAAAAAATCCTGAATAGGTCCACAAAAATAAACTTTCACGTATAAACTCTCTGAATTTTCAGCGATAACACTATATTTTTTTTAGGTGATACTTAGCCAACGTAGGGTACTAAAGTAATAACCAGCAGCTTTTTCAATTGTGTTAGTATATATCGAAAAATATAATGAAAACGTACTAATTAACGCATTTTCGCATTACATCGTTCAATCTAACAAGCGATACAACCTTACGTAAAGCATCGTAAATTATTTTAAAATTGGGGTTGGACCGCGTCTTAACTATTCACCGGAAGCTTCGCATTTAGCCACACGAAAATAATATTATTATTACCATTAATCAGCATTTTCCTAATATTCTGCCCCGAAGTACAAGCATGTAAGAACTACCGGATAAAAGTATGAAGGTAGCGAAAAGACACAAAAAGCCAATATCACAGAAAAACATTTCTAAAGACTCTGGGTCGGAACGCAAGTGCCTATAGACAAGCGGAGTGTTGGTAGCTATCAGACGAACGAATTGCCCATATTGTCTAAAAATATTTTTCTAAGCCAATAAGAAACACATAAATATGCAAAGAAAACAGACTTTTTACCCCTAATAGCCTTTCAATACCTCATGATAAGTTGTGGCATGCTCTTCTAGAATACACCTATATCATAAGCAGCCATTTAGTTTCCACTGTTGGGACTCGAGCCTTCCTCTCTCTGATAGGACCACGCGGGCCCAGTGCGGCTTGGTGGCCAACCCATGTTAAACTTTTCAGGCCACCCAAAGGCCTTCGACATAGCCTAACGACTGTTGTCCTAAGACAAACAACCGGTACCAAGACGGAAGTGCTCAGTTGAATAAAATACCTATATGCCGCATTCATATTAAGAATCCTCACCATGCAAGGGTGCATGTAAGAGATTGCTATAGCGATAAGGCCGCCAATTGTCTAGTCTACTGTAGCGCTATATTACTGTATTATGTTTTGTTTTTTATAAGATTGGTTAAGAATAAACTTCTACACACACTAAACACCCCAAGCGGGACGTCAGTACAGGCCTCATCGCCTCCAAAACGAATAAAAATCAGTGGTTACAAAATACATCAACTGCCAAAATTTTGAATTTTTGCCGCAGCAGCGGTTTAGGCTCTGGGCTGATGAATAGAACAGATAGTCAGCACAAGTAATTACATATATAATCTACCGACTTCTAAAAAAAGAAGGAGGTACTCAATACGACTGTTTTTTTTATGTTTGCTACCTCGTAACTTTCGACTGGGTGAACCAACTCCCAAAATTATTTTTTCTTTGAAAGCACGTGTTTCACTTGTGGTTGTTTCCTTAAACTTTATTAAATTCGGTCCAGTAGTTTTTGAGATACACTCCGATAACTGAATAGAAGTCAGTATTAAATTTTTCAAATTGTACTTGTTTATATCCACACTTCACGTATATGAGTATATCCCTTTTCACAAGGGAAAACTAAAAATAAACGTAAATCTAAGCAGAGTTTTAGGGAGTAATTAACCTTAATAGGAGACAAGATGGCGGACCGGAAGTTGGGGGACTGAGATTCCGGTACAGTCAGCTGAGGTTTCCCTCGGACAAAACTCACAATCCATGAATCTGAGGTCTTATAGTGTATACACGCAAACATATGATCTTTCAGTGGAACTTAAAATTATCTGTAATCTTCGAAATTGAAGATATGACGGGAAATACCCAACGGTCGTTGATTGGATTCTTACATTTTTTAATAATTAAGTACTAACCGATTGTTCGTAGTGGTACAAGAACGTAGGCAAAGTGTTGGTACTAAATCGTAATCGCCTCGTCAATCGCCAGAAAGTTTTAGTTATAGGTACATCCACTGCTTTATAAGAACGTGACTTGGACAGGACAGTGTTTCAATGAGAGATTTATACTATTATTTCTATAATTTGCTTCATAACGAATGTTCTGAAGAGCTTTTTAATTTCTTCTTCCACCTTCCACCATTCCATTCCCAAAATACTCATAACACGAACCAAAAAATTTAACAGTTTCTACCTCTGTCGTGTATATAATCAAAACCAATCAAATCATTATGGAATGAATGCTCTGCCAGCGTACGTTTTCTCATATAGATATGACCCCGGACTTTTAAAGCGGGGCGTGGAAAAGCATATCTCATGTCATCCTAGGGGTAGCGATTAGCGCAGCTTACGGCTGCACTAATGGTCATCGCTTCTTGATTCTATCGCCACTTTCCACCAGGCGAGAGGGAGTCACTTTGATGAAGCATAATAAAAAAATAAAGATGAAGCAGAATACAATACTAAATTATCACATTTCTTCACCTGACTGTACAGCTTCCCTAGTTTTTCCTCTCCAGGTGTCCAACAAAGCCGTATTTCTATTTCCCTTCCCCTCTTACAGAAATATGCCTTTTCTTAATGAGGAATGACCCTCTGAGGTAATTTTCCTACTTGTTCAGATTTACTTTGTAAAGGAATGGAGTAACGAAAAAAGAAAAGATATAATATTAGTATATATAAGATTTTAAATCTTTGTCAGCCTCGTTTCTAAATTAAAAAAAAAGTGATCGTATAGTAATTACGGTGCGACGGGTCACAGGTTTAATATCGATGCGATGGGTCACAGGTTTAATATCGATGCGACGGGTCACAGGTTTAATTTTAAAGCGACGAGTCACAGGTTTCATTTTAATGCGACGGGTCACAGGGAGCTAAGGGGACCTGAAATGTGCTCGGGTCTTGGATAATTGGGATTTGTTAATGTGTGTGTTTCCATGCCTTCCGCGACGCAGGGAATTCTAGTACAGGGTATGAATGTGTTTGATTTTTCCTGATTATTTATTTATTTATTTTGGTTTACTAAGTTTATAATATGAATAACCTTAGTAAAACCAATTTTTTATATTTTAATTTTGAAAGTTATATTAAGTGTATTTGGATGGATGTTCGTTGTTTGTGCATACAAAGTATTATTTTACTGAACTAAAATACCTGAAATCGCAGAGCACAAAACTGTAGTTTAAAGTGGCACGGCGCCGCACTCGTCATCCTGAGACTTTTTTTTGTTTCTTTTGCCCACTAGGTTCACTTGTGCCCTTAATTAACACAGAACCTAATGCTTGCGCAGTTTTGTTTCGTGTCAGAATATCAAGCAGTGCGGTGGTAGCGATCAAGACGCAAGAGGTCTACTGCTTATTGCCTCGAAAGGACTTTCCACATGTAGGTCTAATCGGGCGACACCTGATTATTCCTCAGGGGCGCTGACGCACCACACCTCGTATGAATTCACAATTGCTAATCCTCAATAGCTCATTGCTTCAACATTAGGGTTAAGGCGCTGTCAGCTCAGCCCTTGGCTACGTTCAATTTTCTTTACTTGAAATCAAGCAAGCGAATCTCGTAAAAACGTACAAAATTCATAAAAAAATAATAAGCACTCTTAAGTAAAAAAATAATCCGTCATGTGTTTAATAATTGCTATTTTATGGTGTTTCACGACAAATGCAATAGTGAATCAAGAGAAAAACTGTTTTAAAGGTGAACTTAAGTGTTATGTTTGATTATTTTTTTATGTATTCTAGTATTTTAATAAATATTTTTAATTCCGTCAATGTATACGAGTACTTAGAAGTCTTAGAAATGTCATATTATAATTGGTAATTTTAATTAAATCGCTGCTTATTAAATTAACTACTTTTGAAACCCCCAATTTATCGACACCATGAATTAACAGCACCTTAAGAATTAGAATGACTCTTAGAACCCCAGCCTCACCGTTACCCTGTGTAGACACGGACTCCCCTCTACCTTCTAATAGGTGAGGTTTCCTTGCTTTTTCGATTCTAATACCATCGGCAAAACACTACTCTATACCCTCAGGCTATATATACCCTCTATACTCTATACTTTTAAGCGAAACGAGGCCGAAGGCCGAGTGTGCTCCTAAGTGAAATGAAGCCGAAGGCCGAGCGTACTTCTAAGCAAAGCGAGGCCGAAGGCCGAGCGTGCTTCTAAGCGAAGCGCGGTCGAGTTTTGAGCCCACGAGGAAATAGAAGCCTTTCATGGCGAGGTCGAAGGCCAAGCTTTAGCTAACTTTATTTCAAAATGTCAATGATCTTCAATGCCCAAAAAAGTTGACAGATAGATGTTTTAACTACTCCGGGTTAACTACAAGTTTATTAATAAGGCCGTCACGGTGTAGATTATAACATGCCTATATATTAAACGCTACTCCTATACCTATATTATGGTTTTAATATAAATAACATAAAACCCCGGTGCATAACTCTACATACCAGATTCAAACAGAGGAAATGACACCGGAAACGACTTCCCTCTACTTTAAATTCTGTCCAGTGTGGGAACATGGTGATGTATTTTACAATAGAATGTACGAGCCTTAGATTATATACCTCATATATAATCTAAGGTACGAGCTTTTAAAAATATTTCACACTTACACAACTTGGAATTCGTTTGTTTCCTGCAGTGCGATTCTCTAATGATTCGTCGACGAGCTCACTGATGTCAAATACTTTATGAGACAACGCTCTTGTAGAGCAACCTTATAAGGTTAAGTAAAAGCAACCTTATAAGGTTGCTTTTTCAACGTTTCTTGTCATGTCTTCATTTGTTTCACGGATGTTGTCGAATTGCACGGCTGGGCCGCGCGGTTGATAAAACAATGGAATGCTGACAAATGATGGTCAATGTATACGAATGCTTATATATGTAGAGTTTCACGTGCACGATACATTAAGATATACGCAGTTATTCGTACTAGGCCCACTGTACGTTGGTATAAATTGAATGTGATACGATTGAGTGTTATTTGAGCATTCCTGGACATCCTGTACACAGTTCCAAGGACGTCATGCGCCGGCGCACTCCCTCCGACGAGTGCACACATTAACCTGTGACTCCCACTTAGCCCCCGACACGAAGTTTATGATTTTAACAATTACATTAAATAATAACATTTCTATAGACTGATCTGTGGCGCAGTTGGTAGCAGCTCTGCCTTTTGAACCACGCTGGTCCCGAGTTCAATATAAGTATACCTATGTATATCAGTCATCAGGTTACCATAGTACAGGCTCTGCCTAATTTGGGACCTGCACACTTTGTGTTGATGTTGTCTATCAACTTTGCATTAGTGTCGAAAGGATGTTAAGAATTGTTGTAGCTTCGAGAATAAACACGCTTTCGGAGCCAGTCATGTCCATAAAAAGGTATCCTTCAGGAAAACTTTAAAGGAGCTTTCGAGATGGTTTCAAACAGGACACGTTGAGGTAGAGTTCTTCTACGAGTTTTTGTTTGGGAGTACAACCAGGGAAAAGAACTATGGAGTTTGTGGGGCGCCTGGGCCTACTATTTTTAACATGCAGTTCAGCAACAAGACGGGCAAGTACTACGCCTTCCTATGACTGTTACAGTATCCAAAGCTTACCTAGAGCTGTTGTTTTGCGTGCACTGCGCTCGACACCCCCAGATTAAGGGTCTCTATAGATTCACTAAGGGATTGATTTTTTGGTGCATGTCACTAAAGATATAATTTACTAGAAATTAAGCGCTTTTGTCTGCATCGCCTCTACCCTACTCTACTATCTCGCACCTAACTTTTTAAAGCTCCCCAGATCTTTTTTAATGTTATAATTCAGGCGTTACTTTGTGGAAATCCATTTTAAAAACGATATTTAGTTAGTGACACCCGCTGGAAAAATTAATATGGCAGAGATGCAGTGCACCAGCCTCCCTCCCACGTAAATGCAAACAGGAAGTATACAGAATAAGCAAAACGCAAATCAACCCAATCAACAAAAACGATTCGACACTACGTGTTTCGCCTCTACACGAGGCGTCCTCAGGATGGTTCATGGTTTTCTCTCAAGACCAGGTTCATGGGTGGTGTTTTTATTTAGATTTACTACTTATTTTTTCATTTTAATCTTGATATTATAAAAATGTATACATATCTAGAACACAAAATAAATAATACCATGGAACCATGATGAAAACCATGTAATCTCACATTATTGTACCTATAGAGTGAGCCAACCATGACCGTTTATGGGATAATGCTGCGGTGTCCTCATGTGTTCATGGGAATGCTAGGATTACTTATTCCCATATTTATACGGAATTTCACTTTGTGTGTCTGGAAGAGATTAGTTGAGAAGGTAAAACTAATATGCTAACTCAGCGAGATACAGAGCCAAATTTTCTAGGGTTTTTTTCTGATGGACGTTAAAATTAGCTGACTTAGAACATTCTACATTTCTCACCTACTTTCTCGTACTGCAGTTAAACAAACAAAAAATATATATCGTACATAACACTATATATTCAGGGAAACAGTCCCTGCTTTCCGATTGAAGTGAACATCGATTTTGGTGATATCGCTGTTTCTCATTCCGATTCAACATCGTGCTTTTCACAGGTCAGCCATTCGGAATGGGTTGAAATCACGCTCACGTTGCTCACTGTATGGCTGACAGTGCAGTCATTCGTTACAGCTTCATACATGATATAATTTAATGAGAGCATGAAAAATGTTTAAAACTGGCCACTAAACTTTTGTTTTGTCGGAACGAAAAAGAGCAAAGGCACGCACACATCCGCGAACTTTTGACAGGACTGCTCACGGTGATTTCAACTCGTAGCGTGGTCGTTGAAAATGGCGTCCTTGATGACGTAATCCATGACGTCACATGGGTCTACGCTTTCGTTGATTTGGAATGACGATCACAGTGCCGAAATCGGTTTTGACTTCAATCAAAAAGCAGGGATCGTATGAAAACCATTTTATAGTTTTATTTAGGTGTTGATCTGTTCTACTTCTTGTTATCGGTTCTGGAGCTATCTGCATCCAACTAATGTCAAAGTCAAAATCATTTATTCAATTTAGGCATCAAAGACGCACTTACGAACGTCAATTTTTCATTATAATGTACTTTAAAGACTCTACCGCCGCGTTCCAAAATATATAGAGCCTACCGAAAAGAAGCGGCAAGAAACTCGGGCCAATATTTTTATATTTATAAGCTTTTTTTTATTAAACCGTTTTTACAGTCAACTTGAATTTGCCCTCTGTGAGCTCAGTTATGTGATTTGGGATTTTATTGTAAAAACGCACACAATTTCCTAGGAATGACTTATTAGTCTTCACAAGTCTAAAACTAGGTACAGCTATCTTTATTTCTATTCTTTATCGTTATTAAAAGTGTGGTGATCACTATTTAACTTATATTTATGTAAATTTTTACGAACATACATTATATTTTCAAATACATATCAGGTAGGCAAAGTTAATATATTGATTTCTTTAAATAAATCTCTCAAAGATCTGTCCGCCGCAAGTTGCTTCTGCATCTGGCCGCAAGGCTCACACTACTTTACGTTTGAGGTGTTATAAGTACCTAGTACTTACCCACTTTACTAATAATTGCTTTCTAACTTCATATCTCTGCATTTTGACAAGGTGGATAATAAGAAACGGAGCAAATTTGGAACTCAACCTGTATGACTGTGCTGTATGTAAGTAGGTAAATACTTAATTTGTACTTTATATTATTATATTCTATATAATTCTGTTTTCAAAAAAATACGTAGTAAAAAGGTCACAAAATATTCATAAATCACAATAAAAACACAAAGCTCTTTGCAAAACAATAAGCAAATTCACAGACAACACATCCGCGTGGTCAGAAAGGAAACGGATTACCATACGCGCTACATCAACCGGAAGCGCGCCCGACGCCATTGTCAGCGCCATCTTGGATGCAGGAAACCTTTGCAGGTTTTTTACTTTTAGGCAGTTATTTTTAAATTAATATTTTTAGGATATTAACCTGACAATTGCCAGAGATTTAGAGCCATAATAACGTTTATGTTTACAATTTAATTATTTTGTTTAAAAATTATTCATATGTAATAAAGTGTGCGACGCGATCTCCAGGCGTGAACACTCCCTGAAAAGAATGTCTTATATGTTAGAAACGTCGTTGGACTTTTAACCGACATGATACCAAGTGAGTATAGCCGGTATCTTTATATTAATATCTCATTAAATTATCTTCAAGCTATTCAAATATCGCTTCAAGTTAAATGATAAATAGACTTATACCTAATAACATTTTTTTTTTAAATTATTGCTTTTGTTCACAGACTCAATGGGTCCATGGCATTGCTTACATTTATATTTTAAACTTATAATTTTTTTTATAATTACTAACGGAATACAGGCGGACATTTTTTTTTCTTAACTAAACTTGCATAATACATTTGTGAAGGCCTGAAGTACACTTTGAAAACTTTGATAACAGCATTAGGAAAACCCTGATGAAAATAATTATATTTTGTCTAGTTACCTTAATATTTTGCAATATTATTTACATAACAAGCTTCAACTATTCTAATTGGCCATAGCCAAAGCCGGCCACGCAACTCGACCGGTTATATTACAAAAGACCTAATTTTCCGAGCACCTTTCTAAAAATCTCCACAATTTACCTGCAAAACCCGTTTGGAGCGTCAGATTTGTACGATTATATGCGTACGCGCAGACCAATCACGGCTCGCTTACACGTGTGTGCGTGCAGAGTTAGCGTATATTGTACATGTATGGTCGTTGTGTGATATATGATACAGAGCTACTCGTAATCTCACGTTACAAACTTGGTACTGTTAAATTGAGCCTGTCGAATTTTCAACCTTATCTTTATAAATATAAGAGTGAATACTTTTTAGAGATGATGCTTTATAAGTTTGTAGTTCTGATGCTGTCTGATGTCATTCACTTCTATTGTATCTTATATACTGTGCCTATTTCACGTGAACTATGGATGAGTCATATGTGACAGGAAGCTGTTAAAATTTTAGACGTTTTTTTGTTTGTTTGTTATAATTTTATTGTTTCGAGTGACATTGTTGCGAGTTTTGTAAGTGGGTTGTGGCTTATGAGAGTTTAAATGGCTCTTCTTGCGTCGTTAAGCAAATATAACTTCCTATTTACTAAATGCGATGTTTATGTAAGGCGTAGAGTATGTAATAGGAATTGTTTTGTACGTAGGCACTACACACACAGATAAGTTAAATAGATTTTCCGTAATTGACTAGGTAATTTTGTTACATAGGTCGTCATAATTACTAAAAGTAAGAATAAAATTTAATTGATTTCTTTTTATACCTGAAATGTGTCTAATAAAATGAAAGGTTAACCTAAGAAAAGGTTGATATATAATGCCAGGGACGATATGAATCAAACGCTTGTGAATGATGTGGTGACGAAAGAAAAAGATGACCTGCGCTCTGTTCTAACGAATCGGGATTAGCTGTCTAGAGTTACAATAGAAAGATGCTAGTTTTATGAAGTAGATTTTTGGAAGTTGTATCAAATGAAGGAATGTGACTGGAAGCGTCTATTGATGTTGATCACCACACTTTTAATACTAGAAATACAAATAGGATAGCTGTACCTAGTTTTAGACTTGTGAAGACTAATAAGTCATTCCTAGGAAATTGTGTGCGTTTTCACAATAAAATCCCAAAACACATAACTGATCTCACAGAGGCAAATTCAAGTTGACTGTAAAAAACGTTATAATAAAAAAAGCTTATAATAAAGTTTGACATTATAAAAAAGATAAAGATGCTTGGATTACTCCCCTTCTGGCAAACTGTCACTCTGCCACTCATAAAATGTAATATTTGTAATACCTAAATAGAAACATTGTAAACATCTATATAAAAAGAATGGCCCCGAATTTTTGCCGCTTCTTCTCGGTAGGTATATATTTTGGAACGCGGCGGTAGAGTTTTACAGTACATTATAATGAATTTGACGTTCATAAGTGCGTCTTTGATGCCTAAATTGAATAAATGATATTGACTTTGATCATGAGGTGCAAATATTTAAATAACGTGTAAAGAAGGGAGAAGGAATACGAATAGCTCGTCGACGAGCGCAACGACGAATCATTAGAGAATCGCACGGCAGCTCCGCTTTTGTTAGGATCTCAAAATGATCTAACATATGATCCTAGGCAGCAGCTTTAAATAAATAAAATGTACACTAGATTAATTGACACTGACAGTGATTTTAATTGACACAGTCAAATGATAACCATTCTCTCTGACTCAACATATGACGCCACTCCAGATAGACTTAAATAATACTAATAGTTAGTCTTATTGACATTAAATCTCTTTAGTGCCTTATTTCACACCTTTTATTTATTAATTTTTAATGTAGTTTTATTACAGTGAATAAAAAAGCAGTTTGTATCTTGTAAATCTAATAACCGTGATTAGATCCTTATGCATATTTTATATTACTTTAATATACTATTAGTAAACAGGTTCTTTGTATATTTTATTACGTGTGGCTACGCTCGTACCGTCGTTATATTAATGTCGTATCGTTTGCTATTGACTCGGAAGTAAGCTATTTCCAGGCTAACATTGTGACTTGTTTTAATTCGAAACCATACAAGACAAAGGTCACTCTTTCTGGAATGGGAGAGTAAGAGCTCTTCGCTTCCAGTCAGTCATTCTTCTTTTATATAAACCAATAACTTTGAGTGCTATAAGTTTGTCAAATCCTAGAACAGCATACACTGGCAGATTTACTTAGGTATCTACATAGGCACCTAAGTAAATCTCGAGAATACATATTCTTACGTTAACAAAGCTAAAAAAGTAATCTATCTTGTATTCCATCTCCAAATATTAATGATTTATTTAATGGACTAGGTACCATTGCCATTTGCAAAGATAAAACCATAAATGGAGTAGTAACTAGAGAATACAATCTTGGAATCCCGGGATCCCGGCTGTTTTCTGACCCCGATAATCCCGGGACTGTACTTAGCTTATCTCGGGATTTTTGGGATTGCCACAAACAGGACTGTTTTGCATCCTGTGTGACCAGATTCAGTATTTTAACACTTTGTCGTTATATTTTATTGACTTATCAAAATAAGTATCTACCTAAGTATCAGTATTTTTGTAGGTATACCTATTCGCTACCGGGTAATATGAGACGAGAAATAAGCCTGTCAGTAAATGGAGAAGTTCGTGGATATCACTTAGAAACAGCATAAGTATCTAAGTAGATATCTGTTGTCTATTCTTCCAACCAGCATAGAACCTCTGTTCTATGCTCTTTGTAGCTGCTGCTTATGTTGGCAATAAACTACGAAGCAGGCTTGGAAGTCAACATTGGATGCTTTGATATTTCTGCGATTGTATTTTCGAAATTTGATATAGTTTTTTTTTGTTTTGTCTATTTTGTGTTGTGCAATGATATTAAAAACGTTTTTTTAAGAAATTACTCACATTTTTAAGTTTTTTTTTTCAAATGTGCCTAATTAAGAATCACATGGTCTAATCGCGGGGTAGCCCGGGATCCCGGAATTACGCTTCAATAATCCCGTAATCCCGGAATAGAAAAATATGCTCGCAGTTGTATTCTCTAGTAGTAACCCTGTACTGCACTCGTATATCTAAGAAATGCATGTTTTCAAGATTGTATATCGCACAACATAGACTCGGAAGAAGCCATGAATTCCACTATTTGGCAGTGCCTATTTTTAATGTGGCAGAAAAAAGTTTATGCGTTAAAATAAGTCTACTATACTTACAACACATCGCCATACTTTTGAATACCAACATAAGTAGGTATGTATCTATATAATTAAAAATCTATTGACCAGCATGGTAACTCTGCGCTAGTTAGCAAGATTCTGAAGCACAGTCTCAACCAGTAAACCTCTGCCAATAGTACTCGTACCTTCTCCTTCTCCTTCCTATTTCTCAGGTACAAAATGATGCCTCCAACAGGGACGTGTAACTAAAACACTACACAATGATTAGAATTCAAGGCGAAAATAATCTAATCAGATCGCGCAATTCAGACTCCAGCCAGAATATCTGAAGATAAACAATGTGTGTGCGATTCCGCGGAAAATTTTACAGGGGCAAAGCTCTACACAGTAGAATTTCTACCGTAATCAGTATAAGTATCTACTACCTATATGACGTAACAATCAGGACTGACCGGTCAGAATGAGTCATAATCAGTCCATTTTGTTCCCACTGTTGAGACTCGAGCCTTTCTCTCAGAGAGAGGAGTTGCGCCATAATCACACACGGGCCCAGTACGGCTTGGTGGATAGGTTAGTGGCTAACCCATGTCAAAGTTGTCAGGCCGCCCGAAGGCCTTCGACATAGCCGAACGACTGTTGTCCTAAAACAAACAACTGGGACCGACGGCTTAAGGTGCCCTCTGAAGCACGGATGCACTCAATTGAATAATGCCACTAGCGGTCACCCATCCAAGTCTTGACCGCAGCAAGTGTTGCTTTTTAACTTATTGATCGGTTAAGATCGCCAAGTCTAGCTCCGCTACGAGTGCTTCAGAATGAGTATCTTATATTTAATAACTGAATTTTTCCTACTAAACAAATCTCAACAACATTTATTGTATAAAATATCTTTTACAGTGTTATGAAATTGATCCTTTCTAAAGTCCTTCACGAAAACAATATGAGCAACCGGATACCATAATTTGTCAATACCAAATTGTTCATCGTAAAATCTAATACAGACATCATCTCACGGAACGTTCCAAAACAGTTTCCAATTTGCTCCACACATTCGACACATGTAAGGCAACGGCACATACCCATACAGCCTCCCAATTAAGTGGAGTAAAATTTCTGAACGCACCTACGCACACAAGTAAACCACGCTCCGCCCACTGGAAACCAACCAATCAGAGCGCGATGTCAACCCTCCTGCGCGATTGCTACCTCACCATTGGCCGGTTCAGTAACGATCTAGATACGGAGGGAATTTTTCGGGTGTTTTATGAAATCTCGGGGTACGCAGAAGCGACGGTTTTGGTACTTTTGGTACTTTATAGAGGCGCGATTGTGCTGGTTTTTATGTTTGTCGTTATGATAATATCGTTATGGATGATGCGGTCGTTGTTTTTGCGTAATGGGCGCGGGGATGGCAGATTTTTTTATATGGTTAAGTGGATAGAAGGGTTTTATGTATGTAATACCTTTATGATAATGTAGGTTGTAACATAGATTTTTAGTTTTGTAATTGTATTAAATACAATTGGGAATATATATTTTAAATCTTCTGTAGACAAATGCTTAAGATGATGCATACAAGTAATTGTAACGATAATTATATTGAATCTTCTATTAGTTCCACTGACTTATTAAGTTACCTGTTAAAATAACACATGCAAAAATCATAAATGATTTTCAATTCATTGCTTTATTATTGATGAAGATGAAATTAATTAAATTTAGAGTACCTAAGTTAATACTTAATAGGTCTCTACTTAATAGTCTACTAAGACGTACTTACTCTAAATTTGATACCTTTATACTTGGCTACATGATAGTAGGTGTTTATTCCATTGCCATGAATTCCTCTTAGGTTTATTTTGTTGTTTATATATTATAAAATTACCTACGTAAATGGTGTAGGTACCTTTCGTTAATATTCTAATAGTAAAAACAATAAATGAAGACGATTTCCTTTCTGCGCCTTAATTTAAAAAAAAAACATGTGGCTTTTAACAAATTGATTTTAACAATTTTGCACTAGGTATGGTGAAAAGGTCATTATAACATATATATATATATATATATATATATATATATATATATATATATATATATATATATATTTATTACATGTGATACCTATTAGATCATTTGTTGACATTTGACCAGTGACAATTAACATTACGTCATTATTAAATCACTGTTTTAAGAATGTAATTTTATACTTGAGTAGTTTTTTCTAAGGATTGTTGATTATGTTGTCTTCATATAGTAACTTATTGGAAATAGACTCTTTCAGTAACATTATTTTATGCAATAGCAATTTGAAAACAATTAATAACGAACATAGATTAACTCATATGCAGTTCATCAGATTAAGCGGATGCGAATGATTTGCACTATTGAACGATATGCCTTTAGGTCATTGTTTATAATAATGACGTTTACTTACAGGTATAATATTCCATCATGTTCTGATTGTATCTATAAGCGGCGGAAAGATCCACGCCACCGCCGGCCCTTAGCCCAAAAAGGGCCGCAAAAGTGGCCTTACTTTGCCCCTCCAGCTTGACCACAATCACTGCACTTTCACTCGAAAAGTATTAAGATCACTTGAACGTATTCGCACTTTACAAATATAACAATTCCATTTTGTTTCAAAGTTGTTACCGTTCTTATTTTAAATTTGACACTAAGAGCTCAATTCACACTCACAGTTTTACAAACACAGGTTGCACACTAAGTTAGTAATAATGAAATCGTTTTGACATATTAATTCCAGTTTGTTTTCGAATTTTTATTACTGAAGTTATTATGAACTGCAAAATTAACGCTCACATCACTATATTTGAAGAGTTTTATTAGTATGTTAAGGGAAATTGCAATCTTTCCCACATTCGTGTCGACGCGACCAACTCAAACTTAACTATCATCTCGACTAATAGACAAATCACGGATTAAACGAATTCGAGATCTCCACAAAGTCCTTATCCGGTAAAAAACAATACCTACCTAGCTATTTGTGAAAAGCCAACGATTTGGTTGTTAATTTCAATGCACTAATGGTTTCCAAGAAAAAAACGTTTTGACACCGTGAAAGTACCATAAAATCGTTGAGGTTCGATTGGTAGAAGTAAAGAGTCAGATCGATTAAATACTGGTAAATTTTGCCGGGTTTCGACCGATTTTACCGGTTTTTGGGCGATTTTCCGGTGTTTAGATACTGCTTTTCCGGTTGGATAGAGGCAGGTGGTGTAATTTGTGTGCTTTTCTCACGAGAATGGCAATTTTTAATGATCCAGGTATTAAATGAGGAAGTAGATAATAAAGTATTTAACTTTATAAAATGTAGTTAGAATTTGTACGGTTTTGTTATAGGTGAAATTTAAAAGTATCTTCACCTACTGTGGTATTTTTTATAAATAGTTTCTAATTACGGGTTGAAATTAATTCTGTTACAGTGAAATATTTTGTACCTCATTATTTTTTTTGTGTTTGAAATCAATTTAATGACCAATACCGGACCTATTTAGATATATTTTTTTGCATTGTAAATACATTAACTAATACATGTAGGTACTAAAAAAAATCTATTTCTAAAGCACTATTGTTTTCATATCTTTAAATTTCTGAATTCTAACACTTTTTGTACTCTATACCACAAAGTGTATGTTTTATTTTGTTTATATTAACGTCACAATATTTTCGTAGTTACGTATCAACACTATCACTAAAAAGTTTCGTTTACCTCTAAAAAGATTTTTCAAATTTTAACACTTTCACCGAAACCTCAAATTATTCTTCACTAGTGAGAAATTACCAACAATTAAAATACGTCCTAATCAAACAGTGTTCGCAATCGTACAGATGACTTAGCGTTGATTTTGAGGTATATTTTACGGTTGGTAAGCGCAGAGTCGATGGATTGTGACAAGGGGTTTGGTTTCAGATATCGTAGATGTTAGCCAGCACTGCCAGACGACCGTGGGATTGGCGTCTCCACTTTTTTAACCAATTACGTAAATGCTTTTGTCTTATCTTAAATAAGAACACATAAAACACACGGGAAACAAACAGATTGACGAGTGAGAATGGTAAATCACAATACATATTTCTAATATAATATCACACAATAGTGTTTTTTTCGGGTAGGTACCTACAGGAACAGTCCCAACTTCTTTTTTGTTAATTGTTGACGTTATAAGACACTCATGTTTATTGTATATTTTTTATCGTCTGAATTTCTTATTTTAAACCTAAATTGGTTAATATTATCAATAGAAAAAATAATTATTAATGTAATTATTAATACGTTTTAATTTAGCAAAAGTATCAAGATCTTTCTAGTTAGTTATATTTTTAGTGAGAACAGTCCCTACCTTTTTTGAATACATTTTATCAATAAAGCAGTTCATACTGTATTTGCTATAAAATGATTAAAGGCAGTCAAAAATTAAATATAATGTGTATATTATAAAGAATTTTCTATAGAGATAGGACAACATGGAAATTTAAATACATTCCACGACTTAACACAACTTGAAGTACCTATTTATTTATTATTTATTTTATATATATAAAAGCTATAATTGGCATGTTTGGTTATGCTTTTTTTCTTTCTAAGTACCTGGCTACACATAGGTATACTTACTAACTAATTATTTTCATATATATGTATAAAAAAGGCCTAGCAACCTTCGCGTGCCCTATTTGCCTCAAATTTAACGTAATTGAATGAATGTTATATAAAAATATATAAAACGCATAGAAGACGAACGACCAAACTAATATTTTTAATATTACCTTTATTTATATTGCTAGTTGTATTTATCATAGATTCTTAGACGTAGGTATATGTGAATTCACACGGCAGGTTTACGTCATTCGATATGCGCGTCTCTTATTTAGACGGGTATTAGAATTACATGGCGTATTAATTTACATCGTTATATTTTCCTACATTGATATTACGTACAGATACGGGTTATAATATAATATATAACTTTGTCAGTATTTATATCAGGTTTTTTTCAAATCAATCAAATGAAATATATTTATCTATTAACTTTTAACAATTTTATAACAACATTATACTATATAGCGAACAAGTAATTACATTTTACTTAAAGGTTTAGAACAAAATAAATACTATAAGTATTAAAATTATGTGCTTAGCTACAAATATTTATATTTCATCCTTATAATAAACTCAGTAAATTTAAAACAGAATACCACTTTTTACACTGATCACATTGTTTACTGACTGTCGACAATAATTATATCACTAAAATTGAACGGAAAATAACAACGCATCCAATTTCCCGCGAGTTCATTGTACAGGCACAAAACGCACACGATTTAAAAAGAAAACCATCAAGAATCTATCTTGAAATTCCAAATACTCCAATATATTCGAATATGGAACGCGACGAGTTTCCCGCGCGTTTCGCTCGACCGCGCGGCGCGGCGCCAAAATGCTCTCTACTGGCACGTGGCGGGAGAGGGTGCGTTCAGAAATTTGCCACCCGACGAGATTGCGCTGATACCATGTTTTTTTTCGGTTGGGGTGAGATGAGGTGATGATTTAGATTAATTTTGTTTATTACCTAGCTTTTTAATGGTGCGTTTGTATCTTTGAGCATTTTATGTTGAAAGCGTCGTGTTTTAAGTGTGTTACGCCTTAAGCTTTAAACATTTTAGGTCACTTTAACTAGGTACCTACTAACGTTTCATTAAGGCACATTATACTAATAATTATGCATTATATCAATCCTCTTTTTATAGTAGTGAGGTTGAACTACATTAGAGAGATATAGGTATACCTTGCTCCCCCCTTTTTTTTTTAAATATGAAAAAATGGGATTCACTCATGTAAATAAGTCAGATCTTTCCAACTGTACATTCAACCACATCCGGTGGACTTTTTTAATTCAAGAAGAGTGCAGAACGATCGCGGTTGTTTCTCGCCTCGCACTCCTGCCTGCACTACCTTATTTTTGAGTCTCTATGCATGGTGTTTCATTTGCTACCATGAGGGGCATACAAACTCTAATGCATAAGTGCTGGCACAGTATTCCTTGAAGGCAATTTCTGTTGTGGTCCCAACAAAGATGGACTACTATGCAAGAGACCATGTAAATACAAAATGTTTATTTCTTGTCCATGTACGAGTCAACTCGGATCAACCATTAAAACAACAAAGAAGCGAATCTGAAATTCGAAGTCGTATTGGCATGGCTAAGACTGCAATGACCCAACTCAAAACAATATGGAGAGATCGAAACATCAAGATACGCACCAAAATCCAAATAGTACGCTCTCTGGTCTTCTCCATATTCTTGTATGGCGCTGAATCTTTGACTCTAAAGGCAGCTGACAGACAAAGAACAGATGCTTTTGACATGTGGGTCTGGCGCCGTCTTCTACGAATACCATGGACTCGTATAATGTAACTTATTTACTATAGTTGAAACCCTACCTACTGCTTAAATATACAAAGTTTTGCAGAAGGCAGTGTCTCTCCATGTGAGTAGCTATCATGAAGTGTTATCGGAAATAAACCTAGGTTTGTAGGTAAGTAGTTACCTATACTTATGAGTAAATCCGAATTTTCTACCTACCCATATGTTAAACATCACTGAAAAAAATCTGGCCAAACAAGTTAAAATTTTGCTTGATTGGATTTTTCTTTATTAAAATATTCAAGAACGTATAAGAAGTTATAAAATGCCATTTTTTGGATCAATAAAGCTAAAATGATTAAATATTTAACAAAGTGATAATGTTTGTGTGATAGTGTTCACAATTTCTTATCTGGATTTATTATTACTGCATGTTAGATCGCTTAACAAACACAACTTTATTGCTGGTATCACGTTACTTTATGTGCTCGTATATAAACAAGTTCATTGATACTCTTTAACATTTTTTTCATTAATATTATCAAGTATTTTTTCAGTGTACATGTGTTTGTGTATCTTACAGTGATCTACACACACACACTACACATTTATTAATTAATCCTATCCTATCCAAAGTGCCTGTAATTAATTCCGCTATCAAAGACATCACTAATGGATACGTTTGGACAAATTGATTGATCATATCATCACGATAGCGTAATATCCTATACAATGTGTATTATCATTTTAATATGATATATAAGTACATTAATGTTATATTGATTGTAACTGTAATTGTGTTGTGTTGTTGATTGTACTATAAAATGACTTACATGTTGGAACCAATTGATCGAATTTGGAACCACTTTTATTTAACATCTCCCCAAGTGTTGTGTTTTAAGTGATAAAGGTTTATAGTCTTCAGAAACGCTCAAAAGGTACAAAACTAAATACAGTAAGTACTTACAAACCATGCAGACATAAGAACTTATATTTGGCTACAAATATCTGAAAGCGACTAAAAAGGGGATAGACATAAATTCACTATTACATGAGGTTGTTCAAATTAATCGGTTTGGGTTAGTACACGGCTCTTTTGGCCTCTTTTCGAATGTAAAGGAGCTAGTTGTAGTATTCATATTCATACATTACATGATATTACGTTATAGTAGACCTAAAAACCTCCTTACTATCTCCTTAATACCATAGGTACCCAAAGCTCGAACGATGTTATTTGTTACAAAATAATACCTACATGCTTTATTTTATCGAAAAATATGACAAACAATTTCTGATTTCTGCGAAATCTATTGTATTATTGGCCAAATATAGCGAATCACGAGTCAACGGGTACGATGAACAATATCAACACAAACACGTCCAAATTGGGACGTCTCTCAATTGGCCCAGCCATAACCAAATGAAGAATATACAGTCCATTAACAAGGCATAACAAAGCGTACCTATTTCAAGATTTATTTTTTCAAAATTCACAATAATTGAGTAGAGTAATTATTACTCAACTTACAACTTTCATCCCAGTTTTGGAGTCCGTCAGGGTTGTATAATCTCACCGTTGCTTTTAACGTATACACCGAACTTGTAATAAGAATCATCATCATCATCATCATCATTTTAATATATTTTAAGATTGGGAGGACGGCGTGTCTATTGGGGGGTCAAGTGTATCAAATCTGCGTTATGCTGACGACACCACCTTGTTTGCGACTAGTAGTCAACACATTGAAGACCTACTTCGCAAGATTGAAGAAGTCAGCCTACAATTTGGCCTAAAAATTAATCGCACTAAGACAATGATGAGATGAAAGCTCCCAATACGGGTGGTCGCCGCGGGAGTCTCAGACCAAAACCCTCCGTGCAGCAATTCACATACTTTAAGATACATTGAACAGTCTAAACAAATTGAAAATAAACATTCTGTCCGAGAACCATACTTAAAGCTATGTACATATAACATACGCTCCCTGAAAGCTAGTAATAGAATTATTGAGTTAGAACACGCTCTAGTAAACATAAGATACGATGTGATAGGAATATCAGAAGTCAAAATATGTGGTCAATGTATAGTTGAGAAAGAAAAGTATATACTAATGTACCGGGGAGACAAAAAAGCAACAAATGGAGTCGGATTTATAATAGCATCATACCTAAAAAATTATATTGTAGACTTTAAAACATATTCCGATAGAGTTGTTCGTCTTGATCTACAAATTTACAATAGTACTATACATATTATACAAGTATATGCACCCACAGAAAAGTCGACAGAAAATAAATTGAAAGAATTTTATAAAGATGTACTCAAAGCCCTTGAAAACACAAGCAAACACACAATTATAATGGGAGATTTTAACTCAAAAATAGGAATACCACTCAAAGAAGAGAATGATGTCTGCGGTCCATACGGATATGGAGAAAGAAATAAAAGAGGTGAAACTCTACTGAGTTTCTGCCAAGAGTACAGATTCACTATAACAAACACTCTCTTCAAAAAGAAACTGAAACGAAAATGGACCTGGAAATCCCCAGACGGCCAGACACTCAATGAAGTAGATTTCATACTTGTGAGACAAAGGCATAAAGTATCGAACCTAGAAGTACTTTCAACGGATTTTTCTACTGATCATAGAATGCTAAGAATGTCCTACAACATAACCTTTAATAAAAAATCCCGCAAAGGATATGGCCAAAGCAACAAGGACTATACTCCAATAGAGCAGGAATCTCTAAAGAATATAATGACTCTACAATTACCATGCATTGAAAATGAAAGTATCAATAAATCTTACCAATCTACAATTACTGCCATAAAATCTTGCATTGCTAAGCTACCTAAAAAAATAAGAGACAAAAATCTCCAGCATATATCTCCGGAAATGGAAATATTAATAAAAGAGAGAGAGAGTTTAAAAAAAATATCTCCACGATCAAAAACGCAACGAAATCGACTTAAATATCTACACAGGAAAATTAGTAAAGGAATTAGAGAAAACAGGAAGAGATTAAAAATACAAAATATAGAGAAAGAATTAGAAACCCGAAGCTCAATAAAGAACACAAGGAAAATGTTTGATCTGAAAAAAGAATGGATTCAAGCACTTGACTCAAGCAGTTCTGAAGTAAGAATAACAAACAGAAAAGAAATCTTACAAGTCGCTACTAAATTTTACTCGTCTCTATACTCAAGCAACGACACCAGTTCGTACTTCTGCAAAGAAATCTCTGAATCAGAACCTGCTCTACTTACTCACGAGGTAGAACGTGCGATAAGCAAGCTAAAGCGTAACAAATCACCAGGCGAGGATGGTGTCACTACAGATACAGTTATAGCAATGCTAGAGCCGCTGGCGCCACTATTGACTAAGCTTTTCAACGAAATTATAGAGAAAGAAGAGATTCCTGAAGACTGGCATCACTCCATTATAACCTTACTGTATAAAAAAGGCGATCCGAATAAAATAGACAACTACAGACCCATAAGCTTGTTACCAACAGTGTATAAGTTATTCTCCTCTGTGTTATTGTTCCGAATCACAAAAGCCTTAGATGAACAACAGCCTCGGGAACAAGCCGGCTTTCGAAGAGGTTTTTCAACGGTTGATCACATGTTTACTCTCAACCAATGTATAGAGCGATACAGCGAATACAACAAGACTCTATATTTAGGATTTGTCGATTATACAAAAGCGTTCGACTCTATCTCGCATATACATCTCTGGAATAGCCTGACGGAACAAGGAATACACGGAAAATATATATCAATACTAAGAGTCATATATGAGAAGTGCCATGCAAAAATTAAAACCGAGAAAATTGGGCATCCGTTTGAAATAAAAAGAGGCGTAAAGCAAGGTGATCCTGTCTCTCCCAAAATGTTCACGGCCATTCTAGAGACGATGTTCAGAAAACTCGACTGGTCTGCATACGGGCTCAACATTAACGGCGAACGTCTCACACACCTCCGATTCGCAGATGACATCGTGATTCTAGCAGAGGAGCACGAGTCTCTAGAAAGCATGATGCAGACACTGGACCAGGAGAGCAAGAAAATTGGCCTGCACATAAACTTGAGCAAAACAAAAGTCTTGACAAATGGAGAGCATAAACCTGTGAAGGTAAACAATACTTGCGTAGAGTATGTAGATGAATACATTTATCTTGGGCAAGTCATATCGTTTAAAGAAGCAACCGCTAAAGAGGTAGACCGGAGGATAGCGATGTCTTGGAAAAAATACTGGGCTAATAAAGACGTATTTAAAAGCCGCATTCCAACACATCTGAAAAAACGCCTTATGGACAGCACTATACTCCCGTCTCTTTTGTACGGCTGTCAAACTTGGGCACTTGGTAGAGACATAATCGATAAGATAGCCAAGTGTCAGAGGGCGATGGAAAGATCAATGCTAGGAATCAGACTAATGGACAAAATAAGGAATGTAGATATCCGACGTAAAACAAAAGTAATCGATGCTGTAAAAATGCTATGTCGCCAAAAATGGAAATGGGCAGGACATCTCGCACGAACCACGGACGGCAGGTGGAGCGAGAGGATCATCCACTGGTACCCGCGAGACAACACGAGGACGAGAGGGCGGCAGAGGAAGAGGTGGCGCGACGATATAGTCGAGGTGGCAGGCATCGCCTGGCCCCGGCTAGCACGAGACCGACACACGTGGGCTGCTGCGGAGGAGGCCTACACCCACACTTGGGTGCCCGCACAAAGCAATTTGTGAAAATATTGTAAACATTTTAAGTATATAATATTAAGTTAAACTTAGACCTAAAAACATGTATTTATTATGTAAAAAGGGAATAAATGGCTATTTTATTTTTATTTATTTTATTTTTAAGACAATGATGATGATTGTAGACCATGCCAACAACAACTCGCCAGAAGTCACACAAATTGCGAACTGTGATGTGGTCCAATCATACATCTACTTAGGCGCGTTGATAACGAATAATGGAGGTTGCGCTGACGAAATCAAAAGGCGAATGGCCATTACTAGATCAGCCATTGATAGACTCAGAAAGATATGGAGGAACCGCGACATAACAAAAGCCACCGAGAGAGTGAGAAAAAGAAGATTGATGCGCTCGAGATGTGGTGCTACAGGAAAGTGTTAGGAGTGTCATGGACCGAGTTCCGCACTAATGTATCAATATTACAAGAACTGGGCATCAAGCAGCGTCTTTCTTCCATCGTACAGGCTCGTATTCTTACTTTCTTTGGGCACGTGGCACGGCGCGGTCACGAGTCTATAGAACGACTAGTTGTCCAGGGCAGAGTAAAAGGCACTAGATCGCGAGGAAGATCACCGATGTGATGGACCAACCAGATACGAGCAGCCATAAACTGTCCTCTACACGCGTGCACGACGAAGGCTGCAGGCAGGGAGGAATGGCGACGCATTGTAATGCGCGTTACACAACCTGAAGTGACGACCACGACGGTCGTGGCACGACCGCTTTTATTATTACTCTCAAGTGCATTTCGCCTTTATTCACGCGTATCTTTTTTATTGATACTAACAACTTTTGTACCAGGTTCTATTTACACAGATTTATATTTATTACAGATAACACGAAAACAAAATATTTCAATATCTCCATATCCTTGAAAGGCATATCTATCACTGGAATGATAATCAAATGGCAATCACCATGTCTTTTGTAATTGTAATACCAATGATATCTCGATTGATGGCCTCAGGGACGTGAAAGAGAGTGCGATCGAAAGTAGAATCGCAATAAACCTAGAATGGTAACTGCGGCAGACTGCTATTGACTATTAACTTCGCAGAAAGCAAACCCAAGATAAGGATCGAACTTTGTTCCTTATCTCGGGTTTGAGCTCGATCTCTTGGTCGATCGCCTAAACTATCGCGAGTTATGTTCATAATTACGTTTTAAAACCGGCTAGGACTCGCGTAATACACTCGAGAGCAATGAATCCGGGTCACTTAAAGAATCCTAAAAATCTCGGAAACTAAAAATGCTAGGTTAATGCAATAAATTGTATTTAATAGACAATGTAATACTCCTTAAATGAAGGTATTAAAACTTCTTAGTTATTGTAAAGTTATATCATAAAAAAATCAAATTTGAAAAAGGGCCACTTTCGAAGATGGAACTACGAAATTACAGCATTTGGTTTTGCTTTTGTTTGTAATCTGTCATTTATGTGGGTACATAAACCATGTTGATAGTGCTCTATATTCATTATTCAAGCTGAAATTATGTCGCTTACGCCTGAAGAATGCACCAGAATACTTACAATGCTGGAAACCGGCCGGAGTCAGCGCGATACAGCCAGGACTGTCGGTGTGTCGCTGTCAACAGTACAAAGAGTTCTCCGACGTTACGAAGAAACTGGTTCTAACCTACGCAGACCAGGAACGGGCAGAACCAGGTGTACCACAGCACGAGAAGACCGATACTTGGTGAACACCATGCTTCGAAATCGCTTTCTCACAGGAACTGAACTCACAAATCAGTTTCGACGCCTCGGAGGAAGTAACCCAAGTGCATGGACAGTAAGACGTCGGCTTGCTGAATCTAACTTAAAACCCCTTAGACCTGCAAACGGCCCTAAACTGGAGCGTGGGCATCGTATTTCAAGACTAAGATATGCCCAGAGCCACGTAAATTGGAGTATTGAAGATTGGTCAAAAGTTATGTTCTCCGACGAATCAAAATTTATGCTCTACAAGCACGATGGAAGACACAGAGTGTATCGAAGACCAGGGGAAAGATTCAAGCAAGCATGCATCGAAGAAAAAGTAGCCTACGGTGGTGGGTCTGTACTTGTGTGGGCCGGAATTTCTTCTGAAAGTCGCACAGAGCTGGTGATCATAGAAAACGGCTCTTTAACTAGCGAAAGATATGTGGAAGAAATCCTCAATGATCACGTTGGTCCATTTATGGTCAATTTAGGTGAGGATGCTATATTAATGCATGACAATGCCCGACCTCATACAGGTAGGATTGTGAATGACTACCTTCAAGAGATGAACATTACTCGTATGGAGTGGCCAGCGCGCAGCCCGGATATCAACCCGATCGAGCATGCTTGGGACGAGCTAGGCAGATGCGTAAAACAACGAAACCCTCCCCCAATCACGCTTCGTGAGCTCAAAATTGCTCTCACAGAGGAATGGGAGAATATTCCCCAAAATCGTATAAGGAACTTGGTGTACAGCATGCCAAACCGCGTAAACGCAGTAATGGAAGCACGAGGAGGCAATACGAAGTATTAAAATTCAAGAACATCGTAATAAAGTTCAAAAATTTCATGTTTCCTATTTTTGTTTTAAGGAGAGATCAGCAGTTTTTTTCTTTATGTAATTTTGTGTTAATAAAATGTATGGTGACTCATATTTTTTTTACTTTCATTTAAGGAGTATTACATTGTCTATTAAATACAATTTATTGCATTAACCTATCATTTTTAGTTTCCGAGATTTTTAACATTCTTTAAGTGACCCGGATTCATTGCTCTCGAGTGTATTTACTGGAAATATTCCGCGAGTCCTAGCCGGTTTTAAAGCGTATCTTTAATAAATTGTTATTATTAGCCTATTTAAAAAATAATTATACAATTATAGTAAGTTTAAGTTTTACAATAGTAATAAGATTCCATGTCAAGAATATTGAAAAATATTCATAAATTCCATTCTGTCAAAGTCAACAGTCAAAGGACATGGAAACCTGACCTAAGGTGTTCTTATGCAAGAGTGTGTCTTAGCAGGCTTCAAAGCAGTAGAATGTAAGCAAAACAAGTGCATTAAACTTTGTGTCCATCCATGCAGGGTCACAGAATAACTAATAGTACAGCAGTATCTATTAATATATGAAAAACTTCTGCACTAACAGAATAAAAATACATTATTTTATATAAATACTTCAATTGAACCCTTATAGCTTGTACGCTAGAGCTTATAATAGAGGGTCCATAAAATAGTGACTTATGTCGTATTATCTGAAGACTCGACCCCTCTGACTAAAATTGGACTAACGTAACTGACTGCATGGAAACAAAATTGAACTTTATATGAATTCAGAGGCTCATTGTAACAACTCGTTAAGTTATACTTAAAAGAAGTATTATTTTTAAATATTTAGTTAAAATATAATCATATTTTTAAAATGTTTGTGAAAATGTACCTAAGTTCAAACAATCATGAAACGCACAAACATAAGACAAATATCACCGTAAGTCGAGATTCGAATTGCTATTAATTAATTAATTTAAAAAAGGTTTAATATTTTATTACGTAGGTATACCAATATACTAACTTCGTAAATAAAATAGGCTTTAAGAAAGCTATGAGAAATCTATTTATGTATATGTACCCTAAAGCGAAATCTGTAATCACCACCGCCGGAAGGACTGACGACGTTGAAGACCTACCGTGTGCCATCATCTTACCAACCACGGCCACTCTGCCAAGAGTGCACGACTAAGAAAGAAAAAGAAGACCCTAAGGGAATGGGAAATCTTGATACATTATCTTAAAGAAGTTTAGGTATATATCTGCGTATGGAACCTTACAATTGAAGCGTAGTCTGGTGGTAAAGCAGTGCTTATATATATTTGTAATTAGCACAGCGGTATCAATAGTGCACAGTTGTGACTCAGAAGTAGTTTACATCTATACTAATGTTATAAAGAGGAAAGATTTGTATGTATGTTTGTAACGAATTGGCTCAAACATTACTGGACCGAATTCAAAAATTCTTTCACCATTGGAAAGCTACATTCACCCTGAGTAACATAGGCTATATAAGGTTCATCTTCATGCTGCGAATACCATGGACAGCCAAACGCACGAACGTCTCAATTCTGTCACAATTAAAAATTAAGGACCTATTATCTACCGTATGTCATCGTCGTATAATGAGATATTTTGGCCACCTCGCCAGACGTGGCGACATCAGCTTGGAAAAGCTCATTGTGGTGGGAAACGTGGAAGGGAAACGCTCACGAGGCCGGTCTCCGACCAGGTGGTCTGACCAACTTAAAGAAACACCAACGTCCCGCTTTTACACCGCGGTGGAGATGGCCACAGACCGGAGCCGATGGAGACAGTTCGTTAGAACCAAGGTGCTGCCATGATGATCACGATCCTCAGTCATGAGGGAACGACCGAAGAGAGATAAGGTTCATCATCATCATCATCATCATCCATCACCGCGCGGGTGAAACCGCGCAGAGCAGATAGTATAATATAAATAGAATGGTACTCTTTTTTTCACATAATTTTATTCTCTGTTTCATGAGTGGTTCACTATAGCCATCCTTAGCATACAATGTATATTATACTTTTAAAAAATGATGTATCTACATATTGATTTCAAGAATATAGGTTATACTAATTTTAGTGATAACTAAATTTACTAAATAAATGTGACTGTATCCGTAAGTACAAAACAATTATTATACTCGTAACTAGGTATATTACTCACATATCTTTCCGAAAACTATTTTTTATATCGTGTTTACTGTATTTATAGAGTAAATTCAATTTAGTGAATTTGTAGTCTAGAAAACTAATGAATAAGTTAAGAACAGATTTTTAAGGACTAGTAGTTCTTGTATACCACACAATAGTATATAATCGTACGTAAAACAACTAAAATGAAAATAAAACTTACATCACGATTCTAAAATTTGTCACATCTTCCGAGTAACATTAATATCAGAATTGCTTTTACAAACCTTGTCACATACGCCGTTCTTCGTTACGCCAACAACCTCAATTAGTAACTGTGATTGGTCGAGCAACTGGCAAAATGACAATCAAGGCGGGACTAATGGAGCGGAACGTATTACGTATGGTTGTCTCTTTCTTACTAAATTAGGGTACTCGGGGTCAGTTGGTCATTGAGTTGGTTCCGTGAGGAGCTTTTTGGTGGTTTGCGCATATTTGCGAGTGTGAAGATTATATAATATATGTAGTCATTGAAATTTATAGAGAGAAAAATTCCATCCTCGGACGGGATTCGAGCCCGCGTCTTCTGACTCTCTGTGTCAGACGCCATTGACCAACTAGGCCACCGAGAATCTGGTCCGAGCATCGAATTTTAATATAAATTTCAATGTTTGAGATCGCCAGGCGTTAGTGCTTTAAAAAGTAATACTATATGTAAGTCACTTACGTTTAGTCATTTTATAGGTGTTTGTATTAATATACCTTACTTTGATTTTTTCTTAATTGTTCTTGCCCGTTTGGGCATTTTTTGGATTATCTATCTATGTACTCATATGTCAATTGTTTAATTGACATACATAGATGAATAAATCATAATTTAATAGTGATTATATGGAGATGACTGAGTACCTTCTAAAATTAATTAGGGTCGGTCCGGAAGCCGGAAGAAAAAACCGGAAGAGGTGACGTATAGGTAGACCACTAGATGGACATACGACATTATGAAAGTCGTAAAGAGCCGTTCATTAGTGATGACTTTGAAATTAGGCTTATTGTCAACAATGGTTCTTCCGGCTGGTGAAGATGATGATAAACCATAAGTGATGATAACAAACAAAATGTTCAATTCTATTTGTTTTCAGCAAATATGATCTTCCTTTTAGTTTTACCAGTACAGTGTCAAGTGTACATGTTTGACAGTGGTTTTTAGCTGCCGTGCGATTCTCTATTGATTCGTCGACGAGTTCACCGATGTCAAATCGCCCTTGTACATAAGGTTGTTTTTCCAACATCTCTTGTCATCTCGTCATTTGTTTCACGGATGTTGTCAAAGATGCAACGATGTTTGCTCTTATGGAGGATCCCAATAATCCATCTATCCACAGTTTTCCTTACTACCGATCGAAATTTGACATAACGTCCATACAAATAGTGTCAAATATCTATCTCTAGTAAGGCAAACCGACGATAGATAGGTTATTGGGACCGGTCGTTAGAGGCTGGAGTGTTACATAGGGGTGCTGCGCTCGATACAACGAGATGTTGGGTTGTTTAGTTTAATTTTACGCTTTAAAGATATAAAATGTAAAATATAAATTTTTTTTTCTTCTGGAAATGATCTTACTGGTTGGTAGTATAATGTATACTTAAATTTGCTTTTATATAAAAGGGGTGGACAAAAAGACTAAAATCCTATATCCACTTTAAATCAACCTGAAATTACATGTTTCAATTGTATAGAATTTTTCGCGAGTTTGACATCATAATCTTCTTCTTCTTTTTCTTTTTGCTGTTCGTTGGTCTTGCTAATACTCGAAAACAGCTTGAACAAATAGATTTTTTTAAATTTTGATCGTTTTTACGGGGTGTGGTTTAAAACTAAAAAATAATCATCATCAAAAACATTCATCACCACGCAAGTGAAACCGCGGGGCGTAGTTGGGGATAAATAAACCAACTATTTTTGGTCAATGTGCGAGTAGGTATTGGGCGAAGGTAACAACCTCTATATAAATGAGAAATGTAATTTTAAAGAAAATTAACGCGCCTGAATAATAAACGTTATTCCAAACAAACTGCCCTCAAAACCTATTTTGATCGGCATAAAACAATTTGCCTTAATGAAAACGAAACAAGCAAATTCATATCAACATGAATATTACCATAAAAATATTCAAATTACAGCATGTGTCGATAAAACGTCCACTTCCGGAACGGGTCGTGGGTTCGATTCCCGGTGCGGAACTAATTGCGATGACTGGCTGACGAACAGGTCTGAGAAACTGTTCTCTCTGTTTTTTTTAACATCAAGTTTTGGAACAAGAACGAAGTCACTTGGTGTTAAGCTGTAACTTCTGCCTATAAAAGATGCATTGCGTTACAAGCACAGACCATATATCCACTGGATATATATGGTCTGTGGTTACAAGTGACGTACTGCACTGCGCCTGTAACGTACGTATGTACTAAGATGTATCTTTCATGTACCTTGTAATTTTTTAAGGGTAAGGCCCTTAAATCCAGAACACAAAAATTCAAAGAACTTCAAATAAATTAGAAAATGGTCGGAGAAAACATCTAGTAAATAGGTATGAACGAGTCCTAGTCGGCTCTTCTATAAGTACCATCTATCTATCTACTATACTAAGAGGAAAAGTGTGTTTGGTTGTTTGTTTGAATTGAATAGGCGCCGAAACTACTCGACTGATTTGAAATATTCTTTCACTATTAGAAACCTACATTACCCCTAATGAACATAGGCTTTATATTATTTCATCATCATCCATCACAACGCAGGTGAATCCGTGGCGCGCAGCTAGTAAGGAATAATTGTAATTAGGGTTGGCAGTTGTAATATAATTTCATGATCATATTTCATTGCATTATATCCTTATTGTGTGTATTTAAAAACTATTTCTTTATTGACATGCAACGTGACAAACTTTAAAAAAGGAGAACCATGATGGAATGACACAATGGAGACGTCAGGGATTTTAATTTGGGATTTTGAGGAGAGAGGATTCCTAAAAGAAAAACGAATTATAATATTTTGATGATTGGATTGATATTATAAAATAATAAAGACGCTTATCACAATATATAGTATATCCCATAGAAGAAAGGATAATTGGAAATCGATATACTTGGCGAAGGTCCCAACCACCATTGAGCTATTGGGCCTGAGAAGAACTGGCTCGATTTCATTAAGCTATTAATAAAGAAGAATTAGATACTAACCATTATAAAGGAAGCTGTGTCTTTTATATAGTTTCTTGCCTCGTGAGAAGAAGGAGGAACGCCGTAAAGTGAAACTGGTCAAGTCATATTATAAAAAGAAAGACTCCATATGTGAAAGTTTGTCAGGTCACGTTATTTATTATTATATATTTATATTTCTAATGTTTCCTTTGATTTATTAGCTAGTGTAGGCATTCTCTTATAATGTAAGTAATTATAACATTACATTACACAGTGTACTAACGAGAGTAGGCACGTATCAATCAAAGGTTGTTACAAAACAAAGCAAGTCTGGAAGACGTCCACAATAACCCCAACCCTGTGAGTCCAGCACAGTTCCCAGGGAAGTGGCTGCGGTCAGAGTATCCATTACAGACGCATTATTGATGATAGTCAAGTGGTGGGATTTCATTCATAAACTTGTGGTATGAGCGTGCATATCCTTCAAATTTATATAATTTATTTGCAGTGTAGACTTTAGTTTATAACTAGCTGTGCACCGCGGATCCCACGCGTGGTGATGGATGATGATGATTAATATATATAGCCTTTGTTCATCAGGGATAATGTAGGATTATAATGGTGAGGACTGCTCACGGTTCTTTAGTGGGTCTGAGCCCCACATTCCGTCATCCTCGCGGCGGAAGGAAAGTAGACAGCATTACCCCTCCTCAAAAAAAGAAAGGCGAAATGGTGAAAGATTTTTTCATATTGATCAAGTTTCGGAGCCTATACAATTCAAACATACTCGTACAAACAAATCTTTCCTCATTTTAATATTAGTATAGAAATATAAAAATAAATAAAATACAAAAAGTGATACACCATATTATATTCATGGTGAGAAAGATTTAAGCGAAATATGGCATGGAAATCCAATTCAATAAAAAACATTATTCAAGTATTCATTCTTCTTTTTCCTTTTGAAGCAAAGCTATCAAATAGTCAAAAGTCAAAATGTAAAGTCAATAGTCAAAATTAATAATCTGTTTATTATAGTACAAAATTTGGTCTCCTAATACATTTTATTATACGGTATGTACTATTTTACAAGTTAAGGTATGTAATAATGTATCTACAACACTAAAATATCTATATACCTACCTATAGGACTATTGCAATTTAAACTAGTTTTGTTTTATTGGTTGTTATTTGTTTTTAGTGGGAGATCAAAGTTTATTTTGACACAAAAAGTATTTGTTTCCAATTAAAACAGTTCAACTACATTTGTTACCAGCCGTGCGATTCTCTAATGATTTGTCGATGCGCTCGTCGACGAGCTCACCGATGTCGATACTTTATGAGATATCGCTCATGTATTAAGGTTGTTTTTCCAACGTTTCTTGTCATCTCGTCATTTGTTTCACGGATGTTGTCAAAAATGCAACGATGTTTGCTCTTAGAGAATCGCACGGCTGTTAACCACTATCACATTATTGAGAGCTATTGTCTACCACACACACACATACAGTATCACACAACCACACGGACAGGCACACAGATCACGGGCGCGACAGTCACGCGCGTCGAAAGCGAAACCGGCAGCTGGGGTTACAAAAAACTTACTGACAGCCAAACTGTAAAGTTAAAGATCGCCTTATAAGAATTCTAGCTACGTGAAGTATAAGACATAACAATTAGGCAACTTTAAACGGAATAAATCCCGTAAAGTTTATATTCTTGACCCATATTCGTGCATAAACTCTTAAATGAAAATATTGAGTGTTCAATTAGTTAAGCTACTAAGTAAAAATTTGCTAAGATTAAACTTGGAGTCCCTTTTGAATATCCACGACAGCTTCTACTTCCTATGCCCCCCTCCCCTTTTCGTAGAATTGTGGGCAGAGCACGAAAATCTGTTTAAGTGTAACGTAATCGCATCGTTAACGTATTTAGTACAAACTGTCACTTATCTAGTACAACAGTGGCACAGATAACTCATAGTTTGTACTGAATACGTAAAACATACTGTGGCTAGGAGCCAGATTAAGCAGACTTGTTAATGAAATAGTATTTGCTAGATATATTTTGAGATTTTCTTGCTTTATTAAAAAATATGTGTTGTCTAGCTTATGTGTGTTAAAATGATTGACAATTTTTCCCCTTTTGTTCCCCTATTTCTGGTTAACTAATCCATTTGTTGTAATATATGTAGTTTTTCAAATTGTATGTAAGCTAGCGTTAAGAAATTATAACTGACAAAGAGATGGTGCGGGCATCCAGAGCAGACATGCTCACGGAAATGTGTTGGCAAGCGGTGGCGTGTGTGGCGGGTCGCCATCTTCCCTCAGAAATGGTTGAGGAAGGCGATGGCTGGCACATGCGTCAACTCGTGAACGGGTGCTGTTTGCGGGCACTGGTCTGCTGTGAATGCTTTTATCAATAACTTTAAGTGTATATGTTATATGTATGAGTAAAATTGAAAAAAAAAAAAAATTATATGTTCCTCATGTATGTATTTTGTTGTATGTTATAAATTTATTGTAAGTTGTCAAAAATCTGTAAGTTAAAAAAAGGCACGGACCCTGGAGTCTGTAGAGTGTTGTTTTAATTATATATAAATAAAAAAATTGACATATTTATTTATGATAATTTTTAATTAATTATGAATATTGTAGCATCTAATTGATAACTCTATGTTTGTATTCAACAAGGATTTGGAAGGATTTAGTTAGATGTAGACAAAAGGAACTTGCAGACTTCCAACATGACTACAAGTTATAAATATATTAATATTACTGTCTTTACTTGGTAAAAATCTTGGTAAAATGTATAGAAGTAAATTTAAAATAAACTTGGCATGGCAATAGTAAACATTTAAAACAGTTTAGGAGAATATATAGTAGATTGGAATACAAGGGGCTAACCTAGGTAATTTGTACGTAGGTTTACTTCTGAGCTTTATTTAGCGAAGGAGTAAATAGAAACTTATTAGATATAAATATTCTCTGTCAAAAAGGTTATTACAAAGTTTCGGATTACTTGGAGGATAAAACAGCTTGGGACTGATCACTCCAGGATCTATCTACTCGTGTACTAAGATGTCAAAGTGTAGCGTGTCTTGCCCTACTGATACCATTATTATGTTCTCTTTTGTAAGGCAACACACTGGAGCTAATATTTGTAGTACCTAAGTAAAAACATTGTAAAAACATCTATATAAAAAGAATGGCCCCGAGTTTCTTGCCGCTTCTTCTCGGTAGGCTCTATATATTTTGGAACGTGGCGGTAGTCTTTAAAGTACATTATAATGAAAAATTTACGTTCATAAGTGCGTCTTTGATGCTTAAATTGAAAAAATGATTTTGACTCTGACTTTGACTTTGACTTATTGTTTGTATTACACTTATAATGAAGATTGCGAGAAAATTAAATAAACAAATACAATATTAAAAACAAACCTAAGTCACTCATTCAATTTGTAATTACACATTTCTTTAGCATTCGCGTTGAAAACTTAAAAAAAAAACTGTAGCCGCAACGCAATGCACGAATTCTATCTAAGTTGCCACTTTTAGTCATCAAGCTATTATACGTAGTAATAATTTCTCAAAGCTTTTAGTTCCATTTAATAAAGCGTTCTAATAGAAGCTGTTCGTTAAGTTAGTTTATAGCGCACACACTTATGAGCTTATGATGAATTTAAAATAACTAGCGAACAAATAAACCAACTAGCTACCAAAATTATCAGAAACTACCAAAATTACCAGTAAAACGTTCACACCGTCTCGTCCCAAAAAATGACATGTCATCAATGTCCGAGACCATTTCTGGCCCATTCATACCGAAGATTTCACTAGCCCACGTTCTGGGACCGGTCGAGTAGCTCGCACAGTGAATGGAACGTTTTTTGTGCGAGTACACTTGCCTAAATCAGTGTGAAATTAGTTTGGCTAGAGACGACGGTAAAAGAGTTTTGAGAGGGTGTGTCCATAGTGTACGCTGTGAAAGTGGGGTTAGGAAGATAATTCGCGATTTATTTATTGAGATTGATTTATATCAGACTTTCTACTTAAGGCGCTGCATGAGCAAACTTTTAGGTATTTGAGGGGGTGAAGCACTGGCCGTGACAGGAACAAGGGTGCAAAGTAATCTGCAAACAGATAACTTTTTCGCAGTTTTATAATTGGTTTAAAATTAAACAAGCTAAGTACTATGGTAAAAAATATAGATAGTTCTTTAATTTCATAAGTTACCTTTATTTCTGATAACATAAAATAAAAATATAGTACCTAGTTGTCACTTAAAATATTGATAAATGCGATACGTAATATTTTTTTCTATTGTTTTATTTGCGATTTTTTCTAGAGGCCAGATAGATATTGTGCAATATTACTAAATAAGTCTTTTTTTTAAACTCTTAACTGTATTTTTTTTTCAAGGTTTTATCGGTAACTAGTATGTCTAAACTGTTCGACGAAAAACATAGCGTTTTACGGATTTTCTCTTTGCGCCTTAAATACTGCCAAATAAATGTATATACTTAATTATAAGTGGCACTGTATTTAACAAAGAGGGTACTTTTTACTTTTAGTAAGCGATTTATTCTCTTAATCAATAGGTAAAAATAGTTATTTTAATGTTAATATTCTTTTAGTGGGCACTTTACTGGCCTTATAACAATAATTTCATTAATATTTTTTGCGTGTTATAACAATTAATAATAAATAAATACATGTCGTACAAAAAGTTACGTTACGTCGATAAATTACTGAATAAAACTCAAACACCCGCAAGCTTTTTGATTCTACAATTTAAAAACTAAAAAGTAGCATATATGATTTGCAAGTATAATATGTACATTTGCAATATGCACCAGAAAGTATTATATATTATATTTAATATATTTTTGGTTTACAACATGTCTTTAAAAGTAAAAATAAAAACTTATCTATAAACCCCATGGTGCAGGGAAAAGTGTTCAAAATTATTAGCAGCATTGCAACGCTGTAAAGCAATGCTAAGGCAAGGCTTTTTGCCCAAAGTAACCGCCGGCATTGCGGTCACCCGTCGCCTCAACCAAACGTTTCGCCAGATCGGACGAAGTTGAGAGCGGACGGCCCCCACGGGCAGAAAGTTAATTGATACTCGATGAAATATTAAGTATAAGAAAAACATGAATTTCCACTTATTGTTACAAAAATTAGTTTTTACTATTTGAATAAAATGAGACAAAAATCGACTTTCAAGTTTTAAAAATATTACCAAATCGCTACCGCTCATACGTCCGCTGGTACTCTTACCAAACCTTACTGATATCAATACGTGCACACACACAAACAAAGCACAATCTACACACGGTGCATCTGTGAGCATTCAAAAAAACCCAAACGATCTTTCACACTTTTTCTTCGCTCGCTCACTGGCTGATGACAGTACTTTTAGAAACATATTTGGTTGAAATGGTAATCATTGAACTAGGTTTTAGCCGAAACATGAGTAATGTAATTCTTTAACCGACTACTAAAAAGGATGAGTATCTCAATTGCGTGTAAGTTTTATATTTGTTTGTTACGTGACTACTCCGCCAATTATGGATGATGCTATTTATTGTTTTGTTTGGTAGGTCATACTTTAAAAGAGGTCCCATACCTATACATTTATCAAAATTGATTCAGCACTAGAAAAAAAGAACAGATTAAGTATTTCACTCAATATCGTCGAATACAAAATGAATAATAAAAATTTTGTAATATTTAATCTACCTATAATCAACATCGGTTCACTAAACATGCAATAGAAAATGCAATTAAAATTAATTGATAATAGGGGTAAGCTCAGCGCTGTACTGCACAGACCTGTGGCCTGAGCACGAACATTTGCTAAAGTATAACGTTATCTTATCATTGACGTATACAGTACAAACTATGAGTTGTCTGTGCCACAGTTGTACTAGTTACATGATAGTTTGTACTGTATACGTCAACAATACGTAAACGTTGCATTTGAGCAAATGTTCGTGCTCGGGCCACTGGTGGTCCACGCAGGACTGGTTTTCAGCTTACTCCTTTTCTCGATCAAATAACGTTAATCGAGATTATAAGTAGTACACGGGTTAATACTTCCTATAGCGTGATAATTAAAACAAAATATTTATTAATGAAACTGACGTACATTAACGTATCCGGGACGCGAAGGGTTAATACAAATAATATAAACATTTTGAATAAAATGAATAAAAATGATAGAATATACTACTAAACCTGTATAAAAAAGCTTAACATTGAATTAAAAAATAAACATCGGGATCGAGTAAATAAAATACATCATAATACTCGTTAAGTCACTTATATATGAAGTATAAAATATATCAGACTAGCAAGTCACTTACATATGAAGTATAAAATATATCAGACTAGCAAGTAACTTATATATGAAGTATAAAATATATCAGACTAGCAAGTCACTTATATATGAAGTATAAAATATATCAGACTAGCAAGTCACTTACATATGAAGTATAAAATATATCAGACTAGCAAGTCACTTATATATGAAGTATAATATATATCAGACTAGCAAGTCACTTATAAATTACATATATAATGTAATTTATAAGTGACTTGTTTATAACACATAAAAATTACAGTTGCAGTGTGTTGTACTCGTCACTGATTACTGGTTTTGAGTATTTTTTGTCCAGTAATGTCACTTGCTACAGCGCCCTTCACACTCTAACACAGTAATGCTTCAGTACTATTGCTCCGCGGTAGAGTATCTGATACTGCAGTGGTACCTACCAAGGCAGGATCTTGCACAAGAGGCCTTCTACCTAGTAAGTATGGCTTGCTCGCTTCTTGCGATGCGTAAATCAACAGTGGATGGAATTTTCTTGAACTTTTATCATGAGAGTCTTACATTACCCCTGATGAATATAGGCAATATAATATGATTTATCACCATCATCATTAGCTATCACCTTGTGGGTAAAACTGCGAAGCAGGCTAGTATACTAAAAACAAGTACAATTTGAAAAATTTAATACCGACTTCCATTCTATTCAGTTATTGGAGTGTATCTCAAAAACTACTGAACCGAATTTGATGAAAATTGAATAGGGTCACACGGGAAGCACCAGCTTTCAAACTTTTGGAATCGGCTCATCCAATCGAAAGTTATAAGGTAACAAACATAAATTGAGTACCTCCTTCTTTTTTTGGAAGACGGTAGAAAAAAGGAGAGATTTGTATTTTTATATCGAATAAACTCAAAAACTACTGGGCCTATTTCAAAAATAGTTTCACCATTTGAAAGCTACATTATCACTGAACAACTTAGCTACAATATTATATTTTGATTAATCCTCGTCATTCATCACCATGCAGGTGAAAACGCGGAGCGCAGCTAGTTGAACAATAATCGTGGAGGCTATGTATATAATTTGGAAGGTTGTAAAGGTGTATTTTTATAGTCATTAGTGAAACCAAAAATAAGTCAAAACCTCAGTTCACAGCTGTGAGTCAAACAGTTTTCATAATCATTACTTATTGTCGAAGTTACCTTCGTATTTTTATTCTTTAATGTTAAAGTTCTCACGGACATCATTATATTTTTACTTATTTTTTTTACTTGATATACATATATATTTATATTATTTTAAAGATTGTTTCTTGCATTTACAGGCTGAAATCGTTTTAAAATGAGTTCAAAAGATCAAACTTAATACAAGAGCAATATAATAGAGTCAATAGTTTTATTAATTCGTTTTAATTCTACCACTTATTTATATTTAAATAAAAAATAAACCCTTTTCCTCCTGGTCACGCTATAACTTGGGAACGGATGGAACAATCTCGCTAATTATTTTTTGTTGTGTTAATTATTGTCAGGAGAAGGTTCTTATGAAAGAAAAATTAAGAAAAGATTGGAGGTTATACCGAGGCTGAAGGTCGAGCCTACTACGCTAACAAAGTCGCGGGCTTTTACATACAAATAACTCTACTGTATTTTTTATATTATTCATTTATTTCATCTGCATGATGGTAAGCGCTACGCCTGCCCGTGACAGTTACAGTGGCATCCAAGCAGTTGTAAGCTGAAATGGCGTGGCACTGTACTTTTTACCCCGACACATTATATTTTTCATTCGCCCAGTAACGGGACCAGGACGGATGGAACCCAGAACCGCCTCCTGTACAGGAAGCCGTTCAAAGAAATCGAGTTTTCTCACCTCTTCAGACTCCTACCTCCCTAACTAAACACTCATTGGCATATTGTTGCTTAACAACGCCATCTATTGTCAAGTAGCTTTAGGTGACCGACGTAGCAGTTTTTCATTGCCTGACAACACGGATAAAATGCCTAAAAATTAACCTTGCCCCCGAAACCCCCTGCATAGTACGAGTACATTTCATGAAAATAGTTGGAGCTGATTCCGAAATTCAGATTATATATATATATAGGTATATAGATGTTAGTGCTAAAAATGTAATAAGTGTATTGAGTGTAATAAGTGTATGAACTCACCATCTCCGCTCTGGTTGCTGCTGTGCGCGTGGTACTGGTCATCTGAAAAGTCGTACTCTACGTCAGATCAGACACATCTGCTCTCGATACTCTGAATGTCTTTCAAATTAACTCTAGGGTACTCATTGGTTGCAATTCGCATGTTTAGAACACTAAACTGAACTAGCGAACTAAATTTTAAATATGGTAGTCCTTATTCTGTTAACATTAAAATCCAAACTCAAGTGACACTTAGCAAGATATTTCTTAGAATAGGATGATTCTATTCAATTTTGGGTATTTTCTACCGACTTCCAAAAAAAAGGAGGAGGTACTCTATTCGACTGTCTATTTTTTTTATGTTTGTTACCTCACTAACTTTCGACTGGGGGAACCGATTCTCAAAATTCTTTTTTAAATTTTTTTGTTTAAAAGCTGGTGCTTTCCGTGTGGTCCCTTTTAAATTTCATCAAATTCGGTCCAGTAGTTTTTGAGATACACTCCAATAACTGGATAGAATGGAAGTCGGTATTAAAATTTACAAATTGTACTTGTTACGAAAGTTTAGCTAGCACCAAGTAACGTGATGAATAATGTGTCTAAAATAAGTGAAATCTAATTTTAATGCTGTCATTCGGAAGTGTTATACTAATTTGGATTTTAGTCTGAACAAAATAAGAACTACCATAATTTAGGGATTTTTATGTTTATAGAATACTTACAGAATTGACACCGTCAAATTACTAATAATACCATGTAGTAACTAATACTACGTTGACAGGTCACAGAGTTACGAACAAAGACAGAACATACGTATACAATATCGATAATCAGCCGTGCGATTCTCTAATGATTCGTCGACGAGTTCACCGATGTAAAATACTTTATGAGATATCGCCTTCGTACATAAAAGGTTGTTTTTCCAACGTTCTTGTCATCTCGTCATTTGTTTCACGGTCATGTCAAAGATGCAAAGATGTTTGCTCTTAGAGAATCGCACGGCTGTACGAGTAAATACAATTGAAGCCTATGTCATATGCACGTTTATACGGTGCTTACTTATTATTTTTCAAACATTTTATCTGTCTGTCTGTTCCAATTAATCTTCTAAACAACTAGATGTTTTTGACGAGACTTTTACTGGCAGATAGCTGATAGTTATAACGGGTATAACTGAGTACTTTTATCATCAGGTTTCAGTCATCGCAAGGGTGAACTGCGGGGCGCTAGGAATACTAGATGTATTTAATAAATTAGTAAACCATGACAAACGAACGGGCACACAATACGTCTGTTCAATTTAGAATTGCATACAAGCTTACTTTTCCTGAGTTTACAAATAATCTCGTCGAAGAACCAAAGCATTATCCGTAGGCGATGGTGATCACTTACCATCAAGTAAGCCGCTTGCTCGTTTGCCAACCTATACCATAAACAAATATTACTATTTCATTTATTATTACTAGGTATTTCTCAGGGAATCCGTGAGTACGATTTATTCTAAAATATAATAAAAAATCTCCTTCACCCAACACAACCCCACTCACCTCCATTCCGATGATCACCCATCAAATCCTGACCTTGCAGCGTTGGCGCATGGATGAGCACCTTCTGCTGAGGACTGTGAGGGTCCAAGCCTTCCACCTCCAGCAACGGGGCATGATGCTCATACGAATGCACAACCAATGGGGGTGCGTGTAAATCCATTGTCAATTAACCACTACCACATCACAGATAAGATAATTTGTGTCACTTTAGAGTCGCTTTAAGATTTATGACACTTCTAAAACTTTCCTTACTCTATTAGTCTAGTCGTTGCTATTGACAGTTCGTTGACTCGTCTATTAGTTAATAGTTATATTTTTTGACGGTTTACACTTCTAATGTTTTGTAGCTCTGTTTAGTTAATTGTTTGTTTGGCACTTCTAATTATCTTAAAACTATAGAGGAGAATTTTAAGAGTATTTTGAGTAAAAATGGAACTGTTTTAAGGATTTCTTGTTTTGTTTTTTTACATCGTTGCGTTGTCTTCCAGTAGTGTCACCGAACTTTTTTTCGGATTTTCTGGAACTTCACCATGTTTGTACCTGCAAGTAAAAGTATAATTGGTTAATGAGAACAACTTTCAAAGATTTAGTCTATACTATCTATATAATATCATAAACAGGAAAGACTTGTAAGTATGTTTGTAACAAATTGGCTCAAAAAGTACTGGACCGATTTCAAAAATTCTTTCACCATTGGAAACTACATTCACCCTGAGTAACATAGGGTATATAAGATTCATCATCATCCATCACCGCGCGGGTGAAACCGCGGAGAGCAGCTAGTTATTTATGAGCGGTTTCAGTACAGCAGAAGAACTTTTATGAATGAGTTTTATGAGTGATTCTTAACCCTAATGTTGAAGCAATGAAGCTATTGAGGAATAATAAGCAATTTGTGAATACACGAGGTGTGGTACGTCAGCGCCCCTATTTTAGGAATAATCCGGTGTCGCCCGGTTAGACCTACATGTGGAAAAAGTCTTTTCGAGGCAAATAAGCAGTTCATAGAGTTCGTCCGTGGAATTACTGCCTCCATACCTATTTTTACCAAAAACAGATATGTTCGTAAATTCCGGTTTGAAGAGTATGGGTGCCGGTGTAATTAGACACATGAGACTTAACAACATAATCTCTCAGGGTTATGGGCTCAGGGCAGTGCGTCGCTTGTGAGGAAATGCATCTGTTCTAGGCAGAGGCTGCCATTTATTTCCAGATGAGCCTCTAGCTTGTTCTGCAATCTACTCACATTTAAAATAACTAAGGGAGAGGTTATGACATGAACTTATTTTTCAAATTTGATTTAGGTTACAACCAATATATTATAATGCTTATGTTTATAAGTACTCTGATCTTTATGATAGGCTTTTGAATGAATGAATGAATGAAATAGTTGAACAAATACTATACTATAACAACAATATACTATATACCTAACTAAACATTAATAACTAAATAGGTATTGCCATAAAACGGCCTCTACTCAGCATAATGCCGGCTGAAGCAACCAGCGCTGGTCTTCCGCAGAAGCCGCCCGGGTGACTGTATCACAATCAAGTACAAAACAAGCCAAATTCTATAAACTTTGGGTGAATAATATATAAATTTAAAGGGGCAAAAACCAAGATTTTAGAAGTAACATTCAGACTTGCAGGCTTACTTAATGCTACATTCTTAGAGTACGTTTCATTTCAAAATAAAACATGCTTTTATCAAGAAACAGCTTAAGTAATTTAACATAATGTATTATACTTATACTAGCTGCTCTCCGCGGTTTCACCCGCGCGGTGATGGATGATGATGACGATGATGAATCTTATATAGCCTATGTTACTCATGGTGAATGTAGCTTTCCAATGGTGAAATAATGTTTGAAATCTGTCCAATACTTTTTGAGCCAATTCGTTACAAACATACTTACATACAAATCTTTCCTCTTTATAATATTAGTATGGATAACAAGTGTTAAAATATAAATTCACACAAAGTCACAAAACATCTAGAATACATAACACAATTTACAGTAATGCATTTGAATATGTAAACAAAAGGGTGTCCCGTAGGAAGTTGCATTGCGCTTAGCTGAGACCAATGCACGTTGATCCACGAATCAGTAATGTGGATGTGGTACTATGAATTTCGCATTCGATGAGATATTTCTCGACCAGCATCATCATTATTGGCCGAAAGTGCTGTAATATCGGGAACTTAGACTAAGCGTAATACAAAGCATACAGGCAAGTATTCCGTTTTAAATGTTAACTTATGCACTTTTACGGCCTTATTGTAATAAACCCAGAGTAGTTAAAACATCTATGTGTCAATTTTTCGCTTGCAGTAAATGTCACGCGTGAAAGCAAGACAAAGCATGTTACGCCTAATCTATGTTTATTAATTAGGCAACGTTTATTAATAAAGACCTTAAAGTATTTTGACGTAAGAATATACAAAAATGAGACAAAATGACTAAATATGCAAAAAATATATAACATTTCCCATTCAGGAGAATAACTTACAGAAAATAGAGCACACATCTTGATTCTTATAAAGTTATTAATAATAAAATATATATTTTTAATATTTGTATGTTTGTTTTTCATTTGAGATTTCTAAAATTAAAAGAATAAAGTCGTGTGTTTTCTTAAGTTTTATATCTTATTTGTTTTGGCACTTTGTAAATGTATGTGCCTTTATGTTGGGAATTTAGTAAATGTTTTCTAAATTTTTTGTATCTTTTTTGATAATAACATAGCGAAAAATCAACTAACCACCTCCAAACCTGCCTTTGTTAATCCACGTAACAATATAAGACAATAGGGGTTCCAGCCACGAACCTACGAGAGATCTCCGTTGAAATTATACATTAATATTATAAATTTTCAATTGTATACATCTTATTTGCAAAACAGAAACATGTTTGATTTATATTAAGTTTTAATATTGCATTGTTTTCAAAACTGGGACAACATTAGCAAGTATTTTGAACGTCTAATATTTTATTTAATATATTATATTGTTACAAGCCAACAACGAGAAGTCGTTCACCTAATTTTAAGGACCCTTCCATAAAACCCTGCTTTCCAATTAAAGTCGAAATCGATTTTGGCGCTGTGATCGTCATTCTAAATCAACGAAAGCACGATAACGTAGAACCATGTGACGTCCTGGATTATGTCAACAAGAGCGCGCAAGAAGAGATGTATGTATGTAATAAAATAACTATAGGTAAGTTGTGTTACACAAAGTCGCACAACGAGCTATGGAGAGGGCTATGCTCGGGGTTTCTCTACATGATCGAATCAGAAATGAGGAGATCCGTAGAAGAACGAAAGTCACCGACATAGCCCAGAAGATTAGCCAGTTGAAGTGGCAGTGGGCAGGGCACGCAGAACAGATGGCCGATAGGGCCGAAAGGTTCTGGAGCGGAGACCACGGACCGGCAAGCGCAGCGTAGGTCGTCCACCGACACGGTGGACAGACGACCTGATGAAGGTCGCAGGACGACGTTGGATGCAGGCTGCTTCCAACCGGTCCTTTTGGAAAATCATGTGGGAGGCATATGTTGAGCAGTGGTCGTCCTACGGCTGAGATGATGATGATGATGAAGTTGTATAAGGGAGACCGCACACGCACAGATTACGTCACGCTCTGGAGGGAATAAATTCTTTGGTAATATAATAGGTATCTAAAAGCTTAAGTATTTAAATGATGATTTAATTAGAAGATACTCGTATTTTTTTATTATTAGTCAGAATATGTTTACTGATAGCCGTAAGCCTCCGTTAATGTTTCATACTTCACACTTTCAGTGATCTTCAATGTTACTCGCTGTATTGTGGTAATGTACGAAGTACTGTTATTTATTATGTGGTATAGGGTTTTTTACGTACTCCCATGGACCACTATCATAGTTGAAAATCTTTCAATAAGAATCAGTATGTACAAGTGTGTGAAAGCCAAAACTATGCGGGTCTAGGTGGTCAAACGATAGCCTATTAATGCTATTTAAAAAAAGTTCAATACGCCGTAAAAACCTCAAGACAGCGTGTGCCTAGCACGAATAACTGCGAAGTGTAACGTAACGTGTCGTTCACGTGAAACAGTACAAACTGTCGTGTATTTAAGGCAACTGTGACACAGATAACTCGTAGTTTGTAAGCTGGAACGTGACGCGTTGACGTTTGTGAAACGAATATTTTTTCCACATTGTTTATATTACGGCCTCAGCTCGAGTTATTGGCCTCAATAAAATAGTATATTTTATTACAAGTGGGAAAGGCTGTCATTGCGAAGAGTTCCGACAAATGTCTACCCGTGCCGAGGCGCAGCCGAAGGCGAGGGTTGACAGTCGGAACAAGTTACAATGACGGTTCCGCACGTGTACTGAACGACTATTTTTAATACAGTTGCGAAAAAATTAAGCATATTAATAAAACAAACTCGCAAAGAAATTTTTCTTCACCCATTCTGGTAGGCAAAGGGAACTATGCCCATACAGCCAAGTCTTCAGTAGAATTTTTTATTGATATGAAATGAAAATGAAATTTAATGAGATGAAATGAAATGAAACCTAACCTAACTCATTCAATCAAATCATTAAATCTGATATTGAAACAAATTAGTAGCTTCTTTTTAGAAATATACGTATTTGCATGAATCATAAAAACTTCTATGATTTTTTTTGTAAAAACTTCAGGGTTGGTTTTTCTTCCTAATAGACATTATTTTGACAGTTGGGAAAGAGAACGCACGCGTTCGGGAAAGGTAAAAAAAAAGCACTAGTATGTAATAGCCCACATCCCGAACGCTATACGTCCCTGCAATACGCCACTTTTTGAGCAACTGTATTAAAAATAACTTTTCAGTTCTCGCTTGTTGAACAAAATGGAGACGTAAACCAAACGTTAAAAATGATTCAATCTAGGTATGAGTCACTTTAATACTGGATTCACACGGTCGAGTCTGATTCCTATGTTTAACTCGCGCCTCTGTACCGTGTGGTTACTTCGCAAGTGTGTTGACCTCACTTTGGATTCAAGGAACTTACGGACCTTTTTGTGGTTGTGCTAATTTTAACATTTCACTAGTATGCGCTCGCGAATTCGCTTGAATAAGGTTCTCGCGATCTTTCGGGAACTTTTTACTATGTGTTTACTGGGTACAAACAATTTCGACTCCAATTTTCATCCAAATCCAAATCAGCTGTTTTTGCGTCATTGAGTAACAAACATTTAAATATAATCCAAACTTTTACTTTTAAAATAGCAATAACTAGCTGTGCCTCGCGGTTACAACCGCGTGGTGATGGATGATGATGATGATGAAAAGTATACTATGTGGGTATATCGTTCATACCAAGTTTCATTAAAATTGGCACAGCTGTTTAAGCGTGCAATCATCCATCCATCTAAACTTTCACATTTATAGTATTAGTTGGATAATATTGATGTAACTTGCAGATTCGTATTACAGAAGAATTATGTAGAGTTTCTTAAATTATTATTTACCTATATATATTTAAGTGAACCCCTATTTCTCCTGGTCACGCTATAGGTAACTCGAGAACGGATGGAACAATCTCGCTAATAATTGTTTTTTGTTGTGTTAGTTGTCAGAAGAAGGTTCTTATGAATGAAAAACAAGAAAAGATGGAAGGACGAGCCTACTATGCGAACGAAGTCACGGGCAGTCTCTACTAATATATAATTTCCTTAGCAGTGAATTTAGACTTGATTACAGCCGTGTGATTCTCTAACGATTCGTCGACGAGCTCGTCGATGTCAAATACTTTATGAGATGTCGCCTATTTACACGTACAGCCGTGCGATTCTCTAAGAGCAAACATCGTTGCATCTTTGACAACATCCGTGAAACAAATGACAAGATGTTTGAATGACAAATGAGAAGTTTTATCAGCAACCAACTTACCAGTGATGTTTGTTTCATATTAAATCAGTTATTTCAAAGAAATTAACAGACTAGGAAACTTTCCTAATTTATTAAAAGTTGATAGATATATAGATTTAAGTTTTTTATACATACCTAGGCCCAGCACTTAGACCGCGCTGCCACGAATAAGTAGAACGTGATAAACAGCCGTGCGATTCTCTAAGAGCAAACATCTCGTTGTATTTTTGACATGACCGTGAAACAAGTGACGACATAACAAGAAACGTTGGAAAAACAAACTTATGTACAAGGGTGATATATCATAAAGTATTTGACATTGTTGAGCTCGTCGACGAATCATTACAGAATCTCACGGCTGTAAATTATATTAGCACTTATGTCAAATCTCCAGTCAAGATTCACTACTGTGCGTCTTTGTAAGTAAAATAACTCTCATCAAAATAATATATAATATATACCTATAAGAATTCCAGCCTCAATCTTGGACAGCCTACTTTGCCCGTACTTGTATTGCCATTGAATTTACATTCAGAGTTAAATATTGTTCATAGTATTTTAATAAAGTTGTTTTTTTTTTGTTTTACTTTATTTTATTTAGAAAACAAACAGTGTATAAAACTAAAATAATAGTGTCAGTTGTAACTCTGTGATTTAAAATGCAGACTACAAAAATTGTTTTATTATTAAGTATTTATCATCAGAAAATCTCTCTCTCAAGGTGCCTCCACATTCTAGCTCCTTTTATGCCAAATCGTTCACCGTCCAAGCTGTTCGTTTGTGGAATACGTTGCCGGTCTCAATTAGACGCGCGGAGACACTTCGTGCCTTTAAAGACCAAGTAAAGAGGCTTTACCTCTCAAGTTAATTCAATGTTATTTTTGTTAGTCGCTTGCATTTAAAATTTATATAATATTATATGAATACGTTTCTCTTATAAATATGTTTTGGAATGTGTATATGATGTGTATGTATTTATATATGTAATATATATGTATTTATATATTTATTTATTTATTTGTTATAAATATTTATTTATTTATATAGGGTCATGTTTGTGTAGTTTATGTAATTTTAATATTATTTAGGTTTACTTTTGACGTTGTTTTTCAAATACATTGCCGTCTATTCGTGTATCATAATTTCTCTCCATCCAAAGTTTGTCTGGAAGAGATCGCTTATAAGCGATAAGACCGCCCATTGTACAACAGTATTGAAAATTGTATATTAAATGTATCCACGTTTGTTTTATGTACAATAAAGCGTGATCTATCTATCTATCTACTTAACAATTAAAAGATAAGAAAATACAAAAATCGTATCATTAAATATTTTCTTAGTAATGTACTTATAAGCTTGTATGCTAGATCGTTAGCTAAAATATCAAGGCGAAGGCCTTGATCCTTTGACCTGCGGTTCCAGGAAGTCTTATATTTCGCGGGCGCTCATTCGCGCTGGTATTCCTAAACACAGGAGTCTAGTGAATAAAATAATTTAAAACAAGCAATGATAGAGTTGACGCTGAAACATCTAGTTTAAGTTAAAGAGAACTTTCAAGTAAGTTTTCTTTTTCATCTATGAAAACTTATCATAAAAACATTATTAAAATTTTTATCACACATAAAACATACAAGCAAGTCTGTCTGCTGACAAAAAGGTTACCCCGATGCGTCCGCACAAGGCTGTGGGAAACGTTTTAAATACAATGGCATGTATGTATGCTGCGTAAGAGATAGAGTTTGTGGATATGTCTGAAGACAAGTTTTAAAAAGCAAGTAATTTATTTATTTATTTAAAGTACAATTACAACTATATTTACAGGAATGTCCTAATACAATAGTGTAAGTGATATTAATTATTATAAAACAAGTACAATTAGAATTTTTTTATAACGGCCTCCATTATATTCAGTTATTGGAGTGTATCTCAAAAACTACCAAACCGAATTTTATGAAATTTAAATGACACTACAGGAGAAGCACCAGCTTTCAAACAAAAAAATAATTTTGAGAATCGGTACACCCAGTAAAAAGTTATGAAGTAACAAACAAAAAAAAATACAGTCGAATTGAGTACCTCCTCCTTTTTTTGGAAGTCGGTAGATAAATAAAATAAAATTAATATTTCATTAAACAAAATAAATCAAAATAAACCAATATCAATTAGAAAATAATAGAAAGCGACGGTTACTAATAAATAGAACATTTCTAATGGGGGATCCCAATAATCTATCTATCCACAGTTTTCCTTACTACCGATAGAAGTTTGACATAACGTCCATACAAGTAGTGTCAAATATCTATCTCCAGTAAGGTAAACCGACGATAGATAGATTATTGGGACCGGCCGTAAAGAGCGTCAATACGGCAAAAGCAGGTTATTGACTTAAGTTACATTATTTATAGCACATATTATTTAGTATATATAGCAAACCTACTGACGGCAGTTTTAAAGTTTTAAATAATTGGGGAGCATTTTTATCACACGCTTTCGCCTACTAGGGTGAACCTATTTCTCTTGTGGATCTCTATCTCTCTTCCTCATATTGTTAACAGCTTTATCTGTAACTTAAAATTCTTTGCAAATGGTTATAAGCTAAACAATCTTAACACTCGTGTGCCCACACGAAGGAAGATGCTCCTATATACGTCTGAAACATTCGTGTAACATAAATACTGAATAGTCCAGTTCTTAATACCGGAGCTGTATAATACGATAATAATTAAACATATTACTTATGTAGTAACCTCTATCAAATACATGGAAAACTAATTAATAATAGAAAATAAAACCTGTTTTTAGAAACAAATACATAGACATAAGAAATTACTTCAGTACTTAGCTAATGGCTACAATTCATCTTCGAACTTATCATGTTAGTGTGATGCAGTGTATTGCCGTATTTCCCACGTATACACACGTATCCGGCGATATATATCTCGTGTAGATAAACATTTAAATTTCTGTAAGCAATTTAATGTAATTTATGAAAATAATATTGTAATTACCAGAATATAATATAGTAATACTTAGACACTTTTAATTACACTTTTTAAGACATTAAGTGACAAAGCGGGCAGGTCTTGCGCCTGATGGTAAGTGCTATACTTGCCCATGATAGTTGCAACGTTGCCCAACGCTTAGAACAGTAGATTTACGTAGCACTGCACTGTGCTCGTCACTCCGTGTCATTGTTTTTTTAGTCTCTTTCGTTCAGTAATTCCACTTGCTACAGCGCCCTTCACACTCTAACACTGTAATGCTTGCGTACTGTTGCTCCGTGGTATCATATCTGGCACTGCGGTGGTACTCACCAAGACGGCGACCTAGTAAGTCAGGTTTCCTATATAAACAAAATTACGTTACAATGGCATTGTTATCAGTTCTGCGAGCGATGTGGCCTGCCCATTGCCACTTTAACTTGCTAATTTTGAGAGCTATGTCGGTGGCCTTAGTTCTCATAAGAGTGTCTATGATGCCTAAACTGAATAAATAATTTTTGAATTTTGAATCTACGGATCTCCTCATTTCGGATCTTATCACGCAGGGGAACCCCCAAGCATAGCCTAGCATAGCCTAGCATAGCCATTGCTCGTTGAGCGACTTCAAGCTTGTCAATGAGGCCAACAGTACAAGGGACCACGTCTCAATGCCATAAATGGCAACTGGCAACTGTTGGCAACTGAAAACCAAGGTTTTCAACACACTGGTTGAAAACCTTGGTTTTCAGGCTCTGAGGTATTGGGGACGAAAAGATATTACATGTATTAACATTGAATAATTAGAAATAAAAATAAACTATATTCACAGACTAAATGACTATGTTTAAACTTGAACAGGTTATAACAAGTTCTTAAAACTGGTTATATGTGCAATTTATAGTTATTGTGGGGTGACCATGGTTCCTAAAATTCATGGTCTTTCTTTTCTTTAGTTTTTAGTACTTCGTAAGGTGAGAATCAACCATATGGAATGTTAAGCAACCGATTACCCAATTTGTTAGTCGGTAATATAAAAATGTGAATGAAATATTTTTTATAGAAAAAAAAATGTATGGAAATTCCTGCAATAGGTTTCAGTGCATTTGGATTTATAAAAAAAAATATAGTAAATATTCTACTGAAAATATTTGCCTTTTGCCTTTTTGCGTTTTTTTTCTATGGTAAAATGGATTAGAAATGGGCTGCCAATTATCTTGGCATTAAAATCACTAACTCACTCACATACACATTTTATGTGCGTTTGCCTAACCGTCTAAGCTGACAGATAACTGAGCTCACAGAGGGCAAATTCAATTTGACTGTAAACAACGTTATAATAAAAACAGCTTATTATAAAGTTCGACATTATATAAAAGATAAAGATGCATGGAATACTCCACTTCTGGCAAGCTGTCACTCTGCCACCCATAAAATGTAATATTTGTAGTACCTAAGTAGAAACATTGTAAACTTCTATATAAAAAGAATGGCCCCTAGTTTCTTGCCGCTTCTTCTCGGTAGGCTCTATATATTTTGGAACGCGGCGTACATTATAATGAAAAATTGACGTTCATAAGTGCGTTTTTGATGCCTAAATTGAATAAATGGTTTTGACTTTGACTTTAAGGAAACGTCGAGATTATGTTTAAAATACGAGTATGATAGACACCCTATCTACAATTAAATAAACACCTTTGTCTAACATTTCGGGTGTTGCCGAACAATTATACGTTCAATGTCATTGTTTTTGTCCATCTTTTATATTCAACGCTATTCTGGCGGCCATCTTGAATGACTAACGATCAATGGAAACATGTTAGTTTTTTTATGTTAATTGAGGAAAATCGGGGAAATATTTTAATCTCATAATAAATAAAAATTACGGATTTTTATGAGGTTGATTATTTATGTTCATTATTTGTGTGTTCTGAAATGATTAATTTTGGGTTCCTTATCCCTTATTATTCCCAATTGGTGCATCTGAAATACGTGGCTATGTTTGTTACTATGCTTTGATAATTTATTAAATATTAAATTACATATTATGAAAATTGATTTTGTTTATACAAATTTTAATATAAGAAAGAGGGATCACTCATGTATTTATAGGTATTTACGTGGGTATTTTGTATTTCTCATAATAAAAAGGTTTATTATTATTAACACTCAATACCAGACTGTGTTCAGGTCATCCGCCCTAGGGATGCTTGGAGTATAAAGAAAGAGAAAATAAGAAAGAAGTAACAATATTACTTGTAAGACGATTACTTTTTAAATACTTGTTTTTTAAATGTTATTTAAGGAAATAAGGCAATGGATATTGTCATTCAATGAGTTTATCGGACCAGCAGGCCTAGACAAAAGATGTTTCTGTTAACGTTAACGCCAAACGACAACTCCAAAATGTATGGCGTTGACATTAGGTACCTGTGAAAAAGTCACGTGACGTCGCGCTAAGTTCGTAGGCACATTTTTGTCCGTTGCGTGTGCGGAAGCACGCCTGTTTGACTTTAGTCTAGGACTTTCTACTTTTTTAGTCACTTTAAGTATGGATTGTTGATAAGATAAAACTTGACAGTTATTATCGATAAAAGACAGCCCGCTATAGCGGTCGCTCCTAGATCCATGTTCTAAAAAGGTATGATAGATAAAATCAGTTTATCCACGTAATAAGTTTATCAAACCAACGATCCATTCTCGCACTATATACCCAGACTTATGACAGCCACGGCACTTTATAATATAGATAGAAAAGATAGAAAACTCTTCATTTGTACACTATAATAAGATATAAAAGAGAAAAACATACGATAGAAAAAATATAACATAGTTATACAAAATGCGGTCTTATCGCTTAATTTCTTCCAGACAACCTTTCAATATACTACAACTATTCACAATAACTTCTACTATTTAACTATATATAATGTACTATGAAGCGCTCGTAGCGGAGCTTGCCTTCGCGATCTTACCCGATCAACAAGTTAAGCGTTTGCAGCGCTCAGTTGGATGGAAAACCGCTAGTGGCATTATTCAACTGAGCGCTTCCGTGCTTCGGAGGACACGTTGAGCACTCGGTCCCGCGGCCTTATTGTCTAACTTTACGGAGAATGGGAATGGGCTTCATTTTAATTAGAATCCTATTCTGGGCAAAATCCTGCAAGCCTATTGGCTGGAATGGAACCATCAATGGGAATGAGAATGAAGTTTTGACATTTCATTCTCATTCAAGTTAGACAATAAGGCGGCCGGTTGTTTGTCTTAGGACAACAGTCGTTAGGCTATGTTGAAGCGGGTGGCCTGAAAACTTCAACATGGGTTGGCTACTAACCTATCCACCAATCTGCACTGGGTGTGGCACCCGCGTGGTGGATTATGGCCCTCTGAGAAGAAGGCTCGAGTCCACAGTGGGAACAAAACTGCCGGATTATGATTATGATGAATGTTTTGGTATAGTTAACCATCACATTGTTCACAGGTAATCAATCATTGTCAATCTGACCATATTTTACAATGTATCAAAAAATCAAAGAATATGGTCACTGCATGAGAAAACTTTTGCAACCCTTCAATCCTCTGCAGAGCGTGACTGACGAATGGAAATGTAAAAATTACTTATTTTGTAAACAATAGCAATTTCACGGTAAATTTAACAAGTCACCCCTGCGCAAGCGCAACTCGGAGGACGATAATTGGGAGTTTTACCCTATTTTTGGCGCTGCTACTATAGGTATGTGTCAATTTACATCTTACTTACTAATATTATAACATGCGAATGTTTAGAAGGATTTATGTTTGTTACTTACTCATGACAGAACGGCTCAAAGGATTTGGATGCAGTTTGGTATGTAGATAATACGCTGGAATAACATAGGGTACTTTTTTACAGACTTTTTTTTTTATATTTGTTACCTCATAACTTTCGACTGGATGCACCGATTCTCAAAATTTGATTCTCTCTTTTTGTTTGAAAGATGGTGCTTCTCGTGTGGTCCCATTTAAATTTCATCAAATTCGGTCCAGTAGTTTTTGAGTTACACTCCAATAACTGAATAGAATGGAAGTCGGTATTAAATTTTTCAAATTGTCTTTTTCATCATCAGCATCCGCAATTATGTGGTTTAAACCGCGAGGAGCATCTATTACCATTATTATTTCTACTTATTGAGATGAAGGATAGATACTTTTATGTTTTACAAGTACTGCATATGCTAGCATTACTTGAACACAGCTTAAAGCTTGTCGAGGAAGCTTTAAGCAGTATTTTAGTATAATTTACATCCGTTCGTTAATTGATGTAATTTGGTCAATTAAAATAATATTATATACTGAAGGTAATACGATAATCCGTTCAATTTGTAAATTATTATAATATACTAGCGACTCGCTCGACTTCGTTCGCGTAGTAGGTTTGCCCTCCAACCTCGCCATAACCTCCCATCTTTTCTTAATTTTTCTTTCATAAGAACCTCCTGACAATAATTAACACAACAAAAATATATTATTGTTCCATCGGTCCACGCGTGATGCGATGACCAAGGGAAATATAGATTAATATTTGACCGACTTCAAAGAAGGATATAAGTTTGTTGTTTGTTTTGTTCGTGACGTTAGCCGATTTGTCCCCTATTGGTGGACTAATTCTCAAAACTTTTTTTAGTATAATTTTGAGTATAATTCCGAGGTGGTTATTTAAATTTCATCTAATTCGGTCAAAGAGTTTTTGAGTTACACTCCATACTGAATTTTTTTTGCCTATCTTGTAGATTGATATCATCATTGACGGTGAATGACAATCGATCCCGTAAGTAAGAAAAGTAACTAAAAATCGTAATAAAAATAACAAATAACATGGAACCGACTTCACTACCAAAAAGTGTGAAATAACTTGTTGAAGTTCGTACCATGCGCACAATATTATCATAATAGGTACCTATACTTTTGAACTATAATGGTACCAACTTCAACAAGTTATTTCACACTTTTTGGTATTGAAATCGGGTTCATTTTTGGTGATTTTTATATATAAATATTCATTAATGTCATTACCTAAGGCAACTGTATACTTACTTATACAATTACACACAAAACTCTTGTTACTGAAGGAAGCTGTTTGAGCGAAGGAATTCACGGGCAAAAGCTAGTTCGAGCAGCTATAAGCCGCTGTTTTCTGACGAACTTCCAAACTAAAAAACTGGTTTTTCGAATCAGGCATTAAAGCTTTAAAAATCATGATTTAATAAAAAAAAACTTACATTTAAATAGGTAAATTCACTTCCAGGCCACTTTATATTTCTATAAAATATATTATTATCAAAAATCGGAACCGACTTCAATACCAAAATGAGTGAAATAAATTGTTGAAGCCGGTACCATACCATACAAAAAATAATTTTGAGAATCGGTCATACAAATGGGGAGAAATCGGCCAACATACACAAAAAAACATACACACGAACATATAACCTGCTCCTTTTTAGAATTAAAAACCAAAGGGATTCCACTCGCAAGTCGAACGTTTCGCAACTCATAAACAAATGGTACCCCCCGTTCCCACACGATAATTGGCCCCCACTTTCATTACCCACGCATTCCTGTAGTTACTCCCCTCTTTTACGAGTTCGTGAGTTAACCCGATTGAGTTTAAATTAATTGGGTAGTTTTGTTAATATGGTAATGTGTGAGGGAATTTTTAGTTATTGGGGTAAAAAGAGTGACGGGGGTAATAAAACGGTTTTGTTCGGGGGAAAGGGTTAGTGACATATACGCCTTAAACTCTTCACTACCATCTGTAATTATAATAAAGGATATTTATGTATTATATAAAAAAGGATTAAAGAGATCAGAAAAAATATATAAATATAAAAAAGGATTCTTGTAAATATGTATTCGAATACATATAATTACTGTAAGCATTTATTTATATGTATTTATTTATGCGCGTCCTTTCTGACACCTGGTTTGAATCGAGTTATTGACTGTTAATCGTTATAAAGACTTATAATATGTTGTTTATTTTCCGTCATAATAGTTTAGTTTCATAACTATAGTATATACTTCTTTTATAAGTTATTTAGACAAACAAGTACTTTTCTTATTCCTATATGCAAAAACATGTTAATGGTAATTCGTCTTTTATATTGTTATTTTGTTAGTTTTGTACACTGTTTGCTGTCAAAAAAAAAAAAAAAATGAATATGACATTTTTGAAAAAAAATTCTGTCTTATGCTCACGTATAACTTAAAAACTACTAAAGACATTGGTTGTTGAGTTCTTTCGTACATTAATTTAACTCGCTACAGAGCCCTTCACACCATAAAACAGTAACACTTGCGTGCTATATCTCTGGCACTGCGGTGGTAAGTACCAACCAAGATGGGTTGTCTGGAAAAGATCACTCTGAGCGATAAGACCGCCCATTGTAGCAACTAGTTTTAAGCATTGTTTTTTATTTTATTGTTTAATATTAAGTCATAAATGTGGTGTCTCAATAAAGTGTTATCTATCTATCTATCTATCTGTCAAGACAGCAATTTACATACGTAAACTTCCACTTATTGAATCGGGTTTCACCGCAAGCTACGATTCACTTTCCAACGGCTGAGAATATTCACTAACATCGCTTCCTCATGGAGTGTTATATTAACAAGAGCAGTAGAACTTTTTGTGAATGAATTCGTCTGGGGGAGTACTGCACCATACCCTTTTCTACCGTGAAGCAGTAATGTTCGCAATACTGTGTTTTGGTTTGAAGGTATGGCTGCCGGCGAAATTACAGGGACATCAGACTTAACAACTTTATGTCTCAGGGTTACGGGCGCAGGCAGCTCGTCAATTGTGAGGAAATTCTTCTGTTCTAGGCAGAGGTTATACCACTTAACATCAGTGGCACGAACAATAATTGCTAAAATGTAAGGTTATCGTATCGTTGACAGTACAAACTATCATGTATCTAGTACAACTGGGGCACAGATAACTCATATTTTGTACTGTATACGTCAACGGTACCACAACTTTACGCTTTAGCAAATGTTCGTGCTTGGGCCTCAGGTGTGCTTCTTGTTAGTACATTTTCCTAATAATATAAAAAAATAGTGAACAATGTATAGTTCGAAATTAACGGAAAGTTACTACCAACGTTTTCATAATCCATATTCTTCTATATATGGTAAAATGTACCCCTATATCTCCTGGTCACGCTATAACTTGAGAACGGATGGAACAACCTCGCTAATTCTTTTTTGTTGTGTTAATTATTGTCAGGAGAAGCTTCTTATGAAAGAAAAACCAAGAAAAGATGGGAGGTCATGGCGAGGCCGAATGCCGAATGCCGAGCCTACTACGCGAACGAAGGCGCGGGCAGTTGCTAGTTTATATATACTAGAATGAACCCCTATTTCTCCTGGTCACGCTATAACTTGAGAACGGATGGAACAACCTCGCTAATTCTTTTTTGTTGTGTTAATTATTGTCAGGAGAAGATTCATATGAAAGAAAAACCAAGAAAAGATGTCATGGCGAGGCCGAATGCCGAATGCCGAGCCTACTACGCGAACGAAGGCGCGGGCAGTCGCTAGTTTATATATACTAGAATGAACCCCTATTTCTCCTGGTCACGCTATAACTTGAGAATGGATGGAACAACCTCGCTAATTCTTTTTTGTTGTGTTAATTATTGTCAAAGGATCCTTATGCAAGAAAAACCAAAAAAAGACGGGAGGTTGTGGCGAGGCCGAATGCCGAGCCTACTACGCGAACGAAGCTGCAAGCAGTTGCTAGTGGTTAAAAACATAAGAATCCCAGACACTCTCTCATATCATCCTTTACCAAATCATTTCAAATTGCCACCCAAATACAACAAAACATCAAATTCACACCCGAAAACCTGTCAATGGCCACAAAAACCACGCCCGAACTAAAACAATAAAAAACTCTAACAAGCTAACCACACGGCCCCAGAAAGCATTTTCCTTTCGGACCCATGACATAACATTACCGAATACACATTACATTACATTGTGTCGCGTTCACACGGACGGCCTAGACATTGCCCGTGGGAATCGTGTGAATTGGCACTTATTTTCTAGGTTACTTCCATAGTGGTGCACTTTGTTGTCGATGAGATGCGTGAGAGTGAACTAGATGATTGTGTTCACTGACATAATGCGAAATTATGTGAATCTTCATCATATTTATCATTCTTGTAGTGTTGGTTAGTAACAGGCTAAGATTCAGAAACGCTCACTGTTTTGTTTAAAGAGGTCCCTTGCCAGACCTCTTAAGCACAACACAGCTTTGCTTAGTCAATCAACACCTAGAACCCCTACAGTTGCGTAGAACTATAGCTTCTCTGAGCGTTTACTACCGTTTGTTTCATGGGGAATGTTCTAAAGAGCTCTTTAATCTTATTTCTTCCTCAGCATTTCAATCCCGATCTACTCGCTCCGGCCTAGCATTGCATACATATACTGTTCAACATTTCTTACCACGAACCAAAAAGTTTAGCAGTTCCTTTCAAGCGGGGCGTGAAAAAGCATCTCTCAGGTTATCATAAGGGGTGGCGATTAATCCAGCTTACGGCATGAATGGTCATCGCTTCTGGATTCCATCTTCGCTTTCCTTCAGGCGAGAGGGAGTCACTTTGATGCACGATATTAAAAAAAATCTAGTCTAAGATGAGAAAGTGTAAGACAGCGCCAGAGCCTTTATTCAGAAAATATTAGGTTTGTAATTCAGTGTACATAACTCATATAGACTTCCGGGTCATACTTGTGCTTTGGAAGAAGCGTTGCAAGTGTAAAGCTTTGTAATGACTCGTTTTCTTTCTTTATAACATAGATAAGTACATACATTACGAGCAGCCAAATTTTGCAAAATTTTTGAAAAATATTTGTCCATTTTTTACTGAATCTATCTATAAATGTTTAATTAACCCGTTGACTCGCGATTCGTCATATTTGGCCAATAATACAATATATTTCGCAGAAATCAACCTACTTTTCCAGGAGCTGCAACGTGTATGGTTAAACATACCACCTATAAGTATATTATTATTTAAAAAAACATACATGTAATGCACTAATATAATTATCTTTATTTTACTTTGACTAAAAAAGCTGGCCACAGCTGGAAAACTTTGATATATTATCACAACTGAAAGAGTTTCCACAACATTACAGATTAACACATAATATGTACTACTACCTGGTGCCCGCGACTACGTCTGCGCAGGATAAGTACTTTGAGTAGCTTATTATCTTCTCCAAAGCCATATCTATCTTTACTTTACGTTATAAAATATTTACATGGTTATATGAGTAAATTAAGGTACTTATTAAATCAATCAGTAAACTCTAATAATAAAATACAGTACCACTTATTAATGACCATGGAAAAACTGTCGTTACATTTCATCATCTTTGACGGTCGCCGAGCAATAGTGTATCGAGCTGTCAAAATGATAGCGTACTTATCACTTCAACATCACTTTCATCTATCAGAAACTGACACAAACTTTGACAGAACTGTCATCATTAAAATCTTAACGTAGGCCGAGATCTTGTTATTTTGTCCATGCTGTGCCCAAGAATGTTACGCTTTTTCACCCATGTGGTGATGGATGATGATGATGAAAGTAGCCTATGTGCTATTCCAGACTACAATCTATTTCTGTGCCAAATTTCAACCAGATCCGCTCAGCCGTTCTGCCGTTATTGAGTAACAAACATCCATCCATCCAAACTTTCACATATCAATATTTTTGGAATCTTCATATATGTAGCTCAAAGTTTTTAGGTCTTATAAAATGTACAAGTTACTGGTTCTATCGCTAGGTCTCGTTAAAATACATTCATTAGTAGGTACTCCTGTTTGTTTATAGCCACTTAACTAGATAGGTAATACATGATTTCCGCGTATTCTTTGCAGTTGTTATTAGGAAGGTGCGCCTTGACAAGGACGCGATACACAGCTACACGTAGTAACTACAGTGTAATCTGTGAGGCTACTAACCCATACTTTACTATGATATCATCATATCTGATCAGTAATATAAAGAATACCTCAAATACGGTTACCATCACACCAACGAGAAATTGCAATCACGCTTTAGTACAAATGGAAACTCCGTATACGATACGTAAACTAAAAACCCTTTTACTGAGCCTCTTGTTATGCCATTAAGTGGCAAGACGGGCTAGTCGTGGGCATGATATTAAGCGCTACGCCTGCCCATGACCGTTGCAATGTCATCGTGTAAGTAAAACGAGAGAAACAAATATTTCGCATCGCATTTCTCAATATTTTGAGCGACACCTTCTATATTTTCAACATATTTTTATTTTTTATTTTGACAGGCCTGTTGGTCTAGTGGTTAGTGACCCTAACTGCTATGCCGGAGGTCGTGGGTTCGATTCCCACCCAGGACAAATGTTTGTGTAATAACGACCATTTGTTCTGTGTCTGGGTGTAATTTATCTATAATATGTATGTATTTAGAAATATATAAGTATGTTTATCAGTTGTCTAGTAGTACCCATTACACAAGCTCTGCTTAGCTTGGGACTAGATGGCGTTGTGTGATAGTTGTGGTATATTTATTATTTATTTATTTTCAACCGACTGCCAAAACCTTAAGTTTTTCAAGTCGATGCGTTTTTTTATGTATGATCACGCATAACTTTTTACAGAGCAGTCCCAATTATTACATATTTTTTTTGGTAGAGTATACTTTTGAGGTCCCATTTAAATTTCTTCAAATTCAGTCGAGACGTTTTTGAGTTACAAGCCAAAAACTGGTTCGCCTATCTTGATGATATCGTAATTGACGGTGCATGACAATTGCTCCCGTAAGTAACAAGGGTCACTAAAAAGGTGACAATTTTTTTTGCCAAAAAATTTTTTTATTTAAGCAGAAAAAACTTTTTATATTTTTTACCATTGGGGATTCTTTTAGTTTTAAACAGATTAAAACTGTGAAAAAATTATCGTGTTTACAGACGCACGCTTGTTCCTGTCGCGGCCATTGCTTCACTTTTGGTATTTGAGGAGTCAAATACCTTAAAGATTGCGCTTGTAGCGCTTGCGATCAGTTTCTAATGCAGCGTTTATTCTTTAAAATATGTACACATATAAAAAAGGTTTGCGATCACTTTGAAAAATCGAAATCCTTTCTGTTACCGTAGATTATATGATTTCTTGGTCTTTTTAGATTCATTATTTAAAATACAGATGTAGAATATAAAATAATTAATCAACCATTCAGTCAGACCATTCCGAGTAAACCATGGACACCAATTTGTACTGGTCGATGATAATGCGCCCGCTCATCGAGCTCAACGAGTCAATGCTGCTCTCCGAGAATATATCATAAAGTTAGACTGGCCTGCCGGCTCGCTTGAATTAAACCCAATAAATAGAGCACGCGTGGGATGCTCTTAAGCGAGCTGTTTGGACCCGTTAGCCACGTCCCCAGATAGTACCAGAGCTCAGGGAAGCCGCTATTCAAGAATAGGACAGGAGGTTGGGGTAACCCAAGAAATGCTGTATAACTGGATTCTCAGCATGCCCAGGAGGATCACCGCATGTGATTGAGTCAGGGGAGTAGTTTATTATATTTCATGAACGGTCGAAGACAAAATAGAAATGTCATTGTTACAATGACGTCGACACATATAAACCTATAATAAACAATTATTGAATAAGTTCAAATAAAAAATATATCAGCTTAAGGTAGTGATCAAAAACTTTTTTTGATGTCACCTACTTGCGTAGCGTATTAAATTACAGAAGTCTACCCATTACTTGTTTCTGGAGTAAAACATGTAAGTGTAAGAACAAGGAACTTCCCCTCGTAAGGGGTACGTTTACCCATTAGCTAACATATCCTGCGTTATCGCTAATAACGAACTTTCTGAAGCCAACGGCTGTTTCGAAAAGCGCGGGAGGGTTAACTGACCTTGCATTACCGATTGTAAGGAGACACTAACACTCGTGTTTATAAACAAGTAATAACTTATAACTTGTTAAGTAATTTCTCAACAAAGTAATTACTTGAAAACTACTGTATCGAGTACTTTAATATAAGATTTAATTATATAGTCGAGCAATGAATGTTTTTACGTAAATGCTTAAGTAAGTAATGACATAACCCTATCAAATTTGGATGTATCTTTTTACATTTGTATTAGGTTGTTGTCATGGGATTTTAATTTTAACAGCATAATAAATCCTTCACAGTTCAGACTTGTGTGCAAATTTCATTTTTATACAACTTCACAATAAGAACGAAACATTGACGTGTTCTCTGAGTGATTCTTGAAGGGTTTATTTTTCTTTTAACGTGTGGAACCCTGAAAATTCATACTCTATGATGGCATATTAGATAAATTTACATTTTAAGACGCGGTTCAACCCCAATTTTAAAATAATTTACGATGCTTTACGTAAGGTTGAAAATCGCTAGTTAGATTGGACGATGTAATGCGAAAATGCGTTAATTTTGTAAGTTTTCTTTATATTTTTCGATATATACTAACACAATTGAAAAAACTGCTGGTTATAACTTTAGTACTATACGTTGGCTAAGTATTACCTAAAAAAATATAGTGTTATCGCTGAAAATTCTGAGATTTTGGACGAGAAAGTTTATTTTTGTGGACCTATTCAGGATTTTTTTCTGCTGAAAGAGTGTTGTATTTATTCGGTTTCGGTTATTACTCTTTTCCTATTCCTTTTCTGACCTTTGTATTTTTTTCATAATATACTATCAATCTGTTTCGTTACACTAGGTGTTAAAAAATTCTGCTTTTTCTTTAATCAGGGTACAAGCGCGCCTTAACATACTGTATGACGGCGTATTGGCAAACTTTACTTATCAACAAGCATAAAATAACTCCAAAGCCATTACCTTTCATTTACAATTATGAGGATTTCAAAGATGCACGCAAGAAAACTCTTTGTTTATCCACAATTATCCAATAATTACGTTTTTATTGTATTGTAATACAAAGTGGTAATTAACAGAAGTCATTGAACTTACCTCTACTGATAAGAGTAGTCACAACCGGTTTTCAGCTTGATAGCTTTTCCGTGTTACTATTCATTGAACAATATCTATGTATGTATACTTATAAACAAGGCAAAAGGCAGAAGCCCAAAACGGTGGTCTGACCAGGTTTTGCAGCAGCTTATGCCAGTTAACGTAGCTCTCCATGGAGCCACAGACCGGAAAAGGTGAAGGGAAGCAGTTAGGAGACTTCAGAGGAGTCACGATCCTCAACACTGAGGGAACGACTGAGGAGGAGAGAATTGTGTATATATATATATATATAAGAGTAAAATATATATATATATATATATTTTACTCAGTCTTCCACACTTCAGTCCACACTTCACGGTTGTTGTTGGTGCACGTGCATTTCAACGCTCTGATATCTATTAATTAACCCTTACTCAATAATCGCATCTAAAGTGTTGTTGTGTAAAAGTATATTTGTGTGCCAAGCCTTTCCGTACATCAGTGATAGGAGATACGCATCTCTCTGTCTTGAAGCGACCCGACGGACACTTCGTGTTGCATCGACTAAACTCGGCTGGACTTCGGACAGCGCCTTGACAAATCCTGTGTCTGTTACGTTTACCCCACAGTTTCTCAAACTTCTCGTTGCCCCTACGTGCAATTAAACAGTAGCCTGAACATCTCATCAATATGGTCATCTGTGGAAGGTGCAATGACGAGGTGGCAGAAGCTATTCAATGCACAGCTTGTCAGAAGCACTTTGACTTTCCGTGTTCTGGGATTACGGAAAAAGGGTACCGTAAGCTGGGAGACAGACAAGCCACATGGAGATGTGCGACCTGCAAAAATTCAGGCCTGCATGCTGCCCAGTCCGCTTCAACCCCAGCATCTCCAGCTCATTCTCCATCAGTATCGCTAGACTCTATAATGCGGGAGTTGACCAGCATTCGTTTACAACTTGCTCCTCTCTCAAGCCTGGCATCTGAGGTTCAACTGCTTCGGAAAGAGATATCCGATCTTAAAGGTCTTCCTAAATCTGTCCAAATGATTGATGACAGGCTAGTTAAAGTTGAAGCAGCTCAAGGAAATACCGCTAAGCTAACTAATGTGGTGGATAAACTGGAGGACGAGATCCATGACACTGAGCAGTGGCTCCGTGGCAATAATGTCGAAATTAAGGGTGTACCATTGAGAGACAGAGAAAACCTGTTTGATATAGTGGCTAAAATTGGTGATAAGGTCTCATATTCTGTCCTAAAAACCCAAATTAATTTCATCCATAGAGTCCCTACCAATTCAACCGACACAAAGAATGTCATAGTGTCATTCATAAATAGATACGTCAAAGAGGATTTTGTGGCAGCTGCTCGCTTAAGAAAGGATCCACTGTCTCCCAAAGATATTGGCATAGCCGGTTTGGGACGGATATTCGTGAACGACCACCTCACCATAAGAAACAAAATATTGCTGTCTCAAGCCAAAACATTAGCCAAGGAACGCAACTTTCAGTTTGTGTGGGTGAAACATATGAAGATTTTCGTGAGGCGCGACCCGACATCGAAGACGCTAACAATCAAAACAGAACGAGACCTGCCGAAAATCTGCTAAGTTTTTGTGTTATTTCTAATTTTGAGGCTATTAACGTTCATATTTATATTAAGTATTTTTTCCTCTTCGCTATTCTCAAATTATGCATATTAGGGGTCTCGGAACGTTTGAGAACCTTAGGCGGTCCTCGTTTGCTTATCGCGGTATTTTGTTCGCATAATTGCTACGGTCTTTACGTAAGCGCATGGGGTCATACTTATTCAATGCATCTTATTATGAGTTCAATGTATTATGCGGTCATTGAATATAAGATGTTAAATGCTAAGAGTGTATTAACGGCTAATTATAAACATTGTAAATTGCCTTATTCTAACACTGAGCTACAGAGTCAGTATTTACGGCGATTTATTTATTCTCGCGTTTCTAGATTCGTTTCTGTATCGAGTGGTCGAGAGTTTATTACTTATATATGTATTTTACTGCGCTTAATGCTACGCGATTGGAGTTATGAATCATTTGATCGCGGAAGTTTTATAACGGTATATTCTTACGATTTACTACGGTGTTTATTTGTCATATTGAACACAATGCTACACTTGCAAATGTCAACAACTATTAGTTTGTTAGTTTTAATCGGGACCGTATCTCTTAGGTACTATTTCGCCTTTTGTGTATTTTCGGTGGACGGTAATCGTGTGGAGAAATATTATTATTATATTATATTGTTTTGTGCTCGGATACTGGGACGGGGTTACTGCTGTAGTTGTGGTGCTGACATTTTTAACATTGTGATTTTAATATATAGTTTTTCTTTATGTATATGGAGGATAGGCTTGCTATTGATATTCCAGAAGATTTATTATTATTATATGTTATTGTTCTTCTCTTACTCTCATAATATACATTCTTGTAGGCTCATTAGTTCATGATGGCTACTATAAACATTTACTACCAAAATACACGCGGACTACGGACGAAAACTGATACCTTCTATAGGAACTTACTTAAAACTAATTTTAACAATATTGTTATATTGACAGAAACCTGGTTGACTAGCGGAATTATGAATAGTGAACTTTTTGATGATAGATATTTAGTCTGGCGTCGCGACCGAAACTATGCTAGAACCGGCCAGAGTCGCGGTGGCGGGGTCTTGGTAGCTGTCCGCCGTGAACTAGTAGCTTCCGAAAATGTTAGTTGGCAATCAAGCGCCGAAGATTTATGGATATCGCTTCATCTTAAATCTGGCCGCGGTAATCAAATACAGCGTATTCACATAGGTGCGTTATATTTATGCGATGAAGTTGGAGGTAACAGTTTTTCAACTCAGTTGGATGCCTTTCTGGATAAATTACCTTATCTAGTAAATGACCACCCATCTGATAAGTTTATAGTTGTAGGAGATTTTAATATGAGCACTATAACCTGGACAGTGACAGATAACGGAATCCGACCTTCAGTGGTGTCTCTTGTTCGTCCATTTGTTGATTTTATTGATTCCCTTAATTTATGCAACCTGCAGCAGTTTAATTTAATTAAAAATAAAGATGACAAGATCCTTGACCTGGTTCTTTCTAACACGTTCGTTTCGGTCTCATCGTGTTCACCACTTACCAAAGTAGACGGCTATCACCCGCCATTATCAATTCAAGTGGAGGTCCCTCACTTCCAATCGCTGGAAAGCAGTAGGCGCCTTCTGTACCAGTATAATAAAGCTGATTATGACCGCATTTGTTCCGATCTAGGTAAACAGCAGTGGGGCGATATTTTATCAATAGGCAGTGTTGACGACGCTGTTGGCACATTCTATTCCATTATTTTTGCAGTAAGAGATATTTATATTCCACGACGTTATCGTAAAGCCGACAACTATCCACCTTGGTATACCACAGCCCTCATCAAAGTACTCAAGGAAAAATTTAAATACCATAGCAAATGGAAAGTTTACGGTAATATTTCGGATCGCTTGACGTATCAATTTTTACGTGATAGAGCGGATAATTTGGAACATATATGCCATAAATCATATATCGATAAAATTGAATCATCTATTGAAATCTCGCCGAAATTATTCTGGTCATATATCAAAAGTAAACGTATGAGTAATAATTTTCCATCACACATGTCCTATAACGGTAGTAAAAGTGATAGTGGTCAAGACATTAGTGAATTTTTTTCAAATTATTTTTACTCCACTTTTTTGGCAACATCCTCTTCCAACACTTACATTGAGCCCATTGACACTAGCAACATCAACATTAATTTTATAGATATTAATGCGGCATTAGTTCACAAACAACTTAAAACTCTGGATTTAAGTAAATCAGCTGGACCTGACTCACTACCAGCGATCTTTTTGGTACAATGTGCTGATGTATTATTAGAACCAGTATGTATTTTGTTTAAACGTTCGCTGAATGAAGGCGTCGTTCCCACTATGTGGAAGTCTGCTTTCATTTCGCCAATCCATAAAAAAGGTTCTAAAGCTTCGGTGGAAAACTATAGACCAATCTCCAAACTCTGTCTGTTAGCCAAAGTGCTGGAGCGGATAGTATATAACCAACTATACGACAACCTAATTTCTAATATAAATCCGCAACAGCATGGGTTTTTGAAAGGCCGATCAACAGTATCTAACCTTCTGTTGTTTACTGATTTTATCACCGAGAGTATGGATAATAGTACACAAGTAGATGCAATATATATGGATTTAAGTAAGGCATTCGATCGAATTAATCATTCTATCTTATTAAAAAAGCTCTCTGCTCTGGGAATCTCTGGAGACCTATTAAGATGGTTCTCATCATACGTATCAAACAGAACTCAAGCAGTAGTGCTGAATGGCTTCACTTCTACGTGGATGGCTATCCCTTCCGGTGTTCCCCAAGGGTCCCTTTTGGGTCCTTTCATGTTTTTGGCGTTTGTGAACGACATTGGCATGTGCTTCAGGCACTCTAAATATCTTCTTTTTGCCGATGACATCAAAATTTATAAATCAATTCTAAACTTAGCGGACGCCAGTTTGTTGCAAGAGGACCTTTTAAGAGTGGTTAATTATTTTAAATGCAATAATCTTGAACTGAACATTTCTAAGTGCTCAGTTATTAGCTTCACACGTAAATTGTTCACTATCGTGTATAACTATTCGGTAGACGGCCAACCTTTACCGCGTGTGGACCAAGTTAGAGATTTGGGCGTAGTCATCGATAGCAAATTATCTTATGAACAACACATTGATCACATTGCGAAAAAATCTTCTGCTGCTCTAGGATTCGTCATCCGTAACTCCAAATCATTAAATAAAATGAAAACCTTAAAGATACTATATTGTGCCTACGTCCGTAGCCATCTTGAATATGCTAGCCAAATTTGGAATCCCTGTTATGCAGTACATTCAGATAGATTGGAACGTCTTCAGAAAAGGTTTACTAGATACTTAGGTTTTAAATTTAAAATTACTCATCTAAGTTACGATGAACGCTGTTCCCGCTTTCATTTACTTCCACTAAAACTTCGAAGATCCATCTCTGACTTACGCTACCTAATGAAATTAGCTCAGTCTAAAGTCAACTGTCCTGAATTAGTGTCTAAAATTACCCTAAATGTACCGCTTAGACCCCAAAGTCGAGTACTCAAAGGAATACTTCATACTCCACCCGCGCGCACCAACTACCGCGCTAACTTCTTCCTAATACGTTCAGCTATTGCCTTCAATAAAATACTTGACACGAACCCCAACATTGATCTATTTACGAGTAGTTTGGCGTCACTAAATTCAATGTCAAATCCGACTTACACCGTTACCGACAGTCGTTAAGTGTAAATTTGTTCTAGTTTTATTATCATGTTATTATTTCTATTATTTTATATTCTTTTACATAGTTGTTATTTGTGGAGGCTTTTTAATGGCTTTTTATTGTTAAATACCATGTAATATTGTAATTATAGCTGTAAGCTCCCCGAAGAAAATAAAATAAAAATAAAAAATAAAATATATATACTCTTGATACCGACTAGTGTTTGACTACTATCTCACTTGATGGTGAGTGATGATGCGGTCGAAGGTGGTATCACACTAGATCTAGAATAGCTCGTGGCTCTCAAGAACAGCTGCCGGAACACATCGTTAGGTGCTTATCGACAGGTTTTCAAACTTGAGGGCGGTAGCTAGCCAGGCTACCACCAGAAGTTGTACTGCCATGTTTTGGGTTTCATCACAGTGTTTCCTTCACCGAAAGCTCAAGTCCGAGGCGGGGATCGAACCCATGGCCTGCTAATCGACGGCCGACTCTTGTTACCGCTTGTCTATCATCGCTTCAATGTTATAATTAAATATTCAAATTCAAAAGATTTAGTTTAAAGCGCTTTTATGGACATCAATTATACCTAATATAAAAGTTCTACGTTCTAAAATAGTACGAAAAAAATCTGTGAGCATTCACAAAAAATACATACAGTCGACACAGAACCTCCTCCTATTTTGAAGTTGGTTAAAAATAAAACAATACAACAAATCCTACAAAGATTGCATATCCAATCCACTTTCACCATCATCCGTTACTTATCATTGAATCTTAAAAAAAAGTTAACAATCAACCTGTCGGGGTAGCAACCCTAAGGTCATTATACCCACCTGCGCCAGGGGCGAGAGGGGAGGGCGACAGCTGACGTAACGGCGCGTGCGCACGTGGCAGGGTGTTCCCGCCAATAGGGGTGGCAGTTACTAACGTGTACTTAGTGCTGTTTATTGTATGGTGGTGTGATAAGTCAGGGATGGAACTTGTTTACAGGCATTTGGTGCTTAGAGGTCACATGGTGGTTTATTTAATACTAGTAGTAATAGTAACAGATAGTAGACCTCGCGAGCGAAATGTTCTTTTCCGAATATTACCAGTTTAGTTTTAAAGCTCACAACCTATTCCTAACTTCATAACCTATCTCGGCAACCACTTGACCAATTATGCTCATTTTCGAAATCCCTGTTGAAAGTCAGGTACCTAATGCGTGCACCAAATTTTACCAAAACCAGCTGGTAAATTCCGCAACAGCAATCGTCCCCCCTTTTTAGGAAAAGTAGCTTCTTACTCAAATATCACCGACGACAAAAAATATATTAAATAGTACAATTTGCATACCAAGTTTCGATAAGGTTTGGTGAAAAATTCGACCTGTACAGGAGGACCAACACACAGCCTAACAAACATACGGACAGATGAAAGTCAATTTGGCCAGTTAAAGCAGAGACGCTTCGCTCGCTCGGTCAAGCACTAGTATACGCTCGCGCAGATTAAGGTTATCGCGATCGCGATAAGGTTATGACTTACTTTTAAATTTATTTGAATCCCGGGTTCACTACTACAAATTTCATCGAAATCTATTCAGGCTAACTGCGAGATTGAAAACAAAACAGCCATACATCGAAACTTTGGCATTTATATTAATAAGATTATGACTTAATTTTTTAATTTATACCTAACTGATAATGGCGCGTTCAAAAAGCGCCCTAACTAATGTTAATATTACACCGCGAAATGCAACATTTTTATGTAAAAACATGCAGTTTATGTAAAACGACGGTAGATATGCAAATAATGTACAGTTTCCCACATAAATTCAGCACCTGTTGTTTAAACCATTTAAATTATTCAGGAATTTAAATTTCAAATGTGTGACAGCCCTGCACTGTGTAGTTATGTTCATTGTACAATTATAAAGACAGTAGATCAGTTGTGGTTCTAAAGTTGAATTTAGTATTGAATTATATTATTATTGACTTAGAGAGCGAAGCGTCTCTGCTTTTACTTTGATATTTGTTAGGTTGTGTGTTGGTCTTCCTGTAAAGATCGCATTTTTAACCATTTTTGACGAAATTTAGTATGAAAGTTCATATATGCTATTGAATATAATTTTCCTAAAAGGTGGGAAGTTTGGTGCGGCACATTAGGTATCTGATTTTAAAGAGGTATTTAGAAAATGAGCATAATTGGTCAAATAGTTGCCGAGCTAATATGTTGTGAAGTTTGGAACCTGGACGATTTTGGTAATATTTTAATTGAAAACTCAGAATGCAATAATTTGCCGCTAGCAAGACTGTGCTCGCGAGGTTGTGTATGTAAGTATAAATGTAGGAAATACATACATACTTACATAATATAATAATGTCTAACACTAAGCTGAATTACAAATATTTACTTTTTAATACACACTTCTCAAGCGCTGTGATCTCGATGAGGCGTCGTTATGGCGGTTGCAATAATGCCTAATAAATTTATCAATTTCACATAGGTATAGAACTATTATAACTTACTCTATAATAGCACAATTCTGATTTCAAAAGCGCCGCCGAGCACTTGTAGCAGCCTTAATCTGATCCCATTTAATTTTATTGCAATTATAAACGACATAATTCATACGTGTTTTGAAGAATTAAAACACAGATAAAATGGCTTATCATTGCAGGAGTAATAGGGTTTTAGGATTCTTAGGACTTTTTTGCACTCTTTGCTTATAGTACTGTGAAGTTGAGTTACTGTTTCTTTGTATACGTTGCTCCTGTATTTAAGGGCAGCTTTCATAGCTTTAATTAGAAATCATTAAGTTAAGTGGGGGTGTTTTTTTTAATTTTTTTATTCATAAATATATCAATTAATGGAAAAATCATATTTACTCATACTTCATGTTATTTTCGTATGTTAAATGTAAGAAACCACTTAACTGCGAAAATACTAATAAAATGGATAAAATAATGACTTTATAACTTTCGTGTGATTAGGTTGCGGTACAAGCACGAAGCTCACCTGATGTTAAGTGATAATATCTGCCTAGAACAAATACATTCCGTCAGGATTGACGAAGCTACTGCACAGCGTCCATGTGCCTGCAATTTCGCTGTACCCATACTCTTCAAACCGGAACTCAGTAATGAGAACATTACTGCTGTCTAGTAGAAATATGACGTAGTATTATTATAATAAAATGAATTCACATATCTTACCCCTATTTTATTTCTTGAAATTTATTGATAGTAGATAAATAATTCCAAAATCATTTATAGTAAAAATTTAAAACTTCTAATATACATACGAATGTTTGCTTGGATGCAGGTTACTCATTCACGCCAGAACGGCTGAACGAATTTGGATAACATTTAGTATGCAGATAGATGAGGCACTGTAATAACACATAGGATACTCTTCATCATCATCATCATCCATCACCACGCGAGTAAAACCATGGGGCGCAACTAGTGTTATATAAATAATTTACTATACCTTTCTTATCAAAACAATTAACAAGCAGGGTGTTATGTGAATAACCGCAACAAGCTCCTTACTACTAACAGGTGTCACCCCTAGCACACGTGTTACATAGCATACGTAGCAGTTTGTACGCGTGATTTTTTGCAGCGCGAAATGTCAACTCAGGTCAGATGGGGTCCTTGACCGGTTATGGGGTTGAATGGAGAAGTTTTTATGACGTAAGAAAAGATGGTTTTGTGTAGTAGGTTGGCTTAGCGGTTTTTTGTTGCAATTTAATGACAAAGAAGGACTATGCACGGGGTTTCTCTACGAGATCGAATCAGTAATGAGGAGATCCGTAGAAGAACGAAAGTCACCGACATAGCCCAGAAGATTAGCCGGTTGAAGTGGCAGTGGGCAGGGCACATAGCACGCATAGCAGATGGCCGATGAGGCCGGAAGGTTCTGGAGTGGAGACCACGGACCGGTAAGCGCAGCCACCGATAAGGTGGACTGACGACCTGATAAAAGTAGCAGGACGACGTTAGGTGCAGGCCGCTTCCAACCGGTCCTTTTGGAAATTAGTGGGGGAGACATATGTTCAGCAGTGGACATACTACGGCTGATGCTGATGAATGACAAGACGGGCAAGTCTTGGGCCTGATGGTAGAACTGAACACCCATAGCTTAAAACTGTAGTTTTGTGTTGCGCTGTAATGAGCTCGGTACCCTGAGTTATCGGTTTTTTAGTCTATTTCACCCAGAAGTTTTACTTTCTACCAGGCGAATGACTTGTTTGTCTCTTCTCTTCCTAAAAACATCGTCAGACCGCTGGTTTACTTCTAAAATCGATATCTTTCATCTTGTTGCTATTCTATTACTACCGAGGGATACTCTCAAAAACGAAGGACGAAGTTTCGTTTGACGGATTTTGGAAATTCTATTATGAAAGTGAAAGAGGATTATTAACCGATTTAACTTACGCAATACGCCGAGTATGTAGGACTCGACCGGTTTCGCAACGTTCAGAGCCGCTTCTTCACGGAGTACGTGCACTCCCGACCGCGTCGGTCGAGTCCTACATACTCGGCGTATTGCGTAAGTTAAATCGGTTACGAATCGTTTTAAAAGTGAGCGAGGACAAAAACAGTCAAGGGAGACGAAATTTAATGACAGGTTTTAACATGGTGATTTTCGTTTATATGTAGTTTGTTTTTTTAGTATTTACTGATTGATCAACCATATGAACAACGCATTTATTCATAATTATAAATAAGAGAGTAGCAATTGATATAGTTTGAGCATGTTAATATTTTATAACACTTTAATATGTTATTTTTTGTATATTATGTTCTCTATATGTTTCTATTATGAGTACTATTCAACTTCTAAAAATAATGTTAACGACGATTTAGGCAAACAGAAAATTTATTTTTAGAAATTACACATTATGATGTTAGGATTTCAAATGTCATCATCAGTTTAACAATAAACACTAATCATAATCACTCTAACCTGACATTACATTTCATCACCCTTGACTGAGCTTGTGCTTTTTCACTTCCACAGTAGAGCTCTAGATATCCGTCAAGCGATACTACTTCGTAGTTTGTTTTAGTAGTAGGCCTCCTTGTCTATAATTAATCGCCACCCTTCATCTGGTCGCCATTCTACTACTGCCCTGATTTGCTGAGGTTTTATTCTTAGTTTTTTAAAAACTTATGTTTCGCGCTAGGATTTCCTGTTTCGCAGGAGCCACAATAAAACATCATAAAATCCAAGGTCAAACATTTCATCTCGTCGTACAAATATTTGCTATAGCCAGTAACCGAACCCCGCACTTCGAACTCTACGAGCTAAACTCAAGTAGCTGCCATCGCACGGACGTATCCTTATAAATACCAAATGTCTAATTTAGTTTTCCCGCCAAAAACAACAATGGTTTAAAGTAATAACATTCATCTAATTGACATACAGGATGTTCCTAAACCGTTTTCCGTATCATTGTCATCGCAGGAAATGACTTCACCCTCTATAATTGGGGATCCACGCGTCAAGAAATAAAAAAAGTATAAATTTGAATGTAGCATGTGCCGAACGTTAGTTTTTTTTATAGTTTAATAGTTCGATATTTAAATATGGAGTGGAGTAACGGACTTACTTTGTGTTTGAAAGGCGCCACAGATAAGACGGCAGTTGATAGGACATATTGAAAGCTTGTAGAAGTAAGTGTTACTTAATCTGTTGTTGACTGATTCTTGTTTCAGAGAAATGGGAGTTAATTTGTTGAAATGAAGAAATCCGCTGGAATATCTGATTTTTCCATTCTAGTGAGTAACGAACCTCTTGCCTATGAGGGTACAATGGCACCCAGAAAAACTTACATAAGTACTTAGGTATATACATTATCTATCCCTCTCTCTCTCTAAAATTGCAAAAATTTCTATGCTAGCGTTTGTGCTTCAAAAATCATAAAACAAAATTTGTAAAGGATCCTGACATCAATACAAAATTTAAGTGTATGTAAAAACTTTCAGCCGGCAGATCTATTATGTATCTCAGTTGCTAACAAATGTTGATTAAAATCTTGAAAAATGTCAGCTCTGTCAGTTTTGACAACTCCCGTAAGCAAAAATGTTAGTAAGTTGATGACTGGAGTTTTGGCGCGAACGCCGAAAAGTCAACCTTTTTGCATTGTATTATTTATCAAAACTTATGCTTTTTTTCAGTGTTAATGTTTAAAATTGGTGGCGTTTTACTCATTAAGTGCTGTTTTACGTGCACGAGTGTGGGCAAGTGATATAATGTGGTGAAACGTATCTTTCCGTGTTGTTTCCAAAACTCCATAGAAGCTGATGGTAAAGTTGCCACCACTTTACTAAAGCATGACTTAGACTGACTGGACCATGACTAACTGACATTTTGGACTCTGACTGACTACAACTAATATCACCACACAAGTAGTAAGGGTCACTAATAAGAGTGATTTTTTTTTGCGAATGAAGGATCCGACCTCAACACTAAAAAGTGTAAAATAAGTTGTTGAAGTCGGTACTATGCGCACAATATTGTAATCACAGGTACTTTTGAACTATCGTGGTACCGACTTTGGTTCCATTTTGTGATATTTTTTCCCTATTCACATACTTTACGTACTAAAGTGACCGTAATTAAAACTTGACAATAAAACCAATATAATTAGTCACTAGATTCAAATTCTTAGACAGAATTTTCTACGATACATTTTAATAAATACAAAACATGGCACTAATTAAATAACTGCAGTAGAATGCGACAAGAAACTGATAAGGGTTGATCAACCTTTTTAGAGTTCCGTAGCACTACTAGAGCGAACCCTTTTTTGTTTCTGTATTTTCTTATTACTAAAATATGGGTTAAGTAAGATCTATAAAAAAATACAGTTGAGATTTGCAAACAGACGGACTAAGTTCTTTCTGTCTGTATTTATAGAGACTTTAACCAAAAAAAATCTGAGACAGTTGTTGTCAGTTCCATTTTTTGGAGTTTTTTTGTCCCTCTTGTAACCCTTGCTACTTACAGGATGATTGTCATTCGCCGTCAATAAGGATATCACCAAGAGAGGTGAAATACTTTTCAGTCATTGGAGTGTCAGTCAAAAATCGTTAGACCGAATTGGATGAAAATTAAACAGAACCACACGGGAAACAGCTTTCAAATGAAAAAAAAGTGATATAAATCGGTTCACCCATTTGAAATTGAGAACTTCCTCCTTTTTCTAAGTCGGTTAAGAAGTCAGTAAATTTAACTATATAATGAATATGAGCACAATGCAAAACAACTATTTGTCCAGAGAGAAAATTAAAAAAAGTACTTTTGACGTCCTCGACCTTAATCGTACCTTAGAAAAAAATATCTTGATTATTCGTGACAATACCTTTTTAATCCCTATTAGATATATATATAAAGTATACCATGTTATTATTGTATATTGGCAATGGTATTAGCTATAGAACACTGCACTAAGCGTGGTCCAACAAGCTCTTGGCAAGTTATTGCTAGTAACACTAAAGGAAAGAAGGGATGTTTTTTTCTTATAACGGATGGCTCCACCTGTCTTTAAGGAAGGTTTGATGACCTTAGGTCGTTCGAAAGGTGAGGTCAAGAAAGCAGGGGTTAGAAATAACCTTTATAAAATGGGAAAAGAGGTGTAACACACTTTTTTGTATATATGAAAAAAATAAAATTAAAATGATAAATGTTTTATTACTGTAGCCAAAGTTTAAGTGAACTGATACAGGTTGGGACCTTCTAGTCAGTAGGTATAAAAAACACCTGTGTCAGAAGACCCCGCTTTTCCATGTCCATACTATTACATGTTATGGTTACAGGTAGGTACATAATAATTGTATAATTATATTTAGAGTTAATATTATTATTTCAAAAATAAAATAATTTTCTCACTCAAATGAGAGCAATTTCTTGGTAGCGTACATTATTTGAATATTTAGGTATTTAGCTAATAGGCAATATGCTTGCCGGGTTATATTTTTTAAATTTGATTGTAAAATGCGTTTCTCTCTAAGTGTATTTATTATTCTTATCTACACTATTATTATAAAGAGGAAAGATTTATTTGATTGTTTGTTTTGAATAGGCCTTAAAACTACTGGACTGATTAAAACAATTCTTTCACCATTAGAATCCTACATTTTCCATAATGAACATAGCCTATAAAATAATTATAAAAAAATTGAGATCCGTATAAAAACTTCGATAATTTAACCCAAGGTGTGGAAAAAATGCCAAAATAGTCTTTAAATTGCGTACGCTGCGGAAACTATTGACCATTAAGTCTATGCTATTGACAATAAAGCAAAGTGACGTAATACAGTTTTTATAGAAGATGTCAATACAATATCTACAAGAAGTCCACATTACCATAGTGTCTAACTATTGCAGTTTAAGTCATAATAAATACTTTTTAATTTTAAAATATGGAATAGTAACTGTACGGGTTACGTACATTTTATTGTAAACTGCTAACTTAGCGCGACTGCGTTCGCGCCTTTCATTGTGTTTTCCGGTAAAATAAATCAGTCTGCAAGCAGCGATCGGTCCAACACGTTGTTTCATTTATCATAATATCATAATTTTATGCACGGACTAACAAGCCCGTACAGTAACGTCGGTACAAACCAGGCCACATTATTCGTACCTTGGTGTTAATCCTTATCTACTCTAATAATAAATAGGATATATACATGACTGTTTGTAATGCATACACGTAAAACTACTTAACCGAATCAAACAATTCATTCACGAGTATAAAGCTACATTATGCCTGAGTAACATAAGCTATATTTGATTCATCCTCATCATCGTCCATCACCACGCGGGTGAAACCGCCGAGCGCAGCTAATGAGAAATAAAATCTTAAAATACAAGTCAACCAAATTCTTGGCTATTTATTAATTATTGGCATATGTTAAAATCAAGCTTACTTAAACTATCTGATGGCTAATTTTATATATTAGAATAAAAAGTCCCGGTACACAAATAAAAGGCTACAGCCGCAGGCTACACAATACCGCCGTTATCCTAGATTACAAGTTATGCACTAAGTAAACAGTACTGGAGGCTGTAGGTAAGTACCTGCTTTCCGCGGCTCGCGTCTCATGGGTCCGAAGCGGAAAGTTTATTTTTGTTTTGATAGTAGATACGAAATGAATCATGAAAATATTTATACAGGTTGTTTGGTAGAGGGACTGACAAACAAAATGAGCGTGTTCGGGGGCCCACTTGGAGAATACAAGTTGGCCAAAAAAAATCCCCAACACCCCAATTTTTTTTAACTGTTTTTTGTGAATTTTCTTGTTTTCTCCAATATTGTACCAATTTTGGTTTGCGTGGCCTGAAGGTGTATTAGAGACCAAATTCAACTAAAAACATCCGGTCTAAAACAGATTTTACAAATGTTATGGTGGTAAATAAGTACAATATTGGAGAAAACGAGAAAAATCACAAAAAAATGTTAAACATATTGGGGGTCGGGAAATTTTTTTTGGCCAACTTGTATTCTCCAAGTGGTCCCCCGAACACGCTCATTTGGTTTGTCGGTCCCTCTACCAAACACCCTGTATAATAAACCATTTGTAAAATATGAATTGTAAAACACTAAGCAGGCGTAGCAAGACAAATATTTTAGAATTTTAGAAAGGAAAATTCACATCCCGTACGAAGATTCGTACGGGATTCAAACCCCCGTCTTCCGACAATCCGTGTCAGACGCCATGAACACTAGGCTACAGAGGCTTACCGTCCGAGCATTCAATTTTAACCCTCTTTATGAATTTAACCGTCGGTTTGGCGACAGAGCGACATCCATCTAACAGCTTGGCAGCATTATCCAACCGAAAGAAGATTTATTTCAAATACTAACTTTTGTATTTATGTCGCACTTTCTTAATTTTTATAACATGCATTTTAAAGCCTGGTTAGCGAGACCTGACATTGCAATTTTCACTTCCTCGGATGGTATTCCAACTTGCGTCTTCCGACAGTCCGTGTCAGACCAGACGCCATGACCACTAGACAGAACGCGTCTGACGCGGATTTTCGGAAGTCGCGAATTTGGAATCCCGTCCGAGGAAGTGAATTTTTCTCTCCAAACTTGCAATGCAAAAACATTACATAGAAAAAAAATATTTTAATAATAATTTTATTGTAAGGACAAGTCAGGTAAATAATAATATAGATCTTTATGGTACTACACTAACATATTCCAGGACCATTTATAAAAGGACAAACGCATTCGCGATTCGCCACATTTAGCCGCTAATACAATAGATTTCGCAGAAATCTACCTACTTTTCCAGGAACTGCAACGTGTGTGGTTAACCGATAGCCCTGGATTCGACCCTCTGACAGGTCAATCATTTGTGATGATGCATGAACATGTTGGTTTGACCTGTGTCTGGGTATCTGTATGCTGCTGGCTGGCTCTGCTTAGTTTGGGACCTGAAGACTGCGTGGATCTTGGCCCATAATATAATATTACAATTATGTTTCTATTAATATTATTTTCAGACAACGTCACAGCGCATCTACAGCGAGAAATTTTTCATAAATTATTTTACAAACATTTGTGCACAAATAGACAAGTGAACTTGTCAATGACTTTCTCTAAACACAGCCTTCCAAGGCTGCGGTAATGCCCAACGTTGCGGATAACAGTAAATTTGATTATAGTTACCAACTGCACGGATATTGCTATAAATTCTTGGTTCCCCGACGCGGAGATTAGCCGGCGTCGAAAATTGATGTCGCATTATTTTTGTTTTACAACGTTTGCTTTAATAAGCTTTAAGAATTACTCTATTTTTATCTCTGACAAGAAGACGTGTACCAAAAAAAACATGCGGGGCTCTTTGGGGACTGCCGGTAGATGTGAATAATTATTTTTAAGACACGCAATCATCAACAATAGGTAGTCATGGAAACCATTATCGCGCCCAAAGAAGTTTTCACTTCAAAACTACATTATCTATAACAAAGCGTTCGGTGACGATGATGATGACGCGAGTTTGCATGAATTTTGTTCACCAAAAAAGCCGATGACGATGACGCGAGTTCCATCATTTTTTTCACCCAAAAAGTGGCCAACGCGTGTAAAGAAGTATTCACATCAAAAAACTTTGACTCACCCGTACTAGGATTTCATAAGTTCATCACACATCACAAACACCTAAGACTGTAGAACAAACATTTCTGCTAATTCAAAAATAATTTGCCCCAGCCCAGGTTTAAACCTGATTCCTTCTAAAGGACTACCAACTATGGTAGTGGGGTCGTCAGCAGTATTAGGAACGTTATGAGCTGATAGTTCTATCTACACTAAGTAGGTACAATGATAGTTCAAAACAAGTACAATTTGAAAAATTTAGTACCGACCACCATTCTATTCAGTTATTGGATTGTATCTCAAAAAGTACTGGATTGAATCTGATGAAATTTTGGAAGTCGGTAGAAAAGTACTTATTATCACAATATTGTGCGCATAGTACCGACTTTGACAAGTTATTTCACACTTTTTAGTGTCAAAGTTGGTTAAATTTTGTGGTAACAATTTTTTTTTCATATCTACTTACGGGACCGATTTTCATAGGATAGGCGAAACCCATCAGGTATTAGAGTGTAACTCAATAATCGCTTGACCAAATTTGATGGATTTTAAATGGGATCAACTCGGAAGTGTACTCTACGAAACTATCAAAATCGGACAACTGTGTAAAAAGTTATGCGTGATCATACAAACAAGTACAATTTGAAAAAAAAAAATACCAACTGCCATTGTATTCAGTTATTGGAGTGTAAATCAAAAAGTACTAGACCGAATTTGATTAAATTTAAATGGGACCACACGGGAAGCACCAGCTAAGCAGCAAACAAAAAAAGAATTTTGAGAATCGGTGGACAAACATAAAAAACATACATTCGAATTGAGTACCTTCTCCGATTTGGTAGTCGGTAGAAAAAATATACGCGTTGACTAAAAACCTTCTTTTAAGAAAGTCGGTTGAAAATACAATTTGCCTTAAACATTTTGAACAAAAGAGATCATTACGCACTGTAGACCGGAAACCACTCGCCTACTTGGTCGAAATAGAGAATCTGGTCTTGGAGCGCAGGTGGTGGCGACCGCAACCGCTTCCGTGGCAGACGACCTTAACTGATTCACTGATCACTTCTTTGTAAGTATATCTGAATTGATAATAATGATCGTCATACTGCGAGTTTTTTTATGGTCCATAATTCAAGTCAACCCATATTTTACATTTAAATACTAATTTTTACATTACAGGGTTCCAGTAACTGTACAAATCTACTTGACAACCACCCGAATGACTTGGATGCCGAATTAAAAAATATCAAGTACAGTAAACGCCTCAAACGCCACGATATCCACAATTTACATGCTCGTTGTTAAAATAGGAGTGCCTCCCGCTGGGGAGACCCCTCACAATGTCTCAACCGCCCAACCAATCTGCTTATAGTCCTGGGACTGAGAAACAAAAAAAACATTACATTACCGTTGTACTAGTGAAAGTACCTTTACCATTTGCCTAAAAATCTCAAAATATATTTAAGAGCAGCATGGTCTAAATATCAGCCATCATAAAAGATTCCTGACTGTTGGACCAATTTGGCCTTATTAATCCACGTTGCTTTACTCGTTACAGAGGAAACAGATAAAATGGTAAAAATAAAACCTAATCTAATCTTTCTCCTTAACGCAATTCAGTCCCCCCCGCTCTCCCCCCCCTCTCACTCTTCCCTCTCCCTCTCTCTATCCCCCCTCTCTCTCACACACACACACAAGCACACACACACACCCTCTCTTAATCCCTCTCCCCCTCTCCCTCTCTCCCCCCTATCTCCCTTCAAACAGATTCCGTTTTCATCATGGGGGCGCTACCGCGAGCGGTAGAGAAATCCGAAAGGTTATGCGTTAATTTCGCTGTTCACATCAGAGCGGACTATATCGCTACTGCGCGCGGTAGAGATATCCCTTGGTTATCAATTATAAGCATGTCGCTCTCGCTACTTGCTCCCGCGTCGGCCGGCGGAACTAGTTTCGCCAAACAAGAGAAAATACCGCCTCACTAGGCGGTACAAGTTTCGCTGCAGTTATGGAACTTCATACTATTTACCAATCGAGTTCCGCGTAGTATTTTTCGCTACCCACAGCGGTAGCGAATAACACTCAGGTCTGAATAGGCCTTTAGACCTTGTGACACAAAAAGGTTTATATATATTTCATCATCATCATCATCAGTCTCAGCTGGGCTCGTAACTCGGGCCTTTTATCTTCTCGTCCCTGCTAGCTAGCTATTCTGTGTGTGCCGAAACTTCAAAGCTCCTATCTTAATGAGAAGTATTAATAATAACTTACATAAAGTCTTACACTTTATTATACATATAATAACTGTACTAAAACGGTTGCTACTGGCATGATTCTTTCCAATACAATATTGTTTCTATATAAATACAATCTGATATTCCAAATAACATTATTAGTACAAAACCATCTCCAAATAAAAACATTACAAAGTCAATATCGAATCAAACATTGTGATTCTGGCCACCGGTGTTCGAATTGATTAGGGATGTGACCGTGACTATAATTCTTATTATCGATATTTGTGTTAAATTAGTTCTTAATTTCACATAATTATAAATTTAAAATATGAATATGTATGTGTTATTTATTGTATGACAATTTTAAAGTATAGTTAAAATGTAAATGAAACTAACTATGACTTCATTTGCGTGGAGTAAAGTGAGACGATTGCTGAGGAATCACTAGTTGCATCGTAATAAGAACATACATGTTTTTCTTTTGTACAGCTACCTTTATTCCGAGTTTTGCTTTAAACTTTTCTATACTGTGATAATTAAAACTAAAGATTCATGTATGAAACTGACGTATATGTACGTCTCTGGGGCGCAAAGAGTTAATACATAAACCACACATATAATTACTTACTCTCTCACAAACATTCACATGTAGGGCGTCTAATAAAATAGCGTGTATTAATCGCATTTAAAAGTACGGATCGATAATTACTACTAGACTAGATAAACCACAATATAGGGAAACGATACGATTATGTAATTTTATTTATTGCCATTAACTACTTGCTCCGGTAATTGCTCCTGATAGCCATTTTTCAAGCAAGCGCAGCCGTTGCACGCACCTAGTTTTACATAAAATGGATTTCAACAAATTATTATACATTAATATCGCTTTGGAGTTAAATATTACGGTTGCCGGGCAAAATTAACGTCTAAAAATGGCAACCAATATGCATATCTTTCTAGAAATCATTTTTAAACTATTACACAAAAAACAAAAAGGTCTACCAATTATTGCTATGCTCTCTACGTCTATGATTCCGTCCAGAACATTAAATTTGCGATGCTTTGATGACTAGTTTTTCGATAAGCGTTAGTGAAAGAGATTTAACACGGTGGACGAGACTTATCATCACCGTCTACAGTAAATATATCGAATTGATTAACAATCTACTGATTTGTTTTGTATCTGGTTGTCTCATCGTACATTTTATATTATTTTTCACCTGATGACAAGTTGTAGTCCATAATAATGTTGCTTTAAAATTTGGTGTGGCACCGTTTGTTTTAAATTTATATTTAGTTTTAATTGACTTTATATTACCTACTCGTGTATAGTGTTTCTGATTTGCTATAAATCTGATTTTATCTAAATCATTCTACTCCGTCGGGAGACTGAGTTAAGAACTTTCTCTCTGCCGTTATATTAATTAATTTATATTAATTTATTTTCTCTCCTTCGGATAATAGAAGGATAATACTGGAAAAGTGAGAATCAAATAAAATTTGTCTGTGGGAAGGTGCAAGCACAGTTATGAGTTCTGGATGGCACTGCAACTGTTTTGAGTAAACGTAGTGCTTACCGTTAGACATATAACTTGGCTGTAGCACCACTTGTTTGGGTAATAAAACTCTTCAATCTATATATATGAAAATGAATCGTTATTTCCCTTGGTCATCGTCTCGCGTAAAAGGATGAACCAATTTCGCTTATTCTTTTTTTTGCTGTATTAATTATTGTCAGGAGACGGTTCTTATAAAAGAAAAATCAAGACAAGATGGGAGGTTATGGCGAAGCCGAAAGCCGAGCTTACTACGTGAAAGAAGTCGCCAGGAGTCGTTAGTAAAATATATATTCGGTGTTGTAACGAGTATCAGATTTTCTACTATGATACCATTTTTGGCATAGCTTTGAGTGATAATCACTTCTTCACATTTCAAATGGCTTCTTCTTCTTTTCAAATACCTTCTCTTGTTTATGACGCGTTATACTTGGATATAGTGGTACTTCAATACAAATACTAAGCAATTAATACAAATTAATTCAAACATAATAAAATTTCAAATTCAAACACTTAAACATAACCTACTGTCGATTAACAATGCCATAAATCTTAAATTTAGTCATTCATGCATGTGATAAACCGATTCGTACCTTACATCACCAGGAACCTGTGGAACAAACCGGTTCGGTTATCGATAACGTGTCCCCTCCTTACGTAAAACCGCACAATTATCGGCCAGTTTACAATTTTCGAGCGCAACCGCCGCTGGCGATGTGCTATAAATCTTCACACGATGTTGGTTCAGTGGTTAGGCCACTGTTAGCCATCTTTGTTTATGGTATCGTTTGAAAACTTGTCGATTCTATCTTATTTTCTATCGACTGCCAAAAAAAGGAGGAGGTACTCAATTCGACTGTATTTTTATTTTTTTATTTTACTGTTTGTTACCTCATAACTCTCGATATGATGACCCGATTCTCAAAATTCTTTTTTGTTTGAAAGCTGGTGCTTCCCGTGTATTTTCATTTAAATTTTATCAAATTCAGTTCATTATTTTTTTAAGATACACTCCAATAGCTGAATAGAATCGGTAAAAAGTCGGTATTAAATATTTCAAATTGTACTTGTTAAAGTCAAACTTCACATATATCATGGTCACAAACATTAGAAGTATTCAAATTATCAACGGGATAGTTATCATGTATATTTTCTGTGAGTGTCCGATATTTCCACGCCATGATCACGGATGAACTGCAGTGCATCCTTGATCTTGGCGCTACAACTATCCCGTTGATAATTTAAATATTTCTTATGATTCTATCTTTTACAAACTATACATATAATGAAAGTAAAGTTACGTTGACTGTATATTACATCTCCAAAATGGCAGAACTAGTTATTGATAGGAAAGTCTATATTTCTAAACATTTCCATTTTAGAGAGAAAAATCTAATCCTCGGACGGGATTCAAACCCCTGCCTTCCGACAATCCGTGTCAGACGCCATGACCACTATAAGTACCACTGAGCCTTACCGTCCGACCGACAATTTTTAACTCTCTATATGATTTTAAGTGTCGTATGGGGACGGATCTTTATTTCTACATGTGAAAAGAATGCACAACGTGAGCATAGAGAACCCAAAGTAAACAAGGAAAGAAATTGACAGTTTAATAAACCCGTCGACGGAAGTACTCATAAGTTACATATTAACGTGCATTTTTAAGCATTCAATGTACCCAGTGACACTAGCACATCATCATCATCATCATCATCTCAGCCGTAGGACGTCCACTGCTGAACATATGCCTCCCCCATGATTTTCCAAAAGGACCGGTTGGAAGCAGCCTGCATCCAACGTCGTCCTGCGACCTTTCTCAGGTCATCTGTCCACCGTGTCGGTGGATGACCTACGCTGCGCTTGCCGGTCCATGGTCTCCACTCCAGAACCTTTCGGCCCCATCGGCCATCTGTTCTGCGTGCTATGTGCCCTGCCCACTGCCACTTCAACTGGCTAATCTTCTGAGCTATGTCGGTGACTTTCGTTATTCTACGGATCTCCTCATTTCTGATTCGATCACGTAGAGAAACCTCGAGCATAGCCCTCTCCATAGCTCGTTGTGCGACTCTGAGCTTATCTATGAGCACAATTAAAACAAATTTAAAGTCTGTTATAAAATCAGTTATCAACATCGGTTCAGCCATTCAGTAGTTACGAGTGGACGTAGGAACGGACATACATATAGCTCAAAAAAATAACCATCGTTTTGGGTTCCGCTGCAGTCGGATAAAATACCACTAAAACTTTGTTCAAGTTATTACATTCTGCACAGTCATTTATTTAGTCTAATACTCAGAGTATCCAAAAGATACTCGCTGAAGGTCATTCAGGTATACGCACCGACGAAGCCGCACCCGGATGATGAGGTGGAGGATATGTATGAGGACATTAGTCGGGCCATACATACCTCTGAAACGCACTTTCTAGTTGTTAAGGGGGACTTCAACGCGAAGTTGGGTAAGTGTTGAGTAAGTGTTGAGTAAAATAAAAAAAAAAACCAAAGTGTACGAGAACAATACAAAATCGCAGGGCGCAGCTAGTATTAAATAACAAGTACACTTTGAAAATTTAATACCGACTTCCATTCTATTAATTTATTAGAGTGTATCTCAAAAACTACTCGACCGAATTTGATAAAATTTAAATGGGACCACACGGGGAGCACCAGCTTTCAAACAACTTTTAATTTCAAAGAATTTTGAGTATCGGTTCACCCAGTCCAAAGTTATAAGGCAACTAACATAAAAAAAATACAGTCGAGTTGAGTACCTCCTCCTTTTTAGAAGTCGGTAGAAAAAACACACAATCAAAGTAACCAATAAACATCTAAAACAATAAACCAATCTAGATCAGCGAGTCGACGATTTTACCGCGTTCACTCATCGTAACGTCTTCACCGGATGTACCTCCATTGCTCGTTCGACCGTTCAAATTCAAAACGGAGCCGTTTCCGGTGTGACGTCAACGGCCGCCATTTTGTCGTATGCGTCTGCGACTCTCCGGGCAAAGGCATGGGAGCGGATAAAATGGTTTTCCCTAAGGAAAGGATGTGAATTTTTATGGGCATTATAAATGGTTGTGTTTAAGAGTTTTTCCATTGTTCATTACTGATTACTCGTTTTATCATTTTTATGAGAAATTTCTTTTTATATTGTAGACGTTATTACTGACGCTCTTATTGATGCTTGGCTACAAGCCGAAAAATACTTACATGTATGGTTAGAGCACACAGGCTTTAATAAGTACTGAATGTAAATAATTTTACAGTTATTAAATAATTAGGTACTACTGAAATATACAGGCTGTTTGTCAGATTGTTGTTGACTTATTGTGATGAAAGACTGTATTGTTCAGACTAATTCTAATTCTAATAATTTATTTGCAGAGTACAGGTAATAAAGTCATGTGGTGTTACAGTGTTATTATTATTCGCTGTACTCAACCCTTATTGGGCGTGCGTGCAAATTACAAATAGAGCTAATTACATTAATTGTAATTTATAATCAATTTAGTAATTAAGTTGGGATCATTGAAATATATTATACATAGTCAAGTTACCTTCTTATATTGAGAACGTACCATTTAAATTACACCATCATAGAATAAGTCATTAAAATGTATTAAAAATATGCCATACCATTACAATAAAATCATCATCATCATCATCATGATAAGTCATTAAAAATAATTAAAAATATGTAATCTATTTAGTTACATTAAAATACATGTCATTTAAACTTAATAATTATATAATGTATGCAAGCCATGTCCTGGTATGTTTATTTTATGTTTACATTAATTATTTATTTATATAATTAACTAATATGAAACCAAAATGAAAGTGATTTATGCATTTAGATATAAAAATTGATTTCTACGTCACTGTTCCAAAAACTTTATAGTTAAGACCGCGGCAGTAGAGTAATTGAAAGTACCTACTTACTATTTTTAATGATAAGTGAGGCTTTGATTCCTAAATAGAGGAGATGAGTTTGATTTCATTTGACGTGCTAAAAGGTACTTTAGAATAGAGAATCTTAAAGTTTCTAATATACACAATATGATCATAATATGTCTACAGATAATAATATAATAATAAGATAATAACACAGGCTTCTAGCCTGGTATAAGGGTCTGAGGTATTCACAATACACCCCAAGCGAGACGTCAGTGCAGGACTTAGCTCCCCCACACAGAAGGGTCTGAGGTCTAACTTATATTTTATTTTATAATATTTTATTTATTGTACAAAATACACAGCCTTTAAATAAACAAAACAGTTTCAGGCAACTTAACTTAAGGCCAATAACGGATTTACATTATATAAATGTAACTATTAACTAGAGTTGAATATTAAATTGTAGTTGTGGTAAGGGTGTTGAGAAGGATAGGGAATGTGTGAAAGTGTGTGTGTGTGTGTGTGAAAGAGAAAGAGCATATTATATTATATTTATATTATATTATATACATGTAAAGTAATATTTTTGTGTTTTATATGCCAGATATGTAAATTATGATAAATGTATTTGATTTAGTTATGTGATGTTTATATTACATAGGATACTTTGAATTAAGATACGCTTTTGTTTGGAAAAAAATCATAGAGAAATTTAAATCAGATCAAATGTTTTTATTTGCATGGTATTGTATAAATTGTGTTAATAATTGATATAAGTTGCGATGTTGGTGTTTTTTTTTTGTTTATTTGCTAAGCTCTTAAAATAACTGGGAATATGTGTGCGTTTTAATTGTAATCTTATTAATTATATACGGACTCTATGGGCCGTGGATTCCAGGATACATTTTAGCCACAAAACCCGTAAAAAGTATTACCCTTTTTTTTACCCTTTACCCGTTACCCTATTCCATTATACCCTATGCTTATGACAAATTATTATCAAAAAATTACAAATTACAATAATTTCAGATCTTGACAAAATGTTTATATGACCACATGACCTCAAAACCTCAAATAACAAGTACAATTTGAAAATTTAACACCGACTTCCGTTCTGTTCAGTTATTGGAGTGTATTTCAATAACTTCTCTACCGAACTTGATGAAATTTAAATGGGACCACACGGGAAGCGTCAGCTTTCAAACAAAAATAAATTTGAGAATTGGATTACCCAGTCGTAAGGTATGAGGTAACAAACATTAAAAAAAACAGTCGAAATGAGTACCTCTCCCTTTTTTTTAAGTCTGTAGAAAAAGAATCATCAATATCAGTTTACTACAAAAAAGTTATAAAGTATACTATTGGAGAACATCTTGTTTTTTTGTAAGAATGTTTAAAATAACATGTCTCAGCTCTTACCTACTGTCTACAATTTACACACTACACTTTAGTTCAAACAAAGACTTTATCTAGGATATTCAAAGTCAAATTCTTGGCTACCTATCTTATTTATTTTATTACTAATTGTATAAAAATAACAGTATGACAATGACTTGTGGAAAAAAAAACGCTGTGGACAATCGAGTGACCTTCCCAAGTTGTAACATTGGCCTAACCTCGAAAATATAATCATATTTATTTGTTAGTTTAAATAGGATTTAGGTAATGATGACATGGAACGAATTTGGTGTCAGAGTTAGCTTTAATTTTTGGAGGTCAAAGAGTATTAATAGTATTATAGTATTTAGTCATACGTAAAATTGTTATAATTATTGCAAAAAAATATAAGTTATAATAGCAAAACTCTATACAGATACATAAAATTTAAGTGTAGTTTGTATTTAAAAATAATAACTATTTACATATATAATACACTATCTGCGCCTTGCGGTTACACCCGCTTGTTGATGGATGATGATGATGATGAAAAGTAACCTATGTGTTAATCCAGTGCCTCATCTACCACCATATCAAATTTAATCAAAATTGGTCCAGCTGATTGAGCGTGAAGGAGTAACAAACATAATATTCATCCATGCATCCAAGCTTTCACATTTATAATATTAGTGGGAAGTGGGATAGTGGGATTATTACAGGGACCTGCCCAAACGTTTCTTTAAAGCTTCAGGTAACCAGAATGTTGGCTTAAATTTTGCACACTAAATTTGCATAGCTATTCGACGTGAGAATGCAGCCAGGCTTCTGGGCACTTTGCCTTCTACAAATAGTTTACAAAATGTTTAGTGCTTTGTCCATTATTTTTGTATTTTAGTATAAACATACGATTCTTAAAACAAAACATATGTATTATAATTGCTATATATTTGTACAAAAAAAGTATTATGTTTGAAAGAACATGGTTCATGTTATGAATAGAAAAATAGATATACTAGCCATGAAAGCGGCTAAGAAGCAGTTTATTTTTAATCTATGCTTTGTAATCTATGCGAGGTGACTAGTACATAAAAGTAAGTATAGGTAGATTTTTACGGGAGTGACATTGTCACTATTGACAAACTCCTTTTAAAAATAAAGATCAGATACTGGCAAAGTTGCGACACTCAAACAAGTCGCAGGGGCCATACACAAAGAATCTAATCTAAAAATAAAGATAAAAAACTCTGCGATCCCTAGTAATAAAAGTGTGGAAGCACATTCCTGAGAAAAATACCGAAATATTTAGGATGGCTAATATAGGCAAAACTAGTTAAATCCATCCGTGTACCAACATCTGCTTGAACCCAATGTATAATATGTACGAGTCTGATCGGGCAGATTTTTACTTGTAAACCCTTAAAACTTTTACCACACGATTTCAGCCCCTCAATGTTGCTAAGTAAAGTCACCGTTTGATTTATTAGTTCGTAGAAAAACAATTAATCCTTCATTTTATATGATTTTTGTAACCTATTTTAATTTAAAATACATACATATATTTTTGTACATTCAATTATATATATTATTACTATATTAATATACTAGAACTAACCAAAAACCGCCATATTTTTAATTTTTTTTCCTTGCCCAGAAGTTGGATTTTACAATTCAACGTGGCAATGCGTCCAGTGTTCTGGGAAACCTGATTTAGACGGTTTTAGTGCTTAAATTATTGTAAACTAGGTATATAGGAATTAGAGGTAATTTAGTTTTTTCCTTCAGATGTAAACATTAATTTCATCAATGTTGTGAAAACATTTACAATAAATTAAGCTATCTAGGCCAATTTCTAAAATCTAGATCTAAACAAAGTCAGGGCTGCCTCAAATTAGCTCATTAAATAATGACCCTAATAATACCAGCAAAAAATAAGACCATCGCAGCATCCCGGGTAAAAACCATCGACCTCCGTATTTTTTTGGTGTCGGTAAAAACGATGACGTAGCAAGGTCGCGCAACCTTAGGTTGCGTTTGCGCAATTGTGCCCTGAAAGTTTGCAATAGAATAATATTATATACTATTCGTTTGTTATTGAAACTAGGTACAATCGCGTATACAACTATTCGTGGATATGGCATGTAATCTAAAGTAGAAAGACGTTCAGACCCCCAAATAAGAACTTTTCGATAACTAAATGAACTAATTCGATAATACCTTTTCGAAAACAACCTATTCAACATTTGACTTGTATTCAATGAAGAGAAATATATTATGGTTAGAGCTAGAAAAAAAATTAGCTCATAGTTCATTGTAATAAGCTAATTTTATCAGCAAACAACAATCTATTCTATGCATAATAAGAAATTAAAGCTACTATTAATAATATTATATATCTAATGTATTACTACATTAGATATCACAAATTTTCGATAAAAGACGTTTCAGAGATGTTATAGGAAGTGGGTATAAAGTTCATATAAGCTTTTTTACTGTCATCTAAAAAAGGAGAAGATTCTCAATGTATCTCGTATTATATATGATCAAACGAACTTACAAGTGAAGTTCGATGGATATTATATGAGTACTAAAAGTCAAATGTGAAGGAAGTAAAAGTCAAATGTCTTACTTTTTTCTCTTAAAAGTGTTGTTTATTATATCTTCGAATGAAGCGACGAAATATAATTTATGTATGTCCACACTTTTTACTGGATCGTGTGTTTTTAATGATACCTTAAATTTTAGATAACACCAAGTTAATAGTTGAATTGAGTACCTCCTAGGTGAGCTTAGTCCGTTATCGACCGCATCCTCACTTGCCATCAGAAGAGACTGCGGCAAAATCCTTACTTATCACACGTAAAAAAGTTAGTACCGTTTATATATCATTACCATCAGTCGAAACTGTTTTCAGTGAGACTTTTAATGACAGAAAAAAGATGTTTGTGTATTTAGATCACAAGTTTTCAGGCGTACATGTAGTCCTTAAAACATACTTAAATAGCGTAAGTCTAATTTGTGTTTTTAAATAATTGTTTGTCTAATGTATTAAATTTATTATGAATTACTTAGATTATTAAAGTAAAAACTATATAATTGTGGTAATATTAAATGCATAGTCCACGTATTTATACGCAATAGAAAAATCATATTTTATTTCTTTCAATTCCGCTGTTTTATTTATAGTATTTATACTTTTATCCCAATTAAAGACGCGGTCCAATCCTAACTTTAAAATAATTTACGATGCTTTACGTAAGGTTGAAAATTGCTTGTTAGTTTGGACGATATAATGCGAAAATGCGTTAATTTTGTACGTTTTCTTTATATTTTTCGATATATACTAACACAATTGAAAAAACTGCTGGTTATTAATTTAGTACTATACTTTAGCTAAGTATTACCTAAAAAAAATATAGTGTTATCGCTGAAAATTCTGAGAGTTTGGACGTGAAAGTTTATTTTTGTGGACTTATTCAGAATTTTTTTCTGCTGAAAGAGAGTTATATTTATGAATTCTATTCGGTTATTACTCTTTTCCTATTCCTTTTCTAACCTTTGTATTTATTTCATAATATATTATCGATCTGTTTCGTTACACTAGGTGTTAAAAAATTCTGCTTTTTCTTTATACAGGGTGCAAGCGTGCCTTAAGGGATAGGGTTTCCGAGTGATCGGACCTTATTCATTCACGTGAAGTCGCGAGCATTACGATAAAGTTACAAATATGGTAGTAGGTAGTTCGAACGACCTTACTATTTTTAGATACTTAGTTTAGTTTTACATTGATCGTTTATTAGTTAATTCTTGTTTGTTCAGCAATAACAGGTAATAAATAAAAGCAATTTTATCACGTAAAATTTAACCTGTTAACCTTCGTCCAAAATTACGTAGTATTAGCTGTCACGGTAATCCAAAACCTATCTCGTCACACTTAAAGTACATTTTCAATTAAATACATTAATCTGGCGTTTAATTGTTACCGCATCGTTATCAAGAAGATTTACATTTAGTGACGATTCTTTTGAGAATTATTTAATTTGTAAAAATACTTAAAATTTATAAGGTTTTTCGATATTCTACAAATGGGAAACTACTAAAGTCCCCGGTTTATGAATCTATGTCATTCTTCCATCAATAGTTAGTTAATAATATTTTTTTATTTCCATAAAATATACAAGTTTACAATTAACTTAAATTATCTTAAAGATGTAAGTTATTGGCTTGTAAAACATTTAAATACAATTACAGCTAAACCTACACTAAGATTTCTCTTGTATCATCGGATTATCGTTAAATACAACTAAGGGAATAAATGGGCCAGATGAAGAGAAAGACGTATAAGACTTGATGACAGAGATGAAGAGGAAACCAAAAGAAAGTAGACATCGATTTATTAGGGTGTTCCATATTAAACTCGAAACCTTCGTAATAGACTATTCGCAATACTACCAAGGATTCCTATAAAGGGCCGGTAAAAGGCAAGCAGGCAGGTGAAGTGACTATACACTCGAAACCAAAAATTTTAAAAAATGTCTGGTTTGTAAAAGATATATTGTACCTACCATCAGCATGATGACTCCATTTTCAACTTGTATACTCAAAGGTTTAGCAAGGTCAGTCCGCGTGAAGTAAGGATAGCGGTCTTTTAAGACTAACGAAGTAATTAAACTTCATCATCATCATCATCATCATCTCAGCCGTAGGACGTCCACTGCTGAACATAGCCTCCCCCATGATTTTCCAACAGGACCGGTTGGAAGCGGCTTGCATCCAACGTCGTCCTGCGACCTTCATCAGGTCGTCTGTCTACCGTGTCAGTGGATGACCTACGCTGCGCTAGCCGGTCCGTGGTCTCCACTCCAGAACCTTTCAGCCCCATCGGCCATCTGTTCTGCGTGCTATGTGCCCTGCCCACTGCCACTTCAACTGGCTAATCTTCTGGGCTATGTCGGTGACTTTCGTTCTTCTACGGATCTCCTCATTTCTGATTCGATCACGTAGAGAAACCCCGAGCATAGCCCTCTCCATAGCTCGTGCAACTTTGACTAATTAAACTTAAGGGTATGGATCTTTTACCAAACAGAATAAATTAATTACAAATGGCTCTTATATATAAAAAAATATTTTATTAAGCTCAATTTAAGTGGCTTGTTATTTTACAAATGTGACACAGAACCTACGCTAAGAATAAAAAAAACTTCTATTGTAGATTCTGTTAGCTCTTCCTGGATACATTGTTATTATCAATACAGTGAGACAAGATAAATAGTATATAGTGTGAGATGCAAACTTGGAATATTGTCGTGGTAAGTGGAAAATAGAAAATGAATAATGGAGAATATCAATAATTAAGTATATTTAAATACATACGATTGTTAGAAAGTGTGGAGAAGTGTATTGAATGTTACATAGTATATAATATATATAATACCTATCTACGTGAAAATGTAGAGTTGAAAGTTTTTATGGGTATGTTTGTAGGCAGTGTGCGTGAATGTGTTTATGTAAGAGTTAGTGTGGATGTATCTAGAGAGTAACAGAGACAGATTAATAATTATTAAGAGTGTACTTTAAACAATCTAAGATTGGATTGCGAGAAAAGGCACGATCTAATATTGAGAATTTACCAGCAAAAATCTAACGGTGTTTTGGTGCATTTGGTTGCAACCCTGCTGTCTGAGCCACTTGTCTTAGGTTCGATCTCCGGACGGTTCAACTATTTATTTGCAGGAACATGGCTGGCCTGTGTCTGGGTATATATAAGTATGTATATCAGTCATCAGGTTACTATAGAACAGGCTCTGCTCGGCTCTGTTTGAGATCTGAAGACCTTGTATGGATCTCATATTATAAAAGAACACTGATATGTTTACCGTACTCATGACGGGTCGTGCATCCGTGAATGGTGTATCAAAAGAATGGTCAAACTCCAGTGAACTCAGTCGAACCAAAAACCGTGCTGACACCCAGTGCGTGAAGTACCACCTGAATGGACCGCTGAATCCACGTGGGACATGCTCTACTGAAGCATTCAGAACTTGTAAACAAACATGTTTGTATTTCAACGACCTCTATCTACGATAGCAAGAGTTCATTTTGATGTTTACCAATGCAAGATAGACAGCATGTAACCAAGAGTATGCATTACAAACATTTCCAAGAAGACAACCAAGAACACATGACTAAATGCACTATTGGAGAAAGATAATTCGAAACGAAGCATTAAATTCTCACATTGAAATTTATAGAGCGAAAAATTCACATCCTCGGACAGGATTCGAACCCGCGTCTTTTGACTATCCGTGTCGGACGCCATGACCAACTAGGCCACCGAGGGTCGAGGTACGAGCATCAAATTTTATCTGTCTATCTGATTTAACCGTCTCACAGGGACGGAGCGACATCTATTGAACAGCTTTTCTCTGAATGCTTTAGCTTTTTTAGCATTAAATTCACGTTTCCAGGGGTTGTGTCGCTCACATAACTAAGGATGATGAAATGGTGCCTAAATAATTAAGAAGCTATCGTTGAATCTAGTATGAACTAGTACAATTTGAAAAAATTAATACCGACTTTCATTCTATTCACTTATTCAACTCAAAAACTACTGGACCAAATTTGATGAAATTTAAATGGGACGACAGGGGAAGCACGAGCTTTTAAACAAGAACATTTGAGAATTGGATGAGAATTTTCGAAAGATATGAGGTTACAAACATTTAAAGAAATACAGTTGAATTGAGTACCTCCTCCTTTTTGGAAGTTGGTAGAAAATCAACGGCTTTCTCTCCGTGGTAACGAATAATATTTTATTAGTTCATTATTATTGGTACTTACTTATCAATGAACAGTCCTTACAAGCTCGTAACCAGCTGATGCCACTAGTTAGTGAGCAGAGCACTCGCCGAACGAAACTCCTCAAGGCTTATGCTCCTCAGTGAAGCATGTGCCAAGTAGTTCCAACTTACGAAGTCCAACTATACGTCATATAACATGTTCTTCAATAAGTTACGTAATAAAGTACTGCTTTTTTGGGTGATTCTACCAGTTTGTTTGTTATTCAACGCCGAAAAGACAGAATTAGTTTGATGGATATATAAATGGAAATTACCTAATCAATTACGAATATATAAGACTAGCTGCGCTCTGCGGGTTCACCTACGTGGTGATGGATGCTGATGAGGATGAATCAAATATAGTAAGTTACTCAGGCATGTAGCTCTAAAACTCGTAAAAGAATTGTTGGAATCGGTTAAGTAGTTTTACGTATATCTATAACAAACAATCATATATATTTTCTCTTTATTATTATAGTAGATAAGGATTTAAACCAAGGTTTGAATAATGTGGCCTGAATTGTACCGGCGTTACTATTCCATATTTCAAAATGAAAAAGTATTTATTGTGATAATTTATTGATTCAGGCGTTACTTTCCGGAAATCCATTATCAAAAAAACGATATTAAAAAATATTTAGTGACACTTCCGCTGAAAAGAAAACAATGATTTTTGGCCTATTTGGGGGCGTGCACCACCCTGAGATGTCGACGAGTCAACATCTCCTGAGGATGCCTCGTGTAGAGGCGAAACACGTGTCGAATCGGTTTTGGTTTATTTGGGGTTTCTTGTGTTTTTTATTTTGTATTCTTCCTATTAGCATTTTATGCGGGAGAGAGGGTGGTGCACGCCCCCAAATAGGCCAAAAATCATTGTTTTCTTTTCAGCGGAAGTGTCACTAAATATTTTTTAATATCGTTTTTATTTATTTATTGTGACTTAAACTGCAATAGTTAAACATTATAGTAATGCGATAATGTATTGACGTCTTCTATAAAACTGTACTACGTCACTTTGCTTTACTGTCAATAGCCTAAATAGACTAAATGAACAGTAGTTTCCGCAGCGTGCGCGATATAAAGACTTTTTTCGGAATTTTTTACACTGCTTGGGTTATATTGTCGAAGTTTTCATACGGATCCCTAATTTTTTTGAAAATATTATATAGCATATGTGCATCAGGGAAAATGTAGGATTCTAATGGTGAGAGATTTTTTCTAATCGGTCAAGTAGTTTTAGAGCCTATTCAATAAAAAAAAACAAGTAGATACTTTTTATACCTTAAATTCAATGGTTACTTTCCAAGATATATCGAATTGAAGTTATTCCACGGAAAGAAGGCGCGATTTATTGCAGTTTCAAAAGGAGTTAGGACCGGTCTCAGACTTTTGAGGCTACACTGAATTCTCCTTGAGATATTGTTTCAGAGATTCTCTTCCGTGAAAACCACTGACTTTGCTCTCCGTAGCAGTGCAGTGATGTTTTGTTTACTTTTCATTCATCAATATGAACAACCAGCTGACCGATGAGTGAACAGCGCAGTCACCGAGCGAAACTTCTGAATGCTTCAGTGAAGGCCCACGTGAACCCAACGGGGCTTGGAGCTGCCTCGCTTCACACGTCTTGTTTACAGTTTGTAGTTTTATACCGAAAGTTGGTTTGACCGTTCTGTCGGCGATTATACAGCTATCAAAGTGTGTGTAGTTTCTGGGTCTTTCATTTCAACACTTGCAAAATAAAGGAGTATCTCAAGTCAATGCGTTTGTTTTATTTTTTATGTTATGATCACACATAACTTTTTACATAGTAGCTCAATTTTGATAATTATTTTTGTGTTTGGTAGAGTATACATCCGTGGCGGTTCTATTTAAATTACATCCAAAACGATCAAGCTGCTTTTGAGTTACAATACAATAACTGAAAAGATTTGTTTATATCATGACGGTACATGACAATCGATCCCGTAGTTAACAAGGGTCGCTAAAAAGGGTGAAAAAGAAATTAATACCAAAAATGGAATCCATATTATGGTATCTTTTTTATATTTTAGGTACCCAGGCAATCATTGCGTATATACCAATTTGGTTACCTGAAATTACGAGTCCCCTTCGAGAAAAAAATCATATGAAACATTTTTCTTTAACGAAAGAAAAAAGTTTCATATGAAGTTTTTCTGAGGCCACCATCTGTTGGTGAAACAGCCACTAACTATAATTTGAAAAAAAAAGCACAAACTATTACTTAATTAACGTCCATAATACATATTATTCCTACAGTAACTATCACCTAATCTGTCCCAAAAATATTTTCCTCTGCATTTATTCTCTAGGTTGCTCATAACTTCTCGCGTTCAGTCTCATGGTATCAGTAGGGCAAGACACGCTAAACTTTGACATGGTAATGCACGAGTAGATAGATCCTAGAGTGATCAGTCCCAAGCTGTTTTATCCTCCAAGTCTCTTTTTTGTCTGTACTTGAGCATTTGTCTACTAAGTCATCGAATCTAGTGGAATCCAATGACTTGTGATCACGCACATCTGTACACTGAAGCAGTTGTTCGGATCGAGCGCCCAACCATGACTCCTGTGCTCACCCCACTTCCAAATGCACGAACTTGACCTTATGTTTCTTGTGTGGGGAGCACTTACTCTTTATAGAATAGGAGTTCTACGATGATTGGGAAAAAAACACTTTTATAAATTGAAAATGAAAAAACGAGCACGCCCACGCAATTTTGATGGATAAAACATAGCTTCTGTATCACTCCAAGAATATGGTTAATGTCGGGTAGGATCATAAAAATGTTGGTCGTTGGTTTTGTATAATATTATATAATACTTATGTATATATAACGAGTCTTAATGCCAATAAACTGTGGAGAGTTCGTGGAGAATATTTTTTGCTATATGTTTAGCTGCGCTCCGCGGCTTGATGATGATATGATAATTTTTAATGACAATATGAACATTAGTTCTGCTAGCTTAAGATTATTTCTTAGTCATAGTTAATACCAACTATTAATATTAAAATAGTTTGCGCTTTGGTTTCGGCTGTAAGCATTCTATTGTTTTGTAAGCATAAATAAATGATAATGATGATGATAATCAAAATGTATAGCCTATGCTACTCAGGCATAGTGTAAATGGTGAAATTATTCAAAAATTCAGTCCAGTACTTTTTCAGATTATTTGTTACAAACATACAATAATACAAACAATTTCTTCATAATATTATACGTATAGATCAGCTGACATATACTAACATATCTCATATAGTATCTAAGTATACTGGTAAGTCAATAGTTAAAACATTGACTTACCAGTATAACTTTTCAAAGCACTAACGCCTGCTTAAGCGATCTCAAACATTCAAATTTATAGAGAGAAATATTCACATCCTCGGACGGGATTCGAACCCGCGTCTTCTGACTCTCCGTGTCAAACGCCATTGACCAACTAGGCCACCGAGAATCTGGTCCGAGCATCGAATTTTTAATATTGCGGGGAAGGAGCGACATCTATTGGACAGTTAACAGTACCATCCAACCGAAAGAAGCATTATTTAGAAATACTTGAACTTTCGCATTGACATCGCAACCCAATTTGAATGATGATGATTTTCACAATTTAATATTGTGAAAATCATCTTTATTGGTTAACTCGAATCTTTTATTTGGGATATCCAATAAAACTCACACGTATACGTACACAAAAACAACACAGGCCGTAGCACAAACAATTTGCGAAACAGTATTCGTATCGCAAGCGTCAACGCGTCACGCTACAGCGTGCAAACTATGAGTTATCTGTATCACAGTTGCCCTAGATACATGTCAGTTTGTACTGTTTCACGTGAACGACACGTTACATTACATTTACCCAGTGGGCCTAGCACGAATAACTACGTAAGTGTTACAATACGTATGTTTTGTTTTTGCGTACGAATACTTTTTCGCAAATTGTTTGTGCTACGGCCGTGACAGATCAGGAGGCCAATTCTGTTATTTCACAACGTTCAACAATCTAAACCGCTGCAACTGCAGTTCAACTCCGGTTGTCGTTCGATACTTTGGCGAAAAGCCATTCTACTATTTCTGTAGACAAATTAGATTGTAGCGTCACATAAACATAACATAAACGCTACTTTTTAATAAAGACATAATTGACACTACTAAATACGAATATGAGTAAACAACGTGTTCATGATCTTTCGAGTTAATAGAATATAAAGTTTGTTCGATCGCTGGTGTCAATAGAAACGTAACTGTTAAATCTACGTTAAATGTTAATCCCTGACATCATTCAATGATTGATATTATTTTATATTATTAATATTTATGTATGTGTAAGTATATATGTTCATGTATGTTTATAGTATAATATATGTATTATATTATTATTACGTGTAGGTAAGTGTAAGTATTGTTATATTTAAGTGTATTTTTATTAATTTGAATTTTACCCTTTTATCTAGTATTATCTAGTGTTACATCTGTTTCATGTAATACTAGGTAATAATATATTTCTTCGTGATGTTGCACCACCGTCCATGTCAATCATGTAATCGCTATCCATCCAAAGGTTGTCTGGAGGAGATCGCTTTTAGCGATAAGACCGCCCATTTGTGCCTACTATTTAAGTTGTTTCCTTATGTTGTATTTACTTTGGTGCAAATAAAGAGTTTTTGTATTGTATTGTATTGTAACTGCAGCTGGACTGTTTCAATAGCAGAGTAAGAAAACGTATAAAAGTCGCCGTTCAGCTGCGGTTCGATTGCGATTTAATTGGTGGAATCGGCCCCCAGAACATTTTTGATGCTACAGCTTCACCTCACATGCCTGGCTCAATGCTTTTTGCTTCAGACGTGTGTGTTGACTTGGATCGCTCCTCAAATTAAGTCGAAAGACTTTGTATCGTTTCTCTACGCGACGTACACATGATTCACGTTGACATGACGTATATTTGACGTGTCATTAACCATTTCACTAGCTAAAAATTACAAAGTAATGAAGCTACGCATAATATTGGTATCAATATCCAAACAATCCACAAGACAATCTAATTGAAAATCGCCAGTAGCCGCCGGCCGTTTTAGAAAGCTGCCCGCCATTGTGGTTCTTTTACTATTTTTTATATAAAAAACTGATCGAAAGGTGCCGCGATCTCGTCGTCGGCGCTTCGACAACGATGTGTTTTGTCAATTTGATAAAACTATGATTGGCCGTGACGTTGTAGTTAAAGGCTATCTTGAAGTTAGTAAGGATACATTTCATACCACGAGGGGTCGTATTTATAAGAGTATGTGTAAACGTATTTAAAGAGTATCTCCGCCATCGAAATGTAAATCGTGAGAGGCAAGGAATACCATACTTACCAGGTGGTAGGCTTCAAGAGCTAGAGACAGTCTTGGCCGGTATCACCGCAGAACCAGATATATCCTACCATGATGCAATAGTACGCAAGCATTACTGTGTTAGGGTGTGAAGGGCGCTGTAGCAAGTGACATTACTGGACGTAAAAGACACAAAAACCCGTGTCTAGAGGAGAGACAAACTTAATCCTTACTCCGTAGGGCTATTATGTATCTTAGTTGCGAACAAATGTTGATGGAAATCGAAAAAAAAGGCCGCTCTATGTCGCTTTTGTCAGCTCCAGTCATCAACTTACTAGCATTTTTGCTTATTGGAATTGTCAAAAGTGATATAGAGCCGCCATTTTTCCAGATATCAATCAACATTTGTTAGCAGCTGAGATACATAATAGCCCTGCAGGTCCCGACCTGCCCGTCTCGTCGCTTAAGCTCATAAAAATACTTAATTCACTCTTTAAAACTATAATATATGCTATTTTTTTAATATACCGAAAGATAAACCCCTTGATTATTAAACGTGGTGTAAAGATAGTTCCGAGCTTAAACCATGGTTTAATTGAATTCCGTATATAGTAAGTTCAAGAAAACCAATTAAAAGTTTAGTAACTCGACTGGAATTAAACTTTACATAACGCATAAAATTCACCTTTTAGGCTTCATCGTAGTTGGGTAAATAGGTTGAAGATTGTAAAATATATTAAAAAATGTTCCGTGTACGAAATGATGATGATGGGACGGTAAGTATATATATAAATATCACATTGTCACAGCTTCCCAAAGAAACTTAAATGGGGTAATTTTTTTCAACAGGTTGTTTGTATTTTTTTCAACATTTCTTCCTTTGTAACTTATTGGTATTTCAATAAAGAGTTAATCTATCTATCTATCTACCTTCATAGACCCGTATCTCTCGTTAAACCTGTTTTCAACAGACATCCAAACGGTGGAGGTACTCAAGTCGACGCGTATATTTTTTTATGTATGACCACGCATAACATTTTACAGAATTGTCCGATTTTGATAATTCCTTAATTATTTAATAGAATATATTTCCGAGCTAGTCTTATTTAAATTTCATCAATAACGTTCAAGTGTTTCAGAGTTACACTCCAATAACTGAAAAGTATTTCGCCTTAATGATATCGTTATTGACGGTGAAAGAAAATCGATCCCGTAAGTAACATGGATGTTTTTAAGATTTTTATTTAAAAAGAGTGGGTGTTATTACCAAAAAATGATACCCACTTTGCCACTAAAGTGTGCAATAACTTGTCAAAGTAACCATGCGTACAATATTGTGATAATAGGTACTTTTAAACTATCATGGTACCGATTTCAACAAGTATTTCACACTTTTTAGAGTTGAAGTCGGTTCCATTTGTGGTAAATCTTTTTTATACAATAAGTAGGTATATTATTTGGAGCGACATATATTCTAACAAAAATATCTTTACTTATCCTTTTCTACCGACTTCCAAAACAAGTACAATTTGAAAAAATTTATACCGTCTTTCATTTTATTCAGTTATTGGAGTGTAACTCAAAAACTACTGAACCGAATTTGAATTAATTTATATGGGACCACACGGGAAGCACCACCTTTCAAACAAAAAAATTATTTTGAAAACCAATTCACCCTATAGAAAGTTATGAGGTAACAAATATTAAAAAAATACAGTCTTACATACCTCCTCCTTTTTGGAAGTCGGTAGAAAAGGAGGAGATACTCAATTCGACTCTTTTTTATGTTTGTTACCTCATAACCTTCGACTGGGTGAACCAATTCTAAAAATGCTTCTCGTGTGGTCTCATTTAAAATTCATCAAATTCAGTCCTGTAGTTTTTGAGATACACTCCAATAACTGAATAAAATGGAAGTCGGTATTAATTTTTTCAAATTGCACTTGTTACTTAATAAAAATGGTACTTATTAAAGAAACACAAGTTTAAAAGTAAAATAAAATACTCTAACGTCATTATTGAAACTACTCATTCCTATGTCCGTCTGGTTTTTGCCTCCGCTGTCGGTAAAGCCATGAGAACTTGAGAACCCACGTCAGAACAAAGAGTAACCTAGACCTGATACTTTGTGTTCCCACACTTGAAGTTACATAAAAAAAACATGTTTTCACTTACATCGCTTTATGTAAGCATTGTCGTCGTTTTCGGCGCTTAGGAATTCATTATGTAGTCATGGTGTATAGGTTATATTATTGGATGCTCCACGCGCCTTCTCCCTTATCATATAATAACATTCTTACAGGATATATGCGGACATGTTCTACGGCATGATCGGTATTCTCTCCTGCAGACCATCATGATGGGAAATGTACCCGGAAAGCGCAAATCGGGTAGACGAAAGATGTCTTGGCTTTGTAATATCAGGGAGTGGACAGGGAGTAAGACCGTGGAGCAATTGTTCAGATTGGCGATTGACAAAGAACAATTTAAGAAGCTGACTGCCAACCTTCAGTAATGGAGAGGTACTTAAGGAAGAAGAAGGATATATGTACTTATATTTATTTATTTATGACAAGATGACCCGTACCGTCGTAACATGAATAAAAATAAACTGTATATTCAAGTCTTGAATATTTAAAATCTGTTAATGTGTGTGTCCATGGGCAAAGTAAATATATATCTATAAGTAAAACGTCTTCCCTACTAGAGTTAATTCACGCAGGTTTGGCGCGAGACGCGTGTGGGGATGTCAACATCGCCACACAACAAGTGCACATCGCACCTATATTTTGTTGGTAGCATACCTACGCAACAGAAAACAATGACATTTAAAAACTGCCAACTCTGCCGGCACTCAAGTGATAATTGCCGGCAACCGTTTTCCGCCCTCACCGCACAGCCTCTTCCACTTTTATCGCTTGCCGTGCGATTCTGTAATGATTCGTTGATGTGCTCGTCGACGAGCTCACCGATGTCAAATACTTTATGATATATCACCCTTGTACATAAGTTTGTTTTTCCAACGTTTCTTGTTATGTCGTCACTAGGAACATTTATTAGTAATTAAAAATTGAATAAAATAATAATAATAACTATCTAATCTATAAGCCCCATGGTGGGGGGAAAAGTGGCCAAAACGCTGGCGGCATTGCCACGCTGGATGGCAATGCTAAGTTTTTGCCCAAAAACAAGTCGTCACTTGTTTCACGGTCATGTCAAAAATATAACGAGATGTTTGCTCTTAGAGAATCGCACGGCTGTTTATCACGTTCTACTTATTCGTAGCAGCGCGGTCTAAGTGCTGGGCCTAGGTATGTATAAAAAACTTAAATCTATATATCTATCAACTTTTAATAAATTAGGAAAGTTTCCTAGTCTGTTAATTTCTTTGAAATAACTGATTTAATAAGAAATAAACATCACTGGTATGTTGCTGGTTACTGATAAAACTGGGCTATTTGAAATTACATTACGTATATACCCAAGCGAAGGAAATTGTTAGCAGGTTTTAATTTGGTACATAACCTGTTTTTTTTTTGATATTTTTGGTTATGAAGTACTAATGTTAAATCTTAACTCTAATGACGCAAATTGTATGTGAATATGCTTAGAAGTAGAAGGTATTCTATAACAATACATTTTCAGATAACAATTGAAAATGTTTATTACGTTAAGTAAAAAACACCTCTATAAAAGTAACTAAATAAAATACTTGTTTTTAGTCTATCAAGTGACAAGTTGATCAAGTTGTGCACATGATGTTAAGCGCTACGCTTGGCTAGCTTGGTAGTTGCTGCACTTCACTACATTTGTTAGCCCTAGACAATATGTTCTTTTTATGTTTTGGTGCACTTAAAAGCTCTGGTGCTTAACTTAAAAGCGTAGTGGTTACTACCAGGTGCAGATCATTTTTCACCATTCCATAAAAATTGTCACTAACGTTATGACTATTGTTCACTAATTTTCTCTTACAATATTCAGAATATAAATTAAAATATAAGTAATAATTACTTAATCATACTTTTAACGACACAAATATCATCAAAATGACACTATTATGTATGCCGAAGTCCGTGCGAAGTGGAGGGTCAAAAGCCGAAAAGCAGACTCTGGGCTTCTTGTCGGAAGTTATGATGCAACCGGGAAATTACCAGGATGATGTGACATGGATGGACAGGATGATGAAACGGCGCAAAAATGCGAATCTTGATTGAGGCTACATATTTGTGCCGTTTGGGGTAGAAACTTTGGGTCCGTGGGGTCCAGGTGCATACGAAATATTCAGGGAGTTGACCAAACATTTAGTTAAAGCGTCAGCTGACCAGAACGTTGTCTTATATTTTGCACAAAAATTAGCATAGCTAGCACGTGGAAATGCAACCAGCATTCTTTTGCTTTAACAAACGGTTTCCTAAAGTGTTGAGTGTTTTTGATTATTGTCCATAATTTTGTGTATTTTATGTCAGTAAAAATTAAATAGATATATCAATCTCAGTCTATTTAGGAAGAATATGTTCTAGATTAGCCATCCTGGAAATAGATAAATTCTTTGCAGGCTGAGCTGCGTGGTGTACCTAACAGAAAACAGATGTCTATTGATATAACAGAAATGACGACTTAAGTAATTTTGTAAATTCTTCTGTTAGGTACTGAAGTCTTGTAATTATATTTCATTATGCTAAAACAAAAAGACCCTTCTGAGGTCAAAACACTCAACTTTCGTTGGTACAAAAAATTTGTAACTGATTTCAATTACGTAAACGCAACGCAATAGCATCATTGCTAAACCTATTGAAGACTCGATCGGTGTTGAAAATACTTCTTTCATTTGTCATAATTTCTAACCTATTAATTTTGCCCTTGATGAATGAACTTGTACATATGAACATTTTCCATTTCACAAGTTATTTAGGTAAAATTTATAGAGATTGAGAATTTCAATCAAATATTCAGCCACTTCAGCATGCAGAAATATCAAGCACATGCTTACTCACAAGCTTTCGCATGCAAGTAATTATTACTGTGATCCAACTACAATTGCTATGAAAATAAAACATTACACATAAGCTCTATTCAACCGTCAAATTACATATCTTCACTCTTTTGCCCTAATCCCGAAACGGTATCGGTGCTGAACATATTTTCTTGCCCTCTACTCTATCAGCCCATCGCTCAAAACCACATCATCCATACTCTTGTGAGTGTGAATGATATGCTGATTACCTTTATTATCCTTTTTGCAGTTGCTAATTTCTTCACTCTGGTCAACTTTTTTCATATAATTCTTCCTTTGCATCCATCCCAAGTTTCATCAACCTTTTAATTGTACTACAACTCTATAACCCTGCAGTATTAATGTGTTACCTTCATTCCATACACGAAATTACTTTTCAAAAACCATATCTTTCGAATAACCTATTGTTCAACTTAATAAAATTTAGTGACAAACGCCATAGTTACAAGAAAAGAAGATGAAGGGAAATCTCAAAAAATAGAGCACTAAAAACTGCCGAGATCCGACGGAAAGAAATTATAGACAAATAAATTAAAACAACAACTTTTTCAGAGTGTTGTAGCCTCTTGGTGCTTGTCACGCCATCCGTTCCCCATTTTACTTAAACGTGAGACATTTTTATTTCTTTCTACTTATTTCTAAGAAATTTCATAAGATTTGTCACTGAATCCTTTTTGCAGGTGTATTGACTACCCAGAAAGTGTATAAGAAATATCTTTCGAATATAAGTTGCTAATAAGTTACAAGTTTTTGTAAGTAAAATATAATTATATACTTAATGTAATTTTATGCAGATATTTACTACTTAACTCTGTTGTGCTGCCAGTATACAAAAATATTATTATAAGTGTTTACCAAAAACACAGCGTAACGCTTGCAACACTAATGGTCGATGTAGTAAGAAAAACAAAAGAATGATCACAATAAGTTTTCCGCTATCATTGTAGTTTGATTATTCAGACACTTTGCAAGTAAAATAATAAAGTTCTTTCATGTTACACATTCCATAAAAGTTGATAACTAGAAACGTGCAACAAAAAGCAAGTTTCCTGAAAACCAAGTAACTACAAAACCGCTTTCGTAACAGCTAATGAAAAAAGAAACATACCAAGTCGGGAAAAATCGGTTAATCACGTAACTTAACTTTCACAGTTCACAGTCAAAGACACACTGGCACAGCACTGAATGTTTTTCAATTTAGAATGTTCGGAGCGGGTTATACGACCGCTCAGCGCGGAGGCTTTTACTGAAATGCGGCTAAGTGGAACAGGTTATGCGCGGGCGCAGTGGCTCGCGACTGGTCGAGTCTTTGTGTGCGTACGCGCACATATGGCCACATACCCACACAGCCGCGGCTTATGTAAGGCGGATCCTTATGTAAAGTATATAATTTGGACGGAAAAGTGCGATTACCGTTTCGTGATTGTGATTGCTGATGACAGTAGGATTTAATTAAAGTTTTTTGACAGTTTCTCGTAAGGATGTCACTTCAAGGCTCATTTTGATTTGAAAATTTAGGTGTGTACATTTTACTTGTATCGACTTTAAGTTGAATATGAATCGCTTTGAAATATTGGTTTATAATAACATGTGTTTTTTAATTCTAATATAAAGCAATGATCTAGCGTATTCAATTATATTTTTACATGTAATTTATTGAGATATTTTCAAGATTAGCTACCACCACCCAACCAGTTCGTTTTTACAATAGTAACATTAGTTTTTGAGGAAAAATTAATATAACAGAATAAATAACAATATAATACGGTGTATGTGTTAAAAAGTCATTATTTTAGAGACGATAAAAACAACTTGGAGGTAAAAAAAGCCGTTGCAAATCATTAAAACATATTCAACCTTCTTGCAGTAACTGAATAAATTACCTTTTTAATGAACAACTAATTAAAAATTTAAATGAAGCCTTTAAAGTCATTACGAGCGGATTTGGAATTACTTTTGAAAAAGTAAATCACGGTTAACGATGTCTGAAAAATATGTATTTGCTATAGCTGCGCCTCACGGCTTCACCCACGTGAATATCTTAGAAAATCCGACTACCTTGTCCATTGTCCTAAAGTTATTACAGAACCTTATTTACATATAACACATTAGTTAGGGCTCAGAACTTTTTAAAGTGGTAAGACTTCTGCAAGTCCGCTTGGGAAAGTACTGAATGAACTAATGCACTGCGCTCGTCACCCTGAGATAAAAATATTGCTCTTCAAACCGAAAATAATGTTTGCATTGGTAATTTTCATGGATAAATAACTGGGCAAAGGTCTGGTCTCTAGAGGCAGACTCTACAATAGTCCTACAAGTGCATTTATCATGATAACATACAAAAAGCTGCGCTATTCACATTTTGATAATGACAAAACACTTGAAAAGAACCTCTGATACATATTTTTAAAAATAATATGTAATTAATATGTAATATAGATATGTGTATCATGATATATTGTGATTTGATCATATGAAATAATTCAGGTAATTTTCTTTAGACTCTAAGGTTTACTTGCATGGCAAAGTACTTCGACAGCGCAGCTCCGAGTAAATAAATAAATTTGCCTGACAATCCACACAGCACCATCTAGCCCCAAAGTAAGCTACTCAAAGCTTGTGTTATGGGTACTAGATATCTGATATATTTAATACATTATATACATAGTTATTTTTTTATTATACATAGAAAACACCCAGACCAACGAAACAAAATTCTGCAGATCGTACACAAATTTGTTCTTAGGTGGAAATCGACCGCAACCTCTTGCGTCGCAGGCGGACTCTCGCCCGCTGCGCCACTGAATTCGTTAAAGTTAGTAGAACGTCTTCGCGATTAATAGGCAATAAAAGTGGGAAGAAGCGGTGGGTGGGGGCGGAGGTCGCTTGCCGGCGATCATTATGTGAGTGCCGGCAGAGCAGTCGGGGTTGGCAGTTTTTAAATGTCCATGTTTTCTGTTACGTAGGTATGCCACCAACAAAACCGAGATGCGATGCACTTATTTTGCGGCGATGTTGACATACCTACACGCGTCTCGCGCCAAACCTGCGTGAATCAACGCTAGTAGGGAAGACGTTCTACTTATAGATATTTACTTACTTTGCAAGGGGTCCAGCGCTAAACAATATTAAATGATTTTCTATTAGTTCTATAGTAATAGTTCTATTTCTGTTCTTTATTTAGAAGGTGATAAGGATAGAATGACCTTTTAAAAACTTTTAACGTTAATTTGATTAAGTGAATGTCGTGGAGGACGACCCAAAAATCGCATTTCTTTAGTTTTTATAACTGTATATTATGGGAAGTTCTGAGCAAAGAGAAATCATACAAAATAGACCCTATGCCTTCAATATTTTTGAAGTAGTTTCTATCAGCTGGTTTGATTCATTCTTGACTCAATCTCTCTCTGTAGAAATTTGTTTCCAGCTAAATCAGTTACGCTATAAGTTGGTTGCTTTCTTTTCTCGTTATATTTTTAAGGTGTGTTTTGGTATCCGCATTGTTGCAAAAGGAGCCTATATGCCAGATGCTGGGTTAGATTATCTAAATTTTATTCTTATATTTTCATTATTATTTATTTTATTATATATTTATTAATTAATTTATTAGTAAATTAGTGACATCTTGTCTGTTCATCGTGCTTTTTTGGTTATACGTCTTAATTGCTTTTAAATGATTAAATCCAATTGTCGTCCCTACGGAACCACTTTATGAGCATGCTCACTGCGTTGTTTGCCACTTTAAGAAAAGCGTTTTTATTAAAATTATAAAAAGAAATATTAACGCTTGTTATAGAATGCTACAATAAACTTAATGCTTAGAACAATTAAAATCTTGTAGCACGTCTACGAAGCTTAACTCTCTTTTGAAAAGACATCAACGCGCACTAAAATACTTTCTAAGCTGAGACCTGATTTTTGAGGTATGTTTAAATTTTTACTAAACCGGTAAGCAGTGAGATAAAAATCTGTAGTATGACTGCTATTGGCCTTAGAATTTTAAACTAAATAGATAGAGCAAAATATATACTTTTAGACAATGTAATTTAGGGGAAAAAATTATAAAAGATAAAGGTACTTTATCGAAGTTGTTGACGAGTACCTGGGACAGACAGTCAAACTAGGCAGATACAAATTCGAGAAAGAGGGCAATCGTCGAATCCAACTCGGCTGGGCAGCGTTCCGAAAATTTCGCGAAGTCTTCTCGTATAAAATACCTCAGTGACTCAAGACAAGAGTCACCAATGTGTGTTACCAATGATGACTTATGGCACTGAAACGCGGTCTCTTACTATGGGCCTCATATATAAGCTCAAAGTCGCACAACGAGCTATAGAGAGGGCTATGCTCGGGGTTTCTCTACGAGATCGAATCAGAAATGAGGAGATCCGTAGAAGAACGAAAGTCACCGACATAGCTCAGAAGATTAGCCAGTTAAAGTGGCAGTGGGCAGGGTACATAGCACGCAGAACAGATGGCCGATGGGGCTGGAACGTTCTGAAATGGAGACCACGGACCAACTCGATAAAGGTCGCAGGACGACGTTGTATGCAGGCCGCTTCCAACCGGTCCTTTTGAAAAATTATGGGGGAGGCATATGTTCAGCAGTAGACGTCCTGCGGCTGAGATGATGATGATGATGAAACGTACTATGCAAACGTTCGTACTGTTCTAAGACTGCTGGTTCTGTAAGTCACAAAGGCTCAAGCCTGATGATCACAAAACTATTATAAAGGCGAAAGTTAGTGAGTGCGTTTGTATGTTTGGTACTTCTTAACGCTCAAACAGCTTGATCAATGTTGATGAAGTATGTATGTAGATATATAAGGCGCTGGAATTACACATAGGACACTTTTCATCACCACCACGCGAATAAAACCGCGGAGCGCAACTAGTATTTCAGTAAAACTTCAGTAACAGCGCTACGCGAGACGTTACGACGCGGGCGTCCCGAACACTCCTTGAACAAGTACAATTTGAAAAATTTTACACCGACTTTCACTCTATTCAGTTATTGGAGATCTCAAAAACTACTAGGCCGAATTTGAATGGGGCCACACGGGAAGCACCAAAAAAAAAAGAATTTTGAGAATCGGTTCACCATATCGAAAGTAATGAGGTAACAAACATAAAAAAATACAGTCGACTTGAGTACCTCCTCCTTTTTGGAAGTCGGTAGAAAAGGCCACCGAATGTAGTCTAAGTTATAGTCAGACCTATCTGATAAATAATAAGTGAGTAAACCCGGATTTCTAATTAAAAAAATCTGTTATAGTTTTATAACAATTAATTTTCACCTCCTCACAAGACGCAACACCCGCAAACAAACATTTCTGTTCACACAAATATATGCTCTCGGATCGTTCTTAAAACCCCGCGCTTTGAAGTCAGGATGACTAACTAAGCTAACGTAAGGAAGGACAGATTATTCTGTATCAGAACGCATTAAAATGAACGAATTAATTAGCTATAAAAACACCAAGTCAGTTAGTTACGTGTACTTCTGCTAGACTTACTGAAACAACCAGACATCTATACTTACTTTGATATGCGCACCAAGTACCTTTTTTCTTTCATCCTAGTCCAACCACCAACTAGAGCATGCCAGAGCAGCATACTTTATTTTAGTTACAGGAGTAATTTTGTATGAAGGGTTTATTTTAAAATATCATAATATAATACAATTTTTATTGTAAAATCTTAAAAGCACTATGCTTAGCGTAATCAATAAAAAATTATAGAGAAAAATTTAACACGTTTTCGGACGGGATTCAAAGCCGCATCTTCCGAAAATCCGTGTCTCTCCGTTCCCATACGACGACGGTTAAAATCAACTATAGAGTTAAGTTAAGCTCGGACGGATTGCCTTGCGTCGGACTCGAACTGTTCGAAGACAATGGACAACAAAAGGGGTTCGGATCCCGTCCAAGCATTTGCAACTTTTCTCTCTAAAATTGAAAAGTATATTCTAGTTGGATAAGTCGTGACGATAGCACCATACCTGTGGTTTCGGCATTAGCCAGATCCTTAGCTATACACCTCTTAGATATTAGGCCTCTTGAGCTATCTACAATATAGATGAGTTCCACAACAGCGCATAATATCCATCTATACAAGCAAAAGTATCCAAACAATAAAATATTGAGAATTGAAGGGTACTTTAGGCAGTAAAAGTAAGTTTAGGTTTTCGCTTAGGTAGTACCACGCTGTAACCCCACAGCCGAATGGACCGGCACGACCGGGGAAGTACCACATTCCCACATAACACCGAGGAAAAGTAACATAGTTATTGCATTTCGTCGGTTTGTGGGAGGTTCCGGAGGCCCGATTCCCGCTTCCCCATTCTCCCTCTCCTTCCCCCTCCCCCCTCCACCACTCACCCCTTTTATCAATTCCTTCCTATCATCCTTCCTCAAAGGTCAGCAACGCATCTTCGAGACATCTGGTATTGCGGATGTTCGTGGGCGACGGTATCACCATCAGGTGAGCCGCTTGCTCGTTTGCTTAAATAAAATATTTTTTAAAACGATAAAAAAATATTTTTTTATTGTATTAAATAATATATTATTATTAGATATACTTAACTTATCTCTACAGAAATGGTATAAGTTGAAAGATGGTTTGTCTGTATTCAATTATTTTACGTTAACGATAAAACACGTTACCGTTTTGAAAACTATTCATACTGAGCCTTCTGCCGTGTGATTCTCTAAGAGCAAACATTGTTGCATCCTTGACAACATCCGTGAAACAAATGACGAGATGACAAGAAACGTTGGAAAAATAACCTTGTGTACAAGGGCGATATCTCAAAGTATTTGACATCGTTGAGCTCGTCGACGAGCGCATCGACGAGTCATTAGAGAATCTCACGGCTGAGCAAAATGTCTATTAATTATGAAGGATTTTTATTTATAACCTATAATATTATATCTTATTAGACCATATTATCAATACCTTTGCAATGTTATTGTATTATTAAAATAATTAATGTCAGACCATAACCTAAATCATAATTAAAATACTTCTATAACACTTCTGATATTTCACCATTACTATTACAATAGTAATGGTGAAATATCAGAAGTGTTATATATTAAAGCTTAAAAAAGTGGAATAGAGCAAAAAACGATGCTACCGGACAGGTGGAATATTGTCGTCTCTTTTCTGTTAAACCAAGTGTGGGTACAGCCGTCTCTGTCTACCGGAAGACAGTGCCGATGGGTAAAGTGTAACGGCCAGTTGTCGTAACTGACTTTTGTTGCGCTGTGGCATTCAAACTTTTGAATAGAATATTTAATTATGTACAATAACCTAAAAATAAAAAAATTAAAACGGATTAATTCGCGTATTACATTATCTACCGACTTCCAAAAAAAGGAGGAGGTACTAAATTCGACTGTTTTTTTTAATGTTTGTTACTATATAACTTTAGACTAGGTGGTCTGATGCACAAAATTCTTTTTTTGTTTGAAAGGTGGTGCTTCCCGTGTAGTCCCATTTAAATTTTATCAAATTCAATCCAGTAGTTTTTCAGATAAACTCTAATAACAAAAAATACCTCAGTGCCTCAAGACAAGAGTCTTCGACCAATGTGTGTTACCAGTGATGACTTATGGCACTGAAACGTGGTCTCTTACTATGGGCCTCATAACTAAGCTCAAAGTCGCACAACGAGCTATGGAGAGGGCTATGCTCGGGGCTTCACTACATGATCGAATCAGAAATAAGGAGATCTGTAGAAGAACGAAAGTCACCGACATAGCCCAGATGATTAGCCAGTTGAAGTGGCAGTGGGCAGGGCACATAGCACGCAGAACAGATAGCCGATGGGACCGAAAGGTTCTGGAGTGGAGACCACGGACCGGCAAGCGCAGCGTAGGTCGTCCACCGGCACGGTGGACAGACGACCTGATGAAGGTCACAGGACGACGTTGGATGCAGGCCTCTTCCAACCGGTCCTTTTGGAAAATCATGGGGGAGGCATATGTTCAGCAGTGGACGTCCTACGGCTGAGATGATAATGATGACTCTAATAACTGAATAGAATTGAAGTCGGTATTAAATTTTTCAAATTGTACTTGTTTTACCCCAACGATTTGAACATTTTTCAGTGAACACGGTCGCGGGTAGACTAGATGATATAGTTGTCTGATATAGAGTTAAGGACATTTATTTTATATTAAAATGTATAAAGAGAAAAATTCCATACTCGGACGGGATTCGAACCCGCGTCTTCTGAATCACGTGTCAAACGCCATTGACCAACTAGGCCACCGAGGTTCTGGTCCGAGCATCGAATTTAAACTCTCTATTTGACTAACCGTCTTGCGGGGACGGAGTGACATCTATTGGACAGTTTAACAGTAACATCCAACCGAAAGTAGCATTATTTAGAAATACTTAAACTTTCGTATTGACATCGTAGCCCTTGTAATTTTTATAGTATTACTTTTTAAACCACTAACGCCTGCTTTAGCGATCTCGAATATTGAAATTTATAGAGAGAAAAATTCCAATTTTTTTTTAATATTCCGTCGTTCCTGATATACGCAGTAATCACTTACGGTGTCCAGACGTCTTGCAGTATTGTGCTGGTTTTGGGATTTTATTAGCTTGATCACTGGAGCCTAAGCAGCCGTGCGATTCTCTAAGAGCAAATCGAAACGTTGCATCTTTGACAACATCCGTGAAACCAATGACGAGATGACAAGAAACGTTGGAAAAACTACATCTCGTGAAGTATTGGACTGCTTTTTATAGCTCGTCGAGCACATCGACGAATCATTAGAGAATCGCACTGCTGGTGGTACTTAACCATCATCTCTATAAAAAAAAGGTTATCTTACTATTTTTAAATTTCTACGGCCGTGGCGCATTAAATAACGAATGTTAATGTACTCGTAGTGTAGTGAAAATGAATACGGTGATTTAGCCTTGCGATTATTAACTTTTGGACTTGATTTTAACTATGTGTGTGAAAATTCAAGTTGTCTGTAAAACATTGTTCGAATGGAAACAGTAAGAAATTGTATACATCATAAAGATAATATTTATCAAAAAAAAACAATAGCCCCACATTTTGCCTTTTCTTCTAAGGGCGTGGCTTTAATTATTCTGGAATGAGTTTAATGTTTATAATTGTAATTTTCAATGTGTTAACATTGACCTCAATTCAAGTTATATATATTAATATACAGCGTTGTAAAGTATATGAACGCATAATAGACGTTCACAAGTGTTTTGATGCATAACTTAAATGAATAATTTTTAATTTGTATAATTTCCTATCTATCACAATTCCATCTTAAAATAAAGTCAAGAGTGGTAGTCATTCGCTTATTCAGAACAACAAAATAAACTAGCGAACTAAAATCTATTTTAAGTACATTATGGTAGTTCTTATTCTGTTCATACTTAAGTCTAAATTCGTGTAACGCTTGCAAGTGACAATTCTTAAATTTGCCGTTTCTGTTTATTTGTGGGTATGTTTAGTGTAAATTGTGCCATGAAAGTTCGTGCTCTCTAAACTAGTATATTACCCACATTTGAATAGAATAATCATATGTTTAGAGTTATCATTCTAAGTGTTACACGAATGTGGATTTTAGTATTAACATAATAAGAACTTCCATAGTTTAGAGAATTTTAGTTTAGTGTACGCTTAAGCGAATCAAAACCAATGTCTATTTAATTATTTCATTCACATGTAGAATTTCTGCACTATCACATAAAATTTCTGGTTTAGCAAGTAACCACCTTGTGTAATAGGGGTCGTACACTAACGTGTCAATTGTATTAGAAAGTAAAAGATTGAGCACCACTGCCGTCATAACAAAGGCAATGCGCACGCGCCGCTCTGGCAGACGGTAACTCTCCATCAAGATGCGAGTGATCAAATAGAGCACGATACTACTGGATTGAAAATTACTATATTCGACGAAAACTTGTAAAAACTGATTAATTAATTGATTTTAATTATTTAGAATAGAATAGAATAGACTTTATTTATGGCAAAACACATACAAAAACATTTCGTAGTAACGCATAAATCCAAACAATAATCACAAAAAACAATAAAATAAATGATTTTTGCAGCCTTCTGCCACAAATCGGCTCCAACTCAACATAGTGCTGATCGTAAACAACCAGCGTTGGTCTTCCGTTGAGGCCGGTAGGTGACGTCACGCATGGTTATACATAGTACGTACTATAATATATACAAATATATAATAATATATACTAAATTTCACCACCAGGCTGATGTTAAACGGTTACCTCTGCCTAGAACAGATGCATTACCTCACAAGTGACGAGCTGCACTGCGCCCGTAACCCTGAGACATTAAGTTGTTAAGTCTCATGTGCCTGTAATTTCGCCAGCAACCATACCCTTCAAACCAAAACACAGTATTGCGAGCATTACTGATTCATGGTAGAAAAAGATATGGGCGCAGTACTACCCCGGAAGAACTCATTCACAAACGGTTATACTGCTCTTTGTAGTAAACCGCTATGTAAGGCTATATTAGAACAATTTGAAAAATGTAATACTGACTTCCATTCTATTCAGTTATTGAGTGTAATTCAAAAAGTACCAAACTGAATTTGATGAAATTTAAATGGGACCACACGGGAAGCACCAGCTTTTAAACAAAATAAGAGTTTTGAGAATCGGTTCACCCAGTCGAAAGTTATGAGGTAACAAACATAAAAAAATACAGTGCAATTGAGTGCCTCCTCCTTTTTGGAAGCTGTAGAATATACAGACTGAAGCTTGCCCTTTACTGATCTTCTATACATATAATACAAATGTAACGGATCTCTGTGTGTACATGGAAAATATACGAGAAAAAATATTATTGGGATTTTTATAAACGAAATTAGAATGAAAAAAATGATTGTCCGAAATGTTGTCTGTATGTCTGTTTATCTGTTTCTTTGTGCGTTTGTATCTCAGAAATGGCTTGAAATATCTATCTCAGAAACGGCTTATCCGATTTAGATATGGTTTTCATTTATATATTATGGAAAGCTTCATTTAACATTAAGTGTTTCATATCAATCAATTCAGAAACAAAAAGTTATTGAATAATTACGGTGATTATTCGGGACGCCGGGTCAGCTAATGAGATAAAAAAAGAAAAAAAGTTAATAAGTCAACAATTAGGTACATTATGTCAAAAAATAAAAATGATAAGACACCTACTTAGATTTAGTAATATTATACATGCACAGCAAAGAGACGTTTACATTTCGAGTGACATTTGAATAATTACGGTGATTATTCGGGACGCCGGGTCAGCTAGTAAGATAAAAAAAGAAAAAAAAAGTTAATTAGTCAACAATTACATTATGTCAAAAAATAAAAATGATAAGACACCTACATACTTAGATTTAGTAATATTATACATGCACAGCAAAGAGACGTTTACATTTCGAGTGACATTTGAATAATTACGGTGATTATTCGGGACGCCGGGTCAGCTAGTAAGATAAAAAAAGAAAAAAAAAGTTAATTAGTCAACAATTACATTATGTCAAAAAATAAAAATGATAAGACACCTACATACTTAGATTTAGTAATATTGTACATGCACAGCAAAGAGACGTTTACATTTCGAGTGACATTTGAATAATTACGGTGATTATTCGGGACGCCGGGTCAGCTAGTAAGATAAAAAAAAGAAAAAAAAAGTTAATAAGTCAACAATTACATTATGTCAAAAAATAAAAATGATAAGACACCTACATACTTAGATTTAGTAATATTATACATGCACAGCAAAGAGACGTTTACATTTCGAGTGACATTTTGCCATATTGATTAATATATATATACGAACTAACGTCACTCAATTGTTTTCGCTTCCCGGAACCTCTCCACTAATACTTAAACTTTATGGTATGGTATTAAAGTTCAAATTGACTTTTAATAATTACGAATCGATTGTATGGGATTATAGAAAAGTGTTGTTTTAGACCGTTTCAGACATTTTTTTAAATTTTTCTCTCCGTAAGAACCATCCTCGTACTTCAAGGAATATTCTAAAAAAAGAATTAACAAAATCAGTTCAGCTGCTCTCGAGATTTTCGCTTAGCAACACATTCAGTGATTCATTTTTATAATATATATATAGAAGAAGATAGCTAAACTAGACCTGGCTTCCACCCTTAGGAGTAAATTTTCCAAAAAAAATTACTCATTACTTGGATTGGAACTTGGATATTTCCAACACACTTTTTTTACTAAAATATGGAACCGACTTAACACTAAAAAGTTTGAACTAAGTTTTTAGTGGAAGTCGGTACCATGCTAGTTCAAAAGTACCAACTATCACAATATTGTGTGCATGGTACCGACTTCGTCAATTATTTTCAGTTCAAATAAATCAGGGTTCAGTTTTCTGGTAAATATTTTTATTTTTTTCACCCTTTTACCCATAGTGATCCTTGCTACTTACGGGATCGATTGTCATTCACTGCCAATAAGGATATCATCAAGATATAAAAAATATATACGTCTAAGTGTGGTCTTGAAAATTTCCTCTTGCTGGAAGTCGGTTGAAAAGGCATTTTTGCAAAAAACTCACTAAATTATAGGCCCAGTGGTTTTGGCTTTTCTTTGATCAATCATTCAGTATACAGGGTGAATTTTTGAGACGGGACAGTAAGAGCAGGTACCTTAACCGTTATAGTTATAGGAAAACGTTTAAAGGAGACTATCCATAAATTTTGAAGGTATAAGTCTCTACTGGACCGACTGAGGTTTGAGTACTAGAAATGTCAGAAATCGTGAAAAACTTTTCCCATACATTTCGATAAAGAAGTCAATCTTTTTAATTAGCCATTTTGTTTTATTATGGGTAGATCTGTCTTGATCCGCTGTTAAAAAGACTGGCTGAAAAAAGTAGGTAAGTAAAAAAAGGCTTAAATTTCATACTTCGAATTCGATTCGATTATTTTTGTGTTATATAAGTTCATTCTTTTGTTTGTGCTGAGAAAAGAGCTTTGTTTATCTAGATTGTTTGTGGTAATTTATGTACTTCTTGTTAAAAATGACTTTAAATAGCAAACGTTTGGACTTTTGAAGCGTATTTTGTAAATAATAGAAACATGGAATCTGCATTAACAGTCCCGTCTCAAAAAATCATCTTGTATATATAATGTGGTACTGAATTTCTCTCGTCACTACGAGGCTTCGTTTTTTAGCTACATTAGTTCAAATATTATGCTCCCGAACGTACTAGTGCGGGCAACTTTTTCAAAAGACCTACCATTTAGTATGTTAAAGTTTATCTCCTCTTTCTTAATAGATTACAGGATACAAAGACTTTTGATTGAATGTTCTATAACCACTGACCATTATTTAAAAGACAGCGAAGGGTATTCCTTAACTTTGACTGCCCATGGAGAAAGCTAGAGAGAAGGTACTCGACGCAGCAGTTACAGTCTTCTGTAACCTACGTACTTTGCAGTGCATCGTATTGTGCAAGATATCAATAGTGTACCTTAGCGAAGGTCTTAATAATCATACACTATTCTTATTATTAGTAAAGCCCCTCCGAACAGTTTCCCCTCAAGAGTAGTCCGTTACGTCGGTTGTACTTTCTTCGTCGCGGTCCGCCGGGCCCGGCCGCGGGGTTGTTGCTAGTGTTGGGACTAGTCGATAATAGGTAAGGTTGATACATATTCATTCTTAGAGTTTGAAAACTATCGTGACTAGAGTGCGCGACGCGATCTCCAAGCGTGAACACTACCTGAAGAAGAACATCTTACACGTTCGAAACGTCGTCGAACTTAAACCGACATAATACCAAGTGAGTAAAGCCGGTATCTTTATATTAGTATAATATTCTAAAACTTACCAATGCCGAAATATAAAAGTACAAATGTTTATATGTTATTTGAATAACGAGAAATATCATGAACAAACTATAGCACATGTACGAGAGTAAATAAATCTAATTTAAATACATATATTATATTATAAATATAAAAAGTGAGACATCGTAAAATTACACACATCACTGCCGCTTTTGGCGGGGACGCGGGACAGATTTCGCACACGACCGCGAACCCGCCGCGTAACACCGGCACTCCTCTCCCGCCGCGGCCTCTAACTCTCAGCCGCGGTGCCGCCCATACGACACCGCAGCCCGCCTCAGTTGCAGTGGCGCCCATACACCACCGCTATCTACAGTGACGGCTCCCGTGTGGACTTGGAGGGCAAAGCCCATAGGAGCGGTCCCACCTCGGGCCCGCCAGCTATCAGCTATCACTGACACACAGGCCCATTGGTTCCTCTTAGCTTCACCGTGGTGACCCAAGCCACGGCTACTGAGCCCCCCGCCACGGCAAGGCGGGAACACTCGGAGGGGGGGGGGGGGGATCCAGGTTGTGACTGCATTAACAGATGTTTTACTTCGTTTACTGGTTAAGAACTGTAAGGCGAGCGATTTATAATAATATCTATGTGCAAAGGTATATCTGTTTTTAATTCTTTGAAGAGTATAAGAATATAATTATTTTTAACAGATTTAAATTCAAGATAAAGTCTTGTTTTATGTTTGTAAAATATAACAACGAACATCAAATATTACTGTACGTATAGATAAATATCCATGCAAATTTTAAATTAACTTAGAGTAAACCGCAAAGGGTCGTATTTAAATATTTGTCGTGGCTCAGTAAATTCGGCAGTGGGGTTTTTTATGAACTCATTATCATATTTTAATATAAAACCATTTGAGAATAGCTCTAATATTCATAACATTACTTTTAACCTTCAAACAAGAGGTTTTACACGTGTTAGCAATGAATTAAATGTTCATATTGTAACGATCTATTAAACCACAAAGGATCGTAATTAAATATTTGTCGTGTCTCAGTAAATTTGACAGTGGGGTTTTTTTTATCAACGCGTTATCATATTTTAATATAAAATCATTTGAGAATAGCTCTAACATTCATAACATTACTTTTAGCCTTCAAACAAGAGGTTTTACACGTGTTAGCAATGAATTAAATGTTCATATTGTAACGATCTATTAAACCACAAAGGATCGTATTTAAATATTTGTCGTGGCTCAGTAAATTCGGCAGTGGGGTTTTTTATGAACTCATTATCATATTTTAATATAAAACCATTTGAGAATAGCTCTAACATTCATAACATTACTTTTAACCTTCAAACAAGAGGTTTTACACGTGTTGGCAATGAATTAAATGTTCATATTGTAACGATCTATTATTTTTTCACCATTAAAATATAAGAATTAACTTTAGAAACGGGATATTTACTATTATATTTAATTTGAGCTCTCGATATTTCGGCACAGTTGCATGCGCCATGTTTTCATTAAAAATATATAATTGGTTATTGAAAAATATCGACACTTGGTTTACGTGTCCCACCCCTAGCGTCCTGCAGCGGAAGTACAAAATAATTGTGAGCGTCTTCCCCTCACTCTGACCATCGCACTTTCTTATTATTACAACTTTGTTTCTGTTATATTCTTAATCCTTTATGACTTTCTTATTACAGGCAAAGAGCAGTGTGACTTATTTTTATTTTCCCCAATGCTTTGCTACTTATCATCCTAATCTATCCGCATCAGGTTTACGCTATAACAAAGGATTTATGAATTAACCAGGGGCTTGCTGATTCGGACGGGTTAATCTACCTATGACAGGCACGATGCCCATTTTATTTATATCATACATGAAATTAAATGCCTTCACACCTTTATATCCCCTTGAAGGGTGGCCAGAACAGTATTAACACCCACAGTTCGCAATTCATGTTCTTGGTTTCCTCACATAACTATCTCATGTAGAAGGTGAAGCCATGAATATGAATGAATGAATATTGCCATGGATATGATTACATCGTCATTAGCTCCATTTTACGATAGGAATCCAATAATGCACGTCACCGAGTCGACGTCATTACAGATCCACTGCAACGACTCAATTTGGATGGCAAACATTATCGTCAGCTCACATTCGTCCACTGCAAGACATAGTCCTCTCCTAAAGTAGTAAGTAGCCCCAGCTCGGTCTCCAGCTCTCTGCATCCAGTTACTGCCAGCCGTCTTACACAGGTCTTTTCTGCACCTGCCGCAGGGCGTCTTACGCTACATTTGCCTAAACTTGATCTCCGCGATGACGATCTCATCTGGAAATTACAGGTGAGTGTATTCGCTTTACGTTTAAAATTACTATTAAAACAAAACTGTGTCCAAAAAGTTATGACAAAATTTCGGATTACTTGGAGATAAAACAGCTTGGGACTGATCACACCACAATCTACTAAATCGTGTATTACCATGTCAAAATGTAGCGTATCTTGCTACTATTCTTGCTACCCTACTGCTACCATTATTATGGACTCTTTTGTAAGGCAACACACTGGAGCTAAAAATAAACGATCGTTTGATATATTAAGAATTGGCGATAAAATACATGTAACAAGTACAATTTAAAAAAATTAATACTGATTTCCATTCTGTTCAGTTATTGGAGTGTACCTCAAAAACTACTGAACCTAATTTAATTAAATTTAAATGGGACCACACGGGAAGCACCAGCATTAAAACAAAAAATAAAAGAGAATTTTGAGAATCAGTTAACATGGTCGAAAGTAATGAGGTAAACATAAAAATTAAAAAACATAATATATAATATATATATATATATATAAGTCGAATTGAGTACCTCCTCCTTGTTTTGGAAGTTGGTAGAAAAGACAAGCCCGCTGAGTTTCTCGCCGGATCTTCTCAGTCGTGGTCGCGTTCCGATCCGGTTGTCGATTTAATAAATAATAAATGTAAAGTGCAAATTTATAAGTGCCCCCGTAGGCCTATACAGGATAAATGCCATACGCGACGCAGTTGGTCCTAGTTCAGGGGTATGAGCCCACCGCAGGGAGACCACGGGCGACCAGACACGGGGAAGTCTGGCGCCCATTGTTGGCGAGTTTGGTCTCCGAGGCAGTTGCGGCGCGCCATGTGTTCTGGCGTGCCGCGAAGAGAAGGGTCCGGCAACGGACAGCCACGGCGGGTTCGCGGTCGTGTGGAAAATCTGTCCCGCGTTCCCGCCGAGGGCGGCAGTGACGGAACACCCCGGGGTTTTGGTGGGTATACGGACTCCCACATAACCACCTCCCTCCCCGTGGTGGGTGGTATCCATAAAGGATTTCCCCGGCACAACAAAAAAAAAAAAGGGGTATGAGCTTATGTGTGAACGTTAATGTTGTATATTGAAATGAATGTCAACCTTTCTGTCCCTTTACCATACGCCCCTGCGTAGGTTATATTTAGTCTGCAGAGTCTTCATTACTTCGATGCATCGCGGTAGACTTTGGCATTTTGGCAATGGCACCATTTAACAATTTTTTTAAGTAGGTATTGATCATGAGCCTGAAGTAGTTAATAATAATCTATACTAATATTATAAAGAGGAAAGATTTGTATGTAAGTATGTTTGTAACGAAATGACTCAGAAAGTACTAGAGCGATTTCAAAAATTCTTTCACCATTTGAAAGCTACATTAACCTTGAGTAACAAAAGCTGTATAAGATTCATCATCATCATCATCATCCATCACCGCGCGGGTGAAACCCGGAGAGCAGCTAGTAACTAATATAATAACTGAATAATAATACAACCGCCCCGACATGGGCCCCTCAAAAGTTTGTAGTAAGTAGGTACATATTTTTGTCATTAGATAAGTTATGTTTAGATATATATGGGAAACTAGCAGAGCACCGCGGTTTCGCCCGTGATGGATGATGAAAAATAACTATGTACCTCCCCGGGATATGTCTCCGTGCTAAAATTTCGTTTTGAGCCGTTCAGTCTTGAAAAGGTAATAAGCACACAAGCAAACATAGTTACTTTCGTTTTCAACTGACCTCCAAAAGGAGGAGATTCTCAAATCGACACGTATATTTTTTTTATGTATGACCATGCATAACTTTTAACACAGTAGTAGGTTTTGTTAATTCATTTATGTTTGGTCCAGCGGTAAATTCGGGCAAGCGGGTTTTGAATTGCACTCCAATAACTGAGAAATGTCAAATGTTTTTATTTATTGGTAGGTCCAATGCCATTTGGAAATTAAAATCTGTACAACAAAAAGTAATTTCTTAATTAATGTCCTCCTACATTTATCTGTTTATACCGTTTTTATTCATTTTTATTTATTCATGTTCGAAACCTACCTGACCTTTTAAATATATAATATAAGATTTAAACAAAATACACCTTTTTTTTAATAAACTCTTTGGTTATAATATTCTGATTAAAATATAATAATGTAGAACAATAACTAAATGTTTACTTCATTATCATTTAGGTAGATACGCAGTAAAGTTTTAATTTTTGACTCATCCTTAAATAAAATAACACAAAATGTGTTTTGATTTTAAAGAGGTATTAATATAATTATTTTATGTAAATCATTGCAATATGGTTTTTGGCGTTAAGCTGTTTTTTATAACAGTTATTTTTTACTTAGGATATGAGCTCTCGGTTTCAGCAGGAAATTCAATACTTATATCTTTATTTACTTTGGTTTCGTGCGACTGGGCACGACTTAATCATGTTTTTCAATCTGATATGAAGAATATTTTTAAATTTCTGTCTATAATATTAAAATTATTTCCTTGTCCTCTCTGACTCACTGATTCGTCGACGCAGGGCCTAAAGCACTGGCGCTCCAACATTATTATTATGAATGTTGTAGGTGCAGCAGTTGTACATATATAGTACCTGGATGTCTGAGCTTTAATCGATTTAGATACGAACACAAAATAGCAACACAAGTTCCGCGAGAAGGTCGTCACCGCGATTCAGGATATTACAATGCGACTGTAACGCCATCTAAGAATTGTTCGTTAAAAGTATTAGATTAAGCCATTGTTTTTTTTTTTTTTTTTTTTGTAATGTGTATTTGTGGAGTAATGTATTAATGAAAAATGCATAGTATAGTAGAGACATTAATTATAATACAATGATGCTTAGAATTGTTGTGTTGTGTATTTGTAATTTTGCTATGCCAAGTTGTCGTCTGCCATTGATGTAGAGTTAAAATTATTACATCGTAAAAACGTAACAGATTAGTATGGTCCCGAGGTTCTTGCCACATAACAAGTACACATTTTTATGGGCATATTATATATGATACACCTACCTAGTTTATATTTTAGTAGCACAGTTAAATTAAATGTAAAAAAAGTACCTTGCACTTACTTTTCACCTCACAACCTCGGAAAGATTCTATTTGTCATTAGAAATCAGTGGCCCGAGCACGAACATTTACTAAAGTGTAACGTTTTCGTATTGTTGACGTATACAGTACAAACTATGAGTTATCTGTGCCATAGTTGTACTAGATAAATGACAGTTTGTACTGTATACGTCAACGATACGATAACGTTACACTTTAGCAAATGTTCGTGCTCGGGCCACTGAGCGCAAGTGCATTTTGTGCGTTAGCGTGGCTTTAGTTTTTCAAACTCGAACCTCAATCCATACTTTTCTATACCGCAAGTCCACTGAAAATGCATTAATTACTTATTGCATGTCAGTGCGCCAACCTCTTTTCTTTGAATAATCGCACTGGCCAGCTACAGGTGGCAGCACTGGACTGAATGAAAAAAAAATCTAGTAATAGTACTCAAGTGACAAACACAAGTACCTATAACTGTTCTCAAAAAATAACTATCAATATTACCAAATGCAGTAATTTTATTTTTATTTGTAAAATGAATAAACATCAATTTAATAACTAAGCTGTTTTTTGCACCAAGAGTTTTCCTCGCTGTATTGAGATGAAATATTGTGTGTTTCACTCTGCAGCAAAGTTATTTTGCATCTCGTACCTTTATAACCCTCGCTATGCTCAGGACTCGCTTCGCTTGTGGTTCAATCCTAGAATCCTTCGCTTGCTCAGGTTTCAATACAAGTACTCGCGCCAAACACCAACTTTGCAGCCTTGCATAACAATTAACTATTATTAGATATATAGGTACTATCTGCGCCCTGCGGTTTTACCTGCGTAACGACCAAAACAAAAAAAATATTCAAAACGGTAAAGTCGTTCCGAAGTAATGCGCGTACATACATTTCGGCGATTAATTTTTCTTATATAGAAAGATTGATTTCGTGTAGATGTAGGCACCTGTTTTGAAGCAGCTCAGCTGGTGCAGTGAAGATCAGCCGCCAATTAAGTGCGGGATAGGCTAATTGATATCTCAATGGAAGAAATGTTGTGATGAGATCTACCACAGAACAGTAGGGCATTTTCTTGTGCCTGTCTAGCTAGCTACCACCTTCGACATTAAAAACATGCTAAGAATCGCCGAACAGTGTGTTCTGGCAGCTGTTCTTGAGAGCCAGTCGCTTTTCTGGACATAGTGTAATACCACCTTCGACCGCATCATCACTGACTATCCAGTGAGATAGTACGCAGACTTAAATTATATGGATATCAGCCGTAGGACGTCGACTGTTGAAAATATGCCTCCCGCACAAGTTTCCACAAGGACCGGTTGGAAGCGGCCTGCATCCAACGTTGCCTGCTATCTTTATCAGTTCGTCAGTCCACCTTGTCAGGACGACCTACGCTTCGCTTGCTGGTATGTGGTCTCCACTCCAGAACCTTCTGGCCCCATCGGCCATCTGTTCTGCGTGCTATGGCTGGCTTCAACTGGCTTATCTTCTTGGCTATGTCCAGTGACTTTAGTTCGTCTACGGATCTCCTCAATTCTGATTCGATCACGTAGAGAAACCCCGAGCATAGCCCTCTCCATAGCTCGTTGTGCGACTTTGAGCTTGCTTATGAGGCCCATAGTTAGAGACCACGTTTCATTGCCATATTATGTCATCACTTGACCTGTGAGATAAAATACTATAAATATAATATTAATCGTTAAGAAAAACCTTTGTTCAGTAATAAAGTAACAACAAATGAGATAAGCAAAGCCAGCTTTAAGGCTAGCTTTAGATAATCATCTCGTACCTACTCTTTCTAGTTCTAACAAATTATATTCAACATATCCACTTATAAACGATGATACAATCAGTACCTATTCTAGGTATTAGTCACAACGGAACGGGTAGAGACCGCAATTATATATGAGAGCAAAAGAGACAGTCACATCAGAAACAACTAGCGAAAGGGAGACGGGAACAGTCATCTTTTATGTGGCGTAAGCGAGCGCACGCGCGCCTTTTTATTCCACACGTACACGCACACATGTAAACGCACACATGTGAGATGGTTGTGTGCGTGCGTGATATATGTTTTGAAACGGAAATTTCTAGCCATGATTGATGTCAGTCTTGACATTAAAAAAGAATGTGATCTGTAGATTGGTATAAAGGAATTGTGGAGATTTATATTTTGGACATCTACTGAACATACGTCATGTCTCTATATCGTCGAAGTTGGCGGGAAGAGGTGTATTTAACCACATGCCACCAGTCCTGTTTATGTTGTCAATTAATATAGCATCGTGCAGAGCTTACTGCTTGTTCCTTTTTTGATTATATTTTGTACTCATATAACAGTGAATCTGTCAGAGCCTAATGATGTCTTGATTTTGTTAACCGACTTCAAATAAGTTATAATATTTGTCTGTATGTATTTTTAGTCTATGTTTACTAATTTTTACCCCATTTGTAAGTCTGTTAGACTAATATCTAACAGATCGACTGAGTCTCCGCTGACTAGGCTAGCCATTGGCATATTAAAAAGGCTGTTGTACCTTAGCAGTATGTATGGTTAGACCTAACGATTGTACACCACCTGTACAAGTGTGTTGACCCGGGCGCACGTGCGTCGTTTATTTATCAATTACGAGCTGGAGATTTGAACTTCTCGCTCTGCCGGCCAACTGTGGCCAGTCGGAACGGCGGCCGCTATGTAAAGCCGCTGGCTGCACTGGATCGACTCATCATCATACTCGTACCAAGAACACAAATATGACTGACTACATTTATATGACCGTACCTGGATAACCGAGCATTGATCTTTTTTTGTGTAACCTGACCTGTTGTTGGCTTAGCGTTGATAGCAACGGCATGTATTGTCAAATAGCTTTATGCTGTGTCGGTAAAACAGTTTTTGACTACCTGAAAACGTGGAAACAACGTTTTTCTTACAAGTACAATTTGAAAAATTTAATACCGACTTCCATTCTATTCAGTTCATCATCATCATCAGCCTGTAGCAGTCCACTGCTGGACATATGCCTCTCCAATTGCACGCCACTTAGGTCTATCTTGGGCTTCTCGCATCCAGTTTTTGGAAAGGAAAGGAAAATATTTTTCTATGGAAAGGGCTATGCTCGGTGTTTCTCTGAGGGATCGCATCAGAAATGAAGTGATCCGTCAGAGAACCAAGGTCATCGACATAGCCCACCGGATCAGCAAGCTGAAGTGGCAGTGGGCTGGCCATATTAGCCGTAGAACCGACAACCGTTGGGGTAAACGAGTTCTAGAGTGGAGACCGCGTCTCGGCAAACGTAGTGTAGGACGTCCTGAGGCACGGTGGAGTGACGATCTGCGCAAGACGGCTATTTAGTTATTGGAGCGTATTTCAAAAACAACTGGACCGAATTTAATGAAATTTAAATGGGACCAAACGGAAAGCACCAACATTCAAACAAAGAATTTTGAGAATCGGTTCACCCAGTCGAAAGTTATGAGGTAACAAACATAAATAAACAGTCGAATTGAGTACCTCCTCCTTTTTTGGAAGTCGGTAGAAAATAAAACGAAACCCGCTACATACGAAATTTCATGAAAATTGTTGGGGCCGTTTCCGAGATTAAGATTATTTATCTATATGTATATAAAAAATAATCCCTATTACTCCTGGTCCTGCTATAACTTGAGAACGGATGAAACAATCTCGCTAATTCTTTTTTGTTGTGTTAATTATTGTCAGGATAACGTTCTTATGAAAGAAAAACCAAGAAAAGATGGAAGGTTATGGCGAGGCCGAAGATAGAGCCTACTACGCGTAAGAAGTCGCAGGCAGTCGCTAGTCTATATATATAAAAATGAACCCCTATTTTTCCTGGTCACGCTATAAATTGAGAACTATTTTACCGATTTTATTCATCTTTTTTAAATGTTTTCTAATAGTTCGTAGAAGGTCACATTAAAAAATCTAAGAAAAGACGGGAGGTTATGGCGAAGCCGAAGGCCGAGCCTACTACGCGTAAGAAGTCGCGGGCAATCGCTAGTCTATATACATAAAAGTGAACCCTTATTTCTCCGATTTTACCGATTTTATTCAGCGGTTTTTTCATTTTTTTCTAATACTTTGTGGAAGGAAAACATTAAAAAAATAAGATAATATGGGAGGATATAAAGAAAATAGCGAGGCCGAAGGCCGAGCCTACTACGCGAATGAAGTCGCGGGCAGTCGCTAGTATTATACATATTTACAAAAATTGTTTGTTTATTAAAGGTATCGCAACACTGTACGACATTGAGTGACAATATCAGTTTCAATGTCAAGCAATGCTTAAGCACTGGACGGAATATGAGCAAAATCAAGGAAGAATCAACGCAGTACGAATAATTTTCAGAGTTGTCGGTTTTGTTTGCGCTATTGGTTTTATTCGGCACCTGCACTCAGTGTGAAATGGAACCGTAAATCCGCCATTTTGTTTAATCAATTAAACACGTCAAGACTCGACGCATTTTTTAATTGTGTTGGGTAATGCAATGTATTGGCGGGTTTACTTAGCACCTACTCAAGATTTTTGGGTAGTGCTAAGGAGACAACATTTTAATTTAGTGTTCCCTAAGTAAATGTAGGATTATAATATTGTATATTATATATAATATATTAATATATAATATATATTATAATATTACCTGTATAATATTAGCTGGATAAATGAATAACAATGTTTCAATTTTGTTCTATATCAGTGTTGTAACCAACGGTGCTTTTAAGTCAAATGTTACGTTGTTAACACATCAGAGTATAGTCATATATAGATGTGACTCCTAGCAAAGCGATTTACACACAATTACGAATTAATATTAATATTATATTATGCACCGAGGGGGTAAACCAGTGTCTAACGAAATGGGTGGTATATTGAACCCTGAGTGTAACGGGGACTCTAGAGTTAATTTGTAATAGTAATTTTTAAACTTTCGCGATTTGAACACATAGTTATATTATATTAACGGGGCTTAATCGCGTTGGTAAAAAGTATCTCCATACTTCAAGACAGTGACACACGATCAATGCAAGTTGCATTGATCGTGGTCACGATCGAAACGTCGAGGTTCATTTGTAATAGTTTTATAAATTATTTGAGCGGAGTTCATAAATTAGTTTTTAAAGTATATATTATATACCATTTATATATTTCATTGAAACACTTAGTAATACTATCCGACCAGAAACTTTATCTGTTCGATTAACAGCAATTATAAATGCCGGACATTTATTAATAAACTTAAGAGGCACAGGATCAAATATGGAGGCTTATATAATTATATTTTTAGTAATTATCCAAATTTTATTACTAATTTTAGAATCTGTTGTAGCAATTATTCTATCTTATGTTATTGCTATTTAAAAACTTTATATTCTATAAAAGTTATGTATGTATGAATTATGAAATATATATATACTAGGTTGTATTATTGTGGTGTATTTTATGGTCATTAATAATTTCAATATTACCATAAAATATGTAAGTTTGATGTATCTTACTTGTATATCTTGATGTAAAATGACTATTTGTACTTTGGGTGGCTTAGTGTCCGCTTATTATATTCATCTATGGCTTAGTGCTAGTGACTGTCAAGTTTGTTTTGGTTTACTGTATTTGATTAATAATTTAAATGACTAAAATTGTAGTGTATAAGTTATAACTAATTAATTACAATTATTAACTATAAATAATTATAACAATATTATCTTTTTAAATTTCGCATACCAATAATGGTGAAATATGGCGAGCCGATAAAATATGATATTAACTTTGTTACCCATATTCATGCAAATAAATTTATTTGAATTTGAATTTGTAGAGTCCTGAGTGAAGCGAGGGATTAAAGTCGCCCAAGACGAAGACAGGATTTATCCTCGAGGTGCATACTCTACTTTTCATACCTACTGCTAGACAATAAATACTCGGAGGTATATTATGTACCTACCAGTTATTTAGTTTAAAGTAAAATAAATTAAAAGTTGATATTCAAATTGAACACATTCGTCCAGTTATGGAGGGGCGAAGTAATATTTTTGGAAGGATAATTTTATGGAAAACACTGTTTTAGACTTTCGTGGTTGTTACTTATCTATGTTATAATTAGAACTAACGGGGTGTAGACCATGATTTAGTTGCTTTTGAGCTCCTGATATTTCGGCATAGTTACATGCACTATGTTCAAAATTATAACATTTTATATAAGTTATTACAGTAATATAATCTTGAATGTGCAGAGTTTGCTCCTAAACAATCACACTCCCTATAGTGCAATCGCGCCTTTTTTCTTTTTTTTTCTGTATGCTGTCTCCGTACTACCTATGAGTTTTCCTACAACTAACGTTCCAAATCTAAAATCACTTTACACCCTAGGAAGTTTCTAAAATACAGCCTTCGCGATGTAATGCCTTGCTTTAAGTCGAGATTGCGTGATTTATAATTGGACAATTTAGAGTAGGTGGTATGAAAATAATTTTGCATACCTAAATGAAAATATCAGTAAATATGTGACCTACCAACGTAAATACTACCCGGGACATATATAAGTATTTCGATGGAAACGCACCACAATGGTGAAGTTAGTAGGGGTTAGCATATTTAAAATAAACCTCAACAAATGAGTTATTTTAAATGAAAAGAAAAGAACTTTTTAGAAAGAGTTTAAAGAGCCTTTAAAAAGACACACGTGTACGAAAGGTATTAAAGAGCAATTAAAGAGCCTTATCGAAGGCTTCAATCCAGTATACCCAGCGGCTTTACATACCTCAGCGCGAGCAAGTAAGGCACACTTAGCGCATTTTTTTTATGTTCTCTCCACAATTACTCTACACATGTGTGCATGTATGCCCGTAAAAGCATGCATGTGTGTGTTTGGGTTAACTGTATCTCGAAATGGTTGCAATATACTTGAGATGGTTAAAGTCTACTTTCCAGATTGGCCGTAGATAAAACGACCAAGGTTCTTAATTAGACTTAGGCAATGTTAGGTTTGCATTGCAGTCCCAGCATAATCATCATCATCATTATAGTCTCAGCCGCAGGGCGTCTACTGCTGGATATATATCTTCTAATTGCATTTCCAAAAACAAAACTGCCTAACGTCAAAAAACGTCATAAGACGTCGTACCCTGCGTTGGTAGCCCGCTGCTGTGTTTGCGCAACGCTATTCTGCGATATAAATATCAATAAATTTAAAAAGTCTATTTCAACAGAATGCCATCCGCCCCGAGTTACTTGCCACTTCTTGAAAATGAAAAGAAAAAACTACCTAGGTTATGGTTCTATATACTAGCAGTTCTGCAAACAGTAGACCTCGCGAGCACATAGTCTTATTAGCGGCATTTTCGCACACAACCTATTATTTTTGATTCCACTTGACCAATTATGCTCATATTCGAAATTTCTTTTTAAAGTCACGTACCTGATGTGTGTATCAAATTTTATTTAATCGGTCAGTAAATAGCGCAGCAGCAAACTTCCCCATTTTTAGGAAAACTATTCAACTCAAAAAAACCGACATCTTAAAAATTATATTAAATAGTAGAACATGCATACCAAGTTTCGTCAAGATTGGTTGATGCAAAATACGACCTGTACAGGAAGACAAACGAACAACCTAACATATATAGGTACGGACAGGTGAAAGTCAATTTGGGAAGATAAAGCAGAGACCCGTTTTTTGCGTTATCGAGTAACAAAAATTCACTAACATTTACATTAAATATAATAATGACATCTTATGGGGGATCTCAATAATCTATCAATCCACGGTTTTTCTTACTACAGATAGAAATGTGACATAACGTCCATACAAATAGTGTCAAATATCTATCTCTAGTAAGTTAAACCGGCGATAGATAGGTTATTGGCACCTATTAATCTTATATTCTGTTTGGGGCGCTAAGTTCTGCACTGACGTCCCGCTTCGATTATTAACATGGACGTGGACGTGGACGACCACCAGATTTTACCCAAGCCATGTGACCTCCTTAATGTAATTGAGTATATCCCTGAATCGCTGGCACAACTGCTCAAGTCATATTTCAGTCATTCCCCGCTGGACTAGCAAGCTGCTCTACTGGTATTGCAGAAGGGAATTTTTATTCCCCACTGCACTACCATTTGGTAGTTCCGTGGGGAATTTAGAATCGCACCGTTCCCTGCTGCACTTGAGTTGTGTATGCCGATGATGATCTAGAACTAGTAATTCTCTAGTCCGGTTGTATTCCGTATATTTTCCGTAGCTTGCACTCCAACAGCACGTTCCTCACGGACTCGTCCTGCAACCTGCAAACATCCTCTGCACAGTGGACTATTTGTTGCACCAGTATTGTACTGCAATGATGGTAGTTGGGGTTGCAGTGACCTATAAGGTATACTAGTAGGTTTAGGTTCTTTCGTTGTAATTTCAACAAATTATTAGTTGTCATTTGTTTCTGTACCTACATTACTATTGTTATAACAGCTATAAAATAGAACGCACATTATGTTTGTGTGTTATATGCATGCGAGGTAAGCCACAAAACACATCATTGTTGTTCAGTGATGCGTCAAAGAAGGTAATTAGTATGCGTTCATATTGAACATGGTTTTGCCTCCGGTTCCGAGTTTATAAGTTTATTAATTTATAGATTAGATACTTGCTACTTTAATAATATAAAAGTGTATATCGACCGTCGCGTCGTGACTAAGGGGGGAGTTGTCATCGCCCCGTTTTCTGGAAGTTACCCTTAATCTTAAGCCAAGTGTCTGAGAGAGGAAAGTCCTGGTAGTAAGCAATATAATAGTGGCAGTGTCATCGAGAAGTGTAGTTTTGCGTAGCACTGCGCTCGTCATCTCGCGACGTTCGTTTTGTAGAGTCTTTTGTCCATTAGTTTTATTTCCTACAGTGCTCTTTACACATATCTGTAGGCAGCTTTGCGTTACATGTTGCATTACTTGGTACTGTTATTATTTTTTCTCGCAAAATGCACTGCCGATAAAATCATGGAAACGCGACTCGTAAATTAATATAAGGAATTAGAAGAACAGTATTTAATTAATTAAAATAGGTAATTACCGGTAACTTCTTTCGGACTTAATTTACATAAAATATTAAAGACAAAAGTCTACGGAGTATCATTAAAAATCTGGTATGTACCTCCTTTTACCATTTAACATAGTTATCTACAAAATGCGGTAGTTATCTACAAAAGTGTAGCTGTAGTATAACTCAGAACAAATTCCAAACAAAAGTGGTCCTTCAAACCAAAACCGACGTATGATTCCAAATACGAATTACTTCCGAGGTTACAAATATACATGTTCGGTGATTGGTTTAAGTTTCAGAAGGAAAGCAGGGATTGGTCCACGTGCGTGCTGTAATATGATGCTATGACAGCTGAGTCATAGCGGCGTGAACGATGTTATTGATTTAGCACGACTTTTATTGGGTCATTTTTTTAAGACAGTTACTCTTCCTGATATTATTTCTTCGTAGAGTATTCGTCATATATCGAAGAGAATATAAATCATAAATGTTTAGTTCGTGCTTCGTAGAATCCTTTTGTTTGCAAATTATTCTTAAAGTTTTTGGCCAAGCAATTTATCTCAAAAATAGTACTTACAATCTTTAGTTTCAGTAGCACTTACTATTTGTGGGAACACTGTGGGAAAAACTGCTTACGTCAAATTATAAATTGGCCGAAGATGTCTTTGTTGTAGTAATCTTTGTAGTAATATAAAATTACGAAACTAATTTCTACTACTGACGTACAGAAAAAACATGCCACTTATCTCCATACATATTTAATATCTTCTACATATGCAAATATCTTATTATATTGAAACATGACGTGAAACAAGTACCTACAATTTAATAAAAATAATACTTCCATTCTATTCAGTTATTGGAGTGTTACTCAAAAACTAGTGGACCGTTTTTGATGAATTTTAAATGGAACTATACGAGAAGCACCAGCTTTCAATTTTGAGAATCGGTTCACCCAGTCGAAAGTTATGAAGTAACAACCATAAATAAAAAAAATACAGTTGATTAAGCAGGCACCTCCTCCTTTTAGGAAGTCGGTAGAAAATCACGTATTAATCATTGTCCAATCAATTTTTAACACCAGTCGGTGATTAAAATTATTTTGGACAATGTTGGACAACATATTGCTTATATGGATATAAGCTACAAAAAAACATCAAAATCGGATGTCACAGTAAAAACGTATGTGTGGATTTAAAATCGTTTTGAAGTAAAAACTTTTTTATATGTTTTTTCTCAGCATTATGTTAAATATTTCACTGACACATTAGGTATATGAGAATAAACGTTACTGCTTGAATTTATGACAAATTCTGAACATTTTAATTTCAAAATGCTAAGCTTTTGTAGCGTCATCGATTTTGATGATTATTGGGCATAGAGGAAATTATATTATTGGGTAGGTTGCAGTTTCAAAATGGTATCAATTCAGATTTTTCACCGTCGCTTCAAATGTTTTTGTGCTATAAAAGAACTAGACTATTTGTTTTTCAAAACATTGTTTTAAATTTATTTTGTCAATACACGTAAGTATACCTTAGACTTCTATATAAGAAACCTTAGGTTACCAAATATATATTAATTCAAATAAAATGTTACATTACAAACAAATCCTGCGGAATAACTACAATTCCGCAGGATTTGTTTCATTGACTAGCGGAGGAGTAGGCCCCGTGAAACCAATGCGGATATTTCCACAAATCCCCATTGATGGGAAAACCAATGGGGACATTTGGTACAACTCAACTTATACGGCTTTTAATTTTCAATAGTATATCTATCCACAGTTTGCCTTACAACGGATAGAATTTTAACATAACGTACAAATTGTATCAAATATATCTAGTAGGCTAAACTGCCGAAAATGGATATATGGACACCGGCAGTTAACCGCTTAAAATAAATACTATTTTTTACTGGATATTGCCTATAGTCTTGAAATTAAAAAGTATTTTTATTTTCTCTTCAATCAGAAATTTACTCTAACAGTGACATCTATGCTATTTCGTCAAACCGTGTCAACCAAATGGCATCAAAGAGTACTAGTAGTTATCGTAATTCGTGCATAAAACGGTAGATGGCGCTGTAAAGGTAGAATAAAATGATAACTTTGTAAGAATGCGTTTTACTAGCTACTGGAAAGAGGGCGCTGTATTACATTTATAATCACGATGAATTTAAAACTAAACAAAAAGTTTACAATAAGCTAAACAAAATAATTATATGTGGTGCTGTGTACATACAACATTTGTAAATTAGTGTTTTGTTGTTTTTCCAGCAGAAGCGTAACAAATGTGGGCTGAACCTGAATCATGTCAAATCACAATAACGAATATTAAATGAAATAGTTTCAGTTCTGTAACTAGATACTGGAGCTAGACTGGTGACCATTACACTAGTATTACATACATACCAACATTTATTTATGCGCATCTGTCAATCCGTAAGTGCAATAAAATCGGGGTCCGTAATGCGTCTTGGGTACGGAACCGTCTATCCTGTCCAGTGTCTACTTCTTGCGGAGTCTTTCCGAAATACTACACTTCTATAGTTTGACCAACTAAAAGCAAGTTTATACCGATGGAGTGCATTTGATCTGATAAAATTAGTTACAAACTAGGGGATTAAATATGTGTTCCACTTGGAGTATGCCCGACATGGCATAGCACTTTTTTGTTCGTACACTAAACTATTAAGTAGGTTAAACTATGTTTTATGTCTAGTATTCTAAAATAATTACGTTTTATTATATGATAATAAATAATCACAACTGAAAAGTTTTACAATAATGTTTATTTTCCATTTTTTCAATATAACAAAGAATTTTTAAGCTAGAGGTTCAGAACCGAAGAGCTTACGTTAAAAACATTTTGACTTTAAATTTTACGATAGCTAAAAATTAAATAAAGTTCACATGCACACATTCAGCTCTAGACCGCTACACATACGATAATCATCCCAAGATTGGTCCGACGACAATCATTCAATACTTTTACAATTTTATTTAGTCGGTGCTATTTTTTTAAATATAATTTTAGATATTTTTAAGACCACAGATTACATTTAAATATTTTAATGATTGGACACTGTGGTGGTACACACACCGACGAAACAAAATTGACAATTTATCATAACAATGTTATTCCTTCATCTCCATTTTTTATGTCAATATATATTATATTGATAAATAAATAATACAGTCTTTAGAAACACACTGTAATTAAATTATGTAATGTGGGTACATACATATATTATTTCACAAATGTATTTAGCAAGTACTTACTTCTTTTATAGACTTAGATATAAGAACGCATAACATTTTCTTCATAATGATAATAAAAAAACATACAAAGGTAAGTATGGCAATAACGATACTAAATAATTGTAATTATATTACATCCGTAAACAATCAGTTAACAATATAGATAAAACATATTTACAAACAAAACAACAATATACATAAGTATGAAATAATAACAAATGTTTTTAGTTAATGCTCTCGCTTATAGCGGGAAACTTTAAAATATTCACGATTTTTTCATAATGTTGTAGCTACGCTGTACTAATAAGCAAATTTTTAACTTATTCATCTGATTTGCGACTTCTGAATTTACACCAGCTATATTACATGTACTCGTAATAAGGCTATATTAGTGTTATTTTTTGACTTGATAATATATGTATACATATTCGATATTCAAAACAGTAAATCAAAAATTGTAACCACATTATTATCCAGTGCAGCTAAAAATCGTCAAAGACTTTTTTTAAATATTTCTTGTCCGCTAAAATCGAGAGAGTTACCTTAACTTGAAAACTTAACTAATTGAGACCTTAAATTTAATTACATGACAAAGAATGTAATTACGAAACTACAATATATATTTTCAACAAAACAATTATGTAAGTATATCAATGGATTAACAAAATTTAAATTAATGATAAAACAGCCTTAAAATCACAGGGTAAAGTAAATGTTGACGAACAGAAACTTAAAATATTGAAATTACTTGTCAATCTGGGCTAATTTTTCAATATACCAAGGAGCTCGAAACAGCTAGAGGCGCCCTATTTTTGTTGTTTGCATATCCTACTTAAAACACAATTTGATTTTAAATAAACACACGTTGCAGTTCCTTGAAAAGTAGGTTGATTTCGGCGAAATCTATTGTATTATTGGCCAAATATGGCGAAACTTGCGGGTACGTTGCGTCTACGTCATACATGCGTCAACGGGTACACTTGCTATTAAGCATTGAAATGTAATATCCATTGTTATAATAAGAACAGGTGTACAATCGACTTCGTGAGTATTACACTTTAAATGCCGCATTTTCAGAAACAATAGTCACTGTAGATATCTACAACGTAATCGAATAAAAACACATTTAAGTTGCTACGTATGAAATATTAAAGAAACTACTTATTATCCAATCTAACTAAATTTTGGGATCGAATAGAGTTTGTACAGTATAATCGTGCACGCGAGTTACTTCCATTACAATACTTGAAAGTCTGGTTATACATTTCTATCCGGGTTCGTGCTCGCTGTACATATTATAATTTATAACAAAACAAAGCAGGAATACTTCCATGATATTTTCTCGTTGGTAACAAATAGGCACATATACTTGTCAACTATAATATCAGTTATATGCTGCTGTGTGACAGCAAGTAAGTAAGAAGAGCCTTTGGTATGTTACGTGGACATTTTTGATTTCATTTGTGGTACCTATTTTGTTTATCTCAAAATAATAAAACAATTGGCAATGGATTTAAAGCAGGTATAGTTGACCTTTAGTAGACACGAAACATGAGATTTTATGGAAAATACTTCGGCTTTAAAGAGAACATTATTCAAAAATTAAGAACTATACAAAAATATTTAAACGTATAATAATAAAGAACGGTAGACTTAATATTATTAATTATTAAGGTTAAAGAAATATATTAAAAAGGTTATTTCGATTTTAAATATAATTACACTTATAGATTACCAAATTTGAGTATTACATTTTTTACATAACTTTTAATAGAAATTGTGGCAATACTTTGGAAGAATTATTTTTAACATCGAATTCGGCTTAACAACAACTAGAAAATTAAATTTATATTATTAAACTCTAAGAATACCACGTTAATATATCATGCATTCAATGCAATACACTCCCATTATGCCTAAATCTTAATGTCTTAATCTAATTAACATACAATTAAATAAATTTCTATTTTATGTAACCACATAAATTCATCTATCTATTTAACATTTTCAAACTATTACGATCATAAGACGTTCATAACTACGATACTATGGGATCACTAAGACATCAACTATCCAAGGATGTCATAAAATTTCATTGTCCGCTTTTCATTGCTCGTTGGCAAACTTGTGATTTTGATACAAGTTATGATGACGCGTCAATCAATCGTATCTTATGATACCGTTATATCTAATGCCTACACCTCACTAACACAGAGCAACGATCTATATGATTATTCAGAAATAACCAATATCGAAGGCACTAGAGTTCTAGTGAATAAAGTCTGAAATCAAAACAACAACTGCATTACAGAGTTGGATTTTTAACAAGTGCGGTACTCAGATTCAATGCCGATCAGCAGTTCTAGACTTGGTGTCAAGTCTTGTTTAAACTATAGCTAATGGGTATAATTATTCATATTAGCCAAAAATAGAGTTTAGGTACTTGAAGAGAGAAAACTATTCGTATAGAAGTAACGTCGTGAAAATCACGATTTATCTTCCTTCGGTAAATCTAACTGCCCTAATTGATATGATTCGAATAAATATTGACTATAGTGAAATTTTAAAGTATTTGTCTTTTAACACCATCCAATTCACTCTGAAGCCAACAATATCTCGTTGTTCAATAGAGTTATAGTCTGTTCTATCATTCGATATTATAATTACTATATAATTATTATTCTTACTTATTTAATACTGTTCCATTATAACTATATCGATAAAAAGGAATATATATGGAGAGGACACGAAATAACTTTTATTTAACACCATTCATTATACCTAAATTAATAGTGAACTAAAATTCACATGACATTTAAAAATGAAGTAATTTTAGCAAAGAAAGGTGATTTTGTATCACATTCTAGTCATTGTCAATTCTATGTTGCAACACACACATCCATATAGAAATGCAATGCAATACGCATTTCTAGTCTAGGCTCCCATTTCATGAATCCATTCCATGGTTACCTTTAATCCAACATCCAAAGTGACTAGAACGATCTTGGAATGATACATGACTAGACCAGACTTCTTAAGTCTTGTAATGGAATGATTCATGAAATGGAAGTCTTGGCTTCACGATATCACTACCAATCACTGCACCTTCAAAGACTGCTAATACAAATCTGATATTTTCAACTTTAGGCAGTATCATGTTAGATTTAAAAAGACATAAAAATTACACAGACTCGTAACCTAGTAATTGTTGCCCTACTTCAAATTACCACCGACTGTTTGGCAAATGTTTTTCGACTAATCTTAGTCGTGCACTAGTTAGTTCGTATCTTCGTCAAAAACTTGGCTCAGTCTTGGACCAGACCAAGATTAGGCTTAAACGTAGCTTTCCACAATATGGGAGCTAGTGGATGGACCCTAGAAAGACGCTTCAACTAAGTAAGTCCCATCCATTGCAACACCAGTCTGGTTTCCCTGCACTGTGCCTCCAGCAGGAATGTATTTGCCGCACGCTTGCTGTAACACAAGAAAATTATAATTATAATTTCATCAGATTCTCTGTAACAAAAACACAACATTTATTATTAGCTTATAATATACTTAGCGTACTTATGTTCTATCTACATACCTCGGTTACACATGTAAGCTGAACATCGATAAAAAGCTATATCAATTTTCGAACGAACACACAAGACACATCGATACTAAGACATTGAGATGAAGTGTACATTGTGAATAGTCAATAGCCGAGAGAGTAAGTGTATGAGTAGTGGGGTGTGCTTTTCATGCCAATTTTCAAAAATATTAAATGTAGACCCATTGAGGTGTGATGTAAATGCACGATGATTATAATGATTCTGTTAGTGCCCATGTAATGCATAAATGTTATACGGATGTCGACAATCCTAAAGTCAAACTTTCCACGATCTAAGAACTTTTCTTATCCATTCCAGATCCTATTATTTAACAAGTACTGTTTATGTTTTAATATGTTACGGCAAAAGAATGAAACGACATACTGCAATTTAATACAATTTTGCCAATTAGTCAAAATGTGTGCAGTGTGTTGGCATATCAAGTAAAAATAGTAAAAGTAAGAAGTCGTAAGTTATATCATTACTTTGTCCAATATAAACAAACAATAGCTAAACAATTTGACAACATCCTCACACATTAATATAGAGAATAATATAGAGATAATATAATATTTAATTATACATTTACAAACACTTCTGGATCTACTCACAATGATCGTTCCATTCTAGCAAAAAACAACAGCAAAGAATGAAACGATTGTAATAAATATATCAGGAGCACATCAATTAAAATTAAGTAAAAAATAAACTGGAAACAATTTACGAGACAAAAAAATATTTTTAAACAACTTCAGCACTAACAGCGTAAGCCCATATAATAACAGTAACAACAATATTAAATACAAAATACTAATAATAGAATGGTTATATTAATAATAAATATATATATAAAGATATGAAAAGCAAGAATCGTTTTGCAGCCAACACCCTGCAGACATTTAAAGCCTCGATATTATTATGTACGGTTATTACCACACAGCGACTGATAAATATTTATTAAAATGAAAGTTGTCACTAAAAATAAAATATTTATTTAGCTAATAATAACTTGAAGTTTTTATGTCAATCAATCTCGAGATATCTCGACACCTGTGTATCTCTGCTATTTAAAGGATAGATCAGACCTAACTTTATAGTTATTTATGTTTGAGATTATTATAAGATTCCTCAATGAACATTATAAAATCCTTCGCTCCACACAAATAACAAACACAGACTTACTTCGCATAAAATGTTAAAAATAATGATATTATGTTTCATAACCCTTTTTGCGAAACTTTGAATTAGTCATAAAACGACGCAGAAGTCTGATGAGTTTTAGCCCTCCGCAAATTGACCGAAGAGAGATTAAGATCAAAGTCCGATATAAGTATATACTTCCCTAAGACGATAGATAAAATATATACTTTTTGAATTCCTCGCTGATAAACAAAAATTTTAATTGCACAAAGTATATCTACATAAATAAGGCCACCATTCACGGGCCGACATCGCTGCGTGGTAACAACTCGCTGACGTACTGGTAAAGGATCTTCACTTGGCGCTGCCGACATAGATGTGTCAGACGGTCGAGAAGTAGACGTGTACCGTCGTGCACCCTTCATCCGCCCCTTTCTACTCGAATCTAATAGCAGGACCTGTCAGAGCCAATAACTAAACTGAGATTTCGAAAAGAATTACCATTTTCAAATTAAACTTGCAAACTAAGTTCTTTATTGAGACTGATATTTTGAAAAAGAAATCGTTAAACGTGTCGAACAAAAGTGTAGTGTACCGAGAAAATGAACTGATACTAAAAGTTTTTACCACATCCTGTTTCCTAAACAGAAATAAAAGGTCATTCATCACACGAAATACTTTGTTCATCAAATATATTTAACACATCAAAACATTGTGTTGAAAATTTATTTTTTTTCCAATACATTTTACCTGTTTCAAACAATTAGCAGATTTACTTACCAATGCACAGTAGCAAAGCATCATTGTGATAAATGTATATCAATTTAGCGCTGCATATTATACTTATATTATGTCATATTTAGCCTATATATAATAACATTATAGTAACGTGTCGTATAAAGCTAGATTATATTATTTATTTTGAAGTACACATTTGAGCGTGGCAGTACAGCTTAGCCACACATGACACACTAGCGACGACATGGCGAAAGCCACGACATAACTTTATTGTGGATCTGATTAACGTGATTATATTTTATTATTTATTTGCTTTAGACAATAATATATCCAATTATTATTGAATAAAACATAATGACATTTAAGAAAAAACTTCACTGAAAATCTACTTTCATGTTATCATATTATTATCATTAGTACAAATAAAATAATAATACTGTAAAATCAGGTCCTAACATATGAAAATGGCGTTTTGTCGAACACGCCACTTTGACCTCAAATATCTGGCGTTTGGCAAAGAATTCCAAATCATAATGTATTCCAGCTTTAGGCTTGTGTATTTATTGGTTTCGAATTCAGTAATTCATTCGTTTTCACGCCATTTGATTTTTTTTGTCATAGGTCTGTTCACAGTATGAAAACCTTAAATTTACCGCATTATTTACTAATACGAGTTTAATTAACGAAGCGTTAATGATTTGTAGATAGGGTAAGCTTCTACAAAGAAAAAACACGGCATGTTTTTTGATTCCAACGTCTTTGTTCTGGAAATAATGACCTTCAAAACACACCTCGTGGACGACCGAAGACAACGAAGAATTAAAGGTGATCGTCAAAAGTTCGCGAAATTACGCACGCATAGAGTGCTGCATTGCTCAAATGAGGGAATTTCGAAACGTATATTAATACGTAAGTACGTACTTTGAGTTGAAAAATGGATCATGTACGACAATAGAACTAATAAAAGATGTGTTTGATGCCTGGGAGAACTCTCAAGATGCCTTAGGTGTTTTTTGTGACTTATCTAAGGCATTTGACTGCGTCCGACATGATATACTTGTCAGGAAATTACAACACTACGGTATTAGGGACATGGCTCTCAACCTTTTGACTTCATATTTAAATGGTAGAATTCAAAGGGTTGACATAAATGGTAAAAAATCGCCCGGCTCTATAATCTCAATGGGCGTTCCACAAGGTTCAATACTAGGGCCGTTCTTGTTTTTAATCTATATTAATGACTTACCTTATTATGTAGAGAAGAATAACGAGATTGTATTGTTTGCAGATGACACTTCACTGTTATTTAAAATTAAAAGGCAGTTACTAAACTATGACGATGTTAACAATGCATTAGCTAAAGTTGTGAATTGGTTCAATACAAATAATCTTCTCCTCAATGAGAAGAAAACTAATTGTATAAAATTCTCGACACCAAATGTGAGACAAGTAGAATCCAATATACAATTGAATGGAACAGGGTTGGACCTTGTGGAGTCAACAGTCTTTTTAGGAATTACTATAGACGCTAAATTGCAATGGGGTCCCCACATTAAAAAATTGTCTAGTAGGCTCAGTTCAGCAGCTTATGCTGTTAAAAAAATTAGACTATTAACTGATGTAGACACAGCTAGAATAGTTTATTTTAGTTATTTCCATAGCGTTATGACTTATGGCATACTGCTCTGGGGATGTTCTACAGATATTAATTCTATTTTTATACTGCAAAAAAGGGCTATACGAGCAATCTACAGTTTGGCTCCCAGAGTTTCCCTTAGACAGAAATTTAAAGACATAAACATTCTAACTGTTGTCTCTCAGTTTATCTATGAAAATCTAATGTATGTAAAGAAAAACATTAGCAGTTTTGATAAAAGGAGTGATGCTCATTCCATCAACACGCGAAATAAGCACAAGCTATCCGTACATGTAACGCGTCTCCACAGAATAAGTCATTCTTTTATGGGACAATGTATACGATTTTATAATAAAGTTCCCAATGTTATCCGAGATTTGCCTATTAATAAGTTTAAAATTGCTATTAAAACTAAACTCTGTCAAAAAGGTTATTACAAAATTTCGGATTACTTGGAGGATAAAACAGCTTGGGACTGATCACTCCAGGATCTATCTACTCGTGTACTAAGATGTCAAAGTGTAGCGTGTCTTGCCCTACTGATACCATTATTATGTTCTCTTTTGTAAGGCAACACACTGGAGCTAATATTTGTAGTACCTAAGTAAAAACATTGTAAAAACATCTATATAAAAAGAATGGCCCCGAGTTTCTTGCCGCTTCTTCTCGGTTGGCTCTATGTATTTTGGAACGCGGCGGTAGGCTTTAAAGTACATTTTAATGAAAAATTGACGTTCATAAGTGCGTCTTTGATGCCTAAATTGAATATATGATTTTGACTTTGACTTTGACTTTGAATCGGATTCGTTCATCACAGTGGCTGATAGACAGGAGTAGTTGATAGATAGGATAGGACCGGTTAAATCCTGTTCCAGACGAAATTTAACTTATCTGATTTATTGATGGGGCTGTCTAAGCCGCCTTCAAAGAATTTATGAATTCTTAATCTTTTCAACAATTTCAGAAAGTTCATACCTAGACGATATTGGTACATACTTCGATTGGTTAAATATTATAATTTAATTATTTATTTCGTTTTATTTTACCTTTTAAAATTTCATATGTAGGGACCTTACAAGACATGCAATATATATAATAAGAAATAATACATAACATTTATCGATTATATTGAAAGTTTTGTTCTTTTTGTTAGACATTTTACTTCTTAGATCGTAGGTTACACTGGCAAAATAATATTCTACGATTTATCAAGTTCGAATTAATATTTAAAATTTACTACGAATCATGACTAAGGGCCTTACTTACAAACGCTGCTTGAATTTAAATGACAATATTTAGTACTAAATGACGTAAAATGTATGCAGCGTTTTTAAATGAGGTCGTATATTGATAATAATAGGATACATATTTATTTCATTTTGTCATAATCCAGTTTTCTACTTTAATAACAAAGTATATTCACGTACACAGATCCAAAATATTGTGCAAATTTATAGCACAATTATAATATTATTTAAGTAGTATACCTCGCGAAGAGATCGCGCCGATATCGTGAGACCGATCGGACTGACGCACCTGACAGATCTCTGGCGTTTCTGTCGTGGAATGAATAGCCTGCTTTATAATTGGTGTAAAAATGAGTGATATGAATATATTAGTGCTATAATGAATGTGTGTTACCTACTATTAATATCAAGGTATATCATAACAGTTTTGGAACCAGAAGAGCGACCCTTGGAGTTAAGACCAAGGTAGGTAGGTACATTGTGAATGTTTATATCCATTAAATATATAATATCCTCTGATCAAAGTAGTTTTGTAACCCCTTATGCAATCAAATAGTAAATACATGAATGACTAGCTGACCCGCCAGAGGCTTCGTTTCCCCATCACCTTAGTGGTGAAGTTTTCATAGATCCTTCCTTAGATACGTACAACATAAAAGACATGATTTGATAAATTCCAAATTTGTAGCCCCAGATCTTAAGTTCTGCGGAGGTAAACCGATCAGGACAAGAAATTATAAATATTTACATTATAGACCCTTTTCTATAGGTATGTATAATCGATAGGACAGCGTTTGACCACACGTTATGTGATGACGATGTCATAGTTAAATAAAGGATATTTAACAAAAGCTACCGGCTATCAAGAACAGAATCAAGAACTAAAAAGACAAGAAACACATTGTTAGTTGCTTGGTGGATCTTTTTCAAAACTTTATCTAAGAGAACTGTATATATATATATATGGTAATGGTAAACCATGGTAATTATTTGAATGAGCTCCCAATATTTCGACACTGTTGCAAGCGCCATGATCGCGGGACGACTGGAGAATGCGGGTGGGTGGAAGAAACATTAAGAGCAGACATATCTTTCTACCCTCTTTCTTTGTCTTTTGCTACGTGCACTATTGGAACTCGATCGTAATTCACGACAGAACACGTGAGCGTGTTCTGTCGTGTGTGTGATGATTATTTGTTGTATTCTAAAAATAAACCGATTGCCTCCTATACTGTCAATTCAGAATTCTAATGAGCGTCACAGTTTTTTTTATTTTTGAAAACTAGTGAATTTTATTTTGACCATGTCAATCTGTAATAAAAATATATTGATTTAACCCTCTGTCGCACAGATGGCGCCACTTACTTTCCTTGGCTTACCTCGCTGTGTGAATATAGTGGCGCCACCATAGTACGTCATTCTTTTCCTACTATCAGAATTCACTAAGTACCAACAGATCTACGTTGAAATGACTATTGCAGTTAGTGAACAGATGAAACGTAAGCCTGGTAGGTGCTGTAAAAGGAATTCTTTAATCGACTGGTCGTTTTCAAGCTGATTCAAGTATTTTATGTATAATTCTTGTCGTTGCGCACTTCAGAATTTAGATCATCATCATTTCAGCCGTAGGACGTCCACTGTCAAATACAGGTAGTAAATTTCCATAACGACCAATTAGGAAGCAGCCTGCATCCAACGGCGTCCTGTTTTTATCACGTTTGCGTTTATCTGGACCTTTATCAGGTCGTATATCTGTGCGGTCGGTGGATGACCAACGCTGCGCTCGCCAGTCCGTTGTGTCCCAAAACAGTGAGCATAGCCATCTCCATAATTTATTGTGCGACTTTGTGTGTTAGATTGTAACCTAAAAACCACTCTTAACCAATAGAGTGGAGTTATATTCAAATTAGTAATTGTTCGATGTACTAAAGTAATTTTCCATTCAATTAGTTATTTTCTTCTTTTAAAAAGAGAATATGAGAACCACTGCAGTATTTAAATCATTTAATTCGAGCTTAATAACAGCCTTTGATCTAAGAGTTTTATTTACAAAATAGTCTACGTGTTCTACTTAACATAAGAGTTCTAAGTACTGAAAACTAACTGAAATGTTCAGTTTAAATTTTTATTGTTTACGAACATATTTTGTGAATAAGAGAGAGAGAGAGATAAAGATGGCAAAATGTTCAAATTCATCATCGATTAACCTACCATATGAATCTTAAATCGAATCTTGTTCTTTGAGCTTCAAGCAACTTCGAGTATTAATGACGTCACCTGGTACTTCTGCGGGCAGCAGCCGCAGCGAGCGCAGCAGGCGAGCAACGCGGGAGCTCGACCAGAGTGTGCGGGTGACGCAAGGGGTGAGGGGGATCCTGGCCGCTTCGCTGCTCCATTGAATGGATTCTCCATCTCCACAAACTCCCGATCCTGGAAATGTTACAGATTCGATATTAAAATTGGATCGTGAGTGGCTGCTTCGAAAGCTGAAACAGAAATGATCTAATTATGATTTCTTCATCACAATAATGCAAAATACACTATCTTACATCCCACAAATGTACCACAACAAAGGAGAAATTAAGTACGTATGTTGTATGTTTTTAATCGCTGGATTTTTATGTATATATAGTATATCAATTTGGATTCTAGTTAGTCACATTTATGGTTATTTTTGGTTTGTCATGCACGATTGTTTTTACTGCTTTCTCAATTCATATACGAGAAACTATTAGAATACGATGGCTTTAAGCTTAAACCCCCGATATTTTTAATTGAACAACTTAAACGCATATTTGTTATTCATTTATATGTCTACAAACAGCCTTAAACAACCTTTCAATGTTAATGTCGCTGAAATAATATTAAAAAAATTGTAAACGTCTCAAGCGAGCGTCTTGTGGCAAAAATTTTACCCCGCAGTTTCTAATTCTCCCTTGCGTATTTTCACGTCACCCTGATTTTCGCGGTATTTTTTTTCTTACTTTGATAAAAATGATGAGAATATGGTGTTGATAGAAAATATGAAACAGCTTATAAATTAGAAAGAATAATGCTAAAACAACAACAGATCATGCTCTCAAAAGTGCTTACACCTTGAACCTTTACGACACAACAAATACAAGAGTACCACAACACGTTTCATTCTTAACAAGGTCTACTTTGCAAAGACATAGCTCATTTTAGTAGAACACACGCCATAGAACGCCAAATTCGTCTGGTTATGCGCCTTATCACGAGGCAAAAGTAGTTACATATATACAGTCCGCAAAACAGTTTAGTTACAATTTAATTTGCTCTAAGTGTGAATAACAAGCGACTAAATCAAATGTATCAATATGTTCCTGCGAGGCCACGAAAATCGCTTTAAATTGCAGTACAATTATTCATTTTGATTTACTTGTTTCAGTCGCTAGAGGTTTATGCACGACGTTAGAAACAAATACCATAAAGATTTTTTCGCGGTTTTAATGGGAGAATCCAGATGCAGAGTAAAACAATACATTAAGGAAGGGATTACAAAAGCATCTGCTGGTTAGAAGACATCTATATCTCGCATATCACAGGCGTATGACAATCGAAGTTGACGCACTATAGAACTAACCTCAAACGGTGTTGGGAAGGACACTTGGCAAGATGCAACGTCCGTAGGTGCAGTAGAACCCTAAGGAAAATTGTAGTGTAGTAACACGAAGCAAGTTAAAGATGAAGATTTTGAAAGCGAGATCCAATCAAGTTGCAGTGACAGAGTTTAATGGAAAATAATTTGCAAAAATAGCATGACTTCCTGCCTCTATAGCCAACGCTATAATTTGGAACTTATATGTAAGTAAAGTAGAGATTTGAAATTGCATACGCGATGCAATTTCGAATGTGCCTACTTTAGTATTTTAAAATATTAATAAAATTGTTCTCGCCATGCTCGTTACAAAAAAATCCTGATCTTTTGTTAAGTTAATTATTTGGTCCATTCAGATTTTTCTTTATATGATGCAGTTTTTTTTATCTTTACTTGATAGATATTAAAAAGCCAATCATATGTAAATTAATCCACAAACCGATCGTTGTAGTACATGAAACTGACCTTAAATCAATATATAGCCAAATAAAGGAAATGTAATAAATAGATGCTCGTAACAGACAGTGTATCAAAGACATGAACGATGTCTTTGCAAATTCGATCGTATCGCAGACATAAGCTTGCTTCCGAACACGCAATTTTTCAATATTTGAAGACAACTTACCATATCCTTTGAGAAACTTCATCAAATTCCCCCGTTATTTCTATCCTATTTCTTCAATCTGGAGTGTCGTGAGCTTGATTCCAGCTTTCTTTGAGACAGGGGACTTGGAACTGCTGATTTCAGATACAAAGACTTTTCCAAGTGAACTTACCGTGGTGCGTTCCAAACACCTGAGAAGATGATGGTGTTGCAATTCAAAAATGTCTTCGTCTCGGCCGGCGTCATCGAGTTCTACCCCTGACTCCTGAGCCGCGAGTCTGGCTTCAGCTGCTTTCTTCTTGGAGACGAATGCAGCGCCTGATGAGGCTTTGGCAATACGGATGCGAGCGAGACGAGCTTTCTGAAATCGAGATAGGTTATAATTAGCATTATTACGTTTGATTCCTAATCTTTCTCCAATCATTTAAAGGTAGGTATTTTATATTTGTATGTTCGAGCGGTAAAGGAGGTAAGAAAAACTATGGTTGCCTTTTGGATCATAGGAAAGACTGGAACCTAATGTTTTTGAATCAGGGTTGTATCACTAGATCGGCATTGATACTGATCAGCCGTGCGATTCTCTAAGAGCAAACATCGTTGCATCTTTGACAACATCCGTGAAACAAATGACGACATGGCAAGAAACGTTGGAGAAACAACCTTATGTACAAGGGCGATATCTCATAAAGTATTTGACATCGGTGAGCTCGTCGACGAGCACATCGATGAATCATTAGAGAATCGCACGCCTGTATATTATATTAATCCTTAGTTATTTTTGCAATCAAATGAGTCATCATCATCATCATCTCAGCCGTAGGACGTCCACTGCTGAACATAGGTCTCCCCCATGATTTTCCAAAAGGACCGGTTGGAAAGGGCCTGCATCCAACGTCGTCCTGCGACCTTCATCAGGTCGTCTGTTACACCATGTCGGTGGACGACCTACGCTGTGCTTGCCAGTCCGTGGTCTCCACTCCAGAACCTTTCGGCCCCATCGGCCATCTGTTCTGCGTGCTATGTGCCCTGCCCACTGCCACTTCAACTGGCTAATCTTCTGGGCTATGTCGGTGACTTTCGTTCTTCTACGGATCTCCTCATTTCTGATTCGATCACGTAGAGAAACCCCGAGCATAGCCCTCTCCATAGCTCGTTGTGCGACTTTGAGGTTATCTATGAGGCCCATAGTAAGAGACCACGTTTCAATCAAATGGGTGAATAATAATAATAAAAATTGACTTGTTTTTGTTATTCCGTTTGTGATTCCCTTTATTAGTATTTGGTCACAGAAACTTCAATGAAAATATTATGTGTGTTTAGAATTTTCGTTTAAGCGTTATTAAGTAAAACGTCGTTGATGACGAGAAGACAACTCAACAATGGCTATCATTGATTTGATGATTGTTTAATTTTCCTAGAATGGCGTTTGTTTGTTTGTTTTACTTTTACGTCTAAGTATTCGGAGAGAGGCCCCATTAGTTCGTTACGTTGCGTTGCGTGAACTTTTACATACATATTTTGTGACATGCCCCATTAGTGCGTTGCGTCGTCGCACGCGACGTTTCAACGAAGGAAAAGTAATGCGCTGCACTGTCGGAGCTCCGGTGCGACGACGCACAGTCTTCCACTGCTTGAGGGGCAAACTATTGCTTCTAAGGCTAAAGTTCTGTCGAAGCTTCGCTACGACTGTGACGACGTGACGCAATGCGATGCAACGCACTTATGGGACATCACTTTAACAGCGCACAAGTGTAGGGAAAGTGTAAAAAATCATGAAATGCTATTTTTATGTTTGCCTCGTCAACTACCTTAATTTTTAGTAGTGTATCAAACTCACTCTCACTGACTAATTTGAATAAACTCACTGTATGCAACTATAAATAATAATAAGTACAATTTGAAAAAAACTAACACCGACTTCCATTCTATTCAGTTATTAGAGTGTATCTCAAAAACTACTAAACCGAATTTGATGAAATTTAAATGGGAACACACGGGAAGCAACCAGTTTTTAAACAAAAAAATATTTTTATAATCGGTTCACCCAGGCGAAGAAAAAAAATATAGTCGAATTGAGTACCTCCTCCTTTTTTTGGAAGTCGGTCGATTATAATATTACATAAATAAATTAATGGATTGAGGAATTTCAAATGTACACATGTATTTACTTATGAAGGAAACTACTTTCGCATCCACTTATGAAGGGAATATAAACTTAAAAACATTATTAATTTTTTATCATACGGCAAAATAACCAAGAAATACTCCTCACTCCTCCTCCAGGGGTGCCTTTTCATATATCGCCCGACGATGCCCGATGGCTTTATGCACGGGGCGATCCATGATCGCCCGGAGCGTTCTTTTATGTTGCTCGACGACTTTCCGGTCGTATCTTTATATGGGTGGATCAAAGTCGCCTTAACCCGTTGATAAGCGATTTGCTATATTTGGCCAATAATACAATAGATTACGCAGAAACCAACGTACTTTTCCAGGAACTGCAACGTGTGTGGTTAATGTTTCATTTGACAGTTAGATAGAACTTGAATTTTGAGTTTTATATAGGTAGTTACTTTTTATTTCATTTTTGTGCCGCGCAGAAAAAGATAATCAAATTTAATCTTTTCTGTAAAAACATGTTTCACGTTTTATAATAAAAAGTGTCCTTACAAACCAAGAGAATTCCAAAGTTTGTAATTTTAAATTATAATTATTTTAAATAAGTTGGTAATTTTGTTTTAAGCAATTTCAAAAGTGACGAACATAGTACAAAGTTGTTTTTAAAAGGCAGATGATGAGCTTCTCTTTGGTTAGAGCGATGTGCGTCATAGAGCGCACAAATAAAACACACCCCAACTGTGCGATTATCTAAGTGCATAAGTGCATCGTTGCATTTTTGACATCGTGAAACAAATGACGAGATGACAAGAAACGTTGAAAAAACAACCTTATATACGAGGGCGATATCTAATTAAGTATTTGACATCGGTGAGCTCGTCGACGAGCGCATCGATGAATCATTAGAGAATTCCACGGCTGAGTTGTGACAGTTAGTCAGAGAGGTCGTAAGTACACTTACGCAGTTATTCGTGCTAGGCAATTACTTGTCTTTCACGTGAAACTGTACAAACTATCATTTATCTGCGGCAACTGTGACACAGATGACTGATAGTTGGTACGCCGAAGCGTGATGCGATGACGCTTTCGATAAAAATAGGTAATTTTTCGCAAATTAATTGTGCTACGGCCTCTGAAGCCATCTAATACAGAAGTTAAGTCCATAGAAGGTCAAGTAAAGTCTAGTGTCCTTACCCTCTGCGCCTTCCGCTTATCAGCCCGCTGGTTCTGATGGTAGATCCGAGAGAAGTTCGACACGATGACGGGCACAGGCAGCGCGATCACAAGCACTCCGGAGAGTGAACATACGCCTCCGACGATCTTGCCGGCTATTGTGCCTGGGACCATGTCACCATACCTGTCAACAACACAATAAAGTTCTTTTTAATCTTAGAAGAAGTAGGTAGGTTTCCAAACAAGGTCTTCTCAAAACGCGCGCAGCACATTCGCTATGTATGCTGTAAGAACTTAATCTTTTGGTATTTTTCCACACCTTTTTCTTACGGATCTCTAACTTTGAAAATATTTTATAGCCTATGTTCATCAGAGACAATTTAAATTCTAATGGTGAAAGATTTTTCTAATCGGTCCAGTAGGTAGTTATGAAGCCCATTCAATTCAAGTAAACTTACAAATAAATTTTTCCTCTTTATAATATTGCTATAGTTTCAACTTCTTCAGGCTTAGAACAAACCAGTTGACTCACTCCTAGTTTTCAATGGTTTGTCAAGTTATTTTAAGTAAATTAGAATATAAACTCTTTTTAAAAATATATTATCTATGAAAATATAGTTTATAACACATAAATGGTTGCATAATATTGTGACATCTCTATTAATAAAAAAAACGATATAAAAAAATATTTAGTGACACTTCCGCTGAAAAGAAAACAATGATTTTGGCCTATTTGGGGGCGTGCACCACCCTCCCTCCCGCATAAAATGCTAATAGGAAGAATACAAAATAAAAAACACAAGAAACCCCAAATAAACCAAAAGCTGTCGGTCTAGCGCTCGACGAGTCAACATCTCCTGAGGATGCCTCGTGTAGAGGCGAAACACGTGTCGAATCGGTTTTGGTTTATTAGGGGTTTCTTGTGTTTTTTATTTTGTATTCTTCCTATTAGCATTTTATGCGGGAGGGATTTTTGGTGAGAGGATTATGGGTGCACGCCCCCAAATAAGCCAAAATCATTGTTTTCTTTTCAGCGGAAGTGTCACTAAATATTTTTTAATATCGTTTTTTTGATAATGGATTTCCGCAAAGTAACGCCTGAATCAATAAATTATCTCTATTAATGCTTCATAGAAAAACGATACTGGAGTGAAACTTATTTCGGTGTAACCTTTGGCCAATGGGTACACGGTTAAATGATTTTATTCCACCGATCCGTCAATGGGACGTCCAATGGAACTACAAAAAAAAGACGTGTGGCACTCGGAGACTGCCGCGGTAAAGCTATTGCATAGCTGTTTTTATCAACTTATGCAGTTATAATTATTTAACCAATCCCATCTAGAGGCGAGATGCTGAACTAAAGAGACAAGCGTGATATTTCAAAAAGTCATTAAAAGTTCTGCTATTCATCGATAGATGGAGTCGGAGTGGGGGGTGTTAGGTTATTTTCGTTACGGAATTTCTGGATTCGGTCTCCACGCTCAAGGCCCGCGATAGAAGCTATGCAATAGCTTAAAATAACTGGCTGTGACGCAAACATAATATTCTCTGGTTGTGTTGTTGAACTTAGGTGGTTGATGGGTAAAATATGCTCTATAAGTACTAAGAACTAGCAGTATTTATAAAACTTTATTAAAACATCATTTACAGTTGGACAATTACAAGCAAAGTATATGCTATATGCCGTTAATTGACCGGTTTATATGTAGCGAATGTACATAGTTTCTATAGGTTTATAGGTTATTCTAAGTTTTAAATCTCAAAATCATTGTATATAGTTAGAGACAAATGAATTCTATGCATAATATACATTGGTTGGGTTGGCTTGATTCCCAACCAATAGTTGGCTGATTATGATTTTGATTATTTGATATGAAGTTACCTAGTGAGCTGCCGACTACGATCAAATTTGCAAACCAGAGTTGCAAAAACCCCGCAAAAAAACAAGTGACTGTCGCTTTTTCGTTGATATTACCGATCTGGTATCTTTCAAATGATAATTTGTTATGTAAAAAAAAATCCAGGTCCTTTACAGCATCAAAAAAACAAAACATTAGCTGTAATGTATTGTATATTTGAATAGATAACATTTGTTTGATTTGACACAACAATTATTTGATTTGGCCTTGGCAAACCTATATGCCAAAGCGGCTTTACGAAAGTTTTGTTTGGCATACAGGTATGCCAAGGCAGCTTGACGGGTTAAAATGTCGATATGTGAAAAGGGCACAGAAAAGGTTCCGACTCTCAATCCCACGCGACAACTGAAACTTCGAGGTTCATGTTTTCAAAAACAACCACATGGTTAAACTTTTTTTTTCAAATTTGTACACGCTGTCCCAATGCGTATGCTAGCTAAAGGTCCCTGGAAAATGAAATAACTTTTTCAACGCAATCTATACTTAATATTATAAAGAGAAAAGATTTGTATGTATATTTGTAACGAATTGGCTCGGAAAGTACTGGACCGATTTCAAAAATTCTTTCACCATTGGAAAGCTACATTCACCCTGAGTAACATAGGCTATATAAAATTCATCATCATCATCACCGCACGGGTGAAACCGCGGAGAGCAGCTAGTATTTCATGATTTTTGATAGTACTTTACTAATAGCGAGACGTGAACAAGTTTCAACCTGTAAGCAGTAAGCACTACTTTTGCACATGAAAGTTGCAGTGTCACCCAGTGCACCAATTGACTTTTCTCGTCACCAAGATATTGTTTCATAATCGTATCGTAAAGTATGATAGTGGCAAATAATTTTGCAATCGCCGTAAATACTTACTTATTGCTATAGAGATCTTTTAATTATTCTGCGACAGTAGGGCTCGCAAAGTACTGCTGCATGTTAGGATAATGCGGCGGTACCAGTCAAAACGAACTCTTGCACAACAGGCCTACAACCTAGTAAGTCAGGGTTCCTTGCATCTTACAATTCAATTACGGTGATATTAACAGAAAAATGATGCTGATTAAAATTGAAGCGCTCGCAGTGGAGCTTGACTTGGCGATCTTAACCGATCAACAAGTTAAGCAACGCTTGCTGCGGTTAGGACTTGTATGGGTGACCGCTAGTTGCATTATTCAACTGAGCGCTTCCGTGTTGCGGAGGGCACGTTAAGCCGTCGGTCCCGGTTGTTTACCTTAGGGCAAACAGTCTATGCTATGTCGAAGATATTCGGGTGGCATGAAAGCTTTGACATGGGTTGCCCCAGTGCGGCGTGGTGGATTATGGCCCAGCTCCTCTCTTTGAGAGTAAGGCTCGAGTCTCAGTAATGGAAACATAATGGGTCAATTATGTAATGCTGATCGTAATTTTGTTGATAAGTATTCTACACAAAGTGTAAAAAAACTAACTACATTAGGTATAAGTAACTTTGAGAATACAAGGTTGAAGGAATTTTTGACTTACTTCCATAATTTATTTATTATTTATCGGGGTTATTTTTTTAATAACCCCGAACATCGTATTATTTATATATTCTAAGTAATAACCTCGGTGATCTCAAGTTATATTCCTTCACTTGTTTATACTTTACAAAGTTCGTATTACTTCAGAGACTGGAAATCAGAACGTATTTTTCTGAAAGTATGAGTAAATGGTACTCAAGGAAAAAGCCCTCCAATAGGATTTCCTTATTTTCCTTGAGCTTGGCGTGCAGTGCTGAGTAAGGACTCAGTACTACTCCCCAAGCTCTGCCAAGGCATTGTACTGGCGTAGTTTTTTTGGCGTTTGGTTTTTAGTGACATCGAGATCTAAGGCGTCTAGAGGGATGCTAAGTAGTTAATCTTGACTTTAGTTCTGATCTTAGTAAACTTTATATAGGATCTATTTTCAAGTATTCACTCAAGTCGAGATTAAATCTGGAATACGTGCCTAAGTCGCTAATAACAAGCACTCTCGTTTGGCTCAGATTTTTCGTAACGCTTTGGTGAAAATTTAGTGTCACCACTTCGCTACCTATCGCTCTCTATTCTCACTAAAACTAACCAAGTACGAGTGGGTTCACGCGCTGAGAGTTTCCTACAAAATCGTAGATAAGGTATCTAAGTATAGTATTTAAGTTTAATCCTCCATTATAATTATTACTCACGGGATGTACACCACGATAAGACAGGTTTTGGAGTTCCCGATATTTCGGCGCAGTTACATGCACCACGTTCACGGGTAGACTGAATATGCGGGTGGATGTGAAAAAAGTTCGAAGTTTTAAGAGCAGACAAAACGGTCTACTCTCTTTCTCACTCTTTTACTGCGGATACCACTGGCCCTCGAACTCGATTGTAAGTCTCGACAATGCATGTAACTGCGCTGAAATATCGGGAACTCCAAAACCCGCCTAATCGTGGTGTACATCCTGTGACTACTCATTATAATGTAGTTAACAACCGCGAAAGTCTAAAACCAATGATGTTAATATAAACTGAGGAAGATACGAGTACGCCTTACTGCGCTTGGCTTAGCGACATCAACACGAGCTACGTGTCTTGAGTGAACTTAGTTCCAGCCTGTCTGGCAACCACGCAGCACGTGTACTACATTTAGGAAAAAATGCCTTCTTATGTGTTCAGAAACTGCAGAACATATACTGGAACAAGTGTAAAAAACCAATTTGATGTATGTTTTCATTTGTAAGTATTGTTTTTCTATGTTATTCATCAAATATGGAAAATCAAAAATTGTATTTTAATATAAAATAACTCCTGCGACGTTGCCGCTGCGCCACCCACGAGAACGAGACAAGTAGCGAGCGACAGAGAGAACGAGTCTGTCATTGGCGGTCGAATGGTCGGTCACAGGCGAATGTTGTTAATAATATATTGATCCCTTTCTGACAACTAGGATTCATATATCTTCGTGCTCTTTTAATCTTGTCAATTTAGTTAATGTCGTGGTGCGAGTTGTGTACTTTAGCTATAGGTAGGTATAGCATAAAATTTGACATGTTTATGCTTCATATTCAAGGAGTAAAACGCCTCTATTAGTCAATCTCATTGTCTAAAACAGTGTGTTTGATCCTCCAGGTCCTTTTTCCTTTTGAGGTACGGACGGTAGGTAAGATCTACTTATAATGAACCAAAGTTGTATAGCGAATTAATTTCACGGCCTGATAAGTCAATGCGATGCTGAACAATGGTAGAACCTTTAGCGGCTGTATAAACCTTCCAGCCTGAAATAATATCTGTCTGAAATTCTCGTACAAATCCAGCTAGACGGTGAATGACCTGGGTAACCTAGGCTTCGTTATTTTTATTGACACTGCGGTCGGAATGACTCATAATGCCCACCGTAGTAGATTGGCTCAAAACAATTAATAAATGTTATTGCAAATCTAAAATGCTTACATAACTTTATTTATTTTATAAATGTGAAACTTTCCCTATGGTACAGGTAATCTTACTACCGCTTTCAAATTATTTTTTGTACGGATCATGCCAAGAGTTTTATATGAGTCTAGGTACTCGATAAACGAGTATTTCGTAATCAATACTAATGTACTGCTAAGGAGTTTACTAACACTAGCATTTTTGTACTGTTTATTTTATTCTTGATGTTAATAAAATAAAAGATCTTTTAAAATATAAATTGAGTTGAGTAAGCTCTAAGCTGTTCAACAAGGCGAAGTAAACTTTGCTGCGGGTTATGTGATTACTTTTTTTTTTTTTGACGCAGCGTAATCCTTTATGGATACCACCGGCCCCGGGGGGAGCGGATATATTTTGTATAACTCTTAAAATTGTGTCTGTGAAATATCGAAAGGTTGTGTATGGTTGTAACTGGATTTCAGGTTTGAAGTGTTTCTATTTACTGTTTTTCTTTAAATTCTAAGCGTTATAGAATTATAAAATGTATAATCTGTTTTCTGTAACCGTACCCATTATAAAAATAAATAAATTATTGACCGAATATGGCGACTGGCCAGTCTACGGGCCTGGGTACTTATCATCACCACTCTAAATTTCATCCAAATTAGTTCAGCCGTATTTGCGTTATTAAGTAACAAACATTGAAACTTTTACATTTGTAATACAAGCGGCGCTCCACTGTTTCACTCCCGTGATAATCGATGGTTCGATTAAAAGAATCTAAGTGTTTTTCCAGCGCCTTTTCTACATACATACAAAATGTTATCCAACCGTTCAGCCGTTCTGCCGCTAGTAACAAACACCAATCTATTCAAATTTATAATATTAGTGAAATATAGTAGTATTAGTACAGTCAAGAGCGCTAACGAACAAACATTTTCAAATTAATGTAACTCTATGATTTGGAGAAACAAGTGCACTAAATAGAGTTTATAATTAAGTAATCATCGAATTCTGACAAAATAATAATAATAATAATAATACGTTGCCCCTTTTGTCACCATTGATGGTGGCTTTTATGGGGGGCCCGTTTAGTGAGTGGCAAGTCACCACCTGCCTAAATATTTTAAGATGAGACTGAAATTGGCAGGTGCCGTAGTCTCGACCATAGCCCACTATCTCCCGTATCACTAATAAGTACATATCAATAACCATGCCATTTTACCCATTTTTGTAATAGATAACCTGTAACCTTCCATCCAAAATGTTTCTGTTTTTATACTACATTGTATTTTTATATCAAACAGGCCTCTAAGTGTTGGCTACAGCCCCACTTATGCCTTTGTAAAGGACCGGGTGAAACCCGTGAAATTGGTTGAATAAAAATAATAATAATAATAAATAATATAAATCCGCAGGGGCGGCTTTATGGTGAGTCATCGGTGAGTGGCGACACCGTGGCTCCTGAAACAACTCACTGGGGCTAAATGAGACCCCAGATCCACTGTTTGCCTTAATTGGCCGTCTAAGGGTGGAGACGCAAGAGCAAGTTACAAAAAGCTCCAAGGGTGGAAGTGTTAAGTAGTAACTCTAGTGAACCCGCAGCATAACTCTAGATTCCATTTAACCATCTACACCAACGTTGCCCCTTTTGTCACCATTGATGGTGGCTCTCATGACCGTTTAGTGGGTGGCAAGTCACCACCTGTCTAAATATTTTAAGATGAGATTGAAATTGGCAGCTGCCGTAGTCTCATACATATCTATCTATCTTCCTTACATGTATAAGTTCATATCAATAGCCTTGCCATTTAACCCATTTTTGTAATAGATAATCCATTATAACCCCACTTACGCCTTTGTAAAGGACCGGATAACAAATCCATGAAAAGGTTTAAATAAATAATAAAATAAATCATTTAGTTACATTAATTTGAACATTTTGAAACATTTACTTGTTAGTGCTCGAGAATATTTTTTCATTTTAAAATTAGCTGTACACCTTTAAAATAAAATGTTACTCAATTCCAAGCATTAAAGTCATCGTCGAACAACATTATTGCATTTATAACAGTTTTTGCGACCGTTGAAGTATTTTTATGAAGTGTTTTGAAATAAAAGTCTCGTAAAATGTTTTCTGTAGGAATTGTAGAATAGTGTCAAGGATGACAGTTGTGGTTGCTGTTCCAGTGTTGCTTTTAAATCGATTTTAAGTTTTTACTACCATCTATAAAGTTAATTTTATTGACAGTTGTAAAACTTTATGTTATAATACCTTTTGCTTTTGTGAGAGATATGCGAGAAATAATAGAATAAAGTCTGTTTGATATAAAGGAAATTTCCAACAGATTAAAACTTTCGTAAATTAAACACATTTTAAAGCAATTAGTAACCGATTGGATCCGATTGATTGAACCGATCGAGTCCTACATACTCGGCTTATTGCGTAAGTTAAAAACGGTTACTATGCGCTTTAAAATTTCCAACAAAACAGTTTCCAACGCATTCTTAAGCCTGAAGACCTATAATTGAACATATAAATATTGAAAATAAACGACCTTCGCATTAAATTGCGGATAATGTTATATTATTTTATCGCGACCTTTCGAACACTTTTTAGTATTTATTATATTCACGGTAGACTAGATGACAGTTTGTGTTATAAAATTATGGAAATTATTTAAATGTACAGTCTATCATATTTTAATGAAAACGTTGCTGAGTAGACACTCACAATTTTCAAAGGTATTGCAGTATTGTGCTGCACGCGAGATTTTATTACTTTGATTAGTTGGATCCCAAATTCAATTCAAATTCAAATACTTTATTTGCATGAATATGGGTACAAATAAGATCTATAACAATAATTTAAGTCCGCCATAACAACCTCGTATGAGGTATGCAAATGTCAATTTAGAATAACTAAAGTCGTCAATGAAGTTATATAATGTAATGTCAATAAGGTTTACTATTTGTCATGGTAAATGTAATACCGACATGATGTTTCTTTCAAAAAGTCTTTGACCGAATAAAAGCACTCGCTCACCAACCACTTTTCTAACTCCGTGTAAAATCTGCGACCGGGTAATTCATGCAAATACTTCGGAATGGAATTATAAATGAGAGTTACCATGTAAGTGCAGTTATTCCTAAACAGTTCTAACGAGGGTACCGGCATCTTGAGCTGCTCCCAAGGTGGTACTTGCCAATCATCGTCATTAGGACGAAATTAGGACGTCTTTGTTGATTTCGATAGCCTCTTTTAACAGTCAAACATAGCGGTTCTCTCTAGGTATTTGTGGATTATCGAAACAAGTGTAGTGGTATTGTGTAATGCTAAATACTGCAGACGTGGACGATCGTTTGTTCTTCATGTCAGCAATATAAATATTCTACGATTCAATGCTGCAAAAGTTCAGGCAAAGTACATGTACGTACGACCCCGAGTAAGCAGAATGTCATCGTGATAAATCTATATATATTTATTTATTTATTGAGATATGCCAACAGCACACACATTAAACATTTACACTAGACACATATTACACTAGGTATAATCATACCTCATATTCTGATATGTGCACCAATTACAGGCATATACAGCATTCACAATAACAGTGTTAAGACAGTAGAGTAAGTAATTATAATATTCAAACATAAAATTACTTTTAATTTGTTACGTTGAGGTCTATATATATATATATATATATATATATATATATATACAATAGACCCCCTAATATTCCTGGTCACGATATAACTTGAGAACGGATGCAACAATCTCGCTAATTCTTTGTTGTTGTGTTAATTATTTTCAGAAGAAAATCCAAGAAAATAAGGGAGGTTACAACGAGTCCGAAGGCCGAGTTTACTACGCGTACGAAGTCGCGGGCAGTCACTAGTAGGCGATAAAAGAGACGGTGTGTTGGGGAGGTGTCGGCAATTATTACGTGAGTGCCAGCAGAGCTGTCGGGGTTGGCAATATTTTAATTTCTGTTGCTACGAACAAAACGTAGATGCGATGTGCACTTGTTTTGCGGCGATGTTGACTCCCTACACGCGTCTCGCGCCAAATCTGCGTGAATCAACGCTAGAGTAGGGAAGACGTTCTCTTTGCTTCAGGAGCGTGACGTAATTTTGTAGTAATTGAATCTTTAGATATAATCGTTACAAAAACATGTATGGAATAAATGAACTAAAAATAACGTTGCAAAAAGCCAAATTCATTATTTTTTTCTTGTTCTTAATTCGTAAAGAAAGTAAAGTGTATAAACACTCAACATTATTCATTTATATTTTGTAATTACAAGTACTTTTATTTTAATAAATGTAATTTTGACAAACTGTTTCAAAAACAATTCAATTTTATTTCTAATACGACTACTATTTGTAAGATATAGATTTATTTTATATTAGTAACTTTGTTCTTTCAACATAAATTATTGTTTAATAAATTTCCTAATTCACAATCAAAACTATTTCAATTTATAACTGACATTTTATTATAGACTTCAGTAGTGAATACTCATAACATTCTAACTGTTGTCTCTCAGTTTATCTATGATAATCTATTGTATGTAAAGAAAAACATTAACAGTTTTGATAAAAGGAGTGATGCTCATTCCATCAACACGCGAAATAAGCACAAGCTATCCGTACATGTAACGCGTCTCCACAGAATAAGTCATTCTTTTATGGGACAATGTATACGATTCTATAATAATGTTATCCGAGATTTGCCTATTAATAAGTTTAAAATTACTATTAAAACTAAACTCATATTCTTCATCATATGCTTCATCGGCTATTAGAAGCCTCAAATCATTCTCCACGTCCATTTTAATAAAAAAAACTCAGTAATAAACTGATTTTACTACACTTTATACAAAACTTTGTACAAGGGGATTGTTTGGAGATCGAAAAACGGTCATCCAGCATCCAGCCCCCGGACATCTATCAAAGTGGGCATGTTTTTTGTCTATGAAATGCATAGAGGTTGAATCCGTCACACAGCGCCTGAACTGTCTCCCAGGGGAGCCCTTATCTTGACTATGTAAAAAACTATACTACTACTATACTATGTGAAAATGTAATGTATGTAAAGAAAACATTAGCAGTTTTGATAAAAGGAGTGATGCTCATTCCATCAACACGCGAAATAAGCACAAGCTATCCGTACATGTAACGCGTCTCCACAGAATAAGTCATTATTTTATGGGACAATGTATACGATTCTATAATAAAGTTCCCAATGTTATCCGAGATTTGCCTATTAATAAGTTTAAAATTACTATTAAAACTAAACTCTGTCAAAAAGGTTATTACAAAATTTCGGATTACTTGGAGGATAAAACAGCTTGGGACTGATCACTCCAGGATCTATCTACTCGTGTACTAAGATGTCAAAGTGTAGCGTGTCTTGCCCTACTGATACCATTATTATGTTCTCTTTTGTAAGGCAACACACTGGAGCTAATATTTGTAGTACCTAAGTAAAAACATTGTAAAACATCTATATAAAAAGAATGGCCCCGAGTTTCTTGCCGCTTCTTCTCGGTAGGCTCTATATATTTTGGAACGCGGCGGTAGTCTTTAAAGTACATTATAATGAAAAATTGACGTTCATAAGACGTGCGTCTTTGATGCCTAAATTGAATAAATGATTTTGACTTTGACTTTGACTTTGAATATTATATTAATTTAATGTTGATAATAAAGTCGATATTAATGTAAATATTGCACACATCTATAGGTAAGATGTAAGGATAGTTTGAATGATTTATAATTATAAATAACACTAACTAACTACAATTTGCAATATAGAATTTAATATGATGATATTATTATTTATGTTTATTATCTATTATAGAAATATTTTTTTTTTTTAAATATATAATATATGTTATTTATTATTATAGACTAAACTAAAAATCTCTAAAGTAAGGCAGCCTTTATTCTGTTTAGGTTAAAATCCAAATTAGTTTAACCTTTCCGAATGACAGCACTCAAATTATATATTTCTCTACAACTGTAGGTATATTTTAGACAGTTTAGTCGTCACGTATCGTGGTGGTCGCTAAACTAATGTAATAATACTTAAAATGGAACAGCATAATCCTACTTTTAAAAATGTCATTCTGAGTGTTACATGAATTTGGATTCTAGTGTAAACAGAATAAGGACAACCATAATTAAATTTTAGTTCGATAGTTATGTTTAGTTTTTTGACCAATGATTTTGCATTCAAAAACTTACATATATGGAATAGTCTCAATCTTAAGCTGGAGGGGGAATGTAGACATACGTGCTGATGTTGTATGCTTACGAGTCAGTTCCTTTAATACGACGGTTGCGTTTATTCCTCCCCCGAGATAAGGGGATGTTACAGTGCTCAGAAACACCGTTTTACTACTGTACGCTGTGACGCGTTTACGTAGTCATTTCGCGCGTTTTAACGGTCAAAAGTTTACTTCACAGTTAAATTTTGTGTGATAAAATATATGCAGCATTTTTTTAGGTTCCGTACAAAACTAAAATACCTTTGGCTTTGTCTATGTTCTTCACCTTCTGTCTCTATGTTTTACGCTCCGGGTCTTAGTAAGTATAAAATGAAGTTATGATTTATAGACATTGTTATACATAAACTATGGTAGCAATTCACTTGTTCAAAACACTAAACTAACCTACCAAACTAAAAAAAATTATTACGGTAGTCCTTATTCTGTTAAAATAAAATCCAAAATCATTTCACACTTCTAAAAATAGGATTATTCTATTCAATTTTGGGTTACTTTAGGTTAGTTTAGCGAGCACCAAGTTACGTGACGACTAAACTGTCTAAAATATGCCCACAATTAAAGAGAAATGTATAATTTTAGTGCTGTCATTCGAAAGTGTTATACTAATTTGGATTTTAGCCTGAACAGAATAAGGGCTGCAATAATTTAGAGATTTTTAGTTAACAGAACGCTTACAGAATCGGCACCCAATGTCTATTAAGTTATTATACATATACTTAATCAACTCATTATGTTTCTACTACTGGAACTCAAGCCTTCCTCTAAGAGAGAGGAGTTGGGTCATATTCCACCACGCAGGCCCACCAGTTCGGCTTAGTGGATTGGGTAGTGGCATGTCGAAGTTTTTAGGCATTCCAAAAGCCTTCAACATAGCCTAACGACTGTTGTTCTAAAACAACTTAAAGTGCCTTCCGAAGCACTGAAGTGCTCAGTTGTTTAAGAGGATAGCATAGCATAGATAGTACTTTCCATGCTAAAAGAAATCTCTTTTCTACCTCTTAACATTGTCCGATTTCAGTGATTTTTTTGTTCATGTAATCATCACATTGTTAACTCAGCCCGTACGTTTTGATTTTTTCAGTATTGTACTTTGTAAGTACTATAAATTTACTTTTTTAGAAGGCATAGTAAGCGTTGTAATGTTTACAAAACATGAAAATTTTTTTCATAATGTAAAGCAACTCGCTATGTAAACACACAAAAACGTTAAAAAACCATAATATTTCTGGTAATTAGGAGAAAAATATTATATGTTGGTTTCATTCCATTTCCATTGATGGGTCTCTTTCGTCTGGCTACAGTGCCCTTCACACCCTAATACAGTAATGCTTGCGCACTGTTGCTTCACGGTAGAATATCTGGCACTGCGGTGGTACCGACCAAGACGGCATCTTGCACAAGAGGCCTACCACCTAGTAAGTCGGGTTTCCCCATCTCTTACGATTCGCAACCCCCGATGGTCCCGATTAATTAAGTTATCCACACGACTCTATACTTGGCTTGTGTTTTATCTTGTACACAATGGTGTCGATTCTGTAAGCAATCTCTAAAAAAAACCCTCTAAATTATGGCAGTACTTATTCTGTTTAAGCTAAAATCCAAATTAGTATAACACTTTCGAATGACAGAACTATAATTTGATCATCATCAGATTCATCATCAGCCGTAGGAAAATTTTATATTTATCTTCAATTGTGTGTATATTTTAGACAGATTAGTAGTCACGTACCTTAGTGCTCGCTAAAGTAACGTAAAACTACCCAAATTTGAATTGAATATTCCTACTTTTTTAAAATGTAATTCTAAGTATTACATGAATTAGGATTTTAGCGTTAACAGAATAGAGACTACCAAAATTAAATTTATTCGCTAATTTATTTTAGAGTATTGAACGAGCAATTTAGTGATATTAACTTCCGTGAGAACTCATGATTAAATAGTAAAACCGGAAAACAGTCAAGTCTATCATCTAGTCGTTCTACTCCGACAGATGTTCGGACAGTACTGATGCCTATAAGTCGCCAGAATTGCTTTTGTACCGACTTCCAAAAAGGAGGAGGTACTCAATTCCATTCTTTTTTTTTATGTTTGTTACCTCATAACTTTTGATAAGGTGAACCGATTCTCAAAATTATTTGTTATTTGAAAGCTTGTCCTTCCCGTGTGGTCCCATTTATCAAATTCGGTCCAATGGTTTTTGAGTTACACTCCAATAACTGAATAGAATGGAAGTCGGTATTAAATTTTTCAAATTGTACTTGTGTTCAAAAGTTATTCAGTCTGTTTTGGTTGGGATTCTCATGGAGAGCGTGGTCTAGCAGCGAGGGCCGCTAGTAGCGGTAGGTCCCATTTGTTCTCTGGAACATGACGTAATAGAACAATTTGAGAAAATATTGTCCCTAATTGTATTATTGATCAGTTTGTACTTTTTATCTCAAATTGTTCCAAAGAACAAACTAAGTATATAAGTATTTGTTTGATAGTGAACTGTACCTGGTATTAAAGTCAGTGATTAATGTCATTCACGTCTTATATATCTCATCATGGAAGTATTTGCGAAAAGCGATTCCCATTTAGTTCTGTGCATTCACAGACAAATAAAAACAGGACCAAAAGCTAGTATGTAGTTCAATAGTACAAATAGGGACAATATTTTCTCAAATTGTTCTATGACGTCATGTTCCAGAGAACAAATGGGACCTACCGGCTAGTAGCGCACGCATGCAGTCACTCTTGAGTATTTATTATTTATTTCGGAATAACTCACAGCTACATTATACACTATAAGATAAAACATGGCACATGTACATGGTTAATAACAGTGAGCAATAATGCAGCCAACGGCGTTATTCACAGATTGACATTTTAATTATATTACATTATATTAAGTATAACGACTAGATGTTAGACGTGAGTGGTTGCCGGTTTTACTATTTGAGTAATTTAGGGTTTATAGGTACCTTCGTTGTTTACAAGTGGATAAGTATGTTTCACATAAATGGCTGTGTCGACAAGTCTAGTTGTGAGCTTCTCAACTGTAGCGATGCTCAAAGCTCCTGTTTACTTCTACCGCTTGGGGCCCGCTGGGACGTGTTTGTGTAAGTAGTTATTTTGAAACGGTTTAAACTTTACAAAATCTTAAGAGCCGGTACTACCTCAATTTGCTTATTTTCAGCCTCCATATCTTCAAAACACTCCTCCTTTCACTTTGAAATTAACAAATGGTAAAATTCAGGGTATACTCTAAATATCATGTTAGGCAAAAACACGATTCCATAAAATTTTCTTGATAGAATAAAATCTCAGGTGCCTCCAAACTCTAAAATAAGCGTCTATAACTCAATGAATTCTTTAAATAAGATCTTGAAACTTTGCATGATAATAAAACTTTATAAAAGGAAGGTGTAATATTAGCTGATTTTTTTAAATGACTTTCAAATTAATTTTAATGAGCAAATATTTGAAATATCAAGCGCTAGAAGCGTGCTCAGTCAGGCCGCCGCCCTGCCGCCCTGCCGCCCAGCCCCCGACTCAGTCTCGCTTCGGCTTTCGGACTAGGAACCTGCAGACCGAATCAAATCAAATCAAATCAGAGACAAAAGATGTTTCTGTTAACGACGATTAAAATGATTGTTGTCGAGTTGTGGATGTGTTAATATGTCCATGCCTGTCGCGGCACAGATAAACCTAGTGCGGGGTATGAGTGTGTAAAAGTCCACGTCACTTATGAATTAACAAGTGCAATTTGAAAAATTTAATAACAACTTCCATTCAATTACTTTGGTAAAAATCTGTTATTGGAGTGTAACTCAAAAACTGCTAGATTGAATTCGATAAAATATACATGGGACCACATGGAATGCACCAGCTATCAAACATAAAAGAATTTCGGAAATCGGTCCACTCAGTCGAAAGTTATGAGGTAACAAACATAAAAAAAAACAGTTGAATTGAGTACCTCCTCCTTTTTGGAAGTCGGTAGAAAATCTGTCCACAATACCACCTATTTAGTGTGTGTACTCTATGTTAGTGATATGATGGCAATAGTTTTTACTTTACGAAGAGATATGTCATCTCGTCTATACGACGGTTAATATCAAGTACACGAGTAAAATCAAATAGTGAATCATTCGGTGCTCGGACGTCATGCCTCGGTGGCCTATTGGTCATGGCGTCTGACACGGATTGTTGGTAGACACGGGTTCGAATCCCGTCCAAGGATGTGAATTTTTCTCTTTAAAATTGCAGTGTTTGGTATCGCTAAGCAGGCGTTACTAATTCAAAAATCATATCATAAAATATTTTGATATTGTTTCATGTATTCATAAACCAATATGATATTCATCATATTGGTTTATAAATACAATAAACCTAAGTTTTCTACCGACTTCCAAATAAAGAGGTAGTAAACTGTCTGTATTTTTTTTATGTTTGTTTCCTCATAAATTTCGACTGCGTGAAACGATTTTCAAAATTCTTTTTTTGTTTGAAAGCTGGTACTTCCTGTGTGGGTTTTTCATCAAATTTGGTCCAGTAGTTTTTGAGATACACTCCAATATAATATAATATAATATAATATAATATAATATAATATAATATAATATAATATAATATAATATAATATAATATAATATAATATAATATAATATAATATAATATAATATAATATAATATAATATAATATAATATAATATAATATAATATAATATAATATAATATAATATAATATAATATAATATAATATAATATAATATAATATTACTATTGGAAAGTGTAGAAATATTCACAAACGACATAGGAATGCGGTTCGGTCTAGATAAATGCAATACCATACACATTAGTTCAGGACACAGAAACAACGTGACAGGTGAGGGACATATACTACTTAGTGGGGAAACTTTCAAACAACTGGCAATTGGGGATAGATATAAATATTTAGGGATTCACGAGTCAGGTAAATTAGAACACAGTATCATTAGGGAGCAAATCTGTAAAGAATATTTCAAAAGGATAAAGAAACTACTCAACACCCATCTCAATTCACGCAATCTCATAAAATGAATCAACACCTACGCCATTCCCGTATTACTCTACTCATTCGGTATAATCAATTTCAAAAACAGGGATCTTAAGAAAATAGACACGAAAACCAGAAAGTTGCTAGCAATAAACAAGGCTCATCAGCAAAAGGCAGAAGTAGACAGATTATACTTACCCGTCGCACAAGGAGGAAGAGGGCTTCAAAATGTAGAGTACATGTACAAAACACAAATAGTCAAATACAATCAATATTTAGAAGCAAAAAGTGACGACCTCATCAAGGCAATAGTACAACATGATGTTAACAGAGACAAATACTCAATAGTCAAAGAAGAACAAGAAATTGAAACTGAACTTAACTTACCACATGGCAACAAACACACAGATACAGAAATAAAAAAATCTATAATATAAAAGCAGAATGATGTATGGAGAAGCAAGCAATTGCACGGACAGTTTCCTAAAAAAGTTTTAGATCAGGCCAATATTGATACGGTACTCTCATTTAAATGGATCAAAAAACAACAGATAACACCAAGCATAGAGTCTTCCATATTTGCTATACAAGACCAAGCTGTAATGACCCGGCAACACCAACGAGGCATCTTGAAAGAGGCAGTGGATGGAAAATGCCACCTATGTGCCAGCAAAGATGAGACCACGCAGCACATCATATCCGGATGCGACAAACTGGCGGGGACCTACTATGTCAAACGACATAATAACCTCGTCCAGTACGTCTACTGGTGTCTTGCCAAAAAGCATGTAATAGCTGTTTCGGACCTTTGGTGGAAAGAAACACTCAGCCAGCCACATGTAAAAGAAAACGATTTCGCTAAAATACTTTGGGAAATACCCGTCCAAACCGATGTAACCGTAACACACAATAGACCCGACTTGATATACGTTGACAAAACAAATAATAAAACATATCTCATAGACGTTACAGTACCTTCTGATTACAACATAGGCGCGAAGGAAATAGAAAAACTGAGCAAATACCACCTCGTCAAAACCGAAATCAGTCGTCTGTGGAATACACAAACGACTGTCATTCCCATAGCGATAGGCGCAACTGGCATAGTAGCAAAAAGCTTAAGCAAACATCTCATAAACTGGAAACTACCATAGATATCAGCATTCTACAAAAACAAGCAGCCATTCATACATCCACAATACTAAGTAATGTGCTAGGAGATACCGTGTTCGTTCACAATACACAAAACCAAATTAACACACTAGGCACACAGCAGTCAACAAACATACCAGACTCAACAAACACACAAGATTCGTCAAACACACCAGATACACTTAACGCAACTATTACACCAAATTCACAGCAATCAACAAACACACGACAAACCAGGCAGCTAAGACGAAGGAGAGGAACAACAAGAATACAATAAGTGGGACATAAATACCTTTTTTCCTGTGGGTTACGGGACGGGGTATTTATGAAAGACCGACAAAAGTCGAGAAAACAAAACTAATATAATATAATATAATATAATATAATATAATATAATATAATATAATATAATATAATATAATATAATATAATATAATATAATATAATATAATATAATATAATATAATATAATATAATATAATATAATATAATATAATATAATATAATATAATATAATATAATATAATATAATATAATATAATATAATATAATATAATATAATATAATATAATATAATATAAAGAATAGAATGAATAGAATGAAAGTCGGTATTAAATTTTTCAAATTGTACTTGTTATATTAGTGAAAATAATGCCAACCTCACCATTTGCACCTCTTGTTTTTCTAAATTATACCCGAGCGAAACCTAGGCGGGTCACTAGTCTATAATAAATACAAGAATATGTATGGCGAAAAGTTGTTTATACTTTACTACCCCTTCAGGGATTTAAAAGCGAACGGTATGTACGAAAAATAGTTGCAATGTTAAACTTAGGTACTGCGTTACACTGCGTTGTTTATTTGTTTAAGTCCCTTCCTCTTGTGCGTAGGAATTTCAATCCTCGTTATGACTTACGACCGCTACGTGCTACGGCGTAGCTCGTAGGCGGAATAACGATATTCATGTTTTTTTTACCCTCGATTAATATGTAGTGATCTTACTGTCTTACTAATACTAAAGTACTTACCGCCGCATTTATAAACAAGTAATTACTTGTTGCTAAGTGACCACGTAAGCTGGAGACCACGGACCGGCAAGCGCAGCGTAGGTCGTCCACCGACACGGTGGACAGACAACCTGATAAAGGTCGCACGACGACGTTGGATGGAGGCGGCTTCCAACCGGTCCTTTTGGAAAATTATGGGGGAGGCATATGTTCAGCAGTGGACGGCCTACGGCTGAGATGATGATGATGATGATGATGAAGTAATTTCTCAATGAAGTAAGCACTTGACGATAGAATACTTCAACATTAAATATTATTCTATAGTCGAGCATGAACGTTACTTACTAAAGTAAATGCATGACATAACCCTATTAAAATTGGATGTATATTTTTACACTTGTATTAGGTTGTTGTCATGGGATTTTTTTACAGCATAATAGATCCTTCATAGTTCAGACTCGTGTGCGAATATCATTTTTTACAACTTCGTTTTTTGCAATAAGAACGAAAAATTGGCATGGTCTCATTGCTACAGCAAAGGATATGGTGACTATAACTCGGCTAATGCCCGTTTTCACCAACGTTTTAGGTAACACCTAAGCTTATATAGGTGACATATTTGTACTGCTAAGTGTTACCTAACTGGCTTAGGTGCTACCTAAAATGTTGGTGAAAACGCACATTATGCGTTTTAGCCTTTGATAGTTTTAACTTCAGGCAAATTCTAGTCAATTGAATTAAAATCGTTGCTTAAGTAATTACTTTTCCTTAAGTAATTACTTTTGCTTGTTTATAAATACGGCTGTTAGGCGTAACGATTTTTAACAAAATATTTATAAAAAATATTTTATAATAAAAATCTTAAATAGGTATATATACTTATATGTTTTTAAATAGTAGAGACCGGGAGGTAGGAAGATCCCCACTGCAGTGTAGCACATCCCTTTTTATCCTAAAATGTCTGGATAGATTTGATGACATTTTGTATGTGTTTCAATGAGTTCCCGGATATTTTGAAAACATGAACATACATTAGACTATAGGATTATATCGACGCAATATTATGACAATAGTTAAGATTATTTGTATTAACAGATAAAATATAATCTTCCTGTTTGTTTCTACAAAGCCAGGGCTGTTGGTGTTTTCGTTTTGTATAGAATAGAACAAAGGACTAACGCAGTATCTTGTTTATCAGCTTCGGGTAACGTAAACATATAAAGTTATCACACGCGCTTCAATCGCAACTCTGCAAGAAAGCAGAGCGTTTAGATGTTTGAATACAGCGATATATGTACAAGTAGATGACCCCGTAGCTTCGCTTGCACCATTAATTCCTATATATCCTTCCTTTGTGGATACTTTCTACAAAAACCGCGTCAACTGCCAAACATTTTAAGTATCTAGCACCAGCAGTTTAAGCGTCCATCCGCATATTCAGTCTACCCGTGAACGTGGTGCATGTAACTGCGCGGAAATATTGGGAAATCCAAAACCCGCCTAATCGTGGTGCACATCCCGTGAGTACTAATTATCTGTAAATACAATCTATTTATCGTCGGTTTACCTTACTAGAGATAGATATTTGTCACTATTTGTGTGGAAGTAATGTCACATTTCTATCGGTAGTAAGGAAAACCGTAGATATAAAGATTATTGGGATCTCCCATAAGTCGTTTGTGCAATTAGTTACATATCATTCCATCATTGAAGAATATTAAAATTTATAGATTAAAGGAAATCGAAATGTAGCATTTCCACATAAGTCGGAAGATTCTGAAGTAGACATTATGGACCCGCAAACGCAGCGTAAGTCCTTCTCCAACCAGACGGATAAGAAAACATGATAAAGGTTACAAGGTGACGTTAAATGTAGACCGATGCCAAGTGTAAACGGTAATATGTTAATACATCAGTTATGTGAGTATCATCATATGCCCATTATGTTCCCACTGCTGGGACTTGACCCTTCCTCTCAGAGAGATTAGTTAGGCCATAATCCACCAGGCCCAATGTGGCTTGGTGGATAGATTAGTGGCCAACCCATGTTGGAAGTTTTCAGGCCGCCCGAAGGCTTTCAACATAGCCTAACGACTTTTGTTGTTAACAAACAACCGGGACCGACAGCTCAACGTGTCCTCCGAAGCACGGAAGCGCTCAGTTAAACAATGCCACTAGCACACACCCATCCAAATCCTGACCGCAGCAAGCGTTGCTTAACTTGTTAATCGGTGAAATCGCCGAGTCAAGCTCCGCTGCGAGTGCTTCGTTGGTATGTGAGTATATAACACAATAATTACAAAAAATAAAATCTAAAAATTGTAAATCTATGCAAGATGTCGCGGACCTTCTACGGATATGAGATAATGGTGATGATGGTAAACCAGTACAACTACAACTGTACATATATGCTACATAACTCTCTCAACCTGTCTCAACTTCATGGTAAACCTATAAATTCAATAGCCTAGTACCTGTTCTAGTAATTCCCACCTGCCCGTATTTCACCAGCTTACAGCCAGGCCGTAATATAAAGCTATCTACAAACCAATTCGCAAGCTTACAGACGGTTTAAATATAGTATTTAATTCGCTTTGAAGTTATTACGACGGGTTAGTTTATAGAAGCAATGGATTGGATTGATATAAGTCTGTTAGGGTTATAGCGGTTTGTACGGGAGAGATTTTCGCGAGATACTTGCGTGCATTCAAGGTTAATAACCTTTTAGGGGTTTTTTATGTCTCATTATTATAAAGGACAGTGTATGTGATACATATAATATAATTTAAGGTTTGAAATTACATCAACAAAGCTTGGCACTGCAATGATGTTAGTTTATATATGAAAATTTTTGGTAATATTAATGAGGAAAACTAAAAATAGGTATATATATAGACTTTCAAATATATTTACGATAATATAATATTATAATTAATAAATTAAGATAATCATAAAAAAAAAGTTATTTTAGTGATTTCTATCGCCATAGAAATGTTTAGTGATGTACTTTTGTACTTCACTTTACTAGAAATTGACTTTATGACAGACTTAGTGACTTGACTCTGACTATTTGATAAAAATCTCAATGACGCAATTACGTTTTACAATTACATAAAATAAATATACGTAATTACCTAAATAACGCGATATATGGCGAAAGTACGATTTAATAAAGAAAAAAGTAAGCAAATGATGAATAACGAAGAAAAGATTATTGTATATAATGTTTAAGTATTTAATTTTATTTTGTGGAACAATAGCGCTATCTTGGTTTTATACTGAGACTAGCTTGCTTGTATTCCAAATTTATTACAAGTCTTTCCCAAATTTGATGATTCTAGGTTTTCTTTGAAAACCTAGAATCTTGTTGACTTGTTGACTTGTGAAATTTCATACTACACGAAATTATGCGACTTATGTAATATCTTTCGATCACGTTGACTTGATTGATTGACTTTAAATTTTTACAGACTTTTTGACTTTAATTTTTTTTTGTATAAACAAGTTAGATTTAGGTTCATTTATTAGTATTTTAGGTTCATCTGCGTGTGATGCGGCAAAAGCCCTATATAAGTTTTTTAAGATATAATATTTAAGTCAAGTTTAAGTTTGTAGTCAATTAAGTTTAGGGTACGATGGGGCTGGCATACCATGTTGGGAAAAGCCCCTAAACCGTACGAGCACTTGCTATGGACTTTTTTTTAACTTACATACAGACCGACGGACAGACGGACAGACTAGTATTACTATATTATTTATTATAGTATTAACTCTACTTTTCTTACACACAACAGAAAGTAATTGACGTCAGATGGCCCTGCGCTCTTCGACTATAAGAATTGTCTAAACTTACCACTTCGTTTAATACTCGACAGTAAGTTGTACTAAATCATATTTTCACGTCACTCTCTATTTCACTATGAATGATGTGCACAGAGTTACAAACCAACAAACCGACACGTGGAACAAGATGTAAACAACGCGTTGATACTTTACTATTTTGGGGCGGCGCCAAATGGAGATATTGTTATGAATTTAGGTTGGATTTTTCAAAGTGTATTATTATAGCCAAAATCTATTTTAATACTTGTTTTTCGTGAAAGTTCAATGAGGTTAACGCAGAAAGTAAGGACTGAATTGTCTTAGAATATATACACCATTTTAAATTTTACTATTTGCGCCCCGCGGTCTTGCCTGGTGATGTTTGATGTTGATGATGATGTTGGTGATGATTTATTTCTACCCCTGTATTGGCCATCGGGCTATTTTCTGCACCCATGCCGTCTTAATGCGGCACTCTGTTCGTGATGTTAACTACCGCTGTATTGAGTCGTGTACCAAATAAAAAATAATTATTTAATTATATGTTTTAATAATTATAATTTTATAAAATAAAAATATGAATTCTTATTTTTCAGAAGATGAAAAGAGTTACTATACGATCAGACAGACTATTTATTTATTACTAACTATTATATTATTCTACTCTTTGCCGCCATCGACGGCATCATCACTGACCATCAAGAGATATAAAAGTCCAATACACATCTGGATGACAACCGCAGGATGCTGCCCAAAATGTAACTCAAGCATAAAGATGTGAGTTGCACTTTAACATGGGCAAACGGCGGAACTATGAAATTGTGATTCTGCTATTATGGGCTGGAGCACTACCTTGCTGTACAATTATACGGTTTGCTCTTCTTCGGGTTTCATTTAACTCATTTCTTATGAGGTCCAGTTTTTCAAGATACCTGACAGTGTACACGTGGGCTAACACTACCACATTTCTCATAATCCCGCACCAAACGTTGTTAGAGAATTTAAGCTTACTTGACGGATTTAGCCGATTGGGTTCCGGAGTGCGGCAAGCGAGCTTTTGAAAATTAATGAATACAGATGTATTTCATTTGAAAATCAAGGAATGTTTCTTTTATGCAAATTTGATATCTATAGTATTTAGAGGACTTTTTAGACTTAGCCTATCTCGTCACAATATTGAGAAATAACTCGTAAGCCTCCGAAATGGCTTACGACTGTTGCTCATAGATAACACCGGAAAGAACAGCTTACAGTTACAGACAGCGGTGGGAAGAGAACCCATCAGTGGCTGTAAAAGGCTTAATTTAATTTTCTTAAATTTGTGTTTTTTCGTGTTTTGACATGTCATCATCATCATCATCATCTCAGCCGTAGGACGTCCACTGCTGAACATAGGCCTCTCTCATAATTTTCCAAAAGGACCGGTTGGAAGCGGCCTGCATCCAACGTCGTCCTGCGAACTTTATCAGGTCATCTGTCCACCGTGTCGGTGGACGACCTACGCTGCGCTTGCCGGTCCGTGGTCTCCATTCCAGAACCTTCCGGCCCCATCGGCCATCTGTTCTGCATGCTATGTGCCCTGCCCACTGCCACATTAACTGGCTAATCTTTGGGGCTATGTCAGTGACCATGTTTTGACTTGTAATAATAGTGGATTATTATAATTACTTCGTAACGGTGCATAATGGTGAAATAATGGGATATAATTTGGTAAAAACGCTTGTCCCCCTCTTTCTATTTCGTATTTCCATGCGATGCAACACCCGCGGTCAGGTCACCCATCCAAGTAGTAATTGAAGCAAGTATTAATTAATATAATTTAACAGAACGATTACGAAAACTCCGCTTCAAACGTATCTCTTCTGGCAGCTCGCTCCACGCCCCTCAAAATTATAAACATTCTTTTCAAACGTAATTTACACATCTTAGGTACAGTTTATTATTATTTCATACCGTTTACACATAGCGAGAGGTCTTCCGGTAATAAATATCTAATAGCGTTAACAAACCTGACAGAATTATAGGTTTTTATATATATCAGTTACTGGTATTTTATCCAGTTACTTCACTCGAGCGTTTCTGAAGCATAATGACCAATTCTCTAATAGAACAATCACATAAATGTGAAAAGTTCAATTCGCAGAATAACGAATACTTAATATGGACAAGTTGTGCGTCAGATAGTAAGCTTCATGTTCATGCTGACACTGCACTGCGCGTGTCGACCCGCTAAGTCTCATACATACACAATTGGCACGTTATGGTCCCACTGCTGGGAATCGAGCCTTCCTCTCAGAGAGACGGGTTGGGCAATAATCTACCACGCAGGCCCAGTGCGGCTTAGTGGACAGGCTAGTGACCAACCCATGTCGAAGTTTTCAGGCGAAGGCCTTCGACATAGCCTAATGAATGTTGTCTTAAGACAAACAACTGGGACTGACGGCTTAACGTACCTCCGAAGCACGGAAGCGCTCAGTTGAATAATGCCACTAGCACACACCCATCCAACTCCTGACTGCAGCAAGAGTTGCTTTGTTGATCGGTTAAATTCGCGCTACAACATCCCTACAAAAAGAATAATCAGTAAAGTGTATGATTACATTAGTTTGATACGTTTTCAGTGTGCCTAGCACGAATGTGTGCGTAAGTGTAACGTAACGTGTCGTTCACGTGAAACAGTACAAACTGTAATTTATCTAGGACAACTGTAACACAGATAGTTGACCTCACTCAAAAGTTCAACTCATAGTATGTACGCCGAAGCGTGACATGTTAAGGCGCGCTCCTACCCTAATTAAAGAAAAAGCAGAATTTTTAAACGCCTAGTGTAACGAAACAGATCGATAGTATATTATGAAAAAAATACAAAGGTTAGAAAAGGAATAGGAAAAGAGTAAGAACCGAATAGAATTTATAAATATAACTCTCTTTCAGCAGAAAAAAATCCTGAATAGGTCCACAAAAATAAACCATGTACAAACTCTCAGAATTTTCAGCGATAACACTATATTTTTTTAAGTAATACATAGCCAACGTATAGTACTAAAGTTATAACCAGCAGTTTTTTCAATTGTGTTAGTATATATCGAAAAATATAAAGAAAATGTACAAAATTAACGCATCTTCGCATTTTATCGTCCAATCTAACAAGCGATTTTCAACCTTACGTAAAGCATCGTAAATTGTTTTAAAATTGGGGTTGGACCGCGTCTTAACGCATTCGATACGAATACTTCGCAATTTGTTTGTGCTACGGCCTCAGGAAAAAAATAAGTGTTTGACACACAACTTTACAGATAAGAAGATAGATGTCAAAAAAAAACAAGTGAAAAACCTGTCTGACCAGACTAATATAAAATAAAAAGAAAAATCTTATTAAATATAAAAGAAACCTTTTACCGAAGTGTGTGACACCCAACCTACCGAGCGGCGAACGATTGGCGAAATTGAACATCGGAATGAAGGATTCAATATCCGCCCTGGGAAAATATAGTCTGGCGCCGATTGGCCCCAGTCACAGAATAAATAATAGTATGTACTAGGATACATGTAGATATGTATCTAGGATTTATGATTGCCTGGTAGTCACCTAGTCTACTATATATACCTACAGGGCTATTATGTATCTCAGTTGCAATGAAATGTTGATTGAAACTTAAAAATTGGCGGATTTTAGTCAGCTCCAGTCATCAACTGACTAACATTTTTGTTTATTGGAGTTTGTTATGTATTTAATGTTTTACGATCTAGCACGAAAATCCAAAAATTCCCATGCAAAGGCGAAAAGAGGAATGGACTGTATGACGAACTAAAATTAGGGCAAATGTATACAATAAGTAAGATTGTGCAACTCACCAGACAATCCGATGGGGTTTTGAGCCGTTATTGGTACCTAAACTAAGAATTGGCTCGCGCGCTTACCTCCTCAATAGCTCAGTACCTGTCTCGGCTGGGTGCCGGTTGTGATGGCACAGTTTGCACTAATAATGAAGTTTTGGTAACTTATTATACTTAGGGCTTCGCCCTCGACAAAGTTGGCACGAATGCCCGACAAATTAAATCGAAAATTAACGAGAAGTGGCTCTGACACGAAAATTGATCCACTCTCGACGAAAGCGACAACGACAAGACCAAGAGTAAAGGTCATTTTTCAAGGGCAGGTAATTAGAGTTGCTAGTACAAGAAAAATAAGTACCACACATTATGTGATGATACCAGATGAAAATATTGACTCTATTGGCTAAAGTGAACATTCCGCCCACCTAAATGGTTACATTTACAAAAAAACTACGACAAACGACAAATTTACTTATCAAAATTCTAACAAAAACGATATAATTGTAGTATAATATGGTTGAAAAACGAAAATTAATGTAGAATTGGCAATGGACAAAGTTTAACAAGTGGTCTTTTGAATTTACTAGTTGCTGTTTTTACAGTTGCGACACGACAAACTCCGTCAGTTCCCTTGTGCAAGGCAACGATACGCCCCATACTCCACTTCATCGGGTTGCATTGTTCATTTACAATTAGAACGAGGGTGCCAACCGCTACTTCTTGATGGATTTTATTCCAACGCATCCGTTGCTGTAGAGTATGAACGTATTCTTGATGCCATCTGCGCCAAAAATCTTGGTGCATTTTCTGAAGTAGTTTCCAGCGATTTAGTGGACTAATATTTAAATCTACAAACTGTTCTTCTGGAAGCATCGACAAGGGTTCTAGCGTCAGGAAATGTCCAGGAGTGAGCGCCGAAAAATCATTCGCATCAGAGCTGAGGGGTGTCAGCGGCCGAGAGTTTAAAAGTGCTTCTATTTGTGCAAGTACAGTATAAAATTCTTCGAACGTTAGTCTCTGCGTTCCTACGACTCTAGATATATGTGTCTTCACAGATTTGATTCCTGTTTCAGCAAGTCCATTAAAGTGCGGAGATCCAGGTGGACTAAATGCGAATTGAATTTCCTGAATCTCAGCAGCATTTTTCATCAATTTACCGAGGTAGTTGCTCGCACCTACAAAATTTCGGCCTTGGTCTGACACGATTTTACTACAGCGACCACGGCGAGCAACAAATCTTTTTAAAGCCGCAAGAAAAGCTTCTGTGGATAATTCTGATGGCAATTCCAAATGAATTGCCTTTGTACTTGTACATACGATAACACAAATATATCCTTTAAATGTTTTTACTCCTCGGCCACGACCGAGAGCAATGTCAAAAGGACCACCGAAGTCTATATTTACAGTCGAAAAAGGTTTAATTTGGTTGACTCTATATTCAGGCAAATTTCCCATGATTGGAGCTGGAGCAGGTTTAGGATTGACCCGGAAACATTTGGTACATTGTGAAACAACAGCACGGATAGCTCGCTTAGGCGATAAAATCCAAAAGTGTTGAGCAAGAAGGTTTTGTAAGGTCTGTGCACCGGGGTGCATAAATTTCCTATGATACTCGTCAATAATCAAATAAGTGAGGCGATTGTCACGAGGCAAAAGCAAAGCATGTTTGGTTTCGAAATCTACGCTGGCGTGGGCCAGGCGACCGCCCACCCTCAGATGACCCGCTTCATCAAGAAAAGGTGCTAATTTTCTCAAATTCTTGGGTAAAGAGTTGGGAAAACCAGATTTAAGTTTATCTATCTCTGCCGAAAATGCGCTTCGTTGGACATGTTTTATGAAAAACATGAACGAGCTTCTGATCTCCGATGGGGACAAAGCGCCGACAAGTTTCGGTTCAAGACGTTTGGGTCTGGAGTTGAGCAGAAATCGAAAAACATACGCCAACACGCGTTTGACTTTCGAAAACGACGAAAAGTTATTTAAAATTTGGTCGCACACGTTAGAATCTACAGAAGTCACGAGAGTTAAAATCTTTTGCTCATCCTCTGCGAAAGCTGAATCTGCGGCGGAAGACAAAACAGGCCATTCCGCTTCAGGTCTGGAGAGCCATGATGGCCCATTCCACCAAAGAGACTGCTCTACCAAATCTGACGGTAGGATTCCTCTCGAACCGACATCAGCTGGGTTATCGAGAGATCCAACGTGCCTCCAGAGCTCCGGCGCAACTCTTTCCTGAATATGGCTAACCCTATTTGCCACATAAGTCTTCCACCTAGAGGGACAAGACTTGATCCACGACAAAGTGACCTTAGAGTCAGACCACGCGAAACGGTGTATGATTGTGTGAAATGGGCTTAGCGCTTCAACAACAGCAGTCATTAAGTCCGACAATAAAACCGCAGCCTGGAGTTCCAGTCTGGGTATCGAAAGTTTACGGAGAGGTGCGAGCTTACAACGTTACGCACAAAAATATACGGAACAACAACCGTCCGCATCGACAACGCGCACAAAAATAATCCCACACATTCCTCTCTCCGAGGCGTCCGAAAATCCATGGATCTGTAAAACGACAAATGATGACACCATACGACGAGGTATCGATATGGCCGACAACATCGACAACTGCGATTTAAACCGGAGCCATTCCGAAACGACAGTTTCCGGTGCATCCTCATCCCAGGATACGCCAGAGATCCATAACAGTTGTACCAGATACTTCAAATAGAAAGTGACTGGGCCGAGAAAACCAAGAGGATCGTAGATACGAGAGAGTTCCGACAAAATTGTACGCTTGGTACATCTACGATTTTCGACAAAAACTTTAAAACGAAAACAATCCGAATGTGATAGCCACGAAAGTCCTAATATCTTCAATGATACGTCAGAGATGTCTTCAAATCGCTTGAAGTCCTCCGAATACAGGTCAGATGTAGAGAGCCCAACAAAAAATCTCTATGGTTTGAAGTCCATTTCCTGAGATCAAAACCACCCGACGACAAAATTTGGCAAAGTTGTGACCTTAATTCAATAGCCTCACTGATAGAGTCAGCTCCACTAACAACATCATCAACAAAAATATCTCTTGTCAATACCGCGGAGCCAAGAGGATAATCAGTGCTAGCTTCTTGTGCTAGCTGCGCGATGGTACGGAGAGCCTGATAAGGTGCAGATGAAACGCCGTAAGTCACAGTTCGAAGACGATAATCTCGTACCGGTTCATTAATCGACGGTCTCCATAAAATGCGTTGATAATCTGCATCAGCCTCTGGCACTAAAATCTGCCGATACATTTGCTTGACATCACCAGTGAATACAATTGCATGCCAGCGAAAACGAATTAACAAATCGAAAATATTTGTTTGAAGTTTGGGTCCTGGCAACAAAGTATGATTCAAGCTTTTCCCGGTAGAGTCAGAACAACTTGCATCAAAGACTACGCGTAATGGTGTGCTCACTGATTCAGGACGCAATATTCCATGGTGAGGAATATAGTAGAACAAACCTTTATCAACAACAGGTGGCTCTACCTGTTCTAGATGATGACAAGTCTCATAGTCCTTCATGAAAGCGACATATGCTTTCCTATATTCTGGGTTCAATTGAAGTTTTTTCTCAATTGATGAAAATCTTTTTAACGCTATGGCACGAGTATTTTCAAAACATGGCCGATCTAATGGCTCTACAAACGGTAAAGGAACGACAAATCTTCCTTCAGAGGTACGCCGATGTTGTTGAGTAAAATACTCTTCACAAAGCTGGTCCTCTTTCGATAATATTTTATGTTGAGGTCCAATATTTTCTAATTCCCAAAACCGTTTGAGAGAATTATCTAATGACAAGTTTGACACGAAAAAACAATTTTTACTTTGCATCTCACAATGAGCATGTGATTTGTAATATGTCGAATCACAACCACCCATCAAAATCCAACCGAAACTGGTATTCAAAGCATGAGGCTGGCCAGCTCTACCATGTCTGAGGCCTGGTAATAAAGATGACGAAAAAATGTCAGCATTTAGCAACATATCAATAGGTCCAGGATGGTTAAAATCAGGATCAGCTAACGTTAATCCAATAAGGTGTGACCATGAAGACGACTCTATGTGTTGCATTGGTTGTTCAGAACAAATAGACGGCAGTACAAAAGCTTCAACATCAAAACTAAATTCTGAATTCATTGACCTAACTTGGCATGACACTGAACCCAATGTGTTCGCTTCTACATTCCCTATTCCACTTACTGTGTGGTGATTGCTTTTTACAAGCAAGCCCAGAGAGTGGGCACAAGACTCTGACACAAAATTACTAGCGCTTGCGCAATCTAATAGCACTCTTACTGCCTTAAGGTTACCATCACAATCAGTTACTAAAACTTTTGCAGTACCAAACAACACATTGTCAGTTTTACTAGTTGATGTTAACACTATATTTTTATTCCAATTCTCATCCGCTGACTTATTGACCTGTTTGCTGTCAAAGTGTAATAAACTGTTATGTGAATAATTACACTTCTCACATTTAAAACCAGATCGACAACCTTTGACCAAGTGTGAAGGTGAAAAACACAATAAACAAAGTTTCCTTTCTTTGACAAAATCAAAACGAGATTGAACAGACAAATTTAAAAATGTATTACATGACTCGAGGTTATGTTGTTTTCCTGCACAACACAAACAACTTTGTGAAGCCACTACAAATGAAGATGACTTACCTTTATGAAAATTGTTGGTAGATATTCCAATATTATGACTACTACTTGATTTGATATTTGATACATCCAATGCCCGATATGTTTTTTCAATAAAATTTGGTAAATCTTCATAAAGAGGGATTTCATCAGGATTAAATTCTAACTGGAATGTTTCACGGGTATACCTGTCCAGCTTCGACCACAACAAATGGAAAAGCATGAAATTCTTATCAGGCAATTGATATTTGTCCAAATTTGATAATGTTTCTGTAAATGTTCTGTGAACCCGTTCCAACTCAAAACTAGTTTTAGATTTAATTGATTCACAATTTAGAATTTTGCCATAATATGTAAAAGCTATTTGTCTTTTCCTATTATAATATTTATGAAGTGCATTGTATGCATCTGGATAGCTACCATCAGACAGGGGAAAGTTTTTTATGATATTATAAGCAGTACCCTTAACACTAGACAAAAGGTAATGCAATTTTTCAACATTTGACATCTCTCTATTATGTACTAATGACTCAAACAGTTGTATAAAGGATATCCAGTTTTCAATATTTCCATCAAAAGGTTTTATCTCAATTTTAGGCAATTTAGCTGAAACACATGATAACTGTTTTTTAATATCACAATTATTTTTGACTCCAAGATTGTGGTTATGAACCGCCATAAATTGACATTTGATCTCCCGAAAACGCCGCTCAAAACTTAATGTCACTGAGAGTTCAGCTTTACGATCAGCGCGACTCAGAGGTGAAAGAACTTTTAACTGTGCTGCATGAAATTCCGCTTCGATGGTGTTCAGGTCGGCTTCTGTATAACCTCTGAGAAGTTCTGTGGACGTTTCTAATAACTCGACTCGCATCAGCTGATAGTCTCGCTTCACGCGGTTTTCCTCGACCTCACTAACGGAGCCTGGCGATTCCATTTCCACAATATCCAGTATATAAACGCACGTAAACAATAATTTGCACAAAACTCAAAACAAACACCTACAAACACGACAACAAAAACACTGTTTGTATTTGACAGTGATATTTTAGAACGAAATCTGTTTGACACTTGTTAAAGTTGACCATAGAGAATTCAATTATTAATTTACGGTTTCATATGGCAAGTATCGTATAGTTCAAATTAACATGGGCATGAATGTTCGAGCCGACAACTTTTTAGTGGGTAACTAGAGGGTATTACAAAAAAAGTTTATGTTAGAAATTTCGACAAAATTCGAGAAATATGACCGTAATACACTAAATATGCAAAATTAGGTCACTATTCAAATATTCGGCTCGATGGGCCAAAAAATGTTATGTATTTAATGTTTTACGATCTAGCACGAAAATCCGAAAATTCCCATGCAAAGGCGAAAAGAGGAATGGACTGTATGACGAACTAAAATTAGGGCAAATGTATACAATAAGTAAGATTGTGCAACTCACCAGACAATCCGATGGGGTTTTGAGCCGTTATTGGTACCTAAACTAAGAATTGGCTCGCGCGCTTACCTCCTCAATAGCTCAGTACCTGTCTCGGCTGGGTGCCGGTTGTGATGGCACAGTTTGCACTAATAATGAAGTTTTGGTAACTTATTATACTTAGGGCTTCGCCCTCGACAAAGTAGGCACGAATGCCCGACAAATTAAATCGAAAATTAACGAGAAGTGGCTCTGACACGAAAATTAATCCACTCTCGACGAAAGCGACAACGACAAGACCAAGAGTAAAGGTCATTTTTCAAGGGCAGGTAATTAGAGTTGCTAGTACAAGAAAAATAAGTACCACACATTATGTGATGATACCAGATGAAAATATTGACTCTATTGGCTAAAGTGAACAGAGTTTATACTGAAATAGAAAATGAAAATATATTTATTTGTAACAACAACATTGCTTAATATAAAACAAAGTAATAAACAAAGTAACCAAGAAAAATAACAATGGCAAATGTTACAAATCGGTCCCAACTCAGCATTGCTAGTTCTAAGCCAGCCCTGGTCTTCCGTTGGGGCCGGTTTGTGACATCAAGGAGGGATATAGTTACAACAGTTGCCCTAAGAATTTAAGTACTAAGTATTTATAGTATTACTTTTTAAAGCACTAACGCCTGCTTAAGCGATCTCAAACATTGAAATTTATAGAGAGAAAAATTCCATCCTCGGAAGGGATTCGAACCCGCGTCTTCTGACTCTCCGTGTCAGACGCCATTGACCAACTAGGCCACCGAGAATCTGGTCCGAGCATCGAATTTTAACTCTCTATTTGACTAACCGTCTTGCGGGGAAGGAGCGATATCTATTGGACAGTTTAACAGTACCATCCAACCGAAAGAAGCATTATTTAGAAATACTTGAAACTTTCGTATTGACATCGCGGCCCTTGTAATTTTTATAGTATTACTTTTTAAAGCACTAACGCCTGCTTAAGCGATCTCAAACATTGAAATTTATAGAGAGAAAAAAATTCTCGGTGGCCTAGTTGGTCAATGGCGTCTGACACGGAGAGTCAGAAGACGCGGGTTCGAATCCCGTCCGAGGATGGAAGTTTTCTCTCTATAAATTTCAATGTACTAAGTGTTTAATGACCATAAAAACCAACAATACATTTAAAAGAAACATTATATTTAGTTTTCAGAACAGAAAAATATAAAGTACCTACGAATTATTTAAGTAAGTATACTTGCAAGATGATTCCATTATGTCTGGATATGTGTTACAGTAAATGACAAGAGAACAATGCGCTCTTGAATACTCTTTCAGTTGCTAACAAATTTTGATTAAAATTGAAAAAAATGGCGGCTCTATGTCACTTTTGTCAGCTCCAGTCGTCAACTTACTAACATTTTTGCTTACTAGAGTTGTCACAACAGACATAGAGCGGCCATTTTTCAAGATTTCAATCAACATTTATTAGCAACTGAGATACATAATAGTCCTGCGGGTAGTAATAAATGCGGGAGAGGCCTATGTCCAGCAGTGGACTGCTACAGGCTGATGATGATGATGTAGTAATACAATTAATAAAGATAGAATAAATGAATAAAGCACAAAACAAGTTCAAAACAAGCATATGTTAAAATATAGCATACGTTTAAATAGAGCAGCAATTTTTCAAGATTTAATTCAACATTTTATTGTAACTGAGATACGTGGTTGCCCTTTTTTTTTTGACCCGGGAAAATCCTTTATGGAAACCACTGGCCCCGGGGGAGCATGGTGGTTATGTGGGAGTCCGAATACCCACTAAAAACCTGGGGAGTTCCATCTTCTCGACATGTGACGGGGGCACGGGCCCGCTATTGCATTACACCGCAGCTACCGTCAACGCAATAAAAAAAAAAGTAATAATGAAAAATTAAATATATATAATTTATATATATAATAATAATAATAATATGAATTTTATTATTTTATTATTTTCTTTTTAATACTTGCAAGAGCAAGTAACAAAAAGCTCCAAGGGTGGAAGTGTTAAAGGGCATAACGCCGGTAGTAGCGCTCTAGTGAAACCGCAGCACACCTCTCGACACTCTTTAGCCATCCACACCAACGTTGCCCCTCATGGTGGCCTTTATGGGGGGCCCGTTTAGTGGATGGCAAGTCACCACCTGCCTAAATATTTTAACATGAGACTAAAATTGGCAGGTACGTCACCTGTCAATTCTCTTCCATAGCCCACTATCTTCCTTATCACTAATAAGTTCATCTCAGTAGCCTGGCCATTTTACCCATATTTGTAATAGTTATAAGTACCATGTTACCCTTCATCCAACATTTTTTCTGTTTTTTATACTCCTTTGTATTTTTATACCAAACAGGCCTCTAAGTGTTGGCTACAGCCCCACTTATGCCTTTGTAAAGGACCGGATGAAATCCGAGATTTTGTTTTGAATAAAAGAAATAATAATATATATAATAATAATAATTTCATATATATAATAATATAATTTAAAGCAAACTACGTGGTTGCTCTGCTGGTCTCACGTTTAACTCAAATACTAAAAAGATAACCTGAGTTTACGTTATAAAGTTATAAGATAATAGTTGTGTTCTAGCTTTTTTCTTTTTTTTTTAATGTTCTCACAGCTGGTATACTTCCAACAACTGTTTAAAAAAAAAATAACATTGAACCAACTTGAACACTAAAAAAATACTTGGTGAAATCGGTACCATGATAGTTCAAAAGTAGGTGTCTATTATTACAATATTGTGCACTTGGTACCGACTTCGACAAGTTATTTCACACTTTTTGGTGTTGAAGTCGGTTAAATTTTTTGGTAAACATTTTTTTACACTTTTTAGTATCCCTTCCTTACGGGATCGATTTTCAATGATGATGATATCATAGATAAATCAAAACTTCAGTTTTTGAGTTACACTCCAAAAAGAATTCAATCAATCCATCATTTATCATCATCTCAGCCGTAGGATGTCTACTGCTGAACATAGGTCTCTCATATAATTTTCGACCTACGCTGTGCTTGCCGGTCCATGGCCTTCACTCCATAATCTTCCGGCCCCATCTGTTCTGCGTGATATGTGCCCTGCCCACTGCCACTTCAACTGGCTAATCTTCTGGGCTATGTCGGTGACTTTCGTTCTTCTACGGATCTCCTCATTTCTGATTAGATCACGTACAGAAACCCCGAGCATAGCCCTCTCCATAGCCCGTTGTGTGACTTCGAGCTTGCTTGTGAGGCCCATAGTAAGAGACCACGTTTTAGTGCCATAAGTCATCACTGTTAACACACATTGGTCGAAGACTCTTGCCTTGAGGCACTGAGGTATTTTTGATGAGAAGACTTTGCAATGTTTCCGGAACGCTGTCGAATTGTTTTTATAGTGTTAAAGAATATTTAAAATATTATGGGATTTTCTCGAAGTCGACTCGTGATTTTGTACATTTTCTATTCCTGCAGTTATGTAGGTAGCTAAGTAAATTATTATATACATATGTATATATATATATATATATATAGCTATTTACGGGGATCTGGTATGGCAATGTAAATAGGATGAAAAAATGGATAGATAAAACAACATATCCCCATAATTCTAAGGATAGTTGCATTTGACTTTGTAAGTCATACAGAGCTGCTGGCAAAACCGTACAAACACGGAACCAGTATGAGACTAGATCAATTTGATTTAGTATCTTACTTAGTAGGTACTTACGTATTTCAATTGCCAAAAACGCGTTCCACGCGTTTTGCAAAAATGTGATTCCATTGGGTTTGACCCAAAATGCTAAGATTTTTTTGCCAGCGAGATCTGAAATCACTCACAGTATGTCCATATCATAGGTTACAGATTTTTAAATTTACTAGAGTGAGCGTATCTTCTTCTTCTTCTTTAAGTGCCTCTCCATTACTGAAGGTTGGCAGTCAGCTTCTTAAATTTTTCTTTGTCAATCGCCAATCTGAACAATTGCTCCACGGTCTTAAACCCGGTCCACTCCCTGATATTACGGAGCCAAGACATCTTTCGTCTACCCGATTTACGCTTCCCGGGTACATTTTCCATCATGATAGTCTGCAGGAGAGAATACCAATCATGCCGTAGAACATGTCCGTATAGGTAGTAGTGCGCGTATAGGTACCTTAAAACGAGTATATGCTCTTGAACTGACACACCTTATTATGGTAAAAGATTTTCTCAAAACTAATGCTGGGGTTCATTGCCCTCTATTCGCCGACGACCTAAAATTATACTCAACCGTTACAGATATCGATTGTAATACTTTGCACAACGACATCGATAGGGCGGGAATCGGTTGTGACAAAAACAATTTAACATTTCAACTCCACCAAATGTTCATGACTAATATCTTTTTATTAATATCAATACCGTCCCTAGAGCCACAAAATCACTCCGTCACGCACGAACTTACTTAATGGTACATGGTCATCGAGGATTATATATACTCGTTTAAATAAATGAATATATCCTAGACAAGTTTAGGTTTAAAATGATTCTCAACTTATTATATAAGAGATCAAGTTAAGGAAGTTTCTAGGGAAGCGTAAATGAAGTTAGGTTTTAGAATACGAGGTGTGCATCTTATACATCTTTATAGATCTCAATGCAAGTATAAATTTCAATTTTCATTATACGATATTAGTCCAGCTAGACCAATAAGATTGCTGTATCAGTATAAGTATTGTTTTGCATATAGGTATATTAAAAAAGAGTATATACAGGGTGTTTGGTAGAGGGACCGACAAACCAAATGAGCGTGTTCGGGGGACCACTTGGAGAATACAAGTTGGCCAAAAAAAATCCCCGACCCTCCAATATGTTTAACTTTTTTCGTGTTTTTCCCTTTTTCTCCGAAATTGTACCTATTTACCACTATAACATTTGTAACAACTAAAAACATCCGGTCTAAAACATACTTTACAAATGTTATGGTGGTAAATAAGTACAATATTGGAGAAAACGAGAAAATGCACAAAAAAAAGTTAAAAATAATTGGGGTGTCGGGGATTTTTTTTGGCCAACTTGTATTCTCCAAGTGGGCCCCCGAACACGCTCATTTGGTTTGTCGGTCCCTCTACCAAACAACCTGTATTTAATACTTACATGAATTCTATATATACCTATGTGTGCTCAATGTAAATGTTTAAGCAAATTTTTTTTGTTCATTTCGTACTTAACCCTTTGCATCCCAGAGACGTAAATTTACGTGCGTTTCATTCATAAATCGTTTGTTTTAATTATCTTGGTAACTTATCTTATATAGAAAGGGTTCAATTGAATAACTTGTTTGTTTACGTAAAGACTGGTTTTATATAAAGTGACGAAATGGCTTACTGCAGGTTATTAGATTTTTCATCGTCATTATCTCACCACCGGTAGAAGACATAAACTGCGTTTGTCGTCTCTCCACCCCAGAACCGTCCGGCCTCATCGGCCATCAGTTCAGCGTGCTATGTGCCCTGCCCACTGCCAACTAGTTTATCTTGTGGCCTATGTCGGTGACTTTCGTTCTTCTGAGGTTTTTTGAATGGATGCAATTGTTTGTCTAATGACTATAATTGAACATAGAAACAGTATATCAAGGAACCATTATTTAACCTAAAATTTTTATAAACATTGCAATTGATTCATTTCAGCTTTTCACAATATGTCGGCCCTTCGTAAACGAACGAATTATGCAAAGATCCCGTGTCATAGTTTTTTTATATGATTCAGGAAGGTACAATCTCAAGGTCCACGAGGTATTATGTGGTTACATTAAATTGTTAATTCTCATGTAAATGTATTATCGGCACTTATACACTTCAATCCAGAACACAGTAATTACAGCACATTACTGCTTCAGTATGGTGACAGTACATCCCTGTCGAACTCATTCACAATGAGTTTTACTGCTATTTCTCCATAATTGTCGATCTAATATGATGTCATTAAAAACGTGCTTAAAAAGACTATTTTCAACACCCATTACATCAGGCGTGCGAAACCAGGCTCTTTTATTCCTCAGTAATACGCAACAGCCACTTGAGTTACAACTCCAAATTTGGAGCGTAGTGATGTTGAAAATGCGATATCTATAGATAAAAAGTCATTGCTCTTATTTTGTTTCTCTATTCCTCACAAAAGCTGTAACTCGTGCACGTACATTAGAAAACATCTGGATGGGCGGTTAATCAACGTAAGTACGTAATCACTTTGGAAAAACAATAACAAACCCGCTGAAACCAGTAAAGAACGTCGGAAGTCGCGTCATAAACTCAGCAAAACGGCACATGCCTACGTGAGTCAAGGGGGGTTTTCTGGTAAATACTGACTTAACTATATCTTGCTGATTGAAGAGTAACTTTCCTGAAATCCATATTCTTATGAGTGCCTCGATAACCGAGCTTCGTTCGTAAGTAAACCATTGCTTTTCTTAGTCTAACCTCAAACAAAGACTCATTGGCTTAGTGTTGCTTAGCAACGATATTCTCAATAACAGTCCAGAGACTGGAACAGTACCCCGTTGATAGCAATAGGCTCGCCCCCTATTACATGATCACAAATGAATGCTGTGCCTAAGATTATTAGGCTTTTTCATTCGCGTGGTGATAGATAATGATGATGATGATGATGATGAAAAGTAGCCTATGAGCTATTCCAGACTATAATCTATCACTGTGCCAAATTTTAACCAGATCCGTTCAGCTGTTCTGTCGTGATTGAGTAACAAACATTCATCTATCCATCCATCTAAACTTTCACATTTTCAATATTAGTGGGATGTACAAAAATTGCTCTACAAAGATTAATTACTAATCTTATAATATCTAACCTTTAACCCCTTTCTATACCGTGATAATTAAAACAAAAGATTTATGAATGAAACGCACGTAAAACGTCTTGAGGACGCAAAGGTTTAAACACGAGTAATGCTTGTGTATGTATATATATATATATATATAGGGTGTTTGGTAGAGGGACCGACAAACCAAATGAGCGTGTTCGGGGGACTTGGAGAATAAAATTGGCCAAAAAAAATCCCCGACCCCCCAATATGTTTAACTTTTTTTGTGATTATTCCCTTTTTCTCCGAAATTGTACCTATTTACCACCATTTTCCAAGAGACCAAATTCAACTAAAAACATTCGGTCTAAAACATACTTTACAATTGTTATGGTGGTAAATGGGTACAATATTGGAGAATATCGAGGAAATTCACAAAAAAAAGCTAAAAAAAATTGGGGTGTTGGGGATTTTTTTTGGCCAACTTACTGTAATCCCCGAACACGCTCGTTTGGTTTGCCGGTCCCTCTACCAAGCACCCTGTATATATATATATATATATATATATATATATATATATATATATATATATATATATATATATATATATATATATATACAGAATATATATATATATATATATATATAATGAAAATCTCGAAAACGCTCCAAACAGAAGTGTTTTAGTGACACCATACCTCCCTTCCTGCATACAATGCAAGCAAGAAGTAAACAGAATAATCAACACACCTGCAACTCCCTCAACCAGTTTTAGCAGCAGTAGTTCTCTGTGTGTTCCAGTTCGCCCGGAGAAGTACTGCCAAAGTACCTCTACCGTAAAACAGTAAAGTTCGCAGTATAGCACTGGTTTTTTATGCGTGCGACGAACAAGTTAAAGGCGAAATGAGTGTGGATCACGAACAAAATTCATGATTCGACTTCGCGAAAACATAGTTTTTCGACGCTTAAACCTAATAACCGACGTTTGAAAAAAAGCGTAGAGTAAATTTAATATATGTTCTTATGAAGTATGGGAGCCAATATACGATTGAGCAAATTTGGCTCGATAGAAAAAAATCGGCAAAATTCCCTAAATTTTTAAATTTTTCTTACGTGCTTCGTGGGAAAAGCATTTTTATTCAATTATGGGCAACTATATATGTTCGAATTCCCAATGAAATTTACTAGTGAATTATGGACTCCTTTGTAATTAAAATTTAATCATTTGATTGTACGAACTAAATATAAAAAGTATTAGCACGTATTCAATTGCATCTTCGCATTACATACATCGTCCAATCTGATAAGCAATTCTCAACCTTATGTAAAGAATCGTAAATTGTTATAAAATTAGGATTGAACCGCGTCTTGAGTGCATTTGTTATTGGCAGAGTTACCAACATTTCTTCGACACAATATGTTTCGTCTCCATGAGGCCTCTTCAGGAGACGTTCACTTGCCGAGCACTAGAACGACTCCCTCACTGCATATTATTCAGCGAGGGGGTGGGTGAGATTCTACATTTCTGCCATGAGCTTTTTTCATCAGAAGTGACACTAAATATATACGTTTTTAATATGTCATATTAATTTGAACACTAGTACCTACAATTAGAAAAATTTAATACCGACTTCCATTATATTCAGCTGTGCGATTCTTGATTGATTCGTCGGTGCGCTCATCGACGAGCTCACCAATGTCAAATACTTTATGAAATATCGCCCTTGTACATAAAGTTGTTTTTCCAACATTTCTTGTCATCTCGTCATTTGTTTCACGGATGTTGTTCTTAGAGAATCGCACGGCAGTTATTGGCCGACTGCTATTGGACGTAATTGATACTCATAATCTTTGTATAATACACTCTGGCTCACCAACTCGGCGAACAGCTCAGCATGAAAACGCTAGTGCAGTAGACTTATCAATTTGTACACCAAACTTAGCTTCTTTAATATCATGGCGCACATTATCTTCCACCTTTGGAAGTGATCATTTTCCAATGTATCCAGTATGTTTCCAGTGTATCCCAAAATACTGTACTGAATTTGATGAAATTTAAATGGGACCACACGGGAAGCACCAGCTTTCAAACAAAAAAGAAATTTGAGATACGGTTCATCCAGTCGAATGTTATAAGGTAACAAACATTTAAAAAGAACAGTCAAATTGAGTACCTCCTCCTTTTTTGGAAGTCGGTAGAATTTATATCCTCTTGAAAAAGGTCTAAGATACAATAATACTCTTGAATAAGGACAAATACTTACAAACACTTCGACCAGAGATTTTACATAATGAAGAGGACGGTTCGAGTAAAGTGGGAACATACAGTACAGTACAGTGGGAACATAATGGGCGGTTAGGTACCACTAATCGCTCATCACCCTTTTGCCGGTAGTTTCGATAGCCTAGTCTAGTACCAGTATAGTATAGTATAGTATAGTATAGTATAGTATAGTATAGTATAGTATAGTATAGTATAGTATAGTATAGTATAGTATAGTATAGTATAGTATAGTATAGTATAGTATAGTATAGTATAGTATAGTATAGTATAGTATAGTATAGTATAGTATAGTATAGTATAGTATAGTATAGTATAGTATAGTATAGTATAGTATAGTATAGTATAGTATAGTATAGTATAGTATATATAGTATAGCAGCACTTCCACCGCGAGGCTACGCGATTCACGGAAAGAGACTTTACTATAAAGGTGGATCAAAACGAATTTTATTACAAACGTACTTGTTTCCATTTAACCGAAAAATCAACAACCAAACTGTTATAGAAAAAGACACTATCACAACATTTTAAAACGCGATAGATTATTTTAACATTTTTATGTTTCTTTGCGAACGTTGCCAAAATAAATACTAGCTAAGACAAGGAAAATAGGGATATGTCAACATATGGGTGTTTGTGTTGGCTTGAAACTGGTAAATTTGATATCTAATGTGCGTATATTTGGTTGAAAATTGTGTGATACAAGATTTGGAAACAAATTTTATTACGGATTTTTGGTGAAATAATAGAGACGTTGCATGTTGTGTTAAATAGGTATTCAACGTGCGCGTTTTCACATATTTTCAATATCTATACTAATATTATAAAGAGGAAAGATTTGTATGTATGTTTGTAACGAATTGGCTCAAAAAGCACTGGACCGATTTCAAAAATTATTGTTAACAAAGTCGGTTGGAAACTTTTGAGTTTTGTTTAATAACATAAAAAAAACAACCAGGATGTATTTTAAAATGCATTTAATAGACAGAACAGGCAAGTGCTCATCTGATAGTAAGCATTACGCTTGCCCATAATAAATGCAGTGCCACCCAGAGTATAGAATAGTTTTGCGTATCACTGTACTCGTCACGATGTGTTGTTTCTTATTCTCTTTCATCCAATAATTTCACATGCAACAGTGCCCTTCACACCCTAACACAGTGGTACCGACCAAGACGGGCTCTTACACAAGAGGCCTACCACTAAGTAAGTCGGATTTTCTCACATCCTACGATTCGATTCGATATGTACGATCATCTGTAACTCCGATCCTTCTAGAAATATTTTTCAGCCGACTTCCAAAAAAAGGAGGAGGTACTCAATTCGACTGTATTTTTTTTTTGTTTTTGGTGTTTGTTGCCTCATAACTTTCGACTGGGTGAACTGATTCTCAAAATTCTTTTTTCGTTTAAAAGATGGTGCGTCGTGTGTCTCATTCATTTACTCATTATCAAATTCGGTCCAGTAATTTTTGAGACACACTCCAATAACTGAAGAGAATGGAAGTCAGTATTAAATTTTTCAATTTATCGTTAATATTAGTATTATGTAACTATTTTGGCTAAACATAAGTAGCAGTTATGCTTGGCATTATGCAGCCAAGTATATTACGGATGTCATCAAACATAATGTTGAATCATAACAAAGAGCCTGCTGAATACTTTTCCTTACAGGAAGTTGGTTTCATTTTAAATAATTACTTTCTTACGTGAAATTGGAAAATGACACGTGATACAGACCAAGGGGAGAATTATTACTTTAAGAATTAAATTATAACAAAAACAACAAACTACGTAGTTATATCAGCAACATCATCCAGTCGTCCAGTGTTTCTATCACTGTAAGCACTTTATTGTTATGCATATAGGGCGCTTATCGCTCTCCCACGCACCAGACGGCGGACAATTTGATGATGATGCATTCATCACTTAGTAGTTTAAGCTTGATAGAAAAGTAGTCTGTAATTAGTCTTCATCTTGAACAGTTCTATATTAAATTTAATTCAACTTTAATTAAAATTAGTATTTTTAAAAACATAACCACGGTTTTTCCCAGTTTGACTGGCGCAGCCTTGTGGATTTTCCGCGAAATTTTCCGACGACTTACTATCTGAGACCCCGAAATTGGTTTCGCGAGTATAGTGTTTTATTCGGAAGCGCGGAAACACGAACCAAATAAATACGTCTCTCCGGGAAACCGTGCTTTGTGGCGACTAACCAGGCTCCGGAGGACATGGGATCGAGCGGCTTGTGAGTAAACCTTTTCACTTTCCCGTCTTTCATAATCCCAGTCTTTTCCATATATATTTGTCTAAATATTTGACTACTTGCGATTATACATTTAATCTGATTTTGTGTGCACTAAAATTGGCAAACTTTGTTAGGTATATTAATTAATTCGTGTATTATTATAACTATTCTTAAAATAATTGATTGTTTAAACGTGTTAAATTAAGTAACAAATAAACGTAGCAATGGAGGGAATTCAAACAGTTGCGAAAGAAGTATTGTGTATAATTCCTAAGTTTGATGGTGATGAAAAGTTACTTAATTTATTTATTTCTAAGTGTGAGTATGTGCTTAGTGGCAGCCGAGTTCCGGGAAACGCTACACAAGAACTGTATTTATTTCATACAATCAGCAGTAAACTTGTTGGTAGAGCTGCTGCTTTACTTAGCGATAACCCAAATATAACATCATGGGAATGTTTAAAACAGATACTTACGCAACATTTCGGTGACCCACGGTCGGAAGAGTGCATAGCTATTGAACTTGAAACCATAAAACTTAAACAAGGCGAGTCGTATATTCAGTTTTGTCAAAGAATTCAGAATATAAGAAGTGCGTTATTTGCGAAAGTTAATAGACTTACAGATGAAGGAATAAAAGCAGCTAAAATGATCATATACAACAACACAGCTTTGAACATATTTTTATATAATTTACCTGAAGACTTAATACGAATTGTGCGTTTGAAAGGTTGTTCTAATCTTGAAAATGCTTTAAGTATTGTAACTGAGGAAGTAAATTTCCAGTTCCAGTACAACGCCAAAAATAAATTAGTGAAACAAAATGTGGCGCAGCAACCAAATGTACAAAATGCATTGCGACCATTGCCGATGGGACAAGGGTTTAGACCTATGTTTAGCGCTCCGCCGCAAAATAATAATTTTAGATTTGGCATCCCACAAAATAATAATTTTAAATTCGGTATTCCTCAAAATCAAGGGTTTCGACCAAATTTTATGCAACCAAATAGATTTACACCTTCTCAAGGTCAATTCGGATCGCCCCAAAACCACACTCAACGAAACTTCGGTCACATACCTTTCCAACAACAGCGCGCACCTTTCCAACACGGGGGATTTAGGTTCGGCATCCCTCAACAGCAAGGCTATAAATTCGGAATGCAGAACCAACCTTATGCGAACCATAATCAGTACAAATTTGGTATTCCAAATCAGCAACAGGCACCTAGACAGCAGGTCACTGACGTATCCATGCGCACAGCTCCTGTAAGACAAAACATGATTACGAACGATTTGTATTATATTGAAGAACCGAACTACAGTCAGGAATACACTCCAGATATTAATTATGACAATGATTATAATATAAGCGAAATAGGTAACGAGTATGTAGTGCCACCGTCGGCAGAGGATTGTCACTATTTAGAAAGTTACGATGGTACAGAACCTTTAAATCAGGAACACGACGCTGAAATTTTTCAGGAAACAGCCTCGAAAGACACGGCGAGATAATAAACCTGAACTGCTGTGATAGTATATTAAAATTACCTCATATAGAGATTCCTGAAATAAACTCAAAGTTTTTAATAGACACCGGAAGCAGTCGATCTTTTATCAGTCCTGCTAAAGCTGAACAGTTTTTCAGTGAACACAAATATTATGAACCATTTACAGTCGTCAGCACGCATGCACAGAGTATGCATAACGAAGTAATTTACATCCCTTTGTTAAAAACTTTTAAAAGCACACTCCCTCACAAATTTTACGTTTATGATATAGACGGACGGTATGATGGACTGATTGGAGCTGACCTATTAAAAAAATTAGCAGCCAACATAGACATGAACAACCAAGTTTTGCGAACACATAATGCGGCAATTCCTATTATTTACAATCCGCCTTATGAAATCAATATACCGCCACGGTCTGAAACACGAGTTAGGATACCCACAAATCTACAGCATGGTGACGCTATCGTAGATTTTTCACAATTTAAAGATGGTGTGCGAATGCCTACTGCTATTGTCAGATGTGATAATTTCTTTGCAGAAACGGTCATACACAATATTTCAGATGTAGAAGCGACAATCACATTTAAGGAACCGTTGGAAGTTACAGTATTTGAAAATAAGGAATGCGAGGTTAATGTTATGCGTGATGACTGTATGATTGACGAAGTTCTGAAAGAAAATTTATCTAAGTTACGGATGGACCACATGAACAAAGAGGAACGCGATGCGGTCTCTAAACTCTGTTATGAATATCGGGATATATTTTATAGTGACAAGATACCACTATCTTTCACAAACCAGGTTAAACATAACATCCGGACAACAAACGAGGACCCGATTTATATTCGACCATACAGACACCCACCTTGCCAAAATGAAGAGATACAAAAACAGGTAGATAAGCTTTTAGACGATAACGTCATTCTAAATTCTCACTCACCTTGGAGCGCACCAGTACATCTGGTCCCCAAAAAGCTAGATGCATCTGGAGAAAGAAAATATAGGATGGTAATAGATTATCGGCGCCTAAATGAGATCACAGTCGATGATAAATACCCCTTGCCTAATATTACCGATCTTTTCGATAAGTTAGGTAAGTCTCAATATTTCAGTACCATTGACCTTGCAAGTGGGTACCATCAAATTGAGGTTAATGAAGCGGACAGAACCAAGACCGCATTCACAACTCAGGCCGGGCATTATGAGTTCAAAAGAATGCCGTTCGGGTTAAAAACTGCACCCGCAACGTTCCAAAGGGCTATGGACAATGTATTGCGAGGGCTTCAAGGTATACACTGTCTAGTATACCTTGATGACATCATAATATACTCCTCAAGTCTCCAGGAACACGTAGATAAACTCCGCAAAATCTTCGAACGACTTAGGGCTACAAACTTGAAAGTTACGCTTGATAAAAAAGAATTTTTAAGGAAAGAGGTCCTCTATTTAGGCCACACCATAACCAAAAATGGCCTTATGCCAAACAACGACAAAATACAAGCAGTGTTAGACTTTCCACTTCCGCGAACAGCTACCGAAATCAAGAGTTTTCTTGGATTAGTAGGCTATTATCGCAAGTTCATAAAAGATTTTGCTAAATTAACTCAACCATTAACTTCGTGCTTAAAAAAGAAAAATAAAATTGATCCAACTAAACAAGAATACATAGACTCATTTGAGAAGTGTAAAGAGCTTTTAACCAATGCTCCGCTCCTACAGTTTCCCGACTTTTCTAAACCCTTCGTTCTAACGACGGATGCTTCAAACTTTGCACTGGGCGCTGTACTTTCACAGGGTCCCATTGGTAGCGATAAGCCAATAGCTTACGCTAGTCGTACCCTCAATGACGCTGAAACTAGATACAGTACGATCGAAAAAGAGCTTTTGGCCATTGTATGGGCCACCAAGCATTTTCGGCCGTATTTGTACAGGAAGAAATTTACCATATACAGCGACCACAGACCGTTAGCCTGGCTCAATTCAATTAAAGAACCAAATAGCAAGTTAACGAGGTGGAAATTGCGTTTAGAGGAATTTGACTATAATATATTGTATAAAAATGGAAAGCAAAATTGTAATGCAGACGCACTGTCAAGAATTAAAGTTAATGCTTTGGGGGAAAATGACGATATTTCAATGAAAGTAAATTTAGATAAAAAGGAACAAAAACTTCAACGACACATAGACGATTTAACTAACGAAATAATACGGTTAAGTAAAGATGAACATAATGCGCCTCACGCCCCTTATACACGCACACCAACCCCTATTTTAATAGATATTTCATCAGATTCGGAGAAAACTATGAGTATAACTTCACAAAAACGGTCACCAACTCCTGTTTTTATGGATATCTCGTCGGACTCAGAGAAAACTATGAGTATTCCTTCGTTGGAAGGCAATGGTAGACAATCACCACATTCTATTCCATCAGTAGATAGTAGTACCGTAACAGCATCAGAGATAATGAATGGTGATAGTATAGGAACAATACATTCAGCCCGCGATTTAGACACAGATGGTATACTCATACTACAAGAAGCTATAGATACCAAACCGAATCAGGTTCTTGTCTTTACCTGGAACAGGAATGATTTAACAGTCAAAGATTTATCTAGGGCTAAACAAAAGGTATTAGAAATACACTTACCCACTAGTAATCCAGATCTTGTCAAAAAGTTTTTAAAGGAGTACATTCGTCCTAAAATAAAATACTTTTTTTACTTTGAAAGTGAAATACATCGTAAACAGTTTTCAGAAGCTACTATAGCACTATTTCAGAAAGGAGCAGTAAAATTTTATGAATGTACTAAGAGAGTGGTTTACGTTGACGATGAAAATGAGCAGCGCGATGTGGTGAATAAATATCACATGGGTAAAAACAGTCACAGGGGATCAAGGAAACGTTAATACATCTGAAACGAACCTTTTATTGGAACAACATGGATCAAATGGTCGCGAGTATTATAAATGCTTGCGAAATTTGTAAAAGGATGAAATACGACCGTAAACCACTAAAACCAGAACTTCAATTATCACAAACACAAACTAAGCCCTTTCAGGAACTATTTATAGACACCTTTTCAATTGAGGGAAAATATTATCTTACAATAGTTGATGCCTTCAGCAAATTAGGTCAAGCAATTGAAATTAGTACTAAATCTACACCGGAAGTAGTAAGAGCCCTTCTGAAGTACTTTTCGATGTATGGTATACCCAGTAGAATCAGTTCAGATCCTGGTGTGGAATTTAACAACACACTGATCAAAGAGATGTTATCATTTTATAAGATTGAACTACACGTCAGTACTCCTCACAACCCCAACTCTATGGGAATAGTTGAAAGGTTTCATTCGACCATTACAGAAATTTACAGGATAGCAAAATATGAACGAAAGATCACGGACGCCGCGTCCGTAATGACTTACGCAGTAATATCATATAATCATACGATACATTCTGCTACCGGCCTTACGCCATTCGAAGTTGTTTTCGGTCATACCGAATCCAATAGCGCATTTCATGTCAACTTCGACCAGCAATACACACAACAGTTAGTTAAGGAACATATTAGAAAGACAAAATACCTGTATGAATATTTGACAGATAAAATGATTGATAAGAAGATGTCTGTAAGAGAGAAGCGTGGTGGCGAAAGAGACTTTGATTTAGACATTGGGGATACAGTATTTATGAAAGGAGTAAATACTAGACGTAGTAAGGATAAAGCACGATACCAAAAGGCTATAATCACCGGAGATATTCAAAGAAATGTCGTACCTGTAATAACACAAAACAGAAACACAAAAGTCCCAATTAAAGACATAAAGCGTCCTCCACAGGTTAATACTTCTGGCCGCCCAGGTGATCCACAGCCAGGCCCTTCATCTGCAGGTCATTGAGAAGAACCCAGGGCTACTACCTGTAAAGGAAGGTCAAGCAATTATTAGCCATGATAGGTGGACAGTCATTAAAATTTTAGATTTAAGGTTACTTTACGAGCAATTAGAATTAAATACTGGTAGTTATATAAAACTGAAGCAGCAAGTTCGAAGCTGTTTTGATATCAAAGCCTTTGATTCCGATTTCACTGAGGTCGAATCGCAAACCGAATACGCGATGATTACAACCATCGAAAAATATAAGCAATTAGTTCCGTCATTGATAAGAACAAAACGTGGTTTAATTAATCCTCTTGGTTCTTTGATCAAGATGATTACAGGTAACCTTGATAACGACGATGCCTTAATGTACGAAAAGTTGATTTCTGGATTAAAGACAAAACAAGATAGCTTAGCTAAGAAAATGACAGTCGTCACTGAAATGGTGGGTATGATCACAAATATAACAAATGTTACAAGAAACAATTTCATTCAAATTGATAACAAATTTAAGGATATCGATTTTAACTTGAACCAGTCCAAGCTATTGCAGACTGGCAATAAAATCATTCATATTTTTAACATTTTTACAAACAATTTTCAAACGCTCTATATCAGATTGAATGAGGTTGAAACTGCTGTCGCCTTTGCTAGACTTACATTGTTACACCAATCAATCGTAGACACAGATGAACTGCTATTGCTATTACAGGAAATTGAGAAAACCGAAAGACTTGTATACCCAGCTAACATAGAAAATATTATAAAATTAGAGCAATGTGTAGAGATGAAAGCCTATGTGACACAAAATCAAATCAAATTTATTATGCATATTCCATTAGTTCAAAATGACATTTATAACTATTTTAAGCTGATTCCCTTGCCTATCCATGATACCCATAACGACCTTACCACTCTTATTCTACCCAAATACCCTTACCTTCTTGTGAAAGGTTTGAACACCAGGTCGCTCTCCCAGCCATGCCGTGAAATAGATGAAGCTCGTTTCCTGTGTAGTGAAAACTATGTATCGCCGTTGATTGAAGACGATTGCATTACTGAACTCATGAGATTTTCCACAAACATTTCAAGCTGTCATCCAGTACCCGTCATTATAGATGATGTGAAAGCCGATCTTATTCAACCTAATCGCTATATAATTTATGCAAAGGTTGAAACTTTACTAACTAAGTTTTGTGAAAATGAAATAATGCAAGAGAGCATATGCGGAACTTACCTGCTGACAATAGATGATGACTGCGAAGTTAAAATAAAAGAACTCACCTTAAAGAAGCACCAAAACCAAGGACAAGATGTCAAATTTCCAGTTATAAACCTGCCTAAAATAACGACTAGAATTTCAGATGTACAAATACAGCTGGTCGATCTCAAAGGAATCGATCTTGTAGATATTCAACATCTGAATTACTTGCTGCGAAATAGTGAAAGTGAAGTTATTAGTGATAGTGAAAAGTATGAAAGATTTCATGACAACTTTAAAAGTGTTAGCATAGCAAATATAGTATTTTATGTAATAATTGTAATTTGTATTGTAATGTTAGCATGTAGAAATAGGATTAAGAAAACTTGTAACCCGAAGGAATCTCGAGATAATCCTCATCCCTCGGATAATCTCGAACTTACGGAGGGAGGAGTTATATCAGCAACATCATCCAGTCGTCCAGTGTTTCTATCACTGTAAGCACTTTATTGTTATGCATATAGGGCGCTTATCGCTCTCCCACGCACCAGACGGCGGACAATTTGATGATGATGCATTCATCACTTAGTAGTTTAAGCTTGATAGAAAAGTAGTCTGTAATTAGTCTTCATCTTGAACAGTTCTATATTAAATTTAATTCAACTTTAATTAAAATTAGTATTTTTAAAAACATAACCACGGTTTTTCCCAGTTTGACTACGTGCTGTTGAAAATATTATACAAATTCATTCAAAATCTACAAAACATCAGTCTCCTGAATGTTAGATGATAATAAAGTTCAATACATATAAGAAAATTATGTAATAATAATAAAATAAGTAAGTAATAAAAAAATACTACCGCAGGCTTTTTGGCGAGCCGTTGGTGAGTGGCAACACCGTGGGGCTAAATGAGACATCTGACCCCTGCTTGCCTTAATTGGCCGTCTGGGGTTGGAGTTGGAGACGCAAGAGCTAGTAATAAAAAGCTCCAAGGGTGGAAGTGTTTACCACACACATTGCAGTTCCTGGAAAAGTAGGTTGATTTCTGCGAAATCTATTGTATTATTAGCCAAATATGGCGAATCGCTAGTCAACAAGTTAAAGGGCATAACGCCGGTAGTAGCGCTCTAGTGGAACCGCAGCACACCTCTCAACAACCTTTAGCCATCCACGCCCACGTTGCTATGTTTAACAGCTTGTGGGAGCAATATATAAGCAAGCTATGTAGCGCGTGTTTCGCACCGTTCCGTTTTAGCCAATCGTAAGCATATTTTTATACATACTTATAGTGTTTTATTAAATGATACTACTTATCGATGAAAATAAATGTTACTATTTATTTTATTTTGCTCCGGGAATCCTTTTCAGACTATTTACACAAAAAAAAACTGCTCGCCGACTTAGAATTCGTATTGTTGCTGTGCTGTTCATACTTGTGCTTACGGTTCATACTTTGTTAAGGCGCTCCATAGCTTGTTTATGCTGAAAAGCTGAATACAAAATAGTAATATACGTAAAACATTTGTTAAATTTCGACTAATTTGGTGCCTGTAAATCTAAGCTAGCTGAACACTTATGGTAGTGCCACGCTGTAACCCTACAGCAGAATGGGCCGGCACGACCGGGGAAGTACCACACTCCCACATAACACAGAGGTGAAGTAGCATAGCTTGCTGTTGCGTTTCAGTCGGTTTGTGTGAGTTTCCGGAGGCCCGATTCCCGCCTCGCTTCTATCTCTTTCTTTCTATCTCCCTTTCTATCCTCTGGTATTGCGGATGTCCGTGGGCGAAGGTATCACTTACCATCAGGTAAGCTGCTTGCTCGTTTTCCATCACATCCCATAAAAAACTTTATCAATGATCATTCGCTTCTGAAATAATCTATTTACTTACAATGAGTCTTCATTTTGTAATTAACGGACGGTACAAACAACGGTAATAAACATAAATATTGTTACTCGTAATACATTTTTGTAAATTCTCATCTAGGTAAGTGACAATCGTTTTAATGAATAATAAAGATTAATTGAACTGAAAATGCAAAAATATGTAAAATAACATAAACTTAATTTATTTTTAAAGTATTTTAAACTTCTCAATTTTAATAACCCGATTTCTTTGCAGTCTAGTTAAGTACAAACATTTCTGCTTCTCACACAAATGTTTGATGAGCAGAATATTGCGTTTTACTTCATCGAAGACCGCATAAATTAAAGACAGCAATCAAACGTAAGCCTATACTGAAAAAACACAATAAATTGAACTCAAGACGCGTTCATTTTATTTGTTTTCGCACGTCAAAGTCAAGGTGTCAACGTAACCGTAGCGTTGTAAAGCTAAATATACGAGAGCACGTTACGACCTATAAAACATATTCGGAACGCAACGGGGAGCCGTAAACATTGCGTTTTGTTCACGCGTAGTGTGTGCCCACTTCTAGTACAAAGTTACGACATGAAGCTACTTATTATTTCTTAGTTGTTCTAAATTGTCTATTTTTAATCTAGTGTTTATAGCTGAAAAGCAATAGTAACTTTGTAGCCAAGTTGAAGTTTTCCCCCAAAATGTAGGGGGAAAGTACGCGCAAAGGGGGATTTTTAGGGGCCTAAAATGTTTAGGGTTTTCTTAGCGGGATAGAGAATTAAGTTGAGGTGTATTCTATGATTATATTACTGTGCTTCAAACCTGGACATATTAAGAGAATACATTACAAGTACAATTTGAAATATTTAATACCGACTTCCATTCTATTCAGTTATTGGAGTGTAACTCAAAAACTATTGGACCAAATTTGTTGAAATTTAAATGGGACCACACGGGAAGCACCAACTTTCAAACAAAAAAGAGTTTTGAGAATCGGTTCACCCAGTCGAAAGTTATGAGGTAACAAACATAAAAAATACAGTCGAATTGAGTACCTCCTCTTTTTTTGGAAGTTGGTAGAAAACTGCAAGACTAAGCACTCGCATCACAGCTAGACTTGGCGATCTTAACCGTTCAATGTTAAGTAGCGCTTGCTGCGATCAGGAGTTGGATGGGTGCTACGGAGGGCACCTTAAGCCGTCGGTACCGGGTTGCCTTAGGACAACAGTTAGGCTATATCGAAAGCCTTGGCGCAGGGCAGCCTGAAACCTTCGACATGGGTTGGCCACTACTATCTACCAAACCATATTCACAGATTTCACGTTGGTTGGAATGAGACATAGAACTAATAGGTTACTTTTATTTTGCAAATTTTTATTATGTAGCCGGTATCAGATACGGCATCAAACATGGTGTCCTGCACCCTATAAATGCACAATAGAAGTACAGTTGAGGCACAAATTACAGAATAAGAACGCTGGGATTACGAAAATGTGGCCATTTAAATTACTAGAAACCATTAATCACCTACCTAAATTAATAATGGAATTAGAGTGCGTTATGATGTTTAAGAGAGAATTGTTTAAATTGTTGGTATCGAAATGTTATTATACTATTAAAGAATATTTAAATGACAATTTTGTATAAGTTAAATTAAAATATACTATTATGGGTACCTAATGTCTAAATGTAATTATATCAAATGTATGAACATGAATAATGTAATATCAATATGACATAAAATTATGTGAATTATTGACATGTATGACAAACAGTGATTGTAAATTGATTAATAATGAATTGAATTATTTTGTTCTCCTAATCCAGTAATTCTTAATCTAGGTATAATAATTGTACTTAATCGTATATAATCTAATAGTAATCCATATGTCGACGCATATTAAAAGTAAACCTAATTTTTGCATGTCATTATGATGGAATGTGGAGCGCTATTTTTATGTAACATCTTATATTTATAGCCATGTTCATGCAAATAAATAATTTTGAATTTGAATTTGAATTAATGATATTCCAAATTCTACCAGTTACTGTCTAATAGTCGTAATCGTAAAGATAATATAACACTGCATTGTAAAGAAAATGCTAAATACAATCGTGTAGTTTCCACTTGTAAATCAATATCTATTTGCTTTTACAAATATAAATACTTATTGTTTTTAACAATAAAATGTCTTATTTTCTAATCTGTTTAGGGGGTTTTGGTCTAATTTTAGGGGGTTTTCAAGTCATTATAGGGGGGAAAAATTTTCATTGTTGGACAAGTGTGACATTATGATTCACTCGCTTCCTTTATCGCCTCGTGTATGGTGGTCAACATCCCACACGCGTGTCATACGACGTTTTTATCGCACATGCGACGAAATAACAAACTTGTATTATTATCGTAACTTTATAATTGTTGAAACAATTGTCAAAAGTACAGATTACAAATGGTACCGGACGCTTTTTCCCGGCATTTGTATAGTTTGCGTTGTATTATTAATTTAGTTTTTTTCAATATCTTGTTGTTAAGTACAAATACGATAATTTATATTTGTAAATAATGGCGCGCAACCGATAACAACACACCTTTTCCCCGAGTGACACACACTATTCCGTCACTTGCTGTAAGAAAAAGAAAGAGCTACGTCTCGAAACTCGTGCATATTGTAATTGGGCTGATTTACCTTTATGAAAATGCCGCAAAGCTCAGCAAACGGGCATACCCTGCTAGATTTCAATAGAGCAACCAGAAGGGAGAAGGCGAAGCCTGCTAGATTTCAATGGACTGATCAAACGGGACGAATAAAATCTCCAATAGGCACAAAATCGAACGATGCTCTCAGGCTACGTTCCGGTAAGCGCCGAAATCACTTGCGGCGTTCGCACACCAATTCCATTATAAGCCCGCGATCATCGTGAGTGAGCTTGTACGTCATCGATGACGTCACCGAAAACGCTTCGCGGATCGAAGGTGGGTTTTCGCGATCGTTGCTAGCTATCACTGTCAAATAAGTATAGGATTTATTCTATTTTTGACAGAAAATATGGCGCGCATTTCGCGACCGCGCAACCGTTCCGTTTGGGTTGAACATTGTAAGCATTCATAGCGGAACGATAAACCGGGGCGTGACAATTGTTAGCGTTGACACCGCTTGCCGGAACGTACTCTCAGTACACTCTGATTGCTAATTGTCGTTTTTTGAATAGTTGTGAAATTTTTGTTTGCAATGGTATATCACATAATGGTATGTAACATATCCCGTTAGGTGGAAATTAGTTTTCCCGAACCTACTAGCTAAGCAAGCATGGAATTCGATTAAGTATGGTTTCTTCCGATCAACTGACTTCCAAAAATGGAGGAGGTTCTCAACTGGAATATTTTATGCTTGTCTCATAACTTTTATCTGTGTTGACCAAATATAATAGATACAATACGTAGTTCATGATATGTAAGAAGAGCTTTTCTACTTTATAGTTTAAGTTTCTACATAAAGGCGTAGTCTAATTTCAGTTTTGTTTGTGTTTTCTAAAATTTAAAGTTATTATTCATATATCTGCAGTAGGTATTCCATTAATAATAATAATAGTTAATTTCACAAAAAAAAATACATTTTTGGGTAAACATTTAGAATCGTGGCGCCTGAATTCGGGGGGAGGGGGGGAGGGGGGGGGGAGGGGGGGGGGTTCGGATAGTGCCCCCCCGCAAACCCCACCCGCCGGAGACCATTAGTTTTCGAGTTATGTTTGTTTAAGTATTTTGAGGTTAAGTACTGCATTTCGATCTACTACCACCCCCGCGTCGGCTCTGCAATCCGACAAGACTGCTTGAAATCGGGGTGCTATGAGTCGGTTCTGTCACTGACTTCGACCTATTCTAACTAACTATAACTAACCTATAGGTATGTCACAGACAAGTGACTTTGCCAACTCATTAGATAGCTACTGATATACTATTGTGCACAAATTTGGAACAAAAGTAGTTTGATGAAGCCTGGTGGGTCACAGTTCAAACCTAACCTAACCTATAGGTTTGTCACAGACAAGTGACATTGCCAATTCATTAGGTACTAATATACTATTGTGCACACATTCCTACTAGTATGGGTCTGATAATTAAAATTGAAAAACAATTTGTTATTTTTAGAACTTATATTTTATAGACATAATTTATAGCATTTATAGTTTCGATGAATGGGTCTTTTTTATTTTTAGTCACATTCAGTGATATTACGCTATCTTCGATGTTTGCGTTCCGTTTCAAGAACTTACATACAACGTACATGTCAAAAAAGGCTAAAAGTTACCTAGAAACGTTTCGTTTTACGCATTAATGTCATTTATGTCACCTGTCACTATCAAAATTACGGTGTTTAATTGAAACTTTAAAAAACTATTTAGACTATTTTGGCGTGTCTCCGGCAGCTAAAATGTTGTAAATACGCTTTATACAAACCCCTTCAACCCACCCACAGTTTTTGTTTCACCAAATTCAGGGGTCACGATTCTAAAGCCAACCCAATTTTTGCTCTTACTTATATAGACTAAGCTTATAAATGTGCCGTGTATTGTTGCAATTTAATTGGCGTGCAGAATCTACACTAACAAAAACTTGTGTTGTAAATTCTGCGTTTCCCTCATATTTTTTGTTGTCCTGCATTGGAGGAATTTGCCCGTAATCGCCACGCTGGGCAGGCGGGTTGGCGATCGCAGGGCGTAGCTTCTCGCACCGGTGACGCTGCTGCCCGTCACCGGCCTGTTGCATTTAGCGACGCCTGTTGGGATGGGTATACCGCCATCGATCGGTTGTCAGATCCTCGTTCGTCGATCAGCAGGATGCACCGCGTGCAGGTGAGGTTGACTTGGGTCAAAAGATGTTGGTTCGCCCCTTACATCCCTCATATAATACAAGTGTATAATTTTGACGATTATATTTATAGTAATTATAGTTTATTTTATCACATCTAAAGTACTTAATTATAGTATACCCGCGCAGTGTAGCCGGTAAACAGAGCTGGTTTAAAGTTTTCAAATGTCAAATAGAAAACGAATGAGATTACGACGCTACTTCTCGTTAACTTCTGGTTAATGTTTCTAAAACATGTAGAATGTAAGATTTCTAACAAACACTAGACACTGCTCGTGGCTTCGTACGTGTGGAATATGGTTATCTCAATCTCTCGGGAAATACCCTTTGAATGGAATAAAAATTCCATGAATTGGTTGCGTGTCTCTATTTGTTTTTTTTCCGCTCGCTTTTGCGATTTAGCTAATCGTGGTGGCTGAATATTTTTTGCATATTTGCCAATGTCCTATAGTAAATTTTAAAGATAGCTTTTTATTTTTTTCATATAGGTTCTTTGTGCGCGCCATGGACCGACATTTTGACGTAAGGAGAAAATTATTGAAATAAATTAGTTTAGTGTTTATTGATTAAGGCGTTACTTTGCGGAAATCCATTATCAAAAAAACGATATTAAAAAATATTTAGTGACACTTCCGCTGAAAAGAAAACAATGATTTTGGCCTATTTGGGGGTGGTGCACGCCCCCAAATAGGCCAAAATCATTGTTTTCTTTTCAGCGGAAGTGTCACTAAATATTTTTTAATATAGTTTTTTTTAGTTTAGTGTTTATTTATTGAAATAAATTAGTTTACTATGTTTGCTGAAATAACACTAATATAATGTTTTTTGTGCAATTATGTGAGTATATTGTTTCGAGTATTAACTTTAGTGTAGCGCGACCCACGAAAAGAGTTTAGGTAAATACTAGGTATAAACCTCAGACAAAATAATTTTTTATTTGGTCTGAGGTATAAACCATCTTTTGCGCAAAAACAAACGTACACACACTCGCAAGTTCTCGAATCAATAATAGTATTGTGGCCTGAAGTGTGTTATTTTCAGCTATAACTCATGAACACAGAAGATTTTTTCTAATATTAAAAACAAAGGGTACGATTATACATTTTAGGTCAGTAAAGATATTCGTGTTTTTGGTCAACCTCGCACTAAATTGCCGTTTTTTTCTACCGACTTCTAAAAAGGTAGGTACTCAATTCGACTGTATTTTTTTACGTTTGTTACCTCATAACTTTCGATTGGGGAACCGATTCTCAAAATAATTTTTTTGATCGAAAGCTGGGTTCACACGGGAAGCACCATTCCCGTGTGATCCCACTTAAATTTACAAATTTACAACATTTTATTGAATTCGGTTCAGTAGTTTGAGTTACAAATAACTGAATAGAATGGAAGTCGGTATTAAATTTTTCAAATTGTACTTGTTTATACATCTAATTGCCAATCTTTTTTTTATTCTTTATATGCCTTAGGAGGACTTACAAATTGTCGTATAACATTTATTATTTCTTCAATCGACAGCCCGATCAGAACACGACTTTGAAGATCCGGCAAGAAACTTAGTGGGCTTGTCTTTTTACATTTTTTTATCGCCTATTTCTTAATGTATATAACTAAATAAATGTTCGTTATTTTTAGCTCCAGTGTGTCGCCTTACAAAAGAGACCATAATAATGGTATCAGTAGGGCAAGACACGCTACACTTTGACATGGTAATACACGTAGTAGGTAGATCCTGGAGTGATCAGTCCCAAGCTGTTTTATCCTCCAAGTAATCCGAAATTTTTTAATAATATTTTTGACAGAGTTTAGTTTTAATAGTAATTTTGAACTTATTAATAGGCAAATCTCAGATAACATTGGGAACTTTATTATAGAATCGTATACATTGTCCCATAAAAGAATGACTTATTCTGTGGAGACGCGTTACATGTACGGATAGCTTGTGCTTATTTCGCGTGTTGATGGAATGAGCATCACTCCTTTTATCAAAACTGCTAATGTTTTTTTTACATACATTAGATTTCTATCCGCCACCATTACACATCAAAACTCAAATAAACGTAGATCTAAGAAAATATATCACCGGACATTGGTGAGTTTTTTCCGCCCTTTCCTATATTTAGTTAATCATTCGTGAAATCAGCGTAGTTCGAGTTCGTAACAGTAATTAATATAATATTAGATCCGTCTTGTAATGTAATCTAATTCAGGAATAGACGTTTTGCCAACAGCATTAATGTTGCGCTATTCTGGCGCACTGCGAATTGTCGTATTGCACAAGCCTATGACGTCAATGATACGTGACTGCTTCGATGCAGAGATGTTCTGATTACATATTTAGGTACTTTAAGTTAGAGTCCATTTATTGACGTGATCATCCTCCTTGCATCGTCTTTCGTATTGCTGAGAGTCGTGACCCTCTCCACGGATCAACTTCTGCCGAATGAAGTCTTTCCACCTTGACCTATCTTCAGCAGCGTATATCGCATTATGGACTTTACTGTCAAGTGCGGTATGGATTTGGTCCGACCAGCGCATTGGATTTCTTTCTTCTCCCTTGGTCTTTTGCCTTCCAACTTGCCTGTGATGACAAGTTTTTCTAGGTACTCGAGTACTTCGGTCTGGAAACTGGAACATAGAAGGGACTGGGCTCTCGCATATTATGTAATAAGAATATTCCGAGGCGTTTTGTCAAATCCGGAAATATTGTGTATGATGAGGCTGCGCAGTGCGCGTGCCGGACGGGTACGTGGCGCGCCGCCGGCGGCCGTGGCTGTTCTCCATCCCCCGCACCAGGACTAACTTACTCGCTAAGAACCCACTAATTCGGACGTTGCAAGCGCTAAATCGGCTTGCAGAGAAAATAGACCTGTTTGTATGTTCTGTAGCATATTTTAAAAGGGAGCTATTGTTCTATTTATGTTATGAGACTAATATATAATATATGTAAATCTTTGACATTTTAACGTGAGATGTTACAATTTAATTTAATAAAATTAAGTACAAAATGACAGAATGATTTGATGAGATGTAACAGAAGAATAATCATAGAATTTAATTAATCATTATTTGTAATCGTAATTTAGTCGGTAGATACTACACTATTGTATTAGGGCTATCCCTGTAAAATATTTGTAAGTTTCTCATAATAAATAAATAATAAATATCACGCAAAAAAAAGTTTGCGTGCTATATGACCGAAGTACTCGAGTACTTGTTGGAGGCATATAGATGAGAGCCTAGTGGTAATACTCAGTTCCTTGATTGTCAACGCGTTCGTTCTTCTGGCTGTCCACCAGAGGACGCGCAACATTTTCCTCCAACACCACATTTCGAAGGCATTTACACGTTTTCGGTTGTTAGCCTTAAGCGTCCAAGTTTCAGCAGCATATAGGAAAATGGAGAACACTAGGCTTTATTTATTTATTTATTTGGTTCACCAACGATTGTTACATTGTTTCTTATAACTAATCTATAACAGAATTATAGTAGATACATATTGCTTAATGCACAACTAATTAAAGGTAAACACAGCATGCTAAATTAAATTTACAAAAAAGGAGTAACATTTGACATAGCTGTTGTTTAATAAGATCAAATTACATGATACTTAGTTTGGAATTTCCTTGAGCAAATGCTCGCGAAAATGATTTAAGTTAATAGAGAAAATATCCATTGGTCCAGTACCGAACCATTCATTTAACATTCTGCACAATCTAGGAATCGGAGAGTTACTGCCATAAACTGTGGAGTGAGAAGGTGGGACAAGCAGTGAAACTGGGCGGCGTGGTATTCTACGGGGTATTCTAAAGTTGAACAGGTTTAATAATTGTGGACAATCTATATGGTTGTTGAGAACTTTGTATAAGAATATTAGGTCCAGAAGTTTCCTTCGCTTCTCTAGAGAAGATATGCGAAAGTGATTAAATTTTTCGGCGTATGACATTCTTTTTTTGAGAATTTTTGCAGCATAACACAAATGCCATAAGAACCTTTTCTAGACGCGTTCTATTCTAAGTGTATGAGTAGCATAATGAGGTCTCCATACAACAGGGCAATATTGAAGCACACTGCGAACTAACGTATTATATAGTAAGACTTTAGACTGTTCTTTTTTAAATATTTTACTAGTTCTACTAATAAAGCCCAACATATTAGATGCTAGGCTTCACACCAGGTTTATTTTGGTTTTGTTCCTAATATGTCTGTCCTTCCAAAAATTGACGTGATGAGGTCTTATAAATCGATGAAGGCCGACTGCACCCACGAGAAAATGCTTTTTCGAGGGTGTAACTCATTGTCACGTTACACCTGAATGGAGCCCACAGCCGAGAACGCGGAACAAGCGATAGAGAGGCACGATCGGCCTAAGCGTTCAGCCGTGCGATTCTCTAAGAGCAAACATCGTTGCATTGTTGACAACATCCGTGAAACAAATGACGAGATGACAAGGAACGTTGGAAAAACAACCTTATGTGCAAGGGCCATATCTCATAAAGTATTTGACAGCGGTGAGCTCGTCGACGAGCGCATCGACGAATCATTAGAGAATCGTACGGCAGCTTGTTTGATCACGTTATCTCGTAAAATTATCGTCCGTAAACTGACTGAAAAGATAACCATTTTTTTAAAATAAAATTGAAGTGTCTATTTGTAATTCTAAATTAACAGCTTTTCACTAAATGCATATGAAAGTACGGTACTAAAAAGAAACGATTTTCAAAAATGTGTTTGCCTATCTGTCTGTCGCTTGTTTGTTCCGGCTAATCTCTGAAACAACTGGACCGATTCTTACGGAACTTTCACTGGCAGATAGATGATGTTATAAAGCTACTTTATTTTTTTTATTATATATACCTCTGTCTCTCTGTTTGTTACCTTATCACGCTTAAACGGCTGAACGGATTATAATCCAATTTGCCGAGATGATGGATTACATCGCGGGAAAGCACATATAATACTTTCATCATCATCGTCCGTCACCATGCGAGTGAAAACGCGGGGCGCAAAACAAAACTTGATTGACAAATACACAACCTCTACCTCTACTCCACCTTCATATTAAAGTCCCTTTTCGATGATACCACGGGGCGAGAAAAAATATTTTGTTCTAGACTTCGTGCATCCTAAAGGTTCCAATCCAATTTAATGTGACGTCACATAGCGATAACCACAGGACAAACAAGACGCTTCCAACGGTCATCATCATCATCATCGTCTCAGCTGTAAGACGTCCACTGCTGAACATAGGTCTCCCCCATAATTTTCCAAAAAGACCGGTTGGAAGCGGCCTGCACCCAACGTCGTCCTGCGACCTTTCTCAAGTCGTCTGTCCACAGTGTCGGTGGTCTCCATTCCAGAAACTTCCGGCCCTATCGTTTATCTATTCTGCGTGCTATGTGCCCTGCCCACTACCACTTTAACTTGCTAATCTTCTGGGCTATGTCCGTGACTTTCGTTCTTCTACGGATCTCCTCATTTCTGATTAGATCACGTAGAGAAACCTCGAGCATAGCCCTCTCCATAGCTCGTTGTGCGACTTTGAGCTTATATATGAGGCCCATTGTAAGAGACCACGTTTCAGTGCCATAAGTCATCACTGGTAACACACATTGGTCGAAGACTCTTGTCTTGTCTTCCAACAGTATTAGTGATATTTTTTTTTATTTTTTAGTTAATTAGGTTATTATTATTTTATACGTATTATGGTATTCATGTACATTTTTATTAAAATTTGTCTACTAGTTCATATGTAACACAACGTAATTAGAATCTTATATTTGTAGTGCTTTTGTGTGCTAACGGCGTTTAATTATTATAAAACTTTGTTTTATATTTTGCTTTGCTTGACTAGCGCCAAATGTCACGTGTCACGGATATCTGACATAATGGGAATTACATATTTTACTCATTTTATTGTTTTACTAGCTGATCTCTGCTGTTTCACCCGTGCGTCGATGGATGATGATGATGATGATGATGAATCTTATATAGCCTATGTTACTCAGGGTGACTGTAGCTTTCCAATGGGGAAATATTTTTTTAAATCGGTCTAGTACTTCTTGAGCCAATTCGTTACAAATATACATACAAATTTTTCATCTTTATAATATTAGTATAGAAGTTTATAAGGAGGACAGATTTGTTTGTATTGAATAGGCTCCGAAGCTATTGGACCGATTTAAAAATATCTTTCCACATTAGAATCCTACATTATCTCTGATGAACATAGGCTGTCTAGTCTGATTCATGACGCGAGTTATACCATGGACCACAGTAATTAATAAAAACCTGGAAGATTATATATTCTACAAAAATTTCAGCAATTTTTTAAATTAAATTTTATTGTTTTTAGATGTCAGTTTTTCTCATGTCTGGCTACTTCTATAGCACTAAAACTATTGTTAAAAGTAATGGAGTTAATATCAATTTATAACCTCCGAAGTTTACCAATATCAGCCCTCTAATAACCCAGAACTCACATAAACGGGTTATATTAGCAAAATACACAATTCCCTCTGGTCATCCTTTCAAAGGGAACAATGGTGAGAATAGGAGCGTGTGTCTCTGTAATGGATTGCCGTGAATATTGTATTGTATGAGGTCTGTGATAGTATTAGAATACATTATGTATGCTTTCGGCAGCCGTTTTTAGGTGGGACAAGGTGTTTTATGTTATCACTTGACCAGAAGGGCAAGTCTTGCGCCTTTAATATAATCACTACGCCTGTGACAGTGTCAGTGTCATGTAGAGCTTAAGGCGCTGTCAGCTCAACTCTTTGCTACGTTCAGTTTCCTTTACTTAAAATCAAGCAACGCTACAAACGTACAAAATTCGTAAAAAAATAATGTGTATTAAAATAATGGCTATTTTATGATATGTGTTTTATGACAAATGACAAATGCAATAGTGAATTAAGGCCTATTCAGACCTGAGCGTTATTCGCTACCGCGAGCGATAGAGAAATCCGAGAGGTTATGCGTTAATTTCACCGTTCACACCAAAGCGGGTAACGCTACCGAGCGCGGTAGCGATATCCGTTGTCAACGCTTAGCGGGGCAAAGACACGAGCATGTAGCTGCTTCCTGCTCCCGCGTCACCCGGCGGAACTAATTTCGCCAAACACGAGAAAATACCGCCTCACTAGTTGGTACAACTTTCGCTGCAGTTCAACTTCATACTATTTACCCATCGAGTTCCGCCTGGTATTTTCCGCTACCCTCAGCGGTAGTGAATAACGCTCAGGTCTGAATAGGCCTTTAAATTAGGTGGCATGGTTGATTTTTTTTTAATGTACTCAGTTAATTTGTACTTAGAAGTCTTAGAAATTTATATTTCATAATATTTTACGTAATTTTAATTAAATCGCTGCATACGAGATAAACTGCTTTAAAAACTCAATTTTTTATCGATATCATGATATGACAGCATCTTTAATAGTTTTGGCACTGCACTTCGCTTGTCATTCCGAGACATAAATTTTAAACCGAAAGTAGGTAGTTATCATTGTTATAGATTAACATGTTTTCATGATATTTTTATGTATATTTTGGCAGTAAATATTTTCTATTCTATTCTATATTCTGCCGCAAGTGAAGCAATAGCGGAGACTCGTCTGCTCGGAATTCTAATGGATACCTAATTTAGTTTTGTTAATCTGTTTTACTTATATGCTAGGTTTAGTTTAGTCTATGTTCCCTCCTTGTATGCAAATGTATATTTAAATAGTTGCATAAATAGCTAAGTCAAGTAAATATAAGAAAATGACACGGTCCCTGTAGTCTGTAGATAAAAATTTTAAAGTACGAATAACAACAAAAAAAGTGAATCAAAAATGCTTGTTATTATTTGCTACCCGTTTCGGCTTAAAATTTATGTCTCGGAATGACAAGCGAAGTGCAGTGCCAAAACTATTTAAGATTCTGTCATATCATGATATCGATAAGTTTTTAAAGCAGTTTATCTCTTATGCAGCGATTTAATTAAAATTACATCAAATGTTATTAAATATAAATTCCTAAGACTTCTAAGTACCAATTCACGGAATTAAAAACATATTTTAACATAACAGAGTACATTAAAGAAAAAATTCATACATGGTACCTAATTTAAAACTGTTTTTATTCACTATTGCATTTGTCATTTGTCATGAAACACATATCGTAAAATAGCCATTTTTAATACACATACATTGACGGATTTTTTTTTTTGAGAGTGCACATTATTTTTTACGAATTTTCAATTCATATCAAAATTAACTTTCTTCCTCATGGGCGGTAGCAAAATATTCCATATTTTCGTGGCGCTTTACTAAAGGCATAAATATCTAATAGTATATGTAGTAAATCGGGTTTTCACGCGTACCGTTCGCATCCTGGCAGTGGAGGGGATTCTTTACCTCCGCATCTTCCTGACCCGAAACTGAACGATAAACTGGTACCGGGCGAGAGGCCAAGGTGGAAAAAAATGTTTTTTTTTACACACCTAGTATGGTGTAAAAAAACATTTTTCTCCAACATGAAGTGTCAAAGTTAACTGACAATGTCGAAGTCAAAGTCAAAATCAAAATCATTTATTCAATTTAGGCATCAAAGACGCACTTATGAACGTCAACTTTTCATTACTTTAAAGACTACCGTCGCATTTCAAAATATATAGATCCCACCGAGAAGAAGCGGCAAGAAACTCGGGGCCATTCTTTTTATATAGATGTTTACTATGTTTCTACTTAGGTACTACAAATATTACATTTTATGGGTGGCAGAGTGACAGCTAGCCAGAATTGGAGTACTCATATTCCAAGCATCTTTATCTTCTATATAATGTCGAACTTGATAGTAAGCTTTTTTTATTAAAACGTTTTTTACAGTCAACTTGAATTTGCCCTCTGTGAGCTCAGTTATGTGATGGGTTTTGTAAAATGCTAATATTTTTGTCATTACAAAACAACACTTCAATTTAATATATTTTCATAAAACATAATAATAATATAATATATAGACCCTTAACTCCCAAACATCAAAGCTATCGATATCATGTACAATCGATATCTTCACTTAAGCCGTAAAGCAAACTTCAATCGCGATCGACATCGTTGAACTCGATCGGATTAGCGAAGAGCCGAAAGATTAACTGTTTTAGTTATAAGCTGAGTTTGTGTTTGTTGTCGATAGTTTGTGAAGTTATCGGTGTAGCCTAATGTCTAATATCTATTGAACGAGAATTGCCGTAATTACAGACTCAACTCTTGGCATAAGATCTCGAAAAGTATGTAAGCAAAGAGTGTCAAAGCCGTGTTTCGCCTCTACACGAGCCCACTTTGCCGCCAAATGTAGTTTTCAACCGTCCGGTGTATTTAACGATATTATATCTCTGCTTTAAAGTACACTGGGAAAAAAATGGGTCGCTTTTATCGGCAAAGCAGAGCCGTGTAAACCCGCTACTGCAGTTGCAACCGCGTTAACGCGGTAAGAGTGTAAGTAAGGTGGGTTTAGCTGACACGGTTACAGAACACACACGGTTCAAATACATAGTACGTGGCTATCGCTGCCAAGTTTGTTTAAGCATACAGCTCGTTGGATCATGTGTAACACACTTACTGTACCGTGTTTATCACACTAATCTCTCTAGACTAATCTAACTTGTCACACTAACCGATGCGGTGTGTCAACACCGCTCCGACAACCGTCTTAAAGCGTAGCCGTGTATTTTTGCACGGCTACGATTTTCAATCAGCTGGGAAAATATTTTAAACGGTAAAGCATGGACCAAAATGTATACTAGGAAACGGTAAAGGTAACCGTCTATACTAGCTAACGCAACCGTGTAAGTGAGTGACGTAGGCGTGTTATAGATCGAGCCGTGTACACAGCGCTTCACACGGCTGCCAAACGCGACTGGTGCAGCCGATTACATGGCTATAGGTATCGTAGCCGTGTTTAAAAGTCGTGTATTTTTTCCAGTGTAATATCATCTCTCGTTGACAATAAACCATTGAGTTGATGGCGACAGTCGTGATGCTACTTTATTGGCAGGTGAAGGGATATTTATATGGGTTGCGGCTCACTCATTCCCTATTCCCATAGGGGCGCTCTGGATACTTATATGGGTTGCTGCTCACTCATTCCCTATTCGCATATGGGCTGTCTGGACATTTATATATAATTTTGGTATCGATAATCTAATAAAATGTTATATACGAGTTCATTCGTGATCATGGCGCTTGCAATTGAAAACATATAGAATGCTAAACGCTGAACCTTTCACATAGCTAACTATATTTTTTAACATAATTTTGTTCGTACCAATTCTAGCTGCCCCTTGCGGCCGCATGATGATGGATGATGATGAAAAGTATCACATGTTTAATTCCAGACCCTAAAGTATCTACCTACATACCGAATTTCATCCAAATCTGTTGTGTCGGTCTGGCGCAATGGAGTATCAAACATCCATCCAAATGTTCTCATGCTAATAATAGTGAGACAGTGTGATGAAGATGTGAATGTTACAACTTTTAGATCTAAACTAAAGATAATTATTACTGTACATCATAATTCAAGAGAAAACTCATAAACATGATACGAGTGTTTTAAATATTACGCGTAAAATATGTACTAAATAATATAACTACCTTAGCATAGAAATACAAGTGTCGTCAACTATAGAGTACAGTAACAGTAGAGAGCTTTAAGTTAACTTTGTCCTGTAGTGTTGTGCTGTATATGTGCCGGTAATGTGACAATACCTTACGCCTCCAACGGGAGACCAGCGCTGGTTAGCCGCCGGCCGGCATCATGCTGAGTTGGGGCCGGTTTGTGGCTATGTTATTCTTTGTTTATATTTATTTTTATGTGTTAATTTTGTAGTCACAAATAAACTTAATTTTCATTTTATTTCACTTCATGATATGAATGGGATTTTCAAATGAAGTTTGTAAATTTACAGAATAAAACTCTGGCATTTGAAAAATGTGTTTTATCACAGATATTTGAACTGGTTTTCTCTTATGGTAAGCACGTCTGGCAGCCAGCAGCCAGTTGCACCCTGAGCTTACAACTGTATAGTTTTGAGTGGAACTGCACGTCACCTCGAGAGACAAGAATATTTCATAGAAAACCACTGCATTGATGTTTTGACTGATGCACGTTTTTAATCTATTATTACAACAGTGATGCGATTGCTAATTAACTGCGATTGAGAACTAGATCTAACAGACACCGAATTTGACATCAAAGGGAGTTCAATGGCATAAGAACCGCTGTGGCCAGCCGTGCGATTCTCTCGGCCGGTCCCAATAATCTATCTATCGCCGGTTTACCTTACTAGAGTTAGATATTTAACACTATTTGTATAGAAGTTATGTCAAATTTCTATCGGTAGTAAGGAAGACCGTGGATAGATAGATTATTGGGATCCTCCAGAGCAAACATCGTTTCATATTTGACAACATCCGTAAAACAAATGACGAGATGACAAGAAACTTTGGAAAAACACCCTTATGTACAAGGGCGATATCTCATCAAGTATTTGACATCGGTGAGCTCGTCGAGGAGCTCGTCAACGCATCATTACAGAATCGCACGGCAGGGCCATATTGAGCCAACTGAGCCTAACGGAACCGTCAAACCATTTCTGTTAAATACTAATACAAATTAATAATAATAATGTAATCATTTATATTTTTATTTGAGAGCATTTCTCTAGCTCAGAATTCTATACCTACATGAAGTTATATTGAGAGCGAATGAATAATTTTATGTATAAAGATGCATCTTGTTGAAATGCGATAATACGTGTATCTCTCATATAAGAATGTTATTTCTCACACATCGCGCACATAAAAGTAAGAACGGGTCAGGAAGGATCCTCGGGTGATGTGACTCTCCGGAACTGGGTCATGGCTCCGGCGTTACGGATTTTTACGGATTATTTCAATCATATTTGTATATTGTATTGTATATAACATGGAGATATTCAATAAAGTTATTAGTCTCGCTGTCTATCTAGCCATTATTATTCTAGTTTCACAAATAATAATGATAATTTAAATGACCGTCTGCTGGCGGAGACGCAAGTGCAAGTACCAAAAAGCTCCAAGGGTGGACGTGCTAATAGGCTTAAACCAATGTCTCGGGGTAGCAAGCGAAGTACAGTGCAACGAAAAACTACAGTCTTAAGCTACACTGCAACTGTATCGGGAAAGCTATTAAGCTATTGCATAGCTTCTATCGCGGGCCTTGCACGTGGAGACCGAATCTAGAAATTCCGTAACGAAAATAACCTAACACCCCCACTCCGACTCCATCTATCGATGAATAGCAGAACTTTTAATGAAAAATCACGCTTGTCTCTTTAGTTCAGCAACTCGCCTCTAGATGGCATTGGTTAAATAATTATAATTGCATAAGTTGATATGGCATCTATCGATTAATAGTAGCACTTTTAATTACTTTTTGATATATCACGCTTGTCTCTTCAGTTCAGCAACTCACCTCTAGATGGCATTGGTTAAATAATTATAATAGTATAAGTTGATAAAAAAGCTATGCAATAGCTTTACCGCGGCAGTCTCCGAGTGCCACACGTCTTTTTTATTCTTATATTTATTAGTCATGCCGCACGACTTGCTCATCTTGTACCTTATTGGCATAAAAAAAATATCCCGCGGTATCAAGGATGACCTCGCATATAAACTTATTCATGTGATGAAAATTAATATCTAATGAAATTTTTTTTTGTACATTATTACCTACAGACGGATAGCATATTCAGCGAAATACATTATTTCGTATTATCCCCTCATATTGTGTCAAAGTCAATATGATAATGAAATTTCTATTGTGTCTGGAGGTTTGACACTTGACGAATTAATATAATAATAGTATGGGACAATACCCACACAAAGTTCTCAGGTCCCAAAATAGAAAGAGCCTGCGCTATGGTAACCTGATAACTGATATGCATACTTATATACATATACACAGTCGGCTCAAACAGACATGTTCATGCACAATATTTGACCTGTTCGGGGATCGAACCCGGGACGAGCGGCTAAAAAGGCAGGGATCCTACCAACTGCGCCAACCGGCCAGTCATATAGTAATAATAGTAAATAGTAATAATGATTCGTCCGTACACAAAATCCGTAACTATCCGGTATCAAATGCCCCATCTCTATCTATATCCGGGCTTTATCCAACGCGCCCGCATACTAAATCAAGTGACGTACGTGTGATCGACAGCAATGTGCGCGTAAAGATTTTAGTAGCGCTCGGAACGTTTGCTTATGGTGTTGAATGGAACAGGGTTGGACCTTGTGGAGTCAACAGTCTTTTTAGGAATTACTATAGACGCTAAATTGCAATGGGGTCCCCACATTAAAAAATTGTCTAGTAGGCTCAGTTCAGCAGCTTATGCTGTTAAAAAAATTAGACTATTAACTGATGTAGACACAGCTAGAATAGTTTATTTTAGTTATTTCCATAGCGTTATGACTTATGGCATACTGCTCTGGGGATGTTCTGCAGATATTAATTCTATTTTTATACTGCAAAAAAGGGCTATACGAGCAATCTACAGTTTGGCTCCCAGAGTTTCCCTTAGACAGAAATTTAAAGACATACACATTTTAACTGTTGTCTCTCAGTTTATCTATGAAAATCTAATGTATGTAAAGAAAAACATTAGCAGTTTTGATAAAAGGAGTGATGCTCATTCCATCAACACGCGAAATAAGCACAAGCTATCCGTACATGTAACGCGTCTCCACAGAATAAGTCATTCTTTTATGGGACAATGTATACGATTTTATAATAAAGTTCCCAATGTTATCCGAGATTTGCCTATTAATAAGTTTAAAATTACTATTAAAACTAAACTCTGTCAAAAAGGTTATTACAAAATTTCGGATTACTTGGAGGATAAAACAGCTTGGGACTGATCACTCCAGGATCTATCTACTCGTGTACTAAGATGTCAAAGTGTTGCGTGTCTTGCCCTACTGATACCATTATTATGTTCTCTTTTGTAAGGCAACACACTGGAGCTAATATTTGTAGTACCTAAGTAAAAACATTGTAAAAACATCTATATAAAAAGAATGGCCCCGAGTTTCTTGCCGCTTCTTCTCGGTTGGCTCTATGTATTTTGGAACGCGGCGGTAGGCTTTAAAGTACATTATAATGAAAAATTGACGTTCATAAGTGCGTCTTTGATGCCTAAATTGAATAAATGATTTTGACTTTGACTTTGACTTTGACTTTCACAGTGGTGTGTTCCAGCAGCTGTTCTTGTGGCTCAGTACTGTCAGTACCATCATATCTATCTATCTAATATGTTTTAACGAGCAATTATTGCATACTTATATATGTATATATTACGCTTTTTCACCAGTGTGGTGATGGATGACGACGATGATGTAAAGTATTCTATGTGTTAATCCAGCGCCTCATATACCTCTATACCAAATTTCATCAAACTTGGCCCAGCTGTTTGAGCGTGAAAGAGTAAGAAATATCCACACATCCATATATCCGTTCACAAACTTTCGCGTTTATAATATTAGTAGGATATCGGGTGTCCCGAAACTCAACGATTCACTGGTACCGGGCGAAAGAAAAAAATAAGAAAAAAAACCATGTCACTTAGCAAAACGATAAAAGAGATTTTTCAAAAAAGTTGAAAAAAAAATACAGTATTTTTTAAATATTATAATCTCAAATAACAGTGCTATTAATCGCATCCACAAATCAAAGGAATAAACAATGTTAACTAAGTAAACTAAATTAAGTTTTTACGAGTTACGGCTTAAAACATTATTGACGCTCCGTGTTGGAATGGTTTTATATTATAATATTAAATTATGTTTTTATGTTATGCCAAAACGGTGCATCGAGTTTCCCAACGCTTGGACAAGACAAAAATTATGTCAAATGCCCATGTTGTGCCTACCCCAATATCAATTTGGGAACTCAGTTCTAGAAGTTGTTGACGAGTACATCTACCTGGGACAGACAATCTAGGCAGATCCAACTTCTAGAAAGAGGTCAATCGTCGAATCCAACTCATCTGAGCAGCGTTCCAGAAACTTCGCGAAGTCTTCTCGTCTAAAATACCTCAGTGCATCAAGACAAGAGTCTTCGACCAATGTGAGTTACCAATGACGACTTATGGCACCGAAACGTGGTCTCTTACTATGGGCCTCATAGGTAAAGTCGCACAACGAGCTATGGAGAGGGCTATGCTCGGGGTTTCTCTACATGATCGAATCAGAAATGAGGAGATCCGTAGAAGAACGAAAGTCACCGACATAGTCCAGAAGATTAGCCATTTAAAGTGGCAGTGTGCAGGGCACATAGCACGCAGAACAGATGGCCGATGGGGCCGGAAGGTTCTGTACCTCTACCATGACTTGGCAACGTAAATATCATCTACAGTCGATACTCGATCTCGCCTACCTATTAATCTTGTGATTGGCGTACTCGCTGTCAATTTTAGTTCTACAATTGACCGCGAGGTGGCACTGTTTTTTTTTTATACATTTTTTCGCGGCAGGTGATATCGTGCATCGATTGGTGTCTTAAACTCATGGTAGACCTACTGGAGTGGAGACCACGGACCGGCAAGCGCAGCATAGGTCGTCCACCGACACGGTGGACAGACGACTTGATAAAGGTCGCACGACGACGTTGGATGCAGACAACCGCTTCCAACCGGTCCTTTTAGAAAATTATGGGGGAGACTTCAGCAGTGGACGTCCTACGGCTGAGATGATGATGATAATGAAAACGGTACAAGCAAGAGCAACCTGACATTAAGCGGCCTTTAACAGATGCATTTTCTCACAAGTGACGAACTGTAAGTACTGCGGTACACATTAAGTCATGTACCTGTAATTCCGCCGGCAACCATACCTCTAAACCAAAACACAGTATTGCGAACACTACTGCCTCACGACAGAAATGGGTATGGTGGCGCAGTGCTTCCCCGTACGAACTTATTCACAATGAGTTCTACTGCTCGTAAGTTCTTTTTCACTAAAAAACTAAGTACGATCATTCTTTTCAATTGATGTGCAGCCATTATAATCATAACAAAACATAAAACAAGAGTGATCTGCAAATACTCTTTATCAAGGTTCCAAGGCCTAACAATTATTAACAAGTACAATTTGAAAAATTTAATACCTACTTCCATTCTATTCAGTTATTGGAATGTATCTCAAAACCTACTAAACTGAATTTGATGAAATTTAAATGCGACCACACGAAAAGCACCAGCTATCAATCAAAAAAAGAATTTTGAGAATCGGTTTAACCAGCCGAAAGTTATGAGGTTACAAACATAAAAAAAAGAAAAAGAAAATACATACAGGAGAATTGAGTACCTACTCCTTTTTTGGAAGTCGGTAGAAAAATAATTAATAACGTGACCCCGCACACTCACATCACAAACATGCAGCATAGTAGAGTAATCTCACGAAATATGGCCCACGGTTTTCAGTGGAACTGACCAAGTCACTAGTGCCACATTTGAGGGACGTATTTCGTGAAACGGACTCTACAGCATTTTCCACGGCCAAACATTTTATTATGTAAGTATTGCCATATAAAAAATCCTCAATATTATTTTAGATTTTAACTTTTTGTCCACAATAATAATTATGCCGGCAAAGTTTCTTATATTTTTTTTTATGAAGTTACAAGTTCATGTAACAAGATGAGATATTATAAAGAGACGTAGCCCATGGGGAAAAACCCCGTAACATTTTTATTTTAGAACAGTTTTTCAAAATTAATGTATTTTCAGATAATTTAGATTATTTTCTTAAGTATTAGTGTGCGCTAGGAATAGCAAAACAATATTTATAAAACATTTTCAAACTTTCAAAATAGATATAGATTAATTAAAATGAATCAATGATGATAGTGCACTGGCCATAGTTTATATGCGACTAGCTGTGCCCCCGCGTTTACACCCTCGTGGTGATGGATGATGATGATGTGAAAAGTATCCTATGTGTTAAACCTACGCTTAATCTACCTCCATACCAAATTTCATCAAAATTAGTCTAGCCGTTTGAGCGTGAAGATGTAACAAACATACAAAACACTCGCAAACTTTTGGTTTTTAATATAAGTGTGATACTTATAGTGTTGGTCACTGACCTATCCATCAAACCACACAAGGCCACATAATAGATCATAGCCCGCAAACCTCTCTGGAATGTAAGGTTATGCTTTTTCTAAATAGATATTTTAGATATTTATTTAAAAGCATTTAGTCAACGCTGCATGAAGGTTTTATATAAAAGCAAAAGCTCGTTCTCATTGGCCCGTCATTAAAAATAATGGTTCCATTTTCCCGCCAAAAATAACGGCCAGTCCGATAACGTTCCGAATTTAAATCTAAATTGACAGTATCGACGGATTTAACGTTCGCGATATGTTACAGCTGGCATAAAATTATTGTATGGATGTTGGCACAATGTTCGTGAGCTTTATTTTTGAACGGATTCTTTGAGATTTCTTGTAGATTTTTCGTGCTCTGGTAAAATAAACCTTAATAACATTGTGTTTACAAAACAGAGAATGGAGAACAAGGAACTGACTAAAGTTTTTCGGGTCTTTTCAATTTTCGTCCAAGAAGATAGTGTTTTCTATGAAGATACATTACGGTTCCGTTCAGCTGAAGGCATATGTATATGCTGCTCATAAAATACTTTGTATTGGAATAAGTAATTTTTTTATTTTAACAAAATCAGACTGCGAAATTAGCAAGCAAATTATTTCTCTCTATATTTGACAGCGGACACTTATTGCTTCGCGTGCGAATATCTAAGTCTGCGATGGTATTCACCAAGACAGCCTCTTGCACAATAAACCTACCTATATTCTTTAAATGTAATGGGTTAGATTTCAATACAATGTAATCTTTCTTAATAAATTTAAGAAATGACAAATATATATTGTAAATATATATATAACCTGCTTATACATAGAAGAAAAATATTAAAAAGTAAAGTTTAGTTACGAGTTGACATAGATATACTATATGTAAATAGATAGAAATATGCGAGTTGTAGTGTAGATTGCTTTTTTTCATGGAGAAAACTATGAAATAAATAAAACTTAACTAAATAACTAACATTGAAAGAGTAATGATTTAGAATGTAAAAAAGTCAAAGAAGAAGTAAAACTATCTGCAGGGCTATTACGTATCTCAGTTGCTCACAATCTTGAAAAATGGCGGCTCTATGTCAGTTTTGACAACTCGGTTAGCTAAAATGTTAGTAAGTTAATGATTGAAGCTGACAAAACTGACATTAGAGCTGCCATTTTTTTCGATTTCAATCAACATTTGTTAGCAACTGAGATACATAATAGCCGTGCAGTTTTTGCGTAGACGGAGAATATCGTAGATATAGACAGCAGAAGTATGACAAATGTCGGTATTTGACATTAGGGTAAAAACTTCTTAGACAAGGACTTGTATATTTTTTTGGGATTTAGCACGATTTCTAAAATGCCTTCGATTGTTAGCTTGAGAAGAATTGTAGTGCTCTACAAACCTATTAAATTTCTATTTAATGACGCAATTTTTGTGTTCAAGAAAAATTAAAACACTAAAGAAGACGTCACAGCTTTCACAGTCAATTAATGGAGCCAAATACCTAAGGCAGAGTGGCTTACGTATTTTGATAATTGACCTGACAATTTATTCTGATAAACATTTTGAATATTGTAGTATAGAGACAGGTAAAGAATATGTATCAAAAGCATCGACAAAGCCAAGTATCTAGCATGAACCTGAATACGTAACAAAAATGACGCACTCCAAAGTTTAGCCGTAAAATTGTCGTTATATTGCGAACTTTATGTCGTAAGAGATAAACTCGATAATAAAATGTATGAAATTCATGTCCCTGCAAAAGTTTAACAAAAGAAATCCCAACATCGTAAGGTTGCATTGTAATTTAATAGTACTTGCACTGATGGTAATAAAGTTTATGAATTGTTAAACGAACGTTTTAACAAAGATAGAGACGTATTTTTTCCCGCTGAAATTTTTTGCATGATAGCACGATCGGAAACGTTAATGGATAAACTCTACTGTCAGAGTGTTCAGACTGCCCAAACGCCTCTAACATGACCTATTGATAGTTGTGCGTAAAACTAGTACCAGCTAAAGCACGGCAGTGCTTCAAAATGGAACTGCAGTCTTCCATCATGACCGCAACAACGTTTGCAGCAAGGCGCAGAAATTGGATTTAAGAGGCCGCTTCCTGGGTTGCCGTAGCGCAATGCAAGGATAGGCATGTTGTTTACTCCAACACAATGCTGGAAAGGCAGCAAGACGACATAAACTCCAGAGTGCTCAGTTGAGCATTAAGAAAAATTTCCGCAAGTAACACAGCACAAAAATAAGTGCTTGTTAAATTCATAAAACTTGTTCTAAGACATAATGGCTTTTTTGAAAACGTCTTACGAGTTTTTAAGGCACATTTCTGTATAGTACCTATCTCTATTGGATTTACAAGGTTTGTATTGAGATTTTTTTATGTTTTCTTATGTTATGAGTATATAATGAACGATCGAAAAAATTATCAAATTTGTAAACAAAACACACTTTAATGTGGTCATTTCTGAATGTATGTCAATTACATTTAATAATTTTTTTATATATAAATAAAAAGTCGTTTCTAGTCATAATATAAAATTATGACGGGGATTTGCCTCTCTTAATAACCATGCTTTCCCAAGTTTCCCGTAGTCTCTGCTTTTCTTTATCAAATATTTAGTTGAAGACGTTAAGACATTGCGACTGAAAAGGGAATGGCTAATGAGTTCTCGGAAATAAGCGAGAAATGGGCACATTTCGAAATGGCCAGGTTTGCTCAGAATTTCGTGTAATGGACGAGAATTTTTAAATACTAACGGAAATAAGCTCAACCCGATTTGATCCGCGAGAACTGCGGTTGGAAACGGTCTACATCCAACGTCGTCCTGCCAACTTTATCAGGTCGTTTGTCGTGTCGTGACGTACGCTGCCCTTGCCGGTCCGTGGTCTCCACTCCACTCCAGAACCTTCCGGCATGTATCATTAGAGAATCGCACGGCCATTTCACAACTGTTGTCAAGACTGTTGATAGCATCTTGAATGATTTGAATTAATCTAAACGTCTAAAGTCTCTGTTTAACTAATCAATCGCATTAGGGATTTTTAGTTATGCATCCACCGCATTACTAGAACGGACTTAGACAGGACAGTGACCTGAATACATACTTGTTTAAGTGACTTGACTCTGCCAACTTGAACAAAATTCTCACTCGGTGCATAAGTATACTTGTGTTGTACATATTTTATACTAGCTGCAATCCGCGGTTTCACCCGCGTGGTCATGGATGATGATGATGAATAGTATCCTATGTGTCAATCCAAAGCCTCATGTACTTCCATATTGACTTTCATCAAAATTGGCCTAGCCGTTTAAGCGTGAAAGAGCAACAAACATCCATGCACCCATCCATCTATCTAAAGTTTCACATTTATAATACTAGTAGGAAGTAGGATTGTTGTATATTTTAAGAATTGTGCGTTCGAATAGCCCCAAATTGGCGAAACTAACGCTAAAACGCACACAAGAGCGTTCGCATTGGGAATCTGTATGTGAAAATGTTGTTTTGGACTCTTTTCGTTCAGCGTTGCAAAGCTAAAAAGAGTTATTTTTGCCAACAATATAAGTGCAATTTTTGACCTACGCCCGGAGCATGGTTATTTGCGAACGTTTTTTGAAAACTATCTATTAAACAAAGAGCTATTAACTATCTATTTTAAAAAAAACGAAGAACTCTACTGTACATACTTCTGCTCTCGGGGTTCGCATGTTGCAATGTTTTGTTGTGTGTACTCATGCCTCTCACGATATACGGAATCCTATTGTGGGGGTATGAGTGGGTAAGCGTGATATTTAGGATTCAGAATGTCTCCAAGACGGCTTCTCTTACATGAAGCTTAGCACCTAGTGGGTTGGGGTTCCTCATCCCTTACGACTGGAAATTAAAAAAAAAATAACACAATAAGTTATTATTCTAGTAGTTCTGCGAACAATAGACTTCGCGAACACAGTCTTCTCAGCGGCAATTTTTCGCAGTACTTCACAATCTATTATCTCGGTAACTACTTGACCAATTTTGAACAAATCCGAAATTCTTCTTTAAAGTCAGGTACCTACTATGTATACCAATCTTTATCAAAATCAGTAGTTAAATAGTGCCGCAGCAAACCTCTCCTTTTTAGAAAACGTACTATTCAATAATCGCAGACGACAAAAAAGATATATTGAGCAGTAGCATGTTCTACTACCTGTACAGGAAGACCAATATAAACATAAAAAACATACTCATGAAAGTCAGTTTGGCCAGCCGCGATTCTCTAATGATTCGTCGATGTGCTCGCCGACGAGCTCACCGATATCAAATACTTTATGAGATATCGCCCTTGTACATAAGGTTGTTTTTCCAACGTTTCTTGTCATCTCGTCATTTGTTTCACGGATGTTGCCAAAGATGCAACGATACGTTTGCTCTTATGGAGGATCCCAATAATCTATCTATCCACGGTTTTCTTTACTACCGATAGAAATTTGACATAACGTTCATACAAATAGTGTCAAATATCTATCTCTAGTAAGGTAAACCGGCGATAGATAGATTATTGGGACCGGCCGTTAGATAATCTCACGGCAGATAAGACAGAGTCGCTTCGCTCGCTCGGTCAACGAGCTCAAAAGTTTAAAAACGAAATCGTTTCAGCACGTCAATGTAAAATTAAAGTACATATTTAAAATACCGTTCACAATGAAAAGCCAATCTCCGAGATATCATCACCCCATTACACGAGGGAGGGAACATGTCAGCGCGGTTAATTAATTACCCTCATTAACGATGATGTCATTGCGTATTAATCACATTATACTCCGCTTTAAGTCTGCCTGAGAGTTGTATCAGCGAGAATTATATTGCAGCTTAACTTTTATGCTATACTAGCTGCGCCCCCTGGTTTCACCCGCGTGGTGATGGATGATGATAATGAAATAAAAGTAGCTTAAGCTACTATAACATCAGCTGTTTGCCAGTGAAGGTCCATTTCAAATCGGTCAGCCGTTTCAGAGATTAGCTGAAACAAACAAACAGACAAAAATATTTTTTTTATTTTTTATTTATTTGTTATTGTAGGTTATAGTAAGTCATAAGGTCACTCGCGACCATAACCACACGAAGGGTACAAAGATGTATAAGTACAACAATAGAAACAATTTATCGAAATTTGTATTATATATGTACGTAGTCTTAACAGTCGAGAGTCATGTCAATTCAGTGAGAGTAAAGGTACAAGTTGGTAGCCGGCTATACGTAGCAGAAGAAAGCGAAGTGTCGTCACTTCATGTCGCCACGACACGTTGCGTCATGTAGCTGCAGTCATGATTTCGAACCCGACTGCAGATGGCATCAAGCATTTGAAAAGCGTGACGAAAGGTTTAGTTTAAAAGCTTTTCAGTTGTTTTACTAGGTAGATTGGTACCCGCGAGCGGCACTACTGATCTGCGCCGGGCGACAGTGACGTACGCCGCTTGACGACGTCGAGCTGCAGACATCACTGTCGCCCGACCGCAGATCAGTAGTGCCGTTTGCGAGTAGCAATCTACCTAGTAAAACAACTAAAATCGTTTAAACTAAACCTTTCATATCGCTTTTCAAATACTTGATGCCATTTGCTGTTGCCGCTAGCAGTCGGGTTCGAAATCATGACTGCAGCGACATGACGAAACGTGTCGTGGCGACATGAAGTGACGACACGTCGTCTTCTGCTGCTGCATGTAGCCGGCTACCAATTTGCACCTTTAATGTATATGGTACTATTTGCCTACCTACACCTTGTAACAAGTAACAAATATAAAATAAAACACACTAATTATATTTCAAATGGACTAACGCAATGCGACACAGAAATTTGTAGCTCAGGGAGACACTAAACTGTTTCGGGAGGTGTTACTACTGCGCAGTAGTAAACTACGTAAGTTTGATGCTTAACCTACTTGTATTGGAATCGTTTAAGTTGAAAGCGATTGCGTTTCCGTTCTCGTACATGAATCGATGATGAGCATGCACAATATTTTAATGAAATAAAGCTTCAACTACTCACTACAGCTACCAAAACAGTATGAGCACTTTCCTTAAGTGGTTCCGTACACGTACCAAATAGCGCTACAATAAAAATAATATAAAGGGTGTTTTTTTGAGGTATACACATTTAAAATTAAATTAAACAAATTAAAATAATAGTAATGTGTATGATATTGGTTTTATTTAAAAGGTAATTTTATGCCTAATACTAAACTAAAAATTTGTATATGGTTTTGGGCATATGTGGACGAATGAAGCGCAATCGTAAAGTCTTATCTTCGACAACTTTATCGAGCAACTGGAGTCGTATATCAGCAATTAAACAGCGACTTTAGACTTTCAAATGGTCCAACATCAGCATAGACTAGTGACTTCACATACCCCCAAAGAAAGTTATCTAAAGGTGTGTGATCACATGATTGTGGAGGCTAGTTCACAGGTTCATTACGCAAAATTTTTGGTTCACCAAATGTTTCCCGCATAAAACTGATGCTGCCGCTCCCTGTGTAGCATGTTGTGCCATTTAGTTGAAACTAAAGCAATGCCATTTAACTGAGGTACGAAGAAGTAAAAAATAATTTATCTCCAGCGCTTTCCAGTTACGGGCAAATTATGACCGGCATTGAAAAAAAATGGCCCAATTTAATTAAGCATGATGAAATGGCAAAACGTACTGACTACAAATCAACTGTCAAAATGACAGCCTGTAAAAACAATACCGCCTGTTTAAAAACCAAACCTCTATAAAACACCTTTTTATACCCAAGGCCTACTAAGACCAAGTAAGTGATTATCCTATTTGGTTGTGTGACACAGTAAAGCATGTGCATCACAGTATGTTTTCTGCTGTTGGCTTCATAACCTTAAACTATTCTCGATTTCAGTTACTGAATGTTTGTAAGCTATAATTGGAAACCTATTTCTTATAATTAAGATTTGATTCCACAAACAAAGCGTTAGTGCTTCCAAGTTCATACTATATAAACTATTTTCACTTTTTATACGAGGCAAGAGCGAGACCCTTAACATAATTTCCCAGTTACCCACAGATGTAAATTTATGTCTATCTCGTTCTAATTAATTTCACGCTGTCCTTATGTAATGGTAAACATAACTAAATGGATAAGTTTGTGACGTGTCATCAGGCGTAGGCTGTTTTTTATTTAATTAATATAAAATATTAAAATACCAGAGTACAATTGTCTCTGTGTTAAGGATTTAAATAGTTGTACCGCTGAACTCCATACTGTCAATGTCTGTAAGGCGTTAACGAGAACTGTTAGTACAGTCAGCAATCGTAAATACGGTCCTTCCGTTGATTAACGATTCCGTGATGTCCCGGCTTTGCATTGCCGAACGGATATTAAAATTACTAGTACATTTAGTTCGAAGCTTACAGACCGATAATCCGATTAAATATTAATGACTAGCTGACCCGGCGAACTTCAAACCGCCTCAGAATCAATAAAATTTATCTAAATCTGTCAATTCGTACATTCTGGATGAACGAATTGACAGATTTACGGCCGTTTTGCAATATTCTATCTATCCATAGTTTTCCGTACTACCGATAGAAATTTGACATAACGTCCATACAAATAGTGTCAAATATCTATCTCTAGTGAGGTAAACCGACGATACATAGGTTATTGAAAACCGCCATTAGATGAATTTATATTATAAATTTATTATCTCGAGATATCTGTTGCTCCTTTGAGTACCATTGACGTACATTTACGTGCGTTTCATTCATAATTCTTTTGTTTTAACTATTACGGTATATGATGGGTTAAGCCGTTTCATACAAAATGTATAAGAAAAATAATATTCATTACTGTTTTTCTGTTTTAGTTAATCTGCTATTAGGGGCGGAGACAAATCACACATGATAAAAATTGTTCCAGCCATTCTTAAGTTAATAATTTATAATCTCATTATATATATATATATGTATATATATATACGGTCACGCTATAACTTAAGAACGGCTTTAAAGATTTCAATAATCTTTTTAAAATGTTTTCTAATATTTCGTAGAACCTTCTAACGTTAAAAAAAATAAGAATAGATGAGAGGTTATGGCGAGGCTGAGCCTACTGCACGACTGCACGCGAACGAAGTCGCGAGCAGTCGCTTGTAATATATAAAAATATTAATTAATGGGATTGCATAGCTAGTACTTGTTCATACTAAAAGAATTATCTCTTTTCTACCTCTTAACATTGTCCGATTTCAGGGATTTCTTTTTTCATGTAATCAACACATTGTTTACTATACCCGTACGTTTTGATTTTTTAGTTTTCTTAAGTTCTAAAAAGTTAATTTGTAGTACTTTAAAATACTAAAGAAATCAAAATGCAAACGCAACGCATAGTAATGTGATGATTACTTAAAAAAAACCACTGTAGTCACACGATATGAAGAGGTAGAAAAAAGTTATTTCTTTTAGTATGGAGAAGTACTAAGTATGCAATCCTCTTCATTATTTAACCACACACGCTGCAGTTCCTGAAAAAGTAGGTTGATTTCTGCAAAATCTATTTTATTAATGGCCGCATATGGCGAATCGCGAGTCAACGGGTTGTGCGATGTGACCTATGAATACAAACATGGCCTCATTTTGAACACCTAAAGGTGCGTTCGTTTAGCTTATGAGCGCATTGGTGGCGTTGTCATTGATGGCTCTTTTGTTATAGCGTTCGTAAAGCTCAAACGTTATTTTTGCCACCTTTGCTACTTTTGCCTACACCTTATTTGAACGGGTCTTATGACCTAAAATCGCATGATTATGCTGTCATACATAGCTGTCAAAAAACAATCACAAACAACCATGCTCCGGACGTGGGTCAAAAATTGCACTTTTTGGTGGAAAAAATCCTCTTTTTTAGCTTACCGAACGCTGAACAAAAAGAGACATGAACGACATTTTCACCCACATATTCCAAATTCGAACGCCACGTGAGCGTTTTTAGCGTTATTTTCGCTAAAAACGCTCACAAATGGCCTATTCGAACGCACTAGAACATCACATTACGTTATATTACTTACATACATTCTCTCTGTTTTGTTACAAAACACCGAGACGGAAAATTATGTTAAATTATACTCGAAGGAAAATTATGCTCGCAATAAGACTCATACAATATCATTATACCGCTAGAAGTCGTTGTTCAGAGAGATTTAGAGCGGGTGCGGTATTGTTCACCATCGACGGACGATTGTCAAGAGGTTAAAGTGTGGTCAGCTGACCAAATTATATAGAAGTCTAGCTGATGTCCGCGACTACGTCTGCACAGGATTAGTACTTCGAGTAGCTTATTTATTTATTTATTGATCTAATAACGTCAATTCAAAGACAATTACAATTAAATCACAATTATTAAAATTAATATTAATTAATTAAAAAAAACAATAAAAAAAACAAAAGAACAATGAAACACATACTAAATAATTCACAAAGTCATAAAAATAATATAAATGTAAATAAAAATTATTGGTTATTCATTTGGGATTGATGACCAGTCATGAAATTAAGTAAGGTTATCAACCTCAAATGAGTTGTCAGGGCTTCTTACATTACTATTCCATTGGTCAGGTACATTTTCACAATATTTCCTAATATCTAAGATCATGTTTGTCCAATCGTCAAAAAATTAATCACAATCAGTGCTGGTAGCAAGGAGCTCATTGAGATGGCGGCGTGTGCGGATAAGCGGCGACATCGAGCGCGCCACAGTACTTAATATCTTCTCAAGGTCATATCTATCTTTATACCAAAATGTCATAAAAAACGTACATGGTCACAAGCAATTGCTATAATAGTATTATATGAGTAAATTTATCGACTTAGTATATCTACTCGTATCAGTAAACACTAATAATGAAATACAGTACCTACGTACATACAAATATAAAATTATTCACCATGGAAAATACTGTCATTACATTTCATCACCCTTCATGGTCGTCGAGCTTGTCTAGTATTTCGAGCTGTCAAAATGACAGCGTGCTTTTGACTAACTTTGACAGAACTGTCATCATTACGATCTAGACGTAGGCGAAGATCTTGTTATTTGGTCTGTGCTGTGACAAAGCATATTACGCTTTTTCACCCGCGTGGTGATGGATGATGATGATGATGAAAAGTATCCCATCTGTTAATCCTGCGCCTCATCTACCTCCATACCAAATTTCATTAAAATTGCCCACGCCGTTTGTGCGTGAAAGTGTAACAAAGATCTATACATCCATACTCAGAAACTTTCGCATTGATGAGAGAGTGAATGAGATGAGTGAGATTTGGGCACTAATCCTACTTCCTACTTCCTACTAATATTATAGTAGGAAGTAGGAAGTAGGATTAGTGCCCAAATCTCACAATGCTACATTAAAACATTAATAGTTCTCGGTTTGGCTACGTCCTCGCCTGATGATAAGCGATGGTGCGGGCGTGGATGGAGCACGTAGACGTATGACGTCATTTAGTACGTCGCAGAATAGTTTTGCTTTGCGCTGTACTAAATAACGTAATTTAAAGCTAAGCTGCGTCAATAAGTAAAACACTTGTTAAGTTGAGTTGTTTACTTCTGAAACTGTTACTTCTTAAAGAAAATACAACCCAAGTAGAAATCAGGCAATTTAACTTATTTTCGGAAGGGCATTCATCCTCATCATCTCAGCCGTAAGACGCCCACTGCTGAACATATGCCTCCTCCATAATCTTCCAAAAGAACCAGCTGAAGCGGTGCAACCAACGTCGTCCTGCTACCTTTATCAGGTCGTCTGTCCACCGTGTCGGTGGACGACCTACGTTGGGCTTGCCGATCCGTGGTCTCCACTCCAGAACCTTTCGGCCCCATCGGCCATCTGTTCTGCGTGCTATGTGTCCACTGCCACTTTAACTGACTAATCTTCTGGGCTTGTCGGTGACTTTCGTTCTTCCGGATCGGATTTCCTCATTTCTGATTCGATCACGTAGAGAAACCTCGAGCTAAGCCCTCTCCATAGCTCGTTGTGCGACATTGAGTTCACCGGAGGGTCATTACTTCTATAATAACCAACTTATCAAAAGAGCCATATGTGTGAGCATGGTACACCTGCACTTAAAGAAAACAAAGCTCAATCTCACTCCGAATGACGTACTTGCACGACACTAGGGCTGCTACGTAACCGTTTCCCGTTGTCACGTGTCAGCACAAAACTGCACTCAGTGTGACACCCCTTTGTGAGCTGAGCTTTTGTGACCTAAATACGAATAGTTTGTTATGTTCTAGCTTTATATGCCTTTATGATATTTCACCTGGACTTTCAGGAACTAAGAGAACATGTGTTTTAGTGACATAAAACCTACGAAGAAATAAAGAAATAATGTCAGGAAGCATAACTCAGAACAAATTCCACTTAAAAAGTGGTCCGTCAAACCAAAACGACGGGTTGGCTATAGCCGTCCGGTACCTGATTTTGATGAAGGTGCGAGTTTAGGGGTATCATTGGGGTCCACCTGAAGCCCTTCCAGCAATTTTTTTTTGCCGGAAACGTAGTTTAAATTAATTATGATTAAATTAAAATTTGATAAAAAAAAGTGAAATGGAACGCAATGTTGAGAAAATGGTACAATATTAAGTTGTCAAATTAAGTTGTCAAACTGAGTTAAACGAAACGTATCGTTATCGTTAAACGTAAGAAAAAAAAAAGGCGCCATTTTGTCTTACTGACAGATGGACTGTCATCCATTCATTCCGTTTCTCTCGTAGTTTCGTGAATGTGTGCTCTCTTGTTTTTCGATTTTTATTACGACTTTGGCTTTTTCCCTGGACTTCCTTCGATTGCGCGACGACTTGAAACTTGGCTAGCAAGCCAAGTTTCAAGTCGTCGCGCAATCCAAACAAATCCGGTAAGCATACCGGATTTGTTTGGATTGCTCTACGACTTGAACTTGGCTTGAAAACTGGACTGCACTTGGCTGTAATGGAGTATTACAGTACAATACCCGAAGCGGACGCGGTTTCGGCTCCTGATCTGCCCGTCGAACCTGTTGCCGGACCTTCTTCAGCTCCTGATCTGCCCGTCGAGCCTGTAGCCGGACCTTCTTCGGCTCCTGATCTGCCCGTTGAACCTGTCGCCGGACCTTCTTCGAGTAATGACGACGACTATTGCTGTTGCTATTATTTATTATTTATATTTATTATTATATTTACGATATGTTATATAATACAATGTTAAGTGAACCGCCTTGATAGATTAGGTGTGAAACAATACACTAAAGGCCTCCGGCGGGGGGGGGGATGCAGGGGGGGCTTCACCCCCTGCATTATTAATTAATTGAAGAGCAGTAGAACTGTTAGTGAATTAGTTCGCCTGATGGAGTACTGCCACAATACTTTTTCTACCGTAAAGAAATAATGTTCGCAATACTGCGTTTTGGTTTGAAGATATGACAGCGAAATTGCAGGTGCATGAGACTTAAAAACTTAATCAGGGTTACAGGCGCAGTACAGTTCGTCACTTGTGAGGAAATGCATCTGTTACCACATAACGTAACGTAAATTTTATACCGTCTTCTAATAACAAAACAAAATGCTAAAATTGCAAAGTTCGATCACGCTAAGGAGGCGTAAGCACTTCAAAAATCATATAATAAAAACACTAAACCCACTTTAAAAGAAACGAAGAATGATCGTTTTACAAGATTCGTGGTAAAATGATGCTGAAATGGTATCTTCGCTCATAAAACTGGAGTGCTACGAAATGATATCATTTATTTGGTGGGCCTCTGTTTTTCCTACGGTTATATTCCGCTACTAAACCCTTTGTTGCTTTATGCTTCTATCAAACGCGATTTATGCGTTGCGAATCTACGATATATTTCTATATTATAAACTAGCAGTGCCCTACGGTTTCACTCGCGTGGCGATGAATGATGAAGTTGAAAAAGTATCCTTTATGTTAAGCAAGGGCTTTCCATTTAATGAAATTAGGTATGTAGATATATATTTTATTATATATTTATATTAAAACCTGTTGAGTAGTATTTGCATGAAAGAGTAACAAACATCCATATTTCCATACATACAAACTTTCGCGTTTATGATGGTAACGATTGGATGGATGGAGTTTTGTTACACAACCACGCCAGAACACCTGAACGGACTTGGATGAAATGTGGTATGCACATAGATGGGGCTCTGCAATAACACATTGAGTACTTAATACACACAGGCACATCTAGTATCAAATATGGCTTAACCACACACGTTGCAGTTCCTAGAAAAGTAGGTTGATTTCTGCGAAATCTATTGTATTATTGGCGAAATATGGCGAATCGCGAGTCGACGGGTTAACTCACGTATAAATTTAACTGTTTTGAATTAAATTTAACATAACATATGAAGCGCTGGCAGTGGAACTTGTCTTGTTCTCAACTGATGAACAAGATTAAGCAACTCTTGCTGTGGTCAGGATTGAATGGGTGTGTGCTAGTGGCATTGTTCAACTGAGCGCTTCCGTGCTTCGGAGGGCACGTTAAGCCGTCGGTCCGGGTTGTTTGTCTTAGGACAACAGTCATAGGCTATGTCGGAAGTGGTCGGGTGGACTAAACACTTCGACAATGGTGTCGATTCTGTAACCATTCTCTTAACTAATAATCTCTAAATTATGGCAGTACTTATTATGTTTAGGCTAAAATCCAAATTGGTACAACACTTCCGAATGACAGCACTAAAATTGGATATATCTCCTCAATTGTGGGCATAGTTTAGACAGTTTATTCGTCACGTAACTTGGTGCTTGCTTAACTAATCTAAAATAACCCAAAATATAATAGAATAATTCTATTTTTAGAAGTGTTATTCTATGTGTTAAAAAATTATAGATTTTATTGTTAACAGAATAAAAACCACCATAATACATTTTAGTTCGGTAGTTTAGCTTAGTTTTTTTGAACAAGTGAATCGATCAATGAGGCTGATTACTAAAACGGTAACAAACTGGTCTAAAAACTGGCCTGCTGCCGGGGACGAATCTATAACTTTTATTCCAGGGAACGAATATTAGGGAACCAGTGAGCGCGCCCCCATTTATACGATAGTAATAACATATCTTTGTCATGGTTGTCGTCTGAAAATCGACCTAATGAAACTGAAGGTTTGGATGTACGGATGTATAGTACTCCACTTCCTTCTCTCGTCGTATTCCTCTTTACTGAGGGTCGTGACTCCCACGATGAATATTTTTTTTTACTTTAATACCTCCCTACATCCGTTCCGGTCCTTTGCTTCATGCAGTAGTATGGTACTCAATACTGCTAAACGGATGAAATTTGGAGTAGAGATGGTTTATTACCAGGATTAATATATAGGCTACTTTTATAATGATTTAACTGGTAGTTCCCCAGGGAACGCGATAACGTTATACCACACGAACAAAATCGAGGGCGGATACTAGTATTAATTGCTAAAACAAAACTAAAACCGAAACTTCAAATTCTTGATATATCTGCTTTCTAACATAACATTAAAAAATTATGTCTATTTAAAAAATACATATATTTTTTATCATAACACAATCAGCCCATTATGTTCCCAATACTGGGACTCGAGCCTTTCGCTCATAAAGAAGGGTTGAGGCTTAAACAACCGCGCGGACCCAGGGCGGCTTAGTGGATAGGGTAGTGGCCAACTCATGTCGAAATTCTCATTCCACCCGAAGGCCTTCGACATAGCCTTACGACTGTTGTCCGAAGATAAATAACCGGGACCCATAGCTTAACGTACACTCTGAAGCACGAAAGCGCTCAGTTGATTAATGCCACTAGCACACACCCATCCAACTTCTAACAGCAGCAAGCTTTGCTTAACTTGTTGATCGGTTGAGATCGCCAAACTCAGCTGCGAGTAAAAGACACGGTTTTATTGTTACGCGTCACGAAATCCAAATTAACACTGAAAACTCCACAATAGACCCAAATCCCCCGCTAACAGGCATTATGCCCGCGGTAATGATAATTCAAAACCACGCAAACAAACCCGCGCGTGCAAATATACACACTTCGCACATACACCGACAATACAGTAGTTGAACTTGTATTTTTTTAAGTCATTGTCCAATATGTTTTTCCAGCGACTGATATTTATTTATTTATTTATATGTAAAACCAACAGCTAAACATAATGAGAATAATTACTTAATTAGATACAGAATGCCAATTATAGGTCTTCACTGATAGACTTACAATATAATTAAAATAATATAACTATTATAAATGTACACTCATGCGAACACAAACTCAAAGTCAAAGTCAAAATCATTTATTCAATTTAGGCATCAAAGACGCACTTATGAACGCAACTTTTCATTATAATGTACTTTAAAGACTCTACCGCCGCGTTCCAAAACATATAGAACCCACCGAGAAGAAGCGGCAAGAAACTCGGGGCCATTCTTTTTATATGGATGTTTACAATGGTTTCTACTTTTTTGTTTCAAATGTGTTCTACTTAGGTACTGCAAATATTACATTTTATGGGTGGCAGAGAGACAGCATGCCAGAAGTGGAGTATTCCAAGCATCTTTATCTTCTATATAATGTCAAACTTTATAGTAAGCTTTTTTTATTAAAACGGTTTTTACAGTCAACTTGAATTTGCCCTCTGTGAGCTCAGTTATGTGCTTTGGGATTTTATTGTAAAAACGCACAAAATTTCCTAGGAGTTACTTATTAGTCTTCGCAAGTCTAAAACTAGGTACAGCTATCCTATTTGTATTTCTGGTATTAAAAGTGTGGTGATCACTATTTAACTTATATTTATGTAAATTTTTACGAACATACATTATATTTTCAAATACATATAAGGAAGGCAACGATAATATATTGATTTCTTTAAATAAATCTCTCAAAGATTCACGGGGACCCATTTCGTATATAGCTCTAATAGCACGTTTCTGAAGGATAAATATGGTCTCTATATCAGCCGTTGAACCCCATAGCAATATCCCATATGACATTACACTGATCTGAATGAACTTAACTGCAAACAGAAAAAAAAACCAGAAATTAAAAGTAAATTAATTTTGGATGTCAAAAAAACTATCGCTTAAGGTGCGTCTTGACTTGGGAACAGTACTTGAGAAATTATCCAATCTAATAAGTATCCAATTTGTCATTTTTTGCGTGAAAGAGTAACACACATCCATATATCCATACATACAAACTTTCACGTTTACAATTGATAAGGACATGGACATGAATATATACAACAAAATGGGAAAAATAGCAACGAAATAAAATATAATGATTTTTATAACACACTTTTACCACTGCCATCATCATCATCATCATCATCTCAGCCGTAGGACGTCCACTGCTGAACATGGGCTTCCCCCATAATTTTCCAAAAGGACCGGTTGGAAGCGGCCTGCATCCAACGTCGTCCTGTGACCTTTATCAGGTTGTCTGTCCACCGTGTCGGTGGACGACCTACGCTGCGCTTGCCGGTCCGTGGTCTCTATTCCAGAACCTTGCGGCCCCATCGAACACTTTAACTGGCTAATCTTCTGGGCTATGTCGGTGACTTTCGTTCTTCTACGGATGTCCTCATTTCTGATTCGATCACGTAGAGAAACCCCGAGCATAGCCCTCTCCATAGCTCGTTGTGCGACTTTGAGCTTATCTATGAGGCCCATAGTTAGGGACCACGTTTCAGTGCCATAAGTCATCACTGGTATCATACACACTGGTTACTACTGTACGCATTATTTATGCATATACTTTCTAATCCGTGCGTGGCGCAAATATATCTCCGGACTATATTGAAATACAGCAATTAAAACTCTTATTTTAAAATTATAAAAAAAAGAAGTAAAAAAATAATGTAGCTATTATAAGGAGGTCGTTCTGCAACATTGTATAAGTAATCTACCCAAATCTTATTTCAATAAAATTATAAATGCTTTTCAATTCAATTCATTTATTTTAACCATCGTTCATATTTAGCATGTTATATTATTATATTAAAAATTAAATTATATCGATTCAAACTGCAAACATCATCATATTAAAAAAAAAGATTAATTAGAATGTCCACTTAATGATAATTTTAATGTTGCCAATGTTTGGATGGATGAAGGATGGTAGCTGCTCAATCAAGACGGAACAGCTGAACGGATTTGGATGAAATTTAGCAAGTAGATAGATTCGACACTGGATTAACACATATGATATTTTTAATCAATGTCATCATATCATTCATCACCACACGTGTGATAGCTAGTAATTTAATACACGTTAATATACTGTCTGATTGTATACGGGAAACATTGTAATGACGTTCGCACACAGCCCACTCTGTATTTGTACAGTGTAATACGAGCTTAATGACGGACATACTGTGATCAGATTACGTATTTACAAATGTTCCTCTTTCAGATCATAGGGAATAATATCTATATTGTATACATATTATATATATATATATATATATATATATATATATATATATATATATATATATATATATATATATATATATATATACTTACTCCTGATTGACTGATACCAGAGCCTAAACAGTTGGAAATCAAACTTTTTGGCAGTTGATAGGCAGGGCTAACTCTCTCAGTTGCTAACTAATGTTGATTGAAATCTTGAAAAATGGCGGCTCTATGTCAGTTTGACAACTCCAGTAAACAAAAATGTTAGTAATTTGATGACTGGACTGGAATTGACAAAAGTGACATAAAGCCGCCATTTTTTTCAATTTCAATTAACATTTGTTAGCAACTGAGATACATAATAGCCCTACTGATTGCAGTCTTGGGTCTTAATAAACTAGCTGTTTCAACCGCGCGGTGATGGATGATGATGCTGACGAATCAAATATAGTGTATGTTACTCAGACATAATATAGATTACTACTGGTCAGGCGCGGATCCAGCCCACAAAAAAGGTTGTGGTCACAGCCACCCGAAAATCAGCAAAGTACGAGCCGGAGTATGAACTCTCTCATGATATATATAGTATCAAGTCGTTCGCCTGATGTTAAGCGTCACGCTTGCCCATAACAGTCCAGTGCCATTCAAAATGTTCAAACACTTCAAACCGTGCATGGCAAAGCACTGCGCTTTTTACTCGGAGATATAAGACGTTCTCGCTCTGTAACTTCGCTGGAAACAACTACAATGAATATCAAATGATGTCAAATTAAATTTATAACAAGCTTACGTTTCTCTTTTGCAAAAACGTTAATCATTTCATCGGTATCCAGGTTTTGTAGATTTTATAAATCGTCATATCATCGGCCTGCCGAATATGAAAGTGTGACGTCTGATGTCACAAGTCCATTAGGGTGGGCATGCTCACGTGCCCACAACGATGGATCCGCGCTTGCTACTGGTGGAAGAGTTTTATGTGCCCGGTTATGTACTTTTTGCGTTTTTCCGTTACAACAATCAAATCTTTGTTCTGTATAATTAGATAATAAGGATTAACACCAAGGTACAAATAATGTTGCATAGTTTATACCGTCGTAAGTTTGCATATTTTAACACGGAAAAGTAGTTATTGGGACTAAACTCTAATAGTTAGACATACGACATTCTTTTTTGTAGACATTGATGTCCTCCATAAAACTATAGTAGGTACGCGATATAAGGATTTTACGGCGTTAATATTGCATATTTTACACTGTTATTCGTAAGTGGAGACCACGGACCAGCAAGCACATCATAGGTCCTTCACTGATAAGGTGGACTGACGACCTGAGAAAGGTAGCAGAACGACGTTGGATGCAGGCCACTTCCAACCGGTCCTTTTGGAAATTTTCTGGGGGAGGCGTATGTTCAGCAGTGGACGTCCTGCGGCTTTTGATGATGATGATAATGATTTGAACACGGAATAGTAATTATTGTGACATAACTGTAATACTTAGACATATAATATTGCATAGTTTATTGTAGATATTGATGTTTTCTATAAAACTGCACTACATCAGTTTGCTCTATTTTCAATACCTACTTAGTTTCTGCAGCGTACGCGATGTAAATATGTTTTTTTTTCACAACTAGGGTTACATCTCAGAATGTTGCGAACAGAGAAGTGAGGCCGGTTTTCTAAACTAGATGTGCGTGCACCGGCGCTGACATGATAATTCAAATTGAACTAAAATTAATAATAACTAATTAATAATTAATAAATTTGAATCAAATGATAATTCAAATATTACGTGTTGTTTCCACGCGCCACGATAGTTTGACTGACGAGTCAAGGCGTAGTTTCGATGTACGTATTGTATGTAATTATGTTACACGGCAGCGAGGCGTAGTTTTAACTGCCTCACCTCCACAACATTCTGTCTTGACTTTTTTATTTTGTCTGAGGGTTATATTAAAAAAATAATATAGCTATAGATTAGTATAGATAATAAGAAGTGAGGGAATATACGAAAATATAATTACGAATGAGGATTAAGTTTCAACTTACATTTGCATTTTTATTTTTTTGCCAACCAAAAAGGAGGAGGTACTCAATTCGACTGTTTTTTTGTTACCTCATAACTTATATATATATAGTAGATAGATAGCGTAAACAGATTCTCGCAATTCTTTTTTTGTTTGAAAGGTAGTGCTTCCCGTGTGGTCTCATTTAAATTTCATCAAATTCGGTCCAGTAGTTTTTGAGATACACTCCAATAACTGAACAGAATGGTTGTCGGTATTAAATTTTTCAAATTGTACTTGTATTTTTTGCGATTCCTCTAGAAACTTAAAACGAAAAGTACACTTATAAATTTCTTGCTAGGAATTCACTCGGAACCGTCCTAGGAACAAGAACAACTCATCACTTGTAACTAATACATAATTATCAGCTCAAAATATATACATAAATTGAAATTCAACACTATATATTAGTAAACATATAAAAATATATTTAGAATATATAAATTACCACTTTAATATAATGAAATATCATAAAATAACAACTTTTTGCAGAGTTATAGCAGATTTTATATTTATTTTATAATTATACCTTCAATCAATCATTTATTTATAACGCCAAGTTACAAGTCAAATAGGTCTTAAACAATAATCTGATTTTTACAAATAATAATCCCATTTAAAAACACATATGTGCCATGTGTAACAAAAATGTACCTACATCGTGAATCATATATAATTATAAATTGAATCATGTCATAGGTATATTATTCAAATTAATATAAAATAAATTAGAATAAAATATTCAAGAATATAAGAAATATCTAATCGTATACCGTGAACACCGTCTTCTGACACAAAATGCTTAACAATCTACGTGCAGCACAGAGCTACATATCACCGCGAATGGAAGAGCACAAATAATTGGCGAAAACGTATTCGCATCGTAAACGTCAACACGTCTCGTTTCGGTGTACAAACTATGAGTTACCTGTGTCACAGTTGCCCTAGATACATGACAGTTTGTGCTGTTTCACGCTAACGTTACGTTACACTTACGTAGTTATTCGTGCTAGACCCAAACAAATAAAGTTTTAGAAATATTGAGTACTGTTACTAATAGTTTTACCGACTTCTAAAAAAAGGAGGAGGTACTCAATGCGATTGTTTTTTTTTATGTTTGTTACCTCATAACTTTCGACAGGGTGGACTGATTCTCAAATTTGTTTTTGTTTGAAAGCTGATGTGGTCCCATTAAAATTTCATAATATCGGTTCAGTAGTTTTTGAGACACACTCCAATAACTGAATAAAATGGAAGTCGGTATTAAATTTTTCAAATTGTACTTGTTATATTAACATTATAAGATTAATTTGTATACTGCGTGATGAAGATACCATATAAAAACAAATATTACACATTAATTGTAACGCAGTGAAGTACCTCGCAAAGTTGTAGCAAAGTTAGTAAATACTCGTACCTATAAGTAGAATGTCTCCCCTATACACGTTTGTCGCGAGACGCGTGCAGGGATGTCAACATCGCCACAAAATAAGTACACATCGCATCCACGTTTTGTTGGTAGCATGCCTACGCAACAGAAATCAATGACATTAAAAACTGCCAACCCCGACCGCTCTGCCGGCACTCAGGTAATAATTGCCGGAAAGCGTCCTCCGCCCCCACTCTTTTCGCCTCTTCCCACTATTATCGCCTATTCATCGCAATAACGTTCTCCTTACTCTGGGCCGCTCGAAGTACTTTGCCTTTAGTAACCAAAACAGGCAGTTCCTAGACTATTACACATTTTTAATGTTATTAGACGGTTTAACTTACGCGGTAGGTATAGTAGTACTGACTACTACTACGGACGTACTAGCGCAAACGCAGCCGGGTGCGCACGTACTCCATGAAGAAGTGGCCCGGACGTATAGTTATATTATATTAACGGGGCTTAATCGCGTTAGTAATAGTATTTATTTACCTCGACGTTTCGATCAAGTTGCATTGATCGTGGTCACGAGCGGACTGAAGAGGCGGGTGTCATTGTCTTGAAGTATGGAGATACTTTTTAATATACCCCCAACAGTTGTTATAAAAAGTCATTGTCCCGACACACAACACTAACGATATCGACAGATTTTTCTGAGGATAAATCGCGACGGGAACACTTTTTAATCACTGGATTCCATGTTGCCGCCAGTTTGAAACCATCCTCCCGGTTGAAGTTACGGTGTTTTTTAATCTCAACAGCTTCACGTACCATTCTCGAGTAATAGTGACGCTCCATAGAGAGGATTTTGGGGTCGTGAAGTTCAATCCAGTGATTAGGTCCTGACTCGAGCAGATGTTCAGCGATCGCAGATTTATTTATTTGGCGGTTCTTTACAGCTGCAATATGCTCTTTGACTCGTTCAGCAATGGTTCGCTTAGTTTGTCCAATATACGAACTACCGCAGCTGCAATCAATTCTGTACACACCCGGTGTTTGGAATGGTATCTTGTCCTTGGGTGACCTGACACATCCTGCCAACTTATATAAGGGTTTAAAAACAGTCTTTATGGAGAATTGCCGTAGTATTGCTCCAACCTTATCTGTTATCCCTTTCACATACGGTAAGAATGCCGGCTGTCTCTCGACTTCTAGTCTGTTCCTTTTAAATCTGCGAGATGAACGCACTTCTCTACTTACTTTATAGCCGTTTCGTTTTAAAACCTCCTGAACATGCGTTATTTCAGAAGCTAGATGTTCAGGGTCACAGAGATCCTGAGCTCTGTTTAATAGGGACCTGGCTACTGACTGTAAGTGACGAGGGTGGTGATGAGATGTGGCGTTTAAATATCTGTCAGTGTGTGTGGGCTTCCTGAAAACAGAATGTCCTAACGAGCCATCTGGTTTTGCCATCACTTTCACGTCCAGGAAAGGCAAGCTTCTCTTCACCTCGAGTTCGTAAGTGAACTTTATGTTTGGATGGATGGAGTTCAAATGGTCCAAAAATTGTTCTACGCTTAGTTCATTACCTCTCATGATGCAAAACACATCGTCCACGTATCGTTTCCACACCTTAACCGGCGCTGAATGTAGATCAGTGAGCTCTTCAATATGCTCCATCCAGATGTTAGCCATTACTGGTGCCACAGGACTGCCCATAGCAACACCATCCACCTGGAGGTAATGTTGGGTGCGGTATAAGAAGTAATTACCTTCTAAGCAGTTTTCAAGTAGAACTATGTAATTTTCTGAGAGGTGATTTTGCTTCAACTTGTCCCTTATAACTTCGATACACTCCTTTACTGGAACATTAGTGAAAAGTGACTCCACGTCAAAACTCACCATTATCTCGTCTGGTTCCAGTTTAAGGTTCTCGATGATTTGAACGAAATGGTGAGAATCTTTTACAAAAGACGATGTTTTTCCTATTAACGGCTGCAGCACTGAGGCAACGTGCTTAGCAAGATAATAAGTCGGAGAATCTACCTGACTTACGATAGGACGCAGGGGCACGTTGGTTTTATGTACCTTAGGTAAACCATAAAATTTCGGTGGTTGCACAACTTTAGGTTTATACAATCGTTCATACACGTCTTCTGAAAAAAGGTCTTTATAGTCTCTTATTACAGCTCGTATACGACGTGTCACTCTGGCTGTAGGGTTATAAGATACAGGTCTGTAGATGTTTCTATTATCCAATAAGATACGTAGCTTTGAATCATACTCAGCAGAGTTTAATATCACAGTGGCGTTTCCCTTATCGGCCTTTAATACTAAAACGTTGTCGTTACTACGAATACTCTCTAGTGCTAAACGCTCCTTTACGGTAATATTACTCTTCGGCAACTTAGCTTTTCTCAGAATTATAGCAACATCCTGTCTGAGCTCTTCTGCTTCACTAAACGGTACCTAGTTACGTATTATTGCCTCTTCCACGTTACTGATAATATTTTCGTACGGAATTCGTTTTGGTGTTAATGCGAAATTCAAACCCTTCGCCAAAATGTTGTGTGTTGCATCATCAATCGCAACCGATGATAAATTGATCACTGTGTCTTTCTCAGGTGAGGGTGTATAGATGTTATCACTGTTTTTAGAATACTCACTGCGAACCAGCAATTTCTCAAACTTCTGTTCATGTCGCACACTACACAGATCATAGGTACGACTGGCTTGTTTATATGTTATCATATCACATGTATCGTAGTCTTCACGAGACAACACAACACAACACTCCGAATGCACATCGTACAGTTCACAGTTCACTCTGTTAAGGTCTCGGTGACAATTCCTTATCAATTGTTTGAGTAGACGAACACTCGCAGTCCTTAGAATTTCTGTGGAATGCGCAATATCACTACGCGGCTTGATACGAACACACGTAGGTACTAAGTTCCAATCACGACATTTCGTTAAAAATATCAGTGATGTATTTAAGCGCGCCCGTTTTTTCCGAAGAAATTCTAGCTGACGTATTTTTGTTGCAACCTCCGGCCCATATCGGTTAGCAATAGTAATTTTTAAACTTTCGCAATTTGAACACATAGTTATATTATATTAACGGGGCTTAATCGCGTTAGTAATAGTATTTATTTACCTCGACGGTTCGATCAAGTTGCATTGATCGTGGTCACGAGCGGACTGAAGAGGCGGGTGTCATTGTCTTGAAGTATGGAGATACTTTTTAATATACCCCCAACAGTTGTTATAAAAAGTCATTGTCCCGACACACAACACTAACGATATCGACAGATTTTTCTGAGGATAAATCGCGACGGGAACACTTTTTAATCACTGGATTCCATGTTGCCGCCATATTAAAAACTATGTGTTTAAATAATATAACTATGTGTTCAAATCGCGAAAGTTTAAAAATTACTGTGGCCCGGACGGTCACGAAACCGGTCGAGATATTCGACTATACCTACCGCGTAAGTTAAACCGTCTAATAACATTTAAAAAAAAGTTCCTAGGGTTACAATATAAAATTACGCAAGGACATCAAATAATGACAGGTCAGTTGGCACATTTGGTAGCATCCTTGCCTTCTGAGCCGCTGGTCCCGGGTTCGATCCCCGGACAGGTCAAGCATTTGTGTGCATGAACATGTCTGTTTGATCTGTGTCTGGGTGTGTATATGTATTATGTATACAAGTATGTATATCAGTCATCAGGTTACCATAGTACAGGCTCTGTCTAGTTTGGAACCTGAAGACCTTTATGTGGATGTTGTCCCATATTATAAAAAAAAATATTATAATAAAAAACGAATAACGAATTCTTAGAACGGTAATTTTGCGTAGTACTGCACTTTGCTGGTCACCACGAGGTCCAATAACACTTTTCTTACTGCCTCTATATTAAGGGGAAAACACTGATATAGGTTTTTAAACTAGCACGGTCCCTTTTGCAAGAGTTAACATTAGAAACGGGATATTTGCCGTACAATCCGGCGCTTGCAACAGTGCCCAAATATCGGGAACTCAAACAAAAAAGATCACACTGTAAATATCCCGTTTGTAATGTTAACTCTTGAGAAGACACTAAGTTCATGTGTTCTTTGAATGAAGCTTGAACCTTGCTTGTGTCAGTTCCAGTTGCCGATAGGTTTGTCAGTATGAATCTACTCTAAAATACCTTAAATTATTCATCATCATCATCGTCTCAGCCGTAGGACGTCCACTGCTGAACATAGGCCTCCCCCATGATTTTCCAAAAGGACTGGTTGGAAGCGGCCTGCATCCAACGTCATCTTGCTACCTTCATCAGGTCGTCTGTCCACCGTTACTACGCTGCGCTGGCCGGTCCGTGTTATCCAGTCCAGAACCTTTCGGCCCCATCGGCCATCTGTTCTGCGTGCTATGTGCCCTACCCACTGCCACTTCAACTGGCTAATCTTCTGGGCTATGTCGGTGACTTTCATTCTTCTATGGATCTCCTCATTTTTGATTCGATCACGTAGAGAAACCTCGAGCATAGCCCTCTCCATAGCTCGTTGTGCGACTTTGAGCTTATCTATGAGGCCCATAGTAAGAGACCACGTCTCAGTGCCATAAGTCATCACTGGTAACACACATTGGTCGAAGACTCTTGTCTTGAGGCACTGAAGTATTTTTGACGAGAAGAATTCGCGAAGTTTCCGGATCGCTGCCCAGCCGAGTTGGATTCGACGATTGACCTTACATTATTAAAAAGCCTTATTTACATGTTTTAAGGTAAGTATACATAAGCACCTTAAAACACGCCTTTGTAATAATCCTAAACCGATTTTCATTTATTATTATGGGTGTCGGAAAAATATTTACCAAACACCAAGCGTTTTCGAACGTGATTAATTTGTTGTTTTTTTTTCACGGCGCGGCATGAGGGAATTTGGCATTCAGCCATTAGAGCCAAAACCTACTGGGGCACGGTATGCAATAAGATGCAGTGGTCAACTGGAGCACCGAACAGGTATATACTATTTTTGTCGTATATCCGCATTCAAATAGTCGAGATATACAACAAAGACTTCAAATATTAGGTCTCACTACACTACAAGAAAGACGCATTTGGGGTGATCTAATTTAAACTTTTAATATTGAACGATTACTACAACCTGCCAAACCTAATAGACTTGTACTCACTGACCGATTGCACAAGATCAATCCAGGGGCACCAAATCCAGATTCTTCGGGATAAGGCCAAATCTAAGGCTGCACATCACATCTTGAGTAACTAAAAAAAAGTAAAAAAAAAAATGCTAGAACATCAGCGTGGTATCAGCCACTTCAAGTAACATGTTTAAGAATAGACTGGACAAATGACTCTTATCAGAAAGATAGGCGAAATGAGTGTTAGATTACGACCAAATTGCATGATTCGACTTCGCGAAAACTTAGTTTTTCGACGCTTAAACCTAATAACCAAAGTTTGAAAAAAACGTAGTGTAAAATGAATATACGTCCTTATGAAGTATGTGAGCCAATACACGATTGAGCAAACTTGGCTCGATAGAAATCGGCAACATTCAAATCTGCAATTGTCTCTTCGTTTAGGCTGTGGTTTACAAGAAGTGTAAGAAAGTACACTACAAAAGCAAAAATAAAATAGCAAGTAACTTTGATAACCATCACGTTTTAATTATGTACAATAGATGTCGTGCTACATATATTCATAGAATAAGTTTTGGTCATGATATAAATTATTATTATCATAATTTTTGGAGATTTGTGTAATTGTTATATCGCAGCGGAGATAAAAAACGTTAGACTAAAAATATTCAAACTTTAAAGTCTTGTATAATTATCATTAACATATATCATAAATAAAACATTAGTATTATATCATAATATATAATTATCATAAACAAAACATTAGTAGTTAATTTCGTTAACTGCGCTGCGTACTGCGTAAGGAGCCGATGTTAATTATTAAAAGTATATAATATACGTGCATTTTACGTAAAACAATATAATAAATGCTTTTGTATTAAAATATCGAGAATAGGATGAAAGTTAGCAAATTAAAAAAAGCAAAAAAAATAAATATTTAAACTATCTTTTATTATTATCGGCAAAGATATACTAACTTTATCGTGACCTAAACTATAGTGTTTTTAGTTTCCATACATAGCGCTACTTTTGTAGCTCTATGTATGGAAACTAACTACTAAAAAAACTAAAAAAGTAAACTGTACCGTGATAGTTCAAGAGTACCATGGTACTCTTTAACTATCACGGTACAGATTTCAACAAGTTATTTCTCACTTTTTAGTGTTGTAGTCAGTTCCATTTTTTGTTTTTTTTTTTCATAAGCTAACAACTCACCAGCATCATCATGTTTTTGTATAAAAATATAGCAAAATTGAGATAGCTGATAATGTAGGTAAAATTTAATAATAACGTTCCAATAACAATACATTAATTACAAACGCATACATCGAACAAATACAACTCCAAAAAACGATATTAAAAAATATTTGGTGACACTTCCGCTGAAAAGAAAACAATGATTTTGGCCTATTTGGGGGCGTGCACCACCCTCCCTCCCGCATAAAATGCTAATAGGAAGAATACAAAATAAAAAACACAAGAAAACCCAAATAAACCAATACCGATTTGACACGTGTTTCGCCTCTACTCGAGTTGACTCGTCGAGCGCTAGTCCGATCGGACTAGCGCTCGACGAGTCAACATCTCCTGAGGATGCCTCGTGTAGAGGCGAAACACGTGTCGAATCGGTATTGGTTTATTTGGGTTTTCTTGTGTTTTTTATATTGTATTCTTCCTATTAGCATTTTATGCGGGAGGGAGGGTGGTGCACGCCCCCAAATAGGCCAAAATCATTGTTTTCTTTTCAGCGGAAGTGTCACTAAATATTTTTTAATATCGTTTTTTGATAATGGATTTCCGCAAAGTAACGCCTGAATCAATAAATTTTCACAACTCCAAAAATAAATAAATCATTATATCTAAGATTTAAAATAAAATATCTGCTCTACGCACATATACTCGTATTTACTATTTAACGTGCATGATACTTGCGTTACTGTTACGCACTTGTTCGTGCTAGACCCAAGTCAAAAATAACTTTAAAATAAAATAAAATTTAAAAAATGAGTTTTAAATTTTGCAGCATATTATTTACATCGAATTTTAAATTTTGCATATGCAGAAGTATTAGAGATCATAGATTAGTGGCCATAGTTACAACCACTTTGGCGCTTTCTCCATGCAAACGCATTTCTCGATTTTTTGCTGGGTCTTGAAACTAGGGCTCATTTTATTTAGTGTAACGGATTGACTATTACCGTGTCCCTATGCCTAAATATTTTATTTATTACTAGCTGCTCTCCGCGGTTTCACCCGCGCGGTGATGGATGATGATGGTAATGAATCTTATATAGCCTATGTTACTCAGGGTGAATGTAGCTTTTCAAAAAGAATTTTTGAAATCGGTCCAGTACTTTTTGAGCCAAATCGTTACATATATACATACAAATCTTTCTTCTTTATAATATTATAATAGTACCTATTGTATATACTCGTTGTATAGATTTCGCATATAAGGTAGGATACAGATAGACACCAGACAGTTAAACATTTAAAAACGTTTTGTATATAATATATATGTATAAACATCGATGCCAGCGGTCCACCTACTGTCAGTCATTTTGAGACGTAGTCTTAAAGATTCTAACCCCAAAATCTACATCAAGTAAGAAAATGTCAGAACCACTCAGTGTCCCGAGATGTCAAGAAAGAGGAAATCGGAGAATATCTCGTTCATTCAAATGGAATGAACGAGACGCTAAACAGTTACCTTAGTATGCCAATCGTTCGATGTTAGAACAAGTAGTGAATCACAAACATAATACATGGACGTTGGATACTAGAATATCGTAATATGCTTCTTCAGCATTCACTTAGACTCGCAATATGGGACCTGGGACCTTCAAAGACAGGGCCACTACCGACTAAGCTAACGTAGCCATCTCCTGCCCTAACGAAGTCAATTCTGCAATTCCAAGTTCAAGCTATCGGAACTGGCGAGCGTGTGCAATAATACACAAATCATTCAGATCCACTTTTGACCCCCTCATAATTCAAAAACTATTTCACATAAACATGTCAATTTTGGCTTATATATTTAGACTTGCGAGATACATACGTGCTTCAAATTTCATCAACACACCTCAAAAGTTTATTTAGATATTAACATCCAAAATCGTAATTTTTATTACTGATCTGACCTTTAGATCAAAACTCTAACCCAGTTCCAGATGACCTAGAAAGTTGAAATTTGGTATCCACTTTAGCTGAATACAAGGGAATAAATCAGCAACTAGTAAAATGTTATCATCAACAAATAAATTAAATCATTTATTCTGTATAGGCCTAAAAGGGCGCTTACAAATTGTCATTTTATATTTATTTTTTCTTAGATCTACAACCGCATCGGGACGCAAGCACGAATAAGAAGCGACACGACTCATTTTATAATAATTTTTCAATTTCCTTTTCTTACACAATATGTTATCGTATTTAGCCATGGTGAGTTTATATCTTAAAGTCGAGTGCAAATTAAAGATTGATATCCGAGGAAGGAAGTAGGCGTGCTGTTTAGTTTTTAAAATGGAATTGGGTGAGTGTGCGCTCGGCTTTACAAGGTCAGCTGTTTTGTCTGCCAATGTTTACTGATAGTATGGAATTTACTGTAAAATATAATCTAATATGTCGTATTTATTCTCATATACTTTTACTATAACAGACAATATTTTATTCGTAGCAAAAGACATAATAAAGATACAATGCAATTCTTTATGAATGTTAATGATTACATATAAAACTATATAACAATATGTTATATAGTTTTATAAAGTTATACATAAATTATTGTTGTAATGTCATAAGATAAGGTACAATATATTAAAAAGTCACAATATTTTTTTCTGTTACATAGTCATTTACACTGTAATAAAATTTGTCAATTAGAGAGTAATTTGGGTGTCAAAGATATCTTTTGGTAAATGGTTGTATATTCTCCGAGCCATACACAACACACTTTTGTTTGAAAAAGCTGTCTGGTTAACGGGATAGCAAACTTTATTACAATGTCTCTCACTTCTACAGGTATTAAATGAATGTAAGTTATTACGAATAAAAACTGTAATTTCGTAGATATACACACAAGGTAATAAATATCATGATTCTAAGGTTTTCAAAGAGGGTTCAGAATTTTCAGTTTGCCATAAATAGCTCTAACGCATTTCTTTTGTGCCTAAAATGCCATCTCCCTTTCGTTACAGTTTCCCAGTACATGATTCCATATCTAATCGATGATGCAACATATCCATGTAATGCTGTGAGAGCTGTAGAAATGTTGGCTGTTTTTGAAAGCATGTATAGTGCATAAGAATATTGGTTTAATTTAGCACATAATCCTGCAACATGAGATTTCCCAATTTATGTTGCAGTTAATGTTACGAGTAAGCCCTAAAACCTTGTTGTGTTAAAAGTTTAAATTTTTGCTCTGAATTATAAATGTCAAAACTATGTAACCGATTTACTCTATTTCTAAATGTCATTAGGTGTGTTTTTAAAAGATTAATTATTAGGTTATTTGATGTCAACTATTTTATGACATAATCTAGTGAGCAATTCATTCAAGTCATTTTTCATGAAAAAAATATCATTTCCTGTAAACAGTATTGTACTGTCAATATTAAAATCGTACAAGCAAATTAAAATCGTGGGACGTCCTGTGGCTCTGGGAAGATCACATATATATGACAAATAGCAGTAGACCCAGAACACTTCCCTGTGGTACACCGTACTGTACCTTTCTATATTTCATTGTGAATGTTCTTGCTTTAGTTTAGGACATGTTTTACTTATGCGTGTAGCCTGCTTACGATTTCTTAGATATGACTCTATTAGACCATGAACATTAGCCCTGACACCATAAACGTGCAATTTATTTAATAAGCGGGTGTGATCTACAAAGTCAAATGCCTTGGTTAGATCCATATAAAGTGTACAGGTACCTTATTATCTATACTTGTAATGACAGTCCTTAAAATGAAATTCGTTGGGGAAGAACCGTCACCATACCTATTTCTACCGCAAAGCAGTAATGGTTGCATGACTTTGCTCTGGTTTGATTGTCGGCGAAACTACAGCCAAATTAGACTAACCGTAACCCTTAAACTTAATGTTTCAGGGTTGAAACGTAAATTTTAAGGTTTTGGTTTGATAGGATTACGAACGTAGTGCAGTTCATTACTTGTGAAGAAATGCCTCTGTTATGCAACACCAGGTGTGCTTCAAGCTTGTATCGTCTCATAATCACATAAAAAACTTGTTTATTTAACTGTAGTGTCGTATGAACTAATGCCTGATCCAATTGAGTTATACAACTCAATTTAGGATTCGAATAAATGCGATTATTGTAGACCGGTTGTGTCTAATAAACCAAGTTCAAAATATTATTACAAAACAAAACCACCGTCTAAATCACCAGCGTGCGGAAGGATTCCTAGAATACTGGCCGCATTGCCTCGTTGAATTGCCAGGCTATCCTTTTGAGCAAAGCACACACCTCTTAGATCCCTCGAGGCAAGTATCATTCTTTTAGATGTTTCTTTATAAAACCTTTTGGTGTCGGACGAACACGGACCCAGAGTTTCGACAGCCAGCGCATAAAACTCGTAGTGGAGTCTGCTGTTAGATCTCTGAATATTTTCGTCTTTTTGAAATTTGCGCCTGATTGGCCGCGGACCCGACACTGCGAGGAGCTACTGATGTGAGATGGTGCCAGAGTGTTGAAATGATAAATTATAATGAATTGTAGAGCAATGTTCAGGGGTAACCCTTACCTTAGATATTGAGTACAGCCCAACTTGTTTGGGCATTTAGTTTAGTCAATGTAGATTTTTATATTGCGTGATGTTTTGAATATTTATTCAATTTTCTTTCATGTTTATTTGGTTTCTAAAAAGGATGGATAAACGAAGATGCAAATCAGCTTAGCATGAATTAGACGGTTGATTTTTTGATCTGGAGGAATTCTGAATAAAAGGCTCAGTCACGCGTCCCCAATGGCGACCAGTGTAAATGAATAACAAAACGAGAGTAGATTACGCCAAATGTATATCAAGTTTATTAGAAGTGGTTTCTCCCAAAGTATTCAAGAATAACACTAATAATTAAGATATGAATTTAATAATTGAAGTATATTTGTTGTCGTTCCTTTGCAATTATCCTATTTATATGTAGTACTTATCTCTAAAATTGCAAAGTATTCTCTCATGCTTTTACTGTTATGTCTTTCAATCTCAACCGCTTAAAACTTTTCTGAAGTATCAAAATTTATCAACGTCATAATAAACTCAGTTTCCGATCGTTACACCAATTCGCTGTAGCTCGGAGCGCAGGTCGATTAGCTCTGTGACCTACTCACTAGTTGCGGAACAAGTTTTCCTGTATAACTTCCCGAGATGACTTCCTTTTGAATATAGAATAATTAGAGATTTGATTTAGAAACGTATAGGAGGATCTGATTTAAAACCGCAGAACTTTGTTGGCAGAATTTGGACGGAAAATTTCTATCAGCATTCATTTCATTAAAGACTTTGAAGTCGGTTGAAAAAGTATGTTAAAACAGAGGTTTTCTCCCCAAAATGTATGCTTAACATCCTTACGACTTTTCCAGACAAGTGTAGAAAAAAATCATAATCAGAACAAAAGGGAATCATTTATGATTCCCTTTTGTTCATCTCGTCTCCTAATAACACCTCGTTCAGCGACTGTACCCAGAGATGTTTTCAACACTTTTGTGGTAGAAAACTGCTTGAGACAACTTTCTGATAGTTTTTTACAACCATCCAGTGGTGTATTCTAGTCGCTGGAATATACTCTGGCAAGTGAATTTGCTTGCTTATGCTACTCGTTCAGTAATTTTTTCAACATTTTAGTGGTAAAACGTGCTTACAACGACTTCTAATAGTTGTTTTACAACCATCCAGTGGTATATTCCAGTCCCTGGAATGTACTCTGGCAAGTAACTTTGCTTGCATACAATTATCACTTCAAAGGTATAGAACCAACATATAACTACATAGACATACACATATATTGTAAATATATTAACTAGTACTTCTGCAAACTGTAGACCATACGAGCACAGTCTTATCAGCGGCAATTTTTCGCAGTCTGGGTCTGCATTTGAAATATTAACGTAATCATCCAGTTTTAAACTTCACAACCTATTATCTCGGCAACCACTTGACCAATTATGCTCATATTGTAAATTCCCCTTTAAAGTCAGTTACCTAATGTGTGTACCAAATTTTATCTAAATCGGTTGGTAAATAGCGCCGTAGCAATCTTCCCCCCTTTTTAGGAAAAGTACCTTTCACATAAAAATTGCCAGCGACAAAACTTTAAAATTAAATGTAAATGTTTTACTTTTTCCTTATTTGAAATAAAACCGTAAATAGCGCCGTAGTACTCAAAAATTGTCAACGAAAAAAATATATTAATTAGTAGAATATGCGTACAAAGTTTCGTCAAGATTGGTTAAAAAATGCTACTTGTACAGAGAACACACAACCTAACACACACACGGACAGATGAAAGTCAATTTGTTCAGTTAGCAGAGATGCTTCGCATGCTCGGTCAATTATTATCTATCTTTCTGTCCTGTCTATTTTAATCTATAAGATAAACATCTAAAATAAATTAAAACAGTGAAATAAAATCAAGCTAAAAACTATAATTATCACCGTTTCAATTAAGAAGCTTAAATCCCTACAAATTCTCTTATTCTTTCTTTTGTCGCACTGACTAGACGTAATCGATCAAGTGTCAAATATCTTCATCCACTTTAGAGCTAAGCCAGTACTCGATCAAGCCACTGAGCCCGTGTAACCGTACAGTAAAAAGCTCCCACTCCACCGGCGTCGAGTGCCATTATCTGAAACCGGCCGATATCGCTGACGGTGTAAGTCTACTATAACATATAACTATACGATATAGGTATACAGTACAGGGTGTTCTCTTATACATGGTTCATATGTTTGATGTGAAAACTTATTTAAGAGCATTGAATACTTCTTGGGCGTAGAAAAATCAAGGAACTTGCGTCATCGTCACCGAACGCTTTGTTATAGGTTATTTAGTTTGGAAGTGAACACTTCTTGAGGTACGATGATGGTTTCCATGAGTACCTACTGTTGTTGATCATGTATTTTAAAATAATTTGAATAGTTTTCACTTTTGTTACGCATGTTTTTTAGATGTTTCTACTCTATTACCAGAGACGATCGCTGAGAAGTGGTCGAAATGTCGGGACGACACGAATAAAGTTACGTTTTTTTTCTGCCGAAAGCATGCAAGGCCTTGCTTAGTATACAGTTTTGCAGTATTAAGAGTTAGGTATCTATTAGTCGAAAAATAATATACACTTTTTACTAAGACTTAAGTTTCAAATGTTAAGATTCTTAACCCTTTTCTTAACAACTTTTTTTTCTAATTTTTTTTTCTATATATTTTCTACATGTGCGTCCATCGGTACCGCCATGATAATTCAAATGAAATTAAAATTATTACAAAATAATTATTAATTAATAAATTTACATAAAATCATAATTAAAACTTAACGTGTTGCTTCCACGCTCCACGATAGTTCGAGTGACGAGCCAAGGCGTAGTTTCGTTGTACGTGTTGTATGTAATTATGTATGGACACGGCGAGGCGTAGTTTTACCGGCCTCACTTCTCTGTTCACAACATTCTGTCTTGACTTTTTATTTTGTCTGAGTTTAAAGGTATTAGATATAAGAGCAGATGGAAGACCAACAGCCAATAGAATATATATATATATTCCAATATATTTTGTTGTGTTGGAATTCTTGTGAATTTCACACATATTTATGATGGAGGATGGACCCTACTAGCTGCATGGATACCTGCTCTAAATGCCACCTCAAAGCGGAAAACGCTAGGCAGTCGCGACACAGTCAGTAGTGTATGTCACAGTACGTGGGATGATGATGAGACAACAGACGACGAGACAGTTCCACCATCTTCGGCTGGCTACGCTCGGCCCTCGTTATTCGGTGCCGGTAGTGCAGAGCTCGCTACAACCCCATCGACCCCCCCTGCGCAGGAGCTTGCAGACGGCGCTGCGCACTCGCCCTGAAGATGAGCATCGGACATGCTCGAAACCCGGCGAGACGTATTCAATCCTTAACGTGAGTATTTTGTCGGTTAATAGTAAAAGTTATATATTCCAATAGTTACATTTAATAAGTCTACAGACTTGAAACTAATAATTAATGAAGATCTCGGATGCAGGCTCCTCAGATCGTTGTAAGCTACTACTCTCCTACTTCAGAAAAGCGTTTTGGGTTTCACCGGTTTGATTGAATGCGGGTAGTATACATTTTTTACGTTATTAATATTATGTACGGATAAGAATCCGTTTTGTAAATCTTTAGATATACAAGTGCAATTTGAAAATTTGTATACTGTCTTCCATTCTATTACTTTAGTAAAAAATAGTTATTGGAGTGTAACTCAAAAACTACTGAACCGAATTTGATAAAATTTAGATAAGGAGCCAGCTTTCAAACGAAATAATATTTTTTTAGAATGAAAGTAACGAGAGTTAGAGGTAACAAACATAAAAAAATATAGTCGAATCGAGTACCTCCTTCTTTTTGGAAGTCGGTAGAAAACAAAGTCGTGTTAGCTACACCATTACTAGAACGGCTGGACCAATTTTTGTGACGTTTAACGATTTTTTATATCTCGGAGAAGAACATAGGATCTTTTCATGATCATGCGGGTGAAATCGCGGGGCGCAGCTAGTATGTACTAAAAGTTATTGTTTCAAGCATATCTGAGACCTTTTTTTTTAATCTCACCTACCTAGAAATTTTACGCCCTACAGTGCCCTCGGTACTTCTACACTACTGCTTCGAGTTTAATACACTGTAACAACAAGAGAAACTTTTGTAGAAGTGACTTAGAATGTGAAGATGCATGTATATCTTACTTATATAGAATGGAAATGAAAATATATCTTACTTATATACTTAAATACTATAATAGAATACAAAAATTCTTCATTGCACTTTAACCAAATATACAAAAATATTACTAACAAAGTGTACTCTTAAATTAGGAAAGTACCTACAATAGGCGGTCTTATCGCTTATAGCGATTTCTTCCGGACAACCTTTGTATGGACATTATCATAAGAAATAGTAGACGGTGGACAAAACTCCAATACATAAATACTAATAATTATATACCTACTAATACATAGGTACAAATAATTACAAGGATAAAAATAATAACAGTGTTATATACTTGATAGGTAGTGATTCTTAACCATGTTTTTGAAAATTGCCAGCGTTTTAGCACTTCTGATATCAAGGGGCAGTGCATTCCATAGCCGTACAGCCTGAACTGTGAACTATTTGTTATAGTACCGGGAAGAATGACCAGGTGTTCTAACTTGAAGGGTATTAAAGGAACTTAATTCTCTTTAACATTTTTGATTAATGAACAGATTAAAAATACTTTCGAATACATAATCAACCTGTATATCAGCGAAATTTATACTATACATATACTTTACAGCTCAAAGAGGGTCACCTTAATGACAAATAAGTAATTTGAGAAAGCTTTCATCGAGGCATCAAGATCTTTTTGAGTGATTATATTGCAGACTTTCATGTTTTTGAGTGTAACATTGAGGAAAATGCTGAAAAAGGACGGCATGGGTCAGAGCAGTAATACTTTTTGCTTTTGTGAAATTGGACATTAGCGACTTATAAATGCTGCTTAAATTTGAATGGCTCGTTTTAGTACGGCGAAGAACAGTGTATCTTTACGCACTACTAAAAAAAGTAATTTAAAGCATCGAGCTATTATTACTACGTAGTAATAATTTCTCAAAGATTTAAAGTAAGCAACGTTTATAAGTAAGGCCGTTTAAACTTAGCTTAAGAACCGAGGGAATAAATCTGATTTTGTTTTAGTTGCCCACTACTAAATAAATTAATTTATGGTTGATCAACGTTTATATGTATGGTCGATTAAACTTAGTTTAAGAACCGAGGGCATTAATCTGATTTTGTTTTAGTTGCCCACTACTAAATAAATTAATTTATGGTTGATCAACGTTTATATGTATGGTCGATTAAACTTAGTTTAAGAACCGAGGGCATTAATCTGATTTTGTTTTAGTTGCCCACTACTAAATAAATTAATTTATGGTTGATCAACGTTTATATGTATGGTCGATTAAACTTAGTTTAAGAACCGAGGGCATTAATCTGATTTTGTTTTAGTTGCCCACTACTAAATAAATTAATTTATGGTTGATCAACGTTTATATGTATGGTCGATTAAACTTAGTTTAAGAACCGAGGGCATTAATCTGATTTTGTTTTAGTTGCCCACTACTAAATAAATTAATTTATGGTTGATCAACGTTTATATGTATGGTCGATTAAACTTAGTTTAAGAACCGAGGGCATTAATCTGATTTTGTTTTAGTTGCGCACTCCTTAATAAAATCATTTACAGTTGAGCAACTTTTATATGTAGGTGAGGCCGTTTATCCTGTCCGAATCAGCAAGCCCCCAGTTCATTCATAAATGTTTTGTTATAGCGTAAACCTGATGCGGACAGATTAAACTTGGTTTAATAACCGAGGTCCAAGTCTGAATTTGTTTCACTATTCACTGTTACTTTATAAAAAACTCGAATAACATTTTTTTTTATTGATTTATAAAAGCGCCCCTGGTGGGTGATTTGTAAATCTAAAAGATGTAGAAGCCGTGGGTATTGAATGTCCATGGATCGTTCATGATTTGATTCTAATCTCGATTTTCCTACATTTTTTAATCTAGCATGTGTGCTATTTGGTGCTATTTAGGGGCACATAATATCAAGCCGGGGAAATTAATTTTAAGTTGAAAATAATGCACTGTTTAGTTTATGTGCACCATAGAGAAAACCGGCTCTGATGTGCATAAACGTAGATGGAAGAAATCACTAATAGCTATCATTTTGACAACTTACGAAATCCCACTAGTAACTCGACACGCTCAGTAAGCCAGTGATCAACATACACGGACAGCTATTGCAGTCATAGTCAACAGCTTGCAGCTGCCATTGATAACTGCTGGAGCAGTAGGTATTAACTGCTCAACAAGTGACAACAATTCGTGGGTGGGAAGCGCGTGGAATGAAAAGCAGTCAGTGTATCCCTGGCGACTGCTCGACCGCCAACCGCCCGAAGCTGTTGAATTGCATCTGCTCGAGCGGTTTGGTGCTCGTGTATCTGGGACCTTTGGGACGCTTTGCTTTGCTCTGTTACTAAGTAGAGTGAGCCTTACACTTATCGAAACTGGAAAACCGATTTCGAGAGTTCGATCCCGCCTGTGACGAAAATCGTAATAATGGGGGGTAATATAATAATATACTGGTCCGCAAACAACGCGGGTCAACTATAAAAATGCTTATACTTTCAAAATAAATCAGCAATCCTTTAATAGAAAATAATAACAATTTGCTAGTTCAGAGCACCAAATTTCAAAGTTCTTTAAACTTATTCCTTCCTCACCATTCCGATCCCGAACTACTCGTTCCGGCCCCGCATTGCATCCATATACTGTTCAAAACTTCTTACCACGAACCAAAAAGTTTGGCAGTTCCTACCTCTATTGTGTAAGTAAATGCTTATAAATACCTAAAAGTAGATGAAGTAGAGACAAGTTTTTAGGTATGTATTTAGAAAGATACTTGAACTGGAAAATACAAATCAGTACAGCGTGCCAGAAACTGGGACGTTTTGTGTTTGCGTTGAAGAAACTAAGACAAACAGTTTCTAAAGAAGCAGCCTTAACTGCGTACCACGGGTACGTGTCATCGGTTCTCGGTTACGGGCTTTTGTTGTGGGGTAACTCAGTAGAGTCAGATAAGGCTTTTAAAATTCAAAAGCGTTGTGTAAGGGCCATTAACAAGGCTTGGTGTACGGACAGTTGTAAGCCGTTATTTAAACAGTGCAATATTCTCCCGCTTCCCTGTATGTGTATTAGAGACTTATGTACTTCTGTTCAAACTCACCCCGAGTACTTTAAAAAGAGGCATGAGATCATGCCGAGACAGAAGCGTGCAAAGTTCAAGCACTTATTGTATCAACCTTCTTGCCATAAAATGATCTATAAAAGAAATGTATTTAATATGTGCATAGTTGTGTATAATAAATTACCCGAAGATTTAAAAACCCTAAAGGGTAATGTTTTTAGGAGTAGATTGACTGCATGGTTATCGGACAAGTGTTTTATAGCATGAAATAATGTTTTGACCTTAATTAATTGTTAATCTTAAATTGTAATATAATAGAATATTGACAATTTTTTTTAACAGGCTGAGTACAGTGTCTATATGTTTACTATAAGACCTTGGAAACGTACCTATCTGTATTCTAGCAAATAAACATTTGATTGATTTTCCATCTTCGCTTTCCATCAGGCGAGAGGGAGTCGCTTTGATGAACCATTATTAAAAATCTAGTGAACTAAAATCTAATTTTAGTAAGTAATGGTAGTTCATAATCTGTTCATGGTAAAGTCCGAATTCGTATAACGCTCACTGATAACAGTCCTTCAAACAATTAGGTGCAGTTCAATCGTGGGTATGTTTATTGCCACCACGTTGGGAGACCACGGACCGGCAAGCGCAGCGTAGGTCGTCCACCGACACGGTGGACAGCCGACCTGATAAAGGTCGCAGGACGACATTGGATGCAGGCCGCTTCCAACCGGTCCTTATGGAAAATTATGGGAGAGGCATATGTTCAGCAGTGGACGTTCTACGGCTGATATGATGATGATGATGATGATGCTGTTGTTTATTGCAAATTTAGTCTAATTATTTATTTGTACTATTTTTACACATTAAATATCATAATTAATAATAGAATAATAAGATAACGATAATGGCAAAGAGTTGGTATGGGCATTCGAAGCAGTCATGCTCACGAAAAGGTTCGGGCTTGCGGCGGCGTCGTGTGTCGGGTCGCCATCTTCCCTCTAATATGGTTGAGGAGGGCGATGGCTGGCACATGCGTCAACTCGTGAACGGGTGCTGCTTGCGGAGACCGGTCTGTTTCGAATGCCCATAAAAACTATGAGAAAAGTAATTAACAAGTAGTAAATAAGAACATTGGGATAAAAAAAGCAGTTTGTGTCACTACCAATATATATAAAAAAATTGTTCCTTTATTTCCTAAGTGTGTATATATTTTATGTTGTCCTTATTCCATGTACTCTAACAATTAAAAAAAAATTGAAAAAAGGCACGGACCCTGGAGTCTGTGGAATGTAGTATTAATTTAAAAAAAAAACATAATTGATACAGTATATATTGATAACTTAGTGAAACATTGTAATGAAAAAAAAAGGTTTTACTTTAGTATTTTATACTGCCACCATGCTGAACTCTGTATGAAGAGCTCAGTGGCAATTCATAATACTAAAATGTGTTAAAGTTGCATATTAATTGATATAGTAGCAAAAATCTCAAAATCTAGAAAAAAAAACTTATTTTAAAATTATATGTAAATGTTTTACTTCTTCCTTATTCGAAATAAGACGGTAATTAGCGCTGTAGCAGACAAAAAGCGTCAACGACCAAAAAAATTCATAGTAGAACATGCATACTAAGCTTTGTCAAGTTTAGTTGAAAATGCGACCTGTACAGGAGAACCAACACACAACCCAACAAACATACGGCCAGATGAAAGTCAATTTGGCCAGAAGCAGAGACGCTTCGCTCCCTCAGTCAATAAATCACAACTGTTAGCAGTTTCGTTAATTTCGCAGTCATTTAACGAAACCCCCATCCACTCCTTTAGAGCTAAATTAGGGCTGACAACTTTCCATTATTTGTGTATTATAAATGTTTGTTTTGACGTTTAGATATACGTTTACACACTTACACCCCAACCATATCTATAAGGCTCAAGTTCGGCCTCACATGGAGTACTCATCTCACCTCCGGGCGGGAGCTCCCCAGTACCAGCTCCTCCTTACATTTGACCGCATTCAACTCGAACGCGAGCGGCTCGAATCGTCGACGACCAAGCTCTCTCCGATCAGCTCGACTCTTTGGCACTGCGTAGAGATGTTGGATCACTCTGATTCTTCTACCGCTTATAAATCATGGGGAGTGTTCCGAGGAATTGTTCGGTCTAATACCTGCAGCTGAATTTCGCCATCGGACGTCACGACGGAAATTTCAGAGAGATCATGTTGACGTCTAGGAGTCCACAACCGTGCGATTCCGACGGCACATTCTGCCTCACACTACCACTATGTGGGACCAGCTGCCACTTGAGGTGTTTCCAAAGCAGTGCAAGTACCGTAATAGATATCTTAGCGATTCAATAAATTTAAAGAATTGTATCGGGCCCTAGCAAGTTTGGAAGTCGTGTTGACGACTTATACGACCGTCAAATTGTCGACAGAATGTCGATTATTTCGAATTGTTTGCATTTCACAATGCGTTCTTCTATCATTTGAAGATTTCTACGAGCATTTCGCTCTTCTACGATCAAAAGACCGAAGTCTATTTTTTTGATTGAATACTAGTTGCGCCCCGCGATTACACTCGCAAGGTGATGGATGATGACAATGTTGATGAAAATTATGCTATGTGTTAATTCAGCGCCCCAGCCCCAGTGGAGTAGACCACCAACTCCATGCCATATTTTATCAAAATTGGGCCCGCCGTTTGAGCGTAAGAGAATAACAAACATCCATTCATCCATAAATACCAACTTTCGCGTTTATAATAATAGTAAATCCAAACGCAACCAAACAATATCCCCATTCCCGTCGCACGTCGATAAGCTGTATCGAAGTCGTTTTCAAAGCTGACAAAACAATCGTTAAAATCGATTAAATAGACGATCTCAAACGTAATTTAACAGTTTCATGTTAGGGTAACCGTTAGAATCGTAAAAACTTATCGAATTTGCTTACCGATCGTTTAATTTTGTTACTTACTTGCAATGATTGACTAAAAGATCGATATGGCCAGTTTTTTCGAAGTATGACGAATTCAAGATTCAAATTTATCGATGGGTAAGTTTGGTACTTGCACTGCAGATACGACTTGGAAGCCTTCAAGAAAAGAGCCTATTCCTTCCTCAAAGGTCGGCAACGCATCCTCGAGACCTCTGATATTGCGGATGTCCGAGGGCGACGGCTATCATTTACCATTAGATGAGCCGCCTGCTTGTTTGCCAACATATCCCATAAAAACCTAGAATTCTTTGTGCCCCGGAAGGCACAATAACACATCACAAACATCCTAGTCACGAGAACAAACATGTCTGCTCATCATACAGATTTTCGCCCGTTGCCCGCTGATGGTTAACACCGCATCTGTTCTATTTTTCCCTTATTTTCCGATATACATTTCATTTTGACGTTCAAGGAAAACGTCGCTAACCCTACTCAGAAGGGCTGCTACAGGCGCCGCGGGTGTAATTAATTACCAGCCCTTATTTAGGGGAAGGTCAGCCATGCCTTCGGAATATTTTCTTTAAGTCCTGTCAGTGGTAGCTGTGAATATTTTATTGTGTGGGTGCGTAATGAGGTGGGGGCGTTTCACGTCTGGTATAAGAAAACAATATATATAGGTTGATTTCACGTAATCTCTTTTACTTCCTATACTTGATTATGCTGACGCATGCTATTTTGACCTAACTGAGGAACATTTGAATAAGCTTGACCGCTTACAACATTTTTGCATTCGGTTTGTATTTGGATTGCGTAAGTATGACCATGTCAGTGAATATCGCGATATGCTCAAATGGTTACCAATTTGACGTCGCCGAGATGCTCATGTGCTTTCTTTTCTATACAGTATTCTATTCATCCCCACTACTCCTCATTACCTCAAGGAGCTTTCACTTCCTTCATCTGACACATACCCTCTCCCTTCGTTCCACTAACACATTGCAATTGAATACACCTGTCGCGTCATCAATGTATTATAGTAAGTCATTTACTAAACATGCTGTCCACCTATGGAATGTTCTTCCTGTCAATATCAGGCAAGTCATATCGTCTTTCAAAGATATGGTGAAGAAGCAATATTTATCAAACAACTACTGAATATTATGTATTAAAATATTGTATTTCTGTTTATATTTTAATTGTACGTATTAGTTTTTAAATATATATTAGCACTTAATTCCTGGATAAAAATGTTTATTTTACCATCTTCTTACTACAGCATTATTAAGAATCCTCTCCATGCAAGGTTGCCTCTAAGGACGGATCCCAATAATCTATCTATATCTATTTTAATATAGTTTTGTAAATTAGTTTTTTTTATCATGGATTGGAAATATAAATGTTATGTAGGTGTATTTGTTTTGTGTATAAATGTTTTACTAAAGTATCTAGTTTAATCTCTCTTTTAGTTTTTAATTAGTATTTAAATGGGTTTTTATAGAATAGATAGTAAGTTTTGTGTATTTTTATGAGCCTTGGGTAAGCGAATTGGGTAACTGTCATGCATACCCAAGAGCATGTATATGAAACAAGTAAATAAACAAGTAAAATCTAACCACAGTTTTGCTTACTACCGATAGAAATTTGACATAACGTCCATACAAATAGTGTCAAATATCTATCTCTAGTAAGGTAAACCGGCAATAGACAGATTATTGGGACCGGCCATAAGAGGTTGCTATAGCGATAAGGTTGCCAATTGTCCAATATACTGTAGCGCTTTTTTATTGTATTAAGTTTTTCTTTTACCCCTTCAAGAGTCGTTATATTATAACAATGGAATTTCTATAGTGTCTGGCCACATGATGACCAACGAACTTTGATGGTATGATTGGATAACAAGGGGGTACTACTGCCTCTCAAAAAAAGGTAAATATTTTTCATTATTATAATTATGTTTTGCTGATGTTATTATTTGCAAATTTTTTGACGCCTGCCTATTTTTACTAACTCTAATGTGTTCATTATTATAATATTAATATTAGTTTACTTCATTACAACTTTTTAGTACTATAAAATTTACTTGTCGATTATTGTAATTAGCAATATGACTACTACTTAAATATGACTATGCCTTAACATTACACTTACCGGCTTACATTAAACGATATATAAAAAGTTATGTGTTGAAGTTAGTTAAATATTGTTTGCTATCACAAGCAAAAGTTACGAACAATAAAGCCTAGTAAACGGATCTCCATCTTTTTTTTTAATAAAAAAGCCACTTGCCCCAAAATAAAAGCCGGCGTACGTCCTCACTTTGGTATTTTGCGGAGAATATAACTGTCTAGACCTCTGGGATAATTTGTATACAAAGTTATTATGACAGGGTCTTATACAAGGAACTGCCTTTATATTGGAAGAAACGGTTTCGCTATAAATTATATTTAGGTGCAAATATTTACAATTCAGTTTACTTAGTTATTTTCTTGGAAGGAGTTATTTGCTTTAACGTCTCCGTAACAACTGCAATGAACTGCCATGCGATTCTCTTGTGATTCGTCGATGCGCTCGTCGACGAGCTCACCGATGTCCAATACTTTGAGATATCGCCCTTGTACATATTTCTTTCTATATATATATAGGTTGTTTTTCCATCATTTCTTGTCATCTCTTCATTTGTTTCACGATTGTTGTCAAAGATGCAACGATGTTTGCTCTTAGAGAATCGCACTACTGTTGCAACGGAACGAAAAAATAGCGTGACACGTAGAAATTACATCTTATTTCCAAAAGATGTAAACAATAATAACAAAGTCACTGAGAAATAAATTATCACCTCTTGAAAGTTTCAACAATAAAAAAGTGACACTAGACGTTAGGCCTTGGCGTTATCTCCTTTAGGAGATAAGGTGTTAATCCTCAACAAATAATGACTGTAAGTCAAAGTAACTACTTTGACTTACAGTTTATCTTCTTCTTCTTCTCTCGGTACCTCCTCAATCAATCAAGGTTAGCAATCAGCTTTCCGTACTCATCTCATTCTCTATTCTATTGAAGTAACTACATTTTTTAATGTATTAATTCAGGCATTATCTTGCGGATATCCATTTTCAAGCGATATTAAAAGAAATATTTAGTGACAATTTTGCTGGAAAAATGCTTATGGTAGTGATAAAGTGTGAACCCATTCTACCTAAAATACAAAAAGGAAGCAGAATGCAGAATAACACAAAACAACAACCTAAACAGCGCGTCCCGCCCCCCGCACCAACCTCTAACATCACGAGCGCTACGAGCTGCCGCCCGCAGTGCTAAGCGAGACGTCATCGTCGCGGGCATCCCGAACACTTCTTGAAAAAGACCACCGAATTTGGTCGAAACTATAGTCGGACCTATCGGATAAATATTACGTGAGTAATCCTGTATTTTTAATTAATAATGAGTGAAAACCACGTTAGTTTTAATACCTAACAAAAAAAAACCTAAACAGCCATAACACGATCTGACTCGTGTTTCACTTCTACACGATCCTCAGGCGTTTTTTAGCATTTTATGCGGGAAGGAGGGTGGTGCACACTTCATCTCTACTATAAGCATTTTTCCAGCGGAATGGCCACTAAATATTTCTTTTAATATCGAAATGAGGTTTTATTCTTCTAACTATTTAATAATAATAATAAAATACAACTTTTTTTTTTAACTACTCTCCACAGACTCCAGGGTCCGTGTCTTTTTTCAACTTTTGGGATTTTCACTACTTACGATTACTTTATTACATTCAACAAATATACATACATGGGGAACATATTAAACTAACTAACTATTTACTAAATTTTTTAACTAACACATATAACTAAATTAAGATTATTCTGAGTTGGTGTAAGCATTCACAGCAGACCAGTGTCCGCAAACAGCACGAGTGTGAAATACAACTATTAATAACTATTTATTTGAAAACTGTAAATATGGAACGTTTTTCTTCCCCATTTGTTAAACCAATTTCTTGTCTAACGCAACGTCAATCAACGCAGCATCATTTCACTATAACTTAACAAATGTACATAGATAATTAATTATAACATAGGGAGGACGTAGTCAGCACATCACTGCGATAACAATGGTAATACCGTTGACCGACGATGCGATATGTGACCAATCAGCGGTCCGTATTCCGTCTGTCAGCTATCAATTATCTATTATTATCTCAGTTGCTAACAAATGTTGATTGAAATCGAAAATAATGACCGCTCTATGTCACTTTTGTCAGCTCCAGTCATCAACTTACTAACATTTTTGCTTACTAGAGTTGTCCAAACTGACATAGAGTCGCCATTTTTCAAGATTTCAATCATCATTTGTTAGCAACCGACGTACACAATAGCCCTGCCGATCAAAGTTTGCCAAACGTTCCAGAAACTGGAGGTAAGAGGGCTGATTTGCTATCAGCAATGCTAAGAAACTGACATCGCACGGCAAGAACCAACATCAAGAAATTCGAAAGCTTTTTTACAAAACTGCGAATTTTTTTTCTTAGAAAATATCTAGTAAAAGTTTGTTCGATAATATTTTTGATGGAAGCAAAAATACAATTATTTACAGTAAGTAAGTCATAACAGTTCATTTTGGTACAAACTTCGAAAATCTAAATTCATATTCCATTTCTCAGAAGCGGGTTGTAATGGCATAATAACATATTGTAACATTACAGTTTTATATCCCTAGAGTTGTAATGGCTTACTTTCTTTATGATATATGCTTGCATGACATAATATAGTATGACGTCGTCGAGCAGGTGGTGTGATACAGTAGACAACTATTATTACAGTTTTATAGCCCTAGGGTTGTAATGGCTTACTTTCAATTCTAGTACTTGCATGTCATATAATGTGACGTCATTGAGCAAGCGGTGTAAAATAGTAGACAAGAAGGGGATAACGCAGTGTCTTACGTCACGGGAACACTGAATTTCTATCGTAAGGAAGGCCTCTTATTTTACCAGCACAACCTGCTCCAAGGTAAGACCCTGGAGTGAAGTGGTACTCTAGATCGAAAATCACAAATGTACTTAACAACTGAAACAAACCATCACAGTAGTAGTAGCGATGGTCGTAGCACGCCAGAAGAATGGGAAAATTGTCCTGCCACCATGCTGGATTTCATCGCGATGTTGCACGCAAAAATCAATCCCAAGGTCTAGGAAATGATCCAGCAGTCGTCAGTTTGACGACCGACCCTGAAAACCACTAGGCTGTAATCGGTTTGATGTATTGCATCAAGTAATAAGCTGTTGTATCGACCCCCCTACCCCTCTATCCTTATCACCTGTCACCATTTTAATCTAATCTTTATAAGTAATATTATTGTGATCCGAAGAATGAATATGGCCAAATAGATCGTTTAGTGTAGCTGGTAGGACCGTATGTTGTGATCGTAAAATAACCCTAGAACTTTTGAGGCGTTTAAAACTAATCCTATCTTCCTAATCGTAGAACTAAGTATTATACTAGATTACGCGAAACATACCTTCAGATTTCACCCTGTCTATCTGGCGTAGATGAATGGAAATACTAACTGTTTACTTTGATGCTTAGGTACTGACAAAACTCCCTAGACCTTTTCTTTAACTGTACTGAACCCCCTCAATTTGTTATATTTAAATTAAGAACGCAGCAGAACTCATATCCGCTATATATTTAGATATGTCTAACCATCGTTTGCATAGTTCACGTTAATGAAGAACAAATCCACAATTGCATTGTAGCATGTCTGACCCAAAGATACCTACGTAATGACGTAATGCCGCTTTCTATAAGAGATATCGCACTATGAAAGTAAATTAGCAAATGTACCGATTCACCCCAAACGTATATACTTATTGAATGAAGTTGTCACGCGAAATATTACTATCTAACGAATCCTAATCGACGCTTTGTATGATATTAATGACCTGCGTATATGAAGGCTATATCTAGAAGATGTCAGTTTGAATGTCTACTAGGTATATCGCTACTACAAGTGCAACCTAGTACCTTACTTGAACTATATGCGAATCACGAAATATATATATAAAATGCCTGCTAAATAAAGCGAAGCAGATATTATAGGTAAGTGTACCCATCCAAGTTCCATTTCTACCCTATATGCCAATTCACCCTAAATCTAAATATACGTATACCATTAGGTTCTGAATATTTTCTGCATAATAAATATTTCTAGACATAGTTATGTTAACTGTGAAATGTTGGAATAGCCCCAGTGAATCAAAGCTGGCAGTCTTAAGCTAACATGTAGGTACTTATGTTGAACTTAGTTTCAACGTAATAATATGAAAACTAATTAACGTTTGCAGTGTGAATTTGCGGCTATAGGTCCAAGCCCCTCCTTCGCTTGTGACTGTAACGGCTCTACCCAGTGATTTTGGACACCGTTTCCACCGCTTACAGGGTATTGTGGGAATGCGGCATAGATCTGTGACCCCAACCTCGTCACAAATAGTAGAAATTCTTCCGATTTAATTTTGGACTTTCTTCCTCCGCCTATGTACAAATATATACATACATATACATAGAATATATTTATGTATATACGCACATTCTTGAATGAAGCTAATATGAACACTAGAGAGGAGTTCCAGGTGTTAGTCGGTCAGTCTCTGTCTCAAAAGGGGAATAGAGGACTTAATCTTTTATCAACCCTAAGTCTGTAGTGAGTCGGTCTCGTGACTATACCAACATTCACACGCAGCTTACTTTACTTAATTTCCAAGCAACATTCATTCGCTGGTTTAGGTACAGAAGAGGCGCGGTACTCTTTGACGCAAACCACTCCATCCATCAATTCTAATTCATTGCGAAGCTTCCGTATACTAACTTTACCTAGTATATGAAAGCCTCTATAAGGTCCTAGAATACCTAATTACCTAGCCCTATAACGTATTGCCTATTGGAACTTAGCCTGACTAACCTCCGACTAACTAGTTCTAACTATGTTTAATTCGATTAGCCCTAACAAATTCGTCTCTAAAGGTACGGGTATGGTCGTCTCCTTCTACGCATTATTAGTTCGATCACGTATTAGTTTATACTTTTGCCGAGTCTTACTACGTTCGAAACCGGACTTCCTACTCTGACAATTCCGAGTTTTGCCCTCTGAATGTTTCTAGTTCCCAAGGAAGATTTTACTCTTACATTACCAATTATGAATCTTTGCCGAATGAAGGATTCATTATAATTGTGCTATGAACACTTCTAGTGCGTGGTAAATTACAGTCAAACTGAAGAAGATAACGTCGCTAGCCTTTATTGGTAGGTCTCGTTATAATGTACTTATGAACGCTTTAGTCCAGGTAAAATTATAGCCACAACTGAAGAAGATAACGTCTCTAGCCTTTATTGGTAGATCTCGTTATAATGTACTTACGAACGCTATAATCCAGGTAAAATTATAGTCTAACTGAAGAAGATAACATCTCTATCCTTTATTGGTAGGTCTCGTTATAATGTACTTATGAACGCTTTAGTCCAGGTAAAATTATGGTCAAAACTGAAGAAGGTAACATTTCTATCCTTTTTTGGTAGATCTTGTTATAAATGTACTTACGAACGCTTTAGTCCAGGTAAAATTATAGCCAAAACTGAAGAAGGTAACGTCTCTAACCCTTATGTATTGTAATAGAGGTGAGTTACTGGGACTGCTTATGCTTGCCCAAGCAGTGACGATAATTCCCCAAGATAAAGTATTCGGGTAGTTACTTTAGTTTATTTTGTATGATACCTTTTTCCTAACTCTTTAAGTTACATTCGGTACAGCGCGCAACAGTCGACAAAGACTAATAATGTGTTTACTCCAATAACACAAGGATTATCCGCTAAGAGTCGTCCTAGCAAACTCGTTAGTTAACTAAACCCTCGTCGCGTCTAGTTTTATTGTCGGCCTAGGTAAGCCCTAAATTCAAAGGTTAAACCTTAGTTTTATGTAATTTATGCCGCGATTGAATTATTTATTATTTGTTTGATCATTTATTACTTGTTTGATTATTTATTACTGTTATTAATTCGATTTGTCCTACTGCCCTGCCTACAGTCCTAAATGAGATTTCCTATGCTTTCTAGCGGTGTGTATATATGCAAATCTGGAGATAAATCTCACATTTACATTTAATCGCGCATGTGGACTTCACCCGAGCACGAGGAAACCACAAGTACGTATATTACAACTACTCTGGAAATATCTAACAGCAAAACCCTAGCCTATCGGTCCCTGAAATGTTCCTATTCTGCTATGGTGTGTTAGAACTAGAGATAAATCTCACATTTAAATGCGCATGGAGAATCGCCTCAGCTCAGGGATCTCCAAGTAGGTGTTTCTAACTAATCTGGAAACGTTCAGGCGTCACCCTGATACTAGCCTAGACTCCCTACATTTTACTCTGCAGTGGTTGACCGAAGTCCGACGATAAGGGATACTACAGAGCAAAATAGCCCTACGGTTTCATTAAGACAGCCCCCACTGCAGCTAACATACGGTATCTCGGCGCACTGGGCCGAAGCCACGGGCATCGGAACACTTGCCTTGAACCTCCGAGACCTTCTTATGCTAGTTACAATGGAAGAAGGGGACGAAAGTTGTTCCATTAAGCTGGTAACACAACTTCGGGCCGGTCCCACGGTACTCCGCCTAACCCTAACTCGCGGAAACTCTAATCACGGACCGTGCCGTTGCCTACACTGGGAATAACATGAATTTGTACCATTCTATAACATATTACTTACAACAACCCCCCGTTTATGAAACTGGTAACCTCTAGAAACCCGCTAAGAATTTAGTGCGTGTCATTTAATCGCAGTGGTCAATGATCACAACTTTAAAATAACGAACACTCCTACCTCCCACAATGTACACTATCGCGAAGTACGTTTTTATGAAATTCACAGATTTGTCATGGCTAAGTGTTGCTGGCCCGGCCTCACGACCGAATCTCGCTGCTATGCGATACCAGCTCGACGAAAACCACAACGCCTATGCGTTTCACGAAAACACACTTATATTACAACCTGACACGATTCTAAAACGCCATTTCTAACGAGCAATGTCATTCTCCCCGACCAGACATAGTCCGAATCGCGATAGAAAAACATAGTTCAAGGCCCTTTTACGTATAACAGGGAATGCCCAATTATCAATAATAAAGCCGAGAACTCTCAGAAATGCCCCCCACTAACTTTACTCTAATGGTACAAACTCACTAGGTACACGTCTTCCTACAACGATGGTACGAAAATTAATGATCTCGATTTCTCTCAGACTGTCTCGCATGTCAGCTCAGTAGGCTCCCCCCAACTCCCTTCACATCACTCCACTCGACCAATCGGACGTTTTTTCCACTACGAACAGGTTTTGCTCTAAATCGGCGTGGCGCTGCTATCGCACTACGCGGTCTTTGTCAAATCCAACAGAACTGTTTAATTATTTACTATCCATGCCACCGATCTAAAGTAATTCTAAAATAATTATATTCATTAATAATGTTTTCCACAATTTGTTCATACTCGGTCGGGAATATCCTATTTCTGCACTTACAGCATTTGAAAACATCAACTTCCTTATTCCCGCCCGCCATGATAGCTGACGTCACGCACAACAGCCCACAATGGCGGACAGCCAAAACGTCGTTTTCGTCCCAACAATGACTTTGTTTACGAAACCCATACACCAGATACTTGATAATTCTTTTATGAATATTTAATTCCCAACTGTAATCAGTTTACATCAAAATAATAGATATTTCACGCATTACAAACACTTGGTTTCGTCGACATACTTTGATGAAGTTTATTTTTCCTTCTGACTAGATTTTTGAGGGTACTTTGATACGCGCCCGCTTGGCGCCTCATTTCCGAGAACAGATAAGCGTACCATTTGTTTATGCCTACTTGTCTACTCATGCGTAACGATTTCTGTTTATCAGTTTGTCTGTCTTTTGAATATTTGTCTTATAAAACTTGACTTTCAAAGAACTACCGATTTCGTCTTGGTACTATTAATAATACTATTAATTGATATCAGTTATTTTATATATTTCATACATTCTGATGTTAGAGGAACGGTATTAATTAATTAATTTATTTGTAATAAACGATTAGTTGTTTAACTATATTTGTGAACGTAGCGAAACTCTCATCCGAAGGTTCGGTTCGTTACAATCAACCCCCAAAATTTACGCAGGTGCTATAATTTATACATCCGAAGGAAATTTTTCACACTTTGTTAAAATATTCACAAATATAGAACTCTTGACAAAATGATTATCTTACTAATCTTTCAACAATGTCGATCTTAATCTATTAACGTTGACTTCAGACAATATGATCGTGTGTATGTAAGTGTTTTTGAACCAAAAGCGAACGTTAAATTATTTGGGTTAGTTTTGAGTGTCTTATGTATTGAGCATACTCAGATTTTACCCCTCACAAGGACAACCAAGACTGGGTAGGGAAGCGTGGTTGTGAGGCACACTCGATCCTAATGATACACTGTGAGTAGGTCACTACGCAAACCAATTTTTCGTTTGGCAGTTATTACCCCCAAAATGCCCTCCGCAGACGAGGTTTCTTTAATAGCTACGGAGCACCAACTGTCCATGATCGCAACATCAATTCCACTCAAAACTAAGTCCAAGATAACAAAATTCTGTTTTGGGGAATGAATAGTGTGGGGAATATGGCGCTCTCCGCTGCGTGTAAGTATAACTCTTTATGAAATCAGCCACCACTGATGCGCATTGTCATTTCGACTTAACCTAACACCAACATTTCTCCTTCATAAAGAGTCATTGTAAGTGTTGTGTTTGTCTGACTCCGAACGTTAATGACCGCTTCTAGCCCAGGATGTTGATGTTTCGCTTAGGCCCTCTATACCTCTATTAACATACTATCACACACATGTCATCACTCTCCTTTTCCACATCACCATATTTATATTCTTTCTTTCGCATTCGTCACTCACAGTACGTCAACTATCACCGTGTAACACGCCACCTTAACAACGCATCAACCCAATTAAGCAAGAAGCTGCAGATCTATTGTCTTATATTTACTTGTCTTGCCTACAATCATAGTTAGTGATTCTAGTGTAATCTTATTTTAAAATTATTGATTGCAACTAAGCCAACCCCCAGAATTGATAAGTTTCGCATATTGCCGCAATGCGGTGCAGACTGCACTACATTAATATTGTTTTATTTATTTATTTCATTCTTAATCTTTTCTCGATAGTTTAAAATTAAACCCCCTTCCAACTCTTCGCTCCTATCTTAATCAGGTTCGATTGTATACGAGAACCACATTTTTATAGTTACTAATCTATCTTATCCAATTTTTCTGATATGATTATCGTTGTTGTCTTTCTACGTAGATTTGCTTGCTTAATAAGCTTTTCACACTGTCCTACATTTTTAGGGTAAATGATTTTAGTAAAAGCTAGTAAAGCTAGTTAAGCTAGAAAAGTAGAGCCCATTTACAATAGAAACGAGTAAGACCGGCAAAAGTCACTATAACCTGCAGACCATACTTGCGATGATGCAAGTCAAGTAGACAGTAGAACCTACAACAGCTATTATAATTTGTAACTAGCAGTATTTGTCCTTTGTAAGGGAACCCGGTCCTTAATAACATTAAGAATTTAATTTCATCATTAAATTTAGTAACCTACATATTAATCTAGAGTCTCCAACCTCATTTCTAGTTTGTAGGAACATAATCGTACAATAAAAGATCGATCGATTGAAAGACATAATATTAGATACCTCTTTCTAATAAGTATCAAAAAATTTTTCCTTTTTTTTTTTCAGGAAAGACCGCCATCACTCCCCACCATCTACGCATATTCTTGTCTTTTCAACTTCTTCTCTCGGTAGTTAGAAATTGTCTTAACCTTATTGATAGCTTCATTACATTATTAATATTCTCATTAATCTCTTTAAAAATAGTCACCTTTTCTCTTAGTCTTTATATTTTTTTTATTTCATGCAAAAAGAAAATTATATCCGTAGATGGGTCTTTCCCCTGACCTCCAATAAATAAAACACACTTTGCATTATATTATTATTTATGTTTATTATTGTTTTTATTTTTTTTTTTTATTATTTATCTTTATTATAATTTACAATCATTCTTATTCTATTTGTTATACATTTCAAAACGTTGTTTTTTTTATAATTATATAATATTAGATAAATATTTGACAGTAAGGGAACTTACTAGCTACACCTTAAATACATCTAAGATACAAAGGAAAAAGATCAAATTCGATGATAACACTTATTTTCGGTATATAAATCTATATCTCTCACCGTAATCATACCTACTTCCTTTCCCCCGAATCAACCCCAACCTTTTCATCACATGTTTTTTTTTTCATTTATAATATCTTGCTAAATGGATTGTATTAAACTTCCCCCTTTCTTTATTCGTTTTTGGATCAACCAGTATGTACACGTTCTTATAAGGATTCCTAGCTATTACGTAAGGTCCCTCATATAGCGATTCAAATTTTCTAGTAATTTTTTGTTTCGCGTCTGACTTATTTAATCTTCTAATTTTGACGAAGTCTCCTATTTGGAATTGAACAAGGCGGTATCTTTGATCGAATTTTACCCTTCGGTTCTCTCCAGATTTTCGCAAATTAGCCCTTACTGCTTCCCGAATTTCCTCAATGTCTACTCTAGTTTCTTCATAATTTATATTGGCGTCTATTGATAATCTTGTTGGATGCCCATACATCACTTCACAAGGCGTATATTTAGTACTTTCGTGGAAGGTATTGTTGTAAAGTTCTTCGATTCGAGGCAATACAGTCACCCAACCTCTATGATTTGTCCTACAGTAGGTTCTGAATAGACGGCCTAATTCCCTGTTCACCCTCTCGGTTGTGTTAGGCCGTGGATTTCGTACCGTGGTATGAATTACTTTTACTCCCTCTTGTTGCATTGTTTCGTTCCAGATGCGACTCGTGAATTGCGATCCGTTATCAGACATTATAGCTTTCGGTTTGATTAACTCAAAAAACTTCCTTACTCTGCCTAAAACCGCATTAGAGGTCGCTTTTCTAAGTTCATAAAGTTTTATAAATTTGCTAAACGAATCTTGAAGCACGAGAATGTAGTTCATGCCAAATAGTCCTGTCGGCAACGGTCCGTAAAGATCAACCATCACTAGCTCTCCTATATCATCAGTCACTATTGGTTGACATGGTCCTACTCTCTTGACCGTCTTTCTTCAGCGTAAACGTTAATGGGCTACAGTATGGAGTACACGTTCTACTGATGATTCCCTGCTCCTCCATTTCTCTCAATTTCTCTCCCATTTTCTCGCGGTATGCGTACGGTATAAGGTAAGTTCTTTTAATTATAGGTATCTGTGTCTCCATCAAAATTTGATGCTGATAACAGTTTGCTCTCCTTAGCTTAGCTACAAACAACTTCTCGTATTTTTTTAATAATTTCTCTAATTCTTCTTTATCGTTTCTTACTTCAATTACGTTATTATGATTTACTTCTAGTCCTTGATCAAAAAACTCAATTAAGTTATGTTTTCCATTGTTTTTAATCAACAACCCTCTTTTTTCTTTCTCTAGGCTAATTGTTACTTGATTCATTTTTAACCAATAAAACCCTAAAATTATTTGGTTAACTAGCCCTGGTACTATCACACACCCTACATCCAACATTACCGGACCTAAAGCTATCGGCAGTAGCACTATGTTACGGATCTCTACACTCTTATGACCCACAGCAGTCTTAATATGAAAGGGTTTAATTGGCATTAAAGGTACGTCACAATGTCACCTCAGCATCTCCCAAAACTCCCCCGAAATACACGTCAGGTCACTACCCGTATCTACCAATCCCAAAACCTTGTGATTATATACCTGTAAAGCTACTGTACATTTGTTATCCACATGGTTTTCTCCTTCTGTCTCCTCTTCGAACACAGACTTTACTATTGGATGCTTAGCTGTCTCCCCCATTTCTTCCTGTATTTTTAATTTAAGAACATCCACCAGCTGTTCAAGGACCTGTATTTCTTTGAATTTAGTTCGACTATACCCTAAGCCTTCCTTTTCCTTACGATCGGTTAATCTGCCTACTAGGGGTACTCTAAGCCCCCTTTTATTTAACCCTAACGTCTGACCCGGTCTCCAACCCATATTTTTCATAATAAGTAACACTACGTCCCCTGAGGTTGAGGCTGATTCGGGGCCTAATACTTCAGCCTCATCTAGTTTAAAGCTACCGCCGGTGGTGCTGACTCCACAATGACTTCGTTTACCGCTGCTTTATTTCTGCTCTCTACTGGTTTCTGCCACCTTCGGTAATCTTGTTGAATTTCTTTTCTTCCCCGCTTCCTTATTTGGCCCGTTTGTAGGATAGTTACGGACTTCTTGTTTATTAATGTCGTCCATACTCCTGAGATATTCCGCTGTCTCTATAATAGTGTTTATTTTGGAATTAATCCAGCCCTGTTGAATATTCCTAGGATAGTGCCTTATTATATCTGTTAGTAATTGTTTTTCAGGTATATCAAAGGTAAGCATTTGCGCCTTTCCAGTTAGTTGCAAAAAGTGATTTAGCATAGTTGGTGTTTTGTTACGATCCCAGCTTCCTTGTACTAGAGTCCTCCGTAGCTCGTTCTGCTCCTTATCACCCCAAAATGTTAATAAGAAGTCGGTTTTGAAATCTTCTAATCGCTTCCACCGTTTACTGTATATTCTCGCCCAATCCCTTGCGCTCCCAACTAAACATTCCTGTATGAGCTCTAGTTCTTTCCCTCTCTTAGAACCTTTCCTTAGGTAACTTTCCAAATCCTCAAGGAAGGTTACAGGATGCGTTTCTGATTTATCTCCAAATTTAGGTTTCTCTAAATTTATATTTGATATATTGTAAGTTATGTTCCTACATTCCATTTCGTTTAGATCTCTCTCTCCCCCTGCTGTGGATTTAGTATTTGCGGCCGCAGTCTCTTCGTGGTTTTCGCCTATCTCTACAACTCCAGCTCTTGATGTACCAGTTGAGTGCGGATGCGTACGCTCATTTACTTCTATGTCTGTATTCGTTACTCTTGGTTCCTCCGCGATTTTTATTAGGTCTTTTGTAGTTCTCACTTCGTCATTTAAAGCATTTATTTTGGATGATAATACGCCTATTGAACGTCGCATTACTTTAAACATTGCTTCGACCTTCGAACCTTTATTTTCATTTGCCCTGGAACTTGGTTCAACCCGCCTCATACGCTTAGGAATTGAAACTCTGTGTTCTTCAGCTAAAGGTTCTATTATAGCTGTCGTTTCCTCAACTTGGTTTTCCTCTACTTGTTCTATATTTCTATTGATTTCTGTTTGCTCAACTTCTACCTGCCGATCTAAGGAACTCTCCCTTCGTATCTCTTTCGGTTTTTTATTATCATGCCTGAGCCGCTTAGAGGTAGAACGACTAGGCTCTTCTGATGATATTTCTGTATATCTAGCCGGAGGTTTTCTTTTCCGTCCTGTCCTTTCCATTTTCCTTTTTCTTCTATTTTTTTTTTGTTTCAAAAGTATCACTATTTTAAATTTGATTAGTATTTTTTTGTTCTCTGTTGCTTACTAAACAAAAAGGCATATGTCATCACCTCCAATTTCCTCTTAAATTATTAGTGATGACTTATGTCTTCTCCTTCTCACACATTATTCCCTATACGCATTTTATCTGAGATTCATTTTTTTTTTTATATTATTCTGTACCGCGTTTATAATTGACTTATATCATAAGCAAACAGTTATTTTTCCCTAATATTGAATTTGCATTGGTCGTATTAATGTAACCCTATACTCCATGTTTCAGCATATTAAACTAGTCCCTAATTATTATCTACTGCGTTACTCTATCTCTCTCTATCTTAAACGAACCGTATATTTTTTCGACAATACTGAACCAAATAGTTTTCCAACATGAATGTTCAGGTAGATAAGGATAAATTTTAAATAAACCTAGACTAATGTATTTGAATTAATTAATTATTATTTATTTATACATATCCGAAGTTTTAAACCCTCTCCCTTTTACACAGCAGCAAATTGTGCGATAAAACGCACTTTCTATCAGATCACAATAATTCTCTAATAAATATAAAATAGCAAACCCTATATCATACAACCTATTGATAACTATTAACTTTTTTTTTTTTTTTTTTTTATTTATAATCTTTATTTATAAAACAAATCTTAAAAGAACTAAGTGTTTCTAACCGAAGAAACTCATGTACGAATCCTGGTCACGGCACCAAATTGTATCGACCCCCCTACCCCTCTATCCTTATCACCTGTCACCATTTTAATCTAATCTTTATAAGTAATATTATTGTGATCCGAAGAATGAATATGGCCAAATAGATCGTTTAGTGTAGCTGGTAGGACCGTATGTTGTGATCGTAAAATAACCCTAGAACTTTTGAGGCGTTTAAAACTAATCCTATCTTCCTAATCGTAGAACTAAGTATTATACTAGATTACGCGAAACATACCTTCAGATTTCACCCTGTCTATCTGGCGTAGATGAATGGAAATACTAACTGTTTACTTTGATGCTTAGGTACTGACAAAACTCCCTAGACCTTTTCTTTAACTGTACTGAACCCCCTCAATTTGTTATATTTAAATTAAGAACGCAGCAGAACTCATATCCGCTATATATTTAGATATGTCTAACCATCGTTTGCATAGTTCACGTTAATGAAGAACAAATCCACAATTGCATTGTAGCATGTCTGACCCAAAGATACCTACGTAATGACGTAATGCCGCTTTCTATAAGAGATATCGCACTATGAAAGTAAATTAGCAAATGTACCGATTCACCCCAAACGTATATACTTATTGAATGAAGTTGTCACGCGAAATATTACTATCTAACGAATCCTAATCGACGCTTTGTATGATATTAATGACCTGCGTATATGAAGGCTATATCTAGAAGATGTCAGTTTGAATGTCTACTAGGTATATCGCTACTACAAGTGCAACCTAGTACCTTACTTGAACTATATGCGAATCACGAAATATATATATAAAATGCCTGCTAAATAAAGCGAAGCAGATATTATAGGTAAGTGTACCCATCCAAGTTCCATTTCTACCCTATATGCCAATTCACCCTAAATCTAAATATACGTATACCATTAGGTTCTGAATATTTTCTGCATAATAAATATTTCTAGACATAGTTATGTTAACTGTGAAATGTTGGAATAGCCCCAGTGAATCAAAGCTGGCAGTCTTAAGCTAACATGTAGGTACTTATGTTGAACTTAGTTTCAACGTAATAATATGAAAACTAATTAACGTTTGCAGTGTGAATTTGCGGCTATAGGTCCAAGCCCCTCCTTCGCTTGTGACTGTAACGGCTCTACCCAGTGATTTTGGACACCGTTTCCACCGCTTACAGGGTATTGTGGGAATGCGGCATAGATCTGTGACCCCAACCTCGTCACAAATAGTAGAAATTCTTCCGATTTAATTTTGGACTTTCTTCCTCCGCCTATGTACAAATATATACATACATATACATAGAATATATTTATGTATATACGCACATTCTTGAATGAAGCTAATATGAACACTAGAGAGGAGTTCCAGGTGTTAGTCGGTCAGTCTCTGTCTCAAAAGGGGAATAGAGGACTTAATCTTTTATCAACCCTAAGTCTGTAGTGAGTCGGTCTCGTGACTATACCAACATTCACACGCAGCTTACTTTACTTAATTTCCAAGCAACATTCATTCGCTGGTTTAGGTACAGAAGAGGCGCGGTACTCTTTGACGCAAACCACTCCATCCATCAATTCTAATTCATTGCGAAGCTTCCGTATACTAACTTTACCTAGTATATGAAAGCCTCTATAAGGTCCTAGAATACCTAATTACCTAGCCCTATAACGTATTGCCTATTGGAACTTAGCCTGACTAACCTCCGACTAACTAGTTCTAACTATGTTTAATTCGATTAGCCCTAACAAATTCGTCTCTAAAGGTACGGGTATGGTCGTCTCCTTCTACGCATTATTAGTTCGATCACGTATTAGTTTATACTTTTGCCGAGTCTTACTACGTTCGAAACCGGACTTCCTACTCTGACAATTCCGAGTTTTGCCCTCTGAATGTTTCTAGTTCCCAAGGAAGATTTTACTCTTACATTACCAATTATGAATCTTTGCCGAATGAAGGATTCATTATAATTGTGCTATGAACACTTCTAGTGCGTGGTAAATTACAGTCAAACTGAAGAAGATAACGTCGCTAGCCTTTATTGGTAGGTCTCGTTATAATGTACTTATGAACGCTTTAGTCCAGGTAAAATTATAGCCACAACTGAAGAAGATAACGTCTCTAGCCTTTATTGGTAGATCTCGTTATAATGTACTTACGAACGCTATAATCCAGGTAAAATTATAGTCTAACTGAAGAAGATAACATCTCTATCCTTTATTGGTAGGTCTCGTTATAATGTACTTATGAACGCTTTAGTCCAGGTAAAATTATGGTCAAAACTGAAGAAGGTAACATTTCTATCCTTTTTTGGTAGATCTTGTTATAAATGTACTTACGAACGCTTTAGTCCAGGTAAAATTATAGCCAAAACTGAAGAAGGTAACGTCTCTAACCCTTATGTATTGTAATAGAGGTGAGTTACTGGGACTGCTTATGCTTGCCCAAGCAGTGACGATAATTCCCCAAGATAAAGTATTCGGGTAGTTACTTTAGTTTATTTTGTATGATACCTTTTTCCTAACTCTTTAAGTTACATTCGGTACAGCGCGCAACAGTCGACAAAGACTAATAATGTGTTTACTCCAATAACACAAGGATTATCCGCTAAGAGTCGTCCTAGCAAACTCGTTAGTTAACTAAACCCTCGTCGCGTCTAGTTTTATTGTCGGCCTAGGTAAGCCCTAAATTCAAAGGTTAAACCTTAGTTTTATGTAATTTATGCCGCGATTGAATTATTTATTATTTGTTTGATCATTTATTACTTGTTTGATTATTTATTACTGTTATTAATTCGATTTGTCCTACTGCCCTGCCTACAGTCCTAAATGAGATTTCCTATGCTTTCTAGCGGTGTGTATATATGCAAATCTGGAGATAAATCTCACATTTACATTTAATCGCGCATGTGGACTTCACCCGAGCACGAGGAAACCACAAGTACGTATATTACAACTACTCTGGAAATATCTAACAGCAAAACCCTAGCCTATCGGTCCCTGAAATGTTCCTATTCTGCTATGGTGTGTTAGAACTAGAGATAAATCTCACATTTAAATGCGCATGGAGAATCGCCTCAGCTCAGGGATCTCCAAGTAGGTGTTTCTAACTAATCTGGAAACGTTCAGGCGTCACCCTGATACTAGCCTAGACTCCCTACATTTTACTCTGCAGTGGTTGACCGAAGTCCGACGATAAGGGATACTACAGAGCAAAATAGCCCTACGGTTTCATTAAGACAGCCCCCACTGCAGCTAACATACGGTATCTCGGCGCACTGGGCCGAAGCCACGGGCATCGGAACACTTGCCTTGAACCTCCGAGACCTTCTTATGCTAGTTACAATGGAAGAAGGGGACGAAAGTTGTTCCATTAAGCTGGTAACACAACTTCGGGCCGGTCCCACGGTACTCCGCCTAACCCTAACTCGCGGAAACTCTAATCACGGACCGTGCCGTTGCCTACACTGGGAATAACATGAATTTGTACCATTCTATAACATATTACTTACAACAACCCCCCGTTTATGAAACTGGTAACCTCTAGAAACCCGCTAAGAATTTAGTGCGTGTCATTTAATCGCAGTGGTCAATGATCACAACTTTAAAATAACGAACACTCCTACCTCCCACAATGTACACTATCGCGAAGTACGTTTTTATGAAATTCACAGATTTGTCATGGCTAATTGTTGCTGGCCCGGCCTCACGACCGAATCTCGCTGCTATGCGACACCAGCTCGACGAAAACCACAACGCCTATGCGTTTCACGAAAACACACTTATATTACAACCTACCGCGAAGTACGTTTTTATGAAATTCACAGATTTGTCATGGCTAAGTGTTGCTGGCCCGGCCTCACGACCGAATCTCGCTGCTATGCGATACCAGCTCGACGAAAACCACAACGCCTATGCGTTTCACGAAAACACACTTATATTACAACCTGACACGATTCTAAAACGCCATTTCTAACGAGCAATGTCATTCTCCCCGACCAGACATAGTCCGAATCGCGATAGAAAAACATAGTTCAAGGCCCTTTTACGTATAACAGGGAATGCCCAATTATCAATAATAAAGCCGAGAACTCTCAGAAATGCCCCCCACTAACTTTACTCTAATGGTACAAACTCACTAGGTACACGTCTTCCTACAACGATGGTACGAAAATTAATGATCTCGATTTCTCTCAGACTGTCTCGCATGTCAGCTCAGTAGGCTCCCCCCAACTCCCTTCACATCACTCCACTCGACCAATCGGACGTTTTTTCCACTACGAACAGGTTTTGCTCTAAATCGGCGTGGCGCTGCTATCGCACTACGCGGTCTTTGTCAAATCCAACAGAACTGTTTAATTATTTACTATCCATGCCACCGATCTAAAGTAATTCTAAAATAATTATATTCATTAATAATGTTTTCCACAATTTGTTCATACTCGGTCGGGAATATCCTATTTCTGCACTTACAGCATTTGAAAACATCAACTTCCTTATTCCCGCCCGCCATGATAGCTGACGTCACGCACAACAGCCCACAATGGCGGACAGCCAAAACGTCGTTTTCGTCCCAACAATGACTTTGTTTACGAAACCCATACACCAGATACTTGATAATTCTTTTATGAATATTTAATTCCCAACTGTAATCAGTTTACATCAAAATAATAGATATTTCACGCATTACAAACACTTGGTTTCGTCGACATACTTTGATGAAGTTTATTTTTCCTTCTGACTAGATTTTTGAGGGTACTTTGATACGCGCCCGCTTGGCGCCTCATTTCCGAGAACAGATAAGCGTACCATTTGTTTATGCCTACTTGTCTACTCATGCGTAACGATTTCTGTTTATCAGTTTGTCTGTCTTTTGAATATTTGTCTTATAAAACTTGACTTTCAAAGAACTACCGATTTCGTCTAGGTACTATTAATAATACTATTAATTGATATCAGTTATTTTATATATTTCATACATTCTGATGTTAGAGGAACGGTATTAATTAATTAATTTATTTGTAATAAACGATTAGTTGTTTAACTATATTTGTGAACGTAGCGAAACTCTCATCCGAAGGTTCGGTTCGTTACACTGTAACCACATGGAACGTACGGCGTGGTAGCTCTCACTACGTTTACACACACACATTTCCATGTGCATGTAATCCTATTAAGGGGAATATAAGTAAATAATCACATCAATGCGGTAAATAGCATTTACATATTCAGCGCGTCTTACAACCAGTTTGTTACGACATATTGCTTTGTCAGAAGAATGACGCGCAATAATACAGTTTTACTGGACGTCTTAATATTCTTCCGCATCCATGATGTGTAAATAAATAAAATTAAATCAATGTAATAGTATAAAAATATACTCGTAAGTACGCTCACTCTGGTGGTCACGGGTATCACCACCACAAACCATGTCTATGTGGTGGTCCCACTTCAATACCTGTCTATTACAAAGCCTAGAAACGTTGTTGATTCCTGCTCTTCAATCCTCACTCCATCCACAAGCACTGTCAAAGGTCTCAGGGATCTACCTGATAAACTAAACTGGATGTAATGAGTCTTAGTATGGTTATATTTGGCACTCGTCGGAAATCACCTACTTTCCGCACTTGTAGCATAATTAGCTATTCCAACCCAATAACAGACAACTGTTACCTAGTCTACCAGTGACCATGTTTACCACCACCTTATACAAAAGGTCGTCTTGGTTAGTATCACCGCAGTGACTGGTATTCTCGAAGAAGCATCCGCAAGAATTACAGTGTGAAGGGCACTGTAACAAGTGAAAATACTAGGTGAAAGAAACTCGGAAACCAATATCTCAGAATGACGAGCACTGTACAGTGTTACGCCAAACTACAGTTTAAAATTCTGGTGACTCTGCAACTGTCATATGCGCGTAATGCTAACTATCAGGCGCACGTTTTTGCCATCTCGTCACATAAAAGACTTTGATCGCTGCGGCATCTTTGAATTGTTTTTAAATTCACGTGAAGAAAAAAAAATGTGAATGTCAGAGTAATTTTCGAATGTGAGTCCCGACGTGGGACTAACGCAGCAGAGACTGCCAGCCATATCCTCTCTCCCTATCCCTGAGTTTGTGGTTTAACCGCTTTCGACTTCAAAAATGAACCAAGAGGAAAACTAGCCACTACGGTAAATAACGATGAATTGAAGAAAATAGTAGGAGCCGATCCGTATCAAACTACGACGGAATTAACGTTACGGTTTGTTGTTAGCTTCCCCCACAATATTGACCCATTTGAACCATATGAGTAAATTTATGAAACTTGAAAAAATGGGTACCTCATGATTTGACTGATCTGCAGAGAGGACCGCGCGTTGAAGATCGCCTTGCCTTGTTAAATACAGAAATGAAGGGATTTGGATGAAAAGTAAATTATTTTCGATGATCGCAAGCGAACAACGCAGTGGTTGACCCCAGGTCAACGCCACAACAATGCTCCAAAGCTAAGCTTACACATAGAAAGGTGGTGGTAAATAACGGCTTGGTGGTCACTTCATAGTCTAATTAATTATAGCTTCCTCAGATCCAGACAGGCAAGAACAGCAGATGTCTACTGTGCAGAACTCCGAACAATGATGGCGAAACTCGCAATAAAACAGCCCCGGCTTGTCAATTGGTCTTCACCTTTATTGCTATAACGCGAGACCTCACACTGGTTGTCAATCAGTTTTAACACTACAAGACCTGGAGCTAAAAACCATCCTCCATAATATAACTATATAATAAAAATGTATTATGATGGTATACTTACCAATTCAGCTTTTTTCTTTTAACCCTTCATATACCGTGATAATTAAAACAAAAGATTTATGAATGAAACGCACGTAAATGTACGTCAATGATACTCAAAAGATTAAGGTGTCAACCGTATTACCAGTAATTGGTCTTGGCTTCTTGACTTCATACATACTTTTGCAGTTTAAACACTTAGCTGCAATAATCACACCTTTAATTAAAGTAATTTGCTCAGTTCCATAACCAGGCGTGAACACAAAGATACACACACACACACACACGCACTCTAACATAAGTAATGAATGGATTTGGAGCGCGCCCCTCGGGTAGTTCGCTCAATCACGGCTGGCATTCGTATTAAAACATGCTGCATAGTCAGAGAGCTAGCCGTACTTTGTACTTGAATACAGTTTAGGTTGAACTAGACCAAAGTAGAATTGTTTTATGCAATTAATGTTATGGAGTAAGCAGGTACTCTGGTACCCAAGAGATGGAAGCAGACAACGTAGACGTCGAACAAAAATATGGGAATATAATTTCCACCTAGCTTTGGGGCTTTACTAGACCACGGGCCCAAGTCTCTTAGGTATTGAGCAATCGCCACACTACTGCGATGTGTCTGCGATTGAACTGCCTTTAATATCAATTTCGGTGTCTGTTAGATCTAGTTCTTAATCGCAGTTTTATAGCAATCGCATCGCTGTCGGGCTGTGCTACAGCTTGCAAATGTTGCTACTGTAATAAAGTTGAAAACGTCTACCTATCAAGCATTAGTCCAAACACTAATACAGTAATTTTCTAACAAAAACACAATAAACAAGTAAAATTTGAAAAATTTTATACCGTCTTCCATTCTATTCAGTTATTGGAGTGTATGTCAAAAACTACAAAACCGAATTTGATGAATTTAAAATGGACTACACGGGAAGCACCAGCTTTCAAACAAAAAAATAATTTTGAGAATCGGTTTACCCAGTCGAAAGTTATGAGATAACAAACATAAAAAACATACAGTCGACTTGTGTACCTCCTCCTTTTTTGGAAGTCAGTAAATTTTTTTTTTTTAATCATTTTTAATTATTTTGCTTTAATCTTAATACCTTAAAAATATTACAGTAACTGAATTCTTAATACTTTAATGAAAAGAAAACTATGTACGCACTAAATAATCTATGTTGTCTTTGCCTAAAAAAAACAAGCGTCACGAACTATCGATGTGTGCCACTGTAGCAACGCAATCGCAACTAAATAGTGTAAAGCATACCAATTATGTCAAAAACTATCGATAGCATGCCGCTGGACCGCGATCGAATCTACATAGCGAGCAGACTACGAAAGCTGTCAAAAATATTATTTTTTATGCAATTGAGTTGCGATAACGCGGTTCAATAGCAATTATGTCAATTATGTTCAAGCATACCAATTATGTCAAAAACTATCGATAGCATGCCGCTGGACCGCGATCGAATCTACATAGCGAGCAGACTACGAAAGCTGTCAAAAATATTATTTTTTATGCAATTGAGTTGCGATAACGCGGTTCAATAGCCAAGAAACTTGGTCCTCAGAGTTGCAACCGACAAAGTAAAATGGAAGCAGTTGGAGAAGGCCTATGCCAATAGATACACCGAAACGAAGGACATTTTAAAGCAGCATAGTTATGTACAAGATCTATAAATCAATCAGATTGCAGAACGGAATAAAGGGTTATATTATTATAATTAATTAGCTTAAGCGACGACAGGGGCAAGTCTTGCGCCTGATAACAAGCAATACACTTGCCCATGACAGTTGCAATGCCACCCCGAACTGTAGTTTTGCGTGGCTCTGCACTGCGTACGTAACCCGAAGATATAGGTTTTTGAGTCTCTTTCGCTGAGTTATTTCACTCGCTACAGAGCACTTCACACTGAAACTCAGTAATTATTGCGCAATATAAATAAGTCCTTAGAATATGTACTATCCTACGGTGATTTCTCTATTTACTTTGAGTTATGGAATTTTATATTTCATGTAATGTTATCCCCTGAATATTTATATTTATTTAAAACATTGAATCGCTATATAATAACCACACAAGTATATGGAATATTGGAAACAAATCATAACCATATGTTACTATTAGGGATTGCAAAATCGGTCCTTTTTCAAAAAACCGGGAATGCCCGGGATTTCCCGGAAATTTGCGATATTTATATGATATACATGTGTTTTATACTCTGTTACTACTCTGTTAATTAACAGAGTAAAAACTAAGACAGATCGATGAAAATATGATGTGAAAGAGAAGACGTAAAAAATAAAAATTTACTGTGTCAGAGGATTACTAAATGTTAATCAGTCTCGAAGAAATATTTGCATGTAAATATTAATGTTCTATAATTACTTAGTTTCTATAAAGTGTACTTATTTCGATTTAATCAAAAGATCTCGATTACGTGCTAAAAAGTACTATATGGTGTATATAGTATAGGCTGTTTCCATAGACTTGATAGGTTAACTGAGTATAGTTTAAGCAAAGTGGCAACTACTATATGGCGTAAATGATCAATCATCTAATGAGAAGCTACACTATAATAAAACCATAGCGTGCAACAAACATCAATACGAGTATATCAATAGGATTATAATATAAACGAGTTGAATATTTATGAAACAATGTTTGGTAGAGAAGCGGGGAACGTAATGTATGCAGATTCTAAATTCCCCACGACATTACTAGCTGCTAGTGCAGTGTGGAATAAAATTCCCTTCTGCACTAGCAGTAGTGCAGCTTGATAGTGCAGCGGGAAATGACTGGATTTTTAATGCCCCTATTAACACGAATGATGCATATTCAATTGGTTCTAGCCAAATCATAAAATTTATTGCAGCGTAAAATTACTGTTAGTCTTTTTATGATGTTGGGGTCAATTTTATTTCTAATTTACGAATAGAATTAATAAACTTGCAGTTTCAAATGTACGTATCTTTGGCGCATTATACACTCGAACTTTCATAACATTAATACAATAAATCTGAAATTTTAATAAACACCTTGTCTATTTTCCACTTTGAATTCTTCAAGTACTTGTTTACGTATTATTAACTATTTTGTACTAAAATTTTGGATTATGGCCTATTTTCTGGATGTAACAGTAACTTACTAGTATCACACAATTAAAGCTATTTGAATGTTACTTTCGATATTTGCATCTGTCTACATAATTTTATCATTCGAGTGATCAACCAATTGATTATTATATTAACGGAACTATTTTTATGCTGCATTCAATTCAAATTGAAGGCTAGGAATAGTAATAACAAATTTTATAGACTTTCTACAGACATTTACAATGAAGTAGGTTAGTTACCAAAAGATTCCTGGTTGGAAAACATTGGTACCCAAACTAGGAGAAAGCTGTGCTATATCATATAAATTCCTTCCGCCTTCCATAGTATTATGTCTAATAATTATTGTAAAGATAATGAAAGTACGAGTAACATATGTGTAGGTAACGACATTTTGGAGTAATTATAATATTATGTGCTAAGTAAGCTAAATTTGTCTAATTGTGTGAGAGATAATTATGGAAGTATGTAGATGTGTGTGTGTGTTATGTATTTTATGTTAATAATAAACAAGATTTTATACATTAAACTGACCACATCTAATACTATGCGTTATTTATTATTCTTCTTTGGCCTTTTCGTCCGTTTAGACGTTTATATTGTATAATACAGCACCTTACTCGGAATGCCTGTAGTCTCCTAAGCTATGATACATAACCTTCTACAGGTTACCAATGTTACTAAGTTGTGCCTAACATGACAAGCTTTTTCACTGGTTAGGTTTTGAAGCATGAACTTGCGGTTTGACCTAGCATTTGACCTTTCTAGCTAAAACTTTGGAAAATTTGGTTCAGGGCTATTTTTCTACCGTGACATTTTGCGTGAGAGATTTGATTCTTATCAGCAAATAATGCCGATTTATGTGTCCGATAATATGACTCCAATCCTACTAATATTATAAACGGGAAAGTTTGTGAGTATGGATTTATGGATGTGTGAAAGTTTGTTACTCTTTCATGCTCAAACCGCGGGGCCAATTTTGATGAAAGTTGGTATCTTGCTACGAGTAGATAAAGTGCGCTGAAAACACCAGGCGGGTGAAAGGGCGTATCATTCTCGGGCACGGCATTGACAAAATACCAAGATCTCGGCCAACGTTAAGATCGTTATGATGACAGTTCTGACAAAAATTATGTTAATTTCTGATAGCTTAGGCTACGTTCCGGGAAGCGCAGAAATCACTCGCGGCGTTCGCACACCCATTCCATTAGAAGCCCGCGATCATCGTGAGCGAGCTCGATACGTCATCGATGACGTTACCGAAAACGCTCACAACGCTCGCAGATTGTAGGTGAGTTTTCGTGGTCAATGCGAGCTGTTACTGTCAAACATCAAATGTATAGGATTCTATCGATTTTTGACATAAAAGTTGGGTTGAACAATGCAAGCATTCATTCCAACCGGAACGCTAAGCCGGGGCGCGACAGTTGTGAGCGTTGACGGTGCTTCCCGGAACGTAGCCTTAGTCAAAAGTACGCTTTCATTTTGACAGCTCGATACTATAGAAATCACTCTCGGCGTTCGATACGTCATCGATGACGTCACTGAAAACGCTCACGCCGCGACCACAACGCTCGCGGTTCGAAGGTGTGTCTACGTGATAATTGCGAGCTGTCACTGTCAACCAAAGGGAACGGCCAACCAGGTTGCGACAGTTGTGAGCGTTGAGGGCGCTTGCCGGAACGTACCCCTAGACGTGCTCGGGGACCGTCAAAGGTGACGAAATGTTACACAAATACCGTCAAGGGTGATGAAATGTAATGACACTTTTTTCCAGGGTGATTAATTTTATATTTGTATGTACGTAGGTACTGTATTTTATTATGATTGTTTACTGATTGATTTACTAAGTACTTAAATTTACTCATTCATGTAAAAAAAATATGTCATTTTGGTATAAAGATAGAATCTGTCCGAATCAGCAAGACCCATTAGAGGCAAGTTTCATTCATAAATCTATTGTTATTTTTTGTCCTGATGCGGACGGGTTAAAATATTTTTAATGTTTATATTGGTAAAATTTGCAATTCAGATAAATATACTACAGTGTCTTAATTAGAAATACGGGATTACTCACGTAATATTTACCGGATAGGTGCGACTATAGTTTCGACCACATTCGGTGGTCTTTTTATGGAGTGTTCGGGACGCCCGCGTCGATGACGTCGCGCTCGGCCCTGGCATATACTACGGTTATTTATACATAGCAGTAGATATAGAGTGTATAAATACTTAAACATATATTTACTCTTGCTCGTGGTATACAATCGGCGAACCCCATTATGAGATATTTATGAGAGTTAACTGAAAATCCTTTCTAACTGCATTAGGCAGCAATCTCAATCTTCTAAAGTTTCACGTTGAATCACTCTTCACAAACGAAGAAGGCAAGCTCTCCTTAAGTTCCGTAACTGATTCATAAAGTCCATCCTAAACAATCGAGGAACTTGAAATATTCGCCTTATATTTCAACTCACTTACCATATTTCAACTTATGGTTCAGCCAGACTACGGCGGTTGGGATGTGGTGACAGATGCTTTATATAAAATATAATTAAAGCAGGATGTTGGTTTCGGTGTAGTGAGTTTAGTGATTACAATGCAGTTCAACAGTTCTGGGAGCACTGTAATGTTTTCGTTCAGGTTAATGACTTGTATATTTCGTTACTTCATTCTAGATTAAGATTAATTGGGATTTTTCTATAATATCATTAGTACTTAACATTGTTGTACGTACCAAAAAAAAATGCTCAACGTGCCTAAAGTGTTCAGTGATGATGACGCAAGTTCCACGATTTTTATTCACCCAAAAAGTGCTCAACGCACCTTAAGAAGTTGTCACTTCAAAAACATATTGTAAACAGAAAAAATAACGTAAATAATTGTAAACAATACATAAAAGTAAAGCAAATTTTCTAAAAAAAATTAGATCTATGCAATTTAAAAAAATACTAATATGCTTCATGCAGTTGCTTTTTTAATCTCATGTCCTCGTGTTTTGTATTTCATTTATAAGTTATTATAAAGTACTTTAAGATAAAATACTAAACAATAATGATTCCTTATGCTTTCGTGAGTCTTATAAATTAAAATTAAACAACTTTAAACGAATGAAATCGCATATAATTTGATAATACTTTATGTGAATGTTTCGAAAACTTTTCAGTGAACATTCACACAACAATATGATACGCGGTACATAACAATAATTACGATAACTTTATAACAGACTGTAATGTAATGGTTACTTACATTGGTAGAATACCTAGCTGAAGGCCTAGCTAGCTATCTAAAAAATAAAAAGGAACATCAGAAATATAAATAAAGTTATTATAATAAGTATTACATGACCTGGCGGATAACACTTCACCACAAGTCCACACACACACGTTCCATCAAAGGTTACAGTTAGCTGCAGTTAGCTTCTTGCTTTATCGAAGGCTTCAGTTCTGAGCTCAGAGAACACGGGATACCCCCAATAACTTGTTTTATATATCAGGGCGAGAGTATTTATCAAACCAACACCCTCGATTTGTTATTAATTAATACATATGAAAATATCTTTCCAAGTCTTGACTTCAGGAATGTAATTGACGATATCGAGAGTGACTCGTCGGGTGCAAATCACTATTTCACCAACTTCAACACCTCACCGTCAACTAAGGTTTCCAGGGAATATAATTATTTCGTGTCCCGGCACACCAAATTGGAATCTTCCTATAATCTTTTTAATCGGACGTAATCTGTGATCCAATACTCTCTCTTCCCAAATCCAAATTCAAAATTAATCTCTCACGTGTCCATTGTGTCATTCCATCATGGTTCTCCTTTTTTAAAGTTTGTCACATTTTAGGTTAATCAAGAAATAGTTTTTAAATACACGAAATAAGGATTTAATGTAATGAAATATGATCATGAAATTATATTACAAGACAACCGTCGTCCAGTTACCCGTGACCATGTTCACTGAAAGTATTCGAAACGTCAAGATAAAATAATATAAAATTATACGCGACTTAATCCGTTTAAAGTTGTGTAATTTCAACACTAAACAACAAGTATAAGCACTTTTACTGTTTTTTTTTGTGTAAGGAATTATTATTCGAGACAGTAATACTAGAGTATTTAGGATCGTGCAGTCAGGAGAGCGTATGTGGGTCGGCCAAGTGGTCGAAGACCTATCGGGTGTCCGAGGTACCGCTGGAAAGAAGAAGTTCAAAAAGATCTTCGCGAACTTCAGGCCGTCAACTAGACTGAAACGGCATTACAGAACAGAGACCTAGCTGTAGTGTCGGAGGCTAAGCTCCACTTTGAGTCGTATCCACTGCAGTAAGTATGTAAGTATATAACCGCTAATTTCTCATACCATATGAGTAAAAATAAAACCAGCAACAGTTGCCTAGAATGTCGCTTTTTGCCTAACAACTCGCCAGACGTCAATACCAGCGGAGACATTTTGTTTACAACAGTAACTGCAAAAATCAATGAAAATTCAGTGATTCAAGTCACAGATAATGACGACACGAAATGCCAAACACTCAAATGATCCAAGCGCGCGATGTCAAAGAAAATTTAAACAATACGTTTGCCACGCACGTCACCAAACGCCAATTTGTCCACGGCGGCTGTCTGCCAGAGCCTTTATTGTGCCACAAATTAAGTTACTTTATAGATAGATTGACTCAGCAAAGGAAATGAATGGCGCGAGTAATACGAAAAAATAGACAACTTCGTCTGTAAGCTCAAGGGAGGCGGAAATACAATCAATTACTTGGTACCTACGCTTAATTTTGTTTTCCGTTTTATTTGTTTACCAAGTTATGCATTATTTTTCCTCTCTTTCTTTTCTCTAAGTCTCTGTTAGGTCCTCAGTGACTTATTAAAAACATCAGGCACCTGACGTCAATGCTATTATGCCAGTTTGGTTGAAAAAGAGTTTTCTTTTATTTTTAAGAAACTAGTGCTAGAAAATTTTGATTTGTGTATTTAGTTTAAACTGCGTCTTCTGTGCTTTTCTACCGACTTCCAAAAAGGAGAAGGTACTCAATTCGACTGTATTATTATTATTATTTTTTTATGTTTGTTAGGTACCTCACAACTTTCGTGAATTGATTCTCAAAATTCGCTTTTTGTTTTCTCGGTGGTCCCATTTAAATTTCATCAAATTAGGTCCAGTAGTTTTTGAGTTACACTCCAATAACTGAATATAATGGAAGTCGGTATTAAATTATTCAAATTGTACTTGTTTTATATATGTTACCTCATAACCTTCGACTGGATGAACCGATTCTCAAAATTCTTTTTTTGTTTGAAAGCTGGTGCTGCCCTTGTAGTCCCATTTAAGTTTAAACAAATTCGGTCCAGTAGTTTTTGAGTTAAAATACACTCCATACATCCAATAACTGAATAGAATGGACGTCGGCATCAAATTTTTCAAATTGTACTTGTATAGTGTCACAGACCAAAGATGTAAGTAAGACCTCATAAATCAAAAATCTCATTTCCTCTGAGCGTGGCTAGCCCGCAATGAGGTCAGATTAAAAATTATATGTCACAAAAATAGTTCACTCTAAACGTAACCAGAATAACCTCCAATTAAGTTAGGGGCAACTTGGGAACTGGGTCAAACGTTTATCGCTGTTACACCTATACTGGGGCTAGGTATAGGACATATTGCATAGGAGGTCGTGGGTAAGCAAGAAAATACGTGCATGCAGCGAGAACAAGGCTTTTATATTTTCTTTATAAGTGGACTCTTACATTTGTGCTTACGTGCGTACACATTTAGTTATGTATTAGTTGCGCCCCGCGGTTTCACCCGCATGGTGATGGATGATGATGCTGATAAAAAGTATCCTATATGTTAATCCAGCGAATTATCTACCTACGTACCGAATTTAATCAAAATTAGCCCAGCCGTTTGAGCGTGAAAAAGTAACTAACATCCTACATACATATATACATCGATACATACAAACTTTCGCGTTTATAATATTAGTAGTAGTAGGATGTTTGTATTTATTACGTACAAGCGTGGATGGGGTGAATGGAAGAGATAGAACTCTGCGAACGTATTTCGAAAAAATCGGAGACGTTCTTCTGAAGTAAGGCGAAGTCAAGAATACCGACGATTGCGTAGAAAGAATGTGATGCGAGTGAATGTCGTAACAAGTAGAAATCTGTGAACTCTGCCTACCTGACATTGTAGTAAAATAAAAAACATAAAAAAATAGCGCAGGGGCCATACAAAGAATCTAATCTAATCTAAAAAAAATAGATAAATGAAATCGGTAAAGCTGTTGTCAAGTTAGTAAAATAAATAACATAAAAAAAATAGATAAATGAAATCGGTAAAGCTGTTGTCAAGTTAGTAAAATAAATAACATAAAAAAATAGATAAATGAAATCGGTAAAGCTGTTGTCAAGTTAGTAAAATAAATAACATAAAAAAATAGATAAATGAAATCGGTAAAGCTGTTGTCAAGTTAGTAAATAATTAACATAAAAAAATAGATAAATGAAATCGGTAAAGCTGTTGTCAAGTTAGTAAAATAAATAACATAAAAAAAATAGATAAATGAAATCGGTAAAGCTGTTGTCAAGTTAGTAAAATAAATAACATAAAAAAAATAGATAAATGAAATCGGTAAAGCTGTTGTCAAGTTAGTAAAATAAATAACATAAAAAAAATAGATAAATGAAATCGGTAAAGCTGTTGTCAAGTTAGTAAAATAAATAACATAAAAAAATAGATAAATGAAATCGGTAAAGCTGTTGTCAAGTTAGTAAATAATTAACATAAAAAAATAGATAAATGAAATCGGTAAAGCTGTTGTCAAGTTAGTAAAATAAATAACATAAAAAAAATAGATAAATGAAATCGGTAAAGCTGTTGTCAAGTTAGTAAAATAAATAACATAAAAAAATTGATAAATGAAATCGGTAAAGCTGTTGTCAAGTTAGTAAAATAAATAACATAAAAAAATAGATAAATGAAATCGGTAAAGCTGTTGTCAAGTTATAGTGTGACCATGAGAAATAGGGCTTCATTTATACTAGCTGCGCTTCACGGTTTCAACTGCGTGGCTATGATGATGAGGATGAATCAAATATAGTGTATGTTGCTCAGGCATAATGTAGCTCTAAACTCGTGAACGAATTGTTTGAGTCGGTTAAGTAGTTTGACGTTTATCCATTATAAAGAAACACTCAATATATCGTTCCTACATATTATTAGAGTAGATAAAGATTCCCATAGGATGGTCATTCATTCGTACCAAAGTACGAATAACGTGGCCTAGGCACGCCACTATTGCATATTTCAAAATGAAAAAGTATTTATTGTGACATACCTAACGATATTGACGTCTTTTATAAAATCAACACTTTGCTCTAATGTCAATAGCATAGACTAATATTATTTGGTCAATAGTTTCCGTAGCATACGGGATATACGGACTTTTTTTGGTATTTTTTCCACACTTTGGGTTACATTATCGAAGTTTTCATATTGACCCCTAACTTTTTTGAAAATATTATATAACCTATGTTCATAAGGGAAAATGTAGGATTCTAATCAGTTGACTATAATGATGCCATTGGAAGATTCGTTAGGAAGGCGATGGTTGTAAGACCAGAGACCATACGTGAATATAATCTGAAAATGACCATCCGAGATAGAAATAGCGTGGTGATGGAGGCCCTGCTGAAATGGGATGTGGGTAAGCAGTCCTTTACGTTTTAATGACGTGAAACAAAAAAAATGGTGAATGTTTTTTTCTAATCAGTCCAGTAGTTTTGGAGCCTATTCAAAACAAACAAACAAATCTTTCCTCTTTATAATATTATGTAGTGTAGATAGTGTCGATATAATATATGTATTAGGGGAAACCCCCAACAATGTTATGGTTTTCATTGATTTTGTTTAAGTTGACGATTAATTAACCGTTATGTGTTTGTGTTGTAAGCAGCACGTTTTAGGCAAAGTGAGCAAAATCATAAAACGATGTTTGTGTATTCTCCTCGTCATGCCCTTACACAGTTTTTTTCTGAAACAGTAAGGAATGAGGAGTCAGACAAATCAATTACTCGCTTCACTTAATTCTGGTTTTTGTTTGTTTCTTTACTAATTTATAACAATTTTTGCACGAAGTCCTCAATGGCTTATAAAAACATCAATAAGGCACCCGTTTTGACTTACTGTCAAAGCTATTACTGAATAAAGCGCTCGCAGTGACCACTTTTTTTCGAACAGACTGATGCTGTTTGTTTCTACCGGCATTTACAGCATCACCCGACGGGTGTCAACCACTGTGGGCTGCAGTCTCTTCATTTTGCAGCGTAAACTCTCCGAGGATGGACATTGGACATGTCCGAAACCTAAATCGATAACGTCGGCTAATCACAAGAGTAATGTCAGTTCCGATATTAAAAAAATCAGGGTAATTATTATTAATAACAAACCAAGCGGTTCATCTCATATTTTCTACAGACTTCCAAAAAATGGAGGAGGTACTCAATTGACTGTATTTTTTTTTATGTTTGTTACCTCATAACTTTGGATAGGGTAAACCGATTCTCAAAATTCTTTTAAGTTTGAAAGCTGGTGCTTCCCGTGTGGTCCCATTTAAATTGTATCAAATTCAGTCTAGTAGTTTTTGAGTTACACTCCAATAACTGAATTTTTCCAAAGTAGTAGAATGGAAGTCGGTATTAAATTTTTCTAATTGCACTTGTAATACTAGTATATTGTTGCATTTAGTTTTTAGCATTATTTTTTTATGTTTGTTACCTCATAACTTTGGATAGTGTAAACCGATTCTCAAAATTCTCTTTTTGTTTGAAAGTTATTGCTTCCCGTTTAGTCCCATTTAAATTTAACTACATTCGGTCAAGTAGTTTTTGAGATACACTCCAACAACTGAATAGAATGGAAGTCGGTATAAAAATTTTCAAATTATACTTGTATTTTATAATATTAAGTCATAAATGCGGTGTCTCAATAAAGTGTTATCTATCTATCTATCTACTATTAAAAAATCTACGGAATACAATATAACCTCAGTCATCATTGTCTACGTAATAGCAACCCTTCAGTAATCATTGTATGTATCTACAAACAATACTAATTCCCTCACCGATTAGCCCATCGATACATAATCAACATGTCTGCAGCTGAAACCAACTGATTACTCTATTATTGTCGTATTGGCAGCAATTAGTCACACTCGAGCTTTCTACTGGCTGAATACTTGAGTTTTTCCATTCATATATCAGAAGGTAATATATTATCCCGTACAATTCTCTTAGCTAATAAAAAACACATGTCTTTCGGGACTGCCGATAAAAGTTAAAACTAAGTTTTGAAATGTTCAATGACGATGACGCGATTTCCATGATTTTGTTTACCCAAAATGGTATTTTATTTTGGGTAAACACAAAGTTATAATAGCTCAAAAATGATGTGTTCGAGCAATACTAGGCCTAAAGCAGTTAGACTCTTGTAAAGAACACTTCAGAACTCTCAACATTTTAACAGTGCCGTCGATCTATATTATCGAAGCAGCCTTATTTGTAAAAAGCAATCCTAACTTAGTTGTCAAATATGACGAAGGAAGTAGACGAGAGGGGCAATTTCGTCATCTGGCAATTAAAAACACATCGTTCCTGCTGCGTCGCAGTTTATTTTGTATGGCTCCGATTATCTATAATAAAGTACCAAAAATAATACGTACTGAAGATAACATTCATGTTTTCAAAAGTGCCCTATAAATGTTAATTAAAGAAGCTTATTATACGATTGATGAATTCATAAACAATAAAAATGTAAAATAGGTTTTTTTGACATAACCATTCTTTAATTTATGACATGGATTGAGATATATTATATGTATAATATTATTATTAATTATTATTGTAATGACATTTGAAATGAATTGTATACATTCCCTTGCATGCTTAATTAAGCGGTGATAGCCGAACAAGCCATATATTTTCGACCACAATGTTTTGCAAATGTTGTATACCTATTCTCGCTTGTTTAATAAATGATTTATGATTTATTAAAAAGTGCTCAAAGCGCCTAAAGAAGTTTACATCTCTCATATTCGGTAAGTAGGTCCTTATTACCCCCAAATGGGGCTTGTAGGTGACCAATTAGCGCTCTAGGGTAATAATGTAGCTAGAAAAGCCCTAGGGCGGTAAGTAATAAAAAAACACTTCACTCTTTCAAAAAGCTCGCGTACATCTAACCATCATACTGGCAATAGACATCATGCATTCAGCCCAACGACAAAAGAGGTCGCTTCGCTATTCAGCCTTGTCTTCGTATGAGTATAATAGTCATCAATTTTATTTTTGTAATGCCGGTTTTTTCTACTTACCTCACAATCGAGATGTAAAGCAGAGTAGTTAGCTCGGGTGTAAGCATTAACTGCAGCGCGAGATATTTAGGCGCACTAGTGCCTATAGTTCGAGGATGCAATGCCTTACAGCCCTTGGCTACTAATCTACTATTTCACTTCAAAAATTATGCCTAAATAGTAGAAAGCACTTATGTGTTAAAATTTGAGGGCACTATGGAAAGCGTAATCACCAATGAGATAAAAGAAAATGCCATTTCTAGCTACTAAGTATATAAAAATGAACCCCTATTTCCCCTGGTCACGCTATAACTTGAGAACGGGCGGAACAATCTCGCTAATTGTTATTTTATTGTGTTAATAATTGTCAGGAGAAGGTTCTTAGGAATGAAAAATCAAGAAAAGACGGGAGGTTATGGCGGGGGCGAAGGCCGAGCCTACTACACGAACGAAATCGCGGGCAGTCGCTAGTTACTTATAAAAGCTGCTTAAATTTAAATAACGCCATTTAGTACGGCAATGAACAAATTTGCTCTATGGAATACTAAATAACGTTATTTAAAGTTAAGCATTGTTTATAAGGTAAAGCCCATGTTGTTTTAGAGTGACCCGTGCAAGGTCATACCTCTCAAAATTTATGTATACACTTTGATTTACTTTATGTGTACACACACACAAAACATAAACAATTCTTTTTATAAAACATAAAAAATGTATGTATCTTAAACTTTAACAATAAATTTTGAGTATACTGGGGACTTACTATCAGCTTCGTAAAAACCATTCAAGTTCCGTGTAGTTTTTAATATATAATAACTGAATAAATGAAATAAAAATAAATAAAAAATAAAACAAACTATTTAAACACAAGTACAATTTGAAAAATTTTATACCGACTCCATTCTATTCAGTTATTGGAGAGTTACTGAAAAACTACTGAACCGAATTTGATGAGCTTTCAAACAAAAAAAAGAATTTTGGAATCGGTTCGCCTAATTGAAAGTTATGAAATAACAAAGATAAAAAGAAAATAATACAGTCGATTGAGTACCTAACCTAACCTAACCTCCTCATTTTTGGAAGTCGGTAGAAAAATAGACCCCTATTTCTCCTGGTCACGATATAACTTCAGAATGGATAAAACAATTTAAATACGAGTATTTTTGTCAGGAGAAGGTTCTTATGAAAGAAAAAACAGGAAAAGTTGGGAGCTTATGGCGAGGTCGAAGGCCGAGCCTACTACGCGAACGTAGTCGCCAGCAGCCGTTTATTATAAAACCAACAAATCAGACCCCTAGACGTTTGTAAGCTTATAAACTAAGTGAATTTAGACAGTCATACAACAAAACAAGTGAAAGGTTTTTCTGCGGTTCTTGAATAGTTGCCCTGGCAGGCCTGATATAATAATAAATAATAATAATAAAATCTGTTTATTTTCTCTCTACAAAGGTTCTTATTGATAAAGTAAACCCTAATATTTTAACTTAGGTAAACCTGCTTTGTGCTCTCACAACACTGGTGCCTGAAGTAGGTTTGTGAAAACCTGTATTACAAGTCACCAGGGCCTCACTCCACGAATTAAGCTTTCTTTGGCAGCTTTAGGGTGTTGACATATCAATGAAAGGGTTTATAAATGTTTCAGATTAGGCAACAGATACATAATTACATTTTACTAGAACTAAGCGGATCATTACCGTTAAGTATCACAGATAGATCAATACGAGTGCCAAGGTCGTGTGTATGAAGTGATTAATTAAACCGGGCAGTTTTCTAGAACTCCTGCTTTAAGAGCTTATAGTAAGGCACCAGATATACGTTATACGTCATGAAAGTTATTAATTTTCTAAATCGCTGTCGCTTCTTCAACAAGCCACAGCCACTTCCGTTGCACCTAGAGTTGACATTATTTCTCGAGCTGTGCTGCCATAAAACAAAGAGACATTGTATGTTAAAATTTATCAACTGCACGGGATTTGAGAGGGCTACATCGTAAAATGTACTGAGCCTTTGTCTTACGATTTTCGTGACAGGTGGGATCGAGATCTCGAAATCGGTTTTCAAAGTCAAAGTCAAAATTATTTATTCAATTTAGGCATCAAAGACGCACTTATGAACGTCAATTTTTCATTATAATGTACTTTAAAGACTACCGCCGCGTTCCAAAATATATAGAGCCTACCGAGAAGAAGCGGCAAGAAACTCGGGGCCATTCTTTTTATATAGATGTTTTTACAATGTTTTTACTTAGGTACTACAAATATTAACTCCAGTGTGTTGCCTTACAAAAGAGAACATAATAATGGTATCAGTAGGGTAGACACGCTACACTTTGACATCTTAGTACACAAGTAGATAGATCCTGGAGTGATCAGTCCCAAGCTGTTTTATCCTCCAAGTAATCCAATTCTCCAAATTTTAGAGTTTCTATTAGTGCAAGGCTCACTCTAGTTGCATAGCAAAGCGTGTACGTAACTAATTTACTTACGTAATATTTATCCGATAGGTCCGACTATAGTTTCTATATTATTATAGTTCGAATGTGGTCGACTATAGTCGGAACTATCGGTTAAATATTACGTGAGTAATCCCGTATTTCTAAGTAACAAGTACAATTTGAAAACATTGAAACGACTTCCGTTCTATTCAGTTATTGGAGTGTAACTCAAAAAGTACCGAATTTGATAAAAATTAAATGGGAACAAAAACTAATTATGAAATCGGTTCACTCAGTCAAATGTTATGAGGTAACAAACAAAAAAATACAGTCGAAATGAGTACCTCCTCTTTTTTGTAAGTCGGTAGAATAATTAGTGATAGCCTCGTTAGTTTTTTACTAACAAAATTATTATTTGCGGTTGCTTATTAAATTAATCATTTCTATACCGTGATAATTAACACAAAAGATTTATGAATGAAACTGACGTACGCGTATATATACGTCTCTGGTACGCAATGGGTTCATAATCCTGTTTAGAGACCGAACGACAAAGTGGCGTGTGGGCAAGTCGTGTGCCTATTGATGGCTATATTGGTGGTATTGCGCTTGCCCATGACGATTGACCCAAAGCATTCACAATGTAGATTTGTCTTGGGGCTGATCACTTCAGGATGTCAAAGTGTAGCGTGTCTTGCCCTACTGATACCATTATTATGGTCTATTTTATAAGGCAACACTCTGGAGCTTTAAATAAACGAACATTTGTTATATACATTAACAAATTGGCAATTAAAAAAATGTGTAAAAGACAAGCCCGCTGAGTTTCTTGCCGGAAGGTAGCGTCATGTCGATGATGGTAGCGTCGTAGTCATGGTCGCGTTCCGATCCGGTTGTAGATTTAAGAAAAAATAATTGTAAAATGGCAATTTGTAAGCGCCCTTACATAAAAAATGATTTGATTTAGATTTTTTCCGTAGCACTGTACTGTGCTCGTTTTTAAATTTATTTATTTATTTATTTATTTATTTATTTATTTATAATAATAATTACATCAAAAACTTACAGTTTAAGAACCAAAACGTTTTTGAGTCAGACGTGAATAATGTAATAACAATTAATGGTTATATATTAACTATAGTGACACAATTGGGGTAAATAACGTATACAATAATTTATCAATAATGCATTAAGATTGGTGTTAAATACATCCATATCAGATTCACAAATAATTAAGAAGTTGAGTAGTGTGAGTGCATGGTGTGTCGGCGCATATCGTGCAGTGTCCGAGCGCGGTGTAAAAAGCGGCCTGAACAGGGGCACGCTACGGCCGCGCCTCTGTGCACGCGCTCGCGACTCTCGCTCTGGGATGTATAGTGCACACTGAGCTAATGCACTAGGATTATCTATTTTGTAAATCTCTTTTTACCAGCAGTTTGACTTGATATAGTGCCATTCCCACCATTATACATTGTAATTCTGTCTTCTCTTCGTATTTCACACTATTTCTTTGCGGCATATCTCGCACTGCGATGGTATCAACCAAGACATGTCTGAACATTAGCTAGTGAAGAGACCATCTAGTAAGTAAGTTTCCTCGCCTCTGATGATTTGAATCGCGACGGCGGATTCAATATTCTTAGACACCGTCCTGTTATGGAGTGACCTTCAAGCCAGTACCTACAGTAAGTTTTTTATAAATTTGGTTGAACCACTTTAAATTAAGATAAGAAAGAAAGATATTAAAGGTAACTTGGAATCCGCTATCAGCTAAACGAAATTTCGTACTGTTAAGAACTTGCAAAAGATTGGCATGACCTGCCAACCAAGTTACTGGAGCTTTCAAATTAGACTTGCATTTTCTCCAACATGGACGTTGTGAAATCGACTAAAAGACATGATGCATGAAGCTTATCCCTTGATACACGAGCCCGAAAAAACAGTGGGTAGCAGTTCAGACTCCAGATACCTAATTTGTCGCTTTTCCAACTGAACTAAAGGTTCACAACCAACTGAAACACCGAAAGATTCCCTTTAATAAACAAATAGACAGATAAACTCAGTTTCGTTGTGTACTTCATTGCTTTTTACCCAAACACGCCTAAATGACCGGATAAAGTATAAATTATTGGTGAAGTTGTGAACATATTTGAACAGATATTCTACGCAGATGTTAACATTCTTTTGCTGAAATATAAATATATGAACAATAACCGATTATTAATGTTGTATCTTATACGCATATTTTCAGCAGGTTTCCTCGGAAACTGAGAACATGAGAGCGAAACCGCCCACGGAAACTGTTAAGGAAATTGACACAACGCTACGCCAATTGGCAAAGACGTGAAGTGGACGTAACGGTACTCTCGTAGAAATGGGTTCAATGCTTTCTGGCATGGCTTAAAGCATAGTTTATTTAGTTTATGACGTTGTTTGTGCAGGAGCACGGGGCTTTCCTCTGAAGGAGAGTTATAAAAATGGTTTAAATTAAATATGAAATTGCCGATCACACTAGTCATACTATTAATTAATTATTAAAAAAAAAGTGTCAGATTTCGGCGTGAAACGTTTTTGCACATTAAGATAATAACATTCTAAATTTTACATAAGGTTCCGTTTGATTGCTTGACTTTCAATTGTTTTTACATTCAGCCGTGTGGTTTTCTAATGGATCGTCGTTGCGCTCGTCGACGAGCTCACCGATGTCAAATACTTTATGACATAACGCACTTGTACATAAGGTTGTTTTCCAACGTTACTTGCCATCTCGCCATTTGTATGCTCTTACGGCCCGTCCCAATAATCTATCTATCGCCGGTTTACCTTACTAGAGTTAGATATATGATACTATTTGTATGGACGTTATGTCAAATTTCTATCGGTAGTAAGGTAACTGTGGATAGATAGATTATTGGGATCCCCCATTAGAGAATCGCACGGCAGTTTATAACGTGAAGGTGGAAACAGCGAAAATCATAGTATTTTTTGAATAAGAGTTCTGACGTGGGACTAACGCAGTAGAAATTGCTCGAAATGTCTTGTGTAGAGTGGATACGGTTAACAAACGCACCGTGCGTTTTTGGTTTAACCGCTTTTGTAGTGGAAACTTCGACTTGACGAATGAACTACGAGGGAGACCTGCCTCTAAGGAAAATAACAATGAGTTAAAGGAGAAGGTGGAAGCCGATCCATATCAAACTACCAAGGAATTAGCGGCATGGTTTGATGTTATTATACCTACAATATTGACTCATTTGAACCAAATTGGTAAAATTAAACACTTGAAAGTCCTCTTTATTTGGGTACCTCATGATTTGACTGATCTGCAGAGAAGAGCGCGCATTGAAACTTGCATGACCTTATGTTCTTTGCTTATCATAAATGTATAGATAACGAGGGTATAGTATATTACAAGTGGGGAAAGGCTGTCATTGCAAAGAGTTCCGACAAATGTCTACCAGAGCCGAGGCGCAGCCGAAGGCGAGGGTTGACAGTCGATACAAGTTGCAATGACGGTTCCGCACGTGTACTGAACGACTATTTTTAATACAGTTGCGAAAAAATGAAGCAATTTAATAAAATAAACTCGCAAAGAAATTTTCTGGAAAATGGCGCCAACCGTAGAATATAAGCAGAGATTTTTTTTTCTTCACCCATTCTGGTAGGCAAAGGGAACTATGCCCATACAGCCATGTCATCAGTAGATTTTTTTTATTGATATGAAATGAAAATGAAATTTAATGAGATGAAATAAAATGAAACCTAACCTAACTCATTCAATCAAATCATTAAATCTGATATTGAAACAAATTAGTAGCTTCTTTTTAGAAATATACGTATTTGCATAAATCATAAAAAACTTCTATGATTTTTTTTTTATAAAAACTTCATGGTTGATTTTTCTTTTTATTAGACATTATTTTGACAGTTGGGAAAGAGAACGCACGAGTTCGGGAAAGGTAAAAAAAAGCACGAGTATGTAATAGCCCACATCCCGAACGCTATACGTCCCTGCAATACGCCACTTTTGAGCAACTGTATTAAAAATATTACCTTTATTACATTCAATTCTTTGCTTAAATATATAATGCCACGATAAAATAATTGGAAAGAATCAGTACAAAATGGCAATTTAATACTTTAACCGAAAACATATTTACGATTTGAGGTCAATGTCAGTAGACAGTTGCCGTCTAGATCTACAAAGAAATAATAAGGTGAAGATAAATGCTGCACAGCTTATCGTATGTTCTCATGAAACAACCCTGGTACCGTCCAACAATCATAGGTATAATAATAAAATAAGCACTTTTTAAATCCATTGAAACATTCGTCAGTTATTAGACATTTTAATATTATTTACATCTCTCATATTCGGTAAGTAGGTCCTTATTACCCCCAATTGGGTCATGTAGGTGACCAATTAGCGCTCTAGTACTTCATCAGTCGAAAGACCCGGACAAAAGAGAAATTTCATTGTTATATAGACAGTCGACTGGTGAGGGGTTATGGTAATAATGTAGCTAGAAAAGCCCTAGGGCGGTAAGTAATAAAAAAAACACAAATGGGGCTTGTAGGTGACCAATTAGCGCTCTAGGGTAATAATGTAGCTAGAAAAGCCCTAGGGCGGTAAGTAATAACAAAAAACACTTCATTCTTTCAAAAAGTTCACGTACATCTAACCATCATACTGGCAATATACATCATGCATTCAGCCCAATGACAAAAGAGGTCGCTTCGGTATTCAACCTTGTCTTTGTATAATAGTCATCAATTTTATTTTTGTAATGCCGGTTTTTTTCTACTTACCTCACAATCGAGATATAAAGCAGAGTAGTTAGCTCGGGTGTAAGCATCCTTGCATCATGCCTTACAGCCCTTGGCTACTAACCTACTATTGACGCTTACGGCTGGCGGTGACCAGTGCTCAATGTATTTCAACTGCCGCGTAAGTTAAACCGTAAAAATAATATGAAAACTGTCTAAATCACTGTTTAATGTGAAACGGGCATCACTCACGTAAATAAGTCAGATGATTCCAACTATCGCTCGCAGTTGCGTCTTGTCAACGCGAGCGTTCAGCCGTGCGATTCTCTAATGATTCGTCGATGCGCTCGTCGACGAGCTCACCGATGTTAAATACTTTATAACATATCGCCCTTGTAAATATGTTTGTTTTTGTAACGTTTCTTGTCATCTCGTCATTTGTTTCACGGATGATGTCAAAGATGCATCGATGTTTGCTCTTAGAGAATCGCACGGCTGTTTTCTTCTTGAAAACGACCTCGGGATGTGGTTGGAACTATAGTTGGAAAGATCTGTTTTATTTACGTGAGTGATTCCCGTTTCTCATATTAAAAATGTGTATAAACCACGTTAGTTTTCAAAGTCACTCTTTAAGTTAACTATCGGGTAGGTCTTTCGCAATAATCAACTTAAGCTTCTTAGGCAGCCGCCTATTTATATCTGGCATTAGTCATCAATTGGACGATTAACCCAGTACATATAGTAACTGTTATATGATCTGAGGTATCAACAACTACTATGTACCTATTCTGTGGTGGTACCATAAATAAATGGTATACTGCTTGCGAAATGCTCCTAGTGGGGCTGTTCCAGGGGACCGATTCTACTAACTAAATTGCAATCGAACCGTAGCTGAACGGTTACTATTATACGTTTTCTTATTCTGCTATTGAACAACAGTTACGTTTGAAGTAAACGATCGGTCAAAACTTTATATACTCTTAAAATTCGATAGATTATGAACGCGACGCTAACATATTCGTAAATAAATAAAATTAAAATAAAAATAGCCTTTATTTACTCACTACTTACGTTAACATTTATTTTCTTTCTATTGGACATAACTACTTTGTTTATACAAATCTTTGAGACTATCTATATGTAGGTATATATAAATATATATGTTTACTAATTTATATACTCTATTTGACTTTATACATATATGTCTATATAGCTATTTAAGTCTACAAACTAATATTAAATATATGTATGTAAAATAAAATTATTATTATTATATGCTAGTAGTGGTCGCCTCTGCGGCGTATGCATCTCCTAAATCTTTCCAAACATCTCTTTCCCGAGCCATTTGCATCCAGTGACTACCACACCTGTGGCTGAAAACGTCTCTCCATCTTTTACCAGGTTTTTTCTGTCCCTTGGTACCCACTCTGTTAAACGTTTTGTCCATCTATTATTCATCCTGCAAACATGTCCTGCCCAGTGTCATTTCAGTAATCTAATTGTTTTTCTTACATCCGCTATTTTTGTTTTACTTCTTTTGTCACTGTTGCGAATTTTGTCTGATACTTTTATTCCCAGCATGCTCCTTTCCATTTTTCTTTGGCATATAGCAATTCTTTCTTCATCCTATTTTCTTATTGACCACGTCTGACAACCAAATGTTAGGCATGGCAGTACTGTTGTTTTGTAGATTCTCTTTTTTATATTTAGACTCTCTGGGGTTATTTTTAATTATAGTTTTTATTATAGTACGCTAGAGTAATCCTTTGTTGTATTTATTTTACCGTGTTATTTTCAAATGATACTAATTGCCCTAAATAGATGTATTCTGTTACATATTCGACTTTTTTATTCTCTACAACAATGTCTTGCGGGTCTCCATTGGTTAGGATCTTAGTTTTTGTTGTGTTGATTGATAGTCCCACTGTATGGCTTTCGAACGCTAGTTCACTGACCATGTTCTCAAGTTCTGTCGCGCTTTCAGTAAATACCACGATGTCATCCGCGAAGCGCAGGTAGTTCAGTAGTTCTCCGTTTATATTTACTCCTTTCTTTTCCCAATTCATACATCTGAATACAGATTCGAGTACAGCTGAAAACATTTTTGGCGAGAGCGTGTCTCCCTGTCTCACTCCTCTTTTTATAGAGAACGTTCGAAATCTTTTTAAAATATAATGTGATAGCGGATCAGATGTACACACGAGCACAGTATTGCCCTCTCTTCTTATTATCTCCACCTCTCTCACATATTTCTAAATATTAGCGTTTTAATGTACATCTAATAGTGTTTAAGATGACGTCGCGTTCTAATTTGTCTCTAAAAATAGTAGAATGGCTTTTTGGTCATGATCGAACTACAACAGGAGTTTAACTGCGGGATAATTTGTTGATCTTTCAAGGATCGTTCGGGACGCCTGCGTCAATGACGTCTCGCTTTGCACAGTGCTGACCGCTGAATGTGGTCGAAACTATCGGACCTATCCCATAAATATTAGGTGAGTAATCCCGTATTTCTAATTAAAAATGAGTGAAAACTACGTAAGTTTAAAAATTTGTTGAACGTTGTGAAATAGTAGAATCGGCCTCTACTTCTATATGGATGAATTAGGCTTAGCAAGTCTTGCTGCTGTTTGATGTACATTAATGATGAGCATTCTAAGAAGATTACTCTTCAGATATCATCATAACATCAGTATGCTCACTACAATATGTACAATAACAATCTGTTAGTACACTTCCCCTACATCCGGGAAAAACTAATAAAATGATTAAATACGCAGTTTCTTCAGATCATATTCATTTCGGAAATCGATTTCCTCTATCTTACTTAAGAATTTAAGTTACTCGAGAATTAACTTACGATTTATTTATTATGTTGTATAATGGTTCATTGAAGTGACATCTTCAACTGATGGAAAGCGAAACCAAGAAGCAATGACCATCAATGCGGCCGTAAGCTGCACTAATCGCCCCCCTATGATAACCTGAGAGATGCTTTTCCACGCCCCGCTTGAAAGACCCAGGATTATAGTTGCAAGGAAAAACGTACGCTGGCACAGCATTCCATAATTTAGTAACACCAAAGAGATGGGAACTGACAAACTAAACATTAACGACTAATTATCCACTGCTGTTATCGAAAAAATATAAATTTAGTAAAATTAAACAAAATCAATGATAGCCATTTGTTGGGATTTCCCGCCATCGCAGAACACTTCCACTACATCGCGCCTCGGGAAAACTAATAAAAGCACATCAAACACGGCGTTACTTCGGACAATATTCGTTTTGAATAGTACATTGTTCACCGACGGGAGAAAGTGACCGATTACCGTCGAGGGTGTCGCTTTAAAACACCCGAGATCGGGAATCGCACTTTCTCTCGAGTGATACATAGTGCTTTATACTACACCTACGAGGAAAATAAAAAACTAAATCTTTACTAATTGAAATTTATATTGAAATTGTTGCAGTTAGTGAAGCTTAATGTAACACTTTTTCCATTAATGTTTGTTTGAGATGTTTGCGATAATGTAGGAGGAATAACTGGCTGTGCTGTTGGCACTGCGCTCGTAGAAGGCTGTGGTGCCAAAGGGGCAACTGGCTGCTGAGTGGCATCTGGCATCGCCGCGCTCGTTGATGGTTGAGGAGATGAGTCTTGATGCACATTAATCGATCCCGATATTTGGTTATTTATTCGTGTTTTGTTTTCTACGGAATTCTCTATGTAGCTTTCTGCAACAGCGGACGATTTCCAACCACCGTGACGTTTTATTGTGGTTAAATCAGCACCAGTATTGGCAAGAATAGTCGCTGAAGTTCTGCGAAAGCAGTGGCCAGTGTATTCTAGTGGATTGAGTAAATTAAGGTACGAAGCTATTTCTCTTGGCACAGTACTTATTTTGTTTTTCCCAATTACTTGTTTCGTACATTTTTTGTTTTTATATTGTAGTAAAAACCGATTGGTTTTGGGGTCACTGGGGCGAATTTCGTTATATTTCTTCACTATCTCATAAAATAAGCCCGATATAACAAATGATCGCTGAATTTTGGTTTTTGTGTTAGGAATATTGACGATTATTCCATTTTCGAGGATTTCGATATCGTCTGTTGTCATATCCACAACATTTACTCCTAAAATCAAAATAACCTGTAAACAAAAATATCAAACATGAAAACCTAGTAGATTTCTACTCATAAATAGGTACGTAATAAATTTTAAACCAGTGCATTTAGTCATAAACTTACCTTCATCAACAAATATTTGTCATCTGGAGCATTTTGCAAAAAGGAATAAACATCCTTTGTAGTAAGCACTTTTGATTTCTTACTACGGAATTCCTCCGACTTTCTTTTCAGAAATGCTGTAAGTTTTTTGTATTCTTGAATATTTATGTCGTTTCTTGTCAATATAGTACTTTTCAACATTGAGTACATAGACCATAACGTACTTGGTTTGTATTTTTGCGCTTTTTCACTGAAATAAGCTAGCAAAACAGTTTCAGAAAAAGATGCCGCATTTTTTTCACTTTTCCATTCCAAAAAATCGTCATAAGTTTTATTATATTTTTTAATTGATTTCTGTGGTAAAAGGTTATCAATCAGTATTTTTGCTGTTTCCTTCAACTGCGGCGGAGTTAAAAAATCTTCATCATCACTATCACTACTTATCATTTTGATAGTTTTATTTTACTTTTCTACGAAAACTGAATCCTCAAAAACCACACAAATTGAAAATGGCGCCAATGGCGTCTGCAATTTTCACATGTTCTTTTTTCAAATTGTTTGACACCATCCAACACACAGCTAGTGACCAGTGTCATTTTGCGAACTTGGAGATAAAAACTCACTGTAAAAACTTTTTGGCTTTTGATATTTAGGTTACCAGCGCATAGTCTTACCCAAAATTAAAAAATAAAAACCACGTAAGAAATGGATTTTCATACACTTTTCTCTCCCGCTCAGATGCGTTTTCTCGCCGCATATTTGTTCGATATGCAATGACGTACTTTCTACCGTAAATTTGATAAAGTATCAAGGTACTTTCCGAGCAGGTGTAGTATAAAATCAATTTCCTGTCTAATATGCTTTATTTATTCGAATATATCATCTGTGATATTTCTCCTTGTCGATGTTTTACTGAGCATTTGCTAGGGTAAGTTTTTTTATAGTGGTTCATCAAAGTGACTCCCTCTCGCCTGATGGAAAGCGAAGATGGAATCAAGAAGTGACACCTATGATGATCTGAGATGCTATTTCACGCCCCGCTTGAAAGACCCAGGGTCATAGCTGTAAGGAAATACGTACTCCGGAAAAGCATTCCACAATTTACTTACACGACAGAGGTAGGAACTGCCAAACTTTATGGTTCGTGGTAAGAAGTTTTGAACAGTATATCGATGCAATGCTGGGCCGGAACGAGTAGTTTGAGATCGGAATGGTGAGGAAGGAATAAGATTAAAAAGCTCTCCAGAACATTCCCCATGAAACAAACGGTAGTAAACGCTTAGAGAAGCTATAGTTGTACGCATTTGTAGGGGCTCTAGGTGTAAAGTAAGTGTAGGTAAACTTAGCGCTGATTTTCAGCTGGAGCTCATGACATCACAATCCTCTACGTATCAAAATAAACATAACATTCTTGGACAATGAAAGTAACAACTTAAAACGGATTAAAGGCCTATAATTTTATATTATTTTATCTCGACATACTGCTCACATTGTACCCATGACCGCTTATATACTGAAAAGTGTTTGAAACGAGTTACCACGGTCCAACCATAGGAATCCCGCTGACGCTGCGCTGCGACCGACCATCGTGACGTCATAAAGTGCTTATTGTAAATTTTATTTTTATTGTTAATATTGATTTTGTAAGTTAGTCTTGCTAGTACTTTCCTGTAGTAAACAACTGCTTGTAATTAATAAATAAAGTATGTTTTATTCGATTCCTCGATCGCCGATACATCAACAAGTACCGTCGGGTGAAATAATAATACGCAATTTAATCCCTTTAAAGCTGTTTAATTTCAATTTATTGGAATCGAAAAAGCTTTCAAAAAAAAGGTTCACACGACTACGTCTGCGCAGGATTAGTACTTCGAGTAGTTTATTATCTTCTCCAAAGGCATATATATCTGTATACCAAAATGTCATGAAATATGTGCGTCATGTCAAACACAATTGCTATAATATATGAGTTTTAAATACTTAGTATATCAATCAGTAAACATTAATAATAAAATAACAGAACTAACATCATTACGATCTTGAAGTAGGTCTTATTATTTTGTCTATGCTGTGCCCAAGAATATTACGCTATTTCACCGCGTGGTGATGGATGATGATAATGATGAAAAGTATCCTATGTGTTAATCCAACGCCTCATCTACCTCCATACCAAATTTCATCAAAATTGCCCCCGCCGTTTGAGCGTGAAAGAGTAACAAAGATCCACACATCCATACATCCTCACAAACTTGCGCGTTTATAATATTAGTAGGATGTAAAAGTTAGGATAGATGTTGCTCTTTCACGCTCAAGGCTGTGCTAATTTTAATTAAACTTGGAATGGATATAGATGAGGCTTTAGATTAACACATAGGACACATTTCATCATCACCATCGGCATCCATCACCACGCGGGTGAAACCGCGGAGCACAGCTAGTAAATCAGATTGGTGCTATCAAGCAAAACAAAGAACATACTGCTATAAAAGTAACCACAAAAGTAAAGCTTTTTTATGAGATACCCATGTATGTAATGCGAGTGACGAATTGGCTATCGCGGGTAGATAATTTCTCAAGGGATGTACTTAACTCAACTCTTTTATGCCGTATGGCACAAAACAAATATACAAATAAAGGTTATTTCGGGTATGCAGATGATCTGTATAAATACTTAGTATAAAGTTAGGAAGATATATAGTTGAAAATCTTCTTATGTACACAATGCAGTCAATGCAATCAGTACAGTGCTAAAACGGATCCAGTCCCTACACAAGGCCTTCGATGATCGCTTAAACTTGTCCTTGAATCCAGTCTTGGATTGGGGTGACGCCAATCTGGTCAAGTTCAGCTTCAAGTATCTCAAATTAAAATTATGCTTTACCTAGATACCGAATCGCTATTTATTTTCTGCACTCCAGAATATACTGATGTCTGATTTTTTAATTTGATAAAGATCTGACTAGAAGATTTTTGATAATAATGTATCATCAACATCGAATTTAAAAGAATGGCAATCGGTTTCAAATTTAGTTAAAAAAAATTACACATAAACATAGCTTGTACACTCATACCACCACGCTAAGACAACTTGTGAAAGCATGGACAGTATGGACACACACATCATCATCACATCACAGACATCCACAAATAAACATCTCTGCTCATCCCATAAATATTTGTTGACCACGTGCTCTGGAGGCAGGGTCACTAACGAGGCCATCAAACTTTACAATGTATAAAGGTCAATACAATATCCTAACATTGTAGTATACCAACACAAATTAAAACAATAAACCTATAAAACCAAATACACATCGAATACCGACGAGCCGGTGCGCGATGTTTACGGTTTTTATGAGTGAGCCATGATTCATGCCATAGCACCTCACCGCGATTTGCCGATCGTTTACGGACGGGAGAGTAACCATGATAATGGCGTTCTCTATATAAAACTTTAACACTTTTTTTACACTTGAATAATATGTGTATATATATGAAACTGAACCCATACTTCTCCTGGTCACGCTATAAATTGAGAACGGATGGAACCACCTAGCTAATTCTTTTTCGTTGTGTTAATTATTTTCAGAGAAGGTCTACTGAAAAAAAAATCAAGAAAAAATGGGAGGTAATGTCGAGGCCGAGCCTACTACGGGAAAGAAGTCGCGGACAGTCACTAGTCTATATATATAAAAATGAACCTCTATTTCTCCTGGTCACGCTATAACTTGAGAACGGATGAAACAATCTCGCGAATTCTTTTTGGTTGTGTTAATTATGGTCAGGAAAGAAAGAAAAACCAAAAAAAGATGGGCGGTTATGGTGAGGCCAAAGGCCGAGTCTACTACGCGAATGAAGTCACGGGCAGTCGCTAGTATATTATATATGTCATAACAAAGCGTTTTATGAATATTGTATTTTAAAAATCTTTAAAAACAGGTGTATGTCATCAATCCAATAGATCTCTACACTTAAAATAACTCCTAACAACATAATTAGACAAACAACAATGAAAACATCGAATCAAACGACCGATATTAATTTCTCCCCTCGAAAACAACGTCAACAAAAATACATTTCAAACATAAGCCATTGTAATCTGTTTCAAAAATAAATTTTACCGCTGAATATTCCAACATCCATGGTCACTATACACGCGATGGCACTTTTAATTATACTGTGGAACTGGCCTGACTCCAAATGATTCAACATTGATAAGTATTTACCGTAGTATGTATGGAAATTTGGGAAGAAACAGTCAATCTTGGGAAGTTGTCACGTCTTTCAGAAACTCTAGACAGACTAATAGGTAAGTGTAATAAATTTCAACTTCTAGAGTACTACAAAGGGTTCCTATATATACCTACAGTAAAGAGCAGTAGAACTGTTTGTGGATAAGTTCGTCTGGGGAAGTACTGCCCCCATACCTTTTTCTACCGCGAAGCAGTATGGTTCGCCATACTGCGTTTTAGTTCGAAGGTTGCCGGCCAAACTACAGGCACATGAAACTTAGCAACTTACGGCCTTACTTATAAACGCTGCTTTAATTTTAATGGCATCGTTTGGTAAATTTTTCTGTGTACACTAACGTTATTTGAGGTAACGTTCGTAAGTAAGGCCTTTAATATCTCAGGGTTACAGGGGCAGTTCGTCACTTGATATGGAATGCATATGTTCTCGGCAAAGGTCACCACTTAAAACCAGATGGGGTTCGTGCCTGTACCGTCTTCCATCAAACATTAAAAAATGAATTAAAGAAACTCGTTGCTTTTTCCGAAATTTCTCTTACATAAACTTTATGTCAAAAGTTACAAGTCGTAAGCAAAACTATCCATTTCTGGATATAGGAATCCAGCATTAGTGAGTCCTTCCACTACATTAATTTCAATTAATTTATTGGTCAATACGTTTTTGTGTTTTGTTTATTAAGCCTCACATGTATCAGTAACCAGACACAATAGAAAATCTATTGTTATCTAGGTTAGCGACAGCTGAGGGGTAACTTAAGTATTATGTTTATCTTGTACTCATTGAAGAAAATCAGTTCTAAATCTGTATGCTATAAGCTTACTGTATTCAGCGTCGACCAAGTTGTAACTCAACAGCTCTTGAGAACGGTGTGATGCTCGTGTAGAGCCTTATATATTACTGCGGGCATCTATCTATGTGTAGATATAAACTTGTTGAATAGGGCTTCGGTTGCGTGAATTATGTTGTCAGGCAGTGGCCTCTCTGCATATAGGTTTTGGAAGGTGCACTCTTAATCAGCCAGGAGTATTTTAACAGTGAATTCATTAAAAATATATTACTTTTTTCCTTTAGACTCGTAGGGGCTGTCTGCTCTCAACTTGTGACGGGACTGGCCAGCCATGGTTGAGGCGAAGGGTGACCGAAATGACGACGCCTACTTTGGACAAACAGAGCATTGACAGCGTGGCAATGCTGCCAGAATTTTGGCCACTTTTCCCCCTACCATGAGGCTTATAGATTAGTTTTCATTATTTACATTTATTATTCTATAAATATCTGTATCTCTATAATAAATATTATTTTTACGTAATACATCAGCTTAACCTATCGGCCTCATCTGTGACTAAGTCTGGTGTACTTTTTCCATATAGCAGTTCAATGCGGAAATGCAGCCAGCTCTCTTGGCACTCAGCCGAATAATCAAACTGTTTGTTGTTTCACTTGTTTCATAATGTGTCCCGATATCAGCAGATGCAAACTTGGAAAGTTTAAACAGTTTAGCGTCAACATTTTAGAGTAGTAAGTCACATTGCGTCTATTTTCTAAATACGAGTACTATGCGAAATACGTCAGCAAGCGCCTATCACGCAAGGCCACTCCACTTCATCCATCTTCATATACTAACTCCATGACACACAAATCAGTGTAAGCCCTCTTGAGGTCAAACTCCACTGTGATCAGATATGTATATTGTTATTTTGTACGATAATACAAATAGCAAGCCGCCTATAACAAATTTATAAAAGCTTTTTTTTATTGGTTTGGTTGGCAAACGTGCAGTCGGCTCACCTGATGGTAAGTGATCACTGTCGCCAAAGGACATCGGCATTACTCGAGGATGCGTTGCCAGTCTTTGACGAAGGAATAGGCTCTTTTCTTGAAGGCTCCCAAGACATATTCTGTCAGATATACCTCAAATGGCAACAGTTCTTATCGGAATCGCACTACTCTCGTCTTTTTTTAGTCACTTTGGTCCAATTTGATACAATAGCCTTTATACTTTTAAGTACAGCTTAACTAAGCATAATTCTTATTAGCGTGCGTTGTGCGTCGCTTGATACACCTTATTTTAATTAACCATCTAAATGAATTTACCATAGACTGTGGTCTGAAGACAAAGATACGCTTACTTTAAATGCCACTAGCGTTCGTTCATCTTTAACAGGGTTCGCACCGAGGTCTGGTTCAACTAGTTGATCAGTAAAGTCGACAAGCCAATCTTCACAAAGAGTTCTTCATTTTTCTGGTTCAACTAGCTGATCAGTTAAGTCGTTAAGCCAATCTTCACTGTGAGTTCTTCATTTATCTGGTTCAACTAGTTTATCAGTAAAGTCGACAAGACAATCTTCACAAAGAGGTCTTCATTTTTCTGGTTCAACTAGCTGATCAGTTAAGTCGTTAAGCCAATCTTCACTGCGAGTTCTTCATTTATCTGGTTCAACTAGTTTATCAGTAAAGTCGACAAGCCGATCTTCACTAACAGTTCATAATTTATCTGATTCAACTAGCTGATCGGTAAAGTCGACCAGCCAATCTGAACTGAGAGTTCTTCATTTTCTATTAACTCTGTATTCCAACAAACTTTGCACTTTTATAAGCTCCACCAACCACAGTGCCAGCTGCCAGTGCTTGTGTGTTTCTAGCCTTGAAATGGTAACAAAATCGACGAGGTCAAATAGTAACTAGTCTATAAATAGAGCACATTATAAAATTGATTTTTGAAATGAATATGATCTGAAGAAACGGCGTGTTTGATGTTTTTTATTAGTCTTTTTCTCAGCCCGGATGTAATGGAAGTGTACTAATGGATTATTATCATGTTTGGGGTATGTGTTTCTTGATGTTGTGCGAATCTTTCGAAGAAAAGGAAAGAGTCATGCAACTAGAATGATTATCCATTATTGGCCTGCTTTAGTTGAATTGGCATAGCACTGTCAGTTTGTCAGTTTGTCCAGCGCAGTGACTGAGCCTCAGATAATAGTAGTCTAAAATTTCTACACCGACCACTCTTTGAATAGCACCGACCAATCTCCTTCGTTTGTTTCTTCTTTACCCACGCGACATTGGCTAAATTGTGCAATACCGCACAAGCCATATAAATAAAAAAGATTAAGATTATTTTTTTATATTGGACAGAGTGGTGGAGCTACTACGGGCCGGGGGACGAAGGAGATAGCAGGGCTCTAATTGATGGAAATGGCTCGCGTGGCCTCGTAGGACACCTCACACAGTCTTTTTAAAGTTAAGAGGTCGTAGAGACGTCCATTTTCTTCTAGTCTTCTTAAGTGAAGAGGAGGCAGAGACGTCCTTCGACTAGTTTTCTTAACAAAAGGTAGATACTAAATGTAGCTCAACATGGTAAATACATTGATAGAATCTGCGCAAAAACTGAACTGTCGATAGGATAACTAGCATTCAGGGTTAATATATCGCAGCTCAATCCAGCCGTGCGATTCTCTAATGATTCGTCGATGCACTCGTCGACGAGCTCACCGATGTCAAATACTTTATGAGATATCGCCCTTGTACATAAGGTTCTTATTCTTATTCTTATTCTGATTGGGGGCGCTAAGTCCTGCACTGACGTCCCGCTTGGGGTGTATTGTGCATTTCCCCCGCCAGCTACCCTAGCCATCCCAACTCCTTTAGATAACGGAGTATGACCCTGGGTCGCTGGCACATCTTTGAAAATATCCGTGAAACAAATGACGAGATGACAAGAAACGTTGGAAAAACAACCTTATGTACAAGGGCGATATCTCATAAAGTATTTAACATCGGTGAGCTCGTCGACGAGCGCATCGACATATAATTAGAGTATCGCACGGCAGTAGGTACATTAGCAGCTTATTCAGCTTTTTTGGTGCATTAGAGTTGCAAAATTGCGCACCCGCGACCTCAATTCCTAGGGCACTTCTTTTTTTTGAAGACTCTATATCTGAACTATCTGAGAATTGTCAATGGTAATTCTAATCGAGAACCGTTTATCTGAATTGTATGACAATGAATGTGAGCCGTCTGTTTCGAATAAATTACGTTATCATGAAGATATTAGCAAGCGCTGAAAACGAAATATCAAACCTTCTATCAGAAAACTTTAACCTTAAAAAACAAATATCATCATATGGTACACGAGTCAATCAGCTGAAAGATATATGCAAATCTACACCGAAGAAATCTCGCAGCAGCAGTTTAAATAGAACCACATTAGACTTTACGCGTGAGCGAAACAGTCCTAAAGTTTCTAGTATACAAAAGAATAAATTTTCTGGACGAAACGTACGCCCATTTAATTCAAATAAGATAAATGGCCTGGAACCTACACATTTGTTAACTTCTAATAATTGCCGTTCCATGAATCCATGTACAGAAGATAAGAATAATAGCAAGAAAATCTATATAATTGGTGATGAACAGGTAAGAGGGCTGTCTGCACACTTAACAAGCAAGAATCAACCAAATGGAAGCTACAGTACACAAGGTGCAATAAAGCCTCACGCATCATCTGAGGAGATCCTACGCAATTTAGATAACCTAGCTAAAACTGTACAGGAAAAGGATTTCGTAATTCTAGCAGTAGGACGTCATGACAGGGACCCATACATACTACTTAGTAATTTATACAATTTTTTGAGTAAACTGAGAAATTGTAATGTCTTATTGTTAAATGTCACTGAAAATCGTTATTTGAATGTAGGCAAACTAAATTTTGAGCTTAAAATGTTAGTAAAAAACTTTAGCAACTGTAAATTTATTGAAGTTAAAGAAATGCATGTACATCACAGACAAAGAACGCTGAAATTGGATTTGATGGCTTTTAAATTACGTTTAGAAATTGATTTTGTAAAATGTTATTCAAATAATGATTATTCACCTAACATTGCTCATAGCACTAAAACCAGTGAAAATCAGAGCAACGTAACATTTTTTCGTTCCTAATATCACATGTTCCATCTCTGATTCAAGGCGAAGTAGCATTAATGTTAAACCCTATCAGTGTAATTTAAATCCTAGTCATCAAACAGAATTTAGGATTTTACACCAGAATATAGCTGGTCTCTGTAACAAGCTTGATATCGTTGAATTGGCCTTAGCCGAATTAGCAGAAAATGAAAAGGAGGTTGATATACTTTGTTTCACTGAAACATTCGTGAAAAATAATACAGTAGGCAATATTATCCTTAAAAATTACAAATTGGCAGCATCTTTCTGTCGAGATAAATGTAGAGGTGGTACTTGCATATTGGTTAAAAAAACACTTAATACAAAACCTTTACGCATTCCATCGACTCTAGCAACTAAATTTTACTTTGAATGCTGTGGCATTGTTGTCATCGGTCTTAATATTGTGGTCTTGAATATTTATCGAGTACCGGATCAGAGTAAGTCACAGGTAGGCATATTCTTGTATAAACTTGATAAGTTACTGAACTTTGTGACTGACGAGTACAGAAGGAAAACAGTAGTTATATGCGGTGACTGGAATATAGACATCATGAAGACTAATGCAGTAACAGACGAACTACACAGCCTATTGGAGAGCTATAATTTTAGGGCTCATATAAAATCGCCGACGAGATTAACCTCTTGCTTAGATCAAATTGCCACTAATTTAAAAAATGTTCATTCGGAAATACATTACCTAGGCCTATCTGATCATGAAACAGCGCAGTCAGTTACGTTCAGAGCAAACAAGCAGAGATCCATATCTCTTTGGTTTGAGTATAAGCGTGATTATAGTTTAGAAAATATGGAAAAATTTGGTAAATGCATGTCTTCTTTGTCTTTTGTAGATGTATTCGAATCACAGTCGCTATTAGATGCTTTTGAACATTTTTACAAGACCATTTGCTTGTACTATTCCTTGTGTTTTCCAGTGATCAAAGTCAAAGTTAATAATAAGCCTTCAAAACTCAACTGGTTAACCAAGGGCATTAGAAAATCTAGTAAAACTAAACGTATGTTATATATGAAGTATAGAGAAATAAACATAAATAAAAGTAAAAATAAAAATAAGTATACAAAGTTTAATTATATATATAAGAAATGCATACATAAAGCACAATTAATTTCGAATATAAGACGTATTAATAATGACAAAAATAAATGTAAAGCAACATGGAATGCAATATCAAATACTATTTCAAATAATTGGTATAAGAATGACATTGAGACAATTAATTTTAATAATAAGACCTATAATAATCCCACTGACATCTGTAATGTATTGAATAATAATTTTATGAATTCATCGACTACACAATCATCTACCAAAATGGACAATAAATTAAAAAATATCAATAGGATCACAAATACAATTTTTATTAGCCCTACTGACCCTGATGAAGTCTATAAAGTAATAATGGCCCTTAATAATAGCAAAACCAGTGGTCATGACGAAATAAATACAAAAGTATTAAAGTACTGCGCCAAGTCGATATGTCAACCTCTTTCTCATGTTATTAACTTGTCTTTTCTGGAAGGTGTTTTCCCCGAAGAACTGAAAACTTCTATTATTAAACCACTGTTTAAAGCGGGTGATAAGGCAGACCCCAACAACTATCGACCTATAACCATAGTGCCAATTATATCAAAAATTTTTAAGAAAGTTATGCTTCATAGAATAAATAATTTCCTCTCAAAACACAATATACTATGCAAGGAACAGTTCGGTTTTCGCAAGAAAAGTTCAACGTCACTTGCAAGTTTTAACTTAATCAAAATGGTCACGGAAAACATTAATAATGGAACCCCAATAGTATCTTTATTTTTAGATTTTAAAAAAGCATTCGACTTCGTGGATCATCCAAAATTATTACATAAGCTTGATGGTTATGGTATTAGGGGTAGAGCACTTGATTGGCTATCTAGCTATTTAAAAAACAGAAAACAGTATACTGAGATAACTAAAGTAATAAACAACAACAAAAATACATTGACAAAACAGAATTTTAGGTCCAAAATAGTTTTAAATAATAAAGGAGTCCCTCAGGGGAGCATTTTAGGCCCTTTACTCTTCTTGATATATATCAATGATCTTCCCGAAGCTACAACTCACAATTGTATTCTTTTTGCGGATGACACAACAGTAATCGTAAAATGTGACAAAACAGGTTCAACTCCGAAAATTGTATATGAAGCCTTATCTGACATAAATAATTGGACAGAATATAATCACCTCAGTATAAATATAAAAAAAACAAAAATAATTCAATTTAATTCATATAATAACAATCCATTACCCCTTGACATTATGTATAAAAATCAAAAGATAGATGAAGTGGAATCGTTTAAATTCTTAGGTATACATTTGGATAGACATTTGAATTGGAAGGTACATGTCAATGCAGTACATCAGAAGCTGAGTCGCTTTGTTTTTGCGCTGAAGAAACTGAGGCAGACGGTTTCCAAGGAAGCTGCATTAGCTGCTTACCACGGATATGTATCATCAGTCCTTAGTTACGGTCTTATAATGTGGGGAAACTCCGTAGAGTCTGGGTCAGTTTTTAAAGTGCAGAAAAGGTGTATCAGGGTGATAAACAAAGCATGGTACTTGGACAGTTGCAAACCATTATTTAAAAAATGTAAAGTCCTTCCACTTCCATGCATGTATATAAGAGACGTATGCATCTTTGTTAGAACACATTCAAATTATTTTACAAAACGCAATGAAGTTTTAATGAGACAAAAACGAGCAAAGTTTAAAAACTTACTATATCAACCTCCTTGCCGTAAATATATATATGAAAAAAATGTTTTTAATATGTGTATACTAGTGTATAATAAACTACCCGACAATATAAAATCGTTGCAGGGCAATGCATTCAAAACTGAACTTAATAATTATTTAATGGACAATTGTTTTTATAGCATGATAGAATATTTTAATCGAGAATGTAATTAAATTAAATACAATTATTGTTTTAAATACATTTTATAGTAATTAGAGAATTGACATAATATTTGCACGCTTGCTTGCAGGCTGAATACTTGACTGTTGTAATTAGTTTTAAGACCTTTATTGTATGTATTCTTGCAAATAAACGATTGATTTGATTTGATGAATATTTTCAGGCGTGTGAGAGAGATAGAAATAATTTCAAGAGGAACGTGACTGCCATATGAAATTAAAATGTGATACCTACAGAGATTTCATTGAGACGGTCATATTATTTTAATGGCATGAATGTTCGCCATTTATCACGCTTGGTGGCGCTGCGATCAAGTCAAAAGTATTTTGTGGATGTTTATAATAATTAATAAATATTATATGTATCAACATTTAGATTAAATTTGGATAATGTTAGACAGCTCTCCACTGACTGCAGCGTCCTACTGACCTCTTCAACATTTGATTGTTTGACTTTCAATTGTTTATACATTCATTTTTTAACGTGAAAGTGGAAATAGCGAAAATCAGAGTAATTTTCGAATGCTAGTTCCGACGTGGGACTAACGCAGCAGATACTGTGTTTGGAGAGGATGCTGTTAACCCACGCACTGTTTGTATTGTTGTTCCCATCTGTACTGTACCTATATAGCAACAATACCATCTGTATTATTGCTATTTTATATGTTTAGTTACATCTGCTAATTTTACTTCTTTTCTTCTTTGGGTGCCTCTCGACTACTGGAGGTTGGCCGTCATCCTTCTAAACTCTTCTTTGTTCACGGCAAGCCCTAAGAACATTGCATAGCTAGTACTTTCCATACTAAAAGAAATAACTCTTTTCTACCTCTTCACATTGGCCGATTTCAGTGATTTCTTTTTCATGTAATCATCCCATTGTTTTCTATGCCCGTATGTGTTGTTTTTTTAAGTTTTAAGGAAGGAAATTTAAAGTACTTTGTTAAAAATAATGAAAAAATCACTTATTACTAATTCTAGCAAATATGTAGTAAGTACCTATCTATATAGTTTTGATTTTGTATAATACTATACAGGTGCAGTCACGGACCAAAGCTATACCTACGTAACTTGTTAAACAAAACAGACGAATTAGATTTATTTAACAATATGTACTTTTTCAATAGCTATAATCGTTAGTAATTAAATATATATATAATTTATCTGTGGCGCTTCACTCTCGAAAAATATCTTCATAGCGCACACCCGCCATAAAAACTGATCGTATAACTTCCATCGCATGCCTCTCTCGACCTTGATGCGTCAATAAGACTCATCTTCAACACAGATCAACCTTCTATACGATCATCTATGATACAAATCTATATGTATTACAATTCTAAACTTTCCTTATAGTTTCTCGTTCTTTAGCTAAATATATACCTTTAAGTTTTTAAACACGAACAATAGTAGTGGTCCCTCGCATAGCAAACGAGTACTGAAGAGGGTAGACCGTTTCGTCTGCTCGTAAAACATTCACCCACCCGCAATTCCTCAGTTCATCCGTGATCATGGCGCTTGCAACAGTGCCGAAATATCGGAAACTCTTAGAAAATGTACGTGGTAATTATCCCGTTGATAATTTGAATACCTCTTATATACCTTTATCTAATTATAGTTAATATTCTGAAAAAACTCGCAGTTTGCAGCTACCGCTTTTTTCCAGAATAACAAATAGAATTTGTATGGCCAAATGCTAGATAGCCCCATGAATCTGGCTATCATATACAGAAATATTTTTTCAAATCAAACTGCTAGTTAGTGGTATTACGGCTGTTTAGACCTACATTGCATCCCTATCAAGCACAGTGCCTACACTAAATAGAAAAATTTAAAAGAAAGGTTAGAAATATATATATAGTTATAATAAACAAAAGGTTTGAGATGGCGAAGTCACACTTCACTCCCGGAACTTTAACTTGGATCCGTATGCCTTCATTGGCATTGTCTATCATGTTCAGGATTAGCAGCATAAACTTGCCCAATATCCAAAATGAAAATATATAAATTTGATAACCAAAGTTCATTGAATTAAAACCGACTTGCTAAACAAGGAGGAGATTCTAAAGTCAATATTTCATTTCAGTCGGTCATATACAACAGTACACTGAAAATACAAAAAAACGTTGTTCACGCGAACGAAGGCACAAGCTACAACTAGTCATAATAGAAACCATTGATTCATATCAAGCGGTTAATATTTTGTATTATAAACAAAGAATCAAATGAAATCTTGCGAAGTCGAATTAACGCTTCGCGTGTCGCGCGCACACCAGGTGTACGTACAAAAAAGTGCTATGTCAAGTTGCACAAAGCATCTATACTAGTTTGTACACCTAATGTAATGTATTTATCAGATCAAACGCACTACAGCGGTATAAACTTGCTTTTAGTTGGTCAAACTATTCGAGTGTAGTAATTTTATCTGAACTTTTATGCGTAGTTCGGGAAGATACACCGAAATTAGTAGACACTGACTGGACGGGAGAGTTATTTGACCCGCATGTCAAGGGAAAGGTTATTCAGATCCTTCATGGTTAGTTAATGTCATGGTTTTAGTCTTGTGAAAACTTTTAACTGTCAAAGTTCTTAGTCAATTTTATTTGTCTGAAATTAACTATATCTATATTTATTACAGAATCGGACGGCTGCCGTGCGATTTTGTAATGATTCGTGCAATGACGTTGACCAGCCGCGCGATTCTGTAATGATTAGTCGACGAGCTCGTCGACGAGCTTAGCGATGTCAAATACTTCGCCCTTATACATAATGTTGCTTTTCCAACGCTTCTTGTCATTTTTTCATTTGTTTCACGTATGTTGTCAAGGACGCAACGATGTCTGGTCTTAGAGAATCGTCCATTCTGATCATGACAGACTTCATCGTCAATTACTTTATCAGTCGCAGTCAATATTAAACCGATTTGAAAAAAAACGGGTTTTCCTCGATTGTTTTTTTTCTACCGACTTTCAAAAAAGGGAGGAGGTACTTAAATCGACTGTTTTTTATGTATGTTACCTCATAACATTCGACTGGGTGAACCGATTTCAAAAATTCTTTTTTTGTTTCAAAGCTGGTGTTCCCGTGTGGTCCCATTTATTTCATAATAATTTCATCAAATTCGGTCCAGTAGTTTTTGAGATACACTCCAATAACTGAATAAATGTTTCAAATTGCACTTGTTTGTATCTTTGTTACGAGAATACTCCGCCAATTACACAATAGATTTTGATGTTTTTTTTTTATTTGGTTGGTCATACTTTAAAGGCATGTACTGAACATAATACACAAATTATTAAAGAAAGAAAAATCATTATAATGTAAGCATGCTATTTCTTCAGTTGTGAACGGATTTAGATATATTACTTTTATGTTGGATAATTAATAATGCATTTTAGCTTTAAAGGCTTTTAAAATGTTTAGCTTCTACAATAATATTAGGGAAGTCGATCTAAAAATGTTCTAATTTTATATTATTGTTAGTAGAGTTAGGTTACACAGCGGTACAATACTAATAGCAATTGTTTGATGTTTGACCATCAAGAAGTCTTTCTGGTCTAAGCCTGAATTAAATTAATTAAATCTTCATTGAATTTGACTAGCACTAAAAGCTTTAAGGTTAAAAATTGCGTACACTGTGCTCGGCACTTCTATTAGTCATATCATGATCTTGGCCTTTAAAACCCGATTGATTTTGGCTCTTAAAGGCTTAGTGCCACACCACGGGTCGTTCGCACATCCGTTCCCTTACAAGCTCCACGATCATCTTGAGTTAGCTCGATACGTCACCGATAACGCTCATGTCGCAACTGCAACGCTCGCGGATGGAAGATGGGTTTTTGCTGTCGTTGAAAGCTGTCACTGTCAAAATATCAAATATGTTTAAGATCCTTTCAGATTTTGACAGTAAATTTGGCGTGCATTTCGTGACCGCAAGAGTGTTCCATTCGGGTTAGGCATTATAAGCATTGAAACTGAAGGGAACGGAAAAGTGCGACAGTTGTGAGCGTTGACGGCGCTAACCGGAATGCACCCTTAGTAACATCGGTTAGTAATACGGTGCCCTTCGAACAGTTAATATGTTCTTAGCTCAGTAATCTAATAACAGTAATAGAATATCTAACGCGGTGGCATGTAGGTTACCATCACGAGCACAATTTCCCCATCTCATCACTTAATGGCATGAATGTGATATAAATATGTTTAAATGTTATTACATCTTTAATATGTAAAATTTTTGACATCTTGTCTGACGAAAACGATGTCAGATAACACGTCAAATAACTTTAACGAATACATAAACTACAGTTAAAATATCTTAGAAACCCAGGATTATAGGTACTTGTAATCTCTCAGCCATGCCCAAAATACTTGCTACTATAGTCACCGCGTTACCAACTGAGTCGTAGGGCCATAAACGTCAATAGGGATGGGAATGTGCAACAAGTCCTAACATGTTATCGATAATCCGCTACCTGCATTCGACCCTCATTAGCGCTCGCTTCTGATTGGTCGTAACATCATACCGCCGCGCTGTCGTCGTTACAAAGCTGTTGTTTGATAATGATAATGATTGATAATGTTACACAGGAAAGATGGGTCAAGTGTGTGAGGCATGCCGAGGAACTTCTAACCACTGACTTACAAGCCATTATAAGAGATCAAGCACCATTCATAATCAATCTACAGGACGATACAGAGGACGAAGATTCCGATGAGGAAGAATATACGTTATTTAGGTATTTAACATTCATTACAAATGGCCCTTTTCAGGACCACAATACTATCTGCTATGTTTCTATCTGATTTTATTCTTATCGATATGCACCTATAACCATCTTACGCACATCACTATGCGGCTCCATAAGACCCACAAGTGCTAGTGAGATAGACATAGTGAAATAATTTATGGCCGCACGACTCAGTTGGTAACGCGGTGACTATAACAGAAAATGACTCCAATTACGAATTATCCAGAAATATACCTTTATGCAGAGGAGCTGTGACAGGCATCGAACCTTGCTCCATTGACGCAAAACCCGACATTGGCCTATATACCCAACAGGTCATTATATCTCTTACGAAATATTTACAAGGTTTTTGGAAACCTCTTGCTTGTTTACGAGTTCGTAAACACAGTTTAATGGCTGGTTAAATATGATTGATTTGTGGTGACATATCTTGGCAACATATTGGTATTTATTAACGAGCGTTGTCTATAACAATAACAAAAAAGAAAATATATAACGATCAGCAGGGCTATTATTTATCTCTGTTGCTAACAAATGTAGAAAGAAATCAAGAAAAATGGCGGCTCTACAGACATAGATGTCACGTGTGTCAACTACAGTCATCAACTTACTAACATTATTAGAGTTAGCTTACTAGAGTTGTGAAAACTCACACAGAGTTGCCATTTTTCAAGATTCCAATCAACGTTTGTTAGCAACTGAGATATATAATAGCCCTGCAGAAATGCCTTCAAATAAAATAATTGCTGGTAGAATGTTGCTAGAATATAGGACAGCCGTGTGATTCTCTAAGCAATGATTCGTCGTTGCGTTCGTCGAGGAGGTCACCCATGTCAAATAAGAGATATCGCTCTTGTTTTAATGTGTTTTTTCCCACCTCTCTGTCATCTCGTTGATGTTTCACGGATATTGTCAAAGATGCAAGGATGTTTGCTCTTTGATCGCACTACATCCCTTAAGTTATTTGACAGTGTAAATTAATAATCACCTAGCAAAGTTTAGAACGATGAGCTGTCCAAAGTCAACATTCGTACAATTCAAGATTTTTAGTGACTCCTATGCCAATCCTGGTAGACATCAAAGTTCAGTGAACAGCCGAACATAGACCACTTCAAATGTCAATGTTAGTCAATAGCCCTGCAGATAGAAGAAAGAAAGATCATCGTTTAGGGACTGGTCGGTTGTCGCAGTTGGCAGACTAAACCGACATGCTGGCGTTTACTTTGGGCAAAAAGTTAGCATGGCCATGCTGCCAGCATTTTGGCCACTTTCCCCCCACCATGGGGCTTATATATTAGTTTATATTTTACTTTTAATATATTATAAATATTTGTATGTATATTAAATTAAATTAAATATATAACATAATATTCAATAGATCCCTGAGCCGCTAGTGCCGGTTTTTGCCGGACAAACATTTGTGAGCATGAACATGTTGGTTCAACCTGTGTCTGGGTACATATAGTGCCGTTCAATGATGCGTAGTAAGATCTAGGTAGCCCTACAACTGTTAAGACCAAACTTACGTTACTTTCAGGCGTATAACTTTCTCGTTTGCCGCTAGTATAAAAATCTTACAATGGATACCATCACATATTGGAAGACTGGGGAACGAGGAGGTTGATCGCTTAGCTAAATCAGCTGTTACTGATGGATCTGACATTTTTTACTTCCCTCTCATTCGGAAATAATACCTAAATTTAAAGATAAATGTTTTGTTATTTGGAAATAATATTTTGGTGAACGTTCAAAAAGTAAAGGAGTCTGGTATAAAATAATGCAGAGTCAGCCTCACCATTCACCGTGTGTATGTGGGTAATGTGAACCGAAAGAGTGTTGTTTTTGCACACAGATTGCGTTCCGGACACATTCCACTTAGGAAGTTTGCGTATATGATGGGTAAAGTGTCATCGCCTAATTGTGAGGTGTGTGATAAACTTGAAGACGTATATCACATACTAATGGAGTGTGCCCATGAACCAGGCTGCGAGGCAGAAAACGTTTCACGATCTTAATGTAAAAAGAATGCATTTGGGTGTGTTGTATAATATTTTGTCATGTCCAACGTCTAGTGATGCTGGAATGATTTATGAACTAGTGACTCTTTGTTCATGAATAATTTCACCCATCATCATAATTAACTTATATAGGTAGTTATTTATTTAAAGTTTTGTTATCTTATTTATATATAATTTTCTAATGTATTAATGTTGTGTAAAATGTGTATAATTTGTATGTAAGGCTATGATTAGACTGTCATAAACACGATATTTAAGAGTCCCTAAAATAAAAAAAATATTTAAAAAAAACCGCGAGAAATAACCAAAATGCCTACTGCATAGGTTTCTGTAGTTACATATGTTTGGTTCAGCCCTTATGAGGCCGTTAAATGACAAAGTAATATATTTATATAGCCTTTACAAAGCTTTATGCTAATAGGCACAAAAATAGTACATATCCTTCTATCTACAATCTAAAGTACAGTTTGTACATATAGGGTTTCAGAGACTTAAGCCAGTAGAATTAAGGGTCATATTTACTTACCATTAAAATGTGAAACTCAAATCATAATTAAAACAAATAAGCGAGGGTCACACTAGCCAGCAATAGCGTGTGTACAATCAGTTACAGAAACATGAACGCTTAGAGGTCACACTTAAACTAATACCTCAATGTAGAGACAGACCATGCCGAAATCCAAAGCCTTTGAACCTTGAAATATTTGTAGCCCAGTGTACTGGCTGATTTGCAGTGTACTAGAAACATGATGGTTACCTACCATATTCGACGAATGATGGAAGTCAAAGTTGATATAAATTGGCAGAGCTGCCTGCAAGAAAATGGAAATGGACCAAAGCGGCAACTGCGCTGTAGCCACTAAACAGGACATACTAAGATACAGGTTGGGCCATTAAGAACGGTCAGTATGGGCAAGCCTGAAACTATCGGACACACAAAAATCTCTTCTTAGGAGCCATGCTATCGATTTTAGTGATAATAAAAACTGCATAGATTTAAAAAAACATGTATTCTGTTCGGAAATCGAAGCCTTTCGTATTGAAAAGGAAGAGGCAAATGTGCTATATCTCTTCGACCTCATTTTCACTACCTATCAAATGAGATCTTCAATCTAGCTGCAAAACAACTTCACAACAAAGTTAATAAATATAAGAATAACGTCTTGCCTAGCGTTGATTCACGCAGGTTTAGCGGGAGACGCGTGTTGCGATCTTAACATTGCATCTACGAACAAATCTTCTATTGATATTTGTTGGTAGCATACCTTTATAAAATTGCTCCTTATCAACCCCGCCTGCTCTGCTAACACTCACGTAATGATTGCCTTGTCTGACTGTGAAACGTCGCCTATCGCGAAGACGTCCTACTCACTCGAGGCCGCGCGCTCCAAGTACTAACTAGTAGTAGCCCATAATATTGTTTTAACACAACTGCGCTATTGTAGCTGAACATTTACGTCGTTTATCCGAGAGTCGCCTAAATACACGCTACTGAAATAAATCACTTGCACCCAAGCGTTGGTTAGTTTTGGGCGTGATTTTATAAATTTACAGTAACATTTTTATGTGTGTGATTTTGCTGTAGTTAATTCAAACTTACCATTATGTAGTACTGATTGATTGCGTCCTGAGCAAAACGGAATTGTTTCCACATTATATTCGTTATGTTCTAGTATTAGTTGTTTTATAGCTTAGGTTTGTTTTAATATAATAAGAGCAGTAGAACTCTTTGTGAATGAGTTCGTCCGGAGATGTGCTGCTACCACACCTTCTCTACCGTGAAGCAAAAAACTAGCAAAATAACCATATAACCACATAAAAAATAAAAATAAACCTAATTAACCATATGTATGATTGCCGACGCAATTACAATCATTGCCTGTAACGTGTAACGTAAGTACAACTATATAATATATCTACGCCATTGCACATACATCAACCAATTCTTTATTGTAATTGGTGCGTATATTCATCAGTTTGAGATCGCTTAAGCAGGCGTTAGTGCTTTAAAAAGTAATACTATTCATAATTTCTTCAACAAATATATTTTTGTTTCTTTTCTTTCTTTCTTTCAATTTCTTTTTTATTGTTTTGACTGCCCTAGCCATCGAAGTTTTTATAAATTTCTAATAACACCCGGAATCCTTCTGTACGAAGTAATTGGTTTAAATAATCTTGTTGACATTTCTGTCATAATTAAGACATGTCACGGTTCACATCAATAACATTAAAAAATCACATTTATTTTGAACAAGTCAATTTTCAGTAGTAGGCCCGTGTTTCATCAGTAGAAATATATGACTAATATTACATATTAAATTTAATCTTAAAGCTTAATTGCGGAAGTACAGCTCGGAGCACAAAATACAAAGTACATCAAAGGTTCGCTCGTCTCCAAATCCGGTTAAGTTATAACTAAGCTACAGCTACACCGGCCGGTAAGTACCGAGTAAGCACATGCCCCCAGGGCATGTCCACTTAAGCCCAGATTAAGTTATGCGACGCATGGTCGAAACTCACGGGGCAAGTTTATACTACAGTTACACATGCGGCTGTAATTATGGTAAGATGTCATGAGGCAGGTGGGTAATAAGATTAAACTAAGCACTTGAGGAAAACGCGTTGTTGTTGTCAAGCCATTTCTGAATATTTTCTACCGACTTCCAAAAAGGAGGAGGTACTCAATTTGGCTGTTTTTTTTATGTTTGTTACCATAACTTTCATGTTGTCATAACTTTCGATAGGTTGAACCGATTCTCAAAATTATTTTTTGTTTGAAAGCTGGTGCTTCCCGTGTAGCCCATTTAATTGTGGTTTAATTAAATGGCCGAATTTTATCAAATTCGTTCCAGTAGTTTTTGCAAAAAAGCTGTAATGTGTACTAGTGATAAATACCTGAAATACCAATGCAATTAATATCCCAAATTCCTAGTCTAAACTTTAACAGTTTAGAATTTTGATTGAATTACTAGATAAATAAAACTTATCTGTTTGTAAAAAAGTGTCTGTTTGTAGTTCCAAATTAACATCACTTTATCCATATAAAAGTGTACTTACATAAAAATCAATGTTTAAAATTGTTGTCTGCCTGCCTGCCTGTCTGTCTGTTTGTTCCGGATAATCTTAGAAACGGCTGGACCGATTTTAACGGGACTTCCACTGGCAGATAGCTGATGTTATAAGAAGTAACTTAGGTTAGTTTAATTTCATCATCATCCATCACCACGTGGGTGGGACCGCGAGGCGCAGCTAGATTCTAATGTCATGGCGTTTTGGTCTGGGTTAGCGAGTCGGTTCTCATAGTGTTTACACTCTGAATTGCGAACTATAATGGGATATATTTAGTATAGGTTTTATTTACACAGATTAGATTAAGAGTTTTATAGTTAGTGCTTAATATTAGGCCAGCCATTGTTAAACTGTCTTTGAATTAAGTTATAATTAGTACTCACCTGTGAGTAGACCACGATTTAATAGATTTGGCAGTTCCCGCTATTTCGGCACAGTTACATGCACTATGTTCACGGGTAGACTACCCGCTAACAACAAGGGAAAATTCAATGTCAATTGATATTGTAATACTGGGACAAGGTTTTTTTATGTTAATGACAAAACGAGCAAGTTGTGCGGCTGATTTTAAGCACTACGCTTGCCCATGACAGTCGCAATAAACCTAGAGCATAACTGCAGCGTTGTGTGTCACTCGCACTTAACTCGACTCATCTTCGCCATATTTGCCCAATTATACAAAAGATTTCTCAGCAATCTTACTACTTTTCCGGGAATTGCAACATGTGTGGTTGATGTCACTGGCTACAGCGCCCTTCACACCCTAACTCAGTAATCCATGCGCACTATTGCGGTAGCATATCTGGCATTGTGGTGGTACCGACTAAGACGGACTTTTGTACTTGAGGCCAAAAGCCACACACAGTAGACACACTAGGCCGAGTTTTAGGTGTTTAATGAATACTTTATTATTTATTTATTAATTATATGATCTACATAATAAATAAAATCATCATCAAAAAAGTAGAAGCATCATCTTCGAAACTTCTATTTAGCGGGCCACATAGACAAAAGACCATCTAACATAGATATTTTAATAAATGGAGGTTAAGTGCTTATGTTATATGACATTCTGGACGGTACAAGAGTTTGAAATAGTTTTCATGGTGGAAGTCGGCGCTGCAACCCCGGAAGGTTGTTAAGGGAAGCAAAATAACTGGAACTTGAACTGGGTCAAATTTTCAAGCAAAATATGAGAAATTAAATTGGAGAGTTTATGGCAATAGGTTATGAAAGTTTCGTAGCATAACTTTATCATCAATAATGTACTAAAGTTCTTGTTGAAATCGATTTTCGAGTTTTGATAAAGCCTCTTTTTACTCGCAGGGTAAAGCGAACATAGATAAATCAGACTATTGTAACGAAGCGTAACATGTTAATTATTTAATAAAGAATCATATTAATCTTAAAGTATATAAATTAAATGGTACCTACCTAGAAACTTAAGCAAATTTACCGCTGACTTCTGCTGGGTCAGAATTAAATAACAATTACTGATCGCACGCCCTGTTTTTATTTCTTTCCGCTTGTTAGAAGAGAAGTAGAACGGGCAGAGGTGACTATCGAATGCGTAAACCGGCTATCAAATCGAAAGCTCACCGTGTAGAGCACAGACTATAAGATTCTACGTATGTGAAGAGTTGCTATTTGGATTCCTTGTCAAATGCTTAAAATAAATGATAGTCATTAGTTATCTCTTTCTTCTCTGCATTTGTACGCACCATCAACTAAACAGTGCAGGCTTATAGAAAATGTTCAACTGAAACGTTGCAAGACTTGATATACCTAACCTCTTAGTGGCACTGATAGACTGACTTAATATCATAAATGAATATTCGATACTCATGGTTTCTCCATCTACATCAGGGATGTTATGGAGCTCCATAACCGTAACTATCGGATATCCGAAATAAAAATATATCCGTAACGATAACCGTATCCGTTTCCTAAGTTTCGTAAAAGGGAAGAGTCTCAATAAAAGTTTTATTTAGACTTCACCTGTCAAAGCGGTTGCCAAAAACCTGTCGAAAGATGTCGTTTTATTATAAAAAGTGTTTGCTTCACCGCTCCCTCGACACGTGAATCTCCGTAATCCGTAACCGAAACTATCCGAAATTAACGGATAATCCTAAATAATTACATATCCGTAATCGTATCCGAAACCTCCAGATCCGAAATATCATATTTATAACATCCCTGATCTCTAGGTTCACAGATCATCCGCCAGAGGCGCTTTTCTTGGCACGATACAAAAACCTGTTATTCGAATTTCGATAAAGTCACGGAGAACAGTGTAAGGTAATAGTTTCGTTGACGTATTCAGGACAAACTATCATGTATCTAGTGCAACTATTGCACAGATAACTCACAGTTTGTACTTTATACATCAACGATATGATTACCTTACATTTACGCCAATTTTCGTGCTAACCACAGTGAATCAAACTCGGACTAGGGTCACTCAGGGCCTCGGCTGTTTGAATTATTTTTAAAGAGTGCATCTTGCGATCACCATATATACATATTATACCGATATTTCAGCACTGTTACAAGCACCATGCTCATTTGTAAACTGAAGTCTATGCGGGTGAGAAATATTGGGAACTCTGACAAAATCAATACACGATAAATATCCCGTTTTTAAATTTAACTCTTGTAAAAGTGACTGTGATAGTATAAAAACACACAATGCCATCATAGGTGACTATATTTAATTGATATGTCATATGTTTCACATAGGATTAGAAATGTGCAAGCCATATGATGTGTAGATGCCATAGATATGAGACACAAGGATATATTTTAAAGAAATATTTAGTGACACTTCCGCTGGAAAATGCTTACAGCAGAGATGCAGTGTGCACCTCCCTCCCTTCCGCACACAATGCAGATAGGAAGTACTATTATTAAAATACTATTAAGATAGGAAGTATACAGAATAAGCAACACACAAAACATTCGATTCGACACGTGTTCGCCTCTACACGCGGCATCCTCAGATGTTGACTCGTCGCTTGACGCTTGTGCGTGAGGGAGGGTGGTGCACACTTGCATCTCAGCCATAGGCATTTTTCCAGCGGTGGTGTCACTAAATATTTCTTCTTAATTATTATCGTTGTAAAATGTATTTCCGAAAATTAACGCCTGAATCAATAAACTGTATGAAAGATATTTTTATAGTATTACTTTTTTAAGCACTAACGCCTGCTTAAGCGATCTCAAACATTGAAATTTATAGAGAGAAAAATTCCATCCTCGGACGGGATTCGAACCCGCGTCTTCTGACTCTCCGTGTCAGACGCCATTGACCAACTAGGACACCGAGGTTCTGGTCCGAGCATCGAATTTTAACTCTCTATTTGACTAACCGTCTTGCGGGGACGGAGCGACATCTAAAATTCGACCAACTAAAACTAAAACTTCGGTAACCAAGGTACAGGTTAAATAAAAATGATTGCAAACAAGCTAAATCTATACTGCCAGTCTTAAACGTCAATCTTAAAACTTAAAATTTAAGAGAATAAGATATAATAGAGAATAAGAGATATAAAATTAAGATTAAGATTAAATTAATTGTTGAAACTACAACCACAGGACCTACGCCTACCCCCCCGAAGGGTTCCCGCATTGACGTGGCGGGGGGGCTCAGTAGCCGTGGCTTGGATCACCACGGTGAAGCCAAGAGGAACCCAGGGGCCGCGCCGGCGTTGGGGTGCGCTGGCCGGCTCAGGCAGGGCCGCTCCTATGGGCTTTGGCCGCCAAGTCCACATAGGAGTGGCGGGGTCCGGGCGCTTTGGCGCAGACTCGAGGAGGTGGGGCCCGGGCGCTTTGGCGCAGGCTCGAGGAGGGGGGCCCGGGCACTTTGGTGCAGGCTCGAGGAGGTGGGGCCCGGGCGCTTTGGCGCAGGCTCGAGGAGGGGGGCCCGGGCACTTTGGTGCAGGCTCGAGGAGGTGGGGTCCGGGCGCTCGGCGCAGACTCGAGGAGGTGGGGTCGCTGGGGATTATCCCCTGTGGCTGACGTAGCAGGCGGTGGGGCTACGTATCCGATCCACCGCAGGGAGACCACGGGCGTCCAGACACGGGGAAGTCTGGCGCTCATTGTTGGCGGGTTTGATCTCCGAGGTAGTTTCGGCGTGCCATGTGTTCTGGCGTGCCGCGAAGAGAAGGGAAAATCTGTCCCGCGTTCCCGCCGAGGGCGGCAGTGACGGAACACCCCGGGGTTTTGGTGGACTCCCACATAACCACCTACCTCCCCGTGGTAGGTGGTATCCATAAAGAATTTCCCCGGGACAAAAAAAAAAAAAAAAAAAGGACCTACGCCTAATAGTAGGTCTAATCACAAATCACTGCAACCTTAAATATCATCTGTACAAGACTGGTGCTACGGATAGTCCACTGTGCAGAGGATGTTTGCAGGAGGACGAGACTGTTAGGCACGTGCTGTTGGAGTACATGGCTACGGAACATATACGGAATACAACCGGACTACTAGAGGATCACTATAGTCCTAGAGCATCATCATCCTACACATCATAAATATCACTGGAGCAGTTGTGCCAGCTAGGATGGTGTAAACGCTGCCAGGGGAAATGCAAAGTACTATATTTTTTTATAGTATTACTTTTTTAAAGCACTAACGCCTGCTTAGCGATACCAAACATTGCACCATGACCAACTAAGCCACCGAGCGTCGGTGGCTTAGTTGTTCATGACGTTAGACACAGATTGTCGGAAGACGCGGGTTCGAACCCCGTCCGAGTTTGTGATTCTTTCTCTCTAAAAATTGCAATAATTATGATTACTTATAAACCCCAACCGAGACTTCAGTGCAGTACTTACTCATCTTAAAAATAAAAAACTCATTAGTTTAAGCGTGAAGTAACAAACACAATAACTGAATTACTAGTTCCAGCATTTAAAGTATTATAGTGTACCTATATTTATAGAACTTATCGAAGGCCAAAATAAACTTTTGACATAAAGCCTTCATACTTTCTTCATGTCAAAGTATCTCCTCACAAATACCTTTCAAAGTTAGAAAGCGTACCTTGGGGTCCTGAGTGACGTCATCACCCTAAACTTTGCGCCCCGATAATGTAGATTGATAGACATTTTCTGATGGACGTATAGAACTGTATGGGAAGGTAAGTAATTAAGTATGTTGCTCAAATATTGTGTGCTCCATGGTTTTGTTTGCGTTACCATTGATTATCATAAACATATTTCGGGCTTAAATAGAATTATATTTTTTTATTTCTGGAGCCAATATATCTTGTAGGATTATATTTTTACAAAGCGTTTAAAAGATCTACTACTAACAAAATGCTAAAGAATTTATGAATGATTCATGCATTTAATGTTTTTGTTTTAATAATAATTATTTTGACTAACTTGAATGAATCGGCCCGCTCATAAACCATATTGCTGCACCCAAATAGGGTCATATGTTTCTTATCTTAACTGTAACATCTAATACAATGTACGTATGATTGCAATAAATAATTGAGTATGAGCATGAGTAGCAATTTAGTAGTACATTCTGGAAAATTAAATAAAGCTGAAACAGTTTGAAATGTTCTAGAATGCATTATTGGAGCATATTGTAGGGTTTGACGTATGAAATTGCTATTTCGTACTGAAAATTAGAAAAACATATATTTTAGCATTAAATATTATATTTATTTTGTCAAAGTTAATTCTCGTAAATAACGAATTAAAATCTGACACTATGAAGGTTTATTTTAAATTCTAAGTGGCTAGTGCGATAGATCGATGGCAATTTTATAGGTACGTTGCGTACCAGAGACGTACATTCACGTCCTTTTTCATTCATAAATCATTTGTTTTAATTATCACGGCATATGAAGGATTAAACCCTTATTATAAGACTATTTATTTATTTTTATTTAGTGAAGTACTGCTACCATACCTTTTTCTACTTCCATGCTTGCTGTGTTCCGGTTTTATGCCTATGGTTGCCGATGAAATACAGACACACAAAACTTAACAACGTAACAATAGTTGTAGAAAATGAATTAATTTAAAAAAATGAATAAATGCATTGTATTGATCAAATATTTTAAGAGTTATCGGCTGAGATAGAAAACCGGTTCATTAAATGGGCCATAAATCGTAAACGGTAAGTTTAACAAAAAAGTTTACAGAAAATAAAAAATGCGAAATTTTATTCTCTACAATAATAACCTTTATAACTTTTGTCCTAAAGTGCATAGTTTCCGAGTGCATATTTTTTTTCCAGATGGCGCTTGACGCTCCACCTGGATCTGTGTTACCCTAGTGGGATCCTAAACATTATTAAAAACCATAAATTGGATTGGAAATTAAGTGCGAGGTTAAATTCTATTTTAGTGGCCTCATGATTCATGGGCAGCCAGTTGTCTGAAAGGCCAATAATAATTCCATTTTTAATGCCTTCGGCCGCATCTTAACCGTTATACCCATGAAATTTCAAAATCCATTCACTCGCACACTCAAGATTTAAAATGTCGGATTTCGCTTTTTTCGCAAGCACTTCAAAAATGCCGATAATTTCAAAACGGTTCAAAATTTATATGTAAAACGAAAATGAATACACAGAATAAACTATGTTTTACATTATTATCCTGCACTATTTGTATGTTTTGTAAGATAACATATTGAATTTCTAGAACTAAGTTATGTTTACGAAAAAAACCGTTCCGATTCATGTTTGAATATCATGTCCACGAAATTCTTTAGAATAGACAGTGGAATTGCATAATATTAATTTTTAATGATAACAATAACACTTATCAAACCTTCTCATAATTTTTTCTACTTCCATTATTTTGGATTCAATTTATGTCAAACAATTATCTTCGCGCACTGACAAGCTGCACGCATTTAGGTACTCTATAGGCCGACATGGAACACAAAATTCAACTTTTTTTCTACCGACTTCCAAAAAAATGAGAATAGGTACTGAATTCGACTGTAAGTTTTTTTTTTTTATGTTTGTTACCTCATAACTTTCGATTGGGTGGACTGATAATCAAAATTATTTTTGTTTGAAAGCTGGTGCATCCCGTGTTTTGCATTTAAACTTCATCAAATTCGATCCTTTAGTTTTTGAGTTACACTTCAATAACTGAATAGAATGGAAGTCGGTATAATTTTTTTCAAATTGTACTTGTTTGTTATTGATGTAGTAGGATTTGAAGAATTTTGAGAATCGGTTCCCCCTATCGAAACTTATGAGGTAACAAACATTAAAAAAGGTAGTAAATAGGTTACAAAATAAGTAAACTGAAGTGCCGAGCTGTTATCTCCCGCTGAGAAAGACAAGTTTATTGAGGAAAATCTACTTTAAAGGCTAACGTCAGTGGAAAGACAATATTCCTACCAGCAAAAGCAAACAAGGCAGCTGGCTGGTGTTTTAGTTACCTACATGGTTTGTGAGATACATATGGAGCCTTGACATACAGAAGCGCTTATTCCGATGATTAAAATTGTGTGAATTAAAATGAAATTAAAAGTGTCCTTGCTATGGCGCCTAAAATATAAAATAAAGTTCCAAAATTTATAAAAGATTCCAAACATATAAACGAATTTAAACATTTTTTTCCTTTACTTAGTTGACCATACATTTTATTCTTTGAAAGGTTATCTGCAATTACAATGACTAATTTATTTATTTTGACCGTCAATGTCCGGTTGAATACAATTATATGTACCTACTGTGCCTCCCTAAAAAATATTGAGAACAGCGAGATATTTTTTAAGCTGTGAAGTAATTGTTGACAAATAGCCATATATTATTAATATCGTTTAATTTAATGACAATTTACCAATTTAATTTAATCTTCACAAAATCGACAACGTTTTAATTTTACTAATCCTTATAATTATTTACTCCTAGGTTTTTACTTAACATGTGTACGCTTAAAGCAGATCACAGTATGTACCTACCTACAATAATATATTTTAAGGTCTTGTCTTACCTGTGTATCACAAATCATCATCATCATCTCAGCCGTAGGACGTCCACTGCTGAACATATGCCTCCCCCATGATTTTCCAAAAGGACCGGTTGGAAGCGGCCTGCATCCAACGTCGTCCTGCGACCTTCATCAGGTCGTCTGTCCACCGTGTCGGTGGACGACCTACGCTGCGCTTGCCGGTACGTAGTCTCCACTCCAGAACTTTTCGGCCCCATCGGCTGTTCTGCGTTCTATGTGCCCTGCCCACTGCCTCTTCAACTGGCTAATCTTCTGAGCTATGTCGGTGACTTTCGTTTTTCTACGGACCTCCTCATTTCTTATTCGATCACGTAGAGAAACCCCGAGCATAGCCCTCTCCATAGCTCGTTTTGTGCGACTTTGAGCTTTTCTATGAGGCTCATAGTGAGAGACCACGTTTCAGTGCCATAAGTCATCACTGGTAACACACATTGGTCGAAGACTCTTGTCTTGAGGCACTGAGGTATTTTTGACGAGAAGACTTCTCGAAGTTTCCGGATCGCTGCCCAGCCGAGTTGGATTCGACGATTGACCTCTTTCTCGAAGTTGGACCTGCCTAGTTTGACTGTCTGTCCCAGGTAGATGTACTCGTCAACAACTACGAGAACTGAGTTCCCAACTGATATTGGGGTAGGTACACCATGGGCATTAGACATAATTTTCGTCTTGTCCATGTTCATCTTAAGACCTACCCGTTGGGAAACTCGATGGAGGCCTTCGAGCATTGTACTGAGGTCTTCCATGGATTCTGCCATGACTACAATATCGTCGGCAAATCGAAGGTGAGTGATGTATTCGCCGTTAATATTAATGCCAAGTCCTTGCCATTCCAGAAGCTTGAAGGCGTCTTCCAATGTAGCGGTGAACAGTTTCGGAGATATAACGTCTCCCTGTCTCACGCCTCTTTGCAATGGAATTGCCTTCGAACTCTGCTCCTGTACTTGGACTGACATGTAGGCGTTTTTGTACAAACACTTCAGCACTTCAATATACCGATAGTCAATACGGCACCGCTGGGGAGACTCAAGCACTGCCCACGTCTCGATCGAATCAAAGGCTTTCTCATAGTCCACAAACGCTAGACAAAGAGGCAAGTTATACTCTTCGGTCTTCTGTATAACTTGCCGTAGCGTGTGGATGTGGTCTATGGTACTATAGCCTTTTCGGAAACCGGCTTGTTCCGGAGGCTGGAATTCATCAAACCTGCGACTGAGACGGTTCGTTCGAAAACAGCTTATAAACATGGCTCAAAAGCGAGATGGGTCTGTAATTTTTAAGTAAAGTGTTGTCACCTTTCTTGAAGAACAGCACCACCACGCTTTTGTTCCATGCTTCTGGCGTTGAACCTTCGAGTAAGACGGTATTAAAGAGCTTCTGGAGGACTTTAAGTACCGGTGTTCCACCCGCTCTCAGAAGCTCAGATGTGATACCGTCGTCACCAGGCGCCTTGTTGTTCTTAAGCTGTTTCAAGGCCATTCTAATCTCGTACAGGCTGATGTCCAGGATATCTTCGCTATAATGTCGGGTCAGCTTGGCTCTTGGGTCTTTGACCGAGCTGCTAACAGGTTTAGCGACCGAGGTGTATAACTGTCCGTAGAAACTCTCGACCTCTCCTAACACGTCCGCTTTGGTCGACGCTACACTGCCGTCTCCTCTCTTCAGCTTCGTCAACTGGCTTTGCCCAATAGACATGTCTTTTGCAAACACTTTGGAGCCTTTTTTCCGCTCTATCGTCTCTTTAATACGGTTTGTATTAAAGATCCGGATGTCGTGTCGCAAGGACTTCCATATTCGTCTATTGAGCAGCCTATATGCTTCAGCATCATTCGAAGACTGCAGTTTCAATGAGCGTCGTTCAGCCATGAGGTTGAGGGTATCGTTGGAGAGTTTCTGTGGCCTATCTGTACGGTGGGGTTTAAAGTACTTGGAACCCACTGTATGGACAGTTTCTACTAACCTGTTATTGATCTCGAGGTAATCGAAGCGATTGGATAGCTCAAGTTGAAAGCTCTCGGGGTCTTGAATACGGGCACGAGTGGGTCGGAGCGTAGACTTCATCAGACGAGACCTCTCCAGTTTGACATTAATATTCACCGTGCCTCTTACCATTCGGTGATCACTACCGGTTTTAACCCTGTTGATCACGGAGACATAAGTGAATATTTGCCTTTTGGTGGTCATAATGAAGTCAATCTCATTTCTCGTGGAACCATCGGGACTCAGCCAGGTCCATTTCCTGTGAGGTGGCTTCTGAAAGAAAGAGTTCATCATAAAGAGTCCCTCTTTCTCCAGGAAGTCGGCCAACCTCTGTCCCCTACGGTTCCGTTGTCCATAGCCAAATTGCCCCACCTTCGTTTCATCCTCGCTTCTCTTACCCAACTTCGCGTTGAAGTCCCCCATAACAACTAGAAAGTGCGTTTCAGAGGTATGTATGGCCCGACTAATGTCCTCATACATATCCTCCACCTCATCATCCGGGTGCGACTTCGTCGGTGCGTATACCTGAATGACCTTCAGTGAATATCGTTTGGATACTCTGAGTATTAGGTATACGACCCTATTGGAAACGCTATCGATCTTAATTATGTTGTTAGTAAAGGACTTGTGTACGAGAAACCCGACACCACCTTGGGACTGTTGGTCGCCCTCCCGGTGGTAGAGTAGGTTACCTGATTTTAGGGTTATCGTGTCCTCACCCGCTCTACGGACTTCAGATAACCCCACAATGTCCCAGTGTAGCTTACTCATTTCTTCTTCCAGCTCATATATCTTCTCGTCTGTCCTCATCTTGCGTATGTTGTGTGTTACCAGGGCCAGTCGTCGTCGTTGGGGTGGTAGCCGGGCGTCTGCCGGGGATTCTTAGCACCCCCTGCCCCACCGTTACCGTGGCCGCTACCGTAGCCAGGAATAGCGGGGCTGCCGGGGACTGGGGGCCTGGTTCTTTTTGTCCAATCCATAAGGGGTTTTTGCCAATACTCGCCACGCTTGGCAGGCGGGTTGGCGAGCGCAGTTTGTGTGTGTTTGACTGGGAAGGTGCTGCTGCCCACCTTCTGATTTATTATCCCTTAGCCGCTTTCTACGGCACCCACGGGTAGAGTTGGGGGGGTGCTATTCTAAGCCGGCACCGCCACGGCAATCACAAATAAATAATTTGAATTTGAATTTAAGATTTATTGTTTCAACATGATAAGCAAAATCTTGCTTGACCGCAATCTGGCAGAAAGTGACTACGCTTACATGATTTTGTATTTCTAAACGTTTACTTGTTGTATTGACATGAACGACAAACATGTCCTAAACTATAGAAATGTAACTGTCAGATGCTTTATTGTTTACTTTTATACACTTTATTTGTATATATATATATATATGTATTATACGTATTTATTATACAAGTATATTATTTATGTATGCATGTGTATACTATTATTATTAGTTTATTTACTATAATATATTTTCTATTGTTACCGTCCATGTTATATTTGATACTCCTCTGAGAATGAGTTGTCTGGAAGAGATCGCTTTGAGTAATAAGACCGCCCATTGTTACACGTAGGTTTAAGAATTGTACTTGTTAATATTAAGTGATTAATGTGATGTCTCAATAAAGTGTTTTCTATCTATCTACCTATCTATCTATCTATCTACGCAGTCGACGGTGGAACTTGCTAGCTTAGAAGATACCTTCATTCACTCTGTACTTGAAAATTCCCAGGAAAATTCTTACCTATAGGAATACCGACCATGTACGAAGGCAGTGGTCCTGCGAATCTAGTCCGAAGAAAGATGGCAGACGTATGAAAGGTTGTGAAGATCGATCGCTCATTCAATGCGACATTGCCCACTTACGACAATAATGTAATTTTTTTTATTGCTATCTGCTTAACTAGGTTCTTAACTTCTTCTAAGTGCCTCTCTATTACTGATGGTTGGCAGTCAGCTTCTTAATTTTTTCCTTGTCAATCGCCAATCTGAACAATTGCTCCACGGTCTTAAACCCGGTCCACTCCCTGATATTACGGAGCCAAGACATCTTTCGTCTACCCGATTTACGCTTCCCGGGTACGTTTCCCATCATGATGGTCTGCAGGAGAGAATACCGATCATGCCGTAGAACGTGTCCAGGTACTTAACACAATATATTTAAAGGTAAGTAACTAAGCAAATACTCGTAGAAGCACATGTACTGTACATATGGTTTGATGACATTCGGACAAGAAAATGTGATTTCCGAATGTCATCGACCTCCTGCGAGTTTGAATGTGCAGGTAAGTTAATCGTATGTAAAAAATAATTAACTTTTATTACTGGAACTAACTACACAAAGTTGGTATAAGTTAGAAGAAATATATTGTTTATATAATCTCATTCGGTAATATTCTAATTATGAAATGAAATACAGACTTTTATTGACATATTTTATTTACATACCTACTTCTTTATGAAAATTAAATTAAAGCATTATTCTCCGAACAAAACAATGCTTTAAAACTTTTTTTTAATTATTAAAGTACAATGTGTCCCGACCAAGCAGGTTTCAATTCAATTTAAGTACACATTATCTGTGGTGAGCGCACTGCGCGCGCAACGCGCTGGTTCCGAGTCAATAGACAAATAACAGACTGTTTCCACTGATATTGGCAAAATTGTGGTTACGTCGCACAAGCCATACAAACAAGAATAAGAAGAAGACTTTTTCCATTTTGGCGCTATTTCGTACATACGAATTTGAGTAATATTTTGTTGGATAAAACTTTAGTAGCAAAAATGTCGTGAGATTAAATAAAGTAGTGTATGCAACTGAATATAATTACATATTAAAACACTCGTGTAATCTTATTTTGAAACTCGCTGCGGCTCGTTTCAAAAAACTACACTCACGTTTTAATACCCTCTAATGACAGTTGCATAAACTACTATTAGTGAATTAGGGTGTAACTTATAACACACTAATATTATAATTCTTAATTATATCTTATTTCATACCTGATATAGGAATACGTTTAAGGCATTCCGAAAATTAAACGTTCAGTATATTACGCAGGGGCTCAAACGATTATTGGAATAGATAAGTCACGAACTCAATCTAGTATAAAAAATATTTCCAAGAAAATAGCGTGGTTATGCAAATGCGAAGGAAACTGCTCCAAATGTGATCCCCTGTTAGTGTTTAGACTGATTGATCCTCGTAACATTATTTTTTACCCGACTATGGCGAAGCAGAAAAGGAGGGGTTATATTAACTATAAACTCAAAGTCCAAAGTCCTGATTATGTAGACAGTTGTAGACGTCACCACATATTACCTCTCTATGAAAGAAGGGAAGCAGCAGATCTTACTTTCTTGCACAATATAATACTGAATATAATTGGCTCTCGAGACTACTATCGGAGATTAAAATAACAACACCATATAGGACGTTTGGTCGCCGAAATCATTTACAGTTATATGCTCCTTGCTGTTACTCCAACTATCGTCATAACTCTTTTTTTCCTCGCACTATTGATATGTTTAATTATAAATATTGCAAATTAGTTGATCTCTTTGTGATGAAGCAAAATACATTCAAACTCTTGATAAGCAAGCGTTTTTACACTGATGTAAATTTGCATGTATTTTTTTTGTTTTTTTTCTCTCATAATTATCTGTTTCTTTTTTGGTAGATCAGGTTTTATGTGGCTTTATGTTGCTTGTAAACTTATAATCGAGTCTTATTCGTGTGCATCACTTGACTTTTTGTTTCCTGTTTGTGTTCTTTAATCAAGCACGATTACCTATTGTTACCTATTTGCATTTAGGGCACTTACAATGTTATCATTAACGAATACTGCTAGGCTTTTGTATTCAGATCCTTATACTACATTATTAAATAAGCAGTTGTTTGTTTTCCGTGTAAATAAAAATAAAATAAAATAAAATAAAATATTCTTTTTAAGAGCAGCAGAACTCTTGCTACCACACTTTTTTTAAACAACTTCAAAAAAGGAGGAGGTTATTGTGTTCGTGTGTATTTTTTTTTTGTGTATGCTTCTGATTTCTGCCCCATTTTTGGACAGATTCTCAAAATTCTTTTTATGTTTGGTAGATTATACTTCCGAGGTGGTCCCATTTTAATTTCATCAAATTTGGTCGAGCAGTTTTTGAGTTACACTCCAATAACTGAAAAGTGTTGATTTATCTTGATGATATCATCATTGACGGTGTATCCCGTAAGTTAAAAATACTGAAAAATAATTCACAAAAAATAAAACCGACTTCTACATTAAAAAGTGTGAAATAACTTGTCGAAGTCGGTACCATGCGCCTAATATTGTGATAATAGGTACTTTCGAACTATCATCCAGTTATTTCACACTTTTTGGTGTAGAAGACGGTTCTATTTTTTTAAGGTTTTTTCGTAATGAAGAAAATTTATTCTACACCTACTGAAGTAAGAAAAATTGTAATATAGTTAGCCATCCCGTTAATTAGACAGCTTTTTTTTAAATACAAGTTAGCTGAGTATGTCTCAGAGGATATACAATATAAGCATTTACCAGAACCGATCCTTGACATACAAACGAATCAATTATCGCACTAATATTATAAGGAAGAAAGGTGCGAGTGTGTTTGTATGTTTGTTACTTATTCAAGCTCAAATGGCTGGACCAGTTTTGAAGAAATTTGGTATGTAGGTAGATGAGACATTAGATTAACACATAGGACACGTTTCATCATCGTCATCACATCCATCACCACCCGGGTATAACCACGGTGCGCAGCTAGATTAACGTTTTTATTAATTCAACCGTTTCTTATTAATTGATGGAACTTAAATTAAGTCATGATAATAGTCTGACAAAACTGAGCTCACAGAGGGAAAATTCAAGTTGACTGTAAAAAACGTTAGAGTTGAAAACTATCATAAGTATCACACATTATACTAATATAAAGATACCGACTGCACTGAAAAAGAACGCCTTACACGTTCGAAACGTCATCGGACTTAAACCGGCATAATACCAAGTGAGTGAAGCCGGTATCTTTATATTAGTTTAAAAAACGTTTTAGTAAAAAAGGTTATTATAAAGTCCGACATTATAAAGAAGACAAATATGCTTTATGTTGATGGAATACTCATCTTGACAGTGTCATTCTGCCACCCTTAAAATGTAATATTAGTAAGACCAAGTAGAAACATTGTAAACATCTATATAATAAGAATGGCCCCGAGTTTCTTGCCGCTTCTTCTCCGTAGGCTCTATATATTTTGGAACGCGGCGGTAGTCTTTAAAGTACATTATAATGTAAAATTGACTTTCATAAATACGTCTTAGATGCCTAAATTGAATAAATAATTTTGACTTAAAAAAAAAACCATATAAAACCGTATTACGTTGAGTCTACACAACACATTATATTACTATAATTTTATTAGATTTTCTTAATTATATATATTATACCTAGAATAGAAACATTTTAAAAATAACACAAAATTAAAAATGTAACAAATTACATTTTATATTATGTTGACTTTGTCGTTTCGAACTTTTTTAATAAACCCAAAACTAACATCACGTAAATTGTTCGAATCCTCGTAATTATATAATGTAATATAATACTTAATCCGTTTCTGACAAGAACTTGATTTTCGCCATATTTTAAAACTATTTCGGCCTTACTAATAAACTTGGCTATACCCGGAATAGTAACTCGTATGCGTGTGTCAATTTTTCGCTTACAGTCGTGCGATTCTCTAATGATTCGATGCGTTCGTCGACGAGCTCACCGATCTCAAATACTTTTCGAGATATCGCCCTTGTACACAAGGTTGTTTTTCCAACGTTTCTTGTAACCTCGTAATTTTCTTCACGGATGGTGTGAAAGCAAAGATGTTTGCTCTTAGAGAATCGCACAGCTGTAAATGTCACGCGTGAAAGCAAGACAAAGGATTTTACGCCTAATATAAGTGTACGCAACGTTTATTAGTAAAGGCGTTTTAGTTTAAATGAAGGCGGGAAAGAAACCCAACGATGGTTATCGTTAATTTAATTTTATTTTACTGCATTAGTGTTTCTTTGAGTTATGTGTAATAGTGATGGATTATTAACCATTAATGGGGGATCCCTATAATCTATCTATCCACAGTTTTCCTTACTACCGATAGAAATTTGACATAACGTCCATACAAATAGTGTCAAATATCTAACTCTAGTAAGGTAAACCGGCGATAGATAGATTATTGGGACGGGCCGTAAGCGTTCGTAAAGTGAACAAAGTCATGAAGCGTTGTTTTGTGTTTTTCTCGTCAATCGCGTTAGAAAGTTTTAGTAAGGCAACCGCATTACTAGAACGTGAATTATTATTATGTTATATTTATATTATTTTATATTATTATTATACTTATACGTAGCAAGAGTCCAATTACAAAGTATTAAGTTGTACAATTTGAAAAATTTTAATCCGACTTCCATTCTATTCAGTTATTGGAGTGTAACTCAAAAACTACTGGACAGAACTCGATGAAATTTAAATGGGATTACACGGGAAGCACCAGCTTTCAAATAAAAAAGAATTTTGAGAATCCATTCACCCAGTCAAAAATCATCATGAATATATATCAAATCATGAGGAAAGAAACATAAAAAAACAGTAGAATTGAGTACCTCCTCCTTTGGGAAGTCGGTGGAAAAGAAGTATAAACGCAGAACTAGTAAAACCTTTAAACCATGTACCTACCCGTATGTACATCTAGATTATTATATATAACTATATCCACTATAAGAGATATAAAACAGTTTTTACGACCACTCATACATTTACGGCAAACATCAATAAAATCTTCAATTAATAACAAATTTGATATCGGAAATGTTTATTAGAAATACGACCGTGGCCATCATTGCCATGGTATTCCACTTCTATAATATACGTATACTCATCTATTAATGTTGTATATTTCATTACCATTAGTAACATTTGTACCTAAATCTGTTATTAACACATGTCATGTTAATTGATAAGTTGTCTTTCTGACAAATTAGTCTATGCTGAATCACACGAATTAATCATTAACCATATAACGTTAAGAATAAATATATGTTTGGATAAGCAATAGGAGTACCACTAAGGTTTGCTGGAAACATAAATTATCCACATAAAACCTACATGGAAAATCTCGGACGGTATAAATCATTCTGTGAAAGATAACAAAAGATACAACCTTTCCAAGCCCATTGATACGATTCAGTTTTTATTTTTACAAAGAAAATTGAAAGTAATTTTGGTTGGAATTGGGACGCAGGCTTTAAATTATTCTATTCAAACAAAAAGGCAAAATGAAGAAATTTTGAGCAACACATTTAGAACAACGTGAATACAATAAAACAGTACCGCAGAATTCTCAAGTTTAATGTTGCGAGTGAAGCGTGTAAAATTCCTTTCTTACCCAAGACAATAAACTTGTGAAGAGCACCGCAGTATATAAAACTATTTAGTAAGACGCAATACGCCACCAGACGCGAGAAAATGTCAATACTACATGCAAAATCGTATAAAAACTACGCACGTTACCAGATGTTTTCGCGCAATGGCTGCATATATACAAAACATTCGTCATGTTAAATGGTTTACGAGAAATGCTGGCCATTTGGAATGTAACCACTTTGCGAATGAAAATGAAATTAACAGTCACTGGCAGCTTTTAACCATTTATTGTGGCAATCGTGGACGCCATGACAGGTATTTTCCCGCGTCAATTTTTAATGTCGCCGACAGGTGTCTCGACAGGCTACGGTGTCGATGTTTTCAGATGATAAACAACGCAAGCGTTCAAGTTTTTCTTAATTACAAGAATAAAAAGGACTTACCCCAGTGTGGTCATGGTCACGATTGTGTACCAAAATGCAGCAGGAATGGAAGTGAAGTTTGTATCTTGCTCATTCTTCTCAGCGTAGAACATAACAGTCGCGAATATGATGATAGCCATCGCCAGTGAGAAGACCAGGAAACCCAACTCGCTGGCACACGACTTCAAGGTATACCCCAGGATTCGCAACCCTTGGGAGTGCCGCGAGAACTTGAAGATACGGAACACTCTAAACACTCTTAGAGTGACGAATGCTCCAGACACGTCGTCATTGTCAGTGATTCCCAGTCCAATGTAGTATGGCAATATGGCCACAACGTCGATAATAGACATTACTGATCGCACGAATTTGCATCTATCTGGTGCTGCGAATAACCGCAGCAGGTACTCAGCTGTGAAGATCATCACACAAGCTGTATCCAGACAGAAAAACACTATCTTATATCTCTCTCCGCAAGGCAGCGTCCCTGCCTTGCCCGGTCTGTGTCCACATGGAACGGTTTCCACAACATTAGCCATCACAGAGACGGCAATGAAAAATCCAGTAACATAGTAAAACACTAAAGCAGCCGTCGATGTGTGAGGATTTTCGAAAGCCCTCCACATTTTTTGCCTTAAATCTGTCAACTGAGGCAGACTCTGGTCTCCCGCCTCACTTAACTTATCATCCATCAGACGCTCGGCGTTCTCCCTCTTTCTATCTCTATAGTCCTCATAACAACAGTCTCCAATCACATCAGGTAAGATCCCAAAGAACGCCAACTCCTCATCATAGCCCGTTAAACACTCATGTTTTGGATAATGCAGCTTTCCTGTTCTATAATAGTTCAATATATGCCTGAATATATCAGGGTCTCTGTCAAAGAAGTATTCTCGACTATCCTCGTCGTAAAAGAACTCCCTTTCTGTGGAGCCCAGTAAGGAGTCGGGGTATTTCTCGAGGGTGTTCCTCCATGTTTCGAAGCGCCGTCCTGAGACGTTGATGAGGAGTTTTTCGTCTTCGGCTCTACGGCGGTCTTTGGGGACGGGTGGTGGGGGGAGCGGATGGGTAGCTATGGGGACCCAGCCGATGGCGGCGGCCCTGGCGAAAGGGAGCCACGCGGCGACGGACGCCATCGCGACTGACAACGCCGCCGGCGTCGCGCACACTGACTCCCGTCTCCCCCCGCGGTTATTTCGGGCAGCCCGCCCAGATGACGATGGTATTGCCAGACGCGGGACTACGATTACCCGAAGCATTAGCCGGGCTATTTCGACACAATGTTGTTGTTTATGATTACGGGTACGTTTGATGTTTAGTCTAATGCTAATTGAACGGTCGAATGTTATTGTCAACGATAATGTGCAACTGTGTTGTGGGTGTAGAGCTTTTACGAGAAAACGGGTCCGACTGCCAATAGTAAATTCTGCGAAACCTATTTTCTATTTGCTCTTGAAATTATCGTTATCCAAGTCCTAACTACTCCTTTATACAAAATAATAATGTTATCAAGGGTATGAGCAGGCTAATTAAAAATAATTTTCCTTTACATTTTAAAATGTGGTGAAAGAAATGAGAATGCCTAAACAACTTTCTGAAACTAATAAGTAGTAACTTCTACCTTAAGACCTGCGGTAAGTGTGTCAAGAAGGTGTCCTTTCTAATATTCCAAATGTATTTTGGTTATAATACAATCATAAAATACAGAAGTGTATAGAGAGGGATATAATATTACAGACAGAAGTCAAAAATCAAAATAATAAAGTCAACTGAAGACGTGTCCCTTGGAAACAATTAGAGACATAATTTTAGATATTTTTATCATTCTATCATGACAGTGAAATCAAAAAAACATAATGGATTAAATCACTTAGTTTTTAAATAAGTTTCATCTACTGTTTTACTAACTAATCATTATTAACCATCATCGGTCGATGCGATGTCGAGCATTGTTTTTAAACTTAAATTTTATTTTAGTATTTATATTAGAAACAGACTATTGTGACATAAACTTAACTATAATAATTTATTATTTTTTTATTTATTAACCAATAGCAGACCTTCCCGCCGCGCCTTTTTTCCGCCTCCCCAAACTGAAAGGTATTTCTCTAATCAGCTAGCAACCCCATCCCGGGAGAGGACTGACTGCGCTTGCGTAGTCTGTGACGTCACTGCCTAATAAATTGATTTTCATACGCCCATCTCTTTCTGTCTTCAATTATCACTCGTCTAGCCGTCTCTCCCGCACAGCTGAAAGCTCCACTGACCTTTTCTATATTTTTTCACAGCTTTAAAAGAGTTTTCCAAAGGCTTTTGTCTCGGGGAAGTGAAAAGACCTGAATACAGCTTGCGGCGTCCCTTATTTCTTTAAAGGCCCGAAGTTTCAGCCTAAGCAAGTAAATAAACCTTTTTAGCGCCAGTTGAAATATAGTAATTGGCCTTCTGTGAGGCAGGTCGTTATGTAGGCATCGATGCAGGTCTAAAAATAGCATGACCTATCTCATAATTGTATTACTTCGATAAAATTTGTTTGCGCGTAAATTGAGATCGCGGATTGTAGATAAGTTGGTTTATTTTAGCGCTAAGGGTTGAATTCTTCAGTTATTACGTTACTGAAGAGCTGTATTGTTGGTATATGATTCTTTACACTTGATAGGTGTTTGACCATTATCCTAGTTAGACCTAGAATAGCAACTTCCGGAACAGGAACCGGACAGCTGCCGAAACATACTCGTACTATTAGGTGCTTAGCGACAGACTTTCAAATTATGGAGTAGTAGCTATCCAGGCGGACACCAGAAGTGCCTTACCACATGCTGTGGGTTACATCACGATGCTACCTTCACCCAAAGCTCAAGCCCGAGGTGGGGATTGATCCTGTGCCCGTGTTATTAACGGCCTACCCATGGAATATCATGATATCAAAAGTAAATATATAGTAAAGGTATCTTTCTCGTCCAGAATACCTAGGGATGCAGTTTATTATCGTGTAACAGAAATTTTTGATTTATTTGTTAGGTGAAGGTTTGAACCTCTTTGTAAGAGGTACTGGCATAGTGGTAACCGTCATTTTCCTGAAACTTCGAAAAAACAACATCAGTGGCAGGGCACTATTAAAGCTATGCATATCGAAAGAGGATCTACAGACAATCAATAAAAAATACAGGAAAAGTGTCATTATTATCTCTTAGTTACAGTACATGGTAGGCATATGACTTTTTCTAAAGTCCAAGGTAGTAGTACCAAGTAGTGCACCGCAATTTTGAACTACTCCGAATTTCCCCGTGAAATTATAATTACTACTATGCCAAACGGTTCGAACCCCTTTTACATTTTCTCATTACAATATTATATGTGAAAACAAATCCCTCTGTTATGTTTTCATAGACGAATAGCGGAACGGATCCTTACACCGTCAGTAATCGTATGAGGCGAGGAAACCATCCATACTGTCATGCCTTTTGTACAAGACGGCGTCTTGGTTAATACCACCGTGACGACAGATATTCTGACCCGAAGGAACAGTGGGCAAGCAATAGTGTTTGAGAGGGCACCGTAGCGTAAGTGAAGTTACTGGACGCATGATAATTACTCGTATAAAAGAATATACGAGTGCTATGTAAAAATTCAGTTCCAAGTTCTGGATGACATTGCAAGTCACTGGTCTGTGTAAAATCTCAGGTCATCAGAGGTGTGGTGATTAACACAGTTTGCGGCTGCACGCGAACCTTCATCATCGTTTCTAGATTCCATCTCCGCTTTCCGTCAGGCGAGAGGGAGTCACTTTGATGAACCATTATAAAAAAGGGACACAGATAAGCCTAGTTCTTACCGTCAGGTATTGAAACAAATAGTTCCTACATTGTATCACAGGTGGCGCTAGCGACGGTGCCAACAATATTTTTTACATAAAATTACTCTTGCCTGTTTATCTTCTTCGTGTTTTAGTACTAGTATTAGTACTGTTTAAACTTTCAAGAACCTAAAATACAACGTAAAAACTTAACATAATTTTTAAAATGGGCTAGGTGGATGACCTCGTCGAAACCGTGGGGAATCGCTGAATGCAGGAAGCAAGTAGCCGGTCCAAGTGGCGTTTTATGGGAGAGGCAATATTCAGCAGTGTCTGTCTGTAGTTTTTAGTTTTAGTCTGAAGTCTTCCGGCTGATAATGATGATGATTTCGTCTGTAACTTGTTAGTAGCCAGTTGTGGCTAAACCTCGCTCGTATCGAACCAAACAATATAGATGACTGATTTTATCTATTTGTAACTACCCTACAATAAAAAAAAAAAATATCTTTGCTTTGTACGACATCGATAATTATTAGTTATGCTTATGTTAACATTATTCTCATGTAAGTGAAATATTTTCTTATGAGAAATAAAATATCTCAAACCTCGATTTAAAATACTTATTGTTATTTTGATGTTTGAGAGCGAATAGATCCACTAGTATGAAATAAAAAAAAAGTAATTACCTACTATGTAAATTAGTAGCTGCGCCATGCGGTTTCACCCGCGTGGTGATGTATGATGATGATGATAAATCAGGTAAAGCATACGTTACTCAGGCATAATGTAGCTTCCTACTGCTGAAAGAATTGTTGAATCAATGAACTGCTTAATTGCCTCGAAAGGACTTTTCCACATGTAGGTCTAACCGGGCGACACCGGATTATTCCTCAAATAGGGGCGCTGACGCACCACACCTCGTGTATTCACAATTGCTTATTCCTCAATAGCTCATTGCTTCAACATTAGGGTTACGAATGAATGAGTTAGAAGGGCTCTTAAACCCAACCTCACCATTTCCGTGTGTAGACAAGACTCCCAATCGGTTTAGTAGTTTTTGTGTTTCCATCACAAACAATGAAATCTTTCTTTTTTATTATTAGGATGAAATATTAAGGTACGAATAATGTGGCTTAGTTTGTACCGGCGTTACTACTGCATATTTTAACGTGAAAAAGTAGTTATTAAGACAACTGTAATGTAGCAATTTTTTTGTTCAATAGATGCCGCTCCGTCCCCATACGATGTTAAAATCAGATAGGGAGTTAAAATTCGGTGTTCGGACCTCGAGTCTTGGTGGCCTAGTTGGTCATGGCGTCTGACACGGATTGTCGGAAGACGCAGGTTCGAATCCTGTCCGAGGATGTGAATTTTTCTCTCCAAAAAAAATTGTAATATTAGGTATCGTTAAAAAAGTTAAAAAGGAAAAATGTAAAAAGCCTTAATTCTCCCACAAAATTCTAACATTTGGCTTAGGTACATACATATAACATAGTGGCACTATAATGTATCGCCTCTGCTACGTAGGCCTCCCCTAAATCTGCTCATTCTACTTCTCTTAAATTCCTCATCCAGTCACGTCCGATTATCTTAGAAAATATGACCTTACATATTTTCCTCTGCCATCCTTCGTTTCTTTTTCCGTCCAGAGGTATCCACTCTGTAACCCTTTTTATCCATCATTCGTTATTTAGGCAGCAGACATGACCTGCCCATGTCCATTTCAATAGTCTTATCCTTTGTACTGTATATGGTGCTTTAGTTCTCTTTCTTATTGTTTTATTACTTACTGTGTCAGAAGTTTTAATTCCTAAAATGCTTCTACTCATCATTCGCTGGCAAATTGCAATTTTCTCTTCGTCTTTTATCCTAAGCGACCATGTCTGGCAATCATGTACACGGTAATAGTTGACATATGGCACAGCAGGCTTTTTGTAGTTATTAATATCCACTCTAATACCTACATCACTTTACTCTATTATCAATAATTACCGCAGCATATGCGATTTAAGGATTTTCCGGCTAAACAATTGCATATGTAAACATGAAAAAGCATTAACTTTGACATAACTAAAATTCAGACATAGTTATGGTATTGCTTACCTACATTTTTGCAGACATTGACGTCTTCTAAAAAAAGTACTACATCACTTTACTACTTGTCAATAGTTTTCGTAGCGTACGCGATATAATATTTTTTTTAACACCTTGGGTTAAATTATCGAAGTTTTCATACTTTTCCCTGAATTTGAGAGGCTCGATTCCCTCCTTCCCCATTCTCCCTATCTCGTTTCAAGCTCGTTTTCCAACCTATCCAATAACAAAGAAAACACTAAACAAAATTAGAAATATCATTACAGTCTCCAATATTTTCAAATATAAATATGAATATAATATATGTTATCCAGTTTAAATTGAATCGGAGGATGGAGCCTGGCATCTACTTGGAGATCGTGTCTTCGTGGAGCTCACAGTAATGGACAAGGAGTGACCAGTGGCGATGTGGTGAGCTCATTCTGTCTGAGTGTTCCCGCCAGCACAGGATATGACACCAGCGACGAAGAGGACTCCCGCTTCCATGCGCCAACGCAACAGACATCCTCCCACCCCCCGCATCACATTATGTAATCGCGCGCGCTTCGAGCTGCTGCCAGTGCGAGACCACGTAAAAAAATGTAAAACGTAGTGTTTATATTCTCTTTGAGTGAATCTGACTACTGAAATCTTACTTTATGCAACCAAAAAGATTCACCGAAAACTGTGGTATGGCAAGGACACAAACGTAATATGCATCCACATAAATAACGGGAAGAAGAGGATTCGCATAGAGTAGCGTATAGTAGCGTAGTAGTTGCGTGGGATCGCAATAAAGAATGAATTTAAGTACGTAATTATTAATGATTGATTATTTTTTCCGACTCTAACTAGTTTTTGTCCTTACTAAGGTCTAAGGTCACTATGCATCTGGCAACCGCAGGCATGACAAATACCATCATGTGAGCGACCAGCCCGTATTGTCAGTACATTACTCGGATGGGAAAAGACGGAAGTCATATCTTATCTCTTCCATGCTTGTACACAAAAGAAGTCGGTATGCATTTTCATAAAACGTTATATATTCTTCATATTTCAATGCACGAAGTGAAGTTTATCAAAGACAAAAACGTAAACAGTAAAAAAAATTGATTTGAAACAGTTAAAAACAGTGTGCGTATTTACAATAAAATCCCAAAGCACATAGCTGAGCTTACAGAGGGAAAATTCAAGTTGATTATATAGGGTGTTTGGTAGAGGGACCGACAAACCAAATGAGCGTGTTTGGGGGCCCACTTGGAGAATACAAGTTGGCCAAAAAAAATCCCCGACCCCCCAATTTTTTTTAACTTTTTTTTATGAATAATTCCGTTTTCTCCGAAATTGTACCTACTTATTTACCACCATAACATTTTTAAAATCTGTATTAGACCGGATGTTTTTAGTTGAATTTGGTCTCTAATACACCTTCAGGCCACGCAAAGCAAAGTTGGATACAAAACAGAGCTAACTAACTGATTTAGAGCATATAAAGTCTAAACATCCGGTCTAAAACAGATTTTACAAATGTTATGGTGGTAAATAAGTACAATTTGGGAGAAAATGGGAAAATTCACAAAAAAAAGTTATAAAAATTGGGGGGTCGGGGATTTTTTTTGGCCAACTTGTATTCTCCAAATGGGCCCCCGAACACGCTCATTTGGTTTGTCGGTCCCTCTACCAAACTTCCTGTATAAGAATCGTTATATAGAAGACAAAGATGCTTGAAATACTCCACTTCTGACAAGCTGTCATTCTGCCACCCATAAAATGTAATAATAGTAGTAAGTAAGTAAAATTATGTCTAATGCCCATGCTGTACCTACCCCAATATCAGATGGGAACTCAGTTCTCGAAGTTGTTGACGAGTACATCTACCTGGGACAGACAGTCAAACTAGGCAGGTCCAACTTCGAGAAAGAGGTCAATCGTCGAATCCAACTCGGCTGGGCAGCGTTCCGGAAACTTCGTGAAGTCTTCTCGTCAAAAATACCTCAGTGCCTCAAGACAAGAGTCTTCGACCAATGTGTGTTACCAGTGATGACTTATGGCACTAAAACGTGGTCTCTTACTATGGGCCTCATAGATAAGCTCAAAGTCGCACAACAAGCTATGGAGAGGGCTATGCTCGGGGTTTCTCTACGTGATCGAATCAGAAATGAGGAGATCCATAGAAGAACGAAAGTCACCGACATAGCTCAGAAGATTAGCCAGTTGAATTGGCAGTGGGCAGGGCACATAGCACGCAGAACAGATGGCCGATGGGGCCGAAAGGTTCTGGAGTGGAGACCACGGACCGGCAAGCGCAGCGTAGGTCGTTCACCGACACGGTGGACAGACGACCTGATGAAGGTCGCAGGACGACGTTGGATGCAGGCCGCTTCCAACCGTTCCTTTTGGAAAATCATGGGGGAGGCTTATGTTCAGCAGTGGACGTCCTACGGCTGAGATGATGATGATGATGATGAGTACCTAAGTAGAAACATTGTATAAAAAGAATGGCCCCGAGTTTTTTGCCGCTTCTTCTCAGTAGACTCTTTATATTTTGGAACGTGGCGATCTTAGTACATCATAACGAAACATTGACGTTCATAAGTGAGTCTTTGATGCCTACATGCATTTAATAAATGATTTTGACTTTGACTGTAAGTGTTTACAATTTCAAGGCATTTAAAATGTTTAATTTGTAGGTATAGTTATTGCGAGTTCAGACAAAACATTTGCACGTCTGCTTGCAGATTGAATACAGATACCACTTTACTCATGTGCAGATACGACACATTTGTACAACTAATAATAATGTTATATTTAATGTTTGTATTCAGGCAAACACATTATTTGATTTGAATTTGAATTTGAACTTAGACTATTCATGTGAATACATATGGTACTTATGCACCCCACCTAAGTCCTCTTGAGGATGGCTCGTGTAGAGGCGAAACACGTGTCGAATCGTTTTTGGTTGATTGGGTTGCTTTGTGTGTTGCTTATTCTGTAACTTCCTGTTTGCATTGTGTGCGGAAGGGAGGGTGTTGCACACTGCATCTCTACCATTTCTTTTAATATAGTTCCGTACCTAAAAAGTAAAACGGGAGCCCTATTACTAAGACTTCGCTGTCCGTCTGTCACCAGGTTGTATCTTATGAACCGTGATATAGACAGTGCAAATTTGCACAGATGATGTATTTCTGTTAACGCTATAACATTAAATATCAAAAACCCGGCCAACTGCGAGTCGGACGATAATTATAGAAAATGATACGGAACCCTTCGTGCGCGAGTCAGACTAATAGTAATAATAATATGGGACATCATGCACACAAAGGTCTTCAGGTACCAAACTAGTCAAAGCCACTATGGCACTATGGCAACCTGATGACTGATATACATACTTATATACATATACACACCCATGCACAAATCGTTTCATCAAACAGTCATGTTCATGCACATGCACATTGACCTGTCCGAGGATCGATCCCGGGACCAGCGGCTCAGAAGGCAGGGGTGCTACCAACTGCGCCAACCGGCCTGTCTCGCACTTAGCCAGTTTTTAAAACTAGGTTTTGTATTTGTTACCAAAGACAGAATACTCATGCATTTCAGGTAAGTACATATTATTAATTTGTTAGTTATTTGTTAGTTTAACCACTAATTTCTAAGTACCGAGATGCCCGGCATCAGCGGCCTTCTCTCTAGTATATCAAGTACAGCACGACGGGACAACGCGATTCGCTGATGGTGACGTCAAAGTCAAAATCATTCAATCAACTTAGGCATCAAAGACGCACTTATGAACGTCAATGTTTCATTATAACACAGTATAACAATATTTCATTATGACGAGTAGTCAGGCAGTTCTTTTGTATACTTGACACGCTAATGATAGACTCGAATCTCGCTTGATGGTCAGTGATGATGCAGTCGAAGGTACCACACTAGAGCTAGAGTAGCTCGTGGCTCTCAAGGACAGCTGCTGGAACACACAGTTAGGTGCTTAGCGACAGATTTGCAAACTCGAGGATGGTAGCTATCCCGGCGGATACCAGATGTGTACGACCATGCTGAGGATTTCATCACGATGTTACCGAAAGCTCAAGCCCGAGGTGGGGATCGATCCCTTCTCAACGACAGCCCACTCTTGTTACTTACTTTTGGGATATCATCGCTTTAACCACATTGCAGTTCCAGGAAGCGCAGTATGTTTTCTAAGAAAGTTATTATATTTTTGGCCATATAATGCGACTGGCGAGTGTACGGGTCGCAGTTCCTGTGACTTTCTCTCGGCGCAGGCAGCCGCGGGCTACACCTAGATATGCTTAAATAAATACAAAACAATTAGGGAAGGAATTAACATTTGATAATGTTTGTAAAATGTACATTTAATCTTACATGTAATCACGAACTATTTACATTTGAAAGCGCACTATTTCTATACTATACATACACAAAAATACTTCTTTTCACATGTAGGTACAGCAGAGTTTCAAAACCAAAATTCATTTTCGGCAAAAAAAACAAGTGACAGCTGCAAAATAGCTTTGATTACATTCAGTCAAGTTTAAAAATACTTATTTCAAATTGTGCGCAATTTTTTCAAAACAAAAAATTGCATTCTTTCAAACCTTTACATTAAATTATTGCATACTTATTTATATTCTAGAAATATCTGAACTTACGGATGTATATGAAACATGTGAGAACATCATAAATAAAATAAAATCTAATTGCACAAACTCTTTGGTGAATCTTACTGGTAATCGCTCGTAAATTTAAATATAGCAATTGTAATATTACAAACAATAAATTAGCTAAATTAATAATACGAAATAAGTTTTCTTTACATTAAAAACACGTTAATTCTAATGTATTTTATACAAATGCATCGGGTCGTCATCTATATAACATTTTCCATTCAATTACCTTTTCATTTTTCGCTTTTTAGTAAGAAAATTATTTGCAGCGGCTCTTTTATTTAATAATATTTTTATTAATATTGATGTCGAATTTAAAAACCAAACAGCAATTTCTTAACAATTCAATTTCGCGGTTTGGATATACAGGGTTTTTGGAAAAATGTTACCAACCTCTTAAATTACGAAAATTCGGCAGAAATATAACTAAAAGTTAAAAATAGTCGGTAAAAACGAAAGTCAGTAAACCGACTTTATAATGTAGGTACAACACCACTAGCACTTTTTGTATACATGTTGAAAAATCAGTAGTGTGACAAACGAGAAAAAAATCCTGTTTGTCATACTGGTGTGATAATCTGGTGTGACTACGAGTCGGTACTGGTCATTTCGCGTCAAGTCGCGAGTTGGTTGGTGTAAGGGAATTGTATAAGTAAAATTTGCTTATACTATGGTTTAAATCGTTCCTAACGTTCCACGTTTTATAAAAAAGGTGGCTAAGTTTTAAGAGCTATAGTTCTGCCCCGTGTGACTCTGTATTATTGTTATGTGGCTAGGCAGGGTAGTAATATAATTATTTACAAGAACCCCTAAAACAACGGCATCAGCGCTGTAAGAGGAGGGCACTAGTTATGCAAAACTTTCAACATAAATAATAATAATTACACAAACAATAATTATTCTAAATAATAGTGAATTTGGCCTACTTCGAACAAGGTACCTACAAAACAATAGATATCTCAGTCTCAACAAGAAGGCTGTAAAAGAAACTATAGAGATTTGTTCTGGTCAAATTTTACCAAGGTGAAGTTATATGATGGTGTTTTGCGATTCATCATTTAAATTCATGATTTATCTTTCATCATAATGATGAACGTTGGATCGTGGATTTAGCTCGAATTGCCGACACCAAACAAATTACAATGCAAACGATTTTTTTGTCTCAACCAGAAGAATATATGTATAAGAAACGAAAGCCAAGAGATTTGTTTGGGTCAAATTTGACCAAGGTGAAGTTATATGATGGTGTTTTGCGATTCATCATTTAAATTCATGATTTATCTTTCATCATAATGATGAACGTTGGATCGTGAATTTAGCTCGAATTGCCGACACCAAACAAATTACAATGCAAACGATTTTTTGTCTCAACCAGAAGAATTTATGTATAAGAAACGAAAGCCAAGAGATTTGTTTGGGTCAAATTTGACCAAGGTGAAATTATATGATAGTGTTTTGCGATTCATCATTTAAATTCATGATTCATCTTTCATCATAATGATGATGAACGTGGAATCGTGAATTTAGGTCCAATTGCGGACACCAAACAAATTACAATACAAAAGATCTCTCAGTCTCAAAAAGAAGACTGTAAAAGGAACTAAATCCAAGAGATTTGTTCAGGCCAATTTGACCAAGGTGATGTTATATGATGGTGTTTTGTATTTCGCTATTATTGCACATTGGTAACAGCTTTAAATTGTACTCCTGACGTCATATCGTAAGACGAAAAGTAGTAGTAATGAAGTAGTAGTGAACAATGCTAAGGTTTGGAAGGCACCATACTACGTGAATGACTGGGCGCTGTGATGGCACCCGAAAATTACTGTCTCTAAGATATTATTTCAGTGCAAAGCAACATCAAACTTTTTAATTTGAAACACTGCAACTGCACTGATACTGCAATTTACGGACACATCCTATTACATATGTTAAACAAAATGGCCAACTCGCTCTAGTATGTACATAGCCGTAGTTTATATCTTCAAATCGAAGATCTTTCGTTTGCATTATGATCACGGATGGAAAAAAGAAGGAATTAAGTCCACCCATGTTGAAAGTGACGCACCCAAAGTACGCTATCCTCTTGCATATGTTTACCTTACAGAAAGTTTCATCGGTGAACAAGACTTAATTGGAGTCCATTTATGAAAAAGAAAGTAATTTTTAGATAATTTATTGATTCAGGCGTTACTTTGCGGAAATCCATTATCAAAAAACGATAGTAAAAAATATTTAGTGAAACTTCCGCTGAAAAGAAAACAATGATTTTGGTCTATTTGGGGGCGTGCACCACCCTCCCTCCCGCATAAAATGCTAATAGGAAGAATACAAAATAAAAAACACAAGAAACCCCAACCAAAACCGAATCGACAGTGTTTCGCCTTTACACGAGGCATCCTCAGGAGATGTTGACTCGTCGAGCGCTAGACCGACAGTGAGTGACTCACGAATCGCTCGAGTATATATATATATAGAATCACGTTGTATGTAATATTCCACTTAAGGTTACTCGTACGAAATATATAATACAAATATCAAGATTACAATTTCAGGCGGTCGGAGATAGGAAACGTGTAAACATAGCTTTACAAGATCTTATAACACATAATAAAGCTATATTTACACACATATTTTAAATTGATAAAAAATGCAAAGTTGCATCTTGAAGACCTTGAAAAAAAACCTCTCCCTACACCTATAGCAAGCGCGAGCGTTTGTGTAACAATTTTTTTGAAGTTTATTTTGTAACAAAACCTTATATTTTAATATTTTGATGTTCTTCTCCAGAAATAAGAATAAATTTAATTTTGGCTCAGTTTTAAAAGCACCGTTGCTGTTCATTTTTTTTTATTTTGCTTCTGCCATGCAATCATGCTGTCTCTCTCTGTTTGTGGCATCTTAACATTGTAAATGTGAAATTGTAAGACCCCATAGGTATAGCTAATAAACCACATTCACTAAAACATTTTGAAAATCGCAATAAATTTAATTGACTTAAAATGTTAAGTCATATGCACGCCTTCACCGACCGCATATAATTTCCGACCAGTATTAATCTATTAAAAAAAATACATTTGCTATTAAAAATAAATACTTGCACAGATCGGACTAGATAAAACTTACAGGCTGTTATTAAAATAACATTACTATCTACTTACATATTTGTAATTTAAGTATATAATATCACGCGTAAAACATTTAGACTTTGACTTATAAAATAAAGCTTTGACTACACTGTCAACCTGCAGCTTGATATTAAGTAATGATAAAGACAATTTTGCTCAAGCACAGAATTAATAATAATAATTTTGACCAAGACGAATACGGATCTGATAACTATAGACAAATTGAATTTATGTCGATCATATACAATCAAGCAATTTTATTTGAATTTGCTAAGATTTATTGATTGAAAAGGCGAAAGTTATAAAATCACTTGATTGAAAGTAGCGCGTTTCTTGTTAAATCTTAATTAAAGATTAAGATTTAAGGCCATTTTGTTGACCACTATGCTCTTGGTCAGTTTGTATTTACTCATGTAATTACAATACCTTTGATCAAAAAACCCGACAACACGGATCGGGGGTCAATGCAAGACCATGACACCAACGACACCAATTTCAAAAACAAACGATTCCCCGCCATAGAATTCGCTGGAGAACTGTTACAAATTACATTAAAACATTCACAGTCAGTGACAAACGTGTGAAGAGGCTATTACAAAACAAAACCATAAAAGACACGGTCAAATTATTATTATACTTTGCGAGCATTTTGTACGCGATGAACACGAGAGCCTCCAACACGCTAAGGTTTTCAAAAAACTGCGAGACACCTGACAAATTAAAAAATATAAATGTCGTAAGTTATAAGTTTGAATATGAAACTTATAACTTACGACATTTATACTTTTAAATTTGTTCAATCTATTAAAAAAAAATACATTTGCTATTGAAAATAAATACTTGCACAGATTGGACTAGATAAAACTTACAGGCTGTTATCAAAATAACATTACATCTACTTACATATTTATAATTTAAGTATATAATATAACGCGTAAAACATTTAGACTTTGATTTTAAAAATATAAATGTCGTAAGTTATAAGTTTGACTATGAAACTTAATGTCAACGGAAATATCAAGCTGAGCTGCAAGTACTGTCAAAACTTATTATAAGTTCTATTGTTAGTGCGGTTTTATGGAATGTGATTGATATATTTTGACTAGAGAAACGAATACGGTTACAATACTGGTAAAAACTTAGTAAGTAATACAGTAACTTAGTAGTAAAACATATCCTTAACTATAAGACACATTTAACAAAATATATATTACGTTTGACTGGATTTGGTTAGAATGAGTGTAATTGCGTTATTACTGATAATCTAAATTGTTTCACTTTTTACACACATATAAAAGCTAGTGTTGAAATATTTATCTGCTCCTACTTTTCGGTTGTCCGGAAAATTTATCCGATTTGATCGGACATTTCAGCTAAATGCTTATGGAAATAACTTTTACGCTTAAGCATTACATGAATTAGCTAACCAACCACATGAGATATCAGGCATTTTATTTGATGCAAATAATATAATTATGCGCTTATTATATTCAAATACTATTTGGTGTATGATTGAAAGAACCTGTCGTTTTTTGACGTATCAAAGAATTTATCTGAATGTTGAAATGTTTTTAATGGTGGTATATATTTAAATACCACGCAGTGCAAATGATAAATTAATAATCTAACTTAAACTTCAGATACAAATGAATGCCTGATTATGTATCCCAAGGTATAGAAATACTAAAATTAAAAGTCTGTCTATAATAAAACTAAATGACTACATATTCCACATTTGACTAGCAACATTTGATATAGAGATCAATTCAGTTACTATAGGTCCGCTCATCACCACCATGCCTTCAAACAAATACGCCATCGACACAATTTTCACACAATATGAAATAATAAACAATACTATAATCAATTTTGCAAGGTTTGTATAGATATATTATTTCCGCCTTTTAATTTTTCTTCTGTAATGTTCTTGTACTTTTAGATGCATTCTTAACCTGATTGCTTCAATGTCAAATTTATATAATTGTCATTTAGAAAATACAAGGTGTTTGGTAGAGGGACAGACAAACCAAATGAGCGTGTTTGGGGGCCCAATTGGAGAATACAAGTTGGCCAAAAACAATCCCCGACACCCCAATTTTTTTTAACTTTTTTTTGTGAATTTTCTAGTTTTCTCCAATATTGTACCTATTTACCACCATAACATTTGTAAAGTATGTTTTAGACCGGTGTTTTTAGTTTTTACAAATTTTACAAATGTTATGGTGGTAAATAGGTACAATTTCGGAGAAAAAGGGAAAAATCACAAAAAAAAAGTTAAACATATTGGGGGGTCGGGGTTTTTTTTTGGCCAACTTGTATTCTCCAAGTGGTCCCCCGAACACGCTCATTTGGTTTGTCGGTCCCTCTACCAAACAACCTATATAGTACGATACAATAAATGATAATAGTTATAAATACATTTAAGGGGTGAATTTAACTAAGCACAATAAATCATATATTATAATTTAAAATGATTATGACTAGATTCGACATGATACACAATGTCAATATTATCCTCATTAACAACAAATCAGCTTAACCTAACGTATTTGGATAAAACATCAGCCTCGCATGATCAGACGTCAAGCTTGCATGACGGTGTGAACGGACCAGAATACTCGTACATACATCTAATTAATTACTAATTCCTTTCCACGTCGCACTAATGTTCATAACCAATATCTTTCAACTGTACACACTTTCAATAGTCGCCGCCGTCGAAGATATAGAATGTTCATCAGATATGTCATCAATTAATAAATAACATGAATTGGAGAACTATGACATGAATTAGAATTATACAATATTGAAAATGAAAAAATGCGTTTTGGATTATTTGAACCAAGAGTTACTTGTTTACAGTAAATAAAGAAAATTATGTAAACAAGAAAAATGTTGACTTATTAATCTGATTGGCCCAATTAATTTACTTAAGACCCGAGAAAATTAAAATAACGCGAAAATATTATGAACATAGAAGCTTTAAATAAAACAGCTATTAACAATGCATATATAAATGGAAATAAATTGCGAGTACTGAATATTAAGTAATTTAGAGCTTTTTATGAAGTGATAAAAATAATGTCTGCGACACTAGAGCAAAAAAAAAAACGTGAAAAAGTGACGGCTTTTCCATCCATTTGATATTTTAGCTGATATTTGATCGTACAATAAACATTTCTACCACTCGTGGGATTTAAAGGATTATTCAACATACATTATTCTCATATAAGAAACTATTTTTTTAATCAACAACCTTTTATATTTTGAGTTTACTATATAGTCATTGGAATACTTTTGACTGTCGTTACCAGTAGGACTATTATGTATTGTTGCTTGTAATAAAAAAAAAAATGCCGGCTCTGTCACTTTTGTCAGCTCCTGTCATCAACTCAGACTAACATTTCTGCAACACAGAGCTGTCAAAACTGACGTAGAGTCGCCATATTTCAAGATTTTAATCAACATTAGTTAGCAACTGAGACGATTTATCGATTCACGCGTTACTTTGCGGAAATCCATTTTAAACAACTTTATTAAATGAAATATATGGTGACACTTCCACTGGAAAAATGCTTATGGTAGTGATGCAGTGTGCACCTCCCTCCCTCCTGCATAAAGTGCAAATAGGAAGTATACAGAATAAACAACACACAAAACAACCCAATCAACCAAAAACGATTCGCCTCTACAAGAGGCCTCCTCAGGAGATGTTGACTCGCCACCCGCTAGACCGACAGGCAAACGTTTGACTTAAGAGGATTGCATAGCTAGTACTTTCCATACTAAAAGAAAAAACTATTTTCTACCTCTTAACATCGCCCGATTTCAGTGATATTTTTTTCATGTAATCATCACATTGTTAACTATGCCTGTACGTTTTGAATTTTTCAGTTTTTTTACGTTCTAAAAAAGAAAATGAATAGTACTTTCAAATACTGAAAAAATCAAAAAATACAGGCATAGTAAACAACGTAATGATTACATGAAAAAAATATCACTGAAATCGGACAATGTTAAGAGGTAGAAAAGAGTTTTTTCTTTTAGTATGGAAAGTACTAGCTATGCAATCCTCTTAATAAACGATATTAAGTCAAACGTTTGCCTGTTGGTCTAGCGGTTGGCAAGTTTTTCTTCTGATATACATAATAGCCCTGCGGATACCCAATCAAAACTCAATTCGGAACTTCTACAACACCAATCGGCCATCGTTATTGCAATTAACTAGAGGAATCATCAATATCCTTTGAACATTCATAATTATCGACGACCACAACATTTTCTCACAGCACCAATAGCTGCTGCTGATGAAGACGGCGTCACAAGAGATGGTCATCTGGATCATCATGTTCCTCCTCAGAGTCCGCGGAGTCCAGACTCGGCACATGGTCCAAGTCTTGCCCGTCGCAGTTGTCCAGCTCGTTCGGCGCATCGTCGTCTTTCCATTTGTCCATAGACCGTCTCCGTGCGTTCATGAAGAAGTTCCCGACTGTTGTGGGCTCCAGGCCAAGTTGTCTTGCTATGGTTACTTGCATCTCTTTCGACGGCCTTTTCGTTTCCTGAAAGAAGGAAAGAGACAGTAAGAAACTTTTGGTGTTCACTGATATTTTGGAAAGTGCTAACAACTTCTCAAGGTTTTGTAAAGTATATCAAACACCATTAGCTGTACGTTTTTAACAACAAAATATTGTTTACTCCGATACAAAAAAAAGTTTGTTGTAGTTTTCAAGGAGTTTACGCAGCGATAACGTCGGGTAATTACATGCGTAAAGTCGGTTATGATATTAAATAAAAATAATAATTATTCGTTCTAAATAGTCTTGCTATATATTTATATAGTATAGCTAATATTGATTCTATTTTTATTTTTTTCTTAAGATTGATATTTTCCGATTGATATCCAAATACCTCACGAATATTTGTTTGATTAATCAAACAAATATTACAACAAATATTCGTTCGTAAATATTTGTTTGATTAATCAAACAAATATTCGTTCAGCTCGTTTGTTTTCAATTTTACGTTAAATATTGTCATAGACTTTAAAATTAAACTCTCTACAATTTCGATCCATTGATTTTTTTTCTCGGGTCTAGATTTGTCGTTTTATGCCCGAGAAGAGGTGGGGATAAAATGTTATCATTGCATCATCACGTTTATTTTCAATTTTACGCAAGACATGGTTATCAATAGTTCAAAAACAATACCATTTCCTACCAACTTCCAAAAAGGAGGAGGTACTCAATCAACTGTTTTTTGAAATGTTTGTTACCTCTAACTTTTGACTGGTAGAACCGATTCTAAAAATTCTTTTTTTGTTTGAAAGCTGGTGCTTCCCGTGTGGTCCCATTAAACTTTGTTCAGTAGTGTTTGAGTACACCCCAATAACTGAATACAATGGAAGTCGGTATTAAATTTTTCAAATTGTATTTGTTATTGTATGAAATTGTCTCCGTAATATTTAACAAAAACATATTGGCTCAACATATTATTGCAGCTTAATCTAGAGGTTGATAAACTGCGTGAAATGAGTAACTTATGCTGCTGAAGACTTGTTGAATTTGGCATGGGTACAATATTGGTTTTGTACATATGGTTTCTAGTTTTGTCCATATTTTACGACGACGAACATGAAAATCGCTCAAATTGTTCACTTAAATTATGTTACCTTGGAAGTGGCAATTTGTCTTTGATTTTAATAAGGTGGTTTAATCTAAATGAAACCTGGACTCTAGGCCTCGAGGTGAATACTATTGACAAAATTATAGAGTGTGAAATTATGACGAGTGATTCAACCGAGACACTTTTTTATATTTATTAAGCAGACACACAAAATTAAGGAAGACACTGAACTGAACAAGGAACCTGGGATCACTTTGGATCAGGACTCACTCGATCCTTCTCCTATTTTTAAACCAAATTACGAAAAGTCATTGCCAAAACAAATAATCAAAGAGATTGGATGAAGAAGAAGAATATCTAGAGGTACACTTCCTACATTATTTTGACTGTCATATCTAATAGATCAATACAATTTTTGCGCAACACTGCAATAATAATCGTCATCATCATTATCAGCCGCTAGACTTCCACTGCTGAACATATGTTATTTGTACCCATATTCATGCAAATAAAGTATTTGAATTGAATTTGAATTGAATTGAATTGAATTGAATTGCCTCCCCCATAGAACGCCTCTTGGACGGGCTACTCGCTTCCTGCATCCAGCGATTGCCCGCGGTTTTGACGAGGTCGTCGGTCCACCTAGCGGGGGACGGCCTACACATCGTCTTCCGGAGCGCGGTCGCCACTCGAGAACCTTTCTTATCCTTCTATTTCCCATCGGTTGTCGATTTTGTGACCGACATGGCTTGTCGTTGCCACTTCAACTTGCTACGTCGGTGAAATTAGTTCTCCTAGAGTTCATCTCATTTCAAATCTTACCACGCAAGGAAACCTCAAGCATAGCCCTCTCTATTGCTTGTTCGCAATAACAATAATAATCATTAAATTCGATTCAAAGCACATACGGACAGGAAAAATAATTAAAACAAAATTAAAAATAAGTAACTATTTACCAAAACACTACTTTCAATAATTTATTGATTCAGGTGTTACTTTGCGGAAATCAATTTTAAACGATATGAAAAAAATATTTATATTAATATTATTTCTTTTCCAGCGGAAGTGTCAATAAATTTTTTTTACCACTTGTATTGTTTGCTAATCATATCAGTGCATGGATCATACAACAACGGTTCATAAACTGACGTGAAACCTATGAGCAAGAACACTTGGGATAGTGTTGGGGCTGGCCTGGACCCTGCGCTAAAGAGATGTACCATCAGTTAAGTTTATGCCTGACCATATTAAGGGTGAATATTGCGTGAAATGATCGTACCCCTGCCTATTCTCTGCTTATTGTTTTGTAATGAAAGCTTATTGTAAATACTTACAAGTTCTTTTCACATAGTTTTTACGTGGTAATCCTTGGAACAGAAATAACCAACATGTTTAAAAGGACTGGGTACTGCGTTTTATTTTAGTATATTAAAATACAATAAGTAGGTTTAACGTTGTATTGAAAAAACTAAGAGGTATAGATATTTTAATAAAATACAATAAACTGATTTAAGATTATAATATAAAACTAAGGAGGTAAACCTATAAGATATACAAGAGAAAGTCTTAGTACTCTCAACGCATTAAAAAAAACTGCAACTGTTATTGTAATAAAATACAATAATAATATTCATGAAAAAATCATAAAATTTCTAATAGATGTAGGAACAAAAGATTTTTACAACGGAATTACTTTTGCCTGTCATTGGGCTTAAAAGGCGGAGTTAGCTTGCAATGGACATGTACAAAGTAAAACCTTTTTGAACTGGTCAGGCATAACATTGTGTGATTGTACACCGTTTCCGCATGGTCGTGTAGAAGCAGTCAACACGTTACTCGGCGAACATCGCTGACGCAGTGTCGGGCCAACCTGTATTGTTTCTGCATATATGCTAACCACAGGCTGCCCGCGTAATGTGATGGTCACTCCAATGCCTAGATGTTTAACTCGATACTCTCAGAAATCCCACTTAAGTACTACAGTACTACAGTGCTAATACTTGCAGAATAGTCTAGGTGATAGGACTATTCTGAAAATATTCTACTTCTGTGGAATGCTAACCAGGTTGCCTACATACTAATGTAACCAAGGGGCTACGTGTAAAAGCTCGCTCGCTTCGTACCATCCTATGGATTCGGCCTCCTTAAATATGTACCCATATGTATGTAATTCGTATCTGTCATATTCGTAAATGGCGAGAAAACTTGAATTACTACATAGGAGGCCTCTTGTACAAGAGATCGTCTTAGTTGGTACCACCCCTCAAAATGTAGCGCCAGGTATTCTGCACCGTAGCAATAGTGTACCAACACTACTGAGTAAAAATTGCTTACCCCTTACATAAGTTATATTTTTATTTATATTTATATATTTGCACTAATACCCTTGTAAGTCCATATTTACTTATCTACGTATATCAAAAATAACCAGCATAAGTCGGTTTTGGTCTACATTAGTCGATATTTATCTACGTAAGTCGATATTTATCTACGTAAGTCGATATTTATCTACGTAAGTCGATATTTATCTACGTAAGTCGATATTTATCTACGTAAGTCGATATTTATCTACGTAAGTCGATATTTGTCTACGTGTATCAATATTTATCAACGTGAGTCGATATTTATGTACGTGAGTCGGTATTTATCAACGTGAGTCGATATTTATCTACGTGAGTCGATATTAATCTACGTGAAACGATAGTTATCTACGTGAGTCGATGGTTATCTACGTGAGTCGATATTTGTCTACGTGAGTCGATATTTGTCTACGTGAGTCGATATTTATCTACGTAAGTCGATATTTATCTACGTAAGTCGATATTTATCTACGTAAGTCGATATTTATCTACGTAAGTCGATATTTATCTACGTAAGTCGATATTTATCTACGTAAGTCGATATTTATCTACGTAAGTCGATATTTATCTACGTAAGTCGATATTTGTCTACGTGTATCAATATTTATCAACGTGAGTCGATATTTATGTACGTGAGTCGGTATTTATCAACGTGAGTCGATATTTATCTACGTGAGTCGATATTAATCTACGTGAAACGATAGTTATCTACGTGAGTCGATGGTTATCTACGTGAGTCGATATTTGTCTACGTGAGTCGATATTTGTCTACGTGAGTCGATAGTTATCTACGTGAGTCGATGGTTATCTACGTGAGTCGATATTTGTCTACGTGAGTCGATATTTATCTACGTAAGTCGATATTTATCTACGTAAGTCGATATTTATCTACGTAAGTCGATATTTATCTACGTAAGTCGATATTTATCTACGTAAGTCGATATTTGTCTACGTGTATCAATATTTATCAACGTGAGTCGATATTTATGTACGTGAGTCGGTATTTATCAACGTGAGTCGATATTTATCTACGTGAGTCGATATTAATCTACGTGAAACGATAGTTATCTACGTGAGTCGATGGTTATCTACGTGAGTCGATATTTGTCTACGTGAGTCGATATTTATCTATGTGAGTCATTATTTGTCTACGTGAATCGATATTTATGTATGTGAGTCGGTATTTATCTACGTGAGTCGATATTTATCTACGTGAGTCGATGGTTATCTACGTGAGTCATTATTTGTCTACGTGAGTCGAAATGTATCTACGTGAGTCGATACTTATCTACGAAAGTTGATATTTATCTACGAAAGTTGATATTTACCTACGTGAGTCGACATTTATCTATGTGAGTCATTATTTGTCTACGTGATTCGAAATTTATCTACGTGAGTCGATACTTATCTACGAAAGTTGATATTTATATAGGTGAGTCGATATTTACCTACGTGAGTCGACATTTATCTATGTGAGTCATTATTTGTCTACGTGAATCGATATTTATGTATGTGAGTCGGTATTTATCTACGTGAGTCGATATTTATCTACGTGAGTCGATGGTTATCTACGTGAGTCATTATTTGTCTACGTGAGTCGAAATGTATCTACGTGAGTCGATACTTATCTACGAAAGTTGATATTTATCTACGAAAGTTGATATTTACCTACGTGAGTCGACATTTATCTATGTGAGTCATTATTTGTCTACGTGAGTCGAAATTTATCTACGTGAGTCAATACTTATCTACGAAAGTTGATATTTATCTACATGAGTCGACATTTATCTATGTGAGTCATTATTTGTCTACGTGAATCGATATTTATCTACGTGAGTCGATACTTATCTACGAAAGTTGATATTTATATAGGTGAGTCGATATTTACCTACGTGAGTCGACATTTATCTATGTGAGTCATGATTTGTCTACGTGAGTCGAAATTTATCTACGTGAGTCGATACTTATCTACAAAAGTTGATATTTATCTACGTGAGTCGATACTTATCTACGAAAGTTGATATTTACCTACGTGAGTCGACATTTATCTATGTGAGTCATTATTTGTCTACGTGAATCGATATTTATCTACGTGAGTCGATACTTATCTACGAAAGTTGATATTTATATAGGTGAGTCGATATTTACCTACGTGAGTCGACATTTATCTATGTGAGTCATGATTTGTCTACGTGAGTCGAAATTTATCTACGTGAGTCGATACTTATCTACAAAAGTTGATATTTATCTACGTGAGTCGATACTTATCTACGAAAGTTGATATTTATCTACGTGAGTCGACATTTATCTATGTGAGTCATTATTTGTCTACGTGAGTCGAAATTTATCTACGTGAGTCAATACTTATCTACGAAAGTTGATATTTATCTACATGAGTCGACATTTATCTATGTGAGTCATTATTTGTCTACGTGAATCGATATTTATCTACGTGAGTCGATACTTATCTACGTAAGTTGATATTTATATAGGTGAGTCGATATTTACCTACGTGAGTCGACATTTATCTACGTGAGTCGATACTTATCTACGTAAGTTGATATTTATATAGGTGAGTCGATATTTACCTACGTGAGTCGACATTTATCTACGTGAGTCGATACTTATCTACGTAAGTTGATATTTATATAGGTGAGTCGATATTTACCTACGTGAGTCGACATTTATCTACGTGAGTCGATACTTATCTACGAAAGTTGATATTTATCTACGTGAGTCGACATTTATCTATGTGAGTCATTATTTGTCTACGTGAGTCGATATTTATCTACGTGAGTCGATACTTATCTACGTAAGTTGATATTTATATAGGTGAGTCGATATTTACCTACGTGAGTCGACATTTATCTACGTGAGTCGATACTTATCTACGTAAGTTGATATTTATATAGGTGAGTCGATATTTACCTACGTGAGTCGACATTTATCTACGTGAGTCGATACTTATCTACGAAAGTTGATATTTATCTATGTGAGTCATTATTTGTCTACGTGAATCGATATTTATCTACGTGAGTCGATACTTATCTACGTAAGTTGATATTTATATAGGTGAGTCGATATTTACCTACGTGAGTCGACATTTATCTACGTGAGTCGATACTTATCTACGTAAGTTGATATTTATATAGGTGAGTCGATATTTACCTACGTGAGTCGACATTTATCTACGTGAGTCGATACTTATCTACGTAAGTTGATATTTATATAGGTGAGTCGATATTTACCTACGTGAGTCGACATTTATCTACGTGAGTCGATACTTATCTACGAAAGTTGATATTTATCTACGTGAGTCGACATTTATCTATGTGAGTCATTATTTGTCTACGTGAGTCGATATTTATCTACGTGAGTCGATACTTATCTACGAAAGTTGATATTTATCTACGTGAGTCGACATTTATCTATGTGAGTCATTATTTGTCTACGTGAGTCGATATTTATCTACGTGAGTCGATACTTATCTACGTAAGTTGATATTTATATAGGTGAGTCGATATTTACCTACCTACGTAGGTCGATATTTACCTTAAAAATAGCCTGTAGAGTACGCCGCTGGAGGTCTGTGAAAACCAAACGCGGCTTCTTCGGGGAAGGATGGGTATCCGAACCCATGTCCTCCTTGCGCTTGCAACCTGGAAGGAAACCAGTAGCAAAGGTCAAACCGAGGAAATCTCATCCAGTATCGTGGATAGTTGGTGAAGTTCTTGCAGCGGGTCTAAGCTTATCAAATAGGTTAAATAGTACAGTCGCATGCTATAGTATCCATTTCACAATTTTTAAAAGTGCCTCAGCGTTTAATGTAACATAAAACATAAAAACTGACATCACATTTATTCTAAAATGAGGTTATTCATTATTTCACTGCTTAAAATATTTCTTATCTGTATTGTGATTAACGTATCATAGTTTTAAAAATAATGAAATGTTTACGTCTTATTACAGGCGCCTGTACACTTTGCTGGTCTCACTACTTAAATGGGTGACCGCTTTTACTGAAAGGACATCCGTGCTTTGGAGGGCATGTAAATCTGCCCGGGTTGATTCTATTAGGACAAAAGGTTCCAGGCCATTTCGGGGAAATTTAGCGGTTTGAAAACGTCTGTAGCTGGTCTACTTGTAAATGCGCGTGTTGGATTTTCGCCCATTTTCCTCTCATTTTCTTCTCTCTCAAGAAGGTGCTTAATACATATTACACAGTGAGGGATGCAACATCGTTTAAATATTTTTTCTTAAATATTTAATCTTATTATGAGTAAAAACTTGGCGGCTTGGGTAGTTCAGACAAGTACGAAGGTTTGATTTAGTGTAACTTAAATATTTTGAATTATACGCTTATATCGTACGTATATGTACGAATATGTATACGTAAATGTACGTATAGGTTAGGTACGTATAAGCACATGTAGGTACGTGTATGTACGTATATGTATACGTAGGTCTATAAAAATATTTTGAAATCTTAAGAAAGGAAATAAAAGAAGCTTTAATATGTACTTCCAATAATTGAGATATAAACTTTTCTTTTCTAAAAAGTACATTATAAAGAATATAATAGTTCATAATAATACCGTAATAACGTTCACTCTCACACCGCCGTCCCGCCCTTATATTACCTGTGCCGCGAGAGGCATGGCACACACTCAAGCACGGCACAAACATCCAACATACAATAACAAACATTTTTGCTGATCGCACAAATATTTGTCGCAGTACTCGACATGCCTACCGCGAACAGTAGTGCGCTAATATGTACTGTAGGGAGTGAAATTACTGAGCGACAGAGACTCGACAACCAATGTCTCGGGGTCACGAGTACTGGGGCCTTACTATGAGCTCTTAAAGCAGGACTTCTAGACAACTGCCCGGTTTATTCGTACCATGACAACTTTAAAGCAGGCCTGTCCAGGCCTACGATTCAAAAACCGCAGAAAAACCGTTCACCTGTTTTTTTAGTATGGACCTTCGTTAACACGTCGCTCAAAATCTACTCAGTTTATTAGCTTACAAAAGTTTAGGTGTCTGCAATGTTGGTTATAGTAAATTGTTAGAATGCCAGAGACAATATTATCCGTTCACCTTTGAGAAAACAATATTCAAACAGTTCACCTAAATAAGCGTCATGGTATGATTTCATTCAAAACTGTTTATGTCATGTTTAAGAACTGCACGGAACTTGCATGGTTTTAACGAAGCTGATAGTAAGGCCCCAGGACTAAGCAAACGTACATTTCTAAGGTCTGGGTGACTCTGTAACTGTCATGGGTAAGAGTAATGCTTACTATCAGACACAGGATTTGTTCGTCTCGTGATTTTTTTATTGGAGAAGAATTCAAATTTATATTCAACTTCTTTTATTATTTGCGGGTACACAAAAATATATACAGATGTAAAAGTAATGACTATAAATCACTATATTTAACTAATGAGGTATACAGTTCATTATGAAGTTCAAAATTGATTAAATATTAAGAATAGTATAAGTTAGTATTTTGAGTTGTAGTTTGCGTTTATTTACTCAGTAAAATATTTTTTTGGTTTTTTTTTTTCGGTTGAATGATCAATGTTTCGAGACTTAGCTACAAAATGTGGAAACATCATTGGCTAGTTCGCAACAAAGAAATATCACGTGAAGACAAACGTGACGAAAATTTCAGCATTTCTGCGAAGGCTTCTTCATAGAAACAGGAGCGAAATTAAATAAGCTTTTGAGAGAAATGAAGACAAAAGGCGCACGTGCTGGTGTATTGCTTATTGGAATTGTTTACTTTCGTAATAAATAAATAAACAAATAATATCTTCACATTTAATCACGCAAAAAAAGCATCCAATCAATAGCATTTATTGTAAACACCAACTAAAAATGTAATAATAATAAAGCCAGTTAAGGCATTTTTCATTTGAGCAATCTAAAATAAAAATATGGTGTGAATAATGATTGTTCACAATTCTTACTGAAGCTTTGACACTTAAAAAGTTCTGTGCAAAAATCAAACAAATATAGAAACGGTATAAACTATTGTACTGTTTGATGCATAAGTAAACTAGTAGTAATGCATAAATGCATAAGTATTAATAACTAACTAACCCGCGGCCTTAATGTCTATATTTACGGAGAATGGGAATGGGCTTCATTTTGACATTTGAATCCCATTCTGGGCGAAATCCTGCAAGCCTATTGGCTGGAACCATCAATGGGAATGAGAATGACAGTGACATTTCATTCTCAAGTTAGACAATAAGGCGGCAGATATCGGTTTCACGCGTTTGGTATACGCGTAACCTATAATAAAGATAGATATAGATATATATATATATATATACATCAAACAGGCTACAGAAACTATAATTAATTCACCGAAGTCCGAGACTGCAAACTTGCAAACTGGAAATTGCCAAATACACTACAATCATTGATGTTTTTATAGTATTACTTATTAAAGCACTGCTTTAGAAATATTAAACATTGAATTTTATAGAGAGAAAATTTCACATCTGCGGACGGGATTCGAACCCGCGTCTACTGAGTCAGAATAGTTAACATTAATTGATATTTATAACAAGGTACCAAATGCCAAAATTTCAAGTTTGCAGCCCCAGCAGACAGCCAAGATAAATAATGGATGAATAGATCACGATTATACTGATCCAGATTAGAGGTGCAAAGCTGTCATAAAATAAATACTTACTGCCTCTCTGAGGAATCTGGGCCGCTGAAACAAACAAAAACTTCATAAATATAAAATGTATTTCCATAATTATTATTTTGCTAACATATAAATAATAATGTATCTTATTAAAATGAATGCCTTTCATCTAAAGACAACAAACATGCTTCTAAACATGTACTACAATATTGATTCTATACGCAGTACTATTAACTATATATGTTTATTAACATTAATAAGAAACACGTTAATATATTAACTGTACAGCCGGTTATTAAGTACAACAATGATAACAAAAGCATGGCTAAGGATGTCATCCATTATATTAATAACCATTTTAATAAATTATCAATAAGTAATAAACTGTACTGCGTATACAATCAATATATTTATTTTCAATAACACGACGATTGTCTAAGACACAATAAATTGTATTAAATGCTAACTATGTTTTTCTCTTTTAAAACCCAAAGCTGGTTCTTATAAATATATAATCATTCTGAAAATTATTTTGTCAGATGTTTACATCAACATTTCATTTAAGAGCTTTCTATTCGTTTCTACAGACAGATTCGTCAGACAGATTGGAACAAGATACACTTATTATTTTCTTTACTCAAATACACGCTGTGAACTCAATGAGATCTTATATTTTTAATATTTTAAAAGATGTTCCAAAATATCTATAAACATCTAAACACAAAAAGTATTATGTAAAAAAAACGCATACCTGGCGACAATGTAAACAACATTAACAAAGGGTTCTGAAATCTCGCAGGCACCTAAAAATCATATTCGAAATAAAACTATGGCAGCCCGGGCAGAGGTAAACAAAAAGGGGAGGGAGGGGGGCAGCGGTAGCAGTCTAACATTCATCTTGGCTTCTCGAAGCTAACAAAATACACATACCTACAGCTATAAAATAATCTTTCAAAAACATCTTCTAATACAATGATCCACGTTATAGCCAGTATCTTTGCCAAATCTCAAATATTTTTAAACAGAAAAGCATTATAAAAACTGTCAAAACAAAATACGAGTATATAAAGCTCTGGAAAGGATACTGCCTATGAAAATGAAACGACATCTATAAGAACAAATCTCTATACATTTTACACATTAAATTTTATGAGATAGACATAAAAGAATAAGTAAATAAATTATAAACATTCAAACATTCTCCTCTCAGCCTAGATAAAGAGGCTTGTCACAAAGCGACCTGTTTGTTAATAATAAAATTATAATATACTACATTAATATTATGCTGTTTTCTTAAACGATAGTTGATATGTATGTGTTATATAAATAAATGTAATTAAATATGTATTTTTATGTTTTACCTTTGGGACAAGTCTATTTACATTTTGTGTAATACCTACAAGAAACCAAGTCCACTGCTACACGGCCACGGGTAAGGTAATGGATGGATGGAGTATGCTTTCAGAAAAATAACTTAAATAATACCAATAAACTATTAAAAATGAAAATTATCGTAGTCACATGTTAATTTATCTAAACATTGATTTGCATTATTGAAAAATCAAATTATTGAACTCAAATAGGAGTTTGAATGACAGACTATCCCATTTATTTTTTAATTAATAGACTTCATAAACAATATTTAAAAATATGAACCGACTTTTAGACTACGGGCCTTACTTATAAACGCTGCTTAACTTTAAATGACGTTATTTAGTACTGCGCACAGCAAAATTATTCTGCGCCGTACTAAGTGACGTTATTAAAAACTACAATTATGTGTGTTTGTTAAATGAGTGTAGTATTCCAACAAAAATATTTCAAAAGTACGTAAATAACGTAATTCAAAATCAAAACAAATGACATAAAAAAAATATGAAAGCTAAAGGAAAGGATGTCAGGAATGATGGAATCCAGGATTGAAATCAAGAGGGGAGGACTCACAAGCAAGATACGTCCCCAGCCGGTTCGTATGGAGCATCCCAAAGGGCTGGATGCCCGGGGGGGTACATGGAGCCCTGAGGAGTCGGAGGAGCCCCCTGGTACTCCCGGGGCTGACGGTAATCCTGCTGCGGCATGTTGTTTACATTGTCACCTTTATTCGTTTGATGTTGGTTTGGCGTATCTGGAAAGTTACATGTCAGTAAACGTTTAATAAAAGGCGTAATTATTTTTTCCTTATTATAATTATTAGTATTAATTTGGTAAATATATGTTATTTTCGAATTTTATATTACAAATTTTACAATAAAATTATTAGAATCATTGTGGCTTCGCAGCTCGGACAAAATTCATATAAATATTTTGTAATGACTCAAACATACGCAGTTGTAATTTTTGTATACGCAGCTACGTATGTACAAGCTACAAGCAAACGTTTCTTCTCGCTTACGGACGGAACTAATTTTTGTGATTTAACATCACAAGTTTCAATCGAAACTATTCAAATTCAATATATGAGTAATAAATATTTTTTCTGGAAAACTTTTATTTCTGTGGGATAAAGGTTGTCAAACTATTCGATAGATGGCGCTCTATCATACGACGACGGTCAAAATCTACTATAGAGCTAAATTCGAAGCTAGGATGACTCGGTGGCCTCGCGGTCATGGCTTCTGCCTTGTTTTTTCAGATGCTGCGGGTTCGAATCCCGTCACAGGTTGTGTTATTTTTCTCTCGTTAATTGTTTAATTTGGTTTCGCGAAGCAGGTGCTAGTGCTCCAAAAACTATAAAAAATAATAATATTATAAAACAAACTATAATCGTCATAGGGTAAACTGTAAGTAAAGTTATACAGTAAATCCTAATTATAACTGGGTTTTGGTAATAAATCTATATCTGATATAAAAAAATTAACACCTATTTTTCCTGGTATGATATAACTTGACTAGCTTTACCGAATTCGCTAATTCTTTTTTTTGTGTTAATTGTTGTCAAGAGAAGGTTCTAATGGAAGAAACATCCAGAAAGAGGGGAGGTCATGGCAAGGCCGAAGGCCGAGCCTATTACGCGAACAAAGTCGCGGGCAGTCGGTAGTATTTTATAATTTTACAGACATGTCGTATTTTTTATAAATTGCAGTGGATATTATATTTGTGTCTTCTTTCTGTTAAACTGAGTGACATACTAGGGTCACTCAGTTTAACTGGTTTGATCCTGATAAACAAGAGTGTGATACGGGAACGTGGTGTGAAACAAGATGTAGTGACTCAGATTGAGAAAGGTATGTTAAGATGGTTTGGTCATGTGGTAAAATGAATGAAAGGAGACTAAGTACAAGGGTGTATAGTGTATGTGGGTCAACTGACTGGAATCTTTGAAAGGGGAAGGGCTAGGCGAAGCTTCCAAAATCATAGTCATGACGTTCTGAAGAAGAGCCATGTCAAGAGTACGCTAAACCGAAGCTCATGTATTAAAAGGTTGATGAATGTGGATGAAGCGAAATACGTGTATTAAGATGCTAGCAAGTGGAAAACTGTGGTGTCTGCCTGCCACTACGGGAAACAGGCGTGATTTAATGTATGTATATACATTTTGTAATAGCATCCGGCAGCTTTACCCACGTGAAATATTTTTCGCAACCAACCAACTGCCCCCAGTAGGCCTAGCGCGCGTAGGAGAGAAATAGTCTTTCCACAGTTTTTATCCAGCTGTCAGTGGAAATAATTGTCTTCTCTACCTTACGGCGACCGGGGAAAGAAATACTCGTAAAATGGTTCCTTTTGACGTTTCTCGTAGACAGTATGTCTCGCTCCTCCCGCTATAGAGCACGGACTCGTAGAAACGTGGATATAATTATCTTCTATTGACATAACACGGAGAAAGGTTATCATCTTCTTTGAAGATGGTGGATAAAAGTGTATTTCTACTTAATTGTATGTCTTGCGCATATTTGAATAATTAAATTTTGTCGCGGGAAGTGAAAACAATAGAAAGAAAATTACACCGGATGTATATCCGAAATGCCACTAACGCCTTCGATTATACCCAGATAATTAATTCAGGCACATATTTCGGGTCAATAAAGAAATGGCGTTGTATTTACTTGAGGAGCTTAATAACGCATCGCAGCCTCGAAACCGTACGGATGGTTTGCCGGTGCATATATCATCATCATATAGCATATATCAAGGTTATTATTGTATTATTTTATATCTAAATTCTGTGTAATGCCTAAGTTAAATAATTATTGTTTGTTTTTACTCTACAATAGGCCCCCACTGCCGTACACATAATGAGTCGTAAACGAAAAATGGATACTACGTATGGATATCACATGCTCAAAGACATCATATACTCAAAGAATTTTGTTATATTTGCTTTAAATGGCACCTACGAAGTACAAACCATGGAGAACGCTACTCCCGCCGTCTATCCACGTGGATAAACTATCCTCTGGCGTTGCCGTGCTCGCAAGGGAAATGAAAATGACATGGTGGAAAGGATTTATTTCATCTCCACGGGGAGAAATAGTCCACTGCCCGTGCTAGCCCTGCTGAAGCACTTTCCCAATATAAAAAAATCTGATGTTTTTTCTGGATCTATACTAACTATACACCTTACATCGGCATCCATTCAACCATTATTGCGATCTGTGTGAATGTAATTTTTTTTTGACTTGTACGTTAAATATATTTTTGCCGAGCCTACACGAGGCAAGTCGCGGGCAGTCACTAGTCTATCTATATAAAAATCAACCCCTATTTTTCTAGGTCACGCTATAACTTGATTACGAATGATACAATCTCGCTAACTCTTTTTTTGTTGTGTTAGTTATTGTCCGGATTAGGAAAAGATGGGAGGTTATGGCGAGGCCGAAGGCCGAGCCTACTACGCGAACGAAGTCGCGGGCAATCGCTAGTCTATCTATATATGTATATATAAAATGAACCCCTATTTCTCCTGGTCACGCTATAACTCGAGAACGGCTTTACCGATTTCATTTTTTTTTTTTAAATGTTTTCTAATAAATCGTAGTCTGCCAGCGTCTTCGCTCGCATGGTCCATGAGAGGAAACCATAGATGAAAAACCAAAAATCCTTTCTTAGTGGATCCTGACAACGTTACATGTATCGACTACCATAATGTCAAGAAATTACATATTCAAGCATTTCAATTTGTTTATTTTAGCCTTACTTTAAAAATTGATAAGTGTTTTTTTTTTCATTTCTTATTAACGTACTTGTTAAGACATGATTTCGATTGTTTTATAAAAGTTAACTGGAAGATTAGTACTGTGGTCAAAGGTATTGTGAATAATTGTTGTATTGGTGATTATTCGATATTCCAAAATGTCCTTTATTTCCTCCTTCTCTCCAATAGTCAGTGATACTTGGTAATACTCACCATCGCCATCGATTACAAAACTTCTTGATCATAGACTAAACGGTGCTACTGTTTGCCAGTTCAATAACAATAATCAATCAAAAAAAATTTATATACGTTCTGATGAAGTACGGGAGCTAATACACGATTGAGCAACATTAGATTGTACGAAATAAATATAAAATGTATAAGCACGAGTTACCACGGTCGAACCATAGGAATCCCGCTGACGCTGCGCTGCGACCGACCATCGTGACGTCATAAAGTGCTTATTGTAATTTTATTTTTATTATATAAGTTTTTAAACTATCATGGTCACATACATAAGAGGTATTCAAATTATCAACGGGATAATTACCATGTACATTTTCTATGAGTTTCCGATATTTCGGCACTGTTGCAAGCGCCATGATCACGGATGAACTGAGGGATTGCGGGTGGGTGAATGTTTTACGAGCAGACGAAACGGTCTACCCTCTTCCGTACTCGTTTGCTATGCGAGGCAACAATGTATATGTGTATGTGCGAACAATAGTAGTGGTGCCTCGCATAGCAAACGAGTACGGAAGAGGGTAGACCGTTTCGTCTGCTCGTAAAACATTCACCCACCCGCAATCCCTCAGTTCATCCGTGATCATGGCGCTTGCCACAGTGCCGAAATATCGGAAACTCATAGAAAATGTACATGGTAATTATCCCGTTGATAATTTGAATACCTTTTATTTTTATTGTTAATATTTATTTTGTAAGTTAGTCTTGCTAGTACTTTCCTGTAGTAAACAACTGCTTGTAATTAATAAATAAAAGCAATTTTTATTTCCATTCCTCGATCGCCGATACATAAGTCACGTAGGTACTCAATAGCATCTTTGCATTACTTACATCGCCCAATCTGATTAGCAATTCTCAACCTTATGTAAATCATCGCAAATGGTATTAAAATTAGAATTGGACCGCGCCTTAAACCAAAATGACTTAATTGTTAATTTTGTCACGTCAATTTTTTTATTAAACATTGTGTACATAATTATTACAACACATAATAATATTAGATAATAATTGTTAAGAATTGTATAATGAAATCATATAATACTAAAATGATTTAGGAATGTATAACTAGTAATTATAATTTTAATTTTAGTTTTGAATTTGGTTTATAATTTTTAAATATTAATCATGTTTGCAATAATATTTGCACGCCTAGATAGGCGATGTATAGTTAAGGTCGACATGTTTATTAACATCAGCTTTGTAACTGTATTTTTATGCAAATAAATAGTCTTGAATCTTGAAATTTGAATCTTAATCGCAGATTAACCCCGCATTTTCACTTTTTTAATAACATGACCTATTGTTACCTGCGAACCCGACGGGCGTGTTTGCATAGTTGGTAGTGACCCTGCCATCGTAGCGAGCGGTCCCAGGTTCGATACCTGGCCGGGGAAAATAATGGTGTGGTGAGTAGTTTGTTCTTGGGTCTTGTGTATGCTAACGTTTGTTCATGCCTCCTGCGACACAGGGTGTTCTAGTTCGGGGGTAAATGGGTGTGGTCCTTTGAACGTTAATTTTTAACCCCAGTACTGAGCTATACACATAGGTCCTTCTTGCATGAAAAAGTTAGAACACCGTACATAAAGCAAGGTTTGTTTGATTCGAATAAGCTCCTAAACTACCGGAGAATCTAACATTATACCTGATGAACATAGGTTATTTAGATTCATCATCATGAAACATCATCACGCGGGTTAAACCGCGGAGCAGCTAGTTATTAATAATTATCGGATATTAATATCCAACCGCATAATCAAAATAACGGTGTTTCTATAAATTACATAGTAACTTGTGATTATATTTCTAATTACTTAATTGCAACACTATCCATTAAATTTAAATAAGAAATTTACTATACTATTAATAATATGCATGGATATCTACTTCTTATATAATAATTCTAATTTGTCAAGGGTTCGCTGGAAGAGATCTCCTTTCAGGGTTAAGCTCGCTTTTGTATAATACATAATGTTATCTTAATACCAAACATTTCGTTTTATGTGCAATGAAGAAATGAGGAAACACTTAAATTTCCAAAACTTCAGCTCCCTTAGACCATTGACACCGTAACACAAGTTGGGATAAACTATATCTGAACCAAAGGTAAACTCCGGAAAATCGCATCCCCTAAAAATCATTTATATCATTGAAATTCCGAAATCTCCAGTAAAAACATTCGTGATGGGAAAGGTAAAAAGTACAAGAAACCCTCACAAGTAGAGCAGTCGGCGGCGGGGGAGGGTTAGGAGGGGGGTAGTCGATCGATAGCAGGGTAGGTGAGGGGGTGGGATGTGACGTCACGAGGGGAGCCGTGTGCCGCTCGCGGTCGCCTCTACCCTCTACCAACCAGTTCATGAGGTTCTAGAGTTCACATTCGATTATATTATTCGATTATTTAAGTGTTAGTATCGTGCATTTAATTAAATTGATAATTCATTTTAAATATTTTTTTATATAAAAGAGATGATGATAATGATGTTTTTTGTAGGTTGTATAGGAATAAAAAGAACATCATTATCATCATGATAATTGTGAATGATGTTTTTTATTTATTCCTAAGCCACTCTGAATTAAAGAAAATATTAAATAATAAAATTAAAATCGATTAAAAGCGTAAACGCTTTAGAATAGCTAATTCGCGTTTTTGCCGAGTGTTTGAAGGGTCATATAATAATGATTGATGTTGTATATGCCAATTATTCTTACCTGATGTGATGAACAAGTTTTTGAGTTTCAGCTAGACTAACAGCAATTGATTGTTATACGATGAAAAAAGAAATTTACACACTGATTCATAAGAACGTATTTTTTACTTTTCAGTTAAAACATATTGATTAGAGAGAAACATATAGATTTCAAATGGTTTTCAATTATTTTACTCTGGATAAATTTAGGAAAACAATATGCGATAATTGAATCTTATCTTCGAATATTCATCTTTTTGTGTATTAGTATTTGTAATATTTGCTGCAGGAACAAACATTTAAAAAAAAAACATTAAAATAAACAGACCGTTTCATGACGTTCTACATATACCTATGTGTTGTCATGAATATCAGTTTTTTTGCAGAAGTGTTATAATTGTTTTGCTCAAAGACATTTAGTTTTACCCATAACAGTCCAGTGTCATTCAGAATTTATTTATTTCTTTAAGGAAGAAGAACAGCTTACATTTTACATTATAACTACTTCTTATAGTACCTGCAAGCCAATTAAAGGTCCTCGCGATTATACAATAGTTTATATAACATGACGTAAGCATTCGTATATAAGATTATTGGAATATAATATACTAAAAAATGTACTCCTTACCACCTATTATACGAGTATATCAATAATTTAAAAAAAAATTATATTGAAAAAGGCAACTTATTTCTAAATAATTTCTACATTAAATAACTATTTACAATTCAAAAAATTCAGTGCTAAGTATCCGCCTTGCCGAGTTTACACTTGTACAGAACAAGTCTAGAGATTTTTCCTCTTTACATAATTTATTAAATTTGCTGCTCACTCTGTGCAAATATAAATTTTTGCAATAATTTGTGCCTACCGCTGGACATTATAGTGGGGGGTTGAACCTACATAGCATGGCAGGCGCATTTATATTAATTTTACCAACTAAGTCTGGACAGACAATTTTATTTGATAATATCTTCAATTGGAATATAATATCCGAAATATCTCTTCTTAGTGATAATGGCAAGAGATGAAATAAGTAATAGTCTAAAACATAAAATATAAACTTAATTTGGATTCGGTCAATTCTCGTAATATATTTATCGTTGCATGGATTCCATATTTGAGACGCATACGCAAAGTTTTAGATCGCTTAAAACTGATGCAGCTTCTCATTAAAAACCCTAAAGCCTTTGAAGCCTTAGATACTATATAAGAGATGTGCTCATCAAATAGTAATTTCGAGTCATGGATGACACCCAGATCTCGGTGCACATGCGTCTGGTGTAATATTTGATTCTTAAGTAGTAGTTGGATGATATAGTATTAAATTTGCGAGTAAAAGTAGTAACGCAACATTTTGCCGGGTTAAGGTAATTTTAAATTACTACAGTTCAAATTCGTTCATGGCAAGGCACTGCTCTCCGCACATATATAAGATGTTACATCTCTTGCCCTGTAATTTCGCTGGAAACATTGCCCTTGAACGAAACTCAGTTACATTTGCACACTACTGCTTGATGGTTGAACCACTGGCAAAGGTGCAGTGCTACCCCATACGGACTATGCAAAGTCCTACCACTACAAAATATAGGGCACTTGTAAAGCTAATCATAACTGCGGTAATGAGCCTAGGTTATAACATCAATTCTTACACAAGATTCAAACATGTGACCGCAGCCTGCGTTTATTATTTGCACTAATGCAATACGATATTTGTTAATTTGAAACTTTTATTTATGTGCATATTTTTATTCCAAACGAATCCTACACGCATTTTAATAATTTGAAATTAATAAAATCCATAAGATTTGTATTGTAGCGAAATGGCTAGCAGTAGTCCAACGCTGGGGAAATTACCGCCACTAGTATGAACTTGGTCTAATCTACCGACTTCCAAAAAGGAGGAGGTGCTCAATTCAACTGTTTTTTTTATTTATGTTTTTTACCTCACTTTCGACTGGGTGAACCGATTCTCAATATTCTTTTATCGTTTGAAAGCTTCCCGTGTGGTTTTATTTAAATTTCATCAAAATCGGTCCAGTAATTTTGAGTTAAACTCCAATAACTGAATAAAATTGAAGTTGGTATATATCTTTCAAATGATAGATTTGAAAAACTTCCAAAAACTGAATCAACAAAGAAATTCTTCATAATTATCGAACCTTCTCACAAAATTTCACTAGAATCGGCTGAGAAACGCGACCTGTATAGGAGAACTGCTGGTCATCCGGATATAAATGTTCGTGTAAATTAAAATTGCAAATATCCGTCAACACTGTAACACCTTCTCAACGAGCCACGATTTAAGTCTATGCTTAAATGAAGAGAGGCTAGGTGCTGTGACTACCTCCTCCGTGGTGGTTGTACAATTTAGGTCCCAGCACGTGCGTGAGTCTGTCTGACTTAGCCAGTCTGTGCGGTAGCGCAGATAACTTGCCAGCTCCGCGGGTGTTATAGCATCGCGCGTGGTGATCTCCACGCGTCCTGAACTGCTGCAGGTTTTGTCTAACATGCTTCACAACCTGGAGTATGATAATAGAAGGCAACGTAAGTATCTGGAGCGATATAAAGAACTGTCGCGCCGGCGTGTACCACGCTGCTTTCGCGATAAGAAAGCATTGTTGCCCAAGCTATAGCAGAAACGCTTCGTTACAGCTTCGCACTCTCTCGATCAAATATAATTTTCTACTTGATCACGACTAATCATTAAGTAAAATAACACCAATAACATAGTATTACTTTTCAAAGCACTAACGCCTGCTTAAGCGATCTCAAACATTGAAATTTATAGAGAGAAAAGAGATTATAGAGAGAAGAAAAGTTTTTTTTTCTCTATAAATTTCAATGTTTGAGATCGCTTAAGCAGTCGTTAGTGCTTTAAAAAGTAATACTATAAAAAAAAAAAGTTGCGAGGTCAATGCGAAAGTTCAAGTATTTCTAAATAATGCTTCTTTCGGTTGGATGGTACTGTTAACTGTGAAATAGATGTCGCTCCGTCCCCGCAAGACGGTTAGTCAAATAGAAAGTTAAAATTCAATGCTCGGACCAGATTCTCGGTGGCCTAGTTGGTCAATGGCGTCTGACACGGAGAGTCAGAAGACGCGGGTTCGAATCCCGTCCGAGGATTTGAATTTTTCTCTCTATAAATTTCAATGACCAATAACATAGTTAATTAATTACGACATTATGGAGATCCTTCTCATACATTATTTATTCATTGAAATCAATGCGTAGATAAGTAAAGCTACTAATTATGCGAAACGAACGGTAGCACGTTAAAGGATAATTAACTCACTTTAAAAAAGGAGGTTCTCAATTCGACTGTATATATTTTTTTATATTTGTTACTCGATTGCTCTTGATTTTGATAATTCAATTTTTTTGTTTGATATATATTTCAGAGGTGAACCAGTAAATTTGTTATCGAAATTGATATAGCATTTTTAGACATAAAGTAAGATAAATATTTTTGTTTTGTTTTATGTTTGTAATTGTATATTGGTATTGATTCACTTGTGCGTACACTAAACTAAAATGCTCTAAACTATGGTATTTCTTATTACGTTAATACTAAGATCCACATTCTTGTAAAACTTAGAATGATAATTCTAAACATATGATTATTCTATTCAAATGTGGGTAGTTTTATATGAGTTTGGTTTAGTTTGAAGAGCAGGAACTTACATGATGATTGAATTTGCACTAAACATACCCACAATTAAACAGAAACGGCAAATTTAAGAATTGTCACTTGCAAGCATTAAGCGAATTTGGACTTAAGCGTGAACAGGATAAGAACTACCATGAATACTAAAAAATAGATTTTAGCTAGCTAGTTTAGTTTGGTGTTCTGAACGAGCGAATTACTACCATTGTCTACAAAACCGGGTATTTTTTCTAAAAAATGTCTTTATTATAATTATTGCACTATTATGTCGATAATAAATTTAATGATTACCGTTTAATTTCATTTGCTTATGCATTATTTTACGTTTACGTAATAGAACATGTTGCGATAGGAATATGCCGTTAGTACTATTTACTAGTTGTGTGCCGCGGCTGCGCTCGCGCGCTCTATAAGACTATCCCAATATCTTCCGAGTAAAAGGCAGTTTAGTTATGTTTTTCTCTCTAGGTCATTATCTTGTAAGAAAAAATGCAGCCAATACAGGAAGAGAAAGCTTAACAACTTGCGCCGCGTAGTAGTGTATCTCGGTAAAGGTAACTAATTTGCAACTGAGTCGTTGATAGCGTTTGTAGAGCACGCCCCGACAAAATGTTTCAAGAATCATCTTAAGACGCGGTCCAACCCCAATTTTAAAATAATTTACGATGCTTTACGTAAGGTTGAAAATCGCTTGTTAGATTGGACGATGTAATGCGAAAATGCTTAATTTTGTACGTTTTCTTTATATCTTTCGATATATACTAACACAATTGAAATAACTGCTGGTTACTTTAGTACTATATGTTGGCTATGTAGGTATTACCTAAAAAATAATATAGTGTTATCGCTGAAAATTCTGAGAGTTTGGAAAGTTTATTTTTATGCACCTATTTAGGATTTTTTTCTGCAGAGAGTGAGTAATATTTATGAAATATGTTCGGTTATTACTCTTTGCCTGTTCCTTTTCTAACCTAAGTTTTTTTTTCATAGATTATTATCGAACTGTTTCGTTACACTCGATGTTTAAAGATTCTGCTTTTTACTCTTATCAGGGTACGACCGCGCCTTAAGAGCGATTCCACAATATCCCATCTGATATCGGCATTGGACGCCGATAGTCGATATTCGATATCATACACTATCTTCGCATAATGTTTGAAATTATTTCAATCGGGCCATCTTTTTGAGCTTTGTGCGAGCAGGTCGTTAACAGACGTAAAAGGAGCTTTATTTACTGGGTTCAGTGAAACTAGGTTAAATGGGACCTGGATAAATGAGAAACCTCTATTATTGAGAGTTGCAATGAGGTCTCGGTACTTTTTCATTGAATTACCTCTATTAATGGGACTTTTCGAACCTGTTTAAATGAGATCTGATTTCTAGGATTTATTCGATGTTTACCTTTATAATTAGGACTCTGTAACTCAATTCCCTCTATGAATAAGGCAAATTAATCGGGTTGGGACAAGTTTCGACACTTTTGTTTACAAACATTAGAATGTCTTTCGCACACGCTTTGTTTGTCAGTACTACCTCATATTTGACCTAAAAACGAGGGACTACTCTCCCTCTAAAAATGGAATAGCCGTACATTTCGACCTCTATAAGCGGGTGCCTCTGTAAATGAGACAACTATAATTTTAAACCTGCCTAATTGGAAAACTGGTTTAATGAAAACCCTCAATAAATGGTATAACATTTTTGGTCCCTTGAGATCCCAATTAACCAGGTTCCAGGTTGTAAATATTTGAGAATAATTTTAAAAATCCATTAAATTATTAAAATAACCAATTAAATAATTAGTTAAATGAAGTAATTCAGTAACTAATTAAATACACAATCATAACATAATAACCCAAACTTGTAAAAAATTTACAAACTCAAAATGGCCGCCTCGCGCCGTTTCCTCGCACACAGAGACAATGTAGTGGAGCATTGCACGCATACAAACATTATCGTCCGACTGTACACGGCCGTCCGATGGCATATCGTGTCCACTTCGATATCGGAGAGGACAATGTAAAAGGCAAGTACATATTTCATATATTTTACTTGCCCCGATATCGTATCGGCGTCCGATACGGATATTGGATCGTGTAATGTAGAAAGGCTCTTAAGGGGATTGCATAGTTAGTACTTGTCCATACTAAAAGAAAAACTCTTTCTACCTGATAACATTGTCCAATTTCAGTGATTTTTTTTTTCATTCAATCAACACATTGTTTGCTATGCCCGTACGGGTTTTGATTTTTTCAGTGTTTTTAGGTTAAAAAAATAAACTTATATTACTTTAAAATACTGAAAAAATCAAAACGTACGCGCATAGCAAACAATGTATCGATTGCATGAAAGAAAATCACTGAAGTCGGACAATGTTAAGAGGTAGAATAGAGTTTTTTTTCTTTTAGTGTGGACAAGTACTAGCTATGAAATCCTCTTAAGATGAAAAACTGGAATCAGTACATTGTAAACAGGTTGACCACGGTTATGACACGGAGGATTCAATATGAATCCTGACCTCTTTAACATCTCCTATAATTCAGCTCAGCTCATATAATAACCAGCACTGTGCCCTAGTGAGTGAAATAAACCAAATAAAACCAGTGATAAATCTAACCGCTATAAACCTCCGCTGCCAACGAGATGGAGGAATTCTCACCTGCGTTCCCACACGCGGGAAACAACATCGAGCCATCAACGCTACAACGCAGAGGCAGGCCTCAGTCACGGTATTATTATCTACAATATTACCGTGACTCATTATTTATAGTTCCCCCTTTGACGCAATATATATGAAATAGTACCCTGTGGACGCAAGTACAGGTGCACTAAAATATTAAACCCATTTACTCGAATATGCTTGCATCATTTGTGTGCATCATCGTACTATCTGTGTGCATCATCGCCCCGGGCCACCCCTAACAAGAGCTAGTGACGTACCTGCATCGACTCGCCGTAAGCCGTGCCTCCAAACCGGGACATCGATTGTCGACAATCAATACTTACAGCTGACACACCAGGTCGACTGTCGCTCGTACTTAATTCCACTTGCGTTAGTATAGTCTGGCAGGTGATATGCTTTTCAGCAATTATAAAATAAACGTTTAACGGTACTTTGATTATAATCATCTTTTGTAAAATTGATTTCGTAATTATTATATTTAGTCCTTACCTATGAAATTGCTGCTTTATATTAAAAAAAATATTATTCAATGATAAGCATATACGGGTGTCGCCCGCAGCGGAGCTTGACTCGGCGATCTTAACCGATCAACAAATTAAGCAACGCTTGCTGCGGTCTGGAGTTGGATAGGTGTGTGCTAGTGGCCGTCGTTCCCGGTTGTTTGTCTTAGGACAACAGTGGTTAGATAACAGTCGTCAATGGATTTCGGACGGCCTGAGAACTTTGATAAGGGTTGGCTATCCATCAATCGTGGTGGATTATGACCAAACTCCCCTTTCTGAAGGGAAGGCTCGAATCTCAGCAGTGGGAATATAATAGGCTATGATTATGATATACGAGTATCAAATTAATCACAGTATTGGTCATTATTATCGATATACAATTGCAATTTTTTTTTCAGCATAGTAGGTGAGTAGGTATGGTGGATGAAGAAGTGATCCCACTTGTAACTCCTGTTATTTGAAGAAGGTCCATAGTGCGGTGTATCGACAAATATTGTCTTGACGAAATGGACTTGAGCATTTGGCAATAAAAAAAATATGGGGAGGCATGTGCTCAGCAGTTGGCGTCCTACGGCTGAGATGACGATGAATCGGCAATAATTTGACATCGAACTTGTCCACCATCATTTGCATCATCATTTTCGTAATCAAAGTATTTTTGAAGTTGTGTATCTTAAGCAACATCTCATAAAGCTGTAATGAACAATACCTGCACAGGTTCGCAATATATAGACGAGTGAATTCTTTAGAAATTTATCAATTTGCATTTAGTACATGGATTGTCTGTCTCGCCTGTGTCCAACCCGGGCAACGGATGTTTTCGTATGTGTTAGATCATTCAGTTTTCCTCACAAGTGATTAATAATCTCTTCAATTGTGATATTCAACAAGTTAAGCCTTGCAAAGCGAATTTTCTACCGACTTCCAAAAAGGAGGAGGTACTCAATTCGACTGTATTTTTTATGTTTGTTACCTCATAACTTTCGATAGGGTGAACCGATTCTCAAAATTTTTGTTTGAAAGCTGGTGCTTGCCGTGTGGTTCCATTAAAATTTCATCATATTCGGTTAAGTAGTTTTTGAGTTACACTCTAATAACTGAATAGTATGGAAGTCGGTACTAAATTTATCAAATTTAGTACCGACTTGTCTTGTGTAAATGTCGTTTATTCAAATAATTCTTAATGTACACTTTCAAAGCTTTTTTTTTAATTTTATCCAACCGCAATCATACCGCAGGTGAACGATGGCTTATATACCTACGTTTTCTTATTCTGCTATTGAAAAACATTCCAGCCGTAGTTAAGTTTCTATTGACACCAGTGATCGATCGAAACGTTATACTCGATAAATCATGAACGCGACGCTCATATTCATATAATATATATAGTACCTACGGTATGTAATACGAGTAGCTTTTAAGAAGACGTTAAATTCCAATTAATCTATAGAAATAGTTAGAGAATCTTTTTGGGAAACGGGAAACGACCACAAGAGTTGAACTGTAGTTGCGAAAGGACAGATTATGGTTATTGGATATTGTTAAAAAGTAGATTTGGCCTGCTTCCTTTCAATGGTTAGTTCCATACACGTGTATATTGCGTGCCGCGCGGCTTTGCTGCTTTGCTGCTTTGATGCCTCGTCGGAAGTTGAAAAAGCCTCGCTGGTTTTTTCCCGCCCATGATATGAAGGAAAATCCAACGACAAGAAATCAAATCAACTATTTTTATTTTATATTAACTCGACCAATATTGTTTACAAAGTTGACTTTTAAATGTCACCACACTGGACCCTCCGGCCGTGTCATAAAATCTGTCTTCGAAATTGGTACAATTAGTATCGATTAGAGTTTGAAAACAATCGTGAGTATCACCGACAAAATACCGACTGCACTGACTAAAGGCCTATTCATACCTGAGCGTTATTCGCTACCGCTGTGGGTAGCGGAAAATACCACGCGGAACTCGATGGGTAAATAGTATGAAGTTCCATAACTGCAGCGAAACTTGTACCGCCTAGTGAGGCGGTATTTTCTCTTATTTGGCGAATCTAGTTCCGCCGCCCCGCTAACCGTTGCCAACGAATATCTCTACCGCGCGCGGTAGAGATATTAGCCGGTATCTTTAAGTTAGTATAATTATTATCGACTTTCAAAATTGAGACATTAAATAATGCATCTATAGCATAATCGTCTAATATTAAGCATATATACTCGTTGCTTAATATTAGACCTAATCGACGCTGTTAATTCCTTTCACTCCTATTATCAAAGTCTGCTCTGCTGATTTTTCAATAGCATAAGAGCTACTTTGACGGTAAAGATAGCTGGAGGCAGTGACGTAACCTTGTACGACCGAGCCGTAGGTAATATTTTAGAATCCGGAACTTTGACTACAATCGATACTCGAAACTGTCACACTTTCTTCCACTCATTTTGGTATGTTTTCAAAATCTGGCGTACTTTATAGTATGCCACACTTTCATTCTCAGTTTCTAACACTCATTTTAGTATAAGTAATATTACCTATGTTAGAAATGTGGCGTGCTTTATTTCTTGTATTACTGGATATTATCAATAGTAATACATGTTCATATTATTATTGTAACTTATTAATTGTAAGGGAAATTTTGGTTGTACATTGTTTACAATAGTAATTAATTTACATTAAACTTAAAATCTATGATAAATATAATAGTTAATTAAATTTAAAAATAATTTTACTTATATATGACAAAAGATTTTACGCTACGGGCTCTTTTAAGAAGTCACGTAACATTATTATGCACTATTAACTCCAGATTCCATCACAAACCAGAAGTGAACAACCACACCATCGCACCGTGCCACCCCTAACAAGAGCTAGTGACGTACCTGCATCGACCGCGCCGTAAGCCGTGCCTTCAAACCGGGACATCGATTGTCGACAATCGATGCTCGCAGCTGACACAGATAAGACGACGAAAAGGTCAATGCACTCTTATTTTTTAACCGATTTTGACATCTAAAAGACGTAACAGTCTACACACTGTCATGTGAAATAGTGTGCTCTACCTATATTGGAATGGATAATATTTTTGTGTTCACCAAAAATCTAAAGGTACATCTATGTATGCATTTCTAAAATATTGATCTTAAACCCGTTTAATTGTTTTACTATAATTAAACTACTCGGCCAACAAAATATGTTACATCAAACAAATTCCAAATTAACACCAAGATATAACACTTTTTTATTGTAGTGCGCTGCAAATATTCTATTGTAATAATAACTATTTTATTCTTCCCCGAAAAATACTGATCGTGCACCAAATATTCCTGAATGTTACACAAAATAGGTTAGGTTAGGTTAGGTTAGCATTTTTTATTAATAAAGCTACATTGGACATTAATTGGTGTTTGATTCAAACACATTTTGCAGTGCATTATCTGAAGTAAAACTAAAAAAATAAATGCTTGTTTTTAAAATTAGGTGTATTACTATTTTTACAAATTTGCAACAGTTGTTAAATAGATGCTCGTTATGACATATTTTAATGAACATATTTTGGTGCACATTCAGTATATTTGGTGGAACACAGGCAAAATTAGGTAAATGAAATGGGAATAAATTGAAGTACTTTTAAATACCATCCTATTGGAATAAACATCGTGGATGCGTTACAGAGTTTTATTTGTTAGTGACCGTCATTGTATTGATTTCGCTATGTTACCGTATTCTTGATTAGATCTTTATATTATTTATACTAATGTAAAGATACCGGCTTCACTCACTTGTTGTTATGTCGGTTTAAGGCCGACGACGTTTCGGACTTATAAGACGTTCTTCTTCAGGGAGAGTTCACGCTTGGAGATCGCGTCGCGCACTGGGGCCCTTACTATGAGCTCTTATAGCAGGACTTCTAGACAACTGCCTGGTTTTTTCGTACCATGACAACTTTGAAGCAGGCCTGCCCAGGCCTACTATTCGAGAAAAGCAGAAAAACCGTTCACCTGTTTTTTTGTATGGACTGCCGTTAACATGTCGCTCTAAATCCACTCAGTTTATTAGCTTACAAACGTCTAAACGTCTGCAATGTTGGCTATAGTAAATTGTTAGAATGCCAGAGACAATATTATCCGTTCATCTTTGAGAAAACAATATTCAAACAGTTCACCTAAATGAGCGACATGGTATGATTTCATTAAAAACTGTTTATGTCAGGTTTAAGAACTGCACGGAACTTCCATGGTTTTTACGAAGCTTACGATAGTAAGGCCAGGCCTCTGATGATGATATTATTTGCTCTAATACCCTATTTTTATCGGTAGATTTAACATTATCAGTAAACTGAATGCTATAAGTGATTTAAATTTATTTTGAGAAAATTGGCAATGTCCCTTTTCATGTTTATTTCTAACTGGCAATTAAAACGGGTTTTTAAGCATCGACAAAAAAGAGTGAATTTAAAATGACACATGTTTGTTTCTGCATCTTTGTGACATTGTATCTCCAAAACGAGCAATCGGATTTGAATGAACTTTGCTATTTATATATTTAAAAGCGTGTTTTTGGTAGATGATTAAAAATAATAATAAAAGCAAGATGAGGATATCTCCAAGATATAACAACTACGTGCACATACTTCAAAGGATCTCAGGTGCTGCAGCTTCAGCACAAAATGTTCACCTCTTCAGCACGAAAAGGGCACTTTTGGTTTGTATGATATAGCAGCAATTAGCTTTTGACTGCGAGGAAATGTGGTTCAAACGAACACCATTTTTGCAGTTGCATGGCGAATCTTCAAAAGAGTTGAGAGAGCAAGGTTCTAATGCTGAATTTAGCTTTTTACCAGAAAACACGCGTGTACGAATTATGTAATCATTGGCGATTTTCAAAAGGTGCTAAAACTTATTCTGAGACTGATCTATTGTCATATTTAGTGGAATTATCAAAAAAATTTACTAGTACCCTTTGTCTTAGTTGTTTATGTTCTCCCTGGTAGAAGTAAAAACTTGTATGTATCACACGAGAGCAATTTTTTGTTATGTCTCGTCACTTCGCTCAGTAGTATATATATTACATTCACTCGCTACGCTCGTGATTCAATTCTAAACTACTCGCTAGATCGTGATTTAAAGTTTGCACCCGAAGCAAAAACATACTTTACTTACTTGTTGAACAAATAACTATTTTATTTCGCAATTTTAGGGGTCAGATAAGATGCAGGTCAGAGGCGGTAGCACAATTTGCGAAAAAGTATTCGTATCGCAAACTTCAACGCGTCACGCTCCGCCGTACAAAGTATGCTTTATCTGTGTCACATCTGCCCTAGATACATGACAGTTTGTACTGTCTCACGTGAACGACACGTTGTCCACTTACGGAGTTATTCGTCCTAGGCCCACGTATCGCAAGCGTTAACACGTCACGCTTCGACGTACAAAACATGAGTTGTCTTCGTCACAGCTGCCCTAGATACATGACAGTTTGTACTGTTTCACGTGAACGACACGTTACGTCCACTTACGCATTTATACGTGCTTGGCCCACGTATCGCAAGCGTCAACACGTCACGCTTCGGCGTACAAACCATGCGTTGTCTGCGTCACAGTTGCCCTAGATACATGACAGTTTGTCCTGTTTCACGTGAACGACACGTTACGTCCACTTACGCATTTATACGTGCTTGGCCCACGTATCGCAAGCGTTAACACGTCGAATTTCGGCGTACAAAACATAAGTTGTCTGCGTCACAGTTGCCCTTGATACATGACAGTTTGTACTGTTTCACGTGAACGACACGTTACGTCCACTTACGCATTTATTCGTGATTAGCCCACGTATTGCAAGCGTTAACACATCGAACTTCGGCGTACAAAACATAAGTTGTCTGCGTCACAGTTGCCCTTGATACATGGCAGTTTGTACTGTTTCACGTGAACGACACGTTACGTCCACTTACGCATTTATTCGTGATTAGCCCACGTATTGCAAGCGTTAACACATCGAACTTCGGCGTACAAAACATAAGTTGTCTGCGTCACAGTTGCCCTTGATACATGGCAGTTTGTACTGTTTCACGTGAACGACACGTTACGTACACTTACGCATTTATTCGTGATTAGCCCACGTATTGCAAGCGTTAACACATCGAACTTCGGCGTACAAAACATAAGTTGTCTGCGTCACAGTTGCCCTTGATACATGGCAGTTTGTACTGTTTCACGTGAACGACACGTTACGTCCACTTACGCATTAATTCGTGATTAGCCCACGTATTGCAAGCGTTAACACATCGAACTTCGGCGTACAAAACATAAGTTGTCTGCGTCACAGTTGCCCTAGATACATGACAGTTTGTCCTGTTTCACGTGAACGACACGTTACGTCCACTTACGCATTTATACGTGCTTGGCCCACGTATCGCAAGCGTTAACACGTCGAATTTCGGCGTACAAAACATAAGTTGTCTGCGTCACAGTTGCCCTTGATACATGACAGTTTGTACTGTTTCACGTGAACGACACGTTACGTCCACTTACGCATTTATTCGTGATTAGCCCACGTATTGCAAGCGTTAACACATCGAACTTCGGCGTACAAAACATAAGTTGTCTGCGTCACAGTTGCCCTTGATACATGGCAGTTTGTACTGTTTCACGTGAACGACACGTTACGTCCACTTACGCATTTATTCGTGATTAGCCCACGTATTGCAAGCGTTAACACATCGAACTTCGGCGTACAAAACATAAGTTGTCTGCGTCACAGTTGCCCTTGATACATGACAGTTTGTACTGTTTCACGTGAACGACACGTTACGTACACTTACGCATTTATTCGTGATTAGCCCACGTATTGCAAGCGTTAACACATCGAACTTCGGCGTACAAAACATAAGTTGTCTGCGTCACAGTTGCCCTTGATACATGACAGTTTGTACTGTTTCACGTGAACGACACGTTACGTACACTTACGCATTTATTCGTGATTAGCCCACGTATTGCAAGCGTTAACACATCGAACTTCGGCGTACAAAACATAAGTTGTCTGCGTCACAGTTGCCCTTGATACATGGCAGTTTGTACTGTTTCACGTGAACGACACGTTACGTCCACTTACGCATTTATTCGTGATTAGCCCACGTATTGCAAGCGTTAACACATCGAACTTCGGCGTACAAAACATAAGTTGTCTGCGTCACAGTTGCCCTTGATACATGACAGTTTGTACTGTTTCACGTGAACGACACGTTACGTCCACTTACGCATTTATTCGTGATTAGCCCACGTATTGCAAGCGTTAACACATCGAACTTCGGCGTACAAAACATAAGTTGTCTGCGTCACAGTTGCCCTTGATACATGGCAGTTTGTACTGTTTCACGTGAACGACACGTTACGTCCACTTACGCATTTATTCGTGATTAGCCCACGTATTGCAAGCGTTAACACATCGAACTTCGGCGTACAAAACATAAGTTGTCTGCGTCACAGTTGCCCTTGATACATGGCAGTTTGTACTGTTTCACGTGAACGACACGTTACGTCCACTTACGCATTTATTCGTGATTAGCCCACGTATTGCAAGCGTTAACACATCGAACTTCGGCGTACAAAACATAAGTTGTCTGCGTCACAGTTGCCCTTGATACATGGCAGTTTGTACTGTTTCACGTGAACGACACGTTACGTCCACTTACGCATTTATACGTGCTTGGCCCACGTATCACAAGCGTCAACACGTCACGCTTCGGCGTACAAACCATGCGTTGTCTGCGTCACAGTTGCCCTAGATACATGACAGTTTGTACTGTTTCACGTGAACGACACGTTACGTCCACTTACGCATTTATACGTGCTTGGCCCACGTATCGCAAGCGTTAACACGTCGAACTTCGGCGTACAAAACATAAGTTGTCTGCGTCACAGTTGCCCTTGATACATGACAGTTTGTACTGTTTCACGTGAACGACACGTTACGTCCACTTACGCATTTATTCGTGATTAGCCCACGTATTGCAAGCGTTAACACATCGAACTTCGGCGTACAAAACATAAGTTGTCTGCGTCAAAGTTGCCCTTGATACATGACAGTTTGTACTGTTTCACGTGAACGACACGTTACGTCCACTTACGCATTTATTCGTGATTAGCCCACGTATTGCAAGCGTTAACACATCGAACTTCGGCGTACAAAACATAAGTTGTCTGCGTCACAGTTGCCCTTGATACATGGCAGTTTGTACTGTTTCACGTGAACGACACGTTACGTCCACTTACGCATTTATTCGTGATTAGCCCACGTATTGCAAGCGTTAACACATCGAACTTCGGCGTACAAAACATAAGTTGTCTGCGTCACAGTTGCCCTTGATACATGGCAGTTTGTACTGTTTCACGTGAACGACACGTTACGTACACTTACGCATTTATTCGTGATTAGCCCACGTATTGCAAGCGTTAACACATCGAACTTCGGCGTACAAAACATAAGTTGTCTGCGTCACAGTTGCCCTTGATACATGGCAGTTTGTACTGTTTCACGTGAACGACACGTTACGTACACTTACGCATTTATTCGTGATTAGCCCACGTATTGCAAGCGTTAACACATCGAACTTCGGCGTACAAAACATAAGTTGTCTGCGTCACAGTTGCCCTTGATACATGGCAGTTTGTACTGTTTCACGTGAACGACACGTTACGTCCACTTACGCATTTATACGTGCTTGGCCCACGTATCACAAGCGTCAACACGTCACGCTTCGGCGTACAAACCATGCGTTGTCTGCGTCACAGTTGCCCTAGATACATGACAGTTTGTACTGTTTCACGTGAACGACACGTTACGTCCACTTACGCATTTATACGTGCTTGGCCCACGTATCGCAAGCGTTAACACGTCGAACTTCGGCGTACAAAACATAAGTTGTCTGCGTCACAGTTGCCCTTGATACATGACAGTTTGTACTGTTTCACGTGAACGACACGTTACGTCCACTTACGCATTTATTCGTGATTAGCCCACGTATTGCAAGCGTTAACACATCGAACTTCGGCGTACAAAACATAAGTTGTCTGCGTCACAGTTGCCCTTGATACATGGCAGTTTGTACTGTTTCACGTGAACGACACGTTACGTACACTTACGCATTTATTCGTGATTAGCCCACGTATTGCAAGCGTTAACACATCGAACTTCGGCGTACAAAACATAAGTTGTCTGCGTCACAGTTGCCCTTGATACATGGCAGTTTGTACTGTTTCACGTGAACGACACGTTACGTACACTTACGCATTTATTCGTGATTAGCCCACGTATTGCAAGCGTTAACACATCGAACTTCGGCGTACAAAACATAAGTTGTCTGCGTCACAGTTGCCCTTGATACATGGCAGTTTGTACTGTTTCACGTGAACGACACGTTACGTACACTTACGCATTTATTCGTGATTAGCCCACGTATTGCAAGCGTTAACACATCGAACTTCGGCGTACAAAACATAAGTTGTCTGCGTCACAGTTGCCCTTGATACATGGCAGTTTGTACTGTTTCACGTGAACGACACGTTACGTCCACTTACGCATTTATACGTGCTTGGCCCACGTATCGCAAGCGTCAACACGTCACGCTTCGGCGTACAAACCATGCGTTGTCTGCGTCACAGTTGCCCTAGATACATGACAGTTTGTACTGTTTCACGTGAACGACACGTTACGTCCACTTACGCATTTATACGTGCTTGGCCCACGTATCGCAAGCGTTAACACGTCGAACTTCGGCGTACAAAACATAAGTTGTCTGCGTCACAGTTGCCCTTGATACATGACAGTTTGTACTGTTTCACGTGAACGACACGTTACGTCCACTTACGCATTTATTCGTGATTAGCCCACGTATTGCAAGCGTTAACACATCGAACTTCGGCGTACAAAACATAAGTTGTCTGCGTCACAGTTGCCCTTGATACATGGCAGTTTGTACTGTTTCACGTGAACGACACGTTACGTACACTTACGCAGTTATTCGTGCTAGGTCCACTCCAGATCCTTTCGGCCCTATCGGCCATCTGTTCTGCGTGCTATGTGCCCTGCCCACTGCCACTTCAACTGGCCAATCTTCTGGGCTATGTCGGTGACTTTCGTTCTTCAACGGATCTCCTCATTTCTGATTCGATCTCGTAGAGAATCCCGAGCATAGCCCTCACCATAGCTCGTTGTCATAGCATAGTATGTTATAGTTGCTGTTTGGCCCAAACCTTAGAGCTATAAGTTTGCATAGTACTGCGCTCGTCATCTCCAGGTTTTGAGTATCTTTCGACTTGTGATTCCACTTGCTACAGCGCTTTTCACACCCGAACACAGTAATGTTTGCGAACTATTGCTTCTGCAGAATATCTGCCACTGCAGTGGTACCGATCAAGACGGCCTCTTTCACAAGAAGCTTACCGCCTAGTAGGCAATAATGTCACACAACCTACAGTATTTCGGTATTACTAGCAAGAGTTAAGACAGCTTCAATGGCAATGCGAGAGATCGCTATTCTGGTTTCAGGCGCAAATCAAATTCATTCTGAAATGAAAATTATTTTAACAAAAAATTTTGTGATGTCCACCGTGTATACAGGATGTTTGGTAGAGGGTCCGACAAACCAAATGAGCGTGTTCGGGGGCCCACGTGGAGAATACAAGTTGGCCAAAAAAATCCCCTAGCCTCCAATTTTTTTAACTTTTTTGTGAATTTTTCCTTTTTCTCCGAAATTGTACCTATTTACCACCATAACATTTGTAAAATCTGTTTTAGACCGGATGTTTCTATTTGATTTTGGTCTCTAATACACCTTCAGGCCACGCAAAGCAAAATTGGATACAAAACAGAGCTAACTGATTTAGAGCTCATAGAGTGTAAATATGGAATAAATTTTACCTCTCACATAGTTTAACTTTCACTGTGATAAAAAAACCCACTAGCAAGCTTTTTTAGAAAAAAAATTGGGAGATTTTTTTTGGCCAACTTGTATTCTCCAAGTGGGCCCCCGAACACGCTCATTTGGTTTGTCGGTCCCTCTACCAAACACCATGTATACATATACGCGTATATACATTACCGTAACCTAGAATATTTATTATCCTAAAAGAATACAAAATTAATTTACTGAGACACATATACTAAAATTTGTTGTGCCTCAGGTCATAGCATACAAACGTACCTACAATAGGTACTAGTAATAATTAAACTAATACAAATTGGTCATAGCCCCAAGTAGGCTGGCTGGTAGTGACTAGCAAAGAAGCTTATTTTTATCTTATACTAGCGATTGCCAGCGACTTCGTTCGCGTAGTAGGCTCGGCCTTCGGTCTTGCTACGACCTCCTCTCTTTTCTTGATTATTATTTGTAAGCACCTTCTATGAAGTTTTAGAAAATACTTTAAGAAATATGAATGAAATAGGTAAAGCCGTTCTCGAGTTATAAGTGTGACCAGGAAAAATAGAGGTTCATTTCTATATATACACCTTTCAAAAAACTAAAAAAAGAACTATTAAAGACAAGAGATGTTATTTTTACATCATTAAAACCCTAAAAATATTTAAATAATAATATACAAACGTATTAATGTGAAGAACCATCCTAAAACTTAAAATAGTAAATGTTGCTTAGACTTTTTTTGATGTGTGTATATAAGATATTTCCACACCTAGCATTAATATAATCTTAGCACGAACGAAGTTTTCACTGATAAACAAAACCAAACTTATTATACTAGTGTGATACGAGTAGCATGGCGCTTCGATAACACATAAAAGCGGAATATCGATCGGTCATATTCGATTCCCGCATCTGGCTGATAAGAACATTTGTTAAATCATCCATATCTATTGGCAAAGCTTTCAGATCTAATCAAAACAACCAGTTACTCACTTAGCTTAGGCACCTTAACACATCATCATTTCTGCTTATAACACAAACATTTGCCTGACTAGACATCGAACCCGTAATCTCACGCTTCGAAGGCAGGGCCACTACCAACTAAGCCAATGGAGCCGTCAATTATGATCATGCAAGAAACTTTTTTCAAAACATTCGTTCTTATATTATTTCAAATTCACTAACATTACAAACATACGAGTACATCTCCCTACTAGACTACCGAGGTCCCCTTCAATATAATATTGCGACCCCTTTGAGATTAGTGATGTGATGTAATGGTATCGATATGTGAATAATATGGGGTGCATCGATTTACGCGTATCACAAATCGATACACACAGCTGTCATTGACAAGCGGTGAGATGTTCAACATGTTATATGAATTAAATGTTAAGGTACACACTAGTTTTGCTCATATTTTCATATACTAAAATTTCTTCATCTTATATTACCTACCTACCGCCAGCAGATTCGCTCGCGTGGCCTCGCTGGATCGCGTGGCATCCCCTGACTCGATTTTTAGCATATTTTTCATTGTACAGAATTTTTACCTCTAGAGTTTATAATATGTAGTAGTTTTTTTTTGTAAAATCTACTACAGTTCCCTCGTTTTACCCCCTTAGGTCATTCCTGACAAATAAATAATAGTAAGGAAGTAAATATTGAAATCATTACTTTAAACTGTCAAAATGCTAATTTTCACCACTGTATGTCCGGAAAAACTTTTCATACAAACTTTCACCCCTCCATTTGACCCTCACCACCACTATTCAAAAACTTGTCCAATTTTTTTTTATTTTGAATGACCTATCCAAATACAAATTTTCACAACTATAAGTTCAAAAACAAAGGAGTTTCATACAAACGTTTTCACTCCTTTTGACCTCCTTAGGGGTAGAATTTCGATATTTGTTATACATTGTTAGTACACCTCTACGCATCAAAGACAATACACCCTCCAAATTTCTCTACGATCAGTGGACAACGCACAGTATCTATGTATAAATATATATAGGTGGGTATTTCAAATCGATATAGTATGAATTTCGTGAATCTATTACTATTTACTCTGTGTCGATCTTTGTATCTTTTTTTGCACATACATGAAAAATGAAAATGTTTCTGTTCCATTTCAAGAAGCGGTTCGTTCGATAAGGTACATTTTCGAGTAGACTAAGAAGCGGACATTTATTTAGTTTTTAGTAATAACATGCCATGTAATTATGTAGGCACTCAAGATAAGGTACACTTGTACCTTTGGCTAAAATGGTAAAGAAAATAAAATCATGTATATCTGTGGAACTTGGTTAAACGTCAGCTTCAATATAGAGTGGTGAGGGAAGCCTTTAGAACTATAATAATTTTGTATAGATAAATCTGCAACATTAAGGCTGCATCTTTTTAAAGGCGCAAATCGATAAAAGACGTATTTATAAAAGCTTCTAGTATGCAATTTTTTTGCTTCTCTTGAATTTACGCGTTTGGACGTCACTGGCAAATTAGACCCCGCTCGGACTAATTGTTTGACAAGTTTCATTTATAATATTGTTATGTGGTTCTGTGCATTGGAAGAGGATTCAAAAAAGTTCAGATGTTGGCCTATATGGGCTATATAATAATACTAGCTGCTCTCCGCGGTTTCACCCGCGCGGTGATGGATGATGATAATGATGAATCTTATATAGCCTATGTTGCTCAGGGTGAATGTAGTTTCCAATGGTTAAATAATTTTTGAAATCGGTCCAGTACTTTTTGAGCCAATTCGTTACATACATACTTACAAATCTTTCCTCTTTATAATATTATATAGTAATGGTATAGATAACACTAATGTTGCCGTAATAGATCGTGTAATGCGATGCAACCCTATATATAAACATAAAAGAAATGCATCATTTCCATTCCGTAGTGATGTGCTTTATGTGATGCTACTATCGACCGTTTGTCGTAGCGTCGCGTCAAATCGATTCTCGCGCAATCGATGCACGCAGCTGACGTTACAAGTTTGATAGCGATAGTAAATAATTTTTCTGATACGTTATATTTGCTAACGAAACTACTTCTTCTCAATCCAATCAGCCACCTTTACTAATGTCTGCCTAAAAATAAGGATAAGCATAATTATATCTTAAAGAATAATGATAAGCTGTTCAAGGCGCCAACTAGGTTAGCTAAAGTAGAAAAACAAGGTCGTAACGCCAAAATACTAATGTACAATAAATCACCCAGTAACATAACTGATCAAAACTATAACAAATTTAAACAAATACTGAAATATTTCTTTAAAAGTCATCCGTTTTACAAATTAAATGAATATAATATGTCAATGGAGTTCTCGGAGTCCTCATTTTTGTTCATAGAACAATCGGAGCAATAATAAAAAAAATAACATCTATATTATTATTTAAGATTAGTTTATTTAAGTATTTAATTAATAATTTCATAAATATTAAAATTATTTCTTTGTTGTGAAAGTGACTTGCCTGTAACATGTACTGTTATTTATGGCCAATAAATATTTTTTATTCTTATTATTAAATTGATTTACCAATGGATTTATTTTAAAACCACAGTCATGTAAACCACATTTAACTCATTATTATTTCTTCGCAATGTCTTGAGTCAATGCTAAATTTAAATTCAATAACTACATTGCTTTATATTTTAACATAATATACATAATTTTCAAAGTTACTTACTTATCACTACTGAATCCATATAACTCATAGGGAAAACAAAAGTAAAATTTTAAAACGATTCCGTTATACAGTAAAGAACAGCCAAAAACCTAAAAGCTTTTGAGTTACATCGACCTTACAGTCAGTGTAACTAAGATGTAACTTAGTCTGAACTCGGTACAGTCGGTTGCAAATTGAACAGTTTCTGTTCCGTAGTGTTGTGACGCGTAGCATCGATCGTCCGCCGTCGCGTCGCGTCAGATGGATTCTTGCAAAATCGATGCACACAGCTGAGGTAACAAACTCAAAATCGATAAGCTTTTGTTCGCTTTTTGCGTTTAGTATATTTCAACGGCAAATACGATTTTTGTAACAAGACTTACTTTCGGAAATCTTCTTGAATGTATATCGATTAATAAAAAAGGGGTAGTCAGTTTTCTAAATGATAGGTTATTACATAAATTATGCTTGACTTCTATCATGTAAATTACTTAACTTTATATCATGTTTGTATGGATTAATCTCTTTATTTCTTTGTAGTTGTCTGGTTTTTATTATTTATTTATTTTGTATTCGCCATAAAAATAAATTTGTTCACCATCTATAATATAAAAATGAATCACTGAATGTGTTGCTAAGCGCAAATCTCGAGAGCAGCTGAACCGATTTTGTTAATTCTTTTTTTAGAATATTCCTTGATGTACGAGGATGGTTCTTACGGAGAGAAATAATTTAAAAAATTGCCTGACACGGTCTAAAACAACACATTTCTATAATCCCATATAATCGATTCGTAATAATTCTTAAAAGTCAATTTGAACTTTAATACCATACCATAAAGTTTAAGTGTTAGTAGAGAGGTTCCGGGAAGGGAAAACACTTGAGTTACGTTAGTACTAAATCAATGCGTTAGTATCGTATAAATTATTTTTTGACATAATGTAATTGTTTACTTATTAACTTTTTATCTTTTTTATCTTACTAGCTGACCCGGCGTTCCGAATAGCAGAACAAATTAAGAATCGACTGTTAAGGCCTATTCAAACCTGGGCGCTACCTCGAGAGGTGGAGAAATCCGAAAGGGTATGCGTTAATTTCACTGTTCACGCCAAAGCGGATATCTCGGTAGAGATATTCGTTAGCAACGGTTAGTAGGGCGGCGGAACTAGTTTCGCCAAACAAGAGAAAATACCGCCTCACTAGGCGGTACAAGTTTCGCTGCAGTTACGGAACTTTATACTATTTACCCATCGAGTTCCGCGTAGTATTTTTCGCTACCCACAGCGGTAGCGAATAACGCTCAGGTCTGAATAGGCCTTAAGGCGGTACGAAGTTCGCCGGGTCAGCTAGTACTAGATACATATTGTATCCAGTTTCCATTCCGTAGAGCTGTGACGCTAGCATCGATTATCCATCGTAACGTCACGTCAAATCGATTCTCGCGCAATCGATGCAGGCAGCTGACGTTTGTAACCTTTAAGGCGCTGTCAGCTCAGAGCTTGGCTACGTTCAATTTCCTTTACTTGAAATCAAGCAAATGCATCTCGTAAAAACGTACAAAATTCATAAAAATATAATGTGCACTCTTAAATAAAAAATAATCCGTCAATGTATATGTATTAAATATTACTATTTTATTATATGGGTTTCATAACAAATTCAATATTGAATAAAGAGAAAAATTGCTTTAAAAGTCAAATTAAGTAGTACGTTTGAATGTTTTTTAATGTACTCCAGTATGTTAAAATATGTTTTTAATCCTGAATGTGTACTTAGAAGTCTTAAAAATGTCATATAATTTTTTGTAGTTTTAATTAAATCGCTGCTTAAGAGATGAACTGCTTTAAAAACCTTCATTTTTATCGACATCGTGATATGACAGCACCTTAAGCGCTTTCTTTTTCTAATCCCTTTCCAAGAGAGATTACCGTGTCGATTTTATTACATGCTTTTGGCTTCCGATAGCAGTCGGATGATTTGATTGACGTACTTACTTCTACTGAGAAGTAATAAGTCACAGCGTGTACAGGTACTGACCTGAACACGCTGTGACTTAGGTTGGGGTTTTTGATATATACGAGTAGTTAACTATTAGTTAAGGCTGCAAATGATAAATATTGACAGAAGATTGATACATTTTATGTCATTTTTTTCTCTATAAAATTGTTAACAATTATTTTGATTGCAACAGTTTAGTAAACTCAATATATTATATTGTGCCTCGATCTACTCACATGAGAGCGGTTCGCGAATACTTCTTGTTTGCTGTTAGTCGCTGCCGAACAAATAGTGGGCATCGTGCTCCTCTTGTTCGAATGGTAGAGATATACAATAGCATGTTTGTTAGTATTGATATCTTTGCACTTAGTTTGAGTCAATTAAAAAAAAAAAGCTCATATGATACTTACAGAGCAATAACATTGCTTATTTGCCATTCATTTATTGTTGCCTTGTGTTATATAATCATTCAATTATTTCATACTTTATACTTTTTTACATATATATTTTAACTTAGTAATCTCATACTCTCTGTACTACGCTTTACTTCATAATGTTTATGACTATGTTTTTACAACTCTCTCACTCAGTCCAAAACTATTATATATTAATTTTGTTATTTTCAATCTTATGTGGTACTTCTGGCGGTAGTTAATAGTTATACATTTTATGTTTATCTGTGAATAGCGTTGTGGGCTACATTATAGTCAACATGTGCATTGTGTTACTATTATTTTATATGTAGCATAATGTAGCTATTTGATTTTCCTAATAAGTAAAAAAAAAATTACCGATTTCCAAAAAGGAGGTAAGTACTCAATCCGACAGTTTTTTTTATATATGTTATCTCATAACTTTTGATAGGGTGAACCGATACACAAAATTATTTTTTGTTTGAAAGCTGATGTTTCCCGTGTGGTCCCATTTAAATTTCATCAAAATCGGTCCAGTAGTTTTTGAGTTACAATCCATAACTGAATAGGAAGGAAGTCGGAATTAACTATTTCAAATTGTTTGTTAATCATTAGTAGTCTTAACTATCTGTCAACTAGGAATCAAAAAATCCAGCCTTAGATAACTTTGCTTGACATTAGATACCACATATCATGGCATGTTGTACCTTGTTGTTCGCTCTTGGAGATTTTTTATGAACTTTGATAATAAAATAATATAACCTAATATATCATCCATATACAGGGTTATTGGTTAAGTCGATCTATTCCCGTTAAGGGCGTGCAGTTTACATGGTTTCTAACTGATTTCACTATGTAACACCAAATGTAACCGTTTTAGAGATATTTCAATTTTATTGTTTTATTATTTATTTGCACGCCCCTAACGGGAACAGGTCGACTTAACCAGTAACCCTGTATATAAAATCCCTATGTCCCTTTATCATCGCATCTGTCAGGCGAAGGTTCTTATGAAAAAAATCAAGAAAAGACGGGAGGTTATATATACTACGCGAATAAAGTCGCGGGCAGTCGCTAGTAATCGATAAATATGGCAAGAAACTCCTGCTAGTGTCAGTCTCGGTATGTACCACCGCTTTGTCAGATATTCTTACTCGAAGCTGTGTCAAAGCACTATACTGTGTTAAGGTTAAAGGGCACTGTAGCCATTTATATTACTGGACGAATGAGGTGTCTGAGGGTGACGAAAGCAGTACAGTGCCGAATAGAACTTTGGAGCTTAAAGGTCGCACTGCCGCTGTCATAGGCAGGCATGACGCTTACCATCAGGTGAAGGACTAGCCTGTTTCGTCACTTACTTGCTTTGAAGAATTACTTTAATTTTATTTTTTATTTTTTACTTTTATTTACACGGAAAACAAACAGCTGCTTATTTAATAATGTAGTATAAGGATCTTGTGAATACAAAAGCCTAGCAGTATTCGTTAATGATAACATTGTAAGTGCCCTGAATGCAAATAGGTAACAATAGGTAATCGCGCTTAATAATAATAAATAGTGATGTTCATGGGTATTAAATTGCAAAATTTGCGTTACGTTACCTTGCGTTGGCTTTTTTTTCCCATTTATAATAATTATGAGTGCGAGCTTCCTATATAAAAATCCTAACATTTCATCAGTCGTTACTTGTAAGCTTTTCTATTCGTTGCATGGTGATAAGATAGAATGATAAGTATGTACAATATATACACAATGTATAATATGTATGTTCGGTAACTTTCAATTGGTCATAAATTAAGACCCGTATCCAACACAGGTGTATTAACCTACAAGTACCTTTATTTACTCACATGGCTAAAACAAAAACAAATCAATAAAATCTAAAACGACAAAAAAATCATGCAAACATACCTGCTAGCCGCAGCGCCGACATCCTCTGGAATTCTGGCTCTTGCAGCCACTTCCACATCCTTCTGAAGGTCTCCCTCCCACTCTTGAGCTTCGACCAAGGCTTAGGGTTTCTCAGCAGATCACTGAGCGTGCCTTGAGACCTACAAAGCACTCTTTGAGCAAATATCGCCTGAGGAATAGAATATCGCTTCAGCTCCCCACTAATCCTCTGCGCTAGTTCTTTAGTGTTTATTTCTTCCGTGTCGTTCTGTGATTGTTGATGTGCTTGCTGATGAGCTTGCTGCTGTTCTTCTCTGGCCATCAAGGCCGCATTCAGGTCTAGCCCAGGGCTGGGCAAGGGGGGCGTCGGCGATCGCCTTTCGAACGAGCTCGGTGACACGCTCCGTCTGCTGTACGCTGACTGTGGCGATAAAGGTTCATTGTAAGGCGCCGGAGACAGCGATGCGTATGACTGCTGTTGGCTGTTGATAACTGTGAAGGTGCCGCCCGCATGGTACGCGAATTTGTCCGAAACTGTACTGATTGGGGGTAATGGCAGCAGTGGTGTCAATGTAGCGTAGGAGGCCGGCTCGAGGCCGGGCGGCGTCAGGCGTCCGTTTACGGCGGATAACGGATGAAAGGCGGCGTCACCGTCCGGGAGCAGATCCGCGGGGGATAGACGCGGCGGCGAGACATGGCTGGGCGCCACGATGACTGTTAATGGCACGCGGTCGCGCATTCTTGGCTCCTCCATGGCGCGCGGCCGGCGGCAGCGGGGTCGCGCGCGCGACTGCTCCACGCCTGCGCGACGCACCCTGCCCGAGCGCCCCGCGTCCTGCAAACACCCCTGTCATATCACCCTACGACCAAACGACCTTTCCTCCACCCCTATCTATTACAATTCAGCTATCTACCAACGGTTTAAAGGTGAATTTTCTTTGTACAGTGCCTTTTCATTTAGCGTTTTGCCACCGACGCTATGCAATGCACCCTCGACCTACCCTCGAGCTAGAGCATCCTTCTGTCTGACTTTACAAAATGCTTCACATCCAATACTGCCCTATCATCTGTTCTAATATACTCTAGATGTATAAACCAGCAATGGTTGATGAGTTTGTTAACTTTCCAACAGACTGGTTGAAGGTTTGTGGGGTTGGTAAGGGTAGTGCCCTGGTTCAAGCGCTTCGTCACGTGGTTACTGTATCTTACTCATGACGACTGTTTAACATAAATGGCTACTGGCTAAAACCTCTGTGTTTCTAATTATGTATATTATAAACTGCAAATTCACTGGCAAACCAAGCCTATGAATATTACAGGTAAATTGAGAACTGGGAGAATAATATTTCACTTTTCATCGCGTCGCTATTTATAACAATGGATGCATTGCGTACGAATCTATTAAGATTATAGTTTCAGAGTATTAGCTTGAAGATACGTTTTAACTTCATCAACCAGAGTATATTTCAATAATGTTATATAACAAATATTACAGTAACTAAATAATGAATCAAAGCCAGTAGCATTTTTCTGTTATCACATTTAAATAACAAAACAAATTCGTTTGGAACCTGACTCTGAAAATTGTCTTAGGTTACCTTTGAAAACTATAAATTTACTTATGTTACTTATGTACTTATAATTAAAATGATACATGATAGATTTGAACTGTACCTACTTACCAATAATTTAAAAATGTATTTATGTATAAGTACAGTCGCCTGCAATAATATGTATATATATATACATTCCAAAAAGTTCCAAACTATGATACATTACTATACATTTTTTAAATGTACACAAGAAGTATATTGAACAGTAAGATAATATTAATAATATTATTTTACAGTAATATTGTCGTGCATTTATATGACTTTGAATACTGAGACACCTTTAAAAATTATAGAGTGTATACATCTTATTGCCGGCGACTGTACTTGCCGTAGATAGTATATCACCAAGAGATAGATTTTACCAAGCTTCTAAGTATTAGTAAATTGGTAATATCTATCTATTGGTCTACTACCCTACTACTTGGTATATCGCAACCCTGATACCTGTTCCCCGTCTTATATATTAGGGTTCAGTATTGTTTTGTGATCAGTTGTACTTTCTAACAACTAATAAAAATCATACACATATCCTACTAGATAAGCTGGCAAGCTGTCTCTCTGCCACCCATAAAATGTAATATTTGTAGGACCTAAGTAGAAACATTGTAAACATCTATATAAAAAGAATGGCCCCGAGTTTCTTGCCGCTTCTTCTCGGTGGGCTCTATATATTTTGGAACGCGGCGGTAGAGTCTTTAAAGTACATTATAATGAAAAGTTGACGTTCATAAGTGCGTATTTGATGCCTAAATTGAATAAATGATTTTGACTTTGACTTTGAGATATTTTCGATAAGGCGCGCTGGTGTCCTGATAGTGAAAAGCAGAATCTTAAAATAGCTATTGTAACGAAAAATATCGATAATATTCTATGAAAAAATATGCTTTGGTTAGAAAAAGAATATTAAGTGAATAAAATTCATAAATATTACTCGTTTTACGCAGGAAAAAATCCTAAATAGGCCTGCCCACAAAATAACATTTCATTTTTAGCGATGACACTTTGTTTTTAAGTGATACATTGCTAACGTTATTAAAATAGTAACCAGTACTTTAAGTGTGTTACTATATACCGAAAAATATAAATAAAACGTACAAAATTATCGCATTTTTGCATTACGTTGCCCAATCTTATAAGCAATTCTCAACCTTACGTGATGCAACGTAAATTGTTTTAAAAATTGTTTGAAACATTTCAGTTGTTACTCCATCGTGAAAACGGTAGTACATTTAAGCATCGTTGGACTAATTTAGTATTTTCTACTGACTTCTAAAAAGGAGGAGGTACTCAATTCGACTGTATTTTTTATGTTTGTTACCTCATAACTTTCGACTGTTTACGAAATATTGTTTTAATGCTGGTGCTTCATCAAATTCGGTCCAGTACTTTTTGAGTTACACTCCAATAACTGAATAGAATGGAAGTCGGTATTAAATTTTTCAAATTGTACTTGTATATATTATAGTGCAATAAAAAGTGGCGAAGTTCCAGATTCTCTACCGCAAAGTGTAATAGTGCACAAGCATTACTGGTGTGAAGGGCGCTGTAGCAAGCGAAATTACAGGGCCAAAGATCGCCTCAAAAACTAATGCCTCGGGGTGACTAGCACAGTACAGTGTCACGTTATAGCATAAGAAAATCGAATACTTGGACCTATTTTCTACGCGAATGAAGAAACCTACAATTAAAGTGTGTCTTAAGGCGCGCTCGTACCCTGATTAAAGAAAAAGCAGAATTTTTAAACACCTAGTGTAACGAAACAGATCGATAGTATATTATGAAAAAAATACAAAGGTCAGAAAAGGAATAGGAAAAGACTAATAACCGAATAGAATTTATATATATAACTCTCTTTCAGCAGAAAAAAATCCTGAATAGGTCCACAAAAATAAACTTTCACGTCCAAACTCTCAGAATTTTCAGCGATAACAGTATATTTTTTTTAGGTAATGCTTAGCCAACGTATAGTACTAAAGTAATAACCAGCAGTTTTTCCAATTGTGTTAGTATATATCGAAAAATATAAAGAAAACGTACAAAATAAACGCATTTTCGCATTACATCGTCCAATCTAACAAGCGATTTTCAACCTTACGTAAAGCATCGTAAATTATTTTAAAATTGGGGTTGGACCGGGTCTTAAATAATAAATGTGCATTACCTTATGGTACCCATACCTATCAGATCAGAACAGATCGTCCCAAGGAAATACGCTTTTCCACTCGAGTGGAAATCCTCTCCCTAAAGATTTCCGTTCATAGACCCCTATGCCAAATTAGCTACTCCAGTCCGTTACAAACACACTATATAACTATTTTTTCATTTACTTACGTGTGTTAGCCTATGTATATGTATACATCGGCTAACCTAGAGAAAATTTACATTTACACTTGAATTAATAGTACCCAAGTGACCTATTACAATATTGAAGAGGTCATACACAACTTAGTCTGTAAGATCTAAATATAGGTACTCATATAAAAGCGAGATACCACGATCAATCAAAGCATAACATGTCAAATACTAGTTGACCTATGAAACTGAAAATGAGAAGCTAAGTAGTTTTTAGAGAGCAGATGTCTACCGAAAATGTGGAGACAGGCTTGAATTCAAATCAAATCATGTTTATTTCCAGGATATAGGCTAACAATATGTAGCTTAAAATTACGTAGCTATAAGTTTTACTTTATTTGTCCTTATTTTTAAGCTAAGTTATGAGCACTAGCTCCCACACTAGGATTCCCTGTGTTGTGGGAGGGTAGTCTCTTCCCGAGGGTTCAGTTAGTTTTATTCATAACAGTAAAATTAGGAATCACATTGAGTACACAAACCTGATGACAGACAAAACAATATTTCAAAATTTATGAGATAAAGTTAACAGTCTTATCAATTACCTACCTACACATAAAAATTAACTTAAGTACCTACCGTAATAACTTCGACTAAAATTATTGGTAGGTATAGATTTTGTAAGCATTACATCATAAACAAAAAACTCTCAATTATAGATGTTCTTCTGCTGTATAGTCTAAATTCCAAATTAGCACAACACTCCCGAATGACAGCACCAAAACCAGAGATTTCGCTTCATTTGTGGGCATATTTTAGACAGATTAGTAGTCGTAACTTGGTACTCGCTAAACTATCATAAAGATACCCAAAGCTTAATAGAATAAACCTATTTCTAGAAGTGTCACTGTAGGTACTACATGAATCTTGATTTTAGTGAAAATTTTTGTTCGAATGCTATATATGTTTTAATCTAAAAACATCTGAACGAAGAATCTGAAGAGTGTGGTGAATATCTACTGATCTCTCTCTGTATCTCGCATCTTTTTGAGAAAGACCCGAGTCCCAGTAGTACATAAACGTAATGAGCTGATTAACCTGAAAACTATTATTAGTAAGTTTTGTTTATTTACAGTGAAACTTAAACGACTAGCTAACATATTGCCACATCTTTTAATACCTGTTATGTTACATTGTTAAGACAACAACCCTTGTTACAATATGAGCCTCTAAAAAACACACATATGACAGAGCACGGTAGCACACACACAAACACATATAATGACCCCTGCTCGACACCTGGCTCGTGACAAAGGGCTCTTAGTGATGGGGTACAGACTTTTAGCTGTCGATATCGACAAATGTTTCTATGAACTCACGAACGTAAGAAAAAAGAACTCTCCACTTATGGCAAATTTGTAGCACTCTCAAGACCAGTTGCCTCAACCAAAGTTACGTAGCCAAGGTAAGTTTGTAACTCAATAACTCTTACTATTTATATTGTAGGTACCATCAAAATATTCTGCTAAAATGTATATTATATATTATCTATGCTACAAGAGTTAATAATACATGGATCTGCTAATTCAATTCAATAAACCTTTAATATAATGTAATCTACAATCTATGAATAACTGTTTCGTAACATTGTGTCACTGTCACCTCGACTAAAGAGTGTTTATACTATAAGGCATTTATTAACAAACGTTGTGTAAACATAGATTAGGTGTAACATGCTTTGTCTTGCTTTTACGCGTGACATTTACTGCAAGCGAAAAATTGACAGATAGATGTTTTAACTACTCCGGGCTTATTACAAGTTTATTAATAAGGCCGTATAAGTTGTGTAAATATTACTCTATATTTTGTACTACTAGATTCAAAGAGTCGCGTCAAACTTTCAGGTTAAAGTTTTAAATTGCTGATAGAAATAAAGACTTTTTTTGAGAGTGCACTATTAAATGTTATCAGTGGGCCTAGCACGAACATTTGCGTAAGCGTATATTTGACGTATACATTGCAAACTATGAACTGTAAGCTATTTTTGAGTTAATCCAGCAAAATTTACTACCTAAGTGTTTAACTCAAAATGGCGCAGGGCAAATGTACGAATTTTACCCAGAGCTTAGGGTTATCTTGTTCGTTATGACTTTATCAAACAAATATGGTAAATCTAAAGGTTTGCGAGGTAATGTGTATATTTGTTACTTATTTGCACTGAAAGAACTTATTGCGTTACAGTAAATGTGGAATGGAGGTGGCTTATAGCCTGGATAAACACATATGTTGCTTTTGTCCCGGTAAAATGTTTCTGTAGGGTACAAACTTTGTGGTTTAACCTTATTTGGAACCGCGGGCAGTTTTTGACAGCTAGCAATAAACAACTAGTAGTTTTCTTGTTTAAGAATGCATCCTAGTGAATATTATAAGTTAATAGAATAAACGGTTTATATGTATGGATGTATGGATGTTTGTTACTCTTTCACGCTCAAACAACTAGGACCATCACGATGAAATTAGGTGTGGAAGTAGATGAGGCACAATACATGAGATACTATTCATCATATTCCATCACCACGTGGGTGAAAACGCGGAGCGCAACTAGTATTCTATATTGAGCAGGAGTCTGCAAGCGCTATGTTGAGATTTAGCCCTTTGCGTCCTAAATACGTAAATATAAAAAATATACGTATTATTATATTTACGTCTCTATAGGACGCAAAGGGTTAAAGGATACATAAAGGAGATTTTATCAAAATTACTGGGTGAATCGAATGGGACAAAAGCCAATTGAGGTGACAAGCACAGTGCATCGCCAAGTAAAGCTTCATACTATAGTGTTGAAAATACTCGACCATACGTTGTGTTGTTAATATTTCAGATAGAGTTTATTATCGATAGTTTTAAAAAGCACATCACTATTGTATGTTTACGCCGCCGCCGGCTGCCACCCCTATACCACGTCCTATCCACTGTAGCGGTGTTAGCTTACAGTTACGTCACTGTTTCTCTTTAAAACCCTAGCTTAAGACGCGCTCGTATCCAGATAATAGTAAAAAGCAGAATTTTAAACACCTAGTGTAACGAAACAGATCGATAATATAATATGAAAAAAATACTAAGGTTCGAAAAGGGATAGGAAAAAAGTAATACTTAACCGAATAGAATTCATAAATATAACTCTCTTTCTGCAAAAAAAAATCCTGAATAGGTACACAAAAATAAACTTTCATGTCCAAACTCTCAGAATTTTCAGAGATAACACTATTTTTTTTTAGGTAATACATAGCCAATATATAGTACTAAAGTTATAACCAGCAGTTTTTTCGATTCTGTTTGTATATATCGAAAAATATAAAGAAAACGTACTTAACGCATTTTCGCATTACATCGTCCAATCTAACAAGCGATTTTCAACCTTACGTAAAGCATCGTAGATTATTTTAAAATTGGGGTTGTACCGCGCCTTAAGCACCACTAAAGCACCTACCTGTGCTATTATAATCTGATACCAATTTCATTCTATGTTATTAGGCAAATTGACGCGATAACGATTCGATAATAGTTGTTGCTGTACTAGAACTTTTACTTACCTCTATCATACATGTCAAAAAACATTCATATCATTATCATCTTAACAATTTAATAACGCGTCGCATTTCGTCGTACAAACTATTAGTTATCCTGTGCAACAGTTGTACCTATTATTTACTCTGTGGTTTTACTAGATAAATGGTATTAAGTGCCATATTTTAATAGTTTTCTACCGACTTCCAAAAAGGAAGAGGTACTCAATTCCACTGCATTTTTTTCATGTTTGTTACCTAATAACTTTCGATTGGGTGAACAGATTTTGTCAATTTTTTTGTTTGAAAGCTGGTGCTTCCCGTGTGGTCCCATTTAAATTTCATCAAATTCGGTCCAGTACTTTTTGAGTTACACTCCAATAACTGAATAGAATGGAAGTCTGTATTAAATTTTTCAAATTGTTCTTGTTCGTAATACGATTCTATACATTCCCATGTGTGTGATGGTACGACTTCTGGAAACAAAAGGCAAATTTCGATAAGTTTGCATCAATCGCTACCAGCACTGCCATTGGGTGGCAATCCACCATGGAGACAATCCTTTATAAATTGCAAAAGCAACTGGCTTCGAAATTTGAATCACAAATAGGTAGGTACTTGAGCTTATAATTTTTTTGTTCCAAAAAAGATACTGGGACCCAAAAGCCTGCTTTTTTTATAAATTACACGAACGTTGAAAGCTCTCGGGGTCTTGAATACGGGCACGAGTGGGTCGGAGCGTAGACTTCATCAGACGAGACCTCTCCAGTTTGACATTAATATTCACCGTGCCTCTTACCATTCGGTGATCACTACCGGTTTTAACCCTGTTGATCACGGAGACATCAGTGAATATTTGCCTTTTGGTTGTCATAATGAAGTCAATCTCATTTCTCGTGGAACCATCGGGACTCAGCCAGGTCCATTTCCTGTGAGGTGGCTTCTGAAAGAAAGAGTTCATCATAAAGAGTCCCTCTTTCTCCAGGAAGTCGGCCAACCTCTGTCCCCTACGGTTCCGTTGTCCATAGCCAAATTGCCCCATTTTCGACTCATCCTCGCTTCTCTTACCCAACTTCGCGTTGAAGTCCCCCATAACAACTAGAAAGTGCGTTTCAGAGGTATGTATGGCCCGACTAATGTCCTCATACATATCCTCCACCTCATCATCCGGGTGCGACTTCGTCGGTGCGTATACCTGAATGACCTTCAGCGAATATCGTTTGGATACTCTGAGTATTAGGTATACGACCCTATTGGAAACGCTATCGATCTTAACTATGTTGTTAGTAAGGGACTTGTGGACGAGAAACCCGACACCACCTTGGGACTGTTGGTCGCCCTCCCGGTGATAGAGTAGGTTACCTGATTTTAGGGTTATCGTGTCCTCACCCGCTCTACGGACTTCAGATAACCCCACAATGTCCCAGTGTAGCTTACTCATTTCTTCTTCCAGCTCATATATCTTCTCGTCTGTCCTCATCGTGCGTATGTTGTGTGTTACCAGGGCCAGTCGTCGTCGTTGGGGGTGGTAGCCGGGCGTCTGCCGGGGATTCTTAGCACCCCCTGCCCCACCGTTACCGTGGCCGCTACCGTAGCCAGGAATAGCGGGGCTGCCGGGGACTGGGGGCCTGATTCTTTTTGTCCAATCCATAAGGGGTTTTTGCCAATACTCGCCACGCTTGGCAGGCGGGTTGGCGAGCGCAGTTTGTGTGTGTTTGACTGGGAAGGTGCTGCTGCCCACCTTCTGATTTGTTATCCCTTAGCCGCTTTCTACGGCACCCACGGGTAGAGTTGGGGGGGTGCTATTCTAAGCCGGCACCGCCACGGCTAAGGAGCTTTCAACTTGAGCTATCCAATCGCTTCGATTGCCTTGAGAACATCGCTTCAGTGGACGAGATCAATAACAGGTTAGTAGAAACTGTCCATACAGTGGGTTCCAAGTACTTTAAACCACACCGTACAGATAGGCCACAGAAACTCTCCAACGATACCCTCAACCTCATGGCTGGACGACGCTCATTGAAATTGCAGTCTTCGAATGATGCTGAAGCATATAGGCTGCTCAATAGACGAATATGGAAGTCCTTGCGACACGACATCCGGATCTTTAATACAAACCGTATTAAAGAGACGATAGAGCGGAAAAAAGGCTCCAAAGTGTTTGCAAGAGACATGTCTATTGGGCAAAGCCAGTTGACGAAGCTGAAGAGAGGAGACGGCAGTGTAGCGTCGACCAAAGCGGAAGTGTTAGGAGAGGTCGAGAGTTTCTACGGACAGTTATACACCTCGGTCGCTAAACCTGTTAGCAGCTCGGTCAAAGACCCAAGAGCCAAGCTGACCCGACATTATACCGAAGATATCCCGGACATCAGCCTGTACGAGATTAGAATGGCCTTGAAACAGCTTAAGAACAACAAGGCGCCTGGTGACGACGGTATCACATCTGAGCTTCTGAGAGCGGGTGGAACACCGGTACTTAAAGTCCTTCAGAAGCTCTTTAATACCGTCTTACTCGAAGGCTCAACGCCAGAAGCATGGAACAAAAGCGTGGTGGTGCTGTTCTTTAAGAAAGGTGACAACACTTTACTTAAAAATTACAGACCCATCTCGCTTTTGAGCCATGTTTATAAGCTGTTTTCAAAGGTCATAACGAACCGTCTCAGTCGCAGGTTATAGTACCATAGACCACATCCACACGCTACGGCAAGTTATACAGAAGACCGAAGAGTATAACTTGCCTCTTTGTCTAGCGTTTGTGGACTATGAGAAAGCCTTTGATTCGATCGAGACGTGGGCAGTGCTTGAGTCTCTCCAGCGGTGCCGTATTGACTATCGGTATATTGAAGTGCTGAAGTGTTTGTACAAAAACGCCTACATGTCAGTCCGAGTACAGGAGCAGAGTTCGAAGGCAATTCCATTGCAAAGAGGCGTGAGACAGGGAGACGTTATATCTCCGAAACTGTTCACCGCTACATTGGAAGACGCCTTCAAGCTTCTGGAATGGCAAGGACTTGGCATCAATATTAACGGCGAATACATCACTCACCTTCGATTTGCCGACGATATTGTAGTCATGGCAGAATCCATGGAAGACCTCAGTACAATGCTCGAAGGCCTCCATCGAGTTTCCCAACGGGTAGGTCTTAAGATGAACATGGACAAGACGAAAATTATGTCTAATGCCCATGTTGTACCTACCCCAATATCAGTTGGGAACTCATTTCTTGAAGTTGTTGACGAGTACATCTACCTGGGACAGACATTCAAACTAGGCAGGTCCAACTTCGAGAAAGAGGTCAATCGTCGAATCCAACTCGGCTGGGCAGCGTTCCGGAAACTTCGCGAAGTCTTCTCGTCAAAAATACCTCAGTGCCTCAAGACAAGAGTCTTCGACCAATGTGTGTTACCAGTGATGACTTATGGCACTGAAACGTGGTCTCTTACGATGGGCCTCATAGAAAAGCTCAAAGTCGCACAACGAGCTATGGAGAGGGCTATGCTCGGGGTTTCTCTACGTGATCGAATCAGAAATGAGGAGATCCGTAGAAGAACGAAAGTCACCGACATAGCCCAGAAGATTAGCCAGTTGAAGTGGCAGTGGGCAGGGCACATAGCACGCAGAACAGATGGCCGATGGGGCCGAAAGGTTCTGGAGTGGAGACCACGGACCGGCAAGCGCAGCGTAGGTCGTCCACCGACACGGTGGACAGACGACCTGAGGAAGGTCGCAGGACGACGTTGGATGCAGGCCGCTTCCAACCGGTCCTTTTGGAAAATTATGGGGGAGGCTTATGTTCAGCAGTGGACGTCCTACGGCTGAGATGATGATGATGACACGAACGTGAAACTTTTAAACCAGTCTTATTCTGTTGTTATTCCTGATATGCATATTCCAAGCATAAGGTAAGGTAAGATATAGAGGCGGAATAGTTTCTTACTAATAAACTAGGTATAACATTGACACAACTAGGTATACTATATTGCGAAATAACGGAGCGGCAACGTCTCATTACAGGGCCGAATCCGTTGTAGTTAAAAATGACATGTTAAGACGCGGTCCAACCCCAATTTTAAAATAATTTACGATGCTTTACGTAAGGTTGATAATCGCTTGTTAGATTGGACGGTGTAATGCGAAAATGCGTTAATTTTTTTACGTTTTCTTTAAATTTTTCGATATATACTAACACAATTGAAAAAACTGCTGGTTATAACTTTAGTACTATACGTTGGCTAAGTATAACCTAAAAAAAATATAGTGTTATCGCTGAAAATTCTGAGAGTTTGGACGTGAAAGTTTATTTTTGTGGACCTATTCAGGATTTTTTCTGCCGAAAGAGAGATATCATATATTATATAGATATCTATGAATTATATTCGGTTATTACTCTTTTCCTATTCCTTTTCTAACCTTTTTATTTTTTTCATAATATACTATCGATCTGTTTCGTTACACTAGGTGTTTAAAAATTCTGCTTTTTCTTTAATCAGGGTACGAGCGCGCCTTAAGTTAATAAACTAGCTGTCATTGTCACTACCTTGAAAAAATGGACAGCATGTAGTTTAAAAGACATACCACTTCCTTATTATCCATATTCAGAGTACTGCTTACTAACCCTTCCTATACCGACATAATTAAAAAAAAGATTTATGATTGAAACGCACGTAAATTTACGACAATGGTACGCATAGGGTTAAATGTTTTAAAAACCTTACACTTTTTATGAGCGGGTATTTCTCGTGGAATTCTGTTAAAATACATTAGGTATCTTTCATTCGTAAGTTAGTAAGATACGTTTAGTTTTTCGCTCACTAAGGGTAATATCGTTAACAGTTTCAACTGGCAGCAGGGCTAGCACGGGCAGTGGACTATTTCTCCCCGTAGAGAGGAAAGAAATCTTTTCCACCATGTCCTTTTTATCTCCCTAATTTAACCCGTCCGCATCAGCGCAAAAAATAACAATAGATTTATGAATGAAACTTAACTCGAATGAGTCTTGCTGATTCGGACAGATTAAGCGAGCACGGCAACGCCAGAGGATAGTTTATCCACGTGGATAGACGGCAGGAATAGCGTTATCTGTGGTTTGTATTTCATAGGTGCCATTTAAAACAAATGTAATAAAAGTCTCTGAGTAGCGTGTACTATCGTAGAGTATCCTACTTCGTTTACTAAGACTCGTTATGCGTATTTAAGTGGGGGACCTGTTATAGAGTAAAAACAAATAATGATTATTTAACTTAGGTATTTCAAAGAATGTAGATAGAGAATACAATAATAACATTGATATGCACCGGCAAACGATTCGTATGGTTTCGAGGCTGCAATGCATTACAATACAACGCCATTTCTTTATTGACCCAAAATATGTGTCTGAATTGACTATCTGGGTAATCGAAGGGGTTGTGACATCTCGGATATACCTCCGGTGTAATTTTCTTTCCATTGTTTCCATTTCCCGCAACAAAATGTTATTATAATATGCGCGAGACATTTTTGGATGAAGATAAACTTTTATCCACCACCTTCAAAGAAGGTGATAACCTTTCTCCGTGTTATGTCATTCGGAGACAAGTATATCCACGTTTCTACGAATCCGTGCTTTATAGCGGGAGTAGCGGGACATACTGTCTACGAGAAACTTCAAAAGGAAACATTTTATCTCTTTCCCCGATTGTCGTGCTCTGTAAGGTGGAAAAGACAAATATTTCGGTTTTTATTTACTTATATTTTTGTATTTCAGATAAAAATGGTGGAAAGACTATTTTTACTCTCTTATTTTTACTATTTCGACTTTAATTACTCTCCGCTGCGTGCTAGGCCTGCTGAAGTGAGTTGAAGGTGGCCATAATAATTAATTATAGAACACTGTATCTGCATACCACACAATATTTTTTAAGAAGATGAAATCTGGTTATTAACGACATACACACGCACATAGCACTTCCCGGAATCTGAGCATAAACTGAGAAATCTTTTGTATTATTGGCCAAATATGGCAACTGGCGAGTCTATGGGTTAACTTACTATTAGATAGGCACATTATGCTGTGCTTATTTCAAGCTTTGGGGTATCATCATCATCATCTCAGCCGTAGGACGTCCACTGCTGAACATATGCCTCCCCCATAAATTTCCAAAAGGACCGGATGGAAGCGGCCTGCGTCCAACGTCGTCCTGCTACATTTATCAGGTCGTCAGTCCACCTTGTCGGTGGACGACCTACGCTGCGCTTGCCGGTCCATGGTCTCCACTCTAGAACCTTTCGGCCCCATCGGCCATCTGTTCTGCGTGCTATGTGGCCTGCCCACTGCCACTTCAACTGGCTTATCTTTTGGGCTATGTCGGTGACTTTAGTTCGTCAGCGAATCTCCTCATTTCTGATTCGATCACGTAGAGAAACCCCGAGCATAGCCTTCTCCATAGCGTATATATATGGGGGTTTGGGGTATAGCGTTTGACAATTAATTTTATGTCAACGCTATACCACCTTCGCCTTATTCCACGTTTATTAGTATTGGCTAGTCCACCGTTATAGTTGGCTTAAATTACTTTATTAGAAACACTGAAACGTCAATAATAAGTATTTTCAATGAGTATAAGGAATTAAATTAAATTTTTTTCAAGGATTTGTTACAATACGTTATGTATCAACATCTGAAGAAGAGAAGATTCTTCTTGCTACTTATTCTTAGCGGTCCAGTGTATCTGGAGTAGATATAAGACAAGTACAATTAGAAAAATTCTATTCAGTTATTGGAGTGTAACTCAAAAACTACTAGAACGAATTTGATTAAATATAAATGGGACCACACGGGAAGCACCAGCTTTTAACCAAAAAAATAATTTTGAGAATCGGTTCATACTATCGATAGTTATGAGGTAACAAACATAAAAAAACAGTCGAATTGAGTACCTCCTTCTCATTGCAAGGCGGTAGACAAAAGCGTGCGTTTCGTCCAAAAAAACCTAGTTCTAAGCAACCCTTCTCGCATTATCATAACCCTCTGAATACAAACATCACGTCATACAAAATTTAAAAAATCTATTTGCCACGCTAAAAACTCGTTCTAATCACCCTACAGAAATCACCCCAATTCATTTGCATAACACGCTTGTGGGGTCACAAACGCAAAAGTAAAGAACGAAACGCTTAATTTTTCAAATATTCTGTTTTATATACATATATTTTCTTCGTTGCAATAGTATTATAATCTATACATATATAAACAAATGAAATTGAAATATCTATTTGTAATGTTACAACAACATCTGTTTCATAAAAGCATATGAAGTTTTTTACGGTACAGTTACATTACAACATGAAACACAACTCACACTATTTTTAAAGTTATATGATTATTAACGGGATATTTACCGTGGTAAGGTTGTGGAATGAGCTCCCGATATTTCGGCGCAGTTACATGCACCATGACTTAGGATCGAGTTCGAGTTACAGTGATAACCGTAGCAAAAGACTAAGAAAGAGGGTAGATCGTTATGTCTGCACCTAACTTTTAAACTTTTTGACCAACCACCCGCATTCTTCAGTCTTCCCGTGAACATGGTGCATGTAACTGCGCTGAAATATCGGGAGCTCATTCCACAACCTTACCACGGTAAATATCCCGTTAATAACCATATAACTTTAGAGAACAACTGTGATAGTTTAAAACAGTGTTTCACACTATTTTTTATCAATAAATGGAACCGACTTCAACACCAAAAAGTGTGAAATTCACCATTTTAGTGACCCTTGCTACTTACGGGATCGATTGCTATTCACCGTCAATGACGATATCATCAAAATCGGCGTAACACTTTTCAGTTTTTGGAGTGTAACTCAAACTCAAAAACAGCTTGACCAAATTTGATGTAATTTAAATGGGACTACCTCGGAAGTATACTCTACCAAACAAAAAAAAAATTAAGAATCGGTCCACAAATGTTGGAGAAATCGTTTAACAAACACGTAAAAAAATACATACACACGAACATATAACCGCCTCCTTTTTTGAAGTCGTTAACCGACTGAAAGAGAAGGTGTATGTCTGTTTGTCAATATCAAAAATAAAAACTGCTAAAGTACATCTTTGTTTTAAAAATGTGTAGTAAAAGGAGTTTCGCAAAGTCCGCCTGGGAAGTGCAACATCTTTGCCAGTTAATCAACTGTGAAACAGTAGTGTTGTTATTATAGACCATCTCTCTCCCTCTGAAAAGAACGCCTAACTACGTGTCTGAAATGCTATTTAAGAATATCTTGTTGTGGTCGTAATAGGGCTACATACTTTGTCTGTCTGGCTATTATTTTGGCTTGTCCTTTTACCGAAGAAGCTAAAATATTATTTACTAGCTGCTCTCCGCGGTTTCACCCCCGCGGTGATGGATAATGATGATGATGATGAATCTTATATAGCTTTTGTTACTCAGGTTGAATGTAGTTTTCCAATGGTGAAAGAATTTTTGAAATTGGTTTAGTACTTTTTGAGCCAGTTCGTTACAAACATATATACAAATCTTTCCTTTTTTTAATATTAAGTCTCAGACAAAATAAAAAAGTCAAGACAGAATGTTGTGAACAGAAAAGTGAGGCCGGTTTTCTAAACTACATGTACGTGACTCGGTACTGTCATGGTAATTCAAATTAAATTAAAGTTATTAAAAATGTATCAATAATAAATATATATTTTTTTTAATTTAAATTAAATGATAATTAAATCTTTACGTGTTGCTTCCACGCGCCGCGACAGTTCAACTGACGAGTCAAGGCGTAGTTTCGTTGTAGATGTTGTATGTAAATATGTATAACACGCCGAGGCGTAGTTTTATCCGGCCTCACTTCTCTGTTCACAACATTCTGTCTTGACTTTTTTATTTTGTCTGAGTATTAAGTATGAATTATCAATCAAATACATACTTAGCTTATAGGGGTACCCAAAGCGCGCATAGGCCAGACTTAAATTAATACTTATTTACTTAGTACAGTTGTAATATAGAAGTTGGCAGGTTTAGGTTTAACTAAGTCTTGATAATGTGTACTTTTTATTTTGTTTGGATTTTTTTGTGGACGGTGCTGTCGCTTAATAGCAAAGTCTTTTAAATTCATTTAAAAAAAGGTTAGGAAGACCCAGCAGTGGGATTGATTAAATAAATGACTAACACCCACACAGTATATAAGCGGATACCAGAAGTTGGCAGGTTTAGGTTTAACTAAGTCTTGATAATCTGTACTTTTAATTTTGTCTGGATTTTTGCGGGATGGTGTTGTCGCTTAATGGCAAACTGCTTTAAGTTAATTTAAAAACCGAAGGTTAGGAAGATTAAGACGCAGTAGTGGGATGGATTAAATACATGACCAACACCCTCACAGTATATAAGTTAACGCCATAAGTTGGCAGGTTTAGGTTTAACTAAGTCTTGATAATCTGTACTTTTAATTTTGTCTGGATTTTTGCGGGATGGTGTTGTCGCTTAATGGCAAACTGCTATAAGTTAATTTAAAAACCGAAGGTTAGGAAGATTAAGACGCAGTAGTGGGATGGATTAAATACATGACCAACACCCTCACAGTATATAAGTTGACACCAGAAGTTGGCAGGCTTAGGTTTAACTAAGTCTTGATAATCTGTACTTTTAATTTTGTCTGGATTTTTGCGGGATGGTGTTGTCGCTTAATGGCAAACTGCTTTAAGTTAATTTAAAAACCGAAGGTTAGGAAGATTAAGACGCAGTAGTGGGATGGATTAAATACATGACCAACACCCTCACAGTATATAAGTTAACGCCATAAGTTGGCAGGTTTAGGTTTAACTAAGTCTTGATAATCTGTACTTTTAATTTTGTCTGGATTTTTGCGGGATGGTGTTGTCGCTTAATGGCAAACTGCTTTAAGTTAATTTAAAAACCGAAGGTTAGGAAGATTAAGACGCAGTAGTGGGATGGATTAAATACATGACCAACACCCTCACAGTATATAAGTTGACACCAGAAGTTGGCAGGCTTAGGTTTAACTAAGTCTTGATAATCTGTACTTTTAATTTTGTCTGGATTTTTGCGGGATGGTGTTGTCGCTTAATGGCAAACTGCTTTAAGTTAATTTAAAAACCGAAGGTTAGGAAGATTAAGACGCAGTAGTGGGATGGATTAAATACATGACCAACACCCTCACAGTATATAAGTTGACACCAGAAGTTGGCAGGCTTAGGTTTAACTAAGTCTTGATAATCTGTACTTTTAATTTTGTCTGGATTTTTGCGGGATGGTGTTGTCGCTTAATGGCAAACTGCTTTAAGTTAATTTAAAAACCGAAGGTTAGGAAGATTAAGACGCAGTAGTGGGATGGATTAAATACATGACCAACACCCTCACAGTATATAAGTTGACACCAGAAGTTGGCAGGCTTAGGTTTAACTAAGTCTTGATAATGTGTACTTTTTATTTTGTCTGGATTATGCGGGATGGTGTTGTCGCTTAAACTATTTAAGTTAATTTAAAAACCGCAGGTTCGGAAGATTAAGACCCAGCGATGGGATGGATTAAATAAATTACTAACAACCAGACCCAAAACAGTATCTACATTCACCATTAGTAATGAGCTGATACTTTAAAACACAGTACGGAACCATCATGTAAAAAATCAATACACTTAGCTGGCTTTCACTACCCTAATGTTTTGCAAGTGACAGCTGCGCGCGCGGCGGCCATGTTGCGTGACGTCAGATATCGATCTTTTGTACTACAATCGATACTATCGACCGAACACCTGTGCGGCTCGTGCCACTACCTTCCGGGTGCATTGACCTTTTTACTTTTTTCTTGAGATTGAGATTGGGGTAGGGCTGTGCTGTGACTTGTGTGGGTTCTTTGATGACATGTGTTCATGAATGAAGGGCGTGAGCTTGAACACAGTTTGATAGGGTTGTGGAGTTAATTTATATACAGACAGTAGTGTTTTTATTGCTTTAAACCAAATTTAATATACATGTCCAAGCCAAAGTGATAGACGCCGTTGGATGCAGGACGCTTCCAACCGGAAACCTATGTTCAACAGTAGACGTCCTACGGTTGAGAAGATGATTGATGAGGATGAAAGATAAATGACACTGTTATCATTAATATCTTGGTTTCCTTCAGGGCAAAAATAGTAAGGGATTTTAAACAACTTCAAAAAAGGAGGTGGTTTCTCAATTCGACCGTATTACGTACCAAATATAATTTATTATGTTGGTAGAGTATACTTCCGAGGTAGTTCCATGTAAACTTCGTCAAATTCGGTCCAGCAGCTTATTAGTTACACTCAAATTACTGTAAAGTGATTCGCCTAATTTCATGATTTGATAATATTACCATTGAATGTGGATCACTAATGATCCCGTAAATAGCAAGGGTCTCTAAAAATGGTGAACAAAATGTTTTACCAATTAATGAAACCAACTTCAACACTAAAAAGGTTAAAATAACTTGACGAAGTCGGTACCATGCGTAAAATATTGTGGCACTTTTGAACTATCATAGTACCGACTGGAGAGAAGTATGTTAGCGATAAAACTAAATGATAGAATTACCTCAATCGAAATAAGAACTAAAACCAAAGTCACCGATATACTTACTCGAATTGACCACTTGAAATGGCGTTGGACTGGTCACATGTTACGTTGCAAGACAGATAAATGGAGTAAACAGGTAACACTCTGGTACCCAAGAGACGGAAGCAGACAACGGGGACATCCAACAAGAAGATGGGAAGATGATTTCCACCTAGCTTTGGGGCCTTACTGGACCAGAGTTGCAACCGACAGAACACAATGGAAGCAGTTGGAGGAGGCCTATGTCAAAAGACACACCGAACTGAGGGATATTTTATAACAGCATAATTAAATACATTATCTATAATTCAAACAGATGTTCAGTTCGGAATAAAAGGGCTATATTATTATATTATTATAGTACCGACTTCAACAAGTTAATTTACCCATTTTAGAGTTGATGTCGGTTCATTTTTTTGGTATTTTATTTATGTTTTTTTTATCATAATATCATCGATTCATCATAATCATAAGCACGTTGTGACGGACCTTTCCTCCGTCTATCCCTTTGTTCTATTCGTAATTAAACCCTGCAGCTTTCTTCATTGTTTTACTAAAATCAACTAAACATAGTGCACTCCAAATCAATTTAATTATCTAGATCATTTTTTACACAGCGTCTAGTCAAGTACATTCTTTCTGTTGCTTCCAGAGAGTGTTAGCATAGTTACATTAATTTATTTTCATTAACACGGCGAGCGCACAGTTGGGTCAATATGACCCGCGACATTTGAATCGCGTGTATATCTCGCAGTTTTAGTGCGACGTTGCCAAATTTCTCAGTAGCTGGTGCTAACAGTCCCCCCTGTCGGTACGACATGTACAACGGTAGCAGATTATATCAATTATAGAAGAATCTGACACGAACGATGAAAAAATTTTGTCAGAAAGTGAGGATGAAAAAGATCAATTGAAATTTCGAAGTCAAGATAGTGAAATTTTACTAGTTATAATAAGGATCTCATTTAGTTATATTGTTTAGTGAAAGATTTATGTTTTGTTATGTCATATATGTCATTTCAATAAGACAGAAGGTGTCCTATTTTGTTGATTTTTATTCCATATTAGTCAATGTGCCATTAAAACATTACCTTAACTTACATTTGTTTATATTTGAATAAAAATCCTTCAAGACTTTTTGCTTAATCAAATTGTAATCATAGTTTACTGAAATCTTTAAAATTAAGCAAACACTAGGCATTTTTCATATGGGTCATCTTGACCCAATCTGACTATCAGTGTAACAATTTCCCACCATACTGACGCCGGGTTAAGTTTTTTCTGTAATCCAGAAAACCACACAATTAATAGCACAAATAAGAGTTTGTTAAAGATAATTTACAACAATAATAATTGGAGTTTGCCTAAAGTCTTAGGCAAGTATTGGACTACCACCAGAATGACATTCTCTACTAAGGGCTTGCGTGTTTCGAAAGCAATTTGGTGCTAAGGCAACAGTTGTTCAGCCGTGATCTACGAAAACTAGTACGTTTCAATATGCTCTGAGTCAATAAAAACTTCATTACTAGAACTCAATCGATAAAATGACATATTTTATTCAAAGCATCAAGAATTTGGCCCGGTATGGTTTCCTACACTGACAGAGGAAGTGTCCACAAAGGGCCCCCACCCTCCGTCACCACTTCCTTACTTATTATCTAGGTACTTAGGGCCATGTAGCGTGTCATTCTATACCCTTTTTAAAGGGCTACATTTTATAATTGTTGCTAAGTTCGTGCCTGCATACTGGCTGGTACAAAAATAGAGAATTAAGAAGAGAATTCCTTTTACCTAACCAATAAAGATTCTGGGGGTCGAGTCTACTAACTAAATTGCAATTGAACTGCAGCTGAACTTTTAAAACTTTTTCTTATTTTGCTATTGAAAAACATTCCAGTTGCAATTACGTATCCGTCAGCGATCGATCATAACTTTATATTCTGGTAATTCGATAGATATATTGGCGACGCTAACTCATATTCGTTTATAGTAGCGTATAATGCATAGGTACATAAAATATAGTAGCGTTTAAGATGAAGTTACGTTCTAATGTGTCTATGGAAATAGTAGAATGGCTTTTTAAGTAATTATCGGAGTCGAACTGCAGTTGAAGCGGGGTAAATTGTTGAACGTTGTAAAATAGTAGAACACATGGACCTCGCAAATACTGAAGCTAGCGCACTTGGCTTAACGTTTTTTCAGTATTAATGTAGCATTTCATTTCTAACACGTAAACACATAATTTTTTGTCAAAAATGGTATGTTATGTTGGAAACTCCTATTGTCCAGTAAGTAAGTATGTAATTTACTTACTGGACAGTAGGTTAACCTCTTTAGATCAGTTTAGAAAAAACACATAGTACCAGACACAGATTCGAGTTTAGCCATTATAATATGGTTATAGGAGGGAGACTCCAGTTATATATCTATCTCATAATTTATGAGATGGATATATTTTTTGAGCCTATAACTATAAAATGGTTTAACAGCCATTTTATAGTCTGTGACACTTAACGCGACGCAGAAAAAGTATGCACGATGCGTTTTGTACTTAGTAAAAGTAATGTTGTAGAAGTATAGTGTGGCATTTTATGTTTGTATTTAATAATTTCAGTTTATAAATCATGTTGGATTAAAGCTTTCCATTCTGAAATTAACATGGAGATTCAAAAACAATAATTTATGATTGATTACTAAAACATTAATGTAATGTAAAAATAGAACAATGTTCAAAATTAAATACACTTTTTTAAAAAAATAATGGCGGGATTTCAGATTCAATTGCGACAATTGTGTTTTAATTTATCGCGATACATAGATAACCCCAAAAAATTTGTTCACGCGAATCTGATTCAGAAAAATAGAGTGCCCTCCTCCTGATTTAAAAGCTGAGGCCGAATTAGCGAAAGCTTTCTTTCATTTTCGAGAAAAGCATTGTACAAGCCTCAACCAGTAAGAGAGCCATCCTGGCCTCGTATATAACCGGACTCTACTTGGCCAAGAAGGCTTGCTTACTGGATTCTGCAGTAATGTACTATTTTAGTAAAAATACAGACATTTTTCTCTGTGCTACACACACCCGCGGTTCGTGCCCTTTTTTGACGTCGGATTTTCTTGTTATTTTGTTTTATAGCTGCAATTATAATTGAAGTCGTGCAAATATTATTGAAAACAGCACAATCTTACGTGCTACTGTTAAGCTGAGCGCAGACTTGAGTCACGGTAGTTTTAAGACAGACTATTGCTTTACAAAAATTATGAAGACGCGCCCACTTCAAACAAAACGTCTCATAGACAAAATTGCCTCATAGTCAAAACAGTTTCGTTTTAGATGTGCGACGTGTCATAGGCAAAACAATTTGGTTTTAGTTTTAAGACATACTTGTCTATGTGAGAAGTCCGTCTTAAAACTGTCGTGACTCCAATGTGCGCTCAGTCTTACCTATTTGGTTTTATGTAATAAGTTATTTAGTGACTTTATATTTTTTTATATTACTAGTTTTAATATATTTATATTAATATTACGAATATTTCGGCGGAAGGGTTTCCAGAACACGTGCCTTTTGCATATTTTGTTATGTAATAGGATTGACTATTATATTAGTATTAAAGGGTTGTTACTTACTATTCTTTAATATGTGTATATATCTATAAGCATAATAAGGAGAGACCTAAGTGGCGTGCAATTGGAGAGGCCTATGTCCAGCAGTGGACTGCTACAGGCTGATGATGATGATGATGAATAAGGAGATGTATTATTACAGGCACATTTATGTTACTATCTTTTTCTATTGGTATTACTGACCTGCAGTGCAAGTACCGAACTTACCGATCGATAAGTTTGAATTTTGAATTCGTCATACTTCGAAAAAACTGGCCATATCGATCTTCTGTCAATCATTGCAAGTAAGTAACAAAATTAAGCGATCGGAGGACAAATTCGATGAGTTTTTACGATTATAACGATAACGCTAGCATGGAACTGTTAAATTACGTTTGAGATCGTCTATTTAATCGATTTTAACGATTGTTTTGTCAGCTTTGAATACGACCTCGATATAGCTAATCGACAGGCGACGGGAATGGGGATATTGTTTAGTTGCGTTTGATCTTGATTTTTACTAATATTAAAACGCGAAAGTTTGTGTTTATGGATGAGTGGATGTTTGTTATTCTCTTACGCTCAAACGGCTGACCCAATTTTGATGAAATTTGGCATGGAGGTAGCTGAATTAACACATAGGATAATTTTCATCAACATTGTCATCATCCATCTCCATGCGGGTGTAACCGCGGGACGCAGCTAGTATACAATTAAAAAAATAGACTTCGGCCTTCATTTGATAGTAGAAGAGCGAAATTCAAGTAGAAATCTTCAAATGATAGAAGGACGCATTGCGGAATGCAAACAATTCGTAATAATCGACATATTGTCGACAATTTGACGATCGTATAAGTCGTCGATATGACTTAAAAACTTGCTAGAGCCCGATACAACTCTTTAAATTTATCGAACTTAGCGATTCGACAAATTTAACTATTACGGTACATGCACTGCTGAGTTCCTGAACCGCTAGCTAAAAATTGGTATACACATATTTGTATAAAAATGTTTCTAACCAAAATATTGCTACTTATTTTATATTTAACATCACAAGATTTTGTGAGGAAATATTTGATTTTGCGAATCAACCTATAGAATTGTATAGCGAACGTTGCTTCGTGGGACAAGTCATCTGTGCATTTTAATAAAGTTGTTATAGATTAATTTATACTGAACCTGATTGGCTTACTTCACAATAGCATCACTAAGGTACTTAGGTACTTTTATTTTTCGTAGTTCAGTCCTAAACCCTAGATTTACTGTTTGGCCAATAGTATGTAGTACTTTTACTTATTCTGTGCCTATAGGTAGTTAATGTTAAGCTTATCATTAATAATGTAAAGCTAAGAAAATACCATTTTCTGACTGCAACACTCCAAAACAAAGATTATTTTGTCGAAAGCGTATTGGCGTTCAAATTATATCATTTTTCGATTATTGAATCATGTCTTTTATCGATTATTCAGCTGATTATATGTGTCATTTTGAAAAACAACTAGCAGAGGGAAAGTGGCTAAACAAAGATCAATTGTCCTACAATCGATAATAAGTGGAAACTGTTTTATCTACAAACTTTCACTCCTCTCTGCAGATTATTGCCATCATACATTTTAAGCAATCAATCCCTTAAAACCTAATGTCGCGACCGGGTGACACGACAAGGATGAATCATTTTATTTCTTCTTTAATATCCTTACTACTATCCGTACTTTAGAATTTTGAAAAGCAACTAGCATAGAGAAGGTGGCTAAACAAAAATCACTAAGTAGATACTTTTTTCTACAAACTTTCACTCCTCTCTTCAGATATTCGCCATCTTAATGTAAGCAATCAATCCCTTAAAACCCAACGTAAAATCATTTTTTCTTGAATATCCTTACTACTTGGTATTATCCGTACTTTGGAAGTGTATCTAGGTACTAAAATACTTACAACGCATAAAGCAAAAAATCTACCAAGTACTTATAGGAAATCAATACTTACCAAATATACATCTGGCATAGTACTTAGGCATAAGATCAGAACAATCTCAAAATATCATAAGTAGGTAACTACATATTTTGTTGCTTTATCTACATAACCTACAAAACCAGTTTATCTCAAAAATATTTGTCGGAATCCTTACCAAATCAATACTCCGATCAATTCCGTCCAAGCATAAACTAAAATTTCCACAGTCAGTGGCGATGTCAACGGATTTATCATTTACGAATACTTTTATAATTATATCGGACATTGCTAAAATATCCGATATTGGGAAAAGAGATCGTATTGGAAAATATCACCCTTGCGAATGTACGTTGTCACGGCAACGCCGCGACATGCGACCCCAACTGAGACCGCAACAAGTTAATGTCGCTCGTCTCTTTCTCACTTATGCATATTATTAATAAGAGCAAACGAGACAATGATAGAGGTGTTGTTGCTTTCGAATGAAACTGGCGCTCGGTAAAATCGATATCGCACAAGGCTAGGCGTCGATTATCCGCTCGAAGCGTTCGAAGTTAGAACATTTCAACCGCATATACCATTCTTTCGACTTTGACTCTAGTGTTATAGAATTTAAGGTAGATTTTTGTGATAGGGAAAAGTGTTTATGGCATTTTGGGTTTCGGAAAGTGTTTTAAGGCATTCGCGTGGTACACGGCATCGACTATTGATTTCCGCGATCCCTTTGTCGTCGATTGCGGAGTTTTTCGATTTATTGGATTACTTGTTTGGTAGGTAGGTACTTGGTTTTGTTTGAACATGTACCTACCTAACCTAGACATAATCTACAAACGACCAGACCTACGGCATTACGATATCGCTACACGGTCGAATTTTTTCATTGCGTGCGAATGCGAAGCTTTTTCTGTATCTGAAGTTAAATTACTTTATTAGTGAGAATTGTGTGTAACAAACAGAACATTTTATACAGTTTTATCTATGACAGTAGGTACTTACCTATATAGTAAGCTATAAAGTAGTCATATAGGTACGTATATATTATAGTAGGTGCCTAAGCTTTCAATGCTAAGGGTATTCAAAATTCTGGCTGAAAAAGCAATTTTATCGAGTAGGTTTTACCTACTAGTGACTGCCTGCGACTTCGTTTGCGTAGTAGGCTCGACCTTCGGCGTCGCCATATCCTCCCATATTTTCTTATTTTTTTTTATGTAAGAACCTTCTACGAACTATTAGAAAACATTTAAAAAAAAGATGAATCAAATAGGTAAAGGCGTTCTCAAGTTAAAGCGTGACCAGGATAAATAGGTGTTCATTTTTATATTATAATATAGGTAGATACATTTTTATGATTCAATAAATAATATTGCCAATGGAATAATATACAATCGCATATTGTCTAAGATATTATAATGGGTACCTAAGAATATCAAATTGGCCTTCAATGATATTTTAATAATCATATCAATAATGTCAAAGTAATTAAATGTCAATAATCGTGTCATTAACACTCCGAATAGGTATAATATACCTACCTATTTGGCGTGTTATTGACAGGATTATATATTTTATTACATAATTATGTAATAAAATATTATGTACATATTATGTAATAAAATATATGAAACGTTAACACATGATACCATCGATTAAGTCCCGACAGTAAACATTTCTGTGGGACTACTTATACTTTTGTAATTACACTTTTGTTTTACTATGCCATGTATAGATTCTACCCATATATTTTTTTTTAAAGACTTTGACAAATTTAGCAGTGTTCCACCTTTTTTAGACTAGTGAATTTTGGGGATCTCGTAGGTTGAACGTCAATGCATGTTTGGAAAAAATACTTTGTTTGTACCACCAAAGAAAGTCATAATACAGGTTGTTTAAATTTTTACTTTTTATTTTTTTTAAGATAGGCGGCGACAAGAGCTCTTGATTTTTTGTGTTATTACTAAAGAAATATACAGGTTGTCCCAGAACTCAACGTCAAGCCGAAACGGCGTGACAGGATTGACTGTAACCATCATGAGAAAAATCAGAAAAAAACATCTATCCCATGCAGTTTGGAAATTATGAGCATTTAAGAAAAACCTAGAAATTTGGTCAAACTGAACTTTGGTGGAACCATTTTTCGGTTCGGTTCCATTTAAAAAAAAAACAAAACCTTGAGTAACCCGATTTTTGCTAACCCATTCGGGTTACTCGAAGTTTTTATTACTTTACTAGTTTTTTTTAGTATGAAACTAATAAGTATTGTACCATTTTACAATCCTGATTAAATGCGCGAACTTTTAATGGCACTTGCCAAGGCACTCTAGTAAATTGTTTTTAAAGGAAGGGCCTTTCACAGTCGACAAATTTTGAAAATTATAAAAAATTCATAGTTTAACAAATAGTCTTAATTCTAGAAAACTTGGGGCAGTTGTGTCATTATTTTTGACTGTGGTTCTAGAAATGTTATTTAAGGTTACGGTTCCAAAGTTTAAATTAACAAAAATAATTAAAATTAACCACAATAACCGAAAAATGGTTACAGTTTGACTAAATTTCTAGGTTTTTCTTAAAAGCCCATAATTTCCAAACTGCATTGGATAGATTTTTATTCTGATTTTTCTCATGATGGTTACAATCAATCCTGTCACCCCCTTTCGGCTTGACGTTGAGTTCTGGGACACCCTGTATAGAAAAGATTTAAAGGTCAGAGCAATATTTGTACAGACTTTAAAATCAGTCAGTTACATAGATTTGGAGAAAATAAATTATATAGTTTTAGGTACAATTGGGTGTTATAGCCGATGGGGGGTAGGTGGGGGGGTTGAAATTTAAGACATTGTATACATCCAGACATCGTTTAGCTATAGCTTTGAAGTCCAGGTGTTGGGGGCACTTTTCAAAAGACTATCCCGCTATATACCCTTTGGAGCTCGAAACTGTATTCTGCGTAGGTATCCGTCGGCTGGTATAGAAGCATCGACCACCAGCGATACTGGAGATACATGATTTCAAAACAATGACGAATCTGGAGATACATCGTTTGGAAACAATAAAGGATCTGGAGATATCTCTAGAGACATATTGAGTTTCCTAAAGAGCGGGACATACATAAGCAATGACAGGCGTGCTCTGTTCAATCCGATCACGGTGTAGGCTTCGGCCGAGGTAATGGCTTTGGTAACTCTGGTTATGATCACGATTCCCCGGTATACAGGCTCGGTGTTATATTCATAACAAGATATTATGTGTAGTGAATTCTGCATGCACAGTTCCGGTACCAAGGCAATGGCAGTTAAAATTTATAATACACTCACTAACAAAATAAAAGACGATAATACCTCTCTGCACAATTGCAACACCCTCAGGGGGTAACATGTGACATGTACTTATTGTAAACCTTAGACAACAACACCTGTATGTTAACTTGGCACATAAGCAATAAATGATTTGAGTTCTGAGTTCTAATACTTTATTTGTTCCACATGCACGAATTTCATTTTGATCAGTATAGTTGCTGTCTTCGTTTTTATTGCTTGGAAGTAAAGAGAATGGGTTCTCGGATATGGGCCTCTTCCAGTTTGTCCTACCATTTCGTAAACTATTATTTTCTATGCTCAAATCCTACATTGCATAATCTTAGGAACTTCTTCCTACTACCGCGCCAATTTTACAATCACCAATTTTTTAAATCAACGTCCACGTTAGGTCTTCTAGTCCCAAACTAGCCAGAGCCTGTACTATGGTAACCTGATCTCTGATAAACTTTCATACTAGCTGCGTTCCGCGATTTCACCCACGTGGTGATGGATGATGAATCAAAATATAGCCTATGTTCACCAGGGATTGTGTTGGATTCAAATGGTGAAATAAATTTTCAAATCGTGCTATAGTAGTTTCGGAGCCTATTGAAATCAAACAAACAAAGAAATCTTTTCTCTTTATAATATTATTACTGGCTGCTCTCCGCGGTTGCACCCGCGCGGTGATGGTTGACGATGATGATGAATCTCATATAGCCTATGTTACTCAGGGTGAATGTACCTTTCCAAAGGTGAATTAATTTTTGAAATCGGTCCCGTACTTTTTGGGCCAATTCGTTACAAACATACTTACATACAAATCTTTCCTCTTTATAATATTAGTATAGATAGTATAGATAGTATAGATATAGATATACACGCCCAGGCACAGGTAAAACAAACATATGTTCATGCACACAAATATTTGACCTATCCGGGGATCCAACCCAGGACCAGCGGCTGAGAAGGCAGAGTTGCTACCAATGCGCCAATCGGCCAGCCTATCATTTATTTACAGAGAAGTTCTACTATAACTTGTTGAAGATGAATTTTCACTTCTTTTTGACTTTATATAGAAAATAATCTATATTGTGTCATGTGACTTGTGGACCTTATGAAAATCCTCTGCAGATCCGTCAAGAGGCTGGCGAGGTATTTAAAACTCCAATTCACCAGTCATATACAGCGTGTAACAAAAAGGTGTAGTAATACTAAAACCGCACACGCAGAAGTTTGCATACAATCGGGACCTAACTACTGCGTCCCAGGAAGTAGTCAACATTCCGAGTTATGAGTAACCAAAGTTCTTCTAATACTCGAGCAGGTTCATCCCTGAAAAACTAGGCCAAAGACATCAATGAACCTCAGAACGCAGACTAGATAAATAAGGGGCCTGAGTAGATACCGGTCTGGGATGCGACGCGGGGAAAGGGCGCATGGCAAGGTGGCGCGGGGATAGCAGAGCGCATTGACCCCAACGAACTACAACAATAGGCATGTCTAATAGGGCTGTCGAAAAAAAATTGGTTAACATTTTTAGCTTAGTGTGAAAAAAAAATATGAGCGATTTAAATGGTGATACTTTGCCATGTGAATCCTTACTAGGTACTTAAGCACACCTTTCAGTATGACTACACCTTTTTGATAAACGCTGTGTAGGTTTTGTCGTAGAGAGCGAGTCAGCGGGTCTATGATCATCTTATCGCTTAGTAGAATTTGATGACGTTCATTTGATATAGAAGAAGATAAAGGGAAGCTATAGAAGGGTTCAATCCTGATACTGGAACTGGAGGCCTACTCCTAAAAACGAACTAGGAAGTTTCGTTTGACGGATTTAGTTTTCTAATGCGAAAGTAAGAAAGCACAAATACAGGTAAGTACGGGTTGTGTAATGTAATAAGTAGTTCGTTTTGGAAGTAGGTTTCCAGGGTTGTCATTAGGTAGGTAACATAAATAAAGATTTAGTTATAAAAACTCTACAAAACATAATACGATACTTTAACGGGTTGATAAATAAAACTCAACTGGTGTGTTTGTTTGTTTGTATTGCATCAACTGTAACACTTTCAGTTTTCTTCGTTATTGAGCAAATTTACCTACATTATTATAACGGCTTGCGATTATTAAATCGAATTGTTTCCCCAAAAAGCTATATTTAACATTTCAATACGTATTAAAATGTTTTGAAACTAAAACGAAGCAATTTTATTATGATTAAAATATCGAGAACGTGTAAGGAAAATATGAATGAAATAACTGAACGCAGTGTCTTTGTCAGAGCGGGCCATTTGAATACAATTTAACGAGATTTGCCGCGTAAAGTTTTTCTATTGTAAGAAAATATAATCAATCATAAACCTAAAAACCAATATGTAATGGATTCAATTTGCTTCAATCTCAAAATCAATCATTTTTTGTTTATTTTCAAAATAAATCAACAATTCGATGTAAAACCGCGAGCATAACAACGCATGCTATGTCAATGCTCTGACCTCCATGACAATACACACCCGGCACTCGCCGTCACATATTTTGTTTTAAGCTTTAAGCACCAATTTTCTTTATAACAAGTCGTTCGAAATAATTAAACGACTAAAATTCTATAAATATCTTACTATAATATAGGTTAAAAATACATGTTGTAACATTTTTACAAGTCTATCTTTAGTTTATCAAATAACATATTCTAAAATTGGTGTTACGTATTCATTACTAATTAGAATAAGTTATTTGATAGGCATATCTACTAATAAAAATAATTAAGAAAAAATATGTAAAAACGAATAAGAAAATATGAAAGCGCATAAAGGACATGAACTGTGACAAACAACACATGATAAAACTAAATAGTTAAGTAAATTCCTGTACTACTGTTAAATATACCAATTAAAAAATATAAATACACTTCGGAACATATTTACATACATCTATCGACATGGACACAATCATAATATAACTAAATTAATTAATAAATTCGCTAAAGAAAAAACGTTGTTAATTATAATTGCACATCAGATGAACTAAGAAATTCATAACTAGGAGTATTTTTCTATTGGTTAATTATATATTCTTACAATTACTTCCTATTTACGTATGTAAGTTATTTCAATTTATGAAATTCACAAAACTTAATAATAAGACGGATTTATGTTCCATAATTAATATTAGGGATTAAATTAAAACATAAATCAAAGTTAGAGTTATTTAAATGGGTTCAAATGGATAATATCAAGAAGCCATGCGAGAATGAAAGTTTTTTCTAAGTAAGTTAAAACATAAAGCGTGCCTAATTATAATTTCGCGAAGAGTAAGTCGTAGCCAGTAAAGTATAGGTACATGGTACAATGTAGGTAATTACTAAAATAATTATATAATATAGTGAAGTATTTAATATTTCAGCGACTACGCTTAAAAGCGTTACTTAATTGTATAATGATTTAATATTAAAGGGTTACATTTCAAACTCTGGATTCGAAATTAATTTCCAGACTGCTGGGTGCCCAGTTACATGCAATTTCGAAATAAAATACAACTTATAATTAATAATACAAATTAATAAAAAAAATCGTGCTATAAATTTCACAAGGAACAAAAGTGTTTCAAGGGTAATATTGATTACTTAAATAATAGAATCAATTAATTTATACAAATTGGGTAAACATTTTAGGTGACACAAATTTTCAGGGAAGATTGATAGAGACAAGCTTTTGCAGAAATGAACTCTAACAATGAAGATAACCGTTCAAAGTCCAGGCATTCAAAATAATGTTAATTATTTATTTCTAGTTAGCACGTTGTATAGAACGCATCATAAATATCATACAATATTGTTGTATCTAAGGCACATAATGTTTAGGCTTTCAATTATTACTCCATATCGTATTAATGGTGCTAATTGAAAAGAACAACATAAAATAATTTTGTGACAAATACACAATTTCCTAATGAGTATCAGTTTTGGTAACTTCAATTTGAACGTCTTCTCCGTGCACGATTTTGTATTTGTCACGTTTACAAATTATTGCAAAGCTATCAAAACAACTACAGTTTCTATATTCGCTGAAACAGAAAAAATATAATTCCCAGGTTTTCATTTTCTTTACATACATTTACTACAATATTAACAAATGCATTCTTGTTATTTACCAACACTTTTATACAGTTTGTATCTTTACCAATTTTAAGCACTCTCTGTGCATTATTTGCCAATTATACAAAACAACTATTTCAATATAAGACACGTTCAGAATGAACAATTGAATCACAGTCTAGAATTTTCGGCACCAATGAGCTTTTAAATTCGTCACCATTATTATGCTGCCATAAACTCTCAAAAAAGTCATCTCTTCCAGACTTTATACGACGAATGTGAGTGTTTGAATCAGTATAATCAACAAGCCTTACTGTCACCTCTATTTTACTCATCTAACTGTTTTTTATAATCATCTAATCTTGTCTATAGCTAGCAATTGACTAATTCCCGCCTCTGCCTAGTTGAACTATTACAGCTGTTATATATTCTAATATACTCTTGATCTGTGAAATAGCTATGTAATAATTGTACCAAAATGCTTCCCTAACTTTATATCAATTTTATACATAGAACCCAGTCTGTCCTGCCACTCTTTCTATTACAAAAAATATTCTGCGAATCAACCTTTACGATTATAGGATCATTCTAATTTCAGTACCAATCTCTAGCTTCACTAAAGCTGTTTGTAATTATTTTATATTTAATTATTGCTTGTCATTTATTGCTACGTTTCCTACTAACTATTTTTTTCTATAATTTACAGAACATACCAAGGCGTTTTTAACATTAGATGATAACTGAAATATAAATGTAATAATGAAACTAGTGAATTTATGAGAGACCTGAATGAATATTTTAATGACGATTTTACAATTTAGACTATAGGAAATCAATTAGTATCTTCCGATAATTTATTTATTGATCTTCAAGTCACATTTTGTTATCACCATGTTTTAGCTACAAACTGACGAACTTAACTGTACCGTACTTATTTAATTCTATATCTATAAAATCGTGTATATATATTTGGATTTCATTAAGTGTAATTTGGCCACAATTTTAGTTTCGACCCCTTACTAATAATCGTAAGGGGTGTTCAATAATTGTAAATATTATTATTTTTAAGTAACATTAAATTTACACTTTGTAACTCTAATGACTAGCTTTTCTCGTATGGCCACGGTGTTCGCAAAACAAATATTTATACGCAAGATCAATTAAATAAATACATTCTACAAGGGCATTAGGGTTTAGTATTGAACTGTAATGCAGAAGAAATATATTGAATATCTTTCGACAGTAGATTTTCTTAGATATTTTTATAGTTACCAATTGTCATTGTTACAATTTATGAGCGGATGGATTAATCAAAAAAAACACTACAATATACAAATCCTTATAATGTAGTTTATTATAAGTTTTCTTATAAAAGGCACCTATAAATGTCCCTCGACGACTGTCAATCTACCTTGATTCATTATTGTTTTTGATTCGTTTTATGTAATTTATGAAAATTCTCATAGCTCATGAGATATAATAATTCTGAGATCATAATATTTTAAGTACATTTACAAATTAATACTGGTAAATAAGTAATACATATTATTTTATTTTCACATACGTCTTATTTTTACTGTGTATGATTTTATCCGAATCGCAAAACAATAACAAATCTTATCGGTTAGCTACTAATTTACAACTAAACTAATTTCTTAAGCAAGGCTCGTCTTTCTTAAATATTCAATAAATTAAAGAAAATTTATTTTAAACTAATTGACACTTAATCTAATTTCTTTTTATTACAAAACACACAACAACGAAACAAAAAATCAACTTATAATATCACACTTTCGTCAATTTTAAATCATGTATTGACGCTAGAAATGGAAGCATTCAATTTTCAAAATCCGCTTTCGTAACTGTCTCACAGCTCAGCAAAGAATAATTCGAAGCTGCACTTTCAATATTTTTACTTCACTAATTTATTGGAAGGCTCGATCATAATCAATACGTATTTATATTCTATAAAAATATTAGAATATAATGTTTATTTTTTTCATTACTTTGTATTTTAATACATAATAGTAATTATCGTTGGAGTATTTTGTTCGCCATAACGAGTAATAAATGGGAGTACTGATTGTCCGCAACATTTTGCACTAGATGGCGTTGTTACAAATAGCCGAAGCCGCCGCAACAAGGTCACTTGTTTCAGCTTATGTCAGTTGCAGACGATCAATACGTTATACAACTAATTCGACTACAACCTTTATTTACAAAAACCCCATACCGCCGTCAACGACGCGTACGCTACCACTCAAGAGGTCCGATGCGAGACTGGCCGCCAGTGTGGGAGCGGTGCAGGCGTCCATCGCAAGACCGAATTGGTCGCGAACGCATAAGTCGGATGGTCAGTCGTGTTCAGATCCGATTGAGACAAAGCAGCGTCTGACAATTCTGCGTCGGAAGCGGCGGGGAGGGGCGTGGATCACGGTGATCGGAGATCAGGCGTTGGTTTGTCAGGTGCAATATCATCAGACGTGTCAACAACCTGCCCGACCGATCCGGCAGTGTCCATGGCGGTTGACTCGGATGTGATCACGCTGGATTGGAAGAATCTCTCTGTGGAGAGAACTGTTTTTAGTTTGTTATGATTACTGTCCGTAACACAAGTGATTTTTGCGAGTGGTTCATCGGACATAGCAATACAGATAGTGATGTTAAGTCAATTCTACCATCCTGGTTGAAACCACATTGAACTACTAAGAGTACGTTCCGGTAAGCGCCGTCAACGCCCACGACTGTCGCGCCCCGGTTTGCCCTTTGGTTGACAGTGACAGCTCGCAACGCCCACGTAAACCCACCTTCGATCCGCGAGCGTTTTCGGTGATGTCGTCAATGACGTTCGAGTTCTCTCAGTCGCTCACGATGATCGTAAGCTTGTAAGGGAGTGGGTGTGCGTTCGCACACCATCGTACGCCGCGAGCGATTTTAGCGCTTACCGAACGTAGCCTTACATAATTTAGGAATGACGATTATATTTGTGTTTAATTACGTGCTTTAATTGTGTGTTGAGGAATTAATGCTGGTCAGCTCAAAATTAAACTGTGGGAAGTCGCTATTGGTTAGTACAACACAAAAACACACGCGACATTATTGTTACAAGAATCAACTTTAGAAACGTGATATTTACCATGTAGAATCCCATTCATGATACATATCCACTTTCTAAAGTTAATTCTTGTATTAGTGTAAGGTTACAAACATCGTCGTCATTTAAAACACATTTAATTATCTGAGTTAGAAAGTTATCGCAATTCCGTGCTGAAGCCCGCGCTCGCCGCTGCGCACTTTCCTTTCATGTAAAATCTGTATACGAAAGGTCCTGTTAACCAGGACCAGGACCAGTAGTTCTACCATGAGTTGGCAACATAAATGTCATCTATAGTCGATCTCGCCTAGCTACTCGTATTAAGCTTGTGATTGGCGTACTTCCTGTCAATTTTAGTTCTACAGTTGACCGGGAGGTGGCACTGTTCTTTTTTTCATACATTTTTTGCGGCAGTCGCTATCGAGCACCGATTGGTGTCAACGTTGTAAACTCATGGTAGACCTACAGCGCGTTCGGAACCTCAGAGTGCGGTTGTTTAGTTGTTTTCTTACTCACTCTTACTCGTAGGTTACAGCTACAGTTGTTTTTTAACCTCAAACAGACTTTGACAAATTCGACATTGACAGATCATTTGAGCCTTACCTCATTTTGAGAACAGAGATAAAGAAGCATACTTTAAAGAAGTTTGTGGTCTGGTTTGGCTTGTTTGCTAGGCAGTTGCAACCGTTTACTAATCGATTTTGATAGTTAAAAAGTTGCAACCTTCAGAGGTTCCGAACGGGCGGTCGAACGGCGTTAGAGCGAACAGTTGCACTCCGAATGCACTCTATGCGAGGTTCCGAACGCGCTCTAGACATTTATATAACAACTTGTAGAGTTCAACCATGAGGTAAATAATTTATGATTACGTCATAACTACTATTGTACTCACCATCGTCAAGAAGCACGACGTGGTCGGGCCCCGCGGGCGCCGCCATTATGTTAAACTCTTCTTCTAGGGTAGGGAATGGTGCGTTCCATCTATAAGAAAGAAGGCAACTTTTTAATACTTACTTCTTGATAGTTTAATTTAACAGTTTAGATTGCCTTGAGAAGCGGCAATTTAATAACTGTGTTTCACTTTACAAGCATTCTTAAGTTGAAACACATCATTTTAGACTAGAAATAGTAACATTGTTCACTCGTTCTTAAAGAGCGCTCTTACAAGCGTAAAGTGACAAATGGTTGGGATATTTGATAAGTCGATAATATAGAATATTATAATCGCGAATATTTCTTTGTGTTTTTATATTTATTAACACTCTGAGTCGAGTCGTAAGAGGTTTTGCTTTCATTTGGCACCATTCAGTGCTAAAACACTTTAATTTTGTTTTTATTATAATAAATATTCTCATGCCTATAGAGCCGTATGGTACAGCAAGTTGATCAAAAGGCACTGCTGTACCAGACCAGATAAACTTAGTGTTATTTTATAATTACCTAGGTGGAGCTCTAGTAGACGCTCTCGGTGCATAAAGTCCGAGTCCTCCCGGCGGGGACACCCCTCCTCCCCCCGGCAATACTGCACCCCCACCACTGGGACCTCCGCCTAACCCACCCAGAGAACCATAAGTGAACATCTGAAATGAAACAGAAATCACATTACTTGACCTTTAATTATAAATGTGATCGAATTCTTACGACGATTAATTTTATCTCTTTCTTAATTTGGATGAAGCGTTTGACTATGACTTATCACTTATTATGATTCAAATAGTTTGTTAATGTTTCACCAAATAGCAATGTAGATACTGATTATGTTTTAATAATAAGTAGGTCCTTGTCAATAACCTATTCTTTGATAATTTGTTCTAAACAATACATACACTTATTGTGTTCATCAAGGAAGTACATTGGGAGCACGATTGTTTTTTGTTTGTATAAAAATAGTAATAATGCTTATAGATCAAAGACGTCTTATTGGAAAAACATTTCATTATAGATATATCGTATATTATTCTTTATTTATCCGTTATCTAGTCGTCGTCTTGTGCGATACAAGATAACTTTGATTTTTTTGATTTGATTCGAGTCAGTATGGAATATCAGTATTATAATATACTAAATTTTAGAATCAGCGAAACTGTATGTACAGTAACTATACTGTGAAGAATTCTCAAAAATCTACTGAAGTGGTCATGGCCTGGTCATTCTCCTTCAAGAAGTAACAAGCAAATAAACAAGAAGTAACTTCAAGTAAGTTTATTGCGATAAGTAATTAATGGTGTAGATCGTAGGAATAACTATCAACACAGAATTCCGTAAAGGTAACCCTGAATTCAGTGCATGACAAGGAAGTTTAAAGTTTAACCCTTCAAGAGTTTACATTGGTGTATGCATTTCCAACTTTTTCATTTCTAAAAGCATTTTTTAGGATGTTTAGTCATGTTTGAACGAATACTACTCTGCCATCTCTAAGACTGGCTTTAAGCACGAGCTTAAACGGTTTTTAATAAAACGGATATTCAGTTCGAAAGTTAAGTTATTTGGTACAGCTTTCATATTTTGAAACTTCCAGACAACTTTTTGAACTCTGATTACGCCCTGATTATGCCGGTAGTACATGGATTTCATCCATTATAGAAAGGAAATATTAAGTTTGTTTCCCGATGCTGGCTCTAAACCATCCCTGAGAGTCTTAAGATGCAGAACTCATTATATGATCGGTACAATGGATCCTATAGGTATATCTACAGAAGTTATTTTGTATCACTGTCTGTCTGTCACTTAACGTTTGACCCTATCTCGATAATGGACAGTGACAATACGTCATAGACAGCACAAATATAGAATGTAACTGGCCCATACGAACAGCTACCAGAGGTCACTCAGCAATAAATGTTCAATCTTGACACGGATAGAGGTCTAGAAGGCATTAGAAAGTGCGTAGGGCAGATTGAAAATTAATAGTTGGGTAGGGTTTTCCTGCCACCAAACTTCACCTTCTACTACCTTCCTGAAATCTCAGGCCAGAATCTGGAATCGAAACAGCAAACACCACCACAAGCACATCAGTGCGATTATTCTCGTTGTATCTATGACAACATCCTTGAAAGAACGACGAGATGACTAGGAACGTTGGAAAAACAAACTTTTGTACAAGCCGAGAGATATCTCTTAAGTATTTGACAACGGTGAGCTCGTCGACGATCGCATCGCCGAATCATTAGATAATCGCACGGCTGATTAAATAATAGTATTAACACAAGCTACTCACCTGTTGAGGCTGCGTATGGAAATGATTGAAGTGCGATATCGGCGGGTGGCACTCGGTGCGGTAGGGGTGCGGAGAGCGGCGGCGCGGGGATGCGGGCGGAGAGCGCACCTCCGGGGAGGAGGGGGACGCGCCGCCCGCGTGCGTCCCCACCAGCTCACTCGCTGGAAACGTGTAGATATCTTTTGGGGAATCAAGTCGGACATTCAGAAAACAATTGGGAATATAAGAATTTTGGGTCAAGAGTGAAAGAGGAGTGAAGATTAAGATAATTAGCAGTCTAACAGTAAAATCAAAACATATTAGTTAATTAAAACCGTTAATTAATTCTTCTTGAAATAATAATAGATAAAAGTAAATGATTTGCTATGATCCAATTTTTGGGCCGATTGGTGTTTTACCGGTTTATGAAAAAAAATTATAATATGTGACAAAGTCACGAGAATTACAATATTAGTTAATGAGTTATCAATATTGTTTGTAGATAGGACTTAAATATTACCTATTTTCATATATAGGATATGTTGAATGTTAGAAAAATATTTTGGTAGACATATTGATGAGGATGTAAGTAGTCCAAAGGCTACAGAAGCTACAAAGTTGTCCAAAGGCTTCGGTACGATTCTTCTAAGCAAATCTTTTTTGCTTGGTACCAACAGTCTCAGATATTCCGCCGCCAAAATTCAAAGAAGAGTGAAAGGGATAGAAGTATTTTTTAATAAAATTGGACGAAACAATTTAATTTTAGATTTTGAGATACTGGAGAGTAGTGACTTGTGAAATCATAAATCTTTTAGCAGTCCGTGGCACTGCAACTGTTAAGTATACTGTATAACTGCGTAAGTGTAACGTAACGTGTCGTTCATGTGAAATAGTACAAACTGTCATGTGTCTAGGGCAACTGTGACTCATAGTCATAACTCATAGTAACACGCCGAAGCGTGACGCGTTGACGCTTTGCGATACGAATACTTTTACGCAAATTGTTTGTGCTACGGCCTCTAGGGTAAGAGCCCATCGCGGTTCGTTTGTCAAATTATATCAGGATTCATACTTATGTACCTAAAAGAAGAGGCTGAAAAGGACCAAATAGAAATTTGGGAATTACTAGCGTGTTTAATTCAATCTGATTCAAACCCAATATAACCAAGCTATGCTGAAATTTAAGTAAATTTAAACTAACTAACTGGACATATTCGATAGTGCAATACATTAGGGAATTACGCAAAAAGTCCGTTACATATCTAAATTAAATACTGTCTGCTGCGAATAAGTAAATTGTTGTATTGTCCTAGAAGATTTCAACAAATTGCTAAATGGATGTTTTTTGCAGTGCATTGCCATGCAGGGCTTTGAATTGTTGTAGTTTAAAATTCTAAATGGCACTGAACCGTTATGGGCAAGCGTGACACTTAACATCATGCGAGTGGTTTACTCGTCTCGTCACCGATTGAAACAATAAAAAAAATGATATGCAACATTGTAACATGTTGAAAACAGCCAAAATTGGCATTTTATACTTTTTAACTTACTTCAAATTTAACTTGTGTCTGACTTCAAATTTAAGCATAGAGTAATTTTTGGAGATGAGTACTTTGGGGTATAATAGCATCATACCTGTCGACCTGATGATAGCGACTGGTCTGGCCATTGGAGGAAGAGGGGGTGGAGGCAACATAGAACTGCTGAAGTATGGCGGCTTTGGACTTCTAGAAAGACTGTGAACCTGAAAAATAAAGGTTGATATCAGTAAATACTTTGCACTGCCTTAAGTTACTATTTGTAATGCATATTATTTAGTTTTTTCGATATACAAATGTTTACAAAATATTAAAAGTATATATAAAAACTAATTTATAAGCCCCGTGATAGGCGGAAAAGTGGCCAAAAGCTGGCCGCATTACCACGTTGCATGGCAATGCTAACTTTTTGCCCAAAGTAGGCGCCAGCATTTCGGTCGCCCGTCGCCTCAACCAAACGTTTCGCCAGATCCCTAACAATATTTTCCTAGTTTGTCCTTATTTGTTAAAGTGTCACTTTAGCACTAACGCGACTTCTATTGATAAGCTTGCTTTATCCAACCAAAAGAGTTTTTACAAGCATATAACTTCCATACTAATGTCGCAACTGTTCATAATGTTGGTTTTGTTTTTTTAAAGAACAGAGGCCTGCGTAGCGAGACCATGCGTTCCAATTTTAGAGAGATAAATTATACATCCTCGAACGGGATATGACCCAGCGTGTTCCGACAATCTGTATCAGACGCTTACAAGGTTCCAAGTCGTATCGGTTCGGAAATACCTAAAATGGCAGCTGGTTCCACATAGCGGTAGTGTATGGTATAAATTGCCAAAATTGCTTAGAGCCAAGCGCGGATCCACGGTTGTGGGCACGGCGGGCATGCCTACAACCCTAAAAGGCTTGTAACATCAGACGTCACACTGTCATGTTCTACTTTATGACCTTTCATATCCAATGCCTTAGTAAAATATACAAAATCGGGATATCGATGAAATTATTAACTTTTGTTTTCGCCAAAAAGAAACGTAAGTTTGCATATGTAATTTAGGTAATCATCTAAATGAAATTACTTAATTAAAAATGTATAAGTAAAAGAATTCCATTTGATATCATTTGATAGCCTTTGTACATAGTTGCCATGGCCATGCAGGGTTTTGAAGTGATGTACCCAGTTTAAAATTCTGAATGGCACTGGACTGTTTTGGGAAAGCATGACGCTTAACATCAGGCTCGATGTTATAACGGTCATGAAAGTTCATACACCGACTCGCATTTGGCTGGTTTTCGGGTGGCTGTGACTACAACCTTTTTTGTAGGCTGGATCCGCGCCTGCTTGGAGCAGAATATCCGTTTTGACGTTCTCCGATCATTTAATAATGCCTTGTACTATAAGTTTTTTAACTGACATGATCACTAATGCTTTAGAGTTTAGAGTTTACTTTAGTAACGGGATATTTACCCGGTTTACGGGGTATTTAATTTGAGCTCTCGATATTACTCGAGTTTACTCGTGAACATGGCGCATGCAATTGTGCCGAAATGTCGAGAGCTCACAGTAAGTACAATACGAGTACATGGTAAATGTCCCGTTGTTAAAGTTAATTCATGCTTTGTACTGCTACTTCCAGTTTTGATCACTTCAGAATAAGTCTACTCCTTGTACTTAGATGTAACGAATTAATAATGGCACTGCAGTGGAAGAAGGACAACTTGCAGAAGAGTCCGACTATAGATTTACCTGTAGCTGCTGGACGTCACTAGGCTCCTGACACACGAAGGTCACAAAGTCACCCAGGGAGTCCTGTGGTGCTGAGTCATACTTGGTGCTGGTGTGCTGGCTTGATAATTCTGATGCTGAAACAAAAGTTTCGATTGTTTAGTTTTACGATCGAGTTTCCCAAGATACTTGATTCTATTTTCTACCGACTTCCAAAAAAGGATGAGGTCCTCAATTCGTCTTTTTTTTTGTTACCTCATAAATTTCGACTGGGTGAACCAATACTCAAAATTCTTTTTATTTTAATTGAAAGCTAATGCTGCCCGTGTAGTCCCATTTAAATTACATCAAATTCGGTCAAGTAGTTTTACACTCCAAAAACTGAATAGAATGGAAGTCGGTATTTAGTTTTTCAAATCGTACTTGTTATATGTTTTGAAAATCTCTAAACTATTTCCTACTAATATTATAAACTAAAAATGTTGTATGTTTGGATGTTTTTTACTCTTTCACGCAAAAACTTCAAGGAGGATTTTCATGAAATTGGTTGTGTAGATAGACGAGGCGCTGGAATAACATGTATGATATTTTTTATCATCATCATCTTCATCATCCATCACCACACGGGTGAAACCGTGGGGATTTAGGATTCATTGTTACCTGTAGGATGTGTTTCGGTAGGCGGTGGTGCGTGTTGGTAGAATATGGTGTTGGAGGGCACGAGGGGAGACTGTGAGCTGATACCCGCTGAGCTGTGAGGTATGCCTGGAACCAATAACATGTTTTGGTCAGATTTATTTAAAAACTTTCTATGACGAATTTGCTATCGCAACTATGTATGCATAACTAAAATTGATTGGCATATGTGAGGCATATGCAGCGGAACATGGATTGAGGTATAACTCAAAGAAGAGTGAAGTGCTCATATTCAAGAGTGGGAATATTGTACCTGTCCACGTTCCGCCTATTATGTTTAATGGTGCGGCCTTGCAGGTGGTGACTAGATTTAAGTATTTGGGTCACTTTGTTACTGAAGACTTGAAAGATGATGTTGATATAGAAAGGGAGTGTAGAGCACTGGCAGTCCGGGGCAATATGATCGCACGTAGGTTTGCTCGCTGCTCGAGGGAAGTGAAGATATCTCTGTTTAAGGCGTACTGTCAGTCCTTTTACTCGAGCTGCCTATGATTTAATCACACTCGACAGACTGCCAGTGATCTACCCATCGGCTGATGCGGCTGCTTCGCTTCTGCAGCGCATCTCGGATGTTCGCTTTGTCGGATTTTCTTGATGATGAGATGAGATTGATCGGATGACTGACGACACGGACGACTTTCATGCGATCATTCGCAAGAAAGTCAATCAAATAATTTAATTTAGGAATACAGTCTAGATCTTAGCAACTTTGATTATTAACTTGTATCAAAATTTGCAAATAAATTTTCCTAAATTATTACTTTCAGTAATAATCATAAATCTTATACGATCGTATTGTGTATTGAGTGTTTATAAATAAATAAATGATGAGAATAGCATAGTGTGAGTGAGTGTACGTAGGGCGTGGTGACGAGCCCAGGGTTCAACAACACGTTGATTCACCAACAAACACTAATTATATTCCGCATCGATTCGAGCCACTATATTTAGACCGACGGCAGCTTGTAACACGTTCCTCGGCGTGAATACTAATTGTGCTCTTGTTTATTGTATTATGTGTTGCGATTGGCTTCTGATTGTTTTATTACGGATCTGCTTTCTTTGTATACGAATTGTTCAAACGTTTAATGAGTTTAGTGACGTTTGCTTACGTATGATAACGGCTGGATAGGTACTTAGATAAAAGTGTCTATTGAATAATATGTTATATATTTAATTTAATTAATATAGATACAAATATTTATAAGATATTAAAAGTAAAATTCAAAATAATATATAAGCCCCATGGTGGGGGAAAAAATGCCCAAAATGCTGGCAGTAGCGCTGCATGGCAACGCTGACTTTTTGCCCAAAGTTAAACAAACGTTTGGCCAGATCCATATAGAAGTTGAGAGCGGACGGCCCCCATGGGCCTAAAGTAAAAAAAAACATAATTACTTTAGATAAATATATTGGGCAGATTTTATATGGTTGTATAAAATATCGGGACATTTTCGTGCGCGAATTATTTAGGGTTAGTCAAATGCAATTTTAACAACGTGCGTTATCTGTGTCACAGTTGCCCTAGATTCATGACAGTTTGTACTGTTTCACCTGAACAACACGTTACGTTACACTTGAGCAGTTATTCATGCTAGATCCACAGTAGTTTTGCGTATCACTGCGCTGTCCCGATTACTCCGAGACAGTGATTTTTTTAAGCATCTTTCTCTCCGTAATTTCACTTGTCTTTACACCAACTCAGTAACGATTAGGCACTGTTGCTTCGCGGTAGATCATATGCCACTGCGGTGGTACCAACTGTCTTGGTTACCTGTTCCACGCATGTCACCTATTAAGTCGGTTTTCCCTTCCCTAGGTTTCCCAGGGTACATCGTCGGGATGTCCGTCAGAGGGTAAACCCCACTTACTAGGCGATAGGGTCAGAAGACTGAGTTAAAGAACGATACCACCGTCGGGGTATCGTTCTTTAACTCAGTCTCCTGAGGGAGTAAAATGACACAAAAAGATAGGATACAGCACTCACTGAAGCACTGTCCGACGAGCATGGTGGAGGGGGTGGAGCGCTCGGCGGGGGGCTCGAAGGCAGGGGGGGCTGGACTGTTGTACCCGCAGTAGTACCCGGACTCCAGCTTGATGCCGCCCCCGCCCGAGCCACTCGGAGACTCCGACCCTGTCTCTTGGAGGATCGAGGCTGGAAAACATTTCATATAGGTAAATCACAGACAATACAAATTTAAGATTAAAGCTACCGCCGACTAAACTAAGTGAGTTTAGCTTAGCTCACATAGTTGAGCCAGTTTTTCATTCATGTGCGTCCACAAACTACGCCAATATACGCCTACAAATATAGTTTATGGTCTCAACTGTGTAAGCTAAGCTAAACTAACCAGTGGACGATCTGCTTGCATGGTTCGGGAGCTTTGTCATTCCTGCCTGTTAAAGGGTATGTACGTTTCGCCAATCAGGCGCCTTATTCTCTATGAATACTCAAAACACGTAACGATATTCACGTATTGATCGTGAAAATAACACAGTTTTATCATTCCCTAAAGATATTGTAAATCACCATGTTATTTGAATAATAATCATACCGAATGGCCTCAGGTGATATTCTTGATACATGGAACTAGAGAACTATATCTCAGGGTGATATGAGCTCATAAGCTTAAAGATAAATGCTGGTACTGATACTGTATATGAGCAGGCGTGACTCTTATTATCAGACGAAATACTTAATTGTCCATCTCAATATCCTAAAAATTTAATCATTTCTTTTACTTTATGCCGATTTTAAAGAGAACCCAAGAATAACCAAGTATTTTCTACCGCCTTCAAAAAAGGAACAGGAACTCAATTAGACTGTATTTTATTTTATGTGTGTTAACTCATAACTTTCGATTGGGTGAACCGATTCTCAAAATTATTTTTTTGTTTGAAAGCTGGTGCTTCCCATTTCGTCAAATTCGGTTCAGTAGCTTTTGAGTTACACTCCAATAACTGAATACAATGGAAGGCGGTATTAAATTTTTCAAATTGTACTTGTTGAAGACCAATTAATGTACGAGTACAGTTTCTAAAAGTTATATTTAAGGCGACACGAGTTTGTCATTAAACTGAATGAAAAGAATCAAGGTAGGTACTGTACAGTATTTAATCAGATAATGAATGATTAAATACGTGTTAATTTCGATTGTTGGTTTCGTTATAATCGGGCTCCCAAGATACAGGCTTGGACTAGTTTGGAACTATTATATAAAATCTTATTTTGAGTATTGTAATGCATTACATAAATAATAAGATTGAAATTGATTGAAAAAATGGATTGACAACATTGAATGGTTCGAACATTTTATTTTAAAGAGTTTTTTGTCGAAATTATCATAAGGTAAGTGGGATACATTACGTGAAAAGTCTCTTTTAACAAGTGAAACTCATCAATATGTCGGACGATTTCGGATAAGAACCAAAGTAAAAGAAATGTTTTCTCACGTTTTAGGCCTTCGCGGTTGTTAACTAAGTTATAATTAGTACTCACGGGATGTAGAACACGTTTTAATAGATTTGGCAGTTCCCGATATTTCGGCACAGTTACATGCACCATGTTCTCGGGACGTCTACCCGCGATGGTGGTCTACATCCCTTGACTACTACTGAGAACTTTCTTCTCAAGTTTTGAAGTATTGACTCCCAACACGAGCCGTACTCTAGAAGCACGCTCAGTACTGAATCTTCAGTTATAATGTTCTTTAACATATCTTACTAAACTCTGCGGTAACAATACATCTTATTGAATGTATTTACCGATGTTGAAACACAAATAAATAACAAACAACTCTCATACATAATTCAAGGCGATGATATATTCTAAGAACATTTTGTTTGGAATTAACTGGCAAATATCCACACAAGTCAAGTTTCACAACAGAGCGTTTTCTAAATTACAGGCCTAAGGCCCGAAACATATATGAAATTTTCATATAATATGTGTGTAGCTGAATATTCTGAATCTTTTGAAAAATCAAAGTCAAATATTTTATTCGAATTAGACATAAAAGAGATTTAATAAATAATGGCCCATGATTACCGTATGAATAAAAGTAATTTTCAATGTCTTAAAAACTTGTTCCAAAGTAATTTCACCACAACCGATTAAAGGATAAGAAACGAAATACTCGTATAAATATATATAAACTGATCGCCCGTTGTTTTTAACTAGTATTCGTTTATGTAATTTAAGTTTAATAAAATAAGTGACAGGTGGCAACAGACGTGCGATTGCGTGCAAACATCGTTGCATTTTTGACAACATCCGTGAAACAATGACGAGATGCCAAGAAACGTTGGAAAAACAACCTTGTGTATAAGGGCGATATCTCATAAAGTATTTGACATCGGTGAGCTTGTCGACGAGCGCATCGACGAGTCATTAGAGAATCGCACGGCTGGTCCCAAGATATTTTGTTTTCCAAATAATGCGTTTGCCACGCCTCTTTTACATAGACATTTAAATAACTTTATACAATTTTGACTGGCTTATAAACACCTACACATGTGTTTTGACTGAATATAAGTATTCATATATGTTTCTGGCATAAAGCTAAGTACGCATGCAGATCAAGAACAAAGACATACCTTTAGACAACTTCCACAGTTCCTTCGAGGAGAACACGCCAGTTGCTAGAATAATATCGTTGCAAATTACGCCGTTGTAAGGATTGTGACTATAGCCTGAAACCCACCATTTCAGACGTTAAACTATCGGTTAACCATCATTTATACTTCCGGTTAACTATCAGTTAAACTTTCGGTTAACTATCCGATATACTTCCAGTTAACCATAAGTTATACATCTGGTTAACTCTCAGTTATATTTCCGGTTAACTCTTAATTAATCTTCAGTTAAACATCAGTCAAATATTAACGGTATGTTTAATATTTAACTCTGTCTATCTGTAAACAAACTATGGAGGGGATTTGGCATTTGGTTTATGTCGAATACACTAATTGATTCAGTTGGTAGGTAAGTTACAAAATTCATATTTCATTAGCAAAATATATAAATAGTTGGGTCTCAAGTAAAATACTTCATATAACTTAAGGGAAGTAAATTGTAGTAATGTCCAATCTCACCAAACTTATTACTTTTTTAAGTATATTAGGGAAAATCTAAATCACTGAGTAAAATTTATATAATTTTTGCGTGATTGGTGTTGTGAAAAAAATTAATAGTTACGAAGGAAGGTTTGAGAGGTCTGAAGGTCTGGCTTTTTTCGTAGTTAACCAGGTTACTATAAAATGAAACAAATTGTTTTGTTTACGAGTCGTAAAATGACGCTTTTCTCATATAACTCGCGCCAAACTTGATTACCCCTGGCCAAGACAACACGTGACCTGCGCAGTAGCAAGAATCCATATAAACTGTATACAGCGCAGGTCACGTGACATCCAGGGCTAACAAACTTTGTGTCAGGTATACTAGTGGTTGGTTTCTGTATTGTGTTTTAATCTATCGCTGTCTCTGTTTAATAATACGAGTTCTTATCAAATGATAAAGACAGCTGTTGTTACAGTTAACAATTCATTTAAAAAACAGTTTTAGACTTGTTATCAAAACAAGTTATTTCCTTTTCATAGAAACCCAGGTTTACAGAGTTGGTGAAACTGGGCATTAGATTATCTAAAAGGGTCTAAAAACGCCTGTTCTCTCACAGGTTTGGACATAATGGTACACAGTATCACAAAAGCCACAACAATCAAACAGTCATAAATTGTCAAAATATATTAGTAGTCAATGTTATTCTAATAAGGCACGAATGAACGTAACAAATACAATACTTTAAGTTTGTTTAGCGCTAAAATGACAATTGCGTCATACATTTATCAAAGCTACACAGGACGCCTTCTAAAATGTTCCATACTGCTGACTGCCTGTCGTTAGCAGGTTTTGTACCTTGGCTTGAAATGTATTCGAATATCAAACAGTAACGGTCAGCGTCAAGATCTGTAGCTCACAGCTTAACGTAGTATCAACTGTCACCAAGATTTGACAGTTTGCGTGACGTTCATTTGTATACTTATACAATAATAGTAATAATTAATTATTACTCAAGAAATAGGCCTAACTCCTCTCTCTGAGAGGAAGGCTCGCGTCACAGCAGTGGGAACAAAATGAGCTGATTATGACTCAAGAAATGTGAGGTAAAGTATTTCGTATATCTTAGTAAATTAGCTTCATAAAACCTATGTACGGAAACTTAAGAAAAATCTAGCTACTGTACAAAACTGGTGACGCCACCACACACGTGATATCTGGTCCTACGAGGTGACACAGATTGTATACCTATATAGTTTGTTAAGTCCTTTGACATTAGCGGCCTTATTAATAAACTTGGCTTACACCCGGAGTAGTTAAAACATCTATCTGTCAATTTTTCGCTTGCAGTAAATGTCACGCGTGAAAGCAATTTTTATTAATAAAGGTTTACGCAATGTTTATTAATAAAGGCATAAAGGATTACAGGTAAAGACTATACAATGAAATATTGTGATAAAAGGTAATGTGATTAAAGATATACTAGTTAGGCAGAAAATTTTGATCACTAAGCAGTGGCTTAGACACTTTACGTTTGCTGTAGAGCATCTGCTCCAGCAAACCAAAATTCCAGTATAGCCGGTCCTGTGAGAGACTGTTGCAATTGAAGATGTTTTATAAGGTACAACTAAGCCTATTTAGCACGTTATTACGTCTATGAAGAAAAGAATAGAATTTCTAGAGACGTATATCTAATGGTAATAGTATTTTCCTATAGCTTTCTTTTACATATCATTTAGTCCTGTATAATATTGATCGTAGTGTATAATGATAATAATCAAATGACAATGTAGGTTGAAAGCAACGCCTGCAACAATTTTTTACAAATTAAAATTGAAAAAACATATGCTGGGTCATTAAGGCTCGTTACAAATCTAATACATTATTAGAATACCATTGACAACATATAAAACATTTACAAAACACCAAAAACATCGAAAAAGAGAAGGAACACCGACTAAATACAAAACAACTTGATAAACGAGCATTCTATGATTGCAGATCCCCAAAAATTTGGAAAAGCAAGTGTCAGTGCAAGCCAATACGGGGGTTTATGTCTTAAAGATGCAAGTCACAAAAAAAAAGAAAAATAATTAGAAACACGTGATTTGTGCAGTGCCAATCACAAACAGTAACTTGGAATTTTTGTTTTTGTGGCAATCAGATTCGTTTGTATACCTACCTTATGAACATTTTCCCAAAACTATAAGTTTTGGGAAAACGGTTTCTTTTTAATATTACTGTTAAATTTTAAGTCGTCGTGTTCACATGGATGTAAAGTACGTTTTATATGAGAATAAATATATTTAGAACCTAATGTTTTGGTACGAAAAATTTAATTTTAGAAAAATTTGAAAACTAACCAAGTAAATAAGTAGTTTCGTTCCAACTATAGTTTCAACTACAAGAACAATAGCCATATTTTTGTGGCTAAAACTACACACATAATCGACTTATTTAGGCAATTGTTTCCCATGTTCACACTAAAATGGGAACTGAATTTTTGGTATCATGATAAAATTTGTTTTGTTTTCCTACAGTCTACTACTACTATTTACAAAATTAGGCTGATACATTAGGTCCAATGCAATTATCAAAATACATTATTTTCTGATAGGAAAAAAATGTTTAATGAGGCAGTTTTTTGTTATATATATATACGAGTAGGCAAATCCCGCTAGGAGCACTATCACTCCTATGTCACTTCTTAAAAAAATTACGTACTTATATCAAATTCAAATAATTTACTCATCAATTAATCCATCAAAGATCAAACCGAGAGACACAATAGAAATTTCATTTTTATAATGACATCCGACACTTGAGGGGTTAAAATATAAGTATTTCAACATTTTATTTTTGAAAGTGTTAATTAAAAGTGTAATTGAAAACTTAGTATGGTCTTTAGTAGCTGTACTAGGATTTCCTGTGCTTCAGCTACACTTATTCCAATTTTCCATTTAAATGTTGTGGTATTAATAATATATTATTATTAATACAATTAATCATGATTTACAAATAAATAATTCAAAATTACTTGACCTGCCAGACTGACTGGCTGACAGATTCTGATGCTTTCTATAGAATAGTATGCATTCGTAGAGCCTAAGCCGCTGCGGCTACAAACTTGAAATTTTGGCAGTTGACTCATTTATGTTGAAAGCATTCACTAAGGAATAGGTTTTATTTATGAAAGGAAGGGAATTTCACCTATAAATTTAAATGGATGAAGCCACCGGTGATTAAGCTAGATTTTCTATATTTTTTCGCCCTGCTTATTCACTTTTAGACAACTATAATAAAGAGATAATGTTTGAGATTTTTTTTGTCGGAGGCTATCTCTAGATTTATCGATTCACTCTAAAATGATATAATAGGTAGTAAAGACTGTCCGATATGATAATCTTTAATTCACTTCAAAGCGAACAAAGTGTTGGACAGTAACTAGTTGCGAATATGATTGCCACAAAACTACAACAAACAACAACACCGATGCCGTCCGGGCGTGCGCGGGCGCAGCCAGCGGAGGTTACCTTTGCTCTTAGCGTCATGTTCGTTCTCTTTATCCCTAGGCTGGGGTGAAAGCGAACCGCTTAGTATATCTGAAACATGAGCTTCGGTTGTAGATCGTTACTTACAAGTTAAACTAGACTATTACATAGTTAAGCTATGTTTACGAAACGAAACGTTCAATATGTTTGTTTTGTTTTTAATGAAAAATACGGAATTACTCACGAAATACTTGTCGGATAGGTCTAACTATAGTTTTAACCACATTCAGTGATCTTTTCAAGGAGTGTTCGGGACGCCCGCGTCTTATTCAAATTCAAATCATTTATTTGCAAAGTACAGGTAATAAAGTCATGTGGTGTTACAGTGTTAATATTGTTCGCTGTACTCAACCCTTATTAATGCAAATTACAAATAGAGCTAATTACAACATTTATTAATGAGAAAATTTGGATCATTCAAATATATTATACATAGTCAAGTTACCTTCTTATATTAAGAACGTATCGTTTAAATTACATCATCATAGGATAAGTTATTAAAATTAATTAGCTAAGTTAGCGAACACTCTTTGAAATGACCACGGGATGTGGTTGAAATTATAGTCATATCTATCCGACAAGTATTACGTGAGTAATCCCGTATTTTTCAGTAAAAATAAGTGAACACCATGTTAGTTTTTATAACAGAAAAAATATTTGTTTTAGATGTAATTGTCACCATCGCAGTGGCAATAATTTGCAAAAGAGTTGTTGATAGACATAATTTACCAAGTTTGCGCATGCCCTTATGTCGAATCAGCCATTTTATCCAACATGTGCATATCTTGACTTACTTTTTATATGGCTTCTATGACTAATTGTCACAATTCTGACGATGTGGGTTCTCATTTAGGTACTTTATGTACTAATCTTTCTTCTGTGGCAGTGGTGTGGCAAAATTACGGTGTTTAAGTTTCTTATAAAATTACTGGACAAATGGGCGATTTTCTTTAATTACTTGTAATTTCACAAAGTGTACCGTAGAAGCAGTAACTATTATAAAAGGTTCATTTACCGGATGACTTCCTGCGATGTACATTGTACTCCTTACTTAAATCATACATTATTAGAAACCACTGGTAAGTTTGAACTGATTTTATTTTGTTTAAGGAAACATTTTTAGGCAGTTAATCCTACCGACTTGGTCTGATCATTAGTTTTATACGAAGTAGTGTGGAATGTACCACGAAATCGACGACATTTTATTAAAAATGAAAACGTGTTAACTTCATTATTAATTAGAAATACGGGATTACTCACGTAATATTTATCGGATAGGTCCGACTATAGTTTCGTTGTTAAGTTAAGTTGTTTAGAGTTAAACAAAAACACGCATACGACTTGAAAAATGGATCGCTTTCAAAGAGCGAGAAATCAAAAGTTTATAACATACAGACATAATCAATCTAAAGATTTGAAAGGAAATATATCGAAAAAGCAAAACCACTATATAAGGTAGTATTTGAATTGAAGAGAGGTGTAAAACCAGGTCATATCACCAAATTTGTTTTAGTCGCTTCTAGAACATGTATTAAGTCAATAAATGTAACTGGGAAATGGTAAAGCTATATTCGGTTGTTTGTCTTAGGACAACAATCGTTAAGCAAAATCTAAGGCCTTCAGGTGGCCTGATAACTTCCACTACAACTTAAGGCGTAGGGTGTAAAGTAACACACCCACTCAGAAAGGTCACTGACTCTTAGAGGTAGTTGCCAGAAGATAATATTAAGCGCTTGGCCACAGAATTTAAATTTGAGGGTAATAGCTGGCAAGACGATCATTAGAAAGTACCCTACCACTACGCAGCAGATTTTCTTGTGTCTCTTCACTACCCATTCGGAAACTCAAACCAGTAGCTCTACCATGAGTTGGCAACATAAACGTCATTTATAGTAGTCGATACTCGATCTCGCCTACCTATTAAGCTTGTGATTGGCGTACTTGCTGTCAATTTTAGTTTTACAATTGACCGCAAGGTGGCACTGTTCTTTTTTCATAAAATTTTCACGGCTGTCGATAGCGAGCATCGACGTCACGTTTGTCACGTTGACGTGGTGTCAACGTCGTAAATTCATGGTAGACATACTGCAATAGGGTTTGAACACGCGACCCTTACATCGCTAGCCAAGCCATACTTTCATTGTTTTGATACCATTAAGAGATACGTATCCTTAAATAGAAACGTGCAAAAAAATGTTGACAAGCTAATTACATTTAGAAATCAGTAAGTGCTTAGTTTACTTAATATTTTCAAAATGTAACTTATAAACTTCGCAAAAAAACTTATTTAAACGAGTGTTCAAACTCTTGCCTTTGGTTGCTTTTGGTTTTTAGAGCTTTGATTTAGGATCAAATTATCTTAACTAATATGAACCTTGCCTTGTCTAGAATAATATACATACAAATAACACTATAATTGCATTTATGATAGAAATCAATCTTAATGCCCATCAAACACTCGTTTACAAGGTGCATTCCAATTTGTTTTAATAATGATCAGGTAATAATAACAATGTTAGGGATATACTCGTATAATGTGGGTTGTGCACTGCATTTCACGCCAAGCCTAGGAGTTCCAATGATGCAATTATCCACACGAAAGATCAACTCAGTCTCATCTACAAATACAAATGGAGAGTTCAATAACAAGAATAACGGATCAATTGAGTGGCCGGAAAAAACACAATGGCCGCTACTATTTTTGTGTAAGTTTCTACATTTATGTTTCCCCGAGTTTTGACTTGTAATAATTGTGGATTATTAATAAGTGTTTGTAACGGTGTCCGAGTATAAGTGTATATAATCATTATAATGTTCTTTTTTATTTTTTCCTAGTATCCCCTTAGCAAGTTTTAGTATTGCAGTCGCCACTACACTAGATCATGACTTAGACAGTACTATCACTTAATGACTGACTTATTTATCTGACTGTGATTTGACTCCTTGACTAAAACTTTCACTATAGTCTGACTGAAACCGCTATACTGCGCCTTAGGAGTGACAGACGTGGTGCAAAGAGGAAAAGCCTTAGTAACTATGGTGTAATTCGTGGCAGTAGTACGCGGGCGAACCCACGCGCCTCACCGCGCACATACCTAAGGCGCGGTAAGCGGTTGCAGTCAGACTATAGATGCAACAATAAAAAAAATACATGACTTACTTGGCATGGCAAATGTACGACCTCACGAGTTCAAAGGGGAAAAACTGATCAATTAAACAAATTGGCATACACCTTCACTAACAGTCAAGCATAAAAAGTAATTGAGCGAGAGACCTGGCAGACCGTCGCTCCCATTACCGTAGCTATTGATGAAGTTGGCAAGGTACAGGTCCAACTCTCTCACAGACACGTTGATGTGGTAAGGGTTCACGCACAGCCCTGGCTGGGTGCACTCTGGGTGTTTCTCAAGGCGTTCCCCATCCGTACTTTCCAGGGGTATGGCTTTGAATAGTATCACCATTACTAGGTCTAGACGCCACACCTGAAAAATGTAAAAATGTTTTCACATTAGATTGATAATAATAGTTCCTCGGGGTGTTTTGATACTTAATGCACTGCTATCTCATGCTATCTGATGTGGTCGAATGTGTACATTAGAATGGAGGAATAGTCTAGAATGGAGGCTGGCTCTCGAAGAAAGCAGTGCAGCTGCCCGAACATACCATTAGGTGCTTAACCACAAGCTTTCAGTCTTGAGGGTGGGAGTTTGGCGGGCGAACCCTATAACCCCTGGGCTATCGTGGCTTCAATTTGTCCACTTATTAAAAATAATGAGATAGATAAGATTGCAACATATCATACCAACTACACTTTGTTTGACTTAAGGGCTATCTAATAACGCCACAACCAAATCTGCGTGTACTTGTTAACTCAACACCATATCCTCAGCAACAGAGTTGCTCACAACTGGTTTGTGCTCCATTTGTGAACATGTTTAAGTACCATTTGAATATATGTACGTGCGTTTCATTCATAAATCTCTTGTTTTCATTATCACGGTATATGAAGGGTTATGAACCGACTGGATGGCTGGCTGCATTCAACCAAAAAATATCTTGCCAACCTCTAGCTAGTGGCTAGAGTCTGAACTAAAACAGTGTATTTGTGTACATTACAATATTTCAATACAGCAGGATATAGGCACATCAGGATCATGCTGCTCGCACATAATCAAATCAATAATAATGTATAAATCACTTAGGTAGGTACGTACCTAAAAGGCTCAATATCGTTAAAAGGCTAGCCATGCGAGTAGTAGAAAGTGCCTTATCACCGTGCTGTGGATTTTGTTAGCTTTTTTTGTCAAGGTGTCTCATTCATCGGCAGTTTACGTTCAGGATTAAACTCAACCACAACCACAAGTTTCACATCTTCTACTGATCCTCACTACCACTGAGCATTATCACATATGAAGTGAAACTTTCTCTTATAGCTTTTTATCCATATTAATTGTAATCATTTATTTTTAAGCTCATTAATTAAAATTTTTAACTCAATTTTATTCCATCCACTCCACAAGAAAAGTCTACTAGTCCTTAAAGGTTATATTTACCTTAAGTACTCGGATAAAGATAAAAGGTAGTGGTACTTTATATTAAATATAGTAGGCATCTCAAAAATGTATGCAGTATTTTATCATCAAAACCAATACTTAAAGAAAACACAGATAAGAAATATTATTGATGAATAAATGTAAAGTCTCATGCCGGCTTGTGCTACCATTCAACATATACTTATATTGTTTCTACGTTAGACAAAAACTTGTTTTCGCTTGTTTTATGGCGCCCAATGTGCTAAAGCTACAAATGAATATAGAAAGATTTTTACCTTATCCGCCTGTCTCAGGCAGTCTATCCTCCTCATCTTCCCCTTCTGGTCCGGGTTGGATAATACGCATACCGCCGGCCGCTTGCCCGTGATGCTGAGCACGAAGTCCTCCCTGCAATCCTGCGTGATGTCCTTCCGCAGCTTCCCGAGCAAACGCGACGCCCATTTCTGTTTCACTTCTGCTTTTTCGTTCTGAAACACGACAGATATTGAATAAACTATTTGTAACCTTAACTTTTCAATTCTTTTCTATTTTTCAAAAATGTTGATGAACTAATTGCAGCATCGAAATTAGTTGAAATGAACAGATCGTTCGTAGACAAAAAAATATTTAAATGATTTATGAAAGCGATTTTACACAAGGAAATTAGTACAAAGAAGTATCAATCAGTGTACTTGTGACAAAAATGAAACAAATAGATATATATGAGGGAAGTATTAACGTAAATTTAAGTTAAACGTAGAACATTAACACACACAGACTCAAAACGATAAGAAATGATTTTACCTGTAATTCATATTTAGTATGCCGTTCCTCTTCGAGACTCATCCGTTTCTCGTGTTTCTTGTAATATTTCCGTTTGGCCGCTTGTAAATTGAACCAAGTATACGAAAAGGACTTAACAAATGGCATCAGGGCCTCTATGAACGGATGGAACTCGTCCTGTGAACAATCAAACAGTTAACAAAGCTAGTTTTAGATTTGTTTGTGAAAGTGGCGCCCAACGTGGGGCTAAATCGATAATTTACTACTTGGTTTTGATACTATTTAAAACTGTAATATTAGTTACTGTAGTCTTTTTACATTATTTAAAGTCTGGTGTGTTGATCAAATTGATCATAGCCAAGTTATGCACTTTTGAATTCAGACAATTGCACGCAAGAAGCAATTCATTAGAATTGCTTGACATGTGTGACTCTTCCAAAAGTTACTAACTTTATATATATGAAACGTAGTCATAGCTTTCATTATCATCACGTATTGTCTGAATTTAAGATCTAAAAATCTTAAATATGAGATTTACAACTGACATTAAGACAATGATTAATATTGAAGTATAAAACATTTATTTACATACAAAAGCGCTTGCAAACAACAAGTACACAGTCGTCCAGGGTTACACAATCCAGACAGTGATCGTATTCAAACCGAATAACATTGACAGATTTTTTCTTTACATTAAGGCATATTTTTGAAGAGCAAGGGTGTGTGAAGTAGTTTTGTCTGGCGGATAGCACAGGAATTGTTTTAGTTCAAAACTTAAAACAATCTGACAAATTCTATAAGTGGTTCGGCAGGGCTATTATGTATATCAGTTGCCAACGAATGTTGATTGAATTGATTGCATCGAAAAAAATGGCGGCTCTATGTCAGTTTTGTCAGCTCCAGTTATCAACTTAGTAACATTTTTGCTTACTTGAGTTGTCAAGTGACATAGAGCCGCCATTTTTCAAGATTTCAATCAACATTTGTTAGCAACTGAGATACATAATAGCCCTGCGGAATACAATTGAAATCCTTAGAATAGCGCAAACTAAAAGCACTAGAACCAAAACATAGTTCCAATGTCATTAATATTTTTTTAATTCAATCTTTTAATAAAAGCGCTGAAGAATTTTGTTTGTTGTCAGTTGAACAACAAGGTCAACCGACTCCTGCTGCGGCCATGACTTATATGAGAAACTACCATTTGCACTCTCAAGTGAGTCCTGGCTGTCAACTTGTTATTAGGCTATTTTGGTGGCCATTGAGTAGTCCTAGTCCGGCCACTAGCGTATGTACCAATCAGCACTGAGCCCTGTGGTGGGGAGTATAGCCTACACTTCTCCCTCTAAGAGGACTGCTCGAATCCCAGTAGTGAGAACAAAATGAACTGTTACTTAACTTTACCTTTGAATAAAAGATTGCTGGTATTAAATCGAAATGATAGTACCTTTTTTCATTATACTTTTGTTACTGAGTACTTTACTGGTATCTCACTTTGCAGTCAGTGATGATGCGGCCAAAGGTGGTATCACACTAAATCTATTATTATGGCAGCATATTCTCAAGGTCAGCTGCCTTGCGATAGAAGTGCTTAGCGATAGATATTCAATGTAGAGGGTGGAGCCAAGTGGGTCACCAGAAAGTTCTCGACCAACAGGCTATGGTAGGGAACTCAGACTTAACAGAACTTAAATCATTATGTCACCTTCACCTGATGCTCAAGCCTGAAATAGGGATCGCTACAGAGACCGTCAGATTGGCGACTGACCTTCATATCTTCTGGGCTATCATTACTCATAATAATAATTAAACTATGTAGGTAGATGTTACATAAATTTAATACATAGACAATAGGGCAGATGACCCAATTCATTTCTCACAAGTTTTATGACCGTCGTCATTGGTTAAATTAAAAGTTAACCTAAATTAACACAGATAGCTATTAGAACTAATTACATAAATCTTAACTATTTCTTCTTTATATAAAAAATACAGTTTATTTATAGAATCAGCAGTATTTTATCCAGAACATTTATTCAATGCCATATTAAATCCAAAACTTTTTTATATTATTCTTACCTCGTAATTACGTGATAGGATAAGTGGAAAATCATTTAGAATGTAAAGACTTTTTTACACTCTCAAACCGAACTCGAATTCCTGCGTGGGTGATAAAACATACACACACACTAACACATCAGAAACATCCAAGCCCAAGAAAAATTATTTCTGCTAATAATAAAAATAAAATCACAAATATTTGCCCCATCCTGGGGTTTGAAGTCAGAAGAAGAAGGGTCACTTAACCACGAGGCAGTCAAAACTCATGAAACCGGTCAAATTCGAGTCGGGTTCGCGCACGAAGGGTTTCGTGCCATTATGTATAATTGTCGTCCGACTCGTACTTGGTGGGTTTTCAGTATTTATTTGTTGTTATAGCGGCAAAAGAAATACATCATCTATGTAAATTTCAAATGTCTAACTATCACGGTTCATGGGATACAGCCTGGTGACAGACGGACAGCGGAGTCTTATTCACCCTTTGGGTACGGAACCCTAAAAGGTATCGTTAAACATTATTATACAGTTACCTACTATTTTATGACTAATACCTATTAATTGAATCAAAATGTCAATGCTATAATCAGCCTCCATGTAGGTCACGCATCACGTTTTTATATATTAAGCACAAGTCAAAACTAATTCCGTATTCATGACACAAACAAAACACAAATGTACGATTGTGTTGCCACTTGAATCATAACTTGATGTATTCATTATGCGTGTGCGATTTGTGATTTATTGGGCACTCGACACTGGTAACACTGTACGGGAATTTTCGATTGTATTTTATCTGAATGCGTGAAAGTATTTGTATTTCGAAGAATTGAGGATGAAGATCGCATCTGCATTTTGATTTGCATGGAATACCGTTACACAAGGTACAAAACGATAAAAAACCAGTACCAGATTTTTCCTTATGCACACACATCGCATTTTCTAGAAGCATAATACGTTTCCTTGAAAATCTATTTTGTTATTGGTCAAATATGGCAACTGGTGAGTCTATGGGGACTCGTCAAGTCACCTTGACCGAGCAGTGCCCGTTCAGAAAAAAAAATCGTGGAGTTCGAGGCTGAGGGATTATCTGATTTATCACCAAGATCATGGTTAAAAACAAGTCATAATTGGGTCGAAAAATAATTTCAGCTATTTAGAATGTACGAGTATAAGACAGATAATAGAGCATAAAACTTATTTTTGGTAGGTTATATTCACTGAACCTAGTAAACATAGAAAATGTATTGCAACCAAGTTGTCAATACAGCTACCTAAGGTTTAGCATGCATGGCGTTTTCCTAATGGAATAAAAATGCTAATTTTAAAAAGTCATTCAATGGTTTTACTTTTTTCTATATCTTAATGAAATACACTTCCAAAAAAGGAGGAGGTACTCAATTCGACTGTATTTTTTATGTTTGTTACCTCATAACATTCAACTGGTTAAACCTATTCTCAAAATTATTTTTTGTTTGAATACTGGTGCTTCCCGTGTGGTCCCATTTAAATTTTATCAAATTCGGTCTAGTAATTTTTGAGATACACTCCGATAACTGAATAGAATGGAAGTCGGTATTAAATTTTTCAAATTGTACTTGTTGTTTTAAAAGATTTGTTTTCCGGTTTCCTTAAAGTCCGTTTTCTTAACAGCCCAATGTGAAAGATAGAGCCAATTATTAAAAATCACGCATGAATATCGAAAAAAGAAATCAATGACATAATTCTAATTAAAACGTCATGTCCTAATCTCCAAAATTAGGCAACAAAACATTGTCTGCGTGGATATAAACAAAAGCCCAGTCACAACATTGAGTTGGCCGGTGCCGCGCACTTCTTTGCCAGATCCCGAATGCTCAGTTGGCAGGACCTCGGCCACGTGGAGTCTCCATTCAGAATCGGATTATAAAATAGTATTTTTGTAGCTTTCGTGTTGCCAACTGGACCGATCTTAATGAAATAGGAGATGACGAGCGTCTCTGGAAATCACCAGAGAACGCGCATCGCATGTTTGACGGACAATTCGAGAGTTAAAGGAGTATTCCGTACCAAATTAGTGTATTAGGAGATGTCGACGACGGCTGCCAAAATCACATACAGTTTTATATAAGTATGACTGATTGGATAAGTTACTACCAAAAACAATCAAACTTATGAACGGAAAACCATGTTTTGTTTATATTATGTTACCAGACTTTCTAAAAGACCAATGCCCCCAAATATTTGGGGTGTCAGCCAGCTTTTCACTATGCACCGGCGATGCCAGATGATTCCCTGAGGGGTCCTGCCAACCGGGCAACCCCCTCTGGCAGCCACGTATTCTGTACCATGTCCAAGTGAATTGAAGCCAAGTGGGTGTTTTGATTGGTGATTCTGGCAACTTTTTGGAGAAAGTTCATAGACACTTTCGATTACAATTGATTTGAACCTTTTTTTAAATTAATCACGTCATTTAATACATTTAATGTAGATGTTGTCTGAAAGAGATCGCTCTGAGCGATAAGACCGCACATTGTGACACTATTAGTTTTAAGCATTTAATTGCAGTAAGATATTTTTGTATACAATTTTATCGAAATGTACTTATGTGTAATGTGGTGTACCAATATAGAGTTATTCTATCTAAAGTAAATAAAACGAACCCACAAGCCCCATTGGTGGGTGAAAACCGGTGAACGTGTGAATGTTTATATTATAATTATTTATCATTAATGATAATTATTCATCATTTATTTCGTATCCTACTAGAATAAAGAATAATAAAAGGCTGGATCTTGTGGTTGTAAGTACTTGCTTATTTTACTTTAAACACAACTTGCATTACCATAATATTTATACATAAAATACATAAGTAGGTACTCCAGAAAAAAATAACCTCAAAAACAAAATGATTCAGTTCTTTTGACTCCATTAATTCTCCCTTTTACAGCACTACGAAGTAACTTCAAATGAATCTTTAAAACGTCAAAAAATGGAGAGATACTTAACCGAGCGCACCAAAACGAACAAAAACACAAAATAGCTCATAAAACTATCAAAACCTCGTGATAAGGTGCAAATATTTGGCAAATATAAGAACAACACTGGATAGTGGATAGTAAGATTGTTGGCAAAGGTGCGAGATATTGTGGAATCCCCTGATCCCAGAGTAGGTACATTATTGGTAGGCATCAAACAGTTTTTTGCTTACATTAACTGACGATCGTGTTCTACTGTTCTTTCTTTACCTTTTGGCAGTTTTATTTCCTGTTTCGTTGTAACCGAAGAATTTTATACTAGAGGTGGTATATGAATGTACGCTAAGGCGCGCAGGCGTACCCTGATTAAAGAAAAAGCAGAATTTTTAAACACCTAGTGTAAAGAACACAGATCGATAGAGTATATTTTGAAAAAAATACAAAGGTTAGAAAAGGAATAGGAAAAGAGTTATAACCGAAAAGAATTTATTAATATAACTCTCTTTCAGCGGAAAAAAATCCTGAATAGGTCCACAAAAATAAACTTTCACGTCCAAACTCTAAGAATTTTCAGCGAAAGCACTATATTTTTTTTTAGGTAATACTTAGCCAACGTAGTACTAAAGTAATAACTAGGAGTTTTTTCAATTGTGTTAGTATATATCGAGAAATATAAAGAAAATGTACAAAATTAACGCATTTTCGCATTACATCGTCCAATCTAACAAGCGATTTTCAACCTTACCTAAAGCATCGTAAATTATTTTAAAATTGGGATTGAACCGCGTCTTAATACGAAATATTTTGGTGCACTCCGACTGGCGTCCCTCTAAGTTTAGTGTTCAAATCTCCATCATGAATCAGTTTAGGTTTTTGTTTGGGTGCTGATAGAGACAGGAAGACGTTTCAAATACTTTCAATTATGCAAGGCGAGCAAAAACAGGTAATCAAGCTGGAATGAATTTATGGTAAGGTATTTTGGGTTTTGATCAGGCAGGTAAAAACAATATATCAATCTAACATAAGTGCAATAAGTATAGCTTGAAGTAATTTTCTGTTATAAAGATTAATTTCGACAAAGATTGGCATAGATTATATTTTATGGTGGCCGATATACTGTTTACCTACTATTTATCGTAACCGATGGCCTATAAAACTATACCTAATCGAATCAAACAAACTATTAGGACCACTTCCAACAGTCTAACCATGCCAAAACACTGGAGTGCGTTCAACCCGAACATTTTGGCGGCAAATCTCTCCGCGTGCTGACGTTTACTTCATTATTTTTTTTCCGGCATTATTTCGCAATGGTCCAATTTATTTTATAGATATTGGCGCTGGTTCATTGGGGATGCCCGTCTGTTCTTGGCCGTGGCACCGCTTGGCGTTCCTAACTGGGGCGCCTACGTCACACAGGAACACTGGCCAAAATCACGGCACACGCGGAAAATAAAAAAAAACTTACGCACCGACGCCATCTTTGCCACGCGCCGTTTTGGCGCGCAAACGCAACAAGTGCATGCATCCAAGCAGCGCATAGAATTTGCGGACAGCTCACGTAATTCTACAATAAATCCTATTGTTGCTTTGCATGCATAATGCTTGCAAATTCGATTATATGTATTTGGGTATTTAAAGGAACGCATGCGGAATTCATGGCGAGAATCCTGTAGAAATGTCACGTAGGGGAGTGAAGGACGAACTATGTAGTCGCAGTAGATAATAACAATAAACCCTGTTTGATGTGACGTTTGATGGCAGAGCGCAAGGCTTGGTCGCAGCTGATTTGAAAGCAAATCGTTTGGGCGCAATAGATCTAGCAGAATTGATAGGCATCAAAATGATAGCAACCGACGTTCTTGGTCTTGCAAGTAATTTGCCTCATAAACAAAACATTCCTGAATAATAATTTTTGATATACTTTGTATAAACTATTTTATGCCTTTTGAATTTAGTTAAATTGAAAAAGAAAACTTTGAAACAGATATTGTTTTATTAGTACCGTGGCAAGTTACGAGGTGACCAAACTGTGTATCTGATGGAAAGCATCAAGTCTGACCATCACTGTTGTAATCTAAATCAGAGTTTTTTCAAAGTTTTGCGTGGTTGTATTTAGTTTATCAGTCCAGTATATTGGTTTTCAATCATAACCATCCAGTAATTTTATCTTGCTGAAGTATCCTTCGGCCTTCGAACTTGCTTAGTAGTGCAGAATATCTGGACCAAAAAAGGGCAGGAATCAAGACACGAAATCATTCCACATAATACAGCTTTAATTTCAATCGTTATCAATTGCGATACATTTCCATCGATAGGTCCACGGCTTGATTGTCACGTCCCTTAATAGTTTAAATAAAATGTTTTGCAGTTTACTTTGCCTTTTAAAATTATTCGTAGATACCTATGCCCATGTAAACGAGCCGGATAATATGGTATGACAGCCGCCATTCATCACCCATTGTTATTTTCATAGTATAGATACTTGATAGATTAATATGTGCTCTTAAACATTTAAGCAAGTTTATTAGATGCAAAATGTTCGAAACACTACACAACTGCCTTACCAGTTTATGACAAGATCCATTCTTATATCAGACAACCATCCATTGAGCAACCTACGTCAATTCGTTCACCACGGCATTCTATTCTGAATATTGTTTTCTTGACACAGAATACCTACTACTATGATCGTCGTAAACTGTCGGTGTGGTTGTCGAAAATAGGCTGGAACATTTGAGATTGGTGTTGAGAAGTACATTACAAGGTGTATATTCAGTGCTATTTGTGTTGTTTCAATTATATGAAAAAGTTTTTGTGCAACTGTCCAAAGCTTATGTGGTTGACTAGCAGCCCTCTCGACGGAGTGGATTGAAGGCTGTAGCAAACTAGACGTGGCTAGATTCAGGCGAGCACTTTTATGTAGGTACATATTTTATTTTAACAAAAACGTACCGATAACCCTAACAAAGAAGACTTATTTCCAACTAGTTGACCCGCCAACGGCTTCGCTCGCCTGTTCGTGGTGTAGTGGCGAGAGAGTTATTCTTTAAACTTCAATAACTTTTTATTTATAAACCGATAGACATGAAACATACAAAATAAATGTTAAATGAAGCTTACCGCAACATATTAGTGAAAATTACCTCTAAATCAGATAAGCCCCTTAAACTCACAGATAAACAGACAAACATACAATAATTATAACAATCATTCTGTTTTAGTTTAGAAAAGTCAAAATAATTTTTTTCTCACATATCTTCCATGTACAGACAGCGATCCGTTACATTTCTATTATATGTATAGAATAGAATAGATGACAAGTAGTTCTTCTCTTCTTTCGTTTTAGAACTACGCCACTGCCTCTATTTGTTGTAGAGTTGCCCTAAACTTTTAAATTGAACCCGTTTGCGCACATCAGCACGACATGTTGGTCTTATTCTCTTAGAAAGTATTCCTTTAGTTTTATTCGCAGTTTGGTTATTTGAATTTATTCATAGAATCAATAGGTATTACCATTGTTTAAGAGTAGGTATAAGATCAAGAATTACTTTCAGTAAACACATTTAACGTATTTGAAACGTCTCTCTGTCTTTATCAACCTTCAAACGTAAGACATAAATAGAACGATGTTTTAATTCCCAACTGCGGCGAAACCCAAAAGGAGGTTTATGTGTTTGACCTGCTTGTATCATGTCCGTTCCTATATCCGCTCGTATAACTACTCAATGGCTCAACCGATTTTGATAAATGATCATTGGACTCGTCTTGATGGCGCGTGTATCACTGGGTACATAATTTCCCGAATGTTGTGAAGCCCAAAAAGGAGGGCGGATTTTATACGGTTTAGGGTGTGGTCTAATTATTTTGAAAGTCGGTTTATGAAAATTACAATGTATTTTCTTTTTCTTAGCACTAAACGTTTTAGAAAGATCTCAGTACAAGTGGCTCTAAGGCTTCTGATGAAACTAGCTAACCCGTCAGGATCTTAGGGGATCAACTGACTTCATACTTCTAAGGATGAAACTTCCAAAAATTCAACTAGTTCAAAGTACCTATTATCATAATATTGTGCGCATGGTACCGACTTCGACCAGTTATTTCACACTTTTTAGGGTGGAAGTGGGTTCCATTTTATATATACTCGTATATATTAGTAAATTTATTTTTAACCATTTTAGTGACCCTTGCTACTTACGGGATCGATTGTCATTCACCGTCAATGACGATATCATCAAGATAGGCGAAACACTTTTCAGTTATTGGAGTGTAATTCAAAAACCGCTTGACCATAATTGGTGAAATTTAAATGGGACCATCTCGGAAGTCTACTATAACAAACAAAAAAGATTTATCAATTTCGGGCTACTCTGCAAAAAGTGATGTGTGATCATACATACAAAATATAAAAATATACCCGTAGACTTAAGAACCTCCTCTTTTTTGTTGTGGAAGTCGGTTGAAAAGCCATAGACTCCCAAAATTGCAAAGCACGTTGAATTAGTCAGTCCAGGACAAGTAATTGTAGACACATATATAAAGTCTGAAACTCTGTAACAATGCGTTATATACTGTCCAAACATTGTATTGCAAATGGAATATAAATCTATCCCTGTTTTATGAACACATGTACGTATTTATATCGGCATACCAACAACTTGAAGTATGGTAACAGCTGAACTACTGTGCAGAAATAGAAAATAGTTTCAAGAACTAAAGGCGGGGTGGTAGTGGTAGCGGGTGAATGCAATCTGCATGTTGCAATCCTCGGCAATGAAACTCATAGATAGACATTTCAATACTAGCTTTCATCCGCGCGACGCAAAATATCGCTTTGTCATTAAAAAAGCCGATATGCGAGTCTGAAATAAGTGCAAAGGGATCCGTACAAACAACAAAAAGACAAGTCGCATTGAGGAACAAAATCATAAATAAAATTGGTAGACAACTTCGCGCTCGCAGCGGAGTTTGACTTGGAGATCTTAAATGATCAACAATGTTTAGCAACGCTTGCTGTGGTCATAGGTTGTATAGGTCACCACTAGTGGCATTAATCAACTGAGCGCTCCATGCTTTAGAGGGCACGTTAAGCCGTCGGTCCCGGTTGTTTGTTTTAACACAACAGTCGTTAAGCTATATCGAAGGCCTTCGGGGGCGGCCTGAAAATTTCGACATGGGTTGGCCACAAGCCTATCCACCAAGCAGCACTGGGCCCGCGCGGCGGATTATGGCCTCAACTTTTCTATTTGAGAGGAAGGCTCGAGTCTCAACCGTGGAAACAAATTGGGTTGGTTATTGTGAATTGTTTGTAATTTAAAAACTTCAGTTTCAATTAAGTGTCAAGTAATCAGTCTGCCTTCGAACCGCGGGGTTCCAGGTTCTATCCCTAACCGGAGCAAATATAATTCATAATTTACACCCAATAACTAGCCCAAAATACAAAGCGTGAAATTCTGTTGATAAAACTAATAGAGGACAGCTATAAGAAGAGTCCATGAAAATAGAGAGACTGGGGTTTCCAAGAGCCGTTCTAATTCTTAACCCCAATGTTGAACACTGAGCTATTAAGGAATAATGCAATATTGTGAATACGAGGTGTGGGGTCCACGCCCCTATAAGAGGAATAATCCGGTGTTGCCCAGTTTAGACCTACATGTGTAAAAGTCCTTTCGAGGCATGAACACTTTATCATAGGGCCCAAATCAGCCGAAGTGATCTGTGTTAATTCTCCAGGTGATTTGATTATTATAATAATATTTATTTCTAAAGTTCCCTTTTATTTTATTTTAGTTAGTGTAAGCCTTAGAGGTAGTTACTATTCTTGATAGCTTAGTTTATCAATGCAGTATAGGTCATAAGTAGAATCTACAATACATTACAATATTATTTATTATATACGAGATTTAATGAAATGATTTCAAATTTATTTTAATTCTAAAATCTTCTACTTTTTATTCTTTGGCTCTTTAGCGTAGGAAGACGTAAATATGAGTTATAGCATTAAAATGTACTCTACTGCTTAATGCTTAATAAAAAATTAGTACTGAAATTCCACTATGTCGACATTTTTTTACTATACTACTAAATGTTAAACAACGTTATTGCCTCTATGATATTAAACTATATCTAAGAACTACAAAGTGTCACAAAGTCGTAATATAATGTCGTTGGAAACGGTTTAAAAATAGTCATTTTGACAAACGGACATTAAACAAAGCTGCAGCTGTCACTAACGAATTCATCTCGAAAATCTCTCGGTATTTTCATGTTATTTTTGAACGTCCGCAACGGGTGTATATTTAGTTATAAAATAAAGTAGCGACTATGAGGCGTAGTGTCCTATAGTTGACACGACACTTCGAGTACGACACGACTGTCGACACGATACAATTTACTGTAATTCAAAGCATTGCTAGTATACGGTTCTGGTTCGCGCTTGGATAGCTACCACCTTCAAGTAAACCCGTCAGTATGATAATAAACAAGTGCAATTTGAAAAATGTAATACTTCCATTATATGACTTTGGTAAAAATCAGTTATTGGAGTGTAACTCAAAAAATACTGGACTGAATTTGATGAAATTTACATGGGACTACACGGGAAGCACCGACTTTCAAATAATTTAGAATTTTGGAAATTGGTTCACCCAGTCGAAAGTTATGAGGTAACAAAAATAAAAAAAAACGTACAGGCGAATTGAGTACCTTTTGGAAGACGATAGATTAAAATTATAATATTTGCATTGTTTGTTTTTCAGAATGTTCTGAAATGTTGAATATTGTGAGACAACATTTACAGGTGAACTGATCATACGCTGAAGCTATATTTATTTCTAAAGTTCCTTTTTATTTTATTTTAGTTAGTGTAAGCCTTAGTTACTATTCTTTTGTTAGTTTTTCTTTTTATTGACTGTCTAGTTATATCAGCAACATCATCCAGTCGTCCAGTCTTTCTATCACTGTAAGCACTTTATTGTTATGCTTATAGGGCGCTTATCGCTCTCCCACGCACCAGACGGCGGACAATTTGATGATGATGCATTCATCACTTAGTAGTTTAAGCTTGATAGAAAAGTAGTCTGTAATTAGTCTTCATCTTGAACAGTTCTATATTAAATTTAATTCAACTTTAATTAAAATTAGTATTTTTAAAAACATAACCACGGTTTTTCCCAGTTTGACTGGCGCAGCCTTGTGGATTTTCCGCGAAATTTTCCGACGACTTACTATCTGAGACCCCGAAATTGGTTTCGCGAGTATAGTGTTTTATTCGGAAGCGCGGAAACACGAACCAAATAAATACGTCTCCCCGGGAAACCGTGCTTTGTGGCGACTAACCAGGCTCCGGAGGACATGGGATCGAGCGGCTTGTGAGTTAAACCTTTTCACTTTCCCGTCTTTCATAATCCCAGTCTTTTCCATATATATTTGTCTAAATATTTGACTACTTGCGATTATACATTTAATCTGATTTTGTGTGCACTAAAATTGGCAAACTTTGTTAGGTATATTAATTAATTCGTGTATTATTATAACTATTCTGAAAATAATTGATTGTTTAAACGTGTTAAATTAAGTAACAAATAAACGTAGCAATGGAGGGAATTCAAACAGTTGCGAAAGAAGTATTGTGTATAATTCCTAAGTTTGATGGTGATGAAAAGTTACTTAATTTATTTATTTCTAAGTGTGAGTATGTGCTTAGTGGCAGCCGAGTTCCGGGAAACGCTACACAAGAACTGTATTTATTTCATACAATCAGCAGTAAACTTGTTGGTAGAGCTGCTGCTTTACTTAGCGATAACCCAAATATAACATCATGGGAATGTTTAAAACAGATACTTACGCAACATTTCGGTGACCCACGGTCGGAAGAGTGCATAGCTATTGAACTTGAAACCATGAAACTTAAACAAGGCGAGTCGTATATTCAGTTTTGTCAAAGAATTCAGAATATAAGAAGTGCGTTATTTGCGAAAGTTAATAGACTTACAGATGAAGGAATAAAAGCAGCTAAAATGATCATATACAACAACACAGCTTTGAACATATTCTTGTATAATTTACCTGAAGACTTAATACGAATTGTGCGTTTGAAAGGTTGTTCTAATCTTGAAAATGCTTTAAGTATTGTAACTGAGGAAGTAAATTTCCAGTTCCAGTACAACGCCAAAAATAAATTAGTGAAACAAAATGTGGCGCAGCAACCAAATGTACAAAATGCATTGCGACCATTGCCGATGGGACAAGGGTTTAGACCTATGTTTAGCGCTCCGCCGCAAAATAATAATTTTAGATTTGGCATCCCACAAAATAATAATTTTAAATTCGGTATTCCTCAAAATCAAGGGTTTCGACCAAACTTTATGCAACCAAATAGATTTACGCCTTCTCAAGGTCAATTCGGATCGCCCCAAAACCACACTCAACGAAACTTCGGTCACATACCTTTCCAACAACAGCGCGCACCTTTCCAACACGGGGGATTTAGGTTCGGCATCCCTCAACAGCAAGGCTATAAATTCGGAATGCAGAACCAACCTTATGCGAACCATACTCAGTACAAATTTGGTATTCCAAATCAGCAACAGGCACCTAGACAGCAGGTCACTGACGTATCCATGCGCACAGCTCCTGTAAGACAAAACATGATTACGAACGATTTGTATTATATTGAGGAACCGAACTACAGTCAGGAATACACTCCAGATATTAATTATGACAATGATTATAATATAAGCGAAATAGGTAACGAGTATGTAGTGCCACCGTCGGCAGAGGATTGTCACTATTTAGAAAGTTACGATGGTACAGAACCTTTAAATCAGGAAAACGACGCTGAAAATTTTCAGGAAACAGCCTCGAAAAACACGGCGAGATAATAAACCTGAACTGTTGTGATAGTATATTAAAATTACCTCATATAGAGATTCCTGAAATAAACTCAAAGTTTCTTATAGACACCGGAAGCAGTCGATCTTTTATCAGTCCTGCTAAAGCTGAACAGTTTTTCAGTGAACACAAATATTATGAACCATTTACAGTCGTCAGCACACATGCACAGAGTATGCATAACGAAGTAATTTACATCCCTTTGTTAAAAACTTTTAAAAGCACACTCCCTCACAAATTTTACGTTTATGATATAGACGGACGGTATGATGGACTGATTGGAGCTGACCTATTAAAAAAATTAGCAGCCAACATAGACATGAACAACCAAGTTTTGCGAACACATCGCTTACTTATTGCAACAACGACATTTTTCAAAATCTTGATATTTTGAGATAAGTATGTAAAAACAAAGCTTTATCGATCTATTTTTTGGTGCAATAAAGACAACAGCATGCTTCAATTCCAATTCGCCAGATGGCGTGAAGTGTCTAAATTGCTCGCTGTCGACGCGCATCGTATGTAATTTCAATATCGTTCCATCTCAGTTACACCAAAGTATTCAAGGCCAACGCACGCATCTTGCTCGTGAAGGACGTCATATTTTGGAATAATACTATATTGCAGCAAATGGTAAGTACCTTTCTTTAAATAAATATTGTTACAATGTAGGATTATTTTGTGTTATGTCACTATTGTAATTAAACATAAAGTATTTCTATTTATATTATTTAACGATATGACGGTATTGCAGAAAGAACCACAAGTATATTTGTATTATTTTTCATTATGACGTTATTGCAACATAATCACACTACGTCAACATTATTGTTACTTAATACATTCAGGATTATATCGTTATTGCAGCAAAGATAGCTTTACTTAAGATTATTATTTTAGGTTATGACTGTATTACAGTTAATACAGTGTACACTTTTTATGTTAATTAAAATCAAAACTTCTTTTTAGGCATCCCGAGGGCGGTTACTAGTTGATCTCGTTAATAGTGTTGATGAAAACGACGAAGAAGAAAATGATGCTACCATTATATCACCGGAACCAGTTATGGATTCTAATAATACGAGAAATAAATCCAGATCCTCTTCTTCGTCTAGCTCGTTGAGTTCCTCGAGCTCTTCAAGTTCATCCAGTGAAGATGAGACGCCTGATGTCGTTGAATCTAATGTAACAACAGGAACTAATCAAGGAAATAACCAAATAATCTCACCTTCGCTGAGTATAGGTATGTTCCCCTTTATTAAACAATTATAACATTTAATGTTTGACTACCCACATAATTATTTTTTAATTAATTAGGTAATTTCAGATGCTCCATACTATTCATCAATGGCTTCAACTAGCGGTCTACAACTTCCTGATCCCTATGAAAATGTTGACGATTCAGATAAAGACAGAGATTATGTACCGGATGCAGAAAGTAGTTGTAGTGAAGATGAAAGAATTCCTCGACGTAACGAAGTATTGGTGACGACATCTAGCACTCCCGAAAAGAGAGGCAGATAACGTCCCAGAAAAGAAGAAAACTGGAGAAGAAACATTTAAAAAAAGGCACGAAATACAGGTAAAGCTTACGAATCTCATACAGCAACAAAGAAAATAAAACCAGAGAGAAAATTGAAACCAGGCTGCTCAGTTTCATGCAAATTACAATGTTCCCTTGCCTTTAACGAAAACGATCGAACATTTATATTTAATTATTATTGGGATTTAGGTGACATAGAGCTACAGCGGCAATTCATTTCCAACTGTATACAAACTGTTCAGCCACGGTATCGCTATTTCCGTGTTGGAGGTACACGTAAACCCAGAGATAATAATAGCTCTTATTATTTTAAGAAGGATGGCGTTAATATTCGTGTTTGTAAACTGTATTTTAAGAATACTTTAGACATAAACGACCGACCAATTCGTACTGTTATAGAAAAACAAAATAAACTAGCGGGATCATTATTGGAAAATGATAAACGTGGAAAGCATGGTCATAAAAAGAGAGTTGAGGATGGCATTAAGCAAGGGATCTCTGAATTCATTGAGTCTATTCCTAAGATTGAGAGTCACTATACTAGGGCAAATACCTCAAAGCTCTTTATTAATAATAATAATAAATGAGACCCCTGACCCCCGGCTTGCCTTAATTGCTCGTCTGGGGGTGGAGACGCAAGAGCAAGAAACAAAAAGCTCCAAGGGTGGAAGTGTTAAAGGGCATAACGCCGGTAGTAGCGCTCTAGTGAAACCGCAGCACACCTCTCAACACCCTTCAGATATCCACACCAACGTTGCCCTTTTGTCGCCATTGATGGTGGCTCTTATGGGGGGCCCGTTTAGTGGGTGGCAAGTCACAACCTGCCTAAATATTTTAAGATGAGACTGAAATTGGCAGGTGCCGTAGTCTCGTCCATAGCCCACTATCTCCCGTACCACTAATAAGTACATATCAATAGCCATGCCCATTTTACCCATTTTTGTAATAGATATACCATGTAACCATCCATCCAAAATGTTTGTTTTTATACTACATTGTATTTTTATACCAAACGGGCCTCTAAGTGTTGGCTACAGCCCCACTTATGCCTATGTAAAAGACCGGGTGAAACCCGTGAAATATGTCAAATAAAAGGAATAATAATAATTTATTTCATAATATTAGCACTTACATAGTTTTGAACTTATATAATATTCTGTGATTATTGAAAGACTTTAAGTAGTGTTAAGTTTAAAAGATGTTACTATTTTTTTAGAATTTATTTAGATACCTACTGTAAAACTAGTGCCATAGAAATTGGTTGTGATTACCGATACTTAATTTAGAATAAGGAAGAATTGCTGCGGTTTTTTTTAGAGAATTATATTCTCATTCGTTATTAAGTTTGTTAATTATTTCTACTTAACTATCGTGAGGTTTTGCATTTATTAAGTTTTAAGTTGTTAATTTTGTATTTTTACATTGACTTTACTCATTTTAACAGACGTTCCTAAGAATTTGTTTGTGTTTATGTTTGTTTTATTTTATTTTTTAGTATGACACTTATTAGCAACAAAGTCATAATTTAACTTAAATTGTGTTTTTTTTTATTGTTTTTATTGTAAGGATGACATAATTACGAGTAATACTTTTTCTAGGTAACTTTTTGCTACAATAATGACATAAGTGTGGAACTTGTTTTTTTAATTTGGTTTTTGAAAACAGTGTGTTTAAGATAACACATTGTGACTACTTAATATGAAAGTTAATTAATGTACAAAACTGATTAAAATACTTCTGAACAAAAACAGTGTTTTTTTATTGAAATACTAAAGATTCAAAGTTTAAAACTACCGTCCTGTAAAAAGTTGTTTTTTTCGTTATGTCGGTCTTGCAATAAGCAAGCGACATAATGCGGCAATTCCTATTATTTACAATCCGCCTTATGAAATCAATATACCGCCACGGTCTGAAACACGAGTTAGGATACCCACAAATCTACAGCATGGTGACGCTATCGTAGATTTTTCACAATTTAAAGATGGTGTGCGAATGCCCACTGCTATTGTCAGATGTGATAATTTCTTTGCAGAAACGGTCATACAAAATATTTCAGATGTAGAAGCGACAATCACATTTAAGGAACCGTTGGAAGTTACAGTATTTGAAAATAAGGAATGCGAGGTTAATGTTATGCGTGATGACTGTATGATTGACGAAGTTCTGAAAGAAAATTTATCTAAGTTACGGATGGACCACATGAACAAAGAGGAACGCGATGCGGTCTCTAAACTCTGTTATGAATATCGGGATATATTTTATAGTGACAAGATACCACTATCTTTCACAAACCAGGTTAAACATAACATCCGGACTACAAACGAGGACCCGATTTATATTCGACCATACAGACACCCACCTTGCCAAAATGAAGAGATACAAAAACAGGTAGATAAGCTTTTAGACGATAACGTCATTCAAAATTCTCACTCACCTTGGAGCGCACCAGTACATCTGGTCCCCAAAAAGCTAGATGCATCTGGAGAAAGAAAGTATAGGATGGTAATAGATTATCGGCGCCTAAATGAGATCACAGTCGATGATAAATACCCCTTGCCTAATATTACCGATCTTTTCGATAAGTTAGGTAAGTCTCAATATTTCAGTACCATTGACCTTGCAAGTGGGTACCATCAAATTGAGGTTAATGAAGCGGACAGAACCAAGACCGCATTCACAACTCAGGCCGGGCATTATGAGTTCAAAAGAATGCCGTTCGGATTAAAAACTGCACCCGCAACGTTCCAAAGGGCTATGGACAATGTATTGCGAGGGCTTCAAGGTATACACTGTCTAGTATACCTTGATGACATCATAATATACTCCTCAAGTCTCCAGGAACACGTAGATAAACTCCGCAAAATCTTCGAACGACTTAGGGCTACAAACTTGAAAGTTACGCTTGATAAAAGCGAATTTTTAAGGAAAGAGGTCCTCTATTTGGGCCACACCATAACCAAAAATGGCCTTATGCCAAACAACGACAAAATACAAGCAGTGTTAGACTTTCCACTTCCGCGAACAGCTACCGAAATCAAGAGTTTTCTTGGATTAGTAGGCTATTATCGCAAGTTCATAAAAGATTTTGCTAAATTAACTCAACCATTAACTTCGTGCTTAAAAAAGAAAAATAAAATTGATCCAACTAAACAAGAATACATAGACTCATTTGAGAAGTGTAAAGAGCTTTTAACCAATGCTCCGCTCCTACAGTTTCCCGACTTTTCTAAACCCTTCGTTCTAACGACGGATGCTTCAAACTTTGCACTGGGCGCTGTACTTTCGCAGGGTCCCATTGGTAGCGATAAGCCAATAGCTTACGCTAGTCGTACCCTCAATGACGCTGAAACTAGATACAGTACGATCGAAAAAGAGCTTTTGGCCATTGTATGGGCCACCAAGCATTTTCGGCCGTATTTGTACGGGAAGAAATTTACCATATATACAGACCACAGACCGTTAGCCTGGCTCAATTCAATTAAAGAACCAAATAGTAAGTTAACGAGGTGGAAATTGCGCTTAGAGGAATTTGACTATAATATATTGTATAAAAACGGAAAGCAAAATTGTAATGCAGACGCACTGTCAAGAATTAAAGTTAATGCTTTGGGGGAAAATGACGATATTTCAATGAAAGTAAATTTAGATAAAAAGGAACAAAAACTTCAACGACACATAGACGATTTAACTAACGAAATAATACGGTTAAGTAAAGATGAAGATAATGCGCCTCACGCCCCTTATACACGAAAACGATCACCAACCCCTATTTTAATAGATATTTCATCAGATTCGGAGAAAACTATGAGTATAACTTCACAAAAACGGTCACCAACTCCTGTTTTTATGGATATCTCGTCGGACTCAGAGAAAACGATGAGTATTCCTTCGTTGGAAGGTAATGGTAGACAATCACCACATTCTATTCCATCAGTAGATAGTAGTACCGTAACAGCATCAGAGATAATGAATGGTGATAGTATAGGAACAATACATTCAGCCCGCGATTTAGACACAGATGGTATACTCATACTACAAGAAGCTATAGATACCAAACCGAATCAGGTTCTTGTCTTTACCTGGAACAGGAATGACTTAACAGTCAAAGATTTATCTAGGGCTAAACAAAAGGTATTAGAAATACACTTACCCACTAGCAATCCAGATCTTGTCAAAAAGTTTTTAAAGGAGTACATTCGCCCTAAAATAAAATACTTCTTTTACTTTGAAAGTGAAATACATCGTAAACAGTTTTCAGAAGCTACTATAGCACTATTTCAGAAAGGAGCAGTAAAATTTTACGAATGTACTAAGAGAGTGGTTTACGTTGACGATGAAAATGAGCAGCGCGATGTGGTGAATAAATACCATATGGGTAAAAACAGTCACAGGGGGATCAAGGAAACGTTAATACATCTGAAACGAACCTTTTATTGGAACAACATGGATGAAATGGTCGCGAGTATTATAAATGCTTGCGAAATTTGTAAAAGGATGAAATACGACCGTAAACCACTAAAACCAGAACTTCAATTATCACAAACGCAAACTAAGCCTTTTCAGGAACTATTCATAGACACCTTTTCAATTGAAGGAAAATATTATCTTACAATAGTTGATGCCTTCAGCAAATTAGGTCAAGCAATTGAAATTAATACTAAATCTACACCGGAAGTAGTAAGAGCCCTTCTGAAGTACTTTTCGATGTATGGTATACCCAGTAGAATCAGTTCAGATCCTGGTGTGGAATTTAACAACACACTGATCAAAGAGATGTTATCATTTTATAAGATTGAACTTCACGTCAGTACTCCTCACAACCCCAACTCTATGGGAATAGTTGAAAGGTTTCATTCGACCATTACAGAAATTTACAGGATAGCAAAATATGAACGAAAGATCACGGACGCCGCGTCCGTAATGACTTACGCAGTAATATCATATAATCATACGATACATTCTGCTACCGGTCTTACGCCATTCGAAGTTGTTTTCGGTCATACCGAATCCAATAGCGCATTTCATGTCAACTTCGACCAGCAATACACACAACAGTTAGTTAAGGAACATATTAGAAAGACAAAATACCTGTATGAATATTTGACAGATAAAATGATTGATAAGAAGATGTCTGTAAGAGAGAAGCGTGGTGGCGAAAGAGACTTTGATTTAGACATTGGGGATACAGTATTTATGAAAGGAGTAAATACTAGACGTAGTAAGGATAAAGCACGATACCAAAAGGCTATAATCACCGGAGATATTCAAAGAAATGTCGTACCTGTAATAACACAAAACAGAAACACAAAAGTCCCAATTAAAGACATAAAGCGTCCTCCACAGGTTAATACTTCTGGCCGCCCAGGTGATCCACAGCCAGGCCCTTCATCTGCAGGTCATTGAGAAGAACCCAGGGCTACTACCTGTAAAGGAAGGTCAAGCAATTATTAGCCATGATAGGTGGACAGTCATTAAAATTTTAGATTTAAGGTTACTTTACGAGCAATTAGAATTAAATACTGGTAGTTATATAAAACTGAAGCAGCAAGTTCGAAGCTGTTTTGATATCAAAGCCTTTGATTCCGATTTCACTGAGGTCGAATCGCAAACCGAATACGCGATGATTACAACCATCGAAAAATATAAGCAATTAGTTCCGTCATTGATAAGAACAAAACGTGGTTTAATTAATCCTCTTGGTTCTTTGATCAAGATGATTACAGGTAACCTTGATAACGACGATGCCTTAATGTACGAAAAGTTGATTTCTGGATTAAAGACAAAACAAGATAGGTTAGCTAAGAAAATGACAGTCGTCACTGAAATGGTGGGTATGATCACAAATATAACAAATGTTACAAGAAACAATTTCATTCAAATTGATAACAAATTTAAGGATATCGATCTTAATTTGAACCAGTCCAAGCTATTGCAAACTGGCAATAAAATCATTCATATTTTTAACATTTTTACAAACAATTTTCAAACGCTCTATATCAGATTGAATGAGGTTGAAACTGCTGTCGCCTTTGCTAGACTTAAATTGTTACACCAATCAATCGTAGACACAGATGAACTGCTATTGCTATTACAGGAAATTGAGAAAACCGAAAGACTTGTATACCCAGCTAACATAGAAAATATTATAAAATTAGAGCAATGTGTAGAGATGAAAGCCTATGTGACACAAAATCAAATCAAATTTATTATGCATATTCCATTAGTTCAAAATGACATTTATAACTATTTTAAGCTGATTCCCTTGCCTATCCATGATACCCATAACGACCTTACCACTCTTATTCTACCCAAATACCCTTACCTTCTTGTGAAAGGTTTGAACACCAGGTCGCTCTCCCAGCCATGCCGTGAAATAGATGAAGCTCGTTTCCTGTGTAGTGAAAACTATGTATCGCCGTTGATTGAAGACGATTGCATTACTGAACTCATGAGATTTTCCACAAACATTTCAAGCTGTCATCCAGTACCAGTCATTATAGATGATGTGAAAGCCGATCTTATTCAACCTAATCGCTATATAATTTATGCAAAGGTTGAAACTTTACTAACTAAGTTTTGTGAAAATGAAATAATGCAAGAGAGCATATGCGGAACTTACCTGCTGACAATAGATGATGACTGCGAAGTTAAAATAAAAGAACTCACCTCAAAGAAGCACCAAAACCAAGGACAAGATGTCAAATTTCCAGTTATAAACCTGCCTAAAATAACGACTAGAATTTCAGATGTACAAAGACAGCCGGTCGATCTCAAAGGAATCGATCTTGTAGATATTCAACATCTGAATTACTTGCTGCGAAATAGTGAAAGTGAAGTTATTAGTGATAGTGAAAAGTATGAAAGATTTCATGACAACTTTAAAAGTGTTAGCATAGCAAATATAGTATTTTATGTAATAATTGTAATTTGTATTGTAATGTTAGCCTGTAGAAATAGGATTAAGAAAATTTGTAACCCGAAGGAATCTCGAGATAATCCTCATCCCTCGGATAATTTCGAACTTACGGAGGGAGGAGTTATATCAGCAACATCATCCAGTCGTCCAGTCTTTCTATCACTGTAAGCACTTTATTGTTATGCTTATAGGGCGCTTATCGCTCTCCCACGCACCAGACGGCGGACAATTTGATGATGATGCATTCATCACTTAGTAGTTTAAGCTTGATAGAAAAGTAGTCTGTAATTAGTCTTCATCTTGAACAGTTCTATATTAAATTTAATTCAACTTTAATTAAAATTAGTATTTTTAAAAACATAACCACGGTTTTTCCCAGTTTGACTGTCTAGTATTATTTTGTTTTGATACTGACTGTATAGGTATTGTTTATTTTGATTATTTTCTTGTTAAAAAGTTTAATATGTCTAATTTTAAGTATTTTTGCAACCTATCGTTACTACTATACAAGTTATAGCGAACTAAACAAGTTCGCTCTATAGCGGCACTAATTATGAAATAAAAATAAATATAATATGATAAATACACTGGGCCGTAAAAAAGTATGTCGGTTTAGCGAGTCGATAAAAGCTATAACTTTTACTATTACTTATTAATACAGTTGTAATACTTAACTGATCGTGGTGGTAATATAAAAAACCTAAAACGTGTAAACATTGCGTATTTTTTATAGTTTTCTGATTTTTGATATCGTAGCACATATTTCGAAAATTACTGAAATGTGCTCATGTTAAAAGAAATTAAAAGGGGTTTTTTTTCCACTTAAACTATCATGAAATAATCTTTAATTTAACAAGTATTTTAAAAGATTGCTCAGTTATTTTATAAGCTATCGCTTTTTTTATATTCGAATATTTCTGTGTATATTCTAATTTTATAAAACTTTAGTCTTCAAACATTATTTATACTACTAATAAAACAAATAAATAGTAGTTCTGCGAACACTAGACTTCGCGAGCACACAGTTTTATCAGCGGTAATGTTTCGTAGTGCTTCACAATCACAACCTATTATCTCGGAAACCACTTGACCAATTATGCTCATATCCGAAATTCCTCTTTAAAGTCAGGCACCTAATGTGTGTATCAATCTTTATAAAAATCGGTCGGTGAATAGCGTCTTGCACACTTCTGCCATTTTTAGGAACACTAGGAGGGGTCCTACCCCTCTCAAAACCGCCAAAGACATAAAATATATTAAATATTAGAACATGCATACCAAGTTTCGTCATTGGTTCAAGATTGGTTAAAAATGCGAGCTGTACAGGAAGACGTACATACAACTTCACAAACATACGGACAGATGAAAGTCAATTTGGCCAGTTAAAGCAAGGACGCTTCGCTATGGCTTCGCTCGCTCGGTCAAAACCCATGATTCATGGTATTGAGTCTACAGCAAACATAAAAGCATGGTTAGCTCTCCGAATTACCATCTTTACACTTATTAGGTTTTTTTACCATATCCCCTCTAATATCCGTCGCCGAAGTATTGACAAAAGCCCTACCCTTTCCGCTCATCCCCGCTGACAGTGCAACCACACCTTGCATGCAATCGGGTCGACCTTCCCGCTCCTATCGAATCGTTCCATTCAAACTCGCCGAAGCTAATGCAACTCCAGCGTTTCTATTACAGTTTCAAACTGCTCTTCGATATTGTTGAATAGCAGTGAATATTAAGATTTGTCCTGGATTGCTTCTCTTGTCTCCGTTTTTATTTGTTCTTCAAAAGGCTCAAAAGTTCCCTCATGATTTCGACGGTTTCCATTTTTTTTACGATCTTATCACTGAAAATGGCAATTTCAATTTGTAATCTCTCAAACTCAAAAATCGTTTACTTTTGCATGTGTCAGAAAAGGCAGTAAAATTGTAAATTACTTCGGTGTCAAATTTGTAGGTTTTGAATTCGAAAGATATTTTAGCACCGATCAGCACAATACATAAGTACAAATGGGACTCAGGACTAGGAAGACCTCAGTGAGAGAATTATAGGCTCTATCCAGCACAGGGGCTCCAGTGCGGTTTGGTGAATACGCTAGTGGCCTGCCTAGTGTGGAAGTTTGCAAGCTACCCGAAAACATATCCTAACGACTGTTGTCCTAAGACAAACAACCGGGATCAAAGGCTTAACGCCCTCCTATGCGCATGGCAGCGGTAACTTGCAAACTGCTACAATAGCGGTAACCCATCCAAGTCATAACTGTAGTCAGGGTTGCTTATTTGATCTGTTAAGAACGATAAGGTCAGGGGCCTTACTATGAGCTCTTAAAGCAGGACTTCTAGACAACTGCCCTGTTTATTCGTACCATGACAGCTTTAAAGCAGGCCTGCCCAGGCCTACTATTCAAGAACCGCAGAAAAACCGTTCACCTGTTTTTTTCGTATGGACTCTCGTTAACATGTCGCTCAAAATCCACTCAGTTTATTAGCTTACAAACGTCTAGGGGTGTGCAATGTTGGTTTTAGTAAATTGTTAAAATTCCAGAGACAATATTATCCGTGCACCTTTGAGAAAACAATATTCAAATAGTTCACCGAAACGAGCGTCATGGTATGATTTCATTCAAAACTGTTTATGTCAGGTTTAAGAACTGCACGGAACTTGCATGGTTTTTACGAAGCTGATAGTAAGGCCCCAGGAGTAACTCTTCCTAAGAAACATTTAAAATAAATCTAGCAGGCTTCGAACCTGTATCCTCTGGGCTTGCCGGAATATATACCTTTAACTGAAGACTTGAAGGGTCTGGGTAGCATAATTACTTAAAGCATTTGATCCAGTCCAGATGAAACGTGTTTGAATCCTGCTCAAGCCCTTTGAGTGTTTCTGCCTATTTTTATGGGATAGGTTGGCGAATGAGCAGGCGCTCACCTAATGGTAACTGATAACCGTCGCCCTCGGACATCTGCAACACCAGAAGTGTCGAGGATGCGTTGCCGCCCTATGAGGGAAAAATAAGCTCTCTTGAAGGCGTATTGGTTTTACTCCATAATTTTAAGATGTTTGATTCTTAGAGAACGTGGCTTAATTAGACCCACAATTTATTCGCCGTGCATCTATTTGGCATGCGTCATAGATTACGTTGATAATGGATTAAAATCAATATCACAACTGTTTCTCTCGTGTTCCGTCTTCTTCTTCTTCTTTAGCCTTTATTCGTGCATTTCTCTCTGTCTGCAGCTTTTTTCGTGTTCCGTCACCAAACATCTATCATAGGGCTATCAATCCAATCGAGACGTATGATCTGACGAGAAACGGATACAAAGAGATTAGAATCTCTACTGGTTCGAGACGAACGACGGAAAGCTGACTTTTATTAAACTAGTGGAGATGGAGAGATGGGCTCGTTTTTGCCTCTGATAGGAAGTGTCATTCTGTCATTTCCATTACAGTGTTATACAAAGATTAAGTTACAAAGTACTGTATGACACTGCAATGTGCTGTTCACCACGTTACATCTCGAAATAGTGGTTCAGTCCCATTTATCCAGTAACTGCATATGTTATAGGTTATGTCAAAGTTAATTAGCACTATTACAAAATGTTCGCTCCATACTGCTTAAAAAACATAATATCTGGTATATTGAAATAAAACCAGTCATTCCTCGCTGTTTGTACTGTAAAATTCCGTGCTGCTCTACCATTTTTATTCCCTACTGCACTACCAGCTGGTAGTGCCGTGGATCTAGAATCTGCATACATTGCTTTACCCACTGCACTACCAATGTAAAGGAGTTCATTCGCTTAATGGTTTTCTTATTTTAACCCCGACATTTCGAACTCTTTTTGTGAACACACTCTAGTGATGGATAGACTAGATGACAATTGTATGTACTATAGATGATGGGGCTCTGTGTGCCGAATGTGTATGTGGCGCGGCGACGGCGCCTGTTTGCGGTGCCCCGCGCGAGAACCAACCTACTAGATAGGATGCCTTAAATGCGCGCGTTGTATGAATTAAATCGAATTGCTGAAAAAATGCATCTATTTGTGTGCTCGGTGGCAGAATTTAAACAATCAATGTTATTTTAATCGTGTTATATGAATAAGACGATATAATTAGTTTTAGATATTTAAATATATATATAATTATAAGGTCAATAATTGTCTGATTTATGATAATTATGTTTATCTACCACCTTTAATAATTTTAAGGAAACGTTCCAAACGATGGATTTCATTAAGGATTCAAATAATATAAATTATTAAAGTTAAGCCGTTTCAATTTATTTGAATTCAACGTTTCATATTCTTTAAGTATAATGCAGCTATGATGGTGCTCATCAAACTAATCTCTCTATTAGCTAGTTATTTTGGAGATGGTAGCAGATCAAATTTATATGGAAATCAAAATAAGTAGAATTGATCAGTAGAATTGACCAATCCACCGAATGTGGTCGAAACTATAGTCGGACCTGTCAGAAAAGTGTTACGTGAGTAATCCCTATATATCTAAGTAAAAATTGACCAAACGTTATCGTTTGGTTGCACAACAATAAACACGTAAAATCCTCTTTTCGTCTCGTTAACAAACCGCTTAGAAAACATTATCCTAGATTAAAGATCGAGCCTGAGAACTGCGGACTTCAAAGGGCATATGATATAGGTAATATCCTGATCAAGCACTAGGAAAACCCGGCTCAGTACGCGCCATTAAAACGCAAGAGGGCATTACGATTCCTCCCGTACGACGTATTTATTAGTCGGGGTACACTCAAGGGAATAATCAAGTTAAACTAAGGATTTTCTTATAAACTTAACAAAGAAAATTGGAAACTTTAAAGGATTTTCTTGTGAATGCCGCCTTTTAAGAGTTTAAGCGAGGAACAAGAACTGAATTAAAGATTAACTGCAGGGTTTGTGATTAGAAAAATCTAATGAGCATCCTTTCAGTAGTCCTCCGAAGAAGTGAGATAGACATAGACTAAATTATTTGCAACTTGTTCATATTGACTTACTGTGCACCTGCGTACCTTTCTTAGGGAAATCATAATCATCGTCACTGTCCGTCTAGCGCTCGACGAGTCAACATCTCCTGAGGATGCCTCGTGTAGAGGCGAAACACGTGTCGAATCGGTTTTGGTTTATTTGGGTTTTCTTGTGTGTTTTTAATTTTGTTTTCTTCCTATTAGCAGTTTGTGCGGGAGGGAGGGTGGTGCACACCCCCAAATAGGCCAGAACCATTGTTTTTTTTTTTTCAGTGGAAGTGTCACTAAATATTTTTTAATATCGTTTTTTGTTTTTTTATATATATTTTCACATGATGTTAAACAAATAAGTTTATTATTCAATGTAACACTACATCTCTTCTGTCTTTAATTTTTAGAGTAACCTACTTCTTATATTAGATGTTTCAAACATCAAGATCTTCGATATCGTATTTTACGACCAACTTCCAAAAGGAGGAGATTCTCAATTCGACGCGTATATTTTTCATGTATAATAATAACGCATAACTTATTACAGAATAGATTTGATTTTGATAATTCTTTTTTTGTTTGAAAGAGTGTACTTTTGAGGTACCCATTCAAAATTTCATCAAATTCGGTCAAGCAGTTTTTGAGTTACACTCGAATAACTGAAAAGTGTTACGCCTATCTTGATGATACCTTTATTGACGGTGAATTACAATCCATCCGTTAGTAGTCACTAAAAAGCGTGAAAATAAAAATTTTACCAAAAAACTGAACCGACTTCAACACTAAAAAAGTGTGAAATATTGTATCGAACCATGCGCACAATTTTGTGATAATAGGTACTTTTGAACTATCGTGATACCGACTTCAACAATTATGTTATAAAAACTAACGTGGTTTTCACTCATTATTAATTAGAAATACGGATTAGTCACGTAATATTTATCGGATAGGTCCGACTATAGTTTCGACCACATTCGGTGGTCTTTTTCAAGGAGTGTTCGGGACGCCCGCGTCGATGACGTCTAAGCGTGCTAAGAATGCTAAGCTGAGAGTGCTAAGCGAGACTTCAACAAGTTATTTCACACTTGTTTTAGTGTTGCAAGCGGTTCCAATTTTTGGTAAAACATTTTTTTACCCTTTTATCACTATCACATGATGATAAACAAATACGTTTATTATTCAAAGTCACAATTTGTCCTGTCTATAATCTTTAGAGTAACTTTGTCTATTAGTACTAGTAAATTAGTCTTATTAATTGTTTTAAACAACTTGGAGATTTTTGGTGTCGTATTTTTGTTCAGAACAGTGTTGTTTTCTTTTGATTTTCTAAAGCAACTTTCTTCATTGCTTCAAAATAAACCATTTCACACGATATTAGTTCTGCACGTGATAGTCCTTGGTATCATAGACGCGAAGTCTCCGGAGACATCCGGGAGTGAGGATCACGACAGAGTTGCCATGCTGCACGTGTCGCATTACTATTGCCCTTATAGTATAAGGAATCGATTGCTTACAGTTACCTATGTTGCAGTACCTAAGCTTGTGCATTTGGAATCCGTTTGTAAGTGTTATTTAAAATTAGTAATGTTTTTATGACGTGATAACTTCTTATAAATCGATGAACGCCGGCTGCACGCACGAAAAAGTATGACTCATTGTCACGTTGTCAAGCTACGCCTGAGCCGAGAGTGCAAGCGAGAGCGCGGAACAAACGATAGAGAGGCACGGTCAAAGACTTTATTACTAAAATTATCATACGTAAACCGATTTTATAGACAACCATTTTTCATAAACGTTTTAAAACGCATCTTTGTTAGTTATCTGTGCGCAATGTGGCATGCAAGTAGATTTAAACATTTTTTTTTTCAAGATTAGCTTTTTTTATATCCTTTCGCTATCGATATATATATTATAACACTAGAATAAAATTTATGAAAAACCTGACACAAGTTTTGAAAAGTGACTCTAGGCTGTTTTGACCTCCGACAAGAGATTCCGAGGTTATGTTTTGTAACTCATAGTGTTCTTACTGAGTAATGCAGCCACCACGGAACGAAACCTGAGTTTAATGAATGATTTTTTAAATCCTTTATGATTTAAAATTAAAATTTTAGAGATAAAAATACACAACCTCGGACGGGATATGAACCCGAGTATTCTGACAATCCGTGTCAGATGCCATAGCCACTAGGCCACCGTCCGAATATGTGTGTCTTTCTCTCTAAAATTGCAATGTTTGGTCTCGCTAGGCAAACGTTAGTGCTTTATCAATCATAATATATTGTTATAATTCAACTGACAGTGGTCGCATGTAGTACCTTCAGCCTTGCATGAACCTTATGTCCTGCTCTACTGACAGTCGATGTCATTTCGCATCAGTGTCCCACGTTTACTACGACAACTTAAAAGCATTCTAAGTAATTAAATGACGTTTGTAAGCGGTAGAGCGTAGTATTCATGAGTAACTGTTGACGGTATGCTGGCTGTCGTGTAAGGAAGACTTCACCATCTGGACTTTGGATGGAGAAAAGTTTCAAAGAGTTTAATTAACTTTCGTACCAGTGTTGAGCTGATAAACAACTTTTGAAGTATAAGTAATTTATAGACAAAATACCAATGTAACACAGGCCGTAGCCGAAAATAGTATTCGTATATTAAGTGTCAACGAGCCATGTTTCGGCGCACAAAGTATGAGTTATCTGCGCCGCAGTTGCACTAGATTAATGACAGTTTCTATTGTTTCACGTGAACGACACGTTACGTTACACTTTCGCAGTTATTCGTTAGGAAAATACATTATGAATGCTGCGGAAAAGAAGGAAAGGGAAATTTTTAGATGTTATGTGTAGGGTTGTCAGATGACAGGAATTTTCCTGACATGTCCGGAATTTCAGCTGTCTATCAGGGAAACAGGGTTATTGGAAATTGTCAGGAATTTAAAAAAAATCGAAAATAATAAGAAATAAAATTATAATACATACGAAACAAAACAAACATTTTGTCAACTAAAGTGTCACAAAAACTCATGAATGATTTAAATTAGTGTGATATTGATATTGATATTGAACAACTTCAAACAAAAATATGTATTATAGGTATTTAAAAATTAAATAAAATAATAATAATAATAACATTCTAATCTATAAGCCCCATGGTGGGGGGAAACGTGGCCAAAACGCTGGCGGCATTGCCACAATTTATATATATATATTATATACATTTAATTATAATTTACAAATTATAATTAAAGAATATAATCTGTAAATTAGCAATAAATTTATTGATTATTTATTAATTATCATTATCTGAACCTCGTACTTTTCATTGCTGGGTATAGCTTTCAGCAACTGGTGGTTTTTCATAACAATTTTATAAAACTCTTCACATGATGTATTCTTTAGATTGAACTGTGTCAACTGTAGAGCGTTAACAGAAGCTATGGACAGTCTATTTCTCTCCTTTGTCCACTGCGCACCCATTAATGAAAACACTCGTTTCCGCCCGCATCTCACAGGCGTATTCAACCTTACGCGCGAGTTTTTAAAATGATATAGTTTTGCTGTCGAAATGTCAGGAAATTTATTGCTAAGGCAGGGATTTTTCAGAAAAACTTAGTTTCTGATCTGGTAACCCTAGTTATGAGTTATTTTCTCTATACTCAAATATTAGATACACAGATTATCTCCAAGTGACGAGTGTCATTAAGTGATTCTAGTAACACGTTTAAAGTTTTCCCTATTTTTCACAACCAACATTTATAATTTCCTAAGCTACTCAAATGAGTCTAAAGGATGAAGACAAGCTACAGCCGACATCAAACATGTAAACTCTGGAAACTAGCCTGAAAATGACAGATGCGTAAACTACGTAGCTAGAAAATGGCATGCGTATATAAGACCCTCAAAGCTATCATTCCCTGTGAAGCAGGGAAAGTGAAAAACAATACCTTGAAAAGTTTTTTACTTCTTTATATTATACTGGCTGCGTCCCGCGGTTTTACCATTGTGGTAATGGATGACAATGAAAAGTATCCTTCGCCCTTCCTCGAGATATAATATATCTCTTTCCCAAATTTTATTACGATCCGTACAGCCGTGTAGTCATAAGAGTGGAACAAACAAACAAAGTCACTTTCGAATTAATCATATTAGTTATGATTGGTATAAATTGCTCTTCTGTATTTCCCCAGCAGCATCACCAACAATATTAGATCAGACGCCTGACCTACCTCACGTCTCAATGGATGGGTTTTCCACTACAAGTCCGCATTTACATGATATGACATACCATGCAAGTACCTCTAAAGTCAAAGGTATAAACCTAGATCTGGTTGTAATTGGGTACTTACAGATATTTAAAGTGTTGTCCCAATTAAATCTTTAAATGATAAATCTTTATTTACGGAGCTTTAAACAATGGCATAAATTGTTATGAAAAACGATGGTACCGGCGAGAGTCTTGGAGAACAACTGTGTTGCGGATACCAACGCCCTCCTCCTTAATTTCTTAATACTGTTAGTTTCTAAAATTCAAAAATGTAACACATTTTTAAACAAAAAAATACATACAATTGTTTTTTACAAGATATTACCGACTTATGATGTGTGTGTGTGTTCTAACTGTATAATGGATATCTATAATACATTTAAACGAGCAATTCTTGTGTACAGGATTATTGGTTAAGTCGATCTATTCCCGTTAAGGGGTTGTAGTTTACAGGGTTTCCGACTGATTTGACTATGCAACACTCTATCTTAGCTTAGATATTTTGAATTGATATAAAAAAAATTAAATCAACTAATAATAAGAAGACTTAGTCTTATTATTATTATATATATGATTATTATATTGAAATTTTCAACGGACTGCAAATTAATTTTTGTTTTCAAATGAAAATGCATAACCCATGAATATGTTAGAATAGCTTACACCCAGAATTATCACAGAGCCGGATCATCATCATCAACCATCTACTTATCATCATTATCATTCAGAATGATGAGTTTCCTTATTCCACATGAAGTTGCAAGCATTAGATGATAACTATAATGAAAAAAAAGTTATACATCGTAATTTCGATCGTTAAATGGTCAAGTTCTACCCAAAACTGCCTGCTGATCCACAACTCACACCCTGTTTTTTTTTAAATGTTATTAGAAAACGGTGCAAGCATGAGGCCCACGTGGTGTTAAGTGGTAACCTTGCAAGCGGTAACCCTGAGATGTTTAGTTACCTGTCCCTGTCATTTCGCCGGCATTTATATTCACTCTCATTAATCTCCATTTAAAACTTTATCCAAGTCTGTTCAACCGAACACCTAATAAACATACACACACACAAACTTTCGGATTTATAAAACAACTAGCTGCTCTCCGCGGATTCACCCGCGCGGTGATGGACGATGATGATGATGATGAATCTTATATATCCTATGTTACTCAGGGTGAATGTAGCTTTCCAATGGTGAAATAATTTTGAAATCGGTCCAGTACTTTTTGAGCCGATTCGTTACAAACATACTTACAAGTATTTCCGCTTTATAACATTAAGTATAGAAGTATAGATAGTTTAGATTATGTAAAGTGTGACTAGCAAAAAATAACTTACTCATAGGATTTAGTCACGTTTGAAGTATATTTCACTGATGTACGATTTTGATAAAGAATAATGACTATAGTCGAAAATGATACTCCATCCCCAAGTTCATTAGGAAAACGTCGCAACGAATACAGTGGGACATAGCTCATAACTTCCTCGTGTATTGGCCAATTTCATCCATCTCATCGATATACACTAAATCGGTGCAGACTCTATCCAACTTTACGATTCATAACGTCTGAACTAGTTCTAGTCGGAGAGGTGACGGTCAATAAGGATAAGGTGTTATATATGACCAGTTTATAATTGCAAACAAGCACAACGTAAAACATGTTTTTATTATTTGTTAGTGTCGATTAATCCTATCAGTACCATTGACGTACATTTACGTTCGTTTTATTCATAAATATTTTGTTTTAATTATCACGGTATATGAAGGGTTAATCTATTCCTTGGAGGGCGAATAAGAATAAAATGTATCATCTGTTCTCCTGTTATCGATATGGGGACAGATGAAACTTTTTAAATTTATAAACGTACCGCCTGACCCTCAACCGCTGAAGGGGGACAGATGTCCTGGATGTATGCGGGGTAATAATCCCACGACAGGGCTTTATGGTCCAAATTTGTTATCAAAGCAAATCTCAAACTTATTAAAACATATTGCTTTCATTTTCGCTTTACATTCAAATAAAAATAACCTTTTATTTTTACTTCCACTTTTCAACAATTTCCTTACTGGGAATTGTGTTTTTCCCATTTTGAGCCATTGATGGTTTTCTCCACGTGACCATGGCTCGTGGTCTCAACATGGTATGTTGACAGATATATCACTCTCTGTGATACCTAATGAGACCACCACTTCAGGGATACCCTCTCAGTCTTTTAACCAGCCACAACTATTCATGGTTTTATATATAGTACTAACATTTACCTTCAAATTCGTCTATATCGTATTTAACAACGAATCTACAAGCATTTATCACTAACTCCGTATCGAGTTAACTTTTAAACAAACATTTATGGCTTATGTGTCAGGTTAACATACAATGCAGGTCTTGTTACTTAAGGCAGGTACATGTTACAAATTACCTCCTGTCTAGTCTTTGTTGATATATTATAATTGAAAAAAACATCAATATTATTATTACACTTCTGCAAAATAAATTTTAAGTGTACATTTGAATATATTGATTTTATTTTCATATCTTATTTTGTAGATAGTGTATTATAAACTTTAACTGCCATTTTTGCTTTGGTACCGCAACTGTGGATTTTCAATCTGGAACATTTATAACTACATATTACAAGTCACTTTATAAGTACTTATGAGGTTACTGTATCTGTCTTAAGTTGAAACCTTCACTCTAACCAACTGTAAAACACCTTGCCTGAAATGGCCAGCACCTCTCAAACTATTCTTCACAAGAAAACCTCCAACTTGGGGCTAGTAGTACAGAACTAATATTTTATTTGGCACTTGGTCAACGATGCCACAGAATACACCACTGTTAGTAGTCTCGCTTTCAAGGTTATTCAATATTTATAGAATATGTTGTTAATAAAAATAAATGTCAATACATTTTGTTTGGATATCTTAAAGTTTAGAATATAAAGATGTTGAGGTTAGAACGATGAAAGGTTTATGCGTTGCAGACGTTGATGCAGTTGGCTTTAAAGATTGATCTGTATTTTATCAGTGAGATTTTTTGTGAAGCGGATTGGACCAGTTTAAAAATGTACTATGTCAAAGTCAAAAGGTAGACGGGAGAATAGAGAGAGAGTTAAGCCGCGCACGTTTCCGTACCGTGACTGGACGGGACATTTTCCTGTCCACTATAGGTTGATTAGTCGCGGTAATGTATGACATTCTACGGTTTTTAAACACAGCCCGGGTTCAGGTCATGGTCGTTGATAAAGCTTTGTATACAACTACAGACAGTCTGGTAAGCGGTGTCCATACACCGCTCTATCCTAGCCTAGAGCAATACTTCTATATACAGGGAACCTCGAGAAATACTCCTGTACATAAAGGTTGGGATGGCTGGGGTAGCTGGCGGGGAAAATGCACAAACACTCAAACGGGACGTCAGTGCAGAGCTTATACGTTTTATTTTTTTAATTATTCACTCAAAGTGACTCTTCTCGCGCGATGGAAAGCGAGATGGAATCAAAAATCGATGACCATTAATCATTCCATAATTTACACGACAGAGGTAGGAAATGATAAGCTTTTTGTTAATGTATTTAAAGAAATGTTACATATTATATATACTATTACTGAACATATATTTCAAAATAAAATTCTTTCTTTCTTTCTTTCTTCTTCTAATATGTATTGCACTTTTTCTTATGACATTTCAACAATAATACTTTATCTTGTAATATTACAATATTTATTTTATTTTATTGAATGATAAAATTGTAATTAGTAATCATTAACTTTATAATGAATTGCATACCTCATTGGTTAAATATGGTGTTATATAATTAATACTACTCCATCTGTATATTTTCTTGTGTGCCCATATGAGTTATTAATAAATGAATTTGAATTTGAATTTCACATTAAAAAATATCATGTATACAATATCACTGACATCTTACTTCATTATTAGCCGACGCTACCGACTTACGGCCGGTCCCAATAACCTATCTCTCGCCGGTTTACCTTACTAGAGATATATATTTGACACTACTTGTATGAACGTTATGTCAAATTTCTATTGGTAGTAAGGAAAACTGTGGATAGATATTTTTGGGATCCTCCATAATTCCTTACCTTAGTAAGTGAGTAAACCCGTTTAACAGCCGTTTTCTATAAACTACTCCTATCGATGGACGGTTAACCACCCGCCTAAAGAAAAAAATAGACATAAATTGCATACACAATGTATGACACGATTTTGATACTTTAAAGAGTAAGAGACATCAAAATGTGCTATGTAATCCAAACAGTAAAAAAGCTGTACATATTAAAAGTGTTTTTGTGATGAGGGTAAAATATATAACAAATTACCATCAACTGTTAAGGACACAGAGAATAATGAAATTTTGAAATATAGATTAAAGAATATTCTGATCGACCAGGTATATTATAATATTGATGAGTTTTTTAACATAACATATAATGGATATGACAGATAGGTAAATCTATTATTGTAATCATTGACTAATGGACTAATAAAATTAAAGGTTATTATTATTAATTATTGTAAATTGAACGCCTTTATGGTATGAATACAGAGCTACGCGTTGTTTTAATATAAGACCTACATACTCGTACCTTAAGGCGCGGTCCAACCCCAATTTTAAAATAATTGACGATGCTTTACGTAAGGTTGAAAATCGCTTGTTAGATTGGACGATGTAATGCGAAAATGCGTTACTTTTGTACGTTTTCTTTATATTTTTCGATATATACTAACAAATTCGAAAAAACTACTGGTCATAACTTTAGTACTATACGTTGGCTATGTATTACCTAAAAAAAATATAGTGTTATCGCTGAAAATTCTGAGAGTTTCGACGTGAAAGTTTATTTTTGTGGACCTATTCAGGATTTTTTTCTGCAGAAAGAGAGTTATATTTATGAATTTTATTCGGTTATTACTTTTTTGCTATTCCTTTTCTAACCTTAGTATTTTTTTCATAATATATTATCGATCTGTCTCGTTACACTAGGTGTTTAAAATTCTGCTTTTTACTTTTATCAGGATACGAGCGCGTCTTAACTGTATTCGAGCAATAAATGAATTTTGATTTTGATATGACATATGTATCTCTTATCCAAACCGTTGATAAGTAGAATACAGAAACTTGCCATTACTTAACATATATTACATAAAAAGAATATATTATGTGTCATCACAGAGTAACGTTAAAAGATTAATTAAGTACATTTACTAGCTGCATCCCGCGATTACACACGTGCGGTGACAATGACGATGATGAAAAGTGTCTTATGTGGTAATCGAGTACCTCATCTACCTAATTTTATCAAAATGGGGCCCGCCGTTTGAGCGTTAACTACAAGTAGCAAATATACACTTAAATACGCGCAAACTTTCGGAGTTGGCTATTAACCCGTCCGCATCAGCGCAAAAAATAACAATAGATTATGAATGAAACTTAACTCGAATGAGTCTTGCTGAGTCGGACAGATTAATTGGCTATTCATTCATTCTCATTATTATAGTACTACTTTTCAAAGCACTAACGCCTGCTTTAGCGATCTCAAACATTGAAATTTATAGAGAGAAAAATTCACATCCTCGGACGGGATTCGAACCCGCGTCTTCTGACTCTCCGTGTCAGACGCCATTGACCAACTAGGCCACCGAGAATCTGGTCCGAGCATTGAATTTTAACTCTCTATTTGACTAACTGTCTTGCGGGGACGGAGCGACATCTATTGGACAGTTTAACAGAACCATCCAACCGAAAGAAGCATTATTTAGAAATACTTGAACTTTCGCATTGACTTCGCAACCCTTGTGATCTTTATAGTATTACTTTTCAAAGCACTAACGCCTGCTTTAGCGATGTTCACTTAAGGTTATTTTCACGTATTTCATCCGGTCCTTTACAAAGCCATAAGTGGGGCTGTAGCCAACACTTAGAGGCTTGTTTGGAAAAAAAATACAAAGTACTATAATAAACAGAAACATTTTGGATGGATGGTGACTATTACAAAAATGGGTAAAATGGGAAGGTTATTGATATGAACTTATTAGTGATAAGGGAGATAGTGGGCTATGGACGAAACTACGGCGCCTGCCGGTCTCATCTTAAAATATTTAGGCAGGTGGTGACTTGCCACCCACTAAACGGGCCCCATTAGGGTCACCGTTGATGTTGACAAAAAGGGCAACGTTGGTATGGATAGCTAAAGGGTGTCGAGAGGTGTGCTGCGGTTTCACTAGAGCACTACTACCGGCGTTATGCCCTTTAACACTTCCACCCTTTGAGCTATTTGTTAGTTGCTCTTGCGTCTCATTTAGCCCCAGAGAGAATCGGGGTATTATTATTTTTATTATTACAATCATTAACTCGTCCGCATCAGGACAAAAAATAACAATAGATTTATGAATGAAACTTGCCTGGAATGAGAGTTGCTGATTCGGACGGGTTATCTTTTTACGCAAAAAAATTCAAAACCAAGAAAAACAGAAGATTCTTTTATATATTTAGGGAAACTCCCTCCAGTTCCGAAAGGCCTTCCAGTTGGATGATTTAGTAATTTTAGGGTCAAGCGACAACACCAGTATTTTTCCTGTCAGAGAAATAAAATAATAAAAAATATAATAATGAAAAATATATATACTATTATACTATAATAATAGTATAATAATCTATTTATACTAATATTATAAAGATGAAAGATTTGTATATCAGTATGTTTGTAACGAATTGGCTTAAAAAGTACTGGACCGACCGATTTCAAAAATCTTTCACCATTGGAAAACTACATTCACCCTAAGTAACATAGGCTATATAAGATTCGTTATCATCATCATCATTAATCACCGTGCGGAGAGTTGCTAGTATTCAATAATTTTAGTATGATGAGGTATTAGTTTTATAAAAAAAATTGTACTTATGGAATGAAATAAAAAATGTACAGTTTTCATAGTATTGTTTAGGTATGTAGCAGTCATAGATCTAAAACAACGTAACTATCGTACGATGCACCATTTCCCCGAGAATGTTGTAATAAATTTGAAATAATTGAGCGCAATGCAGTACCTGTACAGTTGTTAAAAATTCTAGTACTTACTCGAGCTGAGAAGAGAATATAAAGGTTCTGTAACATACATTCCACATGTTAGTATTTTGTATTGCCACCACGAGCGTTTAGTACAGCTGCTATACTTCGGTTTTGGTATATACGGTTAGGCATGTTTTGCATAAGATTTCTGGACCGATATGTAAATATTGTGTATTATCGAAGAAGAAATCAAAAGGTATTTACTTCTTCCTACATTTTAATGAAATAAAGTTTAATTTAGTTTATGTTAAAAATGATTGCGTAAATACTTCAAAAGTTATCGCAATTTTTGCAACCGACCCGCGTTATTTACTATCCAGTGCAGTCCGATTTTCTCAGTTGAACTAGATACATTATATGAAAATGTATCTTGATGTAGGCGTTGTAAATATTACAAAATACTTTCAAATTTCATACACTTACATACGGAGCACCACATTTTACATGAAACATTTAATATCGCACAAGTATGGCTGTTTTATTACACATTGCAAAATTATCTATTACCTACTAATAATATAAAATTGAAAGAATTATATTTTTGTATGTTTGTAACAAACAAACTCGCAACCTAGTGAACTGATTTCTAACACACTGTTTTAAACTATCACGGTTGTTCACTAAAGTTATATGATTATTAACGGGATATTTACCGTGGTAAGGTTGTGGAGTGAGATCCCGATATTTCGGCGCAGTTACATGCACCATGTTCACGGGAAGACTCTTGATTTCTAACATTGTTTTTACCATTAGAATGATACAGTATCCCTGAGTAACATAAGCTATAGCATATATTTTGAATCATCATCCATCACCACGGGGGTGAAACCGCGGAGCGCGGCTAGTAATTTATAATTAAGTAGTTTCTGCTATGTCCACGTGGAAGAAGGTTATCGCAATTTATCCTGGATATGAGCTATTTCCACTCAAAATTGCATTAAAATCTGCTGACCAGCGCCAGCGTAAATATAAGAAACATACAATCACTCACTCACAAATTTTCGAATGTATAAGATTAATGGGTTATTATATGACAGGTCGGTTGGCGCAGTTGGTAGCACCCTGAGCCGCTGGTCCCGGGTTCGATCCCCGGACAGGTCAAACATTTGTGTGCATGAACATGTCTGTTTGATCTGTGTCTGGGTGTTTATATGTACATAAGTATTTGATATCATATATAAGTATGTATATCAGTCATCAGGTTACCATAGTACAGGCTTCCGTAATTTGGAACCCGAAGACCTTTGTGTGGATGTTGTCCCATATTATTATTATTATTCCTTTTATTTGACATATTTCACGGGTTTCACCCGGTCCTTTACATAGGCATAAGTGGGGCTGTAGCCAACACTTAGAGGCCCGTTTGGTATAAAAATACAATGTAGTATAAAAACAGAAACATTTTGGATGGATGGTTACATGGTATATCTATTACAAAAATGGGTAAAATGGGCATGGCTATTGATATGTACTTATTAGTGGAACGGGAGATAGTGGGCTATGGACGAGACTACGGCACCTGCCAATTTCAGTCTCATCTTAAAATATTTAGGCAGGTGGTGACTTGCCACCCACTAAACGGGCCCCCCATAAGAGCCACCATCAATGGTGACAAAAGGGGCAACGTTGGTGTGGATATCTGAAGGGTGTTGAGAGGTGTGCTGCGGTTTCACTAGAGCGCTACTACCGGCGTTATGCCCTTTAACACTTCTTATTATTATTATTATTCAATATACCCTGCAATAAAAAAAAATTTGCTCAAGCAACGTCCATTTCCAATATGAATCTCACAAGTACTTATTATAACAAGCTCCCGCAAAGTCTAAGAGACCTTTAGTCTATTTAAAGTTAAAATTAAAAACATATTATTGACTAAATGATTTTTTAGATGACTAGCATCTTGAAGTACAATAAGTTTAGTTATAAGTTATTCGACAAGCATGAATATTTAATTTTAACTTGAATTCTGACTTTATATAAATGTTTCAATTCTTATTTTTATATCATTTGCAAGTGACCGCCATCTCACTACTTATATTTATACGCCTACGCCGGCAAAACATGTTGAAACTTATTTAAATTTAAGACCTACATGCACATCCCTGTATGACTACACACATGTTTAAACAAATCAATAAATCTTTATCTTTATAATAAAACATGTTCACTAAATCTCATTACTTTTAAATTGCAAGTCATATAATGCTGCAGTTATCATGAAATTTATATTTTTCAAAATACCTACAGTGATGTTCTGAATTAATGAAGTTTGTCAAAGGAATCAATACACCTAAAAACATTAAGATCTCAGTCTTATAAACTTTGACATCTCAGTTGAAACTTCATTAACACTGCGTCCCGTAAATATATGTCAGTTTCATTCATAAATCTTTTGTTTTAATTATCACGGCATAAGAAGGATTAATATAATATAATATATAATATTAGCAAAAATCTATCAAATCATAGAAATTTATAACCTAAGTTTTCCTTTTTGTAATGGCGCCCGTCGACTATCGTTCGCGAAGAACGCATTGCAGTTAACACCGCGTAACACTTTATCGATGCGCTTCGACGATAGCTTCAGTCTGTAGGGTCTTATATACTACAGGTTTCTACGAATTTAATTGTATACTAAATTGAATTGAATTGAATTGGATCAGATTCTTAATTGAATAAGTAAAGTAATTTTACTATTACACTTCATTATAACAAGTGACCAGAATGCTGGCTCAGATTTTGCACAAAAATAGCATAGCATTATTTAACGTGGAGCAATTTTGTTTCAACAAATAGGTTACAAAAATAGATATATACAGGTTGTTTGGTAGAGGGTCCGACAAACCAAATGAGCGTGGGCCCAATTGAAGAATACAAGTTGGCAAAAAAAAAATCCCCGATCCCCCATTTTTTTGTAATTTTTTTTTGTGAATTTTCGCATTTCTCCGAAATTGTACCTATTTACCACCATAACATTAGTAAAATCTGGTTAGACCAAATTCAACTAAAAACATCCGGTCTGTCAGTCCGGTCCGGTTTGTCAGTTTGCCCTCTACCAAACACCCTATATAGACGTGAGTATTGCCGGTTTACATTTTAATATTTTACAAAAAAAAATTGTTTTTTAATCGTTGTCTATTATTTTGTGTTGCTGTATTATATTGCTATTGACTTGTAAGTTCATAAATTATTAATGAACGGTTGATCTGTTTATCTATATCAATTATGTATTTTTTTTAATATCTGTGTTTAATTACGAAAGATTTCTTAGATCAGTTACAACATCGATGTGTAGTGTTTTTTTATGAAACTCTGTGACGTAAGAAGCAGTCGCTCGTCTGATGTTCAGCGTCACGCTTGTTGCGTAATCATATATTAGGCGTAACATGCTTTGTCTTGCTTTCACGCGTGACATTTACTGCAAGCGAAAAATTGACAGATAGATGTTTTAACTACTCCGGGTTTATTACAAGTTAATTAATAAGGCCGCAAGAGTTTAAAACCCTGCATGGCTATGGCATACTCTAATATAAGATGTTAACTCTTTTGCCCTGAAATTTCAATGGAAACTTTGCCTTTCAACTAAAACACAGCAATGTTTGCACACTACTGCTAAGTTTGAATGTTTATAGTCCTACAAAATTATATTATACTTCCTATATAGCTATTTCTTATATAAGACGAAACGTCGTCGGACTTTACCGCCATAATATCAAGTGAGAACTTGTATGTTTATATTATTATTAGTTTAAAGCGTTAAATCTACCTTTTTTGTCCTGTTTTCAAAATAGTTTTTATTAGATTCGTACACTGGCCATCAGCTCCGCGGCAAAAATATCGTAAGCTTTACACAATGCAGTATTCATAATGTATCTACATATCTATCTAATCATATATTTAGATACATATAAAATCTGCATGGTGTTACTGTTTAAAATTTTCATATATATATATAATCAGAATCTCGGAAACGGCCCCAGTGGTTTTCATAAAATTTAGTATGCAGGGGTTTCGGGGACGATATATCGATGTAACTAGATTAAAATTTTAGTAAACGTCGTTTAACCCATGTGTTTAGGCAATGAAAACAACAGTTTGTTCGTTGCGTTCAAACTAGATGGCGTAACAGTCGCACTGCAAAATCCTGAATCGCGGTGACAAGATTCTTTCGGAACATGTGTTGCTATTTTGTATTCGATTAAATTGTGCAAAGCCCGGTTATACCGGTAGGTATGTTTATATTATTATTTGTTTAAAGCGTTAAATCACCCTCTGTTTATCACGCCCATAGATATGATTTCATTATATTCGTACACTGACCATCAACTCCGCTGCAAGAAGAACGTAGCTTTACACCATGCAGTATTCATATGTATATATATATATCTAATCTAATATCTTTAAATGACCAATTCCTGTATTAGAAATATCCTTAGAAACGGCTTTAACGATTTACAAGAAATTTTGTATGCAGGGGGTTTTGGAGCGATAAAACGATCTAGCTAGGTTTCATATTTAGAATAGGTACGTCGTTTTGTCCGCGTTGTCAGACAATCAAAATCTGCTACAGACTCGGCAACACTAAAGCTGACAATAGATGGCGTTGTTAAGCAACACTAAGCCAATGGTTTGAGGTTAGACAAAGAAAATGAATTGTTTACTTGCTCGGTCATCCAGGTACTAATATTGAATGCAGCTAAACATTTGTAATCTGGTATTAGCGCAATCGAATTCTAAATATAAACCAAGGTTCTGGCTCACGGAATAGCGAAGTGTACATTTTGTTATCAGTCGTAAGGGAAACAGATATTTGCGTACATCAAGAAACATTTTGGGTGTCGGTGGAAAAGTCATTACGAGGAAATGAGAGGAGCCACAGACTCCTATCAAGTTACTACGGCTTTAGTGTATTCTCTATACTAATCTATTGTCTGATTATCTGTCTGTATTTTTTTTACTTCACAAGTTAGGCAGACAAGCAGGCGGCCATCTGATGGAATGTGATCAGAGCAAACGTCTATAGACGATGGAATCGTCTATAGACGATTGCAACACCAAGGGCTTTACCAACGCGCTGCCGAACTCTAATAAATTTAATGACTCCCTTTATAAACAACCCCATATCGTAACAAAGCTAAAATCTCGGCGGGAAGCTACATCCAGATTTGTGTTGTACGCGTAATAAATGTTAACCGTTCTTGATGCTTTGTGTCAATATGTAGGAATTTTTTATAGTGATAGGGCTTCATCAAAGCCCACCTGGGGAAGTATCACACCTAGGCCAGTTTTTATCCGTGACGCAGTAGTGTGCAAACATTACTGGGTTTCGGTTTGAAGGGCAAGAGATTTAAGATCTAATATCTGAGGATGACGAGCGCAGTGCATTACCGTGCAGGCTAAATATGTGGTGTTATGCTGTTGTAGGGTTTATTGACATTATCAATTTTGTAACTATTATTATATTCTGCCATTTGTAATTGACAATAATTTAATATGATAAGAATTTTGACTTATCTTGTTATTAATAATATTTTCGATTCTAAATGTGAAAATGATGGACGCCATTTATATGTTATTTTATTTGAACCTTATATTGTAATTTTATTTTAATTGACTTTTCTCTTTTAAGTAATTATTCTTTATGGAGTTGTGTGATCAAATGGTTAAACGTTAGTGTTATTATAAATATATTTTTTTATTGTAATTTTATTTTCTTATGTACATCTGCACACCATTTTGTATGGTAGAATGTCAAAGAACCTATATAACCTGTAACATCACACATTTGTCTGCAGATAAATTGTTAACTACATTCTGCAAATAAATCATTTGAATTTGAATTTGTAGATTCAAATTCTGAATGGCACTGAACTGTTAGGGGAAAGAGTCACGCTTAACATCAAACAAGCGACTTGCTTGTCTCGTCTTCTATTCGTCAAAAAAAAATTGTGGTTAGGTTAAGACAAGCCCGAGGCAGGTGGGCCTCGGGGGGGGGGGAGATGGTAAGTGATAATATCTGCCTCTAACAGATATATTCAGGTGAGCAGGTGACGAACTGCACCCTGAAGGATAATGTAGTTTAATCTCATGTGCCTGCTGCTATGCCACAGTAAGTAATGACAGTAGCTACTTCCTCGGACGAACTTGTACACCAAGAGTTCTACTGCTTTAAGGCATTCGCTATAAGAATCTAATGTTTTTTTAAACCAAAAATATATTATATATTATATTATTTTATATACGTATTTCAGTCAGGAGTGTAACACAAAAACTACTGGACCGAATTTGATGACATTGGGATCACTCGGGAAGCACCAGCTTTCAAACAAAAAAAGAATTTTGAGAATCGGTTCACTCAGTCGAAAGTTATGAGGTAACAAACATAAAAAACAGTCTAATGTTAACTCCTCCTTTTTTTGGAAGTCGGTAGAAAATGGGTACTAATTTAAATTATTTACGAAATTTTGTAAAATGAATATTAGTAAACCAACAATAGATAATAGTGAATAGTAGATAGTAAACCAAGTTTCAAAATAAATTGTAGTCCATGTAGAGATGCAAGGTATCAGATTTTTTCCCCAATTTTTGTAGTTTTTAGAAGCTTATTTCTTAGATAATAATAAGTATAAATAATATTTGAAACAAGCAATATCTAGGGAAAATGTTGAAGATTGTAACCAGTATGGACGACATGGCCCAAATCTCGGGCTGAGGAGTGTGGTTGCTGTGCACGTAAACATCATTTGATACAAACTGAGGAAGGTGTTGTTTTTGCCAAAAAAAACTATAACAAAATATGTATGTAGGGTAAAAGCCTGATAGTTGCCTTAATTTTCGAAAAAGCTCTATTACTAAAAAATATGTACTTACTAATAGTAATGTAACATATATATCACTAGATAGGTCTTTTATGTTTTATACTAGCCTATTCTTGTAAACATTATTAGTATAGGTTTCGAATGAATCCTGTTTTATTTGATCTCTGAAAAAGAGGATAGTTGCCTACTGTACCGGATACTTGCCTAACGATAAAAATGTTTCGTGGGATAGTGGCCTCGTGCGGGGATAGACGCCTCTTTATGATTTTTATAAGACAAAAGTAAATTAATATCATTTCCAGATTTAGTCTTTATTATTTATAAGTTTTAGTCTTTAATATGATCCATATTTAAGTATACTAAACAAAATAACATAATAAAATTTATATAATAATGTTCTAACTAAACCATCTAAAAACAACCATAATAGTAATGTAAAAAATTTAACGTTAAAGATAACTTGGGCATTAGCATTGATTAATCAATTAAGTCAGTTAAAAACATCAAATGAATATAAAATTATTTTGCTCTTTAAAAAATTCACATTTGCGGATAGTTGCTCTATGGGCAACAAAATGTGTAAGTAGATAGCGCATCTATCCTTTTTGGTACGGATACTTGCTCTTTTTATTAACAAAATAAATATATACTATTCAACAATAAAACGTAATAAACAGTGTAGTTTAATCTCTTATACATACACATAAACAAAATTTTGACTAAAATTACAATCAGTGCAAAAAATATTCAACAGAAACTTCTTACCAATATAATTTGGACGCCTTTTAAAGTTTCGCCGCGGAAGATTTTCGCTTACACAGACAAAACGCTTGCACCTATACCACCAGCTGACATGATAATGAGGCCTGTGGGATGGGCGCTTCTAATTACAGTAAAACGTTTATGCCACCAACGGCCCTAACATAGCGTATTCAAAACTGCGGCATGTATCCCACCGACGCAACTATCCGGGTTTTACCCTATATAGTATTTTTTATGTCCGGGTTAAAATGGCTCTGCGAAGCATTTGCTATTAGATGCGCCTTAAAATATGATAAATAGTGCAATCCCACGGCACCACACCGTTATAATGAAATCCATTTCTCACTCAGATCAGCATTCAAACTCCGTAACACAAGGTGAGTGGGGTCCGATGCACCGCGGACAATTATTTGCAAATTAAACACTTGTATTCTAAACGCGTGCTCAAACTTTTTTTTACAATGGCAGAGCCACTGTCCGCTGACGTTCGTATAAGTGTTATGCTAATTTGTGCATTGTTTTGTTGCGTGTGTCAGTCACATTGCGTAAGATTGGGACGAACAGCCGTGCGATTCTCTAATGATTCGTCGTTTCGCTCGTCGAGCTCACCGATGTGTTTTTTTTATATATTTTATAGGCTTTGTCGCAATCACGTCGATCAATTATTCCCTATTACATATAGACTTATTAACTACTTATGCTAGGGCTAACTCTGCTAGTCTATATAATTTAATTGCCTGATCTGACATAGGACTCGCTAGGATACAGTTGTTGTATCCAACCTCCATCAACCTTGCTGGATTGAAGCATGATCGTCTATAGCTTTCATTCTGCATGCACTTTGTCAATATATACCTATGCTGCAAATCCTCAAAAACCCCACATTGAGAGCTCACCGACGTCAAATACTTGCGATATCGCCCTTGTACATAAGGTTGTTTTTCTTACGTTTATCTCGTCATTTGTATGACGGATGTTGTTAAAGATGCAACGATGTTTATTTTCTCTTTGAGAATCGCACGGCTGGATATTGGTCTATAACAAAGTACAATTTTAAAGGGACCACACGGGAAGCACCAGCTTTCAATAAAAATAATTTTAAGAATCGGTTCACCCAGTCGAAAGTTATGAGATAACAAACATAAAAAGTCGTATTCAGTATCTCCTCCTTTTTTTGGAAGTCGGTAGAAAATACGTTAACGAAAGATAAGATTTGAAAGAGTTTACAATAAGTTATGTTGTTAATTTCTTGATTCGGGCGTTACTTTGCGGAAATCCGTTTTAAAACTATATTAAAATCGTAAAACCATGCGTTAATCATGAAATCGACAAGGTATATCATGATGAATGGTGTGGTAAAGTATCCCGATATCCTACCCCAGTTTATAATCTGTCTGCTTGCCAAATTACATTACGATTTGTTCAGCCGTTTGGCGTGAAAGCGTAACAAACAAACATACAAAAAAACTTACTTTCACATTTATAGAATTATTGTGATAGATGATAAAAAAGTATCCCATATATTATTCCAGCGCCTCGTCTATCTACATACTAAAATTCATTAAAATACATGCAGTCGTTTTTGCGTGAAAGAGTAACAGACATGCATACATACAAACTTTCGCGTTTATAATATTAGTAGGAAGTAGGATATTCGTAAGGATTACTTTACCCCCAAACGTTCGGGACTCTCATTAGTATACTCGTGATTATCTTCACTGAAAAGTGTTCTAAACGCCGTGATAAAAATAATATAAATTTATTTTCCAAGTTTTTATTTTACGTTTTAAATTTTCATATTCATATTCAATATTTTATTGCATCATATATGTAACAAGGATCTTACAATTTAGTTACTAAGTACACATATGACCCTGAAAGGGTATGGCAATATGAGTTGGAGCGGACCAATTTGTCTTATTAGCACATTTACATAATTATATTTACAATCGTTAAAAATAACCTAATATTATATAATTAATCCTTAAAAAATTCGTCCAAATCATAATAACATTTATTTATTAAAAATGTCATTAAGTTATTTTCAAAACACCTGTCATTCTCTTCTGCCTTCAAATTGTCTGGGATTTTGTTATATATTTTAACGGCCATGATGGTAGGACCAGAGCTATGTGCTTTTAAAGCCGAAGCAGGAAGTATTAAATTATTTTTTTATTATTTTTTATTTTTAGTAATATTTTTTTCTATTTCATTGCTATTTTAGAGAGAGAAATTCACATCCTCGGACGGGACTTGAACCCGCGTCCGACAGTCCGTGTCAGACACTAGGCCACCGAGGCTTACTGTCCGAGCATCAAATTTTAACTCTCTACCTGATTTTAACTGTCGTATGGGGACGGTATGTACATTTTTCTCTCTAAAAATTGCAATGTTTGGTATCGCTAAGCAGGCGTTAGTGCTTTGAAAACGTCATATTATTCAATATCAATGGTTAACAACCATATTTATAAACAAGTAATTACTTGTTGCTAAGTAATTACTCAATGAAGTAAGGCACTTGACGATATAATACTTTAACATTAAGGGCCTAACTTATAAACGCTGCTTAACTTTAAATGACTGCTAACGACGACGTACTAAGTGACGTTATTTAAATTTAAGCAGCGTGTATAAGTAAGGCCCAAAATCGAGTTATATAGTCGAGTAATGAACGTTACTTATTAAAGTATATGCATGACATAACCCTATCAAAATTGGATGAACCTTTGTACACTTGTATTAGGTTATCGTCATGGGATTTTAATTTTTACAGCATAATAGATCCTTCACAGTTCAGACTTGTGTGCGAATGATATATTTAAACAACTTCACTTTTGCAATAAGAACGAAAAATTGACGTGTTCTCATTGCTTAAGTAAAGAAAATGGTGACTATTACTCGGTTAAGAATTCTAGCCTTTGATAGTTCAAACTTTAGGTAAATTCTAGTCGTCGAAAGAAAATCGTTGCTTAAGTAATTACTTTTCTTTAAGGCGCGGTGTAATCCTAGTTTTAAAACAATTTAGGATGTTTTACGTAAGATTGAGAATTGCTTACCAGATTGGACGATGTTATGCGAAGATTCATTTGAATACGTGCTAATATTTTTATATTTGTTTCGTACAATCTAATGATAAAATTTCAATGATAAAGGAGTCCATAGTTCACTAGTAAATTTCATTGGGAATTCGAATATGATACATTCATTGATGTATGGCCCATAGTTGAATAAAAAGAAATGCTTTTTCCCACGAAGCGCGTAAGAAAAATTGCAAAATTTAGGGAATGTTGCCGATTTTATCTATCGAGCCAAGTTTGCTCAATCGTGTATTGGCTCCCATACTTCATAAGAACATATATTAAATTTACACTACGTTTTTTTTCGAGCGTCGGTTATTAGGTTTAAGCGTCGAAAAACTAAGTTTTCGCGAAGTCAAATCATGAAATTTGTTCGTAATCCACACTCATTTCGCCTTAAGTAATTACTTTTGTTTGTTTATAAATACAGCTGTAAGAATCGCAGAAGCCTAAGAAATCACTTTACACATCATCACATCAGTCACACACACAGACACAGTAGTATACCAGCCCACATCCCAATAGTATCTACTAATTGTACACTACGTCATCACAAAGCTCACGATGACGTAGCAGGCTACCACCATGTCACCACACGTTATACAGTGTGTATCCCGTGGTAGCCGGCCCATTACTTCCAACATTACACACAGCAAATCGACTATGGCGGACATAATCATAACTCTACACACATACTGCCATAATATCTTGTAGAGACAGGGGTGGATTGAAGTACGGTAGAGATGGGGTACAACTCCCCATACGTATTGGTTAATAGTTGCAGCCTTATTGTGTTTTAGACGAGTTAAAGCTTGAGTTTTTTACGTGATAACGTCTTTTAAATCGATGAACGCCGGCTGCACGCACGTAAAAGTATGACTCATTGTCACGTTCTGACTGAGCCGAGCTGCAAGCGAGAGCGCGGAACAAGCGATAGAGAGGCACGATCGGCCTAAGCGTTCGGCATGTCTTATGACGTGATCACGTAAAATTATTAACTTTTCACAATATTTTTTGAATATTTTTGTATAAGCTCACAGCTATGTATAATTGTTAATGTGACTTTTTTTTCTAAAAAGTAATTGATATTAGAAACTGTTATTACACTTGAGCGTTGAGGGTTTTGAAAAGTTATAAATTGTAATACAAATTTTAAATTAGGGTTTGATGTAGTTAGGACCGTCTAAAGGTGCAAGTTGGTAGCCGGCTACACGAAGCAGCAGCAGACGACGTGCCGTCGCTTTATATCGCCACGACACGTCGTCGCTTCATGTCGCTGCAGTCATGATTTCGAATCCGACTGTAGACGGCAACTGCAGATGGCATCAACCATTTGAAAAGCGATACGAAAGGTTTAGTTTAAAAGCTTTTCAGTTTTTTTACTAGGTAGATTGGTACTCGCGAGCGGGACTACTGTTCTGCTGTCGGGCGACAGTGTCGTCTGCTGCTCGACGACGCGAAGCTAGCTTTGTGTCGCTAACTACGAATGGTATTTCATAGAAATACATAGAAACAGTAGTGCCGCTGTGACACGTCGTTTACTGCGGCTTCATGTAGACGGCTGCAAACTTGCACCTTTACACAACAAAAGACTCGTTTAAAATAATAAGTCTTAACAAGTAAATATATATTGAAAATTAATATTATGTGACTTTATGCTTATCACAGTATTGGACAATACGATGGGGTTGCCATGTGCTTAATGTACACAAGTTGCGATATAATACAAAATAAAAATATGATTTGTTTTAGTATTACCTATATTGAGCAAATCGTATACATTTTAATATATGTGACTGAAAACATTTATGGACATTAGTTTGAAAGAACAGTTTATAGCGTCGAAATAGTCCAATATTTCACGAAACTTTAGGCAATAAAATTATCTTCGTTGGTTGCCCTGCTTTGTACATAATACTTACAGATATTTTTAAGTTCGTTCAGAATTAAACATAGTTAATTTAGATAAATCAGAAGAAGTCAAATAAAACTAAATTAGACATAAGAATAATTTGTTTTTCTTTTTAATTATAATCCTTATTCTGCTAGCGTCATTTTCAATTTCAGAATGACAATGTCAATGATATAAACGTCATTCGTATTTTTTACAAACTGCGCCCCGTGGTTTCACATGCGTGGTGATTTAGTGTGGTTTTAAAAAAACATTAACATCACCCGATGTTAATGTTTTTTTTTAAACCACTACTGCGTTATATGCAAATAAGAATTAGTCAAATCGGTCTGACCGTTTTCGATACTATCGAACAGCAATTGATTTTTATGTTAACAGTAAGATAGATTTACGTAGTAATAAAAAGAAAGACCAACTAATAACCCGTCACACAGTCTCGTCAAGTCGGAGAGGTCAGTATATATTTTAGGGCCCGCGATCTACAACCGCTTACCAGCGTCCATTCGGGATGCAGCCTCCACTGCCTGCTTCAGAACTAAGCTAAGAGCGTGGCTACTAGTAAGTAATTTTATGACATTGAAACTTACTTAATAATAAGTGATTATTAATTCTTATATTTTAATATTATTAATGTTTATATTTTATATTACTGTTGGTAGTATGACTATTTTTTTTGTAATTTGATCAAATTGACCTGTAACTCTGGAGTTATCAATAAATTATCTTATCTTATGTATTAAAGAAATTAATCGCAAAAAAAACAAGGCACTAGAGTGAAATAACAAGCTTAGAGCTCGTCCATGTGAAAAATGTGCCTTTTACAATAATCCCATAATATTCCTTCCTTACATTATCGTCTAGTTTCCAGGGTTGTTTTGTTACGGGAGCAGCACGGCTCACGAAACATTCTCTCCCTGGTAGGTATTGGTTAGTTGGTTGCTAAACCCTTCAACCCTTTTGGGATGAAGATTGATTTTGACATTGTTTTTAGAATTATATCGTCAACAAGTACAATTTGAAAAATTTAATACCGACTTCCATTTTATTCAGTTATTGGAGTGTAACTCGAAAACTACTAAACCGAATTTAAATGGGACCACACGGGAAGCACCAGCATTCAAACAAAAACGGGATTTTGAGAATCGGCTCACTCAGTCGAAAGTTATGGGGCAACAAACATAAAAAATACAGTCGAATTGAGTACCTTCTCCTTTTGGGAAATCGGTAAAATATAAATTGTGACAAGGATAAAAATAGGAGCTAAAATGTATGGATACGAGTAACAATGTGTTATTAAGCTTTTTCAATAAGTGTGATGATTAAAAATGCTATATGTGACTCACTATATCACTCTGTATGTTAAAGAAAAATATTCACCATTATTCAATTTCAATGGGTTTCAGAATTAAAGAGTGTATTGAAAATCTGCATGCCGAGCACGAAAATATCGTATCATTTACGTATTCAGTACACACTATGAGTTATCTGTGCCACTATTGTACTAGATAAATGACAGTTTGTACTAAATACGTTAACGATGCGATTACGTTACACTTTAACAGAATTTCGTGCTCGGCCTACTGGCAAAAATATTATATTGATATACTTTCCGCATAAGATTTCGTAAAATTACAATGGCTTTCATTTTTTTAAATTAGTTTCGTAAGTTCAATGCGCAGTGACACTCACAATTTCACTTATTATAAAAATATGGTGTCAAAAATAAGTAAATTAAATAAAAAATATACAAGACTCCAGGGTTTTTGGTAGATTGGATTGTTTTGTGTGTTGCTTATTCTGTATACTTTTTTTTTTTATTATATGCGGGAGGGTGGTGCACACTGCATCACTACCATAAGCGTTTATCCAGCGGAAGTGTCACTAAATATTTCTTTAAGAGTCGTTTTAAAAGTGATTTACGGAAAGTAACGCGTGAATCAATAAATTATCATATCAGAGAGTTACAGAACAAGTTTATTAAGTACCTAGATCATTGTGGACCATTGATAATGGTGTAGTTATACGACTCCATGATCACGCTACTTTAAAAACAATATCATTATGTATTTTATGATAATCCCTAGAAGACATGTTTACGCTAACAAACGAGTTCTACATAAACGTCATGCACAGCTAGTCATTAAATTCATTAAAATAAAAAATAAAAATTAAGTTTTTATGACATATTGTGAAAACTTAATTGATCAACGGAATAAAAACAAAAAGCTTGACAGCTCCATTGAATTTGACAATGTATTTTGATCATAATTTATATTTTATTTTCTTTGATACAATAAGTATATTTTTATGTTAATATTGTAAAAACTTCGTTTCGTTTTCTATTTAAATAATTTTTAATTTCTGCTTGACTTCGTTTGGTATGTGATTATTTGATATTTGACAATTAAAAACTTAACTTCATTTTTGTAATCTATATTTGTCTAATCTATGTGATATAGTAGTAAGTTTAGTATTTTTTTTAATGATGTGTGATATATAATAATATTAATAATAATTCTTTATTTACAACTTTACGTACAATGTTTCGTATATAATAACACTCGATATTTTAATAACAATAGAAATAAATGGTTACTATAGTTACCCGATTATAATTGATTTTGTCAATCAAAAGCATCAATTAAATAAATAAATATAGCGAAGTGCAGGTTGTGCCCCCAAAGTGCAGCCCTTAAACACACCCGTGCAGTATATCCCACACCCCAATACACACAATATCTTATCCAAAGCCAGTGCGCTAAGTCACAGGCTTAGTGATGTGGTACCGTAATCCCGCACTACACCGGGGTATTTGCATGCGATCGCCGTTAAACGTCATCGCGTATTGCGGGACGTCTTAGCGGGATTTTGGGCGTAATTGCCGGATAGCGAGGTAAGGAAGTGTTGTATGTTCTTCATGTCTGCGAGAGATGTCCTCAACATATTGCCTTTTACTGGTGTGAAATAATCTTTGTCGTATACAGACTAAACTTTGCAGTTTTCCTCCCAAAAATTGCAAATATGGTCACACTTTGAAATAAACTTTAATAAAATTGTGTCTTATCAATAGTGGGAATAATAATGTTCGAAATATTTATGAAAATCGAGAGACTTGGACTAAAAAGTATATTACGCATTTGGTTATCGATATCTGTAACTTCTATAAATTGGTGGGATTCAAACATAGTTCTTAAACGATCCATGGTTTTAAAATCCGTAACCGGAGCCTCTAGAAGCCACTGTACAAAAAAATTTGATGTTCACGTTTGTTCAATTTGTGAGAATTTTACACGATGGATATAGAAGTATATTTTATACTAGCTGCTCTCCGCGGTTTCACCCGCGCGGTGATGGATGATGATGATGAGGAATCTTATATAGCCTCTGTTACTCAGGGTGATGTAGCTTTCCAATGGTGAAAGAGTTTTTGAAATCGAACCAGTACTTTTTGAGCCAATTCGTTACAAACATACTTACATACAAATCTTTCCTCTTTATAATATTATATTATATGTATTATATAGTAAGTATAAGTATAGATTAGTATAGATAAGCAATAATCTACAAGACATTGAAAGTGCCCTGGATTATTCTTTCTTTTTTTCAATTGCTTTATCTAAACACATGGTACGTGATACGTCAAATCACCCGTAATTTTCTTAGTATTTATTCATACATTTTTAGCAAATCAAGAAAGAAATATGTTTAATTGGTTCTGGTGCTTTATAATTTCATAACTAATTTAATTTGCATTGGTAAAGTATAAGATGATCGATGATGTGATGCAAGCCAGCATTATATAATTAGATTTCTAAGGACATTATTCTTGATATAAGCCTTACATTGTTCAACACAGCAGTATGATGCTTAAAGATCTCTACCTGAAACCTGATCTGTGTATTGATCACAAATGATCAAATAATAACAAAATAATTCAATACTCTATATAAAGTCTCGATATTAACGGAACGGCGAAAATCAATATATCTTTCGTGTTCCCAAGACATAATCATGGGGTTTGAATTTAACTAGTTCAGTATAGCCCGTGCCTACCCAATCTTTGTTTTTGTTTTGACGGGGTTTGAAACCGAGATTTTGGTCTCATTTTACCGTTTTAACCGTAAACGACATCAAATTCGCAAGGCAACGAGTGTTGTGATCAGAGAATTTAAAGGCCTCCAGTTACAATGGTGAAGTTCGCCCTTATTAACCACACACGTTGCAGTTCCTGGAAAATTTATTTGATTTCTGCGAAATCTATTGTATTATTGGCCAAATATTGGGAGTCAACGGGATAATATGACCTTTATGAAGTTTAAGGATGCATACCATTCTTAACTTTTTATGTGATTAGGTATCGGAAAGAACAAGGCTCACTTGGTATTAAGCGGTAGTCTACGAAGTCAGAGCCACTATCAGGATCTCCTATTTCGCCTAATTTTGCGTTTACCCCGGAAGTGCGGCACGTTGCAACCAGTTTGTAGCGCACGCTAATATAGACTTTAATTGATAGTTCTTGAAGTAGACTTCTTTAGGCGCGTTGAGCACTTTTTGGTTGAACTAAAATCAAGAAACTCGCGTCATCTTCTCCGAATGTAATGGTTTTTGGGTGACGAAAAATCGAGGAACTCGCGTCAATGTCACCGAACGTAACACGTTTTGAGTGACGAAAAATCGAGGAACTCGCGTCAATGCCACCGAACGTAACACGTTTTGAGTGACGAAAAATCGAGGAACTCGCGTCAATGTCACCGAACGTAACACGTTTTGAGTGACGAAAAAACGAGGAACTCGCGTCAATGTCACCGAACGTAACACGTTTTGAGTGACGAAAAATCGAGGAACTCGCGTCAATGCCACCGAACGTAACACGTTTTGAGTGACGAAAAATCGAGGAACTCGCGTCAATGTCACCGAACGTAACACGTTTTGAGTGACGAAAAATCGAGGAACTCGCGTCAATGTCACCGAACGTAACACGTTTTGAGTGACGAAAAATCGAGGAACTCGCGTCAATATCACCGAACGTAACACGTTTTGAGTGACGAAAAATCGAGGAACTCGCGTCAATGGCACCGAACGTAACACGTTTTGAGTGACGAAAAATCGAGGAACTCGCGTCAATGTCACCGAACGTAACACGTTTTGAGTGACGAAAAATCGAGGAACTCGCGTCATTGTCACCGAACGTAACACGTTTTGAGTGACGAAAAATCGAGGAACTCGCGTCAATGTCACCGAACGTAACACGTTTTGAGTGACGAAAAATCGAGGAACTCGCGTCAATATCACCGAACGTAACACGTTTTGAGTGACGAAAAATCGAGGAACTCGCGTCAATGTCACCGAACGTAACACGTTTTGAGTGACGAAAAATCGAGGAACTCGCGTCAATGTCACCGAACGTAACACGTTTTGAGTGACGAAAAATCGAGGAACTCGCGTCAATGTCACCGAACGTAACACGTTTTGAGTGACGAAAAATCGAGGAACTCGCGTCATTGTCACCGAACACTGTCATAGATAATGTAGTTATTAAGGGAAAACTTTTGTAGGCGCGATAATGGTTTCCATTACTACCTATTGTTGTTGATATGTCTTAATGATAATTCAAATATTTTTCACTTTAGTCCCCAGACTTTGATTTTTTATGTTTAAATCTGCTTGGTTTGCGATGTCATTCAACCCATGAGTCTTCAGCCGTGCGATTCTGTAATGATCGAGGAGCTCACCGATGTCAAATACTTCGCCCTTATAAATAAGGTTGCTTTTCCAACGTTTCTTGTCATCTCTTCATTTGTTTCACGGCTGTCGTCAAAGACGCAACGATGTTTGCTCTTAGATAATCGCACGGCATTAGAAACAAGAGAACTATAGGCTCGAACTTAGAACTATAGTGTAAAACTGAATTATGTTATTATTCCGCTCGCGTTACGGCTGCAACTCTAGAATTGCAATTGCAGTGGCTCCCTGAGTTATTCGGTGAATTAATGTTCGCTGTCCTATTTGGATGTGTGTCGCGTTCGGCGCCTGATATCGCTGCTAGTTGTGCATTAGAACAAGCAATGCGTAGTGCATCTTATAAGATAAACTTTGCAAGGGATAAGATCTTTCTTACAAGATATTGCATTTTACTTAGAAGGAAATGGTGGCCCAAATATAAATGTATATATACTGCGCACTAAAAACTAATGAAGCTTTCGTTATTATAAAGTAAGTATAATACAGTTATATGATTATTAACGGGATATTTACCGTGGTAAGGTTGTGGAGTGAGCTCCCGATATTTCGGCGCAGTTACATGCACCATGTTCACGGGAAGATTGAAGAATGCGGGTGGTTGGTCAAAAAGTTTAAAAGTTAGGTGCAGACAACGATCTACCCTCTTTCTTAGTCTTTTGCTACGGTTATCACTGGAACTCGAACTCGATCCTAAGTCCCGACAAAACATACTCACTGTATCACTGCGTATAGTATTTTGAACACATTTTGAACGCGGACTTTTATTTTTAAAACAACCTAATACTGGATTCCACGCACTGGCGAGTTGAAAACCATCACCTCGATTGAAATTCTGGCATTTCGAGATCTCAATAGTTTCCTTTACTAGCCTTGGTATGTAAGTCCCGTTAATAATCATATAACTTTAGAGAACAACCGTGATAGTTTAAAAAAGTATAATACAATTGCTCAATGAACGACTAATTTATGTTGTATGTTATTATTAACGATCAAGCACGACGCCTACCTGGTAATAATTTACCTTTGGATAGAACAGATGCAGTTTCTCACAAGTGACGAACTACACTGCGCCCGTAACCCTGAGACATAAAGTTGTTAAGTCTCATGTGCCTGTAACGTCACCGGCAACCATACCCTTCAAACCAAAACACACAAATGGTGTTTCTGTGAACTTTTCTCAAATATCACACGTAGTGCCGAGCAATAGCCATGGACATAGCTCTATATGGTTACAATAATTCTTAGAGTCAAAGTCAAAGTGAAATAAAAGATTTTATTTGCAATATTTAGGTAATACATGTTAGATTTACAATATTGAAAAGTGCCATATACATCCTTGCCATAATTTTCATGCAAATGAATAGGAGACACATTGATAATAATACATAAATTAAAACATACAAATTTATGTCGTGTCGTGAGAGATAAATTACTTACATTAAATCAGCAATATAAAATAAAAGAAATGTCATTGAATAAATAAATGTCAACGAAGAATTGCAGAGAAGATCATAACCAGAAGAAAACTCTACGTGGACGGAGTCGTGGGCAAAGACTAGAGTGATATTCTCATGAGCTCAGCCCTATACTAAAATAAATTTAACTAGTACAATGTACTTCAAGTAACAAAGTCTTATACGATCCAGACTAGAGATAAACTCATAGAGATGTAAGTTTACAAAAGGAACGGAAGTTATTCATACAACTTCCGGTCCCATTCGAGACAACAAAACGCAATGCGGTAAAAGTGCAAAGATGCGGTCTCGCCGACTTTTAACCAACTGCGAAAACCTCTAGATAGATTGGTAACTATATAGAAGAGAATATTTGTTTGAGAAATAACAATAAAGAAAAGCCTCATATATCCAATGCTTTCAGCCGTGCGATTCTCTAATGATTCGTCGATGGGCCCGTCGACGAGCTCACCAATGTCAAATACTTTATGAAATATCGCCCTTGTACATAAAGTTGTGTCCCCAAGGTTTATTGTTATATCGTCATTTGTTTCACGGATGTTGTCAAAGATGCAACGACGTTTGCTCTTAGAGAATCGCACGGCTGTGCTTATGTCATGTCAAGAACGGAATGTTTTTGGTCGATACTTATAATAGTCAGTATATAAGCAAAGATACAAATCGGTTAAGTAAAATGTTTATTACAAACGGAGCCCTTTGGTCAATTTATATAAGTGTTATTCGTAACTTGTAAAATAGGTTTTTTTTTCTTCACTGATGAACTAGTTATTTAGAAAGGAATATTAATCCATATACATAGCTGTGTTTAAGACGCGGTCCAACACCAATTTTTAAATAATTTACGATGCTTTACGTAAGGTTGGAAATCGCATGTTATATTGGACGATGTAATGCCAAAGTGCATTAATTTGGTACGTTTTCTTAATATATTTTGATATATACTAACACAATTGAAAAAACTGCTGGTTACTACTTTAGTACTATATGTTGGCTATGTATTACCTAATAAAAAATATAGTGTTATCGCTGAAAATTCTGAGAGTTTGGACGTGTAAGTTTATTTTTATGGACCTATTCAGGATTTTTTCTGCAGAGAGCGAGTAATTGTTAGGAATTCTGTTCAGTTATTACTCTTTGCCTATTCCTTTTCTAACCTAAGTAATTTTTTCTTACAATATTATTGACCTGTTTCGTTACACTAGATGTTTAAAGATTCTGCTTTTTACTATTATCAGGGTACGAGCGCGCCTTAAACCAGGTACAAAAAATAACATGTTATTATTTTAGTTAACAGGAACGAAAAAGGGTTATTGTTTAGTATTTGGTAGTTACGAATTTGGAAAAGTTAATAAAAAGAGTTAAATCACAAAACCCAGCTAAATTTTTTTTTATAACGGTAGGGTTTAGTTTTGGCAGGCATCAACTCCCATTTTGATGTCCCTGTGAAATAGGCCTATTCATCATCATCATCTCAGCCGTAGGACGTCCACTGCTGAACATATGCCTCCCCCATGATTTTCCAAAAGGACCGGTTGGAAGCGGCCTGCATCCAACGTCGTCCTGCGACCTTCCTCAGGTCGTCTGTTCACCGTGTCGGTGGACGACCTACGCTGCGCTTGCCAGTCCGTGGTCTCCACTCCAGAACCTTTCGGCCCCATCGGCCATCTGTTCTGCGTGCTATGTGCCCTGCCCACTGCCACTTCAACTGGCTAATCTTCTGAGCTATGTCGGTGACTTTCGTTCTTCTACGGATCTCCTCATTTCTGATTCGATCACGTAGAGAAACTCCGAGCATAGCCCTCTCCATAGCTCGTTGTGCGACTTTGAGCTTATCTATGAGGCCCATAGTAAGAGACCACGTTTCAGTGCCATAAGTCATTACTGGTAACACACATTGGTCGAAGACTCTTGTCCATTAAATTCTTATAAAATAATGTCGGGTTAGTTACATCAGTTATAACAAGAACGGCGGAACGGATTTGGATGTAATTTGGTATATAGAGAGACAAGGCACATTAATAAAAGGTAGAAGACTTTCATCATCATTATCACGGGCGTAGCTATTTTCGTATAAAGTACAGAAATAGGAAAACCTTAGGAGTTTCGCATACTTTGAAAGACGTTAATTTGCAGATCAATTAAGTTATAGCATAAAATCAGTACTATCTTCAACGAGCTTAGTAGAGTTCAACGAAGTCTAAAAGTTAGACGAGACAAGACATTACCTTACTTAGATAACGGACCAACTTAGATACAGGTAAGGCCTGAAGAATCCAACTCGGATCAGGACAGGGCTCATGAAATTTCGTCCAACATACCGTAGAGCCTGAAGACACAAGTTTTTCACCGGTTTGTGTTGCCAGTGCTGGCTTAAAGTATTGAGATGTGGCCTTGCACTACGATCCTTTTAAACGTTATCTCAAAGACATACAAAAAATCAAGAGGGCTTGGAGTGTCTCTCCGTGATGAAATCAGAAACTAAGGAAGACGCTGGTTAAACAAAGTCATAGCTCTCAGAAATTTCAAATCGAAGTGCAATAATTAAGGGAATGCAATTCTGCATCGCTTGTCGTTGTGTGGTAGTATGATTTAGATGTAATACATTATAAGGTACATAGAATAACGATACGATTATAATTTGACCAGGGATCACGATAATTAATTTAAAAACTGAAATTTTAACAAAAACCGTATAAACTAAAAGACAATCCCAGAGTGACATGCGTCTTTTAATTCTTCTTCTACTTTGGCTTTTTGAACATTTGAAGATGTTACTCGACTAATATATATAATTATATAGATGATGAATACCTAAACAGCCTTTGCTACTATTTCTTTTATATGTATTACTTAGTAGTAGTAATGTATAGTACGTATTGTACGTAGATCATGATGAAATTGTATTTGATAGTGATCACTAAAGGCACAAGTATAGCAGTTGAATCGGATGAAATGCGTGTGATTTATTCTAACATATAACTAATTAACCAATCATAGTATTACACTGATGGGATAGTGTCGCGAATGAGTAGTTTTACAGGCAGCTACGGTGTAAATCACATAATAATTTGAGAATTATGAGTTTATACGATACTAAACTAAAATCAAAATATGTTTTTAATATATTCATTTAACGATATAGGATATATAATTATCTCCTACAAGGACATTGTTTAACAATCTTGAGACAGTGTTTTCAGCTTCTGCCTTTTTTACAGAAACATAGGTAAATAATGATTTAAAGTTACAGAGAAAATTACAACGAGACGCGTAAAGAACAACGGGAAAAAGCCACTCATTAAAATATACTGCTTAAAAATAAAAAGTCACGTCTCCACTTAGAGCTAAGTGGTCCCGTTTCAATGGACGCCGACGTCATTAGGAGAAAGAGTAATTAAAACTCCGATAAAAAAAATCACGAGAGAACAAAAACCTCCTTCCTTATTTCCACGTTGAAAACAAAAGGCGTAGGTCGTGTAAACTATCCATAATCAAAAAAAATGTTGCAACTGTTGAAGTATAAACAAGATTGTGTTTGGCAGAGCTGCAAGACGGGCCCGATTAGACTGCGCCATCATTCCTTTGGTTCATTCAATATTTTTTTTACCGAACGCTGTAATTTCTTGGCTCGAACGCATCCGTTTACATGCCAAACAATAAATTTATTAGTCGAACGGAGGAGTGGCAACACTAAACTTACGTCACACATCGACACGTCACTCATAGCGTCACGATTTTGACATTTTCGAATTCGATTTTCGAACTGTGTACGTTCGATTCGCGCGGTTATATAACGCACGCGCCGTCAAGGTGACTCGACGAAGCTACTACTGATTCTATTTCGGTTCGAATTTCATAAATATCCCGTGACAGCACATCTCTCCTCTCCCGCGTCTTTTGCCGGCGGCGGGACGCGGTGGCGGCGGCCATGTTCGAAATCGCCTTGCGTAATTATCGGAGCGCTGTCGTCGCTACAGAAATATCTAGCTGGTAGTCTGTGAACCCACGTCCTTGCTCATTTTAAAGTCCTTTCTCAAAGTTTGGCGTTTATGAGGTAACGGACGCATGACGTCGAGCTGGCAGAATGCCGGACGTACGACGGCACCGAGGAAAAATCGCGGAGAATCGTGCTGCTTTATATTTAGAACCGTCCCCGCGACGCACCTTGAGGGACGGCCGGTCGCCGGGAATCTACTCGGACCTATCTATAACTAATCGGCCAGCATCACCGTCAGACTAAAAGACGCTTCCATACTTTTAAAATTCGAATGCTAAAACTTCCTACCGTTCAATATCAGAACATAGCTCGCACCCGGAGCGCATAACAATCGAAATAACCGTGAGGCTATCGAAAACTAATCGTATATCAAACAGCGCGTATGCAGCAGATGGGCCGACCAAAATTGCCGAGCGAGCCATCAATAGTCGACCTAATTGAATATTATACGGCAATTTGTGTTGCCGAAAATCTGGTCGGGTAATATGCGGTGTCCATATATCGCGGGGTAATGTTTTCTATGGGCACGACACGATGCAACTTGCAGAACTATATTTAGTGCGACGAGAAGGCCTGTTTTAGCCCGAGCTGTTTGCGCAACTCCGGGCTGTAGTCTATTATCGGAAAAATGGACGTCGACTGTGCGTTGTGCGACGCTTTTTAGGCGTTTTTGGTGGTACACGCAGATGATTATAGCCCTTATTGAAGTTTTATGATGTGATTTCAGTTTCTTCTTATTTTCTACAATATACCGTCAGTTCGCTTTAACCATTGTACAAGCTCTACACGATATTCTAAGGCTCAAATAGTTTGATGCTATTACTTACTGATTATGTATTTGATCTAAGTACCTACATCTAAATTCAAAGTCATATTTTTCTCTGTTTGTTTCCGCAAATCTTCGAAACGGATGAATTGATTTTACGGCACTTCCACTTGCAGATATATATTTCTATGATAAGTAAACTATACTGCTTTTATTTCAGAAAAAGTTATAGAGTTGCACGCAATTAATTAAAATCCATGATACTACGAAGCCACCCAGTGAAGCCGGAAACGGAAACGGCTCAATTAGTACTGAATAAATGCGGAAAATTTAGTTATACATACTTATAAATATATAAGGATTACTGGGGTTAGGTTTAGAGGTCACATATCTGGTAAAATAAATCAAAGAATAATATTTAAGAACTGCACGTCCCAGGGTAACCGCAAATTCCTAACATGTTCTTGTCTTTTTAATAGTAATAGTGTACGGTCGACGCGCAAATCGATCGAAACGTCGAGGTTGGTCAAAATTATGTCTATATAGTAATCTGTGCGCGAAATAGTCCCGAAATTCTATAATCATGAATTTGATTTTCGAAAGTTTAAAAAGTTCTACTAATAGTGTATTATTGTAATAATTGGAGCTCATGTTCAAGTAAAGTGTTATTATCTTTACTAGCGACTGCCTGCGGTTTTTGCATAGTAGGCTCAGCCTTCGGCCTCGCCAGCACCTCCCATCTTTTTTGGATTTTTCTTGCATAAGAAACCTCTCCTGACAAAAATTAAAACACAATAAAAATATTACCGAAATGGGTAAAGCTGTTAAGTTATAGAGTGACCAAGAGAAATAGGGATTCATTGTTATATCTATACTAATATTATGAAGAGGACAGATTTGTATGTAAGTATGTTTGTAACGAATTGGCTCAAAAAGTACTGAACCGATTTCAAAAATTATTTCACAATTGAAAAGCTACATTCACCCTGAGTAACATAGGCTATATAAGATTCATCATCATTCAACACCGCGTGGGCGAAACCGCGGAGAGCAGCTAGTATATATATATAGTTATTCCGCTTTTTCACCCACGTGGTAATGAATAATAATGATGATGATTCTTTCAGCGCTTCATCTACCTCCATACCAAATTTAATCAAAATTGGCCCCGCCGTTTGAGCATGATAGACTAACAAACATCTACACATCCATACATCTATACTGACAAACTTTCGCTTTTATAACATTAGTAGGATATTTTCAGGGTATACATACATACTTCCCGAGTTTAAATCATGGTTTAAGCAAATGTCATATAGAAGGTTCCCTTAAGCCATGGTTTAAACTCGGACTGTTTTTAGTTTACGTTTTATCATAAAGCGGCAAATATCTCATGTAAAATGCTGTAATGTCCTGCTGTAAGCTTTTACAGCGTGCGATTCTCTAATGATTCATCGATGCGCTCGTCGACGAGCTCACCGATATCAAATACTTTATGAGATATCGCCCTTGTACATTAGATTGCTTTTCTAACGTGTCTTGTCATCTCATCATTTGTTTCACGGATGTTGTCAAAGATGTAACGGTGTTTGCTCTTAGAGAATCGCACGGCAGCTAGCAGTTTTGCACTGCAACTGATAGATACAGAAGAAAACCATCATATGAACGAATCGCTCATATTTTCACGTTCTAATATTAAGAAAAACATAACTGAAAATGTATTTTTTAGAAAATAAACGACGGTTTTTCTCCAGTATTATGCGCATCAAAGAGTGTTTGTTTCAACTGGCTAACAGTGTTTAGACATTTATGAACTTCATTCATAATCATATTCATCGCTGCAGACCGTTGGAGTCGGTGAATATTTCAGTTTTTTAACTTTTTTAGCTCTTAGTGCTACTTACTTCTTATTAGGTAAATATAGCTTGTTCCAGAAATCCCCTTAACAGATCCCCTGCGAAGGGAATTTTTGGTTAAGAATATCTTGATTTTTTTATTTGGTGTACATGTTTTAATTCTATTTGTTTTACGCATCTGACTCAAGCATAGAGAAAAGGATTTGTTCCAGCAGAGACAAATCTAATGATTGTTAATCATCATCATTTAATTATTAGTGATGCTAGTTGAAAGCTATTTTCTAATAAATCATATTAGATTGGTCAAAGAACTGGCTATGAAGAAATAGCCGTAGGATTTTAACCCGTCCGAATCAGCAAGCCTCCAGTCCATTCATAAATATTTTGTTATAGCGTAAACCTGATGTGGACAGATTAAAGGGACATAGGATTAATAGAATTTGGAAGTCTTGTTGAAATAAGTAATGCATTTACTTAGTCTTAAAGTTTATTTATAAGTATGGAATACAAATGCGACTGAATTCTCACAAAACCTGCAGAAGAAAATTCCCAATTCCTCGTATTTTTAAAACAACGTCAATCGATTCATTAGATAAAGAAAACTTTCTTTCTTTCCAAAAAGTTCTCCACCATGAAATCTCTGCAAAGTGCCTGAAACCTGAATCATCGATAGTATATCGAAGGCCTCATCTGAAAACAGATGTCTCCAACAGGCTCCGATAAAATATCGGGAAAAGTGAAATTATTTTCTGCTTCGTTGCACTTTTGTGGCAAACTTTATAAATTTTTATATAGTAACATTTTAGTGCTAAAATGTCATGGTGCTTTCGACGGAACTTCAAAGCGTTTGGCATTAAAACAGTTTGGAGTATACTCAATTGGAAAAATGGATTAGCAATTTCAATATTTGAAAAATAATACCGAATAGCTGAACATACAAATCAAAAAATATACACTCGTAAATCCGCAAATACCGTATATGAAAAAAATACTGAGTTAAATTCATTATTTTTTTTAAATCAATTAACTATTACGAAATAGGTTGTCGGATGTTAAGTCATCTCGTTTTGTCGTAGGTCAATCATGAAGCCGTAGCACAAAAGTAAGTTGAAACAAAGTATTCGTATCGTAAGCGTCAACGCGTCACGGTTCGGCGTACAAACTATGAGTTATCTGTGTCACAGTGCCCTAGATACATGACACTGTTTGTCCTGTTTCACGTGAACGGCACGTTACGTTACACTTACACAGTTATTCGTGCTAGGCACACAGGACATTAGAGTAATCTGAAAAGTGTGATAATGTCAGTAAACATGACTTGAAAGATTATTTCACGGCTATTTAATTTCTATTTATTAATTGTCTTTCAGATATTTATTATTTTTACAGTATTGATGTTATATAAAGATACAAATATTTACAGAATAATAAAATTAAAATAAAAACTCTAATCACATAGTGGTGGGAAGTGGCCAAAATGCTGGCAGCATTTTGGTTGGCACGCTGGATGGCAATGTTAACTTTTTGCACCAACTAGGCGCCAGCATTTCGGTCAGCTGTCGCCTCCACCGAACGTTTGTCCAGATCCCTATACGAGTTAAGAGCGAAGCCCTCATGAGCCTAAAATTCTGTCTAAATACACATATTTATGACGTTTGAGGTCTTCCGCTTTAGACGCGGCAGCGCCAGCCCGATCAATCGTCCCAGGGAGATGAGACGGCGCCAGCGTGTCCACACATGTAGCATCCCTAATAAACTTTATAATATGACAACCTTATGATTTTTGGTTAAAAAGAGGATGGCTCACTTTTCTACATTGAATATACACCCGGATAAAAACACCCCTGAAGGAGTGACAATTTTACGCTATAGAAATCAAATATTTATAGCACGAGCTAACTTTCGATAAGTAAAATGTAGAACCAGATTGATAACCTGTTAATAGGTTAAAAAACATTTAAGTTGTGTATGAATAAAGCCTATCTATTTCAAATTTCAAAATTTCAAAATCATTTATTTCGACACAAAAAAAGTATTACACAGTTAGGTATGGTGAATCCATAGCCTCCCGAACTAGTATACACTGTGTTTCAGGAGACAGTGGCTTCTCTTATTCAAGAGCAATTTTATTTTATGTCGTACATGAATTAATTTAATAACAACTATTTTATTGTTTATGTTGGCATGCAGGTGTGTGCATGTGTGTGTATTGTGTATTTGTGAGTTGTGTATGTGAGTGTCGTGTATGTTCGTGACATATTATGTGTGTGTGGTGAATGTATGTGTGCAATGTATGTTTGTTTGTTAAAAATATAAATTTGCTAACATATTTTCAATTCCTCATAATCGTAAGTTTTAAGCCATGTAATAATATTATTTTTGAATTCGTTATTTGATTTTTTAATATGCTTTAATTTAAATGCTTTAGTTAATTTGTTATAAATCTGTGGAACCACTACATCGAACTGCTTCTGAGCAAATCTCGTTTTTACTCCTTTAGTACGAATTCTATCTACTCTTTTTTCTGATTCTGGTAGAGATGGTACTACCATTTTATGAAATCGACGGAGACCTTCAAATATGAATAGTTTTCGTACAGTTAAAACGTTAGCTTTTTCATATACTGCCGTAGTCTATAGTATCTATAGTAAATAACTTGATAATAGTAACTAAGACAGTGTAGTAATGTAACAAAACATGTTTTCCTCATCTACGGCCTGAAAACATTAGTACCTGAAGATGTTCACTCACTAACCGGGTCCTTTGTCTCCTGGAGGCCCTGAAGCCCAAATATAGTCACGGGTTTTGAAAACTAATGACAGGATTTTGCATGGTGAACAATTATGTTTGTATTTAGGTAGTGTGTTTTATCATAAGTATTTACTGATTGGTCTAATATATGATCAAAGTATTTTCTCATATTATTATTATTATTCCTTTTATTCAAAATAAATCACGGATTTCATCCGGTCCTTTACAAAGGCATAAGTGGGGCTGTAGCCAACACTTAGCGGCCTGTTTGGTATAAAAAATACAAAGTAGTATAAAAAAAACCAGAAACTTTTGGATGGATGGTCACATGGTATATCTATTATAAAAATGGGTAAAATGACAAGGCTATTGAAATGATTTTATTAGTGATAAAAAGATAGTGGGCTATGGAAGAGACTACGGCACCTGCCAAATTCAGTCTCATTTTAAAATTTTTGGGCAGGTGGTGACTTGCCACCCACTAAACGGGCCCCCCATAAAGGCCACCATGAATGGTGACAGAAAGGGCAACGTTGGTGTGGCTGACTAAAGGGTGTCGAGAGGTGTGCTGCGGTTTCACTGAAGCGCTACTACCGGCGTTATGCCCTTTAACACTTCCACCCTTGGAGCTTTTTGTTACTTGCTCTTGCGTCTTTTGTTATTATTATTATAAAAAAAAAATTATTATTATTATTATTTTTATTCAACCAATTTCACGGGTTTCACCCGGTCCTTTACAAAGGCATAAGTGGGGCTGTAGCCAACACTTAGAGGCCTGTTTGATATAAAAATACAATGTAGTATAAAAACAGAAACATTTTGGATGGAAGGTTACAGGTTATCTATTACAAAAATGGGTAAAATGGCATGGTTATTGAAATGTACTTATTAGTGATACGGGAGATAGTGGGCTATGGTCGAGACTACGGCACCTGCCAATTTCAGTCTCATCTTAAAATATTTAGGCAGGTGGTGACTTGCCACTCACTAAACGGGCCCCCCATAAAAGCCACCATCAATGGTGACAAAAGGGGCAACGTTGGTGTGAATGGCTAAAGGGTGTCGAGAGGTGTGCTGCGGTTTCACTAGAGCGCTACTACCGGCGTTATGCCCTTTAACACTTCCACCCTTGGAGCTTTTTGTTACTTGCTCTTGCGTCTCCACCCCCAGACAGCCAATAAAGGCAAGCCGGGGGTCAGGGGTCTCATTTAGCCCCAGGGAGAATCAGGGTCCACGGTGTCGCCACTCACCGACGGCTCGCCACAAAGCCGCCCCTGCGGTATATTTTATTATTATTATTTTTTATTTATTATTATTATTATTTATTTATTTTTACTGTGTAGCAATTGTTATAATTTGAGCATGTAAATATCTTATGACATTTTTGATATGTTGTTTAAGTTCTTTTGACATGATTCAATTTCTAAAAAGAATGTCCCGAGTCACAGGACGCCAGAGCATTGTTTGATGAGTACCAAATGAATACCATCATCATCAGCCTGTAGCAGTCCACTGCTGGACATAGGCCTCTCCAATTGCACGCCACTTAGGTCTATCTATGTTGGTTAGTCTATCTATTAATGAATCCCATACAGCTCTCAAACGTAGATTGTCAGTTTAAGATATATGTATGTACATACTTATATATATACTTGTTTAGGTATAAGGGTGGCATTTTATAAAAACCTTTTTATAAAAAAAAAAGACAGTGACAGATAATTTAGACACTTACACAATGAAACTTTTACAGTTCACTCATTATATTGTTAAGATTTCATATGTCATTAACACTTTTACATAAACGTATCTACGTTATCTATGTTCTAAACCTGTCATTAAAGTTCATCTGTATTTCTTTATGTTTGGGAGTGGGCCTCCAGATTATAAGTTCGCCGAGTGATTTGATAAAAGTGCTCGATTTCACGTCAAACCAAAACAATACGGACAAGATAGTACCCAACTAGCAAAATCAGTACTTAAAACAATCTTAAGACTATTTTTATATTTACTTATAAGAAACTTGTAGAATGCTACAAAGCCCGATTTAGGCGCAAGTATAGGAGTGTTTATTTCTATAACTTTCTTATAATCAACTTATAAAATGTTAGTAAGCCCTTTAATATACTTGACGAAGTGCAATAGCTTCTATAATGATATGCACTGTACAATTATAAGCACAAACGTGCTTGTAAGTGTCTGCTATAAGTATCTTACTAAAGCAATTTTGTTTATAATGCACTATTAATGTACTTAGTTATTACTTATAAGTGCATTTTAATAGAGGTTATCTTTTTTCTGGCTTCTACTGGTGGTTCAGGTTATTTGAATATATATATATAAAAAACATAAGTACCATTATTTTGTATTATTGTAAGTTAATTATACTACATTAATAATTAATCATTTGTTGTAGAAAATTATTTATGATTTAATGAATATATAGTGTGTGAATTTGTGGGAAGTCATTTTTACTGTAAATGTATACCGCAATTTTGTTAGTTTTTTAATGCCCTCCAAAAAATAGCACTTTGGTATATTGTTGTAAAATAATATTTCATTAACTCTCATGAAAATTCGCCATGTTTTGAAATTGTCCTTCATTAAGTACTTTGTAGAACCATTGTAGGTAAATTAGTACTTGTTACAGCATCAGCCCAGATAACTCACCTCCATTTTGAAAACAAATTAGGGTTCCTTTGAAATCCGCCTGCTAATGTTTGAGTTTCACTTCTTTTAGGATTTAACTAACAAGATGGTTGTATATTTTGATGTCGACTGTTTTTTAACAACACATTCATTGTTTTTACTGACACATATGAGATGGCAGTGGACAAATACACATTTTGTGTTATCTGAAAGCTGCAAAGGATGTGGATTTCCAGTTCCTTTAAATAATATGTATAGACCCACTCTTTTAATCTGTCCGAATCAGCAAGACTCATTCGAGTTAAGTTTCATTCATAAATCTATTGTTATTTTTTGCGCTGATGCGGACAAGAAAACATTTTAATTTTATTGCATCAAGTCTTTTTTTGGTGCCCGGTGGCTTGCTCCCAGTACAGCATATATGACCATTACATCGAAGACGAATGCACAATATGTTACTAATTTATATATATTGAAAATAATGTTTAAATTAAACTTGAGTTATGCTATGCGTGTAATAGAACCAGTGATTTCACGCTTATAAACCAAAGATGTGGAAGTGAGCATTCACTAAAATAAAAGACTGATATTTGACAATATTGACAGTGACTTCGTTTCGTGGGATTAACCTGTGGACCTAGCACGAACATTTGCGTACGTGTGACGTGGTCGTGTCTTTGACGCGTACAGTGCAAACTAGGAGTTATCTATATTACAGTTGTACTAGATGAATACAAGTTTGTGCTGTACGCGCCGGCGGCGATGCAATTGTATTACGCTTACCTACGCACATTTAGCGTGCGTGTTATAGTTCATGGTACGTGCAATGAAATTTTACTACAATTTTATTGGTTTTATTGATTCTGTGTTTGACATTCATTGATAATAACGTATCGATTGGATAATATCGTATTCTTCTTCCCAATTTTCGACTTCTTCACTTTCTGAGTAGTGGACTAAGTCTGAAAAATAATATTTGGTCACGGAACCCTCATTTACTTCACCCGCGTTTGCACTTGACGCGCTTGATTTTTTTATTGATATTATTCCTGATGATCCTGGCTTCATTAGTTCATTATACCTATTTTTTACTTTTCTCCTGTAACTGCCACTTCTTTTTAATCGTTCCCAATCGCTTAAATTCATGTTTAACTTATTTTCCCAATACAAAGCAGGAACAACTGAATCTCAACAAAATGGCTGACGTATTCTAATAAAGTGATTGATCAGGTAGCTTATAAGCTTTTTTGATCTTAAAGCAATCTTATGAAGTACTATTAGACTTAAAAGAGTCTCTAGCCAGATTATTACGTCGCAAACTTATAATGATCTGAGATAAGTATATTATTATATCGTGTTCTCTTACTAAATGCTACTATAGGATCAACATATTATTCAGGATTATTTAGTCTTACAGCAAACAGTTATAGGAGATTTGTTCCTAAAAGTCTCCTAAAAGACAATCTTGTAGCTAACTATAAGACTGAGTTATACAAGTAAATGCTCTTGAGGATATCTACGCTTGTGAAATACCGTTACTAGTAAATGTATCCTTTAAATGTTTTATAGGTCAATCTTGTAGTGAACTTTAAGACTGGGATATAAAAACTAATGCACTTGAGTATGTTAAAGCTTGGTAAATGCTATTATAAGATAAAGAGTCTACCACAATGCCATTATAAGAACGCTATTAGTAGTGACAGACTTATAATCTTTCTTTATAAGATTACTTTGCTTGTTGGGTATAAGCCAATGCAATCCATAGTCAACTCTTCCTCAATTCTGCCATGCTTGCAGAACCCATACATACATTAATATTATTATTGTGTTGGCAGTACGTACACAATATTTGTATCCCTCCCAACGTTCGTCTATAACTGCTGCGATAATCCGTCTGCGAAGACATACGCAATGCAGAGACACGTAGGATATGAAAACATGCATCATAATGGACTGCAGAGAATTCGTATGTATGTAAAAAAGCACGAAAATTCGTTACTTAGATTTGATTTTATACGATTTGTTCTAAGTCGCGTTGTAAATCCAACGACTTCAGTAGATACTCTCGCCTTTACATATCGACAGAACTCGCATTTTGTCAACTAATAGTCTTGCTCTCGACTCAGTCATAATCCTTGGAGTTTCTAGCAGTTTCTTCGCGGTAGCGGCTTAATTTTGGATAGCGGTATATAGTATTTTAAGGCACGGTCCAATCCTAATTTTAAAACAATTTTCGATGCTTTACATAAGGTTGAGAATTGCTTACCAGAATGGACGAAGTAATGCGAAAAATCAATTGAATACGTGCTAAAACTTTTTATATTTATTTCGTAAAATCAAATGATTAAATTTTAATGATAAATGAGTCCATAGTTCACTAGTAAATTTCATTGGGAATTCGAATATGATACATTCATTGAAATATATTTGCCCATAATTCAATAAAAATGCTTTTTCCCACGAAACACGTAAGAAAAATTGCGAAATTTAGGGAATGTTGCCGATTTTTTTCTATCGAGCCAAGTTTGCTCAATCGTGTATTGGCTCCCATACTTCATAAGGAAGTATATTCAATTTACACTACGTTTTTTTTTCGATCTTCGGTTATTAGGTTTAAGCGTCGAAAAACTAAGTTTTCGCGAAGTCGAATCATGAAATTTGGAACTCATTTCGCCTTAAAATACATTGACTAATACAAACACAAAATTCTTTATTTGAAATAAAATATGACATTAGATACAAAGTTGAAACCCTGCCTGCTGCTTTGGTATTCACTGTGTATCAGAAGGCAGTTTCTTCCCGATAATCATAACCATAATCATATAAAGGTAACGGGTACGATTGCAATTATTTATAAATCTGATAATTTATTGATTCAGGCGTTACTTTGCGGAAATCCATTATCAAAAAACGATATTAAAAAATTTTTGTGACACTTCCGGTGGAAAAAGTCTGTCGGTTTAGCGCTCGACGAGTCAACATCTCCTGAGGACGCCTCGTGTAGAGGCGAAACACGTGTCGAATCGGTTTTGGTTTATTTGGATTTTCTTGTGTGTTTTTTATTTTGTATTCTTCCTATTAAGCAGTTTGTGCGGGAGGGAGGGTGATGCACACCCCCAAATAGGCCAAAATCATTGTTTTTTTCAGCGTGTCACTAAATATTTTTTAATATCGTTTTTTATTTATTTATAAATCTATGGGAAAAGTAATAAAGCAATTAATAATTAACGTTCATGACACGTCGATAATGACTAAATTGAATAAATTATATGAATGCCTGATCACCTTGCGATTTACCTTATGATTATATAGCTTAGAAATTGATCCCTCGGCTTTTATTTCCGTGTAGGACAGTATGCAAACAGTCTAATTCTTGAGAACACTACGAACAAGGGCTATACGGCTTTCATTCGCAAGCGCGGATCCACAGTTGTGGGCACTATGGGCATGCCCACAACCCTAATGGACATGTACGAGTAGCGTCAGATGTCACATTTTTCAGGGTCTTTTGAGCAATATATTTATAGTACCTATATATTATGACATTATATCCAATAATGCCTTGTAATAAAATATAAACAATCTGGGTATCGATGAAATTATCAACGTCCCAGCGAAATAGAAACGTAAGCTATAATTTTGAGATTTAATGAAGAATACAATTTGTTTAATGATAAATAATCCGGTAGCTCTAGACTAGGGCTACCTGATAAATAATCCGGTAGCTCTAGACTAGGACTACCGGATTATTGAATTTTGTAATTATTGCCTAAATGTGAAAAAGTCCTTATAAGGCATTAAGCAGTTCAGTTCAATGTTATCACCTAAGTTTATTTAAGCATATACAATTAATCTAAAATGTATACTAGCATTTAATTAAATTTGACATCATGTGATACCCTTTGTAGTTGTTTCTAGCGAAGTTACAGGGTTAATAATATATAATTATAATTATAATATATAATTATAAGGGTAATAGGTTTGTAATAGTAATAGGTAATAGGTTCCGAACACTCCTTGGAAAAGACCACCGAATGTGGTCGAAACTATAGTCGGACCTATTCGATAAATATTACGTGAGAAATCCCGTATTTCTAATTAAAAGTGAGTGAAAACCACGTAGTTTTTATAACAAAAAAGTAAAAGTTCGTGCGGGTAAAACCTTTTAGCGGTTAAATTTGTCAGATTGACTTTGATTGTTCTTATTTTTGATGAATATATGAATCGAATTAAATAGATGTACAAACTTGTTTCAGATAAAGTATCCTCAGACGCAAAATTGTTAAATGGTCCAAAAACTACCGATCATCTCGCTGCTTACCGATCATTCTCCATCGTTTGTTGTCCTTCCTATCCGCGCGAACTGTTATTGGCAAAATTGTGGTTACGCCGCACAAGCCATACAAACAAGAAGAAGAAGAAGAAATAGATTTACATTTTTACCTTTACATCGTTTTCTATGCTTACGAGTGAGCTGTATAAGTACAGCTAAATTATTAAGAGATGAAACGGAAATGAAGTTATGTTTGACTTGTAGGATGAAAACGGAAACGCCTTAGATCAATATGACTTTTTGCGTATAGATAGTTGTGGGAATGACTTACGATACAATTTAAGACAGGCCGGTTGGCGCAGTTGGTAGCACCCCTGCCTTCCGAGCCGCTGGTCCCGGGTTCGAACCCCGGCAGGTCAAGCATTTGCGTGCATGAACATGTCTATTTGATCTGTGTCTGGGTGTGTATATGTATATAAATATGTATATCAGTCATCAGGTGACCATAGTATAGGTTCTGCCTAGTTTGGGACCTGAAGACCTTTGTGTGGGTTTTGTACTATAAAAAAAAAGTTATCCATTAAAAAAATTTATCCTCGCAACTTATTCATGCGTGATATTCATCAACCACGGGTGTTGCAGCTTCAGGGCGCAAAATTTTCTAAACCTTCAAAAAATTCTAAAAATTCAAATCCAAAAATGGAACCGACTTCAACACCAAAATCTGTGAAATGACATGTAGAAGTTGGTACCATGCGCACGATATTGTGATAATAGGTACCTACTTTTGAATTATCATGGTACCAATCAACAAGTTATTTCACACTTTTTGGTGTTGAAGTCGGTTCCTTTTTTGGATAAAATATTTTTATTAGTTAGTGTACCGATAAAACGTTCGTATTACGGTTGTGATTTATGCACGGGTGTAGACGATGGGGGTAGCTGTTATGTTGAAAAACTACTATTCATCATCATAAAGATTGAGAAATAGTGAGAAATAGTAGTATCGAAAAATAGTAAAATACTAAATAGTAACTACAAGACCCTATTTTGTAGATGAATTTGAGATATAATTTAGAAACAAGTGCAATTTGAAAAATTTAAAACCGATTTCCATTCTATTACGTTGGTAAAAATCAGTTATCATAGTGTAACTCAAAAACTACTTAACCGATTTGATGAAATTTAAATGTAACTACACGGAAAGTACCAGCTTTCAAACAAATAAATAATTTTGAGAATCGGTTCACCATATCGAAAGTTATGAGGTAACAAACATAAAAAAGTAAAAAAAAAATACAGTCTAATTGAGTACCTCCTCCTTTTTTTGGAAGCCGGTAGAAAAGGAGGTGAAAACTGTGAAGTTTGTTTTTAATTTACTTACATATTCAGTAAAAATGTGAAATACATGTTTTCACAGAATATGTAAGTATTGTATACAAGGTTACTGCTAATTAACTGGCGATACGCGACAGGCGTGTTGGGTATCGATAACAAAAACTAAAAAAAATGAAAAAAAAAAATTTTTTTTAAGTTTTTTTTTTCAACTTGTCTTTGAGTTATCAATGAGATAATAAGCGATACACAATACTGTATGGTGCTTAGAATCACTAACAAAACAATAAAAAAGAATAATCACTAAGTAAAAGCATCAGCTGTTTTGAATTAAAGACGCTCGCGCACCCACCCGCTCCGTTGCGATCGCTTAGTGATTGAAACGGCGGCCGCCGCTTGATATCGCTGGTTCGAAGTGCAGCGCGCCGCGGAGCAGCGGCGGCGATGTCGCATGTCAGTGTGCTCCGACGTCCATACTGTTTTCACATGTTTACCTACCAATTTTTTCATTCGATTGAGTTCGAATCGTTGACTATCGTGCCGATAGGTAAATGAACCTTAGACTACGTGGTTTTCTTGTGAAGATGTGATGATATACCTACTAGGTAGTAATTGACATTAATTAGGTACCTACCTACTACTTAGGTACCTATCTTGAAAATTAATCTTAACAAATTGGTGTGAGTACCTACAAAGTATTCTACCTATCCACAAAAAGCAGCTGATTTTAATTACCTATGGTATTAAAATCAGCTGCTTACCTATGGTAGGTAATCATTGACCTGTGAATCGTAACTCAATGTAGGTAATGAATAATGAACATTATTATTCCAAATTTTGAATGAATTTTTTTTTCATTTTTTTTAGTTTTTGTTATCGATACCCATCACGCCTGTCGCGTATCGCCAGTTAATTAGCAGTAACCTTGTATATCGAAAATCATTAGCTTTCTCTGGCCGGTTTTCCTTCTGTGTTTTCGAACCTTTCAATATTCTCATCTACTAAAATACGTTTAAGCTCATTTTCAGGAAAACTGCGAGCAGAGCTCACCTTAAAAATAACATAAAAAATCTATTAAGATTAAACAACTTTAAGCTAATCGCGACTTATGATATTTTTATCTCCACGTGTCAGAGGTTGGTTGGCAAGTACTACTCGTGTCTGCTCGGGATTCAGTGATCAAGCTAATAAAATCCCGCGTCCAGCACAATACTGCAAGGCTTATGGACACTGTGAGTGGCTACTGCATGCATCAGGAACGTTTTGATTAAAATGTGATAGACGGTATATAAAAAAAAATACTTTATAACAGGTAACTGTCATCCAGTCTACGTGTGACCAAAGTACTTGGAGGTCGCGGCCCCGAGTAAGTAGGACGTCTTCGCGAATAGGCTAAAAGTGGGAAGAGGCGGCGCGGTGGGTGCAGAGGACGCTTGCCGGCGATTATTACGCGAGTGCCGGCAGAGCGGTCGGGGTTGGCAGTTTTTAAATGTCATTGATTTCTGTTGTGTAGGTATGTTACCAACAAAACGTAGATGCGATGTGCACTTGTTTTTCGGCGATGTTGACATCCCTACACGCGTCTCGCGCCAAGCGTGGATCAACGCTAGTTGGGAAGACATTCTACTTATAGATTACTTACTTTGCCGTGACCATGTTCACTAACGGCCGGTCCCAATAATCTATCTATCGCCGGTTTACCTTACTAGAATTACATATTTGACACTATTTGTATGGAAGTTATGTCAAATTTCTATCGATAGTAAGGAAAACCGTGGATAGATAGATTATTGGGATCCTCCATAAAAGGTGTAAGATACGTCGGGATAAAATAATATAAAATTACACGTGATTTACTGCGTTTAAAATTGTTGAATTTCAATGTATAAGAAGACTTGCGAAAGACTAAGAATTCAATATCTCAAATATAATTAAGTTTTAATGTAAACCTTCCGTGGCAAATTATCTAACTGATGGTCAAATCCACCACAATCGCAATGGATTCAAATCCACATTTGAATCCATTGCGAGGTTTAGGTGATGATGTACAGTGAGACGCGAAAAGTGACTTTATTTCGTACTTACTAAGGAAGCACAGCAAGCTTCCCCAACTCTCTCCTCTATTTCTTGGCATGGCAACAAAGTTATGAATTGTAAAAAGCTACAATGATCGTAGCACTGACATTGTCAGTGTCAAGGCCACCGGCGGTTGGCAGCGCCCTGACCACGTGGTGCCAACTTATTATGAGTAGGAACTAGTCACTAGGTGAGCTGGTTTACGAGACTGTCTTGACATTATGACACCTTTATTCACGTATTTCATTTTCTACCGACTTCCAAATTGGAGGAGGTGCTCAATTCGACTGTATTTTTTTATGTTTGTTACCTCATAACTTTTGATTGGGTGAACCGATTCTTAAAATTATTTTTGTTTCAAAGCTGGTGCTTCGCGTGTGGTCCCATTTAAATTTTATCAAATTCGGTCAAGTAGTTTTTGAGTAACACTCCAATAACTGTATAGAATGAAAGTCAGTATTACATTTTTCAAATTGTAGGTACTTGTAGATTTTCACTTCTGAACACTTGAAACAACCATTATCTAATTTTACTAAGATCTAGTAAAATATAATCTATTCTAAACGGTGGTAGAGTCTTCCCATAAAAGTGTGACACCCAGAGCATAAGCTGAAGTCTCCCTTCACATCCTCTCTAAACGTTTGTATTAGGTATGATTTGCCCAGAATATTCACTTTTAAAATATTTAAAACCTTCATGGTAGGGCCAACAAGTGGTACCAACCATGACGATTTTAGTGTCAATATTCGCGAGTCTTATTAGTTAGGTACACTTGTTCTTCTACACTTCCATATCTAAAGTATTGACTTCTTTTTTCCGTGCATGGTTGTCTTGAACATATGTTCTGACTGATAAAACCACATATTGTGACCTTCAAATTAAAGATCTCCCGTGTAATTTTCTAAGAGCAAACATCGTTGCATCTTTAACAACAACCGTGAAACAAGTGACGACATGACAAGAAACGTTGGAAAAACAACCTTATGTACAAGGGCGATATCTCATATAGTACTTGACATCGGTGAGCTCGTCGACGAATCATTACAGAATCGCACGGCAGTATTGCGTAATAGTTTTGTTATATTTTCTCATTTACAACAACATTTGTACCGGGACGTTCCAATGCAAACTTGTATATCTATAGATTATCTATTTAAGAATCTCAGACAATTATTGGATGGTAGTAAATACCCAAGAGTAAAACATGATTCGGATATTCGTAATTATTGAAAGGCTAAATACAACAAACAACAAAAAAAACATCTGATAATGCTTTTAAAACTCCTAACCATCTATCAAAATCTATTGGAATTAATCACCTGTGTAAAATTTCCAAATGTCTATACTTAATCCTAAATTCAATGACGTTGACATTTTAAAAATAATTTAAAATTTTCTGTTACTGTCCCTTACTTCCTTATTAAATGATAGGCGTTTTCCTCATATTTTCTGAAGTTCAATAATAACAAAGACGATTAATTTTCTTGTCTGGCTTCAGTCATTTCTATACAGCATCTTTATTATAAATGTATTTTGCTTTGTGTTTTTTTAGTTTTGTCACATTCTTCATCCTCGCTCTTCGGTGTCTTAATCTACTTGCTCCAGAAGGTCGCCAATTTAGGCAGAACACATTCACTGACACTGAGCTTACATTTCTAAATATTTCATTAACTCTGTATTCTACACGTGTATTATTAATATTTATGTCTTCCATTCTTTCTACATTCCTTGCTGTCATCTTTCTTTTAACAAAAACTTCGTAAGCCCTTCTGAGCACGAGTATCTCAACAATTGATAAAAATCTACTTGATTCATAGTTGAAGATCCATGAGTTAAAGAATGGAAGTTATGGAAGTAAAGTTCAACTGAAGCCTCATGTATTCTTTTCATAGTTTAAAAACTCGTTTTAAGAACATAGCCACTTACTTATATTTTATGTTTACTTCAGAGCCTTTTTTTTTTGACTTGGGAAAATATTTAATACCACTGGCCCCGGGGGGAGCACGATAGTTATGAGGGAGTTATTTTTGAGCCAACAACTTTAATAAACATTCTTTCTTTCTGGTGTTGAATGGTAAAGCCGAATTCTCAATCGTGTTGATAGTGATGATTACACTATTTTTGAAATGAAAACTTATTTAAGCGCGTTGCTCTTTTTGGGTGAACAAAAATCATGGAACTCGCTTTATCATCAACGAACGCTTCAAGTTACTTTTTTTTCACTTCTCCCGGCAGTCCCCAAAAGACTGTCCCGCATGTTTTTTTTTGTAGGGAAGCTGAAGTACACATATATGATAGGCGATTTTTTTTAAACTACTTAAAACATTTTTCTCTTCTAAATTGCCCTACACTTCGTTATTAGTTAGATCAACGTCACTTTAGCTCACAAAAGACTCCTCTCCTCCATATTAGAAAGAAGAATAAGATACGAGTATGAATAACAATGTACTTTTACATCTCTCATATTCGGTAAGTAGGACCTTATTACCCCCAAATGGGGATTGTAGGTGACCAATTAGCGCTCTAGGGTAATAATGTAGCTAGTAAAGCCCTAGGGCGGTTTATATCTCTCATATTCGGTAAGTAGGTCCTAATTACCCCCAAATGGGGCTTGTAGGTGACCAATTAGCGCTCTAGGGTAATAATGTAGCTAGAAAAGCCCTAGGGCGGTTTACATCTCTCATATTCGGTAAGTAGGTCCTTATTACCCTCAAATGGGGCTTGTAGGTGACCAATAAGCGCTCTAGGGTAATAGTGTAGCTAGTCGCCCTAGGGCGGTAATTATTTAAAAAATATCACTTCACTCTTTCTAAAAGTTCGCTTACATCTAACCATTATACTGGCAATAGACATCATGCATTCAGCCCAATGACAAAAGAAGTCGCTTCGCTTTTCAGCCTTGTCTTCGTATGAGTATAATAGTCATCAATTTTATTTTTGTAATGCAGGTTTTTTTCTACTTACCTCACAATCGAGATGTAAAGCAGAGTAGTTAGCTCAGGTGTAAGCATCAATTGCACCCTCGAACTACATCACTGCCTTACAGCCCTTGGCTACTAATCTACTATACTTTAGCTTGTACTTGACTTACTAGTGCTTAACTTAGTGACTTGTAACTTCTATAAACAAGGAAATGCCGACAATTCCTCAGGTGTGACCTGCGTAACGGTAACGCGAAGGAAACCGTGAGCGATGCCAACAGTGCCGCCAAGTGAAGCTTCGTGGCATTACTTGGCACAACCTTGCTTTACGCACTTGTATAAACTTGTAGATGTTTTAAAGAGCATTTACAGAGAAGAGAAAGTGTAAAGATGGCATTTTCAAATACACTAATTAGTGGTTTCTGTTGATTGAAACATGGTGCTCTAAGAAATGAGATCCTTGCGTGGAGATCATGGATAGACATTACGAGTATATCACAAGGTTATATCGAAAGGTGGTCAAAGATTTTAGAGGACGCCTAAGTCATGCCTGGCATGAACAAAGGAAATTAAGGGTAGGAAAACAAGAAGAAAATGACGTTGGCAAATGGCGACCTTATATATCGTTTTTGCTGATGCAATAGTCCATCTGGTATTACACTGCTGGATGTTGTGTATCTTGTGACGTGCACGGACTAATGAGTAAGAATATAACCGAATAAATCTATATACGAGTATATATATATATATACAAATGAACCCCTCTGCTTGTCACGCTATAACTTGAGAATGGCTTTACCGATTTCATTAATTTTTTTATATGTTTTCTAATATTTTGTAGAATTCTCAGAAGAAAAAGGGTCTTTAGATACATTCAAAAAAAAGAAAATATGGTAGGTTATAGCGAGGCCCAAGGCCGAGCCTACTACGCGTACGTTCCGGTAAGCGCTGTCAAAGCTCACAACTAGCGCGCCTAGGTTTGCCGTTCCCTTTGGTTGACAGTGACAGCTCGTAAAGACCACGTAAACCCACCTTCGATCCGCGAGTGTTCTGAGCGTTTTCAGTGACGTCATCGATGAGGTATCTAGTTCACTCAGTCGCTCACGATGATCGTGGGTTTGTAAGGGAATGGGTGTGCGAACGCTGCGAGTGATTTCGGCGCTTTCCGGAACGTAGCATACACGAGTGAAGTCGCGGGCCGTCGCTAGTATTATAAAATATGTTGATAAGACTTAATACATCGCGTTACTTGATTGATACTTGCGTAATGTCACTAGCCCGACAGTGCAACCAAATCATTTTTGTTAAACTCACTCTGCCTTATTAATAAACTTGTAGTAAGCCCGGAGTAGTTAAAACATCTATCTGTCAATTTTTCGCTTGCAGTAAATGTCACGCGTGAAAGCAAGACAAAGCATGTTACGCCTAATATAGGTTTACGCAACGTTTATTAATAAAGGCCACTGAGTTTTATGAGCAGCCGTGCGATTCTGTAAGTGCAAACATCGTGAGACAAACATGACGAGATGGCAAGAAACGTTGGAAAGCAACCTTATGCACAAGGGCGATACGAGTATCTCATAAAGTATTTGACATCGGTGAGCTCGTCGACGAGCTTGTCGAATCATTACAGAATCGCACGGCTGAGCTGCACCAACAGCATCCGGTCCGTAACTGAATCGTTAGTCTTACCGTGAAAATCTCATAAGTGTGTAAAAGTTATACTTTTAACTGAGTTGCTACACGAATATGAAATACAAAAACTACATGTGAAAAGTTTATAACGCCTAATTATAGATTGTTTAATATCTGGTAGGTAAGACCACTTCACATAATGGTCAGGGATCAAGCTTTCCAAGTTAGTGTAGGATAGTAGAGCCTAGTCCAAGTCTAGGAAAGACAAATAAGTGTTTCTTAGGGGTCTGTGTTTGTATTACAATAAAGTCTTGAAAAACATAATAGAGCATGCAATTATGAAGTAAAACATTGTTTAGAAGACAAAGATGATTTTTGGAGTACTTTACATCTGCCCAGTTGTCATTTGCATCCCCTGTAATAAATTAAGATTGTAGTAACAATAATTAATAGCAAAAACAAGAAAAAAATAATGGCCTCCGAGTTTATTGCTGCATCTATTCTAAAGTGGCTCTATTTATTTAGGAATATGGCAGTAAGTAAAGCCTTTAAAAATAGATAAAGAGTTTCAGTTTTAAGTATGAGGATGGCTTGAATACATAATTAATAATTTTCAATTCAATTCATAAGAGAGTATAACTCAATTTAAATTTTTTGTTTTTTAGATTCGGTAGGAGGAAATATTTTATGGATACCGCAGAAGAGCTGTATCTCTGAGGTTATGTCCGAGTCCACCGGCGGGGATGGGAGAGCCAGTGTGTACGGACTAAAACCTCCTCCTCTCACTTAGAGAGTCACTCTTGATAGTCAACTGAATTTTGGGTGTCATATTAATAACCTTACAAGCAGAGTTCGCCGGCTTATTGCTGTATTCAGAAACATCAGATATGTTTCCAGTAAAACAGTTCTTAGATCAACATACTTTGCTCTTTGTCATTCCTTATTGTCATATTGTATAGAGTCATGGGGTGGGGCGGGAAAAACTTATTTGTTACCATTAGAAAGAGCTCAACGCGCAATATTAAAAGTCAGTAATTTTCTTCCTTACAGATACCCCACATCAAAGCTATATCATGAAACTTGCATGTTAACAGTCAGACAGATATTTATATTGCGTCTAATATTGAGACAGCATAAAAAATGTTCACTAAACTTTCCCTCGGAATCAAGAGGCAGTATAAAAGTAAAACGACGGAAAGATAGAGTTTTTCATGGAGAAACATTCAGAACTGTTTTTATACAACGATTTCCTTGCTTCCTGGGTGGTTTCATATATAACAAATTGTCAAGGCTAAGAGAAATCAAGCATCTCAACTATTTCCAACTCAAGAGAGCTGTTACACATATTCTGGAAAAGTATACTTATGACGAAACTGAAAATTTGTTGATTGTTATGAAATAAATACCCAACCTTTACTATAGTCATCTATCCGTAAACGACACACACTCTCATTCACGCACACACACACACACACACACACACACACACACACACGCATACACAACATACACCTATTACACACATAACTCGCATAAAATTTACGAGATTTGGCAATAACCAAAGCACAAATGTTACAACCACTGCCATGTATCTACAGTATCTACTTATATCTACCACTATCCACATACCATGTATCTACTTATTTAAGCACATAGTACTTATAATAATACACCTACGTATGTACAGTGTCCTTATAGTTGGGGGTACAGATCCCAGCTTAGCTTAGGGTTCTGCGGCATGATGTTAACTTTGATAACCATCACGTTTTAATTATGTACAACAGATGTCGTGCTACATATTCCATAGAATAAGTTTTGGTCATGAAATAAATTATTATATATTCTAAAAATTATTACATATTCTAGTGTCTTACTTAAAAAAAAAAAAAAAATATGGAATTGTAATCAAATATTTGAATGAGAAGTTCACAATTTTATTAGTATGAGAACTTTCTATTCCTTATATTAAGGATTTATATTTTAAGTAATATTTTATAAAGTAACGTTTATTATCCTCCCTCTTTCCTATACACTACAGACACTAGGTCCGTACCCTTACAATATTAAACCTTTTATTAATTACTAGTCTGAACCCCAAGTATCTAACGAGACTTATAGGTGAGTCCAGTCATATATATAGTTTTTTTATTCTTTTTTTCCTTTTTTTTTCAATTTCAATATTACCTACCTGAATGTGATGAAAACCAATATTTTAGAGGAACCTTTTAAAAGTACACAAGATATATGCAGCAAAACGAATACATCGTGGTGCATAGGTCACGCTCGTTACCTCCCGTCCGATTTCTTCAATTATCCCAAAAACTTCTGCACTCGGACGTACTCCGAAACTTTAATAACAATCCCGATCCAACACGATGTAACATTTCTAATTACAAAGTTTAAGTTTTAAAACAGAATGAGGTCATCAGAATGCATGAAATTCGACCGAGACTGGTCGTCCCGACAATCGTGGCAACTTACTTTTAACGATGAGGTATAAACGTTAGGCGATACGGCTGTCGGCTGCCAACTTGCTTGCTTTAGTTGTAGGCTTTCAGTCCTGATAGTTTTAGTCTGACCTTGTTGAGGCAAAAGTTTCATAGATCAGGACCACGTTTTTGTAAACAGTTTAGGCAATAAGGCATTGTGATACTCGAGAGAAAAATAACGTCCGTTGATTTTTTTATGGGATAGGTTGGCAAACGAGCAAGCGACTCACCTGATAGTAAGTGATACCGTCGCCCACGGACTTATGAACGGCCTTTTTATTTTTTATTACAGTTAGTTACTGTTTAAACGAAGTAAGCAATAGAAAATCAGTGGTAAAAGTTTTTTTAATGTGTTATTGGGAGGCACTACAAGCACGAGGCCCACCAGGTGTTAAGTCGTAACTGATCTTGAATGCTTCAGGACGAAGCAGAGACAATTTTGTCAATCGTGATATCGACCAAGAGTAAGTTTGATGTCAATTCCGTTTTATTATTAATGTTACATTAATCTCAAAGGGAACTATCTCGCTAATTTATACGTAAGTATTTCAGCACAGAAAGTTTCACGGTCACGTCAAGATATCCAATCCATCGTTACGTAATCTACATGTCCGATCGGATTCTCATCACACATCTCGTCCTAATGGGAAATGAAAGGCCTTCATATGGAATTGTTGGAGTTTACTTGTTAGAGATAAAAGTTTCTCTTGCGTGATGGAAAATGTTGATGACAAGAATGTCATAACTGCTGATGACGGTATCAAAGATATGTTTCTAAAGTGTATAAACAAATACTTTTTTACCAATAATCGGAACCGACTTCAACACCAAAAAGTGTGAAATAACTTGTTGAAGTCGGTACCATGATAGTTCTAAAATACCTATTATCGAAATATTGTGTGCATGGTACCGACTTCGACAAGTTATGTCACACTTTTTGGTGTTTCTAATTACGGGATCGATTTTCATTCACCGTCAGTGATGATATCATCATAGGCGAAAAACTTTTCAGTTATTGGAGTGTAACTCAAAAAGTTGCAAGACCGAATTTAATGAAATTTAAATGTGTTCATATTCGGAAGTAGGTGTACTCTAACAAACAAAAAATAATTTTTAGAATCGTTTCACAAATGGGGGAAAAATCGGTAAACATACGTACAGACGAACATATAACCTTCTCCATTTTTGGAGTCGGTTAAAATGAAAGATTTCTAGTATATAACTTTAATAAAAGAAGGAAGTCTATAATAATTGATTGATCTCTTACTTAAAGGTCAGAGATGATACGGTTGAAAGTAGAATTTCCACACTAGAGGTCAGATTCCGGAAAACGCCGTTAGGGGTTTTTGTGATAGACTGCCATCTTGGGGGTGGTAGCTAGCCAGGCGGGTATCTTATAGTGTCTTACCTCTCTGCTGTGAATTTTATCAAGATATTGCAAATTTAGAGAAAAACTCACATTTTCGGATGGGTTGCAAACCCATGTCTTCTGACACAGATTATCGGAAGACGCAGGTGCGAATACCCTCTATGGATGTGAATTTGTCTCTCTATCGATAAGCAGGCGTTAGTGCTTTAAAAATCATATTATAAAAATTATGAAGGATTGCGGCATCAATACGGAAGATAGTATTTGAAAAAAGTTTCAGTTGGATAATAATGTCAAGCTGTTCAATAAATGTCGCCCCGTCCCCCATACGACGGTTAAAATAATATACAGAGTTAAAACTCGATGCTTGGACGACGAGCCTCGGTGTCCTAGCGGTCATGGCGTGTGACACCGATGGTCGGAAGACGCGTGTCGAAATCCCGTCTGAGGATGTGAATATTTCTCTCTAAAATTACCTTATTTGGTATCGCTAAGCAGGCGTTAGGACTTTCAAAATAATATAACAAAAGTTTCAACAAGGTTAGCTACCTTCACAGAAAGCTCAAACTCGAAGTAGGATCGACCTAGGATCACCTACTCAGGAGGCCACACTCATTACCCCGTGCTGTAATTGCCTAGAACCCCATATACTATAACAGAGTATTATTGTACACATGGTAACGTTAAACTATAGGTATGTTTTTGAGTTACGAAAGTCATCGACATAGCCCAGAAGATTAGCCAGTTAAAGTGGCAGTGAGCAGGGCACATAGCACGCAGAACAGATTGCCGATGGGGTCGGAAGGTTCTGGAGTGGAGACCACGGACCGGCAAGCGCAGCGTAGTCATCCACACGGTGGACAGACGACCTGATAAAGGTCGCAGGACGACGTTGGATGCAGGCCGGTCCTTTTGGAAAATTATGGAGGAGGCCTGTGTTCAGCAGTGGACGTCCTACGTCTAAGATGATGCTGACGATGATGATTTTGAGAGAGACTGCAATTTATAACAATGGACGTATAGGAACATGAAATGTGTGCGTGGGCACAAAAACGCAACGTTAGTGAAACACGCCCTCCACGCCAGTTGCCCTGCCGCGTTTGTACCGAATGTCCGTACTTCAGCCCACCTAAACAATGTAACCTTTTGATGTATATGTAATTCTGATAATCAAGAATATGAATGGTGATCACCGAAATGTTACACTTTCATTTACCCATCCCAGTAGGCAGACGGAACACGCATATGGAACAAATAAGGGCGCAAATATACACCTAGATAGGTGACGTCCGCCACGAGGTTAAATACCGCCCCCGTAGGCCTATACAAAATAAATAATTTGATTTTAATTGATTTAACATATTAAAAACCCCACAGTGGTATATATACAAACTCATTATCAATAGCCAAGATGAGAATTATTTACTTTAAATAAAATATTGTACATGGCGGAAGGATGACGTTTACACGCCATATGTAATTTATGAACACGATCAAAGATGGCGTCCTATATAACTCTTAAGACATTATGTAATCTCTGCGCTCGATCAGCCACTTCTAACCCTAATGTGAGACGATATTAACGTTAAATGGTTAACAGAACCACCGATAGCTTCTATTTATATGATATCTTTCCATCGGGACCCACTTATAGTTTTACTGCCTTGTGACGTCAGGTCGCCATTTAAATTTCAAAACGTATTTTTATAAATAAGTATTTATGAAAGTGGTTTCATGTTACCTATGTTCTACTGTATAATCAGCGTATTATGGCATCATTATCATCATTTATCAAGCCCCATATATATTTCCAAAAGACCCGGTTGGAAGCGGCCTGCATCCAGCGTCGAGCTGCGACATTTATCAAGGCACCTACGATATGTCCACCTTGTTGAACGACCTACGCTGTAATTGCTGGTCCGTGGTTTCCAGAACCTTCCAGGCCCATCGGCCATCAGTTCTGCGTGCTCAGTGCCCTGCCCACTGCCACTTCAACTGGCTTATCTTCTAAGCTATGTCGATGGCTTTCCTTCGCATACGGATTTCCTCATTTCTGTTTCGATCACGTAAAAAACCCCCGAGCATAGCCCTCTCCATATCTTGATGTAACATTCTGGGACCAATAGTAAGAGACTATAGCTGTTGGAAAGTTGGAAATGTCGCCAGGAGCCATCCACCCAAGTATAGTCATCAGCGAGGTTTGATTATACTAATTGAGCGGTTACGAAAGTCTAGGCACAATTTCGCTTCCGTATATTCTCGTGCCGAACAATTTATCTAGAACTTACCTGATGATTTATCGTACAATTTATCTTATATTTAGCTGATCCACCTAGGGCTACACGTACATAGATAACTCCTCCTGCGTATACGTATTCATAATTTGGCTCTTTGACATCTTAAACTCTATTAACTCTATTCTAGTTAGCGCCGTATTTTTATCATGTTTGTATAAGTAACTAGTGGGACGAAAAACATAGCGTAATACTGATGCTTGGGGCTGCGCCTTAATAAAATAATTACTGTCTATAAATTCTCTACAAATTTAAACAGTACAACAAGAATGGAATCCTTTAATTCTGTCTCATAGTTAAAGAGCAAATAAAGACTAAAAAGAAAATATTTAAGTCTTCTATATATATATTGTATATATATAAAAGCGAAAGGTCACTCACTCATCAGGAAATCTCAGAAACTACAAGTGCTAGGAGTTTCAAATTTTTTCATGCGGGTTCTTTTTAGGATTTAGGTGCTCACTAATACGGGGTTTTATTAAATTCAACCCCTAAGGGGTTTTTTTGGGGTTGATAGTTTGTATGAAACTTCGTTACTGCGAGTGCTAAAGTGCAAAGTATAAAATTCTGCATGGGGATTCTTTTTTTGGACCTAAGAGGCGAGTCTATTGCAAACTACTGGGCACTCCTTCAAAATTTATTGGGCAGAAAAAGCCAGTAACTGTCCAGCCCGGGGATCCACCCAGAACCTCGAGGTTCCAAAACGGCACTTTTACCTCTATACCAAGACCAAGCGAGTGAAGCCGCTGGCGGGTCACCTAGTAAAGAATATATATCCGTACGTTTTTAATTGATGAATCTGTTTTCTATAAGTAAAGTAATGTCTTAGTTTCAGAATTTCATATTAATTGTATTTCAATATATTTTCCGTGTAGAAACCATTAGAGTAAAAAACAGACTTGAAACAATAATCAAGTAGTAAATTTATAGTGCGATGTTGAATGCAGTCCATTATGAATATTAAACTCGTACATTAATAAAAATTACATCCATCCTGTGTAACAGCCCAAAAATAATGGACTAAAATAACACTGTGCCGCAGACGACACTAAAATAACCAATATTTCTTTCGGAAAACACTTTTATGCAGCTAATATGTTACAATTTTACAGCATTTTTATAGATACAACATCCATAGAGAAATATAGCACGCCGCATTTTTATATTTGTATTTTTTGAGCTAACTTCCGCTCCGCAACATTAGTATGCGGTTCTCGTCTTGTTTATGGGGGGAACTTCTATATGAGGACGATAAATCATGTCTTTTCTCATGGGGAAATGTTAATCATCGCTTGTGAAGGTCACGGCTGAAAAACACTTGTCATCTCACAGCAATTTGCGAGAGTGTGGGTAGTTGACGAACACTCGTGAAATAATTAGGGATGGAAATAGTTATTTATGTTTGTCGATGATTGTGTCGCGTGACGAAGGCCAAAGGGCACACCTCTGAATTCGTATTGGAGCATTGCGTGCGGAGTTTGTGTAAAAGGTTATGGTAAACAAATATAGCTTTTTAGTCCTAGCCTTTATATGTAATTACTTAAGTACATGCTCAATTGAAAAATATGTGAAACTAGCAAACCCTGCGAACTCCGTTTCGCCACCAGATGGCTTCGTTTTATGTAACATTTCGTTTGGCGCCATCTACTTAAAATATTGGTTTGTAGTACATGCTATGTACCAGAGATGGCGCTGTATGTCAAAAAAGATTTTTCCGCTTTTCTTTTTAAATTTTTCCTGAATTTTCTTTACTATAAACCTCACGGAGCCCGAGACCTTTCCAACGAATGCAAAACCGTGGAAATCGGTTCGTGCGTTCTGGAGTTATAGCGACAGGAAGGAAACCTGACTTATTTTTATATAGTAGAAGATATACAATGTTTTTGAACATAGACGCTTATTAATTTCAATCAAACATCATCCGCGATTTTTCTCTCGCTTGTTTTGAGAGGTCAAAAGCTAATTTTCAGCGACACTAATAGAGCTACAGTAGTAGTAGGACACAGGACTTCAGTGCCTTGAATAACGATTAGTTTGTAAATCTTTTAGAGGACACACTTAGGGTAGTCTGCTGTAAAGTTATGTAATTATATCCCTTCAGGCCAATTCTATCGACGAACAACTAGGGATACGGTAAAAGAAATTTTGATACACGGTTAATAACTTTTGAGTAGCGCATGAGTTCATGCATTACAGGCAGATCAATCGGAGACCGCATCATCACCTCACATCGCATGAGATACTGTTCAAACGCCAAGCTATCATGTAACAGCCATTCTAATAATCTATCGTCAGTTCGCGTTACTAGGTTTAAAAGTTTGACATAAACTTCATAGAAATCATATCAAATATCTAAAACGAATATACCTAATGTAAATGTAATGTTACCAATATATTATCTAATATAAGTAAAATCTAGGATGGGTTGAATATTGAGAATCGCCACCGAAACCGCTTTAAAACAGCGTAACTTCATCAAAAAGTTTATTTAATATCAAAACTGGCTTCACTTACGTGATTAGCCGACGTTATTGACCTAGGTTTCGGGCATGTCCAATGCCCATGCTCAAGGAGTTTACGCTAAAATCATACTATTGCTTTTTTATGCTCAGAAAGGTAGTACGGATTTAAGTATTTAATAATTTCCCGTGATGTTGTTTTTCAATCTCATCAGACAAATGCTTCATGGTAGTTTCAGTTTCAAATCTAGATCAAATATATTCTTCGGTAAAAGTTGCCACCAGCAGAAATTCGAACAAACAGACATAAACTTTAGTGCCGCCATAAGTGGTACACTCTTCCATTCCGTTCAGAAACGGTAGAAATCATAAAAAAGGAGGAAAACTCCTATAAATAAGGATAGATGAAGTTCTTGGTATAATATAGAAATGTATTTTACTTGGGGTAGTAAAAGGAAGGTCAGTTACTGCAGATGTTATGTGAACATGGGGTTGCCATTTTGCACGATCAGATTATTCTATAGTATGTTTTTTTTATAAAGGTATATTAATTTTATTATTGCGTATTGTAATGTAATTTCATATCACATCACATCTCATTTCATTGAATCCTTATTGTTAAGTTTATATTAAAGACTATTTCGATACTGACCAACAATATGGGAAATTTAAAAACTTAAATATAAAATGAGGTGATGACAAAGAAGACGTCAAGAATAAAGATGGATTTTGGACAGAGAGAGATTCCAAAAAAATCTTAGTTCCAATGCATATTGAATAATCATCCAGGATTCTAAAAAGAGTAAACAAAGGGATTTGGGAGCAGAGGGAGAGATTCCGACCCAAAAGAATATACGCTACTACGTGGCTGGCCAATATAGAAGGGTCGAAGTTTCGGAGAATGGATTTGGGGCTTAATATTTGCCTGATATATATTTTAGTACGTCTCAGGAGAAGACAATACATTTTCGTCGTGAAGTCGTTTTGAAGAAATTAAGCAGTTCTATTAAAAACTTATTTAGGACTCTGTGTCTACACAGAAAATGGCAAGAGTGATTGAAGAAGATTGATTTGGACAAGTGAAGTGAATTCCAGGTCACGTTATTAAGCTATTATATTCATATTTCTAATGTTCCTTTTTATTTCCAATTAGCTAGCTAGGCCTACTAAGGATATTTGCTGTTCTTGATAGTGTACGTAATTCTTGTTAGTGTAGGTAACCTATTAGGTATATTACAGTACTTTTATTTACCTAAAATAAATAGAGATATGTTATTTTAAAGTAAATATTATCTCTTAAAAATATATCAATAATTTCTTTACTATTTTCTAATGTTTATATAAGTGTACTATGTACATACTATTTATTTTACTATTCTTTTATACACTAGTATAAAGACAAAATAAAAACTCGCACTTATACTTAGCAAGTTCCTGAAAACTTAGTCAAATAAAAAATGAACTATTTTCTTAATGGCTAGTACATACCTTTTTTCATGTAGAACTCGATGTCCAAAAATTTCCAAAAACACTTGTACAACTTCGTCAACAAATTACTATCAAAAATGTGTAAAAACGGATACCTGTTCATTTCTTAATCACTTAAAATCCGACAAACATCATCGTTACTTCACAAACCCTTGCAAAAATAGCCGATATCTGAAAATCAATCTGGCTAATGGACTTCCATTGGCCATCGGAGTTCGTGAACTTAAAAAAATACGGAAAAGAAAATGTAGGTTCGTGCAATAATACAAACGTAGGGTGCATTCGGGACTCATGCACATTTGCCTACATAATTAAATACTAAAATTTGACCAGATAAATAAAAAGAAAATATTTTTTACGACAAAAAATGTGTCATTTTTTCTTAATAATTAGCATACGTTATAAATAAGTAATTATGGCTCAGTGCCCGTATCAGAAAAAACCTTACCTTAACCTTTTTATTTTTCTGATCACAATTTCACATAAATTGCATGTACAACTCTTTCAAATACCTTTTTCAAGTTACGGACTTACAGCCTTACTTACAAACGCAGCTTTAAAAACCGTCATTTAGTACGTCGCAGAACAGTTTTGCTGTGTGCAGTACTAAATAACGTCATTTAAAATTAAGCAGCGTTTATAAGTAGGTAAGGTCCATTTTTCAACGAGTGTGTTGTTACGACGAAATAATATATGAATGTATGTAAAAGTGTTGTTACAGCTAAAAAAATATACATTTAGGTTTGCTGCGTGAAGCGTCATTAAAATCATTAAAAGATCTGATACTCTTAAAAAAATTGTGACTATTTAATGTATTTAACATGAATTAATTAAAAATGTATTTGCTTTAGAATATGTTATAATAAATATGTTTTAAATTTCAACGCTTCATGCATCAATACAGAAAATTAAACGGAAAGTTTTTAAATACAAAGGATTATATCAACATTAACAGTTAGTGAAAAAACATTCAACATCGAGAAGAGTGAAAAAGGTGAGAGAAACATACACACGATAGAGGGGGATAGAAAACATCGAATATAATTTTTTTTAACACCGATGCGACGCGGTTTGCGTGACCGCCGGCCGGGTATCTTTGGTCGAATTATATCTATGGACGAAATTTTAACATAACTCTTATTTAGAGTGTTACTTCATTTTTTATATTCTTTTTATTATTGCTTTTTATAGAATTTTCTTTCATTGGATAACATTTATCGAGCGTTATTATTAAAACTTTACCTATTTTATGCCATCATCTTTTATATGTGTATATTACTACTGTAAATAAATAAATAAAAAAAAATATGTCTTGTTTTATAAAAATCTTGTTATATGAAGATATTTTCTTAGTTATTTTTATTTCTTTGGATATACAATAAATTTTATATTTATGAAGGTATATTCATTTATTATCATGGCCACAAACACTTGCAACATCAATTCAACTACGATTTTCTAATAAATTAATTAGTTTTGCAATTTTAAAGAGAAACATACGCCATGTCCTCGGACGGGATTCAAACCCACGTCTTCCGAACGAAAGAGTGAAAGAAGTTTAAATCCCGTACAAGGATGAGTGTGTTTTCCCTCTAAAATTGCAAAGTTTGATATCGCTAAAAAGGCTACTTTAAAAAAATATATAGAAATATTGAAAAGTGTCCAGTGTCCTGTTTCAAACATTTATTAAATCATTATTAATCAGTTTAGTTAAAAGTAGAACCAACTTACATTAATTTTTATCAGTTTGCGAACTTAATCGCATAATTATTACATTATTATACGTAGGCATTGCAAAAATAAAGTCAATACCAACACACAATTACCAACGATGTTTCGTTGGTACTAAACCGAGTTCAGCGTGTAGTTTTATTATTCTATTTTCAACACACCAACACGCTCGCACCTATTTCGAATTATATATTATCTCATATAATTGTAGTGCCTACCAACATACCGACACAAACCCACGGCTAACATATTCCACGCGAATTTAACGAAATTAAATTAGAATTTGTGTATCGCAGAATTCAAATATCAAGCCCGGTTGAGCACGCTTGCACCGGTGCCCGGATCCCGGTTATAGCTAGGGAACTAGATGCTTAGCTTTTGTAGGTAATCGTTTAGTAAGAATTCTAAACATGAACTCCCAACTATATTAAAAGGATTGCATAGCTAGTACTTTCCACACTAAAAGAAAAAACTCTTTTCTACCTCTTAACATTGTCCGATTTCAGTGATTTTTTTCATGTAACCATCACTTTGGTTACTATGTCTGTACGTTTTGATTTTTTCAGTATTCTAAAGTATTATATATTTCCTTTTTTAGAACGTAACAAAACTGAAAAAAAATTGCAAGATTTGGCAAGATTGAAGGGACAAGACCACGCGGCACCATTACGTTGAACCGATCACATAAAGGCAGTACTGAATGGTCCCATGAACATGTACACAAGGAAGACGGCAATTCGTGAGGAATGGCAACGGATTGTGAGGCAAGCCACCACCCGAACTGATGACCACGACCACTCTGGCAAGAGTGTTAACGACTAAGAAGAAGAACTATATATAATACTTCAAAAGCTAAAATCATTCAAATTCGCAATAAGTCATGTGAAATATCAATTGAACTTAAGCTTATGTACCGTAAAGAATCCCTTCATCGGATTAAGTAGGGGAGAAGGCACATTCATTTTTTTTACATTAGGGACTGTAAAATCTATTATAGTTATTGTTTTTGCTTGTTTTTGCTCTTATAGATAGCTATATAATTATCTGGCTATATATATATGATCTGGCTACCTCAATACATCGCAGGACGACGTTGGATGCAGGCCGCTTCCAACCAGTCCTTTGGGGAGGCCTATGTTCAGCAGTGGACGTTCTACGGCTGAGATGATGATGATGACATCAATCCATTAAATGTTTAACCAATTTGTAAATGATTTATTCAGAACTTATTGACTTTTAGTCAAGGAACTTATATGTTCAAAGCTGCCCCTTACCTAGGGCGGCTTTGATATACATAGCGATGTTTTGAAATCTTTCATTTCATGATGATGACACAAAACATATATATACAGCATATATTACTTAGGGACAGCATTCGAATGGCGAAATATTTTTGAGTTTAACCGTAACTAACATACAAAAAAACAAATCTACCCTCTTTATAATATTAGTACAGACGTACGTTATTAGGGCTCAATGTATAGATTGCATAAATCAATCTAAAATTTATGTATTTCCTCTCTCAACTATTTAATAGAAAGTTTCATGTCGACATTGAAACCAATTTCATTGCTATGAACATCGAGGACTCAAATTTAGTAATGAAAATAATATTAGGTATGTATATTAATAATATATATAAAAAATGAACCCCTATTTCATCTGGTTACGCTATAACTTGAGAATGGATGGAACGATCTCACTAATTCTTTTTTCGTTGTGTCATTTGCCAGGACAAGGTTATTATAAAAGAAAAACAAGAAAAGATGGGAGGTTATGGCGAGTTCGCAGGCCAAGCCTAATAAGCGTACGAAGTTGTGGGCAGTCGCTAGTATTATTAAAAATATCTACATAATAACAAAATTCCTATCCTCATAGGACCAACTAAATAACGAAAATAAAAAAAATCAATGAAATACGCCTCCTTTCAATAATTAAATTAAGTTAACCCTTCAATAGTCGTTATATTATAACAATGAAATTTCTATTGTGTCTGGCCCTATGATGACCAACGACCTTTGATGGATTATGTCTAAACATTTTATTTAATCAATTAGAGGGCAAAAGCACAACAACGGCTAAAATTCGTATGTTCAATTTTCTTCGAGTTTTGACGTTAGAGTGCTCAAAGCGAGGCAAAGGGTATACAATCAGGAAATGCAGTTTTTGTGTTTTTCTCGTCAATTTCCCTAGAAAGAGTTAGTTACTATTGTAATCTATACTAATATTAGAAAGAGGAAAGATTTGTATGTATGTTTGTAACGAATTGGCTCAAAAGTACTGGACCCATTTCAAAACATCTTTCACCATTGGAAAGCTACATTCACCCTGAGTATCATAGGCTATATAAGATTCATCATTATCCATCACCGCGCGAGTGAAACCGCGGAGAGCAGCTAGTAAAATATATATAGTTATAACTATTGTTATTATTTTATTTATAGATAATTTGTTCATGATTCTACTTGTATGCAATATTGTGGATTTATTTTAACAACTTTATTTGAGTTCTAAAGTTCTACTTGAAGTTGAAGAAGTAACTGTATTACGTAACGTACATGTTATAAGTATTCTTTGTTTTTTATATATTACTAGTTGCGTTTCGCGATATTTTTTTATATGTTTTTCTTTTTCATATAAATTTTGAATATAATAGGATTCTGACATAATGACAAGAACAATCTTCTATAAGTGACAGTGACATGAAATAGAATATTTGCTTGAATTAAAATCTCATTTGAGACAAAATGCGTACGAAGACCATCATCTCCTTAGGGGTAGCTGGTTGCGACACGTAGTTGCTATAGCGGGAAAAATAGTTGTACTTGTGTTACATTTACATGCGTTTCGTTACGTTAACCATGACGAAACCTCCTTAAATCGTAAATGGTTGCCAACAAAGAAACTCCTCCGTCGCAATCAGGTTCGAAAATCAAAAGTTGCTAAAACGGCCAGAACGGTACAACCGTGCGAGTCCACTTAAAAAGGATTAGATTAAATTAATATTTGTGCGCCGTAAGCGTTCTAGAATTGAAATGGCACGCTTGAACGAACTCAGCGAGGTAAGCTAAAGCAAGCACTGCTCTGTAAGCTTAATAGAAACATAGAATAGTTCCACCCGTTCAGCCTGGACTTACGGTTCTCTTTTCGTTTCGACTGTTTTTATTCTAACCTGTTATATACCTATATTAGCTACATTATGTGTTTGTTATCAACTTTTATATTATAAATACATCTGTGTAATATTATATACTTTTTATATACTTTCTGTTTAAAACAAAGATTAACTGTGTTCATGGTTATGTTTAGATTTAGGTATCTATTTAGGTTAGCGTTAGCTGGTGCGAGAAATTAATTGTAATCGACATAAAAATGATAGTTAAAATAATGTACTACGTAATGAAAGCGAAAAAAGCCAAATCTTCTATTTTATTTCAGCTAGAAAGTTGTTCTTTGAAAGACTCTCAAATGTTCAATATCTATCTTATAATTTTAGAGAAAAAAAATACTCGGTCGGGACATGTAATTTGTATGCCTAAAATAACAAAAAATATATTCGCTAAGCAGACGTTCCTAGAAGATCTAACATTGATACTAAAAATATGGTATTTTCATTGAATAAAAAATACACGCATTATCATTATATAGCTGGCTTATTTTAATGACAGGAATATATATTTTTGTTGTAACAATTTAACAGTTTGATATTGAGATAAACTTTTAAAAAGAATACAGAGGTTACTGTTTTATTAACCGTAGAACTAAATAAATCGTTTCAAATTAAGAATTGAAGTTTGCGTTAAATCTAAGTAGGTATATTAAATTGAACAGCCGGATATTACGTAAGGAGTCATAAGAAAAAGCAAAAATATTCCAAACGATAGGAAACAACCGAATATCGAATGTTTCCATATCAATACAACTGAAAAGGTCCACGTTGATTCCAATAAGTTTGAATTCTTTTTAAAACTAAATAACATTTAAATATAGAACGTACAACAAAAAGGTTGGAATTTAAAGGTTCCAATAGATAGAATTGCTCGTTACAGTAGATACAACTGCAGATAGCACGGGCGTTATGCTAGAATGGCGTAGTTTCGCTGCAGTTGCCTACATCTTCGCGATATTGATTTACCACCACGTTAATTCTATGTCTTTTCGAAGTCTGGCAACACCGTAACATTATATTTATTTAATGGAATGGAAAGAAGATTTGGTCTTGTATTGAATATGTAGTTTAATGTAAGCTGTAACTCTTTATTATTTTTTATAATTGATTATTACACGTGGCAGACATTGACTTAGGTTATGGTCATAAGTGTGTAACCTACGATAATGTTTTATGTATTATAAATAATAACTTATTGCTGATATTTTATTGTTTTTTGTTTATAAATCGTTTTTAATTATCATAATTGGCTTTGTGATTGTGACAAATTTGATATTCTTATTTCAAAACGATAAGCCCGTGTCAAGTTTTTAGTTTCTTTTTGTTTTCAATTAATATACACCTATAAACATTCAGATTTAAAATGATTGACATTAGTGAAAAACATTAAATAAAAATGTAATGCAATAGTCTCAAATACTTTTTATTATAATATTTATCATAATTATGTATATATTATATATAATAAATAATTAAACTCGTTTTTAGGTTAAATGTTTGCAATCAAATTTAAGCAGTAGTTTCTTATACCTTGATCGTAACGAACTTAAGAACAAAATCAGTCAAAAGGAAGCCTTGAAAATCACAAACATAAACATAACATTTGCCAATATTATAATCATTCTAAATTAACTTTATATAAACAAACCAGTAATTTAAAAAATAACTTATTTTCAAATGTCTAAAAGCTCAATCAACCTGTCATTCACATTTTTTCTGTTTTAAAATAACGTGTTGCAGTTGTTTTTTATAATTAAATAAATGTTTACTTACGTGAAAATGAGCGCGTAAAGCCTTTAATTGTTATTGAAGATTATTTATTTAAATTTCGATTGAACTTTGAGTGTGACTCAATGTTTTCTGAATTCTTATTCGTTGAATCAAATATTGCCGTTGGGTTGTTGGCTTTCTCCTTGGAATATTTTATACGTGTATTAAGAGGTAGAGTTATTTATTGAAGTGGTGAAATTCGCTGAAGTTTATGCCCTGATGATCAATGAGACCTAATTTTAAGCGTTCTTTTTTGATTCTGTTTCTCGTGTTTTAAGTAAGTATTTTTATTAGACATGCACACGATGAATTATTTTTGTTTTAAAATGAATTTTCACTGTAATGTAAAAGCAGTTATATAAATCGATGCAAAAATCAAATTTGTATTCATTTCGTTGTGAAGCATCACTGCAATATGAAAGCTTACGGAATATAATCTACAAAGATCCCTGAAAGCTCCCTCTCTCTCTGTTTATAACTGACCTCTATTGATCTGTTTACACCGTTTGTTTTCAACACTCTCATCGTCATTTCCTTGACGTCTTCCGTTGTTACAACTTATTTTTTGGCAGAATGTTATACCGACCACGTGCTTATTTAAAAAAAAAACTTTTTACTCCTCGGAAAATCAGGCACGAGCATTAACGTCGCATTCAGCTAGCAACAATCACGTGGGTCCAAATCGATCTGACGGCGAAATCGTACCGAAAATACCCGGGCGGCTGTCGCGACTTAGGTAAGCGACAGTAGCTCACAACATCTGTTAATATGATCATTGTTAATTACATATGGGTTGTGAATATATTGTAGCCACCTGTCCCGAAGAGGGCGCTTGGAGGTAAGTCGCTACGTCGTCCACCATGCAGGCGCGCGGAAGGTCGGGTAGAAACATAATACGTTATAAAACGCGCATGGCGAGCGGGCAGCGCGGCGCCCCGCGACCGACTGACTGCCGCGGCGAGCTTCCACCGCCCGCGCGCCCTTCTCACCCCTCGCGCAACTAGGGCTTACGCGTGTAGCTTTTCCGGATTTTCGTTTATTGATGTAAGGCTTGGATTGTCGTGGCATATTTTTCAATGCTGCTCGAATCAATTTATTGGTAGGCATTTAAGGACATTTGGGATCGTGTAGTTAAACAATTACTTGTAAGATTACGCTAATTATCGAAATTCTTAGCAAGTTAAGATAATTATTAACAATACATAAATTCATATCAAAGGGCTTTAAGGTTTAAAAAGATCTGGCTGTATAGCCTGGGCTATAAGCCTCAAGGACTCAGGAACTTTCATAAATCGGAAAAACCAATAATGTTTAATATGCCTATGTGGGTGATATATGGCTGGGAATAAAGTTTTGTATTTTTATATCATATTTCCAAAACTTGGAAACTTGAAATAAATCATACATTGAAATATATATATATATATATATATATATATATATATATATATAAAATTAATAAAAAATACATAGAATTCGAATAAAATTTCACACAGGGAAATATACCTACATATAATTCATAATATGATTTATTTTATAAAAGTATAGGTTTTGTTTATCTGATTGGATGCTTCTTAATTTTATATATGCCAAGGTGATTGAAACAATACGGTCGAAAATTTTAACACTTGGTGTAGAACACATACACACACACACAGGCTCGTTTTAGATTATGTTTACTTAATAAATAAATGCGTAACATAATGGTATGGAATACTTATATATAAATACCTGTCTATTTAATATTGTAGATATTATTCTTATTTTTTCTAGTAGTCGGCTCAAATACATTCACTGTCAGATAGCATAACATATAAAACTTAATATGACAAATTACGTTTTAATTGTTGGTAAAGGACATATCTAGATAAGTTTCACAAAGATAGATTTATTTAAATACAGAGTATGTAATCCGAAAGACAATTACGTCCTGGTTTATAGAAAAAGCGATTCCAGTGCTCCCCGAATTTAACAATTTTCCGTTTTCATTTCACTAAATTATTAATATAATAACCATTTAACAATACAGTTATCACATAATATATCGGCCCATCAGAATATATCATTCATCATCAAGTTATGTGATTACTATTGAACAGCATCGTTTTATTTTTAGATAGATAATTTATTTGCGCATGTATTTTGCATTGTGTATACTTGTTCTCCCCTTACTGAACATCTTAAAAAATACGAATTTTCCTAGGTACCAGCCCTATCTCACTACGTCGTAATGCATTCGCAGCGCTCGCCTCGCCTCGGCGCCGCTCGGACCGGATCGGTACGCGCTCGGCACCACTCGGAAAGCTTTTTCGAATTCGGAGCGTAGACGTGACATATCTGTTTTGCTCGCAGTTTAATTTTAAACCTTATCTTTTAGCATTAAGACTAAGTATAGTTTGAGCGATAACGATTTGAAGTGTTGCGTTCAGCTTTTGAAATATCCTAATTTAACCACGCCAATTTTAATGAATAAAAGCTTTATCGTTACATGGAAAGGTCGAAATTTGAATGCGGGAGTGTTTCAGCTGACGCGTCTATAAATGTCACATTTACTATCAACGTGTGGGTGATTTTTCACAAGTGTGGGTTAAAAACACATCTTGGGCGGATCGGCGTAGCGTTTTTAGGCAGATTTTTTTCTCCTAAGATAATGTTTTTGTTATCTGTGCTAACCTAATTTTTGTTTATGCTCTTGTCTCCAAGATGGCGTCGTTTATCTTTGGTTTAACTGTTCTAATGAGGTTGTAATTTAACGATGTTTATTAGTTAAAACCAAGACGTGTGATGAAATAGCAATAGCAACTAGTTCAGCTTCTGTCAAGTATATAGGTGAATAATTATTTTAGACATATTTCATATGAAGCTGTGCAATGAATCAATGCATGCTCGTATTTATCAGGTCGTCTGTCTACCGTGTCGGTGGACGACCTACGCTGCGCTTACCGGTCCGTGGTCTCCACTCCAGAACCTTCCGGCCCCATCGGCCATCTGTTCTGCCTGCTATGTGCCCTGCCCACTGCCACTTCAACTGGTTATTCTTCTGAGCTGTATCGGTGACTTTCGTTCTTCTACGTATCTCCTCATTTCTGATTCGATCACGTATCACCCCGAGCATAGCCCTCTCCATAGCTCGTTGTGCAACTTTGAGCTTGTCTATGAGGCCCATAGTAAGAGACCACGTTTCAGTGCCATAAGTATGCCATCCCTGGTAACACACATTGGTCGAAGACTCTTGCCTTGAGGCACTGATTCATACTTTTAATATAATATTAGAATTATAAAAACGTGTATGTCTCTCTGTCTGTTTGTTGCCTTATCGCGCCTAAACGGCTAAACAGATCGTAATTAATTTTTTCAAGACTATATTCTAGGGTAAGACAGAGTACTTTTCATCTTCGTCATCATCCATCACCAAGCAGGCGAACCCCAGGAAGCACTGATATGATAAAAGCGAAAATTTGTGAAAAATTGTGTATGTTTCTCACTGCTTTACGCTCAAACGCCTGGAACATTTTTTATGACATTTGGTATGGAGGTAGATGAGGCCATTAAAGCATAGAATAAGTAAGTAAGCATTTCATCATCATCATCACCTCAATCACTACGCGGGTGAAACCTCGGGATGCAGCTAGTAAATAAAAACGTTAGTATCTCTCTCTCTACCACCCCGCTTCTGTATCTGCTTGGTACCTTATCACGCCTAACCGTTATGTAGAGCCGTGAGATACTCTAAGAGCAAACATCGTTGCATCTTTGACAACATCCGTGAAACAAATGAAGAGATGACAAGAAACGTTGGAAAAACAACCTTGTGTACAAGGGCGATATCTCAAAGTATTTGACATCTGTAAGCTCGTCGACGAGCGCATCGACGAATCGTGTGCCTAGCACGAATAACTGTGTAACGTAACGTGTCGTTCAATTGAAACAGCACAAACTGTCTTGTATCTAGGACAACTGTGACACAGATAACTCATAGTTTGTCCGCAGATGCGTGACGCGTTGACGGTTACGATACGAATACTTTTTCGCGAATTATTTGTTCTACAGCCTCTATATACGTCAAAGTTACGATTGCATTATACTTACACAAATTCAAATTCAAATTCAAATTAATTTATTGTGATAATAAACGTCTAAAAGTACAATTACATATTATCACACAGTTAAAATAAACAAAAACAACATTAAGCCAAATAATATCAAGTAATTAAGAAAAATATACCAAATTATGTAAAAAAAAATAATAATAACGTACAAACTAATGTCAGAAATATCAATTAATGTCAAAATAACAATAATAGTAATCAACAATAGATCTTAGAATATATTATTACAAATGTCAACTCCAGGGTGTATCCCACTGGTCTTTAAGCGTCTCACAATATCTTAACAGTACACACACAATAACATTCCATTTGTCACACATTACGTCAATATCTGCGTTGGCGTCAAGGAGTGCATTGAAGTGGCGTCTGATACGAATCACCGGAGACTGAGAGCGCGACACTGTGTTACCCCGAGGGACATAAAACAACTCGTGTTGCCGACCGCGCAGGTACATAGAAAATATTCCTGCGAAGCCTTCTGTGGCATAACCGTTGTTATTTAAAGACTTCTTCCTTACTCGTTCCCTCATCACTGAGGATCGTGACTCCTCTGTTGCAGTTTGTTGACTGTTTCTCTCCATCGAGTTCTGAAGGTCTACTATGAGTTTACGACGTTGACACCAATCGATCCTCGATATCGACTGCCGCAAAAAATTTATGAAAAAAGAACAGTGCCACCTTGCGGTCAATAGTACAACTAAAATTGACAGCGAGTGCGCCAATCACAAACTTAATATGTAGGCGAGATCGAGTATCGACTATAGATGACATTTATGTTGCCAACTCATGGTAGAGCTACTGTTGCTGGGCTGATGGTATGTCCAGCTGTTCAGATACCTGATCCGTCCATCGCTTAGGGCTGCGTCTCTTGGTCTTTTACCTTCAATCTTGCCAGCTACTATTAGACGGTCAAGGTTGTCAGAGCTTCTACGCGCAATATAATCGAAGTACATTTAAAAACAACAACCGTAATATAGCCAACAACTAGGATGCGTGGAACGGTTGATATAACCACTATTAGTTATCCATATATGTTGCGCCGCCTGTTTGCTTAACCAAATTGACTACTTACAAGGTCTAAGTATATGCATTACTGAATTGCATGTGTAAAATGAGCTTACAACTTGTAGTCTACTTTGTAAGGGCGTGCCATATTTATCTTAAACAAGCAACTGCCCGTGACTTCGTTCGCGAGGGAGGCTTAGTTTTTGGCCTTGCCATAACCTTCCATCTTTCTTGATTCTTTAATGTGAAGATCTTCCACGACGTGTTAGAAAACATTTAAAAGAAGGCGAATGATATCGGTAAAGACGTTCAAAATTTAAAGCGTGATCAGGAGAAATAGGGATTCATTTAAATATATTAAATATCAAATAATAGAATTATATACACGATAACAAATAATCAAAATACCAAAATATCATCATCATCATCATCCATCACCACGCAGGTGAAACCGCGGGGCGCAGCTAGTTAGAGATAAAAATTGTAAAATTGGTTAATATGTGGAAAATTAAACTTAATATTACCTAATTATAAAATCTATGATATATATATATATAAATTGTAATTTTGTATAAGAGAATTTAATTGTTTTACTGTATTATTTTTCTTCAAAACTGGTTATTAATAAATCATTTTTGTATTGTTGTGTAGTATATTAAATTTTACAGAAAACAGAATTCTATCATTATTAAATTAATAATTTTGAGATACATTTGTTTTATAATATAGTTCTCAGATTTCTCTGAAACAACGAGGTTGGCAATTCTCTCAACAGGATAAGAATAAGAATATTTATTGGCTTAAAGTGTAGGTTACAATAAAGTTGGAATTTAAACACACACGACGTGCAAATAATACAATTAAACATAATTAGTTAGGTTATACAATTATTAATGTCAAAAGTGTAATTTCAAAATACATAATATTATTATAATAAAATTACAAAATTTATTTATTACTAGCAATATTTGAGATCCAGCAACGAATAGTATGACTTTTCTAGTCATAAACACGATGTTTAAAAGTCCCTAAAACAAAAAATAGATTAATAAAAAAAAAATTACTTTTCTATGAGCCAAAGTTTAAGTTTCCTACAGAATCTATTGGTTGGCAGTTCTTTGATCTCTTTGGGAATAGAGAATTGAAAGAGGTATTTTATATAAATGGACATATACTGAAGATGCTTGTGCGCATCGACTTTTCTCAGAGTTACGAATGTAAACTTTATGTTCATTCTCTCTCTCCCTCTCTCGGCTCGAGCTCGTCTAACAACCAGGGTACCTCCTCTAATGCCCGGTTTCTGAAGTTCTTCGCTAACTGCTGAAAAACTATTGATTTGTCAAAGATAACTCTAAGTTAAACGAAGTTCATCTCTTCGTACGTTTCTCAATACATTTATAAAGGTTCGTTAGCTATCTTTCCCCTAAGTAGTTCAATATACTGCTACTAGATAGAGCTTTTTAAAATCTCATAATAAATGCGTTTGTTTTGTCTTTACAAACAACAAAAAACTTATTTAGTAAAAACGTACACAAAATTGAAGCGCTCGCAGCGTAACTTGACTTGGCGATCGTAACCGATCAACAAGTTAAGCAACGCTTGCTGCGGTCAGGAGTTGGATGGGTTGCTAGTGGCATTATACAAGTGAGCGTTTCCGTGCTTCGGAGGGGGCACGTTTAACCGACGATTGCGGTTGTTTGTCTCAGAACAACAGTCGTGAGGCTATGTTGAAAGCCTTCGGGTGGCCTGAAAACTTCGACATGGGTTCGGCAAGGGTTCACTGACTAGTAGAAAATTAGTAAAGTATGTACTTACCTAATGAAAAGTTAAATTTATAAGCTAGGTAGTGGTAATGAGGAAAATTTAAACTTTAGATTAAGTTATACCCTTGTTACCTTTTTATTTACACATAAATCATAATTAGTAGCACAAAGTATACATAGGAAATGAACTGGCTAACTGTTAAATAGGCTGGATGCGAAAGTTATTAGTTTTGGATAATATAATTAAAGGGTGGTTTATTAGTTCACACACACAAGACATGTACGGAGGGGACAAAGAAAACAATACTTAACTTATCTAAAGGTACCTGATGATGGAGTAGTTTGTTTGTCTTAGGATAACAGTCATTAGGCTATGTTGAAAGCCTTCTTCACCACTATATATGGAGAATCAGCCAGACACTCTCAGCTTACGACGCAAACGAGAACCAACAGCTACTTCCGATTCCGATGAGCGAGGACTTCTTCTTCACAGAAGATGGACATCGTAGTTCACAAAGGCCTTGGATGAGAACCACAAATCTTCCTCTTAAAGTAGTTCAACTCAGTAAAAGAGAGCACTTGTAATGAGGCTTAACACGTACTTTACTTATAAGACTTAACATATGAACTTAGAAACTGAGAGCACTTTTTCCAAGGTCTGGTCTGAATAAGAGAGACTAGAAAAAAATCATAGACCACAGTAAGTAAGTTTTATATCAAGATTTACTTAGAAAATCCCAGATATCAATCAATGCGAGCAGCAAAAATGTATGTCTTATATATCATTTCATATTTTCTAACATCATCTTCTCTAACTCATACTTTCAAAATGTAGTTTTTAAATACTGCCAGTAAAATCTATTTTAATTATCACTGAAACTCTTTAAAAGAGGCAGAAAAATAACAAGATATGAAAGTTGTTTGAAGATTGCAGAATTTAAACGGTAACTACTAGTATCTTCAGTCTAGTGAGTCTAAGCATCTAACATTGATACCAAACAAACAAACAAACAAACTAAAACACCAAAGCAAGAAGACAATAAGAAACTACGCCACACCAAGAGCACTCTCCACGAACAATACATTTTTATAGTATTACTTTTTTAAGCACTAACGCCTGCTTAGCGACCTCAAACATTAAAAATTATAGACAGAAAAAAAATATAAAGGGTTGCGACGTCAATACGAAAGTTAAAGTATTTCAAAAAAAACTTCTTTTGGTTGGATAGTGCTGTCAAAGCTGATCAATAGATGTCGCTCCGTCCCCGTAAGACGGTTAAATCAGATAGAGAGTAAAAATTCGATACTCGGACCTCGAGCCTCGGTGGCCTAGATGGTCATGGCGTCTGAGACGGATAGTCAGAAGACGCGCGTTCGAATCCTGTCCGAGGATGTGAATTTTTCTCTCTATAAATTTCAATCTCTGTGTAGTATTATTATTTTATTATTATTTCTTTTATTCAAAACAAAATCTCGGATTTCATCCGGTTCTTTACAAAGGCATAAGTGGGGCTGTAGCCAACACTTAAAGGCCTGTTTGGTATAAAAATACAAAGGAGTATAAAAACAGAAAAAAATTTGGATGAAGGGTAACATGGTACTTACAACTATTACAAATATGGGTAAAATGGCCAGGCTATTGATATGAACTTATTGGTGATAAGGCAGATAGTGGGCTATGGAAGAGACTACGGCACCTGCCAATTTTAGTCTCATGTTAATATATTTAGGCAGGTGGTGACTTGTCACCTACTAAACGGGCCCCCCATAAAGGCCACCATGAGTAATATTATTATTCGTCTCACAGTGACAAGCGCAGTGCAGTTCAATGCAGAACTTACTTGGTTAACGGTCTAGGCAAACTACTACTGTCGCGGGCACTTAAATGAATGGCCCGTCTCGTCACTTACTTATGTTATGTGTTTCATAACGCATACGGCAACCAAGCTTCGAAACTTCCACAAAAATCATAAAACGCGCAAAACGAAATCAAAGACACAATTACACCCTTTCCAAAGATAATTTTATCAGGAGGGGTCCAACCAGTTCCCTGCATTATTAGATCTACGACCCCTGCGTAGTGGATCTACGACCCTTCGTAGCACGTCTACGCCGTAGGGTACTACGGCTTTAACGTATGTCATTTAAAAGGGTAGCTACAGATTTGGCGCATCTATTGTTGATTTTCTGATATCATTAAAGTTAATTAAACTTATTAGTATAACACTATTTACATATTACTAGCTGCGTCCCGTGGTTTCACCCGCGTGGTGGTGGTTGATACAATACAATATTTATATAATATAATATATGTACAATTACTTTTTATTGCTTACCACAAAAAATAAAGTAGGTAAATACGATATTAAAATAAATATTTAGTGACACTTTCTTTGGGAAAACTCAGCCATAAGCATTTTCAGCGGATGCGTCACTAAATATTTCTTTAAATATCGTTTTTAATAATGAATTTCTGCAAAGTAACGCCTGAATCAATAAATGAATTAAAAGCGTTTAATGTGTATTTGATATACAGGCTGGTTTTTTGAGAAGGGCGGTCATGGTCAAGTCCGTAACCACGAGAGTTAGAGAAAAATAGTGAAAGAAGACATGCCCTCGATTTCTAAGAAAACAATGACTGCATACTTAGTTAATTTAATTTTTTTTACTTTTGACGAAAAATGGACACAAATGATAAAAAAAAATACAATCTGTATTATTGAACTAATGGATTCTGTTGCTGATAAAAAACTGCATTACTAAAAATAAAAGTAAATAGATATTTTTACAAATTTCGTTTAATATCTCAATTTTACCTAACTAATAAGTTGCTGAAAATGGTTCATTGACTCCAATGCATAAGTTTATACGTCTCTCTAATGGCACTTTTTAACTCCCTGATGTTTTGTGGAGTGGGTTGCATTGATCTAACACGTCTCTTTAGAACATCCCAGACATGCTCAATTGGATTGAGGTCAGGACTTCGAGCTAGCCAATCTAAGCGACGGATCCCAACTTCTTGCATGTACGCTTCCACATCGCCAGAACGGTGCGGGCGAGCATTGTCATCCATAAAAATTGAATATTCCGCAAGAGCAGTCAATGCTGTGGGTTGTGCAAGTGGAGTTAAGACTTCCGTTATGTACCGGTGTGCATTTAATGTTCTGTTTTCTATGAAAACTAACTCCGTACGCCCCGTTGAATTAATAGCTGCCCAAAACATAACGGAGCCTCCGCCATAAAGAGTAATTTCTGCGCAACGCACTTTCGCATAGCGTTCCCGTGGTCGTTGCAGCACTCGCCGGCGTCGGTCCTCTCCACACAACGAGTTTCTAGCTTCATCAGAAAACAACACTTTATTCCTGTCATACAGAGTACAATGAAGTACAGTCTCAAGCAAACTGAAGTCTAGCAACACGGTGCTCACGAAGTAATTTAATTTGGCAGCCAAAGGCCTCCTCATGACCGTCCACGAGCTAACTTCTACTCCTCTTACTTCTTCAAGGCTCTTCTTCAGGTCCACACTTGACGCCTTACTCACCAAAAAGCGGTCATCTCTTGGTGTTGTGCATCGTTTTCTTCCCGAACCGGGTCTTCTTTTGACTGAACAGGTCTCTTGATACCGTTGCCAAGTCCACTGGACAGTTGAACGACTCACATTTAGCCACTGAGACACGTAAGTTTGCGAACAATCTTCTTCAAGTAGGGCTATAATTTTACCGGCCCTTATCGCTTTATCAGTCATATCAGATAGTGGTATTTAATGTAAAAAGATTGATTATTTTTGTTAATTTGCAGAAAATATCCAGAAAGTTTTAAAATTTTAGTAATAACTAAAAAATCATTTCAGCAATTTGCGCCATTAGTAAAGCAATTTTACATTAATCATTCTTTTTCTTTGTTTATTTCAAAATTTAATTTGGCATGTAACAGAATCAAGCCAGGATGCTCTAATCTAATTCCTCTAAAGTTACAGGATTATGTTTAATATCAAAACCGACTTTACTCACTTAATTAGCCGAAGTTGTCTGGTACCTAGGTTTCGGGAATGTCCAATGCCCGTCCTCAGGGAGCTTATGCGGCAAGATCGCGGCGACCCGCGGCGACATGAGTAAAGTCGGTTTTGATATTAAATAAATATGTGTCAAACTCACGAGAATTTTCAAACTAAGGTTACAGGATTATGGTTTTTGATTCGAAATTATTTTGTTTTACCATTTAACTCCCAGAGTTCCCCTTAGACAGAAGTTAAAACCATAAACATTCCAACTGACGTCTCTCAGTTTATTTATGAAAATCTAATGTATGTAAAGAACAAAAATTACAGTTTTGATAAAATGGGTGATGCTCATTCCATCAACACGCGAAATAAGCACAAGCTATCCGTACATGTAACGCGTCTCCACAGAATAAGTCATTATTTTATGGGACAATGTATACGATTCTATAATAAAGTTCCCAATGTTATCCGAGATTTGCCTATGAAGGCGCGCTCGTACCCTGATTAAAGAAAAAGCAGAATTGTTGAACACCTAGTGTAACGAAACAGATCGATAGTATACTATGAAAAAATACAAAGGTTAGAAAAGGAATAGGAAAAGAGTAATAACCGAATAGAATTCATAAATATATCTCTCATTCAGCAGAAAAAAATCCTGAATAGGTCCACAAAAATAAACTTTCACGTCCAAACTCTCAGAATTTTCAGCGATAACACCATATATTTTTGTACGAAATACTTAGCCAACGTATAGTACTAAAGTAATAACCAGCAGTTTTTTCAATTGTGTTAGTATATATCGAAAAATATAAAGAAAACGTACAAAATTAACGCATTTTCGCATTACATCGTCCAATCTAACAAGCGATTTTCAACCTTACGTAAAGCATCGTAAATTATTTTAAAATTGGGGTTGGACCGCGTCTTAATAAATTTAAAATTACTATTAAAACTAAACTCTGTCAAAAAGGTTATCACAAAATTTTGGATTACTTGGAGATAAAACAGCTTGGGACTGATCACTCCAGGATCTATCTACTCGTGTACTAAGATGTCAAAGTGTAGCGTGTCTTGCCCTACTGATACCATTATTATGTTCTCTTTTGTAAGGCAACACGCTGGAGCTAAAAATAAGCGAACATTTGTTATATCATTTAAGAAATTGGCAATACAGTCTGATATTATATAGGAGACAAAGATGCTCGGAATACTCCACTTCTGGCAAGCTGTCATTCTGCCACCCATAAAATGTAATATTTGTAGTACCTAAGTAGAAACATTGTAAAAACATCTATATAAAAAGAATGGCCCCGAGTTTCTTGTCGCTTCTTCCCGGTAGGCTCTATATATTTTGGAACGCGGCGGTAGTCTTTAAAGTACATTATCATGAAAAATTGACGTTCACAAGTGCGTTTTTGATGCCTAAACTGAATAAATAATTTTGACTGAATAAATATTTTATTATTTCCATCTTTGTTTAATATGAAGATTGTTCCAAACCGACGCAAAATACGTGGAAGATACGGGTTTTCTTTTAACCAATTTTTCAAACGGTGACATTACCACGAGGGAAATGGTTTTGGTGGCCCTTCGGGTGGATATGTAGTTAGCTGTTTGGATAGATTCACCTCATTGATTTAGATGCTCTCGAATCTATCCTCCTATTCCTAGATGTTTCGAGTAAAGAACGATTGTTGCTTTCTGCTACACCATTCTTAGGTTGTGTACCAGATACCTGACAGGCTCTGCTGTCAATTAACTGGTACTATTATTTTTATTTAAGAAAAAATGTTAAATGTTAACAACAGACAATAATACAGATAGTAAATCTATAACATTCATAAATGTATACTGTATTTTCTACCACATCTAACAACCCGTCATTTAATGTCGATCGAAAAATCGAGAGTTGTTAGCAAAACATAATGCGTAACCTGTACTTTTGTCATCCCTCTGAGATGCAGATTGTCTTACTTATTCAGTTATCTCTACTTGCCACTTACCTTTCGTTAAGTTTCCAAACCAAGGCCCAGAGCAGAGGCAGAATGCTCTCTATTGGTACCAATCAATAATCACACAAGTACAATTTGAAAAATTTAATACCGACTTCCATTCTATTCAGTTATTGGAGTGTATCTCAAAAACTACTGGACCGAATTTGATGAAATTTAAATGGAACCACACGGGAAGCACCAACTTTCAAACACAAAAATTGAGAATCGGTTCTTCCAGTCGAAAGTTATGAGGTAATAAAAACATACAAAAAAATACAGTCGAATTGAGTACCTCCTCCCTTTTATGGTAGTCGATAGAAAATTCACTTATAATTAAATATTCTACCATACAGCTGAAAAATGTGCTTTTTAATGTTCTACTTTCTATTCTACTGTTCACGGGTTCTAGTATTATCATTTGTATACGAGTGGAAACGGATCTTCTGTATAGTATTAATATTATTATTATTATATATTTCAACTGTCGCTGAACCAGACACAAAAGAATATCCATTGTTATCCTGGTTAACGACAGCTGAGGCGTATTATACAGGGTGTTTAGTAGAGGGACCGACAAACCAAATGAGCGTGTTCGGGGGCCCACTTGGAGAATACAAGTTGGCCAAAAAAAATCCCAGACACCCCAATTTTTTTAACTTTTTTTTGTGAATTTTCTCGTTTTCACTAATATTGTACCAATTTTGCTTTGCGTCGCCTGAAGGTGTATTAGAGACCAAATTCAACTAAAAACATCCGGTCTAAAACAGATTTTACAAATGTTATGGTGGTAAATAGGTACAATTTCGGAGAAAAAGGGAAAAATCACAAAAAAAAGTTAAACATATTGGGGGGTCGGGGATTTTTTTTGGCTAACTTGTATTCTCCAAGTGGTCTCCCGAACACGCTCATTTGGTTTGTCGGTCCCTCTACCAAACACCCTATATAACAAGCTGTTAACTTTTCCAAAACATATAATCAAATAAGTAACAGCTTTCTTCTGAAGAATACAACCACCCAGTGTGTCACGTGATCAGCTGCATCCTTTAACCCGTCGCGTGTCACGCGTACACCATGTGTAGTGTACGTTTAAAAAGTATAAGCCATGTCGCGCATACACAAATTTTATACAGATTTTTACACCTAGAGTTTGTAACTAATTTTATCAGATCCAATACACTCCACCGGTATAAACTTGCATTTAGTTGGTCAAACTATTCAAGAGTAATATTTTTAAGCTATTGCATAGCTTCTATCGCGGGCCTTGAGCGTGGAGGCCGAATCCAGAAATTCCGTAACGAAAATAACCTAACACCCCCCAGTCCGACTCCATCTATCGATGAATATCAGAACTTTTAACGACTTTTTAAAATATCACGCTTGTCTCTTTAGTTCAGCAACTCGCCTCTAGATGGCATTGGTTAAATAATTATAATTTCATAAGTTGATTTGGCATCTATCGATGAATAGCAGAACTTTCAATGACTTTTTAAAATATCACGCTTGTCTCTTTAGTTCAGCAACTGGCCTCTAGATGGCATTGGTTAAATAATTATAATTGCATAAGTTGATAAAAACACCTATGCAATAGCTTTACCGCGGCAGTCTCCGAGTGCCACACGTCTTTTTTTATTTGAGCTTTTATATATTTTATATAGTGCGGAAATAAACCAAAAACACACCAGGTCAGTTAGACCATTCTAGAGCCTCCAAATATCCTCGCAAACTCCGAAACCACATCTGACTGTAAGCCTAAGTTGGTCACCCCTCTATTCTTTATACATAAAGAAATATTTTTTATTTATAGATATAATGTTCAAATACCTGTGGTAAAGGCATTCAGAATTTTCCATAGCCAGTTTATTTATTTCCATAGCCAAGCTTCGGCAGGTTCTAGTCAAGTTATTATGCTAAGTTCCTAAAATATAACCTTAAAAATTTTCAAATATTTTATTTTATACCAAAACATTATTGAGCTACTAACGTATGAGAATTGATGACACTTGCAGAAATGTAATGTCAATCTGTGTCACAGATTTCAACGCCCTGTAACTGTAACCACTACAGAAATAAAAATTCTAAAGTGATCTAAAGTACTAAATAAGAACGTAATTCATACAGAAGAAATGCATAGGTACAAAATACTCAAGAAGAGAGGAGAGGCCTAGGTCGCATAACATATTAAATTTAAAGAACATTTATATAACCTATGTTATCCGGACCATTATTATGTATCTATGGAGAGCACATGAAAATCAGTTCAGCAGATTACACGCTACATTAGATACAAACACAGCTACAAAAGTAGACTAAAACCATACACAACTTTTCCTTTTGGCTTTGCCGTAGTCGGATACAAATTTAAAGAACATTTATATAACCTATGTTATCCGGACCATTATTATGTATCTATGGAGAGCACATGAAAATCAGTTCAGCAGATTACACGCTACATTAGATACAAACACAGCTACAAAAGTAGACTAAAATCATACATAACTTTTCCTTTTGGCTTTGCCGTAGTCGGATACAAAAATAGTTGAAAATAATATTTATTGCAATGTTTAACCCTTTGAATACCATTGACGTAAATTTACGTGCGTTTCATTAATAAATCTTTTGTTTTAATTATCACGGTATATGAAGGGTTTAGTTAGTCGTTGTACTTGAACTCGTGTGGTTCGAGATTTATACATGTAACTGATTAGCGACGTTACGTAGGCACGCTGCAGTGTAATGTTATTGCAGAGGCGGTGTGCCGGCAGCTAGTGTAGAGTAGGCGAACGCACAGAATACCATTAAAAAAATATACATATGTGAGATTTTTACGTAGATACTCTTTTTAGGGTTCCGTAACTTTAAAGGAAAAAGGAACCCTTATATGATCACTTTGTAGTCCGTCTACCGATACCCTTTTTCTACCGACTTCCAAAAAGGAGGTACTCAACTCGACTGTTTTTTTTTTATGTTTGTCATAACTCTTAACTTATGTTCCTCATAACTTTTGATTGGGTGAACCGATTTTCAAATTATTTTTTTTGTTTGAAAGCTGGTGCTTCCCATTTCCCATGCTGAACATATGCCTCCCCCATAGTTTTCCAAAAGGACCGGTTGGAAGCGGCCTGCATCCAACGTCGTCCTGCGACCTTTAGCAGGTCGTCTGTCCACCGTGTCGATGGACGACCTACGCTGCGCTTGCCGGTCCGTGGTCTCCATTCCAGAACCTTCCGGCCCCATCGGCCATCTGTTCTGCGTGCTATGTGCCCTGCCCACTGCCACTTTAACTGGCTAATCTTCTGGGCTATGTCGGCGACTTTCGTTCTTCTCCGGATCTCCTCATTTCTGATTCGATCACGTAGAGAAACCCCGAGCATAACCCTCTCCATAGCTCGTTGTGCGACTTTGAGCTTATCTATGAGACCCATAGTAAGAGACCACGTTTCAGTGCCATAAGTCATCACTGGTAACACACATTGGTCGAAGACTCTTGTCTTGAGGCACTGAGGTATTTTTGACGAGAAGACTTCGCGAAATTTCCCCACGCCCAGCCGAGTTGGATTCGACGATTGACCTCTTTCTCGAAATTGGATCTACCTAGTTTGTTTCAAACTAGGTACAGTCCATTAACTGTATAGAATGGAAGTCGGTATAAAAATTTTCAAATTGTACTTGTCTTCAGAACATTTAGAGGTATCAAGTTCAAGCCTACGGTCTCTTTAGGCTATGAAAAGATCAAACTCAACGCAACTAAACAATATGACCTCTTACGTTTTATCCTGTTTTCTCTGAACCCACATTACTCTGTAAATAATCAGAGAGTACTAAATCTAATATAGCAGTACTAGTATTCACAAAAGCCGCGTATATTATATTAGGCCAAGAACAGTGTGCGCCGGGGCTTAAATTCCGTGCAGTGTGCGCTCGGCTTAATGCGAGATTTGATTTCGTGCGGTGCAATGGATTGTGAAATTCTTGAGATTTAGTTTGGCTTTGTTTTCAGTTCGTTTGCTTGACTAAAGAGGTTTGGAACGTTGCTAACCTAACGGCGTGCGTAAAGTCTTCTTAACTGTAAAAGGCTATGTACATATTTCTTATGTATTGGTCAATATTATAAGATCATCAATACAAGTACTAGTATTGTCAAAATAACAGCTTTTTAATAACACATTATGAAAGTGTATCTCTCTCTCTCTCTCTCTCTCTCTCTCTCTCTCTCTCTCTCTCTCTCTCTCTGTAGGTATATGTGTGTGTGTGTGCGCGTGTGTGTGTGTGTGTGTGTGTGTGTGTGTGTGTGTGGTCGTTTCCTTATGACTGATGATCTATCGGTGCCTATCCATTGCGTCTTTGACAACTGAGCAAAGTATATACGCTCCGTCCCGGCAAGACGGTTAGTCAAATAGACAGTTAAAATTCGATGCTCGGACCAGAAGCTCGGTGGCCTAGTTGGTCAATGGCGTCTGACATGCAGAGTCAGAAGACGCGGGTTCGAATCTCGTCCGAAGATGGAAATTTCCTCCCTGTAAATTTCAATGTTTGAGATCGCTAAAGCAGGCGTTAGTGCTTTAAAAAGTAATACTATAAAAATTACAAGGGCTGAGATGTCAATACGAAAGTTTAAGTATTTGTAAATAATGCTTCTTTCGGTTGGATGGTACTGTTTAACTGTCCAATAGATGTCGCTCCGTCCCCGCAAGACGGTTAGTCAAATAGAGAGTTAAAATTCGATGCTCAGACCAGAACCTCAGTGGCCTAGTTGGTCAATGGCGTCTGACACGCAGAGTCAGAAGAAGCGGGTTCGAATCCCGTCCGACGATGGAATTTTTCTGTCTATAAATTTCAATGTTTGAGATCGCTAAAGCAGGCGTTAGTGCTTTAAAAAGTAATACTATAAAGTATATACGGTAGGTACTTGTAATAAAAAACCTTTTTTTGTCTGTCTATGCTTCTGTCTATATGTTCCGGCAAATCTCCGAAACAACTAGGCCGATTTATACGGCTCTTTCATTAATGTTGTTAAATACAAATTGTATTTCATTTAGAAAATATTAGGGTCCTCCAAACAATTAGGATTCTTAGGCTCGCCGAATCTGCGATACTACGCTAGCCGCCAAGCTCGGGCGGGTTAGCCATAATAATAATTAATTGTGAAAGGTTAATTGTAAAAGTAATTTGTAAAAGGTTTGTCCGACACTGTCCAAAGAAACAGACTAGTCGCAAAAAGATTAACCCTTATAGAATCATTTTATGTCCGTCTATCTGCATGTAAAGACCTTTTTTCTCAGGAACGCGTAGAGGTATCTAGTTTGCGATTTCACAAGGAAATCAAAACCTCTAGGGCACTTTCCGTTGACCTAAAACCATGAAATTTGGCAAAAACCAACGTCTTCCAATACTTATAAAAGAAATCTGGAAACTGTAAATATGTAGTTAATATAACATACAATTTACTATTACAAACTTATTATTTAAGGTTAGTGCAAGGTCGTGTTTAGGGATCGAACCGCAAAGTTAAGAGGATTGCATAGCTAGTACTTGTCCATACTAAAAGAAATAACTTATTTCTACCTCTTAACATTGTCCGATTTCAGTGATTTTTTTTATGTAATCATCACATTCTTTTGCTATGCCCGTACGTTTTGATTTTTTCAGTTTTTTTTTAAGTTCTATAAAAGGGAATTTATAGTACTTTTAAATAAACGTAAACATAACCTAGCGCTATAAATTCAATATGTTATTTCACAAAACAAACAAATAGTATAGTAATGTAAAACTTAGTTTATTCTGTTTATTGCTATTTAATTGGCGTAAAATGAATAAGTAGTTTTGAAGTTATTGGCATTTTTGAAGTGGATGCTAAATTACTGAGTGTCCCGCTCTTTTTGCGCCTGAGTTTAGGTAGGTGTAAGAGACCAAATCTATATTAAAAAAAGCTATAAGGACCTGAAAAAAGTATGAGAAGGTCGATATGTGTTATATTTATCATTATAAAGTAAAACTCATGCAGTATCACTAACAATTTAAAGAATTTCGTATATTCTCGTACATTATATCAAACAATACACATACCTAATGATTTCGTAACTTAGGACTAGAAATTCAATATGTTATAGTATAAAACATACAAAAAGTGCAGGATGTAAAACGTAGTTAATTCTATTTATTACTTTTTATTTGACATAAAATGAATAAGTAGTTTAGAAAAAACAGCAATTTTTGAAGTAATTGCATAAAACTGCGAGTTCCGCCATTTTGAAACTTGAGTGCAGTAAGAAAAAAAATTAAATCTGGGCTGTGTAAAGGTTAAGATATACACAATTTAGTTGTACTGGTAAGGTTTGTATTATAAATAAATACTGTGTTATTTGTGAAGGGCACTGTAGCAAGTGGCTTTTTTGGGATATATGGACTATAAAACCAATATATCGGAATGACGAGTGCAGTGCTGTGTGCCTAGCTCGAGCAACTGCGTAAGTGTAACGTAACGTGTCGTTCGCGTAAAACAGAACAAACTGTCACTTATATAGGGCAACTGTGATACAGATAAACTATAGAAATGGATGCAGGTCGGCAGGTCGACGCGACGTACTTAGACTTCAAAAATGCATTTGATTTGGTTGATAATGATATCTTACTTCAGAAATTGGCAATATTTGGATTTACTCCTAAGCTCCTACATTTCTTCTCAAGTTATCTAAGTAACCGCAGTCAGTTTGTCCGAGTGGCTGGTTATGAGTCCGACGACTATTTTACCCGGTCAGGAGTCAGTCAAGGAAGTACTTTGGGCCCAACACTTTTTTTATTAATGATTAACGACTTGCCCAGGGCTGTTAGCACTGCAAAATGCCTAATGTTTGCGGATGACTTAAAGTTGTGTCTAACTGTGAGCAGCGTAGCCGATGCTGCAGCTCTGCAGAGGGATATCGACTCCGTGGTCAACTGGAGCAAAACGAATAGACTACCTTTCAATACATCTAAATGTAAGGCGATTACCTTTTCCCGATTGCGTTCTCCTCTATGTTCTGTATACTATTTACCCGACGCTCCCCTGGATAGAGTTAATGAAATTTGTGACTTAGGACTGACTTTAGATAGCAAACTTGACTTTCGAACACACATAAGGAATATTTGCAAAAAGGCTAACAAAACAATTGGTTTCGTTATGAGGCTGGCTTCTCAGTTTAGCGATGCGAGAGTAGCTACAGTTTTATATAACTCGTACGTCCGTAGCACTCTTGAGTTCGGTGCTGTCGTCTGGGATCCTTACGAGACCAAATACTCTCTTATGATCGAAAAGATTCACCGTAAGTTTGCGCGGTGGCTGTACAAACGAGCCTATGGATATTATCCATTTTTATATCCATCTATTTTCGTATCGGGTATGGTCGGCTTCGACACACTAGTACTGAGGCGAAAATTGCTGCTTCTAGTGCATTATATTTCTATACTTCACAATAGGGTGGACAATCTGACTGTTTTAAATCAGATGAAATTGCAAGTGCCGCGTCGCGGTGCGACAGTTGCGCCGCGCTGTGCGCCTCGGCTGTTAACGCGGCCGTCCACGCGTACCTGCCGCGGCCGTAACGCGCCCACCGCTCGAGCCCGAAAGGTGCTCGGTGACATGCTCGTTCGGCTCGAACATGTTGATTTGTTTGCCGACGGACTAGGTACGTTAGTTAAACATGCCTATATATATTTGAACATTTATTTTAAACTTTAACTTAATTGACATAATTTTATTAATATATTGTATTTGTTCTTTGACTTTGATTTATATTATTTTATTGTTGTTATTCTAATTTTGTATTGTTTATTATGTTGACATCACTAATTCTGACTTCTGCTATATAATTTTATTTTACCTTCTAAGTAACTTACCTACTTGATGTTTTATAAAAATGTACCTACTTACATAAGTTATGATGTATGATATGTGGTGTTTTGGAATAATTCTGTTAGCCACATCGATTGACTTGAATAAATAAATAAATAAATAAATAAATAGTTTGTAAGCCAAAATGTGACACTTTGACACTTACATTAACGACTATTTCACAAATTGTTTGTGTTACGGCCTCAGTAGCATGCAAACTACAGTTCTGAGCTCTGGGTGGCACTGCAACTGGCATAAGCTAGCGTAGTGTTTAACACAATCAGGCGCACATCTTGCCCCGTCTTGTCACTAAAAGGCAAAAGAAAACTACAGCTGCACCATCTCCTGTTCTCATAAACCAATTCCTTCAGAATAAAAACAGGCAGCGAACTTCCAGAGTCGTCCTCCGGCGGTCTAGGCCGTTATTGACCGTTACTCTTTTTAATTTCCCCGTTTGACTTTATAGGTGTAGATAAATGTTGAACTCTGCCGCGGGGCGACTTCTATCGGAGCATCGCTTTATAGGTACAGTTGTACTGACGAAGATAGGAGGCATCCTAAACGTAGAGTTCTGTGAGCACAAAACAAATTTTGAATTGTGCTGTGGGGCAATTTCATTGGATCATCGATAATTAAATTAGTTAGTTAATGGTGTTCAAGATAAAGGTAGACAATAGTGTCTACTACTGGACTTACTATATAATGAATGCACTCTAAGGACTGCTTCTGGAACACACTGGTGTGGCCACATTATCACACTAATACTATAAAGGCAAATGATTGTGAGAAGATGTGTTTGTATGGTTGTTACTATTTCACACTCAAATGGCTGGGCTAAATTTTGATGAAATTTGGTTGATGAGGCGCTGGATTACAACTTAAGATACGCTTCATCGAAACGCGAGTGTAACCGCGGGGCGCAGTTAAAGAATGATGAAGTTGAAGATGCACTGTCACTTAAATTCAGAATATCAAAAAGAGAAATATTCATTTCTGTAGGCGTTAGTGCTTTAAAAAGTAATACTATAAAAGTTTCAACGGTTGCGATGTCAATACGAAATTTTAAGTTTTTCTAAATAATGCTTCTTTCTGTGGGATAGTACTGTCAAGGCTGTTCAATAGATGTCGCTCCATCCACATAAGACGGTTAAAGTCAAACAGAGAGTTAAAATTCGATGCTCGGACCCGAACTTCGGTGGTCTAATTGGTCAATGGTGTCTGACACGGAGAGTCAGAAGACGCAGGTTGGAATCCCGTCCGAGGATGTGAACTTTTCTCTCTATAAAAATTCAATGTTTAAGATCGCTAAAGCAGGCGTTAGTGCTTTAAAAAGTAATACTATAAAAATATATTTATTTATTTACTTTATTTAGTATTTTAAAATAATAGTGTTTTCGCTGAACTTGACATTCTTAATGCAGTTTTTTTCGTTTATAAGAGTTTTCCTTGTCCTGGTAGTTATGGCAGTGAATGTCCATTATAAATGCCCATTTTATTCAATGTAGGCGTGACACCAATAACTTTATAAGTAGGAAATAATATCGTCTTAAACTAAATGCTTTCTAATCAAAAATCCATGTAACGGCAATTTAATCATGACTTACTTAAACTTGGTAATGCTGGAAATCGTATGAGAACAGACTCTCGAATTAAAGTGAGTAGTATATAATTATCGCATTAACGTTGCATTTTTATTTCACAAAATACACTCGCTCTATCTCTTTTTCCCTCTCTGGTAATAATGGCTAAAATTCTATATCCACGCATAACCTCTAAAATTCCAATAAGTCACAGACTACCTTACGCAGTCGTGTTATATTCGAAAACATGTTCGGTTATTGCCATAGAGAAATAACCGCTATCGGTTATGGGCCATTCGTAGTTGTGATAAACAATTCCAACGCAGATTTTCCAGTGATTTTCCGTCGATTAAGGTTTCGTTGTTTAGGCGTGGTGATACGAGTTATCATATTATATGAGAATATATTGTCAGCAGTTTACATTGGGTGATGTTCGTTCTATGAAACGTTATTACTATAAACTCGACTCTTACGGCTCCACGTGCCTTTTCTCTGGAAATATGAAATCATTAAAGTTACTTGTCGGCCGGTTGGTGCAGTTGTTAGCAACCCTGCCTTCTGAGCCGCTGGTCCCGGGTTCAGGTTGGCATAAATGGTGTAACATCTTCAGGATCTATAATTAAAATTGGTTTTCCACAAGGGTTCATTTTAGGGCCTTTTTTGTTATTAGTATACATTAACGACTTGCCACTTATGGCCAAGGATCTTTGTGATATTGTTTTATTTGCGGATGACACATCTCTGATTTTTAAAGTAGGTAGATAGGAAAGATAGCACACTAATTCAAGTAAACAACGCTCTATCTAGTATCTCTAAATGGTTCTCAACTAATAATTTACTTCTGAATTCAAAAAAGACAAAATGTTTGATGTTTTCTTTGCCTACTGTTCCATATTTGGAGTCCAACGTTACGCTTGATGGAGTTAAACCCGTAATGGACAAGGCAACAGTCTTCCTAGGCATTAAAATTGACGCAAAATTACAATGGGGTCCTCATATAAATGCCCTGTTTGGGAGACTCAGTTCAGCTGCATATGCAGTACGTAAAATAAGAGAGCTAACAGATGCTTCTACGTGCGGTTAGTGTATTTTGCATATTTCCACAGCGTAATGTCATATGGGATATTGCTATGGGGTTCAGCGGCTGATACAGAGACCATATTTATCTTTCAGAAACGTGTTATTAGAGCTATATACGAAATGGGTCCCCATGAATCTTTGAGAGATTTATTTAAAGAAATCAATATATTAACGTTGCCTTCCTTATATGTATGTGAAAATATAATGTATGTTAGTAAAAATTTACATAAATATAAGTTAAATAGTGATCACCACACTTTTAATACCAGAAACACAAATAGGATAGCTGTACCTAGTTTCAGACTTGCGAAGACTAATAAGTCATTCCTAGGAAATTCTGTGCGTTTTTACAATAAAATCCCAAAGCACATAACTGAGCTCACAGAGGGCAAATTCAAGTTGACTGTAAAAAACGTTTTAATAAAAAAAAGCTTACTATAAAGTCCGACATTATATAGAAGATAAAGATGCTTGGAATACTCCACTTCTGGCAAGCTGTCTCTCTGCCACCCATAAAATGTAATATTTGTAGTACCTAAGTAGAAACATTGTAAACATCTATATAAAAAGAATGGCCCCGAGTTTCTTGCCGCTTCTACTCGGTGGGCTCTATATATTTTGGAACGCGGCGGTAGTCTTTAAAGTACATTATAATGAAAAGTTGACGTTCATAAGTGCGTCTTTGATGCCTAAATTGAATAAATGATTTTGACATTGACTTTGAATCCGTCAAGGACGTCCTAATAGATTTCATTTACCAAAAATACCTAAGACCGCAATGTATCTTAAAAACTGCAACGTGATGTGTATTCGTATTTATAACGCTTTGCCCAATGACCTTAAAGAACTATCGAAAAGATTTCTTTTATTGAATCTCAAGTTGTGGTTAGCTAACAAAACTTTTTATTCTGTAACTGATCTTTTTTGTAAGCAAAACTTATAATAGTGATAATTTAAAAATATTGACTAGTAATCTTGACTATTTAAATACTACAATTATTCTAAATTTCAATTAAAATGTATAATTATAATCTAATTTAATAGGTACTTAATATGATTTCGTACAGATAATCGTAATTAAGGAAAAAAATATTATTTGCATGTCCCTTTTCTGATTAAGTATTATGGACCATTGTTTATATTATACATAAGATCTAAATTGTACCAATACTTATAGCAAATAAATTATTCATTAATTCATTCAATCCTCGAACAGGTCTAACATTAGTGTGCTTCATGTGTCTGTTTGAGCTGTGTCTGAGTGTGTATATGTATATAAGTGTGTATGACAGTCATCAGGTTAGAGTAGTTAGTACAGCCTCTGCCTAGTTCTGTCTAACACCTTGTGTGGATGTTGTAAACACAAAAAAACTAAAACAAATATTATACGAAGCACTCTCAGAGTACTTTTTCTTTATTATATTTAGTACTCACGGGATCATCATCATCATCATCAGCCTGTAGCAGTCCACTGCTGGACATAGGCCTCTCCAATTGCACGCCACTTAGGTCTATCTTGGGCTTCTCGCATCCAGTTTTTGCCAGCCGTCTTGCGCAGATCGTCACTCCACCGTGCCTCAGGACGTCCTACACTACGTTTGCCGAGACGCGGTCTCCACTCTAGAACTCGTTTACCCCAACGGTTGTCGGTTCTACGGCTAATATGGCCAGCCCACTGCCACTTCAGCTTGCTGATCCGGTGGGCTATGTCGATGACCTTGGTTCTCTGACGGATCACTTCATTTCTGATGCGATCCCTCAGAGAAACACCGAGCATAGCCCTTTCCATAGCCCGCTGAGCGACTTTGAGCTTGTGGACCATTCGAGCCGTCAGTGTCCACGTTTCGGCTCCGTATGTCATGACGGGTAGGACGCACTGATTGAAGACTTTCGTCTTCAGGCACTGTGGAATCGGCGAAGTAAGGACTCGACGTAGTTTCCCAAACGCTGCCCAGCCCAGCCGAATTCTTCTATTCACCTCGTTCTCAAAGTTGTTTTTTCCCAACTGCAATGTCTGCCCGAGGTACACATATTTTTGAACAACTTCGAGAACGGCGCCGTGTATCGCAATCGGTTCCGGTAGAACATGTTCGTTGAACATGACCTTGGTTTTGTCCAAGTTCATCCGTAGGCCGATGCGTATAGAAGAGTCAGCCAGGTCATTCAGCATCTGTTGCAGGTCCTGCAGCGTCTCTGCCACGATGACGATATCGTCAGCACGGGATGTGAACGTGTGTCACGGGATGTGAACCATGATTACCAAGGTTTTGGAGTTCCTTTCTTTCCTTTTTTCCTTTCATTTCCTTTTTCCTTCCTTTTACTTTTTTATAAAATAATTCATTGTAATGAAAGGGACAGACTGGCTGTCATTTCTTGGAAATCCATTGTGAAGTGTCTAGGGCCACTAAATGCAATTCTAAGAAACCCACTATTGATGAAGCTGCCATATGAATAGATTACCTTCACATAGAAACACACACCGCAAAAACAAATTACTGTAGCAAGACACCAAGTGTCTTGGAATATGGAAAGTGCTAACTTCGGTCCTTGTCTACATCAAATGATAATCTCGAAATCATGGAGCTAGGGGCGCTGGAATAGTTTCACATGTAAAACAAAACACATGGTAATTAAATTATCCTAAACTCCTTTGCCATTTATCTTATATATACTTTTCACAGACACAAGAACCCTATCTAAAGCATTTGGCTCAATAACCTATTGTGTCAACACGTGGAGGTATATTACAAACATCCTACAATACAAACGTAGCTATGATCTATTAATTTTTTAATATCAAGATTTTCTTAAATTTTTTGTGACTGTAAATTTCGACCATTTTAAGCACTACTCACGTGATAATTACTATTTTTTTGTCTGGGATGCTGTTAGTAGGACCACGACTCAATAATCACATTGCCACGGAAACTATTCCTTCGCAACGAGCAATCAATCATGTAATAATCATGTGCTCACTTGGAAAAACAGCTAGAGATCAAATTAAATTGACCTGAAAGTGTTTTACATATCGCATATATACAAAATTCAAATATCTCGAAAACTGTTAGAGTTAGGATAGGGTATTGCATAGTCTTGGAAAGTACCTCTGCCGCATAGCCGGGAGGGAACCGACGTCCGAGTGCCACCACTACGACTGTGTCGAGGACACAGCGCAGCATACGCTGGAGCTATGCCCAGCATGGGCAGGCGAGCGACGGGCCCTCATCGCTGCAGTGGGAAACGACCTCTCTCTCCCAGCATTAATATCATCAATGCTGAGATCTGAGAGGTCATGGGAGGAGGCACTCTCCTTCTGCGAGGAGGTGATGGGGCAGAAGGAGGTGGCGGAAAGGGAGCGGGAATTACTATCCGAGCTCCCGATCCGCAGAAAGAGACCAGGGCGTCGGAGGTTAATCTTTCACGCCCTTCTCCGACCTCCATGATTGGGGACTGAGACGGCGTACGCGGGGGCGTCCGTCGTCGTAACATCAGTGTCCCCGAGGCGGCGCGCGCGGTGTTTCCGTGCGCCCCTTAAGAAGACGGGGCTAGAGCTTAGTCAACTCTAATCCCATCGCGTTGTGATCCTCTGCTGGGGGATTAGCGTCGTCGTGACCGCTGACGATTGTCAAAACGTTCCTGTAGTCTCGACATAAAGGCGCTTGGAGGAACACCCCGGGTTTTTAGTGGGTATACGGACTCCCACATAACCACCGTGCTCCCCCCGGGGGCGGTGGTATCTATAAAAGATTTTCCAGGAAAAAAAAAAAAAAAAAAAAAAAAGGGTATTGCATAGTCAAATCAGTCAGAAACGATGAAAACTACACGCGCTTAACGGGAATAAGTCGACTTACCAATAAAGGTGCTAGTTGGAAGCCGGCTACACGTTGCAGCCGCAGACGTGTCGTCGCTTCATGTCGTCGCGACACGTCGTTGCGTCATGTCGCTGCAGATATGATTTTGAGCCCGACTGCAGACGGTAACTGCAGATGGCATCAACCATTTTAAAAGCAATACGATAGGTTTTGTTTAAAAACTTTTCAGTTGTTTTACTACGTAGATTGGTAATCGCGAGCGCCATTACTGCGGTCGGGCGAAATGTCGTCTGCTGCTCAACGACGCGTCGTTTAGCTTCGTGTCGCTAACTACGGAGGGTGTACCATACAAATACATAGAAACCAGTAGTGTCACGACGACACGTCGTCTGCGGCTGCGACGGGTAGTCGGCTTCCAATTTGCACCTTAACCCTGTATTACTAATATTACTTCATCAGTCGAACGACCCAGACACAATAGAAATTTCATTGTTATATTGACAATCGACTGGTGAGGGGTAAACAAAGTTATAATGAGCTTGAGCTTTAGTAACGTTTAATGCTATATGAAAATAAAATAAAATTTTATTGCATATTCATATAGTTTTGAACACTATCTCATTCGAGTCAGTGATGATTTGAAACTGGAAAATCACCCTATTCTTAGAATAACGATTTACGGACGGCTATAAGGGCATTTACCGGAACGCCGCTAGGTTATCAGTATGATAGCTAGCCAGGAGGACTCTATGAAGTATCTTACACCTAGCTGTACATTCGTCACGATGTACTATTAAGAAAAGATTAAGCATTAAATAGGTATCGGACCAACGACTGCCTGATTAGCAACCGACTCTGAATACCTCTGAGGTGCTATTGCTGCTAAAGATACAATAGCGTTGTAGATACTTTACTAATTCTGCTTATAAGTAACCGTTTGTACTTTTAGCTCCTTCCAGAGCTCCTATACAGCTTAGAGTAGGCTAACCGCGTTGTAACACGTAATATAAATTCCTATCCAATATTCACAAATTCTGTAGAAACATAATGTGCAGGGGAATTGCAATTTTCTCAGCGTTGCCCCTCGTAAAACATTTAGGGAATAGTTTTATAAAGAGGTACGGGCTTTAAGCGTAAAACGATGAATATTTTCGGAAAATATACTTAAGTTATATGTCTATTCAGTAAGACCAAGGCCAAGTTTATACATTCAAAATAATTTTCATTAAGGCTGTTTAAAATATATATATTATTAACACAAGTATCTATTTTTCATTGAAATTTATAGAGAGAAAAAATCTATCCTCGGACGGGTTCGAACCCGCGTCTTCTGCCTCTCCGTGTCAGACGCCATTGACCAACTAGGCCACCGAGGTTCTGGTCCGAACATCGAATTTTAACTCTCTATTTGACTAACCGTCTTGCGGGGACGGAGCGACATCTATTGGACAGTTTAACAGTACCATCCAACCGAAAGAAGCATTATTTAGAATTACTTAAACTTTCGTATTGACATCGCAGCCCTTGTAATTTATCTATCTATTTTTCATCTGATTTGTAAGCTATGTATTTTTCAGCTGACTTCCAAAAAAGAGGTTATTAATTCAACTGTATTTATTTTTATGTCTATGAAACTTTTTCTAAGTGAAACGAATCTGATGACTCTTAATGCTGGTGCTTCTCGTGTGGTCCTATTTAAAATTGATCAAGAACTGAGCACTTTTTGGTTAATAATTTTTTAACAAACATTGTGTCTTACAATTTTGAGTACGCATCTTTATAAATAGATTAAATTCGGTATAATTTTTTGAAATTGTATATAATGATCGTTTATGTTCAGTTTTAAGTGTAATCACCACAGGCGTAAGTAACATGTCTCGGGGAGACAGGCGTAGTGCTGTGCGATACAGCCGTGCGATACTCTAATAATTCGTCGATGCGTTCGTCGACGAGCTCACCGATGTCAAATACTTTATGAGAGATCGCCCTTGTACATAAGGTTGTTTTTCCAACGTTTCTTGTCATCTCTTCATTTGTTTCACGGATGTTGTCAAAGATGCAACGATGTTTGCTCTTAGAGAATCGCACGGCAGGTTAAGAATATTTGGGTGTGACTGAAATTGTTATGGGCATACCTAGCGCTTAAGACGCTGTCAGTTCAGTGCTTGAATTCTTTCAATTTCTTTCACTTGAAATCAAGCAAGCTCATATCGTAAAAACATACAAAACCAACAAAAATATAATGTTCACTATTCAATAAAAACAGTGTCAATGTATGTGTATTAAAAAAACTATTTCATGATATGTGTTTCATGACAAATACAATTAAAATAAACAATAATAATAATACAATAATATACAATAATAATACATTTTAATAAAGAGCAAAACTGGTTTAAAGATGAAATTAAGTGGTATGTTTGATATTTTTTTAATGTACTTTTGATGTAATGTGTAATGTAATGCATGTTTTGTAATGTTTTTAAGTCCGTCAATGTGTACTTAGAAATATTAGAAAAATCATTTTATTTTATGTAATTTTAAGTTAATCACTGCTTATGAGATGCAAAGTCAAAGTCAAAATCATTTATTCAATTTAGGCATCAAAGACGCACTTATGAATGTAAATTTTTCATTATAATATACTTTAAAGACTACCGCCGCGTTCCAAAATATATAGAGCCGAGAAGAAGCGGCAAGAAACTCGGGGCCATTATTTTTATATAGATGTTTTTACAATGTTTTTACTTAGGTACTACAAATATTAGCACCAGTGTGTTGCCTTACAAAAGAGAACATAATAATGGTATTAGTAGGGCAAGACACGCTACACTTTGACATCTTAGTACACGAGTAGATAGATCCTGGAGTGATCAGTCCCAAGCTGTTTTATCCTCCAAGTAATCCGAAATTTTGTAATAACCTTTTGAATGAAAGAATGACTTATTCTGTGGAGACGCGTTAGATGTACGGATAGCTTGTACTTATTTCGCGTGTTGAAGGAATAGCATCACTCCTTTTATCAAAACTGCTAACGTTTTTCTTTACATAAATTAGATTTTCATAGATAAACTGAGAGACAACAGTTAGAATGTTTATGTCTTTAAACTTCTGTCTAAGGGAAACTCTGGGAGCTAAACTGTAGATCGCTCGTATAGCCCTTTTTTGCAGTATAAAAATAGAATTAATATCTGCAGAACATTCCCAGAGCAGTATGCCATAAGTCATAACACTATGGAAATAACTAAAATAAACTATTCTAGCTGTGTCCACATCAGTTATTAGCCTAATTTTTTTAACAGCATAAGCCGCTGAACTGAACCTACTAGACAATTATTTTATGTGGGGACCCCATTGCAATTAGCGTCTATAGTAATTCCTGAAAAGACCCTTGACTCCACAAGGTCCAACCCTGTTCCATTCAATTGTATATTGGATTCTACTTGTCTCACATTTGGCGTCGAGAACTTTATACAATTTGTTTTCTTCTCATTGAGGAGAAGATTATTTGTATTGAACCAATTCACAACTTTAGCTAATGCATTGTTAACATCGTCATAGTTTAATAACTGCCTTTTAATTTTAAATAACAGTGAAGTGTCATCTGCAAACAATAAGTACGATCTCGTGATTCTTCTCTACATAATAAGGTAAGTCATGAATATAGATTAAAAACAAGAACGGCCCTAGTATTGAACCTTGTGGAACGCCCATTGAGATTTTAGAGCCGGGCGATTTTTTAACATTTATGTCAACCCTTTTGAGTTCTGCTTCAAAAGCGGTCTTTTTTATCGACGTCATGAATTGACAGTGCCTTAATATCAAGTGCATCAAGCAAACAACTTGTCCATTTTGACAGTTGTAGCCATAAACAAAACTGTAGCGTGATTTATACCTGTCATAGTATTAGCTGAACCGCACGCGGTTACACTCGCTAGGCATCACTAGATACCTAATATACACTATTACACTAAACTAAAAAATAACCCAAATGTAAATTTACGGGTATCCAAATACAAAAAGATTCGAACAAATTACATTCTCTCTCCATTTAATATAAAAAAAATCCAAAAAGTAGGAATATTTTTACTTTTATTTCAATTTGATTTTTATGTGTATTAAGGATTTATTGACATTTAATATCAAAAAATCCTTACTCAGCTTAAAAATCAAATTCAAATCAAATGTATATCTCTTTATCAGAAGTACATTTGTATTTTATGCGGAGTAAGGATTTTTTGATATTAAATGGAGTGATTACTACTACTATTTTAAGCTATGTAAAAATTTTTTTTACATATTTTAAAAAGTAATTTATATACATAATATGTTATGTGAGTTTAAATTAAACAGTCTCACTAATAACAGAATAATATAAAGAAAAAACTAGTATAAGATGCCTAGCGCGAAAACTTGCGCATGCAAATTTTCGCGCTAGGCATAGTTTGTATGTGTATGCGACACACTAACTATGAGTTATCTGTGCCAGAGTGGTACTAGATAAATGGATAAATGATAGTCTGTACTGTATATTTTAACGATACCAGAGCAATTTTCAGTTCTAGGCCCACTGAGCTTAGTTTTAGACCAGCAAAACATAATAATTCTATCCTTGGGATCTCTGTGCGTTTAACAATAAAATCCTAAATACCTAGATAAAAGCCGTGCGATTCTCTAAGAGCAAACATCGTTGCATCTTTGACAACATCCGTGAAATGCAACGATGTTTGCTCTTAGAGAATCGCACGGCTGAATCGCATACGTTGTATGTAGCGGAGGTCACGGTGCTACGAGCTACGACCTGTCTACGAGAGTGCTACGTACTGCGTTGTAGATAAAGTGTTTACGGATGCACGTCGGGGACAAGAAATATATGTAAGTAGAGGGACGCATGGATTTCAATATTGTAGAGCATGTCGTGTAGAAGTTGTAGTTTTGAGTGTTGATGTTTTTTTATCAGAGAGTTAGCAAGTAGCAACATATAACATCATTGCACTTGCTATGAGGGTGACATGTCAAATGTAATAAAACCCTCTATAAATAAATATAGTTTAAAAAAAACATTGCACTTGACGTTATAATAATCATAATGCATCCACTTTGAATTAATTCGAAAGGATATTCGCCCCTAAGGGGGTGAATTTTATTAATTCTGTAGCTTCGTATCCCATACACCAAGCAAGTGAAGAAGTTAGCAGCTAGTTTTTAAAGAAATTGCGACACACCAATTATTATTGTATAGCCTCTTTGAAAAGAAGGTCTGTGAACATAAAGGAAATCAACCATACTCTATGTATGTGACCCAGTTCTGCTTAATAGTCTATTGCTAAAAAATAGCGACTATGCGAGTATATTAATAAATAAGATTTTTCTAAATTCTAAAAGACATTGAGATAAAAAATATCAATACGATCGGCTACCGTCTTGTTTGCATTCACAACCATTTCTCAAAATTTCTAAAATACAAGCGAGACAACAACACGAGAGTACGCAAGAGCGAGTGAGACATCCTATCTTCTAGAAGGCTTTTTTCCGCGGAGGTTGCGGGTGTGTTCCAGAGATTTATGCGTCGGTTATCTCCGGCTGGATTTATTTGTCTGAGAGCGCTGCACTGATGTCCTCCACGAGTTATTGCTGTATAGATCGGGCAAAATTTAAGTATGAATTGAATTTTCTTTAAATGAGTTTGTTTGTGTATTTAAATGAGTTTAAAATACTAAATTCAAACAAATAAACATCATAACTTAACATCAAACGAGACAGTGTTCAAGCACGTCATGTGTTTCAATCATGTGTCAATTCATCACCAAATTTAGCATAATTTTACATCAAATAAAATTTATTATAAATAATAATTTAATATTTATTTATTTTGCTTTTAATATTAATATTATTTTTTCATTTTCCCTCCTTAGAGGGTTATGGTCCCGCACTTCTCGTGCATTTGCCAGTGTCAAGTTATTTGTATTACAAAGTTTTAGTAGAATATTCTGGTGATATTAGTCGTAGTCAGTCAGAGTCCAAAATGTCAGTCAGTCATGTTCCAGTCAGTCTAAGTCATGCTTTAGTAAAGTGGTGGCAACTTTACCATCAGCTTCTATGGAGTTTTGGAAACAACACGGAAAAACACGTTTCACCACATTATATCACTTGCCCACACTCATGCACGTAAAACAGCACTTAATGAGTAAAACGCCACCAATTTTAAACATTAACACTGAAAAAATCATAAGTTTTGATAAATAATACAATGCAAAAACGTTGACTTTTCCGCGTTCGCGCCAAAACTCCTTTTAATATTTTTTACAAGTAGAACACAATGCTTGGCGGATCATAGAGCTTAGAGAGTCTATACTTACATTAAAATTAAGGAGTTAAGTTGCAAGTTGGTAGCCGGCTATACACGTAGCAGCAGCAGACGACATATCGTTGCTTCATGTCGCCGCGACACGTCGTCGCTTCATGTCGCTGCAGTCATGATTTCGAACCCGACTGCAGACGGCAACTGCAGATGGCATAGACCATTTGAAAAGCGATACAAAAGGTTTTGTTTAAAAGCTTTTCAGTTGTTCTACTAGGTAGATTGGTACCCGCGAGCGGCACTACAGCCGTGCAATTCTCTAATGATTCATCGATGCGCTCGTCGACGAGCTCACCGATGTCAAATACTTTATGAGATATCGCCCTTGTACACAAGGTTGTTTTTTCAACGTTTCTTGTCATCTCGTCGCTTGTCCCAAGGATGTTGTCAAAGATTCAACGATGTTTGGTCTTAGAATCACACGGCTGGTCTGCGGTCGAGCGACAGTGACGTATGCCGCTTAACGTCGCGTTGCTAGCTTCGTGTCGCTAACTACGAATGGTATTACATAGAAATACATAGAAACCAGTAGTATCGCTGCGACACGTCATTTGCTGCGGCTTCATGTAGCCGGCTTCCAACTCGCACCTTAAGATTGCAACAAATTGTCAGGTAAGAGACTAGAGAGAAGAAGAGACAAAATAGAATAAGAAAATATAGGAAATAAAATAAAAAGGAAATACTTGACGATACACGATTAACCAAAAACGATTCGCCTCTACACGAGCCATCCTCAGATATTGCGCTACACTGACAGTCAAACTGGCACAGTCTTCTAGATATAGTCTGATTAATCTATGGTCATCTCAGCCATAAGCATTTTTCCAGCGTAAAGTCACTAAATACTTCTTTTATCATCGTTTTGAATTTCTGCAAAGCAACGCCATAATCAGTTAATCATTAGATTTATATCATAATATATACTAGGGAAATTTATATTGTTTAATTTGTAAAACAATAGGAACGCGTATAGTGAAGTAATGATAATAACAGCGCCAAATGAACAAGTTCTCACATATAATCCCGAGAAACAAAATCCAACAGCACTTCTAAATCTTCGAAGCCCTACTCACCCCAAGTCTCGAGGCGCTGGTAATAGTACAAATTATAAATTTGTGACCGACTGTACCGGATTAAAACGCGGCAAAGTCGCAGTCGTACGCAGCCGTAACGCAGCCGCGCCGCCGCCTGCCGCCGCCTGCCGCAGCTACTTGATACGCATACGAGAGCCGAATATGTGACTGCCCCGCGGTGTTCATTATTTTACTGGCTTTTTACTGTATCTCTCTGCCTCTGCGGTTTTTATGATGCAGAACATATTCATATCTTTATACAAATATATTGTTGTATACATTAGGGCCTTTATTAATAAACGTTGCGTAAACCTATATTAGGCGTAACATGCTTTGTCTTGCTTACACGCGTGACATTTACTGCAAGCGAAAAATTGACAGATAGATGTTTTAACTACTCCGGGTGTAAGCCAAGTTTATTAATAAGGCAGTAGAAGTAGTAATATTTGTACAATATTGTGATCGGGGTCCAACTGAATTTCGACAGTTCAACATTTCGACACGTCGCTTACTTCGAAAAAACATAGTTCGACAAGTCATTGCTTCGACGGAACATATATTCGACAAGAATTTGATCCCAAGAGTGCTGCGTGATATCCTTACTGAGGTTTTAGGTTACCCTAATTCTGCTACTCGTTGTGTGGTCACCATTAAACCTAACGCTCATCCTCGCTTCGTTCGTCGTCACACCTATCGTGACTTTGTTCTGACTTATGACCGCGAAGCAATAAAGACCGCGCGGCTGCCCTCGCCGCTACATAGCTACGGATATGCCGCGCCGCCAGTGTCCGGCGGGTAATAGTAAACTCTTTTTGTCCACAAATCCCAATTACAAGATATTTCAGACCTCAATGAGGATTTGTGGAATCATCATCATCTCAGCCGTAGGACGTCCACTGCTGAACATATGCCTCCCCCATGATTTTCCAAAAGGACCGGTTGGAAGCGGCCTGCATCCAACGTCGTCCTGCGACCTTTCTCAGGTCGTCTGTCCACCGTGTCGGTGGACGACCTACGCTGCGCTTGCCGGTCCGTGGTCTCCATTTGTGGAATAACCCCTAAGAATTGCTGCCACAGAAGTAATTATAAAATGTCGTCGAATATACGAGTATGTTCTATCGAAGCAATGACTTGTCAAACTATGTTTTAGCGAAATAAGCGACTTGTCGAAGTATGAAGCTGTCGAAATATCAGTATGACACCGTATTGTCACAAGATCGACAATTTTTCTTTTAAATTTACGATCACAATTATTATGATCGAACGGAGTATGGGATCGAAGCAGTGACGAAACGCGAAAGTCGCAAGACAAATATTGCTACACCGCCAGGGCTATTATGTATCTCAGTTGCTAACAATTTTTTATTGAAATCTTGAAAAATGCCAGCTTTATGTCAGTTTTGACGACTCCAGTAAGCAAAAATTGATGACTGGAGCTGGACAAAAGTGACATAGAGCCGCCATTTTTTTCGATTTCTATCAACATTTGTTAGCAACTGAGATACATAATAGCCCTACTGCTCATGCCAGTTACAGTGGCACCCAGATATTTCAGCATCAAAGTACTGTGTGGCAGGACGTTCTTTGCCCCGAGATAAAGCTGTTTAGGCCCATTCTCTTAGTAATTCCCCTTACTGTAGTACCCTTCAAGCCAGTAACAAAGTAAGTCAATATCTATAAGTAGAACGTCTTCCCTACTAGCGTTGATTCACGCAGGTTTAGCCCGAGACGCGTGTAGGGATATCAACATCGCCACAAAACAAGTGCACATCGCATCTACGAACAAAATGTCAACATCTTATCTTATCGGCACTCACCTTATGATCGCCGGCAAGCGTCCCCGCCCCCACCGCACCGCCTCTTCCCACTTTTATCGCGAAGACGTCCTACTTGCTCGGGGCCCCGCGTTCCAAGTACTTTGCCAGTAATGCTTAGGTAAGTAGGTATAATCACTACAGTATCGAAGCAGTTTTCTGACGTAGTGTTACCCACCAATTCAGAAACTTCCAGAAGTGTCCTATACCTGTATGTAACTTGATCTGAGCTCTGGTGAGCACTACAACTATCATCGGTAGCGTAGAGCTTCCCATCAGGCACGCGGCTTGACCGTTTCCTCAATAGCAATAAACTTAAATTCCTCTCCAATACATAGCTGAAGCCCTCAGTCGAACGTACCACAGGAAGTCATCCGTCCAAGATATGTAGCTCAACCATGAGTTTAAAACATTGACCACAATCGATGCTCAGCATCGTCTGCCGGCAAAAAAATGTATGAAATAAGAACAGTGCCATCTAGTGGTCCCTTGTAGAACTAAAACTTTATTACAGTTCTTTTAGTCCAGTAAGTAACTATATGCATTTGGAAAAGAATGTGAAACGGGAAAGGTGAATTGTGGACATTACGTGGAGGAGGCCTAGAAAAAATTATCTTGATAATCTCTACCAAGATTTCTTGGTTGCATTTTCCCCTATCTTCAAAAAACATTTAATTCCGTTTTTCGACAATAACTCGGCTCTCCGTCGAGATACAAAAATTGTGATGGACTTTTTTGTTGCTTTTTATGCTCTGAACGTGTTACAAGATCGTATGGCTACTGTCCATAGACAATTCAAAATTTTGTAATAGCAATAAAATATATAAAACTGGTACGCAGTTTAAGTTACTCGACCGAGCGAGCGATCCGTCTCTGGTACTTTTCTGTCCATATGACATGTTTCTTAGATTGTACGTTGGTCCTCCTGTACATATCGCATTTTCAACCAAACTCTGTAGAATGTTCTACTTTCAATTTTTGGGTGGTGACGATTTTGAGTAAGGCTTACATTTCCTAAAAAGGGGGGAAGTTTTTCGATGACGCAGATAGCCAGACTGTAAAAATTGCCGCTAAGACTGTGCTCGCGTGGTCCTCTTTTCGCAGAACTACCGTAATAAAGTATTTTATATATTGTAAATTGTAACGGAAGTCATACAGAGTCAGATATTGTAATACTACATGGTTTGTGATTTCTGCAACACCCTCATTGCAGTGTCTAAATTGTCAATACCGCAGCGGAAGCGCCTGCAAAAAACTAATAGCAATTGTACGTAACAGCGCCTCCGTCGGCGATATTAGGCACTTTCTGTTTGTGGGGGCAATTACAAGTTCAGCTAAATGGTGCGCGGATCGAGCCGGGCGTGTAGTTCTCCTAATTGTGCTGGTATTTTGTTGTTACTCAACTTTTTTTTAAAAAGCAAATGAGGCATTTGAAGCTACGAAAATAAATACTTAGAGCTGAGTAATTAGAACATGAGGCGATATAAACGATAGAAAAAATATATATGTATTTGTAAACTGTTATTCTTAGTTTGCAATTTTAGAGAGAAAAATACACACCTTCGGATGAGTTTGAACCCACCTCATTCTGACGATCCGTTTCAGACGCTATGACTTCTAGGCCACCGAGGCATACCTTCCGAGCGTAGAATTTTAACTGCATTATCTAACCGATAGTTTTTAAACGCTTAACTTTCGTATTGAAATCGCTACATAATATCGAATGTGTGATTTTTGAAGCTAAGCTAGCTGTTTTGCTTATACAAAACTTTGCAATGTTCGTCCCATACGACGGATAACATCATAGATCAAATTCGATGCTTGCTTATGCCTCAGTGGCCTAGTGGTCGTAAGACGCGGGTTCAGATCCCGTACGAGGATGTAAGTCGTTATAAAAACTTACGTGGTTTTAACTCATTTTTAATTAGAAAATGAGTGAAAACCAAGTTAAAATTAAATTTTCACTCTAAGATTAAAAAGTTTGGTCTCGCTAAGCAGACGTTAGCGCTTCAATATAACAAAAAAATATATTATTGTTAGCCTCATTAAGCCATTTTTATTTTAGATAGCTTAGAAAGAATATCCTGGATGCGAACAACCTAAAATCATACTTCGCGGAGTGTGATTGAAAATATCTGATGATGATTATTAGTTTAATGTTTTTGTCCTTAGTATGGCTGATAGAGGAACGTAGAGGAACATCGCTTGGCCGGAACATATTGTAACAATTACTTAATCTTCGCAAAACTAGTACTGTGTCTTCAACTCATCCACGTCCGTAGTATCGTACCCACAAATCACTCCAGATTTGTGTCACGTACTTTCTAGTGCTTGCTTGGCCAGCTACCACTCTCAAAATTATAAGTTTTTAAATTCAAATTCATTTATTAATTGCTCATATGGGCACACAAGAAAATATACAGATTGAAAAGTATTAATTATAGAACACCATATTTAACCAATGAGATATCCAATTCATTATGAAGTATTTAAATTTAAATAATCAATATAATTATTGTTTAAATGTCATAAGAAAAAGTACAATACATATTAAAAAGTCACAAGAATTTTTCTGTCAGATAGTCATTTACACTGTAATAAGTTTTGTCAATTAAGAAACGTTTAATTTTATTTTGAAATAGTTTAGTCGATTGGATGTCAAGGATATCTTTTGGTAAACGATTGTATATCCTAGGAGCCATACACAATACGCTTTTATTTGTAAAAGCTGTCTGGTTACCGGGGGAGCAAACTTTACTACAATGTCTGTCACTTCTATCGGTACTAAATAAATGTAAGTTATTACGAACAAAAACTGCAATTTCGTAGATATACACAGAAGGTAATGTCATGATCTTAAGGTTTTTAAATAAACCGCCGTTAAACACTTACGGCCTTATTAATAAACTTGGCTTACACCCGGAGTAGTTAAAACATCTAGGTATCTGTCAATTTTTCGCTTGCAGTAAATGTCACGCGTGAAAGCAAGACAAAGCATGTTACGCCTAATATAGGTTTACGCAACTTTTATTAATAAAGGTCTTACGGCCTTACGCTGTATAAATTTAAATAACGTCGTTTAGTACGGCGCAGAACAATTTTGCCGTGCGCAGTACTAAGTAACGTCATGTAAAGTTAAGTTAATTTATACCTAAGTAATGGCGTAGGTACTTAAAGGTGTTTTCTGACAGTTGTCTTATTACGGCGCAGAACATTGATATAAATCCTTTTCTACATCAATAGCGTAGAACAATTTTTCTGTGCGCACCACCAAATAACGTCGAAAGTAAAGTGTGTATATTCTGTAAGCATTCTCTTAACTAAAAATCTCTAAATTATGGTAGCACTTATTATGTTTAGGCTAAAATCCAAATTAGTATAACACTTCCGAATGACAGCACTAAAATTAGATATTTCTCTTCAATTGTGGGCATATTTTAGACAGTTTAGTCGTCACGTAACTTGGTGCTCGCTAAACTAACCTAAAATAACACAAAATTGAATAGAATTATGCTTTTTTTAGAAGTGTCATTCTTAGTGTTAAATCATTTTAGATTTTATTGTAAACAGAATAAGGACCTAATAAATTTTTAGTTCGGTAGTTTAGTTTAGTTCTTTTGGACAAGTGAATCGCTACCATAGTATAAGTTAGGCCCTTATGCACCCATATATTATTCGACAACTGTCATTGCTCTCACAACTATTTACAAAAAGTGCTAAGTACCACAGACCAAGCAAGCATACTGACTATAGTCACCGCGTACCCAACTGAGTCGTGCGGCCATAAATCATTTCACTATGTCTATATATGATTATATACATAGTGTATGTATATAATCATATAGTTTCAAAGTCTTTAATTTTAGAAGACATGGGATGGGCCGATATAGTCCTAACAGGAAATGTACACAAGCGATGTACAAGCACAGAGCTAAATGTCCAAAACACAAGTGCATCAAACACATAAGGTTGTCTGACTAACGTTGGGAAATCCCACAAACGGGCGGCTTTGTAAAACTAACTCGAACCGTAACTGCGTTGGAGTAATTAGCGCGGGAAAAACTCGACGATATGGCGCGAGACGAATCAGACGACATGGGGATGTGCGAAGCAAAGATGGAGGCTGAAGGCTAAGCTAGAAAAATAAATAAACTATTAAGTAGGTACCAGTAGTTCTGCGAACAGCAGACCACGCAAACACATAGACTCTAACCAACTCTGGTTTAATGGTACCTACAAAACAATAAAGATTATATTAAATGTATCTAATAAATAAACAAAAAAAACTTATTAGCGGCAATTTATCGTAGTACTTCATATTCAATTAGGCTCATATTCAAAATTCCTCTTTAAAGTCAGGTACATGTGTGTACCAAATACTAGAATATGCATATAAAGTTTCGTCAAGATTGGTTGAAAAATGCGACCTGTACAAGGAAACGTACAACGTAACAAACAACGTAGCAAACATACAACTTCACAAACGTACGGACAGATGAAAGTCAATTTGGCCAGTTAAAGCAGAGACGCTTCGCTCCCTCTGTCAATCACAAACGAATACTATTAGTATAAAGTATAAGTTTCTGCAAGTAAGCTTTCTTTCCTTAGTCTATCATCTTTTAAGATGATATCTTATGAAAGAAAAACCAAGAAAAGATGGAAGGTTACGGCGAGGCCGAAGGCCGAGCCTACTACGCGAATAATGTCGCGGGCACTCGCTAGTATTTCGGACTGTTAGATGGCGGACGCGGTGGGGTCGCAGGGAAAGAGGACTGTCGGTATTGAGACGCGCCGCTGTCCCTATCCTCTGGGGCCGAAGTAGAAGGCGGTGTGGCTACTCACCTGACCAGGGGGAGGTAGGGGGTGGTAGGGGGTGGTAGGGGGACTTAGTGCGCCCAGACTCGGGGGAGTCTGGCGTCCATTTGCGGGTTTAGTCTCCGAGGCGGTTGCGGCACGCCAAGTGTTCTGGCGTGCTGCAAGAGCGAAGGGTCCGGCAACGGACAGCCGCGACGGGTTCGCGGTCGTGTGGGAAATCTGTCCCGCGTTCCCGGTAAAAACGGCAGTGACAGTACACCGCAGAGGTTTGGTGGGTATCTTCTGGCAGAAACTCCCACATAACCACCGTGCTCCCCCGGGGGTCGGTGGTATCCATTAAAGGATTACTCTGGGTCAAAAAATAACAAATAAAAAAGAAGAAGGTTCTTATGAAAGAAAAACCAAGAAAAGATGGGAGGTTATGGCGAGGCCGAAGGCCGAGCTTACTTCACAAACTAAGCCCCGGGCAGTCGCTAGTAATTAATATTTTATGACAAGTTAGTTTGATATTATGAACATTGGATACTCGTGCGTTGGATGGAATGTTAGCCAAATGTAACCCGTAGCGTACCTACTTTTTAAATACGTAGAAATCTGCGAAATGCGAGATGTGACGCAACGGTAAGCGAACCCACAGGAACAGGAACACCAAAGAGCAGCGCAATACCTACCTTGTACATAATATACCTACTCGTAAATACTATGCACTTCTGCTTACAAAAATACATGTAACCTAAACAACGGTTTGCAAGAGACGAAACACGTGTCCCCAAAAGGTTGCGGTTGCACTAAGTCACTAATTCTAACATCATGCATCCGTACCTACGTATCATCATCGTATTAGTATTGTATGTCTTAAGTGTATTACATAGCTAGTACTTGTCCATACTAAAAGAAAAAACTCTTGCATGAAAAATCACTGAAATCGGACAATGCTAAGAGGTAGAAAAGAGTTTTTTTTTTTAGTGTGGACTAGTACTACCTAGCTATGCAATCCTCTTAACAGAGTAAGCCTTAGACGTTGGTAGTAACTATTTAATGATGCGGTCACTACTAGGCTTTCCCATTCAATTCCAGGGTTACTGATACTGGTAGCGACATTTGGAATGTGCGCGTCTATGCTTAGAACTAAATTAGGCCATGTCTTTCGGGCGTTCTATACAAACTCTGATAGCAGCTTTCAGTTATTCTGTTACAATAGGGCTTGTGCTAGAGCGCGGCCTGCAGCACGTGACTAGCGAGTCACGTTACTCCCAGACGAAGAACTTCAAATAAGTGAGAAACAAGGTCGTAGGAAATTTCCCGGTACATATCATGCGAGTTCTAGATGGTTCTTAGACTAGTATGGACATAACTCACAATATTTTCTTACTCAGACAGTAGGGTTATCCCCAAGCAGGAGCAGAAAAAGAAGACAAACCTTTTTTTTGCATTTTTCTGAGGAAATCGATACCTGTCCTAACAGTAAGACCTTAGGGTTGGTTATCCTAAGTTACACCTGAATCATAAAATTTGCTTAGAGCTACCTTTGGCTGAAGAAGAAAGATAAGAAGTTAGAAGATATTAAAATACTGTAATGCCATACCTCCTCCAAACAGATTCACAGCTCTACGTCCTGCCTATTGCAGTCAGGCGCCGAGTCGAAGTTGCATAACGGGCGTCGTTACTTTTTACTTCTAGGGCTCAAATGTTAAATACCGAAGCACTTCTGCTGCATATTACATGCAGCTTTCTGGTTTCGTTATATATGTATGTAGGTATGCAAACTACTTTTGTATATTGTATGTATACGTAAATAAATTTTAGTTAATAAGCCTATTAATAATGTCATGAATCTCGCCTACCCATGCCAGATGCAGTGCTATCCAGATCTCCGCAGCGCTAGGTACCTACTTACCGCAGGTAATAAACCAGCAGTGCGAGCATGGATTGTCGGTGGGATAATTATCGGTAGAATACAGCCTGCGATATAACTATCGCAGCTAGTTTCATACTTGAGAGTAGGTACGATATCTGATTAGTCAGTTAATTGACTCGATAAGTTTATCGTGAGATCCATGCTTGCACTGCTGGTTGTATGTACTTATGTAATCTTTGGTACCTATACACTGCGCTCATCCATCAGTCCGAATAATTACATCTTACTGCAGTGAGCTTCAAACTTAAGCTCTATGCATATGCATATTAAAGCTTGGAGGCAAAATTGTACTGCAGCTGTAGCTACTAAGACAAAATCTTGCAGATGAGTCCTACCTATTGTGTGATAAAGGCAGGCCTAGGGAGCATGCGTGGGTAACTCGTAATGTACGTACTCGTAGTTAAGCTCTCTAGCATCATTCTATCTTCATACAATGCCCTTCATAATTGAACATACCTAGTTATGCACACCGTGGTGATGCAGGAGAATGCTTGGGGTATCGTGGACTGAGTTTAGCACAAACTTCTCAATACTCCAAGAACTCCACATTAAGCAGCGTCTATCGGCCACTGTCCAATCCCGTATACCTTCTAGCTTTCTTTGGACACGTTTCCAGGTGAGAGCGCCTGGTCATCCAAGGCAGAGTGGAAGGCCGCAGACCGCAGAAGTCGCCGATGCGATGGACCGACCAAGTGTGTCGGCGGCTCCATGCATGAGTGCACCAGGATGACCGCAAACAGGCAAAAATGGCGTGACATCGTGAGGCGTATAACTTCTGGCCCCACCAACACCACTACATGACGATCACGGCCGTTCTGTCAAGAGCACAACGAAGAAGAAGCACACTGTTGCTTGGAGGAAAAATATATCCGACACTGCAGTATTGTACTGAACCTTCCCTTATCCACCAAAACAGACTCCAGAAAAGTCCTCACACCTGTACTTAAGCCCTACCTAGGAAGTTATAGTTTAGGTTCAATACTTTAATGTCGCGGTGATGGACACGGGGATGTTCGTTGCGGACTGTGGTGGTTTAGTCGGTATGGTCTGCTTGCTGCTATGGGTGCAGTTGGTACGTAAAGGATAAGTCCGACATACCCCGTCGAATCCCCCCGGGTTGGTGGGGATGTGTTCAGTTCAATACTAGGTAAGAGTAGTAGAGGTTCAATACTATAATAACATTAATTAAAAGGTAGGTATAGGTATACTCTCCTATAGGTGTGTGGATGAATCCAACTACAGTTTGGCGACGTCGATAGTAAGTTATAGTTTTATTTTATAACAAAATTCTTGGACTTTTCTTATTCCCAACATGTATGACTTTCCTTCCTATGCTGAAGGGCGCCTATAAAACTCTGTCTAAATTATTAGGCGGCGCGTAATGCCTCTGCTGACACTCAGTCTATGTAAACCATCTTTATCCTGTGCTAGCAGACTGGCGGTATATGATCCCAATACGGTTTCAGGAAAAACCGGTCGACTATCTTAGCGGTCTTTAATTACGTTGATGAAATCCTAAAAATTATTGATAGTAAAAAATACGCAATAGGAATTTTATTAGATATGACCAAAGCATATGACAAAGTCCAATATGATATATTATTGGACAAATTATATAACATGGGAATACGCGGAAATACTCACAAATGGTTCCAATCATACTTAAAAAATCGAAAACAGTACGTCGATATTGAAAACTTTGATTTCGACTCCAAATCAATATAAACAGATCAACTCCCATTCAGACTGACCACTCAATTCCCCAGGGAAGCGTCATTGGATGTATTATGTTTATAATGTACATAAATACCCTCCCTGAAGTAATTAACGATTCCTGTGTCCTCTTTGCGGATGACATATCAATATTGACATCTAGCAATAATAATCTACACTTAAATAATAATTTAACTGACATTCTTGATAATATTAATAATTGGATGACTTTTCACAATCTTGACCTGAACTTCAAAAAGACTAAAATAATTCAATTTAGACCACACCAAAAACCCTCTCTTGACATTAATTTCAACTACAACGATAAAAAAATAGAATGCGTTGACGCTGCGACCCTTTTAGGTATAGAACTTGACCCATGTAAACTGGAAAATACATATAAATAAAATGAAAGCAAAATTATCTAGTTTAAGCTACGCTCTAAGGGAGCTTAGACGAGCCACTGACCTAAGCACAGCCCTAACTGCGTACCACGCTTACTCTGCCTCTTGGCTTAGATATGGAGTTATACTCTGGGGAAATAGTGTGAATGTGAATGACCTTTTCATTGCCCAAAAAAAATGCATTCGCATTCTAGCTAATATTGATTCCCCCGACTATAATATTTCACAAGCCTTATTTTATAAAATTTAAAATACTAACAATAGTGTCAACATATATTCTGGAAATGTGTAAATTTGTAAAAAAATACCCAGACTATTTTAAAAGGGCATCTGATAAATCGCGCAGTATTAGGCCGTAATTTAGACATAAATTAATCGAACCAAAGTCCAACCTAGAAATACACAGCTCTGGCCCTAAATCAATGACCGTTAAGATATTTAATAAATTGCCAAATGAATTAAAAGATATCGAAAAAGAAGTAACTTTTATAAATAACTTAAAATGTATTTTAGAATCCAAATGTTATTACAACTGTGAAGAATTTTTCAATGATAATTTCGACAAAATGAACATAGATCGTTCCGTTCCGACTATTGCCATACCCAAATAGGGTCATATGTATTACTTTATATATATACATGTTAATTTAAGAACTCCATGTACCCACATATGTCTGCAATAAAATATTGAGTATTGAGTATTGAGTATTGGCGCTTCGCTCGCTTAGTCAACCGAATACAAAGCCGCAGAAATAAAATAAATAGATATGGGATATGTCCAATAATTTTTAAGATTGACCTTAATCACAGCAAGACAAAGTCAAAACACCGGCATCTTAGACTGAAATATAATATTAGGAAAGTTATCGACATCTTTAAAAAAGGTTTAACAAAAAAATTTTACCGATTTCAACACTAAACAAAGTGTGCAATAACTTGTTGAAGTCGTTGCCACAATTCAAAAGTACCTATTATCACAATATTGTGCGCATGGTGCAGACTTCAAGTTATTTAGTATTGAATTCGGTTCTATTTTTAGGAAAATATTTTTTTCACCCTTTTTATAAGGATATCAAGATAGGCGAAAAACTTTTCAGTTATTGGAGTGTAACTCAAAAACTGCTGGACCGAATTTGATGAAATTTAAATGGAAACCTCGGAAGTATACTTTTTCAAATAAAAAAAGAATTGTGAATATAAACTATAAACGGGGAGAAATCAGTTACAACCATAAAAAAATACATACAGTCGAACATTAGAACCTCCTCCTTTTTGAAGTTGGTTAAAAAGAGATCTGTTTGACCATGGGGACGTGGTCATCGGTATACAACATACAAAATGGGTTAATTGAGCATCTTCTAGCGTCCGTACCCAAAGGGTAAAACGGGTCCCTCCTTTCCGTATATACAATTTTCTCTATGGTCCCTCCCTATTACTAACACTGATGTCTGTCCGTCTGTCAGGCCGTATCTCATGAACCGTGATAGACAGTTGAAATCTAGACAGATGATGTACCTATTTCTCTTACCGTGTCCCGACCAAGGAGGTTTCAATTCAATTTAAGCACACATTATCTGTGGTGAGCGCGCTGGTTCCGAGCCAATAGACCAATAACAGACTTTTTCCACTGATATTGGTAAAATTGTGGTTACGCCGCACAAGCCATACAAACAAGAAGAAGAAGACTTTTCCATTTTGGCGCTATTTCGTACATACTAATTTGAGTAATATTTTGTTAGATAAAACTTTAGTAGCGAAAATGTCATGAGATTAAATAAAGTAGTGTATGCAACTGCATATAATTAGGTATTATATGACAGTTACATAAACTACTATTTTAATACACATACATTGACGGATTATTTTTTATTTAAGAGTGAACATTATTTTTTATGAATTTTGTACGTTTTTACTAGATATACTTGTTTGATTTCAAGTAAAAGAAATTGAACGTAGCGAAGCGCTGAGCTGACAAAGCCTTAAAGCTCTGTCATACGACTGATGTGACTTTTACCATCAGACACCGTAGCACAAACAATTTGCCAAAAAGAGTTCGTAAGCTTCAACACGTCATGTTGTAGCGTCGAACTATGAGTTATCTGTGTCACAGTTGCCCTAGATACATGACAGTCTGTACTGTTTCACGTGAACGGTGCATATCATAGAGTAAATTATATATATGTAGATATTATGGTGATATATGTTGATATATATATTATATATATGGTGCATATTTACGCAGTTATTCGTGCTAGGCCCACTGGAGACTCTTCTCCGTCTTCACACTAATAATTATACTGGACCGCATAGCTTGTCGATATAATAATAAATAATTTGAAACCGACTTCCATATTATTGAAGATACCTTCTCAGAATATGTTGATGTTAAGCATCATACAAAAAACTACTAGTCAGAACTTGACCAAATTTAAATGGGACCACATTGTCATGAAAAGCACCAGCTTTCAAATACATTGATTTTCTCAAAAAGAGCTTTATGAATTTCAATTTAAAATTATGGGACTACATCTTTAAATAGATCTACTAATCCAAAAATGATCATCAAATTCATTTATAATTCTATGAAAAATGGTCTTCTTAAAAAATAATGAAATACCTAAATAAAGTAGTCTAATATATCTGTGTATAAAGCTAGTCAGAAGACGCGGGTTCGAATCCCGTCCGAGGATGAAATTTTTGTCTCTATAAATTTCAATGTTTGAGATCGCTAACGCAGGCGTTAGTGCTTTAAAAAGTAATACTATAAATAAATTTGATTTCTTAAATTGAAGAAAAATTACACGTTCAAAATGAAAATAATCATTGATGAAGAAGAATCAATATGAAGATATTATTTTACACTCTTAAATAACATGTATATACGAGTATTGTATACGTACAAATATATGTATGTATGAGTAGGTATATAGCAAATTTTCTTTTAGATTATATAATAATATATTTAAGCCTTTTGGTTTGTTATTTATATATACATTTATTTTGTTAGTAGGTATGTTTGTCCGTAACTAACACATTTGTAAAAGTATTCTTATGTATTTATTTTATTATTTTGAATAAATGTTATTTTATCTGTGTTGTGCCATCCCATATTGTCTTATAATTAATGTTTTAGGAACAGTATCCTGCTGATATGAACAAGTACACTTTGAAAAATGTAGTACCGACTTCCATTCTATTCAGTTATTGGATTGTATCTCAAAAACTACTGGACTGAATTTGATGAAATTGCAACCACACAGGAAGCACCAGCTTTCAAACAAAAAAAGAATTTTGAGAATCGGTTCACTCTATCGAAAGTTATCAGGTAACAAACAACAAAAAAACAGTGGAATTAAGTACTTCCTTTTTGGAAGTCGGTGGAAAAATATATTCCAATAGTTATATTCCATTAGTTAATGTAGATCTCAGATTCAGGCTAGAAAGTTAGAGAGGTAACAAACATAAAAAAAGTCTAATTGAGTACCTCCCCTTATTTTGGAAGTCGGTAGAAAATTAAGATTTAAGTTTTAAATACTTTTTGTTAGGCCTAATTATTAAAATTAAATTGTAGTTTAGTTTGTAACTAACATGTCTGTATAAATATTCATATTTATTTTATTATAATGAATAAATGTTATATATCTGTGTTATGTCGTGTTCCGTAGGGCTATTATGTATCTCAGTTGCTAACAAATGTTGATTGAAATCGAAAAAAATGGCGGCTCTATGTCAGTTTTGTCAGCTCCAGTCATCAATTTACTAACATTTTTGCTTACTGGAGTTGCCAAAACTGACATAGATGGGCCATTTTTCAAGATTTCAATCATAATTTGTTAGCATCTGAGATGCATAATAGCCCTGCTGTTCTGTATAAGTATTGTTTCATATATAATATCCTCAGAATTATTAAATGGTCTAGAAACTCACCAACCATCTCACTGCTAACAGATTGAAATTGGCAAAACTGTGACATTGCCACACAAGCAAGTTACACGTGAAGTATCAAATAATATTATACTCGTGAGTTTTAAGGAATTGTTTTACACTTAGGTCTGTTTTGAAAATGTGTTAATAAGATATCAATTTATAGTTTTAAAAGATTACAGGTCAATGACATGTATAACCTGCAATCTTTTATGTATATTAACGATATTAACAATGATGTATATAACACGAGTGCATAGGTATCTTCTGGGTAAGGGCGCTCCATCATCGATCGCATCATCACTTAGCATCAGGTGAGATAGTGGTCAAATGCTACCCAGTTCGGTATAAAAAAAAAAAATGAATCAAGCTATTTAGTATATAAGTACAATATGTATATTGATTCTTCCATCCCCGTTCCATATCTTATCAAATCTGACTCACTATATGGTTGAAATTCCATCATTGCACATGAAGCAATTATGCTTCATCATACATAAATATTATACAGCTAAAGGCTGGATTCATTGCCCGAGTGTTTTCCCACAGATATATAAACCACTTATGAATAAGTATCTTCTAGACCGGCATGACATATTGTAAATAGCAATCATTTAACAATTAATGAGGTAGTGATTAAATCCAAGCCTATCAACAATAAAATAAAATTACATCAACCACAATAACATTTATTTTGCCTTATTTTTACCAAACCTAGCATTTTTGTTTTTATTGATCTTAATTATACTAGTAGCGTCATCATTCAACTGCTGGAAGAAAGCTTTAGAAGTCTTCAAAGACTTATCATTGGCCTCTACACCCTTCTTCGTATTCCTGTGGTCTGTAATCTTCGAAATTTGACCACCTTTGGCACGCTGGAACTTCTTCTTTTTCCTTCGTTCTCTGTTCTTATCTGCCTGTGTCCGTTCTTCTTTGGTCATTAATTCTCCTTTGTGCTTCTTCTTGACTTCTTCTGGAGCGAGTAATGTTGCATCACTGGTAGCAACTGGTGCAACCTCTTCCATTGAAATAGCAGGAGTGTTTGTAATGATTTTGACTTCGGCATGGGCTGCTTTAGGTGTGTAGTGATAATGGCATAATGCATCCAGTTTTGCAAATAACTGACTCATCGATTCACGAATCTGAGTGTGGGCCTCTGGTTCTTTCTCTTCTTCAACATCTCCAGAAGATGCTTGCTTCTGTTTCAGATACTCAGCTTCATAAACTTGCGCCAAACTGAGTTTGCTCTTTGCATGGTCCAGGATTTCTGTCTTACGGAAACTGAGTTGATCATCAACTGGCTTTTCTTTTCTTTCAACATCATCCCAAGCTTTATCTTTGATTCTTTGCCTTACAATATCCTCCAAAGTGAGAGTAGTTTGCTCTGTTATTATTGGTGCTGGTCTAGTTGTCAGATCAAAGTCTACAACTTCCTCTAGTAAAGAGTTTTGAGGTCGTTTGGATGCATCAATTTCTCCTTTTAGTTGCCACGGAGCATCTTTTAATGTCTTCTCTTCTAACCGTTCTATAGTCTTCTGTAACCTTTCTTGACGCATTTCAAATTCAGATTTAGTTTCTTTTGAAGTCTCACCTTTTTTTTGTTCAGTAACTGCAACATTTACATCAGAATCTGAATCATCGGATGATGCATCAGCAAATCTGACTTTCTTATCTTTCTTTAAAACATCTTTTGTTTTTTCACCATTTCTCTTTTGAATATCATTCTTATCGAACTCATTTGCATCATCGTCTAAACTATTGTCATTATCGTCCGTAAATATTTCCTCATCACCATTTGCTTGATCATATTCATCGTCTTGATCAAAAAAGTCCGAATACTTAACATCTCTTGCTCCTTCTCCCTCTTCTGCTTCTCCTTCACTATCAATGTCTTCAAACAAATCAATGGACTCTTCATCACTATCCTGTATAGCTTTTTTACCCTCGTTTTTCTCTTCTCTCAGCAAGAACTGCTCCATTTCTTGCAGCTTGAAGAACTCGTCATCAACTATAGAGGCTTTGACGTTAGTATTTGATTTCGCCTTCTTCTTTTTTGTCGTCTGAACTTCAGTTTTCTTTGCTTGCTTTTTACTAAGTTTTGCCAATGGTTTTTCTTTGGGAGATGGTATACTGACCTCATCATGCTCTATTTCGTCTTGCACTCGGTGTGTGGTAGTCTCTACAGGAAATTTTAAGTCTCCTTTCAACGACATACAATTGGCAACCTCCCATACGAGTTGGTCCCAACACTCATTATTTTGAAGCTCGATTTCTTGCCATATCTGCTCCTCATCAAAACCCTCAACTATAAGCTCTGGTAAGGCACCTTTCTTCGGCCGTTTCTGACCTTTCTCTTGTACTTTAGTGAAGTCGTAAATAGATTTCACAAAGTTTTTAATATCGTCTTTCAAATCACTTTGTAAAGTAAGAAACTTTACGGGTTTCTCTGTGAAAACATTAAATTTATCTATTATTGTATCCATTTTAGGGCAAGACATTCTAACAATGTAACTTTTAATGTTTTACAGCTAAGAATAATTTAGAAACTCTCATGAAACAAGCCTAAAAAAGCGTTTTAAATCCAATACACTCCAAAATAAAACAGCACGAGGTGCTTTGACAGTTGACACTTGACTTAACACTGACCATTATTTGGCAATTTTGACATTACACCTTGACAGTTTTTTTTTTTCTTTCTTGAATGGCCATGACGCGACAAGCGTATTGTGCCAGTGCTTCGAGTTTCATTTTGCATTGGATTGATAAAACATGACGTAACATAAAAGCGGGGAAACTTGGTATTTACAAAATAAAATTACACGGAATAACTACGGATAATTTAGAAATTGAAGGAAATCAGGATCAGGAAAGTGTGAAAGGTTATATATTGGTTAACATAATAAATATCGAGGAAGAGATTAATATAGTATAACTACAAAAACAATATATAATACTAGAATAATTAAAATATATACATAACATATTACAATTTTATATTGTTTAAAGCCATGAAATCCGTCATGGCCTTAAACACTAGAGCGCTTTTAGAAGTTAGTAAGAACGGAATATTTACAGGAAATGGAATATCTAGAGACTCGAGGGTTTCAAAGAAGGAGGAACGATCATACAAAGGGCAAGATAGTAAAATATGATTAACATCGCCAACAGCATAACCACACTCAAATTTTGGATTCTCCACAATTTGAAATCTGGCAAGATGAGCAGGGCTACAGACATGCCCCAACCTTAATCTTATTAGCGTCGTTGTAGCAATCTTCCCAAGATTTATTTTTGAGAACCATGGTTTTAATTGGACTTAAGGCTGAATGAGGAAATTATATTTGCCTTTGAGCTGTGAAGTTGTTGCCCAATTGTCATTCCAGAAGTCCTGGAGATAGAGCCTAGGCAAAGTAGATAAGTCATGACAATAGTTAATATAAGGGCACAAGTCTCCACATTTCACGGCTTCATTAGCAAGTTTGTCGGCCTTCTCGTTTCCTTTTATGCCACTATGACTGGGAACCGAAATAAACGAAATTAGGTAACCTTTTTGAGAGCATTCATAAAGCTTATCTCTTGCATTTATGACTACAGGCATATGGATCTTTGATTTGAATGGGAATCCTTCCAAAGCTTGAAGAGCACTCATCGAGTCCGTTATAATAAGACTTTTCTTTAGTTTTGTCAACAAAATATAATCTAGCGCTTTAACGATACCGAAACATTCACCGGTAAATGTTGATGATTCAGGAGGCAATCGTATTTTTTGAACTATTTTATACTCATGGTGGTAAACACCTACCCCAACGTTTTGCCCTTCATGCTTGGAAGCATCACAATAGATGTGGTGCCACCCTTGCCATTTGTCATTAATAATGGAATTGAAGACAATATTTGCGTCCAAGTCACCTTTTTTAATGCCTAAATTCAAATGTGCGTTAGGGGAAATAACTAGGGCTTCGAAGTTGCTGTCAAAAAGTGCTAGTGTCTTTGAGCGGTACGTTGGAGTTGACAATGATTTGAATCTAATGAGACTGTTTACGAGACAAGGTTTAGATTTAAACTTCCAGTAAGGATTCGACAGAGTAAGGTCGCTCAGAGAAAATAATTTAGGAATAAGAGGGTGATCAGAGAATTGTAAAGGGCGGAAAAAGAAACGATCTGACAAGTACTGTCGTCTAATATTTAAAGGAGGTTCGGCACACTCTGCTTGTAAAGCATTTAAGGGGCTCGATTTCATGGCACCAGACATAATTCTGAGTGCCTTGTATTGAATGACATTCAATTTCTTGATTGCAGCTACTCTACATGGCTCCAATAAAAAGCTCCCATAATCTAGGGCACTTCGTATTAAGGCATTGTAGACCAGCTTAAGCGAAAATGCGTGTGCACCCCACCAAACGCCTGAAAGGCACCTGAGCAAGTTGACTCTTCGTTCACATTTAGCCGCAACATAATCACAATGTGGCATACCAGTTAGTTTAGAGTCTAGTATCAATCCTAAAAAATTGGCTTCTTGTTTTTGTTGGATTCGTACTCCATCGTAGTAAACATCGATCGGTGGAGGATTGCGCAACCTTGAAAACAGTACTGATATACATTTGTCTATTGATAGTTCCAACCCATGTTTATCAAACCAGATTTTAAGACTGGATAAAGACGTTGTTATATGATCACTAGCATTAGTTATTGATTGGTCTATACTATAGATTACTAAATCATCAGCATACTGCAGTATTTTTACCGACTTTTCAAGTAACAGGTTCATATCATGAGTGTAAATGTTATAAAGTAGAGGGCTAAGTACTGAGCCCTGTGGTAGACCTTTCCACAGAAGCCTATAATCATTTGAGGAATCTAATTTAACTGTTCGACCGCTCAACATATTTATGATAAATTTTGTGAGCATAATAGGGACGTTTACTTTGGTTAATTTAGTTTGTAGAATTGGTAATATCACACTGTCATATGCAGATTTTATATCTAGAAATAAAGCTGTTACTGATTTATTGTGCGATAAAGCTATACGAATATCTGTTACTAAAATACTAGCGCTATCCATTGTGCTCCTACCTTTTCTAAAACCATATTGAGTACCAGGTAAAAGATTATTTGATTCAATGTACCATTCAAGGCGATTCTTCACCAGCAGTTCAGCTATTTGTGATATTACATTGCCTAGAACAATAGGGCGGTATGATGTAATCTCATTGGGTGTTTTATTTGGCTTCAATATTGGAAGGATAATTTGTGATTTCCATGATGTAGGAATGTTCCCCGACATCATTATAGTGTTTATCAAGTCTAAGACGTAATACATGGATATATTACCAAGGTGCTTATAAAATGAGTATGGAAGCCCATCCTCGCCTGGAGCGGTGTCTTTAGAACATGACAAAATGTCATTTAGTTCGTTATATGAAAAAGGTGAATTAAGACCTGTTTGCTCAGCTATTGCACCTGTTATGGATACGATTTCATACGGGACATATGGCGGTGCTAGGTAGTCTAAAAATTTATCAGACATTTGGTTAGGAAGAAAATATGTTTGACTATTGGATGCTGATTTAAACTTCCTAATTTTCTGCCATACTATTGACGGTGGAGTAGTCGGAGAAATCGAAGCACAATAACTCCTCCAACCTAAGAAACGTTTTTGCTTGAGAATTTTTTTTGTGTCCGCAATAACATTTTCCAAGATTTGAAAATTTTCAGATGTCATATTACTGTTGTAGTCGTCTTCAGCTTGTTTTCTTTTCTTGGTGGCATCGGAACATTCTTTGTCCCACCAAGCAGGTGAACAGATCCGATCTAAAATGGCATTTTTCAATGAAAAAGTTTCATTAGCAACAGTAGTGATAATATTCGTTAATTCTTCAGCACAAATATTTTCTTTACAGATAGCTGGTTGCGGTAATGATAAAATTCTATTTTCTATATTTTTAGTATAAGTTTCCCAATCAGCATCCATTAATCTATATTTTAGACGGGGTTTTTGCCTTAAAGGCTGTGCCAAACGATAGCTTTTATCTGACATACTAATAATGATTGGGAAATGATCACTGCCATATGCATGTGGTAAGACACTCCAATGCGACTTAATTGCTAGATTTGGTGTGCATATTGACAAGTCCACTACGCTGTGACCTTCGTTAGGGTTGGTTCTACGTGTTGGTGCTCCGTTATTGAGCACACAAAGATTTTGTTCGTCTATAATTTCAAGTAACACATTTCCATAACAATTGGAAGTCGAGCTACCCCATGTGTGGTGTTGGCAGTTGAAGTCACCTAGTATTATAAAAGGTTTTGGGAGATTAGATATTATGTTATTAAGTTCTTGCAGTACGATAGAAGAGGGATTAGGAATATATACTGAAATAAAATATATGTTTTCTACCTTTGCCCCTACTATAGAAAAACTTTGTTCATGAGTGGGGAAGGAGAGAGGAGTAAAAGTAAAAGAATTTTTGATGAGTAAGGCAACGCCACCATACCCATCGTATCTGTCTTCTCTAAGACAGAAATAGTTTTTAATGTTATAGGCAGAACCAGGCTTAAGCCATGACTCTGCCAGTGCAAAAACAAATGGGTTAAATTTATTTATCAAATAAATGATTTCAATTTTCTTATCAACTGCACTACGGCAGTTCCACTGGACAATCTTCATAAGATTGTCCGTGGTGGGTTTTGATCTGAAAGGGATGCCTTTCAGATCCATTTCGGTAACTTACATCTTGTACATACGAGTTTTTTTAAGAGCTTCTAGTAGTGGGGCAACGTTGGACGGTAACAAAATATTGTGTTGTGTTAATTTTTCTATTAAAGATGTTATAATATCAGTTAAAGTTTGTTGAGAAAATTGTTCATGGCTAGAATTAGGCCTGGCATAGCCACAACCATTCGTACCAAGTGGAATATTGTAGTCTTTCACTAGTTTTTGATGCGCTTCTCGGTCGTATCCCTGAGGGGCAGTGTACGGTGACCGAGGTTTAGGTAAAACAGCTTTTGTATACGATGTTCTTGTAGAAGATTGGGAGTTATAGAAAGTCTGGTTTTCCACCGATATAGGTTTGGCTGCGCTCAATATTTCTGCAAGAGATTTACTTACAGGCGGGTGTAACTTAGATGCTTCTGAATAGGATAGACATTTTTCTGCCATCGATAGCTTAATGCTTTTTTGACGAATGAATTCTGGGCATAACTTGCTAGTTGCAAAGTGGTGACCTGTACAATGGCAACAGACAGCGCAATCTTCCTCCGTATTACATGTGTCTGCTGTATGATCTTGTCCGCATTTATAACATCGGGGCTTTGCTCGACATTGTGTTTTTGTGTGGCCGAACCTACAGCAACTAAAACATTGTATTGTCGGGAAGGTGTAAAGTTCTACAGTAAGTGCATTGTAGCAAATAAAGATTCGGTTTGGAAGGTTTCTACCATCAAAGGTAATAACTACAGTTTGTGATGGTTTCCAGGTAGAAGAACGACCAACATTTACTTTGTAATTAAGGCGCCGAATTTTTATAATTTTGCCACACCCTGGCGGTACATTCGCGTTTTCAATTATTTCTTCAGGGGACCATTCGACAGGCACTCCCCGAACTAATCCCATGCGTGTATATAAAAGTCGGTATGAATGCTCTCAAATTGTCACTAGCTAAACTATTATGATTGATAAATGAGTTTGCATCATTGTAATTGGAGAAAGAAAGGGTTATTCTATTACGCCCTATCTGTTTAACACTTCCGTCTATTATATTCCTAATATTGTATTTTTTTAAGAATCTCCCAAAAGTAATAGGGTGTAGAGTAGAGCCATCATTAGGTGACGATTGTTCCCTCTGCACGTGGACTATGTATGGAGCGCTATCTGTGCCGTCATATTGACTCCTGCCTATTGGGGTGAAACTTAATGGTTTATCTTTAGATACATCACCAGAATTTTTGTTTTGACTCTCTGTACCATTATTTTTATGAGCGGGTTCTGAGACTGTATCATTAGAAATAACTATAGAATCAACTTGGTTATCATTGCTATTTGTTAAATGTTTCCTCCTTCGTTTGTTGCTACTGGCAAGATCTTGAGGCTCAATATTAGCAATAGAAACTGGTGTGAGGGACGTGTCAATATCCATTACTGATTCGTCGTTTATCGTAACAAAACATCCAGCCGAGGGAACTGTGCCTCCCGGGTCGGGGGGTTCCTCCATAATGAAACGCTATAAAAACTTACCGACAGAGATGGGTCGTACACTAATATATGTATATACAATAAATAGAAACAATATACTACAACACCACTTTCCTGACCACTATGTACAATTAATTAAAAATATTCAATTTTCCGAAAAATAATTCACGCCCGCCAAGTTTGAAGGTTTCCCGCGCTTCACCTTGACAGTTAGCTTCTTTCTGGAATCATCTGGCTTGTATGTTTGCTAGGGCTACGTTCTGGTAAGCGCCGAAATCACTTGCGGCGTTGGCACACCTGTTCCCTTATAAGCCCACGATCATCATTAATATATACATATATTTATTTGACTATATATTTGCACTAAATTATAAAATCAACACGTAAGCTAATATTTTCAATGACAATATTGACAATGAGAGAAAGAAAGCCATATATTGCGTGAGTGAGAGAGATATATCCGCCATTAAAGTTCTGCCCCGTTTCATACTTCGTTTTTACGCTATTTAGTTGCGACAGACTGCATAGCGTGCTGCGTGATCTGGTTAATCTATGATTCGCTTTATTTTCTTTTAACAAGTTTTTTTCTTTTTTGTTCATTTTTATTTTAATCAAGTCGTAAAGTAAATGACTGTACACTATACATCAATGTATACTAAATAAGTGAGAATAAAATATCTACGTTTCCATTCAGGCGTTCAAAGAAAAGTGCGTATACAATCACAGTCATAGACTTTCGGAGTACAACAAATACAACAATGCACTTATCTGCATTCGTGGTGTTTTCTTGAATTTCTCACTTCACTGATCATGGCGTGGGTTTTTATGTGCCACATGCATTGTAGACTATAACTAATTCGCCCACGTCCTGCGCAACCTGCATTGAAACAAACTTGTTATTAGTAAGTGAAAGGACTTCATAGGTAGATATCTGATAGGTAGGTAATGACTTTGTTTGTTCCTCAACACTTCTCCAAACAGCTATGTTTTTTTGTGTAATGTAAACATATTCATTTTAAACTTATAAAACACTATGTTCTACGTAAATGAAGGTCACTTGCCTACTACAAATGCTAGAAACCTTTTGTGTATAGCACTAAAAACGAATGACAAAATATGTTTCAACCTATCTGACCTTTTGGGTATTTAATTTCAGAATAATGGAAGGTCAAGAGATGGAAATGAAATTCAGTGGAAGCAATGACATTGGTGGGCTGGAACTGTGCATTGTTTGCGGAGATAGAGCATCTGGGAGACATTATGGTGCTATTAGTTGTGAAGGTTTGTTTAAAATATCTATAACATTCTAAAACTAAGTACCCTTATTATTAGATTATGTTAATTGTGGCAACTGTTATTTCAAAACTGTGGTAACTTCTAAAATATACTAAACTAATGCTAAAAACAAAATTTAATGTTGGCAAAGGAACATGAAGGAACTCTGTAAAAGCTGAAAGAAGAAGTAAAACACAATTTATAAACATTAATATTCTCCTTTGAGATTGTGATTTGAGATCTCCACTGATGTCTCACTTTGGTTCTGTACTGCATTACTCAGGAGTAATGCAGTACAGAACCAACATTTCAGCATCCTTTTATACATAAATGAATCAGTGGGCCCAGCACAAAAAATTGTGTAAGTGTAACAATCCTAACAGCATATGCAATACAATCTATAATTTACCTTGTACAACCATGGCACAAATAACTCATAGTTTGTACTGTATTATGTTAACATTATGATGTTACATTGCACAAATTTTCATGCTAAACCCACTGTACAGCTTCAGGCTGCTGGTATAGCTGCTCAGTGTAAATGTCGATGACCTATGAAAGATGTTTTGAGTGTATTTCGTCATAATCACTACATATTATAATAAAACTAGAGGTTGAATTTCTGTACAATGAAAAAATGCTAAAAACCGCGTCAGGGGGATGTAAGGAGTGAAATCAAACTAATTTAATTTCTTTTTAAACATTTTGTTTCCTTGTTTGTTTGAACGGGCTTATTTCCAAAATGACTTGACCGATTTAATGAAATTTTGTGTAGTGGTAATATCCCTGGTCAACATATAGGATACTTTTGATCCCGGTAAATTAAAGAGTTCCTGTGGGATAGTTAAAAAACTGTAATTAACCATATACCGAGAGGCCACACAAGCAAAGCCACTGGTGGGTCCGCTAGTTATGTATAATTGTTTTTATTACATCTGTGGCCTTGCACTTATCTCATAGTTTCATTTTTCAACGTAAAGCCTCTGTACAGAAGGCTGTAGTAGTACCAACATTATGGAAATAAACAGATTCAAAGGACCAATGATAAGACCTGCCATAAGCCATATTGTTTTTTTATTGAATTAATTAATAAAAACACAGTTTTGTTAACTTTAGCTACTTGGCATCCTCTTTACGCTGAGAACAAAATCTATATTTATATTATAATATTGTAAAGAGGACAGATTGTATGTAACAAATTGGCTCAAAAAGTACTAAACCGATTTCAAAAATTCATTTACCATTGGAAAGCTACATTCACCCTGAGTAATTAGGCTATATAAGATTCATCATCATTATCACCATCAATCACCGCGACGGTGAAACCGTGGAGAGCAGCTAGTATTTAATAAACTGATATTGATGGATGCATGAGGTTTAACTAGTATTTAGATTGATAACATAAGTTTCTGTTATCTTCTGTAGTTTTTCTTTGGAATTTATATATATTGAGGTTATATTATTTTGACATGTGTGCAATGTATAGCGCTGTCATGATTTTGTAACATATTTTATTTATTCTAGTGTGAAAAGGCAATTTCACATTTAACATGAATTTAATTACTAAAAATAATGATAGCATCAATACCTACTAGTAATTCAAATTGAAATTTTGACTTAAATTTAATTCCTATTGTAAATACAGTCCTGTGTTTCTATTTTTACTTACCCATATTTATCATGATATAATTATTTCAATGACAACAACCTACATAATTATCAAGTATAAGATGATATAAGAATGAATTTTGGTCACGAAAATAAATATGATTATTATTATTATAAGAGAAATGAAGTTGCCATAGGTAAAGGCTCTGCTTAGTTTGGGAGCTGAAGGCGTTGCATATTATGTAATCCCATTTATTATTGTTATTACCTACACTTGAATCAGTAATTTGCGAACCCCCATAAGCCAACCAATGTAAACTTTTCAGGAACTGTACCTATTTATATTGAGAAAAAATCAAATAAATGTCTATATTTCTATCACATCTAATTTCTATCACACATCTATCACTTTCAATTTGGTGGAGCAGTAAAAGCAAAAGCTAGATACTTATTAAAACAATGATGGGACAGTCTTTACTGTTAATAAGTTATTGATTATTTTTGTAAATGCGGACTTTTCTATAAATTTCCTATATGGATATCATAGATGCTGACTAAGAGATAGGTTTGTGATAGGTTATTTTCTTTTGTTTGTTTGTTGTGTTTGAGCTGTGCTAGCTCATCAGTGATGAGATCAAAATCACTCATTACTGTGGGCCGAGCACGAAAATCCGTTTAAATGTAACATAATCGCATTGTTAAAGTATTCAGTCCAAACTGTCATTTATCTAGTACAATAGTAGCACAGATAACTATAGTTTGTACTGAATACGTAAACGATACGATAATGTTACATCGAAGCAGATTTTCGTGCTCGGCCCACTGGTGCAATGTTGGTGTTTTAAGCACATCTTCCGATACCTTTAAAATATAATAAGTGGGGTTATATATATAAAGCTAATTATACTTAAAACTATCACCTCAGGTTGCAAAGGTTTCTTCAAACGTTCAATCCGCAAGAAGCTGGGCTACCAGTGCCGAGGCAGTATGAACTGCGAGGTGACGAAGCACCACCGGAACCGGTGCCAGTACTGTCGACTGCAGAAGTGCCTTGCATGCGGCATGCGGAGTGACTGTGAGTATAGTGAACTTGTATGACCTTTAAATAAATAATTTTATACTAACTACCAGTACCAGTAGATGTGTAAGCTACATGGAGATAATTGGATACTATTAGTTTAGAATAAGGTCAATCCTTAAAGTATCTACAAGACCTTTCCGGGACACCGAGATTTTTCTAAAACATACAAAGAATAATATAACTAAGAACAAAACTTAATAAACTACTTAAAGCTAAAAGGCCTTACTTATAAACGCTGCATAATGAAATTATGTAGTAAAATATATAATATATATATATATAATAAATAAAAAAATACATTATGTAGAAATTTGCACAGCAAAATTGTTCTGCGCGGTACTAAATGATGTAATTTAAATTTAAGCACCATATTATGTAAGGCTGCTATATATCTAATCTTATAAATATTTATGGAATGTTAGTTGTGCCAACGAAGATGGCCTCTTCCACAAGTGGCGTACCATTTAGTACAAGTACTTAGGATTCCAGATTCAATCCCTGGCCCGAATAAATATTTGTGTGGTGTGACGAAATGTTTGTTTCAGTATTGAATATTTAAGCCTCCCGCGACACAGTACACTTGATCACTTTTTACTATATCTTTTTTTTTCACTCTGGAGTTTTCGCTACTACCATACCAATATGTATCACCGTTTTTGTTAAAAAACAAAAACGAAACAAAAGATGAGCTCTCATTTGTTTTACCTTAACAACACATAATATGTGATAATTTGAACTGACAACTACCACTGTTCCAACGGCCAAAAAGGTAGGAAAGATTGCGTAGGATTAAAGTAGTTGCTGCAAAATAGGTGATACGTGGGTGTGTTGCAGCAAGTATTTTGCTCTCTCTCTCTCCCACTCACGGGTCCTATGGCCGGGTGTAGTGCTGCGAATGATGGTTATTGATAGTGTAGAATTTTGTGTCATTATATGAGTAAGGCGGAAATTAAAAGAAAATATTAATAACATAATATATTTTATATAATCTCATTCGGTAATATTCTAATTATGAAATTAAATACAGACTTTTATTGGCATATTTTATTTACATACTTCATTAAAAAAATATATTAAAGCATTATTCTCCACTCATGTTTTAATACCCTCTATTATATGACAGTTGCATAAACTACTATATTAAAATTAAAAGTAGTGTAAATGGAAAAGTAGGTTACATTCTGCGAAATCTATTGTATTATTGGACAAACATGGCGAATCGAGAGTCAATGGATTAACATAATATCTAATTCTTAAATAATTATGTCTAAAACAGCCATTGTTATTTTCTTTTTATTCATAAATAAAAACAGTAAATATTACATTCGATGCCATTATGGCGCATGACACGACTAGGTATGGCCATTTGAATACTATTAGTTGCGAAGGCGCTTTGTTATCGGGTCCATAATGAACCCAAAACAAACAAATGTGTGGCTGTGTCATGGACGCGGCAGTACGTTGTGCGTGAATTGAATACGTTTCTCCGAGTCAATAGTTATACTTATTGCAAATCTCGATACGCACCAAAATAACCTCAAAATAGCTACGCTTCCCCCTCCACCCCGCGCGATGCGTCACAGTTCTCGTTTATCGTAATGAATTCTTTGATCCTTTAGCCATCCAGTGGTATAATTTAATTTTGGATGTACAGGATAGATTCGAAACTACAACGCCAAACTGGATCCCCCGATTTTGTTATCACTAGGTTTTTTGGATTCCCCGTCAAAACCACACAAGTTCGTCCATGCAGTTAGTCCTGTGAGCAGTGGTCCGTATAGTAACACCTAATGAGCAGTAAATTCTTGTTCACGTTTACGGCAGCGGTCCAGCACGAGCGGAAGCCGATCGTCGACAAGGCGAAGGGCGAGGCCCGGCACGCGGCCCCCGACCAGGAGCGGCACGCGGCTTACTCGAAGCTGTTGGGGCTGGCTGGACAAGGGCAGGTTAGTAGTCACCACCTGTGTCATGTTTTTTTATTAGACTTCAAAAAAGGAGAAGTTCTATGTTCGACTGACCGTATGTATTTTAGGGTTCTGTTACAATCCCTTATACGTGTAGGTATATGCTGTTTTACGTAAAGGCAGACCGTACTGGAACTTCGTGACGGCCACACGTTTTTTATTGTTACTATTTCCATTTCGAATTCCATATTTCTATTTGCATTTTGAGATTATAAGTTCTAATGTAAATAAAAGTTTTCTTTTTTAAAAATCAAATCCGTACCCAAAGGGTAAAACGGGACCGTATTACTATGACTCCGCTGTCCGTCCGTCTGTCACCAGGCTGTATCTCATGAACTTTGATAGCTAGACAGTTGAAATTTTCACAGATCATGTATTTATGTTGCTGCTTAACAACAAATACCATAAAAAACCGGCCAAATGCGAGTTGGACTCGTGCACGAAGGGTTCCGTACCATTATATGTATATAAAAACGCCAAAAAAACATGTCTGTTGTATGGGAGATTTTTATATAATGGTATGGAACCATTCGTGTGCGAGTCCGACTAGCACTTGGCCGGTTTTATTTATGTATGTTCACTGATTTCTCGCCATTTTTGGACCGATATAACAAAACTCTTATATTACGAGTACAATTTGAGAAATTTAATACCGACTTCCATTCTATTCAGTTATTGGAGTTTATCTCAAAAAAAACTGGACCGAATTTGATGAAATTTAAATTAGACCACACGGGAAGCACCAGCTTTCAAACAAAAAAAACATTTGAGAATCGGTTCACCCAGTCGAAGGTTATGAAGTAACAAACGAATCATACAAATTGGTACAGCCGTTCTTAAGTTATAAAGGGTGTAACTAACGCGACTTTGTTTTATATATGTACACGTAGATTAGACAAAGAGAGAGAGAGAGAGAAATTAAGTATAGTATGTAGATTACATTACATACAATGCTCCATACTTACATACTATAGTGTTGTTATAATAATACTTTCACTTCACTTGAGACTTACGCGTTGTCGATAATAAAACTTTGTTATTGTATTACAGTTTTAGATAAATACGTGAGTTATAAGAACACACTACCATAATTAGTTGAACAACTTCCATTGCAGATAAATCCCAAAGAAGAACCCAACGACGGTTTCGGCGCAGTATCGCCGGCCGCTCCCGCCATTAACTTCGCGCTCGCGGCGGCAGTCGCATTCAACAAAGGGAATCCAGGTACCTAACTCATGCGTAACTAACATAATAGAAATAACTCGTACCCGCATCCACTATGACGATGTGAACTACACCAGAAGCTTAACGCTGAGACTTTAGATTAGATGCACTCCGCGTTTTCACCCGCGCGGTGACGGATGATGATGATGAATCTTGCATAGCCTATGTTACTCAGGGTGAATGTAGCTTTCCAATGGCGAAATCATTTTTGAAATCGGTCCAGTACTTTTTGAGCCAATTCGTTACAAACATACATACAAATCTTTCCTCTTTATAATATTAGCATAGATTAGATTAGATTTTATATTTACTTAAGCTTTGTAAATAAAGAAAGTAAGATTGTATTTAAATAAACATATCACTAATATTCAAACATTGAAATAGAGATGCCTATATATCTCATATATACATACCCTAATCTATGGACTATAGGGAAGGATACGATACCTTACTCCATCTTTATTGCCTTGTAAAAACATGTTTATTACAATTACAGCAAAACCTACACTAAGATTTCTCTTTGGTTTGCCATCCTAGGTTTGCTATCTGTTCCAGGGTCACAATATCAGCCATATACATTAACCCTTTGAGTACCATTGACTTAAATTTACGTCCGTTTCATTTATAAATCTTTATATATATAGCTTTATAATTCCATGGGTTTACGGCGAAGGTTATTGTAATGACGTTGTGTAAGTTACGCCTGTACAAAGTTATTTCGAGTTGAAATGTATGAAACGTAAACGATATCTCTTAGATTTGAAGGACAATAGTAAGACTTTTTCTCTTTTCTAGTGTCCCCATATCTGCCCGGGAACGCAAGCGACATGGAAGGTGCCCGCCGTCAGCAGATCATGCTGCAAACCCAGCTCGCCAAGAATCTGTTCAAAATGGGCCAGTTCGGAGCCATCAACGAGTATCTGCAGTCGGCCTACGGAGCCACGCCTCCGGAAGTACCCTCTATGCATCCTGTGGACACCCAGCAAATTGAACGTAAATCATATTGGGCTATATAATTTTCTTATTTAGTCAAAATTTAAAGTCATTTTAGTGCCAGTAGAACTCTTTTTTGAATAAGTTTGTCTTGGGAAATACTGTCACCATACTCTATTTCTATCGCTAAGCATAACTGTTTAGTTAAGTTTGATGGTATCGTTGCTGGTGAAATTACAAGTACATGAGGTTTAACAATTCAATATCCAGCAACACCGGGTGGGACTCTTGCTTGTACTGTCTCTCAATAACATTTGAAATAATCTTGTGTATAAAAATAAAAAAACTCTCCATGTAGCGATTTTCCGTCATTATGTCATAAAACGTTAATCTTCTCACCAGTGATATGAAGCACCCTCCTGAGTATTCTGTAGACACCCAGTAAGCATGCGTGACCAATTATGTTGTTTTAATCGAAATACTATCTTATAGCCGAATAATAAATAGCCTTTTAGTTTTTGCTATAATTTTATAAAAACATTATTGAAATTTGACAATAAGTCGTCCTCAGGAATAAATAAAAATAGACCGAGTTTTTATTGTCTTGCAGTAGGTATGAAAAGTAGAGAATGCATCTCGAGGATAAAGCCTGTTTTCGTCTTGGGCTTCAACCCCTCGCTTCAGTCAAGACTCTACATAACTCCCTTGCTTCGCTCAGGGATTAAATCTGAGCCCCAGTTACGCTCAGGGTCCAATATGCCGCCCGTGACGTAAGATACTGCTTTACTGAAACCAGTATTCTCAGCACGCCAGAGTTCCTCCAGCTGGTAGTGTCTCTCCCAGTGGGTACCCCCTGTGCGTTGCAAATAGTTACCTACCAATGGCGGTGCTCTCATATGTGTTATGTCACCCTGTTGCAGCAGAGACGGAAACCAGTATTCTCAGCACGCCAGAGTTCCTCCAGCTGGTAGTGTCTCTCCCAGTGGGTACCCCCTGTGCGTTGCAAATAGTTACCTACCAACGGCGGCGCTCTCATGTGTGTTGTGTCACCCTGTTGCAGCAGAGACGGAAACCAGTATTCTCAGCACGCCAGAGTTCCTCCAGCTGGTAGTGTCTCTCCCAGTGGGTACCCCCTGTGCGTTGCAAATAGTTACCTACCAACGGCGGCGCTCTCATGTGTGTTGTGTCACCCTGTTGCAGCAGAGACGGAAACCAGTATTCTCAGCACGCCAGAGTCCCTCCAGCTGGTAGTGTCTCTCCCAGTGGGTACCCCCTGTGCGTTGCAAATAGTCACCTACCAATGGTGGCGCTCTCATGTGTGTTGTGTCACCCTGTTACACCGGAGACGGAAACCAGTATCCTCAGCACGCCAGAGTCCCTCCAGCTGGTAGTGTCTCTCCCAGTGGGTACCCTCTGCGCGTTGCAAATAGTAACCTACCAATGGCGGCGCTCTCATGTGTGTTGTGTCACTCTGTTATAGCGGAGTCGGAAACCAGTATCCTCAGCACGCCAGTGTCCCTCCAGCTGGTAGTGTCTCTCCCAGTGGGTACCCCCTGTGCGTTGCAAATAGTCACCTACCAATGGTGGCGCTCTCATGTGTGTTGTGTCACCCTGTTACACCGGAGACGGAAACCAGTATCCTCAGCACGCCAGAGTCCCTCCAGCTGGTAGTGTCTCTCCCAGTGGGTACCCCCTGTGCGTTGCAAATATTCACCTACCAATGGTGGCGCTCTCATGTGTGTTGTGTCACCCTGTTACACCGGAGACGGAAACCAGTATCCTCAGCACGCCAGAGTCCCTCCAGCTGGTAGTGTCTCTCCCAGTGGGTACCCTCTGCGCGTTGCAAATAGTAACCTACCAATGGCGGCGCTCTCATGTGTGTTGTGTCACTCTGTTATAGCGGAGTCGGAAACCAGTATCCTCAGCACGCCAGTGTCCCTCCAGCTGATAGTGTCTCTCCCAGTGGGTACCCCCTGCGCGTTGCAAATAGTCACCTACCAATGGTGGCGCTCTCATGTGTGTTGTGTCACCCTGTTACACCGGAGACGGAAACCAGTATCCTCAGCACGCCAGAGTCCCTCCAGCTGGTAGTGTCTCTCCCAGTGGGTACCCCCTGTGCGTTGCAAATAGTCACCTACCAATGGTGGCGCTCTCATGTGTGTTGTGTCACCCTGTTACACCGGAGACGGAAACCAGTATCCTCAGCACGCCAGAGTCCCTCCAGCTGGTAGTGTCTCTCCCAGTGGGTACCCTCTGCGCGTTGCAAATAGTAACCTACCAATGGCGGCGCTCTCATGTGTGTTGTGTCACTCTGTTATAGCGGAGTCGGAAACCAGTATCCTCAGCACGCCAGTGTCCCTCCAGCTGATAGTGTCTCTCCCAGTGGGTACCCCCTGCGCGCTGCAAATAGTTACCTACCAATGGTGGCGCTCTCATGTTTGTTGTGTCACCCTGTTACAGTGGAGACGGAAACCAGTATCCTCAGCACGCCAGAGTCCCTCCAGTTGGTAGTGTCTCTCCCAGTGGGTACCCTCTGCGCGTTGCAAATAGTAACCTACCAATGGCGGCGCTCTCATGTGTGTTGTGTCACTCTGTTATAGCGGAGTCGGAAACCAGTATCCTCAGCACGCCAGTGTCCCTCCAGCTGATAGTGTCTCTCCCAGTGGGTACCCCCTGCGCGTTGCAAATAGTAACCTACCAATGGCGGCGCTCTCATGTGTGTTGTGTCACTCTGTTATAGCGGAGTCGGAAACTAGTATCCTCAGCACGCCAGTGTCCCTCCAGCTGGTAGTGTCTCTCCCAGTGGGTACCCCCTGCGCGTTGCAAATAGTTACCTACCAACGGCGGCGCTCTCATGTGTGTTGTGTCACTATGTTATAGCGGAGCCGGAAACCAGTATCCTCAGCACGCCAGTGTCCCTCCAGCTGATAGTGTCTCTCCCAGTGGGTACCCCCTGCGCGCTGCAAATAGTTACCTACCAATGGTGGCGCTCTCATGTTTGTTGTGTCACCCTGTTACAGTGGAGACGGAAACCAGTATCCTCAGCACGCCAGAGTCCCTCCAGCTGGTAGTGTCTCTCCCAGTGGGTACCCCCTGCGCGTTGCAAATAGTAACCTACAAATGGCGGCGCTCTCATGTGTGTTGTGTCACTCTGTTATAGCGGAGTCGGAAACTAGTATCCTCAGCACGCCAGTGTCCCTCCAGCTGGTAGTGTCTCTCCCAGTGGGTACCCCCTGCGCGTTGCAAATAGTAACCTACCAATGGCGGCGCTCTCATGTGTGTTGTGTCACTCTGTTATAGCGGAGTCGGAAACCAGTATCCTCAGCACGCCAGTGTCCCTCCAGCTGATAGTGTCTCTCCCAGTGGGTACCCCCTGCGCGTTGCAAATAGTAACCTACCAATGGCGGCGCTCTCATGTGTGTTGTGTCACTCTGTTATAGCGGAGTCGGAAACTAGTATCCTCAGCACGCCAGTGTCCCTCCAGCTGGTAGTGTCTCTCCCAGTGGGTACCCCCTGCGCGTTGCAAATAGTTACCTACCAACGGCGGCGCTCTCATGTGTGTTGTGTCACTCTGTTATAGCGGAGTCGGAAACCAGTATCCTCAGCACGCCAGTGTCCCTCCAGCTGGTAGTGTCTCTCCCAGTGGGTACCCCCTGCGCGTTGCAAATAGTTACCTACCAACGGCGGCGCTCTCATGTTTGTTGTGTCACCCTGTTACAGTGGAGACGGAAACCAGTATCCTCAGCACGCCAGAGTCTCTCCAGCTGGTAGTGTCTCTCCCAGTGGGTACCCCCTGCGCGTTGCGGATACAAGCCGCGTGTGAAGGCGCCGCCAGACTGCTGGCAGCCCTGGCGAGGTGGGCCCGCGCTCTGCCGGTCTACACTGCTCTGCCGTGAGTATATTTACTGTACATTTTTCATAAGACTAGCTGAGCTGATTGATGGTGATGATGAGAGTATCCTATTCCTTCCCCGGCATATCATCTATCTTCTTACCAAATTTCATTACGATCTGTTCGTTCGTTTAGGCGTGACAAGTTAACAAAACAGACAGTTACAAACGTTATTATAATATTAAGGTGTGTTCGCTTAGCTTTGAGGGCATTGGTGGCGTCGTCATTGTTGGCTCTTTTGTTAAAGCGTTCGTAAAGCTCAAAAACGTTTTTTTTTTTTGCCAATTTTGCCCATACCCTGTTTGAACGCTCAATTGAGCATAAGACCTAAAATGCATGATTATGCTGTCAAAAAACGATCTTAAACAATCATGCTCCGGACGTGGGCAAAAATAACTCGTTTTAGCTTTTGCCCACGACTTCGTCCGCGTAGAGTTTTTTTCTATCTTCCTTTAGAATTTTCCGTACAAAGTTTCATCCTCCATTTCAACCCCTAACGGCCGGTCCCAATAAACTATCTATCGCCGGTTTTCGTTACTTCATATAGATATTTGACACTATTTGTATGGACGTTATGTCAAATTTCTATCGGTAGTAAGGAAAACCGTGGATAGATAGATTATTGAGATCCACCATTAGTAATCCCTGTCAAAAATATTAAAGAACAACATTTTTTTATTTTATATGTACTATCTAAATACAAAGAAGATCGGTCATCTGGGTACCCACTCAGAATGAAAACCACAGAGAATGAAACATGACAAAGTGACACCAATAGTTATTTCCTTTGTTGTTGGACTCGTACGTTTTGTACATTTGCCATTTCTCAAGTTAGTTTTATCACGTTATCACATAAAATTTAAGTAGTTGCATCCATATCTACGATAACGATACCTACTGCCAAGCACCCGTTTCTCCATTACGATAGATTTCTTTTGAAAAACCCAGTCAGATATTTTAAGTTAACGAATTCTGCCTATCTAACCTAACCTAGAAAAAATAACAATGCTGATAACTCCAAACTCCCAACTTAAAAAAATATGGTACAATATCGTAATATCTTAGTCTTGCTAAGGACTACTGGTTTTGCATGGTTTCCTTTATCGTGGTTCCGTCTATGTAGGAACGCAATACGCAAACACACAGAGTTTTGCCATTCTTCTTGTCACATCTTTAAGTTTAAAAACAAAGAACTTTCATACGAGCAGCGGTTTACCCTTTGCGTTGTCTGTCAGTCAGTCAGGACTTTGATTCTTATATATATTAATAATTCAATAAATGTTCAAAATGATGGTCCACATTGCAGGTTCGAGATCCAAGTGACTCTGTTCAAGAAATGTTGGCCGGAGCTGTTCGTGCTGGGCCTGTCGAAGGTCTCCGCGGCTCTGTCGCTCGGCACGCTGCTGCCGCTGATGACGTCCCATCTGCAGGGGGCGCTCCGCGACCGCGCGCACGGCGCCGACTGCGCGGAACGCACTGCGGACCTCATGCAACCAGAGGTAACCATCTACACCAACACCATAATATGCTAACTAGTCTATACTTAGATTATTTAGTATAAATCCACCGTGACGTCACAGACTGGCTCCAACGGAAGGCCAGCGCTGGTTTAAACCAGCGCTGAGTTGGGGACCATTTTATGACGTAGCAGTAAATTGTGATTTTACCTTCTTACTTTTATCATTCAATGTTGTATGCTGCCGTCATAAATAAATTATATTTCATTCATTATTAATGTGAAAGTGAGTGAGTTGGTTTGTTACGCTTTCACGTCTAAACGGCTGAAGGTATCTCTATGAAATTTGGAAACAATCTACAATACAATACAAACATTGAGTACTAATCTTATAGAAAACAAAACATAATACAGTAAAGCATTACAGTAGATTGGACAATTGGCTGCATTATCGCTATAATAATCTCTTACAGGCTATAAATGCATGGAGATAAATCTTAATATTAATGTGGTAGTTAGTAGATGGTACATAAAAACAAACATTTCCTATTGTAATAAAATAAATCTAAATAGATTACAAAAATATTTCATGACAAATAAAGACTTTGAAGTTAACAGTGTCACAATGATCTCTTCAAGATAACTGTGTACTGTAAGAATCAGGCATACACTACATTGAAGAGGTAAATACTCGTAGATCCTATATGGGATCCTATATCCTATAAGGGATCTATTTACCTCCTACAATAGGATTTCCTATTGGATCTACAAGTATTTACCTCTTCAATGTAGTGTATGCCTGATTCTTACCGTACACAGTTTTCTTGAAGAGATCATTGTGACACTGTTAACTTCAAAGTCTTTATTGTCGTGAAATATGTTTGTGTGCATATTTTTCGTATTTCTTTAATTGTAAGTGTTTCAATAAAGAGTTAATCTATCTATCTACCTTTTTTATATAAAGGCTGATGACGCCCGAACCATTTTTATATATCCGGCGCGATCGCACAATGACAACCCTAGGTGGATGTAAGTCGCCCTGACGTTTTATTTTACACTCGCGACTTTATTGAAAGATATCTCAGTTTCTAACAAATGTTGATTAAAATCTTCAAAAATGGCGGCACTATGTCAGTTTTGACAACTCCAGTAAGCAAAAATGTTAGTAAGTTGATGACTGGAGCTGACAAAAGTAACATAGAGCCATAGTAGTCCATTAGTTAATCCAGCTTTAGTGGTAATGAAAACATTAATTTAATGGAGTTGCACAAAAGACAAAGTTGACATCTTAATGATCCTTTACCTACAGTCGCCTTTAAACAATGTTTCCAAATATATTTAAAAAAAAAGGTATGAACAACGAACAGATACACAGATACAACCTTCTTGGGAGCGAACATTAGCGTTTTGATTTAGCTATTTTATAAAATTAAATTTGTAACAAGCGCGCGCATATTTATTCAAATCCAGAGCTATCGACTTGCCGACATAGGTATTACCGCGAGTTAACCAATCAGTGCGTGAGCCTCGCCGCGCGCCGGCTTGTATTCAATATAACAACGAATCATAACGCGCGGCTCGGGTGTGTGAACCCCGACAAGCGAGAGGACTGGAACTCAGAGAAAAACGTGCTTTAGTGCTGCGATGTACCTTTTCCTTCATGGTATTGTTTGTTTGATCTGTTCGTATGGAAGTTATTTCCTAGCTTGCTCGAATAAATAAATAAGACCCAACTGAATTTTTGTCATTTCCGTCAAATATTTAAAATAAAATTTATTAGATATCTTTGCAGTCACAGACTATACAAAACGTATTCATACGTAATCGTACGTATGTTGCAATAACAAAACGCAAACTATATGTTTGGCTTGTCATTATCGAGCAGGTGTCAAATAAAGATTATTTGTTTTATCTTTGTGGATTCGTCGACGAGACTAGAGTTTTGTTTGTGGTGACAAAACTAGTAATATGGAAAACTTAAAAAAGTCTGTAAAAAAGCGAGTATTAAATTAAACTTTACCAATCATCAATAGCTTGTACTATATATTTGGTTATTGGTTCCAAATCAATAATATATTTGATTAACAGAACTGCATCTTTGCAAATTTGGTACGTGATACGAAGCTCTTCACTACTGTTTTAGAAAATTTTTTTTTACTTTGGCCGAGATTTTGCGGCGGGGAACGTACACTTCTGCATGGGACAATGATGAAAGTCATGATAAATACATGTTTTACTATATTATTGCAAAATTGTATTCGAAAGTTCTACTAAAGTCGGTATAATTGATGATTGTTAACCAATTAAGTTTTAATCGGAGATCTGTCAATTTGAAGTTCCAATAAGCACTAATGGTCTCTAAAGTTTTGTGCAACTCAAAATACACGATACAGGACAATTTGACGTTTCTTTAGATAAATTAGAAGGTACTTTAAAATTTGACAGATATTTCGTTTGTGGAACGATTTAATGTCGGATTAAGATTTAATGACGTCTTTAAAAGTTAAAGATCGGTTCGTTCCCCTACGGTTCTTTTGGAAATGGATGACTTATGTTATTTAACACATGTGAAAAGCTGCAGGCAGAAGTAACTATTACATTATCTTCACGTTACAGATAACCCTGGCGGACTATTCGGACGAGCGGATCAACGAAGTGATCTCAATGTTGATACGTCTGCAGCAAGTGATCGGGAACATGGATCAACTTCGGCTCACCGAGCGGGAACACGCGCATTTGCGTGCACTTTGCTTGTTTTCACCCGGTGAGTCAGTCTTATGATATACACTCACGAGTGAGAGGGAATTTGTAACTTCTAGGCAAGAGTGCTACGTCGTCGTCCGCTTTGTTACTAAAGCGTAGTTCGGGCTAGGCTAGAAATTTAGTAGCTAACTACTCGCTACTGCCCAGAAATCGTTCGCATTACGGTCGAGTACAGTACACAAGTGAGTGGTGTTTTGTAAAATGAATGGGCTGCATTTTAGCGGCCTACTCGACAACTCGACTAATCTACAGGTTAGGACTTGTTTAGCCGGTGAACCAGTAGGCACGGATGTATGGTCAGAGGTGCTACACGCGCCTGAAAAAAATTGAATAAAATGGTTCGACTCGCCTAAATCGATCACTAAATTACTAGACCAAATTGTTGTGGTTCGCACACTTTTAGCCACTAAATTACTCGCTTCTCTACTAAATCGGCTTTATAGCCCGCTTCAATAAGTACAGTAGCGAGTTAAGTTGTTATTGTCGTTTGAACGACACAAGCGAGTTAAGTAGTAAGCTGTTGATTAAGTTGACTTGAATAGATCGCGATCCTTGGCAAATCCAGTGCGAAGTAGGCGCCTCTCTCGCGTCTCCCGCACCCCGCCAACTTAACTGGCCGGCATGTAGACGGGCGAGTTTAGTACAGTCCATAGATTTGTAGACAAGTAGTAAGTCAACATTTTGTTACGGGATGAAAACCGTGGTATTTATTTTAATGAGCTCCCGATATTTCGACACTGTTGCAAGCGCCATGATCGCGGGACGACTGGAGAATGCGGGTGGGTGGATGAATTAACATTAAAAGCAGACATATCTGTCTACCCTCTTTATATGTACGCTACGCGCACTGTTGGAACTCGATTGTAATTCACGACAGAACACGCTCACCATTGGATTAAGTTTTATAAGCGCGTATTCTATCGACAGAGCGCCATTACATTCCGAGGTTGGTCTAGGACGCGATTTAAAATCACTAAATACAGTAATTTCCTTTATAGTAATTTGTGACCCTTGCTAATTACGGGATCGTTTGTCATTCACCGTCAATGATGATATCAAAATAGGTGAACACTTTTTCAGTTATTGGAGTGTAACTCAAAAACTGCTAGACCGAATTTGATGAAATTTAAATGGGACCTCTGAAGTATATAGACTACCAAACAAAAATATATTAAAAGATTCGGTCCACAAATGGGGGAGAAATCGGTGAACATACACAAAAAATCGCTGTCGAACATACAACCTTTTTTAAAAATCTGTTAGAATAGAATAAGCTGTATTTATGGGAAAACACATACAAAAAACATTCATCTTAGTCCAAGACATAATTCAAACAATAATTACAAAACAAAATAAAATGATTCTTGCAGCCGTCTGCCACAAATCGGCTCCTTGTTAAAAATCTGTAATAATATGTGTCTATTAACCCCTCAAGTGTCGATGTCATTATAACAATGAAATTTCGATTGTGTCTGGCCGTTCGACCTTTGATGGAGTTATATAAACTAGTTCGATAATCTTGTATTTCGTTCAACAGATGGCGTACCAGACTTCCTAACCCGCAAACTGCAAGACTACCAATCATCCACGCTCCGCTCGCTTCGCGCAGACGTGCTAGGGTCAGAGTCCCGAGTGTCGACTCTAGTATTGCAGTTAGCAGCTCTGAGAGCATTCCAAGGGCCTTTCTTGGAAGATGTATTCTTTGTTGGATGTTTGGGAGACGTTTGTATTGACGATGCAGTCCCTTACTTGCTGTCACAAGAACGTTAATTTGTTGAGGGTAGTTTGATATTTTCTATCAGACAATAAAATTATCGGCTTTGGCTGTATTCTGTATTGGCGTTGCAGTAGTGCCTTACTTGCTGTTTTTACAAGAACTTTTGTGAGGGTAGTTTATATTTTACATTGGTTCTGTAGAAAAGGGGGCAACTCTAATGTCATTATGAGTTGGTTGCTACGATTGAATTTGGAAGAATATAAGAAACGGCCTAATTCTTAAAGCAGATATGTAGGGCTATCATACAATAATGGATCTTATCATAATCAATAACTATTTTGGACCTAATGTATACAATTACATTTATTTAAGGGCTCACGTTTTTAGAAGAAATTTCTAAATTTGTTAAAATTGATTCTGTCACTAACCTATGTACAGTCCCACCATCTTATCTGTTCAGATGAGAGCGTCGTTAGTGTAGAATTTTGGTATTGCAACCTAAGAAATTCACCAAGAAAAAAGAGAAACAAAACATAGGGCAGTCTTTCAAGCCACTCATTAATTTGCAAATTCTACAAAGAATCCTACTAATATTATAAACGCCAAAGTTAGTTGGTATGTACACTGTAGTTCCAATTTTGCCCACCTGAACAGATAAGTTGGTGGCACTATACTTATTTGACTCAGGTCAATCATCAGATAAAAAATACCAGACTGATAAAATGATAACCAACCAAATTTTTAACTAACCAATATTAGCTCATTTTATATTTCTGTCGTATACATCTATCTAAAGGAATAGGTACTATCTGAATAATGAAAAACAGGGCAAGAAAAAAGGGCCTTAATCATGTGTTTTGTGAAATTAATAAGCGGCCTCAGTTTTTGAAATATCACAGTTATATTAAAAATGCTACAAACTTTTGCATTGGTACCTATTATTTTGTGTTAGTGTGTGACACGCTGAAACTGTTGTTTTGGAATATCTGTACAAATCCAAATTTATTTTAACCTTTAGAAGGATCCATATCCACCATACTGGTTATTAATATTTAGATAATAATATTTATACCCAGGATTAACAATATTTTACATTATCTTGTTAACAAGTAGGTTTGTTTAACTTTATTCCAAATGGACAAAGTCGCAGACAGAAAGTAGTTACTAAATAATATAAACTATATATTTTATCAAGTCTCCCTAAGTCCATTACAATATGAAAACGTAACTTGTACGGAAAGTTTTGATGTTTACTGACATTAAGTCTTACTTTTAAAAAAAAATTACTATGACTAATTAAAGTCCGTCCATAGGTAGAATTAGAATTATAAGTAACAATAATCTAAAAGTGCTCACTCACTTCGAGCATTCGCCCGTAATGTAACCTTACAGAGTCAAGCATTACATCAGTGAGGGAGAAGATCCGAGCATTAAAGTGCGCAACTTGATGATACAGTGTGTAAATACTATGAATATATTACAACTTGTAGCACAACTTACATTACAACTGAATGCTCGTCAAGTCAGGGAGGCAGTATTGTAATGCAATGCTCAAAATATAATTTAAAATGTTACATTACAAGTGAATGCTCCAGGTGAGGGAGCATCTTTAGAATTCAGTGTAGAGTAATTATACTCTACACTGATTAGATATATTAATATCTAATGATAAAAATATAAAATAATAAATTGTGTTGATAAACATTTACATTATAAGTTTATAATATGTGTTTAATTTGTTTATATTTAAAAGTACTAAATAATAACAATTTATATTGACATAATTAGATATCCCAAAAACAAAGTGACAGATCAATGTTATAATATTAATAAGAAAATCACATTGACTTGAATATACACTCAATCTGATGAAAATAGTTTTTATTATATTAATATATATAGATAAATAAGTGCCTAGTTATAATAAGTCTTCTAGATTATAAAATAGAACCAATTTTTTTTTAATGTTTAATAAAAACAAAATAAATATACAATTTAAAAAACAGATAATTATTATTTACTCCTGTCGAGCAAGAAGCAATTTCGCTTTCCTGTAATTCCATTTCTCAAAAGGACCACTTTCATACTAAAATATTTATTTACATCCTTAAAATAATTATTCATATTAAATATAATTATGATTTATATTTTTTTAATTATATACATCAGTAGCGGCTGCCCAAGATTCATTCGCGTAGTAGGCTCGGGCTTCGGCATCGCCATAACCACCCATCTTTTCTTGGTTTTTCTTTCTATAGATATATAGTCTCTAAATAGGGCGAATTCTGTGTTTCTTTCATAAGAACCTTCTTGACAATAATTAACACAACACAACAAAAAAAAAGGTTTAGCGAGTGTTCCATCTGTTCTCGAGTTATAGCATGACCAGGAGAAATAAAGGTTCATTTTCTACCGACTTCCAAAAAAAGGAGGAGGTACTCAATTCGCCTGGTTTTTTTTTACGTTTGTTACCTCATAACTTTCGACTGGGTGAACCGATTCTCAAAATTCTTTTTTTTTGTTTGATAGCTGGTGCTTACCGTGTGGTCCTATTTTCTTATTATTATGGTATTAATTTCATCAAATTCGGTCCTGTAGTTTTTGAGATACACTCCAATAACTGAATAGAATGGAAGTCAGTATTACATTTTTCAAAGAGTATAGTGTATCTATATATATATATATATATATATATATGTATATATATATATATAGATTATCCCCTAACAGGATACGTATTTTCAATGCCTAAATGCCAAGTATGTTTTCTGCAACCGCATTGTATTCCTGAATATTCCTATAAAAGGTGCGTTGGTTTAGCAATGAGGGCATTGGTGGCGTTGACATTGACTCTTTTGTTAAAAGCGTTCGTAAAGCTAAAAACCTTTTTTTGCCAATTTTGTCCACACCCTACTCGAACGCTAAACCGAGCATAAGACCTAAAATCGCATGATTATGCCACAGTCTATGTAACTTCAGGATCTCCTTATTTCGGTCTTTCGTCGATATACCTAAACATGTTTAAAAAGGTTGGTGCAAGTAGTCCTAAGAGTATACCTACTTTGTATGATTTTTGAAAAGAAATCAATAATATTAGCACAGCGATACTAGCATAATATCGTAGCATAATATATATTATAATAGCATAATAATATTGCTTACGACATTTTTGTCTTTTCTTTGAAACGTTTTTGGGGGTGCCTATTACGAATATGACAATATATTTCGCGATTTTCTTTTGAATCTGAAAACTAGTAAATCTATATGTCGAAACTTTTCAAACTATCTATCTATATCTATATATATAATCTACAAATGCGAAACCATTCAGTTTCGCATTTGTAGATTTTATAAGAATCAGTATCTCAATCCTTTTATTATATCTCTCCTGAACATAGTATTGAAAGTTCATCAACAGTAAGTATTAGGGATGTAAGGGGCGAGCCAACATCTTTTGACTCAAGTCAACCTCACCTGCACGCGGTGCATCCTGTTAATCGACGAACGAGGCTCTGACAACCGACCGATGGCGGTATACCCATCCCAACAGGCGTCGCTAAATGCAACAGGCCGGTGACGGGCAGCAGCGTCACCGGTGCGAGAAGCTACGCCCTGCGATCGCCAACCCGCCTGCCCAGCGTGGCGATTACGGGCAAATTCATCCAATGCAGGACAACAAAAAGCCACGGCCCCTAGTTCCCGGCGGCCCTGCTATTCCTGGTCATGGTGGCGACATGGTGGTGGCAGGCTCCGACCAACACTGCTCCAAACCATGGCAGGATCTGAAACATTCCAGTTAAACCTGGAGAACCAATTCGCTGCCGTGGAAACCACCACAGACGTAAACCAGAACCTCGAAAATGTGACTCGGATCCTCAGGGAAGAAGGTACGAGATTTTGTTACATGCAGCGTAAGGGCAAGAAGTCCAAGCTTTCAGAAGAGACTTTGGGGCTAATGAAGGAACGACGTGAAAACCCACCCATCACTTCGTCAGAAAAGCGGACTCTAAACCGAGAGATTAACAAGAACGTAAGGTAGAGGCACCGGTGATGTACATGTACGGCATGTACCCACTGATGGAACAAAAAAAAAGTCATTCTCAAAAATAAGGAAACTAATGGTAATTTACAAAATGGTAACACTTTGAGGTGATCGTCACATATATAAGTGTCAAATGTGTGTGACATTGAAGGAATCGGCCATTTCGTTCAAAATGACCAGGTCTAAGAAGTTGTGACAGTGCAGTGCAAAAATATTATTATATTATATTATTATTATATTATTATTCACTTTATTTCATGGATTAGGTGATTATTAAACTAGCTACATTTGAAGGTTATTTTGGAATTGCATTAATATTTTGGATATTAATGTGCATGTTCATCACTGGATGTCTTATTTCATTTTTCACCAAAACATGGACACATCTCGAAACTTATTTATTTTTTTACTTCAACTATAAATGCACGTTTCAAATTCAGCTTTCATACCTGAGTGTTAATAAAGTTTAAAAAAAGATTCCGATAATGAATTCCAATAATGTACAAGGGTGTCCATTACTGGAAAATTCATACAATCCAGTAATGGACATATCAAGGGAATTGAAGATGTCCCAGGCGATAGAAGCTGTTAAAAACGGGGCCAATGTTGCATCTGCTGCACAACAATATGGTGTACCGAGGATAACACTATACAACAAAATTTCAGGTAAAAGTCCACACGTATGTACAATGGGTCCTGGGACCTACTGACGCAACATGAAGAGAATGTTTTAGAAAATTGGATTCTCGATATGGCAGACAGTGTGCAACGAATTATTGTTGATAAGAAACAAGACACTGCATTCGTTGTCAATAGACCTGGAAAAAAATGGTATAGTTTGTTTTTAAAACGACACCCTAACACCACGTCACGTACAGCACAAAATTTGACAACAGCTAGGGATAATGTAACCGAAGAAGACATTCTCAGTTGGTTTAAAGAAGTCGACGAATATATCGAAAAGTGCAACTTGCCATCGGTCATCAAACAACCTGAGAGGGCTCAGGTTGTTTGATGACCGATGATGATATATTCAATACGGATGAAAGTGCCTTTTTCTTGGCTCCGAAACCAGGAAAAGTCTTAACGAAAAAGGGACACAAGCACCTACATTGCTCCTCCGGAGGATAATCTCTCAATCGCACTATTAATAACTGGAAATGCTGCTGGACAGCTGGCACCTCCCATGGTAGTCTATAGCTACGAAAGAATTCCATCAACACTCGTCACTGAACTTTCCTGAAAGCTGGGGAATCGGGCGTTCTGAAAGTGGCTGGATGTGTGGAAGCACATTTTATGAATACATAGCGAATATATTCGAACCCTGGCTGGCCCAGCAAAACATTGAAAGACCAGTACTTTTTTTCCTTGATGGGCATAAATCACACTGCATTTATCCACTTTCTGCTCTGAAAAAGGCATAGTAATTATATCATTGTATCCTAACAGTACACACATCCTGCAGCCTATGGACGTATCAGTCTTCAAACCACTGAACAGTCTTGGAGAAAAGGGCAAAATTTTGCCCCTGTTTTGAAAATCGCCCTAGATACGTTAACCAGCGATACTATTAGGAACGGTTTCGCGCTTCTGGACTCTACCCTTTCGTGCCAGAATATATCGATATGACGAAAATAAAATTACGAAGAAAGACATACCTAATCGAATGACTCAAACATGCCACTGATTGACGATAAAATAGAATGGCTACGTCAACTAGAACATCAAATCGTAGAAATATTTGACTATAAGATTTTGGAAGAGTTCAACCAGATGTATTACAAAAACACAAAGGACTTAGATGAATGTCTCCCTGAGGAGGATACATCTTTTTATGTCTTATTGGCAGCTGTAAAATCAAAAGTTAGTAGTTCGACAAGAATATATGATCAAAGAATTACTTATGAACCAATAACAAATTCAAACATTAAAGAAGAAACAATTGAAGATACAGCCATTCAACAGACCAGTACTCAAAATCTAATTATTCACATGCCAACCAACCAAGACCTTTTTTTTTTTTTAGGGGGTAAATGCTGTGCACATCCCTTCCGCCACGGGGGTGACGGAAGGGGGCGTGTGGGGCTCAGACCCACTAAAACCCCCCCGTGAGCAGTCCTCCGCCAAGGTGGGGCGAGACAGGGTCCCAACCAACCAAGAGCTAACCACTCAAGAACCAACCGTTCCTCAACAACTCATTAAAGAGCCAACCATTAAAAATCCAACCATCCAACAACCAAACATAGAACCAACACAAGCACAAAATAATGAAAACCAAAGCACACCAGAAAAAATAGCACTACCTATTCAAGAATCAATCACACCATATATACCAAACAAATGACTCATGCAACTATCCAAGATCCATACTTTCAAGAACCAAACAATCCTGAACAACTCATTCAAGAGCCAACCATTCAAAAACCAAATATAGAACCAATACAAGCACAAAACAATCAAAACCACAACACACACACACAAAAATAGCACTACCTGTTCAAGAATCAATCACACCACATATCTCAACACAAATGACGCAAGCAATCATCCATGAACCAGAAAAAACATCTGATCATTTTCTTGTAATACAGAAATCTCCACAGCCTGGTACCTCTCGACAGGAGTCTTATAGTATTCCTGTCCAAGAAAAAACACCAGCTAAAAAATTCAAGGCATTTATGTGCCGTCACCATTTAAAAGAAATCTTTTCTGGCCTGATGAAGTGGAGTCAAAGAAAGGTAAGAAAAGGAAATTAAAGGAAAAGATACCAACTAGATAACAAGTAGTGCATGGAAGCAGTGCCATGAAACAAAGAACTGGAGAAGCAAATAAAATTACACGAGAAAGAAAAACGTGCACTTGCAAGAGAAGAAAAAAGACAGTTAAAAGAGTAAGTGTGTAATATTAAACAAAAACAACTCCGGAAAAAGCAACGCAGGTCTAGCCATGATAAAATATCTTTCGATACAAACACAGATACAGAAATCCAATATGCTGAGAGTGATGATAGCTATTGCATTGAAATGGACAACTCTTGCATGGAAGAAATTGGAGGACAGGCAGATGCCTGTCCTCCAATTTCTTCCATGCAAGATTTCTTCCATGCATTCCAAACATCTAGAGAATTTAAAAAGAAAGCTACTCTTAGTACTAAATCTTCATATTCTCATAATGGCAACTCATTGGGACAAATCTTCACCAAAAGTTTGTAACGGATGCTACGTTATAGTTAAATATGAAGGAGAATTTTTCCCAGGAATTGTTGAGAATATTGACAAAGGCTATTTTGAAATAAGCACGATGACATTTTCGACTGGAAATAATTTCAGATGGTCGGAAAAAAAAGATTTAATTTGGTACAAGAGAGAAGATATAATAAAAGTTATAAACAAACCAGAGTTATCCAACAAAAGAGGATTTTATACTGTGACAGAAATGAACAAATATTCACCGTTTACAGAATAGGAATTGTAAACAGTAATATAACAGAAGTTTACATGTGATATCAGTGATTCTCTGAGTAGGTATTACAAGTAGCAAGAAATTATGGTTCCTTAATTTTAGTGTGTAAGTACATACCAACTGTATCTGTATAAGTAAAACAAAAACATTGATCTCTTTAGTTATAGGAAAACTTTATAGATTTAAGTTAAAAATAACTGTTTTGTTAACAATAAGTAAAATGAAGATTCTTATGAAGATATGGTTTATTGTAACGACAGTTTACAACAAAGACTGTGTAAGTTGTACAACAAAATTGTATTGTGTGTTTAATTAAGTACATTTTACGTAACTTTATAGTGTTTTAATAAAGACAAACATTTCTATTGCTCTTACGCGATTTATTTTATTACATCTTCAAAAAGAATTATGTATTTATTACGTCCATACATGGGTGTGCATGACTAAGTCTTGTTCATAATTAGGTGTCAATGACTAGGGTCTGTACATAATTGGGTGTACATTAATGGATTGTTGCTGTCCATTACTGGAAAAAAAACTGGAGGTGACTTTCGTTATAACTTTCTCGTAAGTAAGACTTTTAGTCGTCGGTTCTTAAATCAGAAATCATGGCTTAGACATTTAGTTACCAAATGACTTCGATCTTAAAATACTATTTTATAAAACATGTTCGATTTTCCAAAATCTTTCATGCAGGACCCTTAACATGTCCATAATTGGCGGCTTTACCTTACGACACGACCTCCGGTGCTTCGATACTCTTTCGATCGAAAGAGCGATCGAGCAGAATCGGGGGTCAAAGGTGTTCGTACAAATTCTTTGGAAGAAGCCACCTGACGAAGTTGACCACAGCTAGTGGAGAAGTCGTTGCTGCAAAGCCGGCAGTCCTTTCGGAAGTGGAGGACTTTTATGGCCGATTATACGCATCGCATGCATCTCGACCTGATCCCGAAAATGATCCTAGAGCCACGTTAACACGCCATTTCACCGAAGACGTGCCAGAAGTCAGTATTGGCGAAATCGAGATCGCTCTTGGACAGCTTAAAAATGGAAAAGCCCCTGGAGAGGATGGCGTTACAACAGAGCTACTAAAAGCAGGAGGTAAACCCGTACTGAGGGAGCTCCAGAAGCTTTTTAACGCTGTCCTGTTCGAAGGGAGAACTCTAGAGGCGTGGAATAGGAGTGTGGTCGTCCTGTTCTTCAAAAAGGGAGATAAGACCCGGCTGAAGAACTATCGACCCATATCCCTTCTAAGCCACGTCTATAAGCTGTTTTCAAGAGTGATCACGAACCGTCTTGCACGTAGCCTCGACGAATTCCAACCACCGGAACAGGCTGGGTTTCGGAGCAGATACGGCACCATAGACCACATTCACACAGTGCGGCAGATTATACAGAAGACCGAAGAGTATAATCAGCCCCTGTGTCTAGCATTCGTGGACTATGAGAAGGCCTTTGACTTGGTTGAAATCTGGTCTGTTCTGGAGTCCCTGCAGCGTTGCCAGATAGATTGGCGATACATCCAAGTGATGAGATGTCTTTACGAAACCGCCACCATGTCCGTCCAAGTACAGAATAAGCAAACAAGTCCCATACCGTTGCATCGAGGAGTGAGACAAGGGGACGTTATTTCCCCGAAATTGTTTTCAAATGCAATGGTTGTGGCAAGGCAAATTGTGATACACGGCGCCGTTCTCGAAGTTGTTCAAAAATATGTGTACCTCGGGCAGACATTGCAGTTGGGAAAAAACAACTTTGAGAACGAGGTGAATAGAAGAATTCGGCTGGGCTGGGCAGCGTTTGGGAAGCTACGTCGAGTCCTTACTTCGCCGATTCCACAGTGCCTGAAGACGAAAGTCTTCAATCAGTGCGTCCTACCCGTCATGACATACGGAGCCGAAACGTGGACACTGACGGCTCGAATGGTCCACAAGCTTAAGGTCGCTCAGCGGGCTATGGAAAGGGCTATGCTCGGTGTTTCTCTGAGGGACCGCATCAGAAATGAAGTGATCCGTCAGAGAACCAAGGTCATCGACATAGCCCACCGGATCAGCAAGCTGAAGTGGCAGTGGGGTGGCCATATTAGCCGTAGAACCGACAACCGTTGGGGTAAACGAGTTCTAGAGTGGAGACCGCGTCTCGGCAAACGTAGTGTAGGACGTCCTGAGGCACGGTGGAGTGACGATCTGCGCAAGACGGCTGGCAAAAACTGGATGCGAGAAGCCCAAGATAGACCTAAGTGGCGTGCAATTGGAGAGGCCTATGTCCAGCAGTGGACTGCTACAGGCTGATGATGATGATGATGATGATGATGAAGTATTAGGTGTACCTACTTACTAATTTGTTATTGATTATAGTAAAACTCGTCGTATATACCTACAATATATTTTTAATTTATTCCTTGTACTCTACATAGGCATAATATTTGTGTATGTGTTCGTAGTATGTGACGAACACATACACAAATATTATGCCTATGTTCAGCAGTGGTCGTTTTACGGCTGAGATGATGATGATGTATGAAAAGAAATATATTGTAGTGTAGTGACATTTCTACAGAAATGCCGCATACCTATATCAAGCGATATTTCGCGTGACATCAAACGCTTTGACCCACTGTACGATTTGATGCTGTCAAATAGATAGTTGTCAAAAACTATCTATTTGATCACAAACAACATTATGGGGTTATAGTGTTTATCTATGACAAACAACCAAGCTCTGGGGCCTTACTATGAGCTCCTAAAGCAGGACTGCTAGACAACTGCCCGGTTTATTCGTACCATGACAACTTTAAAGCAGGCCTCCCCAGGCCTACTATTCAAGAACCGCAGAAAAACCGTTCACCTGTTTTTTTGTATGGACTCTCGTTAACATGTCGCTTTAAATCCACTCAGTTTATCAGCTTACAAACGTCTAGGCGTCTGCAATGTTGGTTGTAGTAAATTGTTAGAATGTCAGAGACAATATTATCCGTTCACCTTTGAGAAAACAATATTCAAACAGTTCACCTAAATGATCGTCATGGTATGATTTCATTCAAAATTGTTTATGTCAGGTTTAAGAACTGCACGGAACTTGCATGGTTTTTACGAAGCTGATAGTAAGGCCCCTGGACGTGGTGGGGAAAAAAATTGGACTTTTGGTGGCAAAAATAACTCTTTTTTTAGTTTTCCGAACGCTGAACAAAAAGAGACGACATTTTCACCCACAGGTTCCCAATTTGTTCCCTTGTTAGCGTTAAGCGTTATTTGCGCTAAATCATTTTCGTAAAAACGCTCTAAAGGGTTCTGCTCTTCTATTCGAACGCACTGGCTCTTTTTGTTCAGCGTTCGAAAAGCTAATAAAGAGGTATTTTGCCACTAAAAAGTGCCATTTTTGACCCACGTCCGGGGCATGGTTGTTTGTGATCGTTATATAACAGCTATGTATTTGACAGCATAATTATGCGATTTTAGGTCTTATGGTTAGTTGAGCGTTCGAATAGGGCAAAAGTGGCAAAAATAACGTTTTTGAGCTTTACGAACGCTATAACAAAAGAGGCATCAATAACAACGCCACCAATGCCCGCATGAGCTAAACGAACGCACCTATAGTGCGTTCGAATAGATCACATCTGAGCGTTTTTAGCAAAAAAAACGCTCACAAGGGGCGTTTGAATTGGGAATCTGTTGGTGAAAATGTCGTTCATGCCTCTTTTTGTTCAGCGTTCGGAATGCTAAAAAAGAGGAATTTTTGCCACCAAAAAGTGCAATTTTTGACCCACGTCCGGAGCATTGGACTGGACAGTTGTTTGTAATCGTTATGTGACAGCTATGTATTTGACAGAATAATCATGCGATTTTAGGTCTTATGCCCAGTTGAGCGTTCGAATAGGGTGTGGGCAAAAGTGGCAAAAATAACGTTTTTGAGCTTTACAAACGCTTTAACAAAAGAGCCATCAATGACAACGCCACCAATGCCCTCATAAGCTAAACGAACGCACCTCTCTGATTAATCCAAAGAATATTTTACTCTCTACCGAGAGGATTAATCATAGAGAACATTTGTATACTGGAGATGGGATTAATCTATGAGCCGGTCAGCTGATCATAGAAATAATGTATCATAATTGTTAACATGTTTTGTTTATTTTTGTAATAATTATAAATAAGGTAAATCGTAGCTTGTTTGTCGCGACTTGCGTTTGTGCTAGATAAAATTCGTAACTGCCCAACTAGAAGAAACAAGTGAAGAGTTTGTAAAGTAATACTAGTAAACAGAATCGCAAAACAAACATAGATTCTGACCTAACATTCTAACACAATTATAACAAAAGTTATTGTATCAAACGGTTTGGTGAAGAAACGATCACAATGCCTATAAAAGTAGCAGTAGTTACAGGAGCTAATAAAGGCATTGGATTCGCGATAGTTCGCGGACTTTGCAAGCGGTTCGACGGCGCTGTTTACCTCACATCGCGAGATATCGAGCGCGGCAAGAAAGCAATCGAAGATATGAGAAAAGAAGGACTGGACCCCAAATTTCATCAGCTTGATATAACTGACGAGCAGAGTTTAAAACATTTTCATGATTACATCAAGGAAAATTACGACGGTGTAGATATCTTGGTTAACAACGCTGCTATAGCATTCTCGACTAAGGCTCGAGAGCCAGTATCTGTGCAAGCAGAGCAGACTCTTTCCGTTAATTACTTTTCTTTAGTATCAGCATGTGAAACTCTTTTTCCGCTTCTGAATAATGGCGCCAGAGTTGTAAACATAGCAAGTTCTCGGGGTCATTTGAGCCTTATTCCAAGTGAAGACTTACGAAAAAAGTTTGCTGATCCTAATCTGACCATCCCTGAGTTATCTGAGTTGATGAAGAAGTACATAAATGCAGCTAAAGCAGGGACACAAGCATCTGAATGGGGCAATTCTTCATATGGAGTATCTAAAGTTGGAATGATTGCATTAACCAAAATTTATCAGAGATTACTAAATGATAAAGGTAAGATAAATGTGGTCTCTTTAAGTACATCACTGTTAATACGAGGGTGGGTCAATAAGTCTGTGACTTTTGGAATAAAACACAGATTTTTTAATAAATAAATCATTTTATTTTTCAACGTAGTAGTAAAAGTAGCAACAAGTACGTAAATTAAACTGGTTCTGGATGACAGGTGTAAGAGAATGAGAAGGCGTCCTGTTAGAAAAAGACAAACATATTTACACAAAAGAGACAAAAGAGAAACATAATCACCACCCTTATTGGTATGGTAGGTTTGGTTGGTTCGGTTATGTTAATAATAATAATACAAGAGTACTTGTTTACAAGTTGCGGGGTTCCAAAAAAGAAGGCCGCGCGTGCAATTAATGCAATGGACTCAATTAACCTTTGCATAATGATGCAGGTGGTGTGCAGCTGCCAAAAGTGAAGGGGACTTTTGTATAAAAGGTGAGCGCGACTGTGGATAATTATTAGTAATGTTTCATCAGCCCACGTACTACTAACATATCATCACAAGAGCTCCATTAGTGGAAGACTGGATAAGGAATAATGGATTCAACATCAACGTCAATCAAGAAGCGCAGGGAGACCCAACCGCAGGAGAAGCAGTCAGAAGAAATGTCCCAAGAAGTTTGGAATACAACTTTGTATCAAGAGAAGAATACTCAAGTATTGGAAGCGGAGGAGGCGGTATCGATCCCGCAGCCAGTGTTGAATGTGTCTATGGGGAAAGCGATGCCATACTCCCCAACGTCAGTCCAAAGCCAGCAAGATATGGATACAATCTCGATGAAAGAGAACGAAGTAATTGGGAGGTATATGATGTCCCACATGGGAGTACATTTACAATTCGGAACTAGGCCAGTACGTCGCAAACTTCGCCAGAGTCCTTGGAAACTCATATGTTTACACGAAGGAGGATGTGGAACCAAACACCGACATTGGCACATTCTGTATATTTCACGTAGTAAGCAGTGGGGACATAACTCAACATTTGGACGGATTATTCGACAGGGTGAACACAATTGTGAGAGCATTACATGCCTCACTTGCCTGGCTAAATACCTGCATAGCGGCGATGGTCGTAAAGTCATTAAGGACATTATCGAACGAAGTGATTACGAAAATTGTAAATGCGCCCTTCATAGTGTGGAAGGTATCAGACAATGTTAGGGAAGCTACTTTGAAAATACCCAAGGGAGAGCTGGAACATCTCAAATGGAAAGCTCACAAGGAGTGGGGAACGGACGAGTGGTGGCTACAATTAGTGAAACCAGTCCAAGCATACTTGCAGATGGAAGACGGGGAATGGAGTGTGAACAAATACACGATGAATTTGGAATGCAACCGCCGCCGGGTACACGAAGACACTCACTCAGTGGACAAAATCTGGCAAGAGATAATTTCACCAATGCAAGACTTGTTTTGTTATTTTGCGAAGAACGTGCTTTTAACGAAGGCGACGGAGAGAGAGTATTATCAAAAACGCCTGAAGGGATTGAATACTTATTCAAGCCAAGAGCAAACGAACGGGTCAAAACCGCCATCACAATTGCCCGAATATCTATAATATAATATAAAAGTCCCCTTCACTTTTGGCAGCTGCACACCACCTGCATCATTATGCAAAGGTTAATTGAGTCCGTTGCATTCATTGCACGCGCGGCCTTCTTTTTTGGAACCCCGCAACTTGTAAACAAGTACTCTTGTATTATTATTATTAACATAACCGAGCCAACCAAACCTACCATACCAATAAGGGCGGTGATTATGTTTCTCTTTTGTCTCTTTTGTGTAAATATGTTTGTCTTTTCTAACAGGACGCCTTCTTATTCTCCTACACCTGTCATCCAGAACCAGTTCAATTTACGTACCTACCCGTTGCTACTTTTACCGTATCCCGGGACATACTGGACAAGGAGTCTTCCATGTCGCTCTCGCCAACGGGGCCACGGTTCCTCCAGATTATTTCTTTAATGTATTAAGACGCTATTGTCAAATACGTCACTTCCTTACTTCTACCCTTTATCCCATGTACACTCCAGAATAAAGATTTAAAATTTTTTTATACTTTTTTTTCTAAAATTTTGCCAATAAAATATCTCTCTAAAACGTCTTTCATTAAAATTCACCCCCTAATTTATTCCAAGCGATGACGTCACTCCCGACAACAATCACCGCCCTTATTGGTATGGTAGGTTTGGTTGGCTCGGTTATGTTGGTGGCGCCGATTCACCCTTAGAAACCCACTGTTTTGACTGTTTTTGGTCTCTGGTGTGTTGTGATGGATCCATGTTTCGTCCACGGTTACAAAACGGCGCAAAAAACTCCTCCATATTGCGATTAAACAACGCCAAACCTTCCTGTGAAGTTGTTAAACGATTGCGTTTGTGGTCGACTGTGAGCAAACGCGGCACCCATCTTGCGGAAAGCCTTCACATGCCCAAGTGATCATTCAAAATTGAAACCACTGAGCCATGCGAGATCCCTACGGCTTCCACAATCTCTTGCACTTTCAATCTTCGGTCGGCGAACACCATATCGTGATTTTTTTCGATTGTTTCGGGTGAAGAGACCTCAACTGGGCGTCCAGGACGTTCGGCATCTTCAGTGGTTGTACGGCCACAACGAAATTCAGTAAACCACTTTTTTACCATTGAAATCGATGGTGCAGAGTCCCCATCGTATTTATCAAGCTTAGCCTTGGTCTCGGTAATGGTTTTTTTTCGCAAAAAATAATGCTTAATAAGCACACGACATTCACTTTTTTCCATTTCTTCCTCAAATTACTGGGTAGTCTGATAAAGATAGCTGTCAAACACAAACTAACTGACGCAGCAAGTTCAAATTTTGACAGGAGTCAACTGACAGATGCCTGTTGACAGGAGTAGTGTTGCTTTTTCAGTAAAGAGGTCAGAAATTCAAAAAGTCACGGACTTATTATCCCGCCCTCGTAGATGATAGTAGTTAGTCCAAACTTCAAAGATTATTCTCATAAAATATTTGTCAGTAGATTATGTGCCTAAATAATCAAAGGTCTAATGTTGATATTATATTAGACCTTTATGTATTAAATGGGGCACTTATTTATGATATTACTTGACAGTACTAGGATGAGGCCCACCGGTTGTTAAGTGATAATGTCGCCGGCACCCATACCCTTCCAACCAGAACACAGTATTGCAAATATTACTGCTTCACAGTGGAAATAGAGTATGGTGGCAGTACATCCCCGGACAAACTCATTCACAAAGAATTCTACTGCTACTATGCATAATGTTGTAATTATGTGATAGTATTTTACTGAGGCTTGTCACAATACAATAAATTTACTTTTTCAATGATACACCACTAAAAGTCAGAATTTTAAGTTACCAGATCAATAAAATGGCCTCAAATTTACTATATACTTCTTTGATTTTCCTTATATTTCTTTTCTGTAACATGAACCCTCGACCTGACACTTATAGGAAGAAAAATCCACTTGAATATGAATTTTCCACCCCATCCTGGTTCTCACCACACAAACAGTTAGGGCTGATAACTTTCTACATTTACAACTTGGAACTCATTGAATGGCTCAGAGTGTAATTTTTTTTTTTTTGGGACAACGTTCACACAAAGATCTTCAGGTCCCAAACTAGGCAGAGCCTGTACAATGGTAACCTAATGACTGATATACATACTTAAATACAAATACACCCAGACACAGATCAAACTGACATGTTCATGCACACAAATGTTTGACCTGTCCGGGGATCGAACCCGGGATCAGCGGCTCAGAAGGCTGGGGTGCTACCAACTGCGCCAGCCGGCCTGTCAAATGTTAGAGCAATCAGCTCTCTACTAAACTTCATGTAGACATTCTATTTGTATTTTCTGAGCAATATTCCTTTTTCCAGAGAAATAATTCTTTATATTAAAATTCTAATACTATACTTATCTTAATACTCCTGTTGTTGTGAATAGGCACAATTTTTTATAGTGTATGAATACCTGAGTATTGTATTCTCAGAAGAACTACCACACAATTTGATGTTGCCACTCTGACCTGATGAAGGTCGCAGGACGACGTTGGAAGCAGGCCGCTTCCAACCGGTCCTTTTGGAAAATCATGGGGGGGGGGCTATGTTCAGCAGTGGATGTCCTACGGCTGAGATGATGATGATGATGACTCTGACTATGATATAATATGGAAGATAGATCATACGTGGTTTATAAATCTCAATTGATGTTATAATTTTATAATCATTTCATGCACTACTAAACATGATCCATAACGCTACTTATATTAGGGGAGCTACGTACCATAAACTCTATACTACAGAGACCAGCTTGAAACGCTCCTGTGCGAGGTGCAATATTATCCCTTGTTCAATCAACTCTCTTTTTTTTTCAGATATAAAAGTGAATGCAGTTCATCCCGGCTATGTAGATTCTGACATGACATCACATAAAGGTCTTCTGACCCCTGATCAAGGGGCTGATGCTCCTTTGTTCCTTGCTCTCGACTCTCCGGATTCAGTGAGAGGCCAATTTGTGTGGTACAACAAAGAAATTGTCAACTGGGATGGAGCCAAACCTCCAGAAGTTATGGGATATGTGAGGCAGTACTTGGGTTCATTTTTTCAAGGAATACTGAGTAAATTTTAGTTTTTGGGTATCTCTTGACATATTTTATTATTCAGCTGCATTACCAAGCTGGAGCTTTATTAGTAATAGTTAGATAAAGCTTTGTTCCACTAAATAACTGTCATGTTCATTTCTGTATTGACATAAAACCATATGGTCTAAAGCTGCTTAACTTTATGTGACATTATTTAGTACTGCGCACAGCAAAATTGTTCTGCGCCGTACTGAGTGACATTATTTAAATTTAAGCAGTGTGTATAGGTAATAGCATAATTATTTTTTAACTTAATTTATTTGTAAACTTTGTACATGGATTTATGACAAGGTTTAGTAATATATTAAGACTGTTACAATATTTTATTAAAAGCTAACTGGATAATAATATTCATAATGAACCAATATGCCTTTGTAATGTAACAAGATGTATTTTTATAAATGTTACAAGTTATACTTATTTTTTATAGTTAATGTTCAAATCAAGTAAGATTATATAGGTCAGTATAGGTGCAATACATATTTATACAATTTTACAAATTATATTTGAACTAGTCTATGAAGTACAAAATTATTTATTTCTCACACTGTTATCAAAAAATACAAATGTTGTAAAAACTTACAAAGTTTCATTAACTACTCGTAGATTCCTATTGGTACGACTTTCCATTAGCGCTCGACGAGTTGATAGGGGGAAGGTTCCATCAAATAAAGACTGGGGACCCTTTTCGAGATATTTAAATTATTACTTCTGAGGAAGTTATATATCCTTATCGAGGTGTAAGTTAGCCTAATTGTGGCGCTTCGCCGGTCGCTGCCGCGGCACGCTCGCTACGCTCGCTCGGCTCGCGCGTCGTGTGGTCACGATTAAACCTAACGCTCCTCCTCGGTTCGCTCGTCGTCGCACCTATTGTGACTGCTCTGATTAGATACTCCGCTACTGTGAAATGTATGTGTGCAACGCTGCTATACACAGTGGTTGGTATTGAGTTCGGTCCCATGATCCCATCTTTTAAGTCAAAGTCAATAATCATTTATTCAATTTAGGCATCAAAGACGCACTTATGAACGTCAACTTTTCATTATAATGTACTTTAAAGACTCTACCGCCGCGTTCCAAAATATATAGAACTCACCGAGAAGAAGCGGCAAGAAACTCGGGGCCATTCTTTTTATATGGATGTTTACAATGTTTCTACTTAGGTACTACAAATATTACATTTTATGGCTGGCAGAGAGACAGCTTGCCAGAAGTGGAGTATTCCAAGCATCTTTATCTTCTATATAATGTCGAACTTTATAGTAAGCTTTTTTTATTAAAACGTTTTTTACAGTCAACTTGAATTTGCCCTCTGTGAGCTCAGTTATGTGCTTTGGGATTTTATTGTAAAAACGCACACAATTTCCTAGGAATGACTTATTAGTCTTTGCAAGTCTAAAACTAGGTACAGCTATCCTATTTGTATTTCTGGTATTAATATATTATGAATACTAAATAAGTAAATACCTGTGGGTCTACCATGAGTTTACAACAACTAGTATTATATTCTCTTTATTTACAACATTGACACCTATAGATTCTCGGTATCGACTGCCGCGAAAAAATGTATGATATGAAAAAAAGAGCCACCTTGCGGTCAATTGTATAATTAAAATTGATAGCGAGTACGCCAATCACAAGCTATAACAAAACGAATAGGTAGGTATAACCCGCGGCATATAACTCTAGCTCTGAGCGAAATGTGGAAGGGATAGCTGCGCAGATAGAGAGAGACAACAGTCCCTCGTCTTCGATGTGACAGAGGGAGACAAGAGTCCTTCGTCCCAATTTTTGACTTCTGCGCAATAACGGTCAGAGCTAGAGTTATATGCCGCGGGTTATACGTAGACGAGATCGAGTATCGACTGTAGATGACTTGCTATCTATTTTCATTTATCACGTAAACGTAATTTAAAATTTAAATATATAGATAAATATTTAAACACCTCTGATCATATAGGTAGGTACGTTTTTTACTATGTCCCGCTTTTGACGAATGAATTCAGCTTTTTTCACTCAAAATGTTTCAAATTCCCGACTTGGCAAAAGAAAAATCTGGCAACGCTGATGTATACATACATTATTTTTTCATCACAAAATGTTCTGCCTTAGAGATTATTTCTCCTTACGAAGTCAATAGATCAATTGATGAATATAAAATAAAAAATATCTATAAATAATTTTTATATGCATAATATAAAAAAACACAGTCCCCGAGTATTGATCGGTTTGCGCGCGCAGGTCTTCCTGCCACGCAACGCAGCACGCCCCAACCTGTAGGGCTGGGAATTGAGGTTTGGGATTGTGAATGCAGTATGGCGACTGCTATTGTTCTGCATTTATAAGGCAAGTCCAAACATATATCTAGTCTTTCTAGTCGTTTGAAATGGTGTTCTGAGGCATAAACAATGTGAATTGTGAATCTTAAAATACATTCCAGCTATATTCAACTCGATAATCCAGGAACATAAATTTAATTGTCTTTGTATTGTTATAAACTATATTTTCCTATGGCTTTAGCTATAACTTCAATTATTAATTAATTTTAGAATAATTATGAAACAAAAGTCAACTGCTCGTCTGATTTGTTTCAGAATTGTTTAAGAAGACGTGTGGGTAAAGACTAATATTTTATTTTATTCTTATTACAAATTTTAGAATGTAAATCTACTAGTCATAACATAACATCATAAGTCCTATAAAATATTATTTAGAAAAATAATAGGACCTACCTGCTCATATTCTATTGCTCAAAGAGTTGTTACATCCAAATACTCAATCCTCAATATAATAGTAGGTACCTACCATTTACCTATCTTGTAGTACATACGAGTACAATAAATATAGTAGCTTCTCGAAGATAAAGTGCTCAAGATGACCGACGAAATTATGTTTATGTCGGACGAAGAATTAAGAGAAAGGAGTTTAAGAAAACGAGTAAGGCTATTTAATTTAAACGCAGACAGCAAATGGAGCGAAAGAGGAATAGGCCAGGTGGCAATTTACTACGTGGAGAAGTTAAAAGGAACCTTTTTGCTTGTAATTTCCGAGGAGGACGATTCATTGCTTTTACAAAGTGAAATTCACCCAGACACGCCTTATAACAAAGAGCAAGATAGATTCATAATTTGGACGGAAGATAATACCGTTTTAGGGTTGAGTTTTCAAGAAAACGCTGGTTGTGAAGATGTTTGGAACACTATTTGCCAGGTAAGGTGTTATCCTTTTGAACCGACTTCAAAAAAAGGACGAGGTTATATGTTCGTATGTATGCATTTATTTTTTATGTGTATGTTAGCCGATTTCTCCCCATTTGCGGACCGATTCTCAAAATTCATTTTTTGTTTGGTAGAGTACACTTCCGAGGTGGTCCCATTTAAATTTCATCAAATTCGGTCAAGCAATTTTTAGGTTAAACTCCAAAAACTGGAAAGTGTTCTCTTCAAAATCTTGATATCATCATTTACAATAGATCCCGTAAGTAGCGATCTCTAAAAATGGTGAAAACAAATGTTTACCTAAAAGTGCAACCGACTTCAACACCAAAAAGTAAATAAGTAAGTGAAATAACTTGTCGAAGTCGGTACCATGCACACAATATAGTGATAATAGGTAGCTACTTACTTTTGAACTATCGTGGTACCGATTTCAACAAGACGTTATTGCACACTTTTTGGTGTTGAAGTCGGTTCAATTTTTTGGTAACAAAAATTTTTCAATGTTATGTTGTTCGAATATCTACTGCACGTTATTTAAGAAAAATTGGACGTGGGCATAAGTAATTGTGACTTACTTCTAACTTGACACAAAAACAAAAAAGTAATACCAAAAAACGGAACCGACTTCAACCCAAAAAAATGACTTCGACTTACGGGATACACCGTTAATGATGATATTATCATCAAGGTAGGCGAAACACTTCACGTTATTGGAGTGTAACTCAAAGACTGCTTGACTGAATTTGATGAAATAAAATGGAAACACGTCGGAAGTATATTCTAACAAACAAAAAAGAAACATTATAATCGATTCATAAGGGACGAAGTTTTCACCGAACACACATAAAAAAATATATAACTAAGTATTTACTTATACGGACGAATTGAGAATACTACTTCTTTTTTAAAATCCGTTAAAAGGTAAAATTGTAATAACTTCAAATGTAGCTGTACGTAGTTTAAAAAATTTCATATTTGATAATTTAATCTAAGTACAAAGTTACTGATATAAAATAAATCTACCTATTACAATAAAACTAATTCACAAAAATATTTCTAAATTATATATATATAGACATTACAGATAAAAAACAGCATTTAAGTAATAATTGTAATTTTACAAGATTTCAATGTCACTAGCAAGTGAAATTACTAGGTGAATGCGACCAATACATAACCAATGTCACACGGCGGCGAACGCATTGCAGTGCCAATCTGCTAGGTTACACTCACAGACTATAGTAGATCCAACCGTTTATCCTCTTTTTGACAGATCTAATTTGTCAGTTAAAGTGTTGTGACCAAGTGATTATAGTGGACACGATTTCGATTCATTTTTCTATCGAGTCTGTGCGGAAAGAGAATAGTCCTAGGAATGGCGCCATGACCATGGCTATTGGCCATCTAGAAATACGTCAGCCAATGGGGAATGTTGAAAGGGCGTGGACAGGCCGTCATGGCATGGCCATCTAGAAACGCATCAGCCAATGGGAAATGCTGACGCATTTCTAGATGGCCATGCCCAGATGGCGAGGCCACGCCGTCCGGTTACACCCGTGTAGTTTCCAAGGTAAGCTATCAAATTCTGAGTTATAAGTTTTCACTTCTATCGGCAATTCCTATGACTGCCAATTTTTTTGTCTATGGGTAAGCAGTAGTATTTTATCAAGGTAGTAAAACTCAATGGTCCACCGCCGTTTTGTATTTGTCACTGTCACTCGCAACAAGACGCCCGTGCTAGTAATTATTTGCTGAGTTTTATATTGGAACTATAAAATGCCGAAAGGATCAGTGCTGAAAGGACAGACGAGAGAAATGGTGATCAAGCTTCGTAATTACTTTGAAGCAGAGTATCAAAATGGCGGCCCGCTTTTACCATTGTCGCAAGTGAGAGAGCGCGTTGCGGCCGCGTTAGGTATTAGTGCATCTACGATTACAAAAATTACTACCGAAGCCTACGGAACAAGCGGCATGCAGGAGAATAAGCTTCGTACGCCGAAGAAAAAACGCCAACCACGTCGTGTGACTTCGGTTGACAACTTTGACGCAGACGCTATACGCCGTCATATATATAACTATTACTTACGTAAAGAAGTTCCAACACTTAAAAAACTTGTTGCTTCTTTGCGTGAATGTGATTTGTTCCGAGGTCAAAAATCGTCATTGGTAAAGGTCTTGAATGAAATTGGATTTACTTATAAAAAATCGGACAAACGCAAAATATTGATGGAGCGTCGCGACGTAGCTTTTGCTCGTTGCGAATTTTTGAGCGAAGCCAAAAAAATTACAGATTGGTCAAATGTTGTTTTCACTGACGAAACTTGGCTGAATGCGAACCACACAGTGTCTAAGAGCTGGACTGATGACACCGCTGCTTCCACTACCTCAGTACCGATGGGAAAAGGAGAACGTCTAATCATTTGCCATGCAGGGTCTGTGAAAGGATTCATGCCAGATGCTTTGTTGGCCTTTAAATCCAAAAAAACAGTTGAGTACCACGAAGAAATGAATTCTGAGGTTTACGAAAGTTGGTTTAAGGAAATGGTACAATCATTGGAAGAACCGTCAGTTATTATTATGGATAACGCATCCTATCACTCACGCCAAATTGATAAAATGCCGACCCAGGCCGACAAAAAACAAGTAATCATTGACTGGCTTCAACGACATGGTGAAAATGTTGATAACTCCTTACTAAAAGTACAATTACTAAATATATTACGAACAAAAAAACACTTCCCAAAACGATATGTGATCGACGAAATAGCTGCAGAACATGGTCATTGGGTTCTTAGACTTCCACCCTATCATTGTCAATACAATGCCATTGAATTAATATGGGCTCAAGTTAAAGGACACGCTGCTAGAAATAACACAAAACCCCCATTCACGGCAAACAAAATGGTAAATTTATTAAAAAATGCATGTGTGAAAGTAACTGCGGAAAGCTGGCAAAATGTAATTCAAAAAACACAAGAAACTATAATGGCAGATTGGGATAAACACGTGGCGATAGATTATATGAGTCAACAATTAATTATAAATGTCGGCAATAGCTCGAGTGACAGCAACGATGAATCTGATTTTGATTAATAAATAAATAAAAATAAAAGATTAGATTTCGTTTGCTTAAATTGGAATTGGGGTTGCTCAAACTTTACTATTTTCTGGTACCAAACGGCAGACTTTAATGTCTGCCATCCCCAGCGAGCAACACGGAAGGGAGTAGCCTTAGCTAAAAAATATTGTTCAAATCTTTCTGTCATTTCTTGCGGGAGGGGAAGTTGCACACTAGCGCAAAGCCGCACTATTACATACAAAACATACCTGTACCGATCCATTGCCGATCATACTCACACAACCAAATCACTAACACATAAAAAATAAAGCACCATTCACAAATCTAGCCCCGCCCTCACCCCACAGTATATTATCAAACTCCATGGTCCATGCGGACTTGTACTTTGACAGAGGGGAAACGCTGTGTATGCCTACTCCCTTCCGTGTTGCTCGCTGGCCATCCCAGATTTAACCGGTAACAGCTTCGTCAAGTATGACTTGTACTTGTAATCATCATAGTCATCATAACCTTGTTCTTTTTTGGATATACACCAGGAGATAAACACGTCTTCAAATAATGCTGTATGTTTTCCTGAGGCGCATCAATATAACGGTTTTACATAAAAATAAATCCGATATTATGTGCCGAGAACGGAAAACACCCGTGTAAAAATAGTTCATAAACAATATCGATATCTCAATCGTAACTTCGTAACATCACTATGTTGATAGCCATAGAACGTAATTTTTTAAAAACGTTTGTTATTTTATGGAATTTATAAAAAAACTACTGCACTTATGGACTCATTTTGTGAAAGATGATTATTATACGGGATCAAGGAGCAAATTTAAGCAGTTGTCATATTTTTAAAACCTCGCATTTATAAGTTAACTTTTGCGTAACATCGTCATGTTACGTTCTATTGGTGCTGTCAAAAAGAGGATAAACGGTTGGATCTACTATAACATGTTCTAACGGTTACACTGTAAGCTGCAACTGTGTGGTGTGTGCCTAGCAAGAATAGCTGCGTGTGTAACGTAACGTGTCGGTCACGTGAAACAGTCATTTATCAAGGTACGAACTGTCGCTTCCCCTCTTTTGGGTATAAATCGGAAAACCTTAGGAAAAAATATATAAGTCCAAATTGTAGGAAATGTTCAACAACTTTTGTTATAACCATTTTACATTTGAAATTGAAAATACACGAGTTATTCAAACAAAAAATGACCATTAAAATCAAGATGGCGGATGACGCAACGCATCGATTACCACGCAAAACAAAATTTAGACTTCCAGCGACCTTCCCCAACGAATTCCGAAGTAAAATTGCTACTTATAATTTTTCGGGGTCAAATCCTAATTCGACTGAGCTATATGGGCAGGCGCGTTGCGTTATCATACAGTGTACGTCTCCGACATATAATACTAAAAATAGGTAGGTAGGTATTATTTATATATTTTTATTCAATCGAGGGGCAAGCCAGACAAGTCGCGCGCCTGATGGCAAACAATAGCTTGCTTTTATCAGTTGCAGTTTTGCGAGGCACTGCACTGCGACTGATCTACAGGGGCCTTACTATGAGCTCTTAAAGCAGGACTTCTAGACAACTGCCCGGTTTATTCGTACCATGACACCTTTAAAGCAGGCCTGCCCAGGCCTACTATTCAAGAACCGCAGAGAAACCGTTCACCTGTTTTTTTTGTATGGACTCTCGTTAACATGTCGCTCTAAATCCACTCAGTTTATTAACTTACAAACGTCTAGGCATCTGCAATGTTGGTTTTAGTAAATTGTTAGATCCGTTCACTTTTGAGAAAAAAATATTCAAACAGTTCACCTAAATTAGCGTCATGGTATGATTTCATTTAAAACTGTTATGTCAGGTTTAAGAACTGCACGGATGTTGCATGGTTTTTGCGAAGCTGATAGTAAGACCCCAGCCCCCTACACACCCTTACACTGTAATGCTTGCGCACTATTGCTTCGCGGTAGACATATCTGGTACTGCGGTGGTACCGAACAAGACGGCATCTTGCAAAGAGGCCTACCACTTAGCAAGTCGAGATTCCTTGCCTCTTACGATTCACATCCCAACGGTGGAGGAATTATACTTGAACTCCATCCCTAGAGATTTTACCTGCTTATATCTACATGTTTTATACTAAGATTCATAGAAAAATGTTTCTACGTTACAGGTACAAGGAAAAGATCCGTCATTAGTAGAAAACTCTCCAGACATTAAAGAAGAAGTCGAAGACACGAAAGACATCGTCAACCAAGAATTATTCGAAGAATTATTAGACATCGAACATCGCTCCCTTTCGGCGTATGAGAGAGATGTTCTAGGGCAACTAATAGAGATGGTTAATAGGATCGTAAGACCGGTTATCGATGACAACATTCCTTATACATCGGCTGAGGATAGACAACTGCTTGATATTTTCCATATGAAAGAAGACATCGAACAAACCGAAGGGTTGAAACAGATGGACGAAGTTATATCCTATTTATCGTCGTTTAAAAGCAGCAGACAATAGATGATCAGATTTATGCTGAAGAAAAAAACGACTATAAAACACTAATAACACCGAGAAGAATGACACTTTGAATATAACTTTAGAATATTAAACAGTTATCGTAAAAGTCATGAAAAAAAACACTTACTGTTTTACAATATGTATATTTTCTTTTCTAATTCTACTTAGTATAAAAATATTGGACTAAAACATTCAAAAATAGTATACCTACTCGTTATTGAACTTACGTATTACGGTGGTGAGCTAGTCATACTCGTAAATACTTATAAATAATATATCTAGTTAAATGAAACATAATAAAGAAATATTCAAATTATTAAGTAAATGTAATGCAATACTTAATATAAAGATAATCATATAGTTATTAACAGATATTATGTAATCATGAAATTTGGTACATAGTTAACTTAGGTCCTGTAGTACATAATATCATAATTTTCGTCAGATTCATGTATTCCAGTCCATAGCAATTTATAGTAACATAGCGTACACAATTATACTTCTTTATTGTAATACTTGTAATGAAAGTCTGATAAAATAAAATCGTTCATCCCAAAAATCTACCGAGTTTGTGTTCTTCAATAGATACAATCTTGAAGTTTTCAAAACACAAATATTTTTTAGGACTAGGCATGTTTGAAACCGTGACATTATTGATGCACAATGAGTGATCAAACGGCAGCTAATTCATGATAAAACAGGTTTTACTAATATAACGCGGAATATGCTTCGTTTTACAAAAAATTAGGTAGGTAAGTAGATAACCAGACAAAATAGTATTTATGCACCGAGGGAGTAAAGCAGTGTCAAAGCAAGACGTCACGGGCGGCATATTAGACCCTGAGTCCCGAGGGACTCTAGAGATCCCTGAGCAAAGCGAAGGAGCTATGTAGAGTCCTGAGTGAAGCGAGGGTTTCAAGCCACCCAAGACGAAGACAGGCTTTATCCTCGAGGTGAATACTCTACATTTCATATCTACTGCGATACAATAAAAACTCAGGGCTTCATAAAAAAAGCATTTATTTAAAAGATAAATAAATTTAAAGTTAATAATAATATTGGACACATTAGTCTAGTTATAGAGGGACAGACTAATATTTTTGTTAGGAATATTTTATGGAAGTTGTTATAATAACACAAAACACCGTCTTTTGTTTCAAATCCATTACAATAATCGCGCCTTTCTTTTGTTTTTTGTGTGCTTTCTGACCTGTCTGTGTGGTGACCAGTTCGATTTTCGAATAAACTCTCTTTACAATACCCGTATCTACTTCGTATTAGCAGTTTTCCTATAAATAACGTTCCAATCACTTAGTGTCATACATCATTACACTGGAGGCTGGCGGGCTGGAGGTTGGACATTGTCGAGCAGGTGGGATGAAAGCAATATTATGATGTCGGTATTTACGGATTGCTAGGATTGTGGTAGTGTAGGTAAACTGTTTTACTACCGCAAATAAAACCATGGGTTGTATGAAGGATTTCAAATCCAGAGAGAAAAATAAACATCCTCGGACCAAGGAAGTATATTTTTCATTTTAAAATTGCATAGTTTGGTCTTGCTAAGTAGTGCTTTAAAATCATACACCTACTTAATAAAAATTGTATACAGACTTACTACTAACAAACAATGAAGAGTTTCCGCTAGGCTTGTGATGTCTACATTGCTGTCTGAGCCTTGACAACATCTAAACAAGAAAACAAAATAAAACTGCGATATTCATTAGCCCGCACATTGAAGCACATAAAAGTGCGCCATTTTAGTTCTAAGACATTTTATTGCTAACCTATTCTGCCTTATTAACGTGGTGTATAGTTAGCAAATTCCTTATACAAAAGAGTCCTTATAATGTACAGCCAATGATATTATATATATAAAAAGAGGGAGATATGTTATATCGCGCACTAAAATGGCCCCGTCTAAACGACCCCCGGGACAGTCTCGTATCTGACCGCACTCATTCGGCGAGAGACTGTCCGACGTGCGCGCGTTACATTAAGACGCAATTAATGTTTTAAAAATGCCATGTTTCGCGTACAAGAGCTGTAGTAATAAATATAGGACAGTAAACAAAACAAAAGGAATTACGTATCACATGTAAGTCCTCATAAATTGTCATTTTCTTTTGTAATTTATATATTTTTTTGAATTGCTTGAAATCATAGAAAAGGATAATGAAACGTATGCAGGACAAGGATGGAGAGCGCGGTTATCAGACGTGATGTGTTCCGTGTCATAGATGAACAGAGTAGATGTGACATTGCATCTGTGATGTAGTACCTACTTTACTAAATTAATATTCTGTAAGATAGAGGATAATCTTTTGAAACAAATTAATTGATACTTTCTTTTGAATTTAAATGTACTATGTATTATATATAAAGTCAGTCAACCGTATGTGCTAAACTATCCCTGGCTGGAATAAGTGTAAAGTACTTTTTAGATAGTAATTTTGTTCTTTTATTGCAAACTTAACTACAAAAATCGGCACTCACTTTGATTTCAATAATATTTTACTACAGCTGAGTTGATATGACTAGGTCTAATGTTATCACACAATATGTATTTGTCCCAATCGTAAATTAAAAGTAAAATTATCTATATGTAAACAATCTACATGTAAACAACTGATTGTAGCTCTAAATATGTGTTTTAGTCTTATGTTTCTATCCTTATTATTTTTACATTTATCAATATGTTTACACTTGATGCATAGGTACATACAAAATAATGATTATAACTGAAAGCTGTTTTTACTAAAATAGATAATTTTAATTACATATATAAAATATTATAAGTATGCATTGATCCTCCGAATCACTTTGTCCTGTCGCATCTATAGAAATACTAATCTTTGTTCCGACATCGTTGCGCGCTATCCTTGTTGCTCTCATAGAATGACCGATTTTATGTCGCACTCCGGCGCATCGTCGAAACATAATCTATCTATACAAGTATATATATCAATTGACGGCACGGGCGTCGTTTACAAACGTGGTTTTAATACGTATAAAACGTATCTTTCGTAATCTTGTGTACAGCCAATAATTCCCGACCAAATAATGTCCAGGCAATAATACGCATCCAATATTTCGTGGAATGGCTTCGAATTATTGGCTGTACAATACCAGGTTCCAGCTGCTTTAAAAAGCTGCAGTTAATAAAGCTTATTGCTTGCTCATAACTGCACTAAATCTCTGTAATAGAATAGCAGCTATTCTATCTATGGCAGAGTCATCTTTAAAACTTTTGGTGAGGGCTTTTTGTACTAGGTCCGCTAAAAAACAAATCATCAATTCTCGGGGATTTTGTTTGGTGGGACTGGTACATGTGGTGGCTCTCTTACTCTCTTCTAACTGTCGGCAAAGTAAGTAAATCGGTGCCGCGCGCTCCAAGTACTTTGCTGTCGGGCAAAAAATTCAGCAACTTTTTAATGATTGTAAACTATTGAATTGGCCATACTTATCATCATTTAATGAAAGAGGCACTGATACTTTAGATAAAAGTTGCTGCCTCATCTATACTTATATGAAAATGAACCCCTATTTCTTCTGGTCACGCTTCAACTTAAGAACGGCTTCTCCGATTTCATTTTTATTTTTTCATAGTTCGCAGATGGTTCTTACATTAAAAAAAAATATCAAGAAAGATAAGCGAACGCCGAGCTTACTACGCGAACGAAGTCGCGGGCATTCGCTAGTATAACTATAAAAAGAGTTATGCCCGCTACATATACTGATATTTCTTAAAATTGTATTTCAATGTAGGGGAAGTGGGGCAGATTCATACAAGGGGCACCGTCATACACTAGAGATATCTGTTGTTAGGAGCGCATTAACTGAACGACTTATGCGTGTACGCGTGACTTACTTATCTGTGGGTTGGCTCACGGAGTTTGACAGCAGTCGGTTTGAAACTCGCGACGAGGTGACACGGAACGTGATTCGGCCACGCGTAAGTAATTTTATAACCTCAATTTAAACATCTTTATAGCTTTTATCTAGATTATTCCGTACTGTTTTATTTCAAAGATAATAGGATCAAGTTTGTGAATTGATACGTGAATAATGATAAATATGGTTGGTTTTTTTATAGGAATATTTCTATTTCATTTTCTTTTGATGGGGTAGGTTCATACATCATAGCAGTAAGCGGGGTACATTCATACTGTATGAATGTGCACATTTTTATTTAATTTTTAGAATTGAAATGATATCGAATTTTGTTTTACAGAAAAAATATGGTCAGAAATTACAAAAAAAAGGGAACTAGGAGTGGAGTGGTGGACGAACAGGCAATGTTATAAGCTATCGCTGAAGTTTGTCAAAACATAGTCTCTTTAAGGAAATTAGCAGGCAAATATGGAGTTAATGCACAAACACTACAAAGCCGAATCAAAAAGTTCCGCAAACACACAAGATAATGATAGCGAAAATCGTGTGTTTGAATCTAAATTTGCATCGCAGCAAGTTTTTACAAAATCAGAAGAGGATCTATTGAATAAATATATCTTAGAATGTTCTAAGATGCACTATGGACTGACATGTATCCAAGTTAAAAAACTTGCATATGAATTTGCTAAGGCCAATGAAATTAAATAAATTTGTATTTCCAGACGTCAAAGACGAAGGATCAGTAGATCTATCAATATAGTTTTGATATTACCGGATCCTAAATCAGCTAAGACAGCTAGGACTGCTAGTATTTTAAGTTTTAACAAAGATCTCTCTTTTTATAACGTCCATTAATCTAATTATTGTTTAGATAAGATACTTTCCACGTCATTGAATGTTTTACATTTAAAAATCCTCATGATATATGTGATAACTCTTGAAATTGTTGATTATTGATATGACTAATACATAGAAAGAATTATATTACTTAATTTTAGGACATAGATATTTAAATACGGATTTGACTGATCTAAAAGACTGTTAGGTTAACTAAATTCCTTTAGTGCCATAAAAAGAAAAACTACCTACATTTATGTTATTCTCTTTTTTACTTAGTATTTCTTGATTATTACTTAGTATTAGTTGCTCATAGAGACTAATTGCTTTTAATTTCGAGAACGTTGTGTTCGTATATTTTTATTTTGATAAATAATTAAACATTTCTTGCTTAATTTGTGTATTTTTTCACATGTATGAATCTGCCCCATAGCCTGTATGAGAGTGCCCCGCATGTGGGGTACATTCATACATTTCTAACTACTTTTTATAAAAAGTCTCACATGTGTATTTACACAAATGACATGTTTTTGATACAAAGTCAGATAGTTAGAGTACCAGTTTTTAATGAATCTATACAGATATTGATGCCAGAGAAAACTCTATAAGACGAAATAGAAAAACTGTATGAGGCTGCCCCACCTTCCCCTACTTATAGATAAGTACCTACCTATTGTTTGTATGCAGTTGAACTAGCATGTACCTACCCATTTCATGTAATGAGTATGATTTGAGCGTTTAGATTTTTGTTCTTACCTGCCGACAACCCTAAGGTAATTAAGTAGGTAATATATACAAACTAAAGTATTGGAATAATTAACTGCCTTGTTCCCTACCTTACAAATAAAAAATAGATGTATCTGACCCAAACTAACAGCTTGGACAACATGTTTTTTAAAAGTAGCTCTGGTGTAAAATGAGTAATATGGCGCATTCAGAGTTTTATTTTGGCGCAGCCGAATAGTAAACGTAAGAAAATCAAATTCATACTGCTAATTATTTTGGAGACTAGCTAGAGTCACTATCTTATAGAAGCTTTGTTTGTATAGTTACAACTAAGGTCAGTCGGGGTAAGTGCGTTATACTTTTATCAAAGTTGCATTTAACTACAAATATTTAGGTTTTGAAAGTAGTTGGCTGTCAAATTATAGTATCATATGATAATTTGTTTCCTACGCAACGAATATATGTATTGCTTGTGGAATTTAGACCAACTTTTGTACGATAAACCCTTGTTTAAAGTAAGTAACTTCACTAGACGCACTTACCACAACCAATGAGGTAAGTGCGTCAGTTGGATAAAATACCTCTAGAATGTCCATTTTAACATTTTGAACAAATTGTAGCAACAAACGAATTTGAGTTCTACAAGATTGTGCATTCTGATCTTTATTGCTATTAATATTGCGTCCAATATAACATAAAAAATAAATAAGGGGCAAGTGCGCCATACTTTTACTTGTCAGAGGTAAAAACCTTTTTTCGTACTTAATTTATTTTTTAGGGGGAACAAGAAAAAAGCAACAGGTACCCAAAATACTAGTTTAGTCAATTATAAATGTAAGTTTATTTTTCTTATACTTACGGGATTCAAAACAAAAATTGTTTCAGTAATAAAATTTATTAATTTTTCTTTGGAATTAGTTATTAGGAACTTGAAATCTTAAACTAAACAACTTAAACTATTTAAAAATAATGATATTTCTCTAAAAAAACATTAAAACACAAGATTGATAAACAAAACAACTTTCTGAACATTCGTTTTCGCTTGAGTTGCAGTGAATTGAGAATTCTAACTAAAAAAAGTCAAGTTCCTGTAATGGCACTTTAACGAATGTTTGTTGTGTTGTTTTTCTTGTCTTTGAAAGATACTCTAATTTTCTTTGTCCTACAATTATTACTTAAAGTCTTGAACTAGTAACTACATAAAATTTATTTTATAAATAATGAGTTCCTTATGTTATCCATTTAATCAGTCCGTTCTCTTTATAATAAAATACTGTAACTTTATTTGTCTCACAATTATTATTGAAAGTCTTTAAACTAATGAACTAAAATCAAATATTTTTTTATATAACCGTCATGTTCTTCATTTAATCAGTCCCTTCTCTGTTAAATCAATAAACACTAGTTTACTTAACTAGTTGCATGTAATTTCACTCTAATAATAGTAAGAAACATTTATACATAGTAATGAACAGCTATGTATTTTTATATAATTATACTTATAAGATGAACGAATATATGAACTTTACCAAAAAATGTTTACAATTTCTGATTTGAGGTAAGTGCGGCATAGTGACGCGCTTGCCCCATCAAGGTATGACGCACTTCCCTCTTTGTAAAATTTATAGGTTATAGTTTTCGAATAGCTAAAACTCGAGTATTTCGCAAAATATTCAAATAATAATTAAATATATGTGAATAATAACATTTTTTACATAACCTTACCTTAATTTATTCACAGGAAACACGAACATTTTTAATAATTTCGCACTTTATAAAAAAGTCATTGATATCCGACGCTTAGTTCAAATGACACTGGAAACAAAATGGCGATTTATGTTGAGCCGAGACGAGATACTCCATCTAGGATTATATTTTTAAGCTAAATTTGAGTCGGACTTTAAGGATAGATGGTGTTTTAGTAAATCACTTAATACGTTTTTGAGATTTTGATGGTGGAGGCACTTCCCTCGTAGAGGCACTTACCCCGACTGACCTTACATATATATAATTTACTCTATGGTTACAACCATAGATTAGGTTATGTATAGGTATTGGATACATCTTATGACACCGTTTGGCTATAAAAGTTTCAAAACACGCCGCTGGATGAGCAACATACGTATTATGTCTGTCCACATACCCTTATAATATGTACTAACTACCGTCTGTCTTTATAATATAGTCTGATTTATCTATGCCTTCGTCACCAATAGTCTGAGGTCAGTGGTCACCATGAAGTTATAGATAAAAATGGAGGCCACACTTCGAATACCTATGCCGTGGTCCGTTTTGCGATAATTTTGCTCACAGTGCTATCGTCTACCAAAGCTGGTCCGAGATAAATATCGCGATTTTGACAGCTCGTGGCACTGTAACACTGCGGTCCTAATTGGCTATAATCGATATTAGCGCGATAAAAGTCGGTCCCTTTCACCGTGAGCGTGATTACGATGGCCCACGCTACGTCATCGATGACGTCTTAACTGCCGCCATATTGACGATTACATGAACCATGCTCTACACCATAATCGTCGTGAGCGTTCTGTCAAAAGTGACAGGTGTTTGTTTATTTCTACAATGTATTTACTGGTGTCCCTTATTTTTGATGTAAAAGTTGTAAAAGTCGGTCCATCCATTCCATTATTTCTTTTTAATCCACACACTACATAGTTAACCTTCACACTATGCACGATATTTTTATGATATTTGTTTTTCGCGCGCAAATGGTTCGTTATTGCTACAACTTTGGTCCGAATTAACAACACGCTTACAGTGCCACGAGCTGTCAAAATCGCGATATTTATCTCGGACCAGCTTTGGTAGACGATAGCACTGTGAGCAAAATTATCGCAAAACGGACCACGGCATAAGCGTGTTGTTAATTCGGACCAAAGTTGTAGCAATAACGAACCATTTGCGCGCGAAAAACAAAAATCATAAAAATATCGTGCATAGTGTGAAGGTTAACTATGTAGTGTGTGGATTAAAAAGAAATAATGGAATGGATGGACCGACTTTATAACTTTTACATCAAAAAGAAGGGACACCAGTAAATACATTGTAGAAATAAACAAACACCTGTCACTTTTGACAGAACGCTCACGACGATTATGGTGTAGAGCATGGTTCATGTAATCGTCAATATGGCGGCAGTTAAGACGTCATCGATGACGTAGCGTGGGCCATCGTAATCACGCTCACGGTGAAAGGGACCGACTTTTATCGCGCTAATATCGATTATAGCCAATTAGGACCGCAGTGCTACTTGAAGCATAACCTATGTATTACTATCTCGCTCTATGTGGGCAGACCCTCTCTTTCTAAATAGGGTAACCTTTATTTTATTTTTCCCAGGACATCGCTTTAGAAGTTGCTTTCCATTTAGTGATGTATTTATAAATAACTACATCGCTGTTTACTACTAAGACCTAGCCTAAATTGGCTGTTTGTCATTAATCACGGAAAAAGTCTGGGCGTCGTCGACATGTACATACAGAATTTTGCGCGGAAATATACCTTGACCATGGTATAGTTCCCGTGTCGGTACGAAATGAAATACTCAGATCGGTGCGAGTGTGAGAGGAGCCCCAGGCAGAAACTGAAAATTACTTTTTGTATAGCAAAACCGAAAAGGGATCATTGTACTCATCATTTTACAACAACTCTTGCTATGCTATGGGCCAACCCTGAAATCGCTAAAAAGAAATCAGATGTTTCATAAATTTTGAAGATTAGTCTTATGGCTGATTTTTTCGAGATTTTTGGGTATCTTATAACCAGTGCGCAATTTTTAAATATTATTTACATATACTATACGGGACTATAATAGGAACGGTGATATGTAAAAAACCTCAAAGGAAACAAACACTTTTCAAATTAAAACCATTTATTATTTTTTACTTTTCTATTATACATGACTGAAAATCATAGCTCTGTGTAGTTTCTGTCTCTTACCTCGTAAATCACTGAGTATATTTTCTGCATGACTCTTTAAGTGAGCACGTATACGCATTTTAAAAAATAAATTTGCTAGCTGCTTAATTAACATAGTTTCATGCAAATCAGTACAATTCATTGAGGCCGTGATTGGATGGTTAAACATTTCCTGCAAACGAGGAGTAAAATGTTGTGATACAACATTAATTGACTTATTTTCAACGTTATTTGCTCGAAGTTGGCCCATCAAATTAGCTCGTTGAAACACTTTGTCACAATATTTTACAATTTTGTAAGCTGCTACCGAAGGAAAATAAAGTTTACCTCGGTTCACAAATGTCGTAAATGAATTAATATTTTCCTGATAAGGACTAGTATGAATTGCATCCAAATTTTGAAACACATTTTCAACGACTTGTTGATAATCAGGTTCTTCCCGAGGTTGAAAAATACTGTCCCGTTTATTAAAATTGAAGATGTGTGAAGTCTCAAAGCCATTTTCTATGCAGTTAGCATTGATAGACGGTTGAACAGAATGTCTGAACAACATCTTTCTCATTATATAGCGGAACTCGAGGGGACACAGATTATCTTGTGCTCGACCGCGAGCCCTAATGCATGAAAAAAATATTTCTAAGTTGTCTTGTGAACACTTAAAAGTCAACAAATATTTCATTGGATTTTGCTCCAGTGTACACAAATCATTAACAAGTAATGACAAACTATGCATGTTCATTAAAAACCCTAATGCAAAAGTTTTTCTAGGATGACTTAAAATACCTCTACCATTTATTGTCAAGGATTTTAAATATATTCCAGCATCATTAAATAGTGGTTCCCAATAACGTTGGTTTTTCACCGATAATGGAGATTTAGAACCTTTTCCGAAGGGTGATTTTGAATTCATAAGATCAAAAATTCTATCAATCATGTGCAAGAACTCTGTAGTCGCTTCGCTATTCAGAAAAACAGGATGACCACTTACCCTCAAAAAATCTATTGCATCAGCCACTGATGAACTAAGTACTTGCGCAGCAAGCCTAACATTATTTTTTTTGCTTTTAAAATCTATATGTAAAGGGCTTAATTTATTGGCAAATTTTAACCCCTCCTTGCTTTGTACTTCGTGTAATTTTCGGATATATTCAAACGAAATATCGCCAGTATTTGACTTCACTTCAAAGTCGGCCAACACATTTCTTGCGAGTTTTAACATGTGTGTAGCGTAAAGCAGACAATAAACTCTTTCCGTTGGGATGTTGAAAGGACGGTTTTAAATTATTTTGATCTAGTGAACAGCCTAAATATTCATAAGCCTTTATATTGGATGATGCACCATCACAAGTCAAAGATCAAAACACACAAAGTACAAGAACAAAGAACAAAGTAACACCAATTTCATCAAGCAAAATTATTGTTGTTTTTATTAACTCGGACAGCAGTTCCCCAGGCAAGCTATTTGCAATAAAAAAATATGCGATAGGACACTTAAAGCGTACACCATATGAAACTATCTGGAATACGAGGGCCTCAGAAGCTAATTTTTCTGGATCACTTACAGAAATTGGTCCTAAATCTACATATCCAACCACTTTGTCCAATTTTAGATCATAGGCTAAAATTTGTTTTAATGCCATTCCATCAAATATTAAAGCAACATTCTTTAAATATATTTTTTCAGGTAATTTTACTTGTTCCTTTTAATAGTCGAGTACTTCAGATAAGAAACCAACATTACAGTTGAATAAAGACAAAGATCTTCGTATCGTTTCTACATGAGACAAAGTTGTATATTTTCTTAGAAATTCGTAAGCCTTAGGTGAATAGAAATTTAAAGTTAAAGCAAAGGCTTTCACTTCTTCACTATATCGAACACCATGTGGATTAATCTGTGTTTTGTTGAATTCCTTACAGATATCAGCAAAACGCCCTTGGATAATATTTTCAATTTCTGACTGACGCGTATACTTTTTAATAGTTGCCATTAAGGAAGACATATACTGAATTTTTTTAGTTTGTCTCGCCACTTTTTGCTTGAGAATTTTAGTTTTCTTCTGAAGTATTTCTTCTTTAATAGACTTTATATTCACTTGCACGCCCCTATCAATCTTCGCGGGAACGTGGTCTTCACTGCTGCCCTAAGAAAACAAGAAATAAAATTAGTTATTAAATACCAGTTATGCCGCACGGCTTCACCCACATTGCTCCGCTCCTAGGGGTTTTAGCGTGATGTTAGCTAACCTTTCTGAAGAATTCGGTTAACAAATGCAAAAAAAAGATTTTCAAATCCGGCTCTAGAGATTAGCGGGGTCAAACAAAAAATTAAGAAACCAATAACTCTTTAGCTTTGTAATATTAGTATAAATTGACATGACATAATAGGCAATAAGGCCTTCTTACGTAGACAGAAATAACATCACAGTATTTGAAGGAGCGCGCCTTCGTGAGTAAGCAGAACTGACGCGCCAGACATGTAGGGGCGCTTCCATTAGCAAAAAGAAATGATACACTAGACATGAAGAGCGGCCTTCATGAGAAGGCATAAATGAAACCTCTAACAAGAAACTTCATGCTTAGCGTCGTAGTGACGGTTACCACACCGCGGTCGGCATAACCAGTTTAAAATAAAAAACATAACCTCACGCCTTGTTTCCCCGTAGGGTTGGGCAATGTACCTATAGTACACCTACATTTTACCAGTTATGTTTAAGTTCCATGTAACAGGGGGCGAGTCTATTGCTATCAACCAGGCACAAATCCAGACTCCGGACTGCTACTGAGAAATTCCAGATAGAAAATCGAACCCAGGCCTTCATGCTCAGCAGTAGCGCTTGAGACACTATACCAACGACGCAGACGGCAGGCATATGTGGTATTTGAAACCACACATAATAATAAATTATGTAACACATAATAGATACACATCAAAGGTATGTATTCAATATTTAGTATAGGAAAGGGAAACTTACCGGTAGATTGCTTATATTTTCAAGTATTTTTCGACATTGTTTTTTACTAGCTTGGTCCTCAACATTGCAGCCAGCACGTTTCACTCCCGATTCCTTAAGTGGAAAATTACTTTCAAAAGTGCCAGAACTTGTGCTTGGTACAGCGAGAGCAGCTATTTGCACCATAGACTCTTCATGTAATGAACTTGTCTGAAAATTATAATATATTTTACAAATCGTTGCCATTTTTCATAGACATATTTGAACTAGTATTTCTAAATATGTAATATTAAGTTATGTAGATACTTAAATTATATTACATTTTTACCTTGCCTGGTGATACTGTTTCTTGATTTATTATTATTGTAGGAACTGCTGATTGTTTTAAGCGCCCTGTTGTTGAATCATAATCTGATTCTTGAAAATGCAAATTGCAAATCCTTGCACTCTCATAAAACTTCATTTTCAATGGTAAATTGGATAACCACAATTGTCTCTGAGTACTATTCTTAGGAAATCTAAAAAAAAACTTGTATTATTGTGTTATTAAAATATCAGATTAATAAAAACATAGTCTGCCTTAAAAGTGTGTGTATGTAATGGATAAGAAACGTACAATTAGTTAAGGTGCTACGAAAAGTCCCACATATATCCTTATTTATGGTCCCATTACTTCAGTACGACTTCTTGTAAACAAAAAATATAAAACTACACCAAGTCAATGAAATTCAATATAAAACTATTTGATTTTGACATAGTTATCATTTACTAATACGTTGAAATCACTGGTGAAACGTTTTAGGCAGAAATTATGTGAAAATGCAGAGAAATATGTTTATAATGATCCAATGACAGAAATCACGATTTTAACACTTACGCGTGAAACCTTATATCACCTCCTGGACACCACGTACTACCGCAACCACGCACTACACAACTTTGCACCATTTCTTGAATTTTATCAATGATTATCGTGAAAAATCCTATAAGAATCTGTGAACCGTAAAGTAAACAGTCGCCATATTGTCCCGATTAATATTGACATATAGGGCCAATGTTGCCAAATTACCGAATCCGTAAGAAATGGGATAGTAATTCCTTGATTCGCCAACCCAGTTCTGCATACGTGACCTACAATTTTGAGATTTATTATTTAATTAATCATAGTTCAACTATCTAAATAAAGATACATTATTTGACATTGTTCAACTTGCGATTTGGTTAGTGTGGTGACTATTTCTAAAAATTTACCAGGTGATTTAAATAAGGAGATAGCAATACTATAGTCCACACTAAAAAGAGAGGTCTGCCCACAGAGAGCGAGATAGAGATACGTAGGTATTTGACTCAAGTTGTTGTTCCAAGTGTGGCCTCCATTTTTATCTATAACTTCATGGTGGTCACCATAGATTAATCTGGGGCCTTACAAGCCTGGCTAACGAAAGTAGATACTGGATTTTTTTGCAAACTTTTTATATGACAACACTAAAGTGTTCCTACCATCGGATATTTACCCTACAAATTGGGGTATTTTAAGTACTAAGTAGTTTAAGTACTTAGGAACAATTAATTCCAAAAAGGCATTTTTAAAACAAACTTATTTTAAACATTTTATAAAATTTTTGTTTAGAGTTTTAAAAATTCGTACGTGTGCAAAAATTGTATTCATCGAAAATAAGTATCGTATGTACGTGTTGGATCATTTCAAGAGCAACACTAATCCTTAAGTTGGTCTAATAAATAGCTTAATTAATTAGGTACACTATTTACTAGAGAAAAACTTGGCAATTTTATTTTAAAGAAATTAATTTTCGGCTGTTTTCCGAAAGATTTGGTAAAATCAGAATCAGTGTATGGTATTCCTATCTCTGACGCAACAAGATGGCTTGTTGTTGATGTTTCGTTGTGGTTGACTTGCGTATAGTTTTGTATGAACCACGGAATAAACGAATGGATTTCCATACATATGAAGAATGGATATTAGGAGAAATGGAAGAGCAGAAATTTTTCCAACCTGCTGACTTTTTAGAGTGAAGTATATATTTAGTTTCAGACATAACCTTAATTAAATTATCATAATTGTCATTTGTCATGCTCATGCAATACAACTGTTCAGCATTCTTTCTATCCTCAACAGCAGAGATACACTCTTGATCCCACCATGGAGGAGACCTATGTTTCATGTTTTGTTGCTTGAGAGGAAATGAATGTTTTGCTGCAGTGTGAATACACTTTATTAATGACATCAGACATTCATTTAAAAAATGTGGGAGAATGGGTGGAATTTCAGATGCTAGTCCTTCTAAAAAAGATGAAAACTTAGACCATTGATCAGACAGAGGGTCATTGCTTATCTTATACTGCATTAAAGGCTTATATAGTATTGGCTCTATCTTAGAGAATGGTAGATCAAATACAATAGGGTAATGATCACTACCAAAGCAAGAGGACAGAGTTTTCCATGACATAGAAGGGGCTAGGCTAGCCGACACCAAAGTCAAGTCCACAGCACTAATACGTTCAGTTGGTTTTGTACGACGTGTCGGAGAACCACTATTTAACAAACACAGACCTTTATTGTCCAATATATTAAATATCCAACTAGCCAGACCATCCACAGCCTGGCAACCCCAGACTGGGTGATGTATATTGAAATCACCCATTATAATTATGGGACCAGTGATTCCAGACAAGCCATTATAAATTTTGTTTAAAATATAGTGTGATGGCCTAGGTATATATAATGAGATGAATGTAATGTTTTTAAAACTGACAGCAACTATTGAAAAGTTGTCAGATTCAGTAGAAAATGGTAAATGTACAAGATGAGTATTTACAGAATTTCTGACAAATATGGCAGTACCACCATACCCATCAGCTTTGTCATCTCTGAAACATAGATAGCGTGGAACCTTAAAAAAGGAACCAGGCTTAAGCCATGTTTCAGAGATGGCAATTATAATTGGGTCAAATTTATTAATGATGTACATCAGATCAGTCTTTTTGCTTAATATGCTTTGACAGTTCCATTGCAGCCCTAGAGAAGGAGCCATCATGGAATGATTGTAATAGAGGAGTAGGAGAAACTTGGGCAGCGTTGGACGGTACAGATGTGTTAAGGAGCCTGGTGAGAGCCTGTATGAGCTTTAAAATACTATTCGTGGGTAAGGAGGTACCAACAGGATAAGCAACCCCATTGGTATTAGAAATAGATGGATTGCTGATGATTGCCTGATGGGCAGAATGGTCATAACCATGTCTATGAACTGGAGGGGGTTTTGGTTTGAGGAAAACTGTTTTTTTATAGGAAGATGATTGACTAGGAGATTTATTATGAGAAAATAAGGGGCCAGATGATATGTTTGCATAAGAGGTTTTAGTCACATCACTGTAACTTTTGCCTCTTGTGGGAGAGTGTAATTTGGAAGCCTCTGCATATGAAATGCTTTTTTCAGTCATTGTAACTTTAATGTTCTTTTGCCTGTTATACTCAGGACAACACCTATTAGTTGAAAAGTGAAAACCTGAGCAGAACAGACACGAAAATGTGCCTTCTTCAGCATCACACGAGTCACCTGTGTGAGCATCACCACATTTGAAGCAACGAGGCTTAGACCGACAGTTGTTTTTAGTATGGCCAAAGCGGCAACACTGAAAACATTGAATTGTGGGGTAATAATATTTCTCAACAGAAAGGGAATTGTAGCATAAAAATACACGGGGTGGAAGGATCTGACCATCAAAAGATAGAACACATGACTGGCTCGGTTTATACACTGGTGTACCATCAACAACAACTTTATAATTTAAGCGTCGTACCTTAATAATGGGACATGAATGTAAAGGAAGGCTAATGTTTTCTAACACTTCCTCTTCAGTCCATTCCACAGGAACACCCTTCACAATGCCCAAACGGGTTGTTCCAAAGGCTGGAATAAAGGTTTTATAGCCCTTGCTCTTTACAACTTCGCTGGCTATAAAATCATTAGCTGAGTGCGCATCAATGAAAGATAAAGAAACTCGGTTTCTCCCAATCCTCTGCAAACTACCATCTACAATATTTATAAAATTGTTTTGCCTTAAAAACCGTCCAAAATTAACTGGATGTAAATATGTATTCACTGAAGTGGACAATGAATCAGTCTTCTGCACATGCACAACAAATGGTCCCTTATCTGACAGGTTATATAGCTGCCTATTTGAAGGTACATAAGCAGGAGTATTTACCGTTTGTAATGTCGTCACTGGAGGTGACGCAAAAGAATCAGTAATCTGAGTAATCTCACTATCATCTTTAACTGAAGATTTCTGTGTTTGTCCCAAGGGGATGATTGAATCCTGAGATGCTTCTTTAGACTTTTTTAAATGTTTTTTTGAGTGCTTTTTCCGCTTTATGGTCTGAGCTTCAGTTTGCATTTGTTGGACTACGACATCCAAAGAAGAGTCTGATACAACAGACACAAATTCCACCGGGGATGGAACTGAATATGAGATATCTCGATCTGGGAGTGAAGATAGTTGGCTATTATCGGGGGGCCAACAAGCCCCCTGGGCCTCGTCCATAAAAAACAAAAGCCTAACCTAACTAGAAAACAAATGAAATCTACTATGAATAAAAATACTTACCTAGAACTTTACAATTAACATACACTAAACTAAAAAGAAACTCTACATGAAAATTAAAATACACTCTACTCATACTACTAATACACTACACTCAAAACTAAACAAGATATTTTCTAGATATTTGGAAAAAAAACCAAACCACCCGATCTATCTGACGTTTCGAATCGATCCTTCTCCACCTTATCCAAGTAGTGTAAGTTGGGTCGATCAGTTTATGGATAAATTGGCTCCTCCATTTGTCCCTAATTTTATTGATACTTTATCTACTAGTCCTGTTATTGAAGATTTTGCACCATTTTCTATGCAGGAATTACGTATTGTACTATCCTCACTTAAAGACTCTTCCCCTGGTCCAGATGGGATCCCATATTCATTTTTAGTTAATGCTGGTGACAGTATTTTACTGTATTATCTCAAAATGGTGAATTTGATGATAGATTTAGGTTCTGTCCCACCACAAATGAAAGCGCAAATTATTATTCCAGTCCTAAAACCAGGCAAAGATCCAGAAGATTCTGCTAGTTACCGTCCAATAGCCATGTCTTCTTGCATTACCAAGATTGTGGAACATCTAATAAAAAATCGACTTGAATGGTTCATAGAAAATAGAAATCTTCTGCCTAACTGTCAGTACAGTTTTCGAAAAGGTAGAGGTACTTTAGATAGCTTATCTATTTTTGTTACTGATGTAAGGCTGTCTTTTTCCAGAAATGAGTCAATTGTTGCTACTTTTCTGGATATATGCTCAGCCTATGATAATGTTAACCTCTCTATTCTTAAAAATAAGATGGTTAGTCTGTCCATTCCTACAAAGATTATTAATGTTATTATTAATTTGTTTGTAGATCGTTCAGCTCAATTAAGAGTTGATGGTGAAATAAAGGCCATAAGAACTTTGAATAAGGGTTTGCCTCAAGGCTCTGTTTTAAGCCCTCTCCTTTTTAATATATACACCTTTGATTTAAATAATTTTGTTTCTTCTTACTGTCGTATATTGCAATATGCCGACGATTTAGTTTTATATGTAGCAGATCGTAATATTGTAAATTCTGCTGAAAAAATCTCTCAAGCTCTGGTTTCATTGAGTATGTGGTTATTTAATAATGGCCTTGATGTAGCTCCTTTAAAAAGTTCAGTTGTTATCTTTACTAGGAAACGTTTGAAACCAAGACTGGACATATTTTTTGACAAGATAAGGATACCTGTTGAAAATGAGAAAAAATTTTTGGGCCTTATTCTAGATAGTAAACTAAATTTCTCATCTCATTTAAAATATATATCAGAAAAAAGTGAGAAAAGACTTAATATATTAAGATGTCTAGCTGGAGTTTGGTGGGGTGCTCACCCATTCTATTTAAAACTCTTATATAACGCTATTGTCCGTAGTGTTATCGACTATGCGTCATTCCTGTATGAACCATGTAATAAAAAAGCACTTAGCGCCCTGGACTTGATTCAAGCTAGAGCCCTTCGTATAATATTAGGGGCGATGAAGTCAACTCCTAAAAATGCTATGCAAGTAGAATGCGTTGAACCGCCTTTGGATCTAAGGCGGCAGTACCTATCAGATATGTTTTTGTACCGCATTTTTCAGTTTTCTTCACATACCCTTTTTCCTAAATTACAGCTTTTAAATAATTTCATGTTGATGCCTTATTGGTTGCATAATAAAACTCCTTGTTTAGTTGTTAGTTATGTTACAATTAAGAACCTTAAATTCTCAACGCATAGAAGTCCCAAAATCCCCTTATTTGAATTTGATTATCAATCTATTCTTTTTGAACCCACTTTGCATCTTAATTTAGACATAGTGAAAGGGGATCCGTTTGCTAATAAACATTTTCTTTGGATTAAGGATAACCTTTGGCGTGACTGGCATTGCATATTCACTGATGCTTCTAAACTAGACCAGAATGGTTGTGTTGGTGTTGGGTTATATCATCAAAACTATGACATTGTTCAAAAGATAAAGTGTCCACCTGAAACTTCGGTCTTTATGGGTGAATGCAGGGGTATTATGGAAGCTATTAACTATATTATTTTGTTTAAATTAAATAAAACTGTTGTTTTTACAGAGTCTCTAAGTGCTCTTCAAGCATTCCAGAGTAATCCCTTCAAAATTGGTTCCAGGAACTGGATTGTATTTCAATGTAAAATGCTTTTATTAAAATGTACTGTGTTAGGTTATATTATTCATTTTGCTTGGGTACCTAGTCATAGTAATATCACTGGTAATGAAAAGGCTGATAGGGTTGCAAAAGAATCAGTAATTTGTGGTGATAAGGTGCCTTTTAAAAATTATCCACAAGATCTTTTACGTTTACCTGCTCGCGACTTGAAACGTAGATGGCTGAAGAGATGGTCAATCAGTAGTAAATATAAAGGCTCTAATTTTTCAAAATATCAACTAGATATTGAAGCTAAACCCTGGTTTTCTAAATTTAAGTGCAATAGGAAAATTTGTTCTATTATATCTAGGTTGAGATTTGGTCATTGTTGTTCTGCTGTTCATCTTAAGAAGCTTAGAATTAAGAATTCATCCATCTGTGAGTGTGGTTTAGATGATGAAAGCCTTAACCATATTTTCTTTTCTTGTCCTCGGTTTAATCATGATGTTATGTATACTACACTTATTCATTATAAATTTCCATTACCTGTTCATATAGACAATATCCTGTATAATATAAATCCTGTCACTATCAATGTATTATCATCCTTCATCTCTCAAAATGATATTAAACTTTAGTTGGTATTTTCTGTTGTCGCTAGGATTTTCTTTTACTAGTTTCATTCATTTTGTCATTAGTCCATTGTACCTAGATCTCATTTTAGATATGTAGTTAATAAGATACTTTCTTTTGTTCCAGATTATTAATTCTAAATTTTGCCGTTTATTTTTATACTTATATCTCATCTGACGTGTCGTTGGCAAAAGTGTTCTCAAACAGTTTGCCATTAAATAAATAAATAAATAAGTATAGTTTTGTTGTGATATATCCGTGTTAATGCTATAAAAATGAATAAAACTATAAAGAGTGAAGTGAGTAAACTATTGTTTTGTATGATTTCGAAATATGAAGAGAAAAAGCTTGTGAAACAAGCCGTATTGCGAGAAAAACAGGATTGTTTACGTACTGTGACTGATTTTTTAGGTTAGTACGGTCAAAATGTCTTGACTTTTTTTTATTTTAAATAAGTGCATATTAGTTTTAGTTACTTTAGATAATGTTATTGTTCTTTTACAGATAGTCTTGAGGATAATACACGAACTACTGAAGTAAAACAAGCAATTGAAAAGGTCACAGATTTAAATCAAAAAGATATGATGAAATCGCAAAACCAGTACTTAGAAGATCTATCTTCACTCACCGGTAAGTTTTCACTCAACGTTAATCTTAGACTAGTTTTGTAATACTTGTGTATTTTCTATTATTTCTTAGTTATGAGACTCACGATAATTGACATTTTATTTTATTCTTTTTACAGATGTAAGTGTTATTACATTGAAGAGAATTAAAAAAGAAGGTGCGGTGAACGTAGGGGTCTGGAGGACTCCAGGTAAAAAACGACCTCACCCTTCAAAAGTGTAGAACTTAGATAGTTTCGATATGGATGTTATTTGTAATTAAGTAAACGAATTTTACTGTGTGAGGAAACAAGTACCAACATTAAGATCTTTGTTGGTAGAGTTAAAATAAAGTATAGAATTTGGTGGATGTCCTGAAACTCTCCGTCGCATATTATTAAGAAAAACAAAAATGAACGTTCATTATTAATTGAACGATATGATATAGCTGCATGGAGACATCGCTTTTGCGTACCATTGCATCGAAACGTGCAGAAGGCAAGCCAATAATCTACTTAGATGAAACTTATGTCCACAAAACCTATAAGCCTAAAAAATGTTGGCAAGGTCCATCAACAAGTGGAATAATTGAAAATATATCGTCAGGAAAACGATATATTATTGTGCATGCAGGATCAGAGAAAGGCCCTATTCCAAACTCATTGTTAGTATTTAGCACCAAATCGACTACCACCATGACATGAATTCCACAAACTTCAACAAATGGCTTCAAGAAAAGCTTATTCCCAATTTGAATGAACCAAGTGTAATTGTAATGGACAATGCATCATACCATTCTGTCATAATAAATAAAGCGCCCACATCTCAAAATCGAAAGTAAGAGATACAGAATTGGCTTACATTGAATGGTATTTCATTTGAAACATACAATTCAAAAGCAGAGTTGCTCTGCTTAGTAAAACAGAACACACCAGAACCTATTTATGAAGCTGATGAACTTTTAAGCCAAAACAGACATGAAGTGCTAAGACTTCCTCCATATCATTGTGACCTAAATGCTATAGAACTCATATGGAGACTAGCAAAAAGAAATGTGGGAAGCAAAAATGTAAGCCGAACTCCAAAAGAGTTCGAGGATCTCATAAAACAATCTTTTGATTGTATTACAGCAGATGATTGGAAAAAAATGACAGACCATGTCATTCATGTGGAAGACAAGTACAAAAGAAGAGACCATATAACTGAAAATAATTTAGAAAGCTTTAAGAGACAGCAGCGACTCCAGTGATTCTGACGATTCACTCCATGTAGAATTTTTAGATTCAGATTTTGATTATAGTGATTAAAAAACAGTATAAAAATATATGGTGTTGTTTTCTTTGATACATACTCACATAGATTTACAAAAAATTAAACTCATGATAATATTGATACTCATGATAATGTTTGATAGCCTGTTTGTTCCTTTAATACGCCAAAATGGAGTGACGTATCCGTGTGCTGTTTGGTATGGAGTTAATAAAGAGTTAACAAGTGATATAAGCTACTTTTAATCTCGTCATAACGCGGACAAAATTGCAAGCATCCACTAGTAAAATAAAAATGAATGTCAAAATATCAAAGTGAGTTGTTCCAACTTTCCTTTTTACTTTAGGGCTGCCATGCTGATATTTTTTAAATTTGCCGCGCTTTTTCAGTATCAACTTTCATTAGCCAGACTCAGCTTTATAATAACCATGCAAGTTCCGTGCAGTTCTTAAACCTGGCTTAAACAGTTTTTAATGAAATCATACCATGACAGCCGGAATAGCTCTCTGGATTCATAATCTTAATTCCGGCGTCTTGCCTCATACGTATCTTAAGAAATCAGATGGATCAATAGTCTCGTGCTCGTGGTTCCCGGCACATGCACACGTCTTTATGGAAGAAGAATGAACACTCATCGCATTACTTTTGGCTCTAGGTACATAATAAAAAAAAGAAATGCAAAGGCAAATACTGGATTCATTCTTATATGTGAACAGAGTAAAGGAGAGTCAGTAACACATTACGGCGAGAAAATTACAACAGTACCCTGACAGATTCTTCGTTAGTGCAGTGGCATCATATGATGAACTGGCTGACCCGCCAGCGGCTTCGCTCGTTTGGTCTTGGTGTAATGGTAGAAGTGCCGTTTCGGAACCTCGAGGTCAAGGGTTCGATCCCCGGGTTGGACAGTTATTGTGTTTTTCTGAGAAAGAAAGATATTCTCAATAACAGTCCGGTGACTAGAACAGTGCCCCGTTGATGGCAACAGGCTCGCCCCCTGTTACATGATCACGTGACCAAAACATATAATGACAAAACGTAGGCGATAAAAATACCGCTGATTAACCCTTCGAGGATATACCCAAAGGCAAAAGTATCAATTTACTCAAGACCGCTAGACTGATATTACCACGCCGCTGCATATCCCTTCGAGGATATATTTATAGGTGAAACTATTTGTTATGTTGTGTTTAAAAATAACATGTAAGTATTGCGGGTGATTCACTCTAGACCGCTAGACTGGTATTTAACCTCCATGGTGATGGCGAATCACTTGACTACAGTCGGCTAAACAACTAGGATGGATGACATGCCACCTCTATCGCCGAGCCCGTCCAGTATTTCGAGCTTTCAAAAAGCGTGGTTTTGACTAAGCTATCAGAAACTCTTTGACAGATTTCTATTGACAGAAAATAAGTCATAAATAAAATTACGATCTTGCTATTTTGTTTATGATGTGCACAATGATATTAGGCTTTTTCACCCGCCTGGTGATAGAGGATGATAATGATGATGATGATGATGAAAAGTAGCCTATGTGCTACTCCAGACTATAATCTATCACTGTACCAAATTTCAGCCAGATCCGTTCAGCCGTTCTACTGTGGTTGAGTAACAAACATCCCTGCATGCATCCAGCCATCCATCCATCTAAACTTTCGCATTTATAATATTAGTGAGATAACTATGTTTGCTGCGGAACAAAATCCAAAAAAAAGACACACACATGAGAAGAGCCATTCCCGCTGAAGAAAGACTTACAAAATAAGCATAAACACTAAAGTAGGTGGGATAATTTTAATCAATATGTACGGTTTTATTTTTGTTTGAATCAATACATATAACCTTCATACAGTATCATATTCATTTAAAAGTCAGTCAAATAATTATTCAGCAGCGTTTTACATTACTACTGCGGGATAGCCCGGATTTACCATATATATATAGGGTATTTGTAATCTGATTTCAGTATTTGTGTGCCGCTCTATTAAAATGTATAATACGCGAAGAGAATACGCGCGTTATGAATTCATAATCTTAAATATTCCGACCCGAAATCTCAGTATCATTCTTGCAGATCGATTAAAAAATATAATAATCTGAAAAAATCAGAATGTGTGTGGAGTATACTGATTTTGTTTGTATGATATTCTGGGCTTTCTGAATTATTAATGTGAATTAAGATTATGAATCCAGAGAGGCATTCCGGCTGTCTGAGGCCAGCCTTACTTTACCAGAGAGATTTCAGAAAATTTTTGACGTTGTAAATATAACGTAACTATACTATGTTCATTTATCGTCGACACATAAAACACCACTTAAATAGCAAAAACAACATATTTATTTTTCAACATTTTCACATATTTTTCAGAAGTGACAAGCAAGACAAGGAATACACATAGATGTCAATTATTCAAATAAAGCGCGTATTTCTGTTTTATGAAACTGAAACAACCTTCTTAACACACCTCCTTATTTTTCATAAAAATAACAACCTCAGTAATAAAAAACTTAAGAAAATAATAATAATTCAAAACCCAACATAACTTTAAAATATTAACCTCTAATGGCCTAACATAAATTTTAATTAATTCATTGTTAAAACAATTTTCTAAATCTTTGAAATTTAATTTTACCTAATGCTTTCGTTAATATATCGGCCAACTGATCATCTGTATTTATTTTAGTAACATCAATAACTTTCTTTCGTTCATAATCATTAACAAAATGATAACTCACATCAATGTGTTTTGAGTTTTTACAAACTTTTCCATTCTTTGAAAGGGATATGGCACCACTGTTATCTTCATAAATCTTTATCGGTTTCGAAATTTGAAAATCCAAATCAGCTAGTATCCCTATCACTGGTAAAACTTCTGTAACACAATCTGCTAATGCATAATACTCGGCATGGGTTGATGCTCTTGAAACAATCTTTTGTTTTTGCGTCTTCCATAATATTGGATTATTAAACACTCTCAGCACAATACCGCTTGTCAATTTTCTATCATTTTTATCTGCTGCCCAATCAGCATCTACAAAAGCATCTAAACAATCCTCATACTCTGCGTCGTATTTTAATACCATTTGACGAGTATGATATAAATATTTTAAAATCCTTAACGCATATTTATAGTGTGATTCATTGTAGCAATTTTGAAATCTACTTAGATAATTGACACTGTATGAGACATCTGCTCTAGTTCCACTTGCAACATATAGCAAAGCTCCAATTATATTTCTGTATCTCAAGTCATAATTTATTTCTCCAGGTTCAATCGATAGATTTTGTTCCATAGGTGGTTCATATGTTTTGTTGTCTATAATATACTTTTCAGCTAACGATTCTATATACTTGCACTGACTCAATGTCATCTTCTTAAGTTTCGGTTCATATTTAATATCAATCCCTAGATAATGTGTTATGTTTCCTAAATCTTTCATCCGGAATCTTTTACTCAGCATTTGTTTAACATTTTCAATAGTATTCACTTTTTCTGCACTTATCAAAATATCATCAACATACAAACATATGTATACTTTTTTCCATTGATATATCCTTTATATAAACAGTAATCGTAATTAGATCTTTCAAAGTTGATGCCAAGCATGTACTCATTAAAACACTCATACCAATCTCTTGGGCTTCCCGTAATCCATAAAGAGCCTTCTTCAATTTCAATACTTCGTTATTTCCAATTTCATATCCATCTGGAGGGTATATATACACTTCTGACTTTAGTGTCCCGTTCAAAAAAGCTGTCTCTACGTCCATGCAATGAATGTTCCATCCTCTAACACATGAAGTTGACATCAGGGCTTTTGTAGTAGTCATTCTTGCTACTGGTGAGTATATATCTTCATTTTCATTATATACTTGCTGAACTTTCACATCAGGTAAAGTAGCATAACTGAAAAATTCAATGTTATTTAGGCAGAGCTGGTAGAATAACATATATTCTCAGGTGGCGTTTCGGCTTATCTACGAAAAGCCCCTGGACTATATGTAATTGTTAAACAACCTACAAACGAAATATTGGCCTGGACCTCTGGTGAAACAAAACGCAAAGAAACACATTTAAAAGAATGCATCACAAGATAAGTTTCTGAACAACATGGGCTAACTGCCACCACCCTAGATACCACATTGCTACGTCAAAGTAGGTCAGTCTAGAAGGTGACACAGCACACGCCAAGGTCTGCAGTGCCCAACTGTAGTTCGCAGTCGCTGCTGCGTACCCAAAGATGAATTTGTTTCGCTTGAAACTCGTGTCGACATATTCGATCCCTAACATGAGGGCGTTGCCGGTGTAACAAACAAATATTACAGCCCGACAAGAGGCATAATTCCCTACTCCTCATCCCATCGGGATAAGACAGGAAATCATAATATGAAAGCAACGAAATAAAACGAAAAGATTCTGACTCAAAACCCTTCCGTGCCAGGCAGCTACTATCTACAGTTACAACCACTGGTTCTCCAGAAAAATTACTCGTTGAAAAAGTCTTAGGGCTCCGATCTATATTCTAAACGTAATAAATGGCTTCCGTACACCATTCAAAAAGCTCAAGAGGCTTAGTTTGCATCGAGATACGATGTGATAATAATAAAATATGCGTACAAGCAGCCCTTTGTGAGGGTCATTAATAGCAAAGTTAAACTCATCGAAGAATGCTTGGAGCTCCGCTTCACATTCTAAGCATAGTATGGGACTACTGTGTACCATTCAAAAATAAAACTTAATTGCTTTTATCGAGCTACCGTAACAAAGTTAAACTCGTCGAAGAATGCTCGAAGCTCCGCTCTACATTCTAAGCATAATAAAGTGACTATAATGTGTACCATTCAAAAACAAAACATTATTGCTTTTGTCGAGCGACCGTAACAAAAGTTAAACGCATCAAAGAATGCTCGGAGCTCCGCTCTGCATTCTTAGCACACCAAGTGACTACTGTGTACCGTTCAAAAATAAAACGTCATTGCTTTTGTGGAGCTACCGTAACAAAATTAAACGCATCGAAGAATTCTCGGAGCTCCGCTTTGCATTCTAAGCATAATAAGTGACTGTGTACCGTTCACAAAGAAACGGTCATTGCTTTCGTCGAGCTACCGTGTTGAGTTGAACGCATCGAAGAATGCCCGGAGCTCCGGTCGACATTTTAAGCATAATAAGTAACTACTATTTACCATTCTACACGAAATTGTCATTGCTTTTGTCGAGCGACCGTTACAGGAAAATATCTAACTAAATTGAAATGAAAGTGGTTGACGAAATGCACACTCGAGGTGTCATAAAAATGGGAAGCTAGTCTTTTCCAAGCTGTCTGCAATATTCTCAGACTCAAAGGCAACGGCACACGAAGACCGTTTTTGGGATCAGAAACACTTTAACAAGTACCTACGGTGCTCTCTTAAAATTCAGATTGATTAATCATAATTGCGTGCTAGTTTCTCCAAGAGAAGACTGGATCGAGCATTGCGTGCTAGTTTCTCTAAGAGTAGACTGGATGGCCAAGGTCAATCTTCCTCTGGACCACTTGTCGGTCGATTCAAACAATCACCGTTTCCTTCAGTTCATTTACAATGACGAATATATACGAATGACTCAAAAATATTCTGCTTGCAATCTGTCTTTAGCTCAGTGCCCCAAAAACCTGTGCGCTTCCGAGCATCACAATAATCCTGATACTGAGCAAGGCTGGGGATAATTGTAATAATAATTTGAATTCCTTCTGACGCATCAGATACTACTAATACTTGCCTTGCCTTATTGTATTAATCGTCAATATTTGCGAGTACCTCGTTTACGCATCCTCGTATTCGTTGCAAAATATACACAGAAATGATTAGCTATTCTTAAAAACCTACTACGACCTAGAGTAAGATCAAAGCTCACAGCTTATGGAAAAGCTGTTAACTTGGAAGCTCTGTTCCGAGTGGTATTGCCAAACAGTGATCTACTGCAAAACTAACAGACATTTTTTGTAAAGTGGGGCAAACAAGAAACCTATCTTTTTGCCTTTCGCCAAGCTTACTAGTGCCCCCAATTTCTGTACAATCGACAGATTAGATTCCCAAGTTCACTGTTACGCCCCACCGGCTGACTTGGAACTTCAGAGTAGGGTTGGGTTTATCCCCCGGCATACCATAAGAAATACTAGCCGACTTAAAACAAATCAACAGGAATTTGCCTGATCACTGAATTATAGTGAGAAATAGTCATCGCATTAGCAACCCGATTTAGGCCTCACGATTACTCAGTTACCGATGCTATTAGGTATGTTTTATTCTAAACGATTCAATGTTTTCAAACATTGGTAGCGTTAGTTATCGATTTTTTATGAAGGCGCTGTTAAATAGATCGTTGGATTACACGTTCACGATTAATCTATCCAGAGTCCCAACAATGCCGACCGACTGGTCGGCTTCCTGTATGGGTGACTACCCATTGTCGCGTGCGATAGAAATGATACAAAAAGTTTTGTACTCGTAGATGTACGAATGTGTCAAAATCTAACCGACTAGAATGCAAGAAAATGTTTAGGGTTATCTGCTCCTTGGAGAAAGTTTAGCTTGGAAATATAACATTTCTCCTGAGATAATTGCGCAGGAAACCAACAAAAACCCAAGTGGTCTAATCTTGCAAGATTTTTAACCAATCTTATTAAAACGACCCTTACGACCCTCATATTTAAACGACCTTAATATATTTTTATTTCACAAATCTGGAATACTTACCTCATGCATTTTGAAGTCGAAATTATAAAAAAAATATATAACTATTTAATGCTAAAATCACTATTTTAGCCAAGGCAACCGCGACCCCCCAACCTGGAAGTCGATACCTTAATAAATCAATAATTTAATCCAGAGTAATTGTGAAGAAAATAGTTTTTATCTACCTAATTCAAAGGACATAGTAGCCATCGTTACTTCTATGTCACAATAGTTTATAAGCTTTTTTCCAGAATTAAATTACGGAACTGCAAAATACTTTAGCACTGCTATGGTCTTAAAACAGATACTACCAACCACCAATATACAGGTTGAAATCTCTCACGAAACAAGACAGTTGTAATGTGTCCAGCACACTGAGTGCACTCGGCATTTAAAAAATATATGTATATAACTACACTCATTTCAGAATGCTCGGGGCTCCGTCCCACATTCAAAACATCAGGAGTGGTTTCGAGAGTTAAAAACTGGGTTGCAATCAGCACATAAATAAACCTTGAACGGCAACACGTGCCAAGGTTACTGATTTGGTGAAACTCAAAGTTAGTGGAACATATTGATGAATTGACCTTGATTCAAGTCTGCAAGCAGTTATATTGAGAAATTGGGCGTACCTTCTTTATTTACTCTTTGTTCGCACTGATTTGGCAGACACATCAAATAAAAGACGTTTCATGAACTAAAATGAGTAGTCTAATGTTCTTACACCTAGAATTCATGCTACGCAGATAACAAATTTTTTGTGAATGAAACCTGGACCGCTGGGCGTCAGAGCATTCAATACCTATTAAAGATATATCACATATATCACATTGGCGTCACCATCACCACCAGGCGATAACAAACACATCTCTCATGTATAATTAGGTTTCGAATTACGGTACAGTTGTTTAATAACGATGTTTTACCTGCAATTAAAATATTTATTAAACATACTTACCTAATTCGAAACCTAACACTTTCTATACCTGCCTGATGACATAACACGAGAACACCAATGAAGCCAAGTTGCGCTAGGCGCACTACCTGGGGTGATGGTTGACATTTGAAGGGAGCGGAAGGGGCGGAGTCGACGCCGATTGGGCGGACCAATCACAGCATGACTTGTTCGGAACGGAAGTCAGTACGCTACTCTCATGTAGAATTAGGTTTTGAATTAGGTAAGTATGTTTAATAAATGTTTTAATTGCAGGTAAAACATTGCTTATAAATAATTCTTGTCCAATTTATTGTCCTTTTCTTTAATGGTCGTTATTATAATGCAGTAAAATAGAAAATATCTGTTATATTTTGTGTTTTGACAGAACTCTCTTTTCACGATTAAAGTATTTTTTCGTGTACATGTCAATGTAAAGTACGAGTACAATAATACCTTGAACACTAAATACAGGAAATAAGTTGTTCCATAAGCAGCTCATTTCCTGTATCCGAATTCGAATAGTTAAATTGGATGATTAACAATAACAACGTATATTGTCATAAAAACTTCCGTGAGAACTCATAGTTAAATGGTTAAACCGGCAAACACTCACGTTTATCATCTAGTCGTTATATTCCGACCGGTGTTCGGGTAGTACTGATGCCCAACCTCATGGAGAGCGTGGTCTAGCAGCGAAGGCCGCTAGTCGCGCACTGCGGGCTGCCGCACGCAACGCTCTCTGTGAAACTTGCGGTGCGGGTGCGGGGGACGTAGGCGGTGGCGGTGCCGGCACGTAAACGTGAACGTAAACGTGAGTGTTTGCCGGTTTAACCATTTAATAACAACGTATTCCAGCAAATATGATTTCATTAAAAAACTTATATATATATATATATACATCTACAGCGCCATCTATACTTGGTGATCTTGGCTTTAAATGTATTTATAACACAAAAAAGGTTAAAGATACCAGTCTATTTCCTAGTATATATTTTAGTCTATGGCGTTATATTCTCCATAGACTAAAATATAAACTAGGAAAGTATTCTCTTTGAGTAGAGTATTAGATTAGAATCAGAATAAATTCAAGGCCAAGGCAATTTCATTAAAATAAGAAAATGTCCTCTAAAGTTGCAATAGTTACCGGTGCAAATAAAGGCATAGGCTTCGCTATTGTTCGTGGACTTTGCAAGCGTTTCGATGGTATCGTTTACCTCACGTCCCGCGATATCGAGCGCGGTAATAAAGCCGTCGAAGAGTTACAAAAAGAAGGCTTGAATCCGAAGTACCACCAGCTAGATATAACAAACAAGCAAAGTGTGGAAGTTTTCCGGGATTATATCAAACAGAATTACAGCGGAATAGATGTTTTAGTGAACAACGCCGCTATTGCATTTAAGGCCAACGCGACCGAGCCTGTAGCGGTGCAAGCAGAGCAGACTCTTTTCGTGAATTATTTCTCACTTGTGTCTACTTGCGATATTCTTTTCCCACTTCTGAAAACTGGCGCGAGAGTAGTTAATGTGTCAAGCTCCGCGGGGCATTTGAGCAAGATTCCTAGTGAGAAGTTGAGACAGAAATTTCTGGATCCCAATTTAACAATTTCCGAGTTGACATCTCTCATGCAGAAGTATGTAGATGATGCAAAGCAAGGAACACAGGCTGAAGAGTGGGGCCAGTCCTCTTACTGTGTGTCTAAAGTAGGAGTCACAGCGCTGACAATGATTCAACAGAGATTGCTCGCAGATAAAGGTATGTAATATGCTGTCTACATCATTGAAAGCTTCTAGTGTATTCTTGATCTGAAAGAGATTGTTTTTCTCACACCCTGTTGCAGTGTAAATTAGTTCTTGATTATATTATTATAGTCTTTAGAGTTTTCTGAACAGCTTTCAACACGCATGTTGAATTTTTTGGAATTGTAGTATGTTTTCTTAGTTTTATACTTTGTTATTGGCCAATGGTGAGACCACAGGCAATAAAGCATATTTTATTAACTTAATATAAAATATGAGTAAAGCTCTTGCAACAATGTTGAAATTATGAGAACCATTGGATATTTATTACTGTAATAAGTGAAGAGGTGTTAGCATTGCTTTATTCAAATATTTTCCTTCACCTACCTTCAGCTTTGCAATAGAAGAGCATTCAGGAGCTTTGTGTTGAGATCCTACTAATGACTGAATGTTCTTTATTTATTTTAAATAGCTACAGTTGTATAATTTTATTTAATACAGTAGGTAATAATTCTCATATATTTTTGCAGGAGTCATTGTAAATGCTGTGCATCCAGGCTACGTCAATACTGACATGACATCCCACAAGGGGCCCCTCACTATTGAAGAAGGAGCCGTGTCACCCCTTTATGCAGCATTGGATATAACTGAATCTCTGCCTGGACAATACTTATGGTGTAACAAGGAAAAAGTAGACTGGAATGGAAAAATGCCGGCTCCTTATTAAATAAGCACTTTATTATTACAGAGCTTTATCAAATGTCACTCTAAATGCCTTATCAATAACACAAACCAGAATTCTGGTTATTAGATAAGATATAATACTTGAAAAAAATTGTTACTAAGAGATATTATTTGGAAGAAATTGTTACTGCAGTTATTTTAATGGGTATTATTAATATACTGTCAGATGTTAGTACCTGCTGTATTTCCATGAATAAAGATTCCAGAAACAATGTAGTTTATCATAGTTTACAAAAAAAGGGTTTTATAAAGAGTTGAACATGTAATTTTGATATATTCATACCTGCCTTGTCATGCATATAACAAATTAACATAAATAAATGGTGCTCTTACATAGTCCATTATGCTGGCAATTTTACTGCAGCACTCACTGGATATAAAATACAGCTATTATTGCTGAAATAAGTGCAAAAATAAATATGTACATGTATTGTTTGAAACGAATGGTTATAGTGAATAAAATTCCATCCAAACTTTTTGATCTCCACTAAAACCAGGCCTGCTTACTATTGTAAATTTAACTTTTAGTTTAATTTTATATTTATGTATGGTAAGAATTTTATAAACATCTAAAAGATTAAACTATATATTATTAAATTATGTGTTTGTACTTGCAAATAGTTCTGTCAGTATTGCTATTAGACTTACCCATTAAAGACTAGAGTACACCAGATTGCACAGATGCAGACATTGTTATTTTTAATTGGATACAAGAAGACTTCCCTGTGTGCACTTCAGTTCAAACGCAACTAGGAGTACTCTGCCAAGTCAACACAAGGCCCATGTAACTAAGATTGTAATAAAATTAATACATAGTTAAAAACTAATTGAAATGAATAGCCTGAGTTTCGTGGCCAATTTTCTCGGTAGAGCCTATATATTGGAACACTGCAGTTGAGTAATTTAAAGTACTTGTATAAATATGTATATATCTAGCTGACCCGCCAGCAGCTGCTCTCGCTTGGTCTTGGTGAAGTGGTGGATGCACCACTTTGGAGTCTTGGGTTCGATACCCGGGTCGGACAGTTGCAGTTAGGAGATCCAGGTTCTATTCTATCCATATACGAAATTTCATCAAAATCTGCAGTAGTTTTTTAGTTATGCATGAGCATACAGACATATTTTTTTAATCTACATTCTCTTGTCACAGTAGAAATACAGAGAACAGTATGGAAACAAACATTCGAAACGGTCCACTCACGCAAACATGCGCATGGACGAGACCCCTAAGCCATGGTATAAAGATACAACAGTATGGAAACTGAGCCTAGTTAAGCGGAAATAAACTTTTACGTGACTACTCGTCTTGCTTGACGAAGTCTAGTCTTAACTACTGACAGCACCGCGACAACCGCTTAGGACTCGTCGATGCGCATGTTTGTGTGAGTGTGTGATGTACAAAGAGAATATAAATAAGTTTGAAAATATGTCCGCTATGTACTACTTACTATTAATATGTACTACTGGACGGCTAAACCGATTTTGATAAATGACACGTCATAAGATTGATGGCGCGAATGTCACAATACAAACTTACCCGACTGCGGCCAAGCTAAAAAGTGTGTGAATTTGCGCTTTAGCTTAGCTTCTTTGTTATTGGTATCTGCAACTTGAATGTCGCAAGTTTGCCAGTATCTGTTACTTGATCATTTCATAAGCTGCATGGAGAATATAATATACTTGTATTAGATTATTATGGTGCGCTTTATGTGCGGGTAAATAAGTTCCATAGTCGGGTTATTAAACTTTCAGTCTGTTTTCTTGTTTTAAAAGTACAGAAGTACGAAACTTTCCAATTGTTTTGGATGATTCCGTACGTTACATAAGCAACGTTTTGATTAAATAGTATCCTTATGTGTATTTATTTTTCTGAATTTTCATTTTATTTGTATCAGGTACGTTACAGAATAAGGAATAGTACAAGGTATAGTACCTCATACCTGATACTAATGCCGGCTACAAACCATCCTTCCTATCGTCCAATTGGCATGATGCTGCAGGCTTGATCCAATCTGCTGTTCGTCCATATACTCCACACACGAACAGTTTAAACTGTCCAATCAGCAGCGACGTTCAGTTGAAGCCATGGCGTCAAATGTGGACAGATGGGGATAAGTTGGTGTCGTCGGGTTTTGCCAGAATCACCTTCTACAAAATACTGGGCTAGGTACGGATAGTGCACGTCTAGGCGGAGTCAGATTGTAGGCGCGCACTGACCACTCCCACAGCCACATACGTCCTCGCGATTGCTAGAACACTGCCGCAATATTGGTTTGGTCCACATTCATACATCTTATGGACCGTCCTCCCTGGACAAGGTCATGGTCTACTCAGAGCTCCCCATGCACACCTCTGGATCATAATAGCCAAATGTGAAGAATGAATGCGAATCTTCGACGCTTAAATCGAATAACTAGATAGGGGAAATCAACCAAATCAAATCATTTATTCTGTATAGACCTACAGGGGCACTTACAAATAGTCATTTTACATTTATTATTTCTTAAATCTACAACCGGAACCCCGAAGAAACATAAACCATGGCAGCTAAACCAAAAGAGAGAATTATTACCCCAGGAGGGAACCGGTGATGGAGAATCCCTCCCTGAGTAGACTCAGACTGAGCATTGACTGATGACTGTGTAATTTGATTACGATTATAGATTATAGCCTCTATTACCTTATATACCTATTATCTACTGGCTATTGTGTGATACGAGTATGAGCAGAAGATAAAATATCAAGGAGACATTTAGGACCGCTGATATGCCCATAACAATAGCTGTATTGATAAGATAATAAAAAACCAGCCAAGTGCTAGTCAGAATTTATCACTGAGGCTTCCTTAGGATATTATAAATGTACAATAAATTGTCTCTAAGAGTTACCACATCTACTTACATTATAACTTGTTCTTAAAAAAACTTGTTTGTTTTTTCTAAGCTAATAGCATAGCAAAAGTATTTTATAAGTTAAAATAAAAATATTGATATGTACCAAAGTGTATCTTTAACCGGATCTTTTGGAAACCTAAATCACACCCAATCGGGAAAATAAACGAATAGAGTGGTAACACTTATTGTGTTTTGCATACTGTTAAAAAAATCTCTTGTGAAACACTTAAAAAGAGATGTTGGAGACTGCTTTTGCGTGAAGGGCGACCGTGGTCTCCTTTATTTTACATATTCTCTAATTTTTACGCAATCTAATCGCTAAAAGTGGTATTTTTGATTTTTCATCATACTCAGTATCCACAGCGAGTAACACTTATCGATGATTTTGAATTTGACATGTGAAAACCAAGTATCCCTGCTAGGGTTACATTTTTTTGCTTCATGAATTTTGACGTATCAGGCATCTGGAGACTATACGAATATATCTATGGTAGGTATATACAATCATCAATACCTACTCGGGGATTTTGATTGGTGGGATTGGTACATGTTGTGGCTCTCTTACTCTATTCTAACTGTCGGCAAAGTAAGTAAATCGGAGCCGCGCGCTCCAAGTACTTTACTGTCGGGCAAAAATTTCAGCATCTTTTTAATGATTGTCAACTATTGAATTGGCCATACTTATCATCATTTAATGAAGGAGGCACTGACTGATAATTAAGATAAAAGTTGCTGCCTCTTCTATAGGTATAGGTACTTATATGAAAATTAAGCCCTATTTCTCCTGGTCACACTTTAACTTAAGAATGGCTTATCCAATTTCATTAATAATTTTTATGTTTTCTACTACTTTGCAGATGGTTCTTAGATTAAAAAAAATATTAAGAAAAGATGGGAGGTTGTGGCGAGGCCGAAGGCTTAGCCTACTACGCGAAAGCAGTCGCGGGCATTCGCTAGTATAACTATAAAAAGATTTATGCCCGCTACATATACTAACATTTCTTAAAATTGTATTTTAACGTACTTACTTATAGGTAAATAACAATTGTTTGTATGCAGTTGAATTAGCATGTACCCATTTCATCTAATGAGTATGATTTGAGCGTTTAGATTTTAAAACACTGTTTTAAACTATCACGGTTGTTCTCTAAAATTATATGATTATTAACGGGATATTTACCGTGGTAAGGTTGTGGAATGAGCTCCCGATATTTCGGCGCAGTTACATGCACCATGTTCACGGGAAGACTGAAGAATGCCTCTTGAAGAATGCATTCTTCAGTCTTCCCGTGAACATGGTGCATGTAACTGCGCCGAAATATCGGGAGCTCATTCCACAACCTTACCACGGTAAATATCCCGTTAATAATCATATAAGTTTAGATTTTAGTTTTTACCTGCGGACCCCCTATATAATGTAGAGCAAAGGAACCCTAAAAAGAGGCGCGATGTAACGTCAATAAAATGGTGAAGCTATGTATTTTTATTTAAATTGAGAATAGTTTCCGTTCAGATTAGACCCTCGTGTCTGCTTAAACAAAAAATAAACTGTAAAATGTCCACAAAAGTTGCAGTGGTTACTGGAGCCAATAAAGGAATCGGTTTCGCTATAGTTCGCAAACTCTGCAAGCGTTTCGATGGGAACGTTTACCTCACATCCCGCGACATTGAGCGCGGGAAAAAAGCCGTTGAAGAGTTGCAAAAAGAAGGACTGAATCCGAAGTACCACCAGCTAGATGTAACAAGCAAGCAAAGTGTGGAAGCCTTCCGGGATTATATCAAGCAGAACTACAGCGGAATAGACGTTTTAGTTAACAATGCGGCCATCGTTTTCAAGACCAACGCTACAGAACCTGCATCGGTACAAGCAGAGCAGACTCTTTTCGTTAATTATTTCTCTCTTGTCTCAACATGCGACATCTTGTTCCCACTTTTAAAAAATGGCGCGAAAGTTGTTAACCTTTCGAGCTCCGCAGGTCATTTGAACATAATACCTAGTGAAGACTTGAGGCGGAAATTTCTGGACCCCAATCTAACAGTTCCCGAGTTGTCAGCCCTTATGCAGAAGTATGTTGATGATACAAAGCAAGGAACACAGATCGAAAACTGGGGCAACTCCTCTTACCGAGTATCTAAAGTTGGAGTAACAGGATTGACTTTCATTCAACAGAGAATGCTCAGAGATAGACGTATGTAGAATTTGATCAAATCTTCAGCGAAATCCGAGCTCGTACCTATTCTAAGAGACAATATTCCCATAGAATAATTACTCACCTATATAATACCAAGCATGCGCTAAATTGAAGCCATATACAAATTCCTACAACGCCAATGCGTTAAAATTGTAGAGTACAGAAAAAGTAAAAAAAAACCTAGGTATATGGGAATATTATGTTTGCATCTGTGTGTGTCGTGTTGAGGCAAGTAGGTAAACACTGGTAGCGAATTTGCAGCGTGCGTTTCGTGAAGATGTTTGGAAACCTACATGCTATATGTATTTATTCTTAATTCTTAAGAATATTCCCTAATAATTTAGAAATGTGTATTATGATTTTCCAGACATCATCGTAAATGCTGTGCATCCAGGGTATTGTAGTACAGACTTAACATCGTTCAAGGGGCCCCTGAGCGCTGACGAAGGTGCAGTGTCCTCCATACACGCGGCGTTGGACATAACAGAATCTCTCCCAGGACAATACTTATGGTGGGCTAATGAAATTGTAGATTGGAACGGAACTACTCCTGCTGCTTATTAGAACTTATGTTACATAATGACTAATTTGTATTATGGCGTTCAGCCATTTCTAAAAGAATATTCCGTGATAAAGACTAAGTTTGCTATTATTTTATTATATATTATTTAATATTATTTTCATTGTTGTCGTGCGGTGCCGGCTTAGAATAGCACCCCCCCAACTCTACCCGTGGGTGCCGTAGAAGCCGGCTAAGGGATAACAAATCAGAAGGTGGGCAGCAGCACCTTCCCAGTCAAACACACACAAACTGCGCTCGCCAACCCGCCTGCCAAGCGTGGCGAGTATTGGCAAAAACCCCTCAATGGATTGGACAAAAAGAACCAGGCCCCCAGTCCCCGGCAGCCCCGCTATTCCTGGCTACGGTAGCGGCCACGGTAACGGTGGGGCAGGGGGTGCTAAGAATCCCCGGCAGACGCCCGGCTACCACCCCCAACGACGACGACTGGCCCTGGTAACACACAACATACGCACGATGAGGACAGACGAGAAGATATATGAGCTGGAAGAAGAAATGAGTAAGCTACGCTGGGACATTGTGGGGTTATCTGAAGTCCGTAGAGCGGGTGAGGACACGATAACCCTAAAATCAGGTAACCTACTCTACCACCGGGAGGGCGACCAACAGTCCCAAGGTGGTGTCGGGTTTCTCGTCCACAAGTCCCTTACTAACAACATAGTTAAGATCGATAGCGTTTCCAATAGGGTCGTATACCTAATACTCAGAGTATCCAAACGATATTCGCTGAAGGTCATTCAGATATACGCACCGACGAAGTCGCACCCGGATGATGAGGTGGAGGATATGTATGAGGACATTAGTCGGGCCATACATACCTCTGAAACGCACTTTCTAGTTGTTATGGGGGACTTCAACGCGAAGTTGGGTAAGAGAAGCGAGGATGAGTCGAAAGTGGGGCAATTTGGCTATGGACAACGGAACCGTAGGGGACAGAGGTTGGCCGACTTCCTGGAGAAAGAGGGACTCTTTATGATGATTAACTCTTTCTTTCAGAAGCCACCTCACAGGAAATGGACCTGGCTGAGTCCCGATGGTTCCACGAGAAATGAGATTGACTTCATTATGACCACCAAAAGGCAAATATTCACTGATGTCTCCGTGATCAACAGGGTTAAAACCGGTAGTGATCACCGAATGGTAAGAGGCACGGTGAATATTAATGTCAAACTGGAGAGGTCTCGTCTGATGAAGTCTACGCTCCGACCTACTCGTGCCCATATTCAAGACCCCGAGAGCTTTCAACTTGAGCTATCCAATCGCTTCGATTGCCTTGAGAACATCGCTTCAGTGGACGAGATCAATAACAGGTTAGTAGAAACTGTCCATACAGTGGGTTCCAAGTACTTTAAACCCCACCGTACAGATAGGCCACAGAAACTCTCCAACGATACCCTCAACCTCATGGCTGAACGACGCTCATTGAAACTGCAGTCTTCGGATGATGCTGAAGCATATAGGCTGCTCAATAGACGAATATGGAAGTCCTTGCGACACGACATTCGGATCTTTAATACAAACCGTATTAAAGAGACGATAGAGCGGAAAAAAGGCTCCAAAGTGTTTGCAAGAGACATGTCTATTGGGCAAAGCCAGTTGACGAAGCTGAAGAGAGGAGACGGCAGTGTAGCGTCGACCAAAGCGGAAGTGTTAGGAGAGGTCGAGAGTTTCTACGGACAGTTATACACCTCTGTCGCTAAACCTGTTAGCAGCTCGGCCAAAGACCCAAGAGCCAAGCTGACCCGACATTATACCGAAGATATCCCGGACATCAGCCTGTACGAGATTAGAATGGCCTTGAAACAGCTTAAGAACAACAAGGCGCCTGGTGACGACGGTATCACATCTGAGCTTCTGAAAGCGGGTGGAACACCGGTACTTAAAGTCCTTCAGAAGCTCTTTAATACCGTCTTACTCGATGGTTCAACGCCAGAAGCATGGAACAAAAGCGTGGTGGTGCTGTTCTTCAAGAAAGGTGACAACACTTTACTTAAAAATTACAGACCCATCTCGCTTTTGAGCCATGTTTATAAGCTGTTTTCGAAGGTCATAACGAACCGTCTCAGTCGCAGGTTTGATGAATTCCAGCCTCCGGAACAAGCCGGTTTCCGAAAAGGCTATAGTACCATAGACCACATCCACACGCTACGGCAAGTTATACAGAAGACCGAAGAGTATAACTTGCCTCTTTGTCTAGCGTTTGTGGACTATGAGAAAGTCTTTGATTCGATCGAGACGTGGGCAGTGCTTGAGTCTCTCCAGCGGTGCCGTATTGACTATCGGTATATTAAAGTGCTGAAGTGTTTGTACAAAAACGCCTACATGTCAGTCCGAGTACAGGAGCAGAGTTCGAAGGCAATTCCATTGCAAAGAGGCGTGAGACAGGGAGACGTTATATCTCCGAAACTGTTCACCGCTACATTGGAAGACGCCTTCAAGCTTCTGGAATGGCAAGGACTTGGCATCAATATTAACGGCGAATACATCACTCACCTTCGATTTGCCGACGATATTGTAGTCATGGCAGAATCCATGGAAGACCTCAGTACAATGCTCGAAGGCCTCCATCGAGTTTCCCAACGGGTAGGTCTTAAGATGAACATGGACAAGACGAAAATTATGTCTAATGCCCATGTTGTACCTACCCCAATATCAGTTGGGAACTCAGTTCTCGAAGTTGTTGACGAGTATATCTACCTGGGACAGACAGTCAAACTAGGCAGGTCCAACTTCGAGAAAGAGGTCAATCGTCGAATCCAACTCGGCTGGGCAGCGTTCCGGAAACTTCGCGAAGTCTTCTCGTCAAAAATACCTCAGTGCCTCAAGACAAGAGTCTTCGACCAATGTGTGTTACCAGTGATGACTTATGGCACTGAAACGTGGTCTCTTACTATGGGCCTCATAGATAAGCTCAAAGTCGCACAACGAGCTATGGAGAGGGCTATGCTCGGGGTTTCTCTACGTGATCGAATCAGAAATGAGGAGATCCGTAGAAGAACGAAAGTCACCGACATAGCTCAGAAGATTAGCCAGTTGAAGTGGCAGTGGGCAGGGCACATAGCACGCAGAACAGATGGCCGATGGAGCCGAAAGGTTCTGGAGTGGAGACCACGTACCGGCAAGCGCAGCGTAGGTCGTCCACCGACACGGTGGACAGACGACCTGAGAAAGGTCGCAGGACGACGTTGGATGCAGGCCGCTTCCAACCGGTCCTTTTGGAAAATCATGGGGGAGGCCTATGTTCAGCAGTGGACGTCCTACGGCTGAGATGATGATGATGATTATTTTCATATCACCTCCTCGATAATGTCCAATTTCATATTTCGCAATCTTGACGTAAAGCAAGGCATTACATCCCAAGGAAGGTAAGATTTTGATTTGGAACGTTAAAATTTCTAATAATAAATAAAAATTTAGCATTTTTTTCTTTTAATTTAGTCTGCCTGTGGTGGCCAGTTGGATTTTCGAAATAAACCTTAATGCGTCGCATTTTTTTGATACCTGGACACCTTTGCATCTGCAGCCATTCGACATCATAATAATCTCACGTCAGAAAACTTGCTGCGTCAACCACTCCACAATTTCCTATGATCAAAACAAAAAAATACTATGTCCCTCCATAACTGGACAAATGTATCCAACATTAAAATAAACTTTCATTTAATTTTAACTGTAATATTAATAAATGATTTTTAAGTAGCATGAGTTTTTATTGTCTCTCAGTAGGAATGAAAAGTAGAGGATAAAGCCCGTCTTCGTCTTGGGCTAACGCCAGGCCTCCGTCACTCCATGTACTTGCGCGCTATAACTGCCTACCGCCCAGCCGAGCGGTCTCGGTCCGCCGGCGGTTCAAATTCAGTGCGGTTTTCGCAAGCGAAGCGCGCGCACGCCGTTCAATTTTAATAGTGCTGTTCGTTCGTACGCGTATTACGATGCCGTGTGGTGCCTTATGTGCTGTAGATGGGTGTAAATCAAGCAAAAGAAGGGATAAACACCTAACATTTTTCCATTTACCTGTCAATGAAGAATGGTAAGTGATAAATTATTACTAGTTTTTGTCGTTTAAATATTTTTCCATTCACGTACCGTCATTAGAGACATAATTAAAAGACAGTAGGTGTGCGGACACCGGTATCCACTTAGAATTTGACAGTTTAATAGGTATATACTAAGCATTAGCTTGCCTTACAGACACAGATTTACATAATTTTGTTGCATAGAAACGTTATACCACAGAATAATTAATAGTACAAGGTACAGAAGATGCACTCTTCGAAAGAAAACATTCGAATATAAACTGCTAAACTAACAACTGCAATAATGTTCATAAAACATTGCAAAGCACGGACGTGACCTTCAAAAAATGTGCCTACAAGTCCTTGACGCGCTCGTAACGAATCAAAATGCGCTTGAAGTCTGTGTAGCGAGAGTTCTTTTTTTTACGCCCGATGAAAACCTTTGAACAAGCCGCGTCTGTTGTAAGGTGACTTGTTGCGAGAAAACGAATCAAATTAATTAATCTTAATAAATTTGATTCGTGATAATTGGTAGTAGTACAATACACCTAGATATGTACAACTAGGAACTAGATATATTTTTTTATTTTGAAGGCCATCGACTTTTCGCGTGAAAACTTTCGAAAACTGCAGTGTTTATGTATTTTTGTGTGAGAGTGTTACACTCGTTAATAAAATAACTTACGGCTTAGTGCTTTATTTGAAGTCGGTTCTCTTTTTTTAAGGCTTTTTTTTTTCATTTCTAGTGAACATCTCCGAAGATCATCATCAAACTAAGAAGTATTATACTTATTTTAAAACGTTCTCCTAAATGTAACAAATCCTTTTCTGAAAACCGCATCGATATCGGTTTAGCCAAACGCGAGATTATCGCGCACAAACATTCATACCTACAAACCATACAAGTCAAACATCTCAGTTTGGCCTGTATGTCTGATCACCTCCTTTTTTTAAGTTGGTTAAATATTTTATAAATGATAAAATTTTTAACTGCCACATAAAAGTCAGAACATATTCACAGTTCTCAATAACATAGATAAAAAGTTATGTTAATTTAATTTTATCGAAGAGGCAGCCCTGCGATTACTGTGGAATCGCGCGGTGCGAAGCAATCACTGCTGTACGCTTGAGCATTTAGGCGCATTTTAGCATACAGTGGTTGTTGACGCGAGGGAGTAGGCTATTATCGTAATAGGTATTGGAAATTTTCTACTGAGTGAAGTATCTGTTCTTATTCAGTAATCTGTGCTAACGCCCTCGCTTCGCTCGGGAGTTAAATTAAAAACTAAATAACTTTAGAGTTCTTCGTAATGTCAGGGTCCAATATGCCGCCCGTGACGTAAGACACAGCTTTACCACGGTAATACATAGATAATATTACTGTGGCTTTACCCCCTCAGTGCATAATCTACTATTTAAACACGATGCTTGATAATTTTATTGCTCGAGCTTTAAACATGTTTGCATGAACAATAAGGAAAAAGAGCCTCAAAAATTATACGATGAGAACGGACAAGCGGAAAAGAAAGATAATAAAAAAGTATTGATCAATTTTTAAAATGTCTACATAAAACCATGTTCCTACATAAAGTCATGGTAATTAAAATATAGGTAGGTATAAAAAAACCATTAAACCGATCTTCCTACCCTTCTGATTTGAAGTGTGAAAGCTCTTCAACTATTAGCAACACTTGGCACTATGCTATCTAATTATTATGGAAACTTCCCATACGGGCTGTTTGAAGGACCGATGCAAAGCCTTGAGGCACATTTCTAACCTACTCGTAATTTAGCATAGCTTTAAGTCTTAGGATTGCTAGTTAACATGAAAAGTATATTTTTTGGCAAATGTTGGCATATTTGCCAAATATAATACTAGTTCGTCCAAACATACGAGCAAGGCTTGGCATCGACCTTCTGGACACCTTGTAGTCAAGCCAGAATCATTTATTCAATTTAGGCACCAAAGACGCACTTATGAACGTCCACTTTTCATTATAATGTACTTTAAAAACTCTACCGCCGCATTCCAAAATATATAGAGCCCACCGAGAAGAAGCGGCAAGACACTCGGGGCATTCTTTTTATATAGATGTTTACAATGTTTCTACTTAGGTACTATAAATATTACATTTTATGGGTGGCAGAGTGACAGCTTGCCAGAAGTGGAGTGTTCCAAGCATCTTTATCTTCTATATAATGTCGAACTTTATAATAAGCTTTTTTTATTAAAACGTTTTTAACAGTCAACTTGAATTTGCCCTCTGTCAGCTCAGTTATGTGTTTTGGGATTTTATTGTAAAAACGCACACAATTTCCTAGGAATGACTTATTAGTCTTCGCAAGTCTAAAACTAGGTACAGCTATCCTATTTGTATTTCTAGTATTAAAAATTGTGGTGATCACTATTTAACTTATATTTATGTAAATTTTTACGAACATACATTATATTTTCAAATACATATAAGGAAGGCAACGTTAATATATTGATTTCTTTAAATAAATCTCTCAAAGATTCACGGGGACCCATTCGTATATAGCTCTAATAGCACGTTTCTGTAGGATAAGTATGTATTGTATGTATTCTATCAATCTACTTGTGTATTAAATTTGATCATAATTCGAAAACATTTCAATTCATCATATTGAGTTGTAATTTGTATCTGATATATATCGTTATATGATTATTAACGGGATATTTACGGTGGTAAGGTTGTGGAATGAGCTCCCGATATTTCGGCGCAGTTACATGCACCATGTTCACGGGAAGACTGAAGAATGCGGGTGGTTGGTCAAAAGTTTAAAAGTTAGGTGCAGACATAACGATCTACCCTCTTTCTTAGTCTTTTGCTACGGTTATCACTGGAACTCGAACTCGATCCTAAGTCCCGACAAAACACACTCACTGTATCACTGCGTATAGTATTTTGAACACATTTTGAACGCGGACTTTTATTTTTAAAAACAACCTAATACTGGGTTCCACGCACTGGCGAGTTGAAAACCATCACCTCGATTGAAATTCTGGCATTTCGAGATCTCAATAGTTTCCTTTACTAGCCTTGGTATGTAATGGCGTATAGTATAGTAAATATCCCGTTAATAATCATATAACTTTAGAGAACAACCGTGATAGTTTAAAACAGTGTGATATATATCGTATCTCCATTTAGTAAAATTTTACAGGAGGACGACAAAAATGTGTTTAATTATAAAAGTAACAGTAAAAACGTAGACAATCAGATTTATTTACATTTAAAAATAAAAATATCAACGTTGCTTGTGTTTGTTAAAATTATGATTCCACCATGACCATATTTTGATTGTTAGCTATTTAACTAAACAGCTTTTGTTCCTCCTGTAAACTTTGAACAAATGGAGATACGTAGATTAAAAATTATGCCAGCGATCTGAATAGTACATCCAGAAAAAATAAATTATAGGAATCGAAAAACAGAAACTTCTCGTTATGTGTTATCGGTTAAACCGAACTCTCGTAGGAAAAAATCGATTTTTGAAGTTCGATAAAAAGACATCGAAGACAAGAAATACTCGTAGCAACTGGTTTTGCGTAATATTGTATAAAGTTATGAAATACCTTTGTAATTGCACAATATTTGTACGTATTATGAAATAAAGTTTATTTCTGTCTCTAGCATATCTATGTTTCTACCTGCTGAATGCTGATCCAACGTTGCATAATATTAGAATTCATTGAGAAATTTCTATGAAGGTATATAGGTACCTAATTATTTCTTAAAAAATATTATGGTAATGTGCGTAGTATCCAAGAGTTTACACTCGAATAAAAAGTAACACAAAAAAAACGACGACAAAAAATTATAATAGTAAAACACGCACACCAAGTTTCGTCAATATTGATTGAAAAATGCGACTGTACCTATACAGGAGGACTAACATACAACGTAACAAACATACGGACAGATGAAAGTCAATCTGCAGTGCAAGTACCGAACTTACCGATCGAAAAATTTGAGCCTTGCGAATGAATTCGTCATAAGTACTTAGAAAAAACTGGCTTTGTCGATCTTTTGTCGATCATTTCAAGTAAGTATCAAAAATAAGCTGTCGGTAGATAAATTCGATAAGCTTTTACGATTATAACGATAACCCTAGCATGGAACAGTTAAAATACGCTTGAGATCATCTGTTTAATCGATTTTAACGATTGTATTGTCAGCTTTGAAAATTACCTCAATAAAGGACATCTTATATATCGACAGGCGACGGGAATGGGGGTATTGTTTAGTTGCGTTTGATCTTACTAATATTATAAACGCGAAAGCTTGTGTTTATGGATGAATGGAAGTTTTGTTATTCTCTTACGCTCAAACGACTGGCCCCCTTTTGATGAAATTTGGCATGGAGGTAGATTGGGCGCTGAATTAACACATAGTATAATTTTCATCAACATCGTCATCATCCATCACCACGCGGGTGTAACCGCGGTGCGCAGCTAAAATCCAATAAAAAATACACTACGGCCTTTTTTGATCGTAGAAGAGCGAAATGCTCGTAGAAATCTTAATAGAAGGACGCATTGCGGAATGCAAACAATTCGTAATAATCGATATACTGTCGACAATTTGATGATCGTATAAGTCGTCGATATGACTTCCATACTTGCTAGGGGCGATACTAGCTATCGCCCCTATATATATATTCGTTAAATTTATCGATCTTAGCGACTCTACAAATTTAACGACTATTACGATACTTGCACTTTGCTCGCTCGGTCGATTACTATCCATAGATACTTGAAGTCCAGGATAAGCGAGCATTCCGGACAGGACTACGGTTAGGTAGGTACTAGGTACTTATACCTATTTCTAAGCCAACATTGTCCGCCTGTCAGAGCTACCTTGAAGAAGCTGTATTTTTTATAACTTTTATTAATATACATTCAATTAAATTAACTTTACTTTATTATAAGAGTTACTGTTGGCCATTTTATCCATTATACGAATAAGTCATTGTTCTATTCCAACTCTATTGATTATTTTTTCATGTTTTAGCTATTCACTTTATGAACCGGAACATACAATTAAATACTACGCAATTGACTATAGGTACTATATATTCCTACAACTTAATCTTCAAAATTTATTTATTGTAATATATTACGATATATTGGTAACTACGATTCTGAGATACATTAAAATATACATACCTAGGTTATATAATATGTACTAAATTACACTTTTGGTTGTCCAACCCACCACGCACCGCCCGCACCGATCTCTCGTGCTAGGCGGAACGCCCCTCGACCCTACAAGCCCGGGTTTTTAAAGAAGAAAAGAAAATTAAGAAAGAAAAGGAGACTCTAAGAGCTCGAGTCGTCGAGGAAGACGGCGTCATGATGTGGCAACTGACGCCGTACCATCTTCATGGCTTTAGAAGGAGATCCGAACTGCAAGAGCAATATTTTAGGACAGTCCCGGTGCGTTCCCCAGGAGAGGAGACCCCGGGGCCATATGTCAGACAATGCGGAAGGCCAACGAGGGGGTTAGCGTGCGCACGCTCTGGGCCTTTTAAAACTAAATAGTGGGCTAGCGTGTCTTACGCGTGTTACGTTACGATTCATAATTATAATAGACCTAGCTGCACCTAGGTAGGTATCCTATGTGTTAAGGCGCGCTGGTAACGTGGTAATAGTAAAAAGCAGAATTTTTAAACGTTTAGGCCTTTATTAATAAACGTTTCGTAAACCTATATTAGGCGTAACATGCTTTGTCTTGCTTTCACGCGTGACATTTACTGCAAGCGAAAAATTGACAGATAGATGTTGTAACTACTCCGGGTGTTCGCCAAGTTTATTAATAAGGCCGCTAGTGTAACGAAACTGCAGTGCAAGTACCTAGGTACCGTAATAGTAGAGATCTAAGATCGATAAATTTAAAGAATCGTATCGGACCCCAGCAAGTTTGGAAGTTATATCGACGACTTATATGATGTTCAAATTGTCGACAGTATGTCGATTATTACGAATTGTTTGCATTCCACAATGCGTCTTTCTATCGTTTGAAGATTTCTACGAGCATTTTGCTCTTCTACGATCAAGATTTTATTGAATACTAGTAGCACCCCGCGGTTACACCCGCATGGTGATGGATGATGACGATAATAATTATCCTATGTGTTAATACAGCGCCCCATCTACCTCCATGCCAAATTTCATCAAAATTGGGCCACCCGTTTGAGCGTAAGAGAATAACAAACATCCATTCATCCATAAATTCGCGTTTTTAATATTAGTAAGATCAAACGCAACTAAACAATATCCCCATTTCCGTCGCCTGTCGATAAGCTTTATCAAGGTCGTTTTCAAAGCTGATAAAACAATAAATAAAATTGATTAAATAGACGATCTTAAACGTAATTTTACAGTTCCACGCTAAGGTTACCGTTGTAATCGTAAAACTTATCGAATTTGTCAACGATCGCTCAATTTTGTTACTTACTTGCAATGATTGACAAAATATCAATATAGGTAGCAAATTGTTTCGAAGTATGACGAATTCAAGATTCAAATTTATCGATCGGTAAGTTCGGCACTTGCACTGCAGATCGATAAGTTCTGTTCCACTAAGTTCACTAGGTTCAATATTCTATGAAAAAAAACTTAATAAATGTATATTAAGCGAGTAGAATTCATAAACATTACTCGCTTTACGCAGAAAAAATCTACAAAAATAAACTCTGAATATTTAGCGATAACATTTTATATTTTAAGGTTATACATAGCCGAGGTATACTATTAAAATTGTAACCAACATTTTTTTTAATTGTGTAAGTGTATATCGAAAAATATAAAGAAAACTCACAAGCTTAAAACATCGGCGAATCTTTTCAACCTTACGTAAAGCATCGTAAATTATTTTATAATTGGGATTGCACCGCGTCTTAAACCAAAGCCTCATCTACTACCATACCATAATTTCATCAAAATCAGTCCTGCCGTTTAAGCGTAGAAACAAACATACAAACACACTCGCATACATAGGCCTTTATAATTGTGGTGTGTAGAACGTACCATAAGATTAAAGAAAATTAAAAACATACAAAAAAAGGTAGTTTCTATTTATTTAAAATAAATATATACCTAACATCATCATACGAAAATCATTCGTGTACACGTCCGGTCATAGTAAATGATTCAAGTTATAAAAAAACTATTTACATAGGTACATCATTAATGTTAGGTATAACTGACTAAAAACAATAAACAAATTACGAACTTAATTAAAAACTAAATATTATTAATAAAGTACATATATTGGAAATATATCGCTTTTTTATACGAAAGCTAATTTCAAGCTATTTAATAAAAAATATGTTTTATATTATATTATTAACCTCCTAAATGTAACATTAGTCTGGTCAAGCAATTCTTTAGTGTACACACATCAATAAAAGTTTGCGATCACTTTGAAAAATCGAATCTTTTTTGTTACAATAGATTACATTCTGCCTTTGATCCTGTATCGAGACTTCATGACAGCAGACATGTATGGCACAGCTATTGATGGAATTGTCAGACCATTCCGAGTAAACCATGGGCACCAATACTGGTCGATGATAATGCGCCCGCCCATCGAGCTCAACGAGTCAATGCTGCTCTCCGAGATTCGACCACAAGGTTAGACTGGCCTGCCGGCTCGCCTGACTTAAACCCAATAGAGCACGCGTGGGATGCTCTTAAGCGAGCTGTTTGGAACCGACAGCCACGTCCCCAGATTGAGCCAGAGCTCAGGGAAGGCGCTATTCTAGAATGGGACAGGTTATCCCAAGAGATGCTGGATAATCTTCTTGACTTGATTCTCAGCATGCCCAGGAAGATCACCGCATGTGTTGGAACCAGGGGAGGAGATATATTATATTGAATATAAACCTTTTATTAATAAATTGTTGATTAAGTTCAATAAAAAAACTATATCAGCTTATGCTAGTGATCACAAACTTTTTTGATGTAGGTAGCTTTAGTTAGATTTTAGACATCAATAAATTATTATTATTGATAATTTATTTAATTTTATAAAAGTTGTTGTGCTGTGATTGTGGCATATACGAGTTAAATAAAACATTGTAAGCTCCAATTATGTGAAGATGTAGTTTTAACAATTCTAATGACCCCAAAAAAATCTTTATTTGTATCGCTTATCTTCTAAGAAATAGGTCGTTAATGACTATTACAAAAGCGCATTTTTTTCACGATTGTGTCGATCTATTAATAATGCATTATCGAAAATTGCACGTTTAATTGGAGGAGATAGACTGTATGGTATGTATTTTTTTTACGTTTGACCAATTATAGCTACATTAATAGAATAATTCAGCATCGAAGTATAAATATTGCATTTTTGCACTCAGACTAAATAAAAAAGTCAAGACAGAATGTTGTGAACAGAGAAGTGAGGCTGGTTTTCTAATCTAGATGTGTGTGCATCGGTACTGTTCGGACAATTTATTTAAATTAAAATAATTAAAAATTAATCAAAATGATAATTAAAACTTTATTTGTTGTTTCCACGCGCCGCGATAGTTCGAGTGACGAGTCAAGGCGCAGTTTCGTTGTACGTGTTGTATGTAATAATGTATGGACACGGCGAGGCGTAGTTTTACCGGCCTCACAACATTCTGTCTTGACTTTTTTATTTAGTCTGAGTTTTTGCAATGTATACAGTAACGGCCCCGGAGACCTTTTAACTAATGAATAGTGGTGTATATGCATATATAATGATACATTAATTAATTTGTATAAACACATACACAAGTTACAGTCATACAACGTTCGATGTATACAATACTACTCAATTCCTTTAAGTAACAACTAATTAATATTATATGGTGTAACTTCAGCCGTCTTCTTTACAAAACTATTTGGTAAACATAATTCACGCAAATATTGCGCGCTTTTCGTATGCAATCACAAAATATGACATCTCGTTCTAACTAAAACAGATACAAGTGCAATTTGAAAAATTAAATACCGACTTCCATTCTATTCATCCATCTATCTATATAAAAAAAAACTGACCCGAATTTTATGAAATTTAAATGGGACTACGCGGGAAGCACCAGCTTTCAAACAAAAAAAGAAATTTGCGAATCAGTCCACCCAATCGAAAGTCATGAGGTATCAAACATATATATAAAAAAATACAGTCGATCCCTCCTCCTTTTTGGAAGTCGGTAGATAAGATATTAATAAACGAAACAACGAATGCATATCTACAGTTAGGCATTGAAGCCAATGATCTGATACTAAAGCGAGGTAGATACGTTATGTTAGAACTGACGAAAAGTCAACGTTGTCCCAACTTTCGCAGCTATCGCGCCTACAAGAACGTATTTTGCTGAGGTTCTCAAGCGTCATCTATTCGTATCGTTTGAACACGAGTACCATATCTACCTCTTTTTAATATAATATCATTGAAACTATTAAATCCAATAATTTCGTATCAAAACTTAAGCTGAATTAGTTATTTAATAGATAACATTGAAACATGTAAAAAAGACAATAAAAAATATTACAAGCTAAGCGATACTAAAGACAATAAGTTAAATAATTGACAAAGTCACAAACTTTTTAGGATGTATACATAAAAATTTTAAGTGTGTGATAAATTGCCTTATTTTACATAATTAGTTTTGAAAATGATCCTATAAGGCAATACATTACATAATGATTGAATCAAAAACTTGACACTGTATTGTAATTAATTAATGGTTCAGTAAACAAATTACATTGTACATTTAATTCATTTATGGTTCAATAAAACTAAACTAAAACCATTGCACTTGCAATGGTTTTAGTTGGAAATGAATACCAGGAATGAATACAATGTGCCTACTTAGTTACATTGTATTAATACCTGGATGATGATTTATTGATAGATGTGCCTCTGATTCACTTATTGTTCAACAAAAAAAAATGTTATATGTTACTTTAAACTACTTGAATATAGTGCGTTCGAATAGACCCCCCTGTTGCCGAAAATAACGCTAAAAACGCTAAAAACGTTCGAATTGGGAATCTGTGGGTGAAAATGTCGTTTATGTCTCTTTTTGTTCAGCGTTCGGAAAGCTAAGAGTTATTTTGCCACCAAAATAGCAATTTTCGACCCACGTCCGGAGCATGGTTGTTTTGATCGTTTTTGACAACTATGTATTTGACAGCATAATAATGCGATTTTAGGACTTATGCTCGGTTGAGCGTTCGAATAGGGTGTGAGCAAAAGTGACAAAAATAACGTTTTGAGCTTTAATAATGCTTTAACAAAAGAGCCATCAATGACAACGCCACCAATGCCCTCAAAGCTAAACGAACGCATATATATTATAGGTAGAGAACCATGAACATGTTTAATAAACACATAACACATCTTTTGTGAGTTCATGGTTCATATCCTATTGTGGTTTATGAACCATATGGTTCATGTGGAGGTATCGAACCCTAAGTATGGTCATTAGACAAATAATATTGTAACTTTGATCAGTTCATAATGCTATAAACCAAGAATGAGTTTTTATACAAATAAAATTGTAACTATTAACCATGTCATGACTTATATGTCATATGTCATTACTCATATTTGCATAATATTATAACATTAATTAATTCATGGGTTAATAAAAATTACAGTTTATTATTATTAAAAATAACACTTATTATTTATATGGTTATGGTACGATTAAATGTACAATATAGTTTAAAGAGTTCTTAGAAAATTGAATTACAAATTCCAATTTTACAAATATTGTTCATTTAATTTATAGCAATCTTGCAGTTAGATTCAAAGATACAACAAAATAGGATACATAGTTCGTTAAATTAAATGTAATTATGTAAGAATACATTTATCTTGTCTCGATTGTGCTGTTTCATTTATTTTATCGTTTTTAAATGTTATATCAAAACGACCAGTGTATGTATGAACAGAGAACGTTACGTATACATATTTATTTAATTAGGCGCTTATATTTATACAGAACATTCGTCCTTCTAGTTCTTTATTAAATTCACAGACTTGACAACCAGAAGGAAATAGACCGAGATGGAATAAGTTAAGTATTCGTATTGTGTATCGTAAAACAATTACATTCAATACAAACTATTACAACTATCTAGTACATCTGTGACAACCGATAGTGTGTATACGACGAAACGCAACACGTTATTCGATTCTTTACGATGACGATCCGAATAAACATAACATTAAGGATGCGTTCCAATAGGCACCATCAATGCTCACGACTATCGCACCCCGGTTTGGCGTACTCTTTGGGATCTTGGTAAAATTGCCTAACCCGAATGGTTACACGGATGCGAAATGCACTTCAAATTATCTGACAATTAAATCGAACGAATCCTATACATCTGTACTAATGTTATAAAGGGGAAAGATTTGTATGTATGTTTGTAACGAATTGGCTGAAAAAGTACTAGATCGATTTCAAAAATTCTTTCACCATTAGAAAGCTACATTCACCCTGCGTAACATAGGCTATATAAGATTTATCATCATCATCCAACACCGCGCGGGTGAAACCGCGGAGAGCAGCTAGTATTTGATAATTTGACAGCAACAGCTCGCAGCGCCGCGGGCGTTGTGGTCGCGATGTGAGCGATATCGGTTACGTATCGCGTTCGCCCACGGTGATTGTGGGCTTGAAAAGGAACGGCTGTGCGAACGACTCGATCGATTTCGGCTCATAAAGGAACATGACTTAAATGTAACAGAAAATAAAAAATAAGTATAATGTTTACAGATCGGCTACAATACCATAATGGTCGTGTTGTATTTATATACATACAAGAGCATTTTTAGATGTCATACATACAAAGGTCGGTAAGTATTTATGAATTCTATATTAACAAAAATAAATGCGACATCTGAGACACAGAGAGTGGGCCTAACACGAAAGTGTGGGTAAGTGCAACGAAATCGTATCGTTGACGCATGCAGTACAAACTGTGAGTTATCTGTGCTACAGTTGTACTAGATACATGACAGTTTGTACTGAATACGTCAACGATACCATTGCGTTACGTTACACTCACGCAAATTTTCGTTTAATTGTTTTTACGATTAATTTATACAATAACAATTTAAGTTGATTAAGTCTTAATTTTAAGCGATGATATGATTGTTTTAATTAAATTTAAATGCATAATAACTATGAAATAAATAAATGAGTTTCGCATAATCTCAATTGAAATAATTTCAAAGCGTTCTTTGTGAATTTCGATATACATGATATACAAATAGTAGCGTATCCAAGCCATTCGTATAGGCGACAATATTATTCTGAAGAAAAAGGCTTTTTAGTTATTAAAAATTTTCAGACATTGTTATTACAGCTTCAAATAATTCACGAGTATAAAAATACATAGTTTTAACTAATAATATATGATAATTTTTGGATAATTTTAACATTTATCGTATAGTCCAAGCGCCAACTGCGTAAAAAATTCCACAGAACTTACATTGTATACGATGGAAAGGTAATGAAGTGGTGAAGACGGAGCTGTGTCTGATAGTTTATGTACCTGGCCCGGAATATTTGTTCTCTCAATAGCTAAGAGACTTGAGGGCCAGGTAAGGGATTGCACCCCACAAATCGAATGGCACTGATTTAATTCGTATGTTTTATACCTGTACAATACTGTAGATTTCAAAGCAATTGATAGTTAATAATATTCTTCGAAGTAATTTTAAAAGCATGAACAGTCGCTCAACTCACGAATCAACTTACGAATTGGTATTTCGGACGAGGTTTGTTTTGATAGCAATTTTCTATAATTTGCGAGGAAATAACAAACATGTTACGTTCGGAATAAGCCAATTGACATCGTTTCTGTAAACAATGTAGCTTAGCGACAAAAAAACATTTTTTAACTAAGCAGGCCAATTAATGGTCTTCTTTTTTATCACTCTGGTCTGATGCATGACCTATGCGACAGTAATGCTGCATCCATCTCTACCAATCCATTACCCATCGATTATAACATATAATCTACCCGTAAGTTCTATCAGGGAATATTTCATGCACCCGTCTCTCCTACTAATAGTTTATCCTTACATCTAGTTAATTGGTATTTACCAGCTTGTTAGTCAACTATGGTACAATGGATATGGTCTTAGGCCATACTTCCATGAGGTTTTAGCCTGTGATAATACAAAATTAAGGAGCAGATATTGACTGAACACACTGCAGGCTTGCTAAACATGAATCCCGTGGAGTTTCCGATACATATGCCTTGTTATTTTGCCTGATATTGTTGACAGACATTTTATAAACAACAGTTGCTCATGTGGAATGTGGACCTATATGGAACAACAAAGCTTTCAAGTATAAGAACAAGAAAACACGAAAATCAAGTTTCAACTGTCTAACCCCCAGTTTCTGGAACGTTTGTCATCAGAGTTTGATCAGCTAACAGTTGGAATACTGACGGCTGATTAGTCACATATCGCGTCATAGAATACCAGTGACCAATGAGCGTTTAGTATATAGTTAGTCAACCAATCAAAGCCTTGACAAACTTCTAGAAACTGGGGGTTAGACAGTTCAAACTTGATTTTCGTGTTTGTTACTTTTTAGTTTTTTGTGTAGTGCCGCGGGAAAAGTTAATTGGATTTGATCAATATCTCTTCTGTGAATAAAACCCATGTTTCACGTAATTATATTTTGTATCATATAACAAACCAAGATTTCATTAATTTTGAGTGACTGATATGGTACAAAGTCGTTTTAAAACGCGGAAAACGAGTGTCGCTTTCCTTCGAGCGATCGTCCGTCATCAGCGGTAATTATAAACACGAATTACTCCCGGAGGAACGTTGTACACATTGTGAATTAGAGCAGAGGCCGTAGCACAAACAATTTGCGAAAATGTATTCGTAAAGTACGCGTCCACGCGTCACAAACTGTGAGTTATCTATGTCACAGTTGCCGTAGATACATGACAGTTTGTACTGTTTCACGTGATCGACACGTTCCTTACGCAGTTATTCGTGCTAGGCACACAGTATGCAATATTAACCCGTCGAATGTCAATATTTTCGGTTTATTTCCGAACTACGCATAAAAAATTCAAATAAAAATACTACCCTTAAATAGTTTGACCAACTAAAAGCATGTTTATACCGGTAGAGTGTATTGAATCTGATAATTAGTTACAAACTCGAGGTCTTAAAATGTGTATACACTTTATGTACGCGCAACAAGCCATGTTGCCACTTTTTTAAACGTACACATGGTGTACAGTGTACTACATGTCAATCTCATAAATTGGAATAGGACGTACTTTTATAAATAAAAGAATAATAATAATAAATGTCGAAAATTAGGGTAGGACGTACTTTATTCACACGATACTTTTATTTGTAAATGTCGTCAATTAGAATAAGGCGTACTTTTCTCCACTAAAGAATTTTATATAGATATATACATTAGTAAGTGGCTGAGTGATGGATTGAAATCACTTAATAAAGAAATACTTAGCGTGATACATTTCATTAATCCACTTTCAAGTTGGCAGGCAATATTCTTAAGATAAACGAAACATACACAATGATGTGCGGTACAACATTAAGCCCGAAAGTTCGGTGGGCGTTCAAATGTCCTTCTGTCACCTCTAAATTATATAACTAAAGTTTGTTTTGGGGGACATTGTACAGGTTCAAATAAAAATCTAAAAGGGAAGACTTCCTTCCAGTTCCTTGAGATAATCAGCCGTGTGATTCTCTAAGAGAAAACATCGTTGCATCTTTGACAACATCCGTGAAACAAATGACGAGATGACAAGAAACGTCGGAAAACAAACCTTATGTACAAGGGCGATATCTTAAGTATTTGACATCGGTGAGCTCGTCGACGAATCATTACAGAATCGCACGGCTGTTCGTTGATTGGCGATAAATCTCTGCGATTGACAGCAAGATTTGATCATATCTATAAACTTCAATAGTTTGGAGCTCAAACTGGTTTAATCAGTACGTGGTTTCGATTTCTGAAAGAACCGCGGGGCTATTATGTATCTCAGTTGCTAACAAATGTTGATTGAAATCTTGAAAAATGGCGGGTCTATGTCAGTTTTGTCAGCTCCAGTAACCAAACCTGTTAGTAAGTTGATGACTGGAGCTTACAAAAGAGACATAAAGCCGAACATTTCATAGCAACTGAGATACATAATAGCTCTCGTGGTCCATAGAAAAACCCTAATAAGAAACAGCAGGGCTATTACGTATCTTAATCAAATGTTGATTGTTCTTCAAAATACGGCTTTATGTCACTTTTGTTAGCTTACAAGCATTTATATAAGCAATATATTACTAGAGCTGTCAAAACTGACATAAAAGCGCCATTGTAAAGATTTCAGTCCACATAATTATGCCTTGCTTTCAGATAGAAGTCAAAATCGATTTAGACGCTGTGATCGTCATTCCAAATCAAAGAAATCGCGCCAACGTAGATCATTGTGACGTCATGGATTACGTCACAGGGGACGCCATTTTTCGATTTCAACGACCACGCTACGAACTGAAATAACCGTGAGCAGTTCTGTCAAAAATGACACTTCAGTTGATATGTGCATGTGTTGGCTGTTCTTCGTTCCTAGAAAAGTTTGTATGGCCTGTTTAAAACGGTTTATTATATTGTTTCCATACCGCCTCGTTAAATATCTTCTAAGAAGCGTATAACGAATCACTGAGCTATCAGCCATGCCGTGAGCAACGTGAGCGTGATTTCAACTCATTCCGAATGGCTGCCTGTCAAAAGCGCTATATTGAATCGGAATGCAGAACAGTGATGATATCGCCAAAATCTATGTTGCCTTCAAACGGAAAGTAGACATGATTGCAACTAAGATACATAATTGCCATGCGGATTAAGTTATCTCACTGTGGCCTGTTATTTTACGTCCTTAAAGTAATTTTTCTGCTTGAACCAAAACTATGGTTGCCGTTCGGTTCTACGGATACAGAATACACGAGGTGTATTATAGTATATTTTGTGTCATTGAATGAAAAACCCCTAGGCATTTTGACTATCTTTGTATTGTACAAAGATAACCAAAATGCGAGTCTGTAAACTTTGTCCCATATGTAAAATAAACTATAGTTAATGGAATTAGGGTTGTCAATTAGTTTCAATTTACAACAAACTATAGTCAATATGTGTAGGGGTGTCACGTGTGTCAGATGCATAGGTCCACTTAGCTCGCGGGGTTCTCGTCCAGGAACTCCACGTGCGTGAACGGGAAGTGTCCCACGCGACCGTTCAGCTCGCCTTCCCATTGGCCGTTTATGTTTATCTTCGTTACCTGCAACCAAAAAAATATATACTATATTAGTATGTACGTGAGTATTTATATTGGTGTATGTGTGTATAGATATCATTTATAAAAAAGAACTACTTTTAATTACTTCATTAGTCGAACGACCCAGACACAATAGAAATTTCATTGTTATATTGACAATCGACTGGTGAGGGGTTATAAAGAAGAACTAAAACTTTGTAGATAGGGGCAAACGAGCAGGCGGCTTGATCACCGTCGCCAATGGACATCCACAACACAGAAGTATCGAGGATGCTTTGCCGGCCTTTAAGAGGGGAATATGCTCCTTTTACGTGAGCAACGTGAGCGTGATTTCACCCCATTCCGAATGGCTGACAGATCTCACCTGTCAAAAGCGCGAAATTGAATCGGAATGTAAAATAGTGATAATATCGCCAAAATCGGTGTTGACCCCACTCGGAAAGCATGGATTGAAGGTAATGTCATCACCTACAATTTCTTGAAAAGAAGTTTGCAACTATATCTTTGAGAAGAGTCAAACATATAGAATAATTTATATATGTATAAGTAAACATACCTTGATAATATCTCCCACTTCAAGACTGAGCGCCGTCTTGTCGTACGCGTTCGGGACGCGCGTTTGGCGCACGCGTGCCAGCGCTGGGAGCGTCCGCTGTAACGTCAACGTTCGCACTTATATTATATACAATAAACGTTTTTTATAATAACTCTACTATTTAACTTAGGCAGGGCACATAGCACGCAGATCAGATGGCCGATTGGGCTGGAAAGTTTGAAATCAAAATCATTTAATCAATTTAGACATCAAAGACACATTTATGAAACTCAATTTACAAAATGTACTTTAAAGACTGTAATGCCGCGTTCCAAAATATTTAGAGCCTACCGAGAAGAAGCGGTAAGAAACTCGGGACCGTTCTTTTTATATAGATTTTTAAAATGTTTCTATTACTTAGGTACTACTATTATTACATTTTATAGGTGGCAGATGACAACTTGCCAGAAGTGGATTATTTCAAGCATCGTTGTCTTCTATATAATGTCGGACTTTATAATATGCTTTTTTTTATTAAAACGATTGTTATAGTCAAGATTTCTGGAGTAGAGACCACGGACCGGAAGCGCAGCGTAGATCGTCGACCGACAAGGTGGACAGACGACCTGATAAAGGTCGCGAGACCACTTTGAATGTACGCCGCTTTCCACAGGTACTTTTGGAAAATTGTGGGGGAGGCATATGTGCAGCAGCGTTCGTCCTATGATTGAGATGATGATGACTATCTAGCTTGATTAGTAATGCGGTCGAATGTGGTGTCTTAAAATGGCGATTGTGTCTGAAAGACGACTGCCAGAACTTTTGCCATGAACGCCAGAAGTCTTCATGGTCTACTTTTCCCCCTTCCAACATGCTGAGCATTTTATTACGATGTTACTCATGTACCAACGATGTTGATCACTATAGTAGGGATGGAACTGGTGCAGCCTTTGTAATCCGGCTCGAAGGACCATACGAATTTTGGGGGTTAATGAAGATTTCAATCTTCTGTGAGCAACGAGACAGGCAACTGGTGCTCTGATTGTAAACATCACACCTGTCTGCGGTAGTTACAGTGGCACTCAGAACTTAAGTTTTGCGTGACATTACACTACGCTTGTTACCCCCAGAAACATTGAGTTTTTAGTCTCATTTGTTCAGCCATTTCACTTCCTACTGTGCTCTTCACACCTTGTCTACCATGCCTACCCTACCAACATCCACTCCTTACGATCCGCATTCCGTAGGCAGTTAGAATATTTTGAAACTCTATGGCCACTCACAGTGCGTGGTGGTGCAATCAAAGTATTTGTCACACTGTATGCGGTCTGTGGTCAGGTCAAATTGAACGCAGCCTGCATATAATGTATGAACAACAGTGTCGGTCAGGCAATCGGTCAGCGGTCGACGCAAGGCAATCAGTCAGCCCGCTGCCCACCTACCTGCCCGTACGCGTCCTTGCGTTTCCTTCCGCATGCCCGCACGGTCATATCGCATACCCATACAAAACATTTAGAGACCGACAATGCTGTTCATACATAATGCGGGCTGCGTTCAATTTGACCTGATCGCAGACCGCATCCAGTGTGTCAAATCCTTTAGTGTCTAGCTTACCTGCATGTTGGACCGCTGCGGCGCGTTCCTTGGCGGACTGAGGGGGTCGGTGAGGTGGTTGAGGGCCTCGTTGGGAGGGTACGGCGCTCCGGACGGGTCCAGAATCTGAAACAACAAAATAAAACGTCAGTTATACCTCCAGTAGCAGATTTGCCAAGGAACAGAATAACAGCGCTGCAATACTCCGCTCGGAACAATTCAGTTCATTCGACAACAACTCTGCATCAAGCTGCATCTATTCTCCATCGTTCAGGCTCGTAAATATTGAACGGATGTGGAAGCATCCGTGGAACGAGTCGTAGTGCAGGGTAAAATAGGGATAAGACTACGTGGTAAGCCGCCATTACGTAGGGTCGACCAAATTATAGCAGCACTAAATGGTCGCGTGACCTCAAATGCTGGTGGCGAATAGCGAAGCGAGCCACCACCCGAACACTCTGCCGTAAGTGTAAATGACTAAGAACATGTTGGTTTAAAACAGTATTTTTAATCGAAAGTACCGAAAAAACCCGGAATTGGGTTACAATTTCCCGGTACTGGCATAGAGTGGAATTCCGAGAATAACCGGTAAAACCTGTCCTGGGACTTACTGGGAGCAAACCCTAGTATTAATTCACTTGTACATTAAACTAATATTCTCTACTATATGGTAGTTCTTATTACATTCATACTAAAATCCACATTTGTATAACACATACAAAGACAATTCTAAATATATGATTATTCTATTCAATTGTGGGTAGTTCCACATCAGTTTAGAGAGTAGAGTCCGTTTCACAAAAGAAGTCCCATAGACGTGGCGCTAGTTGTCGTACATCAATAAAACATTTAGTACATATTTATTTAGTTCCACTAATTTTCCGCGAGACTTCTTTCGTGAAACGGACTTTAAGTAATACGGCGACTGAATTTGCACTAAACATACCCACAATTGAATAAAAATTGCAAGTTTAAGGACGGTCATTCGCAAACGATATACGAATTAGGACTTTAGCATGAACAGTGTAAGTATAGATAGCGGCACGTAAGTTTAGTGCTGAGCGTAATGTGGAAGGGGATAGCTGCGCATGGGTACAGTCGCGCACATGTGACAGAGAGAGTCGGAGTATCGGAGCGGGGGACGGAATACGACTGGCTAGCCAACCGGCGCTACACACATGCGTGCTTCGTACCTCTAGCCCTCTGTGATACCTATATAACGGTCAGCGCTAGTGTTGCGTACCTGTACACTAACTTACTAAAAATACATTTTAGTTCGCTAGTTTATAATAATAATAATACCACAGGGGCGGCTTTGTGGCGAGCCGTCGGTGAGTGGCAATACCGCGGACCCTGATTCTCCCTGGGGCTAAATGAGACCCCTGACCCCCGGCTTGCCCTAATTGGCCGTCTGAGGGTGGAGACGCAAGAGCAAGAAACAAAAAACTCCAAGGGTGGAAGTGTTAAAGGGCATAACGCCGGTAGTAGCGCTCTAGTGAAACCGCAGCACACCTCTCAACACCCTTCAGCCATCCACACCAACATTGCCCTTTTTGTCACCATTGATGGTGGCTCTTATGAGGGGCCCGTTTAGTGGGTGGCAAGTCACCGCCTGCCTAAATATTTTAAGATGAGACTGAAATTGGCAGGTGCCGTAGTCTCGCCCATAGCCAACTATCTACCGTATCACTAATAAGTACATAGCAATAGCCACGCCATTTTACCCATTTTTGTAATAGATATACAGATCGCGCGGCGAGAGTTTGGCTTTGACCGTTATTGCGCAGAAATCAGAAATTGGGTATCAACGGGCAATTAGCGGGGTGCGGGGCGGGTGTGTAGGCGCATGCGGTGCTCTGATTGGCGCTCCAATCGTTCCCTGCCTCTCGCATCGATACGACGTACCGCGCACTCCTGTTGTACAATCACGTTCACAAGTGAATTGCTATTTTCGTTAATTGTTTATTGTTGTCGATTGTTATTATTTGTTGAGTTTGTTTGTTTAAGTTTGTCAGTTAAGTTTTTTTTGTTAAATATTAAAAAGTGATTTGAAAATGCGTAAAAAAAACATTGTTTTAAAAAGGCAAGCACGGAAAATGATATATGACGTGAATTGCTTTTTAAAGAAAGAAGCTGACGAATGTATCGATTCATTGAAGCAAATTCGAAGTCAGATTGAGGAAGTTGCTTCTTTACTCAGTCAGTCGGATAATAACCAAACTATACAGACTATGCAGGTAATGAAAACGGAAACTGTTTCTAAATTAAATTGTGTAGTCAGTAAATTAGCTAAAATTCAAAAACGGACATCGGAGGCCACTAAGACTTCAATTGGCACTGTAAAAAATATCGTAAATCAAGCCAAGAGTTCCGATTTGCTAATTATTTTCAGAACACCTGGAAAAAAACGTCCCAGAGCTAAACCAGTTACGAATATTGATAATTTTGACCAAGGTGTTATAAAAAGATGTATACACAATTTTCACAAGACGAATAATGAACTTCCCACCATTGGGAAACTAAAAAAGAAACTTGAGGAAGATATAAACTTTAAAGGGTCAGAAACAAGTCTTCGTGTAATTGTAAAGGAGTTAGGATTTCGCTGGAAAAAAACAGAAAACAACCGTAAATTACAAATAGAAACATCGAATATCCGATTACAACGCATTGAATATTTAAGAAAAATAAGAAAATATCGACAAGAAGGAAGACCCATTGTTTACACAGATGAATCCTACGTAGATTCATCGCACTCAACAACCAAAGCCTGGAGCGATGGCCCTACGGAAGGACTAAAAAAACCCATTTCTAAAGGACAACGAGTCGTGATAGTCCACGCAGGATCTGAAGCTGGGTTTATACCAAATGCTATTAACTTTTAAAGCCGGCACCAAAACAGGGGACTATTACGACAACATGAATTACGAGAATTATGAAAAATGCCTTAGGACACAATTAATTCCCAACCTACCACCCAATTCTGTAGTGGTTGTCGACAACGCCTCATACCACAATAAACAATGGGATTTAGCACCGTCCTCCAATACCAAAAAAGCCGATATGCAGAATTGGCTAACTGATAAAGGCATACAATATGATTCAACAATGCTCAAGCCACAATTGTACAACTTGATAAAAGCTAATAAAGAAAGATTTAAAACTTTTTCAATAGATTAAATTTTAGCAGAAGCAAACCATAGCATATTGAGATTACCGCCTTACCATCCAGACCTCAACCCCATAGAAATGGCATGGGCTACTATTAAACAATATGTAGCTAGCAAAAATGTTAAATGGAATTTACAAGAATGTACCAAACTTATCAAAGAAAAAGTATCCTTAATGGGTGCCCAGGAATGCGAAAAATATGTAAAAAGGTAAAAGATATAGAAGAAGAGTACGCCAAGAGTGACCATGTAGTTGATTTACTTACCGAACAATTTATAATTCGCGTCGATGATAGTTCCGAAGACGATGATTCTGATGATGGTTATGAAGATGATGATGATGACAACTGCGACCGAGGAAGCCCTGAACCCGGACCCTCAACAAACAAAAGACGTTGCACAATTTCGTGTCGCGGCAGCACCACCGGACCATGCGCTGATTTCATAGAAGGCGTTAAATCTTTAACTGATTCAGAATCTGAATAGCACTGCGGCTAGGACTTTTTTTATGTTAACTTTTGTATTTAATAATTATTTTAAGTTTTCTTTTGTTTGTATGTACCAATTTTACATGTATCTTGCAATAAATAATTTTATTAAAAAACAATTATTTAGAATTTTCTTTGCTGTCTCTGTAAACTTTAAAAGGAAATAAACATTTTATATAAGTAAAATAACTATCAATAGTTTTAATAAATGAAGAAGTTTATCTATTTCGTATTATTTTCTAGCATTATTACCACTGTACATGAATTTTGACCCACTCAAATATCCAACCTGGTACATAAAAAAGGAAAAGTATTGTGTGCGTGACAGTACCCATGCGCAGTAATCCCCTCCACCCGAAGGTCAAAGCCAAACTCTCGCCGCGCGATCTGTACCATCCATCCAAAATGATTTGGTTTTTATACCACATTGTATTTTTATACCAAACAGGCCTCTAAGTGTTGGCTACAGCCCCACTTATGCCTTTGTAAAGGACCGGGTGAAAGCCGTGAAATCGTTTGAATAAAATTAATTATCATAATCTAAGTTTAGTTTGGTGTTCTGGACAAGCAAATTGCAACCAATACCGCAGAAATGTGTTGAAGTGTTTACTTACCCTCTGCACGTAAGGTACTGGAATGGAGCCCGAGCGGCCCTGACTGTTGCGGGCCGTCCACCACTGCTCCTCGTCACGGTTTATCACCATCAGCCGTTCTCCCCGGCGGAATGGCAGGTCGTCTGCGTCCTGTAACGGCGAATAATAACTATATTAGCTTCGGTTTCTTATTACATGCGTTTTAGAGCACTAAAGGCTGCTTAGCGAGAGCACACAACCTGCGGATCGTTGGTATTTTCATATATTCTACTATATAAAAAATAAGTCGGGTTTTCCTTCCTGACGCTATAACTCCAGAACGCACGAACCGATTTCCACGGTTTTGCATTCGTTGGAAAGGTCTCGGGCTCCGTGAGGTTTATAGTAAAGAAAATTCAGGAAAAATTTAAAAAGAAAAGCGGGAAAATCTTTTTTCACATACAGCGCCATCTCTGATACATAGCATGTACTACAAACCAATATTTTAAGTAGATGGCGCCAAACGAAATGTTACATAAAACGAAGCCATCTGGTGGCGAAACGGAGTTCGCAGGGTTTGCTAGTTTCTCATAAATATTGCGTAGCGAACAATGCCAATGCACGTGGTAAATTCGGAAAGGGGAGAGAGAGAAAACCGCGGCAACATTAGACGTTACTGACATCTGTCACTGTCACACTAAATCTGGAATGTCATAGAATAGAGATGTAACAAATAGGAAAGTTAAGTACAACTTTTCGTTTGTTGGAACTGCTTGCCTTCCCCATACGAAGTATTGCGCAACCAAATAATGTACGACCCGTTTTGCACAGCCCGATATATTGAAGCCATGTACACGGAATACGATCTGTACAATTCGGGACGTGCAATACTCGGCTGTGCATTCCGGTGGTCGTACAGTACTGCCTCCCAAATATTGATACAAATACGCGGTTAGCATATCCTCTCAATGGTTTGAAGTTCTTCTCTGATCTTACTATAAGCAAGCTCGAAGAAGAATAACATCATAGATCAGAATAACACAAGGCTACGCCAGGCGCGGATCCAGCCCACAAAAAAGGTTGTGGGCACAGCCACTCGAAAATCAGCCAAGTGCGAGTCGGAGCCTGAACTCTCTTATGATCGATATAGTATCAAGTCGCTCGCTTGATGTTAAGCGTCACGCTTGCCCATAACAGTCCAGTGCCACTCAAAATCTTGAACTGGGTACAAAACTGCGCTTTTTACTCGGAGATATAAGATGTTCTTGCTCTGAGTTTTCACTGGAAACAACTAAGTACAAAGGCTATCAAATGATGTCAAATTAAATTTAAAAGAAGATTTCTTTATCGCGAATAGGTGAGTTATTTCTCCAATGGATATCCAGAGTTTGTATATTTTATTAAGGCATTGGATATAAAACGTCATAACATCAGCCTGTCGAATATGAAAGTGTGACGTCTGATGTCACAAGTATTTTAGGGTTGTGGGCATGCCCATCGTGCCCACAACGGTAAATCAGCGCTTGGGCTACGCCTTAAATCATGCAATTCGATTCATTTGAAGGGTATTATTCACATTAACCACTATCCGCTATCTGCTGCCAGCGGATACGCAAATATTGCGGACATGTCGCTCGTAGAAACCCTGACAGCCTAGAGAAGCTCATACTAGTTAGCCATGTCGACGGGAAAAGACCTCGCGGTCGCTCACCTACCCGATGGTCAGACGCAGTGAAGAAGCTTACTGGCCGCCAACCATGAACGCTATTAAGACCGCCGAAGACAGAACCACGTGGAAGAGCATAGTACATCGAGCGGTCAACCATTCAGACTAGACACGACCTTCAGCAATGAAGATGCCGACTAAGATGATGATGATTTACATTAACAAGTAAAATTTTTAACACTAATGCGGAAATTCACATTTTTAAATGTTTAACATCTATACAAATAAACAAAATTGAAACGTCTGTAATGTCGTACTGTATAATACGTAATGTATAAAAACCTACATTTAGTTTAATAGTAGATTATGCACCGAGGAAGTAAAGCAGTGTATTACGTCACAGGCAGCATATACCCTAAGCGTAACGGGGACTCTAAAAGACAATCTCTGAGCGCAGCGAGGGGATTTAAATTTAACTCTTGACCAAAACGAGGGACTTATGTACGGTCCGCGAAGAGTGATGCGAAAGGTTCAAGGCGTAGACAGGCTTTACTCTCGAGGTGAATACTCTACTTTTCATACCCACTGCGAGAGACTAATACTAAAGGTTACATAAAAAACATTTAGATAATTAGTTAGAAGTAAAATAAATTAAAGTTAATATTAATATTTCAGTAAAGAATGCTCAAAGTTATATTTTTCAGTCAACGTGTACGTGATAAAATACTAAACAGTGAAGAGAGAAGAACACCGTCTTTTGTTTCACATTCATTACAATCGCGGCTCTTTTCTTATTTTTTTTTTGTGTGGAGGCTAGTTCTCTAGTTAAACTCTTTTTACAATGTCCGTATCTATGCTAAGAGTTTACCTACAAATTTTAACGTTCCAAATACAAACCACTTGAATCCCTTGGGAGTTTTATGCAACATTACATCCTTGGGGATGTAATGCCTTGCTTTAAGTCGAGATTGCGTGATATGTAATTGGACATTGTCGTGTAGGCGGCGTGAAAACTTCTTTCTGATAAACCTAGTAATTTTACCACGCACGCTTAACTTGTGACGTATACAAAATCTTTACAAATACAGCTGAACGATGGCGCATTCAAAAAGATCGAACATCACGTACTCGTATGTAGGTATATGTACATACAATGCAGCAATAACGGACCAATATAATAATTTGCCGGCATACATCTGGAGCGCCATAAAAAAGTTTCTTCCGAGTTATTTTTAACGTAAACAGACCGTATGGCATGGAATTAGATATGACTGATTGTATACTCGTCTGCAGTAGCCTCATATTTATTATATATCTTGGGAAGCGGGGCAACTGTAGATTATTTTGTCCGGCGTAATTGATTTCGTTTGACGACTTGTTTTTGTGTCATACCGATTAGTTAACAACTTCATAGAGCTTTTTCAATTTTGGATTTTTTATTACTTTATGTAATATATAATATTAAACGCTACGTGTTCATGAACTATCGAGTTAGCAGAATATAAAGTTTTGATCAATCGCAGGCGTCAATAGAAACGTAGCTGCAGCTGGACTGTTGTTCAATAGCAGCATAAGAAAACGCATAGAGAACGTTGAATCGCAACGTTCAGCTGCGATTTCACTGCAATTTACAGGATACAATATTTAAAATTTTAAAGGATACAATATTTTTCATTAGCAAAAGAACAAATCTCTTTGTCAAAGCTACAACCATAAATCCAGAACAGAAATAGGCCTAGATAATCTGGAGATTCTTTGATCGTACAGAGATCTAGAGCTAGTTTTAGTATGTTTATAAATACTCGCGGATTGTTTACATCTTTTCGTAGAACTTTTAATGTTTATTCGATGTTGATTGGTTGGATGAAAATCATGCCAATGTTTCGGGAATCACCCACCAAGTGTACAAACCTAGAATTAATGATGGTGCATTACATAGGTACTGTATAAAAACATGTGTGGCGCTTCCCATCTGAGATCTGCTGGGCAATTACGTATCTTAAGTTACAATCAAATGTTGATTGAAATCTTGAAAAATGGCGGCTTTATTTCAGTTTTGACAACTCCAGTAAGCAAAAATGTAAGTTGATGACTGGAGCCGACAAAAGTGACATAGACAGTGCGATCGAATAGTCCCCTGTTGGCGAAAATAACGCTAAAACGATCACAAGGGCGTTCGAATTGGGAATCTGTGAGTGAAAATGTAGTTTAAGGCTCTTTTTGTTTACCGTTCCGAAAGCAAAAAAAAGTGCAATTTTGACTCGCTTCCGGATCGTGGTTGTTTGTGATCGTTTTTTGACAACTATGTATTTGACAGCAATTGACAGTGTGGGCAAAAGTTGCAAAAATAACGTTTTCGAGCTTTACGAACGCTAAACAAAAGAGCCAACAATGGCAACGCCACCAATGCCCTCATTGCTAAACGAACGCACCTAGAGCCGCCATTTTTTTGATTTCAATCAATATTTTTGTTAGCAACTGAGATGCATAATAGCCCTGCTGATCATCCCATCTAACACCATCCACGTCTTAAGGTACCGAAGTACGCAAGGAAACCTTTTATGGCCTGTTCTGTCGGTCCGTCCGTCTCCTTATTCTTTACTTGTTGAAACCCTACCATTTCTAAGCTTTGTTACTTAGAAACTAATAGTCTTATCACCAGGGGCCCAAGTCTCTATTGCTATTGACAAACGTCACACCACAGTGATGCTTCTGCGATTGAACTGCTTTTGATGTCAAATTCGGTGTCTGTTAGATCTAGTTCTCAATCGCAGTTGTATAGCAATCGTATCGCTGTCGCTACGGCTTGCGAATGTTGCCACTGAAATAAGATTGAATACTTCTATCTATCTTGTTAATAGAGTTGTTTTCTAACCGAAATACAGGTAAGTAATTAATACTTTTTTAATCGTTTTGCTCCATAAAAACCTTTAAAATATTTATAAATACGACTACCAATATACGACACTGCAGCATTGCAATCGCAACACAATATATTATAGTTTAATAATTATCGGCAGGTGTATTTATTCTGTATAGGCCTGCGGGGGCTTTTACAAATTGTCATTTTACATTTATTATTTCTTAAATCTACAACCGGATCGGAACGCGACCACGACTGAGAAGATCCGGCGAGAAACTCAGCGGGCTTGTGTTTACATTCTTTATCGCCAACTTCTTAACGCATTAAACAAATGTTCGTTTATTTTCAGCTCCAGTGTGTTGCCTTGCAAAAGAGACCATACTAATGGTATCAGTAGATCAAGACACGCTACACTTTGACATGGTAATGCACGAGGGGCGTAGGATTCACTAGTACGCTCGCGATAGATTCGACCCTCGATTGTGATAATAGTGTTGTTACTGACAACCTACGAAATTCGGTATGCTAAAAAAAATTAACCTATGCCAATTCCGAAACCATTTCGAGATTTTATGTTACAAACCCTTATTTTTCTACTCTGACCTTTTAAAACGATAAGATGCCATTTATTTTAACAAAAAACGATGAAATAATTCGACTTTCATTGACCTCTAAATGACGTCACTTTTTTGCACTTTTGTTTTGATTGAATAGAGACTTACGAATTAGTAGGTGTCACTGTCAAGTGTTCTAGTTTCTTTTTTTTTACTCGCGTGCTTTTCTTGGCTCCTCAACGCAACTACATATTTGTGCAAAAAAGTGACGTCATAGGATTCAAATTTTCAAAAAAATATTATAAAATAACTACTGAATATAAAACAAAAATATTGAAATTAGTTTCTTATAATGACCTAATCTACGAAATAAAAATATAAAAAAATACCAAAAAAAAACTTTACATACCGAATTGTCGAGCAAATAATTTTCATTGCATCGAGACAAATGTTTGCATAATATGATCGTTTGAAATTCACCTCACGGTTCTGTAATGGTGTCGCGGGTGATCGTAATGTTTACGACGACCATAACGATAAAACGATGAACAAATTTCTGCGTTCGATGGTACAAAGGAAATCGGTCGTTGTAACTATAAACTATTTTAAAAACCTATCTATACATACAAATAATTAATATTGAAAATAAAATATCAACTTTTTTCTGAATACAGAGTGTTTTTTTTATTTTATGTATATTTGTATGTCTTGTAGTTAGGTTAAACCTTTTCAACCGACTTCCAAAAGTAGGTTTTCAAGTCGACGCGTATATTTTTTTTATATATGACCACGCACTTTTTACAGAGGATTTTGATAAGTATTGTTTGGTAGAGTATACTTCAGAGGTTATAAAGTTCATCAAATTCGGTCAAGCGATTTTGATTTACTTTTCAAAAACTGAAAAGTGTTTCACCTATCTTGATGGAGTCCTTATTGACGGTGAATGAAAATCCGATCCCGTAAGTAGCAAGGATCACTAAACAGGGTGAGAACATTTTTTCACCAATTAGTGGAACCGTCTTTAACATTAAAAAGTGTGAAATAACTTGTCGAAGTCGGTACCATGCGCCCAATATTGTGATAATAGGTAGGTACCTACTTTTGAACTATAATGGTACCGACTTCAACAAGTTATTGCACACTTTTTTGTTTTGTGTTGCAGTCGGTTCCACTTTTTGGTATTTTTTAGTTACAGCAGTAGTTTATACAGGGTGTCCCAGAACTCAACGTCAAGCGGGCACGGGGCAAGAGGGGGGGTCATACCAGTACCAGGAAAAATAAAATAAAATTTCTATATCAGTTGGTTAAGTTATAATTGGCAAATTTATGAAAAAGAGGAAAATCGACACCTTTATTCATATCTTTAGTTATTCTGACCTCAAAGTTAACTATTTTACAGTGTTTTTTTTCCTAACGTGGTCTTTAATAAACATGCTATCAATTGATAAACATGCTTTAATAAACATGCAAACAATTAAATTGTGATTGCAATTGATAGCATGTTTATTAAAGACCACGTTAGTAAAAAAAACACTGTAAAATAGTTAACTTTGAGGTCAGAATAACTAAAGATATGAATAAAGGTGTCGATTTTCCTCTTTTTCATAAATTTGCCAATTATAACTTAACCAACTGATATAGAATTTTTATTTTATTTTTCCTGGTACTGGTATGACCCCCCCTCTTGCCCCGTGCCCGCTTGACGTTGAGTTCTGGGACACCCTGTATATATGGATATGTGGACATCTGACAGGGTGTCGTGAAACGGGCGTGATCAAATCTTGATCCGTTCAAGTTTTGGCCTAGAGGCGTCATGAGCCGGCTGTTTTGTCAAATTTTGGCTTGTCCTGTAGTTTGCTGGAATGCAGCCCCGTTCAATACTCCTTCGTTTGATAGGTCGTTTTACTTGACACTGGCGAAATAGTGGTGGATCATTCCCAGAAGCCACAGAGCCACACTAAAACTGAGAGTATATACGGTACTGTAATATTTTTTATGTCCGTCTGTTTGTTCCGACTAATTTCTGAAACAGATAGACTAGTATTGATGGGACTTTAATAATAGCGTAAAACATACTAAAAAATCCCATTTCATAAACTTGAAACTGACTTCCATTATGTTACTGATGATTTAAAAAAACTATTCAAGAACCAATATAGTTAAGTTAATGATAAATTATTATCCAAAAATGAACTAGTCAGCAGCTCTACTCCCACCTCTTAAAGGAGTCATATTTTGACCTTACCATTAAATTTAGTACCACCACGTCAATATAGCAAGCTTAAAATAATATTGGATTACGATAGACGCCTTGATGACGTATTACCAAATAGTGTACTCAATTCGCGTACTTTGCAACTGCGTTAGTGTTCTATTCGGGTTGAGCATTATAGGTATTGATCCCGGAACGCACCATTAGGATCGATTGCGGCTAAAAATAAACACGCCGTAAATAGTATTGAAGTAATATTTTCGATCGTTTTGTGTCGGTGGGAGTACGATAGTAAGTATGATTATTCTAAGCATATTACAAAACGATACTGGTTTATGTTAGTTTTGTAAAAGGTGCGAGTAGGCCCTCAGATCATGATCAAATAAAAATGGGACTATTTGAGAAGCACCAGCATTCAATTAAAAACAAACCATCAAAAAACTCAAGAGAGAGAGAGAGAGAGAGAGAGAGAGAGAGAGAGAGAGAGAGAGACCGAAATCAACTAGTTGGAATATTAATAATAAAAACTATTTTATATGTTACCTTATAATAATATAATATTATAAATTGAAATTTGATTAAACTGTTGTATAGGTTCATTAAATTTAACTAATAAGTACTATAATTATATTTAAGATGTTTTAATGTTGATGAATTATTATGATATGGTCATGATTATTGAAAATGTGTCATATTATATATGTTACCAACTTTATCAAGTTCAGTAATGTGGGGAGCGCAGATCCCTATAACACAGGCTTCTAGCCTAGTATAGAGTTCTGAGGCCTATCTTATATATTATTTGAATGCCAGTATCCAGTAATGTAAAATTAAAATTTGTATTCTTTATGTCATTATGTACAATATGCCAATAAAATTATTATTATTATTATAAACCATCAAAATAGTTTACTTAAAAAAGTTCTGAAGAAACACACATACGAGTACAACTACGAAACCTTAAAAAGACAAAAATACAGTTGAATTGAGAACCTTTTTGGTAGTCGTTTGAAAAAATCTATATTAATCTGTCCGCATCAGGACAAAAAATAACAATAGATTTATGAATGAAACTTGCCTCGAATGAGGCTTCCTGATTCGTACAGATTAATGAAATGTATAGTGTACTACAATATAATATGTTATGTTCACCTTCAAAATCACCCAAGATGATCACCTAGTTCAGAACGTGATATGTATTTTTTTCTATTGCCATATGAAAGCAGACAAGCTGGCGGCCCACCTGATGGAAAGTGATCACAGATGTTTGCAACACCACGGGCGTTACCAACGCGCTGCCGACCCATAGGACTTTAATGACGCCCTTTTTAATTATAAACAACAATAAAATGAAAAAAAAATATTTCGTAGTAACAGATAGGAGTTACTTACATTGCCTGCAAAGTCGAACTTCGCGATGACCAGCTCCAAGACCTGGTGATGCGCCGCAGCGGCCTTCCCTTGGGGAGGCGGCAGCGGCCTCGTCAGCGGCGTCGTGTCCAGGTAATGCTTCCGGTAGAAGGACAGCAGCGCTGCCATGTCTGCGAACAGCTGGTCTCCGATGCGGAACCGTATGGTGCCGTCCGCCGACACCACCCGGTTTATAATATAGTGCGAGACGCGGTCGTCTTCTCTGGAATGGCGAAAAGCTAGTTTTTAAGTGAAAACTTCTTTACGCGTGTTGAGCACTTTTTGGGTGAACAAAAATCAAGGAAATGGCGTCATCGAACGCTTATTCATAGACTAGCTGCTTTCCGCAGTTTTACTCGCGCGGTGATGGATGATGATGATGAATCTTATATAGCCTATGTTACTTAGGGTGAATGTAGCTTTGCAATGGTGAAAGAAATTTATGAAATCGGTCCAGTACTTTTTGAGCCAATTCGTTACAAACATACAAATCTTTTCTCTTTATAATATTGGTATAGATAATCTAGTTTTGAAGTGAACACTTCTTTAGGCGCGATAATGGTTTCCATGACTACTTATTGGTGTGGATTGTGTGTCTTAGAAAGAATTCATTTAGTTTTTACTATATGTAGTATCTTATAGTCTGTGTTTCCATTTCTATTGGCAGTCCCCAGACTGCCCCGTATATTTTTTATGGTGTTAGGACATATAGGTACAATCACGACGCCTACCTGATATTAAGTAGTGATCTTGGGCGACAACAGATACAGTTTCTCACAAGTGACGAACTGCACTGCGCCCGTAACCCTGAGACATTGAGTTGTTAAGTCTCATGTGCCTGTAAATTCCACCGGCAACCATACCCTTCAAACCAAAACACAGTATTGCAAACATTACTGACTGTAGATGATGCCATCGGACGGTTTGTGAGGCAAGCGACGGTTGCGAGCGAGCAAACCATCTACGGCTATAACCTGAAGATGGCAATCAGGGATCGAAACAGCGTGGTGATGGAGGCCCTGCTTCAGCGCAAAGTGGGCAACGTGGGCTCACAATAAATGTTCAAATTGCATGTAAGCTAGCGTTAAGAAATTATAACTGACAAAGAGATGGTGCGGGCATTCAGAGCAGACATGCTCACGGAAATGTGTTGGCAAGCGGTGGCGTGTGTGGCGGGTCGCCATCTTCCCTCAGAAATGGTTGAGGAAGGCGATGGCTGGCACATGCGTCAACTCGTGAACGGGTGCTGTTTGCGGGCACTGGTCTGCTGTGAATGCTTGCACCAACTCAGAAAATGTATCAATGTATCAATAACTTTAAGTTTATTATGTTATAAGTATGAGTATATTTAAAAAAAAATGATATGTTCCTCATGTATGTATTTTGTTGTATGTTATAAATTTATCGTAAGTTGTCAAAAATCTTAAAGTTAAAAAAAGGCACGGACGCTGGAGTCTGTAGAGTGTAGTATTATTCATAAAAAAAAAAAAAACATTACTGACTTACAGTAGAAAAAGGTATAGTGGCAGTAGTTACTACCCCGAACGAACTCATCACAAAGAGTTCTATACTGCTCTTAAAGATCGATAAGCTTCGATTTTAGAAAAATTTTTTTGTTGGACTACTTTGTTTTGTTGGTTTATGTTGGTATCCGCGACACGTAGTCGCTTCATGTCGCTGCAGTCATGATTTCGAATGCGACCGCAGACGGCAACCGCATATGGCATAAACCATTTGAAAAGCGATATGAAAGGTTTAGTTTAAAAGCTGTTCAGTTGTTTTACTAGGTAGATTGGTACCTGCGAGCAGCACTAATGATCTGCGGTCGGGCGACAGTGACGCCTGCCGCTCGACGACGTGACGCTAGCTTCGTGTCGCTAACAACGAATGATATTTCATAGAAATACATAGAAACCAGTAGTGTCGCTGCGACACGTCGTTTGATGCGGCTTCCGGTCGCATCATGTAAAAAGAACGCTGGCGGTTAGGCTGCGCAGTAGGCGATGTATAGGTATATTTGGTGGTAAGAGGTGCGGCGCGGGGCGGGCGGGCACGCGCCGCATGCTTGCCGGAGCGCTATTGGTTTGTCAGTCGACCTTTCAGTGTACCCGCATGCGCAAACACAACCCATCTTTTTTCTTCCAGTGTTCTTTTTACATGACGCAACCTGTACCAACTTGCACCTTTACACAGTTATTCGTGCTAGGCACACAGAGAATGGCCCCAAAAGAGTGGGCAGTGTCCAGCCGCAGTTGATTATTCAGTCGTAGTTAATTTCGAACGTTTTCGTTAATTTGAACGGCAGTCCTTTATGGGTAGTGGGTAGTTTGTCTGTTTGAGCAATAATGTAAGATGTTTCCTTAATGTACGGAACCATCAGTGCGCGAGTCTAACTCGCACTTATAGTGCTCTCAATTCAAGATGTCGATAAAAATGAGGCTGGTTCCGAGCCAATAGACCAATAACAGACTTTTTCCACTGATATTGGCAAAATTGTGGTTACGCCGCACAAGCCATACAAACAAGAAGAAGAACAAGAAGACTTTTTCCATTTTGGCGCTATTACGTACATACGAATTTAAGTAGTATTTTGTTGGATAAAACTTTAGTAGCAAAAATTTCACGAGATTAAATAAAGTAGTGTATGCAACTGCATATAATTAGGTATTAAAACACTCGTGTAATCTTATTTTGAAACACAACTACACTCATATTTTAATACCCTCTATTATATGACAGTTGCATAAACTACTATAATAGCTTTAGCCTCTGCTCGCAGTTGTCGGGCGGCGCTCGACGTGAGAGGTTGGTCATACATGACAATATCTGGAAAAGTAATGTGATTTCTGAAAATACTATTGTATTATTGGCCAAATGTTAAAACAATATATACATATTTACTTACTTATGTATCTCTGTAATATACAATTTTCGTCATATATTTGAATAGTCTTGGTATAACAATTATTTATAGATATAACAATCGTTTATTCGTTTACATTTACTGTATGTATGTCACCAATCATTTGGTGGTCAGTGACACAGTGAAACTTTTTGGTCCCTCTTCAGTAAAAGGTAACACCACTGATATAAAGCCTTACGGACGAAAGCTTTTCAAGCAATTCTATATTGAAGGCACACTGCAGCTTGATCACAGCATCTGATAGGAAGAGTCAGAAGACGCGGGTTCGAATCCCGTCCGAAGATATCATTTATCTCTCTAAAATTGCAAAGTTTGGCCACACTACGCAGGCGTTAGTGCTTTAAAAATGATATACTTAGTAACATAATATGAAACTCGGTTCATCAGTCTTATTTTTAGGCAACATTCTGGACACAAAAATGCTTTATGTGCTATTTATTTTTTTATGACTAGCGCCTCGAATCTTCGTCCGCTTTGAAAATTGCTATGGCATAGGCGCATTTATCGGAATTCAAAGCATGCTCAGTTTGAATGACTATAAAAATAGTCATTCAAATCAATAGTAACCATTATCTCCTCACACAAAATGTGTGTTACTGTGCTATCCTGAATCCGTAGTACGAGTACAAACATTTTGCTAAAAAGTATTCGTATCGTACGCGTCAACATGTTACGTTTCGGGGTAACAAACTAAGAGTTATCTGCTTCACAGTTGCCCTAGAAAAATTACAGTTGGTGCTTTTATCAACAAAACTGAAACCAGAACCAGAATTTTGCAGTTCGCATTTCGAGCACCATGGGAGTAGCACAAGCTTTTTCGGGTTGCAATTTCCGGTATAAACTACTCATGACCTAACAACATATAAAAAAAATCGTAGATACATGCGCGTTTGCCATGTTTGATGTAGATAATAACTGGACTATATGTAACAATAAACAACATAATACACTTAAATAAACAGGAAATCTAAAGTAGTTGATTCTAACTATACCATAACACAAAAATCAGGATTCAGCGAGACTGTCATTCAAATGTGCGAAAGGAAGATAATAGTAGATTAGTAGCCAAGGGCTGTAAGGCAGTGATGTAGTTCGAGGGTGCAATTGATGCTTACACCCGAGCTAACTACTCTGCTTTACATCTCGATTGTGAGGTAAGTAGAAAAAACCGGCATTACAAAAATAAAATTGATGTCTATTATACTCATACGAAGGCCCTTGTCTTCGTATGAGTATAATAGACATCAATTTTATTGAATAGCGAAGCGACCTCTTTTGTCATTGGGCTGAATTCGTGATGTCTTTTGCCAGTATGATGGTTAGATGTACGCGAACTTTTTGAAAGAGTGAAGTGTGTATTTTTAATTACTTACCGCCCTAGGGATTTTCTAGCTACTTTATTACCCTAGAACGCTAATTGGTAACCTACAAGCCCCATTTGGGGGTAATAAGGACCTACTTACCGAATATGAGAGGTGTAAAAGATTTTTATTTATTATGATTTTATTGATGGATAAGCTCACCTGACGCACAGCACGTAGTCGCCAGTGATGGTCTTGGAGTCTCGCACGAGGAACACCCCGCTTTCAGTCTCGTTGAGCAGCAGCCTCGTCGCTTCCGCGCGAGACAGCTCTTTGAAGTACCAGCTGTCAACAGAAACATAACATTTATAACATTAAAGAAGTGAAAATTTCTTTAAGCGCGATTTCATGAAAATATAAACACTGGAATCGGACAATGTTAAGAGGTAGAAAAGAGTGTTCTTTTTTAGCATGGAAAGTACTAGCTATGCAATCCTCTTAACCATACCAAATAACATCAATATTGGTTCAGCCGTTTGAGCGTGAAAAAGTATCAAACATACAAATACACTCAAACTTTCATCTTTACAATAGTAGTGTGAACTGATTTGCCTGCTAAAAACCATTGTTATTTTTATGCAGAAATAAATGACATCTGGAATTTTGGACGGAAGAAAAGGAAAGCTACCGCAAGCAGTACTTAGGTAGATTTATATAAAAGTTTTATTTAACTAATGTGGCTTAAAAACACGGGGAGGAAAAGCCCTGAGTCTTTCCATCACGTTTACACAATCGGCCTACGCGTCAATCATTTTAAACCATTATATTGAAGGTATTTATATAACACCCAGTTTACAATTACTCATACGATTTGTGTGTATTCTTTGCAAATCGAATATATATATAACTAGCTGGTACCCGCGACTACGTCTGCACAGGATTAGTAATTCGAGTAGCTTATTATTTCTCCAAGGACATATCTATCTATCTTTATACCAAAATGTCAAAAATTATTTACATGGTCAAACGTAATTGCTGTAATAGCATTATTTGAGTACATGTAAATACTTAGTATATCAACTAGTAAACAATAATAATAAAATATAATTAATCACCATGGAAATAACTGTCATTACGTTTCATCACCCTTGGCCCTATTTGTGTTAAATTTCATCACCCTTGACGGTCGCCGAACACGTCTAGTGTATCGAGCTGTCAAATTGATTTGGCTTTTGACTAAGCTATCAGAAACTGACGCAAACTTTGACAGAACTGTCATTACGATCTTGACGTAGGCGGATATCTTATTATTTTGTCTATGCTGTGCTCAAGCATAATACGCTTTTCACCCGCTTGGTGATGGATGATGATGATGATGAAAGTATCCTATGTGTTAAACCAGTGCCTCATCTACCTCCATACCAAATTTCATCAAAATTGCCCCAACAGTTTGTACGTTAATGAGTAACAAAGATCTACACATCCATACTCACAAACTTTCGCGTTTATAATATTAGTAGGGTAAAGGGTATGGTATCCTTGATTCTTTTGACATCTGCCCTGGACGATTGCCCATAAGTTGCTGATAGCCCAGGATCCTAATGCTTCACGATACTTTGTTCTTGATTGGAATACTAGAAAGTCGGTATTACACAAGAAGGCGCCATTACTTGCTGGGTAGCAACAAAAGGCTTGACTTGATGTTATTGATTTCAATAGCGTGCGACTGAGAAGATTGGAAAAAGGATATAACTATCTTTTCGGCATGATGATAGTAGGCTTCAAAATAAAAATAACAACATTTTTAAAGGTATACACCACAGCTCACAGAAACAAGGGAGATATGAAATGGGGGCGGGGCCGGTGTCGCAGCAATATGCCCAAAAACAGAACACATTGCTCGCGGCGGTTCGCAACTTTTGTATTATGTGACTGTACGCCGGTCGCAATATTGCATGTAAACAGTTTACAATGCTTGCTCTGTACTTACGAATATTCAAACGTTAAGTTTTAATACCGCAGTGGATACTGAACTTATTGAAGCTAACATAACCCGAATACGGCCGCTGCTTGGGAAGCCAGTGGGGTCAAGCATGGTAACGTTATCGTATCGTTTACATATTCAGTACAAACTATGAGTTATCTGAGCCACTATTGTACTAGATAAATGACAGTTGGTACTAAATACGTTAACGATGCGATTACGTTACACTTAACCCTTCATATACCGTGATAATTAAAACAAAAGATTTATTAATGAAACGAACGTAAATGTACGTCAATGTTACTCAAAAAATTAAACAGATTTTCGTGCTCGGCCTACTGGTCTTGTACTCGGCGCACGAATTGGCATCTTTCTAGATCTCTATGGTCTCCAAGCAGAAGAAATAAGGATAAACTACTTTATGAGGCTTGAAGACTGCAGGAAGTTGATATTACTAAGCAATCACTAATAAGAACTGCTGTTCCGGAGTAACAGACACGCCACAATGCAGCGCCAACAATCCTGGGCAAACCTGACGCTTACCAGCAGGCCAACGAATTGCCATACTCACAACTTTGTTAGAACAAATAGCCTAGTCGAATTAGACCCGGAAAAAATTATAAGTAGCAATTTTCCTTCGGAATTTGTCGAAAAATATACGAGTTGTTAATAAAACAAAGTTCGCCCCCTCGAGTATAAATCGTAAAATATCGAACTTAGAAAAAAATTGATGGGAACCAAAATTGTAGAAAATTTAATTCTAAACAACTTTTATGAAAACCATTTTTCGTGTTATATGGAAAATAATTGAGTTATTCAATAAAAATGTACCCTTAAAAGCAAGATGGCGGTTGACGCAACGGATCGATTACCACGCAAAATAAAATGTAGACTGCCCCAAACTTCCCTTCACCTTCAGTGAACTTCCCCAACGAATTCGGAAGGAAAATTACTCCTTATAATTTTTTCGGGTTTGCCAATTTTTTGGGCTAATTCGACTGAGTTAAAAGAAAAATACTTAAAAACAAACAGGTTTCTTACATCGAGAATCCATAGTAAAAGTCCTGGTCTGAAATCAGCTGCACCATGTTTGACACAATAATACTATGAACAGCAAAGAGCACATCTCGCAGTTTAGTATAGTATGCCATCCTTGCGGTTTTGTGGTTAATAATGAACACGTAAACGGCCCTTATACGTAATTATGTACGTATGTCGGTTAATTCGTTATAAGGAAGACTCCATACATATCTAGTCTTATCATTCCCAATAATGTATGTATATACACTAATACAAGTAATTAATAATAATAATATATAAATCTATACAGCTCTATTCCCTGCGGAATCTCCCGCGTTTTCCGGGATAGAAAAAAGCCTATGGTTCTAATATTAAATATTCTAAATTCCTCGTGAATCTGGCTTTTCGAGAAGGACTGGTAGTTCAAGAGATAGCCTTTAAACAAACGAACAAAAACCTTTTTGCCTTTATTATATTTGTATCCTACTAATATTATTAACACGAATGTTTGTGAGTATGAATGTGTGGATGTTTGTTACTCCTTCACGCTCAAACAGCGGGGCCAATTTTGATGAAATTTGGTATGGAGATAGATGAGGCACTGGATTAACTCAAAGGATTATTTGCATCATCATCATCATCATCATCCATCACCACGCGGGTGAAAAAGCGTGATATTCTTGGGCACAGCATAGACAAAATAACAAGATCTCGGCTACGTTGAGATCGTAACAATGACAGTTCTGTCAAAGTTTGTGTCAGTTTCTGATAGCTTAGTCAAAAGCACGCTATCATTTTGACAGCTCGATACACTAGACGTGCTCGGCGACCGTCAAGGGTGATGAAATGTAATGACAGTTTTTCCATGGTGATTAATTTTATATTTATATGTACGTAGGTACTGTATTTTATTATTAGTGTTTACTGATTGATTTGCTAAGTACTTAAATTTACTCATATAACCATGTAAATATTTTATGACATTTGGTATAGGTAAAGGTAGATATGGCCTTGGAGAAGATAACAAGCTACTTAAAGTACTAATCCTGCGCAGATGACGTTGCAGGCACCAGTTAATAGATAATAGCTCTCAGCCCTGGGCCGTGCTTACCCACACTACCATTCCCCATGATGAAATGTGAAGGGAAACAAGGAAGGAGCAAGGAAAGCTAGGAAAGTATCTTTACTTGGCTCAAGAGGTGACTGTCATGTGACTGGGATTTGACCTGATCCCGATTGTTTCGGCAAATGGTCTTAAAGTGAGAATCCTCAATCAACACTTTAAGATGCTTACGTCTGGATCAAGGAATGCATTCTTTAACTTGTTTTAAATTTTCTTTTAATAATATATTCACTTAGTGAACTATTTGTAAAAGTTCAGGCTTATCTTTTATCTATTATATACAGAACGCCCGTTATTATGATGTTGGTAGGAGGGTCATTTCTTTTGATGTTGGAGATATGGTTTGGTACATTTTCATAGATGTTTTTGCCACAATAAGACGCATAAGGTCATAGCGCTGCGCCCCACCTCCAACAGTTTACGCGGGAAAATATAGATTGATTGACAGCGCAACCGTCTTGGATTCAAACCTTCATATTTCAGAAACTTGTAATACTACAGACCTGAAAATTACATTTAAATAATCATTATGATCTAAGCTAATTGCCGATATAACAAAAGAGGGTGTGGATAAGTTGGTTTCGTTCATTACCCGCATAAACATTGGTGCGGCTGCGGGCGTAGTGCCGTAACAGTCGCTTGAATGAGTCTTTGCATAATATCTTTATTTCATAGTGTATTGTTTAGAACTAAATAAGGAAAGTTGTGTATTTAGTAAATAAAAGATATGAGTTCATATTACGATTGTTTTTTAAACTAGGCAGCTATGGAAAATCTTGCTGGTGCACTCCTCAAATTCCCGCGCAGAACAGTGCATTCGTAATTTTTTTGTAATACTTGAAACTATTTATTTACTGTAAATTCCTTTCAACATATCTAGTATATCATCTAACAATATTTGTTAATAGTTAAAACATGCATCTTTAAAGTTTAAAGATATGTGAATATAATGTGTTTAAAGTTTAAACCAAATTATGTTGAAAATCTTCACACTATCACTATTCACTGCAAAACAATCATAAATGATCTTAACGCCGTAAAACAATTATTTATACAATTTTTAAAATTATTACTTTTTAAATTTTTAAAGACCTTTAGTTCAGTGAGCAATTTTATGTCATTTCAGTAGTAATATCTTACATGAAATTGTTTGTTTATGCCCAGTTGACATGCTACAATTTAATTTTAATTATTATGTTTATTACATTATAGATTATTATTGATATTAATTTAAAATGTTATATTGACATCTGATTATGACATGAACCATATACCTACCTAATAATTAAGATCTTTGTTAATAACCTGTGTATCACAAATAAATTATTTGATTTGAGAGCCCACCAAAGTTACGGCACCAATTTAAAAATGTTTTATCTGAAATCGGCGACTGTGAAAATAGAAGTAGAAATGTTGTCATGTTTGGAATACTGGAGGCATCTTCTGGTGATAGTATTGATGCTCAAAGACGACATGATCAAGAACACCCCTGTTTACCTGGTTAAACTTTTGATTAGGGATCATTCCTATACCAATGTGGTCTTGACGAAGGAAATGTAGACCATATATTTTTTTGCTGTCCCAATAGATAAATATCCCTTGTCTCATCTCCTTCAAATGTCTCCTCTCCCATGTATGTACCCCTTTCATCGTTAAAATTTGTAAATATATTCAGAGAAATAAAATTAAGTTATAAATACATATGTGTAATTTCCCATAACTTGAAATTGAACCTTTACTAAATTTATCTACCTATATATTTTGTGGTTGAGTTTGTGTATGTCCTGTAGTTAGAATAACTATCATTGTGTCAGGGGGTGTCAGAACCTCAGAGTGGGTTGCTTAGTTGTTTTCTTACTCACTCTGAGGTACGGAAAGGCCACGGTTGTTTTCTAACCTCAAAAAGACTGACAAATTCGACATTGACAGATCACTTGATCCTTACCTAATTTTTTTTGAGAAGAGAGAAGGAGTAGAAGAAGTTTGTTGTAATCTGATTGGTCAAAGTTATGTCAGATGCGGGTTGCAACTGTTTACCGTTAAATTTTGATGGTTAAAAAGTTGCAATAATCCGAGGTTCCGAATGCTAGAGTTAGAACTGAGTGCTTTACCCTGAGGTTCAGAACAACGTTAGTGCGAAAAACTGCACTCTGATTGCACTCTCACTGAGGTTCTGAACGCGCCCTAGATGTTATCTCTTCTACTTGAATAAATTAACAATCCTCCTTTGTTGGATGGTCTACGTGACATTGGCAAAATTGTAGTGGCACCTCTACAAAAGCCATATATGGAAGAGATGAAGTTAAAGGTCTGTAGGTACCATACCTAGTTTATTTACAACGATCATTGTTATGATCACGACCTGGATGACCACCTGGGCATCGCAACTACAGGCATTTGCGTTCGGTAAAGATGTTAAAAATCGAAAAGGCGAACTAGTGTTGGCCATTGTATTTTGACTGACTATATATATTTTGTGATTTTTCAGGATACTAACCTAGTCATGTCATTGGGGTCAAAAGATGCCCCAATGCCGGGGATCGCCATACTTTTGCCGGAACGTCACTTGCTATCAGAGTCGCCGGAGGAACCTCATCACGGCCGGAAATGCCACTCCGGTCAGTCGGCAACTCCCACGTCTCCTACAACACTTCACTACACTTAACAACACAAATACCCGTAATAACATCCACTGGACCCTGATGAACACTATACTGCAGTCCTATCCGGAGAAAATTACGATTTGTTGTCATAAATCATCGTTTAGATGTTCACATCAAAACACATGTTTCCGCATTCGTTACGCGCTGACGGAGCGTCGCAGTTCACACGCGCACGTTCACGACTAACTTTAGGATGCGTATTGCGTTGCGTATGCAAAAGAAAGCTATAATTAGAACTGAAATAAAAATAATCTTCCTCGACCACACAAGTTTTGGTGATGTTGACGCATAGACAAATTTGTAAGTTTTTCATTTTTTGACGCACTATCGTCTTGAAAGTACATTGTCTATGATAAAGCAGATAAAGTAACTTTCAGACCATACGAAAATAGCGTTGCTTTGGTTAGTTTAAACGCTATTTATTGTTTTCATGTTGCCTAACATGATTTCATTACACATCATCTATGTAATTTTGTCTATGGTTTGAGTCCATTGTTTTTCTACAATGTTATTTTTCTGAGTGCTGCTGGTGGACGAAAAATTAGTTTCGCTGCGTCGAGTGTGAGTTTTATCTGGTGTTCGTGTTCGATATTGTGATTTATTAGTAATAGATCACGAAGATGTCGTCACCGAGCGCTGGGAAACGTCGCATGGACACAGATGTCATCAAACTGTATCCTTTCTTTGTTATCGTCATTACAAAGGCCCTATTGCGTACAGGGCGACCATGTAAATAAGTGGCTGAAGGGCTATCAGCTGATTGTCACTAAACCTCTTTAAAATCGATATGGGGTGTGTTTCTGATGATAATTATATGTTTTACCATGCTCTGATGCAGTTTGGTTCAGGGTTTTTTATGTCAAGAACTTTGGTGTGTAATGCGAAGGTGCGTGCATTCTTTGTACAGCAAGCCGTTGGGTTAACTAACGTACCTAGTATCTATATATATCGCGTAGATAAACACGTAGGTACGTTACGTTCGCTCGAAGCTCTTCCGTGTCTACTAGATTGTACATTTCGTAATTTCCAATGTAGGCCACGGTCTCACTGAGCGTATTTTTTCGACGTCCTTATTTGCGTAGCAACAGAGTTCTGTTATATGCATAGCTGTTCATATTGTTTTTATTACATTATTTAATTGTTCTATGTGGGCAGAGTGTAAACAAGGACTCTTTGTCTTCTGTTAATTTATTTACTGTGTGCATGTTTCCCAAATTCACACTATTATTTATTTTTTCCTATATTTTTCTCTAGGGTTTTTGAATATTTATCAGTGATCATTTTCATTAGTAGATTAGATGACCATCATGTATCCTACCTGTGACCATTGGAAAGTGGTAGAAAAATCAGGAAAAACAGTATAAATGTTCACTTTTATAATCCATTTAAAGTGGTTATTTTTAATTATTTTTTATGCCTAAGAAGCTGACCAGTCAAATGTTTTCCAGTCCCATAAAAAAATATGCTTATAGGATTTCCAAAATTTTCATATTTTCCCCCACATATTTTCCAAATGTTCTACCCCCTAATAAGCTTATTCAGAGAGTTACAAACATTTTAAAATTATAAATTATCAAATAAAGCCAGCCATTCTCAAGTTAGGGCTTGCCATGAACAGATTTTAATTTTGAAGTATTTGATAAATATGTATAGATAGGTATGAATTCTATCGGTTATTCTATATTATTCACTGAGTACTACAATACAGCACCAGAATTCAGTAATTACCTAGTTACATTGCTATATTAAATTCAGAAAGCCCTTCCTGTCTGTCCAACCTAATTATATAGGTACATTGTTTTTTATGCAGTTGTGTTCCGCTTCCAGGAAATTCATTTTGTGGGCCACAAATCAACAATTAATTTTCTGGAATCAGTAGTCAGTGTGAGAATTACCAGACCAGTTATTAGAAGTTTGACAATGACTTGTCAAATATAAAAATAAATAACCACTGACTTATTTTTAATCATATTTCTTTTTTTATATTTTATTATTCTCATCTCTTGGGTACCATTCTGTGCCATTACATGCCAAATACAACCATGCAAAGATTTTTTATGTGGTAAAATTAAGCTATGTAATGTTATTTCACACAAGCTCATACTTGCTTAGCTCATGAGCTAGGCAAGTAGGCAATCCTAATTACATTGACGGGAGTGACTCTGAGGTTGCAATGGATTCCTGCACATGTCGGCATACATGGTAATGAGGAGGCAGATAGGCTGGCTCGAGAGGCAATAACAAATGGCACCGAAGTATACTTAAAACCAGAATATTCAGAGCTACTCATTAAGTACAAAAAAAAAAAAAACTTTGCACTGGAAGGAGTATTTTGATATTGTCTCTAGAGAAAAAGGTATTTGGTTCAAAACAATTCAAAAGGAACCACCTCATATACCATGGTGTGCCAATATAAAGTTAAGTCGACACCTACTTGTAGTGGCATACAGATTGCGCTCTGGACATATGCCCCTGAATGGCTTTAAATTTTTAATGAAAAAAAACAGAGAGCCCCAATTCTAACTTATGTGGAGTATTCGAAGATATTTATCATCTTGTAATGGAGTGTAGCCAAAGTGCTGATTTGAATATGCTTATAGGATTTCCAAAATTAAAAGACTTAATATATTCACATCACTGAATCTTGTACAGCTTGATGTGGGTCTACTCCAGAGCATCCTAGCTGAGCCAACATCTGGTGCAGCTAGGTTGCTCTATCAGGGCATCTACAAGCTGTCCATTGACAATTGATATCTGTTATATTGTATAGTATTGTAATGTAATGGTTCATGGGACTGACATAGTCAATGTGTGACTCAAAGTCCCCAAATTAAATTAGTATAAAAAAAATAATCACATTGAATTTTTTCAATGTGATTTTTTTTCTCAGGTTTTCCAATTTACTTGATAGTTTTTGTTTTGTTCCCTAATACAATCTACTTATTAACATTTTGAAATGAAAATTATCCTCATCTGTTCAGCTATTCTCAAGTTATACACATACCAGCAAAGAGCATATACTTTTTATTTATATAGAAGATTAATTTATCAATATAAATTAATCTATTTATTATGTGACCTGGTTCTTAACAAAGGTGGTACATCAAACATCAATGATCTGAGTACAAATATTTTTGCTCATACACAAATACCAGGCATCATACTTGAGACCAACAACAGGACCACCAAGTATTGTTATGTAACATACTTCTTCTATAGCCATACAGGTATTATACTTTTTGTTTTGTTATTCTCATTTTATTTAGGAACTTTGAATTGTTCAATGAATTTAGCAGGATATAAAAATTTATTAAAATATTTATAATTGTATTATGAAATTCAGAATTTATTAAATTATTAACAATGGATGTTGCTCCATCCCCATAAGATGGTTAAAGTCAGATAGAGAGTTAAAATTCGATGCTTGGCCTCGAACCTCGGTGGCCTAGTTCGAATCCCGTCTGAGGATGTGAATTTTTCTCTCTATGAATTAATAATCAATATTCAGAATTCTTGCCTAATACCTATAGGTATTAAAACATAAACACATCCTATACATAAAACAGAAGCGTATAAGAATTGATTCTTCTACTGTTTTCTCTTAAGTAGATTTGTAAATATGACAAATAGATAACAAAAATATTGTCTAAAGACACCAATAACAAAAAAATACACAAACTCGCACACATTTGGCCTCTATAGTAGAAAGAAAACCCATTGTAAGCAGCACATAAAGTACCTTTTTAACATGCCGTTATAAACTTGATTTATGTGATGTATGTAAAAATAATTTTCATCTGGCTTCAAAATAAGACTGAAATTACCGAAACCTTTGTTTGTAAAAATCTTTTAATCATAAGCACCGCCTACGAGTGACACCACATGTAAATGTTACGCTTTATATGTACATAACCTTACGTTTTAATGTATATAAGTACCTGGAAACAGTTAGACAGATGCATTTTGCCCGTGATGTTCTTGGTCTCATTACAGAAGATAATACTATCTCATGTGATACGGGGCGAGTCTATTGCCATCATACCTCTTAGTTCGTTCGTGGTCCGATTTCATAAAAAAATCCGCAAATTTAACGCTAATAGTTTAGTGATATAATGTTATTAAAACTTGACTGACGATTGGCGCAGTTGGTAGCAACCGCAAAGTTCTGCTTTATGAGCCTCTGGCCCTGGGTTCGATCCCCAGCCAGGTCAAATATATGTGTGCATGAACATGTCTGCTTGAGCTGTGTCTGGGTGTAGTACGTATATCGGTCATCAGATCATCAGACAGGCTCTGCCTAGTCTGGGACCTGAAGATCTTGTGTGAATGTTGTCCCATTATATACTGTGGCTCTATAAGCTCTAGACCTCGCTAGTAGGTCTTTGCATAACTTAAACTGAATAAATATTCACTGTGCACCTTTTCATTTTAGTGTGTACTAAAAATCAAATTATCATTTTATGTTGAAACATTTCTAAAAACTGAATGGTCAAGAAACGGTTGAGATATTCGAAATTTAGAGGAAAATAGCCGGACATCCAGACATACGAAATTATTTTTTCCCAATCGCTTCGCGCCCGTTCGGTAATAATTATACGTACAATTTCAAAAAATATTTATACCGACTTCCATTCTATTCAGTTATTGGAGTGTACCTCAAAAACTACTGAACCGAATTTGATGAAAGTTATATGGGACCACACGGGAAGCACCACCTTTCAACAAAAAAATAGTTTTGAGAATCGGTTCACCCATTCGAAAGTTATGAAGTAACAAACAACAGTCGAGTTGAGTACCTCCTTCTTTTTTTTTGGAAGTCGGTAGAAAAACAAAACTAAAAAAAATTACGCACATTTTAATTTTGTAATAATGAATCGTTATTGATCGTGATATCGACAACGCGTAAACCTTACGTTAATCGCGTTTTACTATTAATAAAAATAAGTACTTATTAAAAATAATAATGACTAGAACTAAAAAAAATATCAGAAAAACCATTGTTGAAAGTATCATTCTAATAGGTGCAGTAAGTACAATTTTTGAGTAAACTACAGACTTACATACTCGTATTAATAAACACACGAAGCCTTAACAGATTAAATTTACGTTTATTACTGCAGTACCCTTCAATTATTCTACTGAGACAACACATTTTCATCTGAAACTGTCAATGCAAAAAAACCAGTCTAGTGAATATTCCAAAAATCAGTAATAGCAAATGATATACAAATAGTTTTAGATATGCGATAATAGCACAATTATGTGTCTCAGACACGTCCCAATTGGAACATGTTTTACATAGCTTGTGCCGACATGTTATAATTTTTTGGTGGCTTATTTCAACTTATCCATTATTTACAGTTATATTTCTATTTCACACGCATCTCATTTTTTTATGCACGTTAGTTCTCACTAAAAATGCTAATTTAATACAATCATTAAACTTGAAGTCACTATAGCCACTTGTTTGTGAGTTATTTGTTTATTTTATCTTCACTACCACCTAGGTATATTGACATGTATGGTTTTTATTTTAATGAAATAGACCCACTACTTTGGGCGAAATAATTTTTCTGTAAATAGAGTCATTGATGAGCAATAAAAAATTGATTTCATCAATAGAAGATATAACATTTATTTTCTACTTCTTTGTAGATAATTTCTGATTCACTTTCACTCATTTTGGGGTTGCACTTTATCCAGGGACACACTGTATACTTCTAAAACAAAGTATATCATAATATCACACTCACAAAAAAGTTCGCATCTCTCTTTAGTGTTACAAATCAGTGAACCCGCTTTTTTTGTTGGATTTATGTATTAAAAACATGACATCTCTATGGATCGTAACGTCGTTGGTGAGGGCTGTTTACTTTTAGACAGAGTTCACGACCAAAACATTGAATACCTCGTACAGTTGAAATGTTATTGATCTCATTAATTTTACATTATTATCATAATGTTTTCATGTTGTTCTGAGTTTAACGACCCTATGGCACCTAACTTGTTATTTTGGTTTTAATCTTCTCCTTTTTCTTTTAGGTATATAAAAAAAAACAATTGTTTTTCTTTAGTCTCACTAAAATTGGAAAACGGCTGGACCGATTTTTTTTGCTTCCTCGCATTAACCACACACGTTGCAGTTCCTGGAAATCTGGGTTGATTTCTGCGAAATCTATTGTATTGGCCAAATATGGCGAATCGCGAATCAAAGGGTTAATACAGGGTTGATTTAGGAATAAAACAATTCATCATCAGTATCATGAACACCGTAACCACGCAGGTGAAACTGCGGGGCGTAGTTAACATTTAAAAAGTTTTAGCCTTTATTGTAAGAAACATAAGTACCTACATCTTTTTAAGAATTCTTTTCACTCTACTCGGTTCTTGGATGTGTGTGTCTATGTCTTCCTTGTCCTGTGACTTCTGACTCTGCCTCCTGGGAGAGGGAGCTCGACTCGACGCTTTCACTCGATTCGCAAATCGACTTTGCGTCTTGTTTACCAAGACTCAATCACTTTACTTAATGCCTTGTTATTTTCATTGTTTTTAACTAAGGCAAATTATATTTGGTACCTTTATCAACAAACGACATGCGTTCAACCGAATTGATTCGAGTTGCTAAAAACTGAACCCGAGTTGACTCGAGGTCGAGTTACTCGAACCAAATAACTCGTCTCGCACATTAGCGATTGTAATCTCGCAGATGACAGTTGTTTATGAGTTCAGGCTTGCAGGACGATATTTCGGAAAGGTTATCGGGAATCATGATCGCATAGATTTGATAGTAAACGTCCTACAACATTTACGAATATCTGTGTTCAAGCCTAGATTAAATTGAAAGTTTTGTTAATAAGTACACTCTTCCTGACAATACTCCATCCCCCTCAAAAGACAGTTAAAACCAACTAGATAGGTTGATAGATTGGATGCTCGGTGGGGTGCACCAGTGGTCTAGCGGTCACGCCGTCCGACACGGATTATTATCGGGAGACATGGATTCGAATCATTCAGTTGCAATTCACCCATTACTTACTGACGGTGTCCAGTCTAGCAAGATTTGTTTTCGTAAGTGTAACGTAATCGTATCGTCGACGTATATCGTATATCTCGCAGTATTTTGCAGTTTAGATGTATTTGCTTTGACGACTGAACCCACGCGTTAGTTATACTTGTCAACCATTGTCTCCATTCAAATAATTCCAATTACAAGTTTCCAGCATCCAATATATAGGTATTAGGCAGTCTAGAAGGCATTTCCATTAGGGGGCAACCGCCAGACAGGGTAACGGCCAGACGAAAGTCTGGCATCACGGAAAAGGTAGACAGATATATATAAGTCTATGTACATATTAACGGATCTTTTATATCGTTTTATTTAATTTCGTAAATTTTATAAATGTTTGTTTAGAACGCTCTCGTACGTCTATGGCGCTTTTTGTATACACGTTGGGCCCTTTAGAAAGGTCAGTATGTACAAGTCTGAAACTTAAAGACGTACAAAGATCTCTTCTTAGGAACCATGCCATCGATTTTAGTGACAAGAAAAACTGCATTCATAGATTACAGATCATGTTGAATTTTTTCCATACTTACTAAGCAATTCTTTCACGTCTAATAATAAATAAATATAAAAATATTATCTTTATTCACGTTAACAGAATATTATTATAACAAATGAATATTGTATACAGTATAATTTCAAAACTATTATAAATAGTTTTCAATATTACAATTAAATAATCCTTGTATAAAAAACTTGTTATTGCCAACAATACAACAATTTGATAAGAACTTAGTTTTAATGCTATACGTATATACGTCTTTCACGTATAGGTACGTACCATCACCTTAAAATGTTATTGAAACTCACGATCATTGCAGTTTTGTAATTACGGGATTAACGTGAGAATCACGAGTTGTCGATATCACGATCGACAATTGTTTCGGCTTCTTCCGAAGCCTTCAGGATTGAGTGGGGGGACTGGGGGGGCGCTCGTCATTGCGTCCAACAATTGTCGACAACGCGTATAAAGGCGCGTCCCATAGCAAACGCTGTGCAAACTCTGATGCTTAGAAGTTCACGCTCATTCAAGGAAAATAATAAAAAAAACATGACAATATCCAACATTTCCTCTTCATGTCACACGTTATTTATAGTAATTATTATCTAAGAAATCAGTTTCTAAAAAACGACTGAAATTGTGAAAACAACACTGCATCTCCACATGAACTAACTGTTTTGAAATTTGGTACATAAAAAAAAATCAAACATAGTACCACTTAATTTCACCTTTAAAACAGTTTTTCTCTTTATTCACTATTGTCATCAAACACATAAGTATATTGACGGATCATTTTATTTAATTTTTTTTTATGAATTTTGTACGTATTTATTTACGCCATGCATTTGCTTGATTTCAAGTAAAGGAAATTGAACGTAGCCAAGCGCTGAGCTGACAGCGCCTTAATCACGTTTTATTGTTATAAAACACATATTACGTATGTCTTTGTCCTTTACTAGCTGCGCTCCGCGGTTTCAGTGATGGAAGAGAATGATGATGATGATGAATCAATATAGCGTTACTCAGGCATAATATAACTTTCTACTGGTGAATTTGTTGAACCGGTTATGTAGTTTTTGCATCCGTTACATACAAACTATCAAATCATTCCTTTTTATTATTAGAGATTAACACCGAGGTACCTACGAATAATGTAACCTAGTTTGTACCGTCGTTAAGTTGCATACTTTAACATGGAAAGTAGTCATTGTGACATAACTGTAATAGATGGACATATGCTGGGCTATTATGTATCTCAGTTGCTAACAAATTTGGATTGAAATCTGAAGAAATGGCCGCTCTATGTCACTTTTGTCAGCTTCAGTGATCAAATTACTAACATTTTTGCTTACTAGAGTTGCCAAAAGTGACATACGGCCGCCATTTTTCCAGATTTCAATCAACATTTGTTAGCAACTGAGATACATAATAGCCCTGCAGGTATCCAATCGGATACTTTTTTGTAGACGTTGATGTCTACAAAAATGATAAAACTGCAGTACATCACTTTGCTCTATTGTCAATAGTTTCCGCAGCGTACGCGAATAAGGATATTTTTTGGTTTTTTTTTCACTTATTGGGTTACATTATCGATGTTTTCATACGGACCTTTATTGCAAATATTATATAGGGTGTTTGGTAGAGGGACCGACATACCAAATGAGTGTTTTCGGGGCCCCACTTGGAGATACAAGTTGGCCAAAAAACATCCCCGACCCCCCAATTTTATTTAACTTTTTTTTGTGAATTTACCCATTTTCTCCGAAATTGTACTTATTTACCACCATAACATTTGTAAAATCTGTTTTAGACCGGATGTTTTTAGTTGATTTTGGTCTCTAATACACCTTCAGGCCACGCAAAGCAAAATTGGATACAAAACAGAGCTAACTAACTGATTTAGAGCTTATAGAGTCTAAACATCCGGTCTAAAACAGATTTTACAAATGTTATGGTGGTAAATAAGTACAATTTCGGAGAAAACGGGAAAATTCACAAAAAAAATTGGGGGGTCGGGGATTTTTTTTGGCCAAATTGTATTCTCCAAGTGGGCCCCCGAACACGCTCATTTGGTTTGTCGGTCCCTCTACCAAACACCCTGTATAGCTTATGTTACTCAATGATAATAGATTTAGATAATTTTTGAAATCGGTCCAGTAGTTTGTTTATTCGTTACATACAAAAATAAAAATCATTCCTCATATTAGTGTACCCATCTACACTAATATTATAACCCTTATTACTACATATTGCAGACTACTTAGACTATTACATTTATATACAGCGTGTAACAAAAAGTTGTAGTAATACTGAAAGGTGTGCATATGTACATGGTCAGGGTTCACATGGCATAATATCAACATTTAATTCTCATTTTTTTCATACAAAGTAAAAAAAAAAAATTTAAGAAAACGATATTAAAAAATATTTAGTGACACTTCCGCTGAAAAGAAAACAATGATTTTGGCCTATTTGGGGGCGTGCACCACCCTCCCTCCCGCATAAAATGCTAATAGGAAGATTACAAAAAAAAAAAAAAAACACAAGAAAACCCAAATAAACCAATACCGATTCAACACGTGTTTCGCCTCTACACGAGGCATCCTCAGGAGATGTTGACTCGTCGAGCGCTAGTCCGACAGTGTTTTTTTTTATTTTGTATTCTTCCTATTAGCATTTTATGCGGGAGGGAGGGTGGTGCACGCCCCCAAATAGACCAAAATCATTGTTTTCTTTTCAGCGGAAGTGTCACTAAATATTTTTTAATATCGTTTTTTGATAATGGATTTCCGCAAAGTAACGCCTGAATCAATAAATTTTCAAAAAAAATTTTTTTGGTCAGCCATATTAGACATGCATATTTTCGGAGTTTGTTGGGGTCAATACTCTTTGCAATCCCTACGCCATCTATTCATTCATCTCGGTCCTCCTACCCTGCATACGCCCTCTCCCCGCGCTACACCTTTGCCAGGTCCTGCGTAGGCCCCTTGTTTACCTAGGTTACGTTCTGGAGGTCATTGCCGTGTTTGGCCTAGTTTTCAGGGCTGAACCTGTCTGAGTATTAGAAGAACTTTGGATCCTCATAACTCGGAATGTTGACTACTTCCTGGGACGCAGTAGTTAGGTCCTAATTGTATGCAAGCTTTTGCGATTGTGGTTTTAGTATTACTACACTTTTTTCGTTACACGCTGTATAAGTAGTTGAGGCAGGTCTCGGGTCTAACGGTATGTGTGTGTGTGTGTGTGTGTGTGTGTGTGTGTGTGTGTGTGTGTGCTTGAGCGTACGTGTGTGTGTGTCAATTTGCCACGTCCATAAAACAATACAATTGTAATGTTGATCTGTGCGGTTCAGACAAAGACTATCGATTGGTCTGCATTTGTGCACTCAGCTATATTATTAATAGAACGGACTCGGGCCGTTTGCATTATACTAGTTGTTTACAATTCTCTAAAAGAAGAGCTTGATCATCCAAAATAAACATGAAGGTGTACATACTTGTTTTTAACTAAATTCAAAAAAGGGGAGGTTCTCAATTCAACTGTTTTTGTAATAATTTTTTAACAACCGTTAACTCAGTACCTTCAACTGGGTGAACCGAATTTGATGATTCTTTTTTTATTTGAACTTTGGAGCTTCCCGTGTGGTCCAATTTAAATTTTATCAAACTCGGTCCAGCAGTTTTTGAGTTACAATCCAATTAGTGAAAATAGTCAATGAGGCATATGAGGTCTAAATACGCGAAACACGTATTTAGACCTCATATTCCTCATTGACGGTGAATGACAATCGATCTGTAAGTAGCTAAAGAGGGTGAAAAAAATGTTTAACTTAAAAGTAGAACCGAATTCAACACTAAACTGTGAAATAACTTGTTGAAGAAGACCTTGCTCACAATATTGTTATATTAGGTACTTTTGAACTATCATGGTACCGACTTCAATGCGATATAACATCGCACTATGCGAAAGTTGCTGGCGGGTCAGCTAGTATAAAATATAGGTCGTAAAAAAAAAATTAAGTGTTTATAAACTACTCAGTAAACGAGCGCACAGAAAGCTTTTAAAAAAATCCTGGAAAAGTAGGTTGATTTCTGCGAAATCTATTGTATTATAGGCCAAATATGGCGAATCGCGACTCAACGGGTTACCATCATCTATTAACGAATTAAACCTTCGTCGTTAAGTCAAAATTTTTACTGCTAGTGTTGCAAAACATGTTACGAGTTTATGGATATAATAATATATTTTACTGTAACAGGTGAAAGATAGGTGTTGAAGGGAAACCAGGGTATACTGTAATGTATAAAGTTAGCTTGTAATCTTCTTTAAATCCGTCCCCTGGCTGAGTTTAATGATTATAATGTACCTTTATTATTTTATTTACTATAGCGATTCAAGAGAATAAATCAATTTTCTATACTCTGTAACGGCATATTGATCAATAGATGTATTACTGCCTAATCGGAAACAGAGGCCGTAGCACAATTTGTGAAAAAGTATTCGTTTCTAAGAGTCAACGCGTCACGCTGCCGCGTTCAAACTATATGGGCTATCTGTGTCACCGTTGCCCTAGATACATGACAGTATGTACTGTTTCACGTGAACGATACCTTTCGTTACACTTACGCAGTTATTCGTGCTAGGCACACAGGAAAAACTATCTACCTACTATCCAGTTACGTATAATTTATGCAATTGAACTAAACTACGATTTCTTTGAACTACGACCGATCATCCACCTTCCTATCTTATAACACAACATACTTATGCCAAAAAAGTAGGTACTGTAGGCGAATTCAGGTCGCAAGGGTGTGTAGAAGAAAAAGGCGGCTTCCAACTCGAGATGTATATTCTTTCACGGTCCGATGTACAATGCATACAATTACCTTTTTTTTTTTTTTTTTTTTTTTTTTTTTTTTTTTTTTTTTTTTTAGAACGGACTAATGCTGTTTGCCTCTACCGGCATTTACAGCGTCACCGGACGGTTGGCGAGCGCAGATGGCACTCAGCCAGATGCGGGCGCAGAGGGCGCACCGCCTAAGGCGAGCGTTGAAGACGCTTCGCCGCAAGGAGAGGAGTAGGCGACTTGCTCAAGGGCACCACTAGGGTACGGACCTCGGCTTGGGCCGTCGCCAGGAGAGAGGGGAGTAGGAGAGAATCGCCCCGGTACATAAGTGTACCGTTGAAAGTGGGCCCTATGAATTTTAACTTTACGACTATTTGGAGAGAATCTAACCAAGACATAACTTTTGCCTCGAGCTCGCCGGCGAGCTCGGTGTTTGACTGTGTTTACCACTAAATCATAACCTTGTGTACCTCGCCTCCTCCCATTTCCGCGACATGGGTCCACACCGCGACCAGGATCGTCGCGTTGTGCACTCATGACTGTACTTTGGGTGGGGCTACAATAAGAAAGTGTAATACCTCGCCCACAGCCATGGTGGCTGGGACTACTTAGAGAACCAGTGTTACCTCGTCCGCAGCCATTTGCTGGGCCGGAGGATACATCGCGACCGGGGCCGCGGTGTATACTCCCACCCGCACCGTGGCTGGGACTACAATCGTGTGTGTGTGAATTACCTCGACTGCGACTGGGGCTGCGAAGAAGATCTCGGCCGGAGCCTACAATGCGATCGGGATCACAGCCCTGGTCGGGTCTACAACCATTACCGGGGTTCCCTTGGGACGACGCTAAAGCTGCCGAAGTAACGGCTGCGATGGGGTCGTCCGGGTCACCCAAAATATGCCTTGGACGGCGACGGGGGGGAAGGAAGTGGGGATCGGTTATGTCAGTGGAGTAGTTCGCCGCTTCGACCACGAGGGGATTCGAGTGGTGGGGAGCTTTGTCGAAGTGGCGGCGGGAGCAGTCTTTCATATACTGCGTAATAGAGGGGAGGGTGAAATCGCAGTGCAGTTCGGCGTTCCGCAAGTACCACGGAGCGCCCACTGCCCTGCGCATAAAGCGATTCTGAATCACTTGAAGTTTGTGGAGGTCGTGTTTCTGAGCATGGGCGAACGCTACAGATGCGTAAGTCATGATTGGGCGGATGCAAAGTTTGTAAAGAGTCGTCTTATTTCTAAGAGACATTTTACTGTTTTTGCCTATGAGGGGATTAAGACGACCCATAATGAAGGCCGCCCTATTGCGAACAATCTGGATGTGTTTCGCGAAAGTGAGTTGGCAATCAAGGGTGACGCCCAGGTATTTGGCAGATTTAGCCCAAGGGATGGGTTCGCCGAATAGGACTATGGGTGACGGCATGAGATTTCGCCGGGTCTCAGTGAAGTACACTGCTGCACTTTTGCTAGGATTTACTGCAATCCGCCATTTACGAAACCATGCACCGATTACGGTGATGGCTCGTTGGATGGCGCATCTCTGCCTGACCTTGAACCAGCCAGTAGAGTAGATTGCAGTATCATCCGCAAACTGAGCGATCTGAACATTAGGTTCAGATCGTGGGATGTCGCTGGTGTACAGCGAGAAGAGAATGGGTGAGAGTACAGAGCCCTGAGGGACACCTGCGTGAATGGGATGCGGGGAGGAGAGCGTTCCCTCGGTGCGATAGCTAAACGTTCGATCCCTGAGAAAGTCTTGTAAGATGAGTACAAGACGGTCTGGCACACCCAGTTGGTACAGCTTGAATATCAAGCCGTTGTGCCAGACTTTATCGAACGCTTTCGCTACGTCGAGGAAGACAGCTATGGTCCCTTGGGGCTTTGGTTTCTTATTGAAACCGCCTAGGATGTGCTCCGTTACGCGGTGCACTTGTTGGACGCAAGAGTGTTTGGCTCTAAAACCAAATTGCTCATCGGGAAGGAGGTTATTGGACCTAACGTGGGACCAGAGTCGGTTCACAATGAGCCGCTCGTAAATCTTCCCCAGAGAGCTGAGGAGACTTATGGGACGGTAGCTGGAGGGCTCGGCTGCCGGTTTGCCTGGTTTGTGAATACCAATGACAATGGCATGCTTCCAAGTGTCTGGGAAGGAGCAGTTGCTCATAGCCGCATTGAAGATGCTAACTAAGAGATGGACTAGTGGGACTGAGAAGTGTTTAATCACCTTGTTGCTGATACCATCAGCCCCAGGGGATTTACGGGTCTTGAGGCTCTTGATCAGAGACACAACCTCGGATGATTTTACCGGTGGGAGGAGTGGGAGGTCAGAGATGGACATAGAGCTTTTACGTTCAACTTCAGATTCCACCGAATCGAGGTGTTTCTGGTCGACGTGATCTACATTTAGAGTACACTGAGCCTCAAGGCTATCAGCTAAACACTCGGCTTTGTCTTCGTCAATGAACGCTATGGAGAGGGGAGGTGGCCTAATGAGTGGAGGCATTGTCTGTTGTCCGTCAGATTTCAGAGTTCGAGCCAACTGCCAGTATGCCTGGTGAGTTGGCTCAATCTCTGACAGTTTGTCGTCCCACCTTTGATCACGCAGCTCACTCATGCGTTTCCTTACAGCACGCTGTAAATAGCGCATGGTGGCTTTGTTCTCTGGGGTTGGCATCGAGTCATACGCCCTAGTGGCGGCGTTCTTAGCTGTCAGTAACCTCCTCGCACCCTCGGGCAGTTCAAAGCGGCGACCATCCGCCACTTGGACCTGCTTTGAGGATTCACCTACTGCGGTGCGGAGGTGGTCACTGAGAGCCTCGATCGCAATTGACACGTCTTCTACTGTCTGTATGACATCGGGGATTCTATCGAGAGCGGGTGAACTGATAGCTTGGAGGGATTCCCCCAGTTGCTTCCAGTTCACTACCGTTCTAGTGATAGGGGTTATGTCCGTCGGGTCGGGGCCTAATTTCAACAATACAGGGCGGTGGTCTGAAGTCAGTTCGTGTAACACTTCTATTGAGCGCAACCGGAGGGTGACGTTCTTAAGAAGTGCTATGTCAAGTATGTCTGGTCGTTGGTTGTCAACATAGGGATATCTTGTGGGCTCCAGAGGGGAGAGAATATCAAAGTTTAAGTGGCTGACCAAGCCTTCAAGGATTTTACCATTACTATTGTTACTAGTACAGTTCCATATGACATGTTTACTGTTGAAGTCACCGATCAGAAGGACGGAGCTTCCCAGAGAGAAGAGGGCTTCCAAGTCTGTCTGTAATAGTTCTTTACCAGAGGGGAGGTAACATGAGGCTATGATGACAGGTTGATGACCTGACATCGCTAGAAAGCAAACAGAGGCTTCTAGTATTCTAAGTGGTGGAGTAACAATTGGGATACAGTGCAGAGCTCTTTTGTAATAGATGAGAGTGCCACCTTTTGGGGTGGCCACTCTATCATTACGAACCAAACGGTAATTTGCAAACCTAGGGTTCGCTGTACCTGGTTTCAGAAAGGTCTCCTGCACGCATAGGATATCGACCTGATGGGTCTTACAAAATTCGTGAACTTCGTCCTTTTGACTAGAGAGGCCGTCAGCGTTGAAAGTCGCTACGGTGACTGAGTGGGGCTTAATTCGTTTCGGTGTACTATCCATATTGGATGGTACCTAAGAAACGCTGGGGAGGGCGTAGCGCCTCACTGCGCTGATTAAACCCGCGTGTGTGAGCGTGGCTCGCAAGCGGTCTTGGTCGTTTGTGGCAGTACGAAGTTTGTGCGCGAATGCACGTACTTCGTCCACGTCTATGACCATCGCGTAGTCCATGACAAGGGCTATGTCGGCCGCCAGGTCAGATTGACCTGGGGCGTCCATGAGCCCAGCCATTGGAGGCCTAGAGAGCGGCGGTTTGGGCTTAGGAGCCGGCGCGCTGGCAGAGGCCTGCGGGCGGGCGGGGGTGAGGGGGGCGCTTGCTTGTACCATGCTCAAGGGCTTGGACCAAGCGTTGCGCGCGGGCGCGGGCGCGGGTACAACAGGTGTTGCCTGTGGTGCGGGTGAAAGGTTAGGCTTAGGGCCGTTCCCTTGTGAGCGGGTAGGGACCGGGCGAGGAGGGGGAATAGGCCTCCTAGCCGGCCCACTGGGTGCGCGGGGTGCCTTAGGGCAACCGCGGTAGTTGGCGGTATGTCCCTGTGTGCCGCAGAGGACACAACTAGGCGGGTCTGATGAGTCCCTAGTGCGAGAGCACTGGGCTGTCCCGTGATCCCCTAGGCACTTGACGCACCTCGGGCGGGCGAAACAGAATCGGGCGGCATGCCCGTACAATTGGCAGTTATGACACTGCCCAGGCGCTCGGTTTCGGAATGGGGGTTGAACGGTGATCCCCGAGAGGTTCACTACCGTTTTGACATTAAAAATCGCTTTGCCCTCTGGCGTGCGATTGAGGATGACCAATAGTAGGTCGTAGGGCCTGCGATCTTTGCCACTGTACATCCGGTGGCATTCGCGGACGGGGTAGCCTTGCGCCTTCAAGTCGGCGAGGACACTATCAGTTTGTACCTCCTTAGGTACACCGCGTATGACGACGCGTAGGACTTTCTCTTCTTCGAGAGCATAGGTATGAAAACTTATACTCTCGTTTTTGAGAATCCTGGTTAATGCCCTATGGTCGCTTGGGGTAGGCACCTGGACTTTAATACCCAGTTGGGTTGAGCGGGCGCTAGTGTATTGGATCTTACGATCCGTCAAAAGTCGTGAGACCATGTCCCACTTCGCCTTGTCCTGAAGGAACAGAGGCGGCGGTGGTTTCTCGCGTCTAACTGACGCTCCTTGAGAGGAGACGTCGCGTTGAGACGCGGCGATGCTTGCGGGAGCATCGGAGTGAGCGAGAGGGTCGCGGGAGGTGGGAGCGAGAGAGCCTGATGGCTTCGCTCCCGGGGCGGTGCAGGCCGCTTTGGGTGGCGGGGAGGGGGCCTCTGAGGCGGCTTTGGGGACGCGCTTTCTCTTTCCGACGGTAGTGAACCCGTCGTTGGAGATGTTGCCAACAGAGTTAGCGCGGGAGCGGGAGAACTCTACATCCATCTCATTTTCCGAGTTGGACGCTGAGTCGTAGGCGCGTTCGTACATGGTCCGAGGGACCGGGGAGCGATCGCGGGGTGGTAGAGGTGCGCGGGGAGCGCGGGGCGCATAAGGCGCAGGGTCGGGAGAAAGAGGGCTATCTAATGGCTTGAACGCCGAAGAACCGAAGGGCGCCCTCGGAGGGAGGGAGCCGGAGGAGGGAATTTGGGAGTCCGTGAAGCGGGGTCTCTCTTTAAAGTCCCTATTGGACTGGAGATACTCGGACAGCATGTCCGGGTAGCAATTTGACACCCACGAGGCGAACGCCTGAGGCGAAACGCCTTGCGGGAGGCTCATAGCGGGGGAGGGAGATAGTAGAGACATCTCGAGGGGAATACTCGAGATGCGAGTGAGGGGTGAGTGACACTCCCGCCGGGTACAGGCGGGAGAGTGAGTGCCTAGGTGTCCCTACTGTGTGCCCTCTGCCAGTCTTATTGTGCAGTGGGATGTGTGCCTAAACGCGAGGCCCTAGCTGCTCCGGGGGCGAGGAGAGAAGACCGAGTAAAACCCGGCTTCCAACCAAACACTTGCCCAGAGAATAGGAGAGTAGGATAGGGTAGGGTGGGAAGGAGATACCTGCCGTCGGCGAGGGGAGACCCCAAGGCCGGTGAAGGCAGGCCCGTCCGGTTTTAGCCGTTCCCTCCCACGCTCAGGAGGGAAAGGCTTGACGCACCGGGTCCGCGCCCAACTGGGTGGCGTTAACACCGCAAGGATCGTCCAGAAGACCACGTGAAGCGTGGATTTGTTTGACTCGACTTTGCAAATTGAAAATTGAAAAATTAAAAATCGAAACTAGAGTTCGCTCTGAGAAGAGCGGTTTTGATTAGACAATGAACAATAGGCGATTGATGTGTCGAAGCGCTCTTACAAGAGCGCGCTTCTTCCGCGACGCGAGCCGAGCCGAGCCGAACGCCTCCGTGCGCCGAACGGTACACGAAGCGGTGGCTTGACGTCGAATCTGCACACAGAAAATCCACTATTAGCGAAGTCCAACACTGAATCCTCTTCAATCGAAACGATACAGGTAACCGGCACTAAAAGCGCAAGCACTTTTAGGCCGATCGGAATATTCTCGGGGAGCACTTGAGCGCACGTCCGTCCCACTCGAGCGCGCTGACCGGAATTGGGGCATACAATTCCCCGTTGGGGCTCTATATAAGGCTACTTTATGACTCTAGCAATTAGTGCCCTCGTCTCGCCGAGGGCCTATTGTTTAAACCAATGTACGTTAACAATGACGCGTTATTATCGCTATCCTTTGCGCACAATGTTTTTTCCCTGTCTGCCGGGCTTAGCTGTGATTGGATATAATTATTTTAAAAGAGCCGATTCTATTGGCTACCTGTTTTCTAAAATCGTACTTATTTCATCTACATTTTTACTACGTGTTTGACTCTAGTTTCACAATATCTTTACTCATATTATAGGTACGGTTCATTACTTACTACAAATATGTACATTGGTGAGTGGGCTTTACGAACATACTATATACTTAAACAACTACGACTTACAGAGCTAGATATAAACATTTATACGCCTAAGGTTCCTTACAATATAACTAATTCTAATTCTTTATTGAGTTATTATACTCTAAGGCTTAATATATCTAACTATAGCGTTATGAATGTGTGGGCGAATATTGCTGCACTTCCTTACAGGTACCTTCACTGTCTTGAGGAGGTAGGAATCAAACCAGTGACGTATCAACTATGGTAGCTAACCCCACAGAAAAGCTGTCAGTCCACTCTCTCTAATCAGTGGCTAACCCTCGCACATTTGAACTATCATCGCTGCACTCTGTGGGACAGTATCTAGCAGTGATCGCATCACTCTGGGTGAATGCGACATGTTTATGTGATGTTTCAGTCCTTTATCGATATAATTTTCCGCTATCTAAAAACTTCCACGATTATAACACGGGCTAAATCACTTAAACAATCTGGTTCATAACTAGATCGCACCGTGAGAATTGATATACATCGCTATCTTATCTTTCATGTCTGCGGTGTAACTTCCTTCGGCTCACAGTACCTACTCGTATATAAAAACACAGTATACGAATTCAAAATCGCTTTCTAAGCGAATAGACGATTTAAATAATATAGATATGTCATAAACACAAAACATAAAATAATCATCATCATCATCATCTCAGCCGTAGGACGTCCACTGCTGAACATATGCCTCCCCCGTGATTTTCCAAAAGGACCGGTTGGAAGCGGCCTGCATCCAACGTCGTCCTGCGCTTCCTCAGGTCGTCTGACTACCGTGTCGGTGGACGACCTACGCTGCGCTTGCCGGTCCGTGGTCTCCACTCCAGAACCTTTCGGCCCCATCGGCCATCTGTTCTGCGTGCTATGTGGCTGCCCACTGCCACTTCAACTGGCTAATCTTCTGAGCTATGTCGGTGACTTTCGTTCTTCTACAGATCTCCTCATTTCTGATTCGATCACGTAGAGAAACCCCGAGCATAGCCCTCTCCATGGCTCGTTGTGCGACTTTGAGCTTATTTATGAGGCCCATAGTAAGAGACCACGTTTCAGTGCCATAAGTCATCACTGGTAACACACATTGGTCGAAGACTCTTGTCTTGACGCACTGAGGTATTTTTGACGAGAAGACTTCGCGAAGTTTCCGGAACGCTGCCCAGCCGAGTTGGATTCGACGATTGACCTCTTTCTCGAAGTTGGACCTGCCTAGTTTGACTGTCGGTCCCAGGTAGATGTACTCGTCAACAACTTCGAGAACTGAGTTCCCAACTGATATTGGGGTAGGTACAACATGGGCATTAGACATAATTTTCGTCTTATCCATGTTCATCTTAAGACCTACCCGTTGGGAAACTCGATGGAGGCCTTCGAGCATTGTACTGAGGTCTTCCATGGATTCTGCCATGACTACAATATCGTCGGCAAATCGAAGGTGAGTGATGTATTCGCCGTTAATATTAATGCCAAGTCCTTGCCATTCCAGAAGCTTGAAGGCGTCTTCCAATGTAGCGGTGAACAGTTTCGGAGATATAACGTCTCCCTGTCTCACGCCTCTTTGCAATGGAATTGCCTTCGAACTCTGCTCCTGTACTCGGACTGACATGTAGGCGTTTTTGTACAAACACTTCAGCACTTCAATATACCGATAGTCAATACGGCACCGCTGGAGAGACTCAAGCACTGCCCACGTCTCGATCGAATCAAAGGCTTTCTCATAGTCCACAAACGCTAAACAAAGAGGCAAGTTATACTCTTCGGTCTTCTGTATAACTTGCCGTAGCGTGTGGATGTGGTCTATGGTACTATAGCCTTTTCGGAAACCGGCTTGTTCCGGAGGCTGGAATTGTATGCTTATATAAGACAGTTTATGCTATTTAGCTCAGCAGCAATGTGAACCAGCCGCTGAAGAGGCGGCTGCAAATTCTAATCCTACCTTTGTTTAAGCTTCTGTTGACGTCGTTAGAAAATCCATATTATGGTAGGTGGTAGGAACTTTTCTTTTAATTCTTTAGAAGCACTTAATTTACCTTGAAATGCTTGTTATTCGACCACATCTTCGTTTATCATTAAGTAATGAAGTGGTCAAACGCAACCCTAAAAAAAGACCAAGTGTGAGTTGGACTCGTGTACGAAGGGTTCCGTACCGTTATCTATAATAATCGTCAGACTCGCACTTGATCGGTCGTTTAATATTTGTTATAGCGGCAACAGAATACATCATCTGTGAAAATGTCAACTGTCTATGACGGTTCATAAGATACAGTCTGGTGACAGGACGGATAGACACGAACAGCGGAGTCTTAGTAATAACTAAGACTCCGCTGTTCGTGTCTATCCGTGTCGTAGTTTTACATATAAAAAAATTGTTCTATTGAACAATTTTTTAATATGTAAAACTACACTCCACAGACTCCAGGGTCCGTGCCTTTTTTAACTTTAAAATGTTTGACAACTTACGATAAATTTATAACATATAACAAAATCCATACATGAGAAACATAGTTTTTTTTTAATAGTAATATTCTTGCTTTTGTTATTGGACTTTTTTTTAAATTATCTCATACATATAACATAATAAACTTAAAGTTATTGATACATTTTATTCTGAGTTGGTGCAAGCATTCACAGCAGACCAGTGCCCGCAAACAGCACCCGTTCACGAGTTGACGCATACGCCAGCCATCGCCTTCCTCAACCATTTCTGAGGGAAGATGGCGACCCGCCACACACGCCACCGCTTGCCAACACATTTCCGTGAGCATGTCTGCTCTGGATGCCCGCACCATCTCTTTGTCAGTTATAATTTCTTAACGCTAGCTTACATACAATTTGAAAAACTACATATATTATTATATTCACCTACCAGTAGTCGGCCTTGTTTGTTGTTGAACGCATGCCGCCATTGCGTATATTCACATTCATATTAATTTATTCATAATACAGATTACACGTCAAAAATAAATTTAATTTCAGTGTTAAAAAATGTCAAGCATACTTAATTATAAGTATGTGCTTACAATTATAAATTAAAATAAATACATTTACCTATGTAAAAAACTCAAAATCATAGGTCGTTTGCTCAACTAACCACTTCTTAAGTTTATTTTTAGAGGATTGCATAGAGACTGCATTTTTTATATCGTTTGGCAGTTTATTGTATATAACTACGCACAGAAACACATTCAAAGGTCAGGGTTGTCACAAAAACAACTACTCAAACATTTTACATAAAAGTTTTAATTTGAAATAACGAAGGATTCTAGTCACATAATAATAGCGTCCTGTCTTACCCTTTGGTTAAGGAACCCTAAAAAATAAATCGTTGTAGTTATTTGCATCACGATGGTACTTTAATGTTATATTTTCAACAACAGGAAATATTTAAATGAAATGGTCAGAATGTTTATCCGTTTTATTAACTCGGATTATCAGACCAAGTATGTATTGTGAATACTATTTGTCAAGTATCAGTATCTACGTGTAAATACATTTAAATTGTTTATAGTATTACTTTTCAAAGCACTAACGCCTGCTTTAGCGATTATATTAGATTCGATTATTATATTAACATTGAAATTTATAGAGAGAAAAATTCTGGATGGCACAGTTAAACTGTCCAATAGATGTCGCTCCGTCCCCGCAAGACGGTTAGTTAAATAGAGAGTTAAAATTCGATGCTTGGACCAGAACCTCGGTGGCCTAGTTGGTCAATGGCGTCTGACACGGAGAGTCAGAAGATGCGGGTTCGAATCCCGTCCGAAGATGGAATTTTTCTCTCTATAAATTTCAACATTTCAATATTGTTTATCATTTTTGATTGAGTAAGGTAAATATTTTCTACCGACTTCCAAAAAGGAAGAGGTACTAAATTCGACTGGTTTTTTTTAAGGTTACCTCATAACTTTTGACTGGGTAAACCGATTCTTAAATTATTTTTTTCTACCGACTTCCAAAAATGAGGTGGTACTCAATTTTCATTTTTTTTATGTTTGTTACCTCATAACTGTCGACCGTGTGAACCGATTTCCATAATTATTTTTGTTTGAAAGTTGGTGCTTCCCGTGTGGTCCCATGTAAATTTCATCAAATTAGGTCCAGTAGTTTTTGAGTTACACTCCAATAACTGAATAGAATGGAAGTCGATTTAATTTTTTTTATTGTACTTGTTTGATACATGGTTAACTAATAGTTCAAGCTACAAATAGTTAATAATGACAGTTACCATGTCAACTAGATCAAAAAATCGACCCTAAGTACATTTTGACTATCTTGTCAATTGTTGTTTTAATAAACTACTAGCTTATCCGACCGCAGTTTCGCTCGCATGGCCTCGCAGATTACGGTGCCTCCGAAATAAAAGTAGCCTGGTTTACTCCTTCTAACATCAGCTATATATCAGTGAAAGTCCCGTCAAAATCGGTGCAGGCGTTTTGGAGATTAACCGACAGAAACAAACAAACTAAATAAACAAGGAAAAATTAGAGCAGTAGAACTCTGTTCGAACGAGTTAGTCAGGGGATACTGCCACCATAAATATGTCTACCACGAAGCAGTAATGTTCGCATTACTGTGTTCCGGTTTGATGGGTAATGGTTGCCGGCGAAAATACAGGCACATGAGACTTAGGGTGCGTTTCGGGAAGCGCCGTCAACGCTCACAACTGCTCTCGCTGCTCGCGCCCCGGTTTGCCGTTCCCTTTGGTGTACTGTCAAGTGACAGCTCGCAATGGTCACGTAGACCCACCTAAGATCCGCGAGCGTTGTGAGCGCGGCGTGAGCGTTCTCGGTGACGTCATTGATGACGTTTCGAGCGCCGCGAGCGATTTCGGTCCTTCCCGGAACGTAGCCTTAGTAATCTAATGTCTCAGCGTGAAGGGCTCAGTGCAGCTCCGTCACCCTTGACGAAATGTTATAGGTAGAGGTTACTGCTTAACACCAAGTGGGCCTCGTGCTCGTTCCATGACTGTCAAAAAAACACATAAGTTTGATAAAAACTTTCGTAAGTTGAACACATTTTAAAGCGATTAGTAACCTATTTTAACTTACGCAATAAGCAATGGCGTATGCTGACAAGCAGCTCTGCGTGCTCTGTTCACGCAGAAAAACGCTGAGCACATCCCAATTGCCACAATCATTAAAAGTACATTTTAACTATAGGTATTATTAATAATTTTAATTTAGTTACTACAAATTATTCTACCTTGGAAAATGTTAACACTTCTGTAATATTTTAATGGTTTTGGCAATAAAAATCTATTTTATTTATTTATAATGTCTAAATCAGTCTATTTGTAGTTGTATAAGTTTTATAATTTAGAGCCTTACGTATCTAGTGTCTTGTTACGAATCCGCCGTGTAGCCCAAGATTTAGACATTTTCATCGCTAAGTACTTATGGTGCTACTTCCCCATACCTGTGGATTATTAAGTATTATTTGATATAAGTTTTAAACTATCATGGTCACAAACATTAGAAGTATTCAAATTATCAACGGGATAATTACCATGTATATTTTCTGTGAGTTTCCGAAACTTTTTGCCTGTTGCAAGTGCCATGATCAGGAATGAACTGAGGAATCACGGGTGGGTGAATTTTTACGAGCAGACGAAACGGTCTACCCTCTTCCGTACTCGTTTGTTATGCGAGGCACCACTTCTATTGTTCGCACTGTTAGCTTTTGATTTATCTCGACACACAACACTAACAGTATCAGCTCGAACTTTGGGACTATTACTGTTTATAAAGAAATATCGGAAACTCGCAGAAAATATACATGGTAATTATCCCGTTGATAATTTGAATACTACTAAAGTATTATTTGAGTTGGTGTTGTTGTTTTATTATGTATACCTGCTTACTATTCTTTCCTAACTACTAACTTTCGTTCAGCATTGAAAGTAAGCACGAAGTGACCATTCTTGGGGGTCTCAACGAGTTCTGCGTGAAATTCTTCGGCCCTCCGGGAAGTGAGTACCTTGTATTTGTTATTAGAATACTAGTTGTGCGGTTTTCTGCGTGAAATGATTCGGCCCTCCGGTTGGAAGAGGCCTGATATTATATATTTTTATGTTGTTATAGTAAAGTTTAAATATCCAAGGAAACTAAGACGAATACAAAATTATGACAAGCTTTTTATACCACAAAGCGCGAGATTTTTTGCCGAAATATAAGCGCCTCTTCTGCCCATGATTATTGCACAGGCCGTAGCACAAACCATTTAATAAAACCTATTCGTATAGTAAACGTCAAGCTGTCAAGCTCTGGCGTACGAACTGTGAGTTATCTGTGCCATAGTTGCCCTAGATAAATGACAGTTTGTGGTGTTTGACGTAAACGACACGTTACGTTACACTTACGCAGTTATTTGTGCTAGGGCCACAGTTATCCTATCACCTCCACCGCCTTACCCTGCATCCATCCTCTCCCCACGCCGCACCCCAGCAAAGGCCCCGCTTAGACCCCTTGTTAACCTACCTAGTCTACGTTTTGGAGGTCATTGCAGTCTTTGGCCCAAGTGTTCAGGGATGAACCCGCGTGAGTATTAGAAAAAGTTGGTTCTTATAACTCGGATTTTTACTACTTCCTGGGACGCAGTAGTTAGGTGACAATTTATGCAAGTTTCTGCGTGCGCGGTTTTAGCATTACTACACCATTTTGTTACTGCTGTATATTATTGTTATATTGTTTCTGTTAACAATTATGGTTTTCCATTCCAGCTCCATACGAGGGAGGCGTATGGCGCGTGCGAGTTCACTTGCCGGACCACTATCCCTTCAAGTCGCCCTCCATAGGGTTCATGAACAAAGTGTACCATCCCAATATAGACGAGGTCTCCGGTACTGTATGTTTGGATGTCATTAATCAAGCGTGGACGGCGCTTTACGGTGAGTTGCAGCTCTTTGAGCAAGTGTGCTAAGTGGTAACACTGTACTGCGAGAAATCATCTTGGACCACCGCAGTGCTATGATATTGCCTATTTAATTAAACATATGTTTCACCTTTCTACCGCAAAAAGGGCACTTTTGGTTCGTAAAATCTCGTAGCAAAAAGCGATTATGCTGCGAGCGTGAGGTAAAGTGATTCAAATATCGAATACACCCCGTTTTAGTATTACATGACAGTTAGTAAAATCTAGGCAATGGTGCGTTTAAATAGCGATAGCTGTACCTAGTTTTAGACTTGCGAAGACTAATAAGTCATTCCTAGGAAATTGTGTGCGTTTTTACAATAAAATCCCAAAGCACATAACTGAGCTCACAGAGGGCAAATTCAAGTTGACTGTAAAAAACGTTTAAATAAAAAAAGCTTACTATAAAGTTCGACATTATATAGAAGATAAAGATGCTTGGAATACTCCACTTCTGGCAAGCTGTCACTCTGCCACCCATAAAATGTAATATTTGTAGTACCTAAGTAGAAACATTGTAAACATCCATATAAAAAGAATGGCCCCGAGTTTCTTGCCGCTTCTTCTCGGTGGGTTCTATATATTTTGGAACGCGGCGGTAGTCTTTAAAGTACATTATAATGAAAAGTTGACGTTCATAAGTGCGTCTTTGATGCCTAAATTGAATAAATGATTTTGACTTTGACTTTGAAATGCTGATTTTGACATAGATCATGATTGACATAGGTCAAAATTTTGTAAGTTATTTATTGACATTTTAATATTATTAATTGTATCATTTCCTTTCACATGTGTCTTATTTAAAATAAATATTGGTAAACAATAATACTAATATCGCTCACTTAAAAAAGCGGGTTTGGGTTTCATAAAGTGCCGAAAGCAATTCAGTCTCCGAACGCAACATCAAAAATCAAATGGTGGGAATTAATTGTTTTCAGCATTCGGTTGTTTGACCACAAAACTACTTCAAACCACCCAAGGGTTTGTTGTAGTTTTGTGGTAGCTACTAAGTATATTACGATAAATGAGTGCGTCCAATCAATTTCATGACCACTTTTCCAAACCACCGCGTTCAATATTGTGCACTAATTAACAAATACCTTATATATCATCAAGTGATATAGCAGACAAACACTAGTCTATCAAATATTAAAAAAGTGATATAAATCCCAAATTACTTGTAAATCAGCTATCTTTTTTCATGCACGTGTGTCATTTGTGATTCATGAGAGTCCCCTAAATAAATTCATATAAAACAGTATGGCTAGACGTGATTCAAACTCTACGTAGCTAGCTAATTATATTTAACAAAAAACACCTTAGAATTTACATTGTTAACATCAGTGGGCCTAGCACGAATAACTGCGTAAGTGTAACGTAACGTGTCGTTCACATGAAACTGTACTGGCATGTATCTGTGACACAGATAACTCAAAGTTTGTACGCCGAAGCGTGACACGTTGACGCTTGAGATAAGAATACTTTTTGTGGCAAACTGTGGCCTGTTACGTATCTCAGTTGCAATCAAATGTTGATTGAAATTTAAAAACATGGCGCCTTTATGTCACTTTTTTCAGCTCATCAACTTGCTAAGATTTTTGCTTACTGGAGTTGTCAAAACTGACAGAGCCGCCATTTTTCAAGATTTCAATCAACATTTGATTGTAACTGAGACACGTAAATATTTTGATTTTAGGCCCACCTGCACGTTCCACAGTTAGCTTCAATAACTCAACGGGGTTTTATAATTAATTTATCTTGCACCATTAAAGGTTAGGAGTAAATCTAGTTATTTATTGATATGTAACCCAGCAATGTGGGAGTGTTAAGTCTTTAACTAGGGTTAGTGAAGTTTAGTGTCAAAAGAAATTGAGGTTACATTCTGCTGTATAATGTACTCTTTGGACGAATTGACACGAGACAATACGTATTGAATAAAAAGTCGGCAAATTTCATACAACAAAGGATAAACAAGAAAATCTATATACATTGTACTGTAGTGCCAAAGAGATGTCAGTTTAGCAAAACCGGTGATCTTTTATAGTCGTGCAAGGCAAAATTAGAGTTAAAAATTGATATGACTAACGCAAGTTTACAAACTCGTAGACTTATTTATTCAACCCGAGTAAACGTGCAAGTGGGCCTTATTGAATTCAGTAATTGTTGAATTACTCCTATAGTTAATTACTTAATGGTCTAATTAAACAGTTTTGAAGCTTGCAAAATAAAAACACCGTTGTACAAAAGTTACGAACACAGAGTATATTCTATAAATAATTATTTACAGTGGCATTGACACATAGACCATAGATAATGTAACATTGTAGATGGCGTTGTGGTGTATTGCATGGTTTGCGATTAACTAATTTTAACATCCTTCCTTTAAGCGCAAACCCATAGCTCTCGAACATTTTGCAATCATCATATGTGAAGTGGATTTTGTCCGCCATACTCTCTGTGCCAACATATTTAACTGCAATCTCGTTCTTGGCAACTTTCTCACGTATAAAGTGGTACCAGCTGGGCTATTATGTATCTCAGTTGCTAACAAATGTGGATTGAAATCTGAAAAAATGGCCGCTCTATGTCACTTTTGCCAGCTCCAGTGATCAAATTACTAACATGTTTGCTTACTAGAATTGCCAAAACTGACATAGGGCCGCCATTTTTCAAGATTTCAATCAACATTTGTTAGCAACTGAAATACATAATAGCCGTGCTGATATCTATGTGTTTGCTGCGAGCACAGTAAGATTCAGTATCTGCAAATTTAATGGCACTTTGATTATCACAATATATAACAGTGGGTGTTGTTTCAACATCATGGTTCAGCTCAGACTCCAAATGTCGAAGGCACATTGCTTCTTGTGTAGCAGTTGCAAGTGACATGTACTCTGCCTCCATAGTTGATAAGGCAACAGTGCTTTGACGTTTTGAACACCATGAAATAGTTCCACCCTGAAACAAAAATGTAGCCGGAACAAGACCTCCGACTGGTAATATCTGAAGCCCAATGAGAATCACAGTAGCCAAACACTCTTTTTTCTTCTCTATTTTGAGTATATATCAGTTTATAATCCTTGGTTCCTTTTATGTAGCGTAGAACTCTCTTGACGGCTAACCAGTGCTGCTGTTCTGGTTTATTATTGAAGCTTCTTAGTTTATTTACTATAAAACATATGTCTGGCCTCGTTCCTTGGGATAAATACAGTAAGCTGCCAATAACCTCTTGATATGGCGTATTTGTAAAAATATTTTCTTTTTTTTATTCTTCTTAGTCGTGCACTCTTGGCAGAGTGGTCGTGATTGCGGTGATGGCACATCAAGGCTCATCGCTGTCGTCTTCGTCTCTTCCCAGGGCTGCCGCTCGTCTCGCAATGTTTCTCCATTTCTGGCGGCTGGTTGCATTGCGAGTACACTGCACCATGGTAGACTGCGTGGCATTTTTGATGGAGTCAGTCCAGCGAGTTGGTGACCGACCAGGGCTACGCTTGCCTTTTACTGGGCCCTGTACCACAAGCCTCTCTATCGAGTTCATGTTTCTGGAGATATGCCCAAAGAACTTCAGTATTCGCAACTGCACAATCGACGATAGTCTATCTCGTATATGAAGCTCTTTGAGGATAGAGTTATTGGTGCGGAACGCTGTCCACGGTATTTTCAACAGCCGCCTCCAACACCACATCTCCAGCGCATCGATTTTCCGGCGATCTTGCAGTTTCAGAGACCATGTTTCGGCTCCGTAGAGAAAGATTGGAAAGACGAGACATTTCATTAGACGAACCTTTGTTTTCTTGGTTATACGCCTGTCCTTCCAAATCTTTCCCAGTCGTTCTACTGCTGACCTCGTGATAGCACAACGTCGCCTGATCTCGTCTTCGCATCCTCCAGAGTTGGAAATGGTAGTGCCGAGGTAGATGTAGCTTTGCACCACTTCGCAGTTTGCTACACTCAGTACTCTTGCAGTGTTGTGTCCTGCTCGATCTACTACCATTACTTTTGTCTTGTCTCTATTAAGGGCAAGTCCGAATTGGAGACTAGTTGTTTCCAGACGAGTCAGAAGCTCTTCCAAGTCTTCTTTTGTTTGTGCAAGAAGTGTGGTATCATCAGCGTATCGCAAGTTATTAATCACGCGTCCCCCCATCGAGATACCCTTATTCCACCCATCCAGGACAATCCGCATTATGTATTCTGTGTAGGTGTTGAAGAGCTGTGGCGACAGTATACATCCCTGTCGAACACCGGACTCAGTTTTAAATTTGTCTGAGAAAACATCATCTAGTCGCTTGAGAAGGAATACTAGATGATGTGGTACCCCCATTTCCAACAGGACTTTCCAAAGACGTTCCCAGATAACAGTATCAAATGCCTTACGGAAGTCAACAAAGCAAATGAAAATAGGCGTGTTGAATTCTCTGGCCTTCTCGATGATTTGCCGCAGTATGAGTATCTGTTCGCGTGTTCCTCTTCCTTTCACAAATCCGGCTTGTTCAGGTGCAATATGCCGAGCGAGATAGGCCTGCAGTCTGGTGTTTAGTATGTGAAGCAACACTTTACTTGCATGTGATATAAGTGAGATTAACCTGTAGTTGTTGCATTTTTTTGTGGAACCTTTCTTGTGCAAGGGTATGAATATTGATTGAGACCAGTCATCTGGCCATATTCCGGTTTCCCATATCTTGCAGCAGATATTGTACAAGAAATCCACCCCAGTCTCTCCCATAGCCTTAAAAATCTCTATAGGGATCTCGTCTCTTCCTATGGCTTTATTGCTTTTTAGATGTCGAATTGCCGCACGTATTTCGTCCCGTAAGATATTAGGTTCCTTGTCACTGATTTGATCTAATGTACATGTGTTACTTACTGTGGAGTTATTTGAGAAGAGTGATTTGCAATATTCCTTCCAAATACATACTATGTCTTTTATCTCAGTGACCGTTACGCCAGCGGTGTTTTCTATTGCCCATGTCTTAGGTTTGAATTGACGTGTTATGAGTCGCACCTTATCGTGGAGGTCTTTGGTTTGCAGTTTTTCAGAATGTTGTTCCAATTCTTCACATACCTTTGCCAAGGCGCTGTTGCGGTCCCGTCTACAGGCAGCTTGTATTGCAGTTTTTTTGGCATTTATTTCAACAGCACTGACACCACTCGCTTTCAGCGTTCTGCGTTCTTCAATTAATTGCCATGTGTCTGGTGTCATCCAGTGCTGGCTTTTAGCTGTGATTTTTCTTGGTTGCGATTCTGTTACTTTTAATTAATTGATTTCAAAAATATTTTCTAGTTTTTGAATTCCTTAAACTTATCTAAGCTTTCAGATTTATTCTTCATAAAATAGACATATACTTTTCGGCTAAAGTCATCTATAAAAGTGACATAGTATTCAGCACCTCCCAAAGAGCTAGTTTCCATCGGACCACATAAATCAGTGTGAATTAATTGGAGAGGTTCATTGGCCCTGGTGCCAATATATTTAAACCGTAGTCTATTCATTTTACCTTCCAAACATGTGCAAATCTGGTTGCCCTTTTTAGACAATGCTAACCCCTCTGCACTGTCCTCTAATTTCTGTAAGTCTGTGAAGTTTAGATGACCCATTCTTTGATGCCAAAGATTTATATTATGTTCATCTACTGTCGACAGCAATGCAGATTTTCAGAAAAGTTTTTTTAGTATGTTTTTGTATTGCAAAACTGTCAAAATTAATTTCTTATTTTGGTAAATTTTACAAGTCTTTCTCAAAACTAACTAACATCCATTTTTAGTCATCTGACTTACAGACAATAAATTGGTTGTCAGGGATGGTACACATAGCACATTTCTAACTTGGATTGTTTGAAGTCTGCCTTCACAGTCTTTTATTGGCAAATTCACACTACCACATCCTTCTACTGCCACAGTCTTGTTGTCTGCCACCTTGATATTATTTACTGATGTAGGAGAAACATCATACATCCACTTTCTTTCTCTGCACATATGCTGAGATGCTCCAGAGTCGATGTACCATTGCGTTCGGTCCAGAGTTTCTCCAACTGAAAAAACAGCATAATATCCATTATTCTTATCAGAACTTGATTTCTTTTTCTTCTGAAAGAAGCAGTTTTTACTGAAATGACCATATTGATTACAATTGTAACATCGTGGGCCTTTCTTTTGGTAGTTGTCGGGTGAATCCCTGTGAGACTTTGATATATTTTGAGACATATTGGTTTTATTAACATAGTAGGCAGAGGAATCTGACACTTTAACATCCTGTAGCAGCTTTGTTTTAACAAAATCAGCAATAATCGACACACCGCTCTCAATGGCCATAATCATCGGTTTGTAGGTATCAGGGAGACCAGCGAGTAGAAAAGTACCAACCTACTCATCTCCAACTACAAAATTGATATTTCTGAGCTTATGAGCTGTTGTCATCACTTTGTTAATGTATTCTTCAACACTAGAGCTGTTATCTTAAGTGGTTGTAATCAAATCACGCAATAAACCTACTTTCCTACTGAGCCCGAAGTCATCAAATACTTTTTCCAACTTTGACCATACCTGTTTCGCCGTAGTCGCTTCCTGCACATGAACAAAATTAATAGGGTCAATTAGAAGTATTATTTTTCACTTCGCTTTTAAGTCCTTTTTACCGTCTTGTACATAACCCGCACTCGGTTCAATTGTGTCCCATCATAAATCTTCATGTTCCAAATAATTCTTAACTGCAAATTTCCACGTAGCAATAATAGCAAGCAGATTGGTACCCATGGCTAATTGTGAAGCCATTATTTATTGTAACTGAGCTGACAAAGAAATTCCCATGCGGCGCGGTTGCACGCTTTTTAAACGTAATCTTTATCCAATTGAATCGCGGAACTATTTCGGTAGAACACTAATTTTATTAATTGAGGAGCAATAATGGCCTATAACCTGTTGAATTACTCCTATAGTTAATTACTTAATGGTCTAATTAAATAGTTTTGAAGCTTGCAAAATAAAAAAACACCGTTGTACAAAAGTTACGAACACAGAGTATATTCTATATATAATTATTTACAGTGGCATTGACACATAGACCATAGATAATGTAACATTGTAGATGGCGTTGTGGTGTATGCATGGTTTGCGATTAACTAATTTTAACAGTCATCAAAGACGCTTCTTATGTACGTCTACTATTAATAAATATACCTACTTTAAAAAACTACTGCCGTGTTCTAAAATAAATAGTGCCTACCGAGAAGAATGGGAAAGAAATTCGAGGATATTCTTTTAAGGTTAACAATGTATTATTCTTTGTATTAATGTGGTACCTACCTACCTACCTACCTATAATAGTTGTCTTTGTAGTAATTGTGTGTGTTTTTACAAATAAATCCTAAAATACATAACAGAGCTCTATCGAGACACTATTCCAGGTCTAGTTCTAGTGTGATACCTTTGACCGCATCATCACTGACCTTCAAGTGAGATAGCGGTCTAACAGTAGCCTATTATGTACAAAACAGCATCGGTGTTGTTCCAGACCTGTCGAACATTTTCGAGTCGTTCCTGCCGCAGCTGTTGACCTACCCCAACCCCATAGACCCGCTCAACGGCGACGCGGCCGCCATGTACCTGCATAAGCCTGAGGAGTACAAGAAAAAAGTCTCAGGTAAAACACAGCTTATATGGGACATCCACACAAATACACACAAAGCTTAGTGGCACTTTCCACTAAACCCCCTCGGTGGCCTTCCTCGTCTTACATATGGCCCCAGGATCTCCTGAGGAACGCACCGGGACTATCTTGACATATTATGGCCTTTTGGCTCGTCCCTGCTGAGAACAGGTCGCGTCTCCTTCTAAAGCCTTGCAGATGGTACGGCGTCAATTGCCACATCATGACGCCGTCTTCCTCGAGCTCGTTGATGAGATAGTTAGGGCCCCACCCCCAACTGTACCCGAGCTCTTGGAGTCCCATTTTAGACGGCTCTTACGACACGCAAGGGTTAAGGTATTGTTTGCAAACCCGAGCTTACAGGGTCGAATCTAGCCAGAGCCTGTACTGTGGTAACCTGATAACTGATTATACAAAGACAAAGATAGTTTATTTGTCAGAAACATCTGTTAAAAAGGGACATAAGTACTCAAATAATTATGCACTTTGTAGGTATTGCAATTAAATATTGTATCAACATGACATTTGAACACTTACAAAGGAAATAAAACGTAGGTTTCATTATCGACATTTACTCAACATTCAGATTACGTCCGGAGATTCGCGACGGAAGAGGCGTTGCTCGAAAAGGACGCCATCACCGGCTTGGGGTGCACCAACACCTCCTCCTCGGGCCCCAAGCCGACCAACGGGGCCAACAGCGATACTGAAAGCTCCATGAGTGATTTCAGCGACGACGAAGCACAAGATATGGAGTTATAACATGAGGTAGTATGCTTCCCCTATATCTTAAACATACACATCGCAATTCTTGGAATCGGAGTATGATTTGTAAGAAAACTATTGTATTATTGGCCAAATATAGCGACTAGCGAGTCTACGGGTTAATGTAAGCTTTCTTATGTCAGGTCAAAAAAAATACTTGTGTGTCCGTCCATGTCTGCAATTGTTAATAATAAGTCCATGCGTAGTTCTAAAAATAAGAAAAATAATTGCTTGTGTAAAAGTTTTTCTTAAAACGCCAAGTGGCGAGTGCGTAACGGCTAAGCTCCATGTACTATTACGCAAAACGTAACGTCATTTTATTTCTTTTATTAACACTGTGTTTATGCATTCTTCCTCTTCATCTTTCATCTATATTTTTATATTAATTTAATCGGTGTGTATATTAGTTAGCAGAAATAGTCTTAAATAATCCTACCGACTGCTCCAAACTCCCAGCGCAGGATATGGAGTTATTTGATCAGGTACTGAACACTTTTGGTGTATGTTGTTACATCTTACTAACTGTACCTTCTAAATAAGCTACCACCGATATTCGGCCGGGAACGATTTCAACCGAGGCGGTAGCCATTGAGTTATATAGCAATAACATTTTAATTTATTTCTTGATAACTGTAGCTTTAGGTCGATTTAGACAACGCCAGTTAGCAGATAAGTTAGTAAGAAGTTGGCTGGACATGTTGAATTGACTTAAAGACAAAATTTTCAAGACTTGATGTTTAGTTTTCCCTACAAGCATGGCACAGTACATAATAGTTTAGTAATAATACTGCAATGCTACCGACTCCTCCAAGTCTTACTGAATAAGAACTTTTTGAGATGAGCCAACTATAACGAGCGCATCGCGTGGTCAAATGATAATAAACAGCGACACGTATCAACTATTACGTATCTCAGTTACTTACTATCAAATGTTGATTGAAATCTAGAAAAATGGCCGCTCTATGTTAGTTTTGACAACTCTCGTAAGCAAAAATGTTAGTAAATTGATGACTGAGCTGACAAAAGTGACATAGAACCGCCATTATTCAGATTTCAATCAACATTAATTGCAACTGAGACACATAATAGCCCTTGCTGTTTGAAGGTGTGATGGTGCTAAAGTCCACACACGTAGCATCGTGCATTCAATGGTCGTCTCAATCTCAGGAAAAATATATAACTCGGTCGGATAAAAGCTTCGCAAGCTGTCCGATTGCTTGCTCCGTTTGATAACTATAGTAATTCATATTATAATTTGACAGTGAATTCTATAACTTGCAGTTATAATTCGTAACAATAAAATGATTTGTACAGTACGTATTCGTTCGTCCCAGGGACGACGGAAATACGTGGAGCGGGCGTGACTCGGCAATAAAGTTCTAGCACACATGTTGCTGGAAGTCACTGTACTACGATGTGTGAGAGACAGGGTTCAAAGTATATTCGTAGTTCGATGTCTACTCCTGCTGAAAATCTGTTCTATGCAACAAATAGTACGATGGAATATCGCGTAGTGAGGAGACACGAGTTTGAATATGTAGATAATTTTTCTTCTCTCTTAAATTATAAAGACTTTTTATATATTATTTTTGAAGTACTAACGTGTGTGAAGTATTAGCGATATCAAACTGTGCAATGGAGAGAGGTAAATCGCATATTCTTGGACGGGATTTGAATCCGCGTCTTCTGACACTCCATTTGTAAAAATTATGAAGGGTTGTGATGTCAACTCGAAAGTTAAGTGTTACATATAGAAACTATTCTTTCGGTTGGATAAATCTTGTCGAGCTATTCGATAGATGTTGCTCCGTTCCCAGAAAAGGGATAAAATCAACTTGAGAAAAAAACAATGCTCAGATTGGCGCCACGGTGGCCTAGCGGGCATAACGTCTGGTACGCTTAATCAGATTCGAAAACATGGGTTCGAATCACGTCCCAAGTTATAATTGCTTTCTAATCTAATAATTATTGCAGAATTAGAAAGGCTTAAATAAAAATATATTGATTTCAAGCTGTTTCTAACTTTACAGGTGGACGCCTCGCTCAGCCCAGCCGTGAGTGCTTAATTCCAGGTCTAAAGTTGGATATTTGCAGTCATACTGTACTTTTAAGCTTTTAACATTAATTCTTGTTTCGCTTGTTTTGACGATTCTACTGTGTGGCAGTAGTGTGTTTTATAGAGGTGTTTCGGGTAGATGTAAGAAGATATATCACCATGGAGACCCCCAAAACGACTTGTCTGTTACAACCGTACAATTTTGGTACAACTTAACGCACTCACCTCCAGTTTCTGGAACGATTCTCAAAGTTTGATCACCTGACAGACTGAATACTGACGGCTTTGTCACATTTCGCATCATAGAATACCATTGACTAATGAGCGTTTAGTATTTAGTTGGTCAACTAATCAATGCTTTGACAAACGTTCTAGAAACAGGGGGTTAGTTTTCCGCAATGACAAAACCTATATGCATCTCTTTCTATTCTAGTGAATAAGTGTGCGAAGAATATGCACGCTGTATTTCATCTATAATGTTTGTCTGTATTTAATGTTGAGATAATCGAGCTTATTTCACTAGCAGGAGGAGATGATTATCAGCGCTCTCTACAATGTGGTGATATTAATTTACCACTGTATATGAATTACTTCGGACTTTTTTACTCATATCTAAACGGCATTTTCATATTCCCTATATCGCGGTCAGTATGACTACCTACTGAAACGACGAGGTTTACCAAAATATTAATAAAATATTGTACCAGAATGTCATAGTCAAATTCGGTGGTTAAGATTTTTTAGCCCATTTGATTCGATTAGAATCCGTTTTAATTTAAATCTTATCCGATTAACGGCCAGTATCAATATTCTGTCTATCGACGGTTTGCTTTATGAGAGATAGAAATTTGATACAATTATTATAACTTTTGTCAAATTTCTACCAATCTATCGTATAGTACGGTCAGGCACCGATATATAGGTTACAAAAACGTAAGCTAACTTCAGTTTCACAAAATCTTTGATGGAGCACTCTAACGGCCGGTCCCAATAATCTATATATACCGATAGCAATTTGACATAACGTCCATACAAATAGTGTCAAATATGTATCTCTAGTAAGGTAAACCGGCGATAGATAGATTATTGGGACGTGCCTTAAGTGGTAAAACTATTTTTACTTCACAATGCTTAATACCTCTGTAAAATTAACTGTACTTTGCCATACAACGTCGTAAAACATTGATGAAATCTAGAACAAGAGAAGAAATTAATTCGATATATTTTTTTTAAATCTGCACCAAATGTAAACGATTAAAATCGATACAAATCGACATCGACTCGAGTGCTGAAACATCACTGCCTCTATCTTAATTGAATTTCTTCACTTTATGATATTTGAGCGGAAGGGCTGCTATGTATCTCAGTTGCAATCAAATGCTGATTGAAAAGTTTAAAAAATGGCGGCTGTATGTCAGTTTTGGCAGCTCCAGTCAGCAACTTACTAACATGTTTGCTCACTAGAGTTGTCAAAATTGACATAGAGCCGCCATTGTTCAAGATTTCAATCGACATTTGATTGTATTATAAATGTGATTGCCCTGCGGGAAGCAGAGGCGACGAATTTTGATGGAATTCAGTTTGTAACCGAAAAAGCTTGTCTTTTGACTTTCGCTTTCATATAATCATTACTTTTAATGACATTTAATGTCAAATGTGTATGTCACTATTGTTTAAATTAAAGTACTATAAAATTTACTGCATTATCCAACATTAGACCAGAGAAATTGCAATGCCAGAATACGAAGCGTCTAAAGACGCCATGCTGTCCTGTTTGGAATAAATCAGATATTTATGGACCATATAATGCCAACATTAGAAATAAACACTGCTCAGTTCGGCGACAAGAGTTTGCCTGCTAAGAACTGGCTTTAACATGAATAATAACTACTCAAAAAATAGTGTTTCAAAATGTTTAGGGTGCAGCATTGAGTTGCGGAGCGGGCAGCGTTTATGCGTGCGTGACAAAACAAATGTTAAGTCTACGGCGTCACTGCTAAGCTCTGTCTGTGATAATTGTCAATACTTAAGCTTCGAGAATCTTAGTCGTGTTCGAATCGTGTCCGGGCAAATTTTGGTCACGTCTCGAGACTGATATATTTGCACCAGTGTGATTGCTTGTGTTCATGATTTCCAGAACACGTAGTTTTAGTACGAGTGTAAACGCTATGAGTTCTTATTTGAGTTGTAAGCGATACATAGGTTTAATATTCATTTGAATATGGTTAATTTTAAATTTAAATCACCTTTTAACTGAAACGATATGAGATTAAAGGAAGATCTTGCAGCACAGGACTCAAATATAGCACAAGGAATACATTTCCCTTACACTTTACTTAACTATACTTAAATACACTTTTCAATTTCAATATTGATGGTGGGTATAATGTGTATAAATAATAGATTTCTATTATACATAAATTTGACAAGAAGATTTTAAACCTTTATATACCTTAAGTTGAGCCCTTTAACAAAATCTTATATATACCTACACAGTTTAATAATATAATACTGACTACAATTGTATTATTACTTAGTCCGAAACTAAAATAATTGCTTAAGTATTGACATACATGATTTTTCGTGGTTCATTCTTATATTGTGTTATAGTTCTTCATCCATCGCTCACTCAAGATTGGTTATGCAGTTGCACGCTTTCGAAAACGCTCCGCATCTCGAATACGCGCCCTTAGTGATCATTGTGTTATCGTAATGTTTCATTGGATAACTAGCGAGTGTCTTGGCTTGTCTTTGTGTCTCTTACGCTTAGGGTTTAATGTGCGATTATTTTATTTTGTCGGAACTTATACAGTTTTAGTAAATGTGTGACGTGGCGCTTACAATTTGAATAGAATTATTAATAAAAATGCAACCGTTGCATTACTCATTATTTTTTATTTTATTTAAGCACAATCTTAGTAAAAATATTTACTGTAAATTACGCACTGTAGATAAACATTGTTACAATTTTGTTCTTAGCATTCTAATTCTGTTATTAAAATTCTAATTCTGTTATTTCTGTTATAAAGTATTGTGTATTACATAATTAATACAGTAGGGATCACGAAATTAACAGAATAAGAATGCTAAGAATTGTAACAACGTTTATCTATATGGGGTAATTTATTGTAAATGTCTTTAATAATTTAGACGCACTGCTCTAAATACAATTGCGATGAACACGGTACTAAAATAATTCCTGTGTTAATTAAAATAAATGAAAAGAAAATAATAATTAAAAATAAAGTATTTTTTAAATTTATTTTAAAGTTATATACAAAACAATACAGTCCTGATCCACAATGTCCATTTTACTTTTAAATATTTTTCTTTATGTCATACATAAATAATTTTAAAACTTGATGATGTATTATATTTATACTTTGTTTGCCTCTTCACATAAAAAATGTTACCAACTAAACGTTGTAAAAAAGTCGCATGCGCTTCTATATGAACAAGTTCTCACAGCGCAATTACATATCTCAGTTGCAATCAAATGTAGATTGAAATCTAAAAAAATTGCAGTTTTATGTCACTTTTGACAAAAATGAACAGAAAGGTTGCTAAATGGAGCTGACAAAAGTGACATAAAGCAGTCATTATTAGATTCACAATCAACATTAGATTGCAACTGAGTTACGTAATTGTTGATCTGAGCAACCGTCAAAATAAAATGATTGCACCAAGCAGCAATACGATAGGAAGAAAAGTGTTCAACTAATTGGTGTTTTAATGGTAGAGATAGTCTGCTTCGAGGGAAACTAGTTTATAGATAGTGGTCGGGGTGTGTAGTGCGATTAGATATAACTTCTCAATTTTGAACATGATTTTAATCGATATATATATACACGAACGAGTGTTGTAGAATATATTTCGCCTATGAAAAATTACATACATATATTTTGCGCATAAAAAATAAAAATAAACTTTTTTTTTCATAGGCGAAATGTATTCTCAGCTTTAATTCTCTCTTAGCATTAATTGCCAACTCGATAATTTCAAGCACATTCGCACATAATAATTATATTCTTACGACCCACATATTTATTTATTATTTTAAATTGTATTTTTACTATTTTGTTCTACTTATTCTGTGTATTTTTTGGTGTGGCAAGTGTTATTGTATATTAAAATAATTGCACTACAAATTTCGGCGATGACTTAAACATTAAAAAGATAAAATTTAAGAAGTTGTAAGCTTACTAACGTAATGAATACTAAAGTTATAATACATGCTGTAAACGAGGCCTGTAAATAAAACTAGATTGTTTTTCAATTCAATAAGCAATAAAACTTTTTGGATTATAACATATAAATTATTTACGTAAGTCGCTCTGGACAAAGTATCTGTTAATTAAAAATTACGTGATAATTAAATTCAGTTTATTTTGCTTTCTTGAGCTGGCAACACTACGGCATGGCAATGCGATTGAGCGAGACAGCATTTTGTAAATATTCTTATAAATCTGTCCCCATAGCATAAATCCAATTTAAATCTAATAAATCGAGCCCGTCGCAACGGACTACAGTCATCATTTTATTATCTCATAGGTATTTAATGTTTTTTTATTAGTTTATGTTTTTAGACAAAATGTGTCATGATGTGTTTTTTCGGTCTCCCTCTGTGACGCTACCACTAAACATTGCTCATTTTGCCAATGGCAACATTGAAATAAAAATCGTAAATTATCTATAGTTAATACTATGCATTAACGCAACCGAATTTTGAATTTTTGATCTGTGATTCGCTTTCTTCCGCAAGAGAAAACAAATATGTCAATTTTGTCATAAAGAGGTTGAGAAAATTAAAATGTAATCATCTAGCACTTAGTGTAATTTGCTCTATTTACTTGTTTTTAGAGTTTATTTTAGCACAATCATTATTTTTACGCTTACACGCCGTCTTTTCTACTCGCTTGTCCGACTGATTCCTGACACTCACATCAGTCCACAGTAAAAATGTATATTTAAATTCGAGTACAGTCCCACGCAACAACTAATGCGACTCAGACATGTTACAAATGATTTTATAATATTGATAAATCATCAGAGTATGTCACAAGATGATCTTGTGTATAAAATACTACACTGTCTACGGTTGAGTAGAATCAAAGGCGGGGTAACAAGCAATTTTAGTTCAGTATCCTCGCCAAATAGCAGCATTTCTTTTAAATATTTTCGATTATGGCTTGCTCTATACCTGCCAATATTTGATGAAATTTGGTTCATTTTGTGATGTTCTTTTTGCTATATCAACTAATATTACTTAGTGACTAAGTGTTTGATGATATCGTACAATGAAATGTTACTCGCCTATTTGTTTCAATATATATAAATTTCACGTTTATTTCCAGTACATATCAGTAATTTTCGCAAAAAACAGGGCATTAAAAATAGGTCAAAAAGAACATTTCAAAACTACACACACACAGATCTCTTGAATGACACGTTGCGAACTAAAAGTCTTGCAATCGTCTTTAAAATATAAGTCTAGGTTAACATAGTTATAAAACAAGAATATATTGATATAGAAATATTATTGTATCTTTGAAATGATAATTGATAATGATAATTCACGCCATAATAATATATTTTGGTATAAGGAAGAATAAACATTAAAATTTTAGTCTTATTTTACTTCAAGTCGTATTTTTTGGGAATTAATTTTTAGATGTCCACCCAGCTGTACTTCTGAATTATTTATAATCATAAAGACTCTCCACAACCTACATATAATTTACAATAAAAAACATGTATTTACATAGACATTTTCCTGTATCCTATGGGTTAACAGAGTCGATTAGATATAATTTAATGAATTAGTTTACAATGTGGAGTCTTTAGATTAAAACTACATAATAATTTAGTTCATATTAAATCGTATAGCAAAGGTTTTTTAATGAATTGAACTTATTTTAACTCCATGACAAAATAATTCCATGAAACTAATTTTTAAAACGTACTAAAAATATTAACTAAGAAAAATGGACACGTCTACATGTAAAAAAAAATATTTTTAATGTTTGGATTCAATGCTGCGGCGTTTATTTTGCCATGAGACGTGCTATTTTTCTTTTTTATATTGTAGGTACGTACCTAAGTACATTTAAAAACCTTGCTCTGGTTTTCTGAACAGTTGTGTCGTGATCCATTAAAGTTACGTTATATTAACTATAACATTACCTAAAACCTTAAACATTAGGCTACCCTGTTAATATATGTTCTGCAAATATACTAAGAGTTTATGGTATGCAAATATTCAAAGAATTCATGGTAATGCAGAAGAAACTTTGAAAGTAATACAGGACTTGAAAAGTATGGGGTTTTATCAAAAATAGTACATCACGACACGATTGTTCGCTCAAGATTTTAAATAATTACATACCTTGGAATAATGGATATATGTACCAAAATAATTTACATAATATGTACCTATGTGGCATTGGTTATACTTACATGTAGCAGAATTAAAGTTTATTATAATTCTATATTTTTATTTGATTACATGTAATAAACTTACGTTATTTTTAAACTAAATTGAGTTTTATTTGAAACTGGTACATAGCATATCAAAAGTACATCATCCACGACGTGGCCACAGCTGCGCGGCTTGCGATGCGTTGCAGATATGTCGACTCCAATGACGGAGTTTCCTGACTGCTCAAAGGGTCTCGAAATGGTGTTACTTGACCGACAATTAACATGCCCAAGAAAGCGCTCAGTTCAAAATGGCACTAGCAACCATTAACGGTTTCCGGTTTAGTGCTCTTATATATCAATTATATATCATCATCATCATCATCATTATCAGCCGGAAGACGTCCACTGCTGAACATAGTCCTCCCCCATAGAACGCCACTTGGACCGGCTACTCGCTTCCTGCATCCACAGATTCCCCGCGGTTTTTATGAGGTCGTCGGTCCACCTAGCGGGGGGCCGGCCTACACTACGCCTTCCGGTGCGTGGTCGCCACTCGAGAACCTTTCTTCCCCATCGGTTATCAGTTCTGCGAGCGATGTGGCCTGCCCATTGCCACTTCAACTTGCTAATTTGGAGAGCTATGTCGGTGACCTTAGTTCTCCTACGGATCTCCTCATTTCGGATCTTATCACGCAGGGAAACCCCAAGCATAGCCCTCTCCATTGCTCGTTGAGCGACTTCAAGCTTGTTAATGAGGCCCACAGTAAGGGACCACGTCTCAGTGCCATAAGTCATCACTGGCAACACACACTGGTTGAAAACCTTGGTTTTCAGGCTCTGAGGTATTGGGGACGAAAAGATGGATCGAAGCTTCCCGAACGCTGCCCATCCGAGCTGGATTCTTCGTGCGACCTCCTTGTCGAAGTTGGACCTACCTAATTGGACAGTCTGTCCCAGGTAGACGTACTCGTCTACAACTTCGAGTGTATCGTTTCCAACAATTACCGGTATAGGTGGAACATGGACATTGGACATGATTTTCGTCTTATCCATGTTCATCTTAAGACCAACCTGTTGGCAAACTCTACTGAGGTCGTTGAGCATGGTGCCGATATCCTCGAGCGACTCCGCCATTATAACTATATCATCGGCAAAACGAAGGTTAGTGATGTATTCGCCATTAATGTTGATGCCACATCCTTTCCAGTCCAAAAGTTTGAAAACATCCTCCAATGCGTTAGTGAACAGTTTCGGAGAGATGACGTCTCCCTGTCTCACACCTCTCTGCAATGGAATTTGTTCCGTACTCTGGTCCTGTAATCGGACTGACATAGTGGCCTTGCTGTATAAACACTTCAACGCTTCGATATACCTATAGTCAATTTGGCATCGCTGCAAGGACTGCAGTATGGCCCACTTCTCGATAGAATCAAAGGCTTTCTCGTAATCCACAAACGCTAGACACAGTGGCTGATTATACTCTTCGGTCTTCTGTATAATCTGCCGTAGTGTATGAATGTGGTCTACGGTGCTAAAGCCTCTTCGGAAACCGGCTTGTTCAGGAGGCTGGAACTCATCAAACCTGCGTGCGAGACGGTTCGTGATGACTCTCGAAAACAGCTTGTACACGTGGCTCAAGAGCGATATGGGCCTATAATTCTTCAATAAGGTTTTATCACCTTTTTTGAAGAACAGCACCACCACGCTCTTGTGCCACGTTTCCGGTGTTTTGCCTTCGAAGATGACAGAATTGAATAACTTCTGGAGGACTAAAAGTATCGGTCTACCACCCGCTCTCAGAAGTTCAGTCGTAATTCCGTTCTCTCCTGGCGCCTTGTTGTTCTTAAGCTGTTTGAGAGCCATTCTAATCTCGTACAGGCTGATGTCCGGGATGTCTTCGGTATAGTGTCGGACTAACTTTGCTCTGGTGTCCTGAGCTGCTTCAGTAACGGGTTTATATATATATACATATAATTGAACCCCTATTTCTCCTGGTCACGCTAGAACTTGAAAACGGATGGAACAATCTCGCTAATTCTTTTTTGATGTGTTAATTGTTGTCAGAAGGTTAAATGAAAGAAAAACCAAGAAAAGATGGGAGGTTATGGCGAGGCCGAAGTCCGGGCCTACTACGCGAACGAAGTCGCGGGCAGTCGCTAGTAATTGATAAATATAATAAGACGTGCTTGTGTAGGTACATAGGTATGTAGAAATGGTTCTTGATATAACCTTTGGCGTTATTATAATAGCTTTTAGTGGGGGTTTCCTTTTCCCTGCACTCACGTTGGGTACAAAAGTGACATACAGTAATCTTAAGGCGAAATGAGTGTTGATTACGACCAAATTTCATGATTAACTTCGCGAAAACTTAGTTTTTCGACGCTTAAACTAATAACCTTAGTTCGAAAAAACGTAATGTAAATCGAAAATACGTTCTTATGAAGTATGGGAGCCTATACACCATTGAGCAAACTTGGGTCGATAGAAAAAATCGGGGAAAAAAGCATTATTATTCAATTTTGGGCAAATATATTTCAATGAATGTATCATATTCGAATTCCCAATGAAATTTACTAGTGACTATGGACTCCTTTATCAAATTCAAATTCATTTATTGCATATGATTGTAGTTGTACAAAGATCTTAAATTTAAAGTTTACCATATACAATCTACCTCATAAAGAGGTGTGCAACATGTTAAAAAAAAATACTTATGATTTTTCTTAATACTTCTAAATTATATATACGATTTCATTTATTAATTATTATACATTACATTATTTAATTATTATCATTACATTAATTAACTAAACGAAATTAAGGTTATACAATAAGAAAAATCAGTGAGATAGTCAAATTTATGCGATTAATAGTTAGATGTCATAATATAAATATACACAATTCAAATAATACAATGTCAATAATTACATACAACGTCCATTACATACAACTTCCATTTTTACACCTATTCACAATGTCAATTTCTGTACTCAGTATATTATAATGTTTATTTAAATTTAAAATATTCCTCAACTCTGTAGAAACAATTACTTAGCAGCCAGGATTTCAATGTTTGCTTGAACTTGGTCTTATTTAATATTTTTATGTCTTTAGGTAATTTATTATAAATCTTTATTGCCATAATACAAGCGTTATTTTTAAACAATTGTAATCTACACGATGGAAGATAAAGTCTATTTCGATGCCTGGTTTGTTTTTGCAACATGTCAGAATGGTTGTCAAAAAGCTCTGGGTGATCCTGGACAAATTTACAAACTTCCATGATGTACATGCAAGGTAATGGAAGGATATTGTATTTTTTGAAAATAGGCCGGCAGCTATCTGTAGACCAGGCTCCACAAATTTCCCGTACGCATTTTTTTTGTACGATGAACGCCCTATCAATGTCGACCGAATTACCCCACAGCAGTAGTCCGTACGACAAAACCGAGGATACGTAGCCGTGATACGCGCACAGAGCAGATTCTTTCGACACCGAGAGCCGCAATTGTCGTACAGCATACACGAAACGATCAAGTCTGCCGCAAACGTTATCTATATGAAGTTTCCAGGAGCAATGTTTGTCTATTGTTATTCCTAAAAACTTGCAAGTATCTACTTGTTCTACTGGCATATTTTGGAATTGTATATTAAAAGTATCTTCTTTAGCTTGGTATGTCTGAAATTGTATAACGTTAGTTTTATCGATATTAATTTTGAACTTATTTTTATTTAGCCAATGTGTTAAATTTTTTATGGTACTGTTTATATCTAATTTAAGTTGCTCATTATTTTTAGACTTGATGACAATAGTGGTATCATCAGCATATAGAATACACTGATGTTTGGTGACATTAGGGATATCATTTATGTAAGTTAGAAAAATAAATGGCCCCAAAATACTACCTTGGGGTACGCCTGACCGAATTACCTGCAGTTCTGACTTGTATAATATTTTATATCTGTTTACTATTCTAGAAACTTCAGTGCATTGTTTCCTATTTTCTAAATAGCTTCTTATCCAAGTTCAGCTTCTTATCCAATCATTAAACTTTAATCATTTTATTGTACGAAATAAATATAAAAAAGTATTAGCACGTATTCAATTGAGTCTTCGCATTACATCATCCAATCTGGTAAGCAATTCTAAACCTTATGTAAAGCATCGTAAATTGTTTCAATATTAGTACTGGACAGCGCCTTAATGCAAATCTATTCACTACGTGATTCTCCAGAACCACAACAAGAGTCCATCTGAACGGGTACCACAGCACCTCATTGCCATGCAGAGGCCGTAGCACAATTTTCGAAAATGTATTCGTATCGTAAGCGTCACGCTTCGTCGACAAACTATGAGCTAACTGTGTCGCAGTTGACAATCAAATTACTGGTAGAACGCGACCAAAACCAAGATTTTGGGGTGATGAGCGCAGTGGGGATGCCAGTAAAAATGTATATTGATCCTGCAAACGATACAGATATTTATTGGTAAAACCGAACAAGTTTACATTAACTAATAACAAAAATATTCATTATGCTTAGAACTAAGCCTAAGTAATATTTAAAAACTATTTATCATTGGCAGTGGGCAGGGCACCTAGCACGCAGAACAGATGGCCGATTGGGTCGAAAGGTTCTGGAGTGGAGACCACGGACCGGCAAGTGCAGCACAGGTCGTCCACCGACACGGTGGACAGACGACCTGAGGAAGGTCGCAGGACGACGTTGGATGCAGGCCGCTTCCAACCGGTCCATTTGGAAAATCATGGGGGAGACCTATGTTCAGCAGTGAACGTCCTACGGCTGAGATGATGATGATGATTTATCATTGAGGGATTCTTCAATGGAATAATACGCCTTGCTTATTAATACATAGCATCTCTTCAATTTACGCTTAAAGCTATTATGAGACGAAACATTCGTTATGCACTCAGGTAGGTTGTTATATAGTTTTGGACCACTCACGAATACAGACTTTGAATTTGTATAAAGTGTGAATGAACTGTGTTGTTTGTATAAACTGTAGCGGGTAGGCGGGACAATATCCGATAATAAGAAACTTTTCTTCTCTCTACTCTCGGTAAGAAGTTCTAATTATTATGTTACTAGATGGATAAATTTAAGTACAAACTGTATTATAGGAGCACACAGAGGGTTCTAATCTGGTTTCCTATCGCATCGGTTTCAAATCATTTCTTCATACATAACCCACCGGCTAACCTATCACGGATAGTATCGTGCATCTACTATACCACTATTGGACCAATGATACGTAAAAAAATAATAATGTAAAACTCGAATCGTAAGATTAAAGGAATAAATTATTCTGACGCCAGGGGATCACGAGAAATAACTTTTTCCCATGTCACACCTGGTGGTGTCTTTTGGAGGTGTCAAAAGGATTGGACGGAATAAAACACAAACTTTGATTTATTAACGTAACTCTATTAAAAATAAACGCTTTAATAACAGGCCGTATGTACAATAATAACTATCTACATTCATACATAACGCCTTAGGATGGCAGCGACAGAGCTCATTCCAGGGTTTGGGCTATGAAGGGAATGACCACATCCACAAAAACAATTATTGGGGAAGGCGGTAGGATTCCTTATACTTAACACAATATATCCTTTAACAAAACTGTTTATTAGCTAAAATTTTATTCTATTACACAAATATGATTTGATAATATAACTTTAACTTGTCAAAAACTATTTTAGTAATACAACAAAACCGGCATACATATGATTTGAATTTTTTAGTCTTGATTTAGTATTAATACACATAATTATTTTGACGAAGTCATACTAGTTATGATGCTTAGGGGTGTAGTCTGAAAATGTAGCCTTAGAAAGTTATGGGGACTACTGGAATGAGCTGGTGATCACCCCAGGACTTAATTTGTGCTAATGAAAATACCACTCGATGAACTTTACAATTCAGTTAACAGAGGTCGTAATTTACATCTATACCTATTTAAAATCCCAGAGTGATCACAATTCGTCATAAATGCTTACTGGCAAAGTAAGTAGCGTACAATTGTGATATAACAAATAAACAATATGCAACACATTCACATACAAATACAAAACAGAAAGGGATAATCAAATTATTTGCAGCATACTAATTAAAACTAGACTACATACATCCATACAGTTATTGTAATAATTAATATTAATTAGACATTTTAATTTAGGAATTATTTAACTGGTATATGCGTGTTCTGGACTTCGAGATAACATCTTTGGAATATTATTTTTAACGCAAAAATCACCTCTACGTTAAACGACGATCATCGTAAAAAGTGACTGAAGGAAATAACGCACCGAATTAACGTGCTAACGTGCACTACTCACGTTGATACGTTAGTAGGGTGTTGCTGAATCTTATTCGGCACGGATAGCCGATTCACCACAGAGGGTTGATGTCAGGCAGGCAGCCGGCCATAAAAACGAGACCTAAAATTTTACCATACGCACGTCAAGTTAGCAAAACACATATTTTATCGACCCTTCAATGGTCGGATAAGGGTAATAAGATGATGGCGTATTAAATACTGGCTAATAAACTGTGCCCATTTTTTTAATAATTGTATTATATTAAAATTATTGCTATAACATAATGGGACAAGGCCACATTTAATTTACACATACTGTTCAGCGGTGTATGCGACTCTTTTAGAGGTAACATGCCCCTTATATCATAACATTACAAGTACAATTTGAAAAATTTAATACCGACTTCCATTCTATTTAGTTATTGGAGTGTTACTCAAAAACTATTGTTCCGAATAAAAATTTTAGAAATTCGGTCCAGTAGTTTTTGAGATTGTGCGAATGTGGATCTTAGTATAACGGAATAAGAACTACCATAGTTCAGAGAATCTTAGTTTAGTGTTCAAGTTCTGTTCATCACAAGCAAATTATTATTGCTTCCAATACAAATAGTTTAGCTGTAGTTCAAATAGATATATTAACTGGATTTTACTAATAACAGAATCAGGTAATGATAAAGACGCATATTTCAACTCAACAAGTTTATAACTTTACTTCTCGAGTATGGCCTTTGCGACTGAATAGTATTACGATTTTGAACGTAACATACACCGCGCATTCGATTAGCAATGTGGGCATTGGTGGCGTTGTCATTGTAGGCTCTTTTGTTAAAGCGTTCGTAAAGCTCAAAAACGTTATTTTTGCCACTTTTGCCCACACTCTACTCGAACGCTAAACCGAGCATAACACCTAAAATCGCATGATTACGCTGTCAATTAGATAGTTGTTAAAAACGATCACAAACAACCGTGCTCCGGACGTGGGTCGAAAATTTCACTTTTTGGAGACATAAATAACTCTTTTTTTAGCTTTTCGAACTCTGAACGAAGAGTCCAAAACGACATTTTTACCCACAGATATTCCCAATTCGAACACCCCTTGTGAGCGTTGTAGCATTATTTTATCTAACAAGGGGCTATTCGAACGCACTATTACTATACTGGAACTAGACAAGTGGTTGAGAACATTCGCGATTTGAACACATGTTTTAAATGTTTACCGGGACTTATCACGTATTATTTAATATAGGTTGAAATATGTACCTTTCGCTAGACGTTTCGGCCATGTTACAATGGCCGTGGTCACGAGCTGACTGACATATTTTTACCTATATTAAATAATACGTGATATGTCCCGATAAACATTTAAAACATGGTTGAGAACAATTTGTTTTAATTAATTTGGTGCAGGTATTAAACTCCAAGGTTTTTTTTCTGCAAACCGTTAATAAACATCTATGGCCAAAACGCAAAAGCGCGTTCGGAACCTCAGGGTAAAGCACTCGGTTGTTTCCTTGACCGTTAGGAACCTTTGACAGTTCAACTTTTTACAATCAAAAACGATCGGAAACGGTTGCAGCAACCGCATCTAATATAACTTTGATGTTGTCATGTGACAGCATTTTAGACGGCAGTAAACCACAAACATGTGTCACCTTCCTACCTACTCAGGGTAGAAGGGAGCATGAGAGAAAGAAGAGAGATGCTGATATAAGTATAATAAATAAAAAGGGTCGTGGATCTCAGACAGGTATGGCAATTTGGCAAGCTTCCTTGTTTAAGGACTTAGCTCCGGTCCGCTAGTATTGGCCGATGCTCAGCAGCAGGTCTGCCGTGCAGGGTCGGCTCCACACCGCCGCGCCGGTAGAAATTCCCAGCAATCGCTGTAGAGAAGGGTGGCCGCGGTCGGTGCTGGAGATCAGAGGACGGCCGGAGTTCAGACGTCGTGTACTGGAAGGATTCAGCCTTGTACTGGAACGATTCTGCCTCGTACTGGAAGGATTCAGCCTCGTACTGGAACGATTCCGCCTCGTACTGGAACGATTCCGCCTCGTACTGGAACCCTGAAAAGCACATGTGCTCCGGTCACAGTGGGTCCAGTAAGGTGTTGAGCTGGCGGGTCCACTGTCCCTCTGCTACTGGGCATATAGTGACTCGCAGAGGGCCTTTAGGGATGTGGCCCGCCAACAAACAAGAGATGCCATAAGGGCCAAGGAAGTTATGCTGCTGGTGAAGAATTCGCATCCGCTAAGGCTTCCGCTACCGAGCATAAAGGGACTAGCTAGGCCCTTCGCGGATGCAACCACCAGCCGCTCAGAATGCCAGAAGGGCGTAAATAGGTGTGTTGCTGGTAAAAGTGCGCACAATCCACGAGGTCCGTTCACTACCGAGCAATTGGGGACTAGCCTAGGTACCTCGGGAATTGCGAGCTACCCAACAACACCCTTTCAAGTTTGCCAGAAGGGCGTAAAATAGAAACAAGGAGAAAGTTGAGAAGCAACAGAAAACACAGAAAAACACATAAAAATAATACAGTAAATAAGTTGAGAGTACATACCAAAGGTTACAAATGTAGGTTATAATTTATGGTGGTCAAGTACACTTTCATTTCACAACTCAAACTTACCCAATGTATGGGGGTTCTGAAGATTGATGTTCGAATTAAATAAGACTCTGTAGCACTAGTCGTAGTAATTTATTAGCAGTTGCACAGTCGACAGCCGATGACAAAGTGAGGTTGGTTGCGCTTGCAGTAAAAACAACAAGTTGGGGCGGAAGTCGGAGGCGCATTTCGCTACCTTATATGGTAATGAAAAAGGCTTCAAACCCGTCGTAGTCGTCAGTCCAATCACTACACTGCATTTTGAACTTTTTCAAAATATCAACGTCCGTTCACCGGAACTCACAACTCGTGGCATTATTTTCTCTAAACTCGATTGACATTTGTTTAACTGTCACTGTCCATATTTTTGATTGTTATATGCGACCTCTATCGGTGAATCGCCGAACTACCTCAGCGCGCAGCAAAGGTAGTTATCTCGATTTAAAGGTTGCTTTAATCTTCAAACGGAATTTAGGTAGTCGTTTGTGAGTTTGCCTACAGATGTCGCTTATTTAAACTAGTTTTTAAGAGAACCGATAATCTAGTAATCTAGATCGGTTACACATGTTCTAAAATCTCCTTCTTCCCATTAATTCGCGTCAACACTATTTTGGCGATATTATCACTATTTTCCATTCCGATTCCAATTGGAGCTTTTGACAGGTGAGATCTGTCAGCCATTCTGAATGGGTCGAAATCACGCTCACGTTGCTCACGGCATGGAATACACGCACACAGACTGATGTTAGCTAACGCATCACGCACACAGCACAAACTGTCATTTTTTATTTGATTTCAGTTCGTAGCGTGGTCGTTGACATCGCAAAATGGCGCCCTTGGTGACGTAATCCATGACCTCATGGGTCTACGTTGTCGCGCTTTCATTGATTTGATTGATTGATTGACTAAAAAAGATTGCCTTAAATGGGAAGGCAAGAAAATGAAGAGCAAAGTGACCTGGTCTGTTTGAGGTTAGGAAACAACGGTGCGGTCCCAATCAAGCCATAATCGAATTCAGCGCGATAACAGTCGGTACCTTTCACAGTGAGCGTGATTAGGATGGTGCACGCTACGTCATCGATAACGTCATAACTGCCGCCATATTGACGATTACTTGAACCATGCTCTACACTGAAATTGTCGTGAGCGGTTAACCTTCAAACTATGCACATTATTGTTATGCATTCGTTTTTCGCGCGCGAATGGTGTTCGTTATCGCTACAACTCCGGTCCGATTGATAAACGCGCTTACAGTGCCACGAGCTGTCAAAATCGCGATATTTGTCTCGGACCGGCTTTGGTGGACATCGCGAACAACAACCGTGCAACCGTGGTCGTTCGGTGTTCAAGAATGAGTTAGAAACCAACTAAACAACCGCACTTAGAGGTTCCGAACGCGCTCCTACTTAAATAACGTCATTTAGTACGGCGCCTAACAAATTTGTATTGCGACGTACTAACTGACGTTTTTTAAGTTTATGCAGCGTTTATAAGGCCGCTAGTCATTAGTACATTGTAATATATGTCAAACGAGATTTATGACGTTACAGGAGTATAACAGCTTTATACCTCGTATTCATCATATACTTTTATGGTAAACTAGTAAAATTGTACTCTCGATTCGAGCACATTGTATAGTGTATATTATATAGGACTGCATTATTAGCAGAACATATGTGATAAGAAAATTGTGACAAGGAATCATTCACAGTATATTTTCAAGTATTCCATAAAGATTTTTATTGTATAATTATAACTCTCTAGTTAATTTTAACCGTAGCATAGGGACATATTTATTTCTCTCTCTAAAATTGCAAAGTAAATAAATCTACTCTTAATTTTACTTGCTACCGTTCATACACAGCATAGACACTGTAGCACATATAAACTGAAGGTGTTAGCTGGTCATTATTTCTATATTAATGGCCTTACTTATAAACGCTGCTTAAATTTAACTCTTACACATACATCGACGCTAGTTTCATTCATACATCTTTTGTTGTAAACGTAAACAGGATGCCGGGTCACTAAATGTCACATAGGAATGCGCGTTGAAATATTGCTACTAAATAATTGTACTAAATAATGTAAATTAAAGTTAAGCAGCGTTTATAAGGCCGTGAGTGCTTTATCACCATGTTGTTCCTCATAAAAGTCACTTTTACCTGTTTTTCTCAAGCCCAAGGTCGGGTTCGTGGTGGTGACCGCCTGATCAGCGGCACATACTCACTACACCTGGGCCAATTCATCGAATGTATATAATAATCTGCGATTACCGAGAAGAGAGCTAGACCTCTCGTGATTAACTTCCGAAGATTTAGTCCCGTCAAATATAAACTCAGTATAATCAGCTTTAAGGCTGCATCACATCTCGTCACAAAACATTCATAATACATTCACTACCCAATGAAGAATCTGCACAAATTACCTAATAACGGTCTGTATAAGGAGCTGCATACCTGGTAACAAGTCTATATGGTGAGTCGACTACTCAATGGACATTCGGTTATCATTTGAGGTCAATGAGCAAACCGACATGTTAGATATCTACTGTTATATGTTATTTGTAAAAGTTTAAAATCTAATTTTGATTCAACGGGCTCAAACAGTCTACACATGATGTCAAATATTTAATAAACAGGCCTTACACAGTCATCTGTTCAATAAAAAGTCAGTATAAGTCGGTTACCCCATAAACAATCTATATAAGAAGTTGACTACACCCAATCAACGGTCTGCATAAGCAGTTGGATAGTGCATAAACAACAGTATAAGTAGTCTGCTTGCCGTTAAGCAGTTCACATAAGTAGCCGACTGCCCAATAAACAGTTCACATAAGTAGCCGACTACCCAATAAACAGTTCACATAAGTAGCCAACTACCCAATAAACAGTTTACATAAGTAGCCAACTACCCAATAAACAGTTCACATAAGTAGCCGACTGCCCAATAAACAGTTCACATAAGTAGCCAACTACCCAATAAACAGTTCACATAAGTAGCCGACTACCCAATAAACAGTCCGCATTAATAGTCAACTATTATAAACCACCTGTCAAATATCCTGTAAATAGTATTACATAGTAGCCGACTACTCCATAATCAGGCCACATACGTAGGCAAATATACGATAAACAGTCTATAATGCAGTTGTGTGTACCCAATAAACATGCCACCGTAAGTAATCAACCACTCGATGAATAGACCGCACAAGTGTTCCATTATCCTATGATGAGACCGCAGCCGAATTTAAATTGTTGCTTGGCCTGGTTGGCCATGCCGGAGAGGGCAAACGTGAAAGGAAGTGGTTGAAGTTTCTTCTCGAGGACTGCTCCTATGTTCCAATTTGAATCTACCATTCCTGTAAAGAGGACAGAAAAATACATTAAGACAAATTTAAATAAGATTTTTTCTATGTTTATTGTATTTTTTCTATATTTCACTGGAGCCATGGCTTTTTTTTATCGGATAGGTTGGCAAACGAGCAAGCGGCTCTCCTGATCGTAAGTGATACCGACGCCCATGGACATCCGCAATACCAGAGGTCTCTAGAATGCGTTGCCGACCTTTGAGGAAGGAAGAGATAGAATAATATATATAGGGGTAGGAGAGGAAGAGTGGGGAAGGGGGAACCTCCCACAAACCGACGAAACGCAATAGCATGCTATGTTACTTCACGTCGGTGTTATGTGTCGGGCTTATGTTTGATAGCTGCCTAACTTGTGAAGGTAGCACACTAGACCTACGACTGCAATGTCAGAACACACTGTTAGTCTGGATTTTGACAGCTCGTGGAACTGTAAGCGGGTTATCAATCGGATCGGAGTTGGAAAAACAAGTGCATGAAAATAAAGTATGCAGTGTGGAGGCGAACTGTGTGGGTTAAAAAGAAATAACAGATGGAGAATTTATGATGCATAATTGAAGAAGATTCGAGTGATGTGGATCTGGACATAATTAACAGCGACGATAGCGAGGGAAACTGATAAAGAAGATGTAGTTGCTTTTCATTTTGTTTTAAGCTCAGGTGTGAGCAGTAAAGAAATGATCCTCCTATTGGGCTCATCATTTAGACTGCCTCGTATACTCATTTTGTCATCACAAAACATCCTTTAAATCAAAACCAAGGGACAACACAGTCAAATTTAAAAAAAACACACTGTCACTTTGACAGAACGCTCACGACGATTTTTGTATAGCGCATGGTTCATATAATCGTCAACATGGCGGCAGTTAAGACGTCGTCGATCACGTAATCACGCTCACGGGGAAAGGGACCGACTCTTATATCAATTTTGGCTTGATTCGGACCGAAGAAGGGTGTGTTTTTTCCATTAGAAGTGCACTTGTACGTTTGTACATTTGCAATTCCTCAAGTTATTTAAAATACTATTACATTTGTATAATTTATTTTGTGTTAAATATGATATGTATATTATTCAAAGTACGTAAAGCATTAAATGACATTTGATTTATTATTTTTATTAATAGTATGTGTATCGTCATCAATTAAAATTTAGTTAGTTGAACGTTTTCAATACGATTTCATTGCGTTTGCGAAGCACTTTGTATGTTAAGAGTAAAAAAATATATATATTACTTTGAAATACTGAAAAAATCGCCATAGCAAACAATGTGTCGATTGCATGAAAAAAAATCTCTGAAATCGGACAATGTTAAAAGGTAGAAAAGAGTTTTTTCTTTTAGAGTGGCCAAGTACCAGCTATGCAATCCCCTTAAGACATGTAAAGAAAGACATGCGCGATGAAAAGCGCAAGCAGGCTTCCTGGGGCTGCTTAGAAGGAAGAAGCCTTCGGGAACGTCAACACCACAAGCCTATATCGGTAATCGGATATGTTCGGTTACCGATATAGTTTACCCACACATTCGGGCACATTCGGTACAACATGAAGTGCGCACGCGCCGTTATGACTAGATCGCAAGATGACGGATATGCTAGTATTCTCAAGCGGAAAATAAATATAAATAAATGCAATAAACGCCGGTGTGAAGTGCTGTGCTGGAATAAAGCGTCAGCTGGAGCTGATGAGAGCCGTGGGGACATATTTTAGCTAAGTCTGCTAATATTGTTTACTTTACAATAAATTAACAGACGGATGCTCTGCAATCGCTTCGGAGTTCGTAGAATTCCATCCCCATATGTTGTGATATTATGTGATAACGCAACAGAATGTAAAACTATAAGACTATAAATGACGCAATAATTATAGTACAAATAGATATGTTTTAGTTATTTTATATTTGACGTATAACATATTATTACCAATAAATTGAGTTATGATTTATAATAACGAATAAGGCAACTGACCAGTGATATGCAAAACCAACATAATTTAGGTGTGTTACCTCTAAAAACTAGATCTGCTTTGGGTATGTTGACTTGGTAGCCGATGGTGCCGACCGACTCCATCCCTCGGAAAGACGTGTCGATTTCCGCTACAACCTGAAACAACAATAATCATCATCATCAAACTGTTTTGAAGTGATAACTTCTTATGGGAGGGTTAACTGATTCGTTACGTAACGCATTACGGCGCCATTCTGTCTGGCTTCCCTTTCTCTCACGCATCCTCTCTCACTCTAACCCACAGCGCTAGACTATAGTCACCGCGTTACCAACTGAGTCGTAGGGCCATAAACGGCAATAGGGATAGGTATGTGCAACGCGTCCTAACATGTTATCGATAATCCGCTACCACTACTAAGCTAGATTCTGATTGGTCGTAACATCCTGCCGCCGCACTGCCGTCGTCGCAAACTTGTTGTTTTGCTATATGTATTTGTGACTTGTGATTACATTCATGTGACAACTCTCGACAGGTCTCGTCGATCACAATTTATAGTTTAAAATTCAAAATTCAAAAATTATTTATTCAGTTTAGGCATCATAGACACTCTTATGAACGTCAAAAATTTTTAAATGATTCTACCGCTGTCTTCGGAAAAGAACCACCGCCGAGAAGAAGCAGCAAGAAACTCGTGGGCCATTATTTTTTCAAGTCTTTGTACATTGAGGTTACATATGAGTAGTATTAAAATAACAAATTTATTCAATAGTTGGCTATTAGGCAGAAGTGGAAAGCTTCCAGGCATCTTTGTCTTCTAAGTAGTGACTCAATTTATAATAGGCTTTTTTCATTAGTATATTTTTGACACATAACTTGAATTTCCCTTCAGTGAGCTCAGTAATGTCTTTCGGGATTTTATTATAGAAACGTACACAATTGCCTAAGAAGGACTTATTTTTAGTTTTCGTGAGTCTAAATTTAGATACAGCTATCCTATCCTTATTTCTAGTATTAATATTATGCATATCACTATTTATTCTAAACTTCTTTATATTTTTACGAACGTACATTATATTTTCTAGGATATACAAAGATGGAAGAGTTAATATATTAATTTCTTTGAACATTTGTCTTAAGGATTCGCGGGGACCCATTTCGTAGATGGCTCGAACTGCCCGCTTTTGCAATATAAAAACTGTCTCTATGTCCGCCGCTGACCCCCACAGCAGGATACCATATGACATTATGCTGTGGAAGTAAGCAAAGTAGACCAGTCGAGCAGTAGCTATATCTGTCAATTGCCTAATTTTATGAACCGCATATGCAGCTGAGCTCAGTCTTCCAGATAGTGCATCAATATGAGGACCCCATTGTAATTTAGAGTCTATGCTAATACCTAGAAAGACTATTGCCTTGTCAATTTTCAATTTATTTCCGTCGAGTAATACGTTTGGCTCTATATGTCTTACATTAGGCATGGAAAATTTTAAACATTTCGTTTTCTTTGCGTTGAGAAGCAGGTTGTTTGCGACGAACCAATTTGAAACAATAGTTAACGCGTTGTTGACTTGAACTAGTTCTCTATCTTTCCTATCTACTTTATAAATCAGAGAAGTATCATCCGCAAAAAGAACTATGTCAGCAAGGCCCTCAACCATATGTGGAAAGTCATTGATATATGCTAAGAATAAGAACGGACCCAAGATCGACCCCTGTGGAACCCCCATTCTAACCAAAGATCCAGAAGATGTCACGCCATTAATGCCAACTTTTTGCTGCCTATCAGATAAGTATGATTCTACAAGATTCAGAGCAGCTCCACGAATTCCATAGTGGTGTAGCTTATAAATTAGAGTGCGGTGCTCTACACAGTCGAAAGCTTTGGAGAGATCACAAAATACGCCAATGGCATCCTGTGAGCTCTCCCAAGCCTCCAGCACATGCTTGACTAACTGGACTCCTGCATCTGTTGTTGATCTGCTTTTCGTGAAACCGAACTGATTTTCGTGTAAAATCCTATGTTCATTAAAATGAGACAAGAGTTGTTGAAGCATTATCTTTTCGAATATTTTGCTCAAAGCCGGAAGCACAGAGACCGGTCTATAATTTGAGGGGTCGGCCTTACTACCTGATTTGAAAATAGGGGTGATTTTACTCATTTTCATTAGGTCAGGAAATGTACCTCTATCAATACATAAATTAAATATGATCATCAAATGTGGCGCTATAACTTCTATTATTGACTCTAGCATTTTTACGGATAATCCCCATAAATCCTCTGTTGCTTTAACGTTTAAACTTTTAAATGTTTTTATTATTTCAAAAGTAGATATATGTCGGAACCTAAACTCAGGAATTTGGAGCGGGAAGTTGTCTTTCAGAAAGCCCACTGCAACACAAGGGCAAGAATCAAGAGATTTGGTGACTTCTAGTGGTATATTGGAAAAGAAATTTTCAAATGAATTCGCAACATGACTTGGGTCTGAAACTTTTTGGTTATCTATTTCTAGCACATATTCTGAATTAAAAGATTTACTTTTGCCGGTCTCTGTATTAATAGTTTTCCAAACTGTTTTAATTTTGTCATTAGATTTTCGAATTTTATCCCTTATAAACAAAGCTTTTGCGCGTTTGCATACTGACTTAAAAACTTTTGAGTAATTTCTTACATAATCATGAAAATCTTTACTAGAAGTTAAAGATTTTTTGTGATATAACTCAAACATTATGTCTCTACTTTTTCGAATACCTCTAGTTGACCAGTCACCAAATTGTAACCTACCGTTGAGCTGCAGTTTTTTCTTCGGACAGATTTCATTAAATTCTGTACTTACTAATGAAAATAATGTACTATAAATGTCATGTGGATCTTCAGAAGTGAATTCCACCAGACTAAGTTTCAACTCTATATTTTGTTTAAGCTTTTCTAGTTTACCTTTTGTTAGCGGCCTATGTTCGATAATGGTATTTTTCTTAGTTCTCCCGATTTCGAATTTGATAGCGAGGCCATTGTGGTCTGATCTAACTCCCACCATTACTGATTTTTCTGTAGTCTTACAGTTTGAAAAAATATTATCAATGCAGGTGGATGAAGAGTCTGTTACTCTAGTTGGATCACTGAACAAAAAATTCAAATTAAAAGATTTAAACAAAGAGATAAGATTAGTTTTATCAGTTGAATCTACCAAAATATCAATATTGAAGTCACCGCATACAATGATTGATTTATTGCTTTTAGTTAGTCTCTTGAGTACACATTCCATTATGGACATAAAATTACAGAAGAAGAAGAAGAGAAGATTTAAGTTATCACTTCTGTCGGGAGTCCCGAGACGCACACCTTTTTTTAATGAGACTTTGTGAGTGACTACTGCGTGCATCGGGAATGATTTTGATTAAAATATGATGGTACATAACAATAATTTCCATAGCTTTACAACATACAACTGTCATCCAGTCTACCCGTGGCCATGTTCACTGATGCCCGTTTTCACCAACATTTTAGGTAACACCTAAGCCAGTTAGGTAACTCTTAGTAGTACAAAACTGTTACCTAACTTGGCTTAGGTGTTACCTAAAACATTGGTGAAAACGGGCATTGAAGTGTTCCAAACGTCGGGATAAAATTATACATGATTTAATCCGTTTAAAATTGTTTAATTCCAATGATTTTTTAATTTATCTGGTGACTTTGCGTCATACAGTGACTTTGACAGCCCCATAAGTATTCACACACATTTTATTATAATATTTTTAAAGAAATGTGTAATTATTCGCTCTAAAATTACAAAGTTTGGTCTCGCTAAGCAGATAGCATGCTTTAAAACTCATGTAATAAAAAATATGAAAAGTTGAGACATCAAAACGAAAGTTGAAGTGTTTGTGAAACTCTGTTTTCGGTTTGTCGAGCTGTCCAATAGATGTCGCTCCGTCCCCATACGACGGTTAAAATCAAAGAGTTCAATGCTCGGGCGATATGCCTCGGTGACCTAGTGGTCACGGCTTCTGCTACAGATTATCGGAAGACACGAGTTCGAATCCCGAACGAGAATGTCTATTTTTCTCTCTTAGATTGCACAGTTCGATCTCGCTATATAGTATATTTTTACAATAATATTTTGTAGAAATTTATTAATTTCTTGAGTACTAAATCAAAAAAAAAAACTCGTCAATACCCTCTGTCGGTTATCACGGCACCCGTCTCATGAGAGGGGATATAAGGGGATGACACGGATAAAAATACAAATAAAGTAATATTAGAATGATAACACTAACCTGCAGCTGTTCACTGGCTTGTTTGAAATAGCACAAGTGCAGGTTCGCCGGACTCACGGTCGCCGATACTTCAGCGTCTGGAATCAGAACAATATATGTTACGGTTCATTCTTCCATTATCAGTGGGTGGTCACTTTTGACCATATTTTTTTGACTGGTATCATCACATACTGTGTGGTACTTGTTAACTTTTGCACTAGCAACTCTTCTCGTTTTCCCTTTTTTATCTACACAATGATTTTTATATAGAAGCGCTGGTAGCGGAGCTTGACTTGGCGATCTTAACAGATCAACAAGATAAGCAACACTTGCTGCGGTCAGGACTTGGATGGGTGATCGCTAGTGGCATTATTCAACTGAGCGCTTCAGTGTTTCGGAGGGCACGTTAAGCCGTCAGTCCCGGTTGTTTGTCTTAGAACAACAGTCGTTCGGCTGTGTCGAAGGCCTTCGGGCGGCCTAAAAACTTCGACATGGGTTGGCCACTAACCTATCCAACAAGCCGCACTGGGCCCGCGTGGTGGATTATGGCCTAACTCCTCTCTCTGAGAGGAGAGTTCGAATCCCAGCAGTGGGAAAAAATGGGCTGATATTTAGTCGTTATCGCTGAGAGTGGTTCAATTTTTCGTGTTCTCGGAACCATCTCTAATTATTCTCGTTTAAACTGTCGGGCATTCCGAAATTACAAAGGGCAAATCCCCAACACCGATTTATATAATTAATCAAGAAGTAACATATTTTGCGCAACCACCGTGATGCTGCAGCCATATTAAGCTTGTACTGCACGTTTGGAGGCGGTAAGCTAGCGAACCAATTCTAGATAGGTGGCCTTTAATATCGGCTTGGAACACCCTTTGGACGATCTGGTGAGTTGCACAAATCCTATATAAACTTTGCCCCCTCTCTTTTAGTACACAGTCCATTACTCTTATCGCCTACCTATAGTCTTACGGCCTTACTTATAAACGCTGCTTAACTTAAAAATACGTTATTTAGTACTGCGCAAAGGGAAACTGTTCTGCGCCGTACTAAGTGACGTTATTTAAATTCAAGCATCGTTTATAAGTAAGGCCGTTAATATTCATCGTCTAGATTTAAAACCACTCAAAATACAACAGTGGGACACTTAAATTTCATTTTTCTCACATTGTGGCATTTGTGGTTAGGTTGGGCGATACAATGTGATTTGCGATATTCTTTTTTTACACTCCAAAAAATACGAAGTACACTCCAAAAATGAAATAAAATTTATATTTTACTATCACCAAAAACTTATAGTTTATGATTCGATTATGGTACATATAATTGACAGAGCGAGCGAAGCGTCTCTGCTTTAGCTGACTAAATTTACTTTCATATGTCTGTATGTTTGTTAGGTTGTATGCAAGTCCTCCTGTACAGGTCGCATTTGTCAACCAAACTTGACGAAACTTGGTTTGCATGTTCTTCATGTTTTTGTGGCTGGCTAAGGTAGTTTGCTGCGGCGCTGTTTACCGACCGTTTTTAATAAAATTTGGTGCATACATTAGGTAGTGAGGTTGAGTTGAAGTTGTGGCCGCGAGGTCTACTGTTCGCAGAACTACTAAGTCAAAGTCAAAGTACTTTATTTGCATGAATATGGGTACAATTACAGATAGTTCCAAATAACTTAAAGTTCTCCACATTCCGCCATTATGGTATACAAAATAATTTCATAATACAGTAAACATGCATCAACATAGCGCATTATCAGAAAATAAACAAATCTTAAAACTAAACTCAGTAAACTTTAAATAAATCGATTGCCTTACTATTCATCAATTTACACAAAGAAAATAACTGCAGATTACAATAATATATGTCAACAAGATAATATGCATATTAATGACTATTACACATACGAGTAATTATGATTTAATGTCCGATTTATTACCTCAAGCAAAATTATAGGGACCTGTCATTTAAATAATCATTTATCTTATAGTAACATTTATTTACTAGTAAATTATACAATTCCCTTTTGAACTTAATATTACTCTCTATTTCTAGTAGTGATTTCAGTAGGCGATTGTATAATATAGGGGCCATTCCAAACACACTCTTATGAAATAAAGCTGTTCTATGTACAGGCATACAGACATTATTTAGTATTTACTAGTGGTATACATAGTTACCGTCCATGGTGTATCGGGCAGCGGCGGATGTGAAGGCGATCTCTCCGCCCGGCACGCGCGCGCCGGACTGGTAGATCATCTCTGCGCCCAACGCTAGCCGTTTCGTCACGGACTGCCGGAATACAAACATCACATAATTAGCAGGACAAACTTAATTTTGCCGTTCGAAGGACTTATTGCACCAACCGCAAATAAGTTTGTAGTTATAAATTAGCTTTGTTTTTGATTTATTTATTTGTAGCATACATGTACAAGTACATTCATATTTCCTAAGTTCTTATGGTAGCATAAGTAAGTACATGCACCCTGCAAGGATGTTTGCCAGTGAGTGTGATACATTCACATTTTATAGTCAATTATTTCTTACATTGTTGCAATTCAAATATAATATACATTTTTGTCAATCATACATAATAGTATAATATATAATAGTCAGCATAAATTAAAATTTACTTTTTAAATAGTCACTAATATTATATTTATTTATTGATTCAGGCGTTACTTTGCGGAAATCCATTATCAAAAACGATATTAGAAGAAATATTTAGTGACACTTCCGCTAAAAACAATGCTCATGGCCGAGTTGCGGTGTGCACCACCCTCCCTATAAATTAGATATTATTTAATTATTTATCGTTATTATTAATGCATAATTACTTCTAATATCAAAACAAAGAATAGTACGTAGTACCTACGGTAAAATAAATTCGTCAGTCATATGTAGACAGTCATACATAGCAAGTTACTTGTTTACAGTGTGTTATGCCATTCTAGATGGTCAACAAGAAAGAAGCCTATAAGTTGTGATTCCCTTAAGGAACCGAGTAATATGCGAAAATAAGCGACAAATTTTTGATCATGAGATCGCAAACGCGCATGTATCTACGATTTTTTTATATGTTGTTAGGTCCCGTGAGAGTAGTTTATACCGAAAATTGCAAACATTGAAATTTATAGAAAGAAAAATTCACATCCTCGGACGGGATTCGAACACGCGTCTTCTGACTCTCCGTGTCAGACGCCATAGTATTACTTTTAAAGCACGTTAGTGCTATAAAAGTAACTACTACTAAGTATACGAAAATTGCAACCCTTAAAACCTTGTGCTACTCCCATGGCGCTCGAAAAGCTGCCAAATTCTGGCTCTTGTTTCTGTTTTTTTGATAAAAGTACTTTTGGCAAGTGTTTTTCAGTTCGAGTTCAAGCCAATTAGGCAGCAGGTCATCATCTTCTCCAATGAGCTTTTGGAGAGCAGTCTTCACATATAATAACTGGAATAATATTCCACCTCCGGTGAGGAACCCGCAAACTGTACTTAGTTTTAGACTTCATTTAAAGAAGTATATTACTACACACCAGAGTAAGGAGGAAACACTCAAACACGATACGAGTGCAATTTGAGTCAAATCAACTTGAAATACTTAGTATTTAAAGTTGTGTATTGTATTAAATGTTATTGTATTTGCGTTATTGTAGTTGTATTGTTATATGTTATTGTATTAAAAAGCAAGAGACGATAAAGGGGAAGTACTGTATAGCTTAATTATTTATATTCATTTTGTTTTCTGTTTTATTTTAGGAGGTTATTATAGTTTCATTTTTTCTTTTTTGATTTTATAATTGATTTTTAAATAATATTATATTCTGTTCTGTGTGCATGCCGGTCCGTGATTTCACCAAATGGCTCCAACGGAAGATCAGCGCTGGCGAACAGCTGGTATTATGCTGAGTTGGTGCCGATTTGTGACAATTGCATGTTTTGTGCAATTTCTATATTCTTATACATTTACATTGTAATGTCGCAAATAAAATATTTTCTATTCTATTCTATTCTATAAAAGAATCGTAGATACTCGTACATGCGCGTTTGCGATGTTACCTATAATGGCTGGCTTATATTATTATTAATAAAACTAACCTGTAAATAATGCATAACAAATACGGCGGACTTGTCGCTGAAGTCTGGCTTGCCGACGGCCATCGCCAACGTGTAGTCCGAGCCTTTGTACTCCACCGTGCCTTGTGTCGCAGTCAGCTTGCATTCTTGTACCTGTAACAATAAACTCATCATCATCATCTCAGCCGTAGGATGTAGGTAGATAGATTCACTCTTTATTGGAACACCACTATACAAATATATGTTACAAATAAAGAAATAGGAATAAAATAAAAATACAATTAAAAATATTTCCATTTAAATACTAAAAACTAACAGTGTCACATTAGGCGGCCTTATCTCTTCCAGACAACCATGCATGGAAAGAAATAGGCATAAACTTATAAAGGCAGTGGTGTTTACAACAAGTGTACTAAAACTCAAGAATATAGCTAGAAAAAAATACTTATAATATAAACAAACTATACTTATATAATTATACTATACATATTCAACTTATATATACATATCGACGTCCACTGCTGAACATATGCCTCCACCACATATTTCCAAAAGGACCGGTTGGAAGCGGCCTGCATCCAACCGGTCCGGTCAATTATTTTTTTGTATTGAAGATCTCGTGAGTTTGACACCTAACAAATTTTTACTATTTACCGGCAAAACACTTAATATATTGTCATATCATCTCATTTACTCAATAAAACCTGTATTTTATATTAACAACTGTTTCGATACTGACCAGCAATACGGGAAATTTAAAAAATAAAATGATGGAATGACAAAGAAGTAAAAAAGGAAAGGATTTTTGGGCAGAGATTCCGACAATGAATTTGGACCCGATTAGTGGCCCAAAATAATACCGGTCAGAAAGCAAAAAAAAGGAGATGGAGGACTGATTTTGGACTCAATACATTACCCATATATAATTAAAGTTAAGTTTAAGTTTCTAAAGAGTACTTGTATATTGAAGCGGTCGAATTCGCTATTTCTATGTGTCCTACAATGTGACGATATGCCACCAATAGAGAGGAAGCCGTACGGTGACGAGCTGGTAACAACTATGTCCCAGGAATAAATCAATTATTGTGAATACGAGTTGTGGCATCAGTACCTCTATAAAAGGAGTGATCCGGTGTCGCCGATTCAGACCTACATGTGAAAAGTGAAGTCAATTCCCAGGTCACATTATTGACTATTATATTCATATTTATTTCTAATGTTCCTTTTTATTTACTTTTAGCTAGTGTAGGTCTTTGGTGTAGGCACTATTTACTAATATTATACACGCAAAATTTTGTGAGTATGTATGTGTGGATCTTTGTTACTCTTTCACGCTCATACGGCGGGAGAAAATTTGATGTAATTTGGTATGGAGATAGATGAGGCGTTGGATTAACACATAGGATACATTTCATCATCATTTTCCATCACCACGCGGGTGCAAAAGCGTAATATGCTTGGGCACAGCATAGACAAAATAATAGAACTCCGCCTACGTCAAGATCGCAATGCTATACAGATGCTTCTACAGCGCGGTTAGTGTATTTTGCATATTTCCACAGCGTAATGTCATATGGGATATTGCTATGGGGTTCAGCGGCTGATATAGGGACCATATTTATCCTTCAGAAACGTGCTATTAGAGCTATATACGAAATGGGTCCCCGTGAATCTTTGAGAGATTTATTTAAAGAAATCAATATATTAACGTTGTCTTTTATATATGTATTTGAAAATATAAATTTACATAAATATAAGTTAAATAGTGATCACCACACTTTTAATACCAGAAATACAAATAGGATAGCTGTACCTAGTTTTAGACTTGCGAAGACTAATAAGTCATTCCTAGGAAATTGTGTGCGTTTTTACAATAAAATCCCAAAGCACATAACTGAGCTCACAGAGGGCAAATTCAAGTTGACTGTAAAAAACGTTTTAATAAAAAAAGCTTACTATAAAGTTCGACATTATATAGAAGATAAATATGCTTGGAATACTCCACTTCTGGCAAGCTGTCTCTCTGCCACCCATAAAATGTAATATTTGTAGTACCTAAGTAGAAACATTGTAAACATCCATATAAAAAGAATGGCCCCGAGTTTCTTGCCGCTTCTTCTCGGTGGGTTTATATATTTTGGAACGCGGCGGTAGAGTCTTTAAAGTACATTATAATGATAAGTTGACGTTCATAAGTGCGTCTTTGATGCCTAAATTGAATAAATGATTTTGACTATGACTTTGGCAATGATGACAGTTCTGTCAAAGATTGTGCCAGTTTCTGATAGCTTAGTCAAACGCTTTCGTTAACAACTCGATACACTAGACTTGCTCATCGACCGTCATGGGTGTTGAAATGTAACACAAATACCGTTAAGGGTGATGAAATGTAATGGTTTTGTCCATGGTGATTCATTTTATATTTGTATGTACGTAAGTCCTGTACTATACTATGTATTTAAATTTACTCCTGTAATACTGTTATAAAAATTGCATTTGACCATGTACATGATAATAAGCTACTCGAAGTACTAATCCTGCGCAGACGTAGTCGCCGACATCACCTAGTTCTTGATAATCAATGTTTTCAATGCAGTGTAACTCGTAGGGAGAACCTATAACATTACACACTTACGTCAGGGTTCGAAATCGTCGAGCATGTCCGATGCTCATCTTCAGGGCGAGTGCTCAGCGGCGGCTTTTGCGAGGCTCTTGGCAGGCAGTGCCCGCCCTGAAGGTGAGCATCGGACATGCTCGGAACCAGGATCGACGTATTCGATCCCTAACGTGAGTGTTTTGCCGGTAAATAGTAATAATACAATTATGTCACAACAACTTTTTTATGTTAAAATATGCAATATTAAGGCCAGTACAAACTAGGCCACATTATTTGCTATTATCTACTCAAATATTAAAGAGAAAAGATTTATTGTTTGTAATGGATAAACGCAAAAATATTTAACTGATTCAAAAAATCTTTCATCTGTATAAAGCTACATTATGCCCGAGTAACTTATGCTGTATTTGATTCATCATCATCGTCATCCATCAATACGCGGGTGAAACCGCCGAGCACAGCTAGGACATTAAAATTGTATTATTACCTGTGCGGCTCCTTTAAGCCTGACTTCAGGCGTCAGCTGGTGGATAACGTTAAAGTTGACATTCCCGGATGGGTCCACATCCCCGAGTAGCACAGGGAATGCCTCTGTGGGCGATATCTGTTTGGTGCCGATGTATGTAGCACCAAACTTGTACCCGCTCTGCGCTGTGCTCATTGTTAGCGTGTGGGAGACCTGGAAACAGAAACATTTCATTTAGGACAAGCACATACAACCGCTTTTAATCGATTCGACTTCTACAATAATAGGACATGCAATAAACCTAATTTTGTCTGTGTGTTTGTTCCGGCTAATCTGTGAAACAGCTGGACCGATTTTAAAGGGACTTTCTCTGGCAGATAGCTGATTTAATAAGAAGTAATTTAAACTACCTTAATTTCGAGAAAATATACTAAATAACATTCTGTCTCTCTGTCTGTTTGTTACCTTATCAAGCCTAAATGCCTGAACGGATCGTAACCAAATTGGCAAGGCTAAAGATCCCGAGGAAGCACATATGATAATTTTCATCATCATCCATCACCACGCTTGTGAAACTGCGGGACGCAGCTAATATAAAATAAATCCTAAGTCGCAAGACACAGATGCTTGGAATACTCCAGCTTTCATTTAAGATTGTAATACAAATACATTGTAAAAACTAAATTGAAAATTATGGTCCAGAATTTCCTGCCTGTTCTAATATGTAGTTTCTTTATTTATGTGGAACGCGGCAATAGTATTTAAAAGTATATTTATTAATAGTAGAACGTTTATAATTGTTTTTTCGATGCTTAACTTGAATACATTCTTTTGTTTGGTTTTGAATGTAAATATCCCCCAAAAAGAGTTCTACATCAATCGAAGCAAATATGACAGACTCTCACCGACCCGATTCGCATTTTGGCGAAGTAGACCCAGCCAGACAGGGTGTAAAGAGCCCTCCTCATTACCACCTCGTGGAATGCCCCGGAACACGCGGGCCATCCACACCATGCGGGAGCGGGAGAGTAAGGGAATCTATCTCCCTCTCGCGCTCCTCGGCCTCTCTCTGCAACATCACGACCTCGCAGAAAGAGACCATCGCCTCCCATTACCTCTCGTCGTCGACCATCTTTGTTAATATGATCGACAAGGAGAGGTCCGCCTCCCTCCGGACAACGCTGCACAAGAACCTCCCGAAGCACCCGTGCCCCGAGAGGACTCATTGGGCCGGACCGCTTCCAGGAACCGGGTTGCTCCGGCTTCCCTCCGTGGACCTACGCCCAAGCGTCTGCTCCAGGATGCCAAAGCGGCACACAAGTGTACATGCGCTAACTCAGACAACATTGGAGCCACTAATTATCTATAACGTCTTTTCTTTCACAAAATGATAGCGAGTAAAGAGTTTGTTAGACCATACGGAGTTAGTCTTCATAACCAATGGTATGTTGAATGCACATGAGTCCGTTTGTAAAGTAAGTTCTTGAAAAATTGTGCATGAGGTAAGGCTGGGTGAGGCCTTTCCCGGGCCGACTTAGTGCAACGCAAGCGTGATACAAAAGCTTCATTTAGATACAAAGTTAGTGTGTGGAGTTTACTCTGAGCTGTCTCGCATGAGTTCGAACTCCAGTGATGGCGAGTACCATTTCGATTTCGAACTCGGCATTTCGAAATTCACATTTGAGTACGATCGTAAACTCCATGCATACTCCATGTAATCCATGCATCCTAAAGTAAAAGAACTATAAAGGCAAACTTTATCAGATTATTCCAGTTATCAGTATGGTTAGGCAAAATCTTATCAGGTTTTTTTAACATCAGCATCTACATTATTTGCAATCAGTATCTGATTGAGAATGGATGCCTCTCTGTCTTGGATGTTTTATTGTGTGTCCCCATGCCTTCCACGACACAGAATCGTAGTGAGGATGTACGATTGTGTAAACATTATTTATTACTAGCGATTGCCTGCGACTTCGTTCTTGTAGTAGGCTCGACCTTTGGGCCTCACCATACCTTCCCATCTTTTCTTGGTTTTACTTTGATAAGAATGTTCTCCTGGCAATAAATACACCACAAAAAAGAATTAGCGAGTGTTCCATCGAACATAATCAAAACATCTCGAACATATTACCAGAAAAGCAACAAATATTCTCATGCAGAGCACAAGAGCAGTAGGAAAAGACTGGGGACTAAAACCAAAGCTGTGCCGCTGGCTATACACGGTCATTGTGAGACCAGTCCTCACCTACGGATGTGTAATGTGGTGGCCAAGAACAAATTTGGTAACCACAATAGCCAAACTACAGCAAACCCAAAGATTAGCTTGCTCTCTTATTAGCGGATGCACAAAGACCACACCGTCGGCAGCTCTAGATGTAATCTTAGGCCTAACGCCATTGCATCTTCACATACAGCAGGAAGCAATGGCATCAGCGCTACGGATAAAATCTACGGGCCAGTGGAAGGACTCCGGACCTGATACACACCATAGTAAAATTTTACATAAGGTGACAAAAATTATCCCAGAATCATCACAAGGCACTGACAGGATAGTCAGCACGCACCTTGATGAGAGAAAGTACGAGCTGTACACTGAGAAGACTGCTTTGGATGGTTGTTCACCGTCATACAACATGTTTACGGATGGGGCGAAAAATAAAGCGAGAGCTGGTTGTGGATATTTCTCGCCGGAACTTGGTATATCAGATTCAAAGGCCTTAAATAAGACCACATCACCAGCACAAGCAGAGGCTATGGGCCTACTGTTAGGAGCAAAAGCTATACCAGATAGAGACGAGGTGGGCTCCATATCATCACCTGTGGAAAGAAAACTAATCGCATTCACTCTAGATAGTGCGGCGGTCATCTATGCACTCAGAAGGCCGGTAACCAGGTCAAGAGTGATAGCCGAGTGTCACGCGACTCTACAAAAACTATCAAACAACTATAAGATAGTGGTAGCATGGACAAAAGGGCATGGCTCATGCCCAGGAAATGCGAAAGCAGATACCCTCGCCAAAAATGCGACTAAGAAACAGGTAAGTGGAGATGTAAATGATCTCTGCAAACCCTCAGCGATGGAAATACGTAATCTACTCCGTCGCTTTACTGAAAAAGAACAACAAAACATTTGGGATAACAAAAAGGACTGCAAACAAGCAAAATCTATGTTTCCAACCTTGAACAGATACACAACTAATAATTTGTTGTAACTTCAACGACAGGACCCCCGCCTAATGGTAGGCATTATCACAGGTCACTGCAATCTCAACTACCATCTATATAAAACTGGTGCAACAGATAGTCCACTGTGCAGAGGATGTTTGCAGGAGAACGAGACCGTGAAGCACGTGCTGTTGGAGTGCACGGCTACGGAAAATATACGGAACACTACCGGTCTACTAGAGGATCACTATAGTTCTAAATCAACATCAGTTTTAACACCTCAAATATCACTGGAGCAGTTGTGCCAGCAACCCGGGTCATACTCCGTTATCTAAAGGAGTTGGGATGGCTAGGGTAGCTGGCGGGGGAAATGCACAATACACCCCAAGCGGGACGTCAGTGCAGGACTTAGCGCCCCCAGTCAGAATAAGAATAAGAGTGTTCCATCGGTTCTCAACTCATGACGTGACCAGGAGAAATAGGGGTTGATTTAGATTAAGAATAGGGAATATGGAAATGATTTAAATTTACTAGATTTTCGATTCCTGTTACTTTATAGTCTTGAGATTACTCTTAAACTATTATTTTCTCTTTTATTTTTTATTTAATCCCATAAAACTAGAATCTGAAAGTGCAAGATGAGATTAGACGATCTAATCGAAACATGCCATTCAATGTGGTCAACCTATGTGTTTTTGACCCTGGACATAGGAACAACCTGATCAATAACCATATATGTATTTGTTGTTGGTGTTATTTTTTAGTAACATTGTGAAATATATTTTTAGGTAATATAAGTAATATTTTTAAGAACTGAAACCAAATCAGTGAATAAAGGCTATTTTTATTTAATTTATTTGACAGCATAATCATGCGATTTTAAGTATTGCTCCGTTTAGCGTTTGATTAGAGTGTGGGAAAAAGTGGCAAAAATAATATATCTGAGTTTAACAAACGCTTTAAGAAAAGAGCCAACAATGGCAACGCCACCAATGCCCTCAATACTAATTGAACGCACCTAATCTGCAACCTACTACAACAGTCTAGTCTAGTCATATAGATACAAATAAAAGTTATGATGCGATAAGAATTTGTTGAAAGAATGTAATGAAATTTGGCACCACAATTAGTGATCACTGAAAAGACAACCCTATAGATATGTCCCACAAAAAAGTAAACAAAGATGAGTCAGAAGCTTAGAAGAAGGAGGTATAATAGTAATAATTATTATTTATATTATAAGTAGTATTTATTATAATTTATGTAGAATACCTGGAAGTGGTTAGAGAGCCCCCGGTTGACCATCAGTTTGCCACCTTCAAAATTCACTGGCATCACATCTAAAATGAAAAATATACAACTGGGTAAAGTTTTACATTTGTTATATAAATATTTGCAGATTCAAAGAGCTAACTGAAAATGGAAAGCTAGTTACTGTCCACAAGTTGTATTTCATAAACTTTTCAGTATGTATAATGTAATTTATTTCTGTAATATAATTTGTCATTTTAGATAAAGTTTAATGAAATTTGTATGACACTTAATAAACGGACATATACAAAACTTACCTAAATACACTGCAATGCAATATACATTACAAATAAGCTCCATTAATCAGTCAGTAGTGTGGCTTTCAATTGTTATTGTAGTCAGGGAGTCATACACTTCATTAAAAATGTATAACTTAAGTTTTAGTGAATACAAGATAAAGACATGACCAAACAGTTACAATCCAGTATAGAATTGTATCAGCATCTATATTTATACTTGAAATTTATTGTAATTTGTTTTGTGTATCATAAATAAATAAAAAGAACTAAGACCCAAAAAGATTGCATTAAATGTTGGTATATGAAGCATATACAATCCTTTTCTACAATGTTGTTTTCAGGCTAATAATTATGAGGGAGACTTTGTTTATTTTTTAAATTATTCATTACTAATTTATTATAAGAGATTTTAGAGAACTTATTGATTCAGGCAATATTTTGCGGAATACCATTATCAAAAAACGATATTAAAAAATATTTAGTGACACTTCCGCTGAAAAGAAAAAAATGATTTTGGTCTATTTGGGGGTGTGCACCACCCTCCCACCCGCATAAAATGCTAATAGGAAGAATACAAAATAAAAAACACACAAGAAACCCCAAATAAACTAAAACCGATTCGACAAGTGTTTCGCCTCTACATGAGGCATCCTCAGGAGATGTTGACTCGTCGAGCGCTAGACCAACAGTTATTAGGTGAAATTTTAATTTCAATAACTTATAAAAAATTATATGAAATTAATAAATTTTAAATGATTATATATGATATGATTGATGGTTAACATGACCACCAAGACGCCAACTAGTACAGTTGAATTTATAACTACTTGTACATTTTTTAAATTTTCATGGTCAAACTTTTAACTCAAAACATAAATAATCCTGTTAATAATGTTATTCTCTAAGGTTTGCTTAACCTATATACCAATAATAATTGCATTTGGATACCTAGGCTCATGTTGGCAAACCTAATAATACTATAAAATTCACAATTGCAATGGAACTTAGGATTTGTGAGTGAAATTAAAATTATGAATTGGTTAATGTGTGTCTCATGTCTAAAACTTTAAAAATTAAGCCTAGGGCACTACTAGGGTATAGGGCAAATTTGGGTTTCAATATAACAATTTACTTAACTGTTTTGTATATGGTGCTATTGCTTAATTTAATTCTGCCAGTGCCCATTCCATGGTAGTATTATCAACTTTTTGGAGGTTGTTCATATTAAGAATATTAACTAATCGAATGTTATTCAAATGCACATTTTTACACTAACAATCATAACAAGCTCTCATCACATCAATTCAAATGCACCTCTAACATTTAGAGAATTTTCAGACACATTTATCACATTATAAAAATACAACGTATAGTTAATTGCAGATTAACATTTTGATGGTATATTCTTGAAATTACTGTACCATTACATCACAAGATAACCAAACTTTTTCACCGCATCATATTATTGTTTGCCGCGGTTTTCTGACTAAACTTTATCCAATAGTTGATAAAGGTGAGAGGAACTAGAATTTGAATAGGCTCTTTATCGTGAAAATGTAATTGAAATGCACATATAAATTACCTTTGCTTTTTTTATGAAGCTCGTCTAATGTTCCAGGATTTTCTCGTTTACTCACATCTTCTATGTCTTTTATTTCAGTGCTAGCAAGCCCAGAGTTGAAGACACGATATCTACTGGCCATACCACCCATTTTATTGAATTAGTATTGTATACTTTCGCAAAAAATTGCAAAAATCGATGAGAAGAACATGTGCAAGGAATCACAATTTTAGGAATAAAAGACAAATGACAATCGTGAAGTTGACAATTAACTTGACGTGACGCCATGAGTTGACATTGACAGCAAAATATATCCAACCTAACAAAGCAAACTAGCGGTAACTTGGGTAAAAATCAGAGAGAATGAGAAAAAACAGTAGTTATTTGTAACGAATAACGTTAGTTTTCACTGTTACTACAGATTGATATATCCTTTCCTATACCGTGATAATTATAACAAAAGATTTATGAATGAAACTGACGAAAATTTACTTCTCTGGTTGGCACAGGGTTAATTATAGGTTATTTTATAATATTATAGGTTATATTATAGCGTTAAGAGTGTTTAATAAAATCCCAGAATCATTAAAATCCCTTCCACTCCCAAAATTCAAAGTCAAACTTTTCAGATGGATGATTGATGGTAGCTATTATCAAAATAATCATTTCCTTTCACATAATGACCATAAATATAGCCATCTTAATACCAAACATAAGTATAATATTAGTTTATCTTAATATATTAAAATATTAGTATAGAGTACCTATAGTATAGTGTAGTGTATTATAAAAATAATAGCGATGTTTTACCTGCAATTAAAACATTTATTAAACATACTTACCTAATTCGAAACCTAATTATACATGAGAGTAGCGTACTCGACTTCCGTTCCGAACAAGTCATGCTGCGATTGGTCCGATCTCCTCGTCCAATCAGCGTTGACTCCGCCTCTTCCGCTCCCCTCAAACGTCAACCATCACCCCAGTGCCGTGGTCCATTTTGCGATAATTTTGCTCACAGTGCTATCGGAGTGACGTCACGGACGACCAAGTGAAGGTGCGCGTTATTTTTTGTTCTCGCTTTTAAAATTGTAGAAACAACCCAAACTCACTTTGAACGATTTGGTTGCGTAGGTTTCTGTGTTGGTGTTCTCGGACAGTGTTGGAGTTAAACTGTGTGCACAGATGTAGCAATAAACTAGCAATTACTTTAATTGGAGATTATCAACAAACCACTAAAGAAAGAAAAAAAGAGGGTATCGCTCTTACTCGTAGTATTGTGATAATATTAGCAGGCTAAGCGCTCCCACTATCGGTTTTCTCTGAAACTATCTACTCATCAGTTTGTGCATCGATAATTGAACCAACGATGAGTCAAAAGTGCCGGGCCTGTGGTCGCTTTGTCAGTAATACAGAGGGCGCTAAATGCACCAAGTGCACCGTTTCATATCACCGAGCCTGCGTGAACATTCCGAAGGATGCTAAAATTTCCTCATCGTGGCAATGTCCGGAATGCAAGGCGCAGACGCCCCGAAAAGATAACACCGATGATCCGGTACGAGGCGAGGGCGCGGACTACGCCCCTCCGCCGAGAAACCCCGTGTCGGGCGAGGACGTATCCGCGGAGATCCTACGGGAAATTCGTTTGCACCGTGCGGAAACCAGATCTTTGCGCGAAGGATTTGAAGCCCTACGGACTGTGGAACTTTCGACGCTAGGTTGGGGGACATGGAATCGCGGCTAACAGATCTTGAAAAGAAATTTAGCGAGTCTAATTCGGAGTACTGCGGTAATGCACCTCTGCATTACCGCAGTACGGATAGTCTGCGCTCCTCCGTCGAACAACTCAAGTCAGAGCTAAACGATCGCGACCAGGAGGCGTTTTCTAACGACCTGGAGATAACCGGCATCCCGGAGGAGCAGGGCGAAAACGTAGGACGTCTCGTCAGCATCATCGCAACCAAGCTAGGCGCTACCTGCGAAGAGCGCGATACCGTATTTGTGGAGCGTGTGGGTATTAGACGCGCGCCATCTAGCGGCGTCAACGCGAACGAGCAGAACGCACCTGCGGCGGTACGCCCGCGGCCGCTGGTGCTACGCGTGGCGCGTAGGCAGCTACGAGACTCGCTGCTACAAGCAGCACGCGTTCGCCGCAACCTCACGACAGATGGCATGGGACTCGCTGCCGCTCCTACAAAATTTTACCTGAACGAGCGTTTATCGAGGTTCAATAAAATGCTGTTTTTCAAAGCGCGCGAGCGGGCCCGTCTCCGCGGGTGGAAATACATATATGGACCAGAAGCGGAAAAATTTTCGTTCGCCGCGAGACCGGGAAGGCATCTTTTCGGGTGCGGTCGGAGCAGGACCTCGAGAAGATTTTTGGTGGGGAGGGAAATTAGATAGTTTGTTTTTTTATATAATATTATTATTAATTTATTTAAATCCATTGAAATCCATGGATTCTAATAGGGCAGGGATCGTCGTAGGTAAGAGTACGGTGGATGTATTGATACACTTTTATTATTGCTTATTGTACATATTATGCATTTTATATTTACTTTTAATTTCTCTGAGATATACATTTCATATATTTTTATTTCAAATTGTGGGTGAAATAAGTCAAGAAATTATGGTCATAAATTGTGAAATTCGATTAAAATATATATTTCATATGTTTAACTATAAATTGTTTCACATAAATTTAATAACTAGATTCAATAAAAAAAAATCATCGCTAATGTGGCTTACAAAAAGGTGTATATTCTAGTATTGCGCACGGTGTCAATAATCTATTTTAAAGGTGTAGTTCTCCAATTTATGTAATGGCTACCAAATTTATTAAAGTTGGGTTATATAACGCAGGTTCCCTCGGCACAAACCATGACAGCATCATAGCGGCAGTTACCCGGAGTGGTGTAGATATACTAGGCGTGAATGAGACGTGGGTGCACGCGGGTCAGGAAGGACGTGCACCAGCCATCCCCGGCTACCAGTTCCGGCACACGCCGCGTCCGTGTGAGCACCGCACGCGCGGGGGCGGCGTTGGCTTCTATGTGCGGCGGGGGGGTCATTGTGCAGCCCTGGCGCCACCCGGTTGACCCTTTGCACGCCGTGGTCGAGCAAATGTGGCTCTCGGTAAATTTTAACGGTAAGAAATTGATAGTCGGGACTGCGTATCGACCTAACTGGGTAAATATTGACACATTCTTTGACGCTGTCACTGATAGTATTAGCTCGATTGAAAAATATGATAATTTGATTTTAGTGGGCGATTTTAATATTAATTATTTGGACGTAGACGATTATAAAACAAAAAAAACTAATGTTCTTCCTGTCATGCTTTGAACTGAAACAGATCGTTTCGCAGCCAACTCACTTCACCAACTCTAGTGGAACACTAATTGATCTTGTATGTACTGACCTGTGTGCTCGTGGTACGACCATAGAGCATGTAGGCTCTATTACTGGCCACTGTCTTGTGGTCTCTGAGTTTTATATCAAGCGACCCAAAGTCGCTCCTAGAGTTATCGCGTACAGACCGTTAAAAAATATTTGCTTGGAAGAATTTAATTTAGATTTAATTTTAGTGAATTGGGATCATATATCGCAATGTTCTGATATTAACGAAATGGTTGATGCCTTTAATTATACTGTTCTGTCTTTGTTTGAATTGCACGCCCCTGTCAAGACAGTTATAATAAAGGATCGCTCGTACCCCTGGATTACGGATACTGTCAAACTGATGATGAGGTTGCGGGACGAGGCTGCCGCTGATTATAATAAATCAAAAACAGAAACAAAAAAAAAATACTACAAAAGTCTTAAATCTACAGTAAATAAAGCTCTTTTTTATGAAAAAATATCTTATTTTAAATATAACATCAACTGTCACATTAAAAATCCGAAGTCTCTTTGGAGGAATCTGAAGAACACTTTACTGCCTAAAACTGACATTGACTTGCCTGCAGTTTTCAGTGACCCTAATGTAATTAATTATCATTTTTTAAACATACCTGGCATCAAACAAACATCAATTTCATACTTAACGTTTTTTGAACATCATAGATTCAGTAATGCAGTATTTCATATTGATCGTGTTGGTCTAGATTGTCTAATTAGCATAATCAGAGGTCTTAAGTCTAATGCTGAAGGTTGTGACTCCATTAATCTGAATATGCTGTGGTTAACGTTACCTGATAGTATAGACTGTATTTTAGCTCTTGTGAACTCGTCAATAGAAACCTGTATATTTCCCGATAGGTGGAAGCTCGCAATAGTTCGTCCTTTACCAAAAGTCTCTAATCCTACTGACTCAAAAGATCTTCGACCAATTAGTATTTTGCCTTGTTTATCAAAAATTATAGAAAAAGCTATTTATATGCAGTTAACTAACTATCTCGAAAAGAACAAAATTTTACCAGCTGTCCAGTCAGGTTTTCGAAGGGGTCGCAGCACAACGAGCGCCCTGCTCGACCACACTGATAACATACTTAGTGCTCAAGATAAAGGCATGTGCACTATACTGGTGTTGTTAGATTTTTCCAGAGCTTTCGATTCTTTAAATATTAATCTTTTGCTTTCCAAGCTAAGTTACTATGGATTTGACTCCACTGCCTTACGTTGGTTTGATAGTTATCTAAGTAGCCGTTACCAGCTCGTGAAGATAAGTCGTAGTGATGGCTCTTCCGCAGTCTCTGATAAGCTGGCTGTCACTCGAGGAGTTCCTCAGGGTTCAATACTCGGGCCGATCCTTTTTATTTTATACTCCGCGGGCATTGTTTCGTCCATGAAACACAGTAGCTTCCATATATATGCCGATGATACGTAACTATATATATCGTGCAAACCAAGTGACATTGATGAGGCTATAATTAAATTAAATGACGATCTTGAAAATATTGCTGCATGGTCTGCGAGCAACTGTCTGTTACTGAACCCATTAAAGTCAAAGTATATTATTTTTGGAAGTAAAAATCAATTAGCCAGTCTGAATCCTTCGCAATCTGTTATGTTAATGGGTGAGCCCGTAGAGCGCGTCTATGAAGCTCGCAATCTAGGCCTCATTATGGACAGTGGGCTCCGTTATGAGAAATATGTGGGAAATTGCATGAGAGAGTGTTTTTATAGGCTTAAAATTTTGTATAGGATGAGACCTTTTTTGACGACAGCACTACGGGTTCAGCTAACCGAATCCCTGGTACTATCTAAACTTAATTATATGGATACTGTCATTCACCCGCGGCTGCTCGCTAAAACCAAACAAGTCGTTCAGAGAGTCCAAAACGCATGTGCCCGTTTTTGTTTCCCTATCCCACCGAGAGCCCACGTAACTCCATTTTTAAACCAACATGCTTTACTCAAAATGAGGCATCGCCGAAAGTTTCATATGGCGTGTCTCCTTTTTGGGGTTATTAAATTCAAAGAGCCTTCATATTTGTACCAAAAATTTAAATGGAATTCGAGTCACCAGTCTCATGGGTGCCGCACGTGCTCTATGCAGCTACTAACAGAGAGACACGCGACTGCTGCATTTAGGGGTAGCTTTCGTTATGCTGCATCGAAATGCTGGAATAATATTCCGCCGCCGATAAGGAACCTGCGTAATTTGCAAAACTTCCGCAATAAACTTAAGAGCTTTATATTCGATCACCAAAAAAGTGAAGCCATTTTGGTTAATGACACCAGTGCAATATAAAATTATAAATTATAATGATAATAATATTATATAAATTTGTGTATTTCTATTTACTTGTTACTAGATAGTTATTTCTATTACTTTGTATTTTTTAGTTTTATTATTTCCATTACGAAGTCTTTGTAGGTACATCCGGACATTCGTACCCTGCTTGCCTATTTGTTTTTATATACGAGTAGTATTGTATTTAGTATTTAAAGTGTTGTGTTTGTTTTGTTTTGTATTCTTACAAAATGCGCTCTTATGCTGCGATGGCGATGCGCTGATATGCGCTGGCGATGACGTCACACACGACTGTGTGTGACGTCATCGCCAGCCCCAACGGAAGACCAGCGCTGGTTGCTTCAACGCAATCAGCTTTATGCTGAGTTGGGGCTGTGTTGTAGTGAAACAATAGATTGTGTAGTGTAGAAAATTATTCATTAATTTTATGTATATTTTAGGCAAAATGTCATATTGTTTTACATCAACAAATATATTTTCTTTCTTTTCTTTCTTTCTTTCTTTCTATCGTCTACCAAAGCTGGTCCGAGACAAATATAGCGATTTTGACAGCTCGTGGCACTGTAAGCGTGTTGTTAATTCGGACCAAAGTTGTAGCAATAACGAACCATTTGCGCGCGAAAAACAAATTCATAAAAATATCGTGCATAGTGTGAAGGTTAACTATGTAGCGTGTGGATTAAAAAGAAATAATGGAATGGATGGACCGACTTTTACAACTTTTACATCAAAAAGAAGGGACACCAGTAAATACATTATAGAAATAAACAAACACCTGTCACTTTTGACAGAACGCTCACGACGATTATGGTGTAGAGCATGGTTCATGTAATCGTCAATATGGCGGCAGTTAAGACGTCGTCGGTGACGTAGCGTGGGCCAACGTAATCACGCTCACGGTGAAAGGGACCGACTTTTATCGCGCTAATATCGATTATGGCCAATTGGGACCGCAGTGCAGGTAGTGCGCCTAGCGCAACTTAACTTCATTGGTTTTCTCGTGTTATGCCACCAGGCAGATTTAGAAAGTGTTAGGTTTCGAATTAGGTTAGTATGTTTATTAAATGTTATAATTGCAGGTATAACATCGCTATTAAACAACTGTACCGTAATTCGAAACCTTATTATACATGAGAGATGTGTTTGTTATCGCCTGGTGGTGATGGTGACGCCAATGTGATAAATCTTTAATAGGTATTGAATGCTCTGATGCCCAGCGGTTTAGATTTCATTCACAAAACTAAGTTGTCTGCGTAAGCATGAATTCTAGGTGTAGAAAAATTTAGACTACTCATTTTAGTACATGAAACGTCCAATATTTGATTCGTCTGCCAAATCAGTGCGAGCAAAGAGTATATAAGGAAGGTACGCCCAATTTTTCAATGGAGCTGCTTGCAGGCTTGAGGTCAATTCATTAATCTGTCCACTAACTATGAGTTTTACCAAATTAGTAACCTTGGCACGTGCTGCTGTTCAAGGTTTATTTATGTGCTGATTTCAATCCATCTTTTACCACTCGAAACCACTCATGATAAAGTTTTGAATGTGGGGCGGAGCCCCGAGCATTCTCAAATGAGTGTAGTATATCTAGATATATATTTTAATGCCGGGTGCTGTCAGTGTGCTGGACACATTACGACTGTCTGTTTCGTGAGAGATTTCAACCTGATTGTCGGTGGTTGGTATTATCTGTTTTAAGACCATAGCAGTGCTAGTATTATGTTGTTCCGTAATTTAATTCTGGAAAAAAGCTTATAAACTATTGTAACATAAATATAACGATGGCTACTATGTCCCTTGAAGTAGGTAGATTAAAACTATTATCTTCACAAATATTCTAGGTTATATTATTGATTTATTAAGATATCGACTTCCCAGGTTGGGGGTCGAGGTTGCCTTGGCCTAGTAATTTTAGCTTTAAATATTTATTTTTATAATGTCGTTGTCATTTAGACTTAAAAATGAATGAGCTAAGTATTCTAGACTTCTGAATTAAAAATATTATCTAAGGGTCGTTTTTGATGAAGATTGGTTAAGAATCTTGCAAGATTAGACCTCATGGGTTTTTGTTGGTTTTCTGAGTAATTATCTCACGAGGAGTGCTATTTTTCCAAACCAAACTTTCTCCAAGGCGCAGATAAGCCTAAACATTTTTAGCATTCCAGTCGGTTAGATTTTGATACATTGTACATCTACGAGTATAAACTTCCTGTATCATTTCTATCGCTCGCGACAATAGGTGACTGTCGGCATTATTGGGACTCGGGATAGATTTGTAATTGTGAACGGGTAATCCAACGATCTATTTAACAGCGCCCTCATAAAACCGAGTAATCGCGAGGTTTAAAGCGGGTTACTAATGCGAGGACTGTTCTCAATATGATTTAACGATCAGGTAAATTCTTGTTGATTTGTTTTAAGTCTGCTAGTATTTCTTATGGTATGCCGGATGCCGGGGACAAACCCAACCCTACTCTAAAGTTCAAAGTCAGCCGGTGGGGCGTAACAGTGACCTTGGGAATCTAATCTGTCGATTGTACAGAAATTGGGAGCACTCGTAAGCTTGGCGAAAGACATAAAGATAGGTTTCTTTTCTGCCCTTTACAAAGACTGTCTGTTAGTTTTGTAGTAAGATCACTGTTTGGCAATACTACTCGGAACAGCTTGCAAGATAAATAGCTTTTCCATGAGCAGTGAGCTTTGACTTTTGATCTTACTCTAGTTCGTAGTAGGTTTTTGAGAATAACTTGTAATTTATGTGTATATTTTGCCACTAATACAAGGATGCGTAAACGAGGTGCTTGCCTAATATATTCACGGTTAATACAATAAGGTTTTGCAGTTTTAGTAGTATCTGATGCGTCAAAAGGAATTCAAATTATTATTTATATCTATTACAATTATCTAAGCCTTGCTCAGTGTCAGGATTATTGTGATGCTCGGAAGCGCACATGTTTTTGGTATACTCGTATATATTAGTCATTGTAAATGACTTAAGGAAACGGTGATTGTTTGAATCGACCGACAAGTGGGAATGGTCCAGAGGACGATCGACCTTTGCTATCCAGTCTTCTCTTAGAGAAACTAGCACGCAATGCTCGATCCAGTCTTCTTTTGGAGAAACTAGCACGCAATTATGGTTAATCATTCTGAATTTTATGAGTGCACCGTAGGTACTTGTTTAAGTTTTTCTCATACAAAAAACGGTCTTGGTGTGCCGTCGCCTTTAATTCTGAGAATATTGCCGACAGCTTGAAAAAGACTGCCTTGCCATTTTTATGACACCTCGAGTGTGCATTTCATCAACATCTTTCATTTCAAGTTAGTTAGATGTTTGGCTGTAACGGTTGCTCGACAAAAGCAATGACGTTTTCGTGCAGAATGGTACATAGTAAGTTACTTATTATGCTTAGAATGTAGAGTGGAGCTCCGAGCATTCTTCGATGCGTTTAACTTTGTTACGGTAGCTCGACAATAGCAATGACATTTTCTTTTTAAACGGTACACAGTAGTCACTTATTATGCTTAGAATGTAGAGTGGAACTCCGAGCATCCCTCGATGCGTTTAACTTTGTTACTGTCGCTCGACAAAGGCAATGTTTTGTTTTGAATGGTACACATTATAGTTACTTATTATGCTTAGAATGTAAAGCGGAGCTCCAAGCATTCTTCGAGGAGTTTAACTTTTCTATAAATTACCCTCACGAAGGGCTTTTTGTACGCATATTTTATTATTACCAACTATCTCGACGCAAATAGAGAGTATAAACTAAGCCTCTTGTGATCTTTTGAATGGTGTACGATTATGTTTAGAATATAAGAGATAAGACTTTTTCAACGAGTAATTTTTCTGGAGAACCAGAGATGACCTTTTTTGGTAGCTGCCTGGCACGGAAGGGTTCCGTCAGAATCTTTTCGTTTTATTTCGTTACTTTCATATCATGATTTCCTTTTTTTTTTTTTTTTTACGCAGAGGAAGATTTTATATCCTGATCACCAGCCCAAGGGGTAAAGCTGGTGCGCGTGTGGGAGTCTCCGCCAGAAGGGCAGAATACTCACCAAACCTCTGCGGTGTTCCATCGTCATCGACTGGTGGCGGGAACCGTGGAACCATTCGTATTCACCACAGCCCCCACCGACGTCGCTGCCCGCCTACGCAGGCCCAGCCTCTGGGGAGGGTGTAAAAAGCCCTCCCCATTACCACCTCGTGGGATGCCCCGGAACACGCGGGCCATCCACACCATGTGAGGACCTAACCCTAATTGGGGGCACCGGCTGTCCCCACAGCCGATACCACAGGTTCTCTGAGTGGAGACGGAGTGCGAGCCCGATCGGCTCGCCTCCGTGTCCGCGCTCTCCGGAGCGGGAGAGAGACGGGATCTATCTCCCTCTCTCGCTCCTCGGCCTCTCTCTGCAACATCACGACCTCGCAGAAAGAGACCATCGCCTCCCATGACCTCTCGTCGTCGACCATCTTTGTTAAGATGGTTGACAAGGAGAGGTCCGCCCCACGACTGCAACCAGGGACTGCCGCGCCTCGACAGCCCCTGGGCAAACTTCCAGCACGTGCTGCGCAGTTTCTTCCGCGCAGCCGCACTGGTGGCACACAGGGGTCGCCTCCCTCCGGACAACGTTGTACAAGTACCTCCCGAAGCACCCGTGCCCCGAGAGGACCTGAGTCATCCGGAAGGTAAGAGACCCATGCCCTCGATGGACCCATTCCTTGAGGATGGGCCGGACCGCTTCCAGGAACCGAGTTGCTCCGGCTCCCCTCCGTGGACCTACGCCTAAGCGTCTGTTCCAAGATGCCAAAGCGGCCTCGTTGGCATCCGTTCGCCACTGGCCATACTCCTGAGGGGCAGGGCGGAGACCCTCCTGTCGCGCCCACGTTTTGCGCCAAAAGACCGAGGACAGAACCTCGGCCTCTAGATCCCATGGAATATCATGATTTATGAATATCCCATCGGGATAGAACAGGATATCATGATTTCCTGTTCTATCCCGATGGGATGAGGAAGAATTATGCCTTTTGTAGGGCTGTAATATTTGTTAGTTACACCGGCAAAACCCTCATGTTAGGGATCGAATATGTCGATCCGGGTTTCAAGCATAACAAACTCATTTTTAAGTGCGCAGCAGTGACTACGAGCTATAGTTGGGCACTGCAGACCTTAACGTGTGCTGTGTCACCTTCTAGACTGACCTTCCACTTTGACGTAGCAATATGGTATCTAGGGTAGTGGCAGTTAGCCCGTGTTGTCTAGAAACTTATCTTGTGATGCATTATTTTAGATGTGTATCTTTGCGTTTTGTTTCACCCGAGGTCAGGCCAATACTTCGTATGTAGGTTATTTAACAATAACATATAGTGCTCATTAGGGCTTATCATCGTTTGACTCCCCACACATGTTTGGGTCTGCTCAAATCGTAGTACAAGTCAGGATGACTGTAACTCTGATTGTAATTAACCACGACTATGTTAAGTTTATGAACAATAAGAAGTGTTACTTACAGTTTGGTGCTGAGCTGGTGCTAGACTACGAACCAACACTTAAACCAATACCGTTGGTTATCCTCTTCTTTTTCCTGTTTTTATTCCGCATCTTCCATCGTTGGGGCTGGACCAGTATAACTATCAATTTAAAAGAATCTATAACTCAACTGAAACAGTGTGAAACAGTTAAAATATTTCATTTATATCTAGAACCAGGGGTAGCACTGGCTATAAACAAAAAATAATTAGTATCGAAATGAATGGTAACACCGTTAAAATATTTTTAGTAAGTATATATAATTGCACATGAACTTACTAGATGGTTCAGGAATTAACCTGAACTGTCACGAGCATGACGCAGTCAGTAAAGTAAATATTTCGTACTTACGACCGCTCCGGATGAAAATCCAAACGCCAATGAAGTCAAGTTACGCTGGGCGCACTACCTGGGGTGATGGTTAAAATTTGAGAGGAGCGGAAGGGGCGGAGTCGACGCTGATTAGACGAGGAGATCGGGCGGACCAATCACAGCATGACTTGTTCGGAACGGAAGTCGAGTACGCTACTCTCATGTATAATTAGGTTTCGAATTACGGTACAGTTGTTTAATAGTTGGTTTTTCCTAGTTAACTTATACGGAGCAATTAATTTGTTGCAGTTTTGCTTTCGATAGCCACGTTTCAGTTGCGCATAACGCATGTATTGTCGCGTAGTTTTCTGGCAAAAACACTTTTAATGTGTCACGTTTTCCGTAGATACTTTGTATATTTTGGACTATGATGTTAAAATCTGTGTGTTGAGTGGCGAAAGTTATAGTTTTCTGAATTTATTTGTGTGGAAGCCGCGTCATCTCTGGATTCCTGGGGAATCGGTGATGTACTTTGCGATGGTCGCACTCATAATACTGATGCTCTGTTTTGGAGGTATGTTTCAGTCATATTACCGTCTATAAATAGTTTGTTATTTCAAATAACTGCATGACGGCCGTCAAGCCGTGCCGCGCGAAGATGTACTTGTAGGTTCTTTCTGTGTTGTAAGGCTGAATCGTTGAGATATTCTGATATTGACAAACCAGTGTTTTTAAAGAACCGGCCGTTCTGCAGTGGGTACTTAGTCATTTTTTTACTTATCAGCTCAACAACTATAGGTCTGCGCTGTAAGTTCTTCTTCCGATTCTGCTTAGTTCCTCAACGTAACCCGTGAGATCTACATTTAATATGTCCTGAAAAATGTGATAATGTGTAAATAGAATAGAATGTAATAGAATAAAAAGCTAGACAATGTGTAGACAGAATGGACGTCGGAGTGGCAACGCCTCATCGCTCCGTCCATTGTGATACATCGTCCTTGGTTTACGGCCTGCTTTATGCTCGGTTGAGCAGAGCGTTCGAGCAGGGTAGGTGTGGACAAAAGTGGTAAAAATAACTATTTTGAGCTTTACGAACAAAAGAGCCAACAATGGCAACGCAGGGTCAGGGTTGAGTATTGTCGTAAACTATAGAATACTACGTTTATTATCATGCAGAATTTTGTGAAATAAAGCCTAAGTTTACGGGTGTATTCTTTTACTACAATTTAATAATTTAATTGTTTAATTTATTGCAATTTTGGACCCAGGTCCGGAGCATGGTTGTTTGTGATCGTTTTTGACTGCTATGTATTTTGCGATTCTAGGTCTTATGCTTCGTTGAGCGTTCGAATAGGGTGTGATCAAAAGTGGCAAAAATGACGGTTTTGAGCTTTACGATTTCGGTATGTAAAGATTTTTTTTGGTATTTTTTTTATATTTTTATTTCGTAGATTAGGTCATTATAAGAAACTAATTTCAATATTTTTGTTTTATATTCAGTAGTTATTTTATAATATTTTTTTGAAAATTTGAATCCTATGACGTCACTTTTTTGCACAAATATGTAGTTGCGTTGAGGAGCCAAGAAAAGCACGCGAGTAAAAAAAAAGAAACTAGAACACTTGACAGTGACACCTACTAATTCGTAAGTCTCTATTCAATCAAAACAAAAGTGCAAAAAAGTGACGTCATTTAGAGGTCAATGAAAGTCGAATTATTTCATCGTTTTTTGTTAAAATAAATGGCATCTTATCGTTTTAAAAGGTCAGAGTAGAAAAATAAGGGTTTGTAACATAAAATCTCGAAATGGTTTCGGAATTGGCATAGGTTAATTTTTTTTAGCATACCGAATTGTTGGACGCAATGACGAGCGCCCCCCCAGTCCCCCCACTCAATCCTGAAGGCTTCGGAAGAAGCCGAAACAATTGTCGATCGTGATATCGACAACGCGTGATTCTCACGTTAATCCCGTAATTACAAAACTGCAATGATCGTGAGTTTCAATAACATTTTATGGTGATGGTACCTATACGTTTTGTTAAAATAAATGGCATCTTATCGTTTTAAAAGGTCAGAGTAGAAAAATAAGGGTTTGTAACATAAAATCTCGAAATGGTTTCGGAATTGGCATAGGTTAATTTTTTTTAGCATACTGAATTACAACGCCACCAATTCCCTCATAAGCTAACACTGCGGTCCTAATTGGCTATAATCGATATTAGCGCGATAAAAGTCGGTCCCTTTCACCGTGAGCGTGATTACGATGGCCCACGCTACGTCATCGATGACGTCTTAACTGCCGCCATATTGACCATTACATGAACCATGCTCTACACCATAATCGTCGTGAGCGTTCTGTCAAAAGTGACAGGTGTTTGTTTATTTCTACAATGTATTTACTGGTGTCCCTTCTTTTTGATGTAAAAGTTGTAAAAGTCGGTCCATCCATACCATTATTTCTTTTTAATCCACACACTACATGTTAACCTTCACACTATGCACGATATTTTTATGATATTTGTTTTTCGCGCGCAAATGGTTTGTTATTGCTACAACTTTGGTCCGAATTAACAACACGCTTACAGTGCCACGAGCTGTCAAAATCGCGATATTTATCTCGGACCAGCTTTGGTAGACGATAGCACTGTGAGCAAAATTATCGCAAAACGGACCATGGCATAAACGAACACACCACTAATTTACATTAGTTTTTTTGTGGCAATTGTCTACTTCACAATGTGCCAGCTTCAAGTCAAAAATACAAAAACACCTTATAGCGAACTTGAGCAAACTAATTATTATAACCAGACCAGGCATTCGAGTATTACTAGTATTTATATTTTTATATATTAAGTCTATTTAAGGCAGTGTAGCTAACATTTAAATTTTATCCCCCGTAAAATTACTTGAAAACCCCCTAACACGGCCTATAATCAGACCAAAACCCCCTAACACACAGATTAAATAAAAAGGCAGTTTACTGTTAAAAACAATAAGTATTTATTAAAATACAAGTAGAAATTACTACACGATTTGTATTCAGCATGTTATATGCAATACAGTGTTATATTAAGTATCTTTACAACTATTAGACAGTAACTGTTAGAATTCGAATATCATTAATAGTTCAAGTTTTTTAATTATTGTCACAAACATTAGAAGTATTTAAATTATCAACGGGATAATTACCATATAAATCTTACAAAAAATATACCTACATGGTTAATTTCCCGTGGATAATTTGAATACTTCTAATCATTCATAGTTTCTATTAATTAATTTTATTTAAATGGCCAATTTGTCATGATCTGAGCGTTCCTATTCTGTAGTTTGTGCCCCAACGGTACTTCTATTGTCAAATTGTACATTTACAAGGTGCGTCTCACAATGTTTGATGCCATAATATCTGATACCAGCTACATAATATATAACTTAGCAAATAATTTGGTTACCTAGTAGTTATATAATATCTCATTCAAACAATATGACATGTATTAGGACATGAGCTACGTATTAGCCGTACACGTAGTATATAATAGAAGTTTTATGTACCGCGACCAATCGGGACGAGCAGGATGCACGCACCGTTTTTCTTGTGCTATACTCTTTGATTCCAACCACATCTTGTCGTGTTACCTGTAGGTAGGGATCGACAGACAATAAATATTATAGTACCAGTTTATTAAAAGTTAGATTAAGACCTGAGTTGGAAAAAAAAGTTAAATTAAATAGAAATATGCGCTTGTTACCTTTTATTTACATATGGAAATAAACAAATATAGAGAATAACACTATGACAGACAAACAGACACTTCCAATAAAGTCATTAAAACAGGTTACATAATTTTAGTGTAGTCTCGGTCTTCAAAACGTGCCGGAGTCAGAGGCCCTCCTCCCCAGGAGGACGGCATCACCAGGGCAGCAGGGACACCAGTGGTTGCAGGTAGCACCCTCAGTACCCAGGGTCCTCGTATGAAGACAATAGGCAATCAGGCTCCCAGACTTCTTGCCAAGAGTAGAGGTCTTCAAGTTAAATTTCCAAAATCAAACAAATATCCTTTTTTACCCATTGCCAGTTAAATCCTATAAAAATAAAACAAAAACTTCTTGCAGAAGGCAGAAAAGCACAATACTTGAAAATTGACAACTTCAACTCTAGAGAACTGACAAGATGTAAACCATAGAGAACATTTGTATACTGGAGATAGAGTTGTCATTCCAGCATTATCGCACGTAGTGCCATCTATTGATTTGTGATGAAAACTATAAACTATCAGTCATTCTGTGACTATAATATACCTTTGTACTGATTTTACTATTTTTTACTTGCCTACCTGTTTCATTGGTCTTTATTATATCCTTAGTTGAACTTTAATAGTCAAAATGTTTTTTCAATTATATAAGAATCACTGACTCTTTTTAGCGTAAATAACGCTAAAAACGCTCACAAGGGGCGTTCGAGTTGGGAATCTGTGGGTGAAAATGTCGTTCACGCCTCTTTTTGTTCAGCGTTCGGAAAGCCAAAAAAGAGGAATTTTTGCCACCAAAAAGTGCAATTTTGGACCCAGGTCCGGACCAGGTCCCATGGTTGTTTGTGATCGTTTTTTTGACAGCTTAATCATGTGGTTTTAGGTCTTATGATCAGTTGAGCTTTCGAATAGGGTGTGAGCAAAAGTGGCAAAAATAACGTTTTTGAGCTTTACGAACGCTTTAACAATAGAGCCATCAATTACAACGCAACCAATGCCCCCATAGGCAGGCCCAGGCTAAAATTCCTCTTTTTTAGCTTTCCAAACGCTGAACAAAAAGAGACATGAACGACATTTTCACCCACAGATGCCTAATTCAAACGCCCCTTGTGAGCGTTTTTAGCGTAATTTTCGCTAAATACGATCACAAATAGCCTATTCGAACGCAGTATTACTAAACTACCATAGACAATTATATGCACAGACTAATTAGTACCCTTATTCCTCTTATTGTATGTACCAAAGAGAATATAATAGTATGTACCACTCATAGAGAAAATTTTGTATATATATGAGGTACCTAGCCTACATAACACTATTCTAAATTACTATTTAGATCATCAATAATTTAATATATGGGATTTACGATAAACGTTTGGACATGGCTGAAATGAAATAACCCATAGTTGTAGTACATATTGTATTCAACAAATACCCTTGCTACCACAGAAAAAAATTATCGTATGTCTACTGTTTGTGACTAATTATTCAACTAAATAAGCACTGCAAGCAACATTCAGCTCTACAAATTCTTCCAAAGTTAACTTCAATATGCCGAAGGTAGTATCCAGAAGCATCGTGTGCTCCGACACAAAAGACCAGGAAGAATACAACGAGACCAAACCTCTTCACATATATTATTGCATTTGCGGACAGATGTCTTTAATCCTTGATTGCTCAATCGACCGCCTGCCTTTACGGCCCACGGACGGTGCAAGGGTCATCGACGGCTCCAAACACGCTCATAAAATTACCTCAGATCCTGATGAAACAGTGTACTTGAAAAGGGACAAGGGTATCGAACGTCAATACAGATTGAAATGTAAGAAGTGTGCTATACCTATATACTATAAGCATGTCCAGGATAGTAATGTCCTCTTCATAATGCGAGGAGCATTAGTACAAACTGCCCCTGAAGGTGGTGTCACTGATATTTATAAGCAAGTTGCCCTCACACAGCCCAAAAAGATCATGGTAACCAAACACACCAAAAACATGGGTAAATTTAGTTCTGTCACGGTTTCTACTATTGATGAAGAGGAAGATGAGATTGAGGCTCGTGAAGTAGCTGACAGCTATGCAAACAATGCAAGGATTATTGAGAAACAATTAGAAAGAAAGGGAATGAATAAGCGACAAGCTGATATGCCCGTGCAGACTGTGGAAAAGAGAGTTAGAGGGACTTTGATTGATAAATAAACGAATATAGTACTGAGTCTCTAGATTTAACTTTCAGTTCCTTTCCATTATAAATTGTGTCTTATAATAATTAAATATTTGATATAAACAACTTTAAATGCATTAAATCACATATAATTTTATGCTGATGTTTGAACATTTCACTAATGAGTGTTCATAGATAACTTCATCAGCTATGAACCGATTTTAATGATATCATCATTGACGGTGAATGACAATCGATCCCGTAATTAGCAAGAGTCACTGAAAAGCGTGAAATAACTTGTCGAAGTTGGCACTATGCACACAATATTGTGATAGTAGGTACTTTTGAACTAGCATGGTACTGACTTCAACAAGTTATTTCACACTATTTGGTGTTGAAGTTGGTTCTGTTTCTTGGTATTTTTTACATATTCAAGTGACGAAACAAGCAGGACGTGTGCCTGATAGTAAGCACTATGCTTGCCCATGTTTTTTTGTCTCAAGGTGACTAGACTAGCAATTCGCCCACCTGATGTTAAGCGTCACACTTGCTCATAACCCATTCAAAATAATGCTAGATAATTGAATGGTATTGAACTGTTACTGTGTATATTATAATAATACTGTTGCTGGTGCTACTGCCAGGTGGATACCTCTAGCTAGGTCCCCAAACTGCATGTGCCCGTGTATCCTCCTATATAGTGAGAACTTGAAACAGACTTTCACCAACTACTTGCATAAGTTTTAGTTTACTGTTTCAATATAATAACTTCAAGAGTTAAAAACCCTGCATGGCAATGCACTGTGTTCATCACCCTGAGATAAAACATGTTGTTTGCCCTGTGATTACCCTGGAAATATTGCCCTTCAACAAAACAAAGTACTTAACATTTGCACACTATAGCTTCACAGTTGAGTGACTGGCAACATGTGGTACTACACTTGTCCCCGGCCAGAGTTGCAGTGCCACCAAGCTTCTAGTTTCTTTTTTATACTATGATTTTTAAAGCACCAACGCCTGCTTTGATACCAATGTTGCGATACCAAACATTGCAATTTTTAGAGAGAAAAATTCCATTCTCGGACGGGATTCGAACCCGCGCCTTCCGACAATCCGTGTCTCACCATGACCACTAGGTCACCGAGGCACAAGGTCCGAGTATACGGTATCGCTAAGCAGGCGTTAGTGCTTTAAAAATCATATTATAAAAACATGAAGGGTTGCGACATCAATACGAAAGTCAAGTATTTGAAAAAAATCTTCCGGTTGGATAATGCTATCAAGCTGTCCAATAGATGTCGCTCCGTCCCCAAACGACGGTTAAAATCAGATACAGAGCTAAAATTCGATGCTTGGATGTAGGGATTGTGTAACAAATTGCCCTTAGAAATGACATGTCTTCCTTTAAATACATTCAAGAAAATACTTAAAATATTTTTTGAATGTCATGATATATATAAGTATATATATATATATATATATATATATATACCTCACCCATAACAATTTTTATTAGTTAAGCTAACAATAATTTTTTTTTTACTCTTTATATGCATACTTTTGTATGTTTAGTTTTATATTTTTTATACACAACTATACTTAATTTTTTTTTTCTTATATAAATAACCAAACATTTTTACATATCACGCAATATCAACGTAAAGCAAGGCATTACATCCCCGGGGATGTAATTTGTATGAAACTCCCTTGGGTGTAAAGTGATTTGGATTTGGAGTGTTAGTCGTAGAAAAACTCTTAGTACGGAGGCAGAATAAAGAAAAAAAAACGCGCGAATGTACTTATAGGGCAGTGTTGCAAAAATATAAAATATTATTGGCTAAACGTTTTAGCTACATATTTAGCAACTTTTTACTACTGACAAAAGTTAAGTAAATTTACAGCCAATTAATAAGTTACTCTTCTGCCACTTTTAGCCACATTTCAGGGTACGAAATTTTTAATATTCTAACGTTTTTAGAAGTGTTTGGCCATTTATTGTTTCATTGATTTGGCAACACTGCTATAATAATAATATTTATTCATTTAAACAGAGTTCATACTACAGTTCATAGTTACGTTAAGGATACTTATAAACGAACATGCAAGGTGGAACAAATAAGGTGGGGAAGTAATAAATACACATTTTAAATGTTCTCGCAATAAATGAGTAGTAAAGTTGTAACGTTTGTGTCGTCCTAGCCCTCACGGTAGGATATCCTGAGTCTATGAAAACAGCCAGCCCACCAAGTACCAAGTAAGTATACCGCCCATGACGTAAGACACTGCTTTACTCCCTCGGTGCATAATCTACTATTAATAGAATATCATTATGCACTCGTTCAAAGGCCAAATCAAAGTACGCAGCATCTACTTGCTCACTCTGATCCATGCTAGCTGTCCACAAAGTTGATGAGATTAATAGTTGTGGACTTTCCAGCGCGAAAACCATCTTGGCATTCATTTAGGCCGCATATTCAAGGAAATGCTACGATTCAAGATGATTCAAAGACGTTGCCGAACGCCGACAGAACCGCTATAGGATTATAGTTCTCAATTTTCGATCTGACGTCACTTTTGGGTACAGGGGTGACTCGGGAAGCTTTCCACACTGCAGGATAAATGGAGGTGTTCAACGATAAGTTTATATTGTGAAGTACTATTCTAAAAGTGGATACGCAATCTTTTATAATGAAGGGCGGTATACCGCCCGGGCCAGCAGGTCGCCGAACTGCATAACAGCTGAGCTTACGTGATGGATTTTTATGTTTGTGCACAATAAACATTTTTCTTTCTTTTTTCTTTTCGATTGATGCGCGCCGAGCAGAGTGCGCCAGCGGCGGCGGCGTCCTGCTCGGCGGCCTCCACATACAAGGTGGGAGCGTCGAACATAGGTAAATACGGACTCGAAATATTTCGCAAACAAATTAGCGGCGTCCTCACCAGTGATTAGCTGACCTTCGTACTCGAATTCATCACAAGTGTTCCTGTCGACCTTTTGTTCTTTTACAAATTCCCAAAAACTTTCGGATCCTTGCGTGTGCCACGTTCAGTTTTTTTAATGTACAAATCATACGCTTTACTGATGAGCTGTTTCGAATGTTGTTTATAATACTTAGACATTTCATTTAGTCAAGTTACATTTTAGTCCAAATTCCCTGTACTTTTTCAAATGAAAATACTTGTATTTTAAATTTTGTACAATATGCAGTGAACCATGGGTTGGGTACCTAAGGTATGAGTTACCAGTAGGTACCTAAGTATTTTTATTTAGAGGGACCCAGTTTCTCACAGATGCTCTCATTTTATCATAAAATAAACCTACGGTTATATTAACATTATTAGCAGAAATAATTTCATTCCAATCGGTACATTCAAACGAAGAATACAGAGAGTGTAAAGGCCCTATTATCTATAAATCTCCCATACAACAGACATGATATTTTTGCAATTTTTATAAATAATGGTAGGTATCCTTCATGCCCGAGTCTGACTCGCATTTGATTTGACCGGTTTTTAGTATATATTTGTTGTTATAGCGGCAACAGAAATACATCATCTGTTGCCATCGAAGGTGAGTGATGTATTCGCCGTTAATATTGATGCCAAGTCCTTGCCATTCCAGAAGCTTGAAGGCGTCTTTCAAGGTAGCGGTGAACAGTTTCGGAGATATAACGTCTCCCTGTCTTACGCCTCTTTGCAATGGAATTGCCTTCGAACTCTGCTCCTGTACTCGGACTGACATGTAGGCGTTTTTGTACAAACACTTCAGCACTTCAATATACCGATAGTCAATACGGCACCGCTGGAGAGACTCAAGCACTGCCCACGTCTCGATCGAATCAAAGGCTTTCTCATAGTCCACAAACGCTAGACAAAGAGGCAAGTTATACTCTTCGGTCTTCTGTATAACTTGCCGTAGCGTGTGGATGTGGTCTATGGTACTATAGCCTTTTCGGAAACCGGCTTGTTCCGGAGGCTGGAATTCATCAAACCTGTGACTGAGACGGTTCGTTATGACCTTCGAAAACAGCTTATAAACATGGCTCAAAAGCGAGATGGGTCTGTAATTTTTAAGTAAAGTGTTGTCACCTTTCTTGAAGAACAGCACCACCACGCTTTTGTTCCATGCTTCTGGCGTTGAACCTTCGAGTAAGACGGTATTAAAGAGCTTCTGGAGGACTTTAAGTACCGGTGTTCCACCCGCTCTCAGAAGCTCAGATGTGATACCGTCGTCACCAGGCGCCTTGTTGTTCTTAAGCTGTTTCAAGGCCATTCTAATCTCGTACAGGCTGATGTCCGGGATAGCAAACCCTTATTCAAAGTTCTTATGGCCTTTATTTCACCATCAACTCTTAATTGAGCTGAACGATCTACAAACAAATTAATAATAACATTAATAATCTTTGTAGGAATGGACAGACTAACCATCTTATTTTTAAGAATAGAGAGGTTAACATTATCATAGGCTGAGCATATATCCAGAAAAGTAGCAACAATTGACTCATTTATGGAAAAAGACAGCCTTACATCAGTAACAAAAATAGCTAAGCTATCTAAAGTACCTCTACCTTTTCGAAAACCGTACTGACAGTTAGGCAGAAGATTTCTATTTTCTATGAACCATTCAAGGCGATTTTTTATTAGATGTTCCACAATCTTGGTAATGCAAGAAGACATGGCTATTGGACGGTAACTAGCAGAATCTTCTGGATCTTTGCCTGGTTTTAGGACTGGAATAATAATTTGCGCTTTCATTTGTGGTGGGACAGAACCTAAATCTATCATCAAATTCACCATTTTGAGATAATACAGTAAAATACTGTCACCAGCATTAACTAAAAATGAATATGGGATCCCATCTGGACCAGGGGAAGAGTCTTTAAGTGAGGTTAGTACAATACGTAATTCCTGCATAGAAAATGGTGCAAAATCTTCAATAACAGGACTAGTAGATAAAGTATCAATAAAATTAGGGACAAATGGAGGAGCCAAATTATCCATAAACTGATCGACCCAACTTACACTACTTGGATAAGGTGGAGAAGGAGCCCTGTATGAACCACGGAATAAACGAATGGATTTCCATACATATGAAGAATGGATATTAGGAGAAATGGAAGAGCAGAAATTTTTCCAACTTGCTGACTTTTTAGAGTGAAGTATATACTTATTTAGTGTCAGACATAACCTTAAGACCAGTGATTCCAGACAAGCCATTATAAATTTTGTTTAAAATATAGTGTGATGGCCTAGGTATATATAATGAGATGAATGTAATGTTTTTAAAACTGACAGCAACTATTGAAAAGTTGTCAGATTCAGTAGAAAATGGTAAATGTACAAGATGAGTATTTACAGAATTTCTGACAAGTATGGCAGTACCACCATACCCATCAGCTTTGTCATCTCTGAAACATAGATAGCGTGGAACCTTAAAAAAGGAACCAGGCTTAAGCCATGTTTCAGAGATGGCAATTATAATTGGGTCAAATTTATTAATGATGTACATCAGATCAGTCTTTTTGCTTAATATGCTTTGACAGTTCCATTGCAGCCCTAGAGAAGGAGCCATCATGGAATGATTGTAATAGAGTAGTAGGAGAAACTTGGGCAGCGTTGGACGGTACAGATGTGTTAAGGAGCCTGGTGAGAGCCTGTATGAGCTCTAAAATACTATTCGTGGGTAAGGAGGTACCAACAGGATAAGCAACCCCATTGGTATTAGAAATAGATGGATTGCTGATGATTGCCTGATGGGCAGAATGGTCATAACCATGTCTATGAACTGGAGGGGGTTTTGGTTTGAGGAAAACTGTTTTTTTATAGGAAGATGATTGACTAGGAGATTTATTATGAGAAAATAAGGGGCCAGATGATATGTTTGCATAAGAGGTTTTAGTCACATCACTGTAACTTTTGCCTCTTGTGGGAGAGTGTAACTTGGAAGCCTCTGCATATGAAATGCTTTTTTCAGTCATTGTAACTTTAATATTCTTTTGCCTGTTATACTCAGGACAACACCTATTAGTTGAAAAGTGAAAACCTGAGCAGAACAGACACGAAAATGTGCCTTCTTCAGCATCACACGAGTCACCTGTGTGAGCATCACCACATTTGAAGCAACGAGGCTTAGACCGACAATTGTTTTTAGTATGGCCAAAGCGGCAACACTGAATACATTGAATTGTGGGGTAATAATATTTCTCAACAGAAAGGGAATTGTAGCATAAAAACACACGGGGTGGAAGGATCTGACCATCAAAAGATAGAACACATGACTGGCTCGGTTTATACACTGGTGTACCATCAACAACAACTTTATAATTTAAGCGTCGTACCTTAATAATGGGACATGAATGTAAAGGAAGGCTAATGTTTTCTAACACTTCCTTTTCAGTCCATTCCACCGGAACACCCTTCACAATGCCCAAACGGGTTGTTCCAAAGGCTGGAATAAAGGTTTTATAGCCCTTGCTCTTTACAACTTCGCTGGCTATAAAATCATTGGCTGAGTGCGCATCAATGAAAGATAAAGAAACTCGGTTTCTCCCAATCCTCTGCAAACTACCATCTACAATATTTACAAAATTGTTTTGCCTTAAAAACCGTCCCAAATTAACTGGATGTAAATATGTATTCACTGAAGTGGACAATGAATCAGTCTTCTGCACATGCACAACAAATGGTCCCTTATCTGACAGGTTATATAGCTGCCTATTTGAAGGTACATAAGCAGGAGTATTAAGTGTTTGTAATGTCGTCACTGGAGGTGACGCAAAAGAATCAGTAATCTGAGTAATCTCACTATCATCTTTAACTGAAGATTTCTGTGTTTGTCCCAAGGGGATGATTGAATCCTGAGATGCTTCTTTAGACTTTTTTAAATGTTTTTTTGAGTGCTTTTTCCGCTTTATGGTTTGAGCTTCAGTTTGCATTTGTCGGACTACGACATCCAAAGAAGAGTCTGATACAACAGACACAAATTCCACCGGGGATGGAACTGAATACGAGATATCTCGATCTGGGAGTGAAGATAGTTAGCTATTATCGGGTGGCCAACAAGCCCCCTGGGCCTCGTCCATAAAAAACAAAAGCCTAACCTAACTCGAAAACAAATGAAATCTACTATGAATAAAAATATTTACCTAGAACTTTATAATTAACATATACTAAACTAAAAAGAAACTCTACATGAAAATTAAAATACAATCACCACACTCAAAACTAAACAAGATATTTTCTAGATATTTGGAAAAAAAACCAAACCACCCGATCTATCTGACGTTTCGAATCTCCCTTTATAATTGTAAAAACAACGTAATATTAGACCAAGCCAACTGTTACAAACTATTTCTTTGTTATAACCTTTTTCTATATAGGTACCTAAAAAATATGTACCTAATATCACTTGACTGACTGATATAATCTAATATTTATAATTGTAAAAACAACGTAATATTAGATTATATCAGTCAGTCAAGTGACATTAGGTAGGTACATATTTTTAGGTACCTATATAGAAAAAGGTTATAACAAAGAAATAGTTTGTAACAGTTGGCTTGGGCTCGCCCTACGAAGAAATAATAGTCAGGAACTGTAACTGTGTTAAAAAAATGACCCAACAAAAGTCGTGTTCAAGTAGGCGGGGCTTAAAAGTCGTGTTCAGTACGTCATCAGTCGGACATTTTTCTTGCAAGCGAGCACACTTCAAATCTTCGCGTACATTTTCATTTTTATCATTGTGAACTACAGTTGTGGATCATCATGCCAGCATTTGTTGTGAAGTGGTGCAGGAACAATACACGATTAAAATGTCCAGGGATTACTTTTACTAGTAAATAATAGCAAAATTATAATTATTTAAAGATGTTCAAATACGTTAACAAATCGAGATGGTCAATGCTATGCAAAATAAAGTCAGTAAATTTTTATTTAATTTAGGATGTATTTTTTTTCTTCAGGACTAAATATAGAAATGTATGTAATGTGCAATGGTTTTGCTTGTTATGTTTTATTCTCGCTTGCGTGCCGATTCAATTCGGCAAAATAAGTGACTAGCTGGACTTAAGCTAGGAAAACAAGAGTATGACTGCCTGTGAAAACCAGCATAGTTATACTACGTTAATTTTGACTGAAAACAATAAAATTATAGATAATAAAAAAATTATGGACCATGTTACACAAAACTGCAGTACCTACCTACCAGTTGGTACAGTAAGTACCTACTGTTTTTTTATTTATTATATTTTATTTATTTATTTTTTTATTCTGTTAATTATGTTATATAAAATGTCATATTTATCTTTTTATGCTGATGATTTGTCCCGAAGAAACATCAACATCTTTATGAGCCTTTATTCTGCGCAGCGCTGCGCGATTTTAGGTATTTTACATTAGCGAGTTACTTACTAGCGCGCCCTGCGGCAGTGGCCTTACCGCTTGAGCAAAATAGTGCGCATTAATATTTGGATCTTTTTTATCTACTTTGGTTTTTATGTCACAAATAGACGTAGGTCAAAAAGGTGAAATAAAATATCACGCAGGACACAGTTTATTTTTAATATCGACATTAATTAACTTAATATGATAATTATTAATCAAGTACATGTTATCTACAAGAGCATAGACTAGAAAAAAGTAAGATTTAACTCATGTAGGTACCTACCAAAAAGAGATGAGAATAGCAAATAAAACAACCATCAAATAGTTCCTGCTACCAATTTCTGGATCCAGCATCAGGTCCTGGTCACCAGCTAGAAAAAGGTATCGCAAAGACGATTCATACGATCCCAAACACGGTGTGTCTACTATTAACCATCACATAGTTCCTGCTACCAGTTTCCGGCTCCAGCATGGGTTCCTGGATACCAAGTAAAAGCATAAGAAATTTGGTTAATAGCAAGGAGATAATAGATAATACCCCTCAAGGGTCGGTGTCATTATAACAATGAAATTTTTATTGTGTCTGACCTTTGATGCACTAGATGTCATATTAATAATTATTTTTTGGAATCCCACTTAGAAATGTTACCTCAATAAGTATCAGAAAGTTTTGAGCGCACTAATATTTAGTTGTGTAAGTGCGGGATTCAGAGCGATACGTCCTCTGACCTCTCTCTAAGAGGCCTCAGCCGCGTCTGACGATTCGTGACTGGCGCGACCGGTTTTATGATTGATTTTGAAAACGTGTGTGTGTAGAAACCGCTCGGCAATAACAAACTAATAAACAAATTCTAAATGTAGTCTATGGAACTTGAACTTTGTTAATCAAACAATGTTCTATTACATCAGGTAAGAATAATTGACATAATATACTATATCAATCATTATTATGTGACCCTTCAAACATTCAGCAAAAACGCGAATTGGCACTTCCAAAGTGTTTACGCTCTAAAGAGATACTACAGACAATGAACAATAAACGATTGCCTACAGTTGGTATGTAATATAGGTAACTATGTAGCATTAAAAAAACAGTTCATTGTTTGGTTAAATTAAAGCACGTTTAATTTTTCAAGCTAATGAAAATTCACCCTCTGCAAATTTTTAAGTGGTTTAGCTGAGTTGCTCATTAATTTGTCAGTAATATCAACATAGTGCTTTTCTAAAGTAATTCTATAAATTGATTGAATTTTCTAAATTGATAATGTAGGTATTCTGTGACCACTGAAAAACGTCCAGCTGGCAAATAACGACTTTTTTTATTTAATTCTTCATTTTTTTGGTAAAATGTATAAGCCTAAAATGTTTCATAATCTTTCTTCACTACATTGCGAAGAATCATATTTCGCGAGACATACGAGATTTACGATTGTTTTATTATTATGTTGGTCCAGTCCATTTGTTGCATAACATCGTCCACGCCGCTATGACTCTGCTGTCATTGTAGACGTTGCAGCACGCGCGTAAACCAATCCCTGCTTTCCTTCTGAATTTAAACCAGTCACCGAAAATGTCTGTTTGTAACCTCGGAAGTAATTTGTATTTGGAATCATACGTTGTTTTGATTTGAAGGGCCACATTTTGTGTGGAATTTGTTCTGAATTATGCTTCCTGAATATTATTTCTTCGTAGGGCTCGCCATAAAAAAACACTATCGGACCTCCAGCTAAATTTTTGGATTATGGAACTAGGCTGGATTCAGACGCAAATCATTAATCTTGCACCACCTTGATACATCGTCCTAGTGGTACATGATAACTTTTTTGTCTTTTTCGAATGGCCATGACGCGGCTTGCGCATTGTGCCAATTTCAGTGTAAATCTTCTTTGGAGTAATTTTATCTAATGTATAGTTCTGAGGTCAAAAATGGGGTAAAAAAATATTTTACCATTTATACATTATTATACATACATAATAAACCATTTTTCGTGACTCTTGCTACAACGCGGTCACATTAACTAGATGCTTGACCATGTGACGTAATTTTGGCGCTCAAGTACGCTGTGCAAAAAAAACCGGCCAAGTGGCCTTTATTAAGATCGAGTAAAAATTTATTAAAAATTAAGTTTGTTAAATGAATAAAAAATATTTATTTATTTTGAAAGGTAATATACAACTAGTGTCGGCAGAAGTACGCGGCGATGATACACATGCCATTTTAGCCTCTTTTTTATCCGAGTGAGAGTACTTTTTGATATTTGAGTTGCGGCACAGGTACGTTTTTCAACCTGATCCACCGGTATGGAAAAACGTTTATTTTTCTTCTCAAAATCGAAAAACTGTAGCACTTTTAACACGAGATTTCTCCCTTCACTGTGTATAACCTTCCCCATGTTATTCTGGTTTGAACACAGTTCAACAGTACAAACATAAAAATCAAAACAAATACTATATAACAAATACAGAAAACAAGCCAAATTTTGCAAGAAAATTAGCCAAATTATCGGTAACAAAGATGCTGACCGTACTGACACTTGCCGGGCGAGAAAAGGGAATGCCGGGGGAAGCGGGCGGGGACCTTCCAGCGTTGCGTCGAGTTAATGTGACCGCGTTGTACTTACGGGATCTATTGTCATTCACCGTCAATGATGATATCAAGATATGCGAAACACTTTTCTGCTATTGGAATGTAACTCCAAATTGTAATTCTAATTTAATAAAATTTAAATGGTGCCCCCTCGGAAGTACCTATACTCTACCAAACCAAAAAATAATTTTGGAATTCGGTCTACAAATGGAGGAAAAATCTGCTAACATACACAAAAAATACATACACATGAACATATAACCTCCTATTTTTTGAAGTCGCTTAAAAACTCTCCGGTGGATAAATCTTGCCAAGTTATTCAATAGATGTCGCTGCATCCCCATGCGACGATTAAATCAACAAAAAATTGCTCAGACGAATCGCTTCGGTGGCCTAGGCTCATGGCATCGAACACGGATCATTGGAAGACACAGGTTCGAATCCGGTCCAATGATGTGTAATTTTTCTATTAAAGTATGGATATTTATTATTCAATCTTGCAAAATACGGTTGAATGGATTTTGATGAAATTTGGTAGAGACAGGAGTAGTACAGGCAGGTAGATAAGAGAGGCACTGGATAAACACATAGGATAATAAAACAAATATTTACTGTTTGACACTTTTTATTTATATGAAAACAATTTCTCAATCGTCACTTTTAAACAATAAATATTGATAATAATAATAATGTCCCAACGTAGTATGATTGACGGAATAAATATATTCTTCTTCGACTTAGTTTTTATATTTACAAAATTTATTTACAAATTGAAAACGATTATCTTCCCCTAGCATTCTCGCTAGAATTATAAAAATGTTCTTAAAATGACAATGACAATTTTGAAGTATATATCAAGTAGATAATTTTGTACAATATTTACATTATTTATGATGAAGAGTAGGTAAGTAAAATAGATATACCTGTAGACAATTAACACACAACTTTTCTGGCTACATAAAATACTAATTACAGTGTAGGCTTGAAAATATAATCAATCCCTAAGAATAATTATCACAAAAGATTTCAAAATTGTTATAAGTAGGTACCTATGTAACCTACATACATATTAATTGATAATAACAATTATCTATACCTTATAGGGACAGAACTAAGCACCCGCCTCAACAGTAAAATATAATCTCAACATTTTGTAACAGTGAATATAAAACAATCTTGGCACTTGAAAACGATCAGAAGGGAAGAAACGGGAATTTTATTTTTCTCTATTACAAAAGTGTTTGTTTTTATTTAGAGACGTTGTAGAGTATCAAAAAATCCTCTTTAAAAGACAAGTAAAGATGACACATAAATAATAGCTAAGTATATAAGCTCAGCGAAATGCGCAGATCTCGGAACCGCAATTTGATTTCAAGCAAGTATTCCAATGTGACAAACTTTATCGCAGTTTCGTAAAATATCCAAACTTTGGATAAATACGTGCATATACAAACTTTAATAGGTACATTACAAAATTAAACACATTTAACTCTAGTTAAAGTACCTTCTTCGTAGTAATTCGTAGTAGGTACTTCGAACTATAACTACCTCAATCTGCGCTATTTGGATGGAAGAATTGATCAATATGAAGGCGAAAAAGTATTTTACATTGTCCTTAACACTAGAGGAATGTGGAATATGGCGGTGGAGAGGACACACAGACTCTACACCTAGACACTTTCATCGAAACATTTAAAAGGGCACTTACAAGAGGACTTACGAAGCTAAGAAAGGTAAGAATAATTATGAAACACTTTCATCTGCGAAGGTACATTATATAATTCATAGGTACAAACGATCGTATTATAAACATTACAAACTCACTTGCATGCATGCGAGTGATTGACACTTTAGTTTCTGAAGGTTTCGTAAGTTAAAGTAGAATTGCAAATGCAACGAGCAATATTTTTAGAAAAGAAGTGCGTTTCGTACGCGGCTGGGTACCAGACATTACCTGCGTGACAAACATAACTTAAACAAGCTTACGAAAAAACCCCGCCCATGAAAGTGCACCAATCACTCCACAATGTATTTAACTAAATGGGAATAGATAAAAATGGATTCTGAAATTCACAATTATTATGATCAAATTCTATAAATGCCACGTCGCACATAAACATAAATATATGTTAAGAAATTATTGACTACTGTCTTTTATGAATAATGTAATAGTAATAATAAAACGTTCACAATTTGAAATCGTGACAAAATGTATATATCTAACAGAGATACCTGAATGTTCTGGCATTCAAAAGGCGAACTCATGGTTATACCATTCCAAGAAAACTAAATAAGTGCAAATGGATAAATTATTGGATAATAATGTTAATAAGAGTATATTTAATAATGTTTTAACACGCTAAAGTAAAGGTGAACATTTTCTTTTAAACGAATGAAATATGATTTTAAGGAAGAAAAATAACAACCCGAAATGATGAGTATCGAAATAATTCGCTATTGAGTACTTTGCGTATCAATTTTAAAACATTCACTAAACATCTCGTAAATTATAGCAAAGTATGAAATATGATATAAATATAAAGTAGTTGTATAGAGAAGATGAATTCATCAGACTTTCATCTTGTTACAGTTAGGCAAAACTACAATTCTAGTTTGTGTAAAGTGGTCGTAGCTAACTAAAAGCTGAATTCGTAGAAGTAGAAAAAGTTATAGTAAGTACGAAAGACGATTACACCCAAGGTACGGTTATCATTTAAACGGTGTCATGTTATTAAGTTAAAGATACAGAATGCGCGCTAAACCTTTAATCCTTGTGATGAACTCCTACGAGTAGTATTGGATGATTAAAGAATCCAAAGAAAAGTAAACACTACATCCATTTTGTAACCTTAATATCTGTAGCTATACCCACAAAACAACTTCAGAAAGATCAAAAGTTTTCAGTTCACCTTATACGGGAATGCACGCTTATTGAATCTATTTATAGGTTTAAAAATATGTTTTACCACAAGAAGCCAACGTGAATTAATTCTTGAAAACTCGTTTTCTCTTCAACCAAAATGACTTTATAAAGCGTGCCAATGTCAAATACAAGATTTGATAAACCTCAATCTAGCATTTGTCTACTTCGACTGATTCAGCTTTAATCTCTATGCAAAATTGGATTTCCCTAAAATTTAGGTTTACGATCAGTTCATAACAAGTCTTCTGATTTGGTATTGTCATGGATGCAATAATTAAACAAGAGATACCTAATTCTTTACACAATATTGCGTTATTACTCTGTTGTAATACTGATTGTATCTAAAATAAGAGACAATGTTTATAATACAGCAAACAAATCTATTATCAACGCCATTATTACTTATTGTTATCGGGATATAGGTACCATATTTAGATCTTAGTCATTTTCGGCCATTTAATATAAGTTAGGCACGAATATGTATTTATTCTAACATTATATAATATTATTAATTTGCACTTGGTAGACCAAACTTAAAAACGTCTCAACCTACTGACTAAGAATAACGAGAAATTGTACGTATCGTTATTATTTCTAGATAAATATTGTTTTTAGAGATAATCAATTAGTTTTCTCTCTCAGAATTTGAATATATTTTTCTAATTAGTTACTATTAATTTCTTACTAATGTACCCATTTTTAAGTTACAATCAGTTCTTACAGGGGTACTAGGGTACTTACAGTACAGTACAATTTTAAAATGTTATGCCTCAAATTACTCAGTACCCTAAAACTACAAATCTCACTTTTTCTGCGTTAGCCACAGTACTAGACATAAGTTATACTTAATTTGCGCTTTGAAATGAAACCAAACACATTGAGCACATGTTATAAATTTACAGTTAAATCACTTTTGATTAAGTTCATGCTACAACACGTTAATGATCACGCACTTTTATTGTGTACAATTAACATGAACAAACTCATAAAACTAAAATACGATGAAGAATTTCTAATAGAAGCTCCTTACACCAATACTGGCTTACGTTTTCGTTTTCGTCTATGGCGCGAGTGACGTTTTGTGGCTTTCTCGACACCGAGCTGTGAATCCGCACGGTATGGCGCGCGTTCCGTGGAAGCTGGTGCTATAACTTCTTGTAAGCCGGCGGTGGCATAGCTGCCGGCAGGTGAAACGGATGGTACTGGCGGGCTAGGATGTCGCCCTATAACCCAAATAGTACCCTATACATTCATCACACTTGTAAAGCTGTTAGTGCCCTGGAAGGAAAGTTAGGAAGCAACGAGGGCTACAAGCTATTGGGAAGTAGTGAATACTTACAACTTGCGGTTGTTGGTTCTGCGCTTGTTTTAGATTTCTCTCTTGTATCATTAACTGGTGCGCCGCTCTGTAAGAAAATCAAAGTCAAAGTCATAATCATTTATTCAATTTAGGCATCAAATCAATTTAGGTCAATTTTTCATTATAATGTACTTTAAAGACTCTACCACCCTGTTCCAAAATATATAGAGCCTACCAAGAAGAAGCGGCAAGAAAATCGGGGCCCATTATTTTTATATAGATGTTTACATTGTTTCTAGTTAGGTACTACAAATATAACATTTTATGTGTGGCAGAGTGTCAGCTTGCCAGAAACGGAGTATTCCAAGCATCTTTATCTTCTATATAATGTCGAACTTTATAATAAGCTTTATTTATTAAAACGTTTTTTGCAGTCAACTTGAATTTGCCCTCTGTAAGCTCAGTTATGTGTTTTGGGATTTTATTGTAAAAACGCACTCAATTTCCTAGGCGTGGCTTATTAGTCTTCGCAAGTCTAAAACTAGGTACAGTATTTCTATTTCTAGTATTAATATATATAATCGATTGGTATAGGATTCTATTTGAGTATATTTAGATAAAAAGTTAGATAATATGTTCTTGTTGAACTGATGACGATTAGGAAGTTACCTGTCCATTTGCTCTTGTGTCATTTCGAGGGCTTCTTGCATCTCGCGTGAAGTGTTCCTCACGAACTCAGGGTCGCAATACGCAGCTAGACCTTGCTCTGCTAGTACCTGTAAGTTAAACAATAAATGAATGAAATGTAACTATATTTTCATCTTAGATTGGATATCCAAATATTAGCAAATCTATGTATGATGTAAACTTACTCTGGTGACCAAACTTTCCGCCGAGCCTACAACTGGAACAGAAGAGTTATTAGCCCGAGGGCTTCCCGGCAGTGACATTACGCTCCTGCTTATACTATCGCCGCCTGTAAGCATAGTTTTAAAAATTTAGATTTTCGTTTATATCGATGATCTTGTTAAATCAAATACTTTTTTATTTGATATATTATTTGGTCGTTTATCCCCCATGACTGGATGGCACTCCCAGTAGTATTATAGGAAAATTCTCTCTACCATGACACTACTTCAAAAACACTTTTCCCCTTGGCACTACTCTTTAGCAAGAAGTGCCATAGGAAATTATCTCCGGTGCCACTAGTAGTAGTTTTTTCCGATATTGAACTTACCACGGGTTATGTACTATAAGGAAAAAGACTAAATCATTATGCTATAAGAAGAAAGGGCAAAACGTTAGAATAACAGCATTTGGACTAACAGCGTTATTGCCAGCTACGGGCTTGATTGAAGGTTAGGAATTTAGAAAATCAACAAGTGAGGATTTTCAGAAACGAAAAGTACGTCGAACGTTTCTGTCTTAATAACTATTTTTGGAACCAACATCTTGAGTGTTTATAAAGAATGCCATAAAACTACTAAATTTAGTAGGATGTCACTCTAAAATGAACTAACCAAAAGCATTATAAAATTAACGCCACTATTAAACTTGTGAGCGTTTCTAAAAAAACGAAAGGTAACAAACACACCAAGACAAAGTGACCCAAAATTTTAAAATAATATATTATAAGGTATATCATGAACATTCTAATGCAATTTATTAACGCAGAACTATCAGTGGGATAAGCGTTAGAGAAATCGCAGTAAGGTCGTTCTGTTTTGGATTTGTCTCGTTATTTTTTTTTTTAAATATAAACTTCAAACTCTGTCTTTGAAGTTTATATTTAACCAACACAGAAAGATCTTAAAAATTTTAGCAATAAGTATTTATGTAATTAGTGCTTATCTTAGATAAATATAATATTAACAGTGTTATTAAATAATATAATTTGAGCTCATACCGTTGTATAATAAACGAATCTAGACACGTCCTACTTTACTATCAAAATTTGGTCGTTTGTTTTTTATTACATTAGATTTTTTTGTATTTGAATTCTGTAGTGTCGCCGCTAATGAGTAAGTTTACGGGCAATTTGATGATGATGACTTAATCAGCCACAGGAAATAGTAGAGTTACAGGAAAGAAAACCCCAATAGCACTAGTGGCTCTTTCGTGCCAACCAGTAGTGTCACGGAGGATAAACGCTTTTAGTAGAAATAGAATCTAGTCTCACGTTCTAATGCTACGTACCTATTTATATTATCTAAATGTAATTAATTAATGTAGATTTTTAAATAATTACCTAAAATGTATATATGAAGTTGGTTTTCCAAATATAAGGCATTTTAAACAAAACTATTTTAGTCATAAACAAATTTCATAAATTAAATGTATTTCATTATAAATCTACTTTTTAACACTAAATCTGTTTTCTAGTTAGTAAGCCTATTTTAAGCTTGCCTAAGTAATTTATCTAAAGCAGTAATTCAATTTGATTGACATTCTAATCTAAATCAAACGGTGTCCTCGTGAATATTTAATGATTTCATTTCAAATATTAGCAATCGTGCAATTTACAAATCAAAACCACTGTAAAAGTACGCCTAAAAGCTTTCTAGACCTTATCTATTCTAAAATGCGACACTATTCAGCTTTTTAAATGATGTTAGTTTACATGCGTTAATTTACATGTGATGATTGCTGTTTACATCGTTTTGTTTAGGTATATAATATTTTGACTATTTCGAAGGAAAGTTTAAAGAAATATGATATAAGGAAGGAGAATAATCAACTGTTACAAACTATTTACCTGTACTTCTATCAAAGTGCAAAATGTGTGTCAATTATCGTTTTAATATTCTTGTGTAATATTGCAATATATGAAGTTTGTGAAAGCAATGTGTGAATATGACCTTAGGTAATATAATAAATATTGTTGTGTTTATACCCATAAGATCCAAGACCAATTGGAGCATAGTGACTTCCTGAAAAGCTTGCTATCGTATTTTATGAGTGTATTTATTTTTTTAGAAAGCTTCCATCAAATGCAAAAAAATGAGTAACATCGCTCTTGTTTTTAACGAAGTTTTTAAAATCTAGTTTATATTTAAAAAAAACAGTAGATAAATTGAAGTTTAAGTTTCAACATCCTTTAAAAGCAAGTAAGTAAGTACTTTTAGTACGAACCCTATATTGATCAGTATTTACGCAACAGTCTTTACAGTAGGAGGTAGTTAAGACAAAGGGTTAAATACAATTTTTAAACACTTTTGGTTACATCTCATAGAAGAAAACAAAAGAGTCAATATGAGAAGGAAGCTTCCTAAGTATCGTGCGGACCTGGCGAGTGCGGACGTTCTACAAGCCGAGCGGTGGGGACATGCGAGCCCGCCGCCCCCGACGAGGCGCTGCGCACCATCCGACCTGTCACCGGCGGCTTCATCGCACGCAGACTGCGCCGCTCCCCGCCGCGGCATGCGCGTTCCTTCGCGTGGGAAAACGCGAAAGGTAGCTTCGCGGCCGCGTTGTAACCGTATAACGTCATCGTCTTAGATTCCGTCGTTGGCGTACATTCGTTCGCCAGCAACGGCGATATCTTTGGTTGTATCGACTCGAACACGTTTGGCGATGGTGTTTTGTCTTCCGGTGAAGCTTTCCTCGGTATCGATAACATCTCTTTAGAAGACGTGACCGAGTCTTCAGGGTGGACTTTTTGACGCGACACTGAAGGCTTCGGCCGATCGGGAGGCACTGGCTGTGTGACGCTTTCGCTGGGAGTCGTCAAATAGTTAACGCATCCAAACGCTAAGCCTATCTGACCGAGCATTTCAGGATAGTTAGACTTTTGACTGCTGTTAGTACATACCAAAATCCACACGGATGCAGTGAAAGAAAATGTGTTGTTAGAAAATGCATGTGACGTTAGGTGCACGGTAAACGGAGGGATAGTGGAAAGAAAAGTCCAAACCACACTAGACTACCTTGTATAGCGTTCTTAAGATCATTTGTGGTTCTTCTGTAATATAATAAGCATTACTAATTTTAGACTGTTGTAGATGATCATTAGATAGTTAAATTATTTTCAATGTAAAATCAACTAAATATAATTATGATGGGATGAGTGATGTTAAACATTTCGGTAAAATAAAAGCAATACTCACTCGAGTACTTGATATATTTTTTCTGATTCTCCGTTAAATATAAGAGGCCTAAGTGGTATTTGTTCCTTTGGTTGTCCATTGGCTCTGTGGAAAAAATATCAAATAATAAATGATCTTAACTAAATAGCGATAATTTAGATTTATTTTTATACTTTTGACTGATTCAGGTTATCCTAATGACAAGGTACTGCGTATAAATTCCTCATGTACTTACAAATTAGGTGCTAGTGGTCCTCCGGCAGGTCCTAACTCTCTTTGCATTAAAGAACTTAAATGATTTCCAACGTTTTCTGAAACATAAATTTAACTTATTAAAATGTTTAAATAGGTAAGTATCAAGATGGTTTTGACACCAAGGGGTACGTATTATTATGTCCATGGAAAGAGTAATATCTTAGAAAATAAATATACTCTCTTAAATGTACTGCGCTGCTCTAGGACTGCAGTCATCATTACACTTTTTCGTTTTGCTGTAGTGGTTTTCTACCGACTTCCAAAAAAAGGAGGAGGTACTCAATTCGAGTGTATTTTTTTTTACATTTTTTTACATCATTACTTTCGACTGGGTGAACCGATTCTCAAAATTCTTTTTTTATTTGAAAGCTAGTACTTCCCGTCTGGTCCCATTTACATTTCATCATATTCAGTCCAGTAGTTTTTGAGATACACACAAATAACTGATTTTTACCAAAGTAATAGAATGGAAGTCGGTATTAAATTTTTCAAATTGCACTTGTCAAACTTAAACTTATACATTGATCTTTGTGGAATAATTAGTGGCACTGTGGTATATAAACTATAGTTTAAACCATATTAGGTGTATTTTACCTTGAGGAGCTTCTCCATTTTTCTTTCTATGAAAGTGTCTATTTGGTCCATGTCTTCGTATACTCGACCATACTCCACCGAATAATGAATGATTCCTCTGCAATAGCAACGTAAATATATTACAGTTATTTAAAAGCAAGTCACGAAATATTTCAATGACTCAAATAATGACTGGCTTTCACACAGATACACTGTTATGCACCGATGTTATAACGTTCGTTCAAAAACAATTTGCTACCAAGATCAAGAAGAAAGCAAGATCAGAGGCATCACTACTCGTCCATAGCCTGGACTAAGATGTGTATTATTTTACAAAAAAACACGCGTTTGATTAATGATCAAACGTAACTAACTTCTTTAGGTTTCGTGTGTTCCCTGTATCAAGTTTTTCAACACCTGTTTTACTACACACTATGTTAATAAGCATAGTTGGTAATACAAGTTGACTCTTAGTTATAGAAAATATACTACTAGGTTCGTTTCTTTTACTCACCCTATGCATAGGTATATCGCATTCCCCCGCAATATCATCCAAGTTTCCAGATATTGCTCTCTTCAGCTCTGGCCCAGCTTCGTGCAAAGTCCTTAACCCCGCTTGGAGAGTCATCTGATGGTTTTGCTCGTCACTCTGTCTCATCTCTTGTTCTTTCCGCTTTTTGAACCTTGTGATCCAGATTATAAGTTTAAAAATTCACTGCATTATCATTACTGTTATGAGTACTTGGATACTTACTTCAAGTCCTTATATTCTTTGTGCAACTATGATATGTATAAAAGTGAAATTTAAATATAGGTAAAAATATTCTAAAACTTAAAGCTTCCATTCAAATGGGACTGTATTGTCGTGTATGATCTAATCGAGATGTACAACTAAGGGCTGAAGCTAGGATTTTATTTAAATCTACTTTATCTGTTTACTAATCATCTATAATGGATATGCTAGTAATTGAAATAACAGTATACTTAATTAATTCTAAACGTTTTGTTTGATCTTACAAATATGTACATTATTATCATTTATCAGAAATCTTTAAGGAGTCGAATATTAATTAGTCTATTCTAAAGGTCTTGAGTGATTTACAAGGAACTGTAACATAACACGGAACGTCTTCAGTCATAGTAATAGTATCCAAACGGTGTAAACACAACACAGTATATAACATCGGGAAAATAAAAATGAACATAATCAAAATCAGGATGTTTTAAAGGACATGCTTTACCGGACATTTTAGTTTATGTAAAATGTAAGATGGTTTTCAAGCTCATGATTATATTTTCGGAGCTTTATATCCATGCAGGGGCAAACTGTGTCTAACTTGAACTCTCAGGGAGTTACCATAGGTCCACTATTATTGATTAGATCTATTCTAAAAGAGGTGGAGTTCTTGATCATTAAAAAAGGGTATTTCCTAATTGACATACTGTTTTGTAAGATGCATTACTTACGCGTGGTTCCTATGGAATAAAAATAATGGTGTCAGTGTCAACTAAATTAAATATATTTTTTAAGTTTCAACCAAAAGGGGTACACGAAATTGGATAATAATAACTTATAAACAATAACTGTCTGTTTACAGTACCAAGTCATTACGTAACTTGGTAAGATAATTATCATTCAGAAACACAATGGCACTGTCGAAATACATTAGTTATCTGTGAAATTTTGTAGTAAAAATACCTAGTTTCAATATAAATAGAACACATTCACAAACCCACCAATAGTCATTTTGAACTCGTCTAATGAATTGTGATCAGTATTTATCTGACATACTAAAACCGCGCATATCTTTCCAAGTCTCAATCTTATTATATCATATCAATATCTATCAATTAATCTTTTAATTTCATACATTTCAAGTCCGAAGCTCAATCCTAATTTGGGTTGAGATTCAGTTAAGATAACATCGTATGATTAGTTGAAACAATAACGAAAAATTATTTGCAGTTAATCAGCGTAAACTAACTTAGAAAAATAGAATTAAGTTATTCGATTTACTTTTTCTGAAACCAGCAATAAACCTAGATTGACTTTGTTCCGTTTTAAAATTGTTCGATTTATATTTTATCTTTTGTTCATGTCGAGAGACAAATGCCTTGATATAATTAATATTCCTTTCTCAATTTTAGCTTCCATGAAAAGATTCTGTATTTTAATTTTATAATAGCTCCCCAATCTACCTTACTGCAACTTTAACAAACTCTGCTTCTCAATTACTAGTAAAAAGGCCAAGCTCTGACCTTCTAAAGTAGTCCTGTATTAAAAAGGTCGCATAGAACTTCCCGACCGTGATTTCGTTGGGATCTCCGGGGGGTGGCACAACTTGGTCTAGTAGTTTGGGAGATGTTCGTTTCCAGATCTTCTTAATCACTGCTCGAAGTTGCGTGTTACAGTCATCAATATTACCTGTTGTAACAAGCAGAAATTAATATAGAAGAAGTAAGAACATACAAGAAGATATACTTTTGAATTTGATTAATATGCCTGTCATGCCTATGGAACAAAAGGAGCTGCTTAAATGCAGTCAGCACGCCATGACGTCGTCGCAACAATTTGTTTGTCGTACACAGTTATAACATCGTAAAGTAATTAGCAAAGTTTATCTGGTTCTTATATACACTGGAGTATAAACATACCTTCCGTTTTAATCTTCAGTGATGTTCGAACGACAGCAAATAGAGTGGCATTGAAAAGGACAGTGCCATCGGAGTTGAGGGGCATATTCATTGACACCAGTCGTTTGCAGGCCACTCGGTGTGGACAGAGCTTACCGAACCCTAGGTAGGACAAAACCATGTTATTGACTCACGCATATCAAGATTGTGGATGTCATGATCAACTGAACTGTTATTGTTCCGGCTTCGTCCGGAAGTCTTATGTAGTTCTGGGTGTACGAGTGCGAGACGGGAACAACGACGAGTGCACCACACTTAGGATCTTAGAGAAGGCTTCAGGAGGAAGCCTAAACATATGACTATCGTTACGGCGCAAGTTACACGTTAATACCGTTTTAGAATTATAAAATATACAATCGTTAACTCCGTTGATTGTGATAACGAGATTGCATGTTTTGAATGAAATGGTGTTGTCATGTTTTGAATCATCAAACCTGATTATATAGGTAATATAAGCAGTAGATATCGACAGAAAAGTTAAATTAAATTGTACTCGTAACAATAACAATTATTAAAATGAATACGTCAATAATAAATAGGTAACCTGTATCACTGTTTGTAGGTACCAACCTAGTCTATATCCACCGTATAAATAATTTATTAAGTTAAAATTTAGGGACGAACTGCATACACTGCTGTACATATTATGCATAGATTAAAGTCGCCTACATAAAGTTATAGTAATATATCTTTGGTATAGATCAAGTAAAAGTAGGTAAAATAAACTTACCTAAAGGTGGGCTAATTTTCCTTAACAAAGTAACTACGTCTAAATGTTTTATTCTTCCTTTTGCATCTGGATCGTATTCACTCCATAACCTGCAAGAAATAAAATCATGATTGTGTCCTGTCTCGTCAACCAATAGCAAAACCCTATATTGCCGTTAGCCAAGATCAAGATATTAAAGTATCTCTTTATTTTCTTTCTAACCGGAATTGAGATGTCAATATTCTGGGTTAGATTTTTTTTTGTTTGTGTTTCTTCGGTTGTTAATCTAGAATGTCAGATCAATTAAGAAGTAAATCAGCAAGTAGTTTTCAATTACCTTATAAATTCATCCAAATGGTGTGGTCCCAGGATTGACCAGTCTCTAGTTAAATAGTCAAAATTATCCATAATGACAGCCACAAATAAATTAATAATCTGAAAATCCATATGCACACGTTATATCATGTTACACATACGCATGTTATGTTCATGCTCATGTTAGGCCTACAGATAACACAATAACGCTGTATTGCTATAGAAGAAGAGAACACTCGTATTACTTGCACTAAGCTTCTCTGAATGTAGGCAAAAGGCAAAAATAGAATGAAGGTACCTACACACAAATAGCCGAAACCAGTTTCAATTTCTGTAGACTGGATTGCTAATAGGGATCGCTATCAATAGGGATGTCTTCAAATTAGCAAAACATTTTTATCTAATTACATACATAGAACAAAATACACGTTTATGCTCATTGCGCTTTTATTGTGACGTCCTGCCGTAGAATTGGGTGAATGTGTCCACCGCACGCCCGTCACCCGAGCGCCGTCATCCCATCCGCCGAAATCTCGCTAGTTCGGCGCTACCGCTAGAACTCGGCCCGAGATAGTGACGGGCCGAAGTGGCGGCAATACAAAACACGTTTAAAAACGTGAGATCATCCCGGTGGCCGTGGAAAAACGATCGCCGTCACGTCAACGTGATCTAGGTCAAAATAATCTCGTTCTCGGCTATGTCCCGGTGACGGTGGCGGTGGATAAACGGCCATATTATGTGCCACAGGGAGGAAAAAAATGCATGAATTTATGCAGATGAGAGAAATATGTTATGTTCCAAGGACCTAACTGGGAACTCGGTCTGTAATTAAAAGGATTAAAAATTTTGGAAATAACATGAATATTTACCAAAAATGAGCAAAGCACATAAAATGAGATAAAATAAGGGAAGGCTAGCACACTGCCGCACGAGCCGACGTCCTCATCGCTTCCTTCCTCATCGTGGTAGTTGCGGTCACACTTCACATCTGGGTCTGGGGATACGCCCATCATAATGTCTTGCCAGGCCTCACCTGAAACAATCATCAGGTTATTGTCTAAATACATAAATCTATGTTTTTAAACGTGTGGTCAAAAACACGTAAAAAATAAATTACAACGTAACTCATAAAGGGCCTAGTAACGATCCCTGCGGAACCCATTTTGTTTTAGACCCTTTTTTATGAACTGGTGTAATATAGGCGGACTTCCAGATCTGAGGAAATGTACATTGAAAAATAGATTTTCGTTAAGGTAAGACAATGGGCAGAGCAATAATATTCCCGCAAATTATTAGAAATAAGAAGGTGATATGGTCAGGGCCGGCAGACTTAGCGGGATCAAGTTTCAATAATAAATTAGAAATATAATCTGTGTCTATATGGATCTGCGATATAATAACTAAGTGAGAAGTGCCAGTAAGCAAATCATTACCAGGCGACGATTCGCCCCCGGTCTGGGTACGAAATGTGGAGTGAAAGTAGTCTCAAAATAAATTACAAATATTTTCACCAGTAGTAGCGATTCTTGCCAGATAATTCACTGAGCTGGGAATGTTATTAGATTTAGTTCGTGATTTCACATATGACCAAAAATGCCTAGGATCTTTTTCGATAGAATTTTCAACACATAAAATGTACTTGTCATAACATTGTTTTTTCTAGCAATGTAGTTCTATCGCGTAATAAAAATAGCATAATTGGTCAGATTTATTATGATATATTTTATATTTTGTTGTGGTGTCGTGATAGATATAAAATGTTTATTGGACTAGTTCACTCACTTAAAAATGGCGGAGATGGTATGATACATTTTATAAATAATATTGTAATAATTTAACATGATACAAATATAGAAGTATTTTTACCAGTTGCTGATCTGAATAATACAAGGATCGCCTGCGGAAATGTCTGAAAATGATTGTTTCTTGTGATTGGAGTTTCGTCGTCAATTGCTATTTTGCCAAAAACCTGCAAAATCATAAAAAAGTGCTATAATAGTTTTCCATGATCAATAAGTTTTAAAAAGTAAGTGTATTATGTCTCAGAACTACTCAAAAAGCGAAATTATAATATTCTCACTGAGATATCTCAGTACAAAGTGTGACTCAAATAAGGCATATATTCAATTTTAAAAATTTGCTTATTTGAGAATAACAATTGTATTTAACTTCGAACAAAGTATACGGAAATATAAAAACGATTCTTTTCAGCTTACCTGCATTCCAACAACAGCATAAATGAAGAACAGCATGAGAATCAGTAAGGCAACATATGGGAGTGCCTGGAATGACTTGATGAAGGTCCAGAGCAACGTCCTGATTCCTTCGCCTCTTGACAGCAACTTCACAAGTCTCATGACGCGGAACAGTCGGAAGAAATTTATTGAAGGGATAGAGTGCTCCTGTAATATTGTAAAGGTAAATAGCAAATTTTATCATCTATAATAATATAAGAACTTGAGAAACATATCTCAATATGTTTCTTTCTGAAAACACATTATGTTAGTGACGTCAAATGCCTTTGAATGCACAGTTCTTGAATCATAACCATAGTTATATTTATTAGCTTCCTCCACAAATGAATAAGGTTTCCTTGGGTAAGAATATGGTATATAAACTATAGAGTCAAGAGATCTAGCTCTTAACTTGACAGGTAAATGTTAAAAAAGTAATAGTGAAGTTTAACGGGTGTTGGAAATTATAAGTCAGGTAAAACTGTTTGCTCAATTGTTTCCTTTGCATAATATTACTAATGGACCTCACGTGTCCTTACAACCATGCAATAACTGATACTTTTCCCTGTCTGATTGGTATAGGTAGGTATAAAGATCCTGAAATTCTGAAAGTCAATACTGGAATTACGTAGTCTAGCGTATTCTTCCCTCCACTTTTTGGGATATTTCGCAACATTCTGTATAGAGTTCTAATGAAGTCCCTTGGGTGCCTCTCGAATTTTATTAAAATCCGTTAATAAATAACGCTACAGCAAAGTTCCCCTCTATTTTCCCCCCAATCAAAAATCACGACATAGTAAAAAAGGAAAATAAAACAAAGTACTTGTATTGCCAATTTTGTCAATTGCTACATGTAGGCAAGCGCAGACATACAGACAAGATCATTTTAGGCCAATCTCAAAACTGAGAGGCTTCGCTCTCTTGGTCAAAAGTCAATCGCGATTTCTCTCAAAGTTTACATATAAAAAATGTAAAAACGATCGCCGCTTCCTTGCATTAGATAACATTATCTGTACCAGTAATATTTGCTAAGAAGTGTTTTGAAAATATTATAACAAATAAATTTAACTTTTCCAAAGTTACAATATATATAATTCATATAGATATTTTCAATCTGTGAGCTATTTACGATGTGTTACTATTATGTGCTTTAACATGTGTTGGTGAATAATAAATTATTACTAGTAGATTGTACAATATTGCGTATTTTTGTTACTGTCCCAATATTTTTAACATCTAAGGCGTTTTTTGTTTGTTTTAGATGCGTCATTTTGTACAACATTAAAAGCTTTTATTAATTTACATCATCGTTTATCTAAGTCAGTGCTCTTAATATTTTAAACATTATGAGTTACTTTATTGTTAATGTTAGCAACAAATCCAGCGTTTTCTTTCCAAATCAGAACTTAATATAATTATATTTCAAAGTATATATCATTTTCCTGCAGTCTACGCTTTTTGTTAATATAACGCAATACAACAGCTACCTGAATTGTCTTTTCTTCTATACCTCTTTCTTTTATATTTTGAGAATTATTAGCTCGCTTAATTTGTTGCTGAATAAATTGCATTATTAGTTTACAAGCCTTACAAACGTCACATTTTCTAGTTTTATAAAATTAATTGCAAAATAGATTAGATAGTTATTATTATTATTTTATTCAATTTTTAATTACTAATAAAATCATATATTTTACATATTGCAAAATATCAAACATATTTGATTATAAATTGAATAGAATTAAATATAAATAATTAATTTCAATCAAAATATTTACATAACTGTATTTTTTGCAAATCATTAAATTCATTAAAATTTGTTTTATATGGACGTTTGTAAGTTATGATCAGACTGTTAAAGATTTTTGCGTAAAGCGTGTTCCTTACCTTGACAATGTGTGCCTTGACACCGCCGGCGCCCTGAAATCAATTTTGGCGCTCAGTTGTGAACCCTCCTCCATCGATATAAGAGTGAGAATGCTTAGCGTTGTTATTACAACATCTATGTATAGTCCATGCTGGGGACAGTAACTTTGCTAGTTTGGTTTTGATAATGTCAAAGGTTTTATTGGTTCGTGACCTATTGTGCCATATAATATAGGTATATTGTATATATGCGATCTAAATAACTTTATCTAAAGGCATATAGTCAAAAGTAGATTAACAACAGTTACATTACTTAGACAAAAAGATATACAATTATCAAAGAACCTATTTTAAAGGAACCGTAAAATCCAATACAATAAAATGTGAGATATAGTGAAGTATTATGTTATAAAAAAATTACACTGTACAATGTACTAAAACATAGTAAGATACCAAGAAAAACTATACGTTTAATCCAAATACTACAATAATATAAACAATATTCAAAAGTTGGTTAAAAAAATGGAGGATTGTAGATCATATCAAAACCAACCAGCGCAAATAATGTGAAAGTGAAACTATTCAGTGTCGATAGCAAAGTGCTTCGTGGCAAAGTTACCTGGTTCTTCAATTCGTTTACTTGCGAGAATACAATGTCGATGATACTTCCCAGCACGATGATGAAGTCGAAGGTGTTCCAAGCATCGCCAAAGTAATTCTGAATAAGAAAAAATATGATTTATTCCGCCACATTGTTAAATTTACAAAAAATAATACTAAACGTTTTCTCGTTGGGGATGATCTATAACTATTTTGACAACTTTCATTGAAATACATCGAAATTGCTGCCGTGGGATTCTATAAGAGCAAACATCGTTGCATATTTGACAACATCCGTGAAACAAATGACGAGATGACAAGAAACGTTGGAAAAACAATCTTATGTACAAGAGCGAAGTATTTGACATCGGTGAGCTCGTCGACGAATCATTACAGAATCGCACAGCTGTACAGCCGTACGATTCTTCATTCGTCGTTGCGCTCGTCGACAAGCTCACCGATGTCAAATACTTTCAAATATCGCCCTCAAATATTGCACATAAGGTTATTTTTCCAATGTTTTTTGTTATCTCGTCATTTGTTTCCTGGACGTTGTCAAAGATACAATGGTTTTTGCTCTTAGAGAATCGCACGGTTGGTCAAATAAGCGTCTAACCGTCGTCTAACGTTTATTTGACCAGCCAGTAACCAGCTTAGTATGAAAACCTGGGTCTGTTGTGTTTAACGGCCGAACAAACTAATATAAAATTAACTGACATGTTACTTAGCAATTATTGTAACAATGATATATAATTAGCAAACTTGCAAATTGTTACCTTCTTATAAAATATACTAGATATTTGTACTACTTTGGCTTACTACCACATCTATTTTTAGACAGTCACTGAAACATTCCATAATCATCCACACTCACGAATAGGTACTTTACACACAAAGATACACGCACAAACACACACACACACACACACAATAATGGCTTTCAGAACTTTTTATGTCATATTTGAATGTTTTAAGTTACTCCTTTGGAATATATTTGATCTTGGTGCATGGAAAATTATAGTACGTCATTAATTTTCGTTAACCGATACTAATTTTGTGTGTATTTTCACGAATATTCAAGAACCATGATCATACATTTCAGTTCTTCAAACAAATTATGGTCCTACAGCCAGGGATCAATGGATCAGACGGCAATACCAACTAAGCTAGCGGGACCGTCAAGGGTCCGTCAGAGCATTAACCGATACAAAATAGTTAATCAGTCGAGGTTTGCTATGCCCCTTATGCGTCATATAACAAAAATCATACCTTAAACCTAAAAGCGGCCAGTTTGAATATAAACTCCAGAGCAAACACAGCAGTAAACAGCATGTTTAACATGTCTAGAGCTTTGCTATATTCTGGAGGCTGGTTGTGGTACTTCATGGCGAGAGTGATGGTATTGATCATAATCAGAACGAAGATTGCGTACTCGAACGGCTGCGAGGTGACGAACCACCACACTTTGTATTGGATGCGGTGCTTTGGGATATACCTGGAAAATAAAGAGTGACTAGAAAAATAATACTAGCGATGAAAATACATTCACCGTAGAACCTAGATAATTACTACCAATACATTTTAATAATATTATTATAATTTTTTTATATTTTTGGGTTACTGATGAACTCTACTACTAACAGATGCATTTTTTCACAAGTGACGAACTGCATCGCGCTCATCACCTTGAGATATTAAATTGATAAATCTCATGTGCCTGTAATTTCACCAGCAACCATCAAACCGGCACAAATTAATGCGAACATTACTGCATGCAGGGTGGCAGTACTTATCCAGGCGAACTCGCAAATTTGTTTAAGACCATAATGAAAAGAATACATTTGTTAATTTGGTTAAGTAAGATAAAAAAAAGAGACATGAATGTAAAAAGACAAAATATACATATTTTATAAACGTTGATCTCTTTTCTTCTGTACTTTTCTTACCTTCGAATTGGTTTGGCTTTCAACGCAAATTCTATGCAGTTCCTTTGATTCTTATCTAATTCGCAGTTTTTATACTCCTGTTCACCCTCATTTTGGAATGTCACTATGACGAAACCGACGAATATATTAACCTAAAAATATGTACCATTCATAAATAACAAATAAAGTTACTGCAGAATTATAAGAAGAAAATATGATATACAAACCATAAAGAAGGCAATAATAATAATATAAATTATATAATAAGCAGCAACAATTGGACGGAAGTTAGTGATGGGACCACGATCCTCAGCATTCGAATCAATTGATACATACAACAACCTGAAAAAGTAAAATAATATCAATGAGGCAGAAAATAATATCAATAATATCAATAATAGCAATAATATCATGTCCACAAGTTTCCAGAGTAAAAGTGCGCACCGAGATAACAACATGTTGACTAATGTGCGTTTATAGAAATGAATCATATCAGAGTTAGCATCAGTTTAATCTGTATACGATTAAACTGATGCCAGGATGGTGGATTGACGGAGAAATTTCCAAAAACTATTTGTACCGCCTAGATTCTCTTATACAATTTTATAAACAAGTTTTGTCTCAGATACTGTGCAATGTCTTTCATACATTTCTGAGGTAATTAACCTCAGAAAAGCATGCAAGACATTGCCGTTGTTTCGTTGGTGGCTGTCGGAAGTGAGAGGCTGTCGGCACAGAGGCATCGAAATATTCGGGTTATGAACCCAGTGCTACTATAATATGTTTTTATCTGTCAAGCCAAAACAAAAGTACATCATTCGACAAAAACACAATCTACGTTATTGAATTAGGTAAAAAAATAACGATGTCATCAATGTAAAATGAACGCTACTTACCCTGGCCACCCTTCAAAAGTAGACACAGTGAACAAAGTTAGCATTCCCTTCATAACATTATCAAAGTGGAAGTCATTCCTTTTCCATTCTCTGTCTCGTACCACATAATCTTCATTTTCAAATACCAAATACGTCCCTCTAAAAATAACATAAATTTTCTAAAATACCTTTGCCAAATCGATGTTGCAGAATTATATTATAATAAAATAATACTCACTGACATTCAGCCTCTGTCATTTTAGAAATATCATTACATCTAAAAAACTTTCCCTGAAAGAGATGAATTCCGCGATTAAATCAATGCCAATTAGTTATATCAATATTAGTTTCATGCCACGACATCTAAATAATTAGAAAATGTTACCAACTACCTTCAATCTACGAAAGGTTTCTAATGAACTCATTTCTCATGACATATATCCCACATTTAAGAAGCTTTTTACAATTGCCAATGAAAATATAAGTTTAATGTGAAATCATCATTATTATAACAGTTTTGACACAAGACTATCTGAAGCTTTCTAGTTGTTTCGTAACAGTTTGTAGAGAATACGCATGCAACATATAACTACTCGTATCTTCAATTACTATACATGCAAGTAAGATCTCCCAACAATCTTAGTATTACCATAAAAGCAGTATGTTTCTTATTGCATCGTTAGAATATCTTGCAGCCACAATAATTAGAACATCGATGCGACAACTAAATCCAAGCTCACCTTAAATAACTGTACACCGACGACAGCGAACATAAATTGTAATAAATACGTAACTAGCATTATATTTCCTATAGTCTTAATAGCTACTATCACACATTTCACCACATACTACATTATCAGGGGCCAGAGAGTGCAAGTTAGTCGCAAGGATATAATGTACGTTACCACGAGCAAGGAATGTTCCAGAAAGAGTCCGGTAACCACGCAGCATCGGAACATAGGGGACAAGCAAACCAATTTTAATCACATAGGGCATAATTACAGAGGACTCATCTATCTAATGGTTTTAAAACATGTTAGATGGTGTATCGATATTTTAAAACGCCAAGGTAGGGGGATAGTTATGCTTTCTAACACTGAACGAGGTTTAGTCATCTAAACAGTGGACAACACTACACCTTTGGGTTCGATGGATGTTTAGTATGTCATGCTTGAAACTAATTTTGACGACACTTAAAATTATTAATCATCTAAGAAACATAAAGACATTACGGTTATTCTGGGACTACCTTTTAGCAATCGGCTTACTCATGCTAGGTTTTATATTTATTAGTCTGAACTACCACTTAAATACATTTCGTTGTTTGTTACCTTCAGAAGATATAGAAATCGATGAAGCATGTCACGTCACAATATAGGTACTTCACAAGAAACGATAGCAAAGCTCTCCAAATATTTGTCATAATGGAAGCTTAGGCAGCTCAAACAAAAGTTAGGCAAAATAGTTAGACGAAGCTTGAAACCGATACAGTTTGTAGAAATGATATAAATAAACGTACATAAAATAATCATGAGAAATGAGCGATAGGAAAGTATAGGAAAGAAGTTGAAGAAGAGATAGAATACCCAAAGGTGTAAATGATTTTCAGTTATCAAACAGTGAAGGTGGTGGATTCACTGCATATTTGTGTGGTCACACGTGATTTTTATCCAGAAACGGTAAAGGGAAGGCACTCTGTAATACTTGTAAATATCCAGGAGTTGAATATTGAGGTTAGAGCCCCCTACCTTGAACATTTGCACGCCCATGACAGCGAACATGAATTGCAGTAACGACGTAACCAATAATATGTTGCCGATCGTTTTGATGGCAACGATCACGCACTGAACAACGTGCTATAATCATGGAAAAAAATATCAAGAAATATTCTCACATAATAGAAAAAAAATTGTAATATTAATCATTAACATCGATATACGTGTAAAGATTTTAGATTATACACATAATGTCCGGAGAAAGCTGTGTTATGGTGCAATCTGTATACAATATTAATAAGTTTTATTGTAAAATGAGTTTTACTGACCTTAAGGCCCTTGGCCCTGTTAATGGCCCTAAGAGGCCTCAGCACCCTGAACACTCGTAATATTTTCACGACAGATATACTACCAGACCTAGAAACAACAAAGATCACTGTATTAAATTTATTATTATTTATGTACAACGTATACAACCCAAAACTTTAATGATCCAGCATTAATAAATTTTTTTCAGAACGCATAGATATTTAAAACATCTTTATTAATCAGAGAAATGAATGTCAAATCATCATTTATAATTAATTTATTTCCTAATACTTTAAAAGAAATTATTTATTGTCATCAAAAAATATATGACAATTAGTTTAGACGAAATATGAAATGATTTGAAGCGTCCGTAGCGTTTCTGTATCATTCTAATTTGTTTAACTAGACAAAGCAAATCTTTTTGCGGTCACTACTTAGATTTGTGAACGCTAGAGGTTTTCAATTGATTGCATCTGTCCTTCAAAAGGTACAGTTAAGCCAGGTTAACCTGGCAGTGTCAACTGTTACCATCCTGTATTTAGAATTTCAAACACTGAAATAATTAGATGATATTTTTGTAATATTAGGAGTGAAACCGTAAGTTATGAGATAAACACGTACTTTAAATTCATAGAGATGAGCGAGACACAAACGACGAGCATGTCAAGCACATTAAACGCAGAACGGAGGAAAGCTCCTTCATGCAGCACCAGCCCATAAGTGATCAGCTTCAGAAAGAGTTCCAGGGTGAAGATTCCCGTGAAGAACACGTCAAATTGACTTAGCAACTGAAAAATAAATAGTATAGCTGATATAAAGGTCTGGTGGCAGATTATAAGTAAATTTATGAATAATCAAATATAAAGTCTCCGAGTGCCTGCTGTCTATAACGATGCAGATGATAACATACCAAGTAATTTACCAATGGCTGAATCAGTGAGTGCAAAAAATCTACAGTTAAATTAAAATCTTACTTACAAATGATATGGCTAGTGAAATTCAATGACAATATGATGCTCGAAGAAATGCAATACAAATTTATGAAAATCCTAAATACCCGCATATCTTTGACGAGGTCCCTCACACGTTAAGTCTCGTGTATCATGGGGGTGTAAAAGTGGCCCCCTGATAACCATGTTTTTTGTTTTGGAATGAAAATGAGATAGTGATATTCTTCGTGCAACGCTGCAAATGCAATCAAACACAGAATTTATACGGCGTACTTGGTTTTGGGGTTCCTACAGATCCACCCTGCCAATTTGTGTTAAACTGTCTGAATCAGAACCAATCGGAATAAAAGTCAAATTGAATCGTATCTCTGACAATAGGGTAAATTATGGCGTTTGACTTGGATTGGAGGAGTTTAAGTAAATTGTATGTGATGTATTGGAAAAGTGTTAGATATTGTACCTTTATTTAAATTCACAAGCGTGTATGGGAGTGATCGATTTTAAAGGCTGTTAAAAGACATGATGATGAAAGAGTGTAGAAGAGTAGAGAAATTTAGTGTATCAAATAACTGGCATTCTTAAGGTGACAGGGCACAGTGCAATGTAGAATGGGCGCAGAACTTAGAAGCTTAAAGATGTGGGTCTCATACCCACGGCGTGATGCTTAGCATCAGGTGAATAACCTCCTCCCCCGTGTCATCATTTACCAGCATTAAAAAATATCATAATGGTCCATGATTATTATGTTCGTTCTTTTAATGCATATAATGGATAAAATAATGAGGAAGAACGATTTTAACTTAGTACTACTAAGGTACCAAGCTGTATCGCGAGCTCGGTACCCACTGATACTTTTAAAGTACTGAATAATTTTAAAGTTGAAAACTTGCAATGCAGAGAAGTGAAAAAGAAATGTTGAAGAAATTGGTAATTGTGAGATTGCGCAATGGCGAAAGACATTTAGTTTGACAAAAAAAAAAACAGTTCGAGAAGACGGTGGTGAGTATGGTCTTTATTAGGTATAAGTATACCAACGAGACAGTTCAAAGTGGATGACCACAGTGAATGTTATCTATCTAAATCGGAGATATCCTGGGGAAACGTCAAGTCAATAAAACCAAATGAGAATGCCAGCATCGTAGCAAGTGGTGATCTCTGCCTACCCCTCCAGGAAAAAGGCATAGTTTGACGTATTTACGTACACTACAATCCTGGTAGTATAAATGAAAACTTTAGCATGTGCGTGGATAGGTGTATGTAGCTTTCCTTCTTTGGAAATGCTACCTTATTTGTGTCATGATGATGTATAATTAGTAGGTAACCAATGCCTCAGGGTGCTGAGCGCTGAGCGAGTGCTGAGAGCTGCACAACTAACTTCAGTTGTAAGTTCTGGGTCTACTAAAACTATCATGGGCATTTGTAATGCTTACCTTCAGGCGCATCACTGGCCCGTATCATCACTTGCTAGTATAAAAGGTACTGAGCGGCACGAATAGATCAAAACTATAAAATAAAATACCTCTTACCCAATTTCTAAACCCTTTCTGGGCAGCATCTAGAGGGTCCTCAGCAGCCAACATAGCTGACGACAGCATGATGCAGACCAGGATGATATTGCCAAACGTAGATGATGCTGACATCTTGTAGCAGAGTACCCGAAACCTGTTATAGCAGAGCTGATTATGACGAGTTGCGTTTTATAACGAAATAAGTTACTTTTTCAGTAAATAGTTTTATTGTAACTGATAGCGATAGAATCAACCTGTTCAGCATTGACAAATAAGTAGTCAATTATTGGTCAACCATATAATGTTAATAAAACAAGAATCTGCATTATACATTTGTACATACAGAAATAGGTACATATATTATTTAGTTCAGTTTGTTGTGATTTTAATCACACATAACAAATGTAGGATACTTTCATTTGAATTATGACATAGGTAAGAAAAAAAGTGACCTAGGTATTGAAAGTGTTAAGAATTACCAAATTATTTTTATCAGAACAAGTGTCTTTTCTATTTTACAATATGGATTAATATTATTGATATATTTAATGAATAAATTTGTTACAACACTTAAAGCTGTTACGTATATAGTAATTATGGTGTTACAGCGATAAAGCTTATACACATAAATAATTAAATACACATATAATAATAACAATATACATTTTTATTGAATACACATAAGTAATAAACATGCACCAAAAATCATGCGAAATAAAATAAAAGGAACACCCATGCAACACATTAATCTAAACTCCTATAACTGAAATGTTCTATTCTATAAACTCTCATCTAAGGGATTCAATGTACCCCATGCTTAAGATAGAAAATCTAGTCAAATATCTAAATCACATCCTATAACTTCTAATTGGGAACACCTCAAATTAGGTACTCAGTACTCATTGTTATAATTTTGAATTTGGATTATACCACACGTAAGGACCACAACACTCGTGCATGACGAGGACAAATGAATGATATTCTGGAGTTTCGGGAATCCAATGAAATGAGACCAATCGGCAAGACTGTAGACACACAACGCCAATACAATGAGACACTGGTACCGCGGCGATGACGTCACCACCATTCACCTGTTCGTCGGTGAGAATACGAAGAAACTACTAGCATTCGGTATCGGCGGCGTTTGGTTTGGCATGTTCAGTTCGGAAACGCGTCGCGGGCGGGCAGTTACCAGTTGCCCCTCCTCTTCATTTTCGCCTCCATCTTTGTGAGATAGAAACACATGGCCGTAGTTTTTGTTCACTACTATATCATCTACAAAATCATCTAATGTAGACAGATTCTTAATCATAAAATTATTATAAAATCTATTTTGTTTACTAGTCCTAGGCAACATTTCTAAATTTATTCAAACTTCAGTAAACTTTTAAAGTCTTGCATTCATGCCTGAAAGAAATTTCTTTGAATTTCCATACCTAAAACCTACCAATTTAAAACTGAAAGAAGAAAATTTAATTGCAAACACAATAAAAGTGAGATTAGCTAACAACAGTGTGAAAAGAAATATAGATATAAAATTATTCGTAAGTATTAAAAAGATCGAAGGCCAAGCTGTCTTTGACGAGCTTATAACTAATGTGAGATAAATGAACGAAAGTAACATCTAGTTAGAAATCAAAGCTGATATAGATTTTTGCTTTGTCCGAGTCCCTAACCTGTTCGTTTTGGAAAATATGAAGAGGGACGAAGCATCAGGGATGGGTTTCTTAGTGTCGCAAATATCGACCTCGGAGAGTCGCCTGGGCCTTGCTGATGAGGTGGTCGGTTTGCGTTTCAACCGCGGCTCTTCTTCATATTCTGTGTTCACTGTTTTGGTAGGTTAGCTTTTATTCTATCTATGGTACTCACAAGTATTCGTAAATGAAGGCATTCAACTCTATCACGCGTATTCTTAAATATATAAAACAAACTTTAAAACATACATTCAATAATTAGGTATTTAATATAAAATTATTTCGATATAATATTTAAGATAAACCTTTATAAAATAAAATGAAATTCATAAAACTACTTTCCATCAATCAATTGTAATGAATTTACTTAGACTAAAAAGCTCTCTCAAGTCTCCTTTGATATTATGAATACCTATATGGTTCCTCTGATGGATATCTTCTTCCTCTTCTTCTTCTCTCTGTTCCTCTTCTATCCTCTCCTCGTCGATACCTTCTAGAAAACTCTCACCGTCTTCTTGATCATGTTGCTCTTCTGATGCCGTCTCTTCGTAATCTCTGTCTGAATGTGACCTATAGAAAAAAATCATATCTTCTCTCTTTCAGTTATTAAGGCAAATGGTACCTATTTGTAATTTCTATACCTACCTAACATAACCCACGGAAAACCTGCAGATGAAGTCCTATTAATAAACAAACATGATAACAATTAAAAATGTCTATACCGTCATGTGCATGTAATAAGAACATTAAAGATAACAAAAGAATGTATATGAGTTAAAGTATTTGCACTCTGTCTCCTTAAAACGTTTATAGATATATTATTTATGACATAGCAGATAAATTTCCAACTGGGTTGTGTGCCCAAATCCGAGTAATAGCGAAAAAGGCTAATGTAAACTAAACATGAATTGAACATACATTTAAGAAGGGACATAAAAACCACATTAATTATTTCACTAGCGTATGGTAATACAACTATGTGGCAAGTGATTACAGATGGGATTTTTTATGCTAATGACTAGCTGCCCCCCGTGGTTACAACCGTGTGGTGATGGATGATGATGCTAGAGTATCCTATATGTTATACCGGAGCCTCATCTATCTACATACCAAAATTCTCGTAAAAAAGAAGAGAGATTATCCATTCAGTAGTTTTTGCGTCAAAGAGTAACAAACATTCATACATCCATACTTAAAAAAATACGCATTTATAGTATTAGTAGGATTCACAAATAGGTAACGGTCATTCCACAACACTGCTACGATTTGTACGCCAGTCGTTTTCAATTTCAGGATGTATTTCATCCATAATAACTGATAATATAATATTAGAACTATTTTATTATACTATACTATTCTTCGTCTGCGTGGAAAATGGCTATCGTAATTTACAACGTGATTTGAAACAGCCTATATGGTAAGCCTGGGTATTATAATCTCTATAATGAGCTATATAACAAACCACATTTATTCAAATCCGTTCCACCATTTCAGCGTCAAGCAAAAAACTTGCACTGCCACTCACATCCTCACGCACTCACTCACACGGATTTATTATATTAGTGTAAGCGCTTTGCGTACATAACTTCTACATAATAATTTCGTGTTCTAATAATAATTATTTTGTTCACTTACATGTCTGACGGATATGCGTCATCATCGTGGATATACTCATCATCAGTATCCCCTTGTCCTCCATCTGCAATAGCACTGGCCACTTCTTTCTCATCAGGTGCCTATAGAAATGCAACGTTGCCAGAATATACACATGAATACACAATAGTTCTAAATCAATATAAATAAAATATATACTATAACCTTTAGAGGTATATATACCAGTAGGTACTCTCTTTACAGTTCGTAACAGAAAAAAATGTTTATGAAGCCCTCAATTTCGTTAGGGTGCAAATTTGTTTTTGTGACCTGTACATAATAGTACCACTTACCCCTTCTTCCTTTTCGATATTGGTTAACGATTCGGCGTCAGCTAAGTTGTCCACGGCGATAGCCAAGAACACATTCAGCAGGATGTCTGAATTTCATAGTCAAGGAGTTTTAATGTGTTTTATATTATTGTTGTGTTCCACGTTTTCATAAACAAAGTTATCAAATAAAGCAAAGGAAGATTTACGCTCGTATTTATAAACGTCACTTACTAGAGTAAAGCATACCCTATTAAAATTGGATATATCTTCTATAGTGTTTATCTATGTGGATCTTTTAACACTTGTGCTGTGTTGTCACATTGACAGCATAATAGATCCTTCACAGTTCAGGCTTGTGTGCGAATGTCATTTTTATACAACTTCCATTTGTTATAAGAAAGAAAAATTTACGTGTTCTCATTGCTTAGGCAAAGGAAACGGTGACTATTACTCGGCTAAGAATTCTAGACTTTGATAGTTCTAACTTCAGGCAAATTCCAGTCTATAGAACTAAAATCGTTGCTTAAGTAGGTAATTTCTTTTCCTTATTTATTTATTTATTTATTATTATAATTTGCTTACACACTAACAGCTACGCCAAGGCGTGTGACAAGCCAGTATAAGTAATTACTTTTGCCTGTTTATAAATACGGTTGTAAGGCTGGATAAAAACATTAACAATATGACACTTCTTCCAATGCATATTTCATGAAGTTAAGAAAACAACTGGCCAGCAATATGAAAAAGTGATTAAAATGTTTTTGTCTTTAGCCATCTAATTGTCCGATATTGGCTATGATATCTAAAATGTATGTATTTGGCCTCATTTCCTTCCTTTTCCTTTTCAGCCTTTTGCCGGCCAAAACTGATAATGTTTCGGATAGAGGTTAAGTCAGATAATTATAATAAGAAAAATAATGTAGCCCTCTGTCTGAGCTTGTATTTGTTGGACCACCTTATCTACATATTACAAAATTATATTTAATAAAGTTAAAGTATAAAACGTGTTTTCAAAGGATACAATTACCACAGATAAAGAGGATGATGAAATAGATACACGCAAGAATCCCGAAGGAGCCGACTCCGCCGTAAGCCTTTATACCTTCATACATAACTGCGTTCCAATCTTCACCTGTAAGTATCTATAAACAAACATGATGTTCATTCCGGGCCACATCAATAAACATTATTATGTGATGTTACCTGAATTCAAAGTACATTTAGTTAACACGAGTGGAATAGGTGGAGACGCTACACTCCAATAAAACTGAGCTGCTAAAGGAACTAACAAAGGCTTATTGTAGATGGTTATTGTGTAGTTATAAAAAGGGAAGCTGGACTATCAAACTTGACGCTTCATAAGTGGGCACTTATGACGCGTCAAGTTTGATAGTTAGGAACAGCTTTTCCTATAGCAAATGTTTCACGTTTTACCTGTACCACCGGATATTTACTGTTACAAATTCAAGGCTTAACAACACTACCTTAAAGCGTATCTGTTTATAAACTAAAAGAGTAAGCAAAATAGGGTATGGTATAAAATTTTACACAGCGAGATCCTTACCTGAAAAACCGTCAAGAGCGCCTGCCAGAAGCAATCAAAGTTGTGTCGATCCTTCTCCTCCACCGGGTCGTAGTTGAACTTCCCTCCGAAGACTTGCATCCCCAGGAGTGCAAAGATCATGATGAACAAGAACAGTAGCAGCAGGAGAGAAGCAATCGACTGAATCGAGTTCAATAGAGATGCTACCAGGTTCGAGAGTGAGCGCCAGTACCTGGTGACAAAACATACTGTTACATTTCCAACTGTTCTTATGGATTTCTTACAACACTAATAACTACTGAAATTGGTTTCATCGTTGTTCGTTTACATTTCAGAAAACATTCAAATAGGTTTACCGTAAAGAATTGCATTCAGCCATACACTTTATGTAAGTCATATGATAGTTTATGTTTAATCCATTTACATGCACTGCTATATACTTCCTACTTCGAGGCTACCTCCGAATGTACATGAAAGTTCTGGTAAACATATTTAAGTACTTATTTCGAAAATTAAATCTTTCTATTGTACATAAATCAAGAGATCGACATTGTGAATCTCTTGAGCTGTACTCGTTTGTTCAGTAGTGACACTTATTAAGATCATTAAACCTTTGCGTCCCAGAGACGTAAATTTACGTGCGTTCCATTCATAAATCTTTTGTTTTAATTATCACGGTATCTTCTTCTTCTTCTAGTACTTCTCCAACTAGTGAAGGCTATCTATCAGCTCCGCATATTTCACCCGGTATACAAAGATTTAATACACATATACAAACTATTTCAAAATATTATCATTGGTGGCCTTGGAGACACTGAGACGCCGGAAGCATTTTCATAAGAAGAGTGTCTAGTATCATCGAATAACATCTTAGTGACAGAACAAATAATGCGCTATGGTTAAGAGAGAGGGTTCCCACAAGGTTCTGTCCTAAGCCTTACTCTTTATAATAATATGACATATTGTAGAAAATGTGCGGAAAATTATAAAATGTCAAATAAACTTACTTTGTAACTTTGAATACTCGCAGCAACCGAACGCATCTTAACACAGAGATGCCCAAAGGAGGCATCACCTCAGACTTCGTGAGGACCATCTCGCTGATGGAGCCGATCACGACAAAGCAATCGAACCGGTTAAATAGGGAGACGAAGTAACCCTGGAGGATAATGAAAGCTTTATTATCACTAACACTATAGCAGTATTTAGTTGAGCTCTGAGCATAAATAAACTAGAATACATTTATATACATTAAACAAAATTAAATCTAAGTGCCTGGAAATACACACAAGCATTGTAAAATATGGTTATAAACGAACAAAATATACGAAACTTATTATTATATAGACTTTTTCAAGTAGAGGATTTAAAAAAACTAAGAAAGTCGCTTTAATAATAATAAATATAAATTAAATTATAAGTTAAGAAGAACAAGACAAAATTGATGATGACATAAACGCTACAAATCCCGATAATACTCACTTGTAAACCTAAACTGTACATCTTGACTAACATCTCTAAAGTAAATAGTGCAACAAAAAACGCGTTGCCGTACTCTTGGAATAAATCTAACCAAGTCGGTTGTCTGAAACAGAAAACAAAACGTATACAACTCGCAATCGATGATAGTCACTTGTTGCAATTATTAGTTATCATTGCAGTCAATAATTAAAATAAATTCAAATGTTGTTACTCAATCCATGCAGCGTTTTTTACATTTTATAGTAAAGTTGAAATTAAACAACTTTAAACGGATTAAAGCGCGTATAGTTGTATATTATTTTTCGAACACTTTTCAGTGAACATGGTCACGGGTAGACTTAAATAAGGAAACAGTAAACAAACGTGACCATATTAATTGAAAAGTGTTCGAAACGCCGGGATAAAATAAAAAAAAGTTATATGCGAATCAATCCATTCACAGTTGTTTAACTTCAATGTATAGGTAAGAATCTCGAAAGCCTAAGAAGTCTTGATAGTGTAGGGTTTGACCACGATCTCACTTTATGGTCAGTGATGATGCGGTCGAAGGTGGCATCATATTAGAACTATAATAGCGGCTGGCTCTCAAGGACAGTTGCCGAGACACAGTGTCATAACTTGAAGGTAGCTAGCTAATTGGACACCTGTAGTGCCCTACTCCATGCAGTGGATTACATCACGATGTTAATTTCATCAAAAGCTGAAACCCGAAATGGAGAGCCCTTGCTACCAAAGCCAAAATCAACCAGATTTTATTCAATTTAGGTATCAAAGACGCACTTATGACTTACCCCCGGGCTACCACCTACCACCTACTTCATCCCGAGAGGTTACGAGTATAACCCGTCCGAATCAGCAAGCCTCCAGTCCATTCATAAATTTTTGTTATAGCGTAAACCTGATGCGGACAGATGAAGTCGCCCAGAAATTTCACCATGTGTACATACAAAAAAGTTGCGCGTACACCTAATGTATACACATTTTTATACCCCTGGTTTGTAACTAATTTAATCAGATCAAATGCACTCCTTCGGTATAAACTAGCTTTTAATTGGTCAAACTATAAGAGTGTAGTATTTTTGTATAGTTCGGAAATACACCGAGAGACGTAGACACTGGAGGAGTTAATACTATTGCAGAGTGCAACTTATACCGGAAACTTCGAAAACGTATTTACACTTACTGATAGTGTTCACTGGCAAGCACCACAGTGTTGAGGAACACTAGAATGATGATCAGCCAGTAAAACGTCTGAGACTTCACGGCGCGACGACAGGCGCGCTTCATTCGACGGTTCACCTTACGGGAGTAATAAGGAAATAGTAAAATTTATTACCTAACTCGAAAAAACAACAAGTCTTATAAGTAGAGTTCATTCAGTAGATATAACTGTTACTTTTAAATGTGACGTTTCAGAAAATACAAATATAGGGTAGGTAAGGTTCCTACTTAATGATATTAGCAAAATGTCCCCTGATGACAGACTCGATTATAATCACTTTTATCACCTGCAATCAAGACGTCCCACACACACAGCTGAACCACAAACCCGTTACAGATCTCTTCTGCTTCTAACATATAAAGTTACAGCCCCCATTGCTTATGTTCAAAACTTTATACTCGTATTACTTACTAACTAGTGATTCGTTTATAACATCAGTCTAGTTGTCTAGAGTGAATCGGCCGCAATACTTACATGTTATTTTTAAACACAACATAACAAATAGTTTCGCCTATTTATCCTCGAAAGGGTAAGCAGCGGTATATTAATAGGATACTTTTCCTTGTCATCACCATCCATCACCACGGAGGTGAAACCGCGGGGCGGTAACATCAGTCTAGCGGTCTTGAGAGAATCGATATTTTTTCTATATAATCCTCGAAGGGGTAAGCAGCGGTGTTTTCAATGCCTACGTTTCGCCATATATGTTTTTGGTCATGCAATCATATAACAGGGGGCGAGCATATTGCCATCTAAGGAGCACTGTTCCAGTCTCCGGACTGACTGTTATTAAGAAAATATTTCTTTCTCAGAAAAACCCAATAACTGTCCATCCCGGGGATCGAACCCATGACCTCGAGGTTCCAAAGCGGCGCTTCCACCACTACACCAAGACCAAGCGAGCGAAGCCGCTGGCGGGTCAGCTAGTAATATATGATTATAAAAGTGTATAAAAACGGGAAGTTGAATATCTTACTTTATCAAAATCTTTCTTCCACATGACTCCTAAGGAGACTCTTTGTACTTCGTTGGGCTCCAAGCCCAAGTGGTCCGTGCTATCGTGTTCGTTGTTGGTTTGACCTGGGAAATAACCTCACATATAAACAAAAGCGGATTTCCTTCGTAAATCTACACAAGCTCTAAAGTGAGAAAGGAATAATAAACACCAGCAATGCAGTTCATTGCCACGTATGAATCGTATTATTTACGTTGATCGATAAATAAGTGTCAGCGTTTTGAGAGACTTAAAAAATATATCAGCTAAACTCGGCTACCTACTTAATCAATTTAATATAAATTTTTTTTTGGTTTCAATCGCTTAACCAAAGACTTATAATCTTTTTTGGCCCAATTTGCATGTAGAAGTTCATTATGATATTCTAAAAAGGAGCACAAAGCAAGGGTCGCTCGTAGGTGTATCTCATAGCTTTTTATCAAAAGAAAAGATCATCTGTGCTTGAAACTGATTGGAACGATATCGGATATTAACAAAGGATTGCCTAGAAAACGGTGGCCAGCGAATTATAATCGTGAAAATAAATAAGCGTGCAGTTATTAGCGTTAGTATAAGTGGAACTGGTTACCATTACCCAATCCGTAATCCCGCTTCTGATCCTGCTGGTCCATCTTATCCTCAGGCTCGAGGTACTCCGCCTGCGTGATCCAGTCCAGGTACCCCTTTAAGTCTTCTTCTAACTGCTGCTTCTCTCTTAGCTTCTGGAAGTCTCCTCGGTTCTTCGCTTTTTCTCGTTCTTTGGAAAACTCTCTGTAATAAAGATTTATATAAATTCAAGTTCACAAACCTTCGTTTTCGTTATTCTCATACACTTTATAACGTTGAGGATTCTTTGTCTTGATGATTCAATGAACAAGTGGTCTTTAGCTCTTAGAAATGTTTCTAAAGGGTTGAAGGCTTTGTCTTACCCCGATAACACACCGAGAATCAGGTTCATAACGAAAAAAGCGCCCAGTATCACCATCGAAACGAAATATATCCACTCCCAGCTGTTCCCCATTGCGTCTTGTATCTGGAAGAAGACAGGTGAAATTAAAACACCAACTGATATTAACGATTGAAATCATCTAATTTTTTCCTAAGGCTAATTGATCAAATCTTATCTGGTCTAGGGAAAACTGACGGACACTTTCTGACTTTTGGAAGTTAAATAGTTTTTTATTTTTGAGATCCATTGTTATTTAGATTAGCATTAAACGAAATATAGTAATTTATATTATAAATAATATAAAAATATAATGTATTTGATAAACAATAAATAGTAGTATTCAATTATTAGCATTAAATCAAGTTTTGAGGATCATTTATAGGTATTGTTGTTTTTTATTGTATTGCCTGTTAAAGTGCCATCCAGAGCATTACTGTTTAAACCCTGGCGTGGCACAGCTCATTATAAAAATAAATAAACCGACAAACTTTTTATGAGGATTTATGATGATGAGACAAAAATCTTTTTCACTTTAGTAGTTCAAACATGTAGGTTTTGCTGCCTGAAATCAGAGAGCCAAATGCGATTTTGCTCACCGAGTGAGACAAAGTAAATTTTTTATTTTATTTTTCAGATAGCCGCGAATATCTTATTCAGCCTTGGGTTAATCATACGAAACATTCATACTCTATATCTTTCCCGCCATAAGGAAGAGAGAGAGAGAGACAAAGACCAGCCCTTTCGAAGTTCCAATTATGAATTCGACCTCAAAGACAAACACGTTCGGAATTTCGTACTAACTAAAGACATTTTGCAAAAAAGATAATTATGACATGTCTTTTAATGTAATTTATTGAATTGGTACCTCTAACTACAATGTTAATTGTTTTGATTCACAATAAATAGTTATTTCAATCTATTCCTGATTATTATTTTATCTCCTAAAGTGTTCTCGCTGCTGAAGTGAAAAGTTATTGTGTGTTACACGAGAGCAAATATTTTTGCATCTCGTGCCTTTAAATCCCTCGCCACACTCAGGATTCAAAATCAGCGCAAAAAACTCGCAGCAAAAACGGCAGTTCAGTGCTGAGTGAAACTCATAAGACAAAATTTGGCACTGCCACTACTATGGGAAGCGTAGCTCTTAAACTGAGATGAACGACTTATTACTTGAACTTATAGCTTTGAACTTAGTTATTATTTGGTTACTAAGCTCAGGATGGCGGGAAAAAGTTCAACAATGGGTAACAATTTTTTAATTATCCTAGATTTGTGTTTCAGAGTATGTCGTGGATTATTAACCGTTAATAGGGACGCATAGCTCGAACTTGTCCATACTCAATTACGTTTTTAGTACTTTAAAAAAACTGGAATAATCAAAACACATGACCATAGTAAACAATGTGTTGATTACATGAAAAAAATCACTGAAATCGGACAATATACGTATGTATATAGGTAGAAAAGAGTTATTTCTTTTAGTATGGACAAGACCATGCGTTCATCTTAAGTGTTTGTAATTATGCACGAGTGTATGTAAAAGTAAAAACTAGCAGAATAGCTTCATCTATGTCCAATCTATGGCACCAGCAACGGAACTGATGCGTGTTCACCTCTAGTTGTACTCACGTGATACATAACATCCGTCCACCCCTCTAGCGTGATGCACTGGAAGACCGTCAACATCGACAGGCCGAAGTTGTCGAAGTTGGTGATACCGAAGTTAGGTCCGTCCCACTTCTCCAGGCACTCGTACTCGTCGCCCAGAGACGAGCAGTTGAAGCCGTTGTCTACGTCACAGGGATGGGGACCTTCCATTATCTCATCTGTGAAAATCAATTAACACCGAGTTGACAACGTTATTGATTTTAGAACAAATTTGCCTTTAAAAACTTCGTCGACATGAATTGAGGTTTTCGCAATGTTTCCGGAAACACACGTTAAGTTAAGAACGTTACACGTTAACACGTTAAGAATAGATGGTGGGAAAGAGCACAAGAATGACAATCTTTGATGTTTAATTTTCCTACATTTAAGTTTTTCTTGTTTTGAGTTTAATATGACTGTGACTGACTAGGACTTGAATAAAAATGTAACTTTATGCATGTACTGGCTTGCTCTCCGCGGTTTCACCCGCGTGGTGATGGATGATGATGATAATGATGATGATGATGATGATGACTCTTATATAGCCTATGTTACTCAGGGTGAATGTAGCTTTCCAATAATGATGCAATTTTTGAAATCGGTCCAGTACTTTTTGAGCCAATTCGTTACAAACATACTTACAAATCTTTCCTCTTTATAATGTTATTAGTACTTATAGTATTGAAGTATAGATTAATGTTTATCTATACAACTCGAGAAATAGCAAATGTACCTACTGGAAGTACGATAGCAAATACTTATAATAATTACTGTATAAAATGATGCTTAATATGTTGCTAAAACTCGCTTTTATTTAGAATGTAGTCTTCGCCTATAATTGTGATGGCACTAAGTTTGTATAGCTACTATGTCGTTATTTTCATGAGTGTAACAGTGTACATTATGTTGGCGATCAATAAAAATAAATAAATAAATAAAAGGTAAAAATAAAGTTGCGATAAATACGTATCCTGATCATAAGCTATCTCTATTTCAAACTTCATTTATAACTCGATAAGTGAGAAGAATATCTATTGTAGTCTTCAACAATAACAGGAAGTTCCTTCACTGTAAGTAAATATATATAAGTGTACCTGTGAATTTATTGTAACAGCTTTTATGCATCTTCCCGGAGAACAGCTCCAGGCCGATGATGGCGTAGATGATGATGACGAAGATAACCAGCAGCGCAATGTGCAGCAGTGGCACCATCGCCTTCAGGATGGAGTTTAATACTATTTGAAGACCTGAAAATAAAAATGTAAAATGTATTAACAATTCTCTAGAAAGGTTTGAGTTAGACCGCGTGATAACTAAACAATTTAGCTTGACATTATAATAAAGGTATCTACCCATTACACCGTTACATACCATGACCGTGCTGTGAACGTGTTAGCCACAAAAATATTATGTGTATTGAAAAGTATGAGACTATACCCACTAGACAGTTCCGTCACCGTTGCGTACCATACACGGAGCGTTAGCAATTGTCGACGACAATATTTGAACATTTGGTCTTGGTACGTTCTAGTGGGCATAGTAGGCTTGTCAAACAAGTTTAATACCTGATACGTTCATAGCACGGTCATGGTATGAGACGGTGTAGTAGGTTAACCTTTAAGCTTAAATAGACATAGAAATATTTATAATTGTGTCTCTCAATAAGTCTAAATAAAATAATAATAACGTAAAACAGACAAGGGCCACAGCTAAACTAAAATGAAAGTAAATAGATATACTTAAGTATAATTTCTCTACGACAGTAACAATTTACGAGATAGGTATATGTATATATATGTAGATTTTATTGGTCCCCATTTGTTCCGTTGGTGCCAGTTTGTGACGTCATTGAGGATTTATATGTAACATTTACTCTAAATTAGTACAAATACGAACATTTGTATAAAATGTTTAGGAATAATGCTCGTATATACCAAAATATAATAATTACAAAATCAACAATAATCAGTCCATTATGTTCTCACTGCTAGGTCTCGAGTCTTCCTCTCAGAATGAGTAACTGGGCCATAAATCATAATACACCACGCAGGCAAAGTGCGGATTGATGGATCGGCTAGTGGCCAACCCATATTGAAGTTGTCAGACCGTCCGAAGGCCTTCGACATAGCCTAACGACTGTTGTCCTAAGACAAACAACCGGGACCGACGGCTTAATGTGCGAATCCAAAGCACGGAAGTGCTCAGTTGAATAATGCCATCCCAACTAACCGCACCATGCGTTGCATAATATTGTTAATCGGTTACGATCGCTAAGTCAAGCGTCGCTACGAGCGCTTTAAATCAACAATAATATCAACTAATGTACGAAAAAAGATCTAAAAAATACGACAAAACAAACTTTAACAACTGATAACTTTGTGGTAAACAATTGAACTCTATATGAATATAAACAAATGTATATTTAACTTAGAACCTTAGAACAACACTTATATACACGAATATATTATTCTATTGCCAAATATTATCAAATTGGGTCAATTAAACACTTTTTAAGTTCCCAAAATCCCCAATAGGGTAGCGAAGCGTAGCAAGTTCCCCCACGAAAGTTTCCCGCCTTGCGGTGGCGGGGAGGCTCAGTAGCCGTGGCTTGGGTCACCACGGTGAAGCTAAGAGGAATCAATGGGCCTGCCAGTGATAGGAGATAGCTAGCGGGCCCGAGGATGGACCGCTCCTATGGACTTTATCCTCCAAGTCCACCTTGGAGCGGTCACTGTAGGTTGTGGTGGTGTATGGGCTCCACCGCAACTGAGGCGGGCTGCGGTGTCGTATGGGTAGCACCGCGGCTAAAAGTTGAAGGCCGCGGCGGGAGAGGAGTGCCGCTCTCCCTGCCTTCCGCGGGACTCGGGGGAGTCTGGCGTCCATTTGCGGGTTTGGTCCCGGCGAGGCGGTTGCGACGCGCCATATGTGTTCTGGCGTGCCGCAAGGGAGAGGGGTCCGCCAACGGACATCCGCTAGCCGCGGCAGGTTCGCGGCAGTGTGCGAAAGCTTTCCCGCCATAAGCGGCAGTGATGGACACCGCAATGTATTAGTGGGTATGCTAGACTCTCACATAACCACTGTGCTCCCCCCGGGGCCGGTGGTATCCATAAAAGATTTCACTGCGACAAAAAAGGGTAGCGAAGTTGGTGGGGATTACGGATATGGCCCCTACGACCATCTAGTACCTGATTAACAAACGCGCGTAAAAAGATCCAATGTACCTCCACGGTACTCTTCTATGACAGTGGGTAAAAAACTAAGATACTTGTATAATATTGGCAGGGTTTACTTACTAGGAACACCAGACACGAGCCTCAACGGCCTCAGCACTCTGAAGGCTCGCAGCGCTTTCACATCGAACGCATCTTTGAATATACTTGATAACACTGTGCTCACCATGCTGGAAATAACATTAATATTATTGAATTAAAACAACTTTAAAGAGATTTAATTGGGATTTAAATGATTTTCAGCTATCGTGGTCCCATGGTCTACTAGAGACCATGATCACTGTCTACCTGAGAATATGATCACTGTCTACCTGAGACCATGATCACTGTCTACCTGAGACCATGATCACTGTCTACCTGAGACCATGATCACTGTCTATCTGAGACCATGATCACTGTCTACCTGAGACCATGATCACTGTCTATCTGAGACCATGATCACGGTCTACCTGAGACCATGATCACTGTCTATCTGAGACCATGATCACTGTCTACCTGAGACCATGATCACTGTCTATCTGAGACCATGATCACTGTCTACCTGAGACCATGATCACTGTCTACCTGAGACCATGATCACTGTCTACCTGAGACCATGATCACTGTCTATCTGAGACCATGATCACAGTCTACCTGAGAACATGATCACTGTCTACCTGAGACCATGATCACTGTCTATCTGAGACCATGATCACTGTCTACCAGAGACCATGATCACTGTCTACCTGAGACCATGATCACTGTCTACCAGAGACCATGATTACTGTCTACCAGAGACCATGATTACTGTCTACCTGAGACCATGATCACTGTCTACCTGAGACCATGATCACTGTCTATCTGAGACCATGATCACTGTCTACCTGAGACCATGATCACTGTCTATCTGAGACCATGATCACTGTCTACCTGAGACCATGATCACTGTCTACCTGCGACCATGATCACTGTCTACCAGAGACCATGATCACTGTCTATCTGAGACCATGATCACAGTCTACCTGAGAACATGATCACTGTCTACCTGAGACCATGATCACTGTCTATCTGAGACCATGATCACTGTCTACCAGAGACCATGATCACTGTCTACCTGAGACCATGATCACTGTCTACCAGAGACCATGATTACTGTCTACCAGAGACCATGATTACTGTCTACCTGAGACCATGATCACTGTCTACCTGAGACCATGATCACTGTCTATCTGAGACCATGATCACTGTCTACCTGAGACCATGATCACTGTCTATCTGAGACCATGATCACTGTCTACCAGAGACCATGATCACTGTCTACCTGAGACCATGATCACTGTCTACCAGAGACCATGATTACTGTCTACCTGAGACCATGATCACTGTCTACCAGAGACCATGATTACTGTCTACCAGAGACCATGATTACTGTCTACCTGAGACCATGATCACTGTCTACCTGAGACCATGATCACTGTCTATCTGAGACCATGATCACTGTCTACCTGAGACCATGATCACTGTCTACCTGAGACCATGATCACTGTCTATCTGAGACCATGATCACTGTCTACCTGAGACCATGATCACTGTCTATCTGAGACCATGATCACTGTCTACCAGAGACCATGATCACTGTCTACCTGAGACCATGATCACTGTCTACCTGAGACCATGATCACTGTCTACCTGAGACCATGATCACTGTCTACCTGAGACCATGATCACTGTCTATCTGAGACCATGATCACTGTCTATCTGAGACCATGATCACGGTCTACCTGAGAACATGATCACTGTCTACCTGAGACCATGATCACTGTCTATCTGAGACCATGATCACTGTCTACCTGAGACCATGATCACTGTCTATCTGAGACCATGATCACTGTCTACCTGAGACCATGATCACTGTCTACCTGAGACCATGATCACTGTCTACCTGAGACCATGATCACTGTCTATCTGAGACCATGATCACAGTCTACCTGAGAACATGATCACTGTCTACCTGAGACCATGATCACTGTCTATCTGAGACCATGATCACTGTCTACCAGAGACCATGATCACTGTCTACCTGAGACCATGATCACTGTCTACCAGAGACCATGATTACTGTCTACCAGAGACCATGATTACTGTCTACCAGAGACCATGATTACTGTCTACCTGAGACCATGATTACTGTCTACCAGAGACCATGATTACTGTCTACCTGAGACCATGATCACTGTCTACCTGAGACCATGATCACTGTCTATCTGAGACCATGATCACTGTCTATCTGAGACCATGATCACGGTCTACCTGAGAACATGATCACTGTCTACCTGAGACCATGATCACTGTCTATCTGAGACCATGATCACTGTCTACCAGAAACCATGATTACTGTCTACCTGAGACCATGATCACTGTCTACCAGAGACCATGATTACTGTCTACCTGAGACCACGATCACTGTCTACAGGAGACCCACTATTCTTAACCTTTTAGTGGTGAGGGACCATTTTACAAAATAGCTGTTTTGCCATGGACCACCAACTGTTTGGAGGTAATAAATATTAAATGTAAAAGAATAAATTACTGTTTTATTAGTTAATAAAACATGCATAAAAGTGGTCGATGCCAACAGTATTTAAATATATATCAAAAATTTTGTGATACAGGGATGTTTATTATTTTAATAAGATTTTTGTGACCCATGTTCTCTCTTTACTAACTCTTGAATCGTTGGTTCAATTCTTAGTATCAGTATTTCTAATTCTTTGAAAGGAAATTGCCTTTAAGATACAAGAATCTTCATGATTTATTCCTGTTTCAAATGTATCATTCAATTTGGATGGTTTCGCAGACCACTCTAGGTGCTTCCAGGAACCAGCAGGGTCTGCGGACCACCGGTTAAGAACCAATGGTCTAACCCCATGATCACTGTCTACATGAAACAATGAAGACTGTCTACCTGAGATCATGATGACAGTCTACCTGAGACCATGACCACCGTCTACCTGAGACCATGATCACTGTCTACCAGAGACCATGACCACTGTCTACCAGAGTACTATGATCACTGCCTACCAGAGACCATGATCACTGTCTACCAGAGACCATGATCACTGTCTACCAGAGACCATGATCACTTTCTACCTGAGACCATGATCACTGTCTACCAGAGACCATGATCACTGTCTACCAGAGACCATAATCACTGTATACCTGAGACCATGATCACTGTCTACCAGAGACCAGCGTTTACAGTATCTTTTTCCGTATGGTGATGTCATACTTACCCAATTACAACAATGGTGAAATCGAGTAAATTCCACCCGTTCCGTAGATATGATCCGGGATGCATCACGAACCCGTACGCGATGATCTTCATCACACACTCTCCGGTGAAGATCACCAGGAACACGTACTCAATTTTCTCCTGGAAATAATCATTGTTTGTTTGATAATCATGTAGTAAATAGGAACAGTGTTGTAGTAGATGCACCTTATGTTCCTAAACTAGACTCTTGCTTGAACCGAGGAATAGTCACTAAGATCCTAGAACCGAAAAACTCGTAGGCTTTATGCAAACTTAATAAACTACTATTATGTCACCTACATTACGTTGAAAGCCCGGCACAGTATAAATATAGAGAAACAGTACGGAAACTACCTACATACGTTCGAAACGGTTCACTCACACAAACATGCGCATCGACGACAGTCCTAAGTGGTTGTCGCGGTGCTGTCAGTAGTGAGGCCGCGTCAAGACGAGTGGTCACGCATAAGTTTATTTCCGCTTAACTAGGCTTAGTCTCCATACTGTTGCATCTTTATACTATGAGCCCGACGAAGTAAATTTCCTATACTGTTATTTTGCTATATATTGTTTAATACTTGTCTTTACGACTTAAAATCTGATATACACTAAGTTATCCATAAATACAGACAAATAGAAATTGAGCTTTTCACTAAATGCATCTGAAAGTTTTTATAACAGTACCTACCTTACATAAAAAATCAATCGTCATCATCATCATCCATCACCACGCGGGTAAACCCGCAGGGCGCAGTTAGATAAAAAATATAAACATACAGGATTGAGTAAATAATATTTATAAATATAAACATATGTAGTACTAAACTAAAATAAATATTACTTAAAATATTATTAATAACTAGTTGACCCTAGGTTTTAGAGGTAAAAAGAGGCTTAGAGGAGACATTTAACTATGGACACAGGTATTATGTGCGAATTTCGGATATTATTTTACTGTAAAAAAAAACTAAAATTAACTACTATTGGCTATTATCACCAAAAAGTGGCGATATTAAGCCGTGTACGGACGTCCCAACAATAACCTGGTAAACACGAATATCGAACACTTTGATCGCAAGTGCGTACCACCATCGAACATCGAACTCTGCTTTCGTCAAAAATGTTCGCTGCTAACCAATTTGGTTGTTCTGTCCGCACGATATTCGGAGAATTTTAATGCAACATTATTCATAAGCCGGTAATCCAGAAATACGCTCACTTGTGACTCTAAACTTCAGCTGCGATTTGACAGTAAACGTCAAACAGAATTTACTCAGATCCATACTCAAGCATACCAACTCACAACTGAGCATCTATCTGTAATACCGGCCGTAGTGTCGTACTTCACTGTCGATCATTTAACTATAAACGTTTCATATGTCCCCCTATCAGTAACAGGGGAACATGTGGTAAATTTTACTATCGTTTGTCCCCCTATGGGGACAGAGTAGGGGGACAGATGGGCATAATCCTTTCCAACGGCGATTGAGCACGAACACAACTCTAACTGAGTTCATAATGATTTCATGTTCGCTTTGCTAATTTACGACCACGCGTACGAACCAAATTTTCTGTGTTCGATGTTCACCAAGTTGTACGGTCGTGCGTACACGGCTATGCAGCATAGGTTTCAACTATAACTACAAGTTACTTACAAGAACCCAGTTGGTGTAGTTGGAGTCGCTGGCAGGGTAAGGCGTGTAGACCGCCAGCGCGATGCAGTTGGCGAAGATCGTTGTGAGGATCATGTATTCGAACGGTCTGGCGGCTGAGTTAAGGAGTAGTTCTGGACATGTTATTGCTATGACATTATACAAGTAACTAAATTTATTTTCAGCTGACTTAAAATAGTGCAATTTGAAAAATTTAATAGCGACTTCCATTCTATTCAGTTATTGGAGTGTAACCCAAAAAATAATGGACCGAATTTGATGAAATTTAAATGGGACCACACGGAAAGCACCAGCTGTTAAATGAATAAAAAAAAAAAGAATTTTGAGAATCGGATCACACAGTTGAAAGTTATGAGGTAACAAACATAAAAAATATATACAGTCGAATTGAGCCTTACCTCCTCCTTTTTGGAAGTCGGTAGAAAAACAGGAGGTCCTCCATTAAATTTTTGTATGTGTTCATAATCTTTTTATAATTGAACCAATGATTATTTCTTATTTGAAAGCTGGTGCTTCTGATGTGGTCCCATTTGAATTTGTTTAAAATCCGAGCGGTAGATTTTTAAGTTAGCATTGCCATCCAGCGTGGCAATGCTAACTTAAAAATTTTTACGAAAGTAATACAATACATGTTATTTATAATACAACATAACAAATTGTCACACTTATATATAGAAGGGGTAAGCAGCAGTGTTTTAGACACCTGGGTTTCGCCGGATACATTATTGGTCCCACGTAATAGGGGGCGAACCTATTTCCATCTTCGGGATACTGTTTCTGACTCCGGACTGTTATTGAGAATTTAATTGTCAGAAAATCCCAATACATAGGTCACACTAAAAGTTTCCGGAATTGGCCACTTACATAAACAATATTTAAAAAGTTATTACTACATTTGAAAATGAAACTCACAATAAAACAATAAATTCATTTTTGACCATTAATAGTATTTTTTTATTATTGATTCCGGAAACTTTTAGTGCGCCCCACGTAACTGTCTTACCTAGAGATTGAACCCAGAACCACTAAATTCCAAAAAGGCGGTTATATACCAAGACCAAGCGAGCGAAGCCGCTGGCGGGTCAGCTAGTAATAAGTAAAGGAGGTGATAGACGTACAAACTTAAAGCGCGCGGTTTTAAAGATCGTGAACTTGCTCGGCTCGACGTCGGTGACACACGTGAAGCTTACTCACCTGTATTGCGATGTCGTCGACAGAAGAAGCTTTATATTATTTAGGAATTAGATTGTATTACGATTTAAAAACTAAATGCATGATTTTTTTTGACGTTATCAATAGTAGCATCTCTGTCCACCTTATGTTATTTCTGTCTATTTCTGTTATTTCAAAAAGTTTCTATAAATTCGGTTAGCGGTTCATGCGGATAAGTTCGGAAATCGCTAATTTTGAGATATTTCTGAATCAAAATTAACAAAAATTACAAAAACCTCAAATACTCGGCTAATAATGTCGGCTCGCGGCTCGCAGTGTTGCCACACGTACGAGCGGAGGCGGGTTACGAGCAAAATTTCAAACTTGTCGGATCGCCAACGAACTTACTCGGAGGTTTTAAAGTACGCGTACTGAGGGTGACACACCAGCGAAAAAGGTCGCCGACCCACAAGTTCGCGAACTTACTCGCACGTCTATCACCCCTTTAAGATGCAACAAACGAAACAAGATTAAACTTTTTCGTATTGTCATTGGGTCGAAAATTGTTGGTCAAGAGAACGCAAACTATACTAGATATATAATAGGGTAATAGGAAGTATTTATTAGTAATTAAAAATTAAATAAAATAATAATAATAATAACATTCTAATCTATAAGCCCCATGGTGGGGGGAAAAGTGGCCAAAACGCTGGCGGCATTGCCACGCTGTATGGCAATGCTAAGTTTTTGCCCAAAATAGGCGCCAGCATTTCGGTTACCCGACGCCTCAAACAAACGTTTCGCCAGATCCCTAAACAAGTTGAGAGCGGACGGCCCCCATGGGCCTAAAGTTTCGACCCCAAACGGCATAAACATGTACATTCTGTCTAAATACACATATTTATGACGTTTGAGGTCTTCCGCTTTAGACGCGGCAGCGCCAGCCCGATCAATCGTCCCAGGGAGATGAGACGGCGCCAGTGTGTCCACACATGTAGCATCCCAAACCAGGGGCTGTCCCATCTTCCACGGGACGATAGTCATCCCATCTGGTCTCTTGCCGTCATCCCGCATCAATCCGTTCGGTTCCAAAACTGACGGGACTCCAGCACTGACAAATGCCCGACGGATGATATCATTCAAGCTGGCGTGCCGCGGTATGCGCCCCGCGCTCTTTACGCATGAGAGTGCGTGGTGGCCGAACCGATCCACCATTTCACCGCAGACACAACGGTGAGGGACCTGGCAAGGGGCACCTACTCGTAGGGATACGGCTATTCGGAAAGTATTGTTGTCCAAAAGATTTCCAACATTTTTAGACGGCAAAGCATGTAGCCAAAGCCCCGACTCCCATCGAGTAACAGCTAACAGGCGAGCACGCTCTGCGGAGGAACTAGTTGAATTGATCAGGTTTTCAAGTTCTAACTCACAGAGCGGCCCGTCCCACTGCCTCTGAGAAGCAGGAGCTTTGGGCAGGGACTGACTTGGACAAGCTATTTTCCAGTTTCCTAAAGCCTCAGTCATATAACTAATCTGAATAGAAGGCGATAAAATTGCCTTTACTAACTTTTGAGTACTGAAAATTGATGAAAGGAATGCGGGTAATGCTACACTAGAAATTTTGCGAATACCGAGACCTCCACACCTAACAGGTAGTGAGGCCTGGCGCCAAGTGCGATCGTCAAAATGTGTGTTAAGTATGGTAGTGAGCGTATCCCTCTGGATGTTGTCAAGTTTTTGTAAAAGTAAAGGATGATTCCAAAACTGACAACATCTAAGAGAATACATAAATTTAGGGACAAAAAGGCAATATCGAATAATAAAATAGGCCATGTGACAATTTATTTTTAGTAGGCGGTCCGAAACTGAGTTAAAGTTTTGAATTTTGTCATCAACAAAATCTTCAATTGACTCGTCTAGGATTGGAGACCCTAAGAGGCGAAGTGATCGATTATCTAATATTTTGATATTGGGAGCAATTGGTTCAAAAATGTTTAATATCTTGTTTCTTAGTAGTGTTGTAGAATTTGGAATGAAAAGTTCGCATTTTGAAAAGTTGAGAGCAAGACCTATTGAACTAAATTCTGAAATTAAATTTTGTAGGTCTTTAAGAACAGTGTCAACATCTCCTCCTAGGGACCCATCATCCAGGTACCAGACATTAAATTTCGATTCTAATTTTTTGATGATAGGGTGGATTGCTAGGCTAAAAATAGCTGGTCCAAGTGGATCACCTTGTTGGCATCCTACTTCTGAAGATAACAAATTGTTTTTGTATATTAATTTTGAAGGTTTACCATAACATTGCCAAATGAAATTATATATAAAAGGGATTTTATTTTTAACTTGTGTCAAAAGAGTGTTTCTATCAAGAGAATTGAAGGCGTTCTTAATATCAACCTTCAGCAACACTTCACATCCTTCATTTGTTAAAAATGTTCTTAGGGCATGTACCGCCGCCTCACAGCCACCCTGTGAACCAAATCCCAACTGCAAGGGTTGAAATTCCTTGCAGAGAGATTGTTTGATGTGTTTAACACAAATTTTAGCAGTTAGACGACGGTACACTGTTCCAACAGCTATGGGCCTTATGCTACGATCTTTTTTAAGAAGAGCGCATAAATTAGCTCCGTATAAAACATTTGTTATTGCGTCATTCACTTTACCTGTTAACATCACATTTACTAGTGAAGTGAGCTCTTTAAGCAGAGAGTCCCCAATCTCACCGCAGCTTGCACTGGTCAGATCTTTTAGGTGTTGTGGCGTAAAAGAGTCGAGGCCCCCCGCTGAACCACTTGGGAAGGATGCTAACGCATACATTAGGTCGTCGACAGTGGCGACAAGAACATCCTCCCCAGTAACGTTAGCAGGTAAAGGAAGAGCTTGAGCTGCGGAAGGTGGATGTTTTTCTATTAAAGCCAACAAAGTTTCCGGAGAGTTTGGTGCCAATGTATCGTTGGAAAATAAAAGTCTAGCCGAACCTCTGATGTCTCCTTCACTTAGCTTGTCTTCTACGAGACGGTAGGACGCAGAAGAATATACGGGTCGAGCTAAATTTGGCGAAGTGAAGCAGTAAACAGGACAGCGCTTTGAGTTGTCTTTACAATTTTGTTTTATTTTGCTAGTAAGAGAATTTTGATCAGATGGGTTTTTCGAAACATGAAGAATTCTATACGGGAAAGTCAACAAGTGCTCCCAGGCCTGAGGAGAGTTACATGAAATAACATTTCTGATGTCATCAATCAGACATTTAGCGACGCTAATACGTGCACCACGAGGAATTCTTTTTAAAACTGGCAAATTCGTTTTTAAATTACCTAAATGTTCACAAAAACTAATGCAGTTATTGTTTTGTATAGGCACTTCTTTGGTTAAATTTGGAGCCGAACGGTGTGTTTTACTCATATGAATTTTGAGCCCACGGTTGCCTTTAAAAAAGCGTGGTTGGGAGCACTGGTCGCACTTCAATAGGTTTTCCGACGACACATTGGCATCACTTTTTGAATTTTGGGTATCTGTCTGAGTAGCCGTAACCCGTAGCGAGTAATCTGTAGATCTATAAGGTACATCTAAAGGTGATATAAAAATATGCGGCACTTTTTCATCACCATGTAGGGGCAGCTGTCGCCTACAACGCCGCTCATGTTGAAGTGGCGGAGGCGACAGAAGCCTGGCGTCTTCTTGCGGAGTATGGAAAATGTCGTCATAAGGAGACGACGATATTGTAGCATGCATATATGTTTCTTACTAAAAAAAACATAGTAAATAGAGCAGCAGCTGTACTGTCAACATTGACAGTCTTCCTTCGTCCTTCCATAAAGTAAATGCATTTCAGTCTTTGATTTGTACATGCGCCGTGAAAAATCTTGATAATGAGCTATTAGAAAAGGTTTCTATATGTTTTGTCCGAGGTATATTTATTTTATTGTTGAAAAAGTGAAATTGTACTGGAAACTGAATTAAATTAATTATTTATTAATTTATTTGAAAAAAATGTTGTGACATGACATGACATGACGGGGGTAATAGTATATATTATATATATATATAAATATATATATATATATATATATATATATATATATATATATATATATATATATATATATATATATATATATATATATATATATATATATATATATATATATATATATATATATATATATAATAGTATATATATATATATCTATTTATATAATAGGTATATATATAAATAGATAGATATATAATAATTAGATTATCAGTGGAATTCTATTGATATCAACCAACAACAGCTACGAATCTCATCCGGCCACGGAGTTCAGGTGCACCCCAACCTGATGTGTCACAGAAGCTCAGCAGGGCGACCACGTAACTCACGGTTCTTACCCTCCGTCCACCTTCTGTGTCCACCTGGGTGAACCGTGGAAAGTTTTTTTTACAACGGCTCACCTTTTTCCATCTGGGTGTTCCTTGGGAAAAAATAAATTTCCACCGTCCACCTTCTTATCAAAACTCTTTTTTCGAAGTGCAAATTGATTATGGATATATATGATATTAAGGTGATATTTATATTATGATAATATGAGTATATCTCAGTAGCAATCAAATTTTAATAGAGATCTTGAAAATGGCAGATTTACGTCATATTCGACAGCTCTAGGCATTGAAAAATTGTTCGCGTGGTGATGAATGATGATGATGATGATCAAAATATGCAGCCGTATAATACGTTCATCAGAGATATTGTAGGACTCTAATTGTGAAATATGTTTTCAAATTGGTCCAATAGTTTCGGAGCCTATTCAATTCAAACAAACAAATATTTCCTCTTTAAAATATTATTATAGTAGTAGTATAGATTAAAAAATATTATTAATATATTGATGATGAATCGATGTTTTGTCTGAAATATGACCTCGTCAACCTAGTTGGTACTGACCCTGCCTTGGAAGCGATGGGTCCCAGGAGCTCCAGCCAGGGCAAATATTCTCGTGAGGAACAGACATGTTTGATCTCGTGTTTTCCATATTTGTGATGTGTTAATGTGTGTATCCATATTCACTAGGATTCCCTGTGTCACGAACGATATGGATACACAGCCTAGGGTCAACTAGTTGTGCCGGTTGGACTTTTCCCGCAGTTGCAACTATTTGTGTAGATAAGCAAATATATCTTGGAGGCTCAACTTTTATTACTAGCAGATTCCCATGACAGTCATTTTTATTCAAAGACTTGATTCGACTTAAAAATAATATAGATATTTTTATCCATATTATTTTAGCTTATGATTATTTAGCTGTTATTTCTACCGCAAAACAGCAATGTGACGAAATGCATCTGTTTTAGGCAAAATCCTCTTACTTGTACCGGTTCCTAATCACTTCAAAATATCATATCACAATATCGATAAAATCCGTTACGGAGTTCGATTGTAACTGAGTAACGTGGTCGCCCTGCTGAGCACACATTTGTGTAAATGCGGCATTTCCGCTATTGTTCCTTGTAAACTCGTCCATTCACACATTCGCCGAATCGTTGGCTAATTGCCAGCATCGGCACCGTTTTTATGCCCTCGAAATGGAGTAAGTTGAACGCATCATGTTAGAACTATGGCAACTATTTTTAGGGGTGTTTAGTAGGAAATAAATGTCTCACTTTGATCGTTTGATATCTCTTTTGAGCTGAGATATTCGGTCGATGCATTCCGATCTAAAGATAGGTTTTACAAATGCCTATTGTAAAAACTATCTGTAACATGGCATTTTGAGTAGATCAAGCGTGTGGCAACTACCTTCTAGGATTAGGATTGTGACTGGTTAGTCATGTGACGAAGGAGAGAAGAGAAGATGCTCACTGGAGTGAGTGGTAATGCCATTTTAGAACGAAATATTTTTGCCCAAAACTAACCAATACCCGACTGCATTGTATGCAATAATAAAAGTACTTATTTGTATTTTCAAATTAACAGCAATTTATTGAACGCATATGGAAGATATATACGGTACTTATGAAAAAAATTTTTTGTCTGTTTATTACGGCTAATCTACGAACCGGCTGGACTGATTACGATAGAACTTTCAATGGCACATAGCTGATGTTTTAAGGTTCAACCGCTACTACAATTTTGTAAAACATTTAGAAGATCACAAAAAAATAACCATCATGTTATAATCATTTCCGCACGGGTAAAACCGAGGGCGCCTTTAACAATAAATAAACCGGCATTGGAATTTAGATTTCTGTAGATTCTTCTTCCGTAGACATTCACTCTTGACGGAGTGGTCGTGGTTGAAGATGATGCTTTTTCCTTCAATAATGTATCCCTCGCGATGCGCACCTATCAATTACGGTCTTCTACGTTTCGGGTGCTTTGGACTATGGACGATTGTGTTGCAGATTTTATAAGGTCTGTACAACGCGTAGGAGATTGACCGCGTAACCGCTTGCCTTCTGTTGCCCCTGAACTGCGAGTCGATCCATGTAGTTTTCATTTCAAATAATGTGTTCAAAGTATTTGAGGACTCGTATTTGCACAGTCGACGACAATCTCTCCTTCATTTTTTGTTTCTCCAAGATCGAGATATGAGTCCGAAATGCTGTCCAAGGAATCCGCAGCAGTCGCCGCCAGTACCACTGTTCAAGTGCATCATCGATTTTACGTCACACTTTTGTTGCGTAATTAATTTAATATTATTATTATAACCAACATTATGATCGTATTTGCATGAACGATATCTTCTCAAGTTTGCACGCCTTCCCAAACAAAACATGTGATACCTACAAAACACAAAAAACCAATCCATGTATTCAAAAAATTCAACCATGTTTCTGGCATATAAATTTATCTTTATGTTGTCTCAGCGGCGAATCGTCTATGTTTCTGCGCCATATGGAGAAATATCGGAAACACTCAAGTTTTCATTAGGCGAACTTCCGTGGCTTTTATTTATTTATTTATTTCGGTAATTCAACAGCGTTTACAATTAACATGTACACTAAATATAAAAACTTAAAATATGGCCAAAACAGAATTACTCAAATTAAAAACAATTTACAGAAAAGTAATAATAATACGACTAAATATGTATAAAGGACAAATATAACATACAGGCACAGGTCCTATTACAATTACAGTGAGAATAGCAAGAATAGCAGGTATGTTTGTGAGTTATAGCTTTGGTCATACTTCGGTTGCACCATGATTTCTGCTGATTAGGCGATCGGAAATCAATTCACAGAGTTAATTTGAAACAAAAAATAAGGACTGGTAATGCCTAAGAGTATACATTCGATTCGTAAAATTTGTCGGGTCGTTGTAGACTCTATTCACTTCGCTCACTCGGTCAAGATCACTTGGTTTGTAAAAAAATTAAATAAACTTTTAGTCAAAGTAGTGTTTTAACGTTACGTATCTACGACAAAGATTCATTACAATTACTTACAATTACAATACCTACTTACCTTTTCGGTTTCGTCTGTCCATTATCCTTAATAGCTCCTAATATGTGATAACTTCAACTGGCTACACATTACGAGTGCGATACGGGCAGATAGTCTTTTAAAGTTAGAACAGACCAACAAACCGACCCGTACGGCTATTATGTATCTCAGTTGCTAACAAATGTTGAATGAAATCTTGAAAAAATGGCGCTTCTTTGTCACTTTTGTGAGCTCCAGTTAACAGTTAACTAACATTTTTACTTACTGGAGTTGTCAAACTGACATAGAGTCAGTGTCAATATCATTCCAAAGAATGAGGAGGTACGGTGAGTAAAAGGTCGCTGGACTCACAAAGGGTTCGACTGTATTTTTTTATGTTTTTTACCTCATAACTTTCGACTGGGTGAACTCAAAATTATTTTTTTGTTTGAAAGCTGGTACTTTCCGTGTGATGCCATTTAAATTTCATCAAATTCGGTCTAGTAGTTTTTGGGATACACTCCAATAACTGAATAGAATGGAAGTCAGATTAAATTTTCTACTAACATACAAAAAAGGAGGAGGTACTCAATCTGACAATTTTTTTTAATGTTTGTTATCTCATAACTTTCGACTGGGTGAACTGATTCTCAATATTATCTTTTTGTTTAAAAGCTGGAGTTTTCCGTGTGGTCCCATTTAAATTTTATTAAATTTGGTCTAGTACTTTTTAAGATACACTCCAATAACTGAATAGAATGGAAGTCGGTATAAAATTTTTCTAATTGTACGTGTTTTTATATTTTAATCAACATTTGTTATTAATCCTTCCTATACCGTGATAATTGAAACAAACATTTATTAATGAAACTGACGTGTATATACGTCTACGGGACGCAAAGAGTTAAGATACATAATGGGCCTGCTGGTCTGTTTGTTGGCCTGTTCAGCGTCATACAAGGCAGTGTGTACACTTCCTTATTCAGGATTGTGCGATTTCCATGTTGGCGCCCAGCCAGCACCACATCCGTTGTAGATTGAAGCTTTTCATTAAACTGGATTAATTTAATCGATCATCTGTTATTTATGAGTAGGGATTATATTCAGGGAGCTATTAATTTGTTGGCTTCTATTTTGGTTACGCTGTTGCATAATTTAAAAAGCCTAATTAAGTAGTAAATAACACAATTGACTAAATAAGTCAAATTGGCTCTGAATGTGCTCAGACAATGAAATATGGATTTTTGCTATTCTTTTCCTTTTTTTTCATGGCAATTACGTATCTCAGTTACAATCAAATGTTGATAGAAATCTTGAAAAATTGCAGTTCTATGTCAGTTTTAACAACTCCAGCAAGTAGTATACGGTAAGCAAAACAACTAGAACTGTTACAAAAATTAACAAATAGCATTGAGTGTTTCTGTTTCAAAACATTCACATAAACAGGAATTACATTTAAATACTATAGTAGTCTATACTATATAGACCTGATGAAGGTCGCAGGACGACGTTGGATGCAGGCCGCTTCCAACCGGTCCTTTTGGAAAATCATGGGGGCGGCCTATGTTCAGCAGTGGACGTCCTACGGCTGAGATGATGATGATGACTATAGTAGTTTGGAAGAAGCAGATGCTTTTCCGTAATGGTACCAAAGTCAATTTACATACTTACTTTTGCAACGCCTTTTGCCTTATATCGGTAAATTTATGATTTTACATAATATAGGTGATCAATGTTTTATCATATGACTACCAGCGCCAAAAATATAAATAAAGTTAATAAATAGCAAACTTTTCGGTAAAGCCAGTCACGCAGTTTGGCCGTGCAAAAAGAGTGACTAAGAGTGAGAAGGAGCTAAGTAATCCTGGTCCAATAAGAGCTCAGCTATGATCTCAGTCGGTTCTACTAAGTATATTATCCATCATAAAACATTCGTTTCCTACGTACCTATAAAGCGGGATCAATGTGAGATTATTATGTTACGAATGATCCATATCTGGATCAACGATTGTCAGTGCGGGACGCAATGAGGAGCCTATCGCACTCAAGATCCTGCAGATGGCTTAAGGATGAAGTCAAAACAATAATTTGTAGATCACGATGCCGTCAACACGCAAGTCTTACGTTAATCCTGTTTATAACAAAATTGAAATGTGACGTTTCAAAATATTAAAATTATTGGGGCTCCTTCCTTTTACGATGGTTCAAATCAGATAGTCAGTTAGAATTCGATTCTCGGACGACGTGGCCCTCAAATCATACAAACAAGGTATTTGTATGATCTGAGACGTGGCCAATGGTCATGGCGTCCGACATGGATTGTCAGCAAGCACGAGTTCCAATCCTATCAGAAAATACGTATTTTTCTCTCTAGAATTGCAATGTTTCGTCTAGATAAGGCGTCAGTGCCTTAAAAAATCATGAAATACAAAAAAAAAGAATAACCTTAAGGATATTAGTTTTTTAATGATAATTAATAATATTAATTTTTATTTATTAATTTTAATTAATAAATTAACAGCGATATCAATACAAATTGAATGACTTATTAATTTGCTACCTCATTTGAATGCATGTTAAAACTTTGCTATGCATACATTTTAAAGTCAGTATCAAAGCTAATCAATGAACAAAACTGAGTCCCTAAAGTCGGCTAGTGAAAACAATAGCCATCTGCTTCAAGTTTGTCTCCAATATGCGAATACTTCGAAGGTTTTGTATTTACGGTAATTGTAATAAATTTGTTCTTAAGATACGGCATACCACAACTCATGCATGAATGACGGAATTTCCGATAAAACAAACATAAAAATATCATAATAGCGGGAGCAATGATCAGAGCCAAGGTCGATGAGATCTTAACATCACGAATATTCCAGTCATTATTAATGTGTTCATTCAGCTCAAAGGTAGTGTTCACATCTACCAACAAGTACGTTTTGTTTAAAGCATCAAGTGAGGAGATGCGGATCACGCCCTCTTGATGCTTGTACCACACTCGACCATTATAGAACACGGTGTGAACACGAACCATTTTTTTGGTGGTAGTGCCACGCTGCAACCCCACAGCTGAATGGGCCGGCACGACCGGGGAAGTACCACACTCCCACATAACACCGACGTGAAGTAACACAGCTTGCTATTGCATTTCGTCGGTTTGTAGGAGGTTCCGGAGGCACGTTTCCCTCTTCTCCCTCTTCTTCCTCCTCCCCCTCCAACCTTTATCCTTTCTATCTCTTCCTTCTAATCATCCTTCCTCAAAGGTCGGCAACGCATCCTCGAGATTTCTGGTATTGCGGATGTCCGTGGGCGACGGTATCACTTACCATCAGGTGAGCCGCTTGCTCGTTTGCCAACCTATTCCATAAAAAAACACATGGCACCAAGAGCTTTTAAATTCTGCGCATTGCGCGTTCGAAAATGTATTTAGTGACTTTGGTGCAACTTAATGTAATAATTTACTTTCATCAAACAGTATATATATTTTCTCAACTCATGCGTTAACAAGTAGGTTGAGAGTGTAGGTCATACAAACAATGATCTCAGGTTCAGGTACTATAAGTGCCCCACACACTACAATACAATTAAGTACATAAAATTCACCTGTATTTATTATGTTAAGGCTTGTTTGTACCTTTGTTGGGAAAAATTAACATTATTATTATAATTATTATATTCTTGTTAAGCCTACCCAGGTGTCTTCTCGCAGAAAATTCCTAGTACCTAGTAAAACGAATCAAGCAAGGTAAGTATGTATAGTATTTTGAATATAACAATATAATATGTAAGCTAATGTATAAGCTCGGCATACCTCGCCTGGGTTTCGGTTACGCTTTAAAGGGTCGATCTACAGCCTTGCAGATTGAAAACGACCGTAAAGCTTCGAGATTGACGTAGCAGGGTTGTAGGTTTGCTCTCAAATTATTCATAACATTTTGCATTTGGCCTTAAACATTACTAAATTAAGCTATTTATGCAGTATTTGTATTTTTTTATTTGCTATCAAGGCTCCTAAATACTTCAAATATTCTGACTTTGAATGAATGCCGCTACTTAGAAAGATTTAAAATTCACTCAGATGTTTGCCATTTTCAAAAAACATTAATAATGTTATAGACTGCACAGTCAGATGCAGTTTTTTTTGGTACACAAAATATTTAACCTCTTTTTTAAATTTTGACTATCGTAAATTGTTGGAAACTGACACTACATAGTGTAATTTAGGTCATGAAATACTTTATTAAAACCAGTACCTGGTATCCGATTCCTTTCGATTATTAAAAGGAGAGTTTTATAGCTGGAATTCAAACCCAAACTCTAGTTTATTCGTGTTATAATGGTGCTATAATAATTTTAAATAGCCTCATAATTTGACTATATAAAACAAAAGCCGTTTCTGAATTTCTAACCAAATTTAACAGATGAATGGATCTATAAAGGTGTTATTGGTAGATTATTTTTTTGGTATCGTCACGCCCTATAGTCTTGCTTAACTCTACGAGAGCAGTAATACTTAGATAAAACGTACCATAACCTTTCTTCTAATATATCATTGGTGCGATCAAAGACCTGTGCGAAAGATTTAAGCTCATTTACCACCCTTTTTAGCTTCTTTGCCTACTTTTTCATCACCTTTATCCAACCTTCCGCTTTTAATGGCATATTACCCGGCTAAATGGTCTTAGGAAAGGTCCAACGCAAACTTCGTGTTGTTTAGCTTCGTTATCATTTGGGTCCACTGTTGAAAACTGACGCGCTGGTGGAATGAGGCAGACATTTTAGTTGTTAAGAGTTAAATGTGTTAGCCATCCCTTTACTACCTTTCTTTTTATTAATTTTTTCTACTATATAAAAATAATAAAGCTTGTGACTAAATCTGAGAAACGCTCCTAGGACAGTCTCATCAGTTCAATTAGAATAAAGCAGTTATAGCTGCAAGATTTGGCAGCAGTCAAAACTTGGATGGTTGACGGCTTTTGGTATATTTAAGCGCGCTTTCGTCCTTTAAAAGGCATGGTAAGCCGTTCTAAGAGAAAGAGTTCTAAGTATGTTGTTGTTTTAGGACAACAGCCTTAAGGCCACTACGAAGCGCATCAGGCGGTCGGAAAACTCCGATGGGTCGGACTAGCCTATCCACGAACCCGTGATAAGCCCGAGTGGTAAATCATGTCCCTACTCCTCTCTATGAGATGAAGCCAATGTATATATCAGCAGTTGGATCTAAATGGGCTGATCCTCTAAGTGTGAAAAGTTTGACTTGTCAGTTACATGCGTCCCGTTAATAAATGGATTTTTTAGGGATATATAAATTCGATAGTAGGAGGCTGGCTTCTTATGTTAAGTACCGAAACTGAATTATAAGTAGTCATCCTTTAGCATTTTTTTCATATTTTCATCCATCATTTTTAGCACCGGTGCGCCAGCATCTGCTATTATCAACTGTGCGTTTAAGCTATCATATTAAGTTAAAAAAATAGTTATTAAAAAGGATACTTCCACTCCACAAAATCGATACAATGCTTCCGCAGCGGGTTCTTCAAGGACAAACAGAACAAAGCTCGCTTCGGTCTCTCTTGTTGTACTTTCAAGCCTCTTCGTGGTGGTTTCCTGGGCACCGGCGGCACGGGGACGCCGAGGGTGCCGTCCGCGGGGGCGAGGGGGGTGGCGGGGGTGCCGGCGGGGGGCGCGGGCACCTCGCCGCCTTCCTCCATTACGCTCGTCTTGATCTGGAACAAACAAGAACACGGTCAGCCATTGTTTATATTTTAACATTGTAATATTTTTAAATTTCTTTAAATGAACAGTTCTTAAAAAGTTCTTGTAAAAGAATTGCTCCTTTATATATCTACGTTAATCTACACTAATATTTTAAAGGAAAAATTTGTTTGTTGGTAAGAGAAGTAGAGTGAACAGATTAGGGGATGCCTACGCCGGAGGATACATTGTAGTGTAAAATAAAATTCAATAGCATTACATAAGCCAACTATGCTAGATTTTTGTGGAGAATAAAGGCTTTTTATTTATTTTATGTGAACTATTACAGTTATAGTATTACTTTTTAAAGCACTAACGCCTGCTTAGCGATACCAAACATTGCAATTTTTTTAGAGAGAAAAATTCACATTCTGGGATGGGATTTGAACACGCACACTAGTCCGACAATCCGTGTCAGACGCCATGACCAACTAGGCCACTAACACTCGACGTCCGCTCATCGAATTTTAACTCTATCTGATCTTAACCGTCGTATGGGGACGGAACATCTATTGAACAAAAAAAAAAAATTTCATTACACACATTACAACTAAACAACATTGATCGTACATTAGTATTTAATCCTATTAATAAAAAAGAAAGACTTCATTGTTTGTTTGTAATGCAAACACAAAAACTACTAAACCGATTCAAAAAATATTTCAGCATTAGAAAGCTACATTGTACCTGAGCAACATACGCTATATCTGATTCATCATCATCATCCATCACCACGCGGGTGAAACCGCGGCGCGCAGCTAGTATTGGATAATTGTGAAAACTATACATTTGAAGACAAAAAAAAAATATGGAGGAATTTTCTTGAACAAGTTATAATGAAAAGTAGGTTTTATAACTTTCTGCATCTTCGACATGATTTACCGAGGATCGATGTGTATATATATAAACTGTCAGAAAAGTTCTACTTCAATAAAAATCCTTTTAACAATAATAAGCTAGTTCAACATCTGTGTAAAACCCGCAAGAAAAATATTCCCTATATCGACAACTATAATCGTTACAAGTTGCCCCATCACTTGTTCTTAGAGTGCAATGAATAGGCTGACGTCAAATGCACGGGCGCGCGCAGCCCGTCGCAGCAGGCGTGCGCGCCACTCTCACCTGTATTACCAGCCGGTATCGGGTGGGAGTGGCGTGCGCGTCGCGCGGTGGCGGACTGCGCGCACACTATTGCATGTTTAGCTCACGACTACAGCTGTTCTTGTTGCTAGCTGCGAATTGCCGTTGCCAAGCGCTCGCGCTGCGCGGTTATTTTATTCATCTTTCGCCTAAAGTTGGTATCTGAATTCTTAAACTTTCTTTTAAATATGTAAAGCTACAACTTAAGCTTATGTACTCCGTATCCCAATATAATTACTGTCAGTTGATACCTTGAATATATTTACCACGTCTGTATTTATCCCATTTCTAAAAGTTTTCGCTTAGACTATATTGTCTGTAAAACAACAATTGTAAAATAAATACGACTGTAAAAACTAGGATTAAACTTACACTAGTTCTGTACAATTTTAATAATGATTTTATGACTTAATAAAGAATTTTTGAAATGAATGATCTTCGACATGAACATAATCCTGGATGCCGTTGCATACCAATACATATTCATATAAAGTATCATATAGCAAAGCAATTTCGGACGGAGGAATTTTCCACCAGGAGCTAGAAGCGATTTTCATGGTTAGGTGCACAAATTACCTTTAAGGTAATTTTTTTATATAATATTTTTATCGTAATCTAAGAACATTACTTTATCAAACTGCAAAGTTTCAGCGACAGAGGAATTATTGTCAGGGTGTACATATAAAGAATTTCCTAGCCTGATGCGCTGTAACTATAACTATATATCTGTGTTAATTTAATAATGTTTTATGGAGCAATATTATTTTAATATTAGATAGGCCGGTTGGCGCAGTTGGTACCACCCCTGACTTCTGAGCCGCTGGCCCCGGGTTCGAGCCCCGGACAGGTCAAACATTTGTGAAATGAAATGAAATGAAAATGAAATGAAATGGAAATATATTTATTTGTAACAGCAACATTGCTAAATATAAAACAAAGTAAAAGACAAAAGTAATCAAGAAAAATAACAATGTCAAATGTTACAAATTGGTCCCAACTCAGCATTGCTAGTTCTAAGCCAGCCCTGGTCTTCCGTTGGGGCCGGTTTGTGACATCACGGAGGTATATAGTTACAACAGTTGCCCTAAGAATTTAAGTACTAGGTATTTAATGACCATAAAAACCAACAATACATTTATAAGAAATATATATATTTTTTATATATATGTTTCCAGAACAAAAAAATAAAAATAAAGTACTAATAATTTAAGTAAGTATACTGGTAACATGATTCCATTATGTCTGGATATGTATTACAGTTAATGACGAGAGAACAATGCACTTTTGAACACGATCAGGTAATATAACAATTAATTAAGATATAATAAAAGAATAATGCACAAAACAAGCTACAAATCGAGCACATATTAATTAGCATACATTTAGATAGCACTGGTGTCATGTTTATGTGTTTCCTGGTGTTTTTGATGTTCGCATAGAAAACATTTTACTTTAATCTTAAAACCCATGATGTTTTGCAGGTTCCTTATCGGTATTGTATGCATGAACATGTCTGTTCGATCTGTGTCTGGGTGTGTATTATGTATTTAAATACGTATGTATATCATCAGGTTACCATAGGTAGTACAGGCTCTGCCTAGTTTAGGACCTGAAGACCTTTGTGTGGATGTTAAAAAAAACCTTTTTTGATTACTATTATTATCCTTTTATTTAAACTTTTTCACGGATTTGTTATCCGGTCTTTTACAAGGACATACGTGAGGCTGTAGCTAACACTTAGAGGCCTATTATTATTAACAAAACTCTATCCATCCAAATTTATATTTTATCATTTTACGCATTTATAACATTAGATAGAAAAGAAAACACAAAAGGGTGTCTCATGACCCGATTTCCACCAGCCCTGGCCACCATTGTACACTGTCCTACTACCTATTTACAGCAATATAAACATGTAGATACCTACCTGCCTATTTAGCTCGAATATGAAACTATAAGCAGATGTAAACAGCTCACGGATCATTATTTATGTTTAATGGTTACAGTGCCCTTCGCTCTGCAGGGTTCCGCGAGATTTTAAATAGAACCATTTGACAACCATTTCGTTATAGGTAAGAATGGGACCACACGATGTACGAGAGTATTCAGTACTAGGTATAAACTAGTCGCAGCGTTCCGGAAACTTCGCGACGTCTTCTCGTCTAAAATACCTCAGTGCCTCAAGACAAGAGTCTTCCAATGTGTGTTACCAGTGATGACTTATGGCACTGAAACGTGGTCTCTTACTATGGGCCTCATAACTAAGCTCAAAGTTGCACAACGAGCTATGGAGAGGGCTATGCTCGGGGTTTCTCTACGTGATCGAATCAGAAATGAGGAGATCCGTAGAAAAACGAAAGTCACCGACATAGCCCAGAAGATTAGCCAGATGAAGTGGTAGTGGGCAGGGCATATAGCACGCAAAACAGATGGCCGATGGGGCCGAAAGGTTCTGGAGTGGAGACCACGGACCGGCAAGCGCAGCGTAGGTCGTCCACCGAAACGGTGGACAGACGACCTGATAAAGGTCGCAGGACAACGTTGGATGCTGGCCGCTTCCGACCTGTCCTTTTGTAAAATCATGGGGCATGCCTATGGTCAGTATGTCCAGCAGTGGACGTCCTACGGCTGAGATGATGATGATGATAAACTAGTAATTTTGCGAACAGTAGATCTCGTGAGCTCATATAAGATTTATACTTATGTGTTTTTAGAATCTACACAAAAATTATAAATAAATTTAAACAGGCAGTAAATTAAAAATAATACGAACTGATTTTAGATATAATAATTAAGAATGTCAATTGATATAATTGTTTGATAAGTCGCTTCTGTCAATAAATACAATTAAATGTCAAACCTTAATATATAATTACCTATGTTAGATTTTTATCATCTAAGAAGTCCTTTATAGAGTATTAAATTTTTTTCAATAAGAAGTCAAATAATTTCTTTTTAAAAGGATTTAGGGCAATTCCCTTGATATTGTCAGGTAAAGTATTGTACACTCTAATCGCCATACAACTGGCATTCCGTTTGGTAAGCTGTAACCGTTAAATTGGCGTGTATAATTTGTAAGGATGTCTACTCTGACAAGCTCCTTTTATGACCTCACAGTGTTTTTCGAATAGATGCGGTATATATTTTTTACGTACACTCAAATCTCGTAGATGTACAATGAAGGCACAGGAAGAATCTTAAGTTCTTTAAAAAGTGGTACACAGCTATCCAAATATTGCACCCCACATAGGGATCGTATGCATTTCTTTTGCCCAATCAACACCCTGTCCGCCTCAACGGAGAATCCCCACAGTATAATGCCATATCTTAAACTTGAAGAGACATAGCCATGATAGGCAGTCCTTTGTCGTTATTTGTCTTAGTCGGTACATTACATATACAAATTTATCCAATTTTGAACACAAACTGTTAACATGGGATTTCCAATTACAATATTTATCGAACGTTATGCCAAGGAACAAAGTTTCATTTACATTGTTTATTATGTTATTTCGATAATCAATATTAACATTATTTGGTACGCTATTGTAGGCTTGAAATTCAACAAAAATAGTTTTACCTAAGTTAATACGTAAATTATTATTTTCGAGCCAGCTAAGGACATCATGAAAAGCTTTATTGGCTTCGTCCTCTAGAAGTTCCTTATCTTTACATTTTACAACGATCGTTGTATCGTCTGCAAACAAAAAACATTGATGTTTCGTAGCTTTAGGCAGATCATTTATATAAAGTAGGAACAGTAAGGGCCCTAAAACGCTACCTTGAGGAACGCCATATTTGTTTAAAGAGTACGAGGAATAAAATTTTCTTTTTATATTTCCAATAATTTGACTTATCTCAACACGCTGATACCTACCGCCCAAGTAACTCTGTAGCCATTCCTGAGCTTTACCTCTGATTCCGTATTTGTCTAGCTTAAGAAGTAAACTTTTATGACAAACAAAATCAAACGCCTTTCTCATGTCTAAGAAAATAGTTACTACGGGCATCTTTTTATTTAAGCTTTTTATCTCTGTTATTAATTTTATAAGCGAAAAGCAAGCGTGAATTGTCGAACTATTTTTTCTAAAGCCAAATTGTTCAGGTGTTAAAATTGAGTTTTTATTAATGTAATTCATTAATTTTAAATACATTACCTTTTCATAAACCTTTGACAATACTGGTATTAATGTTATTGGTCTATAATTTACCATTTGACATCTATCACCTTTTTTGAATATAGGTTTTACGATCGAGTACTTAAGTCGTTCGGGAAATGTTCCGTCTGAGAAAGATAAGTTAATCATGTGGCTTAATGGAACACAAAGATGTATATGGCACATAATTTAAGCATTATTTTATTGAAATCATCATATCCAGTAGAGTGTGAAGGTTTCAGTGACTTTATAACTTTTAAGACGTCTGGCGGGTCAGTTGGAGTAAGATAGATAGTTTTATCTACAAATGATTTATCTGGGTTGGCATATGTTTTATTTTTGTTTGCATTGTTGTTACCAGTTATGTTTATGTAATAGTTGTTAAGAAGAACTGCAATTTCTTGGGGCTGAGTGAACTTTTTATCACCTAGTTTTATTTCTGCTATTTCGTTTGATTGACATTTACTGTTGAAATTCTCATTAATTAACCTCCATGCTGCCTTACAGCGGTTTGTTGCTTTATTAATAAATTTTGCGCTATTAATTTTTTTGAGCAGTTAAGATACATTTTTTAAGAATGCTTGAGTAGGCCTGATATACTTTTCGATTGCGTTCCTTATTCGCAGAAGATATTAGGTATTTTAAATAGTACGTTCTTTTACGTATACAGCATTTACGTATTCCTCTAGTAATCCATTTACCCTTTTTTTGTTTCTTAGTAATTTTTACCGTTATAATGGGGAAACATAAATTGAAAAATAACTGGATGGCGTCATGAAAGCTATTGAATGCTGCATTTGAATTAGACGCAGACAGCACCTCACTATAAGACAATCTTGAAATACAATATTTGAATTTGTTTACGTTGTCTGTGCAAACTCTGTGTCTGTGTAACTACTCGTACTAGTGAGTATTATAACGCCATCTCCGCGAGTGAACACTCCCTGAAGAAGAACTTATGATGAACACGGAAAGAAGACAAAACTGTTATATATAACTTCCTTTTCAATACCGACATTTTGTATGTACGGAATGTAGTATGTACGGAACCTATTTTAGTGCTAAAAGAGCCAAAAACATTTTTTTGATTAATTTGTTATGATAACTTAACATGAATAGAATTATGCCCGTATTTGGTAGGAATGATTATATTAATTATTATATTAATATTTGGAAGTACATTTCTATGAATACCTACCAGTTGACCACCTATAGGTGGATAAAAGTTCGACGTCGACAGAATCGGTTTTTCTAATTATAAATGTCATATTTGACATTTCGTTCAATAAGTTTGAAAATTCTTCGTCTACAGAATCGGTTTTATAAATCATGCGCGAGCATACAGACAGACAAACTTTTTTCAAAAACGTCATACTCTTGTTCAGTAGGTAATTTAATTACGTCATCTAACCCACATTTTTTTTATTTTTCTCTCAAGTACAGCTTCTACTCAAACTCAAAAAACTCAAACTCAATTATTTATTGCAATCATGTGTATATATATATACATACTCCTTTATTATAAGTTTATATGAATATCATATCTGAGCATATTAATCGTTAAAACCCTTTTGTCGATGTTAAATATGGAAATATCGAACGACAAAATACCGATCTTGCACTGAGGATAGTGATACGTTGATGGGTACTAGTGGGATAATACCACTCTGAACTTGCGTCACTTTTCAGGGTCTGTTCAGACAGAGAGCGGTCACGCGTTCACGCGGTCAGTTTTGCGTTCGAGCGTTCAGTTGCTCACGAATTCCGCTGTTGGACGTTCCACGCGATACCACTACCTGTCACTATGTTTTTGACGATAGTTTTTTATCGGAAAACAAATTATTGATTTTGTGGTCATTATCAGCATTATAACGGAAAAGGAAAAGTTGAGGAATTTCATAGACTTTTTCTATTATATGCTTATGTAAAGATGAAGATTTATTATTTTATTCTTTTCGGATGACAAATTATTGCTTCAATAAACTGTCTAACAAAATTAAACATGACTTAGTTGAACAAGATACTAACTGGAGGAAAGCTATTTCATCAGAAGAAAGATTGGTTGTATGTTTGAGGTAAATTAGTTTATTTACATACGTGTATACATAAATAAAAAGTAATTAATTAATTCCATTGACTGGAGCTATATTTCGTATTTCGCAAATAATGTTACTATATCTATATTAACTTAAATATTAAACACTATTACATTTCACAATTTGATGATATATTATGATTATACAAATTGATGAATGATTACGTGATGCGCAACTTGTTATGTCAAATGAAGCAAATTAAGACCAAAGTCACGGTAATACAACATTCCTGTTGTAAAGTGCATAATAATTTTCTGAACTTGGGCAGTGTTATGAAAAAGCTGCAGAAATTATTAATAATAAAGGTATTTATGTATTTTATAAGAAATAAAGTAATATAGCTTTTCAGTCTCGCATCTTCCTTCCAATTTGGTCATCGAAACTATAGAGAAGTGCGCGTTCTAGTTGACCGCCGCGGTCAGAACGCCTCCTGTGTGTGCATGTCTTTACAACCCAATACAAATACAAAGAACACAAAACTGCGCGTTAACGCGTGACCGCTCTCTGTCTGATAGCATCCTCAGATAGTCATGTGTATAATTATACCGTACTATATCGACCTGATAATTTCATAAATATTATGCGAAGCCATCTGCTTATTTTCACCAAAGATTATATTCTGAGAAATGTCGATGACGACTGACGCCGACCAAACATCGGTTATGATGATGTGAAAATTGAACACTAATTTATTTTAAGCTCCATAACATAAATGTTTCGGAGAATGTTTGGAATGGAGGGGTTTTTTCGGAAATTATTAGCGGAGTATATTTTAATCGAACACTGATTAATTGATCGGCTTTACGCAACCAAATTGTTTACTATAGGCTAGAGCAGTGTTTCCCAGACTTTGTTCTTCCATGGCCCGGTAAATTTCATGCTACCCCTTCGTGACCCACATAATAGTTTAAACCAAGGTTTTAAATTAAGTAAAACTAAAATAATATATACATTTATTGATATTATCACTCTTCTACAGACCAAAAAGGAAGAGGTACTCAATTCAAAAGTATTTATTTTTATATGTTTGTTACCTCATAAAAAAATTCAAAATTGTTTGAAAGCTGGTGCTTCCCGTGTCCCATTAAAATTTTATCAAATTCGGTCCAGTAGTTTTTGAGATACACTCCAGAAACTGAATAGAATGGAATTCGGTATTAAATTTTTCGAATTGTACTCGTTTTTCAAATTATACTTGTTATACACATTACAATAAAGCATTGAAACTAAGATCAAATCTTAATAAGAGTTCAAAGCTGGATTGGGCTGCCATGTAAACATCTGAATTTTAGTTCACCCTAACGCCACGTCAATCCTATTTTGCGCATACTTACTGCCACTAGCTACCACTCTACCACTAGGACTTTCTGTAATCTGTGTCTGTAGGACTTTCTGTAATCTGTGTCTGTTGGACTTTCTGTAATCTGTGTCTGTAGGACTTTCTGTAAAATGTGTCTGTAGGACTTTCTGTAATCTGTGTCTGTAGGACTTTCTGTAATATGTGTATGTAGGACTTTCTGTAATCTGTGTCTGTAGGACTTTCTGTAATCTGTGTCTGTAGGACTTTCTGTAATATGTGTATGTAGGACTTTCTGTAATCTGTGTCTGTAGGACTTTCTGTAATCTGTGTCTGTAGGACTTTCTGTAATATGTGTCTGTAGGACTTTCTGTAATCTGTGTCTGTAGGACTTTCTGTAATCTGTGTCTGTCGGACTTTCTGTAATCTGTGTCTGTCGGACTTTCTGTAATCTGTAACTCTACAAGTAAAGTTTGGGAAACATAATACTTATAAGTGCCTACATTATGTGGTTTAATAATTTTTAAATGAACTTTAAAGTATGGATTTTAATTGTATTTATTATATATCTGTCAAGTGACATGCAAGCCGCGCGGCTGATGTTAAACAAGTTCGCCATGATATAGTTGTAGTAAACGAAAGCTTAGTTTTCTAGTTTTGAGTGGCACATTCCCTTTATCAACATTGGTTTTGAATTTATACATAATCAGCCCATTAGAGAGAAGAGTGGGCCCATATTCCATCACGCGGTACCACACCCAGTGTGGTTTGGTGGATAGGTTAGTGGCCAACCCATGTCGAAGTGTTCAGGCCGCCCGAATGCATTCGACATAGCCTAACGACTGCTGTCCTAAGACAAACAACCGGGACCGACGGCTTAACGTGCCCTCCGAAGCACGGAAGCGCTCAGTTGATTAATGCCACTAGCACACACCCATCCAACTCAGCAAGCGTTGATTAACTTGTAGATCGGGACCGTCAAGTCAAGCTCCGCTGCGAGCTCTTTCGAGTTTATATGACCCAGTAATTTCAATAGCTGCAGTGCCCTTCGCATCCTAACGCAGTATACATGCAGGTGCATGCGGGTGCATAAAAGCTTCAAAACACCATGAAGTGGTAGTCTATGAGGACAGAGGCGAAGACCTCAGCTTCCTCAAAGCACGCACTGCGACTACCCCCACGCAAACAACGGGAACCATCCAATAGTACTCGATTACCCAAACTGGGTCTAAGCGCCTCCAGCAAAAGATCGATACCGACAAATCCAAGAAAAGGCCGAAAGCTAGCCCAGGAGAATTCGTCAGGTGGGCGACATAAGGAAAATAGTGTAACTAGTTTAAGCTAGATAAGTTATAGTATTTTTGTAATGTAAAACTGGATCATAGTGCCTGTAGTGTGTAATTAATTAATAAAAACAAACGCAGTCATACAAAACCTAGCTCGAACTGGTACCAATGTCATCGCACAAGCCGTTCTGACTACACAGTGCGTACATAAATACTTTAATTGCATTAGTTTTGCGAACATTGCCAGATCTTAGTCTATTTAAAAGAATAGGTAACGAAAGCTTGAGTCATTGACACTGGGATTAACTGTTTATTTTCACATTACGTGCGGTAAACGTTTCATGCCAAATTGTGTGTAAATAGTGCAATAAAAGTAATGCTTTTTATCGACTCACGGTGGAGCCGAAATGAGTGAGTATCTATATATGTTTTCATCTTTAATCTATACAGATAAATAAAAGTGAAGTCTGTCCAAATTAACAGCTTTTCACTAAATGCACGCATATGAAAGTATGTATACGGTACTTACCTCTATATTAATATAAAAATGAACCCCTATTGCTCCTGGTCACGATATAACTTGAAAACGGATGGAACAATCTCGCGAATTCTTTTTTGTTATTTTAGGTAATTATTGTCAGTTCTTATTAAAGAAAAACCAAAAACTAAGCATGGCCATGGAGAAGCCGAAGGCCGAGCCTTCTACGCGAACGAAGTCGCGGGCAGTCGCTAAACAAATATTTTAAAAATTTTTGTTTGTCTTTCAACAAGACACCGGGTGACGACGGTATCACATCGGAGCTTCTGAAAGCGGGTAGAACACCGGTACTTAGTCTTTTAGAAGCACTTTAATACCGCCTTACTCGAAGGTTCAACGCCAGAAGAAACATGGAACAAAAGCTGATCTTCAAGAAAGGTGACAACACTTTACTAATGAATTACAGACCAATCTCGCTTTTGAGCCATGTTTATAAGCTGTTTTCGAAGGTCATTACGAACCGTCTCAGTCGCAGATTTGATGAATTCCAGCCTCCGGAACAAGCCGGTTTCCGAAAAGCCACACGCTACGGCAAGTTATACAGAAGGACGAAGATTATAACTTGCCTCGTTGTTTAGCGTTTGTGGACTATGAGAAGGCTTTTGATTCGATCGAGACGTGGGCAGTGATTGAGTCTCTCCAGCGGTGCCGTATTGACTATCTGTATATTGAAGTGTCAAAAACGCCAACGTGTCAGTCCGAGTACAGGAGCAAAGTTCGAAGGCAATTCCATTGCAAAGGGGCGTGAGCCAGGGAGACGTCATATCTCCGAAACTGTTCACCGCTGCATCGGGAGACGCCTTCAAGCTTCTGGAATGGCAAGGACTTGGCATCAATATTAACGGCGAATACATCACTCACCTTCGATTTGCCGACGATATTGTAGTCATGGCAGAATCCATGGAAGACCTCAGGGCAGCGTTCCGGAAACTTCGCGAAGTCTTCTCGTCAAAAATACCTCAGTGCCTCAAGACAAGAGTCTTCGACCAATGTGTGTTACCAGTGATGACTTATGGCACTGAAACGTGGTCTCTTACTATGGGCCTCATAGACAAGCTCAAAGTCGCACAACGAGCTATGGAGAGGGCTATGCTCGGGGTTTCTCTACGTGATCGAATCAGAAATGAGGAGATCCGTAGAAGAACGAAAGTCACCGACATAGCCCAGAAGATTAGCCAGTTGAAGTGGCAGTGGGCAGGGCACATAGCACGCAGAACAGATGGCCGATGGGGCCGGAAGGTTCTGGAATGGAGACCACGGACCGGCAAGCGCAGCGTAGGTCATCCACCGACATGGTGGACAGACGACCTGGAGGCCTACTCCCACCTTTTATGAAACTATCATAAATCAGGAGCGTTTTTGTAATAAGCTTAGTATATTCATGCTTACTATCGTACTCCCACCGACACAAGACGGTCAAATATATTACTTCAATATTATTTACGGCGTGTTCCTTATCCAAAATCGAACCTAATAGTGCGTTCCAGGATCAATACCTATAATAACTAATAATGCCCAACACTAATATAACACTAACCCAGTTGCAAAGTACGCGAATTGAGTGCACTATTTGTTAATACGTCCTCAAAACGTCTATCGTAATCCATTATTATTTTAAGCTTGCTATATTGGCGTCGAGGTACCAAATTTAATGGTAAGGTTTAAATATGACTTCAAGAGGTGGGAGTAGGGCCCCTGATAAAGGTAGTAGGACGACGTTGAGTGCAGGCCGCTTCCGACCATTTTTATTTTGGAAAATTGTTGTGGAGGCATATTTTCAGCAGTGGACGTCCTACGGCTGAGATGATGATGATGGTGAACTGAATAGAATGGAAGTCAGTTTCAAATCGTTCAATTGTACTTGTTCTAATGTAAGTACCGTATATACTTTCATATGAATTTAGTCACAGTTGTTAATTTTGAATTACAAACAGACACTTCAATGTTATTTATATTTATGTAGGTAAGGATTCACAGAATGCCTTGCACATTTTTGTTCCCAATAAAATTTACTTTAACAGGCATAATGACTCAAGAGTCATTCACGTTTATTTAAAAAGCTTCACAAACAATGTTATTTAAAGCTCATTGATAAATCCGGTGAAACACATTGTTTCAATGAGCATCCATAATGGTTTCTCAGAATGCATTTAACTGATGTGACTCAGGTGCGGTTTGGGTCAAGGGAGAAACGGTGAAACACTTTATAAACTGTAATTAAACACTGCGATGACTAAAGTAAGAAGTTTTCAAGTATATTAAACGCGTAGGCGAGATGACCTCATTGAAACATATATTACTATAAGTTCTGCGAACAGTAGACCTCGCGAGCTCAGTCTTATCAGCGGCAACTTTTCGCAGTCTGAGGCCGTAGCACAAACAAATTTGCGAAAAAGTACTCGTATTAAAAGCGTCAACACGTCTCACTTCATGATCAACGTTTGAGTGCAACTGAGATACTTAATAACCCTGTGAGTTAGAAGGTACGGCTCTCGGCGAAATTACAGGGACATGAGACTTAACAACCTAATGTCTCAGGGTTATGGGTGCAGTGCAGTTCGTCACTTGTGAGGTAATGCTTCTGTTCTGGGCAGGGTTTACCTCTTAACATCAAGTGGGCCTCGTAATTATATCCTTTTCTAATAACATAATCTAGAACAATTTGAAAAAATTAATTACTGACTTCCATTCAATTATTTAAGATACCTGCACAAAATTTTAAGACCCGACGTTGTTAATAAATTATTATCTAAAAAAACTTAAAGGGAACCACAAACTAATACATTATCTGGTTATAATTTTTGTTGATTTTCTTAAAAAGCGCTAAATCTAATTCGATAAAATTATTTGGGCCTTTGCGCGGGCCTAGCACGCGGAGAGAAATAGTCTTTCCACCGCGTTAACCACCTGTCAGTGGAAATAATTGTCTTAGAGCTCGGTAACCGGGGAAAGAAATAAAATGTTTCCTTTTGACGTTTTTCGTAGACAGGTAAGGACTCGTAGAAACGTGGATATAATTCTCTCCAATTGACATAATATGGATGAAGGTAATCATCTTCTTTGAAGGTGGTGGATAAAAGTTTATTTCCTATCAAAAATGTCTCATGAATATTATAATTATTATATTTAGTCATGCCACTGATAACCTCCTTCGATTACCCGAATAATGAGTTCAAGCACATATTTTGGGTCAACAAAGAAATTGCATTGTATTTATGTGAGGAGTTTAATATTGCATCGCAGCTTCGAAACCATACGGATGGTTTGCCGGTGCATAGCAAGTTTATTAATGTATTACTTTCCTATCTACATTGTGTGAAATACCCAAGTTAAATAATTTTATTTGGTTTTATTCTACAATAGGTCCCCATTTCAATACGTATAATGAGTCTTAGTAAACGAAATAGTATACTGCGTATAGATCATCATCATCATTTCAGCCGTAGGACGTCCACTGCTGAATAAAGATCTCCCCTATAATTTTACAAAATGTCCGGTTGGAAGCGGAGTTTAGAGATTTAGATATATTCTCATTTACTCTGTTTGAATGTTTGATACACAAACTAAAGAAATATAAATACTACGCGTGTTTCATGGATTGATAAAATATTGACGAAAGATGTGGTCTTTTTGTTAAATTTGCTTTTAATGGCACCTATGAAGTACAAAACCGTAGAGAACGCTACTCCCGCAGTTTACCCACGTGGATAACTATCCCCTTGCGTTGCCGTGCTCGCAAGGGAGATAAAATTGACATGGTGGAAAGGATTTCTTTCCTCTCCACGGGGAGAAATAGTCCACTGCCCGTGCTAGCCCTGCTGAAGTATGTTCTACCAAACAAAAAAGAAACATCAAAATCGATTCATAATTAGCGGAATGATTAGTCACTGTTAAATTGTATCCTATCTTGTCCTATCGACAAACCATTCATTCTATCTTACCTTCTTAGCCGTGATGGTAAAGTTTTGCTTATGAACATTACAGAAAAAAATTGCTTATCAAAAAAATAAATGGAACCGACTCAACACCAAAAAGTGTGAAATAACTCGTTGAAGTCGGTACCATGATAGTTCAAAAGTACCTACCCATTATCACAATATTGTGCGCATGGTACCGACTTTTCACCCTTAATAATGATCCTTCGATCGATGATATCATCAATTTCAATTCAATCAATTTCTAATTTTGATAACATAGAGGAAACACTTTTCAGCTATTGGAGTGTAACTTTAAACTGCTGGACCAAAATTTTATGAAATTTAAATGGCCACATCACACACACCAGCTTTCAATTAAAAAAAGGGTACATTAAGAAAGCTTTTAACATGCTCTAACTAAAAGACAAACTAGGTTAAAGATCAAACTTAACTTTGCCGTTCGATCCCTAGACACGACTGTTGCACCAACCGCAAATAATAAGTTTGTCAAGACGGACAACAAAGTGATCCTACGGTTCCTTTTTAAAAAGAAGAATGTTTGGAAGGTCAATGAACTTTGTAGTATGACATCCTGATTATTTTATTTCTATACCTCGAAACGAGAAATGAAAACATAAACGGGAAAAGCGATATAATTATATATTATGTGACGAGATATAATAACTTTTTAATTAAATTGTAGCAAATTCGTTTTTGGAAGCTTGAAAATATATTTTCTTGACCACACTTTTACGCTCAATCTTATTCTTAAATAAAAACCGGCCACGTGCGAGTTGGATTGGCGCACGTAGGATTCCGTACCATTATCTATAAAAACTAGCAAAAAATCAATTTAAATATTTAGTTTACTTTTTTACTACTTACTTTAGTTTTGTTTTTTACTATTTGTTGTTATAGCGACTACAGTAGGTAATACCTAATACATCATCTGTGAAATTTTTAACTGTCTAACTATCATAGTTCATAAGATACAGCCTGGTGACAGACGGACAGACAGACGGACGGACAGCGTAATCTTAGTAGTAGGGTCCCATTTTACCCTTTGGGTACGGAACCCTAACAATGGTATCGAACTTTCCCAACCTAATTCTTAATTCTTATTTCATGTGTTTTTTGCCAATTATTGTTGGAATATTTCTTTCTAAGAAATAATCAAAATTCTTTACTGTCTTTTTAATTAAACTAGTTTCACATGTCGTGTGCCAAACATCATAAATCAAATTCCTAATTTTCCTTCACTAGGCTGAATACCTGAGCGTGCATTGGCCAGAAAACCAGAGGCGCGCGTGCCACGCGTTGATAAATCGCGGTAAATTTCAGTTTTGGCGGCAACACGTGCTGGCCCGCTATAAATGTCGCATTTAACGTGCTAACGTGATTTAAACAATTTGTAAGTTAAATTGTTACCTGTTTACAATGTTAATTAGCCACTCTCGTGGTTATGCTGATTTATATATATGATATATATATTATGAGGTTTTAATTTACTGTTTTGAAATGTTTTCTTTTTCGTACGGCTTCTTTCTTTGCGGCCAGTTTTGTTTTACATTGCGCGTCAATAACATTTTTGTTTACAGTAGGTACAGTGGGCCTAGCAAGTATAAATTTTTATCTGTATTTTCCTTTATTTATTCTCATAATTTGTTCACGTCTCAAACTAGGCAGAGCCTGTACTATGGTAAACTGATGACTTATATACATACTTATACACATAAACACACTCAGGCACAAATCAAACAGTCATGTACATGGACACAAATGTTTGACCTGCTGGGGTTCGAACTCGGGACCAGTGGCTCAGAAAGCAGGGATCTTCCGACTGCGCCAACCGGCCTGTTATCAGCGTAAGTGTACGTATCTTTTTTTTTTCTTTTTTCGAATGGCCTAGACGCGGCTTGCGTATTGTGCCAATTTCAGTGTAAATATTCTTTATTATACTGTTCTTCTTCATTATTGTTTAGTCCTTTTACTTAAAGTTTTGATTGATTATATGATAATCTTTGTTGTTTGCGATATAAAAACGGGGAAACATGAGATATTTATATACACGGAAAAGTATTAAACGAATCGCGGTAAGTTTAGAGAGTATAGGATCGGGAAAGTGTGTCATAAGAAACTACTAGGTAATTATTTTACAAAAAGAATAATACAATATTTTAATAAAAATAAAAGTCATAAGTGTACTTATGTTACAATAGGAACAAATTTTCAGTGGTACTTTGGTCAGTTTACAAAACCAACCTATATGTTAATCCTGGTAGCTCCATATTAAATTTCAATGTGATAGTTCTAATTTGAATTATTTTCTTACTAAAATTGGAAACCTGGAATTGGGATATCGGATTATCGATTTTATAACATTAAAACATATGTAGTTTAAGTATAAGTTTGTACCCTTCTGTTTCTTCCGCAGTCGTTTGTAACGGATTTGCATTGCCTACTACAAAAAAATGCAGAGTCTTTTTAATTTAATAATTTATTTTGGGAATTGCTGATAAAAGGGAAAACTAATTAGTTAAGCGTTCAGTGACGATGACGCGAGTTTCACTCTTTTTGTTCACCAAAAAGAACTCAATACAAAGTATACAATCATATAGCTCAAGGTGAGCGGTGATGATGACGCGAGTTCCATGATTTTTGTTCACCCAAAAAGTGCTCAACGCGCCTAAAGAAGTTTTCTCTTCATAAATCTTGAAATATTTTCTTGAGAGCTCGACAAAAGAATCATACAAGTAGGTACTCCAGTTATTTCGTCTGGCGAGCCATTGCAATACCAATTCGTTCATTCAACGCCATCAAAGCTTCATTTATTTACACTGGGCCTTGCAATTAAATTCTTCACACAGAGTTTAACACGTGTTTATTCTAATTTAATCTGAAATGTGTTGCAATAAAGTTCAATTCGGTTTTATTGTTTATTTAAACTGGGGTCTAAAGATTAAAACTGTTTTGTAAATTAAAAAGCTTTCATCGTGCTCAATCTGAATATTCCTTAGCCTTGAGTGATATGGTTCAATTCTGGGCCGAGCACGAATATCAGCTTAAGTGTAACGTTATCGTATCGTTTACGTATTCAGTACTAACTATGAGTTATCTGTGCCACTATTGTACTAGATAAATGACAGTTTGTTCTGAATACGTTAACGATGCGATTACGCTCCAATTAAACAGATTTTCATGCTCGGCCTACTATTCTTAAATTTGCCCCTACTGTTCAATTCAATATGTTTAGTGCAAATTTAGTTGTCATGTAACTTCCTGCTCTCTAAACTAGTCCAAGCAGTCGTGTGATTCTCTAAGAGCAAACATCGTTGCATCTTTGACAACATCCGTGAAACAAATGACGAGATGACAAGAAACGTTGGAAAAACAACCTTATGTACAAGGGCGATATCTCATAAAGTATTTGACATTGGTGAGTTCGTCGACGAGCGCATCGACGAATCATTAGAGAATCGCACGGCGGATGTAAAACTCTCTCTTCGGTCGTTCCCTCATGACTGAGGATCGTGATCATCATGGCAGCACTTTGGATGTGACGAACTGTCTCCATCGGCTCTGGTCTGTGGCCATCTACACCGCGGTGTAAAAGCGGGACGTTGGTGTTTCTTTAAGTTGGTCTGACCACCTGGTCGGAGACCGGCCTCGTGAACGTTTCCCTTCCACGTTTCCCACCACAATGAGCTTTTCCAAGCTGCTGTCGTCACGTCTGGCGATCTGGCCAAAATAGCTCATTATACGACGATGACACACGGTAGATAATCGGTCCTTAATTTTTAATTGTGACAGAATTGAGACGTTAGTGCGTTTGGCTGTCCATGGTATTCGCAGCATTCTTCTCCAGCACCACATCTCAAAAGCGTCCATTCTCTGCCTTTCTCGAGATAGAATGGTCCATGTCTCCACTCCGTAAAGGAATATAGGAAAGACCAACGACCTTACGAGGCGCATCTTGGTGTTGTTTGTAATGCCTCGGTTTCGCCAGATATTTTTGAGACGAGACATTGCGTCCTTAGCTATCGCAATCCTTCTCTTTATCTCCGGCACACAACTTCCGTCATTACAGATAAGAGAGCCGAGGTAGTTAAATTGCTCGACAACTTCCATTTTGCTCATTGTTGTAGTATGTATGTTGAGTGTGTGTATATGTGTGTGTGTGTGTGTGTGTGCGTGTTGCGTGTGTGTGTGCGTGAAAGAGAAAGAGCGAATGGATGAATGAGGCTATATAGCTAGATATTCAAGTTCAAATGTTTTTCAATAGCAAAATAAGAAAACGTATAAATTCACAACAAGAAAACTTTCAGCTACGATTCGATTGCATTGCAGTTAGTGGAATCTGGGGCCCTACTCCCACCTCTTAAAGTAGGTATGTTTCAACCTTACCATTAAATTTGTTACCACCACGACAATATAGCAAGCTTAAAATAATAATGGATTACGATAGAAATTTTGATGTCGTAGTATCAAATATTTCACTCGATTCGCGTTTTTTGAAGTGACTTTTTAAGTACACTAAGTTTTATTGTTTCAATGACAAAATTTTGAAGATCCGTACCTCCCATATTTTAAAGTAGTCATATTGAAAGCTAACCATTAAATTTGGTTGACCGTTTTGTGTCGATGGGAGTACGATAGTAAGTATGATTATTCTTAGCTTATTACAAAACGTTCCTGATGTATGATAGTTTCGTAAAAGGTGGGAGTAAGCCCCCTGCTCCCAGTAGGAGGGATCTCAAAGCCTTTGGGAAATGCTCGGACCAAAGATAGGGGTGGATAGGGTCCGAGGCAAAATGTTTCATATTTCGCATAGAATGCGGTTCTGGTATTGTGAGGCAGATGGCGCCTTTGATATATGGCAGTAATATGTGTTCATTATAATAATAAAAAACATGAAAACATATTATGTAACAGATTTCTAAGTGGTTTGGAAACTAAGTAGGTAGAGTAAGGTGTTAGATAGTAATTAAATATGTTATATAATATAATAATATAATATGGGACAACATCCACACAAAGGTCTTCAGGTCCCAAATTAGGCAGAGCCTGTACTATGGTAACCTCATGACTGATATACCTACATACTTAAATACATATACATATACATATGATAAGAGGATTCATTTATAACACTGTATCATCATCATTACTCAGTTATCATAAACACTGTGATGCAGTACAGTACAGTTCTGACGGTCTGAAGACGCTATATGCCGTTTATAATGAATTGCTTTACAATTTCATAATACATACATGTCGCAATTCCTGGAATAGTAGTATGACTTCTGAGAAAACTATTGTATTATTGGAAATCAACCTCATCATTTTAGTACCCGATTTGCAAAGAGGTTTTATTTGTTTTTAGGGCCTTATTTATACAATAAGCTTAGTTAAATTTTGAACATTTATCCTTTGGTTAAATCAGATGTCAAAATTGTAGTGACTAAATGGCTAAAAACGTTATCTTATGACGATACTGAAGAACTTCTTAAAGTAATCACCTAAATAGTTTACTTGGTATGTAAAACACATACATACACACACATACACTCACTCACACACATACACACATAAACACACACAAACACTATCATCATCTTTATATGTAATGTTAGGACCTATGTTTAATTCTAAAATTCTTAAGATTAGTATTGTACCAAAATGGCTAGCAGTAGTTGGGGGAAGACAACGCTGGGGAAAGAGCGCTGTATGCTGAAACACGGGTGATGAACCTAGTTCAGCAAATACTCTTGCACAAATTTGCTCATGTTTCCAACCCCCTCTATAATGTATGAAATAGCATTGTACAATTGTTTGAATAAAGGTTTTATTATTATTTATTATTTATTGGGTAAATATGGCAGCTGACCTAAAATTCAACTTAATCTGCAGGCCACATAGCACGCATAACAGATGGGGCTGGAAGGTTCTGGAGTGACCACAGACCGGCAAGTGCAGCGTAGGTTGTCCACCGACAAGGCGGACTGACGACCTGTGAAATTTTGCAGGACGACGTTGGATGCAGGTCGCTTGCAACCGGTCAATTTGGAAATTTGTGGGGCAAGCATATGTTTAGCAGTGGACGTCCTACGGCTGAGATGATGATGATGATGAATATTTGTACCTAAATATTCATAGATCACACATTTTCATTCGGTTTCCATTTTAACCTGGTTTTTATATTACTTTATGCATTTATCTTGGAATTGCCCAGCGGATGTGTTATATTTGAAAAGATAGAAAAGATTACATTGACAGAGGAAAGTCAACGGTGAAAACGGTAAAAACAAGTACAATTTGAAAAAAAAATAAAACCGACTTCCATTCTATTCAGTTATTGGTGTGTATCTCAAAAACTACCTACTGGTCCGAATTTGATGAAAATTAAAACAAAAAAGGATTTTGAGAATCGGTTCACCCAGTCGAAAGTTATGAGGTACCTACCACATATTTAAAAAAAAACAGTCGAATTGAGTACCTCCTCCTTTTTTTAGAAGTCGGTAGAAAAGAGTCCGATGGTGGTGCTGATGGAAAGGACAGCTCCAAGCTCTAGGTAGAGAGGACACATATTCCTGTATTAGCCAAATTTGTGAAATTACCTCCAGAGTTACCTATTTAAAATAGCCTAAGATATTTTTCCTAGAAATAAAAGAAATCCAGATAGAATTGTCTTATCAAGGGTCCCGAAAACAAAGCTGTACCTGAATAACTGTTATGCAATGTGTCGGATTATTTATATAATGCCATCCCAAAGAGATCAAAGAACTGCCAGCCAACAGATTCTGTAGGAAACTTAAACTTTGGCTCATAGAAAAGTCATACTTTTCGTTATTGATCTCAAAAACAATTGCTAGTTATAAATATTAATTTAATTTTGTAATAATAATAATTCTAGCTAGCCCCGGAGCGCCCGCGGTTCCACCCGCGTTGTGATGGATGATGATGATGATGATGAAATAAAAGTAGCCTAACTCAGTCCTTATAACATCAGCTATCTGCCAGTGAATGTCCCGTTAAAATCGGTTAAGCGTTTCAGATATTATCCGGAACAATCATACATATGGGGGAACACGAAATGGCGATGCTGCAATGAAAAAAGCCTGGCAACGACATAAACAATAATAACATCCGGTTGACTGGTATGACTGGCGCTCCGTGGTTTCACCCGCGTGGTGATGGATGACGAATCAGATATGTTACTCAGTTAACAAACCATGAAATCTTTCTTTTTTATTAATAGGATTAAATACTAAGGTACGAATAATGTGGCTTAGTTTGTACCGGCGTTACTACTTCATATTTGAAAGTTAAAAAGTAGTTATTATGACAACTGTAATGTTAAATATTTTTTTTGTTCAATAGATGTCACTCCGTCCCCATACGACGGTTAAAGTTCGATGTTCAGACCTCGAGTCTCGGTGGCCTAGTTGGTTATGGCATCTGACACGGATTGTCGCAAGACGCGGGTTCATATCCCGTCCGGGGATGTGAATAGTTGAAAAAAGTTTGAATAAAATTACAATATTTGGTATAGCCAGGCGTTAGTGCTTTAAAAAAGGAACTGTAATAGTAGACTTAAAATAAATAAAAAGCCTTATATACTTGTTTACCCACCTAATGAAATAATAACATGTATGTTGTTATATTGGCACGTTGCTGTGGATGTTTCCATTCTTTACACTTTCAAAAAATGGAACACCGATCAAATGTTTTATGATGAAAATGAACGTGGTTGGTAGGTACACATTTTAATATGAAAAACGGGAAATACGTGAGTGATTCCCGTTTTTCATATTAAAACCTTTCAAATGTGATACAAAATATTAAATAATATGCCATTTATCTGGACAATTTGACATTCATCTGTATTTGTAGTTAGTAGGAAGCATTGCCCAACTTTTAATCACTATCATTTGTGAAAATGGCCTGTTAGTATTAACATAAAGTCTTTGATGTTGCTCAGAAAAGGAGAAATAAATGATAAAGACAGACTCTAAAGAAAACACGCTGTTCCCGAATCAACAAACTCAATCGATTCATCTTAGCGTCCATTGTGATGAATGCCACAAAACAACCAATATCAGGCCACTATCCACGCGGCCGGGTCAAAGGTCAACGGTCAAAGGTCAACAGACAGTATGTTAGTTCGACCTTAAGTCTTCAGCAGTAAGGTTTAGGAACCGAAAAACTTTCTATGTTGTAAACACTATCCATAAACTATGTCATTATCTTGTTAAGTCCTAGTAAATCCTAAATCGTAGGAAATAGAATAATTTATTAAAGAAACATATAGACATCTATACAGATAAATAAAATTGAAGTGTCTGTTTATTATTAATAATTAGGAGTTTTCACAAAATGCATATACGAGTACGGTAGTTACATATAAAAAAATTTTTTTATAATTTGTCTATTTTTATACTGACATTTTATACTATTTTATCACATCGATAATCCATGCTCGCAGCACAGCGCTCTCAGCTGGGCCCTTTGACTTGGACAGATTTCGGTATGTCACGTAGAGGACAATAATCCTTAGTTTCGGTCGGATCACAAAACCAACTTTAAGGGCGTGAACAATTATTAGTAATATAACTTCCACTCTGGGAACCAATAGTAGTAGTAGGAAGTAAGTTAACTTGTAAGGGATCACTTGGGTGTTAGCCGCCTGCCGTGCGATTCTCTAATGATTTGTCGATGCACTCGTCGACGACTTGCATACTGCTCTGGGGATGTTCTGCAGATATTAATTCCATTTTTATACTGCAAAAAAGGGCTATACGAGCGATCTACAATTTAGCTCCCAGAGTTTCCCTTAGACAGAAGTTTAAAGACATAAACATTCTAACTGTTATCTCTCAGTTTATCTATGAAAATCTAATGTATGTAAAGAAAAACATTAGCAGTTTTGATAAAAGGAGTGATGCTCATTCCATCAACACGCGAAATAAGCACAAGCTATCCGTACATGTAACGCGTCTCCACAGAATAAGTCATTCTTTTATGGGACAATGTATACGATTCTATAATAAAGTTCCCAATGTTATCCGAGATTTGCCTATTAATAAGTTTAAAATTACTATTAAAACTAAACTCTGTCAAAAAGGTTATTACAAAATTTCGGATTACTTGGAGGATAAAACAGCTTGGGACTGATCACTACAGGATCTATCTACTCCCCCCCCGAAGGGTTCTCGCATTGACGTGGCGGGGGGGCTCAGTAACCGTGGCTAGGTACACCACGGTGAAGCCAAGAGGAACCCAGGGGCCGCGCCGGCGTTGGGGTGCGCTGGCCGGCTCAGGCGAGCCGCTCCTATGGGCTTTGGCCGCCAAGTCCACATAGGAGTGGCGGGGTCCAGGCGCTTTGGCGCAGACTCGAGGAGGTGGGGCCCGGGCGCTTTGGCGCAGGCTCGAGGAGGTGGGGCCCGGGCGCTTTGGCGCAGGCTCGAGGAGGGGGGGCCCGGGCACTTTGGTGCAGGCTCGAGGAGGTGGGGTCCGGGCGCTCGGCGCAGACTCGAGGAGGTGGGGTCGCGGGGGGGGCTATCCCTTGTGGCTGACGTAGCAGGCGGTGGGGCTACGTATCCGACCCACCGCAGGGAGACCACGGGCGACCAGACACGGGGAAGTCTGGCGCCCATTGTTGGCGAGTTTGGTCTCTGAGGCAGTTGCGGCGCGCCATGTGTTCTGGCGTGCCGCGAAGAGAAGGGTCCGGCAACGGACAGCCACGGCGGGTTCGCGGTCGTGTGGAAAATCTGTCCCGCGTTCCCGCCGAGGGCGGCAGTGACGGAACACCCCGGGGTTTGGGTGGGTATACGGACTCCCACATAACCACCTCCCTCCCCGTGGTGGGTGGTATCCATAAAGGATTTCCCCGCGACAAAAAAAAAAAAAAAAAAAGGATCTATCTACTCGTGTACTAAGATGTCAAAGTGTAGCGTGTCTTGCCCTACTGATACCATTATTATGTTCTCTTTTGTAAGGCAACACACTGGAGCTAATATCTGTAGTACCTAAGTAAAAATATTTTAAAAACATCTATATAAAAAGAATGGCCCCGAGTTTCTTGCCGCTTCTTCTCGGTAGGCTCTATATATTTTGGAACGCGGCGGTAGTCTTTAAAGTACATTATAATGAAAAATTGACGTTCATAAGTGCGTCTTTGATGCCTTAATTGAATAAATGATTTTGACTTTGACGAGCTCACCGATGTCAAATACTTTATGAGATTTCACCCTTGTATATAAGGTTGTTTTTCCAACATTTCTTGTCATCTCGTCATTTGTTTCACGGATGTTGTCAAATATACAACGATGTTTGCTGTTAGAGAATCGCACGGGTGCTTACCCTTTACTGAGGTATATAGGGAGGCATATTTGAGTCACTGAGCCAAGCACGAATAACTGCGTAAGTGTAATGTAACGTGTCGTTCACGTGCAACAGTACAATCTGTCATGTATCAAATTCAAATTCAAGTCATTTATTGCGAATAAAGGTGATACAGAGATCTTACATTTAACGTTTTATGATACACTCTATCCGGCCTTTACATGAGGCATGCAATATTACATAAATACTAGGTATTTATAACTTTAACGAAATAATTACTTACTAAATTGGTCATAAATAATAGAATAATCAGTAGTAAATCACAAGGTCAAACAAAAATTAAGTAGGTACAATGTAGAATTATTAAATTATTAAATGAGGCGAATAATCAAAATATTAGATAATTCAAAGGAAATGATATTAAAACAGTTCATAATACTATATACCTATTGCCACAGTCGCATTACAATAATTTTTCATTTAAATATTTATCAACTCTATAATAACATTTATTCACCAAAAGCTTTTTTAAGTTATTTTTAAATGCATGAGTATTTTGCTCTTGTAATATACTATTCGGTAGATGATTATATATTTTAGGAATCATACCAAATATACTATTTCTATTTAAGCAGTATTAATCTTAAAGGATTTAATTTTATGTTGATTTCTTTTGGTGCGTAATGTGTCAAATAAATACAAGTTTAATCTTGCAAAGACCGAGACTTCATATATGTACAGAGAGGGTAGGGTCATTAAATTATACTTTCCAAAGTAGGGAACACAGCTGTCTCTCCGTTTAAGACTAAATATGGCTCTTACACACTTCTTTTGGGCTTTAAAAGCTTTAATTTTGTCAACTGAGTTGCCCCAAAACATAACACCGTAACGCGATACACTTTCCACTTGACCATGATAGGACGTCAAAACAGTTGAAACGTTAACAACTTTGTTCAGTTGATATAATGCATAAGAAAATTGGCTTAATTTTGAACACACACTTGCAACATGTTCCTTCCATCTAACACCTATAACTTCTATCTAACACCTGGTTTGCAACAGAAAACACTATACATGTAATGTTTTGAAACTTGTTTGACATAATTAATCTCACAATTTGTTTTGTTAAGGTTTGCGTTCCCACTGCAGAAAACTGTAGAGGATTTGCGTCGTTTCTGAATCTCGCAACATGTTTATATCATCAACGTGTTTTCATGTGAATGTTTAGGCAGTGCAAACTCACGGTAAGGCAACTGTGACATAGATAACTCATAGTTTAAACGCCGAAGCGTGACGCGTTGACGCTTCATCATCATCATCTCAGCCGTAGGACATCCACTGCTGAACATATGCATCCGCCATAATTTTCCAAAAGGACCGGTTGGAAGCGGCCTGCATCCAACATCGTCCTGGGACCAGGTCGTCTGTCCTCCGTGTCAGTGGACGACCTACGCTGCGCTTGCCGGTCCGTGGTCTCCACTCCATAACCTTCCGGCCCAATGATGACGCTAACGAAACGAATACTTTTTCGCAAATTGTTTGTGTTACGGCCTCTGGACACATACCCGTCGTCCAGCTGGAATGGAAGTACCTACACGAAATCCAAGAAATACAGAAGATAGGTACTCAGTGACGGGCTCTCTACGTAACTACTTTAAGAGAGTTGTAATATTGCTTGTCCCGTAGCATTGTGTAATAACAATATCTTGTAACTACAGGAACAACATGAATTGCAAATTGGACATCCACATTTCCCGTTGAAATATATTCATGTATGCAGTAATAATAAGTAATGAGATCTTGTCTTCTTTTTAACTCTTGGCATGTATTGTGAGCGAAACTTCGGTAAGTTGCCAGTCGGAATATTTGCTAAGAGGTTCAAATTACTGAATACGTTGTCTTGTTTTGTTGTTGAAGGATGGACGATATATAAATATGTCAAGAGACACCATGTGGTGTTTGACGACATTTTTCAATCTAGATCGTGGTACTTAGCAAGGTGCGGACTAGGAAGTGATTTATCACCATGCTGTGAATTTCGACCGAAAGGATAATTTAAAATCATATATGATTACGACTATTAAAAGCGATTTATACTTCGGTCTTAATCTTAAGATCTTTAAAATAATATAAACTGAATATGAATTCAATTTTATTGTCAAGAACGCACATAACTTAATGTTAATTATGAATGAACTAGCTGCGTCCCGCGATTACAACCGCGGATGATGATGATGATCCCAGGGAGCAGTACAAAATGCCTTCAAACAGTTCGGTCAGTCCAGAGTTCTATCACAAAGGTTTGAATAATCTTCAGATTAGATGGCAGAAATGTATAGATAACGAGAGTAAATAGGTACTTTGATTAAATAGATATATTTCATCCTACAAAAACAAATGTTTACATTTTTCAGTAGGTACGAAATGACAAATTCATACATTAACTCCTAATATTAGTGTGATTTACTTTAAACTAACTGTTTTATAATTTCGGCAAGATTAAAAAACATACAGCCTTTTTACATATCATATTACAATTGTACTATTCAATTACTGGATTTAAAAGGGTACAAAGTGAACAGGACTCTGCTACGAATTAGGTGCCCAGCAAACATGTACGCATAATATCTTGAATTTTAATCAGCCAACTGGTCAACGATAATTCCAAAAGAGGGTTGGCGTCAATCTATCGACCGTGCATAAAAAAAATAACATCCTTAAAATATATGGAAAAGTGTATCGTACGAGGGTCATTTGAAAAGTTCTTAGCCTAACATGGTTAAAGTCATTGGTTTTTTTATAACTACCCTCATTTTGTAGTTACATTATTTAGCAACAAGTATGCACAGTTTATAGTGCCACCAACTTATCTGTTCAGGTGAGAGCGTCGCTAGTGTAGAATTTTGGTATTGCAACCTAAGAAATTCACCAAGAAAAAAGAGAAACAAAACATAGGGCAGTCTTTCAAGCCACTCATTAATTTGCAAATTCTACAAAGAATCCTACTAATATTATAAACGCCAAAGTTAGTTGGTATGTACACTGTAGTTCCAATTTTGCCCACCTGAACAGATAAGTTGGTGGCACTGTAGTTTATTCACAGTAACTAATTGTTCGTTTACACGTGATACCGTAAGTCAAGTCAGAGCTATTTTTGAAAATGGATAAAATTGAACATCGTGCAGTGATAAAATACCTGAATTTGAAAGGTTTAACTCCAAAAGCTATACATGAAGACATGTCTGCTACTTTGGGTGAGTCCGCTCCTTCGTATGCGACTGTTAAAAACTGGGTGGCAGAGTTTAAACGTGGTCGTGAGACCATTCAAGATGAGCCCCGTAGTGGCCGGCCTTCGACTGCTTCCACTGATCAAAATATCTGATCGAAGATTGACTGTCGAGGAGATAGCTAAGACTGTAGGCATCTCATCTGAGCGAACACATCAAAATTACTACTGAACTTACCGACATAATAAATAAAATACCTACAATATAATACTTCAAACCAAATACTCAATGCAACTCAATGCCAAGCAACACTAAGCCAATGAATGTTTTGTAGGTATTTTATTATAAGTAAAACACGGATAAAACGACGTTTTTCAAAAATTTATCGCCCCCGAATCCTCTGCATACTAAATTACATGAAAATTGTTGGAGCTATTTCCAAGATCCAGATTTGATGTAATGTGTATACAAGAATTACTCATGTAAAGGTGGTATTCTAATACCTTACTTAGATAGATAGATACCGTGTATCTTAGTATATCTAGTATTTTTTTCTTCACAACATTTTTTTTTGTTTATTGACCAGCTGAAATACAAATAAACTAATCAGAAACATTCAGTCCTAAAATACATATTTTATTATTTAATGTATTTAAAAGAATCATCACCATCATCAGCTCAGCCGTAGGACGTCCCTGCTGAACATATGCCTCCACCATGCCAATACTCGTCACGCTTGGCAGTCACGGCGTTGGCGAGCGCAGTTTTGGGGTTTTTAACTGGGAAGGTGCTGCTGCCCACCTTCTGATTGTTATCCCTTAGCCGGCTTCTACGGCACCCACGGGTAGAGTTGGGGAGGTACTATTCTAAGCACCCCACGGCACTGCATTTAAAAGAATGGTTTTATTAAATCCAATAGCTACGTTATCCCAAAGGAATGTAGAAATTCGTGTAACAACTGTTATAAAGATAATAATGTGAGTAAGAAATAAAATTCCTGCTTTGATGTAGGTATGTGAAACTGCGAGATATGAAACAAATGGTGTAGCTGAATGTAACAACTGAACCATGCGTGTAGAACGTGCTGTACGTTCAATGTAAGATTTCGGTATTAATCAGTGTGTAGGTTTGAATGAAATTGTGTTGCGATGGATGGAAACCAAAATGTTTAATTACTTAGTTGTTTTTCTCGTTATTTGTGTGGACGACACTTTATCGTAAAGTAAATACCTCTACAATTTCAAAGCTGCATAAGTAATTAGCGATTTGGTTTTTCATATAATGACAAATAGATTCGAATCCTTTACCAAAAAATACAATATTTTCCATATATCATTCTAACCATTTCGTTCTATAAACTAGTTCGAAATGACATGGTTTTTAATTTTTTTTATATTTCTATATCAAAGTTTAAGTAAAAGGCTAAATGTAATCGTATAAAGCCTTCATGTGTCAAAGTCATCATAACGCTGAAATTTCTATTGTGTCTGGAGGTTTGACACTTGATGGATTAGTCGGATTAAAATCTCCTTTCTAAACGCAGAAAAACATGGGACACCATCAGGGCAATCACCTACGTAGGTACCTATCTCAGTTATAATTAATTATCAACCGACTTTAAAAGAAAGGAGCTGTGTCTCATTTCGATGCATTTTTGTTATGATTGTTACCTCAAAACTTTCGACTGGGTGAACCGATTTTGATGAATCTTTTTTATTAAAAAGCTGATGCTCCCATGTGATTCCATTTCCGCGGCCTTATTGTCTATCTTTACGGAGAATGGGAATGGGATTGATTTTGACATTTGAATCCCATTCTGACCGAAACTCTGCAAGCTGATTGGCTAGAATCAGCGATGGGAATGAGAATGAAGTGACATTTTATTCTCATTCAAATTAGACAATAAGGCGGCCGGTCCAGCAGTTATTGAGTTACACTCCAATAAATTAAAAGTGTTTCACCTATCTTGATGATAGCTTCAATCCCGTAACTAGCAAGGATCACTAAAAAGGGAATGAAAAAAAAAACTAATAAAACGGAACCGACTTCAACACTAAAAAGTGTGTAATAACTTGTCGAAGTCGGTACCGTGCGCCCAATATTGTGATAATAGGTACTTTTGAATCGTGGTACCGACTTCAACAAATTATTTTACTCTATTTTGGTATTATTTTTTAGATTTCAATAATCATTAGATTGCAACTGAGATACATAATAGCCCTGCATATCTCTAATCTTGAACACAGTCCCTACAATCAGATCAAATCATGAGATTTCAAAAGCTAACCCTAGTCAATTAAAGTCGTAAATTCCATCACTAATAAATTAGTTTAATTTGTTTATCTAGTACAAGTGTTCGTTCAGTACTATTCGAGCGCGTTACGAGTGACGTCGGAAACACGGCCCGTGTTATTGCTTTACATTAGCTACGGTATTTGTTTATAGTGCTGACATCATTCCTGTTTAGTTTTATTATGTTTTAGGAAGTTTACAAAATAAACTTGGTACCTATGTAATGTAATGTATGAATTTGTAGCACGCTGCTTACGCCACAACTTACGCAGTCATACCAAAACATACTGTCTTGGTTTCCACCATCGATAGTCCTGTTAAATTTAAATGGAATTTGTTATATCTTACATAATCAGGAGGATTACAGCAGATTCATTAATTAATAATCACCGTGTAATGTTACAATGCTTAATGTTAATGCTTATTTTTAATTAATTTAATTTATACAGCATTTACTTAAGTGTAGTAGTTATTAGATATTAATTTCAGTCATACTGATTCTCAGCGGATCCCAAACTAAGCGCACAAGGCCTGTATCTTGGCATCCGAGTGCGTTTTTATCTTAAGACGCGGACCAACCCCAATTATAAATTATTTACGATGCTTTACGTAAGGTTGAAAATCGCATGTTATATTGGACGATGTAATGCGAAAATGCGTTAATTTTGTACGTTTTCTTTATATTTTTCGATATAAACTAACACAATTGAAAAAACTGTTGGTTATAACTTTAGTACTATACGTGGGCTATGTATTACCTAAAAAAAATATAGTGTTATCGCTGAAAATTCTGAGAGTTTGGACGTGAAAGTTTATTTTTGTGGACCTATTTAGGATTTGTTTCTGCTTAAAGAGAGTTATATTTATGAATTCTATTCGGTTATTACTCTTTTCTTATTCCTTTTCTAACCTTTGTATTTTTTTCAAAATATACTATCGATCTGTTTCGTTACACTAGGTGTTTAAAAATACCCCTTTTTCTTTAATCAGGGTACGAGCGCGCCTTAACCTAGTATACGACTACAAGACCACATTACAACGTAATTTAATTCCAGAGTTAGTTAGACTTGAATAAAGTTTTAGTTTATTAGAGGATTGCATAGCTAGTAATTTCCATACTAAAAGAAAAACTCTTTTCTACCTCTTAACATTGTCCGACTTCAGGGATTTTTTTTTCTTGTAATCATCACATTGTTTACTATGCCCGTATGTTTTGATTTTTTCAGTATTTCAAAGTACTGAAAATTTCCTTTTTTAGAACTTAAAAAAAATGAAAAAATTAATTCGTACGGGCGTAGTAAACAATGTGATGATTACAAGAAAAACAATCACTGAAATCGGTCAACGTTAAGACGTAGAAAAGAGTTTTGTCTTTTAGTATAGAAAGTACTAGCTATGCAATCCTCTTAAATACCATAATCAGCCCATTTTGTTCCCACTGCTGGGACTCGAGCCTTCCTCTCAGAGAGAGGAGTTTGGCCATAATCCACCACGCGGGCCCTGTGCGGATTGGTGGATAGGTTAGTGGCCAACCCAAGTCGAAGTTTTCAGGCAGCCAGAAGGCCCTCGACATAGCCTAACGACTAAGACAAACAATCGGGACCGACGGCTTAACGTGCCCTCCGAAGCACGGAAGCGCTCAGTTGAACAATGCCACTAGCACACACCCATCCGACTCCTAACCGCAGTACGTGTTGCTTAACTTGTTGATCGGTTAAGATCGCCAAGTCGAGCTCCGCTACGAGCGCTTCGCTATTATTACATATAAGTGGATATATTTTAAAATGGATATATAATGTTATATATTTTTAAGTGTGAAGGTTTGTTGTGCACTTAGATGAGTAACTTGTGTAAGTGTGAGTGAATGCGAGTGTGGATGTGAAGTAATATTTGTATTTTGGTAAATGAGGACGGAATGTCGTGGAGATATCGGATATAAGAATATTGTTGAGTGGAGGGTTATGTAAGTCTGTGTTTGCGCAACTAAATAAGTTCCTCGGTTTCATCATAAGAGAGTTGGAAGAGGCATTCTTTGAGACCTCTTTTGCACTGAGTGAATGAGAGACGCTTAATTTTCAAAACATCGCTTACTTTGTTATATGTCCAAGGATGCGAGTAAAAGGGACTGCTCTTGCTAGTAGACACAGAGCTTGTGAAAGTAGAAGTTAGTACACTCGTCTATTAAGTATTTCCTCGTAGTCAGCTAAGGCAGCCAACTATCTGAAAAGGTAATGCGGGGCTGTTTGTAAATCGATGCATTATACATATACCTGCGGGTTTGGGGCGAATGCCACATACTAAAATTACATTAAAACACAAAACTTACATTAATTAACTAACCGGCTTCAAAAAAGGTGGAAGTTATATATTCGACTGTATGTATTTTTTGTATATGTTTACCAATTTTTCCCCCATTTGTTGATCGTATCTCAAAATTCTTTTTTTCTATTTGGTAGAGTATAGGTACTTCCGAGGTGATCCCCCACAAATTTTATCAAATTCGGTCCAGCAGTTTTTGAGTTACATCATTGACGGTAGATGTAAATCGATCCCGTAAGTAGCAAGGGTCACTAAAATGGTGAATTTCTTGCGTGAGTACATCGGATGGAAACATGTTTTCGCTTAGTGAAGTGTTTGTGTGTGTTCCTTATACTACGAAACTTTTGAAATGGAAGTAAACATAAGATAAATAGAAGAACATCTAATATCTTACCTATTGTTCTCTCCTCTCAACAGCAGAAATTCCTTCAATTCCTCTTCCATGCGCGTTATTCATTAACTCACTTATGTCTCTATTCTCGCTCTCACTTATTCTATGTATTTACACGATTTAGGAATTACAGGTATAGGGTAAAATAGGCAGGGTAGATTATTGTTCGATTCGTCGCTGTTTCAATTACTTCTGAAGGTTGGTCCCCTGAAACAAAACAAGAAGACAAGTTAGTATTATTATACACGTAATTTTTATAATTACCAAAAAAAAAACAGCACTATATGCTGCTGGTACTTAATACATACATGGGAAGAATACTTAAAACTACTTTAAAAAAAAACCCACATAATCATCAATATTTGGTCAAACGTCTAGATAGATTCACACCTAACACCCCTTCAAACTTAACACCCCTACATAGAAATGTATCATTCATAATCATAACATTCGGAAAACTCGCGTCCTAGCTCGTTAGTACATATTATTATTCATTCTGTGCGCTCGGGCATTCTCGCAAGACCTGGCCACCGGACCAACCCCGCACCCTCCGCCCTGCCACCGCGCGGCCTTTGTTTCTTCCGAAAACGAACGAACGAAAGAAAGAGTAAGAGAGATATTTTTTCACTGACGCGAATCATGTGTTTTCATTAATAAGTTGTACATAGGCATGTAGTATTTTTGTTAAGATGGTGTCCATACTTTTAGATGGAATTTTCGAAAACTTTAACAATTCATAATTATTTCACTGTGAAGTAATAAAAAAATTTGACTACATATCTACAATGTATTAACACTTTTGTACCGCCCATTTTTTTTTGGTAATTATACAAATTACGTGTATAATTATTAAGTATTATTTTATAAAGTATTTGTTAATTAGTGCACAATATTGAACGTGGTGGTTTGGAATCAATAATGGTGGATATTGGTCATGAAAATAAAATTACATATATTTTTTTATTAACACTCATATTCGCTCCTCTACGGCTAAGAGCCATAGTACGACTCGACGCGCCGCTACTTTACAGAATAGATAGCAGTAACTTCGCGAAACCAGTTATCGATTCATTTATTTTTAAAATAATTAATATTTCAAAGTACTAAGTATGCTTTTTTTAATTAAAAAAGTTAAATAAATCAAAACGTAGGTACGGGCCTATATTGTATAGTAAACAATATGATGATTACATGAAAAAAATCACTGAAATCGTACAATATTAAGAGGTAGAAATGAGTTATTTCTTTTAGTATGGACAAGACTAAATCCCTTTGAACTTTAAAGTTGTGATGCAATGTCTAGCATCGGCTAGCATATACATAAAAAATACATACACACGAACATCTCCTCCTTTTTTGAAGTCGGGTAAAAATAGATCCTTATATACCTACATGATTTTTTTAATGTAATATACTACGTAGACATACTATGTTCATGAAATATCACACCACTGTAATCTCTTAAAACATTCAACAAAATCCACTCTGATGTCAACCGTTTCGGTGACATAGGTTCTTGGATGACTTGCTGTTCGTCCACAGCTCGTGGCGGGGTCGACATAATTGGTGAAGCGGGATAACCTCGCTCATGTATGAATAGCACTGAGTAAGCTGATCCATTGAATGGGGTTGAACCACGGGGCTGTTGAGAAAAAAATCCAACATGTTTTATATTTATAAACTGAACTGACCCGCCAGCCGCATCGCTCGCTTGGTCTTGCTGTAGGGAAGCGCCATTTTGGAATCTCGGAGTCTTCCGGGCTCTATTCTATCCATATACCAAAGGCGTTTGAACTTTTTTATCAAGCTTGGCTAGGCATATCAACCCGCCGCCATCTTGTTTTTTCCTGAAACGTTGTTAACCGACATTTTTTGTTATATATATGAATATGAAATATTATATATGAAATAGGTAAACAATGCGATTACGTTACACTTAAACAGATTTTGTGCTCAACCCACAGTTGGTGATTTTACGTCTTCTGACCCTTTTTTTTATTTATTAAGTACAGACTGTTTGGCCTCTACGCCTTCATTATAAGTAGTATATATAACGAACCCCCTCGACTCAGCTATAGCTTATAGCGTTCATGTTCATCAACCGGACTTGTCTGCTGTAGTGGCAAGGGCTGCGTTGAGTCTGTTATTGTTTTTTCGGAGTTAATCTTATACGGCCTTATTAATAAACTTGTAATAAGCCCGGAGTAGTTAAAACATGTATCTGTCAATTTTTCGCTTGCAGTAAATGTCACGCCTGAAAGCAAGACAAAGCATGTTACGCCTAATCTATGTTTACGCAACGTTTATTAATAAAAGGCCATAGTAGATATTTGCCAAAGAGTTTTAGTAGAATTACTAGCTGAACTACTTTATCAACCACCTGCCCGTAAGGATGTATACAAAAGCAATCTATATAATATCAATCAATCAATTAATCAAAATATATTTATTGGCACTCAAAAAATGTACACAAGATAAATGAAAATAAAAAAGAAACACTATAATTATTTGAGTACAAAAGGGATATACTCAGCGTATGCCGCGTTCACAGGTTCACGTGCACGCGGCGCTGTTTTTCAGTATACCCCTGTGCTCGGACTGTTGTTCGCCGAGAGAGTGGACATAAGCGGGAATTACTAGAACCTGTTTTTAATATTTGATATAAACTATACAATAGTATTCATGTATGTGTGTGTGCGTCCGTGGAGGTTGAGTGAGTGTCTGTAAAAATATGCGAGTCGGTGGATATATATGCTCTCTCTCTCTCTCTCTCTGTGTGTGTGTGTGTGTGAGTGTGCGTTTGAGTGTGTATGTTTGTACGTATTTATTTCTCGGCGTGTGTTGTCATCCTTACAATGTTATACAAATATGTAATAACTCTATGTAATTATATACCAGACAACATTAAGACTTTGGATGGAAATATGATTAAGAAGTAAACTGTCAGACTGGCTTCTGTACAGGAATATCGGGATTACTGTGTTAGGTTTTTTTTAGTACTCTGGAGTCTGGAACAGTGCCCAGTAATCTTTATTTTGCTAACAAGATACGAGTACATAGTAGTAGTAAAATAAGTTGATACAAATAAATAGATAACCAAATCGTCGATTACCAGCTTTACAGTGTGGACAATAGAGTGGCCACTAGCCCTCATACTAGGATTCCCTGTGTCATGAGGAGTAGTTCACCCAATAATCTACTAATATTAAGGTAACATACAGTGTGTCACAATTAAGTTGTATTACGCGAGAGTTTGTGTGTGTGTGTAAAGCTGGTATTTTGTGGTTATTTTAAATATATAAACAGCATTCGGGACGTTGTGACCTGTATTTTACAAGATCTCTACTTTGTACATGTGTTCTAGCAAATATATTATTGAAATAATTATCATTTTTCCTTGCTAATACACATGTACCCCGCTTCATCCTTCATACGTCGTCGTTTAGAATCTTACTAAATACGTTTCCATCAGCCAATCGAACGTAACAACCCAAAACTCACTTAGTGTCACTTCGGCGTCAGTGGGTGAGGTGAGGGTGTTAACCCACTTTACGTCATCCTTACAGAACGCCATAAACTTGACTTATTAGTGACGCGCGTAGTTTACGGGTTTCTCATGTTAAAGTATTACTGTTAGAATATAGGTTTTACATATAAGTTTTCCTGTAACTCTAATGGTTAAGGTACTTGCCCTCACTGTCCCGTCTCAAAAATTGTTGACCCCTTAATTTTTTTGAAATCTTGAATTTTCTCAGCTCAAACATAATAATGACTTGAAATAACACAAAAATTCGAATCGAATTCGACGTTTGAAATTAAAATTTTTGTTTACTTACCTACTTTTGCTGCCAGTCTTCTTAATAGCGGATTATAGCGGATCTACCCAAAACAAGAAGTTTGGATAATTTGAAAGTTTGTCTCTTTTAAGTTTTTCGCGATTTCTGACATTTCTAGTACTCAAACCTCAGTCGGTAGATACTTTTGATCTTTACAAGAAACAGGGTCGATTGGCATAAAAAAACTTTTTGTGTTAAAAGACCATTTTCTTACTGACTGTAATTGTTTTCCAAAATCTGTAAATGCAGTTCAGAACACCTTAAAAATGTATGGATAATCTCCTAAAAATGTTTTCCTCTAACTATAACGGTTAAGGCACCTGCCCTTACTGTCCCGTCTCAAAAATTCATCCTTTAAGTATATAAAACCCCTATTTCTCCTGGTTTACACTATAACGAAGCGTTCCGGAAACTTCGCGAAGTCTTCTCGTCAAAAATACCTCAGTGCCTCAAGACAAGAGTCTTCGACCAATGTGTGTTACCAGTGATGACTTATGGCACTGAAACGTGGTCTCTTACTATGGGCCTCATAGAAAAGCTCAAAGTCGCACAACGAGCTATGGAGAGGGCTATGCTCGGGGTTTCTCTACGTGATCGAATCAGAAATGAGGAGATCCGTAGAAGAACGAAAGTCACCGACATAGCCCAGAAGATTAGCCAGTTGAAGTGGCAGTGGGCAGGGCACATAGCACGCAGAACAGATGGCCGATGGGGCCGAAAGGTTCTGGAGTGGAGACCACGGACCGGCAAGCGCAGCGTAGGTCGTCCACCGACACGGTGAACAGACGACCTGATGAAGGTCGCAGGACGACGTTGGATGCAGGCCGCTTCCACCCGGTCCTTTTGGAAAATCATGGGGGACGCATATGTTCAGCAGTGGACGTTCTACGGCTGAGATGATGATGATGACTCTATAACTTGATAACGGATGGAACAATCTCGCTAATTATTTTTTGTTGTGTTGTCAGGAGAAGGTTCGTATGAAAGAAAATCAAGAAAAGAAGAGAGGTTATGGCGAGGCTGAAAGCCAAGCTTACTACGTGAACGAAGTCTGGAGCAGTTGCTAGTATAATATTTAATAATGATGGTGGCTTTATGGGCCGTTTAGTGGGTGGCAAGTGGCAAGTCACCACCTGCCTTAATATTTTGATTTGAGGCTAAAATGGGCAGGTGCCGTAGTCTCGACCATAGCCATTTCCCTTATCACTTATATTTTATGGCGATAGCCCTGCCATTTTACCCATGTTTGTAATAGATGATGATTATACCCTTCATTCGAAATGTTTCGGTTTTTATATACCAATGTATATTTCATACCAAAGTGTTAGCTTTACCCCCAATTGTCTCAGTAAAGGATTGGATGAAATTCTTGAAGTAATAACATTGAAATAATACTTTTATAGGGGTGGGGCTCAGTAGCCGTGGTAGCCGTGGTTTGGGTCACCACGGTGAAGAAGTAAAAGGAACCAATGGGCCTGCCAGTGATAGGAGATAGCTGGGAAGTGAAGTCCACACAGGACCAGTCACTGTAGGTTCCAGCGGTGTTTGGGCGCCACTGCACTCCAACTGAGGCGGGCTGCGGTGTCGTAAGGGCGGCACCGCGGCTGTGAGTTGGAGGCCGCGGCGGGAGAGGAGTGCCGGTTTTACGGTGAGCCGCTCTCCCTGCCTTCCGCGGCCTTAACGTGGCCGCCACCGTTAGATGGCGGACGCTGTGGGTCCGCAGGGGAAGACAACTGTCGGTATTGAGAGACGCCGCTGTCCCTATCCTCTGCGGCCGAAGTAGCAGGCGGTGGGGCTACTCACCTGATCCAACGTAGGGGGACCTAGGGCGCCCAGACTCGGGGAGTCTGGCATCTATTTGCGGGTTTGGTACCCCGAGGCAGTTGCGGCACGCCAAGTGTTCTGGCGTGCCGCAAGACAGAAGGGTCGGGCAATGGACAGCCGCGGTGGATTCGCGGTCGTGTGCGAAATCTGTCCCGCGTTCCCGGCAAAAGCGGCAGTGACGGAACACCGCAGAGGTTTGGTGGGTATGCTGCCCTTCTGGCAGGGACTCCCACATAACCACCGTCCCCACGGGGCCGGCGGTATCCAGATAGGGGATTACTCTTCGTCAAAAAAAGACATGAAAAAAGTATGAAAGAAAAATCAAGAAAAGGTGGGAATTTATGGCGAAACCAAAGGCCGAGCCTACTACACGAACAAAGTCGCAAGCAAGCGACAGAATTAAATAATTATTAGGCTCTTTATATCCCAGACATATGTTAACGCGGCTTCGCTTGGGCAGAAATTGACTAGGTACATTTCGAGCGAGTTATTAAAAAACTATTTTTTTTTTTTTATTTTGCATGAAAAATATTTATTAGTAATTAAAAATTGAATAAAATAATAATAATAACTATCTAATCTATAAGCCCCATGGTGGGGGGAAAAGTGGCCAAAACGCTGGCGGCATTGCCACGCTGGATGGCAATGCTAAGTTTTTGCCCAAAATAGGCGCCAGCATTTCGGTCACCCGACGCCTCAAACAAACGTTTCGCCAGATCCCTAAACAAGTTGAGAGCGGACGGCCCCCATGGGCCTAAAGTTTCGACCCCAAACGGCATAAACATGTACATTCTGTCTAAATTAAGTAGGTATAATATTACTTAAGAACTGATTAGGACTGGCGTGATTTTTTCCCGGAAATTTTCTTCTCAACCAGTTCTTAAAGAATAATTATGGACGTGACACGCGATAGTTCCCGAACTCTAATTTAGTTTATGTTGAATACGAGTACATTAACCCTATTGCGTTTGTTTTTTGTGAATATATCTACTGTAGGTAATAGTGTTAATGCAAGGAATAACTAGTAGTTCTGCGAACAGTAAATCTTATCAGGGGCAATTCATCGCTTTATGAGCTATCTGCATTTGGAGAATGCCGAATATTACCAAAGTCGTCCAGTTTTTAAACTTCACAACCTATTATGTCGGCAACCACTTGATCAATCATGCTCATATTCGAAATTCCTCTATGAAGTCAGGTACCTCATTTGAATAAGTACCAAATTTTATCAATATAAGTTGGGGAAATAGCGCCGCAGCAAACGTCCCTTCTTTTAAGGAAAAGTACTCACTCCACTCAGGGTTGGGCAGTATTTGAATTACTTGTAATTAAAATACGTAATTGAAATACAAATACGTATTTAGTATTTGTATTTCAATTACTTCCTTAAAATGTAATTTGTAATTCGTATTTCGAATACCTGACGCCGAGGTATTTTGTAATTAGTGTTTCAAATACTTGAGGCTTCAAAATACATTTTAACATTAAAATACACTTAACTTTTATTTAGCGATTGTGAGTGACGTAGAAGATTGTTTTCTTTAACAGATTTTATTCACTCCAACAAGAGGCTGTTTGTCTGACAGTACATTTAAAAATCTAATGTTCATAAAATAAAATCTCTGGTTTTACTGATTAATTAATCTTGTTTTCCTCTACTTTTCAGCTCGTCTAGATTTTTCGTATTTATATTAAAAATAGCCAAATTACTGAATTTTGTATTTTATATTTTAAATACCGTACTTGAATGTATTTTGTATTTCGTATTTTAAATATTTTCGATACAGTATCTTTTTAATTTGTATTTCAATTAAAGTAAAGCATGTATTTAGCCCTGACTCCACTCAATAACCGCCTACGACAAAAATAATGAATAGTAGAACATGCATACGGAGGACCAACATACAACCGAACAAACATACAGTCAGATGAATGTCAATTTGGCTAGATAAAGCAGAGACGATTCGCTCGCTCGGTCAATAAACAAATCTGTTCAGTATTTTCTTCCTTCAGGATAGTAATTTAAAGCACTTCACAAATGTTAATTGAAATTAATCTCCTATAGGTAAGATATAGAATGTAATGGTGTCGCATTTAAAAAGCATCTTCTCGCGGTCGCTCGCCGCCTGTCTGTTCCCACGTGATAATCAGGGCAAGGACAATTCTGCTGAACCAGTGCTGGTCTCCTACTATAAGTCTCATAAGTAAGCTCAAAGCCGCACAACGAGCTATGGAGAGGGCTGTGCTCGGGGTTTCTCTACGTTATCGAATCAGAAATGAAGAGATCCGTAGAAGAACGAAAGTCACCGACAAAGCCCAGAAGGTTAGCCAGTTGAAGTGGCAGTGGGCAGGGCAAATAGCAAGCAGAACAGATGGCCGATGGGGCCGGAAGGTTCTGGAATAGAGACCACGGACCGGCAAGCACAGCGTAGGTCGTCCACCGACACGGTGGACAGACGACCTGATAAAGGTAGCGGGATTAAGTTGGATGCAGGCCGCTGCCAACCGGTCCTTTTGGAAAATTATGGGGGAGGCATATGTTCAGCATTGGACGTCCTACAGCTGAGATGATGATGAGTGCTGCGAGACCCGGTTTCGTGAAATTATCGTGAAATGCGATATGATATAATTCTTTAAGAACAGACTAGGACTGGCGTGGGACAAACAGGAAATGCTCTCCGTCGAACTTATTTGAAGGTTGTAAAATATGATTTTAAAAGCACTAACGCCCGCTTAGCAAGACCAAACATCCTAGGACGAGATTTGAATCCGCGTCTTTTGACAATCCGTGTCAGACGCCATTACCACTAGGCCACCTTACCTTTACCGAATTTTTAACTCTATATGATTTTAACCGTCGTATGGGAATGGAGCGACATCTATTGAACAGCTATAGCGTAATTATCTATATATATATAAAAGCGAAAGGTCACTCACTCACTCACTCACTCATCACGAAATCTCAGAAACTACAAGTGCTAGGAGTTTCAAATTTTGCATGCGGATGCTTAGTGAGCACCTTCGTCCTAAAAATAACTTTTTAGGACGAAGGTGCTCACTAAGACGGGATTTTATGAATTTCAACCCCTAAGGGGGTCAAAAGAGGTGAAAACGTTTGTATGAAACTCCTTTGTTTTTGAACTTATAATTGTGACAATTTGTATTTGGAGAGGTCATTCAAAATAAAAAATGTTGGCCTAATTTTTTTTTTGATAGTGGTGGTTTAAAAGGGTGAAATCGAGGGGTGAAAGTTTGTATGGAAAGTTTTGTGTTTTCGAACATACAGTGGTGAAAATTAGCATTTGGACAGTTTAAAATGATGATTTCAATATTTATTGACAGGGACGACTTAGAGGGGTAAAACGGGGGATATTTTTTTTTCAATTTTTTTTTGTTTTTGGAGCTACAGTGATGTGAAAATTGATAACTGGATAGGTAATTTAAAATAAATAGTGATGCTTTCAATATTTTGGTCAGGGATGACTTAAGGGGGTAAAACGAGGGATGTAAAAACTACTACATATTATAAACAGTAGAGGTCAAATTTCTGTACAATGAAAACTATGGTAAAAACCGAGTCAGGGGATGTAAGGAGTGAAAAATAAGTTCAAATTGTTATACGGGCTAATCTCCGAAACGACTGGACCGATTTAAATGAAATTTCGTATGGAGGTAGTTTAAACCCCTGACCAACAATAGGATATTTTTAATCCCGGTAAATTAAAGAGTTCCCGTGAGATAATTAAAAATCCGTAATTACCGTATCCCGCGAAGCCACGCGAGCGTAGCCGCTGGCGGGTCAGCACCTTATAATTATGCTGATAAAAACATAAATATTTTGTTGATAACACACTAGTGCTATTACTCAATTAATTCCTAAATAATAGCAAAAAGTATGTTCGGAAACTTCAGATAAAGATTACGATTGTACAAAGTTGCAGAATGTGCCCTGTTTGCCGTGTCTAGCTATGGATAGGTGCTAGCACTTTGCCTCTAATGGTGGATGCCCCGCGTAGGATGACAACGTGGAGTACGATCTTAGCCACTTTTTGATAAATTTATTTCTAAAAATACTTTGTAGATAATATGTTCACCTTTTGGCTTACGGCTGGTTTAACTACTTTCGTATATAGCCAGAGTTTCCCCTACTAGAGATATACTTTATTTATTTATTAAGGCTTCACATCGATAACTACATTAATACAAACACAATTAACTCTTGTTTTTGTAACTTATCTAATTGTGTTACATTATGAAGGAAGCACAGCATGCATTATATATAACCTAAGAAATTTTGATTAACTAATTTTATATAAATATATGGTTTTCCAAAAATCTCTCTCTCTAAAGCTCTACCGGATACTTATTCACAACTGTCCAGTAAATAAGTATGTAATTTACTAACTGGACAGTAGGTCATCCTCTTAAGATCTGCTTAGAAAAATAGTACATTACTGCAGAATCCAGAAAGTAAGCCTTCCTGGCCAAGTATGAGTAAACCGGACCGAACCGCAGGCGAGGTCCGGTTACATACGAGGCTTGTATAATGCTTTTCTCAACAATGCTATTTTCAGACCAACTGTCGGCTTGTTTTTCTGCCTTCTACTTCATAAAATTTTCATAAGTTTTCATATATCTTGGATTTTTGGAGGAAGTAAATTGTTGTTTGCTATTTCGGCCTCAGCTTTTAAATCAGGAGGAGTGCTATCTACTTCCGAATTAGATTCGCTTGAACTCAGTTTTTAGGATTATCTATGTTCACACGGTAAATTAAAACACAATTGTCGCAATTGAATGTAAATTGAGAACAGTTAGAGAGTCGGGTTGGCCATTGCGGCCATGATTAAGTTTAAGCTACGTTTAAATTTTATGATAATTTTTATCTCCAAAAATATCCAAATGCGAGTTGCTATTAATTAAAAAGTCTACTTATTCTCGGGCATCAAAGTCAAAGTAAAAATCATTTATTTAATGTAGGCATCAAAGACGCACTTATGAACGTCAATTTTTCATTATAATGTACTTTAAAGACTACCGTCGCGTTCCAAAATATATAGAACCTACCGACAAGAAGCGGCAAGAAACTCGGGGCCATCCTTTTTATATAGATGTTTTTACAATGTTTTTACTTAGGTACTACAAATATTAGCTCCAGTGTGTTGTCTTACAAAAGAGAACATAATAATGGTATAAGTAGGGCAAGACACGCTACACTCTGACATCTTAGTACACGAGTAGATAGATCCTGGAGTGATCAGTCCCAAGCTGTTTTATCTTCCAAGTAATCCGAAATTTTGTAATAACCCTTTTGACAGAGTTTAGTTTTGATAGTAATTTTAAACTTATTAATAGGCAAATCTCGGATAACACTGGGAACTTTATTATAGAATACCGTATAAATTGTCCCATAAAAGAATGACTTATTCTGTGGAGACGCGTTACATGTACGGATAGCTTGTGCTTATTTCGCGTGTTGATGGAATGAGCATCACTCCTTTTAACAAAACTGCTAATGTTTTTCTTTACATACATTAGATTTTCATAGATAAACTGAGAGACAACAGTTAGAATGTTTATATCTTTAACCTTCTGTCTAAGGGAAACTCTGGGAGCTAAACTGTAGATCGCTCGTATAGCCCTTTTTTGCAGTATAAAAATAGAATTAATATCTGCAGAACATCCCCAGAGCAGTATACCATAAGTCATGACGCTATGGAAATAACTAAAATGAACTATTCTAGCTGTGTCTACATAAGTTAATAGTCTAATTTGTTTTTACAACATAAGCCGCTGAACTGAGCCTACTAGATAATTTTTAATGTGGGGACCCCATTGCAATTTAGCGTCTATAGTTATTCCTAAAAAGACCGTTGACTCCACAAGGTCCAACCCTGTTCCATTCAATTGTATATTGGATTCTACTTGTCTCACATTTGGTGTCGAGAACTTTATACAATTTGTTTTCTTCTCATTGAGGAGAAGATTATTTGTATTGAACCAATACACTTTAGCTAACGCATTATTAACATCGTCATAGTTTAATAACTGCCTTTTAATTTTTAAATAACAGTGAAGTCTAATTTGCAAACAATACAATCTCGTGATTCTTCTCTACATAATAAGGTATGTCATTAATATAGATTAAAAACAAGAACGGCCCTAGTATTGAACCTTGTGGAACGCCCATTGAGATTATAGAGCCGGGTGATTTTTTACCATTTATGTCAAAGTCAAAGTCAAAGTCAAAATCATTTATTCAATTTAGGCATCAAAGACGCACTTATGAACGTCAATTTTTCATTATAATGTACTTTAAAGCCTACCGCCGCGTTCCAAAATACATAGAGCCAACCGAGAAAAAGCGGCAAGAAACTCGGGGCCATTCTTTTTATATAGATGTTTTTACAATGTTTTTACTTAGGTACTACAAATATTAGCTCCAGTGTGTTGCCTTACAAAAGAGAACATAATAATGGTATCAGTAGGGCAAGACACGCTACACTTTGACATCTTAGTACACGAGTAGATAGATCCTGGAGTGATCAGTCCCAAGCTGTTTTATCCTCCAAGTAATCCGAAATTTTGTAATAACCTTTTTGACAGAGTTTAGTTTTAATAGCAATGTTAAACTTATTAATAGGCAAATCTCGGATAACATTGGGAACTTTATTATAAAATCGTATACATTGTCCCATAAAAGAATGACTTATTCTGTGGAGACGCGTTACATGTACGGATAGCTTGTGCTTATTTCGCGTGTTGATGGAATGAGCATCACTCCTTTTATCAAAACTGCTAATGTTTTTCTTTACATACATTAGATTTTCATAGATAAACTGAGAGACAACAGTTAGAATGTTTATGTCTTTAAATTTCTGTCTAAGGGAAACTCTGGGAGCCAAACTGTAGATTGCTCGTATAGCCCTTTTTTGCAGTATAAAAATAGAATTAATATCTGTAGAACATCCCCAGAGCAGTATGCCATAAGTCATAACGCTATGGAAATAACTAAAATAAACTATTCTAGCTGTGTCTACATCAGTTAATAGTCTAATTTTTTTAACAGCATAAGCTGCTGAACTGAGCCTACTAGACAATTTTTTAATGTGGGGACCCCATTGCAATTTAGCGTCTATAGTAATTCCTAAAAAGACTGTTGACTCCACAAGGTCCAACCCTGTTCCATTCAATTGTATATTGGATTCTACTTGTCTCACATTTGGTGTCGAGAATTTTATACAATTAGTTTTCTTCTCATTGAGGAGAAGATTATTTGTATTGAACCAATTCACAACTTTAGCTAATGCATTGTTAACATCGTCATAGTTTAGTAACTGCCTTTTAATTTTAAATAACAGTGAAGTGTCATCTGCAAACAATACAATCTCGTTATTCTTCTCTACATAATAAGGTAAGTCATTAATATAGATTAAAAACAAGAACGGCCCTAGTATTGAACCTTGTGGAACGCCCATTGAGATTATAGAGCCGGGCGATTTTTTACCATTTATGTCAACCCTTTGAATTCTACCATTTAAATATGAAGTCAAAAGGTTGAGAGCCATGTCCCTAATACCGTAGTGTTGTAATTTCCTGACAAGTATATCATGTCGGACGCAGTCAAATGCCTTAGATAAGTCACAAAAAACACCTAAGGCATCTTGAGAGTTCTCCCAGGCATCAAACACATCTTTTATTAGTTCTATACCTGCGTCTATAGTAGAGCGATTCCTTGTAAACCCAAATTGATTTTTATGGAAAATTTTGTTTGCACTAAAATGAGTTTCTAATTGATGTAATATGATTTTTTCGAAAATCTTACTTAGCGTAGGTAGTACAGAAATAGGCCGAAAATTTGTTGGATCAGTAGTACTACCAGATTTGAATAAAGGAACCACTTTACTGTGCTTCATTAGGTCAGGAAATACACCACTTGCAACACAACTATTAAACACAGCTGCTAGATTGGGTGCAATGACATCTATAATTGAAGAAACGGTCTTCACAGAAAGACCCCATAGGTCTGCCGTTTTTTTTGCATCTAGACTTTTGAAACTGCTTACAATATCTTTGCAATTAACTACTGAAAATTTAAAAGTTGTGTCACATTCAGTTACACTTTGTTTAAGTAAGATCTCAGCAGAAATGGAGGAAGATTTTAGAGTTTTGGTTGTTAAAGAAGGAATATTAGTGAAAAATTTCTCAAACTCGGCCGCTACCTCCAAATCTGCTCTTACATCTTTATTATTAATTTTTAAATTAAAGTCTCGATTACGCACTGTATTTCTACCAGTTTCACTGTTTATAATGTTCCACGTCATTTTTATTTTATTAACAGAATTTTTGATCTTATTTCTTAAATAAATAGATTTTGCTGAGGAACAGGCTCGTTTAAATAACTTAGAATAACGTTTGACATATTCCAAAAATACAGGATTATGATTATGCGATTTTTCATGGTACAATTCATATAACTTTTGCCTACTTTTATAAATTCCTGGAGTTGCCCATTCATTAAACTTAGCACGATTACCAACAGATATTGTTTTTGGTACAAACACTTTGCCAAATTCATCGCTGATAAGATGGAACAGTGAGTTATATAATATATTTGGGTCATTGTGACTGGTCAACTCTGGCACTTTCTGGGATATATTACTTCTTAACAATTCTAGGCGGCTTGCATTTATTGGAACAAAGCTAACATATTTGCTTTGGGGTTTGTTTGTTTTTCTTGGAAACACTGCTAGTTGACCACAGTGGTCTGATTCTAGATTATTTATAATGAAATTTTTAATAGGTTTTAGATTAGTAAATATATTGTCTATGCAGGTGGAACTTGTGGCTGTTATCCTAGTTGGTTCCAAGAAAATATTGTACATATTATAAGATTTAAACAGTAACAAAAATTTATCCACTGTCTGATTATTTTCTAGCAAATTAATATTAAAGTCTCCACAGATAATCATTGATTTATTTGTATTAGAAAGCTTAATTAATGTTTCCTCCATGCACTTTTCAAAATCATCATATGGTGAGCATGGAGGTCTGTATACACATAGAACAAGGAACTGCTCAAACTCAATACAGGACATTTCTATTACTCGTTCAACAGATAGGCTCACAATGTCTTTTCGTTCTTTGAGTTTTATATTTTTATTTGTAATAATTAAAGAGCCACCACGTATAGATTTTTCTCTGTTGAAGGAGCTAGCAACTAGATGATTATTAAAATTAAATAAGAGTTGGTTATTTTTAAGCCAGTGTTCAGTAATACAAAGAATATCTATTTTGCTATCATCTATAAACAATTCCAGTTCCAACTCTTTGCCCATCATACCTTGAATGTTCTGATGAACAATATTGATTGATTTAATGCAAGAGGTTGTCTCTATTGTCTTAGGCACTAATTTAAATTATGTACAATGTCATTAGTAGCCAAGCAATTGGCTGAATTAAAAATGTCAAATTGCTCAATAGAAGCATTGTCAATACAATTGGATTGCTCAATAGAAGCAACCTTGTTAGCCAAATTTTTGGCTGTAATATCAAATAAATATGATAGCGACACAGCTATCTGTCTTTTATAATAATTAGAAAGATAGTAATTATCTTTTGTCAAGAAGAATTTTTTTATATAATTATTAATGTCAATTAAATTAAATTTATCTCTATTAAAATTATTATTACATATAGTGTATAATGTCAAATTAAGCTTATATCTAATATCATTTTCCACCTGTGGCAAACTATTACTATAGGGAAATGTAAACATTATGACATTATCTACTGTAAGATTAGATAGACGGTTGTTGAAATCAATTATTTGTTTTTTGTTTACATTCCCCCTATTTCCTATTAAAATTAATAATGTTGTGTTGGGGCTAAAGCTATAAGTAAAAATTCTATTCATAATTTCCTGATATGATAGACCAGGTGTACAGTAATTTATTACATTATGTCCCTTGGATGTATTTGACAATAAGTGACCCATGTCTTTGCCAATTTCATCACTAAATATTACAATTTTTGGTTTGTCTATAGTTGATGGTATACTATTTGTATTTTGGGAACTACTTGTTAAAGTTGTATCTTGACATACATTTTTACATGTTCGCACTATTTTAGAACTACATGATGGCAATGAATGATCCAGCGATAATCGGTTCTTTATGTTATCATTGTATACAGGATTGCCAGTAGAATGACATTTAATCATCTCATTCATTGCCAATATGTACTCTTTTAGCTGTTTTTCTGAGCGTTCATACTTATTTTTAATTGATTTTAACTTTTCCTCTAGAGAGTCAATCTCACATTTCAAGTTATGTGTGTCACTTTCACACAACCTTGTCAACCCTTTGAATTCTATTGTTTAAATATGAAGTCAAAAGGTTGAGAGCCATGTGCCTAATACCGTAGTGTTGTGATTTCCGTACAAATATATCATGTTGGACGCAGTCAGATGCCTTAGATAATTCACAAAAAACACCTGGGCACAAAAAGCATCCTGAGAGTTCTCCCAGGCATCAAACACATCTTTTATAAGTTCTATACCTGCGTCTATAGTAGAGCGACCGTATAGTAGAGCGACAGGCGAGTTGGATCCTAACACAGTTCTACGATATATTGGGGCAAATGGAGGAATGGGATATCTAAAATTAAATTTTCCAAGAGATTTGGACGGTTTATTTTGTTATTAAGCAATGTCTAAAGTAAAATTAAGTTTATTTTCATTCGGCGATCTGTTCAAGTTTGGATATTAAGAAAGGCTAATCTTTTGTAGTAGAAACTTAAAGTTTTTGCATTTTCTTGCAGAATGCGCCACAAAAATATTTTTTGTATTCGCTCTAATATTAAACAATGTACGGCACAATGGGGCCTCCAGACGGGGCTACAGTATTTTAAAACACTGCGTACTAGACAATTATGTAGCAAAATTTTGGTGCTAGGTTGACGAAACTCTTAGAAGACTTCCTCCAAAATTTTAGAGGACTTCTTAGTAATATCCTCAATATGAGGAATAAACGTAATTTTTTCATCAAATGACACCCAAGGGTCCCTTATTGTTTTGACTGTTAACTCAGTGGTTCAAATTTTGTTATTAAAATTAATGTTATTGATTTTCCGGCTGAAAGTAATATCATAAACTTGTTCGGCATTTAACGTCATTCTAATTAATTCACACCATTTACTGTGACTATTTAGGTCGGCATGTAACATTTCAGCATCTTCAACGGTGTTTATTACTTTAAAATTTTAAGATCATCTGCAAACATAAAAGTTTGAGTAAAATTGAGTAAAGAGTACTATAAGTTAAACAATCTGTAAGTAAATCATTTATAAAGTAGTTGAAATAATTAGGTCCAAAATGCGATCCCTAAGGAGCACCAGAACGTATCCTAGGTTGCAATTGTTAATGATTAATGAAATTGATATTAGTTATATACTTATATAGTGGCAAATGTCTATATGTAGTAGGCTAAACTGTCAATTGATTCTCTTTCGCCCCCCTAACCTACATACACCCTCTCCCCGCGCCGCACTCAGCTCAGGCCCCACTTAGACCCCTTGTTTACCTAGTCTACGTTCTGAAAGTCACTGCGCCTTTGGCTTACTTTTTCAGGGATGAACCTGCTTGAGTACGAGTATTAGAAATACTTAGGTTCCTCATAACTCGGAATGTTTACTACTTCCTGGGACGCAGTAGTTAGGTCCCATTTGTATGCAACCTTCTGCATGTGTGGTTTTACTATTACTACATATTTTATTAAACACTGTATAAACAAAAAGTCTCCAAAGTAAAACAACTTATTTAAATAAATGTGCTCTTACTAAATTAATTCACTTTGATAAATAAACGTGTATAATAAAAACAGGATACCTCCCAAGTTTCCAGAGGATTGTCCCACGCAGCGGCCATTTTGTTTTATCGCGTAACTTTTATTTTTTCCTGTTTGTTATTGCTCGGAATGGGGACCGGGCTTCATGTTTATTTGTTTATCCTTACACTGGCTGTTACAACTTGTAAAGTGGAGTGAAGTTGAACATTCGAGATAGGTCACGAATACAGACGGCTGAGGGGTGTAGGTTACTACATTTATGCTGTTAATTAGAAAATATATTTTACCAAAAAATGGAACCAACATCAACAGTTAAAATTTGGAAATAACTTGTTAAAGTCGGTACCATGATAGTTCAAAACTACCTATTATCATATTGAGAGCATTGTACCGGCTTTGACAAGTTATTGCACATTTTTTAGTGTTGAAGTCGGTTACATTTTCTGGTAAAAATATGTTTTCACCCTTTTCAGTGACCCTTGCTACAAACGGGATCGATTGTCATTCACCGTCAATAAGGATATCATCAAGATAGGCGAAACACTTTTCAGTTATTGGAGTGTAACTCAAAAACTGCTAAACTGAATTTGATGAAAATAAAATGAGACCACCTCGGGAGTACGCAACAAACGAAAAATAGTCACCACAATCAGTTCACAAACGACGAAGTTATCCACGGACACACATAAAAAAATATAAGGTCAAATAAGAACCCTCCTCCTTTTTTGAAGACGGTTAAATAACTGTCTATAATACGAGATAGAAAAGAGATTTCTTTTAGTATGGACAAGTACGCGCTATGTGTCCCTCTTAAGGCACGTCCCAATAGTCTATCTATCCACGGTTTACCTTACTACCGATAGCATTTTGACATAACGTCCATACAAATAGTGTCAATTATCTATCTCTAGTAAGGTAAACCGGCGATAGATAGATTATTGGGACCGGCCGTTAAGGGAAAAGTTCTTGTCAAAGTTTGTGAAAGAGTATTCTGTACTTGCTTCTTCGTCTATATCGTTTTACCAACGTGTTATTGTGATTTATGCTGACATTATATTTGAAATTCAGGCAGTTTTTAGTACGAATATCACAAGCACACTGCTATGACTGCGTCGAAATATTAATGAGAGCCTGTGTGAGACCACCCGCGTGACCTTACCTGAAGCTTGGCCTTGGACTAGACATTCCGTTAAAAAACAGAAATACTAAAACGAAATGAATAAAATTAAATTCTACAAATGTGACAAAAAGTTTTGTTTTTTCTATAGCTTACTTTTGAAAGTCTGTACGAGTATATGTTTTATTTTATAAAAATGTATACGTCTCGACTAAAGAGCCTCCACCTTTTGGAAACCGGTTTAAATTATTAGAGCCGCAGAACAATGTATATATCTAAGTGGTAGGACATTTCTGATTATTATTTAAAATATGATTTATAAAGCACTAACGCCTGCTTACCGATATAAAACATTGCAATTTCAGAGAGAAAAATTCCATCCAACCGGGATTCAAAGCTGCGTCTTCAGACAATCCGTGGCAGACGCCATGACTACTAAGCCATCGAGGCACGAAGTCTGAGCATCTAATTTAAGCTCTCTATCTGATTTTAACGTCGTATGGGGACGGAGCGACAACTTTTGGACAGCTTGACAACATTTTCCAACCGGAAGAAGATTTTCTTCAAATATATACTTACTCGTAATTAAAAGTAATTACCTACAACTTATAATACATATACACAGACTTTCAAAAGTAAGCTATTGAAAAAACAAAACTTTTAGTCACATCTGTAGAATTTAATTTTATTAATTTCGTTTTAGTATATGGGGGTGCTTTTAGCGTGCGCGTAGTAGTGGTGGTCACAAGTATGTGCACAGTTTAGCACCTTTGTTTTTGAGATCTTCTCTTCCGTAGGAGTGTGGGAACAGCAAAGGCAAGTCTTCCAAACAGCGTATATTATATTGCCACATACAAATAAATCATGTAGTATTACAATTACAAGTTACGTAAGCGATTACGAGAGCGTGGAGCGGGATCGAGCGACACGGGCTTCGCGTATCTTAGTCAATGCAGACTGAAGCATGTGGCGAGCGGTCGGCGGCGACGCGCTGCGATCGCTTGCATGCGCAGGCGCAGGACGGGCGCGGTGCGGCGCGGGCCGCGGTAAGAAACCGGGCGCGCTGCATACAAACTGTGGTTTATTCTGCGCCGTAGCACAGTCGCATCTCCGCGTGAGAAACCGTGTCCACTGCTACCGTTAGACGAATGTTTTATTAAACGCGTATGTATGATATGTAATATATTACGATTAATTGTTTATATAAAATAAGTATATTTAAATTAAGTAGGTGTGTAAGTTATTAAATATTATATTGTAATGATTTATTTTTATATATGCAAGTGTGAAATGTATTTGTTTAAATGAATATATTTGTATGTGTATGGCTAACTTAACATAAATTAAAGCTAGTGATAAAATGTAGGTCAGCTACATTACTCCCCCCCAGAGACCGTCACTACGGGCGATAGTAGTCAGGAAATCGAACTATGCGCCCAGAGCGAGTCTTATTGACGTGATCCTGAATTTGAACTGGAACAGGAATATCCTGTTGCCGTAAGGCTATAGGATCAGGTGGTAGGATAGGATCAGGGGTAGGAATGGGTAGAGGAGAAGGGTCGACCAAAATGTAAGCTGGTTTTAGTCTGTCAATAGAGACTGTAACATTCTTGCCTTTAACCAGTATTTTGAAGACTTTGTCTCCTCGTTCGAGCACTTCGTAGGGGCCGGTGAAGGGAGGTTGTAAAGCTCCTCGTACTGCATCGTCCCTTAAAAAAACGTGGCTCGAACTGGCCAAATCTTTAAATATAAAGATTTTGTCTTTATTATGACGCGTAGCGGGTGTGGGCTGTACTTTCTTAGCAAAGTTGCGTAGGCGAGTTGTGAAGTCTGATATATCAGTAGTGTCAGGAGCAGTTGCTTGGAAAAATTCTCCCGGCAGACGTATAGGCTCGCCATACACCAACTCTGCAGACGAAGAATGGAGATCGTCTTTATATGAACTACGTATGCCTAAGAGAACCAGAGGCAATGAGTCAACCCAATTGCTGTCAGCGTGACACATTATGGCTGCTTTTAGTTGGCGGTGGAAACGTTCCACAAGTCCGTTACATGCTGGGTGATAGGCGGTTGTTCTGCGATGTTTGAATCCAATCATTTTTCCAAGATATTGGAAAAGTGCAGATTCAAACTGTCGACCACGATCGGTGACGATGTCAGTTGGACATCCAAATCTGGATATCCATGACATCAACGCCTTCCCAACTGTTTCAGCGGTTATATCTGGCATGGGTGTTACTTCTGGCCAGCGTGTGAAACGGTCCACCGCCGTAAGGCAGTAACGATGACCTTGTGAAAAAGGCAGAGGTCCAATTATATCCACGTGGATAAAAGTAAATCTAGCGCGGGGTAAGTCGAACGTGCCCAGTGGAGATGTCACGTGGCGACTTACTTTAGCGCGTTGGCAAGCCAGACATTTTCGTGACCACTCTCGACAATCTTTGCGCGCTCCGGGCCAGATAAATCGTTCAGCTACTAACTGAGCGCTAGCTTTGGCACCTGGGTGGCTGAGTTGATGAAGACTGTCAAAGAGTTGTTTCCGAAAAGGTTTTGTCACGAAAGGTCTTGGTGTTCCTGTGCTAACATCACAGTAAAGTTCCGTGTTGCTGTCAGGAATTTTTAACTTTTTCAGGCGGAGTGAAGATTCACCACTCAAAAGTTGGGTAAGCTCTGAGTCTGAGGCTTGTGAGGTAGCCAGTAAATTCAGGTCGATTGGTATCTGCAGTTCCTCGATTCTAGACAGTGTGTCTGCGACTACATTATTTTTGCCCGAAATATGGCGAATATCGGTCGTGAACTGCGAGATATAATCGAGATGGCGGTACTGACGTGGCGAACAGTTGGTTTTTCTTTCATGAAAAGCAAAACTGAGCGGTTTGTGGTCAGTATAAACCACGAAATGTCTGGCCTCCAACATGTGACGAAAGTATTTTATACTTTCGTATATAGCTAAGAGTTCGCGGTCATATGGCGAGTATTTTTGTTGAGAAGGGCTCAGTTTACGCGAAAAAAATGCAAGAGGCTGCCATGCGTCGTCTACTAATTGCTGTAAAACTCCACCCATTGCGGAGTCAGACGCGTCTGTTACTAGAGCTAATTTAGCCTGACTGTCTGGGTGTGCAAGTAATGCTGCGTTAGCTAAGCTCTCTTTGCATTGATTGAAGGCCAACAGTGTATCGCCGGAAAGGTTCACAGGTTGAGATGCTTTGACTGATCCAGTCAACAAGGCGTTTAAGGGTGCTTGAATTTTTGCAGCTTGCGGTAAAAATCGTCTGTAAAAATTGAGCATCCCTAAAAATCGTCTCAATTCTCTTACTGTCTTTGGCGCGGGAAAACTATTGATGGCCTCGACTTTAGTTTCTAAGGGTTTCGTCCCCGACGCAGAGACTTTGTACCCTAGAAACGATACCTCGTTAGCTCCAAAGACACATTTTGCTGTGTTCAGCAAAACGCCATATTCCTTCATACGGGAGAAGACTTGTCGAAGGTGTGATTCGTGGTCTTCTTTTGTTTTGGAAAAAATAAGGAAATCGTCAAGATAGCAGTGCAAGAAATCGAGTCCCCTGGTCATTTCGTCTACGAAACGTTGAAAAGTTTGGCCTGCATTACGCAAACCAAAAGTCATAAATTTATACTCGAATAGACCAAACGGGGTAGCGATTGCGGTCTTCTGTATGTCCTCTTTATAAACTGGAATCTGCTGGTAAGCTTTTACCAAATCGAGGGTAGTAAAAAATTTACAACCAGAAATGCTATGTGCGAAGTCGTGAATGTGTCTAATTGGATAACGGTCGGGGATAGTGCGTGCATTGAGCAGTCTGTAATCGCCACAAGGCCGCCAGCCGTTATCTTTCTTAGGGGCTAAGTGTAACGGGGACGCCCAAGGGCTGTCTGAAGGACGCACTGTTCCATTACTGAGCATAAGTTCAAATTCTTGCCTGGCAATTTTCAATTTATCAGGAGCTAGTCTTCGTGGTGTACATGAGATGGGTGGGCCGGGTGTGGTCCGAATGTAATGTACGGTATTATGTTTAGGAGTAAACGGTGTGCCAGAAGGGCGGGTAATTTCTGGAAAGTTACCTAAAATTTTATGATAGCTCGTGTCACCCGTCCACGCTTTAACAGAAAATACATTGGTATTGGCTATAGAAGCACTTGTACATAATGTAGTTGTGTTATCTATTAAACGTTGGTTACAACAGTCTACTACTAACTGATAATGACTTAAAAAATCTACACCAATAATGGCCTTGGTAACATCGGCTACCATAAAGCGCCAAGGAAAGTTACGTCGCAAGCCTAGGTTTATATTTAAATCTATGTACCCGAATGTATCTATCGACGTCCCGTTGGCTGCGCGCAGTTGGTACCCGGTGCTCTCCCTTCGTTCGCGAAGCGCAGCTCGAGGGTAGACGCAGAGGTCACTGCCGGTGTCCACCAGGAACGACGTCTTCGAACTGCGGTCGGTAACGAAAAGGCGACCATTGGAAACAGGGCAATCGTCAGTCGCCATTAGCGACTGCCCGTGGAGTTTCCCGCCTTACTGTAGTCGCATGGCTTGATGCACCTCTTGGCGTTTGCCCCGTGCTTTGAATGGTACCAGCACAGAGGGTATTTCCTGTAGCTGGAGGTAGAACGCGTTCGTTGCCGGGGCGACGAACGCTGTCGCTGGCCGTGTCTGGAACGATCGTTAGAGCGTGACGCGCGGGTGTGTTCGTCAAGCTTCAGTGCTAGGTGCTCCACCATCTTCCTCAGCTCCGCTATCTCACTTGATGGTTGAGAGTGAGGGGTACTCGTAGATGCCGAAGTAGCCGCAACGTTGTATGGGGTAGTGATCTCCTGTATACGGTCGGCCAAGTCTGCTAGCTGCTCCAGGGACTGGGTGGGTTGAGACGCCAGTACAGTCTGGATGTTCTGTGGGAGACGGTTACACCAGATAGTCTTTAAAAATTCCTCAGGAATATTAGGTCCAGCCAAGTCTTTTAGGTGGCGAAGAAATTGAGACGCTTTACGATCTCCGAGCTCTTCGTGGGTTAAAAGTTGTTTCACCCTTTTTTCATGTGAGGCGGTGAGGCGTTTTATAAGCTCGCTTTTGATTTTGTCATACCGATTCCTGGACGGAGGGTTGATAATAATGTCTTTGACGGCTTTGGCGTGAGTTAAATCCAAGTTCGTGATGACATTGTTGAATTTAATGGCGTCTTCTGTTATGCCAAAATTATCGAATTGACCCTCTAAAAGCGCAAACCAGATATCAGGATCCTCCGGTGAAAAAGCCGGGACCTTCAAATTAAATTTACGAATGTCCGCCGACTCACCTCGTTCGTGTTCAGTGGAAACGCGCATTTTCTTTGGTCGACGACGTGGACGTGTAGATACGCCATCATCTTTATCGGCTGAAATGGCGGTCTTGATAGAATCACTGCTGTCCGACATACCGTATTCTTCGTTCGGGGTCACCAGTTATGGGGGTGCTTTTAGCGTGCGCGTAGTAGTGGTGGTCACAAGTATGTGCACAGTTTAGCACCTTTGTTTTTGAGATCTTCTCTTCCGTAGGAGTGTGGGAACAGCAAAGGCAAGTCTTCCAAACAGCGTATATTATATTGCCACATACAAATAAATCATGTAGTATTACAATTACAAGTTACGTAAGCGATTACGAGAGCGTGGAGCGGGATCGAGCGACACGGGCTTCGCGTATCTTAGTCAATGCAGACTGAAGCATGTGGCGAGCGGTCGGCGGCGACGCGCTGCGATCGCTTGCATGCGCAGGCGCAGGACGGGCGCGGTGCGGCGCGGGCCGCGGTAAGAAACCGGGCGCGCTGCATACAAACTATGGTTTATTCTGCGCCGTAGCACAGTCGCATCTCCGCGTGAGAAACCGTGTCCACTGCTACCGTTAGACGAATGTTTTATTAAACGCGTATGTATGATATGTAATATATTACGATTAATTGTTTATATAAAATAAGTATATTTAAATTAAGTAGGTGTGTAAGTTATTAAATATTATATTGTAATGATTTATTTTTATATATGAAAGTGTGAAATGTATTTGTTTAAATGAATATATTTGTATGTGTATGGCTAACTTAACATAAATTAAAGCTAGTGATAAAATGTAGGTCAGCTACAAGTATATCTATCATTTAACGGAATGTCTAGTCCAAGGCCAGGGAGCAGGTAAAGTCACGCGGGTGGTCGCATACAAGCTCTCATTAATATTTCGACGCAGTCATAGCAGTCTGTTTGTGATACTACAAACTTTTTTTATAATAAAATGTCAGCATAAATCACAATAACGCGTTTCTAAAACAACGACATAGACGAAGAAGCAAGTACAGATAGGAACTCTTCCTAAAACTTTGACAAAGGCTCTTCCCTGAAGGACGCATAGCGCGTACAAACCTCCCTAACTCATATTATGTGATGGTGACGTTTATATCTATTTGCTTCAGATCCATTCCCTGTTAACGTAGATGCCCTACCACAAATTCTACAAGAGGCACTGGAGCTTAAAAGTTTTTATAATTAAATGATTTTCCAAAAATGAGTAAAACATTATTTTGGTTCAAATTTTTCACGATTTATCCCAAAACAGCAGAAATATCACTTCAGCTGAGAGAAATAAACTTAGCATTGCTATTGCTAATTATTTGCGCTGAGCAATTTCTTAGGTAAAACAGAAAATCAGAAATCGCTTAAAAACTTGCAAGCTCATCCATAAACTAATTTAATTACATTGAAATAATTATGTAGGTATGGTTTTTGTGTAAATATAACAAGCAATAAAAAAACTTCGAAGTTAGAAAGACATCTGTTTTATCTATATGTGTAATCTGATAATAAGTAACTAAAAATTATATTATCTGGGCATGGGGCGCATATATTTTTCTTTGTAGAAAGGGGGCGCATCATAAAAAAGTTAGCGAACCACCTGATATAATGAATATAGAATATATTATGTAACTATATACATTACAATACTGTATATGTGTAGTCTTTGAGAGATTTATTTATAGAAATCAATATATTGCCTTCCTTATATGTATTTGAAAATAGAATGTTCGTAAAAAATACATAAATATAAGTTAAATAGTGATCACCACACTTTTAATACTAGAAATATAAATAGGATAGTTGTACCTAGTTTTAGACTTGCGAAGACTAATAAGTAATTGTATGCGATTTAACAATAAAATCCCAAAACACATAACTGAGCTCACAGAGGGCAAACTCAAGTTGACTGTAAAAAACGTTTTAATAAAAAAAGCTTATTATACAGTTCGACATTATATAGAAGATAAAGATGTTTGGAATACTCCACTTCTGGCAAGCTGTCTCTCTGCCACCCATAAAATGTAATATTTGTAGTACCTAAGAAGAAACATTGTAAACATCCATATAAAAAGAATGGCCCCGAGTTTCTTGCCGCTGCTTCTCGGTGGGTTCTATATATTTTGGAACGCGGCGGTAGAGTCTTTAAAGTACATTATAATGAAAAGTTGACGTTCATAAGTGCGTCTTTGTAGCCTAAATTCAATAAATTATTTTGACTTTGACTTTGAATAGTTAAACTGTAGAATATTGGCGAACTTTTGTTAAATAAATAAATGAGTCCCATTGCAGTACCAGATTATTCTGAGCACTATACAGTAATGTGCAAGCATTTAGTGCTTAGGTTTGTAGGTCATTGTAGCAAATAAAATCACTGGTTTAACGAGACCTAACAAATAATTTTACGAGGTAACGGACGGAGTCGTTAAGTCCCGCGCGAAGTTCGCTGCTTTGGACGAAGTTCACACTTTACTCCTTTATATTATCGATCGTCGATAGTATTGGAAACTCTTTCGTTTCGGTCTTGAACTAATTAATTCAATATTAATTTATGCAATTTAGACATCAAACACGTCTTTTTGAATCGATTATGTACTTTAAAAGAATCCCCATTCCAACTTAATTAGAACCACTTACAAGAAGCATGAGCAATACGTTTTTACAATGTTGTAATAATATGTTACGATCTTAAATAGTTACATGAGTGGTAAGTGTCGAATTGGTAGAAGAGAAATACTACAAGGGTTAGAAATAATAATATATTAAATAAATAAACATAAATAGTATATACAGCTTATTGACTTCGTTTCTGATTTGAACGTAAACGTTAAGTCAAAGTCAAATTACTTATTCTGTACGGGGGCACTTACAAATTGTCATATTACATTTATTATTTCTTAAGTCTACAACCGGATCAGAACGCGACCACGACTGAAGATCCGGCAAGAAACTCAGCGGGCTTGTCTTTTTACATATTTTTTTTATCGCCACTTAAAATATTTAACAAATGTTCATTTATTTTTAGCTCCAGTGTGTTGCCTTATAAAAGAGATCATAATAATGGTATCAGTAGGGCAAGATACGCTACACTTTGACATCGTAATAAAACTAATACACGAGGAGGTGGCTCCTGGAGTGATCAGTCCCAAACTGTCTTATCCTCCAAGTAATCCGAAATTTGGTAATAATCTTTTTGGCAGAGTTTAGTATTACAGTAATTTTAAATATAATATTTATAGGCAAATCTCGGATAACATTGGGAAGTTTATTATAGAATCGTAAACGTTGTCCCATAAAAGAATGACTTATTCTGTGGAGACGCGTTACATGTACGGATAGCTTGAGCTTATTCCGCGTGTTGATGGAATGAGCATCACTCCTTTTATCAAAACTGCTAATGTTTTTCTTTACATACTGAGAGACAACAGTTAGAATGTTTATGTTTGTAAACTTCTGTCTAAGGGAAACTCTGAGAGCTAAACTGTAGATAAGTAGTTCATATTGCCCTTTTTTGCAATATGAAAATAGAATTAAGATCTGCAGAACATCCCCAGAGCAGTATGCCATAAGTCATAACGCTATGGAAATAACTAAAATATTAATCTAGCTGTGTCTACATCAGTTAGTCTAATTTTTAACAGCATAAGCCGCTATTCATGACTAGTGAATCATTCCCGAAAAGTAGCATAAGTTCTTTATTGTAGAAATATTAAATTGAGTATATGCTAATAAATGTAGTTATAATTTACAAGCTATTTAACCCGTCCGCATCAGCGCAAAAAATAACAATAGATTTATGAATGAAACTTAACTCGAACGAGTCTTGCTGAGTCGGACAGATTAAACGTATAAACTATATTTGAGAAAGGTATGTCTACAATGATATGTTAAACATATTGTAAAAGTAAGAAAACGATTCATGGTATAAAACTACGACAGGTTGAGAGGACGGTACATTTGCCCCGCCATTTTTGGGTTGTAAGCAACATAGCAAAAATTTTTGTGAGACGTATTAAAATTATAAGTTAAACATAACGCTAATTAGTCTATTTCATTTTATTGTCATCCTGATTTAACACAAGTATTTTTAAATGCAGTTTTTTATCTATATATCTATAAGTTAGAAATATTTCAGTGAATTATTTTTATTTTAATATATAGACTTATTTTATATTAGTAACTTTGTACTTAGATTAAATTTATTTATTGTTGAGAGTTATACAAAAATAACATATATGTATATTAATTAATAGTATAATAAAAGTATTTTTATATTCTTTAGAAGCGTGCATGAAAAAGCATTATACCATTATATAAATGTACTACTAGGTACGTGGGATGCTTTTTCATTAAAAATTTTGTTATCCACCTTGAATTTTCTTTCCGTGAGCGCTGTTATATATTAAGTAATTATATGGAAGTCTTGAAAGTTTATGAATCCTTAAAAATAAAACAACTTTAAACGGATTTAATCGCATATAATTTTATATTATTTTATCTCGACGTTTCGAATACTTTCAGTGAACATGGGCACGGGTAGACTGGATTGCAATTGTTTGTTAAAAAGGTACGAGTATAAATTTAGTTAAATTATTTTTATGTGCCGCCTATCAATGATCTTATATTAAAAAGAGGTAGATATGGATCCCCTTTTTTTAACATAATATGTAGCATATATTCATCAGGGAAAATGTAGGATAATAATGGTGAAAGAATTTTTCTAATCGGTCCAGTAGTTTCGGAGTCTAAACAATTCAAACAAACAAATCTTTCCTGTTTATAATATTAATGTAGATATATATTAATGTACATAAATATACTGACTACACACTCATTAGATCGTATAACTATCGGTTGCGATGCGATCACCAAGCGTGAACACTCCCCGAAGAAGTACGTCTTATACAAGAATTAGTTTTAGAAACAACAACAAATGTCAAATTCTAAGAAATATATTGGAAGGGAAAATAGAGGGACACAGAAGTAGAGGAAGAAGGAAGCTGACCGGTACGGATAATATGAAACGCTTAAGTAACTATTGAAGCTGCCAACCTGGATAGGTTTGAGGAACAAGATAGGAATAAGTTCCGAGACATGGTCGTGCGACGTCCGATGAAGACAAGCCACACAAAAAATAACTTTAGAAACGAGATATTTACCATTTATTGTATATATTATGAGCTTTCAGTCATTCGGCACAGTTGCATGCGCCATGTTCACGAGTAAACTGAAGTATCTGCGGGTAGATATTGTTATCAGCAGGCGAAACGGTCTACCCTCTTTAGCACACTTGCATATAAAGGGCCCATAATAAAATACACGATAAATATCCCGTATCTATAGTTACTCGTAATTTCTCGCATTAGTGACTGTCAGTTTAAATACTTTTATAATGTCTCTTAAACCGATATAAGATCAAGTGTGTGCAGCTTATATATTTATAGGTAAAGGGAAAAAGATATAATATGTATAATACTATTATATCTTTTTCCCTAATAATAATTTGTTCGTAACCAAAATTACATTCATATAATAATAGGGGTTATAAAAAAAATTGCACAACATTTTAAAAACATTAAAATCAAAAGAAACTATTAAAGAACTATTATTGTTGAAGCTGTTGTTCTCACGGGAGGATTATCTGTGTTCGTGGGAGGCTAGTTTACCTACTTTATATAGAGAGCATCTTTATCCTACAGAAACGTGCTATTCAAGCTGTATACGAAATGGGTCTCCGTGAATATACGTATAGGGGGCACATGTAACGCGTCTCCACAGAATAAGTCATTCTTTTATGGGACAATGTATACGATTCTATAATAAAGTTCAAATATCCGAGATTTGCCTATTAATATGTTTAAAATTACTATTTAAACTAAACTACAACTAACTAACTAACTAGCGTGTCTTGCCCTACTGATACCATTATTATGTTCTCTTTTGTAAGGCAATACACTGGAGCTAATATTTGTAGTACCTAAGTAAAAACATTGTAAAAACATCTACCTATATAAAAAGAATGGCCCCGAGTTTCTTACCGCTTCTTCTCGGTAGGCTCTATATATTTTGAAACGTGGCTGTTATCTTTAAAGTAAATTATAATGAAAATTGACGTTCATAAGTGCGCCTTTGATGCTTAAATTGAATATATGATTTTGACTTTGACTTTGACTATATTAATTCGTAATAAATCTTCAGTAGAATGTAAAAGTGCTGAAACTAGAACGAATTTCCACAGAGCTTGTGTATGATTCACCTACATCACGATGGATGACCTAATATTCTCGCATTGTACGTAACGTAGGTACGGTACAGCGCATCGTGCGAGCTACCGATGCATTATATGCACATTGCTTACATATATACACCTATACGAGTAGATGTTGGAATACTAACTGCGGTACTTGTGAACTATTTTTGTACCGTAAATAGGTCGAATGCACCTCGCCGATCACAATTAGCGATTGTGTACAGCTGTGCTCATACATCATTGGAAACAATATTATGTAGATACAAGCTGACCCACTACCTTCACTCGCGTGGTCTACGGAGCCACATACATTATTGGATACTACTCTCCGCGGTTTCACCCGCGCGGTGATGGATGATGATGAATCTTATATAGCCTATGTTACGCAGAGTGAATGTAGCTTTCCAATGGTGAAAAATGTTTTGAAATCGGTCCAGTACTTTTTGAGCCAATTCGTTACAAACATACTTTTATACAAATCTTTCCTGTTTTTATTATTAGTATAGAAGCATAGACTAGCGACTGCCTACGACTATATTCGCGTAGAAGGCTCGGCCTTCGGTCTCGCCATAACCTCCCATCTTGTCTTAATTTGTTTATATGTAAGAACCATCTGCGAAGTATTAGAAAACGTTTAAAAAAAGATGAATGAAATCGGTAAAGCCGGTCTCAAGTTATAGCGTGACCAGAAGAAATAGGGGTTCATTTTTATATTTATAGATATATTTTTAAGATTTACGTGAATCATAGTAAACTGCAAGAAAAAGAGATTCTTCGTGAGAGACAAATTAATTTGGTATTAACTTAAGGGCTGTAATATAAATATATTGAAAATTATTGTTATAGCGTAGGTTTTTAGCCGTACAATAAAAATTCATGCGCGCCGACCAATCAACTGAGATCCAGTTTTATATAAGACAGTGCAGCTTATATTGTGACAGATCAACAATAAAGCCCATCACACACGATGAAGATACTATAAAATATAAATTATCTTAGAGCAGATTCGGACATATCGCTCACCATGTAATTCAATGAGCGACCACACACGGTGAATATACTATAATATTTTACCTTAGAGTAGCTTAAGATGCCACCGATATTCGAACGGCATGTTAACATACGCTAAGACTACTGCAGATCATGAAGACATCTTAATATCATGTCCGATACTGATCTTAAGATCAAATATGTGATGTTGACAAAAACATTGCAGTAAATGGACGTCTGGTCTTCAGTTACCGAACAAATTTATATTTTCACAATAAAAACTAATAAAGCTTTATCTTATGTACCTATATTTTTTCGAACCTGTAGAAATATTTTTTGTAAATAAAAATGAAACTAACTGACGCGAATGTGTCAAACAAAGGAAATCATCGAAAAAGTGAGACTTTCTATCTACTAACCGAACTAGCGGTATGACAATTTTATCTTAGTAGATTTTTTTTTTAAATTCTATGGGCAAACCTCCATAGGTTTTTCTAGGTTGTAGGTACTACGTATAAATCAATCAAACTAGGTAACTACTAAATCGATGTTAGTATTTTTGATGAAATAAGGCTATGTTATATTATTAGACTAGCTGCAGCCGCAACTTCGTTCGCGTGGCCCTTTAATTAATGCTTTCAGTATAAATCCCATCAAAATTGGTCCAGTCTTTTCAGGACTTACCTGGATTATAGAGGCAGACAGACAAACACTTAAAAAAACTAGTAAGTATCGTGCAAATAACCATATGAAAGTGCAAGAAAAAACTGTTTTTTTTCTGAAAGATCATTGTAAAGTTTAAATTCACTACTGTGTTTCCTGCGTTTTAAGTGATCTTCTATCCAGATTTTTTTGTTTTTTTACTTTTAGCTAGTATGACGGTTATATCATATTCACAGTCCCAATCATCATCTGAGGAACTGTCCAACAGGTCTAGCAACAAAATACGAATCATCGCAAAATAAAAAATATGAACACTCTTACACTATTACATTGTGAACGATCGAGACGTGCGGCTCCCGAGACGGACTCCGATAGAATGTACGCTTGCTATATATTATATTATCTTAGTCGTGTGTGATGGGCTTAAAAGTTGGGAGCTCCCGGCTTTATTCTATCCACATATCGAATTTGATCTAAATCTGCGCGGTAGTTTTTTTAGTCGTGCGTAAACATACAGACATGAACAACATCATATTCTTCTTGTTCAGTATAAAATTTTACGTCTTCTGATCTAAATTTAAAAAAAAAACAGTCGAATTGAGTACCTTCTCCCTTTTTTGGCAGTCGGTAGAAAAATAGTGTAAAGTCGGTTTACGGACGATAATTTTACGTGGTAAAGTCATAAGACAAGCCGAACGCTTAGGCCGATAGTGCGTCTCTATCAGGTGATAGATAGCTCACTTCAAAATCAAAGTCAAAATCATTTATTCAATAGAGGCATCAAAGACGCACTTATGAACGTCAACTTGTCATTATAATGTACTTTAAAGACTCTACTTGCACGCGGAACGTGACAATGTGTCATACTTTTTCGTGCGTGCAGCCGGCTTTCATTATAAGACGTTGTCACGTCGAAAAGCAGAGTGCCTGCCGTGCGATTCTCTTAGAGCAAACATCGTTGCATCTTTGACAACATCCGTGAAACAAATGATGAGATGACAAGAAACGTAGGAAAATCAACCTTATGTACAAGGGCGATATATAATAAAGTATTTGACATCCGTGAGCTCGTCGACGAGCGCATCGACGAATCATTAGAGAATCGCACTTTCTATATACAATCAACACGTGCCCAAAACAAGTCTGTTTTTCAAGTGTTTCTAAACCTCCCCCTGTGTTCCCTTGCCAAAAAAGTATAATACATAAAAGACGAGTTCAAAAACCCGAAGAGTTGAAGACAAAGAGTAAAGAGCTCTCCAAAGATATTGCCCGCGGTCGATAATGTAAATATGAAGAGAAATTAAACGCGACCTTCGTCAGTCAGACGAAATGTTCTGTTGCGGCATGAATTTTAAATTTCAGTAGTGGTGTACTTTTTTGTGATGTTTCATCTCAAGGACCTTTACTATACGTAATTACCGAATCTGGCGCCAGTAGTGCGAGTATCCCCGATAAACTTATCACACCGATATATTGATTTTTTATCTTACAATCTTGTCTCTAGCATGTACATAGTACGGACCAATATATCCACTTGACTGCGTGCAGCCGTACGATTCTCTAAGAGCAAAAGTCGTTGCATCTTTGACACCATCCGTGAAACAAATAACTGTTTAATAATAAAATGACTGGATGACAAGAAACGTTGGGAAAACAACCTTATGTACAAAGGTGATATATCATTAAATCATAGATTAATCAGACTATATCTAACATAAAGCCAATTTGACATCGGTGAGCTTGTCGACGAGCACATCGACAAATCATTAAAGAATCGCACGGCAAGTCAATTTCTTTTAAGAACACATGTCACTTCGGGCCTGAGAGCTAAGTTTAGCTGACGAATATTAATTGAAAGAACTGATGTTTGTCTAGATAGAGCTAATATTGTTTTATAAGCCAACATTAACATTGATATGTATCATCTTATTATAAATAAATAAATATAATAAATAAATAAGTACAAAAAGGGATACTGATTGGCCGGCTCAAAATATAGTCCTACATATAGTACTTCAATAGAGTTGTAGTAAGTACAGCATTGTGTAATCACCTTCATTGTCGATAAAGTTGACTACAAATTATCAATTACCTTGATTGTACAAAAATCTATATATGTAAAATATGTATTGTAAAATAAAATATGTGTTTCATTCCTTATTTGGTACTTGCAAGTACCATATAACGAATGAAAATATCTTAATAATGAATTCGATGTTTCACGCCAAAACAAATACATTGATTTGAGTATGTTTGTTTGTGCCTGTGGATATATTGGTCGGCTAGCATGGATCTAGCCGTGGGCTGTCATGTCGATAATAACTGTCAAATTTTATCTTATCTTATCATATCGACAATTCATGGTCGCAGTGCAGGTTTGTCAATCTGGTGGTGGCGGTGACGTGGCAGAAAGACGGTTCATCCAAAGCGAATCATCTTTAGTGAACGATGTACAGTGAACGAATTCTTCTATTTACACGTTATATGTAAACTGAATGTAAAGTTAAGCATTTTAGATTTTTTCCATTCATTTCTCACGACGTCGCGTCATTTTAGATGAAGCATCGATAACTCCTAATTCCGCCTATCAGCGTTTTTTTTTAATTTCACATACTTTTATCCCTTATTTTATCAAATGGAGAAAACTTATACTAGCTGAACGATTTTATCACCCGTTAAGGAAAAACACGAATGCACATATACAACATAAAAATAAAAAAGAAATTATGGGTGTGAAAATTTGCATATGTGTAACTTAATCGTATTGTTGACCGATACAGTAAAACTATAATTTATTTAGTACAACTGTGACACAGATAATTCACAGTTTGTAGGTACCGTGACGCGTTGACGATTACGAAACGAATACTTTTTGAAAATGGTTTGTTGTGTATTGTATACGTCAGCGCATAGCCTCTTTTCGCCAATGTGACAATGAAATTATTTTGTTTTTATAAATTAAATTTTCATGCTAGGTCCGCTGTAACACAGTTTCAGTCTTATGAAAAGGTGTTTTTGTAACGTGATCAAAATTTTTAAAACAAAATGGAGTAAGCAAATTACAACCCTTCGCAAATGTAAAGAAATGAAAACATAATTCATCTTAACAAAGCTCGTTTACCAAAAGAAGTCTCACGAACAAACTTACAAATTGTTTGTTAAACATGCCGCCGCTACACTCTTTTATTTACAAGTTCAATAGAGTGAAACACAGAAATAAAAAAAGCATGAACAGTTCAAAAGTATTTGTTATCACAATATTGTGCGCATGGTACCGACTTCCACAAGTTATTTCACTTTTTAGTGACCTTTGCTACTTACGGGATCGATTGTCATTAACCGTCAACTACAATCTATCTATCAATCGATTATCGAGATAAGCGAAACTATTTACAGTTATTGAAGTGTAACTCAAAGACTGCTAGACCGAATTTGATGAAACTTAAATGGGACCATCTCAGAAGTATATTGTAACACCCATTTATTTTACCAATCTTGGAAAAAATGCACCTCTCAGTAGACTTATCACCGAACTTAATAGATTGAGTTCAAAGTATTCAATGAATATTTTTACCGACAGTGTTCGTAGTTTTAAGAAAGCTATCCGCAGTATTGACTCGGACTATTGAATATAATGCACGCAGGACTAACCAGTGAATGATTATTATTATTATTATGTATACTCTTTATTTCTTTATTTTCTCGGCTTTATTATTATTATTTTCTTTATTAATAATCCTTTTAATTTATTTGACAAAAAAAATGTAATTTGTTCCAATGTTTTTCTGGATTGCTTCGGATTTTTCTTATATTTGTTTTTGTTAATATTTATTGCAATAAATTGAACTTATTATGATGTCTTAAAAACTGGTAAAAAATATGATTTATTTTCATTCGTTATTGTACATATATCTACTTTAATTTGTGAACCGTTTATATTAGTGCGTGTAGTCGGTACCTATAATTGTGTTAGCATTTAGTAGGAGTCTGTTGTGAATTGTATTTATTATAATTGTCTTAATGTGTACCTAACATGTTGGTACCCAATAAATAAATAAATAATAAAACCAGATTATGCACATGTATTCCTTAGCTTAAAACTCAAATCTATACCAATTACATTCAACTGAATTTACAAGATGCTAACATTAGTTAAGTAACAATTGCAATAAACACCACATCAGTAACATTAAATAGGAAAGTTCTATTCGAACGTAGACAAATTTCATAAAGTAAAGTAACAGTAAGCACACCACACAGAAATATAATTAGGTTATAGCCTAGGCCTATCAGCATTAATAAACATTTATAAGTATTTTGCCATCTGGCTGACTCTGACCAAATCTAAATAGCAACTGCTACAAATTATCAGGGGCCTTACTATGAGCTCTTAAAGCAGGGCTTCTAGACAACTGCCCGGTTTATTCGTACCATGACAACTTTAAAGCAGGCCTGCTCAGGCATACCATTCAAAACCGCCGAAAAACCGTTCACCTGTTTTTTTGTATGGACTCTCGTTAACATGTCGCTCTAAATCAATAGTTTATCAGATTATAATCGTCTAGGCGTCTGCAATGTTGGTTATAGTAAATTGTTAGAATGCCAGAGACAACATTATCCGTTCACCTTTGAGAAAACAATATTCAAACAGTTCACCTAAATGAGCGTCATGGTATGATTCAAAACTGTTTATGTCAGCTTTATGAATTGCACGAAACTTGCATGTTTTTTACAAAGCTAATAGTAAGACCCCTGATGGGTTCTCTGACGCCATTTTCTTGGCGGGAGAATGCCATGCTCTTCATTGGCTGTCGGAGGCTACGTCAGACCACGTGATGTCCTCCACATTGGACTCGCGGAAGTACTTCAGTTCACGTGGTTGCCGCCATGTTTGACTAGCGGAAGTGGTGGTGTATTTTTATTTGTCACAATATATACCTACTCTAACAAACAAAAAATGAATTCTCAAAATGGGACTACGAAGAAATACTTATAATTTCTTCGTAGGACTACTATGTAAAGAGTTAAGCGTGTTCATACATAAAAAATAACGTGTCGACTTGAGAACCTACTTTTTTTTGTGGAAGTTGGTTTATAAATCAAATCTACACACTAAACAGTAATGCCTGCACACTAGTAAAATTGTAAAATTGTACGCGCTATCCGTCCGTATGTGTGTCTGCTTCTCTTATGTATGGTTGTAGGTAGAACGCGTGATTATTTGCGACTCGTTATATAAAATAGAGAGAAGACAATAAAATAAGTGTTTAATTTGAACATAATAGTAGGTATACATACTGTACTGTAGAAAAAAAATCGTCTCAAAACATATATTAGATAGTCTAGCATGGCATTTACAACAAATTTTGTTCGCTAAATTTCGTAAAATGTTAGAATATATACCTAATAGAAACACATATTTTACAATGTCAAATCTCCACATAAAGCTGTGTGATTCTCTAATGATTCATCGTTGCGATCGTCGACGAGCTCACCGATGTCAAATACTTATGAGACATCGACCTTGTACATAAGGTTGATTTTCTAACGTTCCTTGTCATCTCGTCGTTGTTTCACGGATGTTGTCAAAGATTCAACGATGTTTGTTCAGAGTATCGCACGGCAGAGCCTGAGCTTGAGATCGGGTTTAAGCCATCGCATATCTACTTAAATTATGAGAAACGAAGGTAATCGATATTCGAAAACAATTCTCGAATGTTCCAAAGATTCTTTCCTTAAATTCCAATTTCCCTGTACTTCATAATTTGGATGGAAGTAAACATAACCGCCGGTGTAGATGATAAATTCCATTGACTCCACCGCTGCTTTTTTGCTTACTTGAATGGATCTCTAAAAAACGCTCCGTGTTTACTTCGCAAACTCCCCGTATTACGCGTTTTCCTCTGGAGGGAGTATTTTGCGTATTCATTCGCTACTGTGGGTTCCGTGTGTAAACTGTATTAGATACACTTACTAACAGTATGGATGCCTCCATAAATAGATACATAGATAGATATACTCCTTATTGAACACCTTACAATTCAACTCCCAAAATTTTAATTAATGTAAACTATTTTTCTCAAACATGCTTGGAAATTTGAGCATTATTTTGACTATTCTTCGAGGTTAATCGAAATTTCTGTATTGGCCATTGTCCGTCAATCTCTCTTTTGCTGGTCGCTGCAGGAATGTACTATTTTCATTATAAGGAATGGACGATAAAGATTAATCAATAAATAAATTCTATAAAAAGTTGCGTGCTATGTTAGCAAAAAACATGTTCACTCGCGTAATTAGCCGACGTTCTCGACATAGGTTTCGGGCATGTCCGATGCCCATCCTCAGGGAGTTTACGCTGCAAGATTACGGCGACCACACTGTATATTTGCTTACCATCTTTTGATGCAAATAAACGGTTCTGATTTATCAATTATACAGCTAAGCAATTACAGTTATACATAATACGCAATGAAGGTTGTACTGTAGTACTAGCGATAACCAACGCTTCGCCATGCTTGTCTATAGTTCACCCCAAACGTGCGTGATGTTGGCTAAGAGTTCACCCGTTGACCGTTCCGGCCTGAAGCCATAAGATGGTACAGTATGACCAAAGCTTTGGAAATATCTGAAGAATTAAATAATTTAAAGATGAAGAAAAAAAAGATAATAATACGAATAATTTTGACTTTGAATATAAATCAGTTAAATTCACCTTTATTAACACATGCAGCTGTTACCTTAATCATGTGAGATTATTACTTGTATTTTTATGGTATAAATATATTTTTTATGCAGCGCCCATACTGTTTTTCTCTGTAGGTTAATGTGCTTCGGAGATTAAAATGTAAAGAAATTGGCAGAAAGCCTTGCCGTCCGTAGGCTTTGTCTTGACTACTGCAATGCTGTAAGAAATAAGGTACTATTGGAGCAGAAAGCTTAATAATAAATCTGGGGGTTAAACATTGAATGTAAAATTGGATGAAAACTCCTTGTTCTCTCGCTCTAACTCGTTTCGAACACACCTTCACCTAATTTTGAACAATGTTCTCCAAAATAACCAAGAACAGCATTATGCCTTTATATCAACTAGCTGGTGCCCGCGACTTTGTCTGCGCAGGATTAGTACTTCGAGTAGCTTATTAGTATTATATGAGTAAATTTAAATACTTAGTAAATCAAAGTTACATTTCATTACCCTTGACGAACGCCGAGCACATCTAGAGTATCAAGCTGTCAAAATGATAGTGTGCTTTTGACTAAACTATCAGAAGTTGACAGAACTCTATTGATAGAAGATAAGTCATCATTAAGATCTTGACGTAGGCGGAGATCTTGTTATTTTGTGGTGATGGATGGTGATGAGAAGTATCCGATGTGGTAATCCAGCGCCTCATCTACCTCCATACCAAGTTTCATTAAAATTGGCAGAGTCGTTTGAGCGTGAAAGAGCAACGAACATCCATCTAAACTTTCACATTTATAATATTAGTAGCTGCAATCCGCGGTTTCATCCGCGTGTTGTTGAATGATGATGATGATTAAAACTATCCTATGTGTCAATCCAAAGCCTCATCTACCTCAATACCAACTTTTATCAAAATTGGCCTAGTCGTTTGAGCGTGAAAGAGCAACAAACATCCATCCTCCATCTATCCATCTAAACTTTCACATTTATAATATTAGTAGGATTAGTAGGATAGTGGGATTAGTAAACGTATTGAAAGTATTAGTAACTAAATTAGTAAACACATAATCAAAACCTCACTTTCAACTGTATATCATGACCCATTGTTATCCCTCAACACGTGTAAAATTCCAACTCCCTTGTAGTCCTCGTGACGTAATCGAGCTGTTTCGCCAAATTGAATGATTGAATGATTGATTGACTGCCGTTCGGTCGCTTTTCAATCGAACGTTACTGAGCTACTGACATGCTTGACCGTTACCCTTTGAAGTGCGAACTTTTTCAAAGCTTTGTTACGTTGAAAATAACAATTTGAGTTTGAGCGGTTTGATTGAGAGGAGTATAGGTTTCGAGGTAAGTTAAAATGTTTAGGAGTTTTGCAAATTAGTTAGCAATATTTTCTTTGGAAATATCGCTGAAAATTATACATTTGTGGATGAACTGACAGAATGTTTTTCAATTGAAGGTAATTGTGTCGATAGATTAAGCTTTGGACACTCCTGCATATCATAAAGCAGGCGTCAAGCGCGGTTCCACCGTTGTGGGCTTGATGGGCATGCCCACAACCCTAATCGACTTGTTTCGCCCCGTTTTTACGTCTATTGTGAGATCGATATGCTGATGATATAATATCCAACGAAATAATAAAATAAAAACAATGAAAAACGATATGCTGACATGTAATATCATAATACACCACATATGTGGTCACACATCTATTCTTTTTTTGGCATTTGTATTAGAAAGAAGAGATGGCTATTTGCTTTTGTTATTTTTGTAAGCGAACAAACTAACAATTTACATTTTTTTTAATTTACTAGTATTCACCCCACGTTAAACAACATTTAAAAAAAAATATACATTTATATACATAAATATATATACTTAAAAAATCTTGGCCCGAATGTCGTAAATTTTGTAAACACCTCTTGTGTAGGAATGCAGTATGTTACAGAGCGAGCTCATATTCCTACAATCCAAAACCAAAAGTGACCACAACCTTATTTGAGGACTGGATCCGCTCCTGAGCCAGGCGTAGCGCTTAACATCAAACTACCTCAAACAAACTGGGATAATTGCGCTGAAAGTATCATTTATATTATTCCTAGCCATCGTGTACTTATGTTAAATGTTAGGCGAATCGATACAGTAGTTTGGACGTATAGGCCTAGTATTGGCTAAATAGAAATATTAAATTTAATGGATAAGTGGTCAAAGAAATTAATTAAATTCATTAATAAAAATATGAAAAACAAGTACAATTTGAAAAAATTAATACCGACTTCCATTCTATTCAGTTATTGGGGTATATCTCAAAAACTACTGAACCGAATTTGATGAAATTTAAACCCACACGGGAAGCACCCACTTTCAAACAAAAAAAAAAAATTTCGAGAATCGGTTCACCCAGTCGAAAGTTACGAGGTAACCAAGATAAAAAAATATACAGTCGAATTGAGTACCTCCTCCTTTTTTTGTTTGATATAGTGATTACATAAAATATTTTATTTAAGTTTCTGCCTCATCGACATGAAACTAAATCTGGATATCATTTTACACCTATACATATTGATATAAACTCAAATATAGCGAAGGAATTTCGGACGGAGGAATTTTTCACTGGAAGTTAGAACCAATTTTTAAACATGAAAATTGCTACTCGCTCGATTACCTTACATGATCATAAAAATTTAGATAATATGTTAATCGGTAAACATAATTTTATCATACTGAAAAGTTTCAGCGACTCAATGATTGGACTATGATCAGTAGTGACCAACACATCCAAGTCACATATAATGTTAGCGTGCTCTTTAGTTATAGTAGTTTTAACACACAAGTAAAGTTCAAAGATCTGGTCATTGAACTCATCACCATGCGAGAGATATACAATATTAGAATCCTAGAGGGTACTTGATTTGATGTAAATATTTATGTGCGTAAGCTACGCTTGGCAGACATGTGAAAGATTTATAAAGCTTTTTTTAAAGTATTACTTTTTTTAAAGCACTAACGCCTGCTTAAGCGATCTCAAACATTGAAATTTATAGAGAGAAAAATTCCATCCTCGGACGGGATTCGAACCCGCGTCTTCTGACTCTCCGTGTCAGACGCCATTGACCAACTAGGCCACCGAGAATCTGGTCCGAGCATCGAATTTTAACTCTCTATTTGACTAACCGTCTTGCGGGGACGAAGCGACATCTATTGGACAGTTAACAGTACCATCCAACCGAAAGAAGCATTATTTAGAAATACTTGAAACTTTCGTATTGACATTGCGGCCCTTGTAATTTTTAAAGTATTACTTTTTTTAAAGCACTAACGCCTGCTTAAGCGATCTCAAACATTGAAATTTATAGAGAGAAAAATTCCATCCTCGGACGGGATTCGAACCCGCGTCTTCTGTCGCTCCGTCCCCGCAAGACGGTTAGTCAAATAGAGAGTTAAAATTCGATGCTCGGACCAGATTCTCGGTGGCCTAGTTGGTCAATGGCGTCTGACACGGAGAGTCAGAAGACGCGGGTTCGAATCCCGTCCGAGGATGGAATTTTTCTCTCTATAAATTTCAATGATTTATAAAGCTCTCCGTTTTTTATCTAAAATCGCTAAAGGGTATCGCTATACCATAAATACGAACGCGGGTGACTCGCAATGCTAGAATGTTATTCTAACCTGTTTCCTAATTCCATAATACGACTGTTGTAACACTCAGTAATACCGTTAATGTCACGCAAACCATTAAATACACCAATCTACATACAAATTGGTATTACCTACTCATAACATCGTAATAGCAACACCCACGCAGCGAGAGCTGATTGAATTCTTTCGCGTTGCTAGCTACAAACCGTTTTGTTTTCTCTAAAACTTGCACATTTTGTCTTTACTTTTATATAGGTTGTAGACAAGACCTGGAGGGTGAAGCTTTCAGGCCCTGTGCAAATTAATCATTCATCCGACATGATCTAACGGTTGCAATCCTAATACCAGTTTCTAGGTAGAGTAGAAACATGTTTATATCCTATTACTTAATAGGATATAAACCGGTTAATACCGGCAAAACAGTCACGTTAAGGGTCGACGTATTCGATCCCTAACGAGTGTTTTGCCGGGTAATGGTAGGAAATAGGTATAGGTTTAATATGTTTATATCCGTTTACAGACTTAGGAATCTGTGCTTAATTCACCTTAAAGTGAATCTGTAATAGACCCATTCCAGTTATATAGGTGCAGACTAAAGATATATACCGCCTTTTTGCAATTTGCATTTATAGAGAGAAAAGTTCATATTCTCGGACGGAATTCGAACCCGTGTTGTAATACTATACAAGTAAAATTTGAATAATTTAATACCAACTTCAATTCTATTGAGTTATTGAAGTGTAACTCAAAAACTAATGGACTGAATTTGATGAAATTTGAATGGGACCCGAGAAGAACCAACTTTTAACAAAAAAAATTTGAGAATCGGTTCACTTAATCGAAAGTTATGTGGGAACTAATATAAAAAAAAACAGTTGAATTGAGTACCTCCTCCTTTTTGGAAGTCGGTAGAATAGTGGTATGAAATTCTAGGTCTACGAGTAGCATCACCAGTTTTGCACAAATTCACCTTTTGCAAATTGTTTTTACTATGTCGTAATTTCCCAGTGATTTAACATTATACTGAGATACTCAAACTGAATACATGAATGCTACCATATATAAGCTGCCAGGTTATCAAGAACGAAACAATTGTAATAGTACAAAATAATTGTCTGTATCTATTTAGCTATATTAAACTTAGAAAATAGATACGTTCTACCCCTTTCCCTCCTCTTCGCCTAACCTCCCTCTTGATTATATCCCTATAATCTCAACACAACGTAGCGGCGCGATCCAACCCCAATTTTAAAATAATTTACGATGCTTTACGTAAGGTTGATAATCGGTTGTTAGATAGAGAATTTTGTACGTTTTCTTAATATTTCTTGATATATACTATCACAATTGAAAAAACTGCTGGTTACTACTTTAGTACTATATGTTGGCTATGTATTACCTAAAATAATAGAGTGTTATCGCTGAGAGAGTGTTAGAGAGTATATAGTATATATGTATATAGATTTTTGGATTTTTTTCTGCAGAGAGCGAATATTTATAAATTCTGTTCAGTTATAAGCCTGTTCCTTTTCTAACCTAAGTTTTTTTTTCATACAATATTATCGATCTGTTTCGTTACACTAGATCGTCGGTCGGCAACAGGCGCACCGCGGTCCGTATCTGGACCACGAATGATTGGAACTTGGACCGCCAAAGATATGTGATTCTAGGTATAATATATATGCATGACAGATATTAATATATAATATCTGTCATGCAGACTCTTGATTAGTTAGTTTAGTACTAGTAGGTAGACGCCTTTGTGTGTAATATACCTGCCTAGCTAAAGTAGATGCATAAAGCCCATCACACACGATGAAGATACTATAAAATATAAATTATCTTAGAGCAGATTCGGGCATATCGCTCACCATATAATTCAATGAGCGACCACACACGGTGAATATACTATAATATTTTACCTTAGAGTAGCTTAAGATGCCATCGATATTCGAACGGCATGTTAACATACGCTAAGACTACTGCAGATCAGGAAGCCATCTTAAGATCATGTCCGATACTGATCTTAATCTGATCAAATACAGGTTGTTGACAAAACCGTAGCCACTGCAGTAATTGGACGTCTGGTCTTCAGTTACCGAACAAATTTATATTTTCACAATAAAAACTAATAAAGCTTCACATTATCTTATGAACCTATATTTTTTCGAACCTGTAGAAATATTGTTTGTAATTAAAAATGAAACTAACGTCTGACTAACGCGAATGTTTCAAACAAAGGAAATCATCGAAAAGGTGAGACTTTCTATCTACTAACCGAACTAGCGGTATGACAAATTTATCTTAGTAGAATTTAAAAAAAAAATATGGGCCTAACCTTCTAGGTTGTAAGTACTACGTATAGATCAATCAAACTAGGTAACTACTAAATCGATGTTAGTATTCTTGATGAAATAAGGCTATGTTATATTATTAGACTAGCTGCAGCCGCGACTTCGTTTGCGTGGCCCTTTAATCAATGCTTTCAGTATAAACCCCATCAAAATTGGCCTTTTCAGAAATTACCCGGATTATAGAGGCAGACAGACAAACAATTAAAAAACTGGTAGGTATCGTGCAGATAACCATATGAAAGTGCAAGAAAAAGCAGTTTTTTTTTCTTCTGAAAGATCATTGTAAAGTTTAAATTCACTACTGTGTTTCCTGTGTTTTATGTGATCTTCTATCAAGATTTTTTGTTTTTTACTTTTAGCTAGTATGACGGTTATATCATATTCACAGTCCCAATCATCATCTGAGGAACTGTCCAACAGGTCTAGCAACAAAATAAAAATATGAACACTCTGTATATTACAGTGTGAACGATCGAAACGTGCGGCTCCCGAGACGTACTCCGATAGAATGTACGCATGCTATATATTACAGTATCTGCGCCGTGTGTGGTGGGTTAAGTTAACATAACTTTTATATTCGACGCTATAATATAATTATATTATCTTAGTCGTGTGTGATGGGCTTAACTGTTGCTATGCTGAACACATTATTGTGGCGCAAGAGAGTGTTGGATTGCTGGGGTGCCTAGTACTGATACTCATTACCTACTAGTAAATACATATTATAAGTTTTTTTCCGGACCTCGGTAAAATGTTTCAATACTATCCCGGACCCCATTTAAAATTGCTTGCCGACAACTGCTCTAGATGTTTAAAGATTCTGCTTTTTACTATTACCAGGATACGAGCGCGGCTTAAAATGTTAAAAAAAGTTTGCTGAAATATTGACTGAACAAAACAATTTTTCAGAATAATCCCTAAAGTTTCAGAATTCCCGCGCTCTGGCACTGAAAGCGTTTGAAAACTTTGCAACAGTCCACTCCCTTGGAATCGCTGAATTTCATGAAAACGTGCAGCAGGTCATAAACAAGTTGCGAATATTCTACATAATGTTTTTAATTTGCGCTGGAAAACTTTCTCTTTAACATGAAGTGAAATTTGCTGAATGTAGGACGAATTTTAATTAGCACCAACGATTAGGTTCACGGTCCTTTGTAAATAAACAAACGTGCTATTAGTTCATTTGGAATGGGAAGTAAAATAGTTTAGTTTTTGAATGTAAAATAGTTTATCTCTGCTCTTACATTTCCTATAGTAAAACAACCTCGATAGTACCCTCGATAGTAAAATAACCATGAAGAAATTCACGTAATTAAGTAAAGCGAGACAAGATTATAATTTTTGAATGAATTGTTGAATTATCATTCTTTCTAATTTTGTACAATAGAGTAATGCTAAAGTTAGAAAATGCGAAAGTGTGTGTGTTACTTCTTCAAGCTCAAACGGCTGAACCCATTTTTATGATATTTGGTATGGAGGTAGATGAGGTGCTAGATTAACACATAGAATACTTTCATCATTATCATCCATCACCACGTGGGTGTGTCTAATCGCGGGGCGCAGTTATTGTCCTATATAAGAGTAAGTACCAAACACATGTTATTCGATGTAAAGCAAGCAATTATGAGACTAGTGGAGTTTATAGTACCAACGACAAATTCTATTTATTTGCTTGAATACAGATACATTAGGTCTTGGGCTATTATGTCTTAAATCACAGTACTCGACCAATTTGTCATGCAAATGTTTATTTTGGCTACCTAATTGATTAATTATGTATTACCTACCTAGTATTAACATGTCAAAAAAAACAAGTCAAATTAACATGAGATTATAGAAATTACAAAATGTCAATTCCAATAAGTACGATACACCATAATTAGCAAGTAATTTAACAACTTAATTTAAGGCATGAATTTGTATTTAATTAACGTTCTTATGTATTTATCCATATATCCCCGAAGGTGTCGGCAGATGGCCATAAACCCACATTTAGCTAGTTGTATTTTCGTTTTCGTGTAATTGATCGTGGATACAATATACAAATGCAATACTACCAAGGACCATTATTATATACTATTTAATGGATATAATGTAATTATGTAGTATATAATGGATCCTTTACTACCTAACAAAATAAAATATGTAAGTATAATCAACGTGTTCAAACATACTCGTATATATGTATATAATTTATATAATTTTACGTGATAACGTCATAAGACAAGCCAAACGCTTAGGCCGATCGTGCCTCTCTATCGCTTGTTCCGCGCTCTCGCTTGCACGCTTGGCTCAGGCGGAACGTGACAATGAGTCATGCTTTTTCGTGCGTGCAGCCGGCCATCATCGATTTACAAGTCGTTATCACGTCAAAATTTCTTTTGCAGAAGTTTTATAATAATATTGACGGTTTTTACAATGATAGTCCTCTCTGGTCCTCTTGCAACATTCCCAGGGGGTAATATGTGCCATGTAACAATTGTAAACCAGCAGTTAAGCAACAAGACCCATTATATCCTATTTTTTTATTATAAGGAGACGGCACAAGCACTTAGCGCACCTGATGTTAAGCGGTAACCTCTGCCTAGAACAGATGCATTCTGTCACAAGTGATGACGATGACGATGACCTGGGGCCCTACTCCCACCTCTTAAAGTAGTCATATTTCAACCCTACCATTAAATTTGGTACCACCACGTCAATATAACAAGCTTAAAATAATAATGCATTACGTTTTGATGATGTACTACGAGTGAATCAAAAAGTTCTCTCAATACTTTTGTACTTTGACGTGGTTTTTGACTCTAAGTATCATTGTTCTAATGTCAAAGTTTTGAAAGAGAAGGAGGCCTTTACCCTAACTTGCCTAACCCTCAACTAAAATTAAAATTTAACAAAAATGAAATAATCACTTAAATAAAACTTTGTTTGCGCATTTTTGTAATGTACATTTTAAAAAATTTATTATATTGTTCAACCACTTTGTGTCGGTGGGAGTACGATAGTAAGTATAATTATTATAAGCTTATTACAAAACGCTCCTGATTTATGATAGTTTCGTAAAAGGTGGGAGTAGGTCCCCTGACGCGTAAGCAATAAGTTATCTGAGTTTGAGGCTATTGCTATCTAATCCCTTGCTAAAATCAAGATATCCGCAAGATATTCAGGTTCTTAATAAGCAGAGAACTGAACGGAGCGTACAAAAGAAACTCTTAATTTCTTAGTATCTAATACATCGTACTTGCTAATTAACGTGTGTTTTAAGGAGGTTTGCACACTGTACACGGATGTCGGTCCCGGGGGGTCGACGAACGACACGCATGACCCCCCGACCTAAATACGCTAGGGTTGCCACGCGTACGGTGCTCGAACTAAAATAACTCATGAAAGTATGTTTGCTCGCCTGATACGTTTGTCTACCCTTTTCTAAGATCCATTTTGTGTACCATGGTCCGACTGTCCCATATAAGCCATATGAGCCACCCTCATTTAAAAATATTTGCTTTATAAATTTATTCCAATAACATGCAAAATACTTTACTACTTACTAACAAGTACAATTTGAAAAATGTAATACCGACTTCCATTCTATTGTATATCTCAAAAACTACTAAACCAAAATTAATGAAATTTAAATGGGACCAGCCTTTAAACAAAAAAAATTGAAAATCGGTTCACCCAGCCGAAAGTTATGAGGTAACAAACTAAAAAAAAAAACTTACAGTCAAATTGAGTACCTCCTCCTTTTTTTTGAAGTCGGTAGAAAACTAAAATACAAAGGGCGGACATATCGATAAAAATCATACTAATAAGCCAATGACTGTTTGGGTTAGACCATAAAAATAAATTGTTTACGTAAGTAAAGCGAGGCTCGGTCATACAGTTACGTAATTATTTATCTATATACAAATATATAACTATCACATATACTTACAACATTTATGAATACTATCAGGCTTAACCCGTGCGATTCTCTAAGAGCAAACATTGTCTTCAACTTGGTCTTCAACATCCGTGAAACAAATGACGAAATGACAAGGATCGTTGGAAAAACAACTTTATGTACAATGGCGATATCTCATAAACTATTTGACATTGGTGAGCTCGTCGACGAACGCATCAACGAATCATTAGAGAATCGCACGGCTGTTTACTAATCAAGGTCTAACTAGACCTTTAAACTTACACCTAGATATCAATAAGAAAGTAGTTATTTTGTAGCCATCTGTAGAGGCTTTTCTTAAGCAACTTCTTAATCCATATTGTAATTATAGCTGTAAGCCCTCCAAATAAAATAAAATACTTTAAAGAATTACTATTAACCGACAAAACACTCATATCAGAGATCGAATACGTCGACCCTGAAGTATAAAATCGTCTATAAAAACTATATAAAAACGTCGCATAAAAGGCAAAATGTTGAGTCGAATCCTATGATATGTACGTACTATTACTATATAACTATATAACTACTAAACTATTCGCGTGATTTCAGTGTTCTAGCGCGAGGTTATGGTAATGCAGACAATTTACATGTATCAGAATTGATATGAAGAAAACGAAACTGATATTGTCTGCATCGAATGGTAAGTAGGAGTCGTGTAAAGCCCCGAACACAGGTTCAGGCGGGGAAGTGGTTATAGGGCATACAAATGGAGGGCAATAAAGGACAAACTGGTAATATAAGATAGCGTATGTGTCGCTGAGCATGTGTTGTTGAAAGTTGGCATAGTTTATCACTATCTATAGTCGATTCGTCAGTTTACCTTACCTTATGATGTATCCCAATAATCTATCTATCCACTGTTTACCTTACTACCGATAGAAATTTGACATAACGTCCATACAAATAGTGTCAAATATCTATCGGGCGGTGCCAATAATCTATCGCCAGTTTACCTTACTAGAGATAGATATTTGACAGTTTTTGTATGGCCGTTATGTCAAATTTCTATCGGTAGTAAGGTAAACTGTGGATAGATAGATTGTTGAGATACATCATAAGGTAAGGTAAACCGATGATAGTTAGATTATTAGCACCGGCCGCAAGTCACTACGACAAAGTCCGACAACTTTTGCGACAGTACCTATCACTAGTAAGCCATTGTGGATCTCTATCATTGACACCTTTTTAGGGACTACGTCGAAGGCAGGTGGAGACTTTTACCGGTATGGATGGATCATCTGTTCCATTATAACTTCTAACCATTATCATCATCTCAGCCGTAGGACGTCCAACGGACTGCTGAACATAGACTTCACCATGATTTTCCAACAGGACCGGTTGGAAGCGGCCTGCATCCAACGTCGTCCTGCGACTTTCATCAGGTCGTCTGTCCACCGTATCGGTGGACGACCTATGCTGCGTTTGCTGGTCCGTGGTCTCCACTCCAGAACCTTCCGGCCCCATCGGCTATCTGTTCTGGGTGCTATGTGCCCTGCCCACTGCCACTTCAACTGGCTAATCTTCTGGGCTATGTCGGTGACTTTCGTTCTTCTACGGATCTCCTCATTTCTGATTCGATCACGTAGAGAAACCCCGAGCATAGCCCTCTCCATAGCTCGTTGTGCAACTTTGAGCTTACTTGTGAGGCCCATAGTAAGAGACCACGTTTCAGTGCCATAAGTCATCACTGGTAACACACATTGGTCTAAGACTCTTGTCTTGTGGCACTGAGGTATATAACTTCTATAAATTATTTTATAATTTGACAAATAAGTTATTTTTAGAAGTGTCTTGATTGTCCGTTGGTTAGGATATGTGAAGTTAATGGATATGGTGCTTTTTAGAGGACATAAACTAACGAACTTAAATTTTTTTTTTAAGTTGCCATGGTCATTCTATCATCTGATGGCACTGTAAATTGAGTTAATTACATTTTACATTACGCGCAAGTCGTTTATTTAATGCACGATAAATATTTAATAGTTTGTACCTACATCCATCAATTTCAAATGTTCTCTCATACTGTTTATGGTGTCTGATTATTCAGTATTCATGTTTAGACTTTGAACTTAATTTTATATTCTTACGATTTTCAACTCGCTGTGTTTTTTATATGATTTTTAAAGCACGCCCGCTTAGCGATACCAAACATCCCATACGACGGTTAAAATCAGATAGAGAGCTAAAGTTCGATGCTCGGACCTCGTGCCTCGTTTGGCTAGTGGTCATGGCGTCTGACACCAATGGTCGGAAGACGCGGGTTCAAATCCCGTACCATGGAATTTTTCTCTCTAAAATTGCGATGTTCGCTAAATGTTGTTATACCACGCAGACAGGCAGTCCGAAGTCGTAATTTCTGGCCTCACAGAATTTCTTTTAAAATTTGCTATGTAGCATGATTATATATATACTAGCTGCTCTCCGCGGTTTCACTCGCGCGGTGATGGATGATGATGAACCTTATATAATCTATGTTACTCAGGGTGAATGTAGCTTTCCAATGGTGAAAGAATTTTTGAAATCGGTCCAGTACTTTTTGGGCCAATTCGTTACAAACATACATACAAATCTTTCCTCTTTATAATATTATTATTATATATTATTAGTATAGATATATATATATTCTGTATTTAATATAATACAAGTAATGCAGATATACTATATCAGCGGATATACAAAATATAACAAAACCCTATACTAATATCTTCTGACTTATAATGTCATGAAAGAACATAAAAGAGTTTGTTTTAAATTGTTGCATGGAATAAGTGCCAACCCTATGTGTGGCACATGAGACATGACACCCTAGCGCGCTCAAATTCCTGTAAATATAGGTATACTTGAAAACGCTGTAAAAACACACAATTTGCCTTTAACAAATAACACTTTAGTATTATATAACATGGGATGAGGTATAAATAAGTATTAGGTATGGTAATTTGGTATAAACGATTCAGTATCCACTGCCTCGTATATATGATACCCTATGTTAATAATATATAATTATTTCAGTAGGTATACCAAAAACATACATTATAGACAAATTATTTACAGTAGGTTAAAATTAGCAAAATTGTTGTATTATTAGATAAATGGAATGTATTTGACGCGCAGATGTTTTCTGAATTCACCGCAAGGTGGCATTGTTGACAATTATGGAGGGAGAGTTGTTCTACCGCCAAAATATTGTTATAAAAGTAGTAAGCGTAGCGAATAGCGGGCTTTGTACCGTCCGGTACAAAATGCCGGTAGAGGCAAACAGCATTAGTCCGTTCTAAAAAAAAAAAAAATAATAGCGGGCAGTCTGTTCTCGTTAGCCGAGGTGAACACTAGGAATCGTTGAGCGTCGAATTTATGTCGGAACAACTATAAATATATAACTTTATTTAAAGGGATAATATATGTTGTTATACTTTAAATAAATAATTAGAATAATTTATACTTGTTGTTTAACATCTTTGAACAGAGATGAATAGTATTAAATGCGAAGTATAGTGATCAGTAAATTATTGAATAAAATGTAAAATAATAAGTGAATGCTCTGTCTTGTTTACAATACCTTATTAAGGAATACATTCCTTATCAAGTATGCTTATTACAGCGATAATGTTAAATGAAATGTTACACCTAGTATGTTAGATGTAAATTAGCTAGAAATAATGCTGTTCTCACGCATTGGCTACGGTCTGCTCGTTATATTTGAAAAGAAATATAGCTTGTAATATTACGAAGATGGTAATAATAAAAGATTTTTTCATTATTACAAGCTAATATAGCTGTAATAATAGAAAAAATGTAGTCACCATATTGTAAACTGTGTGGCACGCTTGAATATGTTAACCCTTAATAACCGACTTCAAAAACGGAGGCGGTTATATGTTCGTGTGTATGTATTTTTTTTATGTGTATGTAAATTGATTTCTCCCCCATTTGTGGACCGACTCTTAAAATTCTTTTTTGTTTGGTAGAGTATACTTCCAAAGTGGTCCCATTTAAATTTCATCGAATTCGGTCAAGTACTTTTTGAGTTACACTACTAAAACTGAAAATTGCAATGCCTATCTTGATGATATCTTCATTGACGGTGATTTACGCCGATTCCGTAAGGAGCAAGAGTCACTAAAAATGGCGAAAATATTTTTTACCGAAAAATGAAACTGACTTCAATAATAAAAAGTGTGAAATAACTTGTCGAAGTCAAATATTGTGATAAAAGGTACCTACTTATGAACTATCATGGTACCGACTTCAACAATTTATTTCACACTTTTTGGTATTGAAGTCGGTTCCATTTCTTGTGCAATGTCCGAGAACTGCTAAAGAAAGGGAAACACCTTTTTATAATTTTAGCGTTAAATAAATTAGATTTAGGTTTATTTAATAATATTTTAGCTTCGCCTGAGGCAATAGCTATATTTAAGAATTACAAGAAACAGATACTCAATTGTAATTATTCATAAATTGGGTACTTACGATGGGAGTCGCATATACATATACATATACATATACATATACATATACATATACATATACATATACATATACATATACATATACATATACATATACATATACATATACATATACATATACATATACATATACATATACATATACATATACATATACATATACATATACATATACATATACATATACATATACATATACATATACATATACATACGGGGCAACATATTTTCGTGTCTCAAGATTTAAAACTAATATAATAATAATATAATATATGGGACAACATCCACACAAAGGTCTTCAGGTCCCAAACTAGGCAGAGCCTGTACTATGGTAACCTGATGACTGATATTACATACTTATATATGATATTAAATACTTATATACGTATAAACACCCAGACACAGATCAAACAGACATGTTCATGCACACAAATGTTTGACCTGTCCGGGGATCGAACCCGAATAAACTAAAAGAACTGTCATACAAACTTGTACCATTTACTCTAATCCTATAAGTTATGCTGTGCACCTGCTGTATTAATTCACTCCTGCCGCAATACCTTGTCTTGTCTGACGTCTGCTTCCATAAACTACCTAACTACCATGTTTCAGTTTCATACGTCAAGTAATTTTCAAGTTTCCATGATTAGACTGTGAAATTTCGTTATAATATTATACATTGTAGCCTGGCAATTCAATGAGGCAATGCGGCCGGTGTTCTGGGAAACCTTCCGTGGGTTGGTCATTTGTTATATTACCTTCAGAACAGCAGGCTTCGCGAACACATAGTCTTTCGTATCAGGGACAATTTTTCGCAGTATGTACTTTACAAACTATTACAACAGTTGAAAATTTTATTATGCACATGTGTTAAACCGATGTAATAAGGCTCACTATACGAGTAAAAGTGTTGAAAAATATATTTAAATTTAATTTACCCTATTCATAGCCTTCTGGCAGAAATATTTACATTACCGTAAGCTTCAAAAGCTAGTGTTTCCTTATTTTCACTTTCAGATTCAATACTTTCCAAGTTTTTTCAGCTTTGGCTGAAACTGCTAAAGCTACCGGGCTTTTCGCTTGTTTGCTACATAAGTTTGTTTTAGGGTTCCGCACGATGGATTGTTGCTCCTCGAACAACAGAACATAAATTATTATCGCAGATATTTTAATCATTGAAATTTATAGAGAAAAATTCACATCCTCGGACGGGATACGAACCCGCGTCTTCTGACTCTCCGTGTCAGACGCCATTGACCAACTAGGCTACCGAGGTTCGGGTCCGAGCATCGAATTTTATCTCTCTATCTGACTTTAACCATCTTACGGGGACGCAGCGACATCTATTAAACAGCTTTGACAGCACTATCCAACCTAAAGAAGCATTATTTAATTTTATTTATATACTTAAACTTTCGTATTGACATCGCAACCCTTGTAATTTTTATAGTATTACTTTTTAAAGCACTAACGCCTGCTTTGGCAATATCAAACATTGAAATTTATAGAGAAATATTCACATCCTCGCACGGGATACGAACCCGCGTCTTCTGACTCTCCGTGTCAGACTAACCGTCTTACGGAGACGGAGCGACATCTATTGAACAGTTTTAACAGTTACTATCCAACCGAAAGAAGCATAAACTTTCGTATTGACATCGCAACCCTTGTAATTTTCATACTTTTTAAAGCACTAACGCCTGCTTTAGCGAACTCAAACATTGAAATTTATAGAGAGAAAAATTCACATTCCGTCCGAGGATAGTACTATAATGGTAGTTTATGCAACTGTCGTATAATAGAGGGTATTAAAAATCACTAAAAAACTGCACTCATGTTTTAATATAAACTACTATTAAAAATGTTTGTATTGCCACTATTAGCTGTTATAATAACGCTGTTATATGGTTTTGGCATGTTTAGACATAAATGTGGTTGTACATTGTTTTTGATTAATAGAAACCTGAACATAATTGAAACATACTCGACTTTGAATTGCGCACACACTAAATAAAAAAAAATACAAGAACAACATTATCTTGGTAGATACAGGGTGGCGCAATAGAAAGTGCATATTTTAAAATAGAATTAAAAATAAAAAAATAATATTTAAAAGGTATATTTAAAATAAAACTTTTGGTATTGGTGTCGATTTTGTAAGCATTCTCTTAAATAAAAATCTCTAAATTATGGCAGAACTTATTTTGTTTAGCTTAAAATCCAAATTAGTATAACACTTTCGAATGACAGCACTAAAATTAGCCAATTGTGGGCATATTTTAATCAGTTTAGTCGTCACGTAACTTGGTGCTCGCTAAACTAACCTAAAATAACACAAAATGGAATAGAATAATACTATTTTTAGAAGTGTCATTCTAAGTGTTAAATGATTTTGGATTTAATTGTTAACAAAATAAGGAGCACCATAATACATTTTTAGTTCGGTAGTTTTGTTTAGTATTTTTGAACAAGTGAATCGCTACCAATGTTATGTAATAACTGAAGTTTGTTGCTTAAAATAACGCCATCTAAATGATGACCCTCTCTACGACGGCACTCCTCTAACCGCAAACGGAAATGATTGGAAACTTTCTTCAGTAATGCTGGTGTAGGTAATACGTTATGTACATACATAATAATAATAATAATAATAAGTCACCACCTGCCTAAATATTTTAAATGAGACTGAAATTGGCAGGTGCCGTAGTCTCGTTCCATAGCCCACTATCTCCCGTACCACTATAAGTACATATCAATAGCCATGCCCATTTTACCCATTTTGTAATAGATATACCATGTTACCCTTCATCCAAAATGTCTGTTTTTTTTATACTACATTGTATTTTTATACCAAACGGGCCTCTAAGTGTTGGCCACAGCCCCACTTATGCCTATGTAAAGGACCGGGTGAAACCCGTGAAATTGTTTAAATAAAAATAATAATAATAAAACCACAGGAGCGGCTTTGTGGCGAGCCGTCGGTGAGTGGCGACACCGCGGACCCTGATTCTCCCTGGGGCTAAATGAGACCCCTGACCCCCGGCTTGCCTCAATTGGCCGTCTGGGGGTGGAGACGCAAGAGCAAGTAACAAAAAGCTCCAAGGGTGGAAGTGTTAAAGGGCTGGTAGAAGTGCTCTAGTAAAACCGCAGCACACCTCTCGAGACTCATTAGCTATCCACACCAACGTTGCCCCTTTTGTCACCATTGAAGATGGCGCTTATGGGGGGCCCGTTTAGTGAGTGGCAAGTCACCACCTGCCTAAATATTTTAAAATGAGACTGAAATTGGCAGGTGCCGTAGTCTCGTCCATAGCCCACTATCTCCCTTAACACTAATAAGTTCATATCAATAGCCTTGCCGTTTTACCAATTTTTGTAATAAATATAGGTTGTCACCATCCATCCAAAATGTTTCTGTTTTTATACTACTTTGTATTTTTTATACCAAACAGGCCTCTAAGTGTTGGCTACAGCCCCACTTATGCCTTTAAAGGACCGGATGAAATCCGTGAAAATAAAGAGAATAATAATAATATAATATGTGTGGTGGTACGGAACCCTCGGCGATCGAGTCAACACTTGGCCAGTTTTGAATATATTTGTCAACTGTCGAACTCGAAGTCATTTGAATTCACTCCTGAGGGGTAGCCGGGGTAGACTTAGGTAAGAACCTTTGAATAAAACCTTGAAATTCAATTGTTTAGATTTTCTAAACATTTTTACCAAAAAACGGAACCGACTTCAACACCAAAAAGTGGGATATAACTTGTTGAAGTCGGTACCATGCGCACAATATTGTATACTTTTGAACTATCATGGTACCGACTTCTACAAAAGATATCACACTTTTTGGTTTTAATATCGGTTCCGGTATTAGCGAAAAAAAAGTCTACAATTTTAGTGACCCTTGCTAAGTACGGTATCGATTGTTGTTCGTCAATGGTGACGTCATCAAATCATCAAAATGGGTAAAACACTTTTCAGTTATTGAAGTGTAACTCAAAAACTTCTGAACCGAATTTGATGAAATTTACCTCGGAAGTAGGTATTAATTACTATCCATCCCAAGGTTGCCTGTAAGAAATTGCTTATAGCGATAAGGCCGCCCATTGTACAACAACTCTTAGTTCTTTCATTTATAAGCTTGGTGTTCAATAGAGTATTATTGTATTGTATAGGTACTCACCCAAAAAAAAAAGAATTTTAAGAATCGGTTCACAAATGGAGGAAAAATCGGTGAGTATACACAAAAAAATACATACAATCAAACATAATATAACCTCTTTTTTTGGAGTCGGTTAAAAATTATACGACAAAACTATAAAATCACTTTGATAGACTTGAACAGTGTCAGACTCTAAGCACAATCAAACATTTATACTGAATGGAGCCCCGATCACATCAGCCCCGTTGCGCCACACCGTCGAGATTTTCTGGTACTTAGTACAGCAACAGTTACTATTTCAAAACCATATTACATGAATGGCTGCACTTCACCTTTGTAACAGAACGCGTTCAATTGAACTCATACGCAGTCAAGGTCAGCGTAATTAAGCTTAGATAAGTAGGGGTCCAATTTCACGGTTCATCAAGTTCAATAAATCTTATGAACGACATGCTTATTTTATATTGTAATTTATAAGTTATTTATAGGCCTATAGTTTTCAATTTGCCAATTTGCTAGGCATCAGTCGCGGGGAAGCACTCGTGTTTATGGACGTTATTTCAATGACTCTGTCAATGTCTACGCAAGCTCGCTACGATGGCTTCTTCTAATCTGTGTAAAAAGAAAAGCTAGGAATTGAGGCCGCGCGTGTGATATTTTACTGGTTCAATGCTATTCATAAAACAACTGAATAAAATTGCTGTTTAGATTAGATTCTTTGTGTATGGCCCCTGCGACTTGTTTGAGTATCTGTTACAAATTGCTGTTTATTTGCTATTTGATAGGTTTGTCAAGTAGAAGTTGACACTTGACAGTGTGTGATGGATAGCAGGAGCGCGTTCAGAACCACGGTAAGATCGCACTCGGAGTGCAACTTTTCGCTCTAACGCCGTTCCGAACCTCAGGGTAAAGCAAAGCATTCGGTTATTCCAACTCGAGCGTCGCAACTTTTTAACCATCAAAATCCATCGGTAAACGGTTGCAACCCGCATCTGACATAACTTTGACCAATCACTAGACTACAACTAACTTCTTCTTCTTCTCTCTTCTCAAAGAAAATTAGGTAAGGATCAAGTGATCTGTCAATGTCGAATTTGTCAAAGTCTGTTTGAGGTTAGAAAAACACCGTGGCCATTCCGTACCTCAGAGCGAGTTAGAAAACAACTAAACAACCGCACTCTGAGGTTCTGAACGCGCCCCTGGATTGGGCCGTATAAAATCTGATTGTTATTTAGTTCACCGTAACGCCACGTCGGTGTTCTTTTTGTACAGACTCTATATAACATCACCTCTATATGTCATATCTCTATTGCAGATGGCGCGGCGGCGTCGTCGTGCCCAACCATCCGATGCAAAACACTGATAGCTACATCTAATGACGTGCTTACATACTATACAGTACACTGGAGAACACGTTGATAACCTGGAAACTAGGGCAGGTTTACGTTATGGTTTAGATAGCTTCTTCTTTACGTTGAAGACGTATTACGCTCTTCGTGTATACAATACGAAAAATAGCAGAGGTTGTGTTTCATTTGAAATGTTGTCAATCGACAGTGACACATACTAAATGCCTTATAAATGCTGCCGTTGTGTTATTACGGCACAGAGCAGATTTGTAGATGCGCAGTACTAAATTATGTTACTTTAATTTAAGCAACACTTGCTGTGAAGAAGCGCTTGTAGCGGAGGTCGACTTGGCGATCTTAATCGATCAACAAGTTAAGCAACACTTGCTGCGGTCAGGACTTGGATGGGTGACCGCTAGTGGCATTATTCAACTGAGCGTTTCCGTGCTTCGGAGGGCACGTTAAGCCATCGGTCCCAGTTGTTTGTCATGGGACAACAGTTGTAAGGCTATGTCGAAGGCCTTCGGGCGGCCCGTAAACTTCGACATGGGTTGACCACTAACCTATCCAACCAAGCCGAACTGGGCCCGCGTGGTTGATTATGGCCTAACTCCTCTCTCTAAGAGGAAGGCTCGAGTCCCAACAGTGGGAACAAAATGGACTGATTGTGATTATATAATCACAATCAGTCCATTTTGTTCCCGATTATGTCCGATTATGAATTTGAGCAGGAATTATAAGTAAGGCTGTTAATGTTGAAATAAGCTTTTAGAATGGTTTAATAACGATTTCAATTATATTTTTGTGTCTTTGGATATTCGATATCACGGAGGTTTTCTTGACGTAGGTATCTATTGTTTTCGACCCTGTTATCCCGGGTTTTTTAAAGAATAGGGTTACGGTAACCTCTGCCTGTCGTAAGAGCCGACTAAAAGGGGACCCTAAGAGCTCAGGTATAGTTGGGGGTGGGGCCCTAACTATCTCATCAACGAGCTCGAGGAAGACGGCGTCATGATGTGGCAACTGACACCGTGCCATCTTTAGAAGAAGGAGATGCGAAATGCTCTGAGTCGAGCCAAAGGGTAATATGTCTTGATGGTCCCAGTGCGTTCCTATGGAGATCCTGGGGTCATCTATGAGACATTGAAAAAGGCCACCGAGGGGGTTTAGTGGAAAGTCCCACATAACCCAGACGCTCCCCATAGTGTCCGGGTATCTGATAAGATTTCCCCCTCTTAAACAAAAAATGTATCTATAGTTTTAATATAACATTATTGACCGCGAAGCGTCTCTGCAATAGCTTGGCCAAAAATGCTTTCGTATGTCCGTATTTTCGGCTGTTCTCTTCTCATTTGTCAACCGATTCTCGTGATGTTTTTGTCGATTCATTTATTTTTCACATTATTAGATTTGAAGTATTTTATTGAAGGTGAGCGGTGAGTATTTATTATGTTTAAGCTAAGTTATATGTTTATTTATATTATAAGTTTAAGATATACTAGCGAGGTCAGAGAGAGAGTGCTTACAGAGCCACTAATTATATTTTCTTTACTTATCCGTTGTCCGTCGTACGATCTCGTATTATAAATGCGAATGTTTGGATGGAATTTAGTATCTGTAAGACTTAGAATAACACATAGTATACTATTCATCATCAATATCTACCACCACAGAGCGCTGCTACCAAATAAACTATTGTGTATAAGAACTAAACAAAATCCTACTAATATTATAAACGTGAAAGTTTGTGAGTAGGTATGGATGTATGGATGTGTGGATGTTTGTTACTCTTTCATGCTCAAACGGCGGGGGCAATTTTGATGAAATTTGGTATGAGGGTAGATGAGGCGCTGGATTAACACAGGGTATTTTTCATCATCATCATTAATCACCACGCGGGGGAAAAAACGTAATATGCTTGAGCACAGCATAGATCGTAATGACGACAGTTCTGTCAAAGTTTGTGTCGCTCGCTATCATTTTGACAGCTCGATTCACTAGACGTGCTTGGCGACTGTCAAGCGGTAATGACAGTTTTTTCAATTGTGATTAAGTTTATATTTGTATGTACGTAAGTACTGTCTTTTATTATTAGTTGATTAGTTGTTGAGTTATTGATATACTAAATATTTAAATTTACTCGTATATTACTATTGTAGTAATTGCGTTTGACCATGTACATATTTTATGACATTTTGGTCTAAAGGTAGATATGAATGTCTGAAGGCAGAGATGTTCGGATGTTATGGTTGAGAGCGCACGTGGGAACCGCTGGAAACGAAAGAGCCGATGAGCTCGCGAAGTCAGCGGCACTCAGGTGCACGACTCAAGACTACGACAAAATTCCCCTGTCCTACGTAAGAAGAAGAATAAGAGAGGAAACCATACAAATTTGGCAAGACAGGTATGAGACCTCCAGCACAGGCGCAGTCACGCGAAAGTTTCTACCGGATGTCAAATTGGCATTCCGGCTAACGAGAACCGCGAAACTGTCGCCAATACTTGTGCAAGCAATGACAGGACATGGTGGAATCGCCGAATATCTCCACAGGTTAAAGCTCAAGGACAGCCCAGGTTGTGAGTGTGACCCCGAAATTCCTGAAACAGTCAATCACATAATCCTAGATTGTCCCCGCTTCATTGCCGCACGGCATGATCTCGAAACGAATGTGTGCAGGAAATTACTGGAACCTGAACTGCCGACCATCATGGCAGATACGGAAAACAGAGTACACTTCCTTTCCTTCGTGGAGAGATCATTCCGGACGGCAGTAGCTTCATCTAATTCAAATCTCCCCCCCCCCCCAAGTAACCCATTCCCAACACAAACCCCACAGCCCCAACAACCGCACAAACAGCATGCCAAAAACAAGGAACTTTCTCAGCTGTTGTCATATGGAGAGCAAGGGGAGCCTGGGATTCATATTCGAGACGTCGCTCTCTTCATGGACAACAGCAGGGAAAGGCTAGGAATAAGTTTTTGCATAACCAGAGACAAAAGACGAGTACGGTTATCACCCGGGCTAGCATACTTGCTAAACGGAAATAACTTCAAGACCAACATGAAGCGAAAAGCATATGACGCGATGCCAGTGATGGACGTCACGGGCTGCCCCTGTCGACTGGTGCGACTGAAAAACAAAACAGTTGCACTAATCGAGTGGGCGGACGAGACTCCCTTCGCTAAAGCGAGCATGCTACTCTCGAAATTGGCAGAAAATGCGGAACAAGCCCGAGTGATAAGCGTAGACGCTATGGTAATAGAACACTCCAAGGGTGAGGTCGCGGACCAACTAGGTTGTATTAGAGCCTCGGAACATCATGAGGTAGTTGTGTACGAAGACAGAGGCGAAAACCTCAGTTACCTCAGGAAGCCGATACACAACAATTCAACCGACTGTTGGGGGCACCTAATCCCCGCTTCAACCACCAAAAGCGGTTCGGAACGTCTCCAGGAAAAAGCAGAAGCAGAAAGGAACCAGGAGCGCAGCCCTACCAAGTGTAAGGGCCGTGTCACAGCGTTCCTGGCGTCTTTCAAAGCAGCAGCACAAAGCTTATTCCTACAGTCGTGTGAGCCAAAATTGCCCATGCCTGCGAAAAAGACAACTCCCAGTTCAACATTCCAAAAACGACCTCGGACTAGAGCTGACATGGGACAAGTCAGTCCGCCAAAGTACATACCAGCACAGGAACCAGTGAGCCATGCAGCGAATGCCTTCTTCGAGTTCCTCGCCATAACGAGAGCAACAAGAGACGTCAATCTCAGGAACTGCAACAACATCCTGCAGTCCTACAGGCGAGCAAACGAGGGCAGCATCATCGAATCTCGACTGCTTCAGAAGAGACTCGAAGAGGCTGAAGCAGCCATATACAACAACGACACATCCTCGATCATCATGGGGGCAATGTCTGGTCAGTATATGGCTGCCTTCAACGCGACAAGTGGCTTTGTGTTTCTGGAAGAGGAAGATACCGAACGGACTAGCAACAACAACTACAGAGGCAGCAAAAGACCTGAGAGAGAAGTTAGCGCACCGAATCGGAGACCTGGTGAAAACCAAGGTGCGCACTATGGCCTCGGTTTTAGTAAATGGTTTTAAAAAGAATGAGAGCTACGTCCGCCTGATGGTGGACGAGGCTCTCATGAACCATTTTGGGGCCATAGTAATGGCTTCTAGGCTGTCTGGAGCTAGCGAACTTGTCCTCATCGGAGACGTCAACCAACCTTACATAGACAGGGAGAACCTGTTCGATCTAAGGTATAACCGCCCTAGCCTGGTTACGAACATCAGCCAGGAGTTGTTGTGCACGCACCGGAACCCAATGGATGTTGCGTATGCGCTGAGGGAAATATACTCCGGTATATATTCCTCGGCTCCCAGTATAAGGTCCCTGCGCCTCGAGAGTTACACAGGAGCGAAAATCCCCAAATTCCTTCCAAACGCCCTCTTCCTGGTCCACACTCAGGAGGAAAAGGAGACCCTGACCAGCCAGGGCTATGGAAAGGGCGAAGGATCACGCACCCTTACCATTCACGAGGCGCAGGGACTGACGTACGAGTCAGTCGCGGTAATAATAACAAAAGGCAACATGAAGCTGCACGAGAGCGTCCCGCACGCAGTCGTCGCGGTTTCCCGGCACACGAGGACCTTTGTCTACTACGCCGACGACGAGGATGATGCCATCGGACGGTTTGTGAGGCAAGCGATGGTTGCGAGCGAACAAACCATCTATAGCTACAACCTGAAGATGGCAATCAGGGATCGAAACAGCGTGGTGATGGAGGCCCTGCTTCAGCGCAATGTGGGCAATGTGGGCTCACAATAACATGTAACTAGCGTTAAGTTCTCATAAAAACTGTAACTGACAATGAGATGGTGTGGGCATTCAGAGCAGACATGCTCACGGAAATGTGTTGGCAAGCGGTGGCGTGTGTGGCGGGTCGCCATCTTCCCTCAGAAATGGTTGAGGAAGGCGATGGCTGGCACATGCGTCAACTCGTGAACGGGTGCTGTTTGCGGACACTGGCCTGCTGTGAATGCTTACACCAACTCAGAATAATCTTAATAGTAATAATAAAATGTAGTTATATGTATTAGTTAAAAAAAAATAAAAATTATGTAATATAGTAAATAGTTAGTTAGTTTAATATGTTCCCCATGTATGTACCTATATTTGTTGAAGGTAAAAAAATTGATCGTAAATTTTTTTTAAATCCCAAAAGATGAAAAAAGGCACGGACCCTGGAGTCTGTGGAGTAGGTAAATTTTAATAAAAAAAAAAAAAAAAAAAGGTAGATATGGCCTTGGAGAAGATAATAAGCTACTCGAAGTACTAATCGTACTAATAAAATACTAATAAAAACTAGTAGACAACTTCGATCCCACAGATTTGTTATAACTCGCGATAGCACCATGCCACAGTATAAAGATGCAACAGTATGGATGTTTCCGTACTGCAGTATGGAAACTAAGCTAAGTTAAGCGGAAATAAACTTATACGTGACCACACGTCTCGACGCGACCTCACTACTGACAGCACCGCGACAACTGCTTAGGGGTCTCGTCGATGCGCATGTTTGTGTGAGTGAGCCGTATCGAACTTTTCTAGGTAGTTACCGTACTGTTTCTCTATATTTATATTGTGACCATGCCATCTCTATTTACGTCATTTGTTTCCATTCATTCGCTTTGTTGTACGCAATCAATGTTTAGTCTGTCTCGGACGAGGTCTGCTCTTTGACATGCGAGAAACAATAGTAGCTGTGGAAATCGTTTAATTAGATGATGTTGTGATGTCTGGCGAGCAATCATCGAAATTGTGAGATGAATCAGAGACTCGTCAGTAATAATACCGCATTTACAGGCTAGCATCTACGAAGATATAATATCAGGAAGAGCCTTAAAAAAATTACCCAATAAAAGTCGAGCTAAATCAATAACATCGTTCACGCCGCTATGACTTAGCTGTCATTGTAGACGTTGCAGCACGCGCGTGACCAATCCCTACTTTCCTTCTGAAATTTAAACCAATCACCGAACATGTCTATTTGCAACCTCGGAAGTAATTCGTATTTGGAATCATACGTCGTCTTGGTTTGAAGGACCACTTTTTGTGTTGAATTTGTTCTGAGTTATGCTTCCTGACATTATTTCTTCGTAGGCTAGTATATAAAAACTGAGCTCACAGAGGGAAAATTCAAGTTGACTGTAATAAACGTTTTAATGAAAAAAAGCATTATTATTTATATATTATAGCATATTATAAAGTCCGACATTATATAGAAGACAAAGATGCTTGGAATACTCCACTTCTGGCAAGCTGTCACTCTGCCACCCATAAAATGTAATATTAGAAGTACCTAAGTAGAAACATTGTAAACATCTATATAAAAAGAATGGTCCCGAGTTTCTTGCCGCTTCTCGGTGGGCTCTATATATTTTGGAACGCGGCGGTAGTGTCTTCAAAGTACATTTTAAAATGTTTTATTGACGGTCACAAGTGCGTCTTTGATGCCTAAATTTAATAAATGATTTTGACTTTGACTTTGACTTTGAGTAATAAATATATATATATATATATATAGCTAGTAGATATCACCGGAAAGGTTAATAAAATAAAACCTCTATGAAAATCGCATTATATATAACGATTACACTGTCGCACCCTCGCACTATAAGTTTTCCTGTATCACGTGAGAAGCAGACACACACATTACAAATTCCAAGACACAGTGAAAATATTTCTCTCGACCTAACACGAATAACTGCGTAAGTGTAACGTAACGTGTAGTTCACGTGCAACAGTACAAACTGGCATGTATCTAGGATCAACTGTGCCACAGATAACTCATAGTTTGTACGCCGAAGTATGACGCGTTGACGCTTACGATACGAATACTTTTACTCAATGTGCTACGGCCTCTGTGCTCATGACACGAATATTTAACCAGCAGTGAGCCGAGCAAGAAAATCTGCTTAAGTGTAACGTTATCGTATCGTTTACGTATTCAGTACAAACCATGAGTTATCTGTGCCACTGTTGTACTAGATATATGACAGTTTGTACTAAATACGTAAACAATGCGATTACGTTACACACAACCCGTCGCATGTCACGCGTACATCATGTGTACGTACAGAAAAGTGTTATGCCATGTTGCGCATACGAGTACACCTAATGTATACACTATTTATACATCTGCTTTGTAACTAAGTTTATCAGATCAAATGCACTCCAGCGGTATATACTTGCTTTTAGTTGGTCACACTATACAAGTATTTTTTATCTGAACTTTTATGATTTATACTCGTAAGACACAGAAAGGAGTAGACACAGAGATTTTTGTGCTCGGCCCATAGGGCTATTATGTATCTCAGTTGCTAACAGATATTGATTGAAATCTTGAAAAATGGCGGCTCTATGTCACTATTGACAACTCCAGTAAGCAATAATGTGAGAGTTGATGACTGCAGCTGACACAAGTGACATAGAGCCGCCATTTAGATTTCAATCAACTTTTGATTGCAGAATAGCCCTGCCGGCCAGACATCGAACATGCCCTACCCCTACAATAATGGAGGCACGGTGAGTGAGCTAAGGTTGTTTAATTGAATGCTTTTATCTACCGACTCCCAAAAAAAGGAGTAGGTATTCAATTCGACTGCATTTTTTTTATGTTTGTTACCTCGTAACTTTCGTCTGGATCGACCGATTCTCAAAATTCTTAATTCTTACAAGCTGGTGCTTCCCTTGTAGTCCCATTTAAATTTCATCAAATTCGATCCAGTAGTATTTGAGATACACTCCAATAACTGAATAGAATGGAAGTCAGTATTAAATTTTTCAAATTGTACTTGTATATTTTTAACTTAAAAAAATGTATTTGATTCATGAAACAGCAAGGAAATCCGACGTTTGCGACATCACTGCCCTTATTCGACAAGCGTACCTAACTAATAGCACTGCTAACACTTCGGTTTAACGTCATGACAAAAGTGTAGGCGTAATTGAACCACTATTAGCTAATCTGCAGCGCAATGTTCTTACGGCATAGTTTAGTCTTTAGATTATATAGACGTCAATAATCTAAGGCCTTTATTAACAAACGTTGCGTAAACCTATATTAGGCGTAACATGCTTTGTCTTGCTTTCACGCGTGACATTTACTGCAAGCGAAAAATTGACAGATAGATGTTTTAACTACTCCGGGCTTATTACAAGTTTATTAATAAGGCCGTAAAGGTATAATGGATATAGCTACGCCTCGCGGCTTCACTCGCGTTATGACTGATACCTGACGATAAAAGGAACTTACGATATTTCGTTACATTAGCTGAGTGTGAGTCCCGTCCAAATCGCGACTAGTCGTTTTTAAGATTAGCAATATTAAAACAGATTATACCCTGAAACAAAAATATTTTAACTTTTAGGGTAAGTAGGTGCTTGTTTAAGTATTTACTGTTATATGCATTTAGTTAAAGCTATAAGGATTTTATTTTATACTGATGGGGAATAGTGAAAGAAAAGTTCACAAATCACTATTGATGGGGATTGTCAATGGGGATTTGTGGAATAACCCTTTTATTTTGGCATTACAAACAGACACTTCAGTGTTATTTGTGTAGATATGATGTAGTGGATATATGTACAGTCGCCTGCAATAAGATGTATACATATCACGATTTTCAAAAGCGCCTCATTATTCAAATCCATAAAAAATTACATGAAAATTATTGTAAAATGAAGTTAATTCTTTTATATTACTGCTTAAAATAATCCTTATCAGCATTGTTAAACAATGTGGTACAGTATCATAGTGTTGAAAATTATGGTATGTATACATCTTACTGAAAGAAAGAAAGAAAAATATATTTGTTGATGAAAAACAATATGACATTTTGCCTAAAATATACATAAAATTAATGAATAATTTTCTACACTACACAATCTATTGTTTCACTACAACACAGCCCCAACTCAGCATAAAGCTGAGATACTGCAGGTGACTGTACAACGCTAACGCCTACCGACACCGCGTCATACCGCGTACGTACTTACACTATTTTATTGAATTGGTTAGTAACAGTGACTTTTATGTGATGGTTGAATTGAGATAGATAAAGGGAAAATGTTTTAGCAGTTGATTTCTGTCACGTTGCTATAACATCTGTTATGTAGGCGTGGAATCAAATAGGCGTATATTTATCCTGTACTAGCAACTGCCCGTGACTTTGTCCGCATAGGAAGCTTGGCCTCGCCATAACATTCCATCTTTTCATGGTTTTTCTTTCATAAGAACCTCCTAACAATAATTACAACAAAAAAGTATTAGCGAGATTGTTCCATCCGTTCTCAAGTTATAGCGTGACCAGGAGAAATAGGGGTACATTTTCTACCGACTTCCAAAAAGGAGGAGGTACTCAATTCGACTCTATTTTTTATGTTTCATACCTCATGACTTTCGATAGGGTGAACCGACCGATTCTCCAAATACTTTTTTGTTTGTAAGCTGGTGCTTCCGGTGTGGTCCCATTTAAATTTCATCAAATTCGGTCTAATAGTTTCTGAGTTACATTCCAATAACTGATTTTTACCAAAGTAATACAATGGAACTCGCTATTAATTTTTTTGCACTTGTGTACCTACTTTATTTTCAACTGACTTCTAACAATTAAGAAGGTTCTTCTCAGTCTGTAATTTGTATGTGTAGCTCATAACGTTTATACCCAGTGAACTTATTTTTATGTATTTTTATTTGAAATCCGGTGTTTCTCAAGTTGTCTTCTGTCTAGTCATTTACATTTAATCAACATTAGAATAGTAGTTTTTTGATGATATCATTAACATCGGACTGAAAGTAGTTTTTGATTTTCGGCAAAAAAGTTGTTTTGTTTTTTTTAGTTTTTAGCCTGGGGCCGTATACGTACTTACTAACGTATTGCCCCAGTCTACTCTTTGGATTTTGACAGTGACGCTGATATTTTTGTATGTGACTAGGATATTGGTTAAGTAGTAAATGTATGCATAACTCTACGTTTCGTTTTTCAATATGTTAGTTCTAAGAGGAGGTAGAAACCTGCTTGGTTTCTATCCTCCTCTTAAAAGATTACCAGTTTACCAAATTGACGTTTAGATGCTTTGTTTCATTCTAACAAATGCTGGTACGACGCACATGACGTGCGACGCCATATTCCTCAACGGAGTCGAGTTGAGGAAAAAAGAAAAAAAAATGCTGGTACTGTTAACACCATTGTTAAATAACTTCATGACAAAAAATTTACTAATATATTGGGGCCGACTTCAACAATAAAAAGTGTAAAAATAACTTCGTGAAGTCTGTACCATGATAATTCAAAAGTATCTATTATCACCATATTTTGCGCATCGTATACCGACTTCAACAAGTTACTACATACTTGTTAGTGTTGAAGTCGGTTCCATTTTTAGGTAATCATTTATTTCACCATTTTTAGTGACCCTTGCTACTTACGGGATCTATTGTCATTCAGCGTCAATTACGATATCATTAACATATGCGAAACACTTTTCAGTTGCTGGATTGTAACTAAAAAACCGCTTGAACGAATTTGATGAAATTTAAATAGGACTACCTCGGAAGCACAAACAAAAATAGAATCATCAAAATCGATTCACCCAGTCGAAAGTTCGAGGTATCAAACATAAAAAAAAACAAAAAAAATACAGTCGAGTCTCCTTCTTTTTTGAAGTCGAGAATACGTGTGTATGAAAAAATCCTAAAGATGAACTAACTATGTACTAAACTGTGGTCCCTAAAGTTAATTTCCAGTTGAAATATAAGGTAATTAAAAGCGTTAGATGTAAGATTAAATGTAAAAGGTAAAGGGAACGAGCCGGATATTACATCAACTTAAAAAAAGAATCTGTTCACAATCCAGTCATATCATATATGGGAACATTCTGACTATCATGCGCTCAAGAACAAGAAGAAGACGTCGAAAAAAATTCTTATGAAATAAATAATAAAAAACAAATAAGTATGCTAGAAGTAAGACAAATAAGTATGCTAGGAGTGTTCCATGTTTGCCAAGTCAGCAGCTGCCCATGTAACTTTTAATATTGTTATACATTAATATATTGGTGACGATTCTGTAAACATTATTTTAACTTAACCTCTGAACTATATCGGTTCTTATTCTGTATAATATAAAACCCAAATTCGTATAAAGCAATCGGCTTTCAAACAAAAAGAATTTTGGGAATCGGTTCACCCAGTCGAAAGTTATGAGACAACAAACATAAACAAAAAAAAAAACACATTCAAATAGAATAGATTACCTCCTCCTTTTTGGAAGTCGGTAGAAAATATATTAGACAGACATAACCACAAACTTCGCCGGGTTGTCGAACTGAAGTATATTTACGCTCGACTGCGAATGAAACTTTTAATTTTGAACAAGATATAAAGTATACCACACAATGGTCGCTGTTTACGGAGTATGCAATTTATCCAGCTCTTTGGTTCTCTCTTTTTTCTGTTGCCGCTTTAATAAAGACGTCTTTATGTAGTTTTCGAACTCTCGGAGAGCTGTCAGCCTTCGTAGATTGAAATCAAGGTTACACCAAGGTGTTTCTGGCTGACGGCTATTTCGATAAAAGCTAAAATAAGATGTATCTTTGTGAAAACAATCTTTTGTTACTTTGTAAGTAGTTTAAGAAAAAGTAGCTGCGCCCTGCGTGGTGATGGGTGATGGTCATGAAAGTCTCCTATGTGTCAATCCAGCGCCTCACCTAATTCCATATCAAATTTCATCAAAATTGGTCTAGCCGTTTAAGCGTGAAGAAGTAAAGTAGTAATGCCTTTTTAATATTAATTAATATTAAAAAAGTGAAACTACCTAATGTAAAGATGAAAAAACATTCACACATTTATACTCTCAGCCACGGGTTGCATGAGTAAAACTACAAAAAAATAATAATGAAACACATCACAATATCCAAGATCAGTGAACAAATAACAAATATTTCCCTTAATATTTATTTATTTTACGTACTTAATGATAAAAATGACCTGCCGTGCGATTCTCCCGAAGAGCAAATATCGTTGCATCTTTGACACCATCCGTGAAACAAATGCTGAGATGACATAAAACGTTGGAAAACCAACCTTATGTACAAGGGCGATATCTCATAAAGTATTTGACATCGGTGAGCTCATCGACGAGCGCATCGACGAATCATTAGAGAATCGCACGGCTGGCAAAGTAGCTTGCACGCGTCCATTTCTGCCACTTCTTAATACTACAACGTTGAAACTCACTACTGCCTACGTCGAGAAACATTAGTAAAAACTCTCTCGTGAATTATTTCGAGCACAATCTGATTATAACTTTTGTAATAATTGAGAGAAACTATAAATAATATAATATATAACTTTTCCCCGAGTGATGCACAGTGCTTTATCTACACCAACGTGGAAAATAAAATATTTTAATTTTTCTACCGACTTCCAACAAGGAGGAGGTACCTACTCAATTCGACTGTTTTTTTATGTTTGTTACCTCATAACTTTCGATTTAGTAAACCGATTCTCATAATTCTTTCTTTGTTTGAAAGCTGGTGCTTCCTTTGTAGTCCCATTTACAAATCGGTTTAGTAGTTTTTGAGTTACACTCCAATAACAGATTTTTACCAAAGTAATAGAATGGAAGTCGGTATGAATTTTCTCAAATTGCACTTGTTCATTTATTTATTAGTAATTAATTGTAGTCTGGAGCATTTTGTAAGAAATCAAAGACATCTGGAATTTTTGAGTTGTATTCTGGTGGCATTATCATTATAAAATCGTCCCTTTCACCACTAGATGTCATTTTGGAATAGTATATTGTACACTGAGGGGAGAAAACGATATATTTCTGTTCGAGGGTATGTTTAAGGCGCAGCAGAGGGCTTTACTATAAGATCATCACTCTCACTATCAGATGACATTTTGAAAGATCATTTAGAATAATTAAGAGCTGCTACGGAGAGCAGGAATTAAATTCCACCTAACTTTTCCCGCCGCACATTTATAAGGGAGAAATGAAGAACTTTGTAACCCGTTTATAAACGAGTAATGGGACACTTTCTGAGTGGGTGTGGAATAAAATACTTTAAACTTTTTAGCTCAGAGGTTATTGACCTGAGTCAAAATGTATTTTATTTAACACAAACCTCTTTAGTTGCATTTTATCCAATTAGATAAAAATAAAGGTATGACGAATCTACGCCTCCTGAGGCTGCCTCATGTAAAGGCAAAACACGTGTAGAGTTTTTCGTACATTAAATTGCTTATTCTGTATACTTCTTGCATGAATTTTATCCACTGCACTACACTATATAACACTAGTAAAACTGACGAGTAGGTACTTGCTTTGTCATTTTATTTTGTACTAGCTGGTGCCCGCGACTACGTCTGCGCAGGATTAGTACTTCGAGTATTATTTCTCCAAGGGCATATCTATCTTTATACCAAAATGTCAAAAATACGAGTATGTAACTACATGGTCAAACGCAATTACTATAATAGTATTATTTGAGTACATAAATACTTAGTATATCAATCAGTAAACAATAAAAATAAAATGAAATTAATCACCATGGAAAAAACTGTCATTACATATCATCACCCTTTGCGGTATTTGTGTTACATTTCATCACCCTTGACGGTCGCCGAACACATCTAGTGTATCGAGCAGTCAAATTGACTTGGCTTTTGACTAAGCTATCAGAAACTGACACAAACTTTGACAGAACTGTCATCATTACGATCTTGACGTAGGCATAGATCTTATTATTTTTTCTATGCTGTGCCCAAGCATATTACGCTTTTTCACCCGTTTGGTGATGGATGATGATGATGATGATGAAAAGTATCCTATATATTAAATCAGTGCCTCATCTACCTCCATACCAAATTTCATCTAAATTTCCCCAGTCGTTTGTGCGTTAATGAGTAACAAACATCCACACATCCACAAGCAATTCAAAAAAATTTGTATTATAATAAGGGTTGTGGATTTTGTTTCATAAATATAATAAAAATAAAAATAAAAAGTAACCTCTTTAGTTCCGTTAGTTTACATATTGGTATTTGTTATTAATTTGCTAGAGTTTCATGTAGTTCGCGTAAAGTTTTATGTATGGCAGGAAGTCACTACAAACAAATCATGAGGTTGACGTACTTACATGTATACACTTTTCTTTAAATATATACAAATTATTTTTTAGAAATAATTGTTGCTTTTATAACTAAACTAAAAATCTTAATATTTGAAAATACTTGTCAGATATAGACATAGAATAAAGATTGTATAAAGCCCTGCGTTGGTGAACCAGCCAGTTTGTCAGAACAACCAAATATATATCCAGATATTATATATTGCTCTTTGTAGTATGAGTATAGATGCCAGAATGGAAGACCTTGGACGCTATGATAACGCACCCATTCCATAGAAGCCAGATGTTTTCTCTCGTTCCGAATCTAATCCCAATATTGCCTGTGCTACTCTGTCTATGGGGAGATAAAACATAAGTTATAGCTTTGATTGGTTAATAATATTTCTAAAACACTGTTTAAACTATCACGGTTGTTCTCTAAAGTTATATGATTATTAACGGGATATTTACCGTGGTAAGGTTGTGGAATGAGCTCCCGATATTTCGGCGCAGTTACATGCACCATGTTCACGGGAAGACTGAAAAGTGCGGGTGGTTGGTCGAAAAGTTAAAAAGTTAGGTGCAGACATAACGATCTACCCTCTTTCTTAGTCTTTGCTACGGTTATCACTGGAACTCGAACTCGATCCTAAGTCCCGACAAAACAAACTCACTGTATCACTGCGTATAGTATTTTGAACACATTTTGAAAGCGGACTTTTATTTTTAAAACAACCTAATACTGGATTCCACGCACTGGCGAGTTGAAAACCATCACCTCGATTGAAATTCTGGCATTTCGAGATCTCAATAGTTTCCTTTACTAGCCTTGGTATGTAATGGCGTTCGGTGGACAAGATTTTAGGGTTATGGAATTCAATCCAGTGGTTAGGACCCGCGTCCAGCAGATGTTCAGCTGGCAGCGTTTATTTTGGTATTTTGATGTCTGCTGCGATATAGGGAACCCTAATTTGGGGTACCTGTGAGTGGGTAAGGTTTTTTCAATTTTAGGTTTGTATTCGACTACTCGACGATGTAGACAAAGTATAAAGACGAATATCATTGTCCCCCGGGGTAAAGTGCAAATCTCGAAGGGGTTAAACTTGTATAATTGTATATAATAGTACCTACATTTTTTTCATTTGTTATGAATAGAAACAAACTAGTTACAACTTGTTCTCATGCTGTTAAGTGACGAGACGGCCAAACGCGCCCGTTGCGAAAGAAATGCGATCAATTGGCGTCAAGAAATTCCGAGTTGATACATAGTTTGGAAATGTTTGGGAAAAGTTTGTGGCGATTTTTAATATTTCTAGTGTTCAAACCTCATTGGTCCGATAGAGCCTTTTGGTCCCTTCATTAAACATGATCAATTAAAATACAAGTGCAATTTGAAAAATTTAATACCGACTTCCATTCTATTACTTCATCATACAGACACCAGTTATTGGAGTGTAACTAAGAAACTATACTCGAATTTGATGAAATTTAAATGGGACTACACGGAAAGCACTAGCTTTCAAACAAAAAGAATTTTGATAATCGGTTCACCCAGTCGAAAGTTATGAGGTAACAAACTTATAATGAAAAAAAAAATACAGTCGAATTGAGTACCTCCTCCTTTTTTGGAAGTCTGTACAAAATAAATACATTTTTCCCCCTGAATGTTATTTTTTTTGTAAATGCAACTTCGAATATCCCAAAGGCTATGGATATTGACCTAGGAGCGTTTTCCTATAAATATAATGGTCAAGTTACCTGCCCTTACTGTGCCGTCTCAATAAAACACCCTGTATCACCTAAGTATCCCATAATATTGAAAAACTATATTGAATTAATAACGACGTAAAAGTGTTTTGTTCTAGTAAGTGAGTAATTCTTCAATAAAATTTAATTTGAATTTATAACACATGTTTTAATTAAAAATATATGAGTATGGTAAATGTCATGTTTCTTAAGTATTATTTAAGTTTTTGACTTGTTTGTAAACAATTCAGTCTTTAGCAATAAATATCTGTATATGTATCTTTCCACAGTTTTTTTAATCAGGAAAATAGAGCTTGTGGCAGTTAGTTTAAGTTCACCTACATATTTCAGCCTTGGAAGTTGTAAGTACTTCCCCTCATGAGCGAGTCATCTAACGCATAACACTACTTGCCTAAAATAACTATGAATTCAAGTGTTTTTTTTATTAGTGATAACTAATATTCTATACTTCTATACTCTAATATTATAAAGTGATTTGTGTGTAGGTATGTTTGTAACGAATTGGCTCAAAAAGTAATGGACCGATTTCAAAAATTCTTTCACCATTGGAAAGCTACATTCACCCTGAGTAATATAGGCTATATAAAATTCATCATCATCATCCATCACCGCGCGTGTAACCGCGGAGAGCAGCTAGTAACTAATAATCTTTGGCTAGTTATAATTTTTGTGAATAAATTGATATAGGTTTGAAGAAACGTTTTTACTGTCTTGGTTTCTTTCTAACATAGTTCAAAGGGTACTATTGAAGATGTCATCACGCACTTACACACACATACCTACACTATAGCTCTCCTGCATACATTTAAATATACATCTGTCTATATTTGCTAACGATACCTTTATGTCTATCTGAATGCACTAATTTATAATTGTATTAGTTCAGAACTTGAATATCGTCAGTCAATATATTTTAACAAATAAAATAAAAGTTAACAAACATTACTTTCGTATTCTTCTTCTTATATGCTTCGCTCAATCATAATCTTAATGTTATAAAAAAATAATTAAAATAGAAAATACACTTTATTTAAAATAATCTATTGCTTAATATCCACGAGTATCTCGCAAGCCTACCCATGATAGCCAACAATGACAATGACTACAAGTAGTTTAGTCAGTGAAAATGTTACAACAGATGAACGTAGAGTGCATTCTGCAGGACCAGTGCCAATATAATGCTCTTGTAATTTGGAAATAGACATGCAATGTTATAATCATCGTAGATATACCTTTATTAAATTAATACAGTAATAAAAAATAATTAAGGCTTCATATTGTTACTTACACAGGATTATCCAGAGGCGTAGTTTAAACAAATTGATTTAATAACACACACACAAACACTCATCAAATTTACGATACACACAGACAACAATAATTTATCATTACACTATACTGTCCAGTTAAGTCCCGCATATGAAACGTAGCATGTTTTGGGCTATATGCTGTCACTACCGCGAACCTTTCTCACGATATCGGCGTTCATTATGGAGATAATTATAAAAAGATTTGGAGTACACGCCTCGATTACCTATTTATTAATATTTTTGTTATATTTTTTCGTGTGGAGGTTTTGATGGGCAGTCGCGACTAGGGCGGCAGGGCGGGCGGCGCGCGCAGCTCCTGCCTAACTTCACTCGGATGCGCGGACCAGCACCCAGGAGATGCCGGCTGCAACTTCACGGCTCTGATTTGACCTGGTTTCGCGAGAGCAATGAATTATTTTCGAAATGGCAACGCACTGGCTGAATGCAAACCTTTTTATTGTTCGCACGCGCATTGAATGATTGGTCTTACTGTAATTATAATGCGCTTATTAAAATGGTGTTCTAAATCATTCCAATTCCTAAATCCGAATTATTGAGATATCGGGTTTAAATGTTATGTGTTGTTTTGTACAACATAGTTTATAGTCCTTATGTGTAAGTGACAAAAACGGGAAAGTATTACGCTAGTTTAACGTAATCGTATCGATGACATAAAACAATTTAATTTAGTACAAACTATCATTTATCTAGCCCTACACATCCTAACTTATAATCGCACTTCCCACAAATATTATAAATGTGAAAGTTTCGATGGATGGATAAATGGATGTTTGTTACTCAAAAACGGCAGAACGGATCTGGATGAAATTTGGCACAGAGATAGATTATAGTCTGGAATAGCACAAATGATACTTTTTATCATCATCATCATCATCATCCATCACCACGCGGGTGAAAAAGCATAATTTTCTTGGGCACAGCATGGACAAAATAACAAGATCTCCACTTACGACAAGATCGTAATGATGACAGTTCTGTCAATGTTTGTGTCAGTTTCTGATAGCTTAGTCAAAAGCACGCCATCATTTTGACAGCTCGATACACTAGACGTGCTCTATGACCGTCAAGGGTGATGAAATGTAACACAAATATCGTTAAGGGTGATGAAATGTAATGACAGTTTTTTTTTTCCATTGTGTTAAATTTTATATTTGTATGTAGGTGGGTACTGTATTTTATTATTAGTGTTTACTGATTGATTTACTAAGTATTTAAATTTACTAATACTATTATAGCAATTGCAAATATTTTATGACATTTTGGTATAAAGATAGTTATAGCCTTAGAGAAGATAATAAGCTACACGAAGTACTAATCCTGCGCAGACGAAGGCGCGGCCAGTAGCTAGTAAAATTATAATGGCGAAAGTTTGTATGTATGGATGTTTGTTACTGACTGTTAGGTTTGACTGATCGGTTGGCGCATTTGGTAGATCTCCTTGGCCTTTGAGCCGCTGGTCCCGGGTTCGATCCCCGGACAGGTCAAACATTTATGTGCATGAACATGTCTGTTTTACCTGTGTATATGTATTTAAGTATGTATATCAGTCATCAGGTTACCATTGTACAAGATCTGCCTTGTTTGGAACCTGAAGACCTTAATGTGGATGTTGTCCCATATTATTATTATATTATTTTACGCTCAAACAGCTAGATCTATTTTGATGAATGGTGTGAAGGTAGACGAGACACTGGATTAACACATAAGATACTTTTCATCATCATCATCATCATCTATCTACACGCGGGTGAAACCCCGGGGCACAACTGTCCGCGAAAGTGAGTTTGTTTGTTTATTACGTTTTCATACCTACATGGCTGCACAGATCTCGATACAATTTGTCAAGGAGGTAGATTAAATCCCGGGAAAGCACATGTGATACTTCTCATCACCATCGTCATCACCATCGTCATCACCATCGTGTCGCCTTTTTTATGGTTTACGTCGGTTTCAATCACATTCGTATATAACTTTTCGAAAATTGGTTTTGCTATAGCTACCGAGGAGGTCGCAATAACAGTTGCGGTCCAAGCGGATCTCTCGGAACTGCACTGCTCTATAGTCACCACACGACATAGATGTATAGTTCCATTCATCTAGAAATTTCAACTGATTTATTGCCCTTACTGCGTAACTCGGCATCCTGTTTACGTTTAGAACAAAAGATTTATGAATGAAACAAAGGCATGAAAAAAATAAAGTTTATACGCTTATACCGCACTAGGATTTCCTGTGTCGTGGGCGGCATAGACACAGAATAAGAAATCGAATTATTACCATCTATCCCACTATTCTGTCCCCATCCAAAACTCGATTTATTACGTTCTGATATCAACAACTAATACCACTGGTATTTGTTTCAACTCATATTTATTTTCTATTCCGAACTTTGAATTTATAACTTAACTAGCTGCGCTCCGTCGTTACACCCACGTGGTTATAGATGATGATGATGATGATAAGTATTCTATTTGTTAATCCGTCGCCAAACCTCCAAACCAAATTTCATCAAAATTGGTCCAGTCATTTGATCGTGAAGAAGTAACAAACACACACAATTTGTTCCATTTAAAATATCATGGTGTGATTGAAAGTGCAAACGAATTCCAGCAACTTGAATTCGGTACAGCCAGCTCAGTCAAACCTAATTAAAATTTAATATAAATTAAGAGTTGTTTTTCTAAAATATTTTGTAATTTTTAACAATTTATTTCCTATTTTAATTTAAAAATTCTCGTGCGTTTGTCACGTATTTATTCAATATCAAAACCGACTTTGCTCACATAATTAGTCGGTTTTGATATTAAGTAAATTATATAATACTATTGTTAGATTAGAAGTGATTGGTTATGTAAAACAAAAATTCTGACTAATTATTAATATGAAGGTAAACGTAAATAATTACGTACCTCATCATCATCATCACCATCACCATGAACAGGCAGCGTCTACTGCCGAACATAAGCCTCCACAGAGAGCGTCACATGGAACGGCTACTTGCCTCCTGCATCCAGCGGTTTTTTAAGGTTTTGACGAGTCTATATTAGTTGATATTGTATTATATATAGTGTTGGCGAAGGTTGCTACGTATACCTTGGACTGTCATGAGAAGGAGTCCATACTAAAAGAGCTAAACATCACAACACAGCTCTCCACAATCTGCCGACAAAGAGCCCTCAGCTTCTGCGGATATTATGCGGTCTTCAAAGCATTGTCTGGAGAAATATATTATTTTAGGAAAAGTGGACGGTAGACGTGGTCAGGGAAAGGCGCCTGTAAGATGGTCTGACACGATTAAGAAGGCGGTGGGTGGTAGCATACACCGTGCGGTTCACACAGCCTATGACCGCACCCAATGCAGACTGATTTTGCGTGGTCGTGATCCTCAGTAGTGTGGGAACGAGGAGAAGAGATATTTCAGACAGAAAATAAATATGATTTTAAACATATACCCAGGGGTATTAGTTGTAGGTATGAAAACGAAGTAAATCCAAAACTTGAATCGATAACAATATATTTGTCCCAGCCATAAATCGAACCTGGGACTCGAATCTGTACTTCTTTGATAAGTTCACTAACTAATTAACTAATAGAGCCGTCAACTTTTTTTTACTAAATAATGGAAACAAGTTTAACATTAAGAAGTGTGAATTGACCGACTTCGACAACTTATTACACATTTTTTTGTGTTGAAGTTGATTCCATTATTTAATAAAAAAATATCACCCCTTTTCGCAACACTTGCTACTTAGGGGATCGTTGTCATTCAACGTCAATGATGATATCATCGAGATAGGCGAAACACTTTTCAATTATTGGAGTGAAACTTAAATACCGCTTGACCAAATTTGATGACATTAAATGAAACTCCCTCAGCAGTATACTCTACCAAAAGGAAAATAATTATTGAAATCAGACTACTGTGTAAAAAGTTATGCGTGATCATACATAACAAGTACAATTTGAAAATTTTTATACTGACTTCCATTCTATTCAGTTATTGGAGTGTATTTCAACAACTACTGGACCGATATTTAAATGGGACCACGCGCGAAGCAGCTTTCAAACAAAAAAATAATTTTGAGAATCGGTTCACCGAGTCGAAAGTTATGAGATAATAAACATAAAAAAATACAGTCGGATTGACTCCTCTTTACCCTCTTACCGACTTCCAAAAAAAGCCTCCTTTTTCGGAAGTCGGTAGAAAAACTAACCTGCTCGTACTAAAAAGCGTTAACAGACTAAAAGGTACTCGTAATAAGTGAATTTCACGTAGATAGGTCACCTAGAGCCTGCAAATTAGGCAACGTTTTAAGTTAATTACGTCATCTGATAATGCACTGACAAATAATTAAGTTATCAAGCCCCCATAACCATGTTCCTGAATTATTATTTAATAGAATTGATCAAGCTGTCAGCGATTGATTTTTACGCTTCGTAGTCTGAGTTTGTTCAACTCTTCACTAACCTTATCAAAATTAGACAAGTTTTTGTTATGCTTATGAAAAGCGCCCCTGGCGGATGACTTGTGAATCTAGAAGATGCCGATGAAAAAACTGTGAGAATCGAATCACAATTCGTTTATAATATTGTGTCTAATTATCGATCGATTTGTGCACAATTTTTTTTGTAAAAGCCAGCCTGAGTGCCGCAAAGAGATTGTATCAAGCCGGGAAAAGTATAATTTTTAGCTTGAACAATTTCTTTATAATTGACATAACTGAATATAATAAAAATTGACGAAAGACATAACTAATGACTGTCATTTCTTTTACCTATATTGGACATTACGGATTCCTGAAACTCATGATCAAACGGTTTTGCATCTTATCTAAAATATTAAAATACCTTATCAAATAAATTATACGCTGTTTTTGAGTTATACTCATCAACCGCCTTAGAAAGTTTTAGTAATACATCCACCGCATTACTAGAACGGACTTAGACAGGACAGTGACTAAATGACAGACTGGTTTATGTGACTGTGACTCGAGTCTGACTGCTTGAATAAACCTCACTGAATGCAACTATAAATCCTAATCAACTTGAGGAATGGCAAAACTACAAACGTAAGATCCCACTTAAAAAGGAAAAAAAACACCACTTGCGTGAAATTTTTAACCAACCAATTTTTATTTAAATTACCGAGTCACCATCTTATCTGTTCAGATGACAGCGTCGCTAGTGCAGGATTGGATATTGCGACCTAAGAAATTCACCAAGAAAGAGAATCTAAACATAGGGCAATCTTTCAAGCCACTCTTTAATCTGCAAGTTCTGCAATTACAATCCTACTAATATTATAAACGCGAAAGTTAGTTTGTATGGATATATACTGTAGTTCCAATTTTTCCAGACATACAGATAAGTTGGTAGCACTATAGGAAATAGTACAAGTACGAGGCTCACCTGCTGTAAAGTGGTAACCTCTGCCTCTATAGGCATCTGTCGGTCTAGCGCTCGACGAGTCAACATCTCCTGAGGATGCCTCGTGTAGAGGCGAAACACGTGTCGAATCGTTTTTGGTTTATTTGGGTTTTCTTGTGTGTTTTATTTTGTAATCTTGCTATTAGCGGTTTGTGCGGGAGGGAGGGTGGTGCACACCCCCAAATAAGCTAAAATCATTGTTTTTTTTCAGCGGAAGTGTCACTAAATATTTTTTCATATCGTTTTTTGATATTGGATTTCAGCAAAGTAACGCCTGAATCAAAAAATTATCTATGGGCAGAAGTTACCACTTTATATTATGTATGTTATATGGTTATAGTAGATGCATTTCCTCACAGTTGAAGTAAATCCCTGCTCCCGTGACCCTGAGATATTAAGTTGTTAAGTCGTATGTGCCTGTAACGTCACCGATACCAAAGAAGTAAAGATCTATAAGTAGAACGTCTTCCCCACTAGCGTTGATTCACGCAGGTTTGGCGCGAGACGCGTGTAGGGATGTCAACATGCGCGGATCCTTCCCACAAAAAAGGTTGTAGTCACAGCCACCCTAAAATCAGCAAAGTACGAGTCGGGGTATGAATACGGTGAATCTGAATACGGGGTTGCCCATAACTGTCCAGTGCCATTCAGAATTTTAAACTAGGTACAACACTTCAAAACCGTGCATGGCAAAGCACTGCGCTTTTTACTTGGATATATTATAAGAAGTTCTTGCGCTGTAATTTCGCTGGAAACAACTACAAAGGATATGAAATTATGTCAAATTACCCAAATTTAAAAGATCCTTACGTTTCATTTTCGCGAACACGTTAATAATTTCATCGATATCCAGGTTTTGTATATATTGTAAAACGACATATTCTTTTTTCGACATATTCCCTGAGTTTCTTGCCGCTTCGTCTCGGTGGCTCAGACAAAATAAAAAAGACTTTTTTATTTTGTCTGAGCTCGGTGGGCTCTATATATTTTGGAACGTGGCGGTAGAGTCTTTAAAGTACATTATAATGAAAAGTTGACGTTCATAAGTGCGTCTTTGATGCCTAAATTGAATAAATGATTTTGACTTTGACTTTGACTTTATTATTGGCCTGTCGAATTCATATTCGACAGGTGTGACGTCTGATTTTAATTAAGTCTATTAGGGTTGTGGGCATGCCCATCGTGCCCACAACGGTGGATCCGCGCTTGGATGTCAACATCGCCACAAAACAAATACAAATCGCATCTACGTTTTGTTGGTAGCATACCTACGCAACAGCCGTACTATTCTCTAATGATTAGTCAATGTACTCGTTGACGAGCTCACCGATGTCGAATACTTTATGAGATATCGCCCTTGTACATAAGGTTGTTTTTCCAACGTTTCTTGCCATCTCATCATTTGTTTCACGGATGTTGTCAAAGATGCAACGATGTATGCTCTTAGAGAATCGCACGGCAGAAAACAAGTACATCTGAAAAGTGCCAACCCCGATTGCTCTGGCGGCAATGTCTTATTTATTGCCGGCAAACGTCCTCCGCCCCCACCCACCGCGTCTTCCCACTTTTATCGCCTATTTATCGCGATGACGTTCTACTTACGCGGTTTAAGTAGTTTCCCGACACCCTTCAAACCAGAGCAAAGTATTGCGAACATTACAGCATCAAACTAAACATTAACTACATTCTCCTTGGTATGATTAAACTGATTGATATGAAATTCTAAAAGAATAGAAACAGTAAAAACCGTCCAAGTACGAATTGGACTTGCGTTAAATATAAATACACAAAACAAATACAACGTATTGCGATAAAGAAATGCAAAACCTTCAGTGCGAGCATTTTTTTAATTAGTTTAGCGTTTGTGGGGGCGGTATACGTAAAGCCTCGGACGTCTTACGGTTGAGATGAGAAAGATGATTATCCATGAAAAAGCCTGTTTCATTTTGAGATTTATTTTGAGAGAGGAGATTATCAAGTCGAAGCTATATAAACTATGTCTACGCTTAACTTAGTCACACAACAGAGTTGTCCGATTTAATAATATTTTTTTGTTTGGTAGAGTTTACTTCTGAGGTGGCCCCATTTCAATTTCAAATAATGCGTTTTTGAGTTACATTCTAATAACTGAAAAGTTGTTTCGCCTATCTTGATGATATCCTTATTGACGGTGAATGACAATCGATCCCGTAATTGGATAGGGTCATTAAAAAGGGTGACAATTTTTTCTACCAAAATATAGAACCGACTTATATATTTATTTATATTATATAGAAACACCAACAGTATACATATTAAATAAAAACTATGAGTTAACACTTACAATTATATAACTGTTCTAATATGTACACCTTTAGCAGGCGTTTACAGCTTTAACAATTTAACAGTGATAGGAGATAAAAAGTTACATAAAAGTTAACTAAAATTAATACATTAAGTATTTACAACTAAGACAAAAAGTCGGAAACAGAAAATTCAATTTCATTGCAATTAGTTAGTGTTGTGTAATCATTTTATTATTTTATTTTTAAATGTGTTTAAAGGGTCATGAAATATATCAAGATCATTTACGGAAGCATTATATTCATTATATGTACGACATATTCTTATTAGAGGAGAGTTATAAGCTAAGTTCGTTCTAGCATGTGTAATATGAAGAATATTGTGAATTCTATGGCGTGGGTAGTGGCAAGTGTTTAAAAATGATATTACAATGACTTCAATAATTATATTACAAAAGTACCTATTATCACAATATTTGACGCATGGTACTGACTTTGACAAGTTATTTCACAGTTATTAGTGTTGAAGTCGGTTCCATTTGACAGGCCTGTCTAGTGGTTAGTGACCCTAACTGCTATGCCGGAGGTTGTGGGTTCGATTCCCACCCAGGACAAATGTTTGTGTAATGAGCACGATCATTTGTTCTGTGTCTGGGTGTAATTTATCTACGAGTATAATATGTATGTATTTAGAAATATATAAGTATGTTTATCAGTTGTCTAGTACCCATAACACAAGCTCTGCTTAGCATGGGACTAGATGGCGTTGTGTGATAGTTGTGGAGTATTTTTTTATTTATTTTTTGACAAACTTTTTTTTTCCTATTAGAAGTCATGTTTGACGTCGGAGTTGTACTGTATATTGGCTCTCGATTATAAAGTGACAGTTTTGTTTTGTTACTAATAGTATATCACAATTAGATTCCTTTATTACCACACCCTACACATTAAAATGTTATATCGAAAAATATATCTTTTTTTCACTTTTATTCCGTACCAAGAGCGTTAATAGGTGACTGAGCGATGTCATCGAGCTATCGGAAACCTGACAGCAGATAACGGTGACGGCACGAGCTTTATCGGATTAATGAGTAAATGGATGAGCTTTATAACGTCCGGGACGGAGAGGGAACGCATAAGTTTTTTTAAACTTTATTACTAAAAGTAAACTTTTTGCGTCAAGTTGATGCTACCGTAATACTAATATTATTTAACTATGACTAGGACTACACTTGTATAACCAAAAGGGTATGCTTATTATGTATTTGACCTGTTTGTCCGTCCGTATGTCCGCTCGTAATTACTCGACGGCTCAACCGATTTTGATAAATGATATGCCTTTAGATGCGCCTTGATAGCGCAAACCTCACTGGGTACATTATCACCCGACTGCGGTGATGTTTAAAAGGAGGGTCAATTTTATGCGCTTTAAGCCTTTGCCTTCCAGAGACGTAAATATATGTCAGTTTTATTCATAAATCCTTTCTACGGACTTCTTAAAAGGAGGAGGTAATCCATTCGACTGTACTTATTTTAGTGTTTGTTACTCTATAACTTTCGATAGGGTGAACCGATTCTCAAAATTCTTTTTTTGTTTGGAAGTTGGTGCTTCCGTGTGGTCACATTAAAATTTCATCATTCGATTTAGTAGTTTTTGAGTTACACTCCAATAACTGAATAGAATGGAAGTCGGTATTACATTTTTCAAATTGTACTTGTGTTTTAATTATCACGGTATAGAAAATTAATAAAGTACAGTCTAATCGCTCTCCTATTGGACTTTGCCTAGTGTGGTAATTGTGTACCCAGTGACACTCGCACCATCTATGTCTAACAATATATGTTATACGAATCTAACGACGTATCAAGGCCTATTCAGACCTCTATATCTCTATATCTCTACCGCGCGCAGTAGAGATATTCGTTGGCAACGGTTAGCGGGGCGGCGGAACTAGTTTCGCCAAACAAGAGAAAATACCGCCTCACTAGGCGGTACAAGTTTCGCTGCAGTTATGAAACTTTATACTATTTACCCATCGAGTTCCGCGTGGTATTATTCGCTACCCACAGCGGTAGCGAATAACGCTCAGGTCTGAATAGGCCTTTATTAATCAAAATGGCTTGAGCAGTTGACTAGTTACGAGCCAACATAGTAACGGACATGCAGACACATTTTATATTATTAGAAGACGGTACAAGCATGAGGCCCATCTAGTTTTAAGTGGTAATGCATTTCGTCACAAGCCACAAACTGCACTGCGCCCTTAACCCTAAAACATGAAGTTGTTAAGTCTGCCGTAAGCCGGTGGAATTAAAGGCACATAGCCTTTAATTCCACCGGCACCAATATTATCAAACCATAACACATTGAATATTAGTCATTTAAGTAACAATTAGTAACTAAGTGATGGTAATGAACATTGCCTTACATCTAATGCTGCAAATAAAAATATTATTCATTTTAAATTTTCATTAGTGCTTCACGTTAGAAATAGGTATGATGGCTATACTTCCATGGAGGTATTCATTCACATAGACTACTACTGCTGCATAAACAGTAAATACAGGGCCAAAACATAACCCTCCTATTGAGTTTCGTCGCATTCAGGTAAATAGGGCATTGCTTCAAAACATCCGTGCGATTCCTTATGAGTAAATATCGTTGCATCTTTGACAACATCCGTGAAACAAATGATGAGATGACAAGAAACGTTGGAAAAGCAACGTTGTGTACAAGGGCGATATCTCATAAAGTATTTGACATCGGTGAGCTCGTCGACGAGCACATCGACGAATCATTAGAGAATCGCACGGCTGTAAAGAGCAGGAAGATATAATACTCACATAAGGAGCTTTTTAGCCTTTTTTTTAATGGTTATTTTTATATTTTGTTATACTAAGAAGCGAGGTATGTTTACGCTAAATAATCTTGAATAAAGAAAAGACGGTCTAATGGAAAAAAATATAAGTAACAACTAACATGTTCTCATCCCGAGGGCCTCGTAGACTGTAATCTTGCTACGCGCTACGTTGCTACGGCGTAGTTGTAGACCTTACACGTAGCACAGCTACGTCTATATTAACTACAATGTATTTAAAATTTTTTCATCACACATGCTCGTAGCTCTTATTACTTGGACGGTTTTTAGGTTCAAATCGAATATTTTAAACGCATGTACATTTTATTTTACCATTACCGCATAAGTACGTTATAGAATTATCCCGAATAAATGAAATGTATCGTACCCAAGCGCTCGCAGCGTAGCTTGACTCGGCTATCTTAACCGATCAACAAGTTAAGCAACGCTTCTTGCTGCGGACTGAACTTAGTTAGTGGCATTGTTCAACTGAGCGCTTCCGTGCTTCGGAGGGCACGTTTAGCCGTCGGTCCTGGTTGTTTGTCTTAGGACAACAGTCGTTAGGCTATGTCGAATGCTTTCAGGCGGCCTGAAAACTTGGACATGGGTTGCCACTAGCCTATCCACTAAGCCGCACTGGGCCCGCTTGGTGGATCATGGCCCAACTCCTCTCTCTGAGAGGAAGGCTCGAGTACCAACAGTGGGAACAAAATGGGCTGATAACGAAATGAAATGTATGTCTCGATATATTTATTTATGTATCTCGTTGCAAGTTACGTGCATGTAAACGAAGCAATCTTAATTTACCCGGGTAAACTTTATATTGTAAACGACTTTGTTTAACTTGACTTGTAAATACTAACAAAGACTTTATGGTGCAGCAAAATACAACACATTGTCAATAAATAAATAAAATGGTATTAACTATGGATATAATACATTTAATTTGATCAACTTTTACTTTGGGGAAACTCTACGGACATTACCAAAGCGTTCTAGGTACAAAAAAAGTGCATAAGAGCAATATGTGGTTGTGGGTCCACTAGACTCATGTAGACCACTTTTTAAAAAACTAAAGGTTTTGACCTTGACCAGCTTGTATATAATGCAGGTTGGAGCTTTTGTGAAGGAGCATCCTGATAAATTTGTAAAATTTGATAAAAGCGAATTTTCTGAAATGCCAAGTAGAGATCCCACAAGGTTAAGAGTAATTTATTGCATAACAGCTCTCTATAAACGCAATTGCAACGCAATGACTGTTACAGTATTCAATAAACTTCCTAGAAGTATTAGAGAGCTCCCATTAAAATTATTTAAAATTAAGCTTCACAAGTGGCTCGCTGAAAATTGCTTTTATAATTTGAAAGAGGTCGCTACAATTTTAAATGTAATGTTATTTAATTATAAAAATCATTTACTTGTTTTATAACTAAGGTTTGGGCATTTTTATAAATAAGTTGTGACATATTTTTAATTGACATTGACATGAAGTATATAATATTGACATTTTTATAATTGAATTTGAGTGCTATAAATTTAATATAATTATTAATTATGTCATTATTAAAATGTATATCGTATTAATAATTGTAATTCGTTATGTATTCTTTAATTTCAAATGTGTAAATTTAACTAATTGACAATATTTTGTATGCCAGTCTATGGTGGAACATGCAGAACAAATGTATAAAAAAAAACACCTATTTGTAACCATGTTTCGTACAATAAATCGATTTTTATTTCTTTTTCTATTTCAAATTGTTCGTAATTCACAATAAATTATGCAATGAATATGAAAATATTCGCTTTATTGTATTTTTGTATTAGAAGGTAACGATAATAATACAAGTTTTTTTCCCTCGCATTTGTGATGAAACATGTCGTACGATGTTGATTATCACACTGTTATCTGTTTACACTTGTATCATAATGTACTATTTCGCTACGACGTAACGGATATGGATATTTATGAGATACAACATATATATAAGAGGCGTCGGGTGACCGAAATGCTGGCGCCTATTTTGGGCAAAAACTTAGCATTGCCATCCAGCGTGGCAATGTCGCCAGCGTTTTGGCCACTTTTCCCCCCACCATGGGGCTTATAGATTAGATAGTTATTATTATTCTTTTTTATTTAATTTTTAATTACTAACAATTTTGTTAATTAAGATACAACAATTTGAAGTCTACGTATTTATTCGTCTACCTGTCTTGCCATTAAAAGGAACAAAAATTATGTTTTTACCTTTCAAGCGTGTTGCAGGAAGCCGATTGAATCTTCAGAACATTTTTTCACCATGTAAAATAGTCTAAATTTTTTTATTTTATTTTTTTAAATTTCCAAACTGGAAAATACACATTGTTCTGAATAGATAATGTCTTAAAACCTAAGTTACGTTTGTCTAGACACTAAGTTCTCGTTAAAACTAAGTATAATATATACATACATACATATATATATATATATATTTAATAAGTAGTATAAGTAATTATAATTATTAATAGTAAGAGTTCCGTACATTAGGCAAGCATAACTAAGACTTACTAGGTTAAAGGACAAACTTAACTTTGCCGTTCGATCCATAGACACGATTATTGCATCAAGCGCAAATAATAACGGTGAAATAGTATTTTTTTGTCTTTAAGATATTGATATTTAACCCTTCATACGAACGAATAAAACGAACGTACATTTACGTCAATGATACTCAAAGTATTAATGAATCAAATGGAAGTACCGTAGTGGATTTCATTGGAAATCGCATAATATGCAGAAATATGCTCATATATGGTCATATCTTTTAAACGTATATGTCGCACGTTGCCTTACAAGATTGTTTTTTTTCACAGTTGAATGAGACCGTTGACCCGAATATTTGATATACATTTCAACTTGATAAATCTACGCGTTGGGCTACGGTGGACGGCAAAGTGATCCTATACGGTTTTCTAACAGCAGGCCTGGACAAAATTCAAACAGGCGTTTTCCGCACACGCTACAGACAGAACGTTCCCAGGTCCCGTCAACGAACTTAGGGTGACGTCACGTGACTTTTCCACAGGTAATCTCAACGCCATACACTTTGGAGTTGTCGTTTAGCGTTAATGTTAACAGAAACATCTTTTATCTAGACCTGCAGGACAGTTTGTTTGAACAGTTAACGAAACACACCAATAGGTTTTAAGCCACAAGTTGTCTATCTAGAAGGTGGTAGCTAGCAAGGCGGACACCAGAAAGTGCCGTACCACTATCCTGTGGATTTCATCATCGAAAGCTCAAGCGAAAGCCAACCGTGGGATTGTGGTCGAGTCCTCTGCATCATCACATCGTCTATCTGTTTCTTGGCCTGTCTACCTGCTTGCTTGCATCACCGTCTAACCTCATGTATATCTGCCCGTCGCCAGCCCACCGGTCTGTCAGAGTTTTGAAAAGCTGCTCGTAGTGCTCCCAATCCCAATAGTTTTTATTTGTAATTCAAGATACGTAAACCTAATTAAAGCACAGTTTAACATGCTGCTAATAAGTTATTTTAGAGTGTGTTCATGCTTTACTTAAGTTACAGCAGCAGAAACATAAGACTCTATTATATCAAAATATGATTACAACATTGCAACTTTGTACGTGTTAGTAAATAATATCCTGCTCATCTTTAGCACGGTTATATTTCACAGGCAGTAAATAAATAACGTTTAGCAATGATAAACTAAGCTGCCGTACCTTCGTCACTCCCTACTCTCCTTTCCACTCCCCCCACCCTTCCGTACCTTATAGTACAGTCGCGACGAACTGTTGTATTATTCGCAAACACGCTGTTGGGCTACGCAAAACACGCAAAATATATAGCCTATGCTATATTAGATGCATCATCATCATCCATCAGTACGCGGGTGAAACCGCGAGGCGCAGCTAGTTTAGAATAACAGACTTTAGCCTGATGCAAAGCGATGGTACCTCAAGAAGTAGTGAGGGTTGACAGCTAAATGGGGTGATCGCCGGTTCTATTCCTACCCGGTGCCTACCCTTGAGTTTCGGCTGCCCTTGAAAGACAGTCACTGCTCTAAGGTCGGTATTCCAGATAAATACGAGTAGTTATTTGTCACTCTCCACGCAAGTAAAGACATTGGCTTTACAGTCATGCTACAAAGATTCAGTAAGATCTGCCGTGCGATTCTGTAATGATTCGTCGACGAGCTCACCGATGTCAAATATTGAGATATTGCCCTTGTACATAAGGTTGCTTTTCCAACGTTTCTTGTCATCTCTTCAGTTGTTTGCTCTTAGAGAATCGCACGGCTGTATTCAAATCTAAATTCAATACTAATACGGCCATAAGTCTTGTGTGATAGCAACTACGAGTTGACTGTCTTTGTACTATCAATTTATGATATTATAATATATTACTGTTAAAAAGAGACAAGACTTGTATTTTTGTATGTAACGAATAAACTTAAAACTGCTGGACCAATTTCTAAAATTATTTTGCCGTTAGAAAGCTACATTATTACTTAGTAACTAATGATATTTTGATTCATCATCATCATCATCATCACCCTACGCGGGTAAAAACGGGGAAGCGCTGCTAGTATATATAAAGCTTGATAAATTGTATAAATAATACTACTTTCCTTATCTCTACTTTCCATCAATACTGACGTACGTAGAAACGCCATAAAAATATGATACAATTATAATATTAGTAGTACTCGTAGTTTGTCAATGCTTGCGATTTCAACTCTCTAGTTTCGTGGCTCCACACGTGTCCGCTCCGATAACGTCACCCAGTTACATAGAGCTTTGTCGGTGATTGTATGCAATGACACCGTCTGTTAACAATGTACCTACTTCACAGATTGTACCAACCTTGACATGCACAAAGAAACCTTGGGTCTTTTTTAATTATAAATCAAACTAGATACATATTATAATCCAGCGGACAGCGTGATTCGCTTGCTTGGTCTATGGAATACGAAGTCACATAAATAGAATAGAAGTGTAATTTCCTAAATTTTATTTAGTGGGTGCTTACAATATAAAAGGCATCAACTACCAAAATTTTAAATTTGTAGCCCTGAAGGTTTAAGCTGTGTGTTGTAGTAACAGCGTTTAGGTTGTGCGTTGTAGCTACAGCGCCTAGTCTATGTGCTGTAGCTACAGCGTTTAGGTTGTGCGTTGTAGCTACAGCGCCTAGTCTATGTGCTGTAGCTACAGCGTTTAGGTTGTGCGTTGTAGCTACAGCGCCTAGGCTATGTGTTGCAGCTACAGCGTTTAGGTTGTGCGCTGTAGCTACAGCGCCTAGGCTGTTTGTTGTAGCTACAGCGTTTAGGTTGTGTGTTGTAGCTACGGTGCCTAGGCTGTGGTTGTAGCTACAGCGTTTAGGTTGTGCGTTGTAGCTACAGCACCTAGGCTGTGTTTTGTAGCTACGGCATTTAGGTTGAGCGTTGTAGCTACAGCGCCTAGGCTGTGCGTTGTAGCTACCGCGCCTAGGCTGTGCGTTGTAGCTAAAGCGTTTAGGCTGTGCGTTGTAGCTACAACGCCTAGGCTATGTGTTGTATTTACAGCGTTTAGGTTGTTAGTTGTAGCTACAGCGCCTAGGCGGTGCGTTCTAGCTACAGCGGTTTACGCTGTGCATTGACGGCAGGGCACGTGATTGTGCATGTATAGATTGACTTGAAATGTAAGTGAGTGTGCATGTATGTTACTGATCCACTTTCAAACGAATTAACCAATAATTTGGATGACATTTTGAAAGGAGATTGTTTATATCCAGGATTAACAGTTTTTATATTGTGATTAATTTAAGTTTGTTTATCCAATGTAACGGCTAGTTTCTAAGGGATCGCGATTCCTTTATTCCCTATGGACAAAGCCGCGCGAAGTAGTATATTCAAATAATGTATTCACGCTAACAGGAAATCACTTAACTATTTAAGTGTCAATGCAGCTCTTACGGACATTAATTAATACGTAAGTAAGTTTTTACGATGACTTTTGTGTCGTTATAAAGTATCCAATTAATTACTATTGAGTAGTATGTATAGTGTGTAGAAGTGTGTAAGAGCCATATTTGGTCTTAAACGGAGAGACAGCTGTGTTCCCTACTTTCGAAAATTTAATTTAATGACCCTACCCTCTCTGTAAACATGAAGTCTCGGTCTTTGCAAGATTAAACTTGTATTTATTTGACACATTACACACCAAAAGACATCAACATAAAATTAAATCCTTTAAGATTAATATTGCTTTATATAGAAATAGTATATTTGGTATGATTTCTAAAATATATAATCATCTACCGAATAGTATATTACAAGAGCAAAATACTCATGCATTTAAAAATATTTTAAAAAAGCTTTTGGTGAATAAATGTTATCATAGAGTTGATAAATATTTAAATGAAAAATTATTGTAATGCGACTGTGGCAATAGGTATATAGTATTATGAACTGTTTTAATATCATTTCCTTTGAATTATCTAATATTTTGATTATTCGCCTCATTTAATAATTTAATAATTCTACATTGTACCTACTTAATTTTTGTTTGACCTTGTGATTTACTACTGATTATTCTATTATTTATGACCAATTTAGTAAGTAATTATTTCGTTAAAGTTATAAATACCTAGTATTTATGTAATATTGCATGCCTCGTGTAAAGGCCGGATAGAGTGTATCATAAAACGTTAAATGTAAGATCTCTGTATCACCTTTATTCGCAATAAATGACTTGAATTTGAATTTGAATTTGAAGTGTGATTGTTGGTTACGCGTAAATATAGTTATAACAAATAGCTAACGTTTACACACTCATATACTAATCAAACTCTGATCTGCTCTGAAAAACTTCTATCGAACTGTACCAGTGTCACTGACTTGCTTTGGATTTAGGTTATAGGTACCTTATAACTCAGGAACCTCTGAAAACGATACGATGGCGTTTTCACAGTTGTATGACTTGCATTTTAAACTAACCATAATCATAATCAATTTATTAATAACTGTTGTAACAGGTTTCCAATTTAATACTATGCTATATTACAAATAGTATTTGCATTGGCAATATTAGAGTACATTTACATGATTAAAAATATAAAATCGTTCACAATGTCAAATTATAAAGAATTAAACCAAAAACAATTTCAAAAATATACAAAATTAAGTCTAGTCAAATACTGGGAAAATATAGGGTGTTTGGTAGAGGGTCCCCACTAGGGACTTGGAGAATACAAGTTGGCCAAAAAAATCCCCTAGCCCCCAATTTTTTTAACTTTTTTTTGTGAAGTTTCCCTTTTTCTCCGAAATTGTACCTATTTACCACCATAACATTTGTAAAATCTGTTTTAGACCGGATGTTTTAGTTGAATTTGGTCTCTAATACACCTTCTGGCCACGTAAAGCAAAATTGGATACAAAACAGAGCTAACTGATTTAGAGCTCATAGAGTGAAAATATGAAATAAATTTTACCTCATGGTTCAACTTTCACAGTGATAAAAAACCCACTAGCAAGCTTTTTTAGAAAAAAAAGGGGGAAAAAAATTGGGGGGGTCGGAGATTTTTATTGGCTAACTTGTATTCTCCAAGTGGGCCCCCGAACACGCTCATTTGGTTTGTCGGTCCCTCTACCAAACACCCTGTATAGTAAACAATGCAAAAGTAATAATAGTAGTAATAATAGACTTGCAGATATGGTACGTTCGTTTTTTATAAGACTTCAGGTAAAAGTTAATGAGTTAAATTAATTCATACAATATGGTACGTACATAGTCGTGCGAACGTATGCGAATAACTGCGCGTGGCTTTTGAAATAAAATATTAGACAAATAAATAAATAAAAAAAATATCACAGTTTATTTGAATTAGATCCAATCATAACCTCCTTGACCCACTGTCCTATTAACGGAAAATGGTCTTATTAACTTATTAAATCTAGAATCTTTCGACAATAGAAAAATCTAGGCATAGACTGGGAGCGAGAAACCTTTTTAATTAACTACTTAATTCTTATAAAAAATTGATACCTACTCTTAAAATGAAGTCTCATGTATAATAAAAAAGTTTTTAAAATGAAATGTATTTGAATCCTTGTAGCCAAGACGACAATAGAAGTGATGTTGTAGGTCACCAAAGTAAATAGAAAAGTAATTCAATTCAAGCAATTAGACCATCCTGACTAGCGCCCTCTTCTACAGGAGAAGACAATTAAGGTGAAAGTTTACAGTTTCATAACTGTCTTGGTGACAACATGTACCATGTAAATATTACTTTACTTTAATTTTTTTATATTGCTTTTGCAGGGATTGCGCAATTTCGCCAATGTCGCGTGACTAAAGAAGGAAACAAACGTTGGAGATAAATATTATAATAATTCTAGAAAACGGCAATAAAAACTAATTAAATATGTCACTTTAAAAGTTATTTCTTTGGTGCCTTTTCCACCTTAGAAGAAGATACTTTTTTTTAATTAGAACAAGAAGCTTTGCCAAGTGCGAACGTAAGGACGACTTTTTTCTCATTATGAAATATTTTAAATCTTTATATCTATTGAGTTTTATCTATCTATATTATAAAAATGAACTCGCATTTCTCCTGGTCACCTGGTGATTGCATTCATCTTTTTTTCTTCTTAAGTCTAATACTTCGTAGAAGGTTCTGACATTGAAAAAAATTAAGAATAGATGGGAGGTTATAGCAAGGCCGAAAGCCGATCCTACTACGCGAACGAAGTCGCGGGAAGTCGCTAGTAATGAATAATTTAAGCATGACATTTATATAAACTGTCATTATCCTTGTAGGCAAACATAATGAAATCGTATCATAAAGTCAAAATCATTTATTCAATCTTGGTATCAAAGACGCACTTATTAACGACATTTGTTTATTATAGATAAAGTACTCACAACACATATATTGTAATGATTTTTTATAAAGTAAATAACAGAAATGAAATAACATGCTCTGCCACGTTTCCGTCTCTCAATCCAATGTCACAGTAAATATATCTTCTAAAATTACATTTATGAAAGTGGACCCGTTTGATCTCAGATGGTTGAATGATGGGCGGCTTCCGCTAACATCTCCTCGGTATTTTCGCAAAAACACGTGAATACAATAAATGTTCGAGTTGTACGAGTCTTGATCATTGATAACACCCCGCCTTTGTTACTACCCATATTGTAAGAACGTCTATTTGCTTGAAACATGGTAGGTGGTAACAGCAAGGTAGGTCTCTCCTCTCATTCCTCTCCTTTAACAAATAAGTTTTTCGATGGTAGTACCACGCTGTAACCACAGCCGAATGGGCCAGCACGACCGGGGAAGTACCACTCCCACACAACACCGAGTTGAAGTAACATAGCTTGCTATTGAGTTTCAGTTGGCCTGTGGGAGGTTTCGGAGGCCCGATTCCTCTTCCCCCTCTCCTCCCCCTCCCCCGTCCCCCCTCATCCCTTCTATCTCTTCTTTCCTATCATCCTTCCTCAAAGATCGGCAACGCATTCTTGAGACCTCTGGTATTGCAGTTGTCCGTAGGCGGTGGTATCACTTACCATCAGGTGAGCTCCTGCTCGTTTGTCAACCTATCCCAAAAATAAATGTAGTTTTTTCTTCTCAATGACATATCACTCTGGAAAATTTCCAGACAGAAAAAAACTAATTTTTCAGATCGAGTTTAAAACTATATGATGTTTTACTAGAACCAATGTTTACTTAAGGGATGGTCGCTTATCAGATCCGAATCGCACATTTCGGAGGTGTTTCACATCATGAGGAAATCCACTGCATACTAGTATGTTGAATTTTGGTAAAGCCAACTTCAAGAATGATACTGATAATACTAAGTACGTAACAGTGTGTTCTCGGAGCGCTCGTAGCGGAGCTCGACTTGGCTATCTTAACCGATCAACAAATTAAGCAACACTTGCTGCGGTCAAGTTGGATGCAGGCCGCTTCCAACCGGTCCTTTTGGAAAATCATGGGGGAGGCCTATGTTCAGCAGTGGACGTCCTACGGCTGAGATGATGATGATGATGATGATGCTGCGGTCAGGACTTGGATGGGTGTGTGCTAGTGGCATTATTCAACTGAGCGATTCCGTGCTTCGGAGGGCACGTTAAGCCGTCGGTCCCGCTTGTTTGTCATAGGACAACAGTGGTTAGGCCATGTCGAAGGCCTTCGGGCGGCATGTAAACTTCGATAAGGGTTGGTGACTAGCCTATCCACCAAGCCGCACTGGGCCCGCGTGGTGGATTATGCCCAACTCTCCTGAGAGGAACACTCGAGTCCTAACAGTGGAAACAAAATGGGCTGATACGATTTATGAACAGTGTGTTCCGGCAGATACCATTCAGCTCCAATCGACGCTACTTATATGTGCTACAACCTTCGCTCACAAGCTTCGCACTTTTTGGTGTTGAAGTCGGTTCCATTTTTTAATAAAAACATTTTTTTTTTCATCTTAGTGACCCTCGTTAATTACGGGATCGATTGTCATTTACCGTCAACAATGATTATACTCAATTCATCAAAATTGGCGAAATACTTTTCAGTTATTCAGTAATTTAAATGGGACCTCGAAACTAGTAAGTAAGTAGGTGGATATAGGTTGTTAATTAGTAGGTTGATAATTTAGAACATCCTCCTTTTTTAAAGTCGGTTATTGTTTTTTATAAAATAGTAAAATTAGATATTCCTAATACGATAACTAAATTATTTCACACGGTTTGTTTAGTATGTGTAGGATCGTTTACATTACAAAGTTAGTCTCATTCCTATATTCCGGATGGAGGTGTATTCGCGAGTCGCACTTTAACTACAGATTTGATAGTAAATGCATATGATTCACAACTAACCCAGCAGGGTCAAAACCTACGCAATAAAAAGGTCACACAATGGATTTTCAAAGTCGCACAACGAGCTATGGAGAGGGCTATGCTCGGGGTTTCTCTACGTGATCGAATCAGAAATGAGGAGATCCGTAGAAGAACGAAAGTCATCGACATAGCCCAGAAGATTAGCCAGTTGAAGTGGCAGTGGGCAGGGCACATAGCACGCAGAACAGATGGCCGATGGGGCCGAAAGGTTCTGGAGTGGAGACTACGGACTGGCAAGCGCAGCGTAGATCGTCCACCGACACGGTGGACAGACGACCTGATGAAGGTCGCAGGACGACGTTGGATGCAGGCCGCTTCCAACCGGTCCTTTTGGAAAATCATGGGGGAGGTCTATGTTCAGCAGTGGACGTCCTACGGCTGAGATGATGATGATGAATGGATTTTGGGTTGAAATCAGGACGTTTGTGTGATGCGATTACATATACATGATTCGGTACAACTGGACACATTCATAACCTAATCTTGCCAAATTAACCCGTCCGCATCAGCGCAAAAAATAACAATAGATTTATGAATGAAACTTAACTCGAATGAGTCTTGCTGATTCGGACAGATTAAGCGATCGAAAACTACTCTTAGAATCTTGTATACCGTTTATTCATCAGTAAATCTTTCCCAGGTTGTAAGATCGAATCTAATAGTTTTTTTCTGAGACTCGGGATACACTATTTAAGTAAGTAATTTGACGTTTGTGTTCGACTAAAGTTCGATATAATTTCGTCTATAGTTAGTTCTCAAACCAACCTTACCATTTTGCTGCGCGCATGAAATTCTTCAATTTGACGTAAAGGAGTTCATGTCGCGATACTAATTCGATTGTGTTGGTTGTAGGTCTACACTAGTTGTTTACGTTAAGGTCTAGTTTCACGACTGAGCGTACCTTCTTCTGGAATGCGGGCTTTCTATCTCAGCAAGTCGCAAACACCATTAATTATTTTATAAAATTTCAAATTTCAGTTTTTTTTTTCAGTTGTAACGACGAAAATTAAAATTATTTGAATGTCAAAGCGTATAGAAGTGAATAAAAAATCTCATATATGTCAACCGCTTGTCACATATTTTAACACCATTAATTACAATCATTAAATTTTTCAACGCCATCTATTTTTATAACCGCGAAACATTTGTCAAAGTCTACCAATCAACTGTAGACTTTACGAATGCATATAATAAAGACAAAAATAGACTGCAGGTGAAGTTTAGGTGTGCTAGGCTGAGTTATAGCGTACTTTCAGATGGTGTTCAGACTTATAAATATGTCAAAATAATTACAAATAATTCGTGCTTTACATTTTCGTGGTTACTATGGAATCTCTGAATGTACGTAACTACGTACTAACACATGCGTGCACACGTGTTCATGGTTTGTGAACTTTGAAAATTAAGATAAACAGCCTAATACGTTCCCATATCTGGGTCGCAAACCTTCCACTCAGAGAGACGAGTATAAGCCATAGACCACCACGCGGGCCCAGTACGGTAATAGCCATGATGTCTTATTTTTTGGAGCACGCAAACGTCTCAGACATGATATTTTTATAAATTTTATGAAGCACTAACGCCTGTTTACCGATATCAAATTTTGCAATATTAAGGATAAAATTACATATCCTCTGTTGGGAGCTCGAACCCGTGTCTTCTGACAATCCGTGTCAGACACCATGAGCGCTAAACTTTGCTTAAAACTTTTGTCTTTAGACAACCACCGGGGCCGCTGACGATGTACGGAAGCACTCTTGCTATCCATCTAAAGAATGACCGCAGGATGGTTCACATCAGCTACGAAAAGCTCGGCTCGTTCCGTTAAGAAAGCTTCAGATACGTGGTACCTACTCAATTTTATTTTACTTCAGACTAGTTGTCGCATCTAGGACTTCACTCTCGTGTCCTGGCGGAACCATAATCAGATATACAATTACAATTTGAAAAATGTAATACCGACTTCCGTTTTATTCAGTGATTGGAGTGTAACTCAAAAACTACTGAATCGAATTTGATGAAATTTAAATCGGACCACACGGGAATCACCAGCTTTCAAACAAAAAGAATTTTGAGAATCGGTTCACCCAGTCGAAAGTTATGAGGTAATAAACATAAAAAATAAAAAAATACTGTCGCATTGAGTACCTCCTCCTTTTTGGAAGTCGGTAGAAAATTTGTCTTAGTAACATAACCTGCCCGTGAAAATACCGTTAAAATTGGTCTAGTCGTTTCAAAGACTAACCGGAACAAACAAAAAGACATACAGACAGACAAATGTTTGTTTATGTTTTCAGTAGCGTGTACTTATATGATCTTTTAGTGAAAATATGTTACTTTGGCATTACAAACAGACACTTCAATCATATTTATTTGTCATACTGTCATGTAGACAATAAAAATAAGAATGTAACCTACATAAAAAACCCGCATAACTAAATCAAAATAACTCCAATGCATAAGATTATCATATTTCACGAGAGAGTACTAAATCATTAACACATTACTATGGAAAATTATTTATGCAGAAGAAAAAACATATTAAAATACACCGGCGGTAATAAAAAGAAACTGTCTTAAAAATACTCAAATCTTTTTCTAACTCCGAGAAAGTTTTGGTAAGTATTAAAACTGATATTTGGCAGAATTAGCTGAGATGGTTACCTACTTGATATTTCTTGAATTCTTTGCTATGATTCTTTGTGATGCAGCTTTAAAAGTCCTCGTTATAATTTTTTATTGACACATTTATCACTATAAAAAAGGAAATGTCAGGACACAGTGTATTACCACTAACACTACGTAGCACATTATTCTTTCAAATCCAACACACAACTACCAGTTTAAATAAACAGATATTTTACCGAAACAAATTAATAGTATTCAACTGACTCATTCAGAGAAGCAGAGTCATACTTCGGAAGAAATTACCAAAAATAATGATCACTCACCGCGGGGTTATTTCAAAAATGCATCGTACGATAATCTTCAGAGCACGTTGAAAATCCACAACACTGTGTCACTGAAATCACTGAGAATTTAATCACGGTTTATTTATCACACTTCAAATGAATTTCATCTGAAAGGATGAAAACGTTGCCAAAATATGTTGTCAGTATACTTTACTTATTTATCCAGGATCTACTTCTTTGCAAAAGTTTTTCATTCACTGATTTTACTTCAAATTTCAACACCATATTAACTTGCTATGGTGATATTTATTGGAATATGGTTTGACAAGAAATTTCTGACACGCGGTAGTTCATTTCGTATTATTCTCATCACTGAATTTCACTTAACATTTTTAAAACCCACACCGTGTGTTGTTAGTTAATAAGGTTTTAGTAACGTGTTAAAATTACGTATTATCTATTTATAATATTTTAAATATGATTCGTGTCGTCGATCGGAAGTTTCGTTAGAAATATCACGACGCGTGGCGGAGCACGCGCGCGGTTCGTGCGAGCGTGTGATATGCACTAGTGTGGTCGGGATGCATGGTATCGATATTTAAACTGCCGATAGAGGGCCGGTGTATTCTATTTTTAATTTCGGTTTAATTTTATATATTTGGTATTTACAAACACAGATGCGTTATAGGAGTCACATAAAGGTAGATGTAAAAAATGAAGCGTTTCTTTATCCATAGTAATAATATGTACGAGCTATGTAAACATTATAATTAAATATGTATAAGAAATTAACTAAGGTACGAGTTCCCGTTGTCAATAAATGTTATTTCGTTAATTGTTATTTCTATAATTAAATGAATAACAGACAGTGTGTAATTAATTAATAAAAACGATTAAATTGAAATAGCGTAAAAATGAATAACAAATTAATAAGTATAAATTTAATATACCATTTTTTAATACTACATACTAGGCAATTATAAAAGAACAGTAATAAATCACGTTATTTATATAAATGAGGCGGTAAGTAAACGTACATGCTATCTAATCACTATAGAATCGTTTGTGACTCGCATTACTTGCTGAAGCTTGTGAAATCCCGCAAGCAGTTTCGCTGGCTTGGTCTTTATGATACAAAGAAACCGCTTCATCGGAGCTGGCGCTTGCTTAGGTACTGACTACATAAAAAGCATCAATTACTGTTAAAATTTCAAGTTTGTAGCCTCAACGGTCTAGGATCTGCGTTGATAAATCAGTTTGTCAGGACAAGCCATTGTACATGTCTATACGTAGGTATATGTATAGATTTAAGTCCATTAATATACAAATAATTGTACTCGTATATAGATCGGTCAAATTATATTTCAACTCCAATATAGTAAACAGCCATTAAGTACTACTTACAAAGACAAAAGTAAATATAATACTTTGTTTTATTTTAAAAAAAAAAACAAATATAAAAGTAAATGTGATCATTCGATTAAGGCGAGGTACGTCGCACGCGCTTTTTGTATGCGATTACTCAGCGCATGCATATTACGTAGATGTGCGGCAGGAGTTCCGCGTCTTCCGTGTCGATGTTTTGTTACATCGACCGAAATACATCACTACGCACTGGAAAGCTCGCGTTCTACGTACCATTGGTATTTTCATTGCAGTTTCATCATACATTATATTCAAGATTAATAAATACAATTGGCTAGTAGCAAGAATCAACGGTAAGATGTTTCTGTTTCGCTACTAGTAATGGATCAGAGTGGTTTTATTGTTGCAAATATATTACGGATTATATCTTCGTCAGTCGAACAGCTCGTTGGGCTGATGTTAATATCAAAGGCACTGAAATAACGTTAGTAAACAGACTTGCTACAAAGTGACTGTTAAGCGCAATCAGCTGAATGCAAAACAAGAAAAACTATAAGTACACGTCCCATATGATTATTATTGGTAAAAAGAACTAGAGATATACCCAGTATATAGTTTACTCTATGGATATAACTTTCATCTAGCGGTCATCTCGTATCTGACACTGTCGGGCAGAATACGCGGAACGAATCTCTTTCGAGAATATAAATTACTTCTATATAATTGCATTTTTTCATCGAGTGGATTATTTTGTGTGTATGTGTGTGACCACGAACACGGAAACTTGAACACAAAGATAATATAAACACTACGTTTCACTAGAATAATGCTCGTATTTATAAACGTTACTTACTAAAGTAAATGCATGACATAACCCTATCAAAATTGGATGTATCTTTTACACTTGTATTAGGTTGTTGTCGTGGGAATTTAATTTTGACAGCATAATAGATCCTTCACAGTTCAGACTTGTATGCTTATGTTATATACAACTTCACTTTTGTAATAAGAAAGCTAAATTGACATGTTCTTATTGCTTAAGCAAAGGAAATGGTGACTATAACTCGGCTAAGAATTTTAGCCTTGGATAGTTCTAACTTCAGGCAAATTCTAGGCGTAGTACATAATATATAATTGTCTGTGTTATAGAAAACTATAGAATTCAAATCATTGCTTAAGTAGGGCATTTCTTTTCCATATTCCACATAGGTAGTGGAACCAAGGGTAGGCAAGAAGACTAGGAGCATAACCATAAAAGATACGGAACTATTCCATCGAGCCTGTTTGAGCTGTGATTGTGTATACGTACATAAGTATGTATATCAGTCATCAGGTTATATAGTACAGGCTCTGCCTAGTTGGGGACCAGCCGTGCGATTTTCTAATGATTCGTCGTTAGGATCGTCGGCGATCTTGGATGTCAAATACTTAAGAGCTAAGGTTAATTTTCCAAGAGTTGTTTGACAGGTGTTGTTAAAGATCCAGCGATGTTTGCTCACTGAAGAGTGTGTGTGGATGTTGTCCTATATTATTATTACTCATATTATTAATGTATTTATTTTGCACCAGAGACTATTCTATGCAATCACTGCCTATCTGTACAGGTACTTGCAGGATATTTCTGAAGTCAACTCCAGTACTGGAGGAATGTAGCGGCCCGTTTCAACAAAACAAAATAAAACAACGTGCATCATGACCTATTCCTGTACATTTATAACTCGGTTGTAAAACATAACATAATGTTTCCACTCCATACTACGTTTAACGAGACCCCCTTCCTCCACACGCCATACTAACTACCGCTGGTTCTGTGATGCGGCTGTAAAAATTCAACTGCAAACGGTTTATAGCCTTTTTAATATAACTGGAGTACCGCAGGGCGATATGATGGGGCAACTGACAAGGTAACGTTTTGTAGATCGTGTGCCCATCTCTTTAGCCGACAACTGCGAAGGCCAAAAGGAGGGTTATGTGTTTGACTTGTATTTATATATGTCTGTTCTATAGACGAAATCAACCCCGAGAGAGAATATGCTGGTTCAAGCGATTCCGAAACAAAGTTATGGTTTTGCATAACTATATATTATAGCATGACTGCACTGATGCAGTATAGACCAAAAGCTAGATCTGTATGCGACCGCGTGTGTACATATCTATATTAATATTATAAAGAGGAAAGATTTGTATGTAAGTATGTTAGTAACGAATTGGCTCAAAAAGTACTAGACCGATTTCAAAGATTCTTCCGCCATTGGAAAGCTACATTCACCCTGAGTAACATAGGCTATATAAGATTCATCATCATCATCATCCATCACTGCGCGGGTGAACCGCGGAGAGCAGCTAGTATGCAAATAAAACAAATAAGAAACATCGTCATGCGCAATCTATATCATTCATTCAGGGGTTAATTTTTATGTATATATATACATAAAAATGAAACCCTATTTCTCAGTAATAGTCTTAGTAATTTATGACCTCTTGTGTTTGTGTGGAAAGCCCAAAAGTGGGCATTTATTGGGTTTGGCTTCGGCATAGTTACCCACTAACGTGGATGTTGCTGAGCCAGCTCTTGGACAGATATTACCTATACCATAGATACTCGTATTACACAGAAAATATTACAACACGAGCTATTGTGATTTATCTATATAACTATCTATATATATAAAAATCAACCTCTATTTTTCCTGGTCCCGCTATAACTTGAGTACGGCTTCATCGATTTCGTTAACTCTTTTTTTGTTGTGTTAATTATTGTCAGGAGAAGGTTCTTGTTAAAGAAAAACCAAGAAAAGTTGGGAGGTTATGGCGAAGCCGAAGGCCGAGCCTAGTTCGCGAACGAAGTCGCGGGCGGTCGCTAGTACCTAATAATGGCTGGTTTCCTCTATGGTCCGTCCCTATGTCTACTCGTAGCTACACAACGGCTGAACCGGTTTTGATAAATGGTACGTTATGGAATCCGTCTTGATGACGCGAGTGTTACTGGCTACATAATAACCCGAATGCGGAGAAGCCCAAAAGGAGCATTTTATCAATCAATCAAATACTTCATCAATCAATCAAATATTTATTTGTCAGTATACACATAATACAGTTTCAGATGTTATGAGTTCATGTGATGTTCAGGGTTATGTGGGTCTTTCCACTAAAACCCCTTCGGTGGCCTTCTTCAATGTCTTATAGATGACCCCAGGATCTCCATAGCAACGCACTGGGATCATCAAGACATATTGCCCTTTGGCTCGACTCTGAGAGCATTTCGCATCTCTTTCTTCTAAAGGTGGTACGGCGTCAATTCACATCATGACGCCGTCTTCCTCGAGCTCGTTGATGAGATAGTTAGGGCCCCACTACCAACTATACCCGAGCTCTTAGGGTCCCCTTTTAGTCGGCTCTTACGACAGGCAGAGGTTACCGTAACCCTATTCTTAAAAAAACACGGGCTTACAAGATTGTCTATATTATATACCTAACTCAATCCACTTTCATGTGCACGCTAATTTATAAATAAACTTTCATTTCGTTTTCTTGTGAATTCATAGTGTAGTATGAACACGAATAGATAAAACTTTATCGAGATATACCACAGTCATTCATTATTATAGGAATAAAGAATACTAAAACGGATCATTCCCACCTGTTCCATCGTGTTTTAGTTCCATGGAACTAGTGGGATTTTTTTTCTCACTAGTTCCATGGAACTAGGCAATGGAACTATTGAGAACTAATTTTCTCATTAGTTTCATCATCTGCAAAAGTATGTTTTCCGTCATAAATACGAACCTTTCGTTTGTACATTAACGCTTATAATAGTGGTAATTCCTTTAAACTAGCACACGACTACCTGTATGTGGAAGTTGAGATTATTAAATTATTAGCAAGTCTTATTAGCAGGCATAATTTTATAGACATAGCGTTTATAATTTACCATAGGGTACTAGTATATGGCGCTGTCAATCTTATAAGAAAACTAAATGTGTAGGATCTGTAACAATTTCAACAGTAAGTACTAGGATACCTTGTTATATTTTCTAAGCAAAGATATCTGTTAGTTTTGTTAAACCACTATTTAACTTGATTTTAGGACCAAATATAATTTTAAAGCAGAAAGATCGTGGTGTCGGTGGGTCTTATCTGTTAGAGTGATTTCTTACAGACATCATTGGTAACATGACAAAATAATCCGTAGTCCAACAGGTCACCTTATCGATGCTAATATTATAAATATATGTATAGGCTATACGAGATGTTAAAGTTTGTGAGTGATTGATTGAGGTCTGAGTATGTGTTATCATGCTACTAGCTGCGCCCCGCTGTTTTACTCGCGTGATCATGGATGGTGATGAAACTAAAATTAGCCTAAGTTACTCCTTTTACTCGCGTGGTCATGGATGGTGATGAAACTAAAATTAGCCTAAGTTACTCCTTTTACTCGCGTGGTCATGGATGGTGATGAAACTAAAATAAGCCTCAGTTACTCCTTTTACTCGCGTGGTCATGGATGGTGATGATGAAAGTACAATTAGCCTAATTTACTCCTTTTACTCGCGTGGTCATGGATGGTGATGAAACTAAAATTAGCCTATGTTACTCCTTTTACTCGCGTGGTCATGGATGGTGATGAAACTAAAATTAGCCTAAGTTACTCCTTTTACTCGCGTGGTCATGGATGGTGATGAAACTAAAATAAGCCTAAGTTACTCCTTTTACTCGCGTGGTCATGGATGGTGATGATGAAAGTACAATTAGCCTAATTTACTCCTTTTACTCGCGTGGTCATGGATGGTGATGAAACTAAAATAAGCCTAAGTTACTCCTTTTACTCGCGTGGTCATGGATGGTGATGAAACTAAAATTAGCCTAAGTTACTCCTTTTACTCGCGTGGTCATGGATGGTGATGAAACTAAAATTAGCCTAAGTTACTCCTTTTACTCGCGTGGTCATGGATGGTGATGAAACTAAAATTAGCCTAAGTTACTCCTTTTACTCGCGTGGTCATGGATGGTGATGAAACTAAAATTAGCCTAAGTTACTCCTTCATCACCTATCTGCCAGTGAATGTCCCGTAAAAACCGGTCCAGCCGTTTCAAAGACAGACAGACAAAAAATTTAATACTATGTAAGTACCGTATATACTTTCATATGCATTTAGTGAAGCTTTTAATTTGGAATTACAAACAGATACTTCAATTTTATATATCTGTATAGATTTATTGACGAGAAGAGCAAGTTGAGCACCTGATGGTAAGCACTATGCGCTTCATCATGACAGATGATGAAAAACTTAAAGTGAATGAAAAAAAAATGATCTAAATTATCATCGTCTAAGGTATTTAGAGGTGATTATTATTATTTGAAGATTATTATTATATATATTATAATTCATATCACAAATATGATATCTAAGCTTGAACTGGGCCTACTACACGTACATTGTGCATTATGGGCCGGTTTCAATTATCTATCGTCGATTTACCCTACTAGAGATAGATATTTGACACTACTTGTATGAACGTTATGTCCAATTTCTATCGGTAGTAAGGAACACTGTGGACAGATAGATTATTCAAACCAACGAAATCAATTAAAGTGTAAGTTTCTGTTTTTGGGATAAACATGGGCTATATACATACCTACACACACATACAATACTATATACATACATGCAACTATTTAGATGTTTCAAAAACGGCACGGCTCCTGTCACCTCTAGACATCTACGGCCTTACTTATAAATAAAGTAGCGTTTAATGCTTAAGGCGCGGTCGTATCCTGATAATAGTAAAAAGCAGAATCTTTAAACATCGAGTGCAACGAAACAGTTCAATAATAATCAATGAAAAAAAAATATTGGTTTGAAAAGGAACAGGCAAAGAGTAATAACCGAACAGAATTCATAAATATTACTCGCTCTCTGCAGACAAAAATCCTAAATAGGTGCATAAAAATAAACTTTCACGTCCAAACTAACAGAATTTTCAGCGATAACACTATATTATTTTTTAGGTAATACATAGCCAACATATAGTACTAAAGTAGTATCCAGCAGTTTTTTCAATTGTGTTAGTATATATCGAAAGATATAAAGAAAACGTACAAAATTACCGCATTTTCGCATTACATCGTCCAATCTAACAAGCGATTTTCAACCTTACGTAAAGCATCGTAAATTATTTTAAAATTGGGGTTGGACCGTGTCTTAAAGAGTTGTCATACCATGATGTCGAAAAAAATAAGGGTTTTAAAACAGTTTATCTCATAAGCAGCGATTTAGTTTAAACTACAAAAAATAATATGACATTTCTAAGACTTCTAAGTACACATTGACGGAATTAAAACATATTTTTTACTGACTTCCAAAAAAAGGAGGAAGTAGGTACCTACTCAATTTGACTATATTTTTTTATGTTTGTTACCTCATAACTTTCGATTGGGTGAACCGATTCTCAAAATTCTTTTTGTTTGAAAGCTGGTGCTTCCCGTGTGGTTCCATTTAAATTTCATCAAATTCGGTTCAGTAGTTTTTGAGATACACTCCAGTAACTGAATAGAATGGAAGTCGGTATTCAAATTTTTCAAATTGTACTTGTTATAACATAATAGAGAAATAAAAAACAAAATTAAACATACCACTTAATTTCACCTTTAAAACAGTTTTTCTCTTTATTCACTATTTTATTTGCCATGAAACACATATCATAAAATAGCATTTTTTAATACACATACATTGACGGATTATTTTTATTTTCATATGCACATTATTTTTTATGAATTTTATACGTTTAGACGAGACGCGCTTGATTGACTTTAAGTAAAGGAAATTGAACGTAGTCAAGAGCTGACAGCGGCTTAAACTTTAAATGACGTTGTTTGGACACAGCAAAATAGTTTAACGCAGTGTTAAATGACTCAAAATTTACGCAGCATTTTTATATAAGGTCGACACTCCGTAGTTAATTCTATTGCTACTTGTTATGCTTCAAAGTTTTTGCATAAGTCAAAAAGAGCATTTCAATTCTAAGAAAATCAAAAGTTTTATAAAATTCAATGATTCTTTATTACGTAGATCAGTCGTTTATCCTGTAGGTAGAGGGTTTTTTTTTAGATGTAAACATTTATTTTTCAGATATAGCCAATTTCCGACAGCCGCAAAACGCTCGGGTAACTTTGATTTCTTGTCTTTTTCTTTCATGTGCGATATAAAATAGGTATTTTTATTAATATCTATCATAAATTCAGGATGTTTATACTTTGGCCTCACTAATTCATTTTTGTATTTAAATATAGCAATTACACGTACATTATCTATTTTTGACACCTCGCTGACTACAACTCATGTTTACGTAAATACAAAAAATGTTTTAACCCATCATAATATATTGAGTAGATTTACAATTCTATATAGGTTCTATATATTTGGCAACAAGATCTGCTCGACATATCGTACAAAGATAAGCACACATACAGACATTTATCTATTCAATTGCACAGATATAATTAGTAAATGTGGATCAGAAGTGCGGTAATTGTTTCTCATATCCCGAACTCCTGCCTCTACTCATACGTACAGATGTACTGTTAGTACTCCATAATATATCTAGGAAGTAAAGTCAGTTAAAGTGGCAGTGGGCAGGGCACATAGCACGCAGAACAGATGGCCGATGAGCCCGGAAGTTTCTGGAGTGGAGACTACGGACCGGCAAGCTCAGCGGAGGTCGTACACCGACACGGTGGACAGACGACTTTATAAAAGTCGCAGGACGGCGTTGGATGCAGGCCGCTTCCAACAGGTCTTTTTGGAAAATTATGGGGAAGGCCTATGTTAAGCAGTGGACGTCCTACGGCTGAGATGATAAGGTAAAGATAAATCTCCCCAACGCCACTGCTTTAATGTTTAAAGCTTGAAATTTAATTTTGTATCTTCTCTAGGCATGCAATGCATCCCCTTTCGTCGTAGTATGTTGAAAAAGTTGAACTTGGAAAACCACGTCTCTGTATTTTACAACTACTTTAGAGATAGAGCAGACCAAAAAGGACTAGTTAAAAAAGGATATATAAGGTATTTTTTAATTAGGTGCACAATATTGAACCGATATTGGATTTGAATCGATAACAGGTTATGAAAGTAAAAGAAAAAAACATTACATATATTTTTTTATTAATACGTACTCATATTCGCCGCTCCACGTCTAAGAGCCATAGCGCGAGGTGCATCGCAGAATAGATAGCAGTAACTACGCGAGACGTACCTACCCGCTTAGAATAGGTACCTACAACGTGCGGACGATGACCCGCGCGGACCAGCCGTCGTTTAGGCATAGACATCAGCCGCGCGATTCTCTAAGAGCAAACATCGTTGCATCTTTGACAACATCCGTGAAACAAATGACGAGATGACAAGAAATGTTGGAAAAACAACCTTATGTACAGGGACGATATCTCATAAAGTATTTGACTCGACGAATCATTAGAGAATCGCACGGCAGCTGCGTAAACATTCGCGAGTAGAAAGCTCATGTCGATGTACCTATTATAAGTGGGTAGGTGTTCGCGTAGTCACTGTTGTCTATTCTGTGATGTAGCGGCGTGCAATCGCGCAATGGTTATTAGCTGCGGAGCAATGAATATGGATTCATAATAATAAAACACATGAATTTTATCCTTCAATATAACGACCGGTTATCGATTCCAAACCACCTTATTTAATATTGTGCACCAATCAACAATGACCTTATATAGCAAAGGATATACCTACATAGAGCTTTATGACTTCCGAGTTGTCTTTCGTTTTATCTACATAGAATGATTCAGTTCGGAGCTACGAGTATTTTGTCTACATAATAGAATAGAATAGAATGTATTTATTTCAGACTAATATCTGTCCATATTATTAGTAAAGGTACATACACATAGTCTTACATCTAAGTTAGTTAAAATAATCAGTAATTTTAATTTAGTTCAGATAGACAATATTAAATTATTCACATAAATACCATTACAAACAATAATTATAAATTCAATTAATAAAATATTAACTAATAACAATAACATATAAATGTAAAAGTTTGGTCGGTGTTTGTTATTTTTAATCAGCATGACAGCTTAACGGATTTGAATGAAATTTGGTAGATAGATAGATGGGAGTAACACTTAAGACGCGGTCCAACCCCAATTTTAAAATAATTTACGATGCTTTACGTAAGGTTGAAAATCGCTTGTTATATTAGATGATGTGCTGCGAAAATGCATTAAATTTGTACGTTTTCTTAATATATTTCGATATATACTAACACGATTGAAAAAACTGCTGGTTACTACTTTAGTACTATATGTTGGCTATGTATTACATAAATAAAAATATAGTGTTATCGCTGAAAATTCTGAGAGTTTCGACGTGAAAGTTTATTTTTGTGGACCTATTCAGGATTTTTTTCTGCAGAGAGCGAGTAATATTTACGAATTCTGTTCGGTTATTACTCTTTGCCTGATACTTTTCTAACCTGAGTTTTTTTTTCATACAATATTATCTATCTGTTTCGTTACACTAGATGTTTAAACATTCTGCTTTTTACTATTATCAGGATACGAGTGCGTCTTAATATAATACTTTTAATGATCATTCATCACCACGAGGGTAAAACCGCGAGCCGCAGCTAGTTAGAATAACTACAAGTACTGGTGTAATGGTGTAATGTCTAGAGTAAGTAATTTTTTATTTATTTATTTGTATACTATTTGCGCTCCGCGGTTTCATCCACGTGGTGATGGATGATTATGATGATGACAAATAAAAATATACTATATATAGCCTATCAGATAATGTAGAATTCTAATCTACACTAATATTATAAAGAGAAAAGGTAAATAGTTTGTAACGGAATAACGCAAAAACTACATAAACGGTTAAAAAAATATTTCATCAGTAGAACGCTATACTATGCCTGAGTAACATACGCTATTTATATTTGATTCATGATCAACCACCGCGCGTGTAAAACCGTGGAGCGCAGCTAGTAGTGAAATAATTTATCAAATCAGTACAGTTCCGGAGTCTATTCAATTCAAACAAACAAATCTTTCAAATAGATATAACACTTTTTTCACTTGAATTCGTTGACCGAGGAAACTCTTTGTTTCGTTGTGCTCTATGAGTAACTTTGAAAGCGCTACTCTACTTTTTAAATCTAGTTGTGGATTACCATTATGGGCAATTTTAGGCGAAACTTAGCATTTTTTCTCAAATAAAGTTTGCAATTGAAATTCCCACACGTAAACATTTGATGGTTTTCTGCCAAATACATTATCCATACACGACAGTTTCGCGCTTTACCACGTGTTTGACCTGACGCGTGGGTGCTCCTGCCGTCAGCTGAACTGTGCTACCGGCTGATTATCGGTGCTCGTTAATTCTACGACCAATACTTCTTGTCAACCCAAAAACAGAGATCTTGTTAGTTTAATTCGCTGTAGTAAAATGCTTAAGGCGCGGTCCAATCCTAATTTTGACACAATTTATGATGCTTTACATAAGGTTGAGAATTGCTCATCAGATCGGACGATGCAATGCGAAGATGCAATTGAATACGTGCTAATTATTTCGTACAATCAAATGATTAAATTTTAATGATAAAAGAGCCCATAGTTTATTAGTGAATTGCATTGGAATTCGAATATGATACATTCATTGAAATATATTTGCCCATAATTGTATAAATCTAAAAAAAATGCTTTTTACCACGAAGCACGTAAGAACAATTGCAAAATTTTGGGAACATTGCCGATTTTATTTTGCTCAATCGTGTATTGGCTCCCATACTTCATAAGAACGTATATTCAATTTACAATACGTATTTTTTTTCAAACTTCGTTTATTAGGTTTAAGCCTCGGAAAACTACGTTTTCGCGATGTTCAATCATGAAATTTTCTCGTAATCAACACTCATTTCGCCTTAAATATGAATCGCCATAAAATCGATATTAAAAGAAATAATTGGAGACTTCCTCTAGAAAAATGCTTAAGGCTGAGACGCAATGTGCACACATAAAATGCAAATAGGAAGAATACAGAATAAGACACACAAAGCAACCCAATCAAACAAAAACGATTCGACACGTGTTTCACCTCTACACGAGGCATCCTCAGCCGTGCGATTCTCCAAGAGCAAACATCGTTGCATCTTTGACAACTTTCGTGAAACAAATGACGGGATGACAAGAAACGTTGGAAAACAACCTTATGTACAAGGGCAATATCTCAAAGTATCTGACATCGGTGAGCTCGTCGACGAATCATTACAGAATCGCACTGCAGATGTTGACTCGTCAAGCGCTAGACCGACAGATTGGTCGGTCTTTGGGTGATGGGGTTGTTTTGTGTGTTGTTTATTCTGTATACTCTAAATATTGATTTTAATATCGTTTTAAAATGAATCCGTATCTAAATTAACGCGTGAAACAATAAATTATCAAATGCTATGTTGGGTGCACAAGCTCTATATAATATAATGTGTATACAGCGTGTTTGGTAGAGGGACCGACATACCAAATGAGCGTGTTCGGGGGCCCACTTGGAGAATACAAGTTGGCCAAAAAAAATCCCAGACACCCCAATTTCTTTTAACCTTTTTTGTGAATTTTCCCTTTTTCTCCGAAATCGTACCTGTATAGTTCTGTGTTAAAAATACCACGTGTTGGAATAGTTGCGTAACAAGTTGCAGACTACCTGACACCCTGTTATATCTCATCCTGTGAATAGTAGTGAAGGTGATTAAAAGATTAAAAAAGCTTATTATAAAGTCTGACATTATATAGAAGATAAATATGCTTGGAACACTCCACTTCTGGCAAGTTGTCTGTAATATCTGTAGTACTTAGGTAGAAACATTGTAAACATCTATATAAAAAGAATGGCCCCGAGTTTCTTGCCGCTTCTTCTCGGTAGGCTCTATATATTTTGGAACGCGGCGGTAGAGTCTATAAAGTACATTATAATGAAAAATTGGCGTTCATAAGTGCGTCTTTGATACCTAAATTAAATAAATTATTTTGACTTTGACTTCGACCGCGGATAGTTGGGGCCAAACGCTGCTAGCCACAATGGACGGCATACCTATCACGGATAATTCCGGGATGTATGTTGCCAGTTGGTAACTATTAATGAACTAGTTCAACAAGTTTAAACGGATTCAATGCCGTATAATATTATTTAATCTCGACGTTTTGAATAGTTTTCAGTGAACATGGTGACTGGTAGACAGTTGTCTAATTATACGCATAAACGCAATTTAATCCGTTTAATGTTGTTTACCTGCAATTATAAGAATCGCGAATGCTTTAGGAATCAATGATGGAGTTAATAGAAAATAGAAAATAGACAGTATTGTATTTGTAGCAAAAAACTTAAAAAGATACACACATTAACAAGAAATAAAATAAACGAACTAAAATTTGTTTTTTACCACAAACCGGTCCCAACTCAGCAGATGCTGGTCTCAAACAAGCGCTGGTCTTCCGTGGAACCAGCAGGTGATGTCACGCACGGGTGAAATACGCGGTGCACGTACGAGCTAACAAACAAAGACAGTCACAATAACAGAAAACATCAAACAAGTTATGCACCACTTACCAATGTAATACAATGATTATAATATAAAACAATACCTACCCAATAATAAACCTATAATATATATAACGAGTAAGATATACGTACTTATAACATTACATAAAACCTTTAACTAAGGTATTTTAATGTACAAGACAATGATTAAGTACTACCTACATATACCATTGAACGTAAACCAGTTAGAGATTTATTTATACACCTTTTTTCAATATGTACTTAATTAGAGCACTGGTGTCGTTTCGAAGCTCTTCCTCTTTTTGGTGAGAGCAAAGTAATATTTTCAATTTAGATCTGGAAGTGTATAAACTCTACTAATAGGCAGGTTGTGACGTACCAGGTGTGTACGTGTGTACCAAGCATAAAGCTCTGGTTGGTACTGCAATAGCAATGTTGTTCTGTTCTCATATTAACATCAGGTGCACGAGAAAGTCTCGTAAACTTATATAAAAAAGTACACACCTACACTGGGTGAATACATACACACAATACTGACAATATCGGTACCTCTATCATGAGCTGTCAACATAAATGTCATCTATAGTCGATACTCGATCTCGCCTACCTATTAAGCTTGTGATTGGCGTACTCGCTGTCAATTTTAGTTCTACAATTAACCGCGAGGTGGCACTGTTCTTCTTTTCATACATTTTTTCGCGGCGTCGATATCGGGCATCGATTGGTGTCAATGTCGTAAACTCATGGTTACCTACGGCACTAACGCTGAAAGATGAATCTCGATTCAGCGTCAAGCCTAGTTCAGACTAGGCTAGTAACTTAGTAGAGTAGCGAGTAATTTAGTGGCTAAAAGTGTGCGAACTACAACCATTTAGTCTAGTAGTTTAGTCGATCCAGTTTAAACTATTATTATCGTGCGAGTAGCACCTCCCACCACGCGTACCTGCCTACTGATTCACCGGCTTATCAAGTCCGAACTGTCGATTAGTAGAATTCATTAGTTGCCGCTAAAATGCAGCCCGTTAATTTTAAAAAACACCACTCACTTGTGTACTGTACTCGAGCTTAAGGCGCGCTCGTACCCTGGTTAAAGAAAAAGCAGAATTTTTAAGCACCTAGTGTAACGAAACAGATCGATAGTATATTATGAAAAAAATACAAAGGTTAGAAAAGGAATAGGAAAAGAGTAATAACCGAATAGAATTCATAAATATAACTCTCTTTCAGCAGAAAAAATCCTGAATAGGTCCACAAAAATAAACTTTCACGTTCAAACTCTCGGAATTTTCAGCGATAACAGTATATTTTTTTAGGTTATACTTAGCCAACGTATAGTACTAAAGTAATAACCAGCAGTATTTTCAATTGTGTTAGTATATATCGAAAAATATAAAGAAAACGTACAAAATGAAGGCATTTTCGCATTACATCGTCCAATCTAACAAGCGATTTTCAACCTTACGTAAAGCATCGTAATTTATTTTAAAATTGGGGTTGGACCGCGTCTTAATGCGAACGATTTCTGGGCAGTAGCGAGTAGTTTAGCTACTAAATTACTCGCTACTCTACTAAATTCCTAGCCTACTGCGAACTAGGCTTTAGTGCCGGGGCAATGACTGTTTAAGTAATAACTATAACTATATGTTTAAAGTATAAATAATGTGGGTAGCTGAATAAAAATCCCGCCCCTGAAACAGACAGATGCAGACACCCGCGTCTGCAGTCTACTCGTGACCACGGTCGATGCAACTCGTACGACACGTCGAGGTTACTCAAAATAATGTTTCTCTTAAATCATGAATTCAATTCGCGAAAGTTTAAAAAGTTCCATTGAATACATCATTATGAAGGACTTAGTAGAAGAAGTGCAGCTCCCAGAACTTTAAATCTGAGACAGTGCAACTGTTAATTCGCTAACTGTTAGACGTTTGATTTATCATTTCGTCACTTAAATATTATACTCGTTTAACAAATTTATAGAATGTGTGTAAAGCTGAAGGTAACAAGTCTCATGCATAAAGCACTTTTATTAGATATTCATATATATTAAGCTATTACATAGCTTCTATTGCGGGCCTTGAGCGTGGAGACCGAATCCAGAAATTCCGTAACGAAAATAACCTAACACCCCCCCACTCCGACTCCATCTATCGATGAATAGCAGAACTTTTAGTGACTTTTTGAAATATCACGCTTGTCTCTTTAGTTCAGCAACTGGCCTCTAGATGGCATTGGTTAAATAATTATAATTGCATAAGTTGATTTGGCATCTATCGATGAATAGCAGAACTTTTAATGACTTTTTGAAATATCACGCTTGTCTCTTTAGTTCAGCAACTCGCCTCTAGATGGCATTGGTTAAATAATTATAATTGCATAAGTTGATAAAAACAGCTATGCAATAGCTTTACCGCGGCAGTCTCCGAGTGCCACACGTCTTTTTTTTTTAAATATTAACCGTTCTACTCACGAATTTTCAATGAATGTCTGCTTCGCGAAACCAAATATTTTGCAATTTAAGAGAGAAAAACTACATCCTCTTACAGGATTCAAACCTACACGTCTTGTGAGTAACCGAGTGATCATTGCTACTGACTGTATTCATATTACCTAATATTCTTTATTTGACAATGTATAGCTTAGACGGTAAACTTAGATAAGCGGCTAGTATCGATTATGGACACAACAAATCTAAGAAAGAGGAGGGCAGGTTATTTTTAACATAGATTAAGGAGACCTATTACAAAGAAGTTTTTATGTAAACCTTAATATTATAATAACTTTTAACTTTATACGGTAAGTCAGAAGACGCGGGATTGAATCCCGTAAGAAGATTTAACTTTTACATTTAAATACAGCAAAATTAACAAAGCCTTTTTAACATATCCAAAAAGTACCAACTCGGATAACAGCCTCCGTGAACATCTATGACTGGCCAATTAAAACATCTGTCAATATTCAAACCCAGTTCCATCTGGCGGTTGAATCAACTTTTCAAACCTGTCAAAAAAACATAGTAAAAAGTGGATTTGTAACAAAATTTCAGTGAAAAATAACATAAAAAACGCACAAATTATTCAGGTATGTTATTGTGAGACTTTATTTTGTGTAGAAAGTGAATTTGACCCAAATCATTTACATTTACTTTTGACAAAACTGACAAATCATTGAAGAGGTACATAGTTTCATTCACATATTTCGAGTGATATTTATTTGAAGTTTAGTTGATAAAACAGGAAAGAAAATCTATTATAATTTAGTAACAGGAAGCTAAAAAAGCTTAAAAGTTACATATGAAAACTAAATATTATATTAAGTACCTATCTATAGTCCTATACCCTATATCATACCAAACCCAGTCCTATCTATCGACAGAACAGTGTTTTTTGGATAATACCTTTCTTTCACGTAGCAACGCGGTAAACGATCGTCGTGCTTTTTCGGATTGAGGTAGTAAAATACCGGGAGAAGAAGATATTAGATGCTCTTTATTCTAATCAAACACATAATTCTTACAATGTAAACAAATCCCACGTAGACAAAATACTTTGTATTAGTTAACGCAAGTTGACTTCAAAAGGTTCTTCACCGAGCGCAAATAAGCTATTATATAATTTCGATATTAACTTTTCAGTAAGGCTCTTCTATATGGCTTATATACACGCTCTTCCGATTGTTTTAGCACAGTCACTATTTCAAAATATTCGAAATTATCGTCAACGTCAAACTTTTGAGGTAGGATAAAATTTTTCAGATGCGGTTCCATGGTGAGCCCATGGTAGAACCATGACACAATGGGCTTGTTGACCCGGGTTTTCCTGATCCTGACTGCGTTCATATCACTCCTGGGTTTTGCCACTAGCTGTACTAGGAAAGTATATATTGCCTGCAGATCTCCGGCGCCGTGTAGCAAGTGAAAATTAAGGTAAAGAATATGCCCTTTAGCGCCGAAATATTTGAGAAGAAAAGTGACTTCAAATTTGTATAGGTATGAATGAGTTGTGTCATTGCGTTTGTAATACTATTGCTACAATGGTTACACATCATGCCTACTTAGCACCATCCACCTACTTTCTGTTATATATTACATGCCCTATATTTATTAAGCGTTAATATAAAGTACTAATATTATGTGTATAATCAATTTTGATGTACGTATTCCAAAACAACAAAGACTATCCTATCTGCCTATAATAAAGCAAGGTACAAATGTTATGGATATATGTTATGAAAATAAGCTCTGTATCTTCACAGAGTAACTTTTTCTTGTTGCAGATTTCAAAATGGGCAAATTTGACGCAAGTCGAATCTATTCGATTCTTTTCACAATGTTTTGCATATTCATAATTGGCGTATCTTGCTGTAAAAGGAAGATTGCATGCTCGGGCCGTGCCCCCTGCCGCAGAGGGCCTTATAGACCATAAAACCTTGAAAACCCAAAACTCAAAAAGCAGATAGCAGATTGTTATAGACTATTAAACAATTTCAAAGAACAAAGCAGAAAACTACTTCTAAAATAAGACTACTATATGAAACTGAAGAAAGGATTTATCAGGAATTAAAAAGTATGTCGACCATGAAACGATAAATAAAATAACACTTAAGTTATCGATAATTAAGGAGTCCATTAATAAAAATCATGGTGAAATATTTACATTATTGACTGATATTTAAATGTAGCAATCCGGAACGAACATAAGGAACAATAATAAAAATGTTTTAAAAAGGAACAGCATTGGAGTCGTAGTTTTGATAAAACATTATGTGATTTCAGAATTCGTAAAACTTGGCGGTTTTTAAAACATGTGATCATTGAGTCATAAAATATTTTCAAAAGATACGACCCTCTTTCGCCACGTATTCTAAAAAAAACAACATAAAAATATATTTAGGAAAACATGTGGAGTTTCGGTTTCCACTTTACTTTTCTCTTTTTATTTACGTAAGTAATAAAATTTGCTGAACGTAATTTTGTTTTTTTTTACTATCTGTTAGTTATGCATGTTTAGTTACAATTGTTTCTGTAGACGTCAAAGTATTGATTTGGGTCAAATTCCACCTTGTTGTAGTTATTATTCATAGAATAGTTAGTGAAGTAATTACTGTAGTTTGAATGCCTAGCGTATGTGTAGTGGTTCGGTGGAAAGGCCTCAAATCAATATTTTTTCGTTTTCAGAACCAAGATGCAAGTGTAACATAAGATATGGCTTCAAAAGAAATTAAAAAATAAGGTCTCATTACAAAATCTCAATGTAAGTATAACATTAAGTTACGCATAATTTAGTTCAAGTAATTGTCATACCTGTAGTACATAGCTACTTATTACACATTGTCATACTTTGGTCCATATAGCCGTCCTCTAAGTGTGTACGGAAACTTTTGCAACACTGCGTCTGTGCTGCCAACCTTATAAATATATAAATTTTATAAAATGAACGATTTTTAGTCATTCATTTAAAATTAATCTATTTTTAAGTTTGTTCTGCTGACCGTACTTATATGAGTGAAGTTAGCCGAGAGCCCGTCCTATTCTTATTTTAATCGCATTGTATATACATTCGTGTAACGTCTTACGAATAAAGGGGCCTTCTTAGTTTTAATCCACTAATTTAGTTGTATAATAGTCAAAAAACGATATTAAAAATTTAATATCGTTTTTGATAATGGATTTCCGCAAAGTAACGCCTGATCCATAAATTATTTGTATAATAGTGTTGTAGTAATAATTAAAATGCATACTATATAACAGCTTTACGCCCTTATTCATATTTGTTCCGTACATTTGATCTCTCACCGTCTGCTGTTAAATATATCATTATTTCTCCATACATAAATAAATAGCGTTATGTAGCACAATGACTTCTATATTATGACAGCTATTAGAACAGCTGGGAAGCGGTTGTCATGTCCTTGGTGGTGAAGCAACTGGCGCTCGTGGTGTGGATGCTCGTGGTCTGGCTGCTGGAGGTGGCTGCGTGCGGCACCAAGAGGATCGCGTGCAACAAGGACAACCAACCCTGCAAGCGTTAACTGTTTCAGGTATACTTACTTATGTACTAAGATGGCGCGACCCCAAAGTTGGCCTTGGCCTCAGTCAGCAAAAGACGCCATTGCTCCAAGGTGAAGCTCGCGTAGGTCTTCTCCATCTCATCTGCCCAACGGTATCTGGGGCGTCCAACTGGCCACCGCCGCCCTGCTGATGGTCGGCCGAGGTATGCTCGCTTCACCGCTCGATTTTCTCCCATTCGTACGACGTGACCGATCCACTAAAGCATGTGCCATTTAATTTCTCCAATGATGTCAAGTATAGCACATCTCTAGTATCTAATATTATAAATAGGTACCTGTTTTGTACATTTACAATTTCAAGAGCAGTAGAACTTTGAATGAGTTCGTTCGTGTAAGTACTGCGACCATACCGTTATCTACCGTGAAGCAGTAATATTCGCAATACTGTGTTTTGGTTTGAAGGTATGGTTGCCGGCGATATTACAGGCACATTAATTCATGTCTCAGGGTTGGCGCAAACCAGTTCCGTCACTTGTGAGGAAATACATATGTTCTAGGCAGAGGTTACATACATACATTGTTGCATTGCTTGTACCGTATTCTAATTACATAAAATAATAAATAAAACTGTGTGTAATCTGAATATATATTTATTAACACTACTACATAACTTATCTGGTTAAGATGCTGTTCTACCATAATCAGCCCATTTTGCTCCCACTGCTGGGACTCGAACCTTCCTCTCAGAGACGAGTTGGGCTTTAATTCACCACACGGGCCCAGTGCGGCTTGGTGGATAGGTTAGTGGCCAACCCATGTCGAAGTTTTCAGGCCGCCGAAGGCCTTCGACACAGCCTAACGACTGTTGTCCTAGACAAACAACCGGGACCGACCGCTTAACGTCCGAAGAACGGAAACGGCGCTCAGTTGAATAATGCCACTAGCGGTCACCCATCCAAGTCCTGACCGCAGCAAGTGTTGCTTAACTAGTTGATCGGTAAGTAATCGCCAAGTCAAGCTCCGGTGTTCTATAGGGACGCATAAATACCATACAGTTCGCCTAGCATCAGTGGCATCCGGTCTGCTTCAGTGGACACTCATGCTTTCACGGTTAATGTTGAAGGTACAATGTTAGAGAGAAATTACATACGATGGTTTCTCACTAGCACTATGCGGAACCGGCTGCCATTTGAGGATTTCCGAACCGATACAACTTGATCATTCAATACGAGAGCCTATTCGTTCCTCAAAGGCCGGCAACGCATCCTCTGGTTTTGCGGATGTCCGTGGGCAACGCTGATCACTTACCATCAGGTTAGCAGACTGTTTGTTTGCCAACCTATCCCATAAAAAAGATCACTTGCTAGTGCTTTGAACATGTACAATTTAAAAAAATTAATACCGACTTCGATTTTATTCAGTTATTGGAGTGTAGCTCAAAAACTAGTGGACCGAATTTAAATGGGACACGGGAAGCACCAGCTTTCAAACAAAGAATTTTGAGAATCGGTTCACCCTATCGAAAGTTATGAGGTAACAACCATAAAAAAATTAAAAAATAACAGTCGAATTGAGTACCTCCTCCGTTTTGGAAGTCGGTAGAAAAAGGACAAAACCAGTATTGTTTCCACGGTGTGAAGTGATGAATGCAGAAGTATAATATTGCAGATCAGAGAGAATCGCAGCAATGAATGACTTGTGTAACAATGTCTGTGATCTATAGTAATACAGAAACATCATTTTTATTTCTGTACACATAATAAACCACGCCTCTACTCTACTGATGATCTCTATCAGGACAGTGGATATTTAAGGTTAGACAGCTTTACATACTATCTGTTATTTTAAGATACTATAAAATTGCTCCAAACAAGGTTATTATCTGTCGCAGACACATCCGATGGAAAGTTAACTTAGTCCAACTGGACATTCTGAGTTCTACCGACGGACTTACTCTTGGACAGCACCGTACATATACACTAAGCTTAACAAACTTCTTAATATATTACCCCTTACCCGATATAAATGTAAACAAACAGTAAAGCTTTGGCTATTGAATCTAAGCTATGAACAAAATGATAATCCAAATTGATAAATAACAACACAGATAAAATACGAGTATATAGTAATTAAAACACTTATTGTAGTTTAAACACTATACAAACTATTTAAGATTTATTGATTACCAAATTGAAAAACATATGTTCGAAGTTATAATTACAGAATAACCACTTAGTTATTTACAATAGTATATAATATAAATTTAATTACAGTTCATACGGGAAGCCTCTATTCTTTTTGTATTGTTTTTTAAAAAGTCATTTTAATGTTGCTATAAGTATCAACTGCGTAGGTAGTTACGAGTATATGAAGTTGCGACTACACTGTTTGGACTGTCGGACTTTTACAGAATAACTTAAGACGCGCTCGTATCCTGACAATAGTAAAAAGCTGAGTTTTCAAACACCTAATGTAACGAAACATATCAATAATATATTATAAAAAAAATACTAAGGTTAGAAAACGAATAGGAAAAAAGTTATAACCGAATAGAATCCATAAATATAACTCACTTTCTGCAGAAAAAAATCCTGAACAGGTCCACAAAAATAAACTTTCACGTCGAAACTCTCAGAATTTTCAGCGATAACACTATATTTTTTTTTAGGAAATACATAGCCAACGTATAGTACTAAAGTTATAACCAGCAGTTTTTTCGATTCTGTTAGTATATATCGAAAAATATAAAGAAAACGTACAAAATTAACGCATTTTCGTATTACGTCGTCCAATCTAACAAGTGATTTTCAACCTTACGTAAAGCATCGTAAATTAATTTAAAATTGGGGTTGGACCGCGCCTTAAGTAATTTCTATCTGTAACCTTAACAAAAAAATAAAGCACATACTTGTAACGCAACTAGATTTATAACCAATTTGTGAGGAACTGATCTCCACAACACAGGGAATCCTAGTGCGGAGACCAGGGTTTATAAAAAATAAATAACTGAAAGTGTTACATATTATGTAAATTTACTAGTTTTAAGAATGTTGTAGTCATTTTTGGTGGATGAAAATATTTAAGAATTATTAAATAATTCTTAATTCTTCTTAATTTGCAATCTTGTGCTAAACACGTAAAGGTTCGATCCGTGGCTATTACTACCGTCACAATGCTTAAAATCCGATGGGTTTTCCTTTTCCAGCATCAAAGTTAGTTTATATTGGCAATGGACACAGCGCTCCTTCAAGAAGTGGTGGTGCTGATCGTGACGCTGGTCCTGTCATACCTGGAGTCTTGCTACGCGTGCTCGAGAACCAGTTACGTCACATGCAGCGACGGTAATGCCAAGTGCGAGAAGAAGTGAAGTAACGATATGTAAGCAAACAAACGTAAGTTTTATCGTTCAGTGCCATTTCTTAAAATAATCTCTTCTAAACATATTGCTAATTACGGGATGAAAACCGTGGTATTTATTTTAATTCAATTCAATATTCAATATATATTTATTTCAGATAACTAAGATCCATTTATTAGTACAGCGAAGACTTATTAATTATATTATTATACTAAATTAAAAATAATATTGAATAACATAAGAAAGATTTAATTATATTTTTTGAAGCACTTTAAGCAGCGGATGACATTACCGTCCGCAAAAAATGCCTCTAAAAAGGAGAGGGGAAACTCTCCGCCACCGTTTTCAGAATGCTGTTCGGACTTGCCCGCACTCTACTTATCAATGACGCGACCTTTTTGCGAATGATGGCGTGAAAACCATCAGTTCGCGTATTTACGAACATTTCTGAAACGCTGCAAAACCGGGGCAGTCCCAACAACGTCCTGTATATATTATTATATTGGACGCGTAGAACATCCAGCGACCTTTTGGCACAATCGAACCACAGATAATGAGCTCCCGATATTTCGACACTGTTGCAAGCGCCATGATCGCGGGACGACTGGAGAATGCGGGTGGGTGGATGAAATAACATTAAGAGCAGACATATTTGTCTACCCTCTTTCTCTGTCTTTTGCTACGCGCACTTTTGGAACTCGATCGTAATTCACGACAGAACACGCTCACTGTATCAGTACGTTTTTCCGAGTCCATATTAGGCCGTTTATTGTCCTTTGTTAAGTTTAACACGGATTTGAACACCGATGGAGAAGACTATTTCAGTATTAAACCATTTCCTTTTATATCTACGACCTTACAAACGCTGTTCCGCATTTAAATAACATTTAATACTGTGCACTACAAAACCGCTCTGAGTTGTGGCCGTAGCTCAAACAATTTGCGAAAAAGTGTTCGTATAGTCACTTTTGACACATGACATACGTCAGCGCGTCACACTTCAGCTATAAACTGTGAGTTATCTGTGTTACAGTTGCCGTAGATTAATGACAGTTTGTACTGTTTCACGCGAACGACATGCTACGATTCACTTACGCAGTTATTCGTGCTAGGCCCACTGTACTAAAATGAAGTTATTGAAATGTAAGTAGCATTTATAAACAAGGCCGATAGCCTTTGCAAAGTGGTTACTGCACTTCAAAATTTAAAAGACCCTCTTAAAGAATTTATTTTCAATATGGGTCTATAAGACCATCCTCGGAAATTAACCATGGTTATTCGTAAAGGTAAAATGTTTTACTATAGTAAGTACTTATATTTAGAGTCGAAAATAGTGTCAGTTTTTTCAAAGTATTATAAATTTACTTTTTCAGTACTTTAAAATCGTGAAAAAATCAAAACGTACAGGCATAGTAAACATAAATCACCAATACCTTTAATATCAATTGACAAGATTATATTGTAAGTAGCTGAATAAGCATCTGTCAGGTCATCATAGGAGTGGCAATAAGTGCAGCTTACGGCAGCACTAATGGTCATTGTTTCTTGATTCCATCTTCGCTTTCCATCAGGGAGTCACTTTGATGAACCACTATGAAAAAAATACTAGCCAAGTGGTCCCCCATTGAATTTCTAAACCCCGAGAACATTATCGCGTGTTATTCATTTTTTGTCTCTTATTTCCTTTCCATGTTCAGGCCAAGAATGCCAGTTATCAAGGAGTTCTTTCTGTTGTTCCTTCATATCGCTATATTCTGGTTGGAGTTGACGCAAGCTTGTAAGAACAGAATCCAGCCTTGCCGTCCTTGCGGAGAGAAGACATGCCCGTCGTCCAAACGTTATATCCGGCCACAAGTGAATGTTGTCGTTGAAAAGGTGAATACGAATAGGGTTAATTTTTAATTTTAATATTTTGGGATGACAGAAAAAAATATTTTAACTAACTATTTAACAAAGATTTATTTTTAGGTAAATGCCTCGCATTCATCTCTTCAAATAGTGAAAGAATGTGTTTGTGGTGTTTGTTCGTGTGTGTAAAAGGCAGTGTGAACGTGTATCTGTGTGTTTGTGTAATTGTGAATGTACATTATGATCCTGAATTAGGGATTTGTTTACAGGGAAGCGGTGTCTTACTTGACAACACCTAGTTAGTGTAGAGTTTCCACCGACTTCCAAAAAAAGGAGGAGGTACTCAATCGACTTTATATTATTTTTGATGTTTGTTACCTCATAACTTTCGACTGGATAAACCGATTCTAAAAAATATTGCAATTTTGCAAGCTGGTACTTCCTGTGTGGTCCCATTAAAATTTCATCAAATTCGGTACAGTAGTTTTTGAGATACACTCCAATAAGTGAATAGAATTCACTTGTATCTCAAAAACTCTGTAGTCGAAGTCGGTATTAAATCTCGTACTTGTTCTATACTAGTATTATAGTGAGGAAAGATTTGTTTGAACTGAATTGGCTCCAAAACGAATGGACTAATTGGAATAATTCTATCATCATTAGAATCTTCCATTATCCTTTATACATAGACTATATATATATATGGATTCATCATAATCATTACCCATCACCATGCGGGTGAAACCGTGGAACACGGCTAGTGTGTGATACGAAGCTTAGGACCTGACTGACTGGACAAAGCGATCCTTCCTATACCGTGATAATTAAAACAAAAGATTTATGAATTAAACGCACGTAAATTTACGTCAATGGCACGCAAAGGGTTAAGGCAGTAAATATACTTAGTAGTAATACTTGTCGTACTCATTATTAAATCCTTATCCTTCCCAGTCAGCGTCTTGAGCTCTCCACGTCTCGTAGTGCTGCTGAGGAACTTCTTCATCGTAGTGCTGCTAAAGAAGAAACAAATTAATTAACAAATTAAGCGATATGGGACAATGTTGCACGACATGCCTACTGTTGTGATTAAAGGTATTGTAAACATATTCTACTAATATTCTAAACGCGAAAGTTTGTGAGTATGGATGTGTGGATCTTTGTTACTCATTAACGCTCTAACGGCGGGGGCGATTTTGATGAAATTTGGTATGGAGGTAGATGAGGCGTTGGATTACCACATAGGATACTTTTCATCATCATCGTCCATCACCACGCGGGTGAAAAAGCGTAATATGCTTGGGCACAGTATGTTCTCATTATTATATGCATATTCAGTGTAGGTATACCTATTATAGATCGCAATGATGACAGTTCTGTCAAAGTTTGTGTCAGTTTCTGATAGCAGTCAAAAGCAAAGTCAATTTGACAACTTAATATATATTTATATATATATACTTATACACAGACGTGCTCGGCGACCATCAAGGGTGATAAAATGTAATGACAGTTTTTTCCATGGTGATTAATTTTTTATTTGTATGTACGTAGGTACTGTATATTGTTAGTGTTTACAGATTGATATACTATGTATTTAAATTTACTCATACGTGTAATACTATTATAGCAATTGCGTGACCATGTACATATTTTATGACATTTTGGTAAAAAGGTAGATATGGGCTTGGAGAAGGTAATAAGCTACTCGAGATATTAATCCTGCGCAGACGTAGTCGCGGGCACCAGCTAGTAGTCCATAAAATAAATTAAATCAAACTTAATATTGGTTTCATCTTGAATTTTAATTCAATTAGGTTTACCTAAACGTAGGTAAATTAGAATCCCTTTCGGTCAACAGCTTTATTTTTGAAGGTTCTAATTGCTTGGCTTATAAATCCGACCCGGTATAATATAACTTTCTCTAGGTGTATACCTCTTAAGTTTTGTAAGGTTTCATACTAGACTACCCCTAGTAGTAGTAGTAGTAGTTATTTGTTATCACTACAGTATCCCGCTAATAAGACAAATAAGTTTCCATACATAACGACCAAAAAGTTTGGATGAGTGAATTTGCTTCCGTATGAAAATAATAAAATAGCGAAATTTCGCCAATTCTTTTAAGTTTTAGCAAATAATTTATTTGCAAAGATTGACCCTTATCAGCAACAGAAACCATTGGTTCAATATTCATGATGTATTTTTTTTAATTTAATTCGGGTCGATATCGGTCTAAAATAAAAGGTTTAGTACAAAACTATAATATGCAGTTATTGCTTTATATTCTTCCACGACATTTCTCGTGGTTTCGGACTTGGCTATCACCACCCCACTCAAACAAAGAACACCCTGATAATAATATTACATTTATTTTAGCTACATTAATTAAATCACAATTAACAATATAATAACATAATCACTAAAATTTAAATATATTTTAAAGTTAATAAAAATAACTGTTTAATGTATTTCAAGGCCTTGTAATTTCCAAACAGTATGATGAAGTCCCATCGTCTCCTGTTACTGGTGTTGCACATCTTCATTTTCATCGTGGTCGTTTCCTGCTGCAAGAAGAATCCAAGTACAGCTGCACCATCGCCAAAAAGCGCGTTCAAACCGAGCTGTTGTCCGCAGAAAGTGAATATTTCTATACTTATATTATTAATAGGATTAATTTTTAAAAGTTTAGCAACTGCCAGCGTTTTCGTACCCGTTGTAGGCTCGGCCATCGGCCTCGCCATAACCTCCCATCTTTTCTTGTTCTTTTTTCTTTCATAAGAACCTTAATCTGTCCACATCAGGTTTACGCTATAACAAAAGATTTATTAATGAACCATGAGCTTGCTGATTCAGACAGGTTAATCTCCTGACAATAATTAACACAAAAAAAAAAATGTAATGGTTTAATCAGTTCTCAAGTTATAGCGTGCCCAGGAGAAATAGGGGTTTATTTTTATATACATAACTCCGAAACAACTAGACCGATTTCAAAAAAATCTTTCATCATTAGAATCCTACATTTTCCCTGATGAACATACTCGTATTTTGATTCATCATCATCCATCACCACGCGGGAGAAACCACAGAGTGCAGCCAGACCAGCAGACCAGCAGACCATAACATTACATATCAGTTGTCTCTACCTCCTTATTAATACAAAAATACTAATTTATCTCACATTCAGCTAAACTGAAGGGCAGTGTCCAGTGTCCGTCGGAAGACGTAGGAGCACTCGTTAGTTCACGAAGTGCAGAAAACACTGGTGATTATTGTGACACTAATATTTCCTTTATCATGGGTAACTGTGGCCTTCTCCTGGTCCCACTATTATAAAGTCAAAGTCAAAGTCAAAATCATTTCACATCTAGGCATCAAAGACGCACTTATGAACGTCAATTTTTCATTATAGTGTACTTTAAAGACTCTACCGCCGCGTTCCAAAATAAATAGCGCCTACCGAAAAGAAGCGGCAAGAAACTCGGGGCCATTCTTTTTATATAGATGTTTACAATGTTTCTACTTAGGTACTACAAATATTACATTATATAGGTGGCAGAGTGACAGCTTGCCAGAAGTGGAGTATTCTAAGCACCTTTACCTTCTATATAAAGTCGAACTTTATAAGAAGCTTTTTTATTAAAACGTTTTTTACAGTCACCTTGAGTTTGACTGTGAGCTCAGTTATATCCCACTGATGGACGACACGACCACGACGTTTTATAGACTAAGTAGACAGTCTCTAAATAATAAAACTTCGGGAATTTACTTAGAGGTAACTTCTACGTCGAAGTAGTAGTCATAATTTCAATTACACCTGTCGTCGATCACATAAATACACAGAAATAGTTCCTTACATTTTATAGGTAGGTATATATAGGTATAACAACTCTCTCAATATTTAATCGCAGATTACAGCCTCTTAAGCAAATGAATACGTTGGGTGGGTAGGTCGCTTACTAAGTACGACCTGACGATGTTTTAATTATGTATTTATATGTTTCAAATTGTTCTCAAGTAAGTGATATGTAAGATCTTTTTTGAGAATAAATGTCTTTAAACCTTATATCAAATGTAATGTTATAATGTTGAAGTACCTACTCTATGGTTTGTACAGTTATGGATCTCGTCGGTAAAATCTAATAAGATTATTATACATCTATTAGTTGTGTTCAATATTCAATACTCAATAGAATTATTGCAACATTATGAATTTTACAATGCAGGTCTTAATTATACATATTTTGTTGTGTGTGTTTCATAATGTCCCTAAGTGGCAACATTGTAATGATAATAATTTCAAATATACATATGCAAAATAAACGCAGATCGAATTGTTCAGTTATTTTTCCACTGGCTGTAGTGCACATCGCAGTTTTTAAAAGCTGTGGTCTTGCCACGCAACGATCCCGACACAAATTAAAAAAAATGTATCAAAAATAGAACCGACTACTACACTAAAAAGTGTGAAATAACTTGTTGAAGTCGGTACCATGATAGTTTTAAAGTACCTATTATCACAAAATTGCGTGCATGGTACCGACTGCGACAAGTTATTTCACACTGATTAGTTTAGAAGTCCCGTCCCCGTAAGACGGTTAGTCAGATAGTTAGAAATCGATGCTCGGACCCGAACCTCGGTAGCCTAGTTGGTCAATGGCGTTTGACACGGAGAGTCGGAAGACACGGGTTCGTATCCCGTCCGAGTATGTGAAATTTTCTCTCTATAAATTTCAATGTTTAGAAGTGTGTTTTATTTTTTTTATCTTTTTGATGACCTTGCTACTACGGGATACACCGTCAATGATGATATCAACAAGATAAATCAACACTTTTCAGTTTTTGGAGTGTAACTCAAAAACTTTGATGAAACTTATACGAGACTACCTCGGAAGTATACTCTATCAAGCAAATAAATAATCATCAAAATCGGCTCATAAACGATGAAGTTATCCGCGTACACACATAAAAAAATACGGTCGAATTGAGAAACCTCCTTTTTTTGAAGTCTGTTAATAACACTTCATTGGATCATTTGTTGATCGGATTGTGAACCGTTTCAATATACAAACACCGATTGACTTCGATAATATACTTACTATAGTTTGTCACCGAACATCCAGACATCGTAGTAGATATATTCACTGATTTGGGACAAATAGTAGAGCCCTTACAAGTTCTCGAAGAACGTACCTGTTGCTGTGTCTTAAGATGCTCCCTCACCTGGAGCATTAACTTCACTTTCACTTGTAATGAAACATTTTAAATTATATTTTGAGCATTGCATTACAATACTGCCTCCCTGACTTGACGAGCATTCAGTTGTAATTTTGTAAGTTGTGTTACAAGTTGTACCATAGTATTACACATTGTATCATCAAGTCGCGCACTGTAATGCTCGGTGCTTTTCTCTCACCAACGTAATGCTCGAATCTATAACATTACAGTTTGCGACCCAAGGCCATACTCCGCTATGTAAAGGAGTTAGGCTGGCTTGAGTAAATGCTGGCAGGGGGGAATGCACAAAACACCCCAAGCGGGACGTCGGTGCAGGCCTCATCGCCCCCAAAGAAAAATAAGAATAAGAAGAATTACAGTTTGCGCACTGTAATGCTCGGTTCTCCTCCCTCACTGAGGTAATGCCCGACTCTGTATAGTTACATTACAAGCGTATGCTCGAAGTGAGAGAGCACCTTTAGGCCACGTCCTCATAATCTCTTTTTCTACACATTCAGGTTTGACTTTTGTTATGTTTAGTTGCTCTACATGCCAGCAAGATGAAGAACCGCCTTGTTCTACTATTGCTCTATTTGATTTTCTTCATCGTGGACTGTTCGTGTTGCAAGAGGAAGTGCCCTGACTACTGCCTCCCCTGCACTTATCGAGGACCCATCATCACGATCTTGGAGCCAAAACAGGTACAAAGACTATGGTAGACCTGAATTAGAAATAATCATTTCATAAACTTCATTTTTATTCGATCAGTAAAAAAATTCATTGTTTGTTTGTAATGGAAACGCTAGATTACATAACCGATTCAAACAATTCTTTCAGCAGTAGAAGGCTACATTATGCCTGAGTAACATATATTTGTATATTTGATTCATCATCATCATCATCATCCATCACCACGCAGGTGAAACCGCGGAGCGCAGCTAGTTTTTATTCGATAACTAGCTGCGCTTTGCGATTTCACCCGCGTGGTGATGGATGATAATGATGATGAATTTTGTTATATTTTTTGTTTTAATACTTTAGGTATCTAAATAAAAATTTGACATGTCGGTTAATTCAAACCGTTTTGTTCCGGCACACATGAAAAAATAATTGTGAAAAGTTGGGTTTTCAAATCTATACTAATATTATAAAGAGGAAAGCTTTGTATTTTGTATGTAGCGAATCAACTTTTAAACTACTAGACCGATTTAAAAAATTATTTAGCCATTAGTAAGCTAGTACCCTATCACTACTATATTTATGTCATATATTATTTTGAAAAAACTTAGGGATCCTTATGAAAACTTCGATAATGTAACCTAAGGTGTGAAAAAAAAACAATAAAACCGTATATCGAGTACGCTGCGGAAACTATTGACAATAGAGCAAACTTATGTACTACAGTTTTATAAAGGACATCGATGTCTACAAAATAGTATGAGATACCATATGTTTAACTATTACAGATATGTCACCATAACTACTCTTCCGTGTTAAAATATGCAATATTAACGCCGGTACAAACCGGGCCACATTAATCGTATATTGGTTTTAATCCTTTTATCCTCCTCTATTCCAAATATAATAAAGACGAAAGGTTTGATAGTTTGTAACGGAGAAACGCAAAAATACTTATATAATATATATCTACATAACCGGTTAAAAAAAATCTTTCACCAGTAGAAAGCTATATTATGCCTGAGTAACATACGCTATATTTGATTAATCATCATCCATAACCGCGCGGGTGAAACCGCGGAGCGCAGCTAGTAATACAAACAATGACAGGGTACAGGACAGTAAGGTAGTGTAATATGATTTCTCTTTTTGTTTTCAGCCTAAAACGAACCGATGAAGGCCCGCCTCCTGCTCCTATTGGTTTATCTACTCTTCATTTTCACGACCGGCTCCTGCTGCAGACGGAAGAATAAACCTCCGGAGTACGCCCTTCCTTGCACCTATAAAGGGCCTTATATAACGATTCTGGAACCTAAACCGGTGAGATACGATGTTACTAGATACAGCAGTGAATGCATCAAGTATAGTAGGTATACACACTTTCAATTATTAAGTACTCAAGTCATGAAATTCAGCTAAGTGCATTTTAGGCAAGATTTTGGAAAATACGGTACTGACAAAAAAAAGCATAAAAATAAACAATTACCCGCATCTTGTTCTGAAGCTTCAAACTTCTGGAATCACTCACTATTTTCCTGAGAAAAATGGTTTTGGCAGGCAGACAGACGGACAACAAACCGATCCTATAGGGGTTTTTGGTGAGTGGCGAGACCTCAGATCCCGAATCTCCCTGGCACTAAATGAGACCCAAGTTCCCCGGATTAGTTGACTGGTGGTGAGTGGAGAAAGTAGAACAAGAACTTAAAAACTCTAAGGGAGTTACAAATAACGCTGGAAGTAGAGCTCAAGTAAAAAACAGCAAACTCTAACGTTCCTTAGCCACCACAAACGTTTTCCCTTTTAACGCCATAATAGCGTTTCCCACATTTTGGAGCCAGTTTCATTGGATAGCATTACATGCAATAAACGGGGTTCGCGGAGATGAATACTTGAAATTTTGGCAATTATTGATGTAGTAAAACATCCACTAAAAAGGACTTTCTTCAATATTTCACCTCCATAGGTGTAACGTGAGCAATGACAGTGGCAGATTGCCTATCGAGTAGTAGTAGTAGTCTCATTGGGCGTGCCTTCGCAGCGCGGGGTTCCACGTTTGGAATAATGGTTAACAAACTGAAACTACGAGTACCTGGGTTGTTTATTTATCAGGGAAATTGAACATCTCATAATAATTCTATTAAGTACCTACACCTTATATACCAAAATACAAAAAAGCACTCAAAGCCCTGTTAGGTAAAATGCTGCAATAAAATCAGTATCTTCCAAAGCCCGTACCTGTCTAATGGAAAACTATGGGCCTAGCACGAAAATTTTCTCAAGTGTAACGTTATCGTATCGTTTACGTATTCAGTACGAACTATGAGTTATCTGTACCACTATTGCACTAGATAAATGACAGTTTGTACTAAATACGTCAACGACGCGATTACGTTACATTTAAACAGATTTTCGTGCTCGGCCCCACAGGTCACGAAATATACTTCGATAGATCCATTTCGACAATAGAACGGTAGGTAAATAGGTAACTTGCATAAAAGTAATGTTAAAACATATACATAGATAATGATGTATGGTACCATAGCAATAACAAAAGAAGAAATGATTCGTAAGTAGGAACCTGGTACACGAATAAGGTCTGTTCCACTAAGTCCAACTATAAGATCAACTAGGTTCAACTGGTTGAACTTATTGGACAAAAACGTCCGTTTATTTCAACTTTGATATTTTTCATAAAAAGTAGAACTTACTGGACAATTTTGATCCTATTAGTTCAACTTTTTATTTATTGTGACAGTTGTAAAGTGATTGATGACGTATTTTTTTTTTTTACGTACGTTTTTATTTTACCCTTATTTCGGCTAATACATAACACGGGTTTGGGTCTAACACAGACCATATAACCACTGACTGCTCATACGGCTTCCCCTCAGCTGCCAAGACTATGACAATAAAAAGCTAACGTATCGAACTAACACGTCAGTACCAGTTTGACTGAGCGTGGAGAACAAGCGGATGAAAAAAATTTAAAACAAATTCAATTATGCCTTATTGTTCAGTAAAGTGGTACCGAAAAAACAGGTAGACATCCAGGTATGCAAAGGATGGAATTACATTTCACAGATAATTTTAGTTTATTAATTATTGGAAGAAAAATGAAAGACAAATGAAGTAATTAAACAGTGACTCAAAAATAAAAAAATATGGGAACGCGTTGATGTCTTTTGCCATCCCGTACTGTTCTTTGCAGTTGTAGATAACGCCGTCTCTTTTATTCACTGGCACGTGTAAATTAGTGCGGTACTCCAATATTAACTGGCAATTTATCGATTGTATATATCGACTGTTAGGAAAATAATTCATCTATACAATATATTCATTATATTAAGAGTGCATAAAAATACAAATAAATATTCGGTGTTTTATTTATATTTATTTATACCTTCACGTTATCATCAATTATGTCGTAACATTTATATATCTTTGTAGTATTAATTTTATAAGCACTAACGCCTGCTTTAGCGATCTCAAACATTGAAATTTTAACAACAACAATTACTAGGGCTGCGATGTAGGTAAATACGAAAGTATTTCTAAATAATGCTTCTTTCGGTTGGATGGTACTGTTAAACTGTCCAATAGATGTCGCTCCGTCCCCGCAAGACGGTTAGTCAAATAGAGAGTTAAAATTCTATGCTCGGACGAGAAGCTCGGTGGCCTAGTTGGTCAATGGCGTCTGACACGGAGAGTCAGAAGACGCGAGTTCGAATCCCGTCCGAGGATGGAATTTTTCTCTCTATAAATTTTAATATTTATATATCTTATCTAATAATAATGTAAATAAACACGCGAAAAAAAATTATGGTCTTAAAATGAAGTACTATGGACATATACTTAATATATTTTTAAATAAAATCATTATACCTAGCACCTACTCTGTTTGTGCCTCTTTAAGTGACTATTTTAGTTTGACTAATTGGATAAGTCTACTACTACAAAATACAAATCCAGTATTGTATAGAATGAGGTGTTGTATCCTTGTATCCTAATGACTGTATAATATACAGTGCCGAAAACGTATATAAATATAATCTTATTGTTTGTTTAAAATCATTAATCACATTTTGTGTAAAGGCTTTGGATACATTGTACAATTAAAACTATTTTAAAATTATAACGATGTTGTTTTACTGTGGTAAAAAATATATAATTATTTGATGGTGGTATTAAGTAAGTACTTACATACTGAATAATCAGTAAGAATACGATAAACAGACAGTGATAACTATTTTTAAAACGCAAAATATACATACCCAGATCAATGTGTTCTGTTTCACCGTGAAACATCGAATGAATTATTAAGATAATTTCATTAATAGAAGTTTTTTTTTTACATAACCTTATTTGCTTAATACTTACATACATATTTCAGATCTTTGTACAGTGAAGGTAAACGATAATTTGTAGTGAACTTTATCGACAACTAGGTGATTACATATTGTTGTACCACAACACTATTTGGGTACTATGAGTAGAGCTACATTTTGAGCCGGCCAATCAAAATCCTTTTTTGTACGTAGCCCCCCGACCCGCAGTGGTGACTTGTGTTCTTAGAAGAAATTGAACTACACGCAGTCAAGTGGTTATTCTGTGGGGTCTAAGGTGTGACATCTGTCAAAATGACAGTTGATGACGTTTTTAATGGTTTTGATTTCACTGTTGGACTTCATTTGGCTTGAAAATAATTCATATATACCTAGGTCTTAGTTGTGACAGCTGTCAAAGTGATAGTTGATGACGTATTTTATGATTTTGATTTCACTATTACACTTCATTTTTTTGTAATTTTTTTTTCTTTCTGGCAGCTTCTACTTCTTGCATATCAACAACGGATTTTCTTAAAGCCCACTTTCTCTCTTATGAGCTGTTCTTATTTTGTGTAGGTAGTCTTCCTCTTTTCGTTTACTTCTCGACCTGGTCAGTCAGTCTATGAGCGACAAAATTAAAAAAAAAATACTAGTTATAATTATTAAACTACTAATTCAAATTTAATGAAATTTGAAATATAATGTGTTTATACAATGCCTGCTTAGTTACTGAAAGCTCACTGTGCCCCTGTTTTTAGAAAGTATGCGTTCTTAACATTGTTTTCTGTTTATGATTGTTTTGTAAATAATTACGTATTTTTTTAATTACGGGTTTCATGAATTATCTTTCCGTCGACGTACTCGTATCCGAGCCCGAGACGTACTTGCCTCTTCTTTCAGTAGATTGTGTGGAACATTGTAGAATAATAAAAAACATATTTTTGGACTTTTTTAAATGTATTTTTACCTACGTATTTTTTAAATGTATCGTTGAACTTATTGGACATAAAATGTCAATTTATTTCAACTATATTACATAACTATATATATCTACATAATTATTTTGAATTAGCACAAAGTTGAAATAATTGGACTTTTTTGTCCAATAAGTTCAACTGGTTGAACTTATAGTTGAACTGTGGAACAGACCACGAATAAAGCGTGTATAAGCTGCTGGTAGGTACTTACTCAGTACTGGGTGCCTAGCACAAATAACTGTGTAAGTGTAACGTTACGTGTCGTTCACGTGAAATAGTACATACTGTCATGTTTCTAGGGTAACTGTGACACAGATAACTCATAGTTTGTGCGCGGAAGCGTGACACGTTGCCGCTTACGATTCGAATACTTTTTCGCAAATTGTTTGTGCTACGGCCTCTGCCATAGCAAAACAGTGAAAATGCCTTTCTCGAGATCTATATCAAATTATAATACCCAAGTGCTTGCCTATCGTAGGTGATTCATGGCAATGTAAAAAAACTAACGTAGGTAAAAGTAGGTATAGGTAACAAAATTATAGCAGGCACATATTTTACAAGTACAATTTGAAAATTTAATACCGACTTACATTCTATTCAGTTATTATTAATAATAATAATAATTTATTTGAACAAATATTAAAGCACTGTTTACAAAAAATATACTTAGAATTAAGGTTATCATGGATATGTTATGTACAGTAGGCACTAATACATTCTATTAATTAAGTGTTAGAAATTAATGTTTATTGTGCTATCATGGTACATAATACTCGTAGTAGTAAAATAAGTTGATACAAATAAATAGGTAACCAAATCATCAATTACCGCTTTACAGTGTGGACAATAGAGTGGCTACTAGCCCTCATACTAGGATTCCCTGTGTCATGAGGACTAGTTCACCCAATAATCTACTAATATTAAGATTACATACAGAGTGTCTTATTGTGCAACAATGTTGAGGAAGTGACTTCACAATTAAGTTTTATCACGCGAGAGTAGTGTGTGTGTGAGTGTGAGAGAGAGAGAGAGAGAGAGTGTGTGTGTGGGGTGTGTGTATATGTGTTTGTGAGGGTGCGAGGTGTGTATGTGTGTGTCTCGTGCATGAAGGCGTGCGTGTGGTGCGTACCGGGTGTATATGTAAGTGTTATTTACGAGTGCGAGCATGAAAACGTTTGTGTCGGTACGAACAAAATAGCTAAAGTTAATTAATTTAGTGACTTACTACAGTATTTTGTTAATGTTACCATTACGGTTCGGTGAAATAGAGTACTTTATAATAATGATGTTGTGAGATTTGCCAGAGTAGTACTTTTTTCCAACATTTGCATTAGGCTGAAATGGAAAGAAAGTTTTCTGTTTGTGTGTAGTCAAGACTTAGTAACCAGTTTGTTATTTTCCGTTTACAAATATATCTCGTGCAATTAAAGATATCAAGAATTTTATTCATTTTTGAATATATGTATGGTGCTACGAACAAATAAAACTTTTGGGCAAATTTAGTGCGGAGCGTCGGAGTATTCCATTTCATCTGCCTTTGTGACCTATTAGATTTTACAACTTCGTTTGGTGCCTGTTTGTGATGCCGAATAGCCGTACGCAATAAGAAGAGTTGCCGGACTGTTAGAAATTTGCATTCACTGAACAACTGTTTGGTTGGATATCTGAATGGCTTATTAAATGCAATTTTTAATATCTCCCTTTGGACTCGTTCAGCCCTTAGCAGGAAAGTGCTACATGCTCCTCCCCAGGCCACAACACAGTAACTGAGGACAGATTGGCATAGCGAGGTATATACTAATTTAATGGTTTCTGTGTCTGCAACTTTCCGCAATCTAATAAAGATATACTTGAGTTTACGTAACCGAGAGCAGACTAAATCTATGTGACCCTGCCATGAGAGACTGTCATCAATCAAGACACCTAAATATTTTATGCTGGTAACGCGTTCAATATTTGGACATTTACAACTTTTACTATAACTACCACCACATGAGTGAATTATGAGCGCTCGTGGGTTTAGTTCAGGTAATGCATGATTTCTAATTTTAACCCGTCCGCATCAGCGCAAAAAATAACAATAGATTTATGAATGAAACTTAACTCGAATGAGTCTTGCTGAGTCGGACAGATTAAATTCAACATATTTCGTTTTTGTCGTGTTTAGTGTTAACAGATTCAGTTTCATCCATTTAGTAACCTTTTCCATTCCTACCTGCACATAATCATACACTTCCTTCCATGTATTTGAACTAAACACTATAGCTGTGTCGTCGGCAAAAGTAAACATGCGTGCGTTACCCAGAGGTAACTTACATAGGTCGTTAATATATATTAGGAACAGAGATGGACCTAATACGCTTCCTTGAGGAACACCAAAGGATACTTCATATAAGTCACTGTGCTGTCCATCAACTTTCACTCGTTGTTTTCTATTCGATAAGTATGATCTAAACCAGTCCAATACTATACCGCGAATACCTAATCGCTCAAGTTTAGATAGAAGTATTGGGCGTGATACGGTGTCAAACGCCTTTGCTAGATCGAGGAAGACGCCAATGCATTTCTGGCCCTTATCTAGTTGTCCTGAGACAAGATTGACCAGAGATACCACTGCGTCCTCCGTCGAACTGCCAGCTTGAAACCCATATTGATTTTCTGATAACATGCCGTTTTTCTCCAGAAAATGAAGAAGCCGTTTGTTTACGATTTTCTCCAAAAGTTTCGATAGCGCACTCAAAAGAGATATTGGCCTATAATTGGAAATGTCTTGTGAATCTCCCATTTTGAAAATAGGACAGACGTTTGCAACTTTGAAACACTCTGGGACAAAGCCCGTGGTCATACTGAGATTTAGTAAATATGTAATAGGATTGGCTAAATATGTTTTACATGCCTTCAGAATTTTGTTGCTAATATTATCGGGCCCTGGAGCTGAGTCTGTCTTAAGAGTGCTTAGTATACCGATAGTTTCTTGTTGGTCTACTGGTGCAAAGTAAAAAGAGTTAAGGTTATTATTAGGAAGTATAACGGAGTTAGCTAGTTGAAATTCTGAAACTTTAAGTTTGTTAAGTATGTTTGTTGCTAAATTTTCACCAATGGTGGTGAAGCAAGAAGGGGCTTCAGGGGATGGGAGGTCTTCCCAAACGTTTTTTAATTAGACTGAAAATCTCGTACTAGGCAAACCAAAAACAATATGAACAGGCTTACCTCGATTTTCCTCGCTGATGAAATCAGGACATCCTGGCACTGATGGAGAACGATATAATCCTTCGTACACGGCACACTACGTGGTTCTTTTGATGGTAAATGTTAATTAGGTATTTATTTGCATAATTCAAAGAATTCGTTGGGCTGTTTAATAAAGTCAAGAGCGAAGAGTTGTGTGATTTTGTGTTTTTCATGTCAGTAACAGTTTTAATGGCATCCCACAACTTTTAATTACTCACGTTTCCTTCTTTTATAAGATTAGAATCATGCTCGTTCTTTAAATTTTGCAGTAGGTTGTTACAATAGTTTCGATAGGTTTTATATTTTTTTTCTATAGTTTTATCATTCGGGTTCCTTTTATACAATGAGTGTAGCGAGTTTCTTTTTTCAATGCATTTAACTAAGCTTGGTGTTATCCACTTCTTGCGTATAAATGTGGAATTTTTGACAATTCGCAGGTTTTGATGAGCGCTAATAACAGCATTTAAAGTGTTGATAAAAAAATTAACTGCAGTATTGGTATCTGACATTTCATATAATCTAGACCAGTCAGTGTGTTCAATACTTTCAGTAAGACCATTGTAGTTAGTATCAATAATACGAATTATGGAGTGAATACTATATTTAGGTTTTTGTTCTATACCTATTATCAGTGGGTAATGGTCTGTCACGTCTGATTTGCATACGGCAATACGAACTTTATTTGCAGACTTTACTAAAACGTGATCAATCCAGTTCGATTCGTGTGTTGGCAATTCGTGCCCAGGTATTATACAGATATTATATAGTATTGGAGTGTTACTCTAAAACTAATGGACCAAATTTGATGTAAAATAAAATAATTATATATAAAAATAATAATTATATAATATAAATGTATATAAAAGACCACACGGGAAGCACCAGCTTTCAAACAAAAAAATAATTTTGAGAATCGGTTCACCCTATCGAAAGTTATGAGGTAACAAAAAGAAACAAAAACAGTCGAATTGAGTCCCTCCTTTTTGGAAGTCGGTAGACAATCATCGGCCAGCATTGATGTAACGGCCACCATCTTTATATTATTGATGATGGACAAGTAGGTGTATCATTAACTTTATTTTTCAGAGCAAATGAAAGTCAACGAATTTAAGTGGTAAGACACTTTCTACACGCATGCAATCTACCTAGGCAAGGATTCCACAAGACAATATCAACATTTTGTCTATCAACAACACCTGGTTCACTATGACTGAGTGCTCGGTGAATACTGAAGTTTTATGTAAATAAATGCGATAACAATATTGTGGTTTTTATTTATTAAAAAGGAACCTTAGAAGCACAGTCCATTCCTTCCAGTTGTACTGAAATCGTACCACCGTTGGTGTCCTGTGGAACTCCTATTCCTTTTGACACTAGCTTTTAAAAGTACTATAACTGGTACACTGCTTTGATAGACTGAAAGGAATAGGAATTCCTTATATACCTAATATTATATATCGAAGGCCTGCATCGAGTTTCCCAACGGGTAGGCCTTAAGATGAACATGGACAAGACGAAAACTATGTCAAATGCCCATGTTGTGCCTATATAAAGTGCCCTAATATCAGTTCGGAACTCGGTTCTCGAAGTTGTTGACGAGTACATCTACCTGGGACAGACAGTCAAACTAGGCAGGTCCAACTTCGAGAAAGAGGTCAATCGCCGAATCCAACTCGGCTGGGCAGCGTTCCGGAAACTTTGCGAAGTCTTCTCGTCAAAAATACCTCAGTGGCTCAATAAAAGAGTCTTCGACCAATGTGTGTTACCAGTGATTACTTATGGCACTGAAACGTGGTCTCTTACTATGGGCCTCATAAGTAAGCTCAAAGTCGCACAACGAGCTATGGAGAGGGCTATGCTCGGGGTTTTTCTACGTGATCGAATCTGAAATAAGGAGATCCGTAGAAGAACGAAAGTCACCGACATAGCCCAGAAGATTAGCCAGTTGAAGTGGCAGTGGGCAGGGCACATAGCACGCAGAACAGATAGCCGATGGGGCCGAAAGGTTCTGGAGTGGAGACCACGGACCGGCAAGCGCAGCGTAGGTCGTCCTCCGACACGGTGGACAGACGACCTGATAAAGGTCGCAGGACGACGTTTGATGCAGGCCGCTTCCAACCGGTCCTTTTGGAAAATTATGGGGGAGGCTTATGTTCAGCAGTGGACGTCCTACTGCTGAGATGATGATGACGATTATGATACTATATATATGTAAGTATGTATTTTTTTTTCGTTTTCTGAGTCACGTCCAGTTATTTAATGTAGTTCCATTGGACCGTTTAGGGCCCTACGTCATTAGAAGAAAAAACTATTAAACCATGTACCGATGTTTAAAAACTATATTTTCATTGATATTGTTTTTTTGCGAAATATTTTATTTAATTTACTCAAAGCAACTTGATAGTGCGCTCATGCTCTTGTATATGGTTATGCAAAAACACAACATACTTTCGGGATGGCTTGAACCAGCAATACATATCTCTTGCATATTTCGTATTGCATATTTCGGGGCTGGTTTTCTCTATGCTACGTAATTGGAGGTTCTTTAACCAGCATTTTCAAAATTAATTATTAGCGGAAAGGCGCGCAATTAGAAATTCAAATAAATTTTATTCGAAAGCTGTTTAACTTTAATTTCAAATTGAGTGATTTCTTGTTAGTGTTTTGTTTTTGTGAAATTGTGGTATTGTAGTTTTTCGTGGCTTTGATAAACTGAAAATTTCTACAGTTTTTGAATAGGAGTTCCTACGTGGAAATAAGTACAGCTGCGCAAACAACACGAAACATTAACGAGGTGTACGGGCCTAACAAGTGTTCATTATTGGTTCAATCGTTTTAAATCTGGAAATTTAGAGTTGAAAAACGAGGCTCGCGGTACACCGGTAACCATTGTAGACAACGACGAGCTTGCTGCGGGCCTTGGATTGAAGCACCTGCGTCCAACCGGAAAGAGAAAAAAACTATTAAATACTAGCGACTGCCCGTGACTTCGTTCGCGAAGAAGGCTCGGCCTTCGGCCTCGCCATAGCCTCCCGTCTAATCTTGTTTTTGTTTTAATGTAAGAAGCTTCTACGAAGTATTAGAAAACATTAAAAAAATTATGAATGAAATCGGTTAACCCGTTGACTCACGATTCGCCATATTTGGCCAATAATACAATAGATTTCGCAGAAATCAACCTACTTTTCCAGAACTGCAACGTGTGTGGTTAAGCCGTTCTCAAGTTATAGCGTGACCAGGAAAAATAGGGGTTCATTTTTATATACATATACATATAGATTCTAAATGAATAGAAGACTAATAATAATTTATTCGTCTTTGGATAGATACTTAGGTAAGTGGGTGCCACACGAACTCAACAGCGAGACTTCGTGTCGAATCGAAGCATGCTTAGCTTAGCATTAGCACTACTGAATCGGCGTAGAAACGAAGGAATTCTAAATCAAATTGTTACCTACGATCAAATTGGATCCTGTAGGTACGAGAACCGTAAGCGTTCGTCTCAGTAGGTGGACCCAGGCACAGCATCTAATCAGTGCGCTAAAAAAGATTATGACAAAAGATGATGGTGACTGGTGGACCAGTGCCGGACTTGTACATCACAGCTTCTCACCGAATGGCACAACAGTGACAGCAGATGTCTATTACCAAGAATTGCGAACTATGATGGAGAAGCTCGCAATTCAACAACCAAGACTGGTCAATCGCTCTTTTCACTGCTTCTCCACAACAACGCGCGAGCTGATTCAGTCCACTTGGCTCCCCTTAGATGCCCTGATCCTTGATGATTGGGGGATTTATGCGAACTTTTCACATTTCACGACAGACCAGCACAAAGCTACAACAGTTACAGCTGGAAGTTCTCCTCCGTCACCAACCGTACTCACCGGACCTTGCCCCAACAGATTTGTACTTAGGTACTTTTTTTTTAAATTTAAAAGTGGAAAATATCAACATCCTAGAGGCAGTACAAAACGCTTGCGCCGACTTTATCGCCTCCCGTCCGACAGACTTCTACAGGGATAAACAAATTGCCATCAAAATGACAAAATTGTTTTGATAATTGGGGTAAGTACCTAAGTACTTAGTTTGTTTAGCTAAAATAAAAAAAAGTCCAACTTTTTATACACATATTAAATATTTCATACAAATTTCCAATTTTATAGCTAACCTATACGGAACACTATTACGAAATCTCTGTAGATATGAATAAATAATTCTCAATGTAAAATGAACCTTATGATCCTGGTAAGTAAGGAATCCTTTTCTGTGCAGTGAGTTTATGAAATGTATGTATACGTAGTACATATTAAATTATAATTGTCTGTGTGTATGTAGTCGTACAAAAACGCCTATTGGTTTCCCAAGAGCAAGAAACAGTTAGATGATCGGCTTGGCAGTTACTTAATTATACGACAAGCGTTTGTCATGGGGTACTTTGGTTAAAACCATCCCTAGTTGTAATGCAACATAATTTTACTCCGTGCTATATAACTATCTACCTAATATTTTACTACTAATTATTTAGGGAGGCAATAATGTACAACCATAATAATTCACAGTAAAATAATGTACAAATGTACAGCCAATAATGCACGGTCAATAATTCGTGTACACGGATTTGAAATACATGGTCGGCTTTTCATGGCCGCTTTTTAGTGTCTGTACAAAATCGATCCATCTAGATAATGCTCAGCCAATATTGTACAGCCAATGTAACGTAATTCATGTGTAACATGGCTCCATGCAATTATTGGATGCGTAATATCAGACCGTGTGTGTATTAGATTGTGGGTTAAAACTGGAAGGAGATCCGAACTCATGCAGAAAAGGGCTAGGAGTAGTCACCAGGTGGTTAAGGTTCAACTTACTTGCTCTTAACGCTTAAAAATCAACGTTTGTGATATAAAATTATAAACGCAGAATGATTCCTGGACTACGTATATGCTGGATCTGAAGCGTGCTCAAAAACACTATTAAAGGTAGCAACATTCATGACACGTAGTTTTTTCCATTTATTCCACTAAGTTCAACTATAAGTTCAACCATTTGTATAGGGATTGTGGATTAGTAACAGCTCGCTAGCTGTTTATTCTTGACCTTCTTCCAACAGAAATTATCCAAGTTAGATGAAAGATTAATTTCCTCCAATAGACGTAGAAATGATATAGTTCAATACTGAAATTTAATACAAAATCGGCAAAACATCCACACCATGGCCTTACTATCAGTTTCGTAAAAAACATGCAAGTTCCGTGCAGTTCTTAAACCTGACATAAACAGTTTTGAATTACATCATACCATAACGCTCATTTAGGTGATGTGGAATATTGTTTTCTCAAAGGTGACAAACATTTCTCAAAGGATGATATTGTCTCTGGCATTCTAACAATTTACGAGTACTATAACCAACATTGCAGACGCTTAGACGTTTGTAAGGTAATAAACTGGGTGGATTTAGTGCGACATGTTAACGAGAGTCCATACAAAAAAAGACAGGTGAACGGTTTTTCTGCGGTTCTTGAATAGTAGGCCTGCTTTAAAGTTGTCATGGTACCTATGAATAAACCGGGCAGTTGTCTAGAAGTCCTGCTTTAAGAGCTCATAGTAAGGCCCGTTCTTTAGTAATTTTTGTATGTAATAAGGCGAGTCACTTGCATCCAATTTTCTACATGGCTTGATTGGGACCGTACTGTTGGTGTAGCCTCAGCATTATGGTAAAACAGTCTCAATAACAATTACGCAAATTAAACCTTACGTAAATACAATAGAGTTCACTTTATGATACTTTGAAATATGCCTGACACTTATTAATTCTATGTTGCCATGATAAGTAAAAACTCGTTACAAATTCTTCACATCAATAATGTTCTAATGTAAACAAATTTTACATTGACACTGACATGAACCAAAAATTAAGGTTCATGACATCCATCTATTTTAAATTTAATTAAATACGTAACCAATTTGATATTTTTATTCTCCCTTGAGTACATTTCATGATAAATATTGCGTTCCATGACACGCATTACTGCAGACTATCATAAAAGTTCCACATATGCGGCTTTCGACTGACAACACCGCCGAATACGTGGCCCCGAAGTTCTGTGGAAATTGTGTGTCTTGTTTATATTTTTTCGTGTGCTATTTCGCGAATTGTGTTCTCTAAAACCGTAAGTAAATGAAGACACCATTCTTATAATAACGCTCAAAAAATTCTGTGCCAGTTTATAAACGCCTTGTTTCCGAAATCTGGATACGAAATTTCGCTGGCAGCTGTCATTTTTCTAATAACAAGATTTCGTTGTAATTTAATGTATATTTGCCGTGTTTCGCAATATGTTTAATGCAATTATCGTGGTGTAATCTCCTAGCGTCTTCTTGGTATGTTATATTGTCTGTGAATGTTTCCTATTGATCCAGGTTTTTGTGCACATTCATTGCATCGGTAGGGATGGTTAAATTCTAGTTTTTATCATGATTGCCTATTTCTTTATTAGTCAGGACAGACACCCTCATTAGCAAAAACGTATTTGACCACTTACATGCATAATTATGTTTAGGTAAGTATAGTAGCTCACAAATTCTCTCATACTGAGTGACAGACACAATTTAGTATTAATTGCATTGCTCAGCGTGACTCTCCCTATGTACATCCGTACACAGGTCATATTATTAAACAATTGCTAATTCTGATGGTTTATGAAACTAGCACAATGGACATTGGCAGAATTGTGACAATAGTCGCAGAAACTGAACTGAAGCTTTGTGGCAAATGATAAACAACTGCTAACCTATAGATTTAATGTGTAGACTTTAGGCACATATTGTGATCATATATCTTTTGTACAAAATGCTAAATAAATATTACATTGTTAACCCCTTCTATACCATGATAATTAAAACAAAAGATTTATGAATGAAATGCACATAAATTTAAGTCTCTGGGATGCAAAGGGTTAAGCAGAAGGTGGCATGATAAATTGAAAACCAATGCACTACACCTCATGACACAAGGTTTACTGATTTTATTACAGGTTCTAGTGACTTTTTTCTGTGAATGTGGTGCAGTTTTTATTCTGTAGTATTTAATACCATGAAGGCACACACTTCACAGGTTTAATTCAATAATCTTTTATCTGCATAAACACATGCTGTAAAGGTTTAATTAAACTTAGCAAGTGGTTGCTTGTTGTGGTTGATGTTGTAATTCCATCAATATATTAATTCATTATTGAATACAAGAAGTGATAATCCTATTAAGTGTTTAACATAAGAGTACATGTACCTACTTCCAAAGTTTCCATATTTGATATCATATGATGTGACTGAAACTGCTAAAACTTATTATTTTAAAACAATGAAGGTAACTAATTTAAATTATATAATCTTATATATAACATCTTATATATAATCTTATATATAACATCTTATATATAATATATATAATCTTATTCCATTTGCATTTTGTCATACTGTCTAAACTGTGTCTGTTGTCATACTGTGTAATGTCTGAACTTGATTAGGCTTTCAAACATCAACTATCAAATAAATGAATGAATGAATAAGTCATTATTTGGCTTTAATTCTTAGGGCCATATTCCAGAAGTATGTTCAGCAGTGTATCCAGGTTTGAATACAGGTCATAAGTTTTTAAACTATCATGGTCACAAACATTAGAAGTATTCAAATCATCAACGGGATAAGTACGACAATACAATACAAAAATTCTTTATTGCACTTTAACCAAATATACAAAAATATTACTTACAAAGTGTACTCTTAAAAGGAAAGTACAATAGGCGGTCTTATTGCTTATAGCGATTTCTTCCAGACCGACTTTACAGACAAACCTTTTTTTTTTGTACTTTTTTCCGTTCTTTGTTACAAATAATGTGTTAGAGTCTTGAATATTTGTGATTTGTCAATATATGTGTCAATGTGGGTTATCAGTGTGAATATGTTAGATATAGAACTACTAAATAGAGAGGTAACACTGTTACTTTCAAGCAACCATTGTTAACTATTTAACCTGTCCACTACTTTCGGTGTCTTCCGTACTCCCCATAAAAGTTCAGATAGAAAATACTACTCTTGAATAGTTGGACCAACTAAAAGCAAGTTTATACCGGTCTAATATAATAAGTCACAAACAAGAGGTATATAAATGTGTATACATTAGGTGTACGCGCTACATGGCTTAGCACTTTTTTGTACGAATGAAGTTGAGCCATAGATTATACGCCTGTTTCGGAGTACATTGCTTGCTACCTTTCAGAGAGAGCAGTAATGAATGAACTACAATCCAAAGTGCGAGCCTAGTGTATATTATAGAAAGTGTCTATATGCTAACAAAAATTGGAAGATCGTGTATTTTGATGATTGGTCAATCCAAAGCTCTAGCTGCTAGAATCGGTAACAATACGCAAGACTTCTTTATGAGACAAAGTTGATGTTCTTCTGATAAGAGTAATGTTTCTATTTTCAGGTGATTTGGCTTCAGCAAGATGATGAATCCTCAATACCCACCCCCAGGACAGAACAACAATGCACCAGTTAACCCTCTTGGATACCCACCCTCCCAGGACTTCAATGGAGTCAATGCCAACTATGGTCCGATGCCCCCCAATGGACCACAGATGCAAAAACCAGTTGATCAAAATGATATGACACAAAAGATGCAAAACATGAGCATCAACGGCCCTGGACCTCAAGGTTTTCCGTCCATTCCGTCATCACAGCTGCCACCAGGTCAATTCCCCCCTGGAGCGTACCCTCCAACGTCAAATTTTGGGCAGTTACCGCCTGGGCAAAGGCCACCTGGGGCGATGACTGGTAGGCCTCCTGTGAGTGGTGCTCCACCATTTCAGCCTGGTCCAAAACCTCCGACACCTGGACCTATGCCACCGTCACAGTCTCATGGATTTGGCCAGCCACCAGCTCAGCCTCAGAATAGTCAGTTCCAGCCTGGTCCGACCATGCCGCAGCCTCCACCTAGTGTTCAGCAACAAGGTCTTCCGCCTCCAGGTCCTGGGCCAATGCCACCTCACTCTCAAAGTGGAATGCCACCACATTCTCAACCAGGCTTCCCACCTCATTCTCAAGCTGGCTTACCATCTCATTCGCAGTCAAGTCTTCCATTACAACCTGGTTTAGCTGGACAACCTCTCAAACCAGGCATGCCTCCAATGGGCTCTTCACCGCCCGGACAAGGATTCCCACCTCAACCGGGCTTACCATCCCAATCTCAGGCAGGTCCAATGCAACCCAGACCTGGTATGCCCTCTCAACATGGTATGCCCCCTCAGCCTGGTATGCAGCAAGGCCATCCTGGTATGCAGCAAGGCCATCCTGGTATGCAGCAAAGCCACCCTGGTGTGCAACAAGGCCAGCCTGGTATGCAGCAAGGCCAGCCTGGTATGCCCCAGTCAAGGTCCGGTCCTGGTCTTCCTCCACAGCCTGGAATGCAACAACAGTCAGGTCAATTCCCAGGGCAGGGTCCACATCAGCAACCAGGGTTATCGCCACAGCCAGGACCGATGCCAAGTCATCCTGGTCTGCCGCCACAGCCTAACCAGCCAGGTTTACCTCCGCCTGGTCAAGGCTTTCCTCCGCAAGCGGGTCAAATGCCCGGCCAAGGTTTGCCTCCCCAACCGAGTCAGATGCTGCCACCTGGAGGATACCCATCACAGCCCCCTCAACCAGGGCAGATGCCAAGCCAACCCGGAATGCCTCCACAGCCTGGTCCTCAACAGCAACAAATGCCTGGTCTACCATATATGCCTCCACCACTATCACAGCAGAGGCAGCAATTTCCTGGTATGCCCCCTGCGCCTGGTGGGCCCCCCGGACCTCCAGGACCTCCTGGGCCACCTGGTGGGCATCCTGGTGAGTTGTAATATTTACTTTGCTCATTTTTTAGTAATAGTACATTACTGCAGAAACCAGTAAGCAAGCCTTCCTAGTCAAGTATGCTTTAACCGGACCGAACCGCAGGTGAGGTCCGGTTGACGCTTGTATAGTGCTTTTCTCAAAAATGAAAGAAAGTTTTTGCTAATTCGGCCTCAGCTTTTAAAACATCCTCATCAATTGCCATCTATTTTTATGAATCAGATTCGCTTCTCTCATTTTTGGGATTATCTATGTTCACGCGGTAAATTAAAACACAATTGTCGCAATTGAATGTGAAATCTCGCCAGTCGGTGTTCTTTTTACTAAGTTTGCGTTTAATTTTGAATATTGTTATATTTTTACATTACATGAATGTTTTAGTATGTTTAGTAAAAAAAGGTAAATTATTGTTTTTGAATCTCCATGTTAATTTTAGAATGTCTAATCCAACATGATTTATAAACTGAAATTATTAAATACAAACATAAAATCCCACACTATACTTCTACAACATTACTAAGTACAAAACGCATCGTGCTTTTTCTGCGTCGCGTTAAGTGTCACAGACTATAAAATGGTTGTTTCAGGCTCTAAAAATATATCTATCTCATAAATATTCTTATTATTAATATATATTTATCTCTTATTATAATAAATATCTTTTTGGAGCCTCCTTCCTATAACCATGTTATAATGGCTAAACTTTAATCTGTGTCTGGTACTATGTTTCTTTTTTCTAAGCAGATCTAAAGAGGATGACCTACTGTCCAGTAAGTACTTACTTACTGGACAGTAGGAGATTCCAAATTTAAAATCTCGCTTCTTACTGGACAGTTGTGAATAAGTCTCCGGTAGAGTTAATTTTCTGGATACTTTATAGAGATGTTATGGCAACATTGTATACCATTTTTGAGAAAATTGCATTTAGTCCAGTCAAATTAGGATAATAAAGTACGGACATAATTCTGATAGTTGTAGATTCTTTTGGAATAGTTAGAAAACACAGATTAAAGTATCTCCTCGTAGTTTGAACCGTTTCTAGTACTTACGCGACCATGTTAAATATTACGAGTAGATATAACCTTTAACGGTATGTTAATCAAAAAAATCAAAGAAGTTGGAATAGTTTATTGTTATGAATGTGTGGGTTGTCTTCCTTGGGTTGGTAGGTTCCTTTATGTATAATGAATTACAACAAAAAGTATAAATATTTGTTATTGTTTTATTTTTTATTTGCGGCTCTGAGAAAATTCTGAATAACGGTGCAAACTAACTATTAGGTATCTATAAGCATCATAAATGTTCAGTTAAATTTGCACCAATGTGCAAGTTATGGATCATATCATTTCTACCGACTTCCAAAATGAGGATGATTTTCTCAAGGCAACGTGTATATTTTTTTTTGTATAATCACGCATAACTTTTTACAGAGAAGTCCGATTTTAATAAAAAAAAATTGTTTGCTAGAGTATACATCCAAGGTAGTCCGGACAACCGTTTTGTGAGTTATAATCCAATAACTGAAAAGTGTTTCGCCTATCTCGATGATATCAATTCATCATCATCATCTCAGCCGTAGGACGTCCACTGCTGAACATCCTCCATGATTTTCCAAAAGGGCCGGTTGGAAGCGGCCTGCATCCAACGTCGTCTTGCGACCTTTATCAGGTCGTCTGTCCACCTTGTCGACGGACGACCTACGCTGCGTTTTCTGCTGCCGGTCCGTGGTCTCCACTCCAGAACCTTCCGGCACCCATCGGCCATCTGTTCTGCGTGCTATGTGGCCTGCCCACTGCCACTTTAACTGGCTAATCTTCTGGGCTATGTCGGTGACTTTAGTTCGTCTACGGATCTCCTCATTTCTGATTCGATCACGTAGAAAAACCCCGAGCATAGCCCTCTCCATAGCACGTTGTGCGATATGAGGCCCATAGTAAGAGACCACGTTTCAGTGCCATAAGTCATCACTGGTAACACACATTGGTCGAAGACTCTTGTCTTGAGGCACTGAGGTATTTTTGACAAGAAGACTTCGCGAAGTTTCCGGAACGCTGCCCAGCCGAGTCGGATTCGACGATTGACCTCTTTCTCGAAGTTGAACCTGCCTAGTTTGACTGTCTGTCCCAGGTAGATGTACTCGTCAACAACTTCGAGAACTGAGTTCCCAACTGATATTGGGGTAGGTACAACATGGGCATTAGACATAATTTTCGTCTTGTCCATGTTCATCTTAAGACCTACCCGTTGGGAAACTCAATGGAGGCCTTCGAGCATTGTACTGAGGTCTTCCTATATTCTGCCATGACTACAATATCGTCGGCAAATCGAAGGTGAGTGATGTATTCGCCGTTAATATTGATGCCAAGTCCTTGCCATTCCAGAAGCTTGAAGGCGTCTTCCAATGTAGCGGTGAACAGTTTCGGAGATATAACATCTCCCTGTCTCACGCCTCTTTGCAATGGAATTGCCTTCGAACTCTGCTCCTGTACTCGGACTGACATGTAGGCGTTTTTGTACAAACACTTCAGCACTTCAATATACCGATAGTCAATACAGCACCGCTGGAGAGACTCAAGCACTGCCCACGTCTCGATGATATCCATTAGTATATCGAAACACTTTTCAGTTATTACATTGTAACTCATAAACCGAAAACCAAACCAAAACAGAATTATTGAAATCGGACTACTCCGTAAAAAGTTTTGCGTGATTATACATAAAAAAATATACACGTCGACTTGAGAAATCCTCCTGTTTTTGGAAGACGGAGAGCGGTCAATCTAGCGTAGTGTTATATTCTCTTTGATAGCCCCCTTAGTAAGAAAGTAGGTTATAATACTTTTAGTAAAAGTATAAAATGATAGTGTTCATCACTCTTTCCTAAATGAAGTTATGCAATTTCAAAGCTTTTACTTGATTTAACTTCGACTAGATTAACTTACGGTGGGATTGAGTGACACATGATACACATGAAAAAACACATTCGCGAATTAGTTCGCACTGAGAACGAAAAATAATGTGATAGCGTTCTCTTATCTCCCCCGAGAAACCCTTTGAAGGGGGTAAAAATACCGACACCGATCGGAGAATAGCCGAGCACGTGAACGAGACGTAGAGAAACCTCACATTCACGCTTCTCGGGCGTTCTCGGGGTTTCTCGGCGAGAGTCTGTATGTAATATCGACAGGCTGGTTGGCGCAGTTGGTAGCACCCCTGCCTTCTGAGGCGCTGGTCCCGGGTTCGATCCCCGGACAGGTCAAACATTTGTGTGCATGAACATGTCTGTTTGATCTGTGTCTGGGTGTGTATATGTATATAAGTATGTATATCAGTTATCAGGTTACCATAGTACAGGCTCTGTCTAGTTTGGGACCTGAAGGCCTTTGTGTGGATGTTGTCCCATATTATAATATTATTATTATTATTAATATATTCCAATAATTAAATAAAAAGTGTTATAAATGGTTCTGATAAATGTGGCAATCAGGTGGCATGCCCCCAATGCCAGGACCTGGGCAACAATCCGGTTTCCAGCAGCCTCCATCCGGGTATCCGCAGCAGTACCAACAACCTCCATTCCCCGGGCAGCAGCCCAGCTATCCTGGCCAGCCGTTCCAGCAGCAACCACAGCAGAAGCGCCTAGATCCTGATCAGATGCCTAGTCCGGTATGGGTTACCATTACAAAAACATTCGTACACACACACTCTGAGGTAGTCTGGGTAGTCGGATTTATCAAGCAATACTGTCAATATCTCCGATCAGTCTCCAGTGTTTGATCTTTTCTACATTGATTGTTTAATGTCCATGTATAGTTATCCCGTAAACATAAAACATAATTACCTAATGGCTATGTTCTGAGCAGCCAAGTGAAAACGTCCAAAGGTACGTTCGTAGAGTCCCAAGTTGGTGAAAATATCGCCAAAAACGCTCACAAGGGCATTTTTAATATGAAAACGGGATTCACTCACGTATATAAGTCAGATGTTTCCGACTATAGTTTCAACCAAATCCGGTGGTATTTTTTAAGGAGAGTGCAGAACGCTCGCGGTTGCGGCTCGCCTCGCACTGCGGGCAGTTCATAATAAAAAAGCCCACAAGAGCGTTCTGATTGGGAATCTGTGGGTGAAAATGTCGTTTTGGGCTCTTTTTGTTCATCGTTCCAAAGCTAAAAGTGTTATTTATGCCACCAAAAAGTGCAGTTTTTGTCCCACGTTCGGAGCATGGTTGTTTGTAATCGTTTTTTGACAATAATTCTATTTGACAGCAAAATCATTCGATTTTAGGTCTAATGCCTTGTCCAATGAAAAGTAACGATAAAATTATTCACTTCGTTTTAAAAGTGTACAATTAATTACGAAATCAATGTCAAGTGCACCTTAAGGCGCGGTCCAATCCTAATTTTAAAGCAATTTACGGTGCTTTACATAAGGTTGAGAATTGATTACCAGAATGGACAATTTAATGCGAAAATTCAATTGAATACATGCTAATACTTTTTATATTTATTTCGTACAATCAAATGATGAAATTGTAATGATAAAGGAGTCCATAGTTCACTAATAAATTTCATTGGAAATTCGAATATGATACATTCATGGAAATATATTTGCCCATAATTGAACAAAAATGATTTTTCCCACGAAGCACGTAAGAAAAATTGCATAATTTGGGGAATGTTGCCGATTTTTTTCTATCGAGCCAAGTTTGCTCAATCGTTTATTGGCTCCCATACTTCTTAAGGACGTATATTAAATTTACACTACGTTTTTTTCGAACTTCGGTTATTAGGTTTAAGCGTCGAAAAACTAAGTTATCGCGAAGTCGAATCATGAAATTTGGAACTTATTTCGCCTTAAATAAAAGATTTTATTGTAACGGTGATTGATACTACAAGGAACACCTAAGTACATAAAAGTATTTAAAGTGAACACATTGCATTGTAGGCTCGAGGTCCGAGCATCGAATTTTAACTCTCTATCTGATTTAACCGTCTTACGGGGACGAAGCGACATCTATTGAACAGCTTTTGACAGCACTATCCAACCGAAAGAATTCAATCAAATCGATTTAAAAAAAACAATACGAAAGTTCTGAGGGCACGGCAGTGCTCCCACCACGTCGAGTAAAAAAGTGGTACGGCCGTTACCATACTTTTCTCAGTCGATTATATTCTCGTTTTATGTACGAGATGAAGTATTATGTAAATATATTGTGGACTGTTTTAAAGAAATAGTTATTTTGGCGTTCGACTAGGGTGTGGGCAAAAGTGGCAATATTAACGTTTTTGAGCGTTACGGAATGCTGCATGGCCATCAATGACGACGCCACCAATGCCCTCACTGCTAATCGAACGCACCTCAAGTCTATTAGCTATTGACAAAAGTCACGCCACAGCTATGCTTCTACGATTGAACTGCCTTTAATGTCCAATTCGGTAGTCTGTTAGATCTAGTTCTCAATCGCAGGGCCGCGTTCAGAACCTCGTTGAGAGCGCACTCGGAGTGCAACTTTTCGCCATAACGCCGTTCCGAACCTCAGGGTAAAGCACTAGGTTGTTCTCGGAACCTCGGAGCGTCGCAACTTTCTAACCATCAAAATCGATCGATAAACGGTTGCAACCCGCATCTGAAATAACTTTGACCAAGCAGACTACAATAAACTTCTTCTTCTCTCGTCTCAAAGAAAATTAGGTAAGGATCAAGTGATCTGTCAATGTCGAATTTGTCAAAGTCTGTTTGAGGTTAGAAAACAACCGTGGCCGTTCCGTACCTCAGAGCGAGTTGGAAAACAACTAAACAACCGCCCTCTGAGGTACGGAACGCCCCCCTGTTGTATAGCAATCGCATCGCTGTCAGGCTGTGCTACGGCTTGCGAATGTTCCCCCTGAAACAAAATTGAAGTCATCTATCCATCTTGTGTCAGTCAAAACATCAATACCGTTGTGTTCTAACAAATAAATACTTTTTAAATCAACAACTATCGATAGGAAGCCGCTGACCCGCGATCGAACCTAAATAGCGAGCAGACCACGAAAACTGTCAACGACAATTTTCATGCAATTGAGTAGCGATAACGCGGTTTTATAACTAAGAGACTTGGGCTCCAGTAGACCGTGAGTAGCGTAGTCGGTAGTATTATAGGGATTTCATACCTTACTTGTGAAAGTTAATTTCATATACAGTGAAACTTGGTTAAATGGGACCTGGATAAATAATAAACCTCTATTATTGAGAGTTGCCATGAGCTCCCGGTACTTTTTCATTGAATTGCCTCTATTAATGGGACTTTTCGAACCTGGTTAAATGAGATCTGATTTCTAGGGTTTATTCGATGTTTACCTTTATAATTCGGACTCTGTAAATCAATTCTCTCTATAAATGAGACAAATTAATCGGGTTGGGACAGGTTTCGACACTTTTGTTTACAAACATTAGAATGTCTTTCGCACACGCTTTGTTTGTCAGGACTATCTCAGATTTTGACCTAAAAACAAGGGACTACACTCCCTCTAAAAATGGAATAGCCGTACATTTCAACCTCTAAGAGCGGGAGCCTCTGTAAATGAGACAACTATAATTTGAAACCTGCCTAATTGGAAAACTGCATTAATGAAAACCCTCAATAAATGGTACAACATTCTTGATCCCTTGAGATCCCAATTAACCAGGTTCCACTATATTTACATTTTATTTATTTATTTATTATCAGGAAGACCAACAGCCATTTAATATATAATGCCCTATATAGTTGCATAGCAGTAATATGTTTGTGTGAACAGATCCAAGTGATGGCGGATGACCAGAACAACCGCAGCGGTGTGTTCGTGACCAACGAGAAGGGCTTGGTGCCGCCGCTGGTCACCACCGACTTCCTCGTCGATGACAAGGGGAATGCCAGTGAGTTCTTTTCCCTTTTCATTTATGGCATCTTCGAAAATGTTACGCGTTGACTGGTAGATGGCGTAAAGTGTTTTGCAGATTTTGCTCTATTAAGAGGAGGGGATGAATTGTCAGCAACTTAGGGGGCATCTGCCTAGAACAGATGCGTTCCGCCACAAGCGACGAACTGCGCTCGTAACCCTGAGACCTTAAGTTGTTAAGTGTCTTGTTTCTTTCCGTGCATGGTTGTCTGGAAGAGATCGATCTGAGCGATAAGACCGCCCATTATGACACTGTTAATTTTATGCATTCAAATTGTCGTGAAATATTTTTGTATGCATTTTTTATAATTCCTTTTTTTGTAACATATATTTATTGTATGGGGTTTCAATAGAGTTAATCTATTGAATCATGTGCCTGTAATATCGCCGGAATCCAGCCGCCGGTTCTAACTAGAACACAGTATTGCGAATATTACTGCTTCACGGTAGATAACGGTATGGTCGCAGTACTTCCACGAACGAACTCGTTCACAAAGAGATTTAACGCTCTTCACTGATCAAAAACTTTGAAGGTGTCTAATGCACAAATCTGTGCGGAAGGTGTCCATATAAAATTAATATCAAATTGAGTGTCTATTATATTTCTCAACTGATAGACAAGGTTTGGCAACACTTGCTGCGTTCACGATTTCGCTGAGTATCCCCAAAGCCGCAATGGGACCTCGTGGTGTCTGTTAGATCCGTGACTTTTTTTTTATTAATAAGTTCGCAAACTGGACGTTTCAACAACATAAGAGACATAGATTAACATTATATAAACAAGAATTGCTGAACGCCCTACTCGGTGCGAACACAGCATGCGTATAAATAATCCATACGCAAAAATACAATAATTTTGTGTAATTACTATAGTTACCATAAACATCGCAAAGAGAAGAAAAAAAAATTAACTATAACATTTTTTGATACTTTTGACCGATGCGTTGAAAATATCCAACTTGTGGCATATGCTGTTGTAGAATGAGCATAACCGGTTCAATGGCGAGTGCTGACCATAGTTCGTTCGACATACAGGAACTGAGAATGTTATACGATTTGTTAGACGGTTGCCAATTGACTTGCCTCAGTGGGTATGTGGTAGCAGAGTTCTTCCGGCTGATGACGAGATCTCCAACACGGGTTCTAACAGGTCGCGATGACACGGCGCAAACTCTGGGTTATATTTATGTATTTAAAGTCTACTTAAAATTCTTCGAGGCTTCAAGTTTACGGCTAAGTTACAATATACCTAGACATAAGTGCACTGAGCATTTCAATCGAGCGTCCAGCATCCAGGGTCCGAACGCCTTCTCAAGGTTTCCAACGAGGTGGTGTCCGGGCGCGGGTTCGTCAACACCAACACTAGTCCGTTAGTAAGATCAAAAAATTAGTGTTTCAACAACAAATAGTTAACTTAAGACAATTAATAATTCAATTACAAAAAGGTTACAAGTCATTCATTTCAAGATCCAAATCGCAAGAAGGAAGAAGCAGAAGTTATCAGAGAAGGTGTCACAGATTGTCAATGCGTCTATCAACAAAGAGACCTTTCTTATCGTTGGACTCGAGCAATATGCAATTTGCTATTCGGTTCCGAACAGTGTCCTCTGTGAGAAGCAGGCTCGATTTCCAACTGTGGGAGTCTTATGGGCTCTTACTTTACCGAAACGTTGTATGTTTCAGGTCCTAGATACATACGGAGTTCCATGTACACAGTGCCCGTGACTGCGGATTTGTTGAAACAGACATCCATGCCCTTCTGTCTGGTCGTAAGTACACATTCAAAGTTATTAATAGTAAGTAATGTATATTAAATAATCATCAGAAATCAACATCCCTAAATTTTTTTAATTATTTTTGTTTTATTTAAACTTTTTCACGGCTTTGTTATCCGGTCCTTTACAAAGGCATAAGTGGGGCTGTAGCCAACACTTAGAGGCCTGTTTGGTATAAAAAATACAAAGTAGTATAAAAAACAGAATTTGGGATGACGGTGACATGGATTATCTATTACAAAAATGGCTTAAATGGCAAGGCTATTGATACGAAGTTATACATGTAAGGAAGATAGATACATAGGGATGAGACTACGGCACCTGTTAAATTCAGTCTCATTTTAAAATTTTTGGGCAGGTGGTATCTTGCCACTCACTAAACGGCCCCCCCATAAAGGCCACCATGAATGGTGACAGAAGGGGCAACGTTGGTGTGGATGGCTGAAGGGTGTTGAGAGGTGTGCTGCGGTTTCACTAGAGCGCCACTACCGGCGTTATGCCCTTTAACTCTTCCACCCTTGGAGCTTTTTGTTTCTTGCACTTGCGTCTCCACCCCCAGACAGCTAATTAAGGCAAGCCGGGGGTCAGGGGTCTCATTTAGCCCCAGGGAGAATCAGGGTCCGCGGTGTCGCCACACACAGACGGCTCGCCACAAAGCCGCCCCTGCGGTATTATTATTATTATTATTGCAATTTTAGAGAGAAACATAAAATTACCTCAGACGAGATCCGAACTGCGTCTTCCGAGAATTCGTCTCAGACACCATGACACTTAGGCCACCGTTGCACGTATCCGAGCATTGAATTTTTTTAACTCTTATATGGCCACGAAGCGCCCTCTATAGAATATATTGATAAGCTCTATCTCAACCGAAAGAAGAGTTTTTAATATTTATATTCATAATTATGTCGCAACTCTTTATAATTCATATGATTTTTGAAGCACTTCCGTCTACTTAGCGAGACCATATTTTGCAGTTTTATAGAGAATATTTTTAACCAAAAAATGAAACTGACTTTGACACCAAAACGTGTGAAATATCTTGTTGAAGTCGGTCATGATAGTTCAAATTACAATATACATCGCAATATTGTGCGCATGACTTTGACAAGTTATTTCACATTTTTTGGTGTTAAAGTCGGTTCCATTTTTGCATAATTTTTTTTTTCGCCATTTTTACTTATCCTTGTTACTTACGGGATCGATTGTCATTCACCGTCAATGATGATATTAACAAGATAAACGTAATACTTTAACACTTTTCAGTTATTGGAGTGTAGCTCAAAAACTACTTGACCGAATTTCATGAAATTGAAATGGGACCTCGTAAGTATACTCTACCGAACAAAAAAATAATTTTGAGAATCGGTCCACAAATGAACCTCCTTCATTTCCTCCCTCATCCTTCTTTTTTTGAAGTCTGTTAAAAATTACATAATTCTCTGTACCTATTTAATTCCAGCTATCCCCAATGGCAGAACCGGTGGGCACAGAAGCGCCCCCACCACTGTTAGACTTCGCCGCCCTAACCGGCTCCCCCACTATGGGTCCAGTGCGATGCTCGCGGTGCAAAGCGTACATCTGCCCTAACATGAAGTTTGTAGATGCTGGTAGACATTTCCATTGCGCTTTCTGCAAGGCCACTACAGAAGGTAAGACTTACTTATGCAGACATGGTCTTTTTTTACAGTTGTTTACAGTTCAATAATCTTTTAAAGTCGTTGTGATCACCGTATATCCGAGGACTTTAACATACACATATCTTTATTGAAAAATTATATCAGGTACATGTGGTGTCAGTTCTTTTCTCGACGCATCGCTGGAATGCGGGTCCCCGCCCGCTTCCCCCCGCATTCCCTTTTCTCGCCCGGCAAGTGTCATTACGGTCAGCATCTTTGTTACCGATACACGCGTCGACAATTTGGCTAATTAATAACGGTAACAGGTAGACACCTTAAATTTTTACAGAATATGTAGTTGTATATTACCTTTCAAAATAAATAAATATTTTTTATTCATTTAACAAACTTAGTTTTTAATCAATTTTTACTCGATCTTAATAATGGCCACTTGGCCGGTTTTTGCACACCGTACTTGAGCGCCAAAATGACGTCACATGGTCAAGCGTCTAGTTAATGTGACCGCGTTGTAACTGTGCTACAAAAACCAGCGTCTTCCCTAAGAAAGTATAGTCTTAGTCGCTTTTAGCTTAGTCGAATTTATCAATAAGCCAGTCAGTCAACACTGAATCGATTGATGACTGACTGACTTATTGATAAATTCGCTTGTTGATTGTTTCGCATGTTTACTGACTCTTTATGACTTGACTCCCTTGTTGACCGACTCGCTTATTAACTGACACACTATGCGAGGGGTAAACCCAGCCACAGCCGGATTGAAGCCGACCCTTACCCCTGAGCTATCTGTTTAAATCAACTTTTAGTGAAGTATAAACCATTCATTGCGTATTCCTAAGTTAGAATACAACAGTTGAACATGATGAAATAAGATAAAGTGGTTAATTTATTAGCAAATAATTGTGTGTTTGTTACATGTTAGGTGTTGGTTGTGAATGGTTCCATTTCGGTTGCAGTGCCTATGGAATATACGCAGTACATAAACAGCATGCAGCAGTACGGACGGCTGCCGGCCGAGATGGCGCTTGGGGCTTACGAAATTGTCGCCACTAAAGAATATTGTAGGGTAAGTACACTTAGTACGTACACACTAGAGCTCGAACGTATTCCGATCGAATCGGAGATGTTCTGAAGAAAGGCGAGGTCAAGAGAACGCAGAACCGACGATTGTGCAGAAAGATTGTGATGCGAGTGGATGATGCAAAAGAGATATGCGAGGAGCGTAGCAAGTGGAAATCTGTGATCTCTGCCTACCCCTCCGGGAAACGGGCGTGACGTTATGTATGCAAGTACTCTTACAAAAATATGGGGTGTGGCTGTGTCATGGACACGACCGTGTGTTGTACGTGAATACGTGTCTCCGAGTCAAAAGTTATACTAATTGCAAATCTCGATACGCACCAAAATAACCTCCAAAACGTCGGCACTTCCCCCTCCATCGCGATCCAAAGCGAGCGAAGAGTCTTTGCTTTAACTGGCAAAACTGACTTTCATCTGTCCGTATGTTTGTAAGGTTGTATGTAAGTCCTCCTGTACAGGTCGCATTTTTCAACTAATCTTGACGAAACTTGGCATGCATGTTCTACTATTCAATATTTTGTTGTAATCGGCGTTTTTTGAGTGTGGTCTATTTTTCCTAAAAAGGGAAATTTGCTACGGCGCTATTTACCGACCGATTTATAATTTCTTAAGTTTTTTTTTAGTATTTTTAGAATTGATTAGACAAATAGGTCTATAAAAGTCCCAATAATAGTTTCTCATATATCTTTCATTTACAGACAGCGACCCGTTATATTTTTATTATACGTATCATGAATCATAATCAACCCATTTTGTTCCCATTGTAGACTCAAGCCTTCTTCTCAGAGAGAAGATTTGGGCCATGATCCACCACGCGGGCCCAGTGCGGCTTGGTGGATAGGTTCAAAATTCAAAATTCAAAAATTATTTATTCAGTTTAGGCATCATAGACACTCTTATGAACGTCAAAAGGTTAGTGGCCAACCCATGTCGAAACAACCGGGACGGCTTAACGTGCCCTCCAAAGCACGGAAGCGCTCAGTTGAACAATGCCACTAGCACACACCCATCCAACTCCTGACCGCAGCAAGTGTTGCTTTACTTGTTGAGCATATATTATACGTAAGGACAACTGTAATGTGTACATTATATCTATTCCAGAACAACACTCTCCCGAACCCGCCAGCGATCGTATTCGTGATCGACGTGTCGTACAACTCCATTAAGACCGGCCTGCTGGACACTATATGCGAGAATATCATGGACATTATTGCGGTAAAGTTTAATTTTAACTATTGTACACAGTTAAGGCAGCGGTGCGCGCATGGGTTGTCGATAGGATAAAATTATCGGTACAAGACATATAGCTATCGCAGCTAGATCCATACCGAGACAAGGTAAGATAAAAAAGTTTTATAAAAAAAATCATAAATTGGAAAAAGAAGATGCTTTGAATACTCTATGTCAAGATGCCACCTACCTCATATCTAATACCACAGAATAAGTGGTAGTAGACCGAAGCGTCATTCTCAAACAAAGTCAAGTTTAGGAAAAAAATAGCCTACTCTTACGACTATGCTTACACGCTAAATTGAAACTTATTGTGAGATACGAGCGTTCATATTCTTTTGGGCACTGCTGACTCGTAACCGATCGACAATCTACAATGAAAAACCCGGCTGGTTGGTGCGCCGCCCGTATTTACCTAACCTGCTGAGTGAAACCGCCCTGGTAATACTAGGGACTGCCCGCGACTACTCGTAGAATAAAGTTATATCTTCGGAAATTACTAATGCCCTTCAAATCAAAATTAAAAGTAGCCTACGTGTAAATTTCATCCAAAACTATTGAGGTGTTTATCGTGAAGAAATAACAAACACTACCAATAACAATAACAAACTCATATTCTTCTTCTTCTTCTTGGTTGCCTTGACAGAGCGGTCGTGATCGTCATGTAGTAGTGTTGGTGGGGCCAGAAGTTATACGCCTCACGATGCCACGCCATTTTAACGCAATTCTTATTCACTCACATACTTTTCCATTTCAAATATTGATGTCATAAATATGTTATCATAATGAGCCCATTATGTTCCCACTGCTGGGGCTCCAGCCTCTAAGAGAGAGGAGTTGGACAATAATCGACCACGCGGGCCTAGTGCGGCTTGGTGGGTAGGCTAGTGGCCAAAACTTTTCGAAGTTTTCGGACCGCCCGAAGGATTTCGCCATGCCTAACGACTGTTGTCCTAAGACATATAAATGGCGGCCTTATTATCTAACTAGAATGAGAATGAAATGTCACTTTATTTTCATTCCCATTGATGGTTCTAGCCAAGGCTTGCAGGGTTTCGCTCAGAATGGGATTCAAATGTCAAAATGAAGACGATTCCCATTCTTTATTTTAATTTTATTTTCTTTGGGGAGCTTACAGCTATAATTACAATGGTTCATGGTAATTAACAATGAAAAGCCATTTACAAGCCTCCACAAGTAACAACAATGTGAAAGAATATAAAATAGTAATATGATAATACAACTAAAACCAATATACACTTAACGGCTGTCGGTGCCGGTGTAAGTCGGATATAACATTGGATTTATTGACGCCAAACATTCACCGTAAAGACAGACATACGGGACCGACGGCTTAACGTGCCCACCGAAGCACGGAAGCGCCCAGTTGTGTAATGCCACTAGCACACACCCATCCAACTCCTGACCGCAGCAAGCGTTGCTTAACTTGTTGATCGGTTAAGATCGCCTATTTATTAAACTCAGTAGAATTTTCGTATTTATGTATTTATATGGATAAATAATCAAAAACGATATTAAAAAATATGTAGTGACAATTCCGCTGAAAAGAAAACAATGATTTTAGCCTATTTGGGGGCGTGCACCACCCTCCCTCCCGCATAAAATGCTAATAGGAAGAATACAAAAAAAAAAAAACACAAGAAAACCCAAATAAACCAACACCGATTCGACACGTGTTTCGCCTCTGCACGAGGCATCCTCAGAATATGTTGACTCGTCGAGCGCTAGACCGACAGTCAACCTCTAGCGCTAGTCAGACCTCTGTGTTGAATCGGTATTGGTTTATTTGGGTTTTCTTGTGTTTTTTTTTTTTGTATTCTTCCTATTAGCATTTTATGCGGGAGGGAGGGTGGTGCACGCCCCCAAATAGGCCAAAATCATTGTTTTTTTTTCAGCGGAAGTGTCACTACATATTTTTTAATATCGTTTTTTGATAATGGATTTCCGCAAAGTAACGCCTGAATCAATAAATTTTCTGGATAAATAATGTAATAATTCCAGGCAATGCCCAAAGACGAACAAACCGGCAAGTGTTGGACTCGAGTTGGATTCATCACGTACAGCTCTACGGTGCACTTCTACAATATCAAGGTAAGCCTTATGTTGTATCAGATTAAAGTTCATTTTTTGCTGTTGTTTTGTTAGCAATAGGAATTCTCCAAGGAGGTTGGTAGTTATACTACTGTAGTTTTATATATACAGGTTGTTTGGTAGAGGGACCGAAAAACCAAATGAGCGTGTTCGGGGGCCCACTTTGAGAATACAAGTTTAACAAAAAAAAATCCCCGACAAACCCAATTTTTTTAAACTTTTTTTTGTGAATTTTCTCGTTTTCTCCAATATTGTACCTATTTACCACCATAACATTTGTAAAGTATGTTTTAGACCGGATGTTTTTAGTTTTTACAAATTTTACAAATGTTATGGTGGTAAATAGGTACAATTTCGGAGGGAGAAAAAGGGAAAAATCTAAAAAAAAAGGTTAAACATATTGGGGGGTCGGGGATTTCTTTTGGCCAACTTGTATTCTCCAAGTGGTCCCCCGAACACGATCATTTGGTCTGTCGGTCCCTCTACCAAACACCCTGTATATATATCACACACACATATATTTATGTCTCAGGGTGACGTGTTGCAGTGCCTCAGACCAAGTCTACTTTTTTTACTTTATAGGTTAGTATTGACTTGATGGTCAGTAATGATGCGGTCGAAGGTGGTATGTCAATACAATAGCTCGTGGCTCTCAAGGACAGCTGCCGTAACGCACTGTTAGGTGCTTAGCGACAGGTTTTCAAACTTGAGGCCAGGCGGTCACCAGCAGAGCTAGCACGGGGCTAGTGGACTATTTATCCCCGTGGAGAGGAAAGAAATCTATTCCACCATGTCACTTCTATCTCCCTTGCGAGCACGACGACGCCAGAGGACAGTTTATCCACGTGGATAGACGGCGGGAGTAGCGTTTCCTATGGGTTGTACTTCGTAGGTGCCATTTAAAGCGTGTGCTATCCATACGTAGTATCCTATTTCGTTTACTAAGACTCATTATGCGTATGGAAGTGGGGACCTATTGTAGATCAAAAACAAATAATAATTATTTAACTTAGGTATTCATGGAATGTAGATATTAAAGTAATACAATAATAACCTTGATATGCACCGGCAAACCATTCGTGTGGTTTCGAGGCTGCAATGCATTACAACGCCATTTCTTTATTGACCCGAAATATTTGCCTGAACTAATTATCTGGGTAATCGAAGGGGTTGTGACATTTCGGATGTACCTTCGGTGTAATTTTCTTTCTCTGATGAAAGACTATTTCTCTCCGCCTCATGCTAGGCCTGCAGAAGTGCCCTAACACCATCATTACTTCACTACCTTCACTGAAAACTTATAGCCATATTTCGTGATGCATAGCATTTAAACACTTTCAGCATTATATATATTAGAGATAGGTTTATTTGTTAAAAATAATACAGATTTGTTTCCAAAATTATCCGACATTGTAGAAAGAAGCTGACGTGACTATAATATTTTTGTATTGAAATTCTCAGAGTTTGACACATGTCAAATTATTATTAATTATTATTATTAACCGACAAAACACTCACGTTAAGGATCGAATACGTCGACCCGGGTTTCGAGCATGTCCGATGCTTATCTTAAGGGCGAGCACGCAGTGCCGTCTGCGAACTCCCGACTATAATATTCAAACACCGCAGACAGGCAAAACCGCTCTTCTGTGAAAAAATGTAATCGGTATGGCACCACGCGTTTACAATAAAATCCCTTAGGCAAATAAAATAAATTTGAAAAGTAATGTTGGTTGGTAAATGTTACTATAATATTTTAGTTACTATATCATAACTTATCAAATTGTATTTAATATGATGACAAAAGTTTAATTTAGGTTTTAGTCTTAATACATCACACGGCCAGACACAATAGAAATTTCATTGTTATAATGACATCGCCACTTGAGGGGCTAATGTTTAATAATACTATTAATAATTTGAGTATTAACAAATTTAATGAATCGTTGCTCCATCTTAAAAAAATGTACGCCTGCAAAGGCAAGACATGATGGAACAGAAACTCGGCAACTATGTGCATATCATTTGATTATATGCCATATACCCATGTTTTATGCAATAAATTTATCTTTATCTTAAATCCGAGGTAGAGCTCGATCCCATCTCTAACCCAGGTCTGATCGATGGCTTCCCCTCGTTACCCCTGGTCTATCATCATATCGTATCGTAATCCTCGTACGTAGAAGTAATGCAATAAAACGTTTGCGGAAAGCATTAATTTCATCTCCATTTTCATAATTAATTTTGAACGGTCTCAGTTAAATACCATATCTCAAAGCCATAAGTTATAAACTGGAAACATGACAAGACTATTTCGTGAGAATTAATAAGTCTAACATGCCCAAAGCTCCTGCTTCTCAGAGGCAGTGGGACGGGCCGCTCTGTGAGTTAGAACTTGAAAACCTGATCAATGCAACTAGTTCTTCCGCAGAGCGTGCTCGCCTGTTAGCTGTTACTCGATGGGAGTCGGGGCTTTGGCTACATGCTTTGCCGTCTAAAAATGTTGGAAATCTTTTGGACAACAATACTTTCCGAATAGTCGTATCCCTCACCGTTGTGTCTGCGGTGAAATGGTGGATCGGTTCGGCCACCGCGCACTCTCATACGCAATGAGCGCGGGGCGCATACCGCGGCACGCCAGCTTGAATGATATCATCCGTCGGGCATTTGTCAGTGCTGGAGTCCCGTCAGTTTTGGAACCAAACGGATTGATGCGGGATGACGGCAAGAGACCAGATGGGATGACTGTCGTCCCGTGGAATATGGGACAGCTTCTGGTTTGGGATGCTACATGTGTGGACACGCTGGCGCCGTCTCATCTCCCTGGGACGATTGATCGGGCTGGCGCTACCGCGTCTAAAGCGGAAGACCTTAAACGTCATAAATATGTGTATTTAGACAGAATGTACATGTTTGTGCCGTTTGGTTTGGGCCGTCCGCTCTCAAATTATTGAGGGATCTGGCGAAACGTTTGGTTGAGGCTTCGGGTGACCGAAACGCTGGCGCCTATTTTGGGCAAAAACTTAGCATTGCCATCCAGCGTGCCGCCAGCGTTTTGGCCACTTTTTCCCCCACCATGGGGCTTATAGATTAGATAGTTATTATTATTATTTTATTTAATTTTTAATACCTTGTAAATAAATAAAATTTCATAGCCCAAAAGATAAGCCAGTTGAAGTGGCAGTGATTATGCCACATAACACGCAGAACAGATGGCCGATGGGTCGGGAAGGTTCTGGAGTGGAGACCACGGACCGGCAAGCGCAGCGTAGGTCGTCCACCGTGTCGGTGCAAACGACGTTAGATGTAGGCCACTTCTAACCGGTCCTTTAGGAAATTCGTGGGGGAGGCATATGTTTAGCAGTGGACGTCCTATAGCTGTGATGATGATGAATAAGATTAAGGAAAAATATACATTCACCGCTTTGTATTTTCCAGGGCACCCTAGCACAGCCACAGATGATGTCAGTAGGCGATGTCGCGGACATGTTCGTGCCGTTGTTGGAAGGGTTCCTCTCTACTCCCGAAGACAGCGGGCCCGTGCTGGCGTCCCTACTGCAGCAGTTGCCCACCATGTGCCGTGATAACAAGGAGACAGAGACCATACTGCTGCCCGCTGTACAGGTAACAGTACTTGATATTGTAGCGCTTTTCTGAGGATTTGGCTTAAATTGTTATTACCTGAGGTTTCAGGATAACTTGTAGCCAACAGAGGTTTTGGGATAGATTGTTACTACCTGAGGTTTTGCGATAACTTGTAGCCAACAGAGGTTTTGGGATAGATTGTTACTACCTGAGATTTTGCGATAACTTGTAGCCAACAGAGGTTTTGGGATAGATTGTTACTACCTGAGATTTTGGGATAACTTGTAGCCAACAGAGGTTTTGGGATAGATTGTTACTACCTGAGATTTTGCGATAACTTGTAGCCAACAGAGGTTTTGGGATAGATTGTTACTACCTGAGATTTTGCGATAACTTGTAGCCAACAGAGGTTTTGGGATAGATTGTTACTACCTGAGATTTTGGGATAACTTGTAGCCAACAGAGGTTTTGGGATAGATTGTTACTACCTGAGATTTTGCGATAACTTGTAGCCAACAGAGGTTTTGGTATAGATTGTTACTACCTGAGATTTTGGGATAACTTGTAGCCAACAGAGGTTTTGGGATAGATTGTTACTACCTGAGATTTCGGGATAACTTGTAGCCAACAGAGGTTTTGGGATAGATTGTTACTACTTGAGATTTTGGGATACATTTTTGACTCAAACCACTGCTATGTCGACTTTCACATCTGCCTATTTGGAACTATGTGGAACATTCGCAAATTTACACTGATAAGTGTAGAACCTTAGTTTAAAAAGAAAATATTTTGTTTTGTTTCCACATACAGTAAGTTCCACATGCATGGAACACGTACAGTTGGTTTTTTAGTTTTTGGAACGTGTTTATTTACGATTATTTTGAATAAAACGGGTACACGTAACGGCACGAAACTAGCTCTGACCGTTATTGCGTAGAATTAAAAAGTAGGTATCACAGAGGACTAGAGGTACGAAGGGTGCGCGTGCATAGCGCCGGTTGGCTAGACAGTCGTATTCCGCCCCCCGCTCCGATACTCCGTCTCTCTCTGTCACATGTGTGCGACTGTACTCATGCGCAGCTATCTCCTCCACATTACGCTCAGCGCTAAACTTACGTGTCGCTACCTGTATATGTACCGTTCCGATATACCTCAGAAATGTATGTTGTTCGTTGCCCAGGCGGGTCTGGAAGCCCTGAAGGCCGCCGACACGTCGGGCCAGCTGCTCGTGTTCCACACGACGCTGCCCACATACAACGCGCCGGGGAAGCTCGTCAACAGGGAGGATAGGAAGGTGCTGGGGACCGATAAGGAGAAGACTGTATTGAGTGAGTATTGTTAATCTTGTTCGCGTGTATTGTCTTCCACATTAGTAAAATATATTATATAGTACATAGTAGCTTTTTTCCACGACTCTCACGATTTAGTCCACACGATTGTAATTTATTTAGGCATAAATATTTTGTTGTTAATTTTATTAGTGTATGTGTGCCACTTAGGCCTTGGCTGAAAATCAGCGCTGTAGGTTCGCCTGCAGCATTATGCTGAGCCAGGTCATTTTTTGGGTCGCACATGACAGCAATTTCCCTTCTTCTTTTTAAGTAATGTTTACATATTTTATAAATAACCTGTTATAATGTTATAAATAACAATGTTAACTAACATGATTAATGTAGTTTTAGTAACTAAAGTTATTGGTGTTGTACCTACTTGTTTCTGCTGTATGTTTAACATTAACATTTTACATTGTTTGCTGTGGTGTGGTTGAAGTCCATAGTAAACATTCTCATTCTTTCGTTCTTTTTCTGTCCGCGTAGGGTGTTTTTTTTTTTCTAGACATGAACTATTGTAACAATATAGAGCTATGTTCATGGCTATTGCCCGCCACTACGAGTGATATTTGACAAAAGTTTGAATCAACTCCAGCCAGCAAGCCGTGTGACTTATTAATAATCATCGCGAAACAACCTTAATTGCAACTTTTTTAATTGGGCAATCTGAAACCAAACGGGAGGTAATTTCAGATTTGGCGTCAATAATATGAAAATATCAAAATGTTCACAACTTTAAGTTCAATAATTTCTGAATTCTCCATACAAGTTCATCCTTAATTTCAACCCCTAGGTCACCCCTATCAAAAAATAATAATATAAATGACACTATTTTAAATATAAATGTTCTATCTAAATACTAAATTAAAAACAAAGAATTTCACCCCCTAAGTCATCTTTGTCAAAAATATTAAAGAACACCATTTTTTATTTTAAATGAACTATCTTAAAAAATCTTTCACACATATAAGTTCAAAAACAAAGGACTTTCATAATACGAGTAACGTTTTCACCCATTTTTATCCCCGTAGAGGTTTAATTTTGAAAACCCCTTCCTCTACCCACCAAGACAAAGACACTCCAAGTTCCAAGTCTCAACGACCAGCGGCTTAGGCTGTGCGTTGTCTGTCACTCATTAAGGAGTTTAACTCTTGATGAGTCGAATATTTCCTTTTAAATATATATTTAAATAAATTTTTTTCTGCGAGTTTTTTTGGTAATGGTCAATATCAATAGTAAGAATAATAATAACAACGCTTAGACACTCATAGCCCATGACGAGAACTCCCTGTTTCAGTGGTTCCTATGATACACCGTAGCAAAATAAATGATTCGTCTAAAGTTACGCAATGGAATTTTTTAAAATCTGATATACAACATTGCTGCTTGAAATAAAAAAAAATGGGGACATATGGTACGTTCCGGTAAGCGCAATCAACGCCCACAGCTGTCGCGCCCCGGTTTGCTATTCCCTTTGGTTCCAATGCATAGAATGCCCAACCCATATGGAACGCTAACACGGTCGCGAAATGCGTCCAATTTACTGTCAAAAACCAAAGAATCCTATACTTTTTGATGCTTTGACAGTGACAGCTCGCAACGACCTCGGAAACCTCGGTCCGCGAGCGTTGTGGTCGCGACGTGAGAGTTTTCGGTGACGTATCTAGCTTGCTCACGATGATCGTGGGTTTGCAAGGGAATGGGTGTGCGGAACGCCGCGAGTGATTTCGGCGCTAACCAGAACGTAGCCTTTATGTCACTTTTGTCATTTCTGCTTACTGGAGTTGTCAAAACTGAAATAGAACTGCCATTTTTCAAGATTTCAATCAACATTTGATTGTAACTGAGATAGATAATAGCCGAGATGGTCTCCAGTAGGCTGAATGCTAGTTGCCTATTGAGTTAACAAAATTACTTTTATCGTCTACCTTATTAAAATGAAACCTCACGCAATCGTTATGGTGCCAATATGAACGTTGATAGATCCGGCGACGACTGCGTACAACGAAGTGGGGCAGGCGTGCTCGGCGGCCGGCGTGTCCGTGGAGATGTTCGTGTGCAACCAGTCCTACGTGGACACCGCCACCATCGGACAGCTGCCGAGGCTGACGGGCGGGCAGCTCCGGAAATATACATACTTTACTGTAAGTAACAATGTGTCTGAATAATACTAATAAACTAACCGCAGGGGCGGCTTTGTGGCGAGCCGTCGGTGAGTGGCAACACCGTGGACTCCGATTCTCCCTGGGGCTTTAAAATGCTTTAAAAATTAATAAGGATTGCGACATCAATACGAAAGTTCATTGTTTGGAAAAACTTTTCATTCCGTTTGATCATGCAGTCAAGCTGTTCGATAGATGTCGATTAAATTCAACCTGAGAGTTGAAATTCGATGCTCAGATGGTAAGCCTCGGTGGCATAGTGGTACTCACGTCGGACACGGATTGCCGGAAGACGTGAATTCGAAACCCGTCTGAGGGTGTATATGTATCTCTCTAAAATTGTAAGGATAGGCTCTATTATATTTTGATTCATCATCATCCATCACCACGCGGGGAAACCGCTGAGCGCAGCTAGTTATTAATAAATCTATTGCCCCGTTCCCAACAAACCTGGTGAGAACCGACAAGAAACTATTTCCTACCAACTTCCACAAAGGAGGAGGTACTCAAATCGACTGTTTTTGTTATGTGTTAACTCATAACTTTCGAGTGGGTGAACCGATTCTCAATTTTTTTTTTGTTCGAAAGCTGGTACTTCCCGTGTAGTCCCATTTAAATTTCATCAAATTCGGTACAGTAGTTTTTTGAGTTACACTCCAATAACTGAATAGAATGGAAGTCGGTATCAAATTTTTCATATTTTACTTGTTGACAATATTATGTTCAAAAATGTATAAATTTAAAATCTAAAATGGTTCCACAAGCGAAAGGGGCGGAGTAGTAATACATGTGAAAAATAGTTAACAGAAACTTGTTTGCCCGAACAGTCGGAAATAGACGGTCCCCGACTGGTGTGGGACGTGCGGCGCGTGGTGTCGCGTCCCACTGCGCACGACGCCGTCATGCGCGTGCGCACGTCCACCGGCGTGCGCGCGACCGACTTCTACGGACACATGTTCATGTCCAACACTACCGACGTCGAACTGGCTGCCGTTGGTGAGTCCACAACATACATACATTTATACCATTCCTGCTCTAAAAATCTTATTTTATTCACTGAAAGCAGTGAATAAAAAGGCCTTTTAATCACTGTGTTGGTGTTTGAACTTCGAACACACCAATATATTCGATCTCCATCTCAGTGCTTATACATCTTCCTTACGCAAATAATAGTCGACATACAAACTCTTTGTGCAAGTAACTCCTCGAGATTTGATTGGTCGATATTTGCGACAAGGAGTTTAGCATTAGAATAAAAACTGTATTGTGTTCTTTGCTGCGATTATAGAAAAAATATATAATAATAATAAATAAATTAATCTTATGTTTAGTAATTGTTCTAATTTTAATGTGCATTTAATTAATTTAACCTTCCTTTTTTGTTCATTTAATGTCTATTTTCTCTTAAATTATTTCTTTTCTCGTAGTCAAGGTATAAAGTATAGTATGCAACTCTTGAATAAAACGGATTTATATCGAGGGCCATGAATCACTCGCATCGCTTAGGATTCTAACACTTGAATAACTCGCTATACTCATGATTCAATTATCAATCATCACGAATCACTCTCTGCGGTCGTGATTTAGTCGTTAGAATCCTTTACTTGTGATTCACCTATGGTCCTCTCTATAAATCCGTCCTTTATCCAATATTTGCATGATACACTATTACGCACGTTAGATCATATAATGAATTCCCTTTTTTAGCTATTTTGATCATTAATCCATTTACAAATCCGAAATCCATGACTCGACAAATTTGCTTTCGTCCTTACCGATGCTGGTACACGCGTACAGTGGGCCGAGCACGAAAATCTGTTTAAGTGTAACGTAATCGCATCGTCAACGTATTTAGTACAAACTGTAATTTATCTAGTACAATAGTGGCACAGATAACTCATAGTTTGTACTGAATACGTAAACAATACGATAACGTTACACTTAAGCAGATTATCGTGCTCGGGCCACAGGTCGTATTCTTCAACTAATCTTGTATACAGTTTCTACGATTCCATACACTTTTATAGTGATTGGCGTTTTTTATTTAAAAAAATGTTATCCCAACTTGTCTGCGGCGTCATCTACCCGGTTGATTTTGATAATATCAGAAAAAAAGTTTGTGCTGGCGATGTCTACTGTTCGCAGAACTAATAGTATTTATTATAAAGTTTTGCGGATTAATGCAGTTGATAATAATCATAAAATCGACAACTTAGAGGTCTCTGTTTCCTCTCCTTTTTGCACTTTACTTTTACTCTTGTGCGTAAGCGAGACAGCCATACTCTTCAACGTCACTGTCGTACTTACTTAGTTTTATAACATATTTAAACCTTCCGTAAAAATGACCTAACAGCAGGGCTATTAAGTATCAAATGTTGATTGAAATCTAAACATAGATGACAAAAGTGACATAGAGCTGCCGTTTTTTTTTTGTTTTTAATCAACATTTGTTAGTAATTGAGAAACATAATAGCTCTACTGGAGTTGTCAAAAATTACACAGAGCCGCCATGATTCAAGATTTCAATCAACATTTGTTAGTAACTGAGATACGTGCCTGCTAATGTCGGAAACCCCATCAAAATCCCTTGCGTTGTTCAGGAGGAATCAGCTGATACACAATAGACACGGAAAGCGACTGTATTTTATACTATGTGTGTAACAGTTATTTAAGGTTTTTAATATGAAAAACGGTCGCCTCAATCAGAGGCGAGACCACTGGATGTGGTTGGAACTATATTTGGAAAGATCTCACTTATTTACGTGAGTGTTTCCCGTTTTTTCATAATAAAAATGTGTATAAAACACGTTAGTTTTCATAATAAACATATTTAATAGAGGGAGTTCCTGGAAAAGTGGGTTGATTTCTGCGAAATCTATTGTATTATTGGCCAAATGTGGCGAATCGCGAGTCAACGGGTTAAGGCTTGTTTGATAATAGTAAACTCTAAACGATACCTTGTCCAGTGCAATATATTACGGTTAACATAATTAATTCGACAGATGCTGACAAAGGGATAGGTATTGAAGTGAAACACGACGACAAGCTGACGGCAGAAGACGGCGTCTACATACAGGCTGCTCTACTTTATACACATAGGTCAGTCTTATTGTGCTACACCCTCTTGTTGTATCTGCATCATTCAATGACTGTATATCATGACTTTTTAAATTGATTATTTTTAAATGATTTATTTATATTGCAAGCGTGCAGAAAAATGTTTCTTCCCAACTTATATCCATTTCGCAAGCTTGCAGAAAAATGTTTCAGTCTTTTAAATTTATATCAAGCTCTTGTAATGGCAAGGACTTGGCATCAATATCAATGGAGAGTACATCACTCACCTTCGATTTGCCGACGATATTGTAGTCATGGCAGAATCCATGGAAGACCTCAGTGCAATGCTCGAAGGCCTCCATTGAGTTTCTCAACGGGTAGGCCTTAAGATGAACGTGGACAAGTCGAAAATTATGTCTGATGCCCATGTTGTACCTACCCCATTATCAGTTGGGAACTCAGTTCTCGAAGTTGTTGACGAATACATCTACCTGGGACAGACAGTCAAACTAGGCAGGTCCAACTTCGAGAAAGAGGTCAATCGTCGAATCCAACTCGGCTGGGCAGCGTTCCGGAAACTTCGCGAAGTCTTCTCGTCATAAATACCCCAGTGTCTCAAGACTGTGTGTTACCAGTGATGACATATGGCAATGAAACGTGGTCTCTTACTATGGGCCTCATAAGCAAGCTCAAAGTCGCACAACGAGCTATGGAGAGGGCTATGCTCGGGGTTTCTCTACGTGATCGAATCAGAAATGAAGAGATCCGTAGAAGAACGAAAGTCACCGACATAGCCCAGAAGATTAGCCAGTTAAAGTGGCAATGGGCAGGGCACATAGCACGCAAAACAGATGGACGATGAGGCTGGAAGGTTTTGGAGTAGAGAGCCCAGACCAGCAAGCGCAGCGTAGGTCGTCCACCGACACGGTGGACAGACGACCTGATGAAGGTCGCAGTACGACGATGCAGGCCGCTTTCAACCGGTCTTTTTCGAAAATTATGGGGAAGGCATATGTTCAGCAGTGGACGTTCTACGGCTGAGATGATGATGATGAAATAAATAATATCCATCGCACAGACGCAACATTTTTCTTTCTAAAGTCCTGACACCAGTTTGCAAAAGAATTTATCTTTAAAACTTACATTTATCTTGTAGGTTACATAAAAAATGTTTCTTTCTGGCTTATTGCTATAAGTAGTTACTGGTTTCTTTGACAACTCAAGGTAGAGAAGGTAGTCAACACTACCTTCGTAGGGGAGGGGTCTCAAGTTCAATTCCTGGCCCGGGACAAACTTTATTGTGATAAGTAGTAATGTTTGGATTTGTAATGAGTGTTTCCCATGAGTTTTCCGTGTGTGTAGCGTTTTTTGTTTCAAAATTGCCTTGTTTTATTCAGATCTGGTCAGAGACGGCTGCGAATCCTGAACTTGGCTCTGAACGTGGCGCACCAGCTCGCGGACGTGTACAGGAGTATGGAGCTCGACACATGCATCAACTTCCTCACCAAACAAGGTAACAGACTATATTTATGTGTAGTATGTATACAGGATGTTTGGTAGAAGGTTAGTCAAACTTGGTGGGCGTAGGTTTTTATTTATTAGACTATTTGCAAAATACAAGTTCGCCTAAAAGCGGCTTAGAATTAACACTTTTTTAAATAGTGGGACTTGTTATATTTTAGAATTTTCCGAAACTTTGACTCTTTAACCCCTATACTTGATTTGTTTTATGTTTGGTCGCTAGTGAAATTTTGGTCTACTACAAGGCTTTTTGAATCCCTTCATTACCTAAATATTTTTTTCAAGCTCTTAATGTTAGGAAAATGAAAATACAAAATATAGTTTCGACTCAAACTTCTCTAATTTAAAATCTACTATATACTAGTCTAAAATATTATACTATCAAATCAACGCAGCATTCCCAAAAATGAAAGTCGAGATAACACTAGCTAGATGATCACAACCGACATTCGACACAGATGTCGTGCATGCGTGTTAATAGGTAAGGCAGGGTATCAGCAACAAATTTCGATAAGAAAAATGTACCTTGTCATTTAAAAAAAAATAACATACCTCTTTACACCTTATTCGACAAGTTAATAAGCTTGTGTAACATATTTAGTATACCGTTGTAAAATGGCATAACTAACCAAGTATTTAAACGCATGTTCAAATCTAGAATAAAACTAGATTAGATAAACTAGTTAAAACTAGATCGCTTTTAGTTATTTTTTTATTGTGTAGAAAATTGTCCAACTAGATTTCTATTTTTCATTTTCCTAGCATTAAGAGGATTGCATAGCTATAGTACGTTTCAAACCTCCAGCGAAATTCGGACATTGACGCCTAAGTATTATGTTAGCAAAAAAACAAAACGATAGAAGTTTCTAGTGTAGCTGCCCATTCATTGCCATTCATAAATTATCGTATTCCCTGTCGTTAAGATTTCGTGGTACGGGAATGCGCACGACCCGCTGTCAGCCAGGGGCGGCAAACTTGTTTCAACAAGTTCCGCTGCCGGCTTCATTCCGCTGTAGAATGCGAATGTGAATTTTCACAGTAAAAACGCTTGATTTAATTTGTTATTGAGTTGTTTTGTGGTTACGTTTCTCTATTGATATATGGGGTATCAAAGGGATTCAAAAAGAAAAGAAAAATTAAAGATATATCAGAGAAGATACAAAATTGCAAAAGCCAGAATCTTAATCAAAAAAAATTGTAGATTAGTCTAACTTTCATCAAATCCTAAATAATAAGTAATTCAACAAGTTAAAAAACAGACACTCAACGCTTTTACGCGAACTATTATTTTCCAAATAGACCCAACTACATGCCCACCACCTTTGGCTAATCCTCTATCAAACAACCTGTACATAATCTGCAGGTCCTCCATATATACATAACATAACTGCCATGGAGCATCTACGGTATTTCATCTTTGTATTTTAACTTGTTTTTTTCACCTTGTAACGACAACGTTCTTATTTATTATTAGTAGTATACTATACACTATGACAAATTTTACTATCATCGATGGTTTTAAATTTTTAATTAAATTTTACTTTGAAACTAATCAACTTTAAACGTTTTCATTAAAATATGATTCGCGGTACATAAAAACAATTTCATTAACTTTATAACAGACAACTGCCATCCAGCCTACCCGTGACCATGTTCACTGAAAAGTGTTCGAAACGTCGCGATAAAACAAGTACAATTTGAAAAATTAAATCCCGACTTCCATTCTATTCAGTTATTGGAGTGTATCTCAAAAACTACTGGACCGAATTTGATGAAATTTAAATGGAACCACTTCGGAAGTATACTCTATCAAACACAAAAAGAATTTTAAGAATCGGTTCACAAATGGGGAAGAAATCGGCTAACATACACATAAAAAAAATACTTGGGTACAGAGTGTTTAGCGATTTTTAAATTGGTCACTGCAAACCGTAAAGTTAGTAGACGCGGCAGTTATGAGGGCTGGTTTATATTCAATTGAAATTATACTTCATAACCGTCGATTATTGCTATAAATGCGATTCCCATTTCTGTTCGCATACAAACTTGTCTTCTACTCGTAGAAAAGACTCTTAATTTGTCATTTCATTACCTAGTCTTAAACATTTTTCTTTTCTGAAGTTTCATCTTTCATCACATAACACTTATGTACATATACAAGTAGTTTTTTTTTCAACGAATATACTGTTTTGTTTAAAATGAGAATGCACCATGTTATGTATAGTTTTTTTTTATATATAGTTGAAAACTAAACGCATCGACGTGATTTCATGTTAGCATTAATACATACACACGAACATATAACCTCCTCCTATTTTGAAGTTGGTTAAAAACTAGTAAATGGGACCACACGGTAAGCACCAGCATTCTAACAAAAAAAATTTGAGACTCGGTTCGTCCAGTCGAAAGTTAGGAGGTATCAAACAAAAAAAAACAGGCGAATTGAGCACCTCCTCCTTTTATTGGAAGTCGGTGGATAAAATAAAATAATTTTACTTACCTTTATATTCGTGGTGCCCATTGCAGCGGTGTGGGCGCTGCGCGAGCACCCGCCCCGGCAAGTGCGCGAGGGGCTGTCGACGCGTTGCGCGCGCTCGCTGGCCGCCTACCGGAGGCACTGCGCGTCGCCCTCCTCCGCCGGACAGCTGGTCCTGCCAGAGTCTATGAAGCTGTTGCCGCTCTATACCAGCTGTATGCTGCGCTCCGATGCCATTGCTGGAGGTATGTCACTTCTATTTACTAACGACTTAAAAGTCGTTATTGTCTACTTGTCTACCGCTTCTTATGATACTCTCCATCCAAAGGTTGTCTGGAAGAAATCGCTATATGCGATAAGAGCACCCATTGTACTATCCTAAATTAAGATTATGTGCATTAAAGAATTATTGTATTGTATTGTATTGTTTGGATTGAGAATGTAAAGGTTTTTGTTTCATTTAGTATATTTCTGCATGCATGTACTGTCTGTAAACGATGTATGCAGACGAACGCATATTGTGTTTCGCTTCTTTGCGAATGTTAAGGATAACTTATGCTTAGTTTAAATAAATCATTACATGACAAACTGCTGTTGGATCAGGTCCGAAAAACTTTTTTTGCTAAAATTTAACCGACTTCATGACCAAAATTGTGAAATAACTTGAAATCGGTACCACGATAGTTTAAAAAGTACCTTTTATTACAATATTGTGCTCATGGTACCGACTTCGACAAGTTATTTAACACTTTTTGGTGTTGAAGCCAGTTCCATGTATTACAAAAAAAAAATTACACAAGTTTTTGTGACCCTTGCTACCTATTGAATCGATTGTCTTGTCAATGACGATATCTTCAAGATAGGTGTAACACTTTCCAGTTTTTGGAGTGTAACTCAAAAACTGCTTGACCGCTTTGTTTTTACAGTTACAGCTTCCACGGTCTCTTAAAAGTTTGGTGATCACTATTTAATGTACATAACGTGGTGTGATAGGGCCGGACGTGTCGTGCGACGACCGCAGCTGCGCGATGTACCGCGCGCTGACGGCCGACGTGCTCACATCCGTCGTGTACACGTACCCGCGCTTGCTGCCGCTGCACCGGCTGCCCAACATCGCGCCGGCGCCGCTGCGCGCCTCCATAGACAAGATGCACGACCAGGGCGTCTACTTGTTAGGTAAGTGTATGTCGGCGGCGTACCGCCAGGTTTAAGTATTTTGTCCATTAAAACCAAAGTATATACGATTTAGATGCGAATTGCGTATATTTGATAGCACAGTTAGTTTATAAGAGTAACTATTCTAGTCGAGAGTCGAATAAGAAGAGCGGTCTGCACAGTCTTGTGTTGACTTAAATACAAAATGGCTCCCTCCATTACCATCATGTTGACTAGGCAACAAAACATCTTATAATTAACAACTATTCCAAAAATACTCGTAAAATTATGTTATGTTCTTCATAAATAATTATTTGATTTTACATTAATATTATCATAAATAAACGTAACAAAATAAGTAGTGCTTACATAACGGATGTGATATTTCGTCTGTCAAATTTAAATAAATCTTATCTATTCATGAAAATTCATGGAAGTTGCTTATAAATCATTAAATAATATATAAAGAATATTAATTATACTTAATTGATCATTATATTAATATTTTGAGTAAGGGATAACGTCACTTCCGTAAATGACAATGTTTTAAAAAATTAGTTTAAATTAAATATTCATATTTTATAAATTGTAAGAAAGGCTAGCATGATTTTACATGCCATTAAATCTATAAATATAATTAAATTTATAAACCGGATGTGGTGTAGCGACATCTTCATAACTTTTTATTATAAAATGTAGTCTAAAAATTACGTTATTAGTATCAAAAATACTGAAACTAATTATAATATTATTAACACTTTTATATTGACTAATTAACAAATGATTTGATTATTAATTACTCTAAAAAGAATAAGCGCCCATATGTACATACTCTAAAACTCTTCAAATTAATCATTTATGTGGGACACTCGGAAAGTTATGCGAAAAAGAACGATAGGTACATTATAATACAAGTGTGGGATGCTGATTACACACGAGGCGATAAGGGAGTTTATTGTGTTATGATCAACACGAACCAAAAAATTTGGAAGTTCCTACCTCTGTCGTATAAGTAAATTGTGGAATGCTTTGCCGACGTACGTATTTCCTTGCAGCTATGACCCTGGGTCTTTCAAGCGGGGCGTGAAAAAGCATCTGTCAAGTCATCATAGGGGTCGCGACTAGTGCAGCTTACGGCTGTACTAATGGTCATCGCTTCTTGATTCGATCTTTGCTTCCCATCAGGCGAGAGGGAGTCACTTGGATGAACCATTATGAAAAAAGTGTTTTTTGAATATTTATTTATATATTATAATTATTTATTTGCCTTTCAAACCAGAACACAATGGTATAAGCATTACTTCTTTACGGAAGAAATAGGGTTTGGTTGCATTACTTCCCTGGACGAACTCATTAACAAATAGTTCCACTGAAATAAAACAAATGAAACATTTCAGCTCAACACACAAAATTTTGCCGTCACGGATCGAACCTGGTACCCTCGCGTTGAAGGCCGTCGTAAACGGGATTTTCTAAATAAAATGTGTTTATATGTGTATTCATACAATGTAATATGTTTACAGAAAACGGCGTGCACATCCTGGTGTGGGTGGGATCACAAGCGAATCCGGACTTTATCCACGACGTTTTCGGAGTACCCTCACCCCAACAAATCGACACACAGGTTAGTCACACTTCTACACTCACTACTTATCTATACAGGGGTACTGGTAATCAATTAGCATCCTTTTAATAGCATATTATGTACGTCAAAACAGACATCTTTTGTTCTACGACTTTCAAAAATTCGTATTTTTTTCTTCCATACAAAACTTAAAAATCGATTTGACCGGTCTAAACATAATTAACACTATGCCGTCAAGTCTCGGCCGGCGGCGGACGGGCGGCGGCGGCAGCGTAAGAAAGGGGTTGAGACGCGGCGAGTCAAGGTCGTCGTAGTTGTGCTACGCTACGACGCGCTGTTAACTACATGCATGGCTACACGTAGATGAATGAAGTGGATGCGATGTAGAGTTATGAAGTGTAAGAGAGAATCACAAAAACAAAAAAAACAATTTTAATGTTTTTAGCTTTGGGAAAAGTTCCAGAACAAAAGTTGTTTGTTTTTATGTACAGAATATGCCCTTAACAGGATGCTAATTAATTACCAGTAACCCGGTATATATAAAAATAAACCTCTATTTCTCCTGTTCACGCTCTAACTTGAGGATTCAATTTTTATTGTGCTAATTATAGTCGGGAAAAAATTCTTATGAAAGAAAAACTAAGAAAAGATGGGAGGTTATAGCGAGACCGAAGGCTGAGCCTACTACGCCAACGAAGTCGCGGGCAGTCGCTAGTATTTAATATATTTATGTTACTCTGCTTTTTATATCTGACCCGGTTAAGAAGTTGAAACGATCTTTAGTTTTTCTTATATGTTGTTGAAAACAATGAAAGCCTGTGGGCTCGAACGAATCTCGAACATTTCCGCAAGTGTAACACAATCGCGTACAAACTATCATTTGTCTAGTATAAGTGAGGCACAGATTACTCTGTAATTAGAACTTTTTAAAACCTTTTTTCAAGATGGCGCTTGAAGCTCCACCTGCATCTGTCAGCATTTTGTGATTTTATGCTTTGTATGACTGCTATGTATGTGACCATAAACCACATAAAAAATTTAGTGCGAGGTTAAATTCTATTTTACTGCCTTAAGCGTGAACATAATAAGAACTACTATAATTTACTAAAACCTGTTTAGAAAAACAGATAGTGAATTTGCTATCATTATGTATTTAAATACGTCATTTAATAATTTGTTTCAATTTATTAAAATAACGCACTTGCAATACATGTTATCAGTCTCTGAAACAAAACAAAGTCTTGACTAATGTAGTTATTTAAAGTTAAAATATTAGTATAATGTCAAAGTCAAAGTCAAAATCATTTATTCAATTTAGACATCAAGACGCACTTATGAACGTTAATTTAAGACTACCGCCGCATTCCAAAATATATAGAGCCTACCGAGAAGAAGCGGCAAGAAATTCCATTCTTTTTATATAGATGTTTTTACAATGTTTTTACTTAGGTACTACAAATATTAGCTCCAGTGTGTTGCCTTACAAAAGAGAACATAATAATGGTATCAGTAGGGCAAGACACGCTACACTTTGACATCTTAGTACACGAGTAGATAGATCCTGGAGTGATCAGTCCCAAGCTGTTTTATTTATTTTTATTTTATTTTATATTATTTATTGTACAAAATCCACAACCCTTAAATAAACAAAACAATATGAGAAAACTTAACTTTAGGCCAATAACGGATTTACAATATATAAATGTAACTATTAACTACAGTCGTATATTAAATTGTAGTTGTTGTAAGGGTGTTGAGAAGGATAGGGAATGTGTGGAAGTGTGTGTGTGTGCGTGCGTGTGTGTGTGTGTGTTTGTGTGAAAGAGAAAGAGCGAATTGATGAATGAGGCTATATAGCTAGATATTCAAGCTAAAATTTCATTTTTGTCATGCATAATTTCAAATACTTTCCTTTTAAAAATGTCCTTACAATTAAAGATGTCAATCAAGTTATTAAACTTCATATTACTTTATCCTCCAAGTAATCCGAGATGTTGTAATAACATTTTTGACAGAGTTTAGTTTTAATAGTAATTTTAAACTTATTGATAGGCAAATCTCGGATAACATTGAGAACTTTATTATAGAATCGTATACATTGTCCCATAAAAGAATGACTTATTCTGTGGAGACGCGTTACATGTACGGATAGCTTGTGCTTATTTCGCGTGTTGATGGAATGAGCATCACTCCTTTTAAATGCTAATGTTTTTTTACATTCATTAGTTTTTCGTAGATAAACTGAGAGACAACAGTTAGAATATTTATGTCTTTAAACTTCTGTCTAAGAGAAACTCTGGGAGCTAAACTGTAGATCGCTCGTATAGCCCTTTTTTGCAGTATAAAAATAGAATTAATGTTAAATAATAATCCTTAATAAAATGTCCAATTAAATATTATTCACAAAATAACAGCATTAAATTTACAATATTAGGCCCATCATTGAAGATGTCACAATCGGGAAACGTACTAAGGCTAACTAGTACGCGTTGAGGTCACACACGACGCGGTGTATCGGGGTGTAACGCCGATGTACCGTACGACACCCTCCAGGGAAGAACAACTTGTGCCTGTGATTAGGTTTATATATATTTTTTTTCCGAATATAAGTATGTATTGTTGTGTTGTCAAACTTTTTTTAGTGATTCTAAATTTTATAAGAGTAGATTTAAATACAGATAAGTGAGTGTTAATTTAAAGCTGGCCCACTGTGCGCTTTGGGTATCCTGTAAGCACAGTAATAAATAAATAAATATTCTATATGTTTGATGTGTGTTCTTGCAGGTGACAGAGTTACCAGTGCTGGACACTGCAGCCAGCCGGGCGGTGCGAGAATTGGTGCACGAGGCTAGAGTGCTGAGGCGCAGTGCCATGCGGGTAAGATAGTACACGTTAACCTTCACTCACCCCCACTTTCTATAACGTTCTAGGCCTTGATTGGTCGACCAACTAAATACTAAACGCTCATTGGTCACTGGTATCCTATGACGCGATATGAGACCAATCAGCGGTCAGTATTCCCTCTGTTAGCTGATCAAACTTTGACAAGCGTTCCAGAAACTGAGTCCGTTTCACAAAAGAGGTCCCTCAAATGTTAGTGTCTATGCAAAAAATGGAAAATTATTTTTTTGTATGTGGCTTTGTTAGTTCCACTGAAAACCGTGGGTCATCTTTCGTGAGACATACTCTTAACTCAAGATTTACTTAAACCAGGCCACACCCTGCACTTTAACGTACATATTCACTAGTAGTGTAGCGTCAGAAGAGTCTAGATATATGCGTAAGAAAGAGAAGTAACTGGTAGGTTAATAAGAAAAGTTCAGGCTTTGCTGTGCGAGTTAATTTATAAATTATTGCGTTGCACCCAGAGTCGTTATTTAAATGTCTTTGTTAATCTTCTGTTGTACTAATAAATATTAAGTACTTTATCCGACTTGTTTAAAAGAAGACTGTTCTTATACTTATACCTAACTTGTTATTGAATCTGATGGTAGACAGGCTCCAAGTTGATTTCATGAACGTCGGTAGTAAAGTTTCGCATCATGGTTTAAAAAACAGTATCATTTATCCCTTCAGGAGTTGTTATAATATAACAATGAAAATTCTATTGTGTCTGGCCCTATGATGATCTTTGAAGGAATATACCAAAGTATCCAAGAACTAGCTATATAGGTGGATCACTAATAAACTATTTTAAATAATAAAAACTAAGATGCAAATATTGACAGTTTTAATATACGTTACTATGATTGTTTGCGATTTTTTTCTAAAACTCACAAACGTATAAGTTTGTTTATAAAACTAAAGTAAGCCCACCCTCACAACCTTCAACTCACTATAGCTTCCAAATTATTTTATACATATACGATAGAGTACACTTATACAACGGTACAGGTTCTCTGGTAAGCGATTTTCGAACTATTACTTTTCAATTGAAGATACGAGCTAGTCCATACCCCTGTTGCTAAGCGCCATGCCGGCATATAACAGTTACAGTGACATTAACAGTTACAGTAACATTAACAGTTCAGTAACTTTAACAGTTACAGTAACTTCAACAGTTACAGTAACATCAACAGTTACAGTAACATTAACAGTTACAGTAACATTAACAGTTACAGTAACTTTAACAGTTACAGTAACTTCAACAGTTACAGTAACTTCAACAGTTACAGTAACATCAACAGTTACAGTAACATTAACAGTTACAGTAACATTAACAGTTACAGTAACTTAAACAGTTACAGTAACTTTAACAGTTACAGTAACATCAACAGTTACAGTAACATCAACAGTTACATTAACTTTAGCAGTAACAGTACTATTAACAGTTTTAAGTTTACACTGCGCTTGTCACTCCTTACTCACTCTGATTCTCAAATATACGTTTTTTTGTTTGAAAGCTGGTGCTTGCCGTGTGGCCCCATTTAAATTTGATCAAATTAGGTCTTGCAGTTTTTGAGATACACTCCAATCAATGAATAGAATGGAAGTCGGTATTAAATTTTTCAAATTGTTCTTGTTTCGTATAATTTGCCCAGTCATTTTCCTTGTCTTTCATACCCAAACAGAGTATAGCTTTGAATAAACATATCTGACCCTGAAGCGACAATCTTGACCATCATCTCATGCTCTATGGTGAACTCATTATATTGTAGTGGTAGGAGTGTAGCAGAGTCCGCGTGAACTACCACACCCAGTTATTTAACTAGTGTGTGCTGATGATGTGATATCAGTGTGTGCTGATGATGTGATATCAGTGTGTGCTGATGATGTGATAATAGTGTGCAAACATTACTGTGTGTGAGGTTTAAAGGGCAATGTTTCTACTGAAATAACATGGCAAGATTTAATATCTTTTATCTCAGGGTGACGGTCGCAATGCATTGCAACGCGAAGTATTGAACTGTTGTAGTTTACTATACTGTATGGCACTGCAGTGCTAGTACGGTACTTTGTAGGTCGATAAATTCGATATTTATTGACAAATATGACATTTATAATTAATAAAACTGGTTTTGTCGAATTTATCGATCGATAAACCGTACCTGCACTGCAGGGCTATTATGTATCTCAGTTGCTAACAAATGTTTCCAACTGAATTGAAATCTGGAAAAATGGCGGCCCTATGTCAGTTTTGGCAGCTCCAGTAAGCAAAATGTTAGTAATTTGATCACTGAAGCTGACAAAAGTGACATAGAGCGGCCATTTTTTCAGAATTCAATCCAAATTTGTTAGCAACTGAGATACATAATAGCCCAGCTGCTGATCTGTAGGGCTATTATGTATCTCAGTTGCTAACAAATGTTGATTGAAATCATGAAAAATGGCGGCTCTATGTCAGGTTTGACAACTCCAGTAAGCGAAAATGTTCGTGAATTGAAGACTGGAGCTGACAAAAGTGACATAGAGCGGCCATTTTTTCAGAATTCAATCCAAATTTGTTAGCAACTGAGATACATAATAGCCCAGCTGCTGATCTGTAGGGCTATTATGTATCTCAGTTGCTAACAAATGTTGATTGAAATCATGAAAAATGGCGGCTCTATGTCAGGTTTGACAACTCCAGTAAGCGAAAATGTTCGTGAATTGAAGACTGGAGCTGACAAAAGTGACATAGAGCGGCCATTTTTTTTAGATTTCAATCAACATTTGTTAGCAACTGAGATACATAATAGCCCAGCCGTTATAGCCTAGCGTTTCGCTTGACATCAGGCGAACGACTGACTCGTCTCGTCAATATAAAAACGAAGTCAAAAAAAAACGATAATCGCTTGCCTTGATATAATTGTAGAGTTGTTATTACTTGTATTTTTGTGCATGTTACCTTTTTATACAATGTAGTCGTGTACTTGTAGCACGTAGCATGCGTTTTGTTTGTAGCTAAGCTATATCTATCCTATTGGTGCTGTGTGCATTCTATCTTGTTATTAATGTACTTATGGAGAGGTTAAATGTGTTCGCCGCTAGAGGCGCCACCGTCTAACAAGTCGACAAACATAAATTTGAGTAACTTTTTATACACACATATACATTAGGATTTTCTGTGTCGCGGGAAGCACAGACATGTGTGGATGCTTCTATGTATTCTCATATAAGGCATTTTTTAATTAGTGCACAATATTGAACGGGGTGGTTTGGAATCGATAACTGGTCATGAAAGTAAAAGAAAAAAATGATATATTTTATATTATTGTGGACCTATATTCGACGCTCCACGGCTAAGAGCCATAGTGCGACTGAACGCACGACCCGACGCACCGCTACATCACAGAGTAGATGGCCGGTAACTACTCGAGACATTTATTATACCTACCCGCTTAGAATAGGTACAACGTGCGAATGTTGACCCGCCCGGGCTCGCCGCCGGTTTAGGCATCATCACCATCTCAGCCGTAGGACGTCCACTGCTGAACATATGCCTCCCCCACAAATTTCCAAAAGAACCGGTTGGAAGCGGCCTGCATCCAACGTCGTCCTGCTACCTTTATCAGGTCGTCAGTCCACCTCGTCGGTGGACGACCTACGCTGCGCTTGCCGGTCCTTGGTCTCCACTCTAGAACCTTCCGGCCCCATCGGCCATCTGCTCTGCGTGCTATGTGGCTTGCCCACTACCACTTCAACTGGCTTATCTTCTGGGCTATGTCGGTTAGGCATAGAGATCAGTTGCGTAAAATTCTGCGAGTACGTAGTTTCGTACGTCGTTGTACCTATTCTAAGGGTAGGTATATCGCGTAGTTGCTGTTATCAATTCTGTGTACTAAGATTTTTACCTATAAACGTAATTATATGTAGCTAAATTAAATCTATATCCACTTAGTATTTTTAATGTTACCTTGAATAGGGATATTGTATTTTATTATAATAAAAAGTAGTAGTTCTTTTAACAACACACCAATAAGCAGAGAATAGGCGGGGTTAGTGAATGGTCATTTCACGCCAAATTCACCCTTAAGATGGTAATGCAAAAAATTAGTGATAATACGTAATATTTTTTCGGTACCAAGTAATAGACACCATAATAAGTCGAAAGTAGTCGAAGGAAATTTCCCTGAGTCAATATCGCGCTAGTCATAGCCGGTTGTTAAATAATAATGTATTCTATCTTAAATCTGTGTAAAAGCAAAAGTTACTTATTTTATATCGGTTATACACTATAATGAATATAAAGGAATAAATATAAAAATAAAAATAAATAACGGCTTTAAAATCACATAAGTAGTAGAAGTATCTCCCGCATTGTCCTTTCACACTCTCCATATAGAAAGCGATCTCTTTACAACCGACGTCGATCGGTAAGTAATCACAGATTAGACATTTAGTTAACTGCGGCCATCCTCGTAACGCGCCCCGCTTATGTAAAATCCTAGACTGTGGCGATTACAAATGTCATCACGGTCGCTAACTCGGTCTAACATGTATATACTTCCGCCCCTGGATAAGTAGATTGTCTACGTGCTTGTTACTTTCACAATTAAAACACTAAACTACTTTATAAAACACAAAAGTAAACTAAAAATGTCATACAGAAGCCTGAAGTCTGGATTGATAGGTTAATTATTATACCAGTTAACAACATAGATTCCAAAAGAACAGTATCCTGTCTAATTTAAGGTAACCCATGCAAACATTCAAATACAGCCAATAGTAGCAATAACAGCAATAAACACATAAGTATGCTCAGTTTCGTAGCATCTTCCGCACTGCCCTTTCCAACAGCTAACAGTGACCCACGCACTGGACAAGTCGGCCTCGCTCGCCCGAAGCCTCCTGGTTGAAGACCGAGGGATCGACGGAGCCCCGGCCTACATGGAGAGCCTCATGGAGACGCACAAATGCGTGCAAAAGCTACTGTATGTCGCGATGACCCGCTTTAATCATTGATTATAATCCTATCCGCCATCTATCCTGGGACGTTTGCAACTATCATTTGTCGGATTTCTCTTGGGAAGGCTTTGGTGATAGAGATCTTTAAATCATGCTTGTATGGATACGGTGAAACGTTAAGAAACTGCTTTAAATTGCAACGGGTTCATTGCTTATAAAACCATCTTTGAGGAAATGTTTGCTACTTTTATTTATTGGATATCTATGTGGATGGTTGAGTGATGTTTCATTTCGAAATTTTGGGACACGGAGAGTCTGTTAGCTTGCGGGACTGATTGTGGCCCTTTTGTATTATTGATGGTTAATTAAAGTTTAGTTAATATAGCAACGTGAACACATTATACTGTTGGAAAACACAATCTAGGCTCGAGTAATATGACAAGCGGCATCTTTAATTCTTGTAAAGTTTTGTGTGTCTGATGATCACTTTTTTATTTTCCGACGAAACTATAAACACGTAAAGTTCGAAAACTGTTCTCAATCTCAACTATTACTCTGATTACAACAGCATCTTTTGTAGGTTAATTACAACCGTTATGTGAAATCGGTAATTTAATCCCGAATCTCAAGAACAGGCCAATATACTTCCATCCAGTTTCTGTAACCTGCCTATCACCGTTAACCCTAATAGAGACAGTAATTTGGCACTGTATGGAACTAATGTACAATTTCTATCTCTAGTAGGGTAAACTATTTGAAAATATATAATATAATATAGAAACTACGGGTGTTCGTTTAAAAGAAGTTTCCTTACCGTTTTCTCCATGAAAACGTATATCCCAATGGCGTCTCTGAATCTTGATGCTATTGTCAAGATTTTTTATGACATAGATGGTAGGGTTTCCAGAGATTCATATCTACTATATATTATTCATATACTAACTCATAAAAAAACTAAACATTTCAATATCTGTGACACATATTTTTTGATTAGCTACGGCATCAGCCGATTTATAACTAAAATAAGACATAATACACGCTCAAAAACATAATCATTGGTATATTTATTGATTTCAAAAAGGCATTTGACACAGTCACACATTGCTCATAGAACACTAGGAGCAATATATATCACTAGTACGTGGATTATTAGTGATATTTATTGCACCTATAAAATATTTGAATCATATCTAAAAAATTGACATTGGGTAATAAAAGTGACGACCTATAACGTGTGGAGTTCCACAAGGTTCTATCTTGGGTACTTTATTTTTCCTAATATATATTAATCAAATTGACTATATTAAAATCTTAAATATCTAAACTGTGGTAATTCTTTTCTGTTCACTCTAAAATCCACATACGTGTAATATTTAGAATGAGAATCCTAAAAATATGTTTTTGTCTATTCAACTGGGTAGTTTAGATCAGTTTAGAGAGCATGAAGTTACATGGCGACTAAATCTGCTTAAAAACAACCACAATCGAACAGAAATGTTAAATTTAAGAACTGTCGCAATTCGCAAGCGTTATATGAATTTGGATTTTAGTATGAACAGAATAAAATCTACCATAATTAACAAAAATTTGGATTTTAATGCGCTAGTATAGTTTTGTGTTTGCACAAGCAAACTGCTATCATTTTCTCTTTAAGATCCTCGATAAAGTTTTGAAATAAGATACATTCGGTTCGGTGGTGGTACTATTCTTAAAATAGTTATGGTGCATGATTTGAGCTTGAATTTTGCTTGACCGTTTTTCCTGCATTGCATGATTTGCATCTTTTGTTTTCTTTATGCTTTCCTGGACCGTTTCATGAGTGAACACATTATACGCACATAAAACGATATTTAATCAGTTTTTACACATTCTAAATCATCGAACGTATTATAATACACACACGGGTCTGATTAAGTCATTATAATACTGTATTGAAGACACTTTTTTCCATCACGGGGTGTAACACAAATGTCGAAACATTTCATTAAGAAAGAAGAATCTCCTAGATAGGGTAAATATGCCATAAACATATTGTTTTTGTAATATATTTGTATATTGTTTAATGTTAAGTGATTTATGTACTCACATTTAAACTTCGGCCTAACCTACGCGAGAAAGCATCAACGAAGTAGGAGTGTCAGTCAACCGGTGGTTGCTACTTATACATTCCAGTAACAAGAAAAACTTACGCAATTGGTAAGAAATGGGAGCGTCGTCGCTGAGCAAACGATGCGATGATAGCTCAGTGACGGCCGTCAGTCAGGTTTTGATACCTACCTTCAGACCGGTTTGAAACCTACCTCGCGCTGGAGCTCTCAAAGTTATTCCCAGCATTGTATTAAAGCACTTATCGCCTTCACCTTCCTGTATACACACCAAATAGTTTCAAGGTTCTTATTGATGTAATACGGAATTAAGGCAACAAAAGTATTTAGATATATTAAATACGGATATAGTATAATCTGCTTGGCTATAGGCATTGATGTCTTGGCCATATACATTCCAAGTGGTTTGTCCAAAACTACTAACCTGGCCCTGATCGACTAGCTCCGGTCTGAACACATCTTACTGTGCCTGGTGGGATCTGCTAACCAGATAGCCTCGTTGTTTGTTAGAGATGTCCTGCGCAGAGCTCTAACCTTGACGCAACGTTTGTATTGTTAGGATTGGTGCATACAGAGCCCTAACCCAGGCACCAGCTGGACGTGGCAGATTTAACTCCACGAGGACCTCCACCATCTCCATTACCCTGCTAAGGTTGCACCAACACGAGTGCCTGTGTGCTACCGAACACACCCTGTGAGCCTCGGAGCTCCCCGTCCAATGTCCTTGGCTACCTTAGTGTATTGTGTAGCAAGACTGGACTACACATTTGCTACTGTCCCAAACACGTTTGGCTTTGGTTTCTCATTATTACCTCTCGTGGTTCTTAATTAACTATAAATAATGGGTTATAAGCACTTGCCAGAATATTTCCTGGTGTCTTCCATCGAGGCTACAATGCCGGACTTTGTTTCTCACTGTTCCCGCTCAAGAGTCTATCAGGAGTGGTCCTGATACTCGAGGGCTGCTTCCAAGCCGTCCTTCGGGCTTACCCTTCCTTCCCGTAATTTTGCCACCGCGCGCAAGTAATCTCTCCATCTACAGACTTAAATCCATTCGTCAAAACATGTAGAAAAGGGCAGGGTTGTCACCGTGCAGAAATAATACTCGTAAATTAACGTTTTAGTGACAGTGTCACTTACTGAATTCTTAACGGTGACTCGCGTGTTACGCGACAGCACATTTTAGTAAACCACCTAGACTAGGCTAGGCTAGGCTAGATACCACCCTCAAGATGGAACGCCAGAACATCACGGTGTGCTCTGGCACGTGTACATGAAAGCCTAAGTGATATCATCTTCGTATCGTCACTGATATTAGATTAGAGTCTGAATCGAGATAGTAATTGAATGTTAGCATATCAATTAAAACAATAAATATAATTGAATGCCGCATCGCAGAAGCTGCGACGCTGCCGTTGTCGATTTTGGTTTTGCCGAAGCTCAAATGTGAATTGATTGTAAAAAATATATAAATAATTGTCAAATGTGTTTATCTCACCATTCATTCATCAAATTTTTGCGCATTTTATATAAAAAACGGGAAGCACTCACGTAATTAAGTCAGATCTTTTCAACTATAGTTTCAACCACATCCGGTGGTATTTCTCAAGGACAATGTAGAACGCTCCCGGTTGCGTCTCGCCTCGCATTCGAGTGCGAAACTATAGTTGGAAAGATCCGACTTATTTATGTGAGTGAGTCCCGTTTTTTCATATTAAAATGTGTACAAACCACGTTAGTTTTCATAATAAAACTGTTTGCGCCTTTCACGTAAAATGCAATTTGAAAATCAATCCTGACATAAACCTTTCTTTTCCAGTTAACCGTGATGCGTCAACACGACAAACTCGAGGCGGTTCTTCGTCACTTCCTTGTAGAAGATCGCGGCGTCGACGGAAGTGCGTCATACGTCGATTATCTGTGCCACGTACATAAAGAGATCAGGGCATTGCTATAGCATCTGTACGAGTAAGCACTTGCAATGTGTGCGTCGTATCGAACCGCCTGCGTGTCGTGGAATTATCGGGCGAGTACTACTCAGATCCTTGCAAGAGACATTAAGCTAGGTCGTATGATTTCGTATCAATTCGTATAACTTCGTACGATCACGTATGACTTGCTTCTAGCTTAAACTTTACATTATGATAATTTGTACCCTCGCGAATCGTACTAACAGTTGTTATAAGTATTACATGAGATTTATTAATGGATGAAATCATTGAATGAGTGCTGTTCCGATCCGTATAATATATTTTTAGGTTAGTCGTACGAATTCGTACACGCTAACTTCACATAAAGGTTACTTAAACTCGTGCAATTCGAAAACATCGAGATGATACAATACGATTATGCCGCTATTATGCACCATCTAATACTTTTGTGCACATATCTGTACATAATGCGTCATTATTTTTTCAAGTGCAACAGTGTCTCGCTATAAACAATCTCTTCCAAATAAATGCTTTAGTGAAGTAACATAGGTAACTACAGTTAGAAAGTTGTATGAATACGCACGTATATTGTACGTGTTGATACGAATTCGTGTGCACCCGCATACATCTTCTACGTAATGCGGGCTTGTTCGTCAAACTATAGACTATGTCGAAGCCTAGAACGATATATAATGGTGATAGTGAAGTGACAATGGGGACGAAATGTTATGTAATTATAATCTTTACTTTTATACATTAAAACTGAAGATGGTTTTGACATAATATCCAAACCGACATTACTCCAACCGAATGATGAGCTGACGTTAATAACCCAACTTTTGGGCAAAATGGTTTTGTTAGAAACTATGTGACGTGAGGCAACCCGAACACACTTCGATATACACCGAATACACTTCGAACCGAAACCGTCCGAACACATACGATCGTGTGTATTGGCTTAACTTACAGAGTTGAGAGTAATCAACACATTTCCAATATTATAAGGCGTTTCGCAGACGACAGGGCGGGGCAGTCTTTTTGACCGCTAAGCAATAATGCCACCATTGGGCCGAGCACGAATATCAGCTTATGAGTAACGTTATCGTATCGTTGACGTATTCAGTACAAACTATGAGTTATCTGTGCCACTATTGTACTAGATACATGACAGTTTGTACTAAATACGTTAACGATGCGATTACGTTACACTTAAACAGATTTTCGTGCTCGGCCCACAGTGCATGCCGGGCACTGGCGACGCGCTCTTTTTTTTGCCGTCTATGTGCGTTGATAGTATAAGATTCCCTTTGCGCTATCGTTTGCGGAGAACTTGCCTAGCCCGGCTCGCCCCGCCGTCTGCAAAGCGCCGAAGTCTCAAATGTATTGAAATAACCGTTTTATATGTCGTGACTCAACATTCATATTATGAAATAATATAGATAAAAAATGTATTAGAAATTATGCGTTCCGAAACAGGATAACTGTTGATTCTAATGTATATATACCACATTTGAAAGAGGCTCTAAGACGAGCTAGTATTTCGGTGGTCAAAATTGTATGTCTACCCAAAAAGTTACCGTAACACAGAGCAACGTTGTTGGGTAACATGTTACTTAACCTATTGCACGGGTTGTACAATTACAGCGATTTGCCAAAATACTGGCCCGTTCACAAGCTTATTTATACACAGTTTTTATATAAATTAGTATAATAATGTACGATAAATAATGTTAATTCTGATTATATACACTGCATTACATACTTTGAAAATTAAATCTTACGAATCACGTTTTATAATTTAATTGTACACTAATTATAATTTTATTATTTTTATTGGTTGTAACATTGAAGTAAAAAAAAAATTCAAATCTGTTTTATGCGTAAGGATTTTGTACTATTTTTAAAGCAGCAGTTAGAAAATGTATCTTCGAAATGCCAATATAACGGTGGTATGACACGGGTGGGATGTCTCTCTCGCTACAATGTGATCTGAGAAGTTTGACAGAAATTGTATAGTTATTGTGAACAGAGAAGGTCGACTCGTGGAATACCATTAGAAAGATAAGTTTTGAAGCAATTTAAGTAAGTAATGGAATAGGTGTCCAATTATGGGACGAACGTAGGGACCTTTTACCCGAGAGGGTTAGTACAGGCTATAAATAGTTATAGGGTGGTTGAAATGTTGAATATTTAAAAAAGCATGGGAAGTTTCTGTCAAACCTGAGTCGCCGCGACGTGAGAGTGCGACAGTTGCGTAAAACTAGCTCACACTTGCGTGGCTACAACGTGGCATATGAACGTCTCGCTCTGTTATGTAGTTGTGTCCCGTTCCCACATCCTTGGCAGTATCATAAATGCTATATTGACTTACAAAACAGTTAAAGGTTAGATTTGTTTATGGTTAAGTTTGATATATTTGACTGACATTTGTTAGTTATGTAAGAGTGTCGTTTTATGAAATAAGTCCATGGTCGTGTAGGTGTGCTGCTACATAGTAGACGCAGCGTGACTGACGTTGCTGACGCGCAGGTTTGACCGAAGCTTCATACGTGCGCTAAGAAACTTTAAATAAGGCCATATATTTAGACCGACTTGCACGGCGTTTTACTAGTTACATTTGTGTGTTGAAACATATCTGCTTATTTTTTAATTATTATTAATAACGCCACTAGCCACCCATCCAACCACCTGACCGCAGCAAGCGTTGCTTAACTTGTTGATTGGTTAAGATCGCCAAGTCAAGTTCCGAGCGCTTACATTTTTACGTAGTAGAAAACGTTTATCATAGATTTAGGGAATGTCGTGCAAGACGGTCTATTTTTTTATAACAACTTGTTAATTGAGTTTGTGCCTTATTCGCATCTATTTCATGTTGAGATCGACGGTCCGAATGCTGTCAAAAAGTAAAGAAATTACATGCTTCAAATGAATGAACAAAAGAACGAAACGAATGAATTTGGTTGTTTTTGGTGCAATAATGATTCTGTTCTTTTTTATACGAACGAATAATTAATATTGTAGATGTAGAAACTGACTTTGTAGATGCGAATAAGATAAAATTATAATGTTAATTTAACGTTTAACTATAACGTACAGTCGTGTATTTCGCAGACTGAAAGACTTCCTTTAGTAGTTTCTTTCTTCGAATGATATTAAAATTAAATAGTACTTGTTAAAATAATCTTATTATTTAGTTAAAATGTATCGGATTGTAAATAAAATATATTGGAATTATTATTTTATTGTTTTGTTTTTATTTTAGTTGTTAATGCTGCATACATTGAACATTATTTCAATAGCCATAGCATCGAGATTTGACTTTCTGGTAGCGTGTTAAAGCTTTTATAATATATAAATAAAAAAAGGAATTCAACCTTTAAGCTGGCGAGCAGGGACATGTGATTTGGTAACCTCCAAAGACTTCAAGTTTTGACGTTACAATACTTAGGCGATGCTGATGATTAAGGATACCATTAGATATAAGAAATGGGACCAGAGACGTAGAATTTATGGCACTGACATATATGGTATTATAGGTATTGATCCGCACCTTTAGGATCGATTTCGGCTAAAAAGGAACACGCCGTAAATAGTATTGAAGTCATATGCTCGACCGTTTTATGTTGGTGGGAGTACGATAGTAAGTATGATTATTCTAAGCTTATTACAAAAGGCTCCTGATTTATGATAGTTTCGTAAAAGGTGTCATGTCCCTTAAGCTCTACCTGTTCTGCCAAAGGGAAGTTTTACCTCCCGATGACACCACTGTGGACAGATGTAATATCCTACTAACATCATAAACGCGAAAGTATGTATGGATATTTGTTATTCATTCACCCAAAAAACTATTGAATGGATTTTAGTGAAATTTGGTATGTAGGTGAGTCGCTGGAATATATAGGATACATTTTGAAACCGTGGGGTACAACTAATATGTGATTGGAGGATAAAACAGCTTGGGACTGATCACTCCAGGATCTATCTACTCGTGTACTAAGATGTCAAAGTGTAGCGTGTCTTGCCCTACTGATACCATTATTATGTTCTCTTTTGTAAGGCAACACACTGGAGCTAATATTTGTAGTACCTAAGTAAAAACATCTATATAAAAAGAATAGCCCCGAGTTTCTTGCCGCTTTTTCTTCTCGGTAGGCTTTATATATTTTGGAACGCGGCGGTAGTCTTTAAAGTACATTATAATGAAAAATTGACGTTCATAAGTGCGTCTTTGATGCCTAAATTGAATAAATGATTTTGACTTTGATAATTTCAATTTCAATAGACAAGATGATGGCAATCACTGTTTCCATTGGTCGGTATTCAGTAACCAAATAATGCAATGTTAATCGCTGTGACTACATACCTATTATTAATAGACCTCTAGACATCGTCAGCTACTAGGTACTACTTGATGTTTTTCAGAATTTATTAACGAAATAAGTATGTATATAAATACATTAATCACGAAACTGTGATAGTAAAAACTAAGTAAAAGGAATACTACTATATATGTTCGAAGAGCCGAGAGCAAACATGTCTCCATATACAAAAATATTCCTTAGGAATTCACACCTAGTATGTCGCTCTTTGAACGTAAGGCTGGCACCAACTAAGCTGATCGAGGTCAGCACACCGGTCAATAGTAGGTATAGCGTTAACGCAGTGCACGCGGTACTCTTAGCCAAAAGCAATGAACCCAATCATCTTATATTAAAAAGAAAGATCATTGACTGAACCCATCTTGACATAGGTACGTAGTAGATGACCTTGACAACAATATATACTTATAGAGGATCCAAATAATCTATCTATCCACGGTTTTCCTTACTACCGATAGAAATGTGACATAACGTCCATACAAATAGTGTCAAATATCTAACTCTAGTAAGGTAAACCGGCGATAGATAGATTATTGGGACCGGCCATTAGTCGTCTCTTTTCCCTGCATGTATTTTTGTGAATAGTCATCTACCAAGCGGGCAGGGTCGCGGGGTTTAGCTGTACCTGTACCTAAATCATAATATGGCATACCTACTACAACCAACAATGCAGTAGGCGCAGTTCCTTGAGGCTTGAAGAAGTTTCCATATCAAAAAACGATATTAAAAAATATTTAGTGACACTTCCGCTGAAAAGAAAACAATGATTTTAGCTTATTTGGGGGTGTGCACCACCCTCCCTCCCGCACAAACTGCTAATAGGAAGAATACAAAATAAAAAACACAAGAAACCCCAAATAAACCAACACCGATTCGACACGTGTTTTGCCTCTTCACGAGGCATCCTCAGAATATGTTGACTCGTCGAGCGCTTTTTTTTCTTGATTGATGATTTTTTTTTCTTTTCAGCGGAAGTGTCACTAAATATTTTTTAATATCGTTTTTTGATAATGGATTTCCGCAAAGTAACGCCTGAATCAATAAATTATCTGAAGTTTCCATATATGTTTTAAACTACTTCAAAAAAAGAAGGAGGTTTCTACATTCGGACGTACCTATATTTTTGTATGTTCGCGGATAACTTCGACGCTTATGAACTGATTTGATTATTCTTGTTTTGTTATGTAGAGTATACTTTCAATTTAAGTGTCATCAAATTCGGTCCAGCAGTTTTTGAATTACACTTCAATAACTGAAAAGTGTTTCGCCTATTTTGATAATTTGATGTTATCATCATTGACGGTGAATGACAATCGATCCTGTAATTAGCAAGGCTCACTAAGTATATGTAAAAGCATTTTTTTACCAAAATATGGAACCGACTTCAACACTTACAACTATGAAATAACTTGTAGAAGCCCAAGAGTACCATGCACGCAATATTGCGATAATAGGTACCTACTTTGAACTATCGTGGTACCGACTTCAACAAGTTATACATTGGATGATCGTAAAAGATACTAAGAAATAAAATCGCATCTCCTTTCTTTCTTATGACCCGGTTTACAACCATAATACCAACGAAAATGTCCAAGTAGAGATGGCATAGGGCAAGTAGCTGGCCAAAACCAAAACCAAATCCGTGCATAAATTAGCTAAAGACTTATTATGCCGACCCTACCTCAAAAGTGGAATAAGGGTAGGAAATTGATGATACCTTCGTAATTTTTTTATCTACTTAACTGCGACTGTGACCTAAAAATACATCCTGTGTGTCCTTGAGCTCTGCGGCTTGAAGTTGGCCAGGTAGCCCGGATCAAAAGTTCGTCAAATATACGGTGACACGCCCCTCGCTGTACGCATGCGTCATATATTTCAGGGGCTGCTAGTGTTGGGACGAGGTAAACTATCGATGCCATATTTTTTTTATGCTGATTTTGGAACGTATAGGTACCCATGTATTGTGCATCCATAATGAAATTAACATGATTAGTACCAAAAGAGAACATGGACTTCATTACCTTTTCAAGTTTCATTTTTGTAGAGTCACGTAAGCGCTTTTTAGGGTTCCGTACCCAAAGGGTAAAATGGGACCCTATTACTAAGACTCCGCTGACCGTCCCCGTCTGTTCTCAGGCTGTATCTCATGAACCGTGATAGACAGTTGAAATTTTCAGATGTATTTCTGTTTAATTAGTTGCATGTCGGAACGGCAATAGCTATAATTTTAAACATTACTAACCTATTTTTAATTGTGCTACTTTGAGCTTACTTATTTATTATAGCCACATAGTACGAGACCACGTTTCAGTGCCATAATATAAGTCATCACTGGTAACATACATTGGTTAAAGACTCTTGAGGCACTGAGGTATTTTTAGCGAGAAGACTTCGCGAAGTTTCCGGAACGCTGCCCAGCCGAGTTGGATTCGGTGATTGACCTCTTTCTCGAATCGATCGATTTGGGTATCGAGAGAGTGAAAACGCCGAAATGAGCTGGGGCCCTGCGGGTGTGGGGCTATGCGCTATGGCCATTCATGCACATAACGGTACGCTACTATATCTACAAGGTACGATATTAAAAATGTATTGACTTCTCGATCGTTACTCGAAGACATCGTAACGTATGTTTGTGGATGACCATAGCGGATAAGGCCGTTGTTTCGTTCAGCGTCGCGTTATAAAGTTGACCACGGCCAATTTGACCCAACTCCCAGGCATGTTATTTTAGGCTGATGTGTGATTAGGGTGTAGGCAAAAATCGCAAAGTTAACGACATTTTGCTACCCGAATACTTTAAAAGAATGCACACTTTGGAAGCTATGCAACGATTCAAACGCAATAACTGTCTGTTCCTAAGAAGTACTGTTATAGGACCAACCATAGACAGACAGTGGTATGAATGACACAGAATGTGGTACGAGCCAGACAAAAAAGAAAGATGGCAAAAGACTCTCTTCACTTTGTACCAAAAGCATGAGTTGTGAAATGTTGGAAAACTTATGCTGAACCCTTCAGGCATATAAAGGCGTGAAGGTATGTACATATACATAAATATGTATGTTCTGTTTGCTATGTTGTTGAAATCGTATGTTTTATAGGAAGGCATCGACAACTCTGCGAGCGCTCATCACTTCGTACAAACCTACCCTCTATCGATTCGCACGACGAAAGCCTAATTTTGTCTGTTTGCTCTGAAATTTCAGCACTAAAAAAACCTAAGCGCCTGTCACATATAACAAATTTTACACCTTCAGTACAGAAGATAGAATATATTCTTAAGTGTGCTTAGAAGTTATTTTGTGATTATTAGTGAACAAGGAATTTCTTAGTAGTATCGCTCGCGGTCAGTGGCGTGTTCTTTATTACCTGCGCAATACGACCTTTTTTACTTTATATCTCCCAGTAATATTTTCAGGCCGGTTGCTTAGAGCGTTGGACTTTTTTTCAGTAACATGTAATATTTTTCTTTAGCATTTACTCAGATTTTTGGGTACGTTATAACTTAAAACATTCAAATATGAAATCAATAGTTCTGAAAGCGAATATTGCGTGTGTGTAAGGTACCTATTAGTGAGTGTTGAAGATTGCTCAGTGTTTCAGTGACTGCAGCTGTCTAAAAATAGATGTGCTAGTAAGCTAAAGTAGTATTTTACAAATCTCTAGTATTTTTCAAGCAACAAAACTAAGTTATAAAATTATTTATCGTTGATAAGAAAAATTAAAGTGAAAATGAAAGTTATTATTATTTCCGTACAAATAAGTTGAAAATAATTCAAAAAAAAATACCGCACACGATACGATAAAATAATAAAACCTAGGACGGTACATAAATTAACGCAACAGTACTATTTATAACATTAATTTGGAGTAATAAAATCATTTCGGCCAGCTCTCAGCATGTTCGTACTGCTACTCTTGGGTCTGGTCAGCACCAGCCAGGGTGGGCCTCAGAAGCCAAATCTGGACGCCATCTTAAATCGAAGAACTGATGTTTACATTGCTGGATTCTTTCCTTTCGGAAAGGGCGTGGAGAATGCTAACACAGGTAGGTAATTTATGCTTTCTGCACATCATGTGAAATCGAGACTTTAATATGTTACATTTTATACCACGTAATACATAAACCCATTATGTTCCCGCTACTGGATCTCGAGCCTGCCTCTTAGAGAGAGGAGTTGGGGCATAATCCCCACGCGAGCCCAGTGCGGCTTGGTGGATAGGCAAGGCAGTAGTGGCCAACCCATATCGAAGTTTTCAGACCGCCCGAAGGCCTTCGGCATAGCCTAACGAATGGTGTCCGAAGACGAACAACCGGGACCGACGGTTTAACGTGCCCTCCGAAGCACGGAAGCGCTCGGTTGAATAATGCCACTAGCACACACCCATCCAACCCCTGACCGCAGCATGTATTGCTTAACTTGTTGATCGGTTAAGATCGCCAAGTCAAAATTCGCTGTGAGCGCTTTTAAAAATACCACTAGGCAGAATGGAATCAATGAATAAAATTGTGGCCTGAGGGAATATAAGTACAACAACAAGTAAAGATAAGGAAATTTATTAACCCTTAAGTAAAAATAAATTTTACAGGCAAGTCAGCTGTTACATTTTATCCCTTTTTACAGTACTTAAAAAAATCAATTATAATTATTAATAAGTATATTGACTAAAATTATTAATTATCACTAGATGTAAGAAATAAATAGTTAATTAAAAATCTCACTAATAATATTTACCTATGTGTAAATTATATTGATATACTTACTACTGTGGAAACTTGTAAATGTCCCTTAGTACAATATTTAGTATCCTAGTTATTAGACCTAGATGTAAGTTTTCCTAAAATTGTAAAATAAATAAATAAAATAAATACTTATTAAGGCGCGCTCGTACCCTGATTAAAGAAATAGCAGAATTATTAAACACCTAGTGTAACGAAACAGATCGATAGTATATTATGAAAAAAATACTCAGGTTAGAAAAGGAATAGGAAAAGAGTAATAACCGAATAGAATTCATAAATATAACTCTCTTTCAGCAGAAAAAAATCCTAAATAGGTCCGCAAAAATAAACTTTCACGTCCAAACTCTCAGAATTTACAGCGATAACACTATATTTTTTTTCAAGTAATACTTAGACAACGTATAGTACTAAAGTAATAACCAGCAGTTTTTTCAATTGTGTTAGTATATATCGAAGAATATAAAGAAAACGTACAAAATTTACGAATTTTGGCATTACATCGTCCAATCTAACAAGCGATTTTCAACCTTACGTAAAGCATCGTAAATTATTTTAAAATTGGGGTTGGACCGCGTCTTAAGTATAAGTATTTATTAAGATTACTTATATTTTTGTTCGGTTATCTCATTTGCATTTGCTCTTAGAACAAAGATTCCACAAGAGACTGACATATATGCTTACTGTGAGTACGTACCGTGTTGGTAAGTTATTTATTTATTTTGTGATAAAAATAGCCTGTAGAGTTATTATTTGTATTATATGATTGGAATTTATGCGTAATACGATAGGCATTAGGCGCGCGATTCGATTTACTTAGGTAGATATAAATAACGACAAAATAATGTAATAATTAAGAATGTAACACATACTTTTATTTTTGTGCAGTAGAGTTCAGTAATTATTTTAAGGTAAAATTATTTTCACTCACAATTCACTCAAAACTTGGTGAAAATAATGCAATAAGTAAGTACATGCTGTTGCATACACAACATAAATTGCACGCCTATGCCTATATCGTGGAAGGTGTAAGCAGCGGTATTTTAAACACCTACGTTTCTCCAGATCTGTTATTGGTCCCAACTTTGTAACAGAGGTCAACAACCATGTAACAGAGGGCGAGTCTATTGCCATACTTTTTCGGACTGCTATTAAGAATTTCTTTGTCAAGAAACCCTAAAAACGAGCGATAGAGCGAAACCGCTAGTTGGTCAGCTAGTTCTAACTAGAACATACAAATATTTGACGGTTTAACTTATGCACCCGGCTGCGCACGTACTCCATGTAGAAGTGGCCCGGACGGTCACGAAACCGGTCGAGATATTCGACTATACATTCTGCGTAAGTCAAACCGTCAAATAACATTAAAAATGTGTAATACTTACGAAAGTTTCAATCAAGTTAGAACATACAAAACTCCGAAAACTAAAGCAATTATAAATTACAAGCGACTGTCCGCGACTTCGTTCGCGTAGTGTTCGGCCTTCGGGCCTCGCCATAACCTCCCGTATTTTCTTGATTTTTCTTTCGTAAGAACCTTCTCCTGACAAAATTTAAAACAACAACAAAAGAATTAGCGAGATTGTTCCATCCGTTCTCAAGCTATAGCGTGACTAGGAGAAATAGGGGTTCATTTATATATTTATAGATACGATTAGTGTAATTGAATGACAATTATGGAGAGTCGCTGAAAGCGAAGTTCTGTTGTAGGTAATTGTGTAGTTGGTACAACTCCGGCCAGGTTGGATATCAGTTGTACCTATTAAATTATTTATATGATAACTAATGTGGGGCCCGATTAAATTTCGTGTTGCAAAAGCGTTTTAAATACACGATACGTGTAAAAAGAGCACCCCTCGTTTTTATGTAAAAAGAGCACCCCTCGTTTGTACGCGTATCCTATTTAGGTCTTACCTCCACATGAATGTCTGCGAGCTCGCCGACCTTGTCTTACGTGCATAATGTACATATTCTACTTACCTAACCCTAGCTACCAAGCTGCAGTATAATGAGTATAATTAAAATAATATATACTCCGGTAAATCTCACGACGTGATCTCCGAGCTAAAAAATGTTAGAATTCAGTACAACCGGTCTGTTATTTTATATTAGAGGCTTTTCAGAAACGACGGGCTAGTCGTGCAGCTAGTGGCAAGCACCACGCCTAGCCGTGTCAGTTTTACATGCCACAATACCATTTAACCTTAACTTGGTAAGTGCTACAGAAGCGTTAAAGAAGAATAGTTGTCGCTCTGGTGGCAAGAATCATATATATCACCTGACTAGCACTACCCTGGGACCTCGTAGATTCGTAGAAAGATTCGTATTAACGTAGTATTTATAACCTCGAGCGCTCGTAGCGGAGCTCGACTTGGCGATCTTAACCGATCAACAAGTTAAGCAACACTGCGGTCAGGACTTGGATGGGTGACCGCTAGTGGCATTATTCAACTGAGCCTTTCCGTACTTCGGAGGGCACGTTAAGCCGTCAGTCCCGGTTGTTTGTCTTAGGACAACAGTCGTTAGGATATGTCGAGGGCCTTCGGGCGGCCAAAACTTCAACATGGGTTGGCCCCTAACCTATCCACCAATCCGCACTGGGCCCGCGTGGTGGATTATGGCCCAACTCCTCTCTCTGAGAGGAAGGCTCGGGTTCCAACAGTGGGAACAAAATGGGCTGATTGTGATGTATGATTATAACCTTGAAAAATTGAATTAATTTATATTATGAAATTATATTATTAAACAGTATTATGGTGACGAAGTAACAGTCCAGTCTGCCTTTACGTAAAACATTGAAAACTATATCGCTTGATTGCAATTTCAGCAGTTTCACCCTCGTTACATGTATGTAGGATAGGATTTATAACAGTACATACACGGCCGCGGACATGGTTGATTCTGGCTCCTATTTACGAGCTATTATGTACAGGTCGAGGAGTGATGCCGAGCGTGAAGCTGGCGCTGGACCACGTCAATGAGCATGACTCCGTGCTCAAGAACTACCGGCTCCACATGTGGTGGAACGACACCGAGGTAGGATGTCAGCTTTCAACTATGTGTTATTATTTGAGTTGAATACCATCGCGGGTTTTATCCGTTATTATTCTTTAAGACCGGTTTCTTTAGGACTTGCGTGATATTACCGGGAATTTTACCTGACCTGCGGCCTTATTATCTATCTTTACGGAGAATGGGAATGGGCTTCATTTTGTCATTTGAATCCCATTCTGGGCGTAACCCTGCCAGCCTATTGGCTGGAACCATCAATGGGAATGAGAATGAAGTGACATTTCATTCTCATTCAAGTTAGATGATAAGGCGGCAGTTTCGAATTTATTTAAAGAGTCGTCGTCTTGGAGTCACTGTTGTGCACAGCGGCGAGCGCGGGCCACAGACGTTACTAACAGAAAAGTTCCAGTAAAAGCCAGGCGACTCTTAGCCGTTTTTAAAGAATACATATTTTTATTTAGTAGGGACTTAAGTAGGTATAAGGTTTTTGAAGCAGCACTAACACCTGCTTAGCGAGGCCAAATTTTTCAATTGTAGAGTAAATTAGGATATTTGCCCCGATTATGTCTAGGACTTTATGGCGTCATATGTTCTGCTATAAAGTAATAGTAGGTAAGTAGATAAGTTTGCGGGAGCATGAAATATGTTTTTAAAACTAACTTTTTATTTTAAAGGACGTGAAAGAAACACGTCCTCGCAGAAAGACATGCGTTTATTAATTATTCAAAATAAAACTTAAAGCTACAGAGACACGGGCTTATCAGTAACGACATTCGGAGAAATCATGCACCAGACTGCAGCGTTGCACATTGCTGCTTACATAGTTATAACTCGTCCTACAGACGGGCACATAACTACGTAGTAGGTAATAGTAGTAAATAGTAACAGTTGAAACATTACTGAAATCTCTGGAACTCTACAACATAAAGATATAATGGTAACTAGGAGTTAGAGTTAAGATTGCAAATGGGTGTAAGTATGTATTGTACTCTTAACTCCATAACTTATAAGTGACCGTTAAGAGGATTGCATAGTATGACCCGCGGCACGTAACTCTAGCGCTGAGCGAAATGTGGAGGGGATATCTGCGCATGGGTACAGTCGCGCACATGTGACAGAGAGAGACAAGAGTCCCTCGTCTTCGATGTGTCAGAGAGAAACAAGAGTCCTTCGTCCCTCTAGACCCCCTGTGATACCCAATTTTTGACTTCTGCGCAATAACGGTCAGCGCTAGAGTTACGTGCCGCGGGCTGTAAGTACTTTCCAGACTAAAAGAAAAACTCTTTTCTACCTGTTGTCCGATGTTGCCCGATTTCAGTGATTTATTTTTTCATGGAATCATCACATTGCTTACTATGCCCGTACGTTTTGATATTTTTCAGTATTTTTAAGTTCTGAAAAAGGAAATTAAGAGAACTTTGAAATACTGAAAAAATCAAAAATTACGGGCATAGTAAACAATGTGATGATTCCATGAAATAAAACCACTGAAATCGGACAACGTTAAAAGGTAGAAAAGAGTTTTTTTCTTTTAGTATGGAAAGTACTAGCTATGTAATCCTCTTAATGTTTTAAAAGATGTTATTGCTGTAGAAAACAGATTATGTAGCAGGTAACATCTGCCAGCTGGATACTACCCGAGGCCTTGAAAAGGTTTATAATGTAATGTGATTTGAATCAGATGTAGGCAGTTTAAAAGACAAATGACAAAAAAGCGTGAGCTTAACCTGGTGGTAAAGCGCCTGGCTTATTTATCGAGGTAACGTTGCCAGCTTTTTGGGCACTCTACCCGCAGACACGGATTTATATGCAATTTTTATCTTTACATTTATAATTTTTCAATTTAGCTATGACCTAAGTATTTAATTAGTTTTTATAAAGGCTTAATTGTATTTAATAAATTTGATAGGTGTACTTACCTATAATTTGATTTATTTTTATAACAGAATATAGATTTATTCCATATTATCACACAACATAGCAATAAATTACTTACATGGTAAAGATAACAAAGTTATTAACTACACCTGAAAACAAAACACTTCTTGTGATGTTGTGTGATGTCGGGAATAGCATCCTCCTCGGCATATGCTAGGGTTGGAAACCTTAGCGCTGGTTTTCATTCGGAACTCATGACCGACTTCAAGAACGCTGCAGTTTAACAATGAGTAGACAATACAACAATTTATAAAGAAGCATACAGAGTCTGTACAAAACCAAGGTATAAAAATACAAATAACATATCCAGGATCAAGAATCAATTAATAATACGTAGGTATGTAATACTATTAATAAGTAATAGTAGTTAAAGCATGCATAAGTTATGTTTATGTATATAGTGCAGATGGTGTTGTTAGATTCCATTATTCGGATATGTCGGCAGTGCAATGCAGCAGTAGGCGTCAAGTCGTTCTTCGACATGATGCACAGCGGGCCGCACAAGCTGATGCTGTTCGGAGCCGCCTGCACGCACGTCACGGACCCCATCGCGAAGGCTTCCAAGCACTGGCATTTGACACAGGTCGGTGCCTTCACTAAACTTCTATTTTCCAACTACTTATAATATAGGGTGTTTTTTTACGGGTATAGAACTTTAAGTTGGGAACACTTTTTTGACTAGCGGCCATTTTGTTCGCTGTCAAGTGATTTACGTTCAGTTTGGTTCGGCATTTCAACATGAATAAACTGACGCCTGAACAAAGCTTCCAAATTGTGTAAATTAATTTTGAAAATTCATAAGCGCATTTTGTTTAGCGATGAAGCTCACTTTTGGTTACATGCCATTGGTCATTGGTGATCGGTATAGAGCCATGATTACTCACTTTTTCATTCATCAATTGAACAACCATGATGCGCAGGAGCTGTGGTTTCAACAAAACGGCGCAACATGTTACACAGCTTGTGCCACAATTGATTTATTGAAGGAAACGTTTGGTTACCCGTGAATTGGCCTCGATGACCGTGCGATTTAACGCTGCTTGACTTTTTTTTGGGGATATGTGAAGTCGCTACTCTATGCCGACAAACCCTAAACGACTGACTACTTGGAGGACAACATTCGCCGCGTTATTGCCGCTATACGGTCACAAATGATTGAAAAAGACATCGAAAATTGGACCTCCAGATTAGACTACGTCCGAGCCAGCCGTGAGGGTCATATGCCAGAAATTATATTTAAATTATAATGCCAGAAGATTATCTTTCAAATAAAGTAAATTTAATATCAATTTTAAAAATACATCTTTGTTTTATTCCATTTCAAAGTTCTATACCTCTAAAAAAACATGCACTATAAGTACTATACTAGACCAAATATAGGATTTTTGTTGAATAAGTAGACAGGTATTTCATTATGTATTGAATAAGTTATTCAGAACTACTGAGGTACCATTACTACGTAGGTACCTCAGTGTTCAGAACTATGTAGTACAGTACCTATACACCATAGAGATCTAAAGAGATGCCAATGTGTTCTATTTTTGGCCCTGCCCCCTTTTGATATCTCTCTTGTTTCTGTGATAACTGTAATGTCATGGTTTTACAATAAGGTCTTATTATAAAAATACCTATGTACATATAAAAATACATACCTAATTAATTTGTTCTATTGTAACATGACTCAAATTAAATGCTTCTTCTTATTTTCGTTTCGTAATACACAATAATTTCACATTTCTTACGGTAGATGGTTCATGTTAATATTTAAGTACAATTGGTCCCCATTTAACATTAATGTGCCACGCTTGGAGCTCAGCAGGAATATTTTTACTTTGTGCTTATTTACGAATAACGTTAAGTAAGTACTTACGAATTTAAAATTGCTAGTATTTTTGACATGAAGGACCAGCAGTGCAAGTACGGTACTCTGACGATCGATAAATTCGACAATTCCACGTTGACAATATCAGTTTTATTAATTATAAATGTCATATTTATACCTAATATTAATCGTTAAAACCCTTTTATCGATGTAATACACCGAATTTATCAATCGACAAAGTACCGTACTTGCTCTACAGTATGAAATATTTATAAACCCTCATATCAGTCGGATTGAGCTGTACGCAACAACATGGTTAGATTCCTTAGAACAAAATGGGGTTTCTGATAACATATTCTCAGAACAGTCTGGACTTGATATTGGAGAGTAGGTGCGGAAACTTTCATCTGTAAAATGCACTCAATATGAGCTTCTCGTCATCATAATACATGAGACTTAAACTTTGGGGAATTGAAAGCGTGTGTTTTAAATGATATACCTTACCATGTCCCGTCTCGTCACTTTAGTATAAAACACATGCTCGTTGTAATAAAACAGCTCACTCTCTTCCTTTTCCAGCTTTCGTACGCAGACACGCATCCAATGTTTACGAAAGAAGCGTTCCCCAACTTCTTCCGCATCGTGCCGTCGGAGAACGCCTTCAACGTGCCCCGCATCAGGCTGCTGCAGCATTTCAACTGGACCAGAGTCGGGACCATCTATCAGAATGAGCCAAGATACGCCCTGGTGAGTATCGTGCAACGATTTGGTGTTAGTAGCATAACGCGTACTGAGCCCATGCACTAATTTATGGCCCACTCTCTTGTCAAAAGTGGGCACGTATTGGGTTTGGCTTAGGCATAGTTACCCACATACGTGGATGTTGCTGAGCCAGCTGTAGGAAAGATGACAGCAGGCAGCTAATAGGCTCAACCACTTAGATATTACAACAGAAGCTATTGAGATTTATTTAAACAAATAGCCTATGAGTTAATCCTGGGATTCCCGTGTACAATATCATTTCCAAAAGTTAACTTTAGAAACGGGATATTTACTTTGCATTTTAATACAATAAGTACAATAGATGTTAAGTAACCCGTTTCTAAAGTTAAGTCTTGCATTAGTGACCATGTCAGTTTAAATCAAAACTTATAATACCATTTTCACTCCAAAATGCATCCATATCGTTCAGCCGCTCCAACTTTCATACGTCCAAACTTTCCCATTTATAATATTAGTACCTAGGGCACTGATTGATTTGATTTTTAAAGCTCTTTATTATCATAAACACACACTTTGTACAACTCAGCCCTAGAAACTAAGCTACAATTATCCTTAAAGTAGTTCGTTTTACAGGCTAGAATCGCCTATTTAAAACATTTAAAACAAAATGTTTAATATTTACAAGTTCTCATTAAAACTTAAGTTAGAGGGTATTTACATATAAATAGTGACTTGGAATATAGGGCACTAAATTGTTCAAGTAACTATATTAATGAATGAAAGTAAGCAATTTCCTCCCTTACAGGTATTCTACATCCAAGTTGTTTACTGAAACTGACGTTCTATCTGTTAGACAAATATTTATCCTACGTATAATCCAACAACAGCACAATAGTAGATTGTATCATAAGGGAGCAAAATAATATTTTTAGGGCGAGGGCGCTTTTTTGAATCCAGAGCGAAGTGAGGGATTCTAGAGTAGAATCCCGAGCGTAGCGAGGGATTCTTTAGTAGAATCCTGAACGTAGCGAGGGATTCAAAGTACGTCGCCCGAGCCAAAAATATATTTTGCGCCCGAGTTTGCGCACTCTACTTTTCATCTACTTTTTATCTTTTCATCTTTTTACTATGAGAAAATAAAAGCGTCTCATATTTTATTGTAATATTATTATTTAATAAAACATAGAGTAACAACTAAATTGAAATTAAATAGTATCCTTTATTAAAACAACTAAAAACTTATATTTACATTTGAGACATTTTCGCAATTATGAAAATTTATTGTTACAGTTTTATTAGGAATAGAGATTGTTGTAGATTTTATATTCTGCGTGTTTGAAATGTCCGAATCTGGATCATTTTGAGGAAAATGTGACGGTGAATCTCGTTGTTTGGATGTAGATAGGCGCGGCGACAGTGGTATGGATGGATTAACTGATGGTTGCAATTTAATGTTTTCCACGATGCGTTCAGATGTTTTCGCCTTGTTCTCAATGGAATCTTCTATATACCCTTCTGCTACAGCACTCGATTTCCATCCTCCGTGTCGCTTGAGAACAGTTAAGTCCGCTCCAGTATCTGCCAAAAGGGTAGCAGAAGTACGACGAAAACAATGTCCTGTATACAGTTTGATATCTGGTAACTTCAAATAAGTAGCAATTTCTTGTGGCATGTTAGAAATTTTATTTTTTCCCATCACTTGTTTGAAGCACTTGCCATTTTGATAACGGATGAAAAACCGATTGGTCTTCATAGCAGCAGGACGCAGGTCCAGGTATTTCTGTACAATAGTTTTGTATTCTCCTCGTATTACGAAGGATCGGTCAATTTTGGTTTTTGTATCGGTCAGCTTTACTAACAGTAAATCATCCGAGTGATTTTCGACATCATCAACAGTTATTTTTAAAAGTTCATTGCCACGACAAGCTCCATGTAATCCGAAAATTAAAGCCACCTGTAACAAAACCGAATGTGAATAAGACAAGTATCTATCAAAGTACAGGTTACAATAAAATGTGCATTTTTATACACTATGATTATATTTTACTAATCCACCGTAAACATAGTTACCTACTTACTTTTACGGCAAGAAAGACTTTGTCGGGTGCCTCATTAAGGAAAGTCTCCACGTTTTTGACTGAGAACACTTTGGATTTTTTAGGTTTAAATCCATCAGACATCCTCTTCAGGTACGCTATTAATTTCGAATATGTGTCCAGTTTTACATCGTTATTAGAACTGACTGTTGATTTTAGCATTGAGTATGTACTCCAAAGAGTGGAAGGTTGTTTAGTTTTGGCTAAGTACTGGAAGTAGGCCAAAAACACAGATTCTGAAAAATTCTTGGCGCTTCTTGCATTTCTCCATTCAATAAAATTACCATAGGCTTCCATATATTTCTCCCGGGATTTTGCAGGTAATTTAATAGATTATCCATCACATTTCTTGCGTCAGTTCTAATGCTTTCAGGAGTTAATTCTATACTTTCACTGTCACTTGAAGAACTCATTTTTCAAAACAAAACAAAACAATGAATTTCTAACAATCCGTGAAAATTTACGAAAACGCGGGCTGTAGTTCGCGCTTTTTTAATTTGTTTTTTTTTTTTTCATTCATCCGGCGGCGTGACTATGGGCCGTCGTACCAGCCAGTCTTTATTCAAACAATATTTGCGTTCGATTTCTTTGGTGCTGAACACTAAGATGTTCCAAATTCAAAAAGTGCGCGGCAAAGATAATTGCGGCGCACTTATAAAGAGGATTAAAAACTCATTACTGCCCACTAAAACTTTCTTATAGAAAACACCACCTTTGGGTGCACATAAAGGCGAACCAAGTCGTCCTTTTCGAATAGATGGGATGAAAACAATGTTTTCAAAGCGAGGCTTCAGAGAGTAGGCGTAATAAGCGACGTACCGACAGAGTGTTTAATGTTCCTAGTTTTAAAACAAAATTTGCAAAAAGATTTCAGTGCTTCCTGGGTAGTTTTCTGTATAACAAATTATCCAAATCAGTTCCTTTACAAAATTTAAATAACTTTCAACTTAAAACAACGGTTACAAAGATACTAAAGGCATGTTCTTATGTACAAACAGAGGATATGCTAATAATTCGAAAATAAACATAGAGGTTATTATTATAGTCTATACACAATTTACCTTATTCTACATACATCCTCACACACACACACACACACACACACACACACACACACACACACACACACACACACACACACACACACACACACACACACACATAAAATATTGCCGAGATCTTGGCAGAATACTTTTATTAGGTTTTATGAAATTAACAATCGAATATATAACTTAGTCTACCCTATAACACAGGCTTCTTATAGTAGATCCAACCGTTTATCCTCTTTTTGACAGCACCAATAGAACGTAACATGACGATGTTACGCAAAAGTTAACTTATAAATGCGAGGTTTTAAAAATATGACAACTGCTTAAATTTGCTCCTTGATCCCGTATAATAATCATCTTTCACAAAATGAGTCCATAAGTGCAGTAGTTTTTTTATAAATTCCATAAAATAACAAACGTTTTTAAAAAATTACGTTCTATGGCTATCAACATAGTGATGTTACGAAGTTACGATTGAGATATCGATATTGTTTATGAACTATTTTTACACGGGTGTTTTCCGTTCTCGGCACATAATATCGGATTTATTTTTATGTAAAACCGTTATATTGATGCGCCTCAGGAAAACATACAGCATTATTTGAAGACGTGTTTATCTCCTGGTGTATATCCAAAAAAGAACAAGGTTATGATGACTATGATGATTACAAGTACAAGTCATACTTGACGAAGCTGTTACCGGTTAAATCTGGGATGGCCAGCGAGCAACACGGAAGGGAGTAGGCATACACAGCGTTTCCCCTCTGTCAAAGTACAAGTCCGCATGGACCATGGAGTTTGATAATATACTGTGGGGTGAGGGCGGGGCTAGATTTGTGAATGGTGCTTTATTTTTTATGTGTTAGTGATTTGGTTGTGTGAGTATGATCGGCAATGGATCGGTACAGGTATGTTTTGTATGTAATAGTGCGGCTTTGCGCTAGTGTGCAACTTCCCCTCCCGCAAGAAATGACAGAAAGATTTGAACAATATTTTTTAGCTAAGGCTACTCCCTTCCGTGTTGCTCGCTGGGGATGGCAGACATTAAAGTCTGCCGTTTGGTACCAGAAAATAGTAAAGTTTGAGCAACCCCAATTCCAATTTAAGCAAACGAAATCTAATCTTTTATTTTTATTTATTTATTAATCAAAATCAGATTCATCGTTGCTGTCACTCGAGCTATTGCCGACATTTATAATTAATTGTTGACTCATATAATCTATCGCCACGTGTTTATCCCAATCTGCCATTATAGTTTCTTGTGTTTTTTGAATTACATTTTGCCAGCTTTCCGCAGTTACTTTCACACATGCATTTTTTAATAAATTTACCATTTTGTTTGCCGTGAATGGGGGTTTTGTGTTATTTCTAGCAGCGTGTCCTTTAACTTGAGCCCATATTAATTCAATGGCATTGTATTGACAATGATAGGGTGGAAGTCTAAGAACCCAATGACCATGTTCTGCAGCTATTTCGTCGATCACATATCGTTTTGGGAAGTGTTTTTTTGTTCGTAATATATTTAGTAATTGTACTTTTAGTAAGGAGTTATCAACATTTTCACCATGTCGTTGAAGCCAGTCAATGATTACTTGTTTTTTGTCGGCCTGGGTCGGCATTTTATCAATTTGGCGTGAGTGATAGGATGCGTTATCCATAATAATAACTGACGGTTCTTCCAATGATTGTACCATTTCCTTAAACCAACTTTCGTAAACCTCAGAATTCATTTCTTCGTGGTACTCAACTGTTTTTTTGGATTTAAAGGCCAACAAAGCATCTGGCATGAATCCTTTCACAGACCCTGCATGGCAAATGATTAGACGTTCTCCTTTTCCCATCGGTACTGAGGTAGTGGAAGCAGCGGTGTCATCAGTCCAGCTCTTAGACACTGTGTGGTTCGCATTCAGCCAAGTTTCGTCAGTGAAAACAACATTTGACCAATCTGTAATTTTTTTGGCTTCGCTCAAAAATTCGCAACGAGCAAAAGCTACGTCGCGACGCTCCATCAATATTTTGCGTTTGTCCGATTTTTTATAAGTAAATCCAATTTCATTCAAGACCTTTACCAATGACGATTTTTGACCTCGGAACAAATCACATTCACGCAAAGAAGCAACAAGTTTTTTAAGTGTTGGAACTTCTTTACGTAAGTAATAGTTATATATATGACGGCGTATAGCGTCTGCGTCAAAGTTGTCAACCGAAGTCACACGACGTGGTTGGCGTTTTTTCTTCGGCGTACGAAGCTTATTCTCCTGCATGCCGCTTGTTCCGTAGGCTTCGGTAGTAATTTTTGTAATCGTAGATGCACTAATACCTAACGCGGCCGCAACGCGCTCTCTCACTTGCGACAATGGTAAAAGCGGGCCGCCATTTTGATACTCTGCTTCAAAGTAATTACGAAGCTTGATCACCATTTCTCTCGTCTGTCCTTTCAGCACTGATCCTTTCGGCATTTTATAGTTCCAATATAAAACTCAGCAAATAATTACTAGCACGGGCGTCTTGTTGCGAGTGACAGTGACAAATACAAAACGGCGGTGGACCATTGAGTTTTACTACCTTGATAAAATACTACTGCTTACCCATAGACAAAAAAATTGGCAGTCATAGGAATTGCCGATAGAAGTGAAAACTTATAACTCAGAATTTGATAGCTTACCTTGGAAACTACACGGGTGTAACCGGACGGCGTGGCCTCGCCATCTGGGCATGGCCATCTAGAAATGCGTCAGCATTTCCCATTGGCTGATGCGTTTCTAGATGGCCATGCCATGACGGCCTGTCCACGCCCTTTCAACATTCCCCATTGGCTGACGTATTTCTAGATGGCCAATAGCCATGGTCATGGCGCCATTCCTAGGACTATTCTCTTTCCGCACAGACTCGATAGAAAAATGAATCGAAATCGTGTCCACTATAATCACTTGGTCACAACACTTTAACTGACAAATTAGATCTGTCAAAAAGAGGATAAACGGTTGGATCTACTATAGCTTAGCATAGGGTTCTGAGGCTTATCATTTTATATGGAATATTGATATTTTAATTATTGATGATGCATGTTTTGATATTTGATGTTACCTTAAGTTTCTAAAAATCTTTATTCTTAAGTCTTTTGAATTTATGCTAATAAAAATTTGAATTTGAATTGAATTTGAATATTAATAACTTTAGAGAAACTAAACGCCAGCTAAGAGATCGAGATTTCCAGAAAAATTACGTTCGATATATCTCATAAAAGCATGATTATAATTATTATACTACGAGATACTTATTACTACATGTAAAAAACTTATTTCCGCAGGCCCACAATCGTCTTCTCGCAGACTTGGATACAAACGGGTTTTTGATAGAAGAAACTCAAAGCTTCGCATCTGAAGTCAAAACAGCACTGGCGAAGCTCAAAGAAAAGGACGTAAGAATTATCTTGGGGAACTTCAACGAAACCTGGGCATTGAAGATCTTCTGTGAAGCCTACAAGTAAGATGTCTAAATATTTTAAGACAATTAATATATCTACAAGCGCTCGTAGCGGAGCTTGACTTGGAGATCTTAACCGATCAACAAGTTAAGCAACGCTTGCTGCGGTCAGGACTTGGATGGGTGACCGTTAGTGGCATTATTCAACTGAGCGTTTCCGTGCTTTAGAGAGTAGGTTAATCCGTCGGTCCCGGTTGTTAGTCTTAGGAAAACAGTCGTTAGGCTAATTCGAAGGCCTTCGGGCGGCCTGAAAAGCTTCGACATGGGTTGGCCACTAACCTATCCACCAATCCGCGCTGGGCCCGCGTGGTGGATTATGCCCAACTCCTCTCTCTGAGAGGAAGGCTCGAGTCCCAGCAGTGGGAAAAAATGGGCTGATTATGATTATGATGAATATATCTATTCTCGTAAAAGAAGGAACAATCCTACTCGTACTCTTTTGGACTATCTAAAGTATTTACCTAGTTCTTCTTAAAAACTGAAACATATATTAAGTAGCAACTTTAAATCATTTTTAATAAAAAAAATATCTAAAAAAATTATTAGAGTATATTTTTTTTAAATAAATTAGTCAAAATCGCGTCGTCACTTTCTTCTAGCTGATTAACCATTTTATACATTTTCCAGGCTTGAGATGTACGGACGTGCATATACTTGGCTGCTCCTAGGGACCTACAGTAATAAGTGGTGGACACGACGTGGTCCTTGCTCTAGAAGAAACCTCACCACTGCACTGGACACGACCATCTTCACCGATCTGCTGCCACTGTCCACAACGGGAGAACTAACTGTCTCTGGCATTGTAAGTCACACTTCGCATGGTATTATAGGACACTTGGTACCTGATTGGCCCTCAAGATTGAAAATCTGCCACATACTACCAAACGGTGTCGTGTTCGTGGGGATTTTTATTGCATGCAAACCAACAAAATTAGTTTATACCATTCCTACTCTAAAAAGCTTATTTTATTCACTGAAAACACTGAATAAAAAGGTCTTTTTAATCAATGTTTTGGTGATTGAACTTCGAACACACCAATATATTCGATCTCCATCTCAGTGATTATACATCTTCCTTACGCAAAGAATAGTCGACATACAAACTCTTTGTGCAAGTAACTCCTCGAGATTTGATTGGTCGATATTTGCGAAAAGGAGTTTAGCATTAGAATAAAAACTGTATTGTGTTCTTTGCTGCGATTATAGAAAAAAATATATAATAATAATAAATAAATTACTCTTATGTTTAGTAACTGTTCTAATTTTAATGTGCATTTTAAGTAATTTAACTTTCCTTTTTTCTTCATTAAATGTCTATTTTCCCTTAAATTATTTCTTTCTCTCGTAGTCAAGGTATAAAGTATGGTATGCAACTCTTGAATAAAACGGATTTATATCGAGGGCCATGAATCACTCGCATCGCTCAGGATTGTAACACTTGAATAACTCGCTACGCTCGTGATTCAATCATCACGAATCACTCCCTACGGTCGTGATTCAGTCGTTAGAATCCTTCGCTTACTCGTGATTCATCTATGGCCCTCGCATTAAATCCGTCCTTTATTTACTAGTTGCATAATATACTATTATCTTTCTTTCAGACAGCGAAAGACTACCAAGTGGAATACGATAGACGGAGAGGGTTGGAATATTCTAGATTTCATGGTTACACTTATGACGGTCAGTATATTAGCCTATAGATAATATTATCCATCACTCACAAATTATGTCAAGATTGTTGAAGATTGTTGTATTCCTAACTCCTAGCAGTCTGTACGAGGAATTCTTAGTTTCTTCTAGATCACCAGACAAATTTCTGTTTTCAGGGATATGGGCAATGGCCCTAGCTATCCAGACAGTGGCACAGAGAGTGAAGCTTAAGTATAAAGAGAAAACCGTTCAGGACTTTCGATACCGCGACAAAGAGTGGGAGAACCTATTCCTTGATGCCCTCAGCAATGTGACGTTTGAAGGAGTTACTGTAAGTGGGCGTCGGCTTTCCATTCAATTCACTACTCATTACGGCTGTATTTTAACGGAAGCTCATCAAAGCTCTTAGTAAAGTCCAAGTTTGACAGGCACTCTGTTTAAAATTTCACTTACTCAAGCCAAGATTTTGTAGTGGTAACACTTTTGCAGAGTCCGCCTGGGGAAGCACCAACACCCCTTTACCAGTTGTTCAACCGTGAAGCAGTAGTGTGCAAACATTAGGTACTGTATGTATTGTTGAAAGGCCACATTTCCAGCGAAGCTATAGGGCAAGAGATTCAACATCTTATCTCTTATATCTCAAGATGACGAACGCAGAGCATTGCCATGCAGGAGTTGGAATTCTTGTAGTTTAAAATCTGAAAGGCACAGAACTGGGGCAAGCGTAACGCTTACATTCAGGCGAGCGACTTGCTTGTCTCGTCTCCGATTGACATAAAAAACACAACTGAGTGGATAAATGGAAAAACTCCTGGAATAAATAGAAAAGAGTTTATACGTTCTTTCAATTTTCAAAATTAATTTCTAAAAAGATTACGCCCGAATGCAACAATCTAGGTTCTTACAGTCTTACTTTTCAGTGTTTACATTTACTGTCGTAATTCCTAAAATGTATTATTCAACACGGTTGCAGGGCCCTGTCCGTTTCTACGACAATGAACGCAAAGCCTCCATCCTTCTCAAGCAGTTCCAAGGGGAAGACGTGGGCGAGGTGAAGGTCGGAGAGTATTGCGCAGAACGAGACCATCTGGATCTCACCAGCTGGGAGGGGTTTAAATGGATTGGCAAGTACGTTAATTGTAATTTAACAAGCTAGTCATCCGGATTTACTTCAATAACGTGAAACGCATATCCAGATTGCTGTTTTGATATTTCAAAACGGAACTAAAATTTGCAAGCTGTATAAAGCAGTTCAATTTTCTCCAATTTTATATAGTTATATAGGGAGCAAACAAGCACAGTGTATTACCAGATTTTTGTTGCATTGTAACAGTTACTTCTAAATCTACTATCACAATCCGTTGGGAGTAGTCATACGAGAGTACTAGTCGATTGCAGTGGAGTTATCGGTCGATCTGAAAACACAGAGAGGAAACTGACTTCTAGCTTATCTACCGAACTACACTCTGCAAGCACGGAGAATTAAGAACCATGCTCCTCTGCTCTTTAGCTTACCATTGGCTTCTTGCTAGCTCCATGTCCTAGCATTGCGAACATGTGGGTTGTGGCATAGTTTTCGCATTTTATACTAGGCTGCCAAGTGAAGTATGTAAAATAATAACCGTCAGCAAAGATAGTTTTACATAGCATCTCATATCATGTTTCAGAAACCCGCCCAAAGACCGCACTCTGCGACTAATCGAGCACACGCAAGTGAACATCACAATCTACTCCGTACTTGTTTCCTGCTCAGTGCTGGGCATCCTTCTGGCCACAGGCTTCCTAGCCATGAACATACATTACAGAAACCAGAGGTGAGGCACTCATACTGAACTAGAAGTACCTATAAGAAGCATTATTCAACCTTGTTCCGCTTCGCGGTTTTATCACTGCACTAGCCGTCTGCGCCAGAAAGCTCCATACTGATCGACCTGTGGAATTCACAAATTGTGCGATTTACGCGATGTTTTTTCCTCCCACCAGCAAAATGGGAATGGGCTTTCTCCTTCAGTATTTACGGGAGGCTCTATAGGGCTCTTCAAAAAGCGAGTCAACAGAGACTTCAAATGTGGCAACGTATTTGTGATGTGAAGTGTTATCACATATCCATAGGCGACTTCACATCAGGCGGCCCGTTTGCTTGTTTGCCACCTATGGCTTAAAAATGCCTCCACAATTACGTGGACCAGCCGCCGGTGAATAAAATCGTCGTGGTGGAGAAATCCAACATTAATTTTGTATGTAAAATCTGTAAAGGTAAAATTAGAAATTTTGTGCCTGTGATTTTCTTCCCTAATATATTGCAACTAAATGGTTTTAATTTTAAAATAGTGGCAGAGCACTTCCTAGAGCCCGTATGGCTAACTTCCAGCCTCAAGAGCCGTCGCAAAGCACTTAACAGTATTCTAGATCTAGTCTGCTTGAAAGGCATTATGACTAACAAGTGATCACTATCAAGTGATCACTATCAAGTGATCACTATCAAGATAGTGGTTACGCTACTCTAACAATTATATAAAAGCAATCTCAAATTTGTGATATATTCGACACATCTCTATCCGGTACGCAATCCTGCCTATCATTTTCAAAGCGTTTGTTACTGCAATAATTTCTTTGCTGTTGTTGTAGCATTATGTAACCTATTTTTCAGATACATTAAGATGTCGTCACCTCACCTGAACAACTTGATAATTGTGGGCTGTATGCTGACCTACATGAGCGTCATCTTCCTCGGGCTTGACTCCAGCCTGAGCAGCATCGGTAAGAACTTTCGAGTTTCTTGGTCTCTATGACCAGAGCTCCCGAGTCTGATTGATCAGACACGCTATTCATGCCCAGGTTTCTTTAGACTTGTTCAAAACAAGCTGGTTTTCTATGCTGTTCTTTTATGCCATATTCATATTCTCTTTGTGTTTTCTCTTACTTTCGGAATTAAGGTAAATTCATGGTTCATTGTGATTTGCTGAGTTATGAGAACTGGTTAGAGCTTAAGAATACCTTTTCATCACCTTTATTATTCCTATTTAAAAAAAGTCTTATATAATTGATATAGCCCAATGGGCACATAATGAAGGTTTGCTTCTGAAAGAAAGGATTAAACGTTAATTTGGTAGTTAAGTTCAAGCCACTTCCACTCAAGCCAAAAATACTTCAACTCAAAACTAAACAATAAAATAAAGATGAAAAAGTTAAAGCACATCGTTTCGCATGTTGCTGGCACAGTCACGCTGTTCAGTCATTGATCTCATCGTTACATTCATCCTTAGGTCTTTCTCAGGACTCGCCGCGTGGAGGTAACCGCTTGATTCCACCCCTAAAGCTTGGCTTCACCCCTGAGCAATGTGGATCCTGTCAACCAAATGTTGGGAACTTAAATTCTGAGAAAGACCTGAGTTTCTAGGTCGCGGCAGCATGTTTCCAATCTTTGGTTTGTTTGTTGGTTTGTGCATCATCCGTGGCTTTTGTCAGTCAGTGGTGGCGAGATGTCGTGATAACTGCTTCGTCATTCTGGTACAAATATTACAAGCTTGATACCCAGAGTAGAAGTATACTCATTGTTCCAGTAAAGTTAGTTAAGATTTAGTTAAACATTAGGTAATTCAATCAAAGATATCGCCTCATGTGTCGATGTCATTATAACAATGAAATTTCTATTGTGTCTGGAGGTTTGACTCTTGATGGACTATAGCTTGAGCTTAGAAAAGATCAAGATATCTCTCAGAGTTGGCGTTCAGTAAGTTCAGTAAATGCCTTATAATCTGGATATCAAGTTTTAACACTGTCTGTATTGATTATAATTATTACCTAAATAATGCTTTTATCCAGTTTCTTTACTTTGGCTAGTTCTCAAGTGCTGTGAGTACTAACTTACTTGCATTTATTTTAAAATTGCAGCTATTACCCTTCTTTGCCTGTTGTGTTTCTCAGCATGCTTTATCCAGCATTTGCATAAATAAAATGTTAAATGGTTGACTACATAAAATAATTTATTCAGCGTTTGAAGATTTAATACCAATAAAACAGAAGAGTGAATATTGTGTACAGTTTGCTTCTACCATTTCTATAACATACTTGCACCCTATCTCCCTGTGGTAACAAATATTTCACAATTAAGAATGTGCAGACTTCTGAGATATTTCTGTACAATTATATTAGATGTACCTACTTTATAAAGAGTCTACTTCAGCGGCATGATTCCAAACTTCTCGTCAACTGTTATGCCGTTGGCTTTAACTGAGCATGAGAAACTCCAGATTGTTTCTGTATGTATAGATTCTTGTAAATATTGACAATAGCTGGTCCACGCAGATGTATGATACACGACAGTGTCCTCACTATCACATGTGCCCAAAACTGAAATCTTTATCTTGGCACCCACAGCGGCATTTCCCTACATCTGCACGGCCAGGGCTTGGCTGTTGATGGCTGGCTTCAGCTTGGCTTTCGGAGCGATGTTCTCAAAGACCTGGAGAGTGCACTCCATTTTTACTGATGTCAAGCTGAACAAGAAGGTTAGTTATTTTTTTAATCTACGTATCTCGTATAATCTCGTATCTATACTAATATTATAAAGAAGAAAGGTTTGTAAGTATGTTTGTAACGACTTGACCCGAAAAGTACTGGACCGATTACAAAAATTATTTCATCATTGGAAAGCTTCACCCTGAGTAACATAGGCTATATAAGATTCATCATCATCATCCATCACCGCACGGGTGAAACCGCGGGGAGCAGCTAGTTTAAAATACAGGCTTTTACGATCTAGCTAGTACTATGTACGTAGTTCCGTAGTTTTAGTTTAACTCATGGACCTGATGGTAAGCATTAAACTTGCATATGCCATTTGCAGTGCCCAGAGCCTAAAACTGTAGTTATGCGTAGCACTGCGCTGCGCTGTGCTACTCGTCACCCAGACATTTGATTTTAGTCTTTTTCGTCCGGTAATTTTACTTACCCTTCACACCCTAACAAGTAATGCTTGCTCACTTTTTTTTTGCGGTTCAATATCTGCCACTGACTTGGTACAAGCCAAGACGGCCCAAGAAGCCTTCCACATAGTAAGTCGGGGTTCCTAGCCTCTTACGATTTGTACCGCATATAAGTGGTTCGTGTGTGGTGCTAATTAGGTTACAATTAGAACTTTCTCTAAGTGCCCGACTTGGTAGGCACCACCGCAGTGCCCAGAAGTATTGCCGTGAAGACGCAGTGTGCAAACACTCTATGTCATGTCAAGGAAGATACATATTTTGTCACATTATAAAATTACAGGGCGAATTTGACTGTACAGCAGTATTGAACTGACGAGTAGGTACAGTAGAATGCCTCAAGAAGCTTAAAGATTTGGTTCGCACTGCAGCTCTTATAGCCAGAAGTGAGGTTTACCACTATAGATGAAAGATTTTCCCATCTCATGACTTGCATAAAAAATAATTATGTAATGATGATATTTCTATAAAAGTACTTTACCAACCATAGACGTCTATCTGAGTCTAAAATGACATAAGTCCCTCCATCGGTATGAAAACCAAACGCAGCAGGGCAATTATGTATCGTAGTTGCAATTACATGTTTATAGAAAGCTCAAAAATAGCGGCTTTACGTCGGTTTTAACACTTCCAATAAGCTAGTAAATTAGTAAGTTGCCGAGCTGACAAAAATGACATCATCATCAGCATCATCATCATCTCAGCCGTAGGACGTCCACAGCTGAACATATAGGTATTATGCCTCCCCCATAATTTTCCAAAAGGACCGGTTGGAAGCGGCCTGCATCCAACGTCGTCCTGCGACCTTTATCAGGTCTTTAGTCCATCGTGTTGGTGGACGACCTACGCTGCGCTTGCCGGTCCGTGGTCTACATTCCAGAACCTTACGGCCCCATCGGCCATCTATGTTCTGCGTGATATGTGCCCTGCCCACTCCCACTTTTACTGGATAATCTTCTGAGCTATATCAGTGACTTTCGTTCTTCTACGGATCTCCTCATTTCTGATTCAATCACGTAGAGAAACATAAAAAATAACATAAAGTCACCTTTTTTAGAGTTCAATTAAGATTTAGTTGTATCAGAGATACGTAAAAGCCCAGCAGATGTAGAATCTACGCATGTGTAACCGACCTTATTTTAATGTTTGCTGACACATCATTTTTGACTATACTCCAGGTCATCAAAGACTACCAGCTGTTCATCGTGGTAGGTGTCCTGCTGACCATCGACCTGGCTATCATGACCACTTGGCAGATAGCAGACCCGTTTTACCGAGCTACCAAGCAGATGGACCCATACGTAAGTTTGTTTAGAACTTTTAGGGGCTAAGTATCCTACGTTCTGTTATATCCATACAGTATTGGAGACCCCACACGCTTATTGCAATATTAGTATTTTCTCATTCTTCCTTTTTTATCATCAGTTTATATTCACGCGAGTGCCAATCCATCATCGGTCTCAAAAATGTGTCTCTTCCTAAGTAAAATAAGTTAAGTTAAAACCTAACCTATTAAGACTTTGTTTGAGTTCCGTATAACATTTCGTAGAGAGGTGCTCTGCAAACCCCAGTACGTGCCCCTGGGTGATGCCAATCAGACTTTTCTGTAAGTGACCGTCTGGGTGTGTTACACCGCAGTGCACAGATTTCTTGACAGGTTTCTCTCCTCTACACCCCACTCTAGTGATAATTGCTGCTAGTGAAATAAAATAAAGCGTACCTACAACGCGGTCACATTAACTAGACGCTTGGCCAAGTGACGTCATGTTGGCGCTCAAGTACGGTGTGCAAAAACCGGCCAAGTGGCCTTTATTAAGATCGAGTAAAAATTGATTAAAAATTAAGTTTGTTAAATAAATAAAAAATATTTATTTATTTTGAAAAGTAATATACAACTACATATTCTTTGAAAATTTAAGGTATCTACCTGTTACCGTTATTAATTAGCCAAATTATCGACGCGTGTATCGGTAACAAAGATGCTGACCGTACTGACACTTGCCGGCCGAGAAAAGGGAATGCGGGGGGAAACGGGCGGGGACCTGCATTCCAGCGATGCGTCGAGTTAATGTGACCGCGTTGTATATAGGACTATTTAACAGCTATATCCAAGAGTGACGAGCGTAACTGTCACCTGTCACCGTAAATGTCACCTGTCACCGTAAATGTCCTCTGCACATACAATATGACATTATATAAAAATTGTTTCTTGTATTGTAGTGGTTGTATTGTATATATGTAGATATAAATCTTTAATTGCCTTAGTTGAAAGGAGCCTAGGTTCGAGAGGCGATTTCCGACTGCCGCGTGACCTCTGCACACGGCCCTCTGCCAAAAATTCTGATCAATTTTCGAATAGTTGGTTAAAACATAATAAAAATAGGTATTTTGAAAAGTATTAAACGTTTATTCAATATGTACATACATAAATAGAGCTTTAATTCTTTTGGTCATCGCATCACGCGTGAGCGGATTGAACAATTTAGCGAATTCTTTTTTTTGTCAGGATTAGGAAGAAAGAAAAATAAAAATAGATGGGAGGTTATGACGTGGCCTAAAGCGGAGCCACTACGCGAACGAAGTCGCGGGTAGTCGTTAGTAAATAAATATTTGAACACTTGACATTACTGTGTACCAAACTTCAAAACTAGATGAACACTGTACGTGCCCTGGCAGGATTCCGTGTTTTTGGCCATTTTCAGTAGTTTTTTAAAAACTGATGTAATTTGTAAAGAAAGTGCTGGGGAAAGTCATGGTATTTTTTATTTTGTTTGATGTCCTTGAAATAACGCGATGATAGCTTTTAAACATCAGGGTTTGCGCAGCGTTTGCTTTGGGACGCGCCTTAAGTGACTACGACTTCTTTACAGCCTCATCCATCAAGCGAAGACATCGTCATTGTGCAGGAGAATGAGTACTGCCAGTCGGAGAGGATGACCATCTTTATTGGCGTCATATACGCGTACAAAGGTCTGCTGCTGGTGAGTTCGTCAACTTTCCTTAAATTCATTTTGCTACTATTTACATGTTGATTCATTGAAACCGGTCTGTTACAGACGAGTAGTTATGTCTACTCCCGCAGCGCCTAGTAGGGTTGATCCATTATTAATTAAATTGTACATTTTTATTATAAACAACTGCGTTTCGTGGTTTCACCCGCGTGGTTATGGATGATGATGATGATGAATCATATATAGCCTATGCTCATCAGTGATAATGTAGGATTCTAATGGTGAAAGAGTTATTCAAATCGGTCCAGTAGTTTCGGAGCCTATTCAATTGAAACAAATAAACAAATCATATTCTTAAGAATATTAATAGGTATTATATACCTAAGTATAAGTATAGAAATAGGTACCATGAAACAGTTATAGGCAGAGTTTTTGCTATGTATGTGGGTGAAATGTTACAAGTAACTACCGCTATGAGGTACTACTATCGTTCGATCACCATCAGATAGCTATGGCGAATAAGCAAGACTAAGAAGGAAGAATAATAAGGAATAATAATGCAAAATGGCGAATGAAGTTTGGTCTGTCCTTTACACTTTCAGTTGTAATTCTGATGTGGGGCTATTGTGTATCTCAGTTACTAACAAAAGTTGTTCGAAATCTAATAAAATGGCGGCTCTATGTCAGTTAAGACAATTCCAGTAAGCAAAAATGTAAGTAATTTGACTACTGGAGCTGACAAAAGTAACATAGAGCCGCCATTTTTTTGGATTTCTATCAACATTTGTTAGCAACTGAGATACATAATAGCCCTACAGGTACTGTATTGCGCCTCGCAACCAGGCTAGTACATGTGGGCATAGGGCATATTTAGGCAATAAGGTGGGACATAGATCAACATTGTGCGCTAGCACTCTGCACAGTGTAGTAAGTTAAGCATCATTTGTTTAGCTGTTTAATAACAATATGTTCAGATCTGTTTCATTCATTATGCTGGCTATACGGTTGCTGTTAATTAATTATGAAATGTTACAGATGTGTTTCAGTTTGTTATTTATCCTTTCTTACTACATCCAAACATGATATTTAGGGCCCAAAAGTACAGCCTACCTAGGTGCCTAACTATTGTAACCGGATAACTGATATACATATAGCTACATTACCTACGCACCTCACAGATGCCAGTTTGACATAGGTCAAACACACATTATAATGTACACGAATGTTTGACCTATACGGGGATCGAATATGAGACCAGCGGCTCAGAATACAGGGCTTACTACCAATTGCGTCAACCGGCAAACTATCCCTCAAAGCCTGGGCTGGCAAGTTCAATAGCTGTATGCCGTCCCCAGATATTCGGTGCGTTCCTCGCGTGGGAGACGAGACGCGTGTCCATCCCCGCGCTCAATGACTCGCAGCACATTGGTCTCTCCGTCTACAACGTGCTCATCATGTGCATCATGGGCGCTGCCATTACTTTGGTAAACTTTTCTTTTTTTAGTATCTAAAATTCAAAATGTAGTAATAAAAGACTTCATAGCCGGTGACAAATTCAGTACTTCGAAGCTTATAACTTTCCGAGTTCTGCCCTTAACTGCCCTCACTTCAACACTGAAACGTCGTTAGTTGCGCATTCGGCGCTACTCGACGACCCTGCAATAAAAAAAAGTACTTCTGTACAAAATGTATATATTATTATCAGGTATATATACCCGACGGTAAAAACTAATTTTAATTCAAAATTTCCGTTTTAATTGTTTCTTTTCTTGTCTCATTTATACTTAAACAAAACATAACTACTATATTAGTCTTCAGCACAGGTCCATTAGGGTGGCAGTGACGAGAGCATAGGCACAAGTGGCCAAAATAAATCCTGATGAATATACAAATACAAATACAAATACAAAATGTTTATTTCTTGTTCATACATATATAAACATATTAATTGGAACCCTGCCTACTGCTTTAGTATATTACTGTGTTGCAGAAGGCAGTGTCTTCCCCTAATTACTTTGACAATTTCATATGGATGACAATATTTACTATAAAAACTTATGTAAGTAGTGTGCTAATACTAACAATTTAAAAAAAATATATTTAACATAACAGATAAAAACTAAATAAACGAAATTATTTAGCCGTGCGCGTGTGTTTGCGTTCATTATGTTGTATGTGTGTGTACTTGTATTTTGTGTATCTATGTAAGTGTGTGTAGTTAACATGAAGTGTTATCGGATTTTAACGAACATTTTTTCCGTTTGTTCATAGTCTTTATTCTGCAGCCATTCAATTAATAATGGCTTTAGTTTGTAAAAATTAAGCTTCCAATATGTATTTCTGTTGTTGTTTAAAGTATTATAAATCATTGGGGCCAGATGGTTATAGTGTCGCCAGGCAATGAGGCACTTGTATTTAGGGACTGGGCATTTGAAACGCCTTTTTTTGATGTCAGGTAGGAACGGAACAGTATTCGCATGATACCTTCTTATACTCTGATAAATGAATAGCTTCCTAACAGTGAGCACCTTGCATTTCTCATACAGATCTGTTGTAGAATGCTGGAATGGTAATCTAAGCATAACTTTTAGTAGAGCGCGTTGTGCACGCTCAGTTTTAATAATGTGACTTTTTGCAGCACCACCCCAGGAACAAATGCAATAATTAATTATACATTCTCCAAGAGCTCTATAGGTCTGTATCAATAGTTTATGATCTGCTACTGAGCGCAGTGTCTTAAAAGTGTATATGAGTTTTCTAACACGATTTGATACAACTTCCAGGTGTGGTATCCACGTACATTTGTTATCTATTGTCACTCCAAGATATTTAATACTATTAACCGGTGTTAGCAGATCACATGCACACTTAGTTCTGCTGGTTGGCTGGCGATTGCATGGAAATGAATGTGCATGAATATTAAAGTCAGGAGGTATTTGGTTAGCCTCAGTTTTCTTAAAACAGACATATCTAGTTTTTGTCGTATTAAGCGATAATAAATTATCTTCCAGCCATGATATAACGCATGATAGTCCATCTTCCGCTAGCTGTTTTACATTGTACCAATCAGAGCCGTGAAATAATAGGACAGTATCATCTGCAAACATAAAGATATCTCCATTTTTTTGATGTAATTGGCAAAGCTCATTAATATAAATAAGAAATAACGTAGGCCCAAGTGTACTTCCTTGAGGTACTCCATAGTCACATATGGCACTGTCACTTTCATACCCATTGACTCTGACTTGTTGTTTACGCTCAGAAAGATAATCAGTAAACCACTTAAGTACATTTCCTCTTATACCAAGCCTTTCCATACGTACTAGAAGAATTGGAATAGAGACTGTGTCGAATGCTTTTTGTAGGTCCAGAAAGACACCGACACATTGCTCTCCTTTATCCAGATACTTGGTGATATGAGATGTAAGTTGTAGAACAGCATCATCAGTTAATTTTTCCTTTCGAAAACCGTACTGATTTTCAGCTAGCAGAAGCTCTTTTTCAAGATAAGATATCAATCTTTTGTTTGCAATTTTTTCAATGATCTTTGATATAGTTGGCAGTAAAGAAATTGGCCTATAATTAGAAGGTAATTGCTTATCGCCTGCTTTGTATATTGGACAAACCATAGCCTTTTTTAAAACTGTTGGGAAAATTCCATTCGTAAAACTTAAATTGCAGAGATGAGCAATTGGCTCTGCTATAGACATAATGCAGGATTTAAGTATAGTAGGTGTTATTTCATCCCAACCTGGTGCACTGTTAGTTTTAAGAGTAGGTAAAACAGTTTATTGGTGGCATACTAATTTTGTGGGTGTAAACGTTTACAAAAGTTTATAGACAAACACAAAATATGAAACAAAATAACAAAACTGGTTTCGACGAAACAAATCAACAACAGCAGCCTACCACCAAGTGAAATTAGTCACCAAAACACCTGTTTGTGGAGTTTTCGTGGATTTATCAAAGGCATTTGAGTTTGTATCGCACCACCTACCAATCCATTTACATAAAATTTACTCTTACGGAATACGAAGTAACGGTATAAATAGTTTTTGTCATACCTAGTAACAGAATCCAATGCACAGTTGTTCAGAGCATGAACACTTTTTCAGCCTATATTCGTAGAAACGTACATGGCGTGCCACAAGGCAGCATTCTGAGACCGCTGCTTTTCATTATTTATATCCATGATATACATCTCTTAGGACTAAGTTGTGTTTATAGTCAGTAGTAATTTTGACGTTCATAAGAGTGTCTATGATGCCTAAACTGAATAAATATTTTTTGAATTTTGAATTTTGAGTCTCATAGCACTTAGATCTTCTGTACCCGCAATCAGCAGCTTGGTTTGTAATGGTGTCCTAGGAAACCTGAACAGTTGTCTTCTTAATACATTTATTGTGTCCTAATCTGTTGACAAGCTCAGTCAAAAACAATTTCTTCAAGGGTCAAACCCGTTATTCCTTCGCAAATCTGTATCGTAGAGTGTAACTGGACAAATGCGGGTAAACTAAGTTAAACTATTACCATGTTTCCAAACTTTCAAGAGATGGTGAATGCTAGCGCTACCCTATCTCGCTCCACCTTGGCGGAGGACTGATCCCGGGCCTTTCAGGGGGGTCTGAGGCCCATTTACCTCGTTTCATCACCCCGTGGCGGAAGTGAAGTATCCCCCTAAAACATCCCTGAGTTCAGGAGCTGGTGTGCCACTATCTAAGAGGGATCGTTGCACTTTTCGAGGCATCCATAGGTACAGTCGCCTGCAATAAGTTGTATACATTTCACAATTTTCAAAAGTGCCTCAGCAATCCGGTTCATAAAAATGAACATCAAAATTATTCTAAAATGAAGCTATTTATATGATTTTATTGTAAAAAATTATACTAATCTATAGTGTTATAAAATGTGGTACTGTTTAATAGTTTTGAAAATTACGGAATGTATACATATTATTGCAGGCGACTGTACCGGGGACCAAAGGAGATATCAGGTGGATATAATTGGATGCACTCTTCTTAACAGTCGATATATTTAATAACTTATCATTACGTTTGGTTCCAGGTGTTGCAAGACCACAAAGACGCGTTGTTCGTACTGATCGCACTGTTCATTATCTTCTGTACTACTGGGACACTGTGCTTGGTGTTCGTGCCCAAGGTAAGTCTATTGCACTGGTCCTGCAGTTATGTCTCGTTAAACCTCTTTGATACTTACTAACTTCATAATCAAAGTTAATTATTTATCTTACATTGATTCATTCAAATTAATCAAGTAACTATATTAATAATACTCAGTCAAAGTTTATAATATTAATACATTTTATTTATGCGTTATTGCTCGCTGTAAAATGCAGGAAAAATACCAAGACATCAATCAATATTATGCAATAGACGGTATATCAATCCACAAGTTATTAATTTTGTTGATCAATGCAAAACTATATATATATATACCTAGACTAGAAATAAGAACTCCAAAACTCATAATAAATATATTTACTTCACCCGCTACTAAATTACTAAACTATTTCTTCTTTCTCCTTACAAAAGTCTTAACAAATTTAAAAAAAAAACAGAAAACTCAAAAACTTCAAAAACATTAAATTCGGTAATACAAACTGTTTGTCCTACAGCTCAACTGCTCAACAGATTGACTAGTTAGGCACTAGAGAAGAAGGTCGAGTTGGGCAATTACCAGTTGAGCCGTTGGTATTATCTACTGCTCAACTTTATGCAGTTGAGCAATCTAGTTGAGCAGTGTGCAGAAGTGCCGAGGATACATGATTTTTTCATCAAGAATATTAGATTTCTCTAAGCAAGCAGCGTTAGTGCTTTAAAAATCAGACAAAAACATCTAATTATCAATAAATCATAAGTACACATTTTTATAATACGATTTATTCTTTTTAATTTTGATCAAAATAGCGAGTGTGCTATGTGTAGTTGGTAGAGTTGAGACGTAACGGGCAGCCGGGCGGCGGGCAGGCCGGCCGCATCCGGGCCACGCTGCGACCCGCCTCCACGCACGAGTGTCGCTCCCCCGGGCCCGAGTTGGAGCGCCGCATGAAGGAGCTGCGCCAGTACAACACCAGGTACAAGAGGACGCTGCAGGCTAAGGAAAATGAACTGCAGGTAACTACTTACTACCATTGAACCAATGATAAGAAGGTAGGAATAAAAGAGGTAGATATGATACTCGCGTGCAAATACGACCAATGTGGCCGTACAGCTGCATTTGTTGTTACACGATATCCATCATAGAATGACGTCTAAGAGCCTCAGCAAAATACATTCTTGTATGCGCGTTAGTTGCGAAAGTTGGGACAACGTTGAGTTCGCGTCAGTTCTAACATAACGAATCTACCTCTTTTTAATATAAGACCATTGCATTGAACTATATAAATTAGACTGACATTGAAGAAGAAGAAAGGTCGGTAAAACAACAACAGTTGGTTGCAACCCTGTCATCTGAACTCATGTCACGTAATGTAATTTTGAGGTTAGTAATGCCATAAAGTTTGCTGAATCGAATATAAGGAGAACTAATTTTAAAATAGCACCCGTTTTATCAGTATATCTACAAAAAAATACATATTACATCTTGAACAATACAATACTGCTCTCATCCGTTTCCAGATGCTGCTGAGCAAACTTGGGGATGATATAGGATCTGAGTCCTCCACGAGAGACTCCAAGTCTCCAACCAAGAGGACCAAGCTGCCTTTGCCAAAAGAGAACATCAGTCACCCTGGTAAATGTAATTTATTTTTTTTCACGTTTTTCTTGAAGAAGTCACTTCCTCTACCTTCCACTGACCATACAAAGTCAGAGTAACAATTTTCTATGCTATTACTTACATACACACATCGAAAAAAGTTTGCGATCACTTTGAGCTAGAACCCCTTTGATCCCGTATCGGGGCTTCATGACATCAGACATGTATAGAGCATTTTAATTTTATTTTGACGGTTTAACTTACGCGGTAGGTATAGTCATTCGACCGGTTTCGTGACCGTCCGGCACTGCTTCATGTATAAAGCAGTTGTTATTGATGGAATTGTCAGACCATTCCGAGTAAATAGTGGGCACCAATACTGGTCGATGATAATGCGCCCGCCCATCGAGCTCAACGAGTCTATGCGGCTCTCCGAGAATACGGCATCACAAGGTTAGACTGGCCTGCCGGCTTGCCTGAGTTAAACCCAATAGAGCACGCGTGGGATGCTCTTAAGCGAGCTGTTTGGAACCGTCAGCCACGTCCCCAGAAGGTGCCCGAGCTCAGGGAAGCCGCTTTCAAGAATGGGACAGATTACCCCAACAAATGCTGGATAACTTGATTCTCAGCATGCCCAGGAGGATCACCGCATGTGTTCCAAGGGAGGAGTTATATTGAATATAAACCTTTTATTAATAAATTGTTGATGAAGTTCAATAAAAAAATATATCAGCTGCTAGTGATCACATAGTTTTTTGATGTGTGTACGTATACCATTGACAAAATTAAATGTATAATGAGCGTCTGACACGGTCAGTCAGAAGACGCGTGTTCGAAACTCGTTCGAGAATATAATTTTTCACTCTTCATCTTTGTGTTTACTCAAGTTCAACATTCTTATAGCAAAAACTTACCACATCTCTTTTCCTCCTTTAGATATCAGTGACATCACATCAGTCTGCAGCTTGAGCGCATCTGCCGGTGCTGAGGTAGAATATATCAACCTACAAACTCAACAGCCTCCTGAAAAGTAAGTTCATTGATGCTCTGGTCCTGCGTTAAATGCAAATCCAGACTTTTACACCCAAAATTAAAATAAATTACTGATATCTGCAAGGAAATTAAAAACATAATGTTCTAAGTAGTACGAGTCAGCCTTATACATTATTTTCTATAGATATAGAAAAAGTATCTTTCTCAAGTTTCAGACCGAAGCCCTCAGCACCGCCTGAACCAGTCCTTAAGGACCCCACTCCCAAAGAACCGAAAAAGGAACAGCAAACCAAAAATGTGTCTTTCAAGAACCACCTGGATTACACCAGCCCACCAGCGTCTAAAGCTGTTCCTGAGAAGGACCAGCTAGCTAAGCTGCCCTATGGCTGGACAGCTGAGGTGATGTAGATTGAGCTTAAAAATTAAATGTTATATGGTTATAATCTTAAACCTTAATCCCTATTTGAATATTCGAAGTAGAACACGACCTAATAATTAAAATTTACGCGATTTGAACACAAGCATTTGTAGTACAGTGTACATAAATATGATAACATTATAAAAAAAAACTCGGACATTACTTCCTAAATTATAATTTATTTTTTAATTCTTACAGGAGCCATCAGAACCTCCCAAACCCATCGCTAAAATACCGGAACCAGCTAAAGCTGAAGCGAAGATGATACAAGCTTTAAAGACAAACGACGCTCATACTGCCAAATCTGTGCCTGCGAAGCTCCAAGAACCAATGTACACAAAGGCAGCAACACCGAAGGTCAATAAGGTAGGTATAGCCAAACAATATTATTAAAGAAAGTTTTATGTTGTATGTATTATTATTATTATTATTCCTTTTATTCAAAATAAATCACGGATTTCATCCGGTCCTTTACAAAGGCATAAGTGGGGCTGTAGCCAACACTTAGAGGCCTGTTTGGTATAAAAATACAAAGTAGTATAAAAAAACAGAAACTTTTGGATGGATGGTGACATGGTATATCTATTATAAAAATGGGTAAAATGACAAGGCTATTGAAATGATTTTATTAGTGATAAAAAGATAGTGGGCTATGGAAGAGACTACGGCACCTGCCAAATTCAGTCTCATTTTAAAATTTTTGGGCAGGTGGTGACTTGCCACCCACTAAACGGGCCCCCCATAAAGGCCACCATGAATGGTGACAGAAGGGGCAACGTTGGTGTGGCTGGCTAAAGGGTGTTATTATTATTATTATTTTTATTCAACCAATTTCACGGGTTTCACCCGGTCCTTTACAAAGGCATAAGTGGAGCTGTAGCCAACACTTAGAGGCCTGTTTGGTATAAAAATACAATGTAGTATAAAAACAGAAACATTTTGGATGGAAGGTTACAGGTTATCTATTACAAAAATGGGTAAAATGGCATGGTTATTGATATGTACTTATTAGTGATACGGGAGATAGTGGGCTATGGTCGAGACTACGGCACCTGCCAATTTCAGTCTCATCTTAAAATTATTATTATTATTATTATTATTCTATTACTTAGCTCCGATTTTGGCTAATTTTAACTTGTGTGAAATTTGCTACACAAATATATCTATGAATACGCTATCGCGATCGGATCAGAAATAGACGTGAAGCCAGACATTTCGGAAATAATATAAACATGTAATAAAACTGTAACTAAGTCAAATCTGAACATTAAATATATTTTCAAAATTATAATCTAGGTGTTCTTTCTCATCGATATAGAAGCGAAAAATATATTATTTACAATTTTTGTCTGCCTATTGTAAAATGATAATGTCAGAAAAGTTAATTTTTATACGTTAAATATTCCTTACAATCACAAAAACACTTGTCTAATAGGTAAAAAAAAATACTTTTTGTTATCTTAATATACAAAGGTAGATCTTTGCAGTCATTTGGCATTCTATTGAAAATCGTAATGCCATGATAAAGACGACATGGGGGTACATACAGTATGTGCTTGTGCCTTGTATTCCTGGCGAGAGTATCCAAATGTTTTTTTTGAAATATGGGGATATTTTTTTATAAATACACAAATTACACAATGTACCTACATGCCCGCTAATGGGAGTACTTACGTGAAACATTTTACATAATCATTTGCAGCTCGTATCATATGCAGATTTTTCTGTATCCTAAAGGCTTAATATAAATCAAAAAGTTTCCCCACAAATTTAACAAAAGGACAGACGGATATTTGTGTTGGGTTGAATATTGGAGCAGACGTTTGTGTCATGCAATGCGAGTTCGTCGCAATTGCAGAAGCGTTGTCGTTTACCTACATAACATCTGTCGAGCATAGCAAGTTCATTATCTTATCCGATTCCAAGAGCGCCCTTTTACGTTTGGCTCGGTTACCCTCGAGTATTCGAGGGCTTCCGATAGCCCATAATATCCTTGAGCTTTGTGCCACGAATAAAGATGTACCTAATTATCAATGGATACTTTATAGCGATAAGACCGGTTTGAATAAGAATAAGGCTAGATGTGGGTGACATGGTCACTGTGACAAACACCTTCTAAAAAAAGAAATAAAAATGATTACAAAAAAACCTAGCCAAATACCTAAAACTGCCTTTTAAATTTCATCATAGTCAGTGGAAAAGTTTTTTGTGTTTGCTTAATATTAGAATAATAGTAGGTGATGTTACTTTGATTCTAGGGCTGGTATACTTTAGAATTTGTTATTTCCGTCATTATTTTCCCAGACCCCAGAACTTCAAAAGAAGGTAAAAGGCCAGGACTCTCTATCCAACAAGACAACCCCATCTCGTGAGCACAAGACTCGTCACCGACGCATGTCCAGTGTGAGCCAAGCTGCCCTGATGACGGAACTGATGCACGTGTCTGTGGATCAGGATGTCGGGGACCAGCTGCCTTCACCTACTTTGGAGAGGAAGGTTATTGGTAAGGAGCTTTATATCTATCAAAATTATATAAAATATATATTCTTGTATTTATAGACTTCACAAGATAGTAAAACTCTTCGGGAAGAATGTATTATTCCCTTAGATTTTTTAATTTGTTGTCCACGTCGTTAGGGTAAAAAAATAAAATAAAATATCTTAAGAGGCGACATTATCAAAGATGGGTTAACTAAAAGGATGGTAGGCCTCTTAGGCTATTCTCCTCCCTCCTTGAGTCGTAATCCTCATGTCTGAGGGTCGTGACCTCCTCCACCCATTGTCCTTTCTTTTAAGATATTACGCCAGTGTGTTCGGTCACCAGCTATGTGTAGACGGATCGTAAATGGATGTATCAAGAGTGGTGCGGATCTGGTCAGACCAACGTATTGGACTGCGTTCACCAGGCTATTCTACCGCAATTTAATTTAGTTTTTTTCGGTTATTAATTTATCCATGTGATTATTTTACTAAGGAAAGTTTATAAAATCAAGTATAATTATGTTTTAGGTCAAGAAAGGGATCCAATACCAGTTCCAGTACCATTGAAGCCAAAACAGGAACTTGAAGATATATTAGACATTGATGCAGACAATTATTCTTCCACTGAAAGAAGAAAATCATGTAAGCCAATAATGAATTGTCAGCAGTTATATTCAAAGATATTACATTCATTTATCGACAGACCTGTGTTGTTGATGCTTGGTATGAAAGATCTTGGTCGTACAACTTCAGTTGTTTAGTCGTGAAAAGATTTCACTAGAACATACAAAATGTAACAAAAAACTCTTAAAGTAAAACACTGAACGCAACGCTCTCATTAGCAACCAATGAACGCTTATAACTCCCGGCGCCGATAGCGGCGGGCGCACTACATGACGATGCGCGCTGAGCGTATCGTTATACGCAATACTACATTGCGGCATTTGTTTAATAAGTTGTAAAAAATTTCATAACACTACCAGCAATGGATTTCGAAATGAATATGCTACACACTGGCGCTCCGATATTTACGATTTTAGCTAAAAAGTTCTCCGGAACTTGTTGCTGCGATACGTGGCACGCCTTCTCAACACATCCGCTCCCTTCGTCATTAGAACACACAGAGAGTAGCTTTCGCATTTATAATATTAGCTTTATTTCTATAACATAAGTATAATTTTCTCATACCAGCAAGCACACCTGTTCCAAACAAAAAAATGATCTGTCTAATGCGAAGGCTTTCCAGGTCAAAGAAGAGACTCGGAAAAAAGAAAGAAGGAGTTCATCGTCGTACAAAGTGACTTGTGGGACACCAACACATTCCAGTATACATGCCAGAAGTCACCACCAGCGAGTAAGTTCCTTAAAATACCGAAGTCTAGTAAATAAATAAAAAATAATAATAAACCTAAATAGATACAAGACAGTCTGACACTGGACAGTTTGACAGTCCGGTTGACGCAGTTAGTAGCACCCCTGCCTTCTGTCACTGCAGCGACTCAGAAGGCAGGGCAATGGTCTCGGGTTCGATCCCCGGACAGGTCAAACATTTGTGTGCATGAACATGTCTGTGTGTGTATATGTATATATGTATGTATATCAGTCATCAGGTTACCATAGTACAAGTTCTGTCTAGTTTGGAACCTGAAGACCTTTGTGTGGATGTTGTCCCATATTATAGGTACAATAAATCTTATTATGAATGTAAAAAAATTATAAGTAATTGGATTAGAACTATTGATTACAAGGAGACAGAAACACTTTTGCAATAACTTACATAAATAACACAAATTATATACGCTATTCTATGAACTAAATAGTAACTTAAAACAAACATACATACGCACACACAAACACACATACACACGCACGCACACACACACACACGCACGCACACACACACACACAAACACACACACACACACACACACACACACACACACACACACACACACACACACACACGTATACACAAATACACGCACAAACCACACACTCAACATTAATCTATTATCGATAAAAAGGTTTGTGAAACATTTATGTTACACACAATGTTACTAGTATGTACTGGATACGGAAGAGCGGAGGCTCCTACTAAAAGGAGACTCCTGACAGTTGCTTTATGTAACATTAATCTTTGAAATGAAATAAATATTTTTTGTATTTTGTATTTTTTTTTTTTAATTTGTATAGGTAAGAGGAGAAGTACTTACTTAGGTTACGTGCATTAGGAGTAGTTCCATAAAATTACTAAAAAAGCTCTAAGAATAGTATTCTCAGGTGATGCAAATTTTGTTTCAGCAACTCCTCATCTCCATTCTCCGATGCAGAGGAGTGTATCAGAGAAAAGTAGGCAGCAGCCATCACCACATCATCATAGGTAATGCTGGCCACTATGGAAGTTTGATTTGAAATTTACGTTAAATTGAGAGTGGAAGGAGCGTTTTCACACAACCTAAAATAAAGCGAATCGGGTGATTATTTATGGCGTTTTATTTCAGAGAAACCGACAGCAGGACTATGGAGAGAAGAGCATCCAACGCTTCTATTAACTACGGTTCGTATATATCCAGAATAACTAAGAGCTCAGGCCTTACCTCTGAATTTCGACAAGTTTAATGTTTCGACAGTCGCTTACTTCGAAACAACATAGTTCGTAAAATCATTGCTTCGACAGAACATAATATTCGACAAGAATTACACAGAACGTAGCGAAGAATCTAGTCAGAGCAAAGTCACCTCATCACATCATAGGTGACGTTAGGTTGAATGGTGAGCACACAACGCGCGAGCCAAGCGAGCGTGCCGCGGCTGCGGCCGGCGTCGTGCCAGAATTAGGGTAACCTACACCTCGGGATCTAACGCAGCACTGTTGGAACAAAATTCTTGTCGAATATATGTCCTGTCGAAGCAATTACTTGTCGAACTAAGTATGTTTTTCGACGTAAGCGAAATATCGACGTAAGTATTTATTGTTGAAATTCAGATGTACACACACCCGTTTAGACTGTATTGAAACGCCAAGCACATTTTATGATGACACAGGGAAGCTTGAAACACCGCCTGCCCATGACAGTTGAAATGCCAACCATAGCATTATGTAAAATGGTTCTGTGACACCACACTGCGCCTCTCATCACAGAAATACATTGGCCTTTGAGCCTTCCTCGCCCTGTCGGTACATACTTTTACAATGTTATGTATTATAGATAAACCACTAAACCCTTTGTTTATAAGTTTGTACTACCTACTGCTTCCAGCCAAAACATTAGGCACTGCGGTGTTATCAATCTCTTATTGCACAAGAAGCCACAAGTCACTTATAATCCGCATACTTCTCAGACGGAGGCTCTAGGGGCGCCCAACGGATTAAAGTGCAGGGAATATCCATTCGGTTGTTGGTTCCTTGCATGAGTGCACCAGGATGACCGCAAACAGGCAAAAATGACTTGACATCGTGAGGCGTATAACTTCTGGCCCCACCAACTCTACTACATGACGATCACGACCGCTCTGTCAAGAGCGCAACGAGTCGCGCGCGCTCACTCTCAGCGAGCGGACGTGTTAAAAATAATATTTATACGTGTTGTGACAGCTAAATAAGTTACTAAAATGGTGCAGTGCAAAAAATGTAAACTATTTCTATCTAAAAATAAAAGCGAAGTGATTCAGTGCAAAGGACGATGCCAGTGTTACTATCACCGATCATGTGCGCAAGATATGAAGGAATTCTTGGAAACTGAGATTTGTGAAAAGTGTGCAGCTGGTTCGAAGGATGCCACTCGACATAAAATCACTATACCATGTGATGGAAGTACAAATATGGAAATCATATTATTGCAAATTAATGAAAAATTAGATATTGTTTATTCCATGAAAGAAAAGATGGACGAGTTGACCGAAGCAGTCGACTTCTTCGCAGAGAAGTACAAAGAACTCGAGCAATTTAAAATAGAATACACAGATAAATCTAAGCAGCAAGATAATAAAATATTAAACCTGAAAAACAGGAACATATATCTTGAAAAATGTACTAAGGCGTTGGAGGAGCGTATCTGTGTTCTAGAACAAAAAGAACTTGATAATAATATCGAACTTGTCAACGTACAGGACGATGACGACGAAAAAGTCATGGATGTCGTCACCAACATTTCAAAACAGCTCGGTTTAAATCCAAGAGATATTGAAAAAGCATGGAGGGTGGGCGTGAAAACAATCGAATCAAAGAAACGCCCGATCGTTGTTGTTATGCGCAGCCGGGAAGCGAGAAAGGCCTGGATAAAATGCCGTAAACAACGCCTTACTAACCAAAAAATATTTAATAACGAAAATAACACACCGATTTATATAAATGAGAATATAACTAAACATATGCGACAACTATTTTGGGAAACTAAAACTAAATTGAGAGATTCATTTAAATATATATGGATTCAAAATGCTAAGATATTAATTAAAAAGAACGACGAAAGTAAGAAGACGTATCAAATTCGCACTCTGAGTGATATTGAGAATTATATTGATATCGACAGGGAGTAATCCTATTTGTAGTACCTACCACCCACATACATACTCACACATCATCAATAAACAATGGACTTTGATGCGGATATTACAGACGAAATTCCTTGTAAAACTTACACTGACTTAACTGAATGGAGTGACACTATTACCCAACAGAGCAGCGCATTACAAATAATACACGTAAATATTCGTTCGCTTCGGAAGTACTTTAGTCAATTACTGGTTTTACTGCACAAATGTATTGATGCACTCGACGTAGTGGTACTCACGGAGACGAATATTAGTGAGGATTTCTTATCACTATATACCATACCGAACTATACAATACACGCAAATACTAGAACACATAGAAGAGGAGGAGGTATCATTATTTATGTAAAGAATAATGTTAATTACTCGGCGCAAAACTTAGACTGTACTGCATTCGAAGGCGTACATATGAAGCTATTTATAAATACCTACAAGTGTCATCTTATCGCAGCATATAGACCACCGAGCAACAACAAGATATTATTCACCGAACAATTAAATAACATATTCAGAAATATACCGTTGAAGGATACAGTAATATTGGCGGGCGACTGCAACATAAATATCCACGATTTCGACTGTTCGATGACTACACGGTACCTGGATATGCTAAGCATACATGGTCTACAGTGTGGCATACGATGCGTCACGCGCGAGGAGGTGGTTTCGGGGTGCCTGGTTGCATCCTGCATCGACCATATATTCGTACGAACTGATACGGCAGTCGAGATCGAGACGTATAAGCTTAACACCAAGCTCGCAGATCACTACTTAACCGGTTTAACGATAGGGTTCCATATACAGGTTGAGTTGGAAAGCGGTAACAAAATTATACTTTGTCAGAATATGATACAAAAAAAGTTAGATAGTACGGACTGGAACGAGTTATTAAATATAGAATGTCCTATACAATTGTATAAAGAAATTTATTGTGTATACAAGGAAATTTACAAATCATCAAAAATCGAAATTAATAACAAATCCACAAGAAATACGCAGCCGTGGGTAGACCGTACCTTACTAAATAATATAGAATACAAGGATTTATTATTTCAACAATGGAAATCACAACCGAATAATAATAATTTACGACTACGATATACAAAAGCAAGAAATAAGACTAATAAACTAATTAACAATGCAAAAAATAGGTTTAAGCGAGAGGAAATAGCACAATGTAAAGGGGATACAAGAAAAATTTGGCAAAACATAAATAAGTGGTTAGGACGTAAAAAACCTAATGTAGATGAAGTAATCACAAAGCATATGTGTAAGACTCAAAATATAGGTATAGTTTGTAACAAATTCTGTCAAACTTTCACAAATGAAATTGATACCATTAAACATCACTGTAACCGATTGTTCCTACAAAGGTCAACTTATGCGAGCGACAGTAATGTTACATTTTTATTTAAAAAAGTAAATGAAATGGATATTGCAAAAGTGATAGATAGGCTAGACAGCAACAAGTCCCCAGGTTCCGATGGTATTCGAATAAAAGATATTAAATATGTAAAGGAAAAAATTAGTCCGATTTTAGCAAAATTCATTAACTTAAGTGTGCTCAATGGTAAATATCCCGATGAATTAAAATTATCAATAATAAGACCTATCTTTAAACAAGGCAGTCATAGTGATTTTACAAATTATAGACCTATAGCAATATTAAATAGTATTAATAAGATAACGGAGAAAATTTTAGTTGGACAAATAACAACATTTCTGGAGGATAATGACATATTATGTAACAAGCAGTACGGATTTAGGAAAAATAAAAGCACAACAACGGCACTTGCACACTTTACTGAAGACGTTAATAATTATTTGAATCATAGAAAGCAGGCTGTTGCTGTGTTTATTGATTTTAAAAAAGCATTCGATACTTTGGATCATGGGGGCTTGTTGCAGGCTATGGATGAATGTGGTATTAGAGGATATGTCAAAACATGGTTCAAAGAATACTTAAATGAAAGACACATGAAGGTGGTAATAGATATGATAAGCAGCTATGTTGGCAATATCAAGTACGGAGTTCCAACCGGGTCAGTGTACGGGCCGGTCGGGTACATGATGCATGTGAATAGTATAACTAACGTGGTCAAACATTGTACCAGCTATATGTACGCAGATGACATGTGTTTATTGTACGGTGATTATGACATTAACACGATACAAAGGAAAGTACAGGAAAACTTCGATAGTATAGTAAAACGGGCTCACGATAATGGAATTATTTTAAATATAAATAAAACTAAAATCATTCGTTTATACTCTCCGTACAATAAAAACATAAAAGGTAATATACATATAACGGGTCACTCATATACCTGCCTGCATATGAATAAGAATAACTGTAAATGTAATAGCCTGGAAGAAGTACCTACAATTAAATATCTAGGATTGTCGATAGGTAATAATTTTTCGTGGAAAGAACACATAAACGTTAACAATAAACTTAGAATAATATTATGTAAATTTTATCAGCTGTGTAATATACTAAGCCGAGGCACTCTGTATAGTGTGTACCACGCGCTAGTTGAGTCTGTTATCAGTTACGGTCTAAGTAGTTACGGACTCACCTTTCCGACGTATTTGCAACGAGTTAAAAATATTCAGTTGAGAATTCTTAAAAGATTAGTTAGTAAAAAAACAAAAGATGATTTAAATAAGGCATATTCTAAATTATTTAATATATGTCAGGTATTACCGGTGGATATTAAAGTTAACTACCTTATTTTGTTACAACAGTTTAAAAATAATAAATTTAAAGAAAAAAGAACGTTCGGCTATGCTACCCGCAAAGCGGACAAGCCACAATTAGTACATAATTATAAAGCATATAACGTTTACGGAAGACGCACCAGAGAATATCTTGTGCCTCGATTAGTAAATGATTTGCCAGAAGATTTTGAAATTAAACATAGAACTAAGTACATGTATAAGAAGGCTTTAAAGAAATTGTATCTACAACAAATAAATAGTACAGTGGAAAATAGAAATGTAATTTAAATTTAAGTCTACAACTAATGTAAATGGAATTGTCTATGTCTAGTAAATGTACTTAACTAAAATTTACTATAATCGATACATTGTTTTTAAAATAGTCGTTTAGAAATTGATTTATAGCACTAGTTTAGTATCAATAAAATATTTAAGTTGGTATCTGTATAACTATGTATAAGGTTTACGTAAGTAAAAGAAAATGAGAGTAACATCTGCCGACAAACTGCCCAGCAGTTTGGCAGAAAGTAGCTTATGAAATTTGTTATGTAATGCGATGTATAAATAAAAAAAAAAAAGTAAAGACACTCAAAACAAAAAAAAAAAGAAGAAGAAGAATATTGATTTGGATTATTGTTCCAGCTGGCGCTACAACAAGAGGAGGCACGCCCGAGGGGTACCGGGAGGCGGAGACATTGAGAATGACCGATAGGATAGCCAAGGTATGAAATGAAACGAGAAATTAACGATGCTACTATTGGACGTGATCGCCTATTCAGATGCCGGAGTAGGTCTACATGCAATAGACCATGCTCGACCTTCGGCACATTTCCTGCAGTTCCTCTCAGCTATATCTTTGTATGTAACACTAGCTGCGCCCCGCGATTCTTCCCACGTGGTGATAGATGATGATGATGATGGTGAAATGTATCATACGTGCTTCCCCGGGATATGATCTATAACCTTGCCACATTTTATTACGATCCGTCGTTCAGCCGTTTAGGCGTGATTTGAGAACAATCAGACAATTAAATATTTTATATTTCAAAAATTAAAGTAGTTTATATAAACTGATTCAATTCTGGTGTTATAAAAATTAATATTAATTTTTATAACACCAGCTATCTGCCAGTGAAACTTTACAAGTTAATTATTCTTTTATTAAATAATTTATTACGAAACACGAATTACAATAATTATAGTTAAATTCAGTAAAAATACATCACAACTACACAAATATAAAAATAAAAATTTGATAAAAGTAGAACGAAATTAAAATATTAAGATTAATTATGATGAAGATGCCACATGGAGCATGCCACAATGCATGATGTATTCTCAGTCTATATATAATATAAATAATAAGTTTTTTTATTTGTTTGTTGTATTTTATAATGTGGTGTTGCAATAAAGAGTTTATCTATCTATCTAGGTATCTATCTATGTGCGAAAATTGACAGAATGCCGTTAGAGCTGGCCCGAGTCCTGCGCTCCAGCGATGTGCACCGCTTTCTTATCGCATCGGCGAACATCCCTGACGCGCTGCAGAACCGGGGCAGCCCCATCAGCACTCTGAACGCGTTATTGTATTTTACGCGTAATGCGTTGTACTGTTTTTGCGAGTAGTTCAACCACAGACTGCACGTGTAGAAATTGATAAAATAGGCTCGAAAAAGACACACCTTAACTTCCCTCGAGCACCGGGCAAACCTGCGGGCAATCATGTTCGCTCTCACAGACAACGCCCTACGCTCTCTTTCAATATCGGCATCGTCCTTCAGGTCACAGGCTATCACATCTACTAGGTACTTACACTGTTCCACTAGTTTAAGAGGTGTACCATACATCTTGAAAATCCGCCCAGCCATTTTAGAAATTAACCGGAGCAAACAATCAGACGAAATTTTAAAAACATAATTATTTTTATGTGAGTTCCGTATATTACTTGCATATTATGCAATTAGTGAAAAGCTGTAATATATATAATTTGGAATTACAAACAGCCACTTATCTGTATAGATGTGACACTAACGAACGATGTTCTATTACAGCGTAGAGGATCAGAGTTCCCGCAGCCTGTCAGCACGCCTCCACAACAATCGCAAGCGAAAAGAAGACAGTCTTCTGCGCAAGTGAGGGACCAGCCTAATTTTAGAATTAACGTTAGGAACGGGATATTTACCATGTATTGTATTTATGTTTTGCACAGTTGCATGCGCCATGTTCACGAGTAAACTGAAGTATCTACGGGTAGGTGTTGTTATGAGCAGACGAAACGGTCTACCCTCTTCCGCACACGTTTCTTGCGTTCTGGCTTATTACCAATGACACAACAGTCACTTCAGATTTCAGATTTATTTTTATTGTTGGAACTCTTGGAACTCGATCTGGGTCTCGCCACACATAACTGATAGTATCTGCCCTCGAGCTTTTTTTTTCGAATATCGAGACCTCACAATAAATACAATACATGGTAAATATCCTGTTTCTTACGTTATTTCTTGCATTTTTGACCATGTCAGTTTAAAAACTCATTCTAATTTAGCTATCAATGCTCAATCTGCCTTCCACTAAAGTATCAGCTGAAAACCACAATAACCTGTTATATTGATAATCTTCATCTCGGCCGCATCGTACATTGCTGTGCAAAGGATTTCCAAAACGACCGGTTGTAATGTCCCTGCATCAATTCCATCGCTGTACTCTGATCTTTATCAGGTCATCTGGTCTATTTCTTGGTATTTTACTTACGCTATGCTTGCCGTTTTGTTCGCTCCACTCGAAAAACATCCGTTCCTCAACAGTTATTCGTGATATGTATAGGTACCCAACCCTACCTCGTTCTACACGTTACTACTTAGCTTATCTGAGAGCTATGTCGCTGACTTTCGTTTGTCTAAGAATTTTGACTAGATATCGTAGAGAAATCCCGAGCATAGCCCTTTCTGAAACTTTTATCAGCAAATGCACGTAGTGTTACGCCTGTGTTGTTGATCATAGATAAAAGATATAATACAGTCAAATCTATATGTCTCATATCTGCATGTTTAAGCAACCAATCTTTTCAGGTGAGAGCATACCAAGAAGAAAAGCCGGACAAGGAGTCCCGTCGACACGACGACATTCCCCGCAAGCCTCTGCCAGAAACGCCGCAAGAGGTGGAGACCTACAAGCCCGACCCTGATACTATCAGGGTTAGCAAGAACCAGGAGTCTCCAGCTAAGAGACTGAGACAAGAGGCTGAGCCGCTGAAAAGGGCAAAGGGCGTTGGAGACTCGCCAAGGTTGACCCAGGCTACCCATCCACCGAGACCTGATCACCACAAGAGTAGTCCTAATGTAGCTTCGCGGCATAAAACGGGTAAGATTTAACTTGTAAGGTGGTATATGCTGGTAGGGTCTTGCACGCCGTTCATGGTATTTAACTGTTTTTTTTTATACGAGCTAGATTGTCATAAATCACTTGATGGGGCAGAGTCAAGGATGCTTTTAGAGATGGTATCACATAAGATCTAGCATATCGAGTAATTGCCAAGGACAGCTGGATTGTCAAAGACACGTGTTTTGTGACAGGTTAGCTTGAAGGTTGTAGCTAGCCAAGCGAGCGCCCTACTACTCGCACCAACATAAATCTGTACTGATATGGTACTGTACTGTAGGTATGTGTTATACATGGTAAAGCCGATACTGTCACTGAACTGTTGTTAGCACTGCAATCACTATCGAATAGATCATTTTACGGTAGTTTTTTTGACTTTGAGAGCACGCATAGCTGCTTGTCACCATCATCATCTCAGCCGTAGGACGTCCACTGCTGAACATATGCCTCCCCCATGATTTTCCAAAAGGACCGGTTGGAAGCGGCCTGCATCTAACGTCGTCCTGCGACCTTCCTCATGTCGTCTGTCCACCGTGTCGGTGGACGACCTACGCTGCGTTTGCGAGTCCGTGGTCTCCACTCCAGAACCTTTCGGCCCCATCGGCCATCTGTTCTGCGTGCTATGTGCTCTGCCCACTGCCACTTTAACTGGCTAACCTTCTGAGCTATGTCGGTGACTTTCGTTCTTATACGGATCTCCTCATTTCTGATTCGATCACGTAGAGAAACCCCGAGCATAGCCCTCACGAGCTATGGAGAGCCATAGCTCGTTGTGCGACTTTGAGCTTATCTATGAGGCTCATACTACTTGGTACTTGGTGGGCTGGCTCTTTTCCGCAACCAGGCCGCTGTGGCGCGGCCCATTTTGCGTGATAGCCGGGTGACGCTGATCAGTCCAGCCACCCGGTGTCGCCCAGGAAAGCCAGCAGCTCCTTCGGCTTGGCGCAGGCTTCCCACACTGTCCTCGGCGAGCCGAGGTTAGCTGCCCTTTGTGCCGCCACGCTCCTGCATTCGATGAGCAGATGTGCAGCTGTTTCTTCCGCCTCCATGCAGCCTCTGCATAGGGGGCTGTCTGTAACACCTAGATTAAACAGGTGTTTGTTTAAGGAGCAATGACCCGTCATAATTCCGACGATATGTCGTACATTATTTCTTTTAAGATTGAGGAGTTTTCTGGAGAATTTCAGATTTAGAATAGGAAAAGCCTCCTTCGACTGCCTACAACCCTCGATACTTGCCCAGTAGTTCTGATGCTGGTCCTTAGTTTTTTTGCGAATCCATGCACGAATTTGACTGAAAGGTAGGGGGATCATTGGTTCTGGTCCTGCACACGTCATACCGGAACCTCTCCTTGCTAGCTCATCAGCCGCATCGTTACCTCTGGAATCGCTGTGCCCCTTTATCCATTGGAGTGTGGTATTGTTATGCTTACTTACTTCCTCCAATAGTCGGTGACATTGTATGATCAGCCCCGAAGAGTGGTCGTATCTATTTAGGGCTCGTAGTACCGCAGTGCTGTCGCAGAGTATCCTAATATTACTATTGGTTACCTTCCTGCAAAGTACTGCTGCTGTGGCTTGGATGACACCCACACATTCTGCTTGGAATATAGAGTTGTGTTTACCTAGCCCTGTTGCTATGTGTATGTTTAGTTCCTCCGAGAACGCTCCCGCTCCGGTGCCTGTTGCCATCTTGGAGCCATCTGTGTAAATTCTGACTTCATGAATACCTGAGCAGTCGCTTGGCTCTTCATTTAGTTGTACGCGGTAGCTCTTTGTAAAGAAGTGTTGCTTTTGTACTCTATCATAGATAGACTTTATTAAGGGGTTTCCAACTGCAAAGTTTTCTATGATTGTTGTATGGGGTGCTAATTGATCCTGATACCAGAGGTTCAGTGCCTTTAGCCTGTATGCAGCCGCCGCGGCCTCTTGTTGTATGTATAGGTGTAGCGGGGTCAGGCCTATCAGGGCCTCAATCGCGGCGGTTGGTGCAGTGCGCATGCAGCCTGTTGTGGCTACACAGGCAAGTCTCTGAAAGGTTTGTAGCTTGGTTTTGGTGGTGCTCAGGGTGGTTCTGGGCCACCACACAATTGCACCATATGTTAGTGAAGGTCTGATTACCGTTTTATATAGCCACAGGGTGATCTTAAGGCTTAGTCCCCATGTTTTACCTATCATCCTTCTGCATTGCCAGAACGAAATACTGGCCTTGATTAACTTGTTCTCTAAGTGCTTGGCCCAATTCAACTTGCTGTCTAGTGTGACTCCCAGATATTTCACTTCTTCTGACAGTTTCAGTTGCTTGTTAAATAGGCTAGGTAGTGTAAACCTGCCTAGGGTTCGTTTGTTAGTGAACATCACCAGTTCGGTTTTAGCTGGGTTTACGGAGAGTTCGTATTCTATGCACCATTTTTCGACAACCTTTAACGCATTTCTCATCAGGTCACATGCCACACTGGCAAAATGGCCTGATATTAGTATTGCGAGGTCGTCTGCATACCCTACCGTGAAGAAGCGACTTGTATTCAGCCTGGTGATTAGATCATTGACTACTAGATTCCATAGGAGCGGGGACAGGACACCTCCTTGGGGGCACCCCTTGGCCACCACTCCCCTGGTCGTGCCGTTTAAATCAATACGTATCGCCCTTAATTCTAGCATGTCAATGATCCAATCGATCAGGGTCAGGTCTACTTTATGTTTAAACAGTGCTGCTCTGATGCTGCTAAAGTTAGTTTTGTCAAAAGCTCCTTCTATATCAATGAAAGCTCCTAGACATAAATTTTTGCTTTTAATATCTCGCTCTACTTTGTGTATAACACTGTGTAGGGCGGATTCGGTAGATTTACCTGCGCTGTAAGCGTGCTGTTCTGGGTGAAGTGGCGCGGTAATGAGAACTGTGTCTCTGATGTACCTATCACAGAGCCTCTCCAAGGTTTTCAGGAGAAAAGACGTAAGACTTATCGGTCTATAAGCCTTTGCTTCTGTGTAGTCACTCTTACCCGGCTTTGGTATAAACAAGACCTTAACCTCTCTCCACCCTTTGGGCATGTATCTGTGCGCCAGACATGCCTTGAAGATAGCACTCAATGTCTCGTTTATATGATATTCACTCCATTGTAGGAGTCCTGGGAATATCCCGTCCAAACCTGGCGTTTTGTACGGTGTGAATGTGTTGATTGCCCAGTTTAGTCTCTCTCCTGTAACAACAGGTGGTGGTGCCATGGGGTGTTCTGTCCAAACATTTGAGTCTGATATTAGACACCCAGGAAAGTGTGTTTTCAGAAGTATTGTATAGGTTTCTGTTATAGTTTTAGTAAACGTATTGTCGCTTTTCTTTATGGAGCCGATGTCGCGGTTCGGGTTACTAGCGAGTATTTTCCTAACCCTATTCGCTTGTCCATTCGACTTGATGCTGGTGTTGTAGTTTTTCCATGACCTGCGTGACCTGGACCGTATATTTTTCTTATATTTAGCCTTGGCTATTCTATAGTTGACCCAGTCCTCGTCCATGCATGCATTCATGGCTCTATTGAACAGCTTGCGTACCTTCCGCCTCTGTCGTTCCAGCGCTTTGGTCCACCCCTGATTGCCTCCCCCAGCGTTTGGCAAAGAGAGGGGGCATGCGCTTTCAAAACTCATAGTGAGACTGTACGTGAGTTGTTCAAGAGTTTGCTCTATTTCTTCTATGTTTACTAGTTGCGTGTTCGCACTTACTGTGTTCATGTTTTGTTCAAGGGACCTAGTGAAGATCGTCTTGTCAGTCCTGCGGGGGTTGCGGATTGGTGTTAGTATCTGTTTGCTTATTTTTAGTTCATACCTGATCCACCTGTGGTCGGAGCCGGAGTATTCGCCTGATACTTCCCAGTTCTCTATGAGGTTTGTATTACCTGAGACCAAGGTGAGGTCGATGATAGTACGGCTGCGTTGTCTAACAAAAGTTGGTTCCGCGCCTGTATTTGCTATAAGGAGATTTGTAGTAAATAAAAAGTTTACCAGGTCCTCCCCTCTGCTGTTTGACGTGGGCATACCCCATATAGGGTGATGGGCGTTTGTGTCTGCTGATATTACTAGTTTGAAGTCATTGAGCTCGCAGTATCTTACCAGGTCCGCAACGTCTTTCGATGGGATCTCCTCGTCGCCGGGCATGTAGGCCCATAGTAAGAGACCACGTTTCAGTGCCATAAGTCATCACTGGTAACACACATTGGTCGAAGACTCTTGTCTTGAGGCACTGAGGTATTTTTGACGAGAAGACTTCGCGAAGTTTCCGGAACGCTGCCCAGCCGAGTTGGATTCGACGATTAACCTCTTTCTCGAAGTTGGACCTGCCTAGTTTGACTGTCTGTCCCAGGTAGATGTACTCGTCAACAACTTCGAGAACTGAGTTCCCAACTGATATTAGGGTTGGCACAACATGGGCATTAGACATAATTTTCGTCTTATCCATGTTCATCTTAAGTTCTACCCGTTGGGAAACTCGATGGAGGCATTCGAGCATTGTACTGAGGTCTTCCATGGAGCTGCTTGTAGTTTTTTGCTACTCCAATAAAAAGTGATGAAGAGACAGCTCCAATAAAACTTCGAATGATCGAGTGTCAGGAAGACACACACTTGACTTGAAAATTGGACGTTCTGGACCTACTGGTGACTTTTGAAGGGCATATCTTTCCTGGGACAGGTACCCACAGCTATATCTGAAAGAAAAATTATATGCGTATTTGTACATAGGTTTTTTCATCATCTTGTATCGCAAGTTTAACCTTTCATATGTTTTTTAACTTCTATATTAATTTCATTTGAAATCACCAATGTGGCGCGTGACATCATAGGTATTCTAACGTTTGGCCCGCACCTTCCTAAAGGTTGCCCATCCCTAGTTTAGAGTATATTGGGGGATTGTCTAATTAAGTTAACTAAAAGTAGGTAATCGGTTATTATGTATATCACACGGTCACAATAACTGATAGTTTACAAATCTGTAGGTAGGGTCCTACTGCAAGAATCCTAGTGTTCAAATTTAATTACGCCACCTATTTTGTTATGTGCTTACCTACTGAACCTCTATAATAACAACATTTGCAGTAATATCATCCCTTTGATAACCCGCTTTGATTTCCTAAATGACTATCCCCAGGGTCACCAGGCAAGCGTGAAGAGCGCAAATCTGCTACGTACAGCAGAAACGAGTCCAAACGTCAGGAGTCCCTCGACCAACGCAAGATGTACACCGCCAGCTCCGAGTCTGAACTCTTCGAATGCGCCATCTTGCCCATCTTCCACAAACTGCTCACGGAGCGGCACAAGAGTCAGCCGCATGGCCTCAATCTGACTTACGGCGTCAGTTGTCCTAATATCTCAATTAAATGCGACATAGTTGAATATTTGTAGGTACAAGGTATCTGTGTAGTTATATACTTATAAACTCCACCCCACCCACACACGCGTGATCTCAGACCTGTTTTGTCGGATCAACGGAAATTAATATTTCAATTGCCATTGTAGGTAATAATAATAGTAACCTACACTGTACCTCTACCATGAGTTGGCAACATAAATGTCATCTATAGTCTATACTCGATCTCGCCTACCTATTAAGCTTGTGATTGGCGTACTCGCTGTCAACTTTGTTCTACAATTGACGGCGAGGTGACACTGTTCTTTTTTTCATAAATTTTTTCGTCGACAGTCGATAGCGAGCATCGATTGCGGTTTCAATGTTGTAAACTCGTGGTAGACCAGATCACTGTAATGTTCCAAGGACCACGTGGCAGGTTGCAGGTATTGTTGCAAAAGCAGATAATATATCATAATTGTCGTTGTTGATATTCAAATACTACCAATTCGACAGTTGTGATATGATTAAACATAAACAACAAAATGTATTACTGCAACACGGTAACAGTTTATTGATGCGATAATAGACCAGAAGGTCTATTTACAAAATCATTGTAAATTACATTCCACGGCACGATTACAGCAGACAGTTTAGTATCGCCATCTTTTACTAGCTGACCCGACAGACGCTATCTTGTCCTATACATGAAACATTTTCCAGTTTAACCCAAATTTTCAAATTTTCTCCCCCATAACTTAGTTTAAACTTAGAAAAAAGTACCTAGAATCGGAAAAACCACTCAAGTGATGCGCCATAGAAGTAACTAAACAAACCAGGGCACATGAGTAAATAAACGGAATTTACTCGTGTGGCCTGGGGTTAGTTTTCTCTATGTGAGGCGCGTATCAACGAATAGAATCACTGGAATCAATTCGCTGAGATCACCTGATGCTAAGCACTACGACTGCCATGACATCCGCTGTGCCACCTGCTTGGCACTAAAGTTTAGGGTGACACTGCAATGCAATGCGCTTGTCAACGCTAGGCGTTGAGTTTTGACTCTCATTATCCCAGACTCCCAGCAACTTGATATTGTGCGTTGCGGCAGACTCGGCCGGTAAGTACTCGTATCTGCCGCGGTGTAAGTCGATTTCACCCGCCTCTTGTCATTCTTATCCCGAAGACCGGCGCGGAGGCAAAATTCGTTAAATCCATCCCCTCCTATTATTACCTATTATAATTGTATATTGGTACAAAAATTAACATTTGCTATTTGTCTATTGTTGGGGCTTGGAACATCACGCGCGTGGTTGGGGGAAATCCTGATTGATTCTCTTATTTGTGTGAATTCAGGGAGCAAAAAAGGGCGGTAAGTCCCATTTGTTCTATGGAACATGACGTAGGTACTCGTAATATAACAAATTGAGAAAATATTGTCCCTATTTGTACTAAGACCTTATAGAACAGTTTATAGGTACTTATTGTCTCAAATTGATCCATAGAACTAACTAAGTTGGTATATAACTAATTATTTTTTTATAGTGGGCTGTACCAGGGGCCTTACTATGAGCTCTTCAAGCAGGACTTCTAGACAACTGCCCGGTTTATTCGTACCATGACTTACCATGAAACTTTAAAGCAGGCCTACCCAGGCCTACTATTCAAGAACCGCAAAAAAACCGTTCACCTGTTTTTTTGTATGAAACCCAATTAACATGTCGCTCTAAACCCACTCAGTTTAGTAGCTTACACACGTCTAGGCGTCTGCAATGATAGTTATAGTAAATTGTTAGAATGCCAGAGACAATATTATCCGTTCATTTTTGAGAAAACAATATTCAAACAGTTCACGTAAATGAGCGTCATGGTATAATTTCATTCAAAACTGTTTATGTCAGGTTTAAGAACTGCACGAAATTTGCATGGTTTTAACGAAGCTGATAGTAAGGTCAGGCCCCTGGTATTAAAGTCAGTGATTAATGTCATTCACGTCTTAAGTATTCATATTCATATTCATATTCATATTCATATTTGTTTATTGAGATAAAAACGGAAAAAAACCAATTACAATTATCTCACAATATTCAAAAATTATTCTTAAACAATTCATGTCTTAACATTAAGAAATATTAATTATATAAATACAATATCATTTAAAATTTTATTATAACAATGTCAAATGGGCAATACGCCTAGCATGTCAATATATATAAAGTATATACTATGGAACAATTTGGGAAAAGCGATTCCCATTTAGTTATGTGCATTCACAGACAAATAAAAACAGGAGCAAAAGCTAGTATGCTAGGTCTATATTAGGAACAATATTTTCTCAAATTGTTTTATTACGTCATGTTCCATAGAACAAATGGGATCTACCGAAAAAGGGTGGAGTGGACTGTGGAGTTTGACACATAATAAGTACCTACCTTTTACAGTTTTAGCAGCATATTCCTTTAATTCCTACTTATATGTAGTAAGATTGTCTTGCCAGTATTGCTTACTAATAACGAGTTTCAAAACTGATAACTTTTACTCCCTGCTCTTGTATGACACGAAGGTACAGTCGCGAACGTAAACCGTAAATATGGACACTAAACTTACTGATTTATTTATTTTTAATGTATTTTTTTCTTTATATAAATGTCTCTGCGATCAATGATATAAGTAGTGTTGTATCCGTTAGTACCAACTAACTATAGTACATACCTAACGTGATGAATACTGAGAAGTTAATTTTTCATAATACTGGGAAAGGAATTCATAGTATAAATACCTACTAGTAGGAATCTATGGTAGAAATGGTGGAGGTAAGCCTTTTAAACTTTTTAATAATATTTGTTCGTTTCCAAATGGACACCCTAAATCGGTCTAAATAAACGGGAGATAAATGTGATGAAAGATGAAAGTACCAACATAATTAAAAGTAAGTAGGTCTTATTTAATCTAGGACAGTAACAAGTTTTGTAGTTGTCTTTAGTATCAACCATTATTTCTACTGTATTATGAAGATTGAGGTTACGTAGTCTAAAATAAAAGTCATATAAAATATTGAAAATAAATTCTAAGTTCGTGTAGAATTTAAATGTACAAAAACAACTACAAGTTCGCTGACACGGGTCAAATGTAGGTAGAAATTTTATTGACATGAAATATTAATTTTATATTTGTGTATTTGAGAGTATATGTACTACATCCTGCCTACCTATCTAAGTATTTACGCACAATGTTGACTATTCCACTTTCCTTGACTTGGCAGTAATTTTAGATTCGTCAGGCATTAAAGGGCATTTGCATGTCGTAAGTTTTAAGACGTTTAGTGTTATCTCACAATTACAAGGTACATACCATAACTACGTATTTATTTACTTATTATTATGTGTAGGGAAAGCCTCATCCTATTGCCTCCATTTTCCTCTGAGAATATCTTTATTTTACATGTTTTCTCTTGTTCTACCAGGTTTTTCCTACTGTGTTGATAATGTGATGACATGCCACATTTTAAATGGAATACCTCTTTCTTGTGCGCATTATAGTCACTTCTGCCAGTTAGCTTCGTTATATTTGACTCTCATATTAATTTCTCTTTTGTTTAATCCCTGTGTGTGCAGGTCACACCAATTCTATTTCAAACTAAGCGCTTGTCTAAAACAAATAAGATTTTGGTTTTTTGTTTGTTAGATAAACTTTAAATCTGAGTCATATGTTCAAAAATCATTTTCGTTTCGATAAAATCGATAGAGACAGAAAGACTTTTTATACGTTTACCGATAATTGTGTTCAGTGGAAGTGGTGCAAGGGGCCGTTATAAACGTCATTCTGTCTCCATTGATTTCAAACGAAATAGTAAGACAAAATAAACTATTTTATAGTGAATCGACATGCAATCGTCTTTTAGTACGAGGGTGAATCAAAAAATTCTTGGAATCAATATTAAAAAATGCAAAGATTTAAATAATAATATTTTATTTTTCTACATAATCTCCCTCCAATGCAATGCATTTAGAATAACGCGTTTCTAACTTCCTTATTCCTTGTGAAAAAAAAATATTTTCTTGACTCTCGAAAAAGTCCTCTACGGCAGCTATAACCGCGTCATTATCGTGAAATTTTGTTCCACGAATTTCCTCTTTTAATTTTGGAAATAAGTGAAAATCACTTGGGGCTAAGTCCGGAGAATATGGTGGGTGGTCAAGGAGATTAAAGCCAGCACAGCGGATTGCGTTGAGCGCAACTTCCGATCGATGAGCAGGAGCGTTATCTTGAAGGAACAACACGCCCAACGACAGTTTTCCACGACGTTTTTCTTTAATCGCTTCACGCACTTTCGGGATTAAATTTGCATAATAGGGTCCAGTAATCGTCTGGCCTTTTGGCATGTAATCAATAAAAAGGATTCCTTCACTATCCCAGAACACAGAGGCCATAACTTTGCCAGCGGTAGGAGCAACTCGAAATTTCTTAATGGATGGAGAGGATGGTCGTTTCCAAGACATGCTTTGTCTTTTAGTTTCAGGATCAAAATGGTGGACCCACGTTTCATCCATGGTGACAAGACGACGGCAAAAATTATCCGAATCACGCTGGAACATTTCGAGATTACGCTTGGAAATTTCCAAACGTCGCTTTTTGTTTTCGTCGGTTAACATTCGTGGCACCCATCTTGCAGACACTTTTTTGAACCCCAGTGAATCAATTAAAATGGATTGAACGCTACCAAAATATGTTTTATAGTAATTCTTCTGTCTTCCAAAACCAGATTCTCAACCTTTTTGACATTTTCTTCTGTAACGGAGGTTGAAGGCCGCCCAGAACGCGGGTCATCTTTACAGCTTGATCTACCTCTTTTAAATTCAGCCACCCAGTACGCAACCGTAGAATAGGGTACAGCATCACCCCCTAATGTCTGCTGAATGTCCAAAAAAATTTCCTTCGTAGACATTTTTTTCAAACTGAGATATTTTATCACCGCACGTAACTCACTTTTATCCATAATTTTGACTTTTTAGCAACTCGTTGCACAAAAAATTTATTACATGCGAACGAACTGACAAAAACAAGTGACAGTCTGCATAAATATAGTGTGATAGACACTCTTTAGTTTGAATATCGAACTTGATCCAAAAAGGTTTCATATATATGCACTTCTAAGAACTTTTTGATTCACCCTCGTATGTCTAACTTAGCAACTTAACATTATTTGAAATACTAAATATATAAGTGTTTTCATATTTTATATATGTAACCATAACCAACCTAAGTCATAGTCAGGTCTAAAATATATTTTATAATAGTACATACCAGTTCACATTAGAGTTATACATGTGTACGTGTGTATTGTACGTCAAAATTACCGAACTACTTTCTAACTCTATCTCTTAATAAATTATTCTATCATTTTAGGTTTTGTAGACTTAAGACCCAAGACTACGATATAACTAGGTAACTAATTACATATTTGTTGAAGTTATTTCAAATCGTAACTAGTCAGTAGCTTTGCGAGTAGTAAGTATATACACTGGAAAACTGTATATCGATAAATACAATGAATTAATCTAATGACATCGTAAAAAGGTGTGTAATATACGAATATCAACACAATATACGATGAAACTACTCATAGGTAATATTATGAGCTGTCGCCATTAACTTATTATATGACTGTCGCCATACCCGCAGATTCATAACTAGATAGGTACGAATCACATAAACGAATATATTTTACGCGACACACCTACATTGGTAATTATGTTGCTTAGTAAGCGGTTATTTTTTTAGATACCTACTCCTTTTTTACTTAAACATGAGTGATCGGTTTTCTAGATCATCAAGAGATTTTCACTTAAGTAGGTGCACAATTTCTTCGTTCGATTATGTTAACAAAATATGTATTAATGATTATATACTTTCGTCTTATTGCTGTATAATATTTACGTAATCTAATTTTGTACCACTTTCACTTTATGTATATGATATGATGTAATTGAAAATTTTATATTTAAAATTGTTATGAAATTTGTTAACATTGATAACGTATACCCAGATGACTTTATGGTTCAAATCCTGTCCACTGAATTTTCCTGTAAGAATGTTTACTATCGCCAAATCATGAATTACCAATTAATATATTCGGTACCTATTTTTAATGTTATTTGACACTGCCGTTTTGTATTTACTAGTCACTTTCCTTATTGTTTACCTTCTTACTGTGTAAGAAAATATTTGTAAGTAGATAATTATTGCCTTTGTACCTACCTAAATCGTTTTGCACATATTTTAAAGACTTATTAAAAGTATTGATGTTATTTAAGAATTCAATGTAACATCGTTTAAGAACATAATATGATACTTAGATAGTATAATATACATATTTAAGTACTTACATACTTTAGTTTATTTTTAGATTTGATTATAGGTACCAACCCTCAGAGCAATCTGCAAAGTTATTACACACAAGTATTAGTATTAATCGTAGTTACCTGCCTATTCTCCAGTATAACAGGCCCTGTTGGTAGTTTTCTGTGGTAAAAGCTGGATACAGTAAGGCTAAGCAAGGAAGACAATTATTGCGCCCATTAGGTAGGTACTAGAGGTGTTTGTTTTGAACTGATGCGATTCAAATGGCATAGAGTGGCATAGGTAATATTCATCATCATCATCATCATCAGCCTGTAGCAGTCCACTGCTGGACATAGGCCTCTCCAATTGCACGCCACTTAGGTCTATCTTGGGCTTCTCGCATCCAGTTTTTGCCAGCCGTCTTGCGCAGATCGTCACTCCACCGTGCCTCAGGACGTCCTACACTACGTTTGCCGAGACGCGGTCTCCACTCTAGAACTCGTTTACCCCAACGGTTGTCGGTTCTACGGCTAATATGGCCAGCCCACTGCCGCTTCAGCTTGCTGATCCGGTGGGCTATGTCGATGACCTTGGTTCTCTGACGGATCACTTCATTTCTGATGCGATCCCTCAGAGAAACACCGAGCATAGCCCTTTCCATAGCCCGCTGAGCGACCTTGAGCTTGTGGACCATTCGAGCCGTCAGTGTCCACGTTTCGGCTCCGTATGTCATGACGGGTAGGACGCACTGATTGAAGACTTTCGTCTTCAGGCACTGTGGAATCGGCGAAGTAAGGACTCGACGTAGCTTCCCAAACGCTGCCCAGCCCAGCCGAATTCTTCTATTCACCTCGTTCTCAAAGTTGTTTTTTCCCAACTGCAATGTCTGCCCGAGGTACACATATTTTTGAACAACTTCGAGAACGACGCCATGTATCGCAATCGGTTCCGGTAGAACATGTTCGTTGAACATGACCTTGGTTTTGTCCAAGTTCATCCGTAGGCCGATGCGTATAGAAGAGTCAGCCAGGTCATTCAGCATCTGTTGCAGGTCCTGCAGCGTCTCTGCCACGATGACGATATCGTCAGCAAATCGCAAGTGAGAGATGTATTCGCCGTTGATATTAATGCCACGTCCTTTCCAGTTCAGCGTCTTGAACATATCCTCCATTGCATTTGAAAACAATTTCGGGGAAATAACGTCCCCTTGTCTCACTCCTCGATGCAACGGTATGGGACTTGTTTGCTGATTCTGTACTTGGATGGACATGGTGGCGGTTTTGTTAAGACATCTCATCACTTGGATGTATCGCCAATCTATCTGGCAACGCTGCAGGGACTCCAGAACAGACCAGATTTCAACCGAGTCAAAGGCCTTCTCATAGTCCACGAATGCTAGACACAGGGGCTGATTATATTCTTCGGTCTTCTGTATAATCTGCCGCACTGTGTGAATGTGGTCTATGGTGCCGTATCCGCTCCGAAACCCAGCCTGTTCCGGTGGTTGGAATTCGTCGAGTCTACGCGCAAGACGGTTCGTGATCACTCTTGAAAACAGCTTATAGACGTGGCTTAGAAGGGATATGGGTCGATAGTTCTTCAGCAGGGTCTTATCTCCCTTTTTGAAGAACAGGACGACCATACTCCTACTCCACGCCTCTGGAGTTCTCCCTTCGAACAGGACAGCGTTAAAAAGCTTCTGGAGCTCCCTCAGTACGGGTTTACCTCCTGCTTTTAGTAGCTCTGTTGTAACGCCATCCTCTCCAGGGGCTTTTCCATTTTTAAGCTGTCCAAGAGCGATCTCGATTTCGCCAATACTGACTTCTGGCAAGTCTTCGGTGAAATGGCGTGTTAACGTGGCTCTAGGATCATTTTCGGGATCAGGTCGAGATGCATGCGATGCGTATAATCGGCCATAAAAGTTCTCCACTTCCGAAAGGACTGCCGGCTTCGAAGCAACGACTTCTCCACTAGCTGTGGTCAACTTCGTCAGGTGGCTTCTTCCAAGAGATTGTACGAACACCTTTGACCCCCGATTCTGCTCGATCGCTCTTTCGATCGAAAGAGTATTGAAGCACCGGAGGTCGTGTCGTACGTTCTTGTTGATCTCTCGGTTTAGAGTCCGCTTTTCTGACGAAGTGATGGGTGGGTTTTCACGTCGTTCCTTCATTAGCCCCAAAGTCTTTTCTGAAAGCTTGGACTTCTTGCCCTTACGCTGCATGTAACAAAATCTCGTACCTTCTTCCCTGAGGACCCGAGTCACATTTTCGAGGTTCTGGTTTACGTCTGTGGTGGTTTCCACGGCAGCGAATTGGTTCTCCAGGTTTAGCTGGAATGTTTCAGATCCTGCAATGGTTTGGAGCAGTGTTGGTCGGAGCCTGGACTTCATCAGACAGACACGTTGCGCCTTGAAGTTGATATTCAGAGAGCCTCGGACAAGTCGGTGATCGCTACCGGTATTGAACCTGTTGATCACGGAGACATCTCTAAATATGTGCCTTTTATTCGTCATGATGAAGTCAATCTCATTTTTAGTCCTAGTGTCGGGGCTTAGCCACGTCCACTTCCTTTGGGGCTGTTTCTTAAAGAAGGAGTTCATCAAGAAGAGCCCCTCCCGTTGGAGGAAGTTGACGAGCATTTGCCCCCTATGATTTCTGCGTCCAAAGCCATGGCATCCTACTACCGATTCGCCGAAATTCTGTACTCCCACTTTAGCGTTAAAGTCCCCCATGACAACGGTATACTGGGTCTTTGTAGTGAAGTGGAGGGCCCTCGATATGTCATCGAACATATCCTCCACTTCATCGTCCGAGTGTGTCGAGGTCGGTGCGTACACTTGCACCACCTTGAGGCTATACCTCTCGGTGAGCTTTACAATAAGGTACGCTACCCTGTTCGACACACTGGACACTTCCACAACGTTGTCAGAAAGGGACTTGTTTACCAGAAACCCAACGCCACCTTGGGATTGTTGGTCTCCCTCTCGGAAGTACATAAGGTGGCCCGATTCTAGGGTTAAGGTGTCCTCCCCCTCTCTTCGGACTTCACTCAACCCCAGTATGTGCCACCTAATTTTCCCAAGTTCCACCTCTAGTTGCGCCAGATGCGAGTCAAGCCTTAACGTGCGTCCGTTATACGTCGCCAGGGTCAGTTGTTTGTATAGGTAATATTATCGTAAACTTATCGAATATCGTAGAAGTGACTGTTTGTCACAGTGCCGTTATACCCTGACACAGTTATGCTTGCGCATTATTGGTATATGTACAATAATCTCAATAATACAATGGACTGCGTTAGTACTAAACGGGAGGGCCATGTATATAGAAGGCATAGGTACCTACCATCTGGTAAGTCTGGTTTCCACGCCTTTCACTAACCCAATGATGCGCTTATTAGCGTAAAAGATTTGGTTTTGTACCGGCGGCAGCTCAAAACTCTCAAAAAACAGATAACCACAGTCTAAGATTACATACACAGAAAAGCTGATCAGTTTTTCTGTGCGCTCGTGCCTTTCTCTCCACTCGCTCTCTCTCTTGTCATGCAAATGTTTTTTACCCAAAAGTTGTGCGCCTAATGTGTAACGACAATCACAGAATAAATAATAATAGGTAAGTTACATATATGACGGAGAAGAGACCTCCATGACGTCACTTATATTCTGTTCCAAATAAAACTCCACAAATCACTGATAGGTTTCGTATATTCGACCGGTAGCGTAACTACGTCCAAGAGAGGTCTGTACTGTGCGGCGGCTCGAACAAGAATGCCGTCCCGTCTTTTTTTTTAAACGGACTAATGTTGTTTGCCTTTACCGGCATTGACAGCGTCACCGGACGGGTGGCGAGCGCAGATGGCACTCTGCCATCCCGTCGCCAGTGCCGCTTTTATAGGTTACGGCGTACTTGCACGTGGTCGTTTTAAACGTTAACATTGCAATACAAAGTGATGGCATGCGATTTATAATTGATTGTACATCTTAATATACTTGAATCATTTTGATAATCATTTAATTATTCATTTTAATTTGAATAATTTACTGTGAACAACTTCAAAAGTATGAATCTACGTTTTACAAATCAATTCAAATAATCAACTTAACAAATCTAATTGTTATAGACTAATTACTATTGGCTAATTATTGTATCCACGCCGATATATATATGCGAGTAATTATTATGTTGTTCATGCGGCGCATTTTTTCTTTACGCGCTATTTTTAAGATCACATGGAGGATATGGAACATTCTTTTGGTTTACCAATCTCAAGCAAGAAAAGATAATTTAGGCTGTTGCCGTTAGTCGTTGACTTGCGCTAAGAGAAACCTACATAACATAAGTAAAACATATAAATCTGAACTTCACAGCGTGTTCAACTGTTAAGTAAGGTAGGTTAAGTATTATTTTTTAAAATTTTAATTAAGAACAAATAAAACAATATAATATTAACAAAAAAATAACAAACATTAATAGTAACTATTTTGTAAATCACGATGTAACTTTCGAAACTATGGAACAGGCAACACTAGCTGTCATTTTAGCACAGCTGCAGTGTTGCCAAAATAGAAGTTATCTACCTAAATGTAGCTATAAATGAACAGCAGTGGCTCAAAATAAAGTGTTTAGCTCTTTTGCTACTTTTTGGACAGTTTTCCTATCATTTACGTCATACTCTGTCACTAAATATTATGATAGAGTTCAATGTGCAACATAATTTAATATTAAGTACATGGAATACAAGTACGTGGAAAAACAACATAAAAGTTGGGTCGCACTGTAAATCGAGAAAAGTATGTAGAAATAGAAAATTTTGGCCATATTAACATGCTCATTATTAAATAAAGTTGTATCAAGACGCGTAAGAATAAAATTATGATTGTATAGTGATAGGAATTTTGCAGAGTCCATCTGGGGAAGTACCAGTACCCCTTTGCCAGTTATTCAACCGTGAAGCAGTAGTTTGCCGTGGTGGTACCGGCTACGAATTGTACCCCCCCTAACTTTTCCCGTGGATGCCGTAAGAGGCGGCTAAGGAAATATCCGGGAAATGGGCAGCAGCATTTCCCGCAGTCTGCGTCAACATCCACTGCGATCACCAAGACGCCTGCCAAGCGTGGTGCATTAAGGCAAATCCCCCCCAATGACAATTAACATTAAACCACGGCCCCCAGTTCCCGGCAGCTCTGCTATCCGTGGCTACGGTAGCGGCCATTGTAACGGTGGAGCAGGGGGTGCGAAGGATCTCCGGCAGAGATCCGGCTACCAATCCCAAAAACGACCCCTGGCCCTGGCAACATACAATACACGCACGCTCAGGACCGACGAAAAGATGAAGAGAAGAGAGAGAATGAAAGAGAGGAAGAGACGCTCAAGTTACGCTGGGATGTCATGGGATTATCTGAAGTCCGAAGACAGGGACAGGACACGATAATTCTAAATTCCGGCAATTTGTTCTTCCACCGGGAGGGAGACCAACAATCCCAGGGTGGTGTCGGGTTCCTCGTCCGTAAGTCTCTCGTTAACAACGTAGTGAAAGTCGATAGTGTGTCGGCTAGGGTAGCGTTCCTTATACTCAGAATAACCAAACGGTATTCGCTGAAGGTTATACAGGTATACGCACCGACCTCGGCACACTCGGACAATGAAGTAGAAAGTATGTACGAGGATATAATCCAGGGCCATGCATACTTCTAAAACCTACTTCACTGTTGTAATGGGAGACTTCAACGCAAAGCTAGGCACAAGGAAACGTGATGAGTTGAGAGTAGGGCCATTTGGATACGGGCAGCGGAACTCGAGGGGACAGAGGTTGGCTGACTTCATGGAGAAGGAGGGACTCTTTATGATGAACTCCTTCTACATGAAGCGGCCATCCAGGAAGTGGACGTGGATGAGTCCCGACGGTTCTACTACGAACGAGATAGACTTCATCATGACGACCAATAAGCGCATATTCAATGACGTCTCTGTGATCAGCAAGGTAAAAACCGGCAGCGATCACCGCATCGTAAGAGGCGCATTGAATATCAATGTCAAGCTTGAGAGGTCACGTCTGGTGAAGTCTACGCTCCGTCCTAATCGTGCCCAAATCCAAAACCCCGAAAAGTATCAACTTGAACTTCAAAACCGTTTTCAGTGCTTAGCTGAATGCGACACAGTGGATGAGTTGAACAACGGGTTGGTGGAAACTGTCCAAGCGGTTGGGTTCGAATTCTGTGAGACCAAACGCCGCAGGAAAGCTCAAAAACTCTCAAAAGAAACTCTGAAACTAATGGCAGAACGGAGCGAAATGAGACTGCAGTCCGCAGTTGATATGTCGGATTACGGTAAACTCAATAGACGAATTTGGAAGTCCATGCGACACGACTTGCGTGCTTATAATACTGCGCGTATTACGGCAGCAATTGAGCGGAACCAGGGCTCTAAAGTGTTTGCAAAAGATTCGTCTATTGGGCAAAGCCAAATGACAAAACTGAAGACCGAAAATGGCAGTATCGTTTCATCCAAGCCTGAGATTCTGAGAGAGATTGAGAGCTTCTATCGACAGTTATATACCTCGACGCGCGAACCCGTTACTGAAGCAGCTCAGGACACCAGCGCAAAGTTAGTCCGACACTATACCGAAGACATCCCGGACATCAGCCTGTACGAGATTAGAATGGCTCTCAAACAGCTTAAGAACAACAAGGCGCCAGGAGAGGACGGAATTACGACTGAACTTCTGAGAGCGGGTGGTAGACCGATACTTTTAGTCCTCCAGAAGTTATTCAATCTGTCATCTTCGAAGGCAAAACACCGGAAACGTGGCACAAGAGCGTGCTGGTGCTGCTCTTCAAAAAAGGTGATAAAACCTTATTGAAGAATTATAGGCCTGTATCGCTCTTGAGCCACGTGTATAAGCTGTTTTCGAGAGTCATCACGAACCGTCTCGCACGCAGGTTTGATGAGTTCCAGCCTCCTGAACAAGCCGGTTTCCGAAGAGGCTTTAGCACCGTAGACCATATTCATACACTACGGCAGATTATACAGAAGACCGAAGAGTATAATCAGCCACTGTGTCTAGCGTTTGTGGATTACGAGAAAGCCTTTGATTCTATCGAGAAGTGGGCCATACTGCAGTCCTTGCAGCGATGCCAAATTGACTATAGGTATATCGAAGCGTTGAAGTGTTTATACAGCAAGGCCACTATGTCAGTCCGATTACAGGACCAGAGTACGGAACAAATTCCATTGCAGAGAGGTGTGAGACAGGGAGACGTCATCTCTCCGAAACTGTTCACTAACGCATTGGAGGATGTTTTCAAACTTTTGGACTGGAAAGGATGTGGCATCAACATTAATGGCGAATACATCACTAACCTTCATTTTGCCGATGATATAGTTATAATGGCGGAGTCGCTCGAGGATATCGGCACCATGCTCAACGACCTCAGTAGAGTTTCCCAACAGTTTGGTCTTAAGATGAACATGGATAAGACGAAAATCATGTCCAATGTTCCACCTATACCGGTAATTGTTGGAAACGATACACTCGAAGTTGTAGACGAGTACGTCTACCTGGGACAGACTGTCCAATTAGGTAGGTCCAACTTCGACAAGGAGGTCGCACGAAGAATCCAGCTCGGATGGGCAGCGTTCGGGAAGCTTCGATCCATCTTTTCGTCCCCAATACCTCAGAGCCTGAAAACCAAGGTTTTCAACCAGTGTGTGTTGCCAGTGATGACTTATGGCACTGAGACGTGGTCCCTTACTGTGGGCCTCATTAACAAGCTTGAAGTCGCTCAACGAGCAATGGAGAGGGCTATGCTTGGGGTTTCCCTGCGTGATAAGATCCGAAATGAGGAGATCCGTAGGTGAACTAAGGTCACCGACATAGCTCTCAAAATTAGCAAGTTGAAGTGGCAATGGGCAGGCCACATCGCTCGCAGAACTGATAACCGATGGGGAAGAATGGTTCTCGAGTGGCGACCACGCACCGGAAGGCGTAGTGTAGGCCGGCCCCCCGCTAGGTGGACCGACGACCTCATAAAAACCGCGGGGAATCGCTGGATGCAGGAAGCGAGTAGCCGGTCCAAGTGGCGTTCTATGGGGGAGGCCTATGTTCAGCAGTGGACGTCTTCCGGCTGATAATGATGATGATGATGATGATGATGAAGCAGTAGTGTGCAATAATTATTGTGTTGCTTTGAAGGACAATGTTTCCAGTGGAATTACAGGGCTAGGATTCAACATCTTATTCCTTAGGATGACGTATTGGTTCTATACAAAGTTAAAAAAACAACTGAAAATTTTTTTGACATCATTTTTAAACATGCCTATTCTTGGAGTTCGTTGGAGTCAATGCGCTCTGCAATCCCGACACAACCTACTCATTTAATTCCGTCCCCTATCCTACATGCTTTCTCTCACCGCGCCGTACTCCCACTTTGTTTTCGTAGTCTACGGTTAAGAGTTTATTGCCGTCTTTGGCCTAGCTTTTCAGGGAGACCTGCTTGACTAATTGAAAATCTTTGTTAAAAAACTATTATTATTATTATTCACTTATTTAGGTTATTTCACTTAATTTGGAATTGAATTTTTACTACTTCCTAAGATGCAGTAGATATGGCCCAATAATTGGGATGTTTAGTCACAGATTACTGAATAAGAACAGATACTTCACTCAGTAGAAAATTTCCAATACCTATTACGATAATAGCCTACTCCCTCGCGTCAACAACCACTGTATGCTAAAATGCGCCTAAATGCTCAAGCGTACAGCAGTGATTGCTTCGCACCGCGCGATTCCACAGTAATCGCAGGGCTGCCTCTTCGATAAAATTAAATTAACATTACTTTTTATCTATGTTATTGAGAACTGTGAATATGTTCTGACTTTTATGTGGCAGTTAAAAATTATATCATTTATAAAATATTTAACCAACTTAAAAAAAAGGAGGTGATCAGACATACAGGCCAAACTGAGATGTTTGACTTGTATGGTTTGTAGGTATGTATGTTTGTGCGCGATAATCTCGCGTTTGGCTAAACCGATATCGATGCGGTTTTCAGAAAAGGATTTGTTACATTTAGGAGAAAGTTTTAAAATAAGTATAATAATTCTTAGTTTGATGATGATCTTCGGAGATGTTCACTAGAAATGAAAAAAAAAGCCTTAAAAAAAGAGAACCGACTTCAAATAAAGCACTAAGCCGTAAGTTATTTTATTAACGAGTGTAACACTCTCACACAAAAATACATAAACACTGCAGTTTTCAAAAGTTTTCACGCGAAAAGTCGATGGCCTTCAAAATAAAAAAATATATCTAGTTCCTAGTTGTACATATCTAGGTGTATTGTACTACTACCAATTATCACGAATCAAATTTATTAAGATTAATTAATTTGATTCGTTTTCTCGCAACAAGTCACCTTACAACAGACGCGGCTTGTTCAAAGGTTTTCATCGGGCGTAAGAAAAAGAACTCTCGCTACACAGACTTAAAGCGCATTTTGATTCGTTACGAGCGCGTCAAGGACTTGTAGGCACATTTTTTGAAGGTCACGTCCGTGCTTTGCAATGTTTTATGAACATTATTGCAGTTGTTAGTTTAGCAGTTTATATTCGAATGTTTTCTTTCGAAGAGTGCATCTTCTGTACCTTGTACTATTAATTATTCTGTGGTATAACGTTTCTATGCAACAAAATTATGTAAATCTGTGTCTGAAAGGCAAGCTAATGCTTAGTATATACCTATTAAACTGTCAAATTCTAAGTGGATACCGGTGTCCGCACACCTACTGTCTTTTAATTATGTCTCTAATGACGGTATGTGAATGGAAAAAAATGTAAACGACAAAAACTAGTAATAATTTATCACTTACCATTCTTCATTGACAGGTAAATGGAAAAATGTTAGGTGTTTATCCCTTCTTTTGCTTGATTTACACCCATCTACAGCACATAAGGCACCACACGGCATCGTAATACGCGTACGAACGAACAGCACTATTAAAATTGAACGGCGTGCGCGCGCTTCGCTTGCGAAAACCGCACTGAATTGAACCGCCGGCGGACCGAGACCGCTTTAGTATGCTACGAGCACAGAACAAATTATCAAGTAGAAGTCGCAAGTGAGCGGGACAATCGTAGTACTAAGTAAGCGGAGTTCCGCGTAGTCATAGTTCGACGGCCCGTCCAAGAACTTCAGTCGTGCTCCGTCACTACTGCCGTCACTATCCATGCTTTTGAACAAAAACAAATACAAACATGCCGTATTGTGCAGTTTTGGAGTGCAAAAACGATAGCCGGGTCAAAAATGTATCCAAGGGAGGCATATCGTATCATCGGTAAGACATATTTAGTTTTATTTCGAATAAACTTTGAAAATAAATAAATCTTAGCATACCGAGAAAAAATATTTAATGGAAGTCAACTTTAATTCATTATGATAAGGTTCATTTTTATTCAAACTATACATACATTTCTCGAAGGTTCTATCCACGCGCCGTGGCGCTATTCAGTCAAGGATGGGACATCTGTCGATATTGAAAATGTCGACATTTCAACTTGTGCAATTGTGCAAAATAAATATATCGCTTATTATTTGGTGTTTGAATAATTCAATGTTGTTAGTGTGTTTGCAAGAATTTAGAATAAATACTTAAGATTTTGTCATTCCAGTTTTCCTAAAAGTCCGAATATAAAGGAGAAATGGATTAGCATCAAGCGATCTGATAAAAAAAATTAAGTTGTTGAAGCTGTTCGAAGTATTGACGGACAGCTATTTAAAAAAGATACATTGATGACAAAAATAATAAAACAATTTATTGGCCAAAAATTGTTTGAAAAGATTAATTATCATCAAGTTGGAGAATTCCCCTCATCAAACCACATAACTGATTTGATAAAATCGATAACTAAACGCTATATAAATGTGCGGATCCACCATTTATTAAAATAAATATAAAACTGACAAAAAGACAACTCCTTAATAAGTACGTTTTCTTTCAACTACAATGAAGTAAGTATGGTTTATTTTTCACTTTTAGGGTTTTGTTTTTAAAGTCAAATATAAAAATATATAAAGTGATCACTAGCATAAGCTGATATTTTTTTATTTAACTTTATCAACAGTAGTATTACTTAAGAGCTTTTTCTTTCAATTTCTTCAACTTGCTTAAGAGTATTTCACGCGTGCTCTATTGGGTTTAAGTTAGGCGAGCCGGCAGGCTATTCTAAACTTGTGATCTCGTATTCTCGGAGAGCAGCATTGACTCGTTGAGCTCGATGAGCGGGCGCATTATCATCGACCAGTACAAAATGGTGCCCACAGTTTACTCGGAATGGTCTGACTATTCCATCAATAGCAACTGCTCTATATATACATGTCTGCTGTCATGAAGCCTCAGTAACAAAAATAAAAACCGATTTTTCAAAGTAATCGCATACTTTTTTTGATGTGTCTATATCAGTCATCAGGTTTCCATAGTACAGGCTCTGCCTAGTTTGGAACCGGGAGACCTTTGTGTGGATATTCTCCTATATTATATTTTCATATTTCGTACAATACTTTTAGTAATTTCTTACTAGTAATCGGTTCGTTTACACAACGGTAACGCTACACTCTAATTAATAAAATAAAATGGTAAGTAAAATAATATTTTATACACTCACATATTCACACACACACACACACACACACGCTTACTTACTTACACACTCACACACACACTCACACCGACTCGCGCGCGTTTGATTTGATTATTGTATATTAAATAAATGTTTGTTGTCAAAGCTTACGAAAACTAACTGTTCTTATACCTACTTAATGCTTCAGTGACTTTTAGAAACGGAGGGCGTTGTTGCCTGTAATACAGTTTTATTACTACAACAGGCACCAACTATCTCACCAATTGGAAACAGTGCATATTTATATATAAGTCCAATGTTTTGTAAGTACCTACTGTCTAAGAAATAAGTCAAATAAAAAAAATATTATTATTATTATTATTATATCATCTTCTGTAAAACGAGTGACGTAATATCGATAACATTGTCACACTCTGAAATACTGTCCCATCACTAGTACCACGTCTGGCATGGCGCCACCTAGTATGAAGCAGCAGAACTTGTAAGATATGTGACATCTATTGCTCAGTTACTGAAACTTGCTCGATGCATTTGAAACATAATAATAGTTCCAGCTTTATCACATTGAACTAAGGTCGAATTTAGTAAGTTTAAAGTAGTAAGTTAGAAAGACCAATCACTTGAATTGTTTCAATGTGTTAAAAATATGACAATACTACGTTTGTGTGGAAATCTGATACGGAGGTTTTCATAGTGAGCTCCGGTTATGAGCCTTCTACTTGATATTTGTTCTGTGGCTACGAGCATACGTATGGAAAATGGTCAGCTAACTGTGCTGCCTTTCTTAAACTTTAGCAATGCTTTTAACGTTGTGGATTTGGACATCCTCTTAGCAATCCTTCGCTCTTATAATAATATCTCCAACGGATCAATTGAACCGTTGGAGATATAATTATTAGAGCGAAGGATGGTTTCAATCTTACCTATACGGTCGTCGACAGCGGATTCGCCTCTATGAATATTATTCTTTTTGGTGTAACACAACTGCCGGTGTGCCTCAGGGTGACGTGTTATATCTTCTTTAGTTTTTAGTGTTTTTGCTAATTCAATTTCTCAAAAAAAATGTTGTTCTTACCACCTAAATGCGGATGATTTTCAGTTATACTCACAGGCTACTTAAACTGAATGAAGCAGTTGATGATATAAATGAAAACATGCATCAGGTATTACAACGGAGTAAAGCGTATGGCCTGATAGTCAACCCCCTTATAACCCAAGTAATTGTCGTGGGCAGTTCCCGAATGAGTAATATAATGAGTGTGAATGAGTCAATATAACAATGAAATTTCTATTGTATCTGGGTCGTTCGACTAAAGAAGTCTTTCACTATAATTATTTTTATAAATTCTTTTTTAAGCTATTGCATAGCTTCTATCGCGAGCCTTGAGCGTGGAGACCGAACCCAGAAATTCCGTTACGAAAATAACCTAACACCCCCCACTCCGACTCCATCTATCGATGAATAGCAGAACTTTTTATGACTTTTTGAAATATCACGCTTGTCTATTTAGTTCAGCAACTCGTCTCTAGATGGAATTGGTGAAATAATTATAATTGCATAAGTTGATAAAAACAGCTATGCAATAGCTTTACCGCGGCAGTCTCCGAGTGACACAGTCTTTTTTTTTATTTAGCGACTTCGAGTCGTGCAACGACTATGTCAGGCCCATAGCTTACTCAAAAATTTTATACACATTTTTTCACTTTATCCTTGAGAATCTTATATGTGGACTGATAGAGCATCCCAGCTGCATTAGATGTTGGCGCAGCTAAAATGCTCTGAATCGTCTCTGTTAACGTCAAAGACCTTAAATAGGTCATCTCTTATAGTTTCACTCTGGACGCACTCTATCAGAAGATGGTACACAACTTCGTACACACTACATGTGTCGCAATTAGCCAATATAACTCTTACTCACTAAATGTATCATGATTTTTTATTTCCAATCATTTATTTTTTATATTTCTTTCAAATTTCTATCTGTGTTCACATGTAATATAAACATTTCCTAGATTAATTGAATAATGTCAAGATGCTTTAGTGTTTATATATATATATTTTATTTGTATATGTATTTAATGTCTCGTCTTCTGATTTTATAACAATGGACTTGGCACTGGCAAGGCAAGTGGCAATGGCAACATTGCTCCGCAGTGTTTTTCTATCTTTTGTGCTGTTTGGTTGTGTTATTTTTATGTTGTGATTTTTGAGTGTTTTTTTTATTTATTTTGTGTTTAACCAATTAAATTTGTGATCTTAAATAGGCCAACAAAATGCCGGTGTTTCATACGAAGATTATAGAGAGTATTTTGGAGCCGGTCGCGCAACAGGTAAGTAGAGAGATATAAACTAAACCAATTATTTATAGAATGCGTGTTATGTTCGGCCTAATTTTCTCGTGTAGGTGTAAAATCTGCGATATTGTTTAACGCGAGCGATTACATCGACATTAACGCCGTATTATGTCATCTTCGATAATGTTTGTAAGGCTTGAAAATTACCATCTTTAGTCATGAACGGAGAATGTGTCAGTTGACGATTATACATTTAGGTACTTAACCTTGGCAAAGAGGTGACTATGATTCAGAAAGAAACTTTATTCGTAAGGAGATAAATAATTTAGTTTTCTTGGTACAAACTGTACATTTATTAGTATATTATTTGTTCTCAGGAACAGAACAACTGATAATAATTGTGTACCTACTTAGTTCGTATATTTTCAAATCAAATCAAAATTAATCATTTATTGTGAATATAGATTACAAAGTTGTTACATCTACAATTCAAATGCTCAGCTATATTCTGCCCTTCGGTATGCAAGAAAAATAAAAGTTGGTAAAAGTCAAAATCGAAATCAGTCAAAGAGACTGTCAAAATAAAATTACACAATTACAACACCAAACAATGTTTAAACTAAACAATGTTATGTTTAAGCATATGAAAATTACTTACATAAATTATAATTTGATCCCTATTTGAATTAAATATTCAATGTAATAAAATATATATTATTTATGATAGTACCTACTTACTGCAAATTAAGCAATTATAAAATTAATTGTGTAGATTTCAGTTGTCATTAAGGTATTCCTTGTGACACTGTGACACAATTTTGGGAATTATTACATTTAAGTTCTCATATTGTTATGTTTTTGTGAACAATAAAGTATTATCTATCTATATTTTCATGTAAATTATGATACGCCTTATCTAACAAAAACTGTTTTGATTTAAATTTAAATGTAATAATATGTTCATAGACAATTATAGTAATGGGTAAATGATTAAAAATACAAGGGGCCACAGATATGTTCAATTGTGCAGTCATGTTTTGGCAGAAAACACACTTACGTTATGCCGTTGGCTATTGAGGTAGCTAAACAGATTTTTATTTGAATATTAAAAAACCAAAACCTCATAAATATAAATGCATGGAAATGTTAGTAGCTTCAAACCAATGAAAGAAGATTTACAAGTGTCAGTTTGCATAAGTCTACAAATCGCTCTCACACACCTCTTCTGAGCCTTAAATACCGCTTCTTTGTCTACCGAGTTTCCCCAGAATATTACGCCTGGTCTCAAAACAGATTCAACATAACCATGATAGGCAGTGATCACCGCAGATTGATTCACAACTGTAGCCAGCATCTAAAGAACGTATGAAAATTGGCTTATGGAGGATCCCAATAATCTATCTATCCACGGTTTTCCTTACTACCGATAGAAATATGATAGAATGTTCATACAAATAGTGTCAAATATCTATCTCTAGTAAGGTGAACCGGCGATAGATAGATTATTGGCCGGCCGTTAGCAATCACAATTTGTAAACAAAAGAATGGATTTTTTCAATAGTTCAATATGCATGATACCGACAGTTGAGTTTATTATGGTCATGGATACTTGGTACTTGGTCAGCGGGCTGTTTTCCGCACCCATGCCGTCTCGATGCGGCACGTTGTGCAGCCACCCGATGTCGTCGAAGAAGGCCAGCAGCTCGCTGATGCCGGTGCAGGCCTCCTTGACGGTCCTCGGTGTTCCGAGGTGTTCTGCCCGTTGTGACGCCACGCTGCTGCACTCCAGGATGACGTGCGCGGCCGTTTCGTCTGCCTCCAGGCACCCTTGGCACAGGGGCTGTCTGTAACATCTAACATAAACAGGTGTTTGTTTAGTGAGCAGTGTACCGTGACAAGACCGACCATTCGTCGTAGTTTGTCACGTTTCAGATTGCGGAGTTGTCTAGAGTACTTCGGGTTGAGCTTCGGGAACGCCTCTTTAGACTGTCTGCAATCTGTGATACTTGCCCAGTAGTCTTGATGTTTTCTTTTACTTGTGTCACGTATCCATGCTCGGATTTGGCTGAATGGTAACGGGATCATTGGTTCCGGTCCTTTTGGACATAAGTTGGAACCTCTCCTTGCTAACTGGTCTGCCGCATCGTTGCCTCTGGATCCGCTGTGTCCCTTTATCCATTGGAGTGTGACATGGTTGGTTTTACTTACTTGCTCCAGTAGATTGTGACACTGTTTGATTAGCCCTGATAAGTGATCGTACCGTTGTAGGGCTCTTAATACTGCAGCTCTGTCAGAGAGTATTCTGATATTAAAGTCAGTTACCTTCCTCCTTAGTGCTGCTGTTGCCGCTTGGATCATCCCACACATTCCGCCTGGAAGATGGAGCTATGCTTACCCAAGCCTGTAGTTATATCAATGTTCAGATCATCCGAGAACGTACCCGCGCTGGTGCCAGTTGTAGTTTTAGAGCCATCTGTGTATATTCTTACTTCCTTAAGCCCTGAGCTATCACTAGGCTCCTCGTGTAACTGTATCTTATAGCTTCTTCACTAAGAAGAAGTATTCTTTGTGCTGTTTGTCGTATATTGATTGCATGATTGGATTGCCTGTCGCTATTTCGTCTAAGATGGTTGTGTGACGGGACAGACTATCGTTTTCCCAGAGATGTAAAGCCTTTAGTCTGAACGCGGATGCTGCGGCTTCTTGCTGGATGTGTAGGTGCAACGGTGTGATTCCTAAAAGAGCCTCCATTGCTGTTGTAGGAGTCGTTTTATGCATCCCGTTGCAGCCACGCATGCCAGCCTCTGGAATTTTTTCAGTTTTACGATGGTTGTGCTCTGTGTCGTTCTGGGCCATCACACAAGAGCCCCATATGATAGACAGGGTATGATTACGGTATTGTATAACCACATGGTTATATTTGGGTTGAGCCCCCATGTTTTACCGATCAAATGCTGGCTTTTGTTATTTTGTTATCTAAGTGCTTGGCCCAGTTAAGTTTGTTGTCCAATGTTATTCCCAGATATTTTACATCTTCGGACAGTTTCAGCTGCGTTTTGAACAGGCTCGGTAAAGTGTAATTGCCGAGCTTTATCTTGTTTGTGAACATCACAAGTTCTGTTTTGTTAGGATTCACTGATAGTTCATTATCTATGCACCATTTTTCGACAACCTTTAGTGCGTTATTCATAAGATCACAGGCCACACTCGCGATGTGGCCAGGTATGAGAATCGCAAGGTCGTCGGCATAGCCTACCGTGAAGTACCGTTGTGCGTTGAGTTTGGATATGAGATCATTCACGACCATGTTCCATAGTAGCGGCGACAGTACACCACCTTGTGGGCAGCCTCGTGCCACCACTCCCTTGGTCGAACTATCAAGATCTATCCGTACGGCTCTCGACTTAAGCATGTTAATGATCCACTCCACTAGTGTAGTTTCAACCCTGTGTCTGAGTAGTGCTGTTCGGATGCTATTGAAGCTGGTTTTGTCAAAGGCTCCTTCAATATCTATGAAAGCACCTAGACATAACGCCTTGGTTTGAATGTTATGTTCGATTTTAGACACTACCTTATGTAGTGCCGAATGGTCATGGATAAGAAAGCGACAAAAGAATGTACACAGCTGTGCAGTTTTTACTAATTTTGGCAACTTTAAAAGTACTCTTAATTATTTATTTAAAAACTATGTGTAGTTATTGAAAGTAGGTGTAATGCTATTACTTACTATGACTGCTGCTTGTGTCTATGTTCTGGTACCTACAACCCGGTCACAATATCTGTGCACCTGACCTCGTGACGTCATATCGGCGGTCTGGGTACGGTGTGAAAAAAAGTTTTATCGAGAAATGTGGAGGTAAAAAAAAATTACTAACCTTTTCAAATCAATTTATTATTGATGAAGGGTTTGTTATTAAAAAACAATAATTTTGATTACAAAAACATTTATTATTAAACTCAGTCACTATAAATTATTGACTCTATGCCTGACATTGTATCTTCCTCACTCTCACTTTCTGAACTCTCCGAACTATCTTCCCCTAGTGATATTAAAAGAAAAAAATGTTGGTTCTGGGTGGGTTTCTAAATTATTACTAGTACTTGGAGTTGGACTAGCGCCCGGCGAAGTAGGTGGTTGTACTTTGGCTTCATTTTTAATTTTCATTAGAGTCCTCATTGATATCCCAGTTGCAGCACAGGTTCGTTTCACCACTTGGTCTACAGGTATGGTGTACTGTTTATTTGCTTTCTCCGATTCAAAAAACTTGAGCACTTTCAAGATTAAATTTCTTGATTCACTGTGTATTGTTTTTCCCATGACTTCAGTTTAACAGCTACAACAATTTTAATAACAACCAAACCAGTCCAAACTTAACAGTAAACAGTCTAAACTTAACAATAAATATTAAAAAACAAAACAACAAAGCGAAAATATCAAAATTATCTGGACGTGTATCGGCAACGAAGATGCTAACCGTACTGTCGCACCGGGGAGTGCGCGGAGAGGTGACAGGGGAAGCGGGAGGGGCGCCGCATTCCAGCGAGGTGCACAGATATTCTGACCGGGTTGTACACTTACATTACCTAACCATAATACAAATAAAAAATATTAAATCGGACCACATAAGAAGCACTAGCATACAAAATAAAAAAAATGTGAACACTTAGAAAAAATTCTGTTGTAACACACCTTTATTGGAAGTTGGTTTTAATAAGTATGTATCTAATAGTGCGTTCGAATAGACTATAAATCTAATGCATTGAACTGCACTGACATAGCTCAACAGCATGATCAGTGATGACATCATTTAACTATGTGTTAATCTTAATATAAAGGTTTATGGCATAATTTTTGCTAAAAATTTTAATGGTATTGTGGCTGTAAACAGTCCTTTATGTATGAAAAAGTTATACCTACTATTAGTGCGTTTGAATAGGCCCTTCATGAGCATTTTTAGTGAAAATAACACTAAAACGCTTAAAAAGGGCGTTGGTATTGAATCTGTGGGTGAAAATGTTGTTCATGTCTCCTTTTGTGCAGCGTTCAGAAAGCTCAAAAAGAGATATTTTTGTCACCAAAAAGTGCATATTTTGATCCACGTCCAGACCATGGTTGTGATTCTTTTTTATAACTATGTATTTGACAGCATAATTATGCGATTTTAGGTCTTAAGCTCAATTGAGTGTTCGAATAGGGTGTGGGCGAAAGTGGCAAAAATAATGTTTTTGAGCTTTACAAATGCTTTAACAAAAGAGCCTTCAATGACAATGCCACTAACTGACTACATGCCCTAAAAGCTAAACGAACAATCTAGTAAGTAAACATTTACCTACCTTACTAGTTGATTTAATTAAATCAACTCTGATTTTGTTATACCTACTTAAGTTTACATAATGACACCTTTGTGGTTGTGGTACCTACTTGGATTGTGTGTTGCCATTCTGTTCTATGCATAGTAGGTAGGTATAACTTTTTCAGCATAAAGGATTGTTTCAGCTGCAATACCTTTTAAATTTCTTAGCAAAAATTATGCCATAAACCTTTATCTTAAGATTATACATAGTTAAATGATGTCATCACTGATCATGCTGTTGAGCTATGTCAGTGCAGTTCAATGCATTAGATTTTAGTAGGTTGGTATTAAAAGGCTTTTAAATCTAGTTTTTTTTTTAATAATGAATATCTAAGAGGGGGGGGGGGGGGGGTCAGTTAGTCGCAAATATGACATGGACTTACATATAGGCTGGTTTTATTCAACACAGTAAAATAATTTGTCTGCGACTGTCAAACAGTAAGGGCAAAACCGCAGGGCGCAGCTACCAGTATAGTAATGCAAAAGCCAAATTGGAAATATTTTAGGTAACAACGAATTTCTTCTCGAATCTCTAATCATACACGCGCATGCTTGCTTATACAGCACCCCAGTCCACGCTATCTGAATCGATCAGAATCCAGTCAAATAATTTGGCAGTAGGTAAAGCAGTAAATAACGTTTAACGAAACGGTGATTTCCTTTGACCCAGTAATTAGGACAGGTGCACGGCCTCGGCGACATCCGGCCCGTGCAGGGCCACCGGCTATTTGCGGAGCCCTACATGTAGTAACTGTTGTATAATCTGTGGCCCCACTTGGCCCTTCTACAACCTACACTCTACTGATGGGTGTTGACAGACGATGACAATGGAGAAAGACTGCTTCCTCGTTCCTTCTTGACGGTTTTTTAACCGACTTCAAAAAAGGAGGATGATTGATATTAATTCGGCCGTTTTCAATGTGTGTTCGCGGATAACTTCTTCGTCGTTTATGAACCGATATTCATCATCATCATCATCATCAGCCTGTAGCAGTCCACTGCTGGACATAGGCCTCTCCAATTTCACGCCACTTAAGAACTGATATTGATGATTCTTTATTTGTTTGAGTTTTTTTCTTTCTTTATTTATTTATTAAGGTATATTCTAATATACCTTCGAGGTATCCGAGTCATTTGAATTTCGTCAAATTCGGTCAAGCTGTTTTTGAGTTGCACTCCAATAACTGAAAAGTGTTTCGCCTATCCTGGTGATATCATACAAAAAAGAGTAAAAAAAATATACCACTAAATGGAAACGACTTCAAAACCTGCGCTACTAGCTCACCTAGTAGTAACTAAAATAACAGACTTCTCGGAAATAGACACGTTTAGGAATCCATTGTAGCGTCAAATGGAAATATAACGAGTTCCTTTCACTGGCGAAAGGGCGGGAACCGGAAATTGTGATTCTTCCCTCATTGCAGTGCAGGCTCTAGTCATGTCACGATGATGATGCTGAATGAAGGGGCTTTATTGGTGATGTTTGCTACTTAAAGTTGGAACTTTTAATACGAAATATGCTTTAAATTTGCCATTTTTTCCTTAAGAATATTTAAAAGCAAACCTTTGAAAAGAGTTAATTGACATTTTTATGTGTTTACAAATACTTTATGCAGTTATGTTTACCGATCCCGCGATTAAATAAATCGTAAATTTTATCAGTTCCCATCGAAGGAATGTATTATCTATTTAGTTTCTATGAAAATTTTTTTTACAAAAGTACTTAATGTGTGTGATGCCAACAAATATTCGATTACATAAAAAAACGTAAGATTTTTTAGAAAACAAGTACCTACCTACAATTTAAAAACATTTAATACCGACTTCCATTCTATTCAGTTATTGGAGTGTAACTCAAAAATTACTGGACCGAATTTGATTAAATTTAAATAGGACCACACGGAAAGCACCAGTTTTCAAACAAAAGAATTTTGAGAATCGGTTCACCCTATCATATATCATAAAGTTTGAAGTAACAAACATAAAAAAAAAATACAGCCGATTGAGTACCTCCTCCTTTTTGGAAGTCGGTAGAAAAGTAATGTGTGTGATCCCAACAAATATTCGATTACTGTACACAGTTTTTTGAAAAACTTTTTTATAGAAAATATTTCCAAGCGCGTACGCTGCATGGGTAGGTATTTAATATTTTACGACCATACAACTTCTCTAGCTTCTATAGTATTTTAATATGGATTTCCGCAAAGTAACTCGTAAATCAATTAATTACAAAATTTCAGTGGTAGTACTTATTCAGAGTTCGCCTGGAGAAGTAGCACACCCTAGCCTGTTATTCAACCGTGAAGCAGTAGTGTGCAAACATTACTGATTGAAAGGCAAGAGGTTTATAATCTTAAATGGCGAGCGCATTGCATGCCATGAACTCTTGTAGTTTGAAATGCTGAATGACTGACTGAACTGTTTTGGGCAACATTAGGTGAGTGATTACTGTGGCGAGTCACCGATTAATATTAAAAAAAAATCTGCCGTCATATTATGGTGGAAGGTTTAAACCTAAGTTTAGTAAGTCTCGATCTATGGAAACTTTTGGTTTAGACTCGGTCTGAGAAACATCCGTATTATGGTTGCCGAACTATCGAAGGATCACATAGTCTCGAGTTTTCCCACAGATAAGGTATTCTGTTCATTCATTTTCATTACTATTCATTCAAAATGATCCTAATTATACTTATCCATACTTTTTACATGTACTTAAAGTTAAATAATAAATAAAGAGAAAGTATGAAACAATACATAATTCCTAAACGACAACCCGGATAAATAATCGCAAATAGATTCTGGCTTGGTAGCTGGCTACAAAGAGGTACCTTAAAATATCAAGGAAATTTAAGTGATATAAACTGGTATCTACGAGTACGAAGCTACGAAGTAGATGTAACGGTCTAACGGAACGTATACGTTTTCCTTAACAAAATTTGGGTTAAATTTTGATTTAGGTATCTATGAAATTATTCTCAACTCTCGCTGTCAATTTTACGTCAAAGTCGAAATGGCGATAAAAAAATCACAGTTTAAACTAGGCCGGGGCCTGGTTTGGCGATGTTGCTATAGAAAAGTCTCGTTTATGAAATAAACCTGAGACGCTGATAACGTTTTCGGGTTTATTGTCGAGTTTATCGCTAGAGTTGGTTTAAACCTGCAACCATAATAAGGCGGCTGTAGTATTGCCATAAACTTGGCGCGCTCGTACCTTGATAATAGTAAAAAGCAGAATTTTTAAACACCTAGTGTAACGAAACAGATCCATAGTACCTATATTATGAAAAAAATATAAAGGTTAGAAAAGGAATGGGAAAAGAGTAATAACCGAATAGAATTCATAAATATAACTCTCTTTCAGCAGAAAAAAAACCTGAATAGGTCCACAAAAATAAACTTTCACGTCCAAACTCTTGCAATTTTCAGCGATAACACTATATTTTTTTTAGGTTATACTTAGCCAACGTATAGTACTAAAGTAATAACCAGCAGTTTTTTTCAATTGTTTTAGTGTATGTCGAAAAATATAAAGAAAACGTACAAAATTAACGCATTTTCGCATTACATCGTCCAATCTAACAAGCGATTTTCAACCTTACGTAAAGCATCGTAAATTATTTTAAAATTGCGGTTGGACCGCGTCTAAATTCAAGAATTGAAAAGTAGGTAGGTGTTGAGCGATCGCAGCGTTTTCGTAACCATGTGTGGGTTCCTCATTTGGTCCCATCAAACCACGACATCTGCCGTATATCTGTTATTAGTTTTTAGATTCGCCCATTCATTCATTAGTACTTTAATATACCTACGTACCTCGCAGAATTTCTAAATTAATATAAAATACTACCTAATTTCAAATTTAACTCTCTAATCTTTAACACTGGACTGGTGATGAGAATATTCTCTAAAGTCTCAACGGAGTAATATAGACCGGCAGGGCTTTTATATGTATCTCAGTTGCTAACACATGTTGATCGAAATCTTTAAAATGGCGGCTCTATACAATTCAATACAATACAAAAATTGACACTTCACTTTTTGACACCAAAAATGGAAATTACAGAAAAATATATATCTAAAAAAGTATATACAAAACGCGGTCTTATCGCTAAGAGTGATCTCTTCAAAACAACCTCGTCTCTATTGAAGGATCCCAATAATTTATCTATCCACATATTTCCTTACTACCGATAGAAATTTGACATAACGTCCGTACAAAAAGTGTCAAATATCTATCTCTAGTAAGGTAAACCGGCGATAGATAGATTATTGGGACCGGCCGTATTTCAGTTTTGCCAACTCCAGTAAGCAAAAATGTTAGTGAGTGGATGATTAGAGCTGACAAAAGTGAAATAGAGCCGCCATTTTTCATTCAACAATTTTGTTACCTACTGAGATACAATAGTCCTACTGATTGTCTTTAGTTCACAGGTCGATGACTCCGATGGCATATGATTCCGTGGGATGTAGGAACTAATAACACGATCAACAAGGAGTGATGCCATCGGTGTCGTCATGTACTGCCAAAATGGCACCTATTACCTACTATCTGATTATGGTATGGTTGTTTTATGAATGAAGTGAATGTTGGCCTGCAATCGTCCGCCCCTTCTAGTAGAGTGGTTAGAGAGAACCTCATTAAGTAAAGCCATTTGAGGTATTTCCGAACTGATACGACTATGGAACCTTCAAGAAGATAGCTTATTTCTTTCTCAAAGGTCGGCAACGCATCCTCGAGACCTCTGGTATGGTGGATGTCCGTGGGCGACGGTGATCACTTACCATCAGATGAGCCGCCTGCTCGTTTGCCAATCTATTTCATAAACAAGTACTATTTGAAAAATTTAATACCGACTTCCATTCTATTCAGTTATTGGAGTGTATCTCAAAAAATACTGGACCGTATTTGATGAAATTTAAATGGGACCGCACGGGAAGCACCAGCTTTCAAACAAAAAAAATTGAGAATCGGTTCTACCAGTCGAAAGTTATGGGGTAACAAACATAAAAAATACAGTCGAATTGAGTACCTCCTCCTTTTTTTTGGAAGTCGGTAGAAAACAGTTTGATTGTGTTCAGTTGCCTCCTTTATGCTGTTGCTATTCCTATTTGTGACCCGGGGCAAAGTAAGTAAATATCTATTAAGAGCACAGATACCTACACGAGGAGCTTGAAGCAGTCAGCATGGACTGCTTCAAGCTGCGGCTGCACAGTGTACTACAGTCTTCTACGTACACACATACACGAAACCGCTCGAGCAGTTGCAAATGCTTCGGGCGGTTGGCGGTCAAGCAGTCCCCAGGCATACACGGACTGCACGAGCTGTCGACTGCCCTCGCGCAGTTACCTCCGCCCGCGCTCCACATTCCACGTCGCGCGCGCTGCCCGCCCCTGAATTAAAATTGTGACTTGTTGAGCAGTTAACCACACACGTTGCAGTTCCTGGAAAAGTAGGTTGATTTCTGCGAAATTTATTGTATTATTGGCCAAATATGGTGAATCGCGAGTCAACGGGTTAATACCAAGTGCTCGAGCAGTTATCAATGGCAACTTCAAGCTGTTGACTATGACTGCAAGAGCGGTTCGTGTATGTCGGTTCTATACGGGCCGCGCTCTCTAATTACTTTTCCGGGGGTGTGATAATTATTTTGACATCGTTGTTATGTGTAGTGTAGGTACTGAGGTGAGTTGTCTGTGTGTGTGGTTGAGAGTGTGTGTGCTCAGAATGAGAATCTGGATCTGGCGTTTGCAGTCCGTACTCATTGTTCATAAGTGTGGCATAAATTATTTTAATTTGATATGATTAACTAACTCTCGTTACCGTCATCTGTACGGGCAAGTGAAGTACCTACTGATTATTTATAGGGTGATTGCGTTGGTTCAGCGTCCATCTCCAATTACTGCGTTCGAATAGGCTATTTGTGATCGTTCTTAGCGAAAATAACGCTAAAAACGCTCACAAGGGGCGTTCGAATTGGGCATCTGTGTGTGGGTGAAAATGTCGTTCATGTCTCTTTTTGTTTAGCGTTCGGAAAGCTAAAAAAGAGAAATTTTTGACCCACGTCCGGAGCATGGTTGTTTGTGATCTTTTTTTGACAGCTATGTATTTGACAACATAATCATGCGATTATAGGTCTTATGCTCAGTTGAGCGTTCGAATAGGGTGTGAGGAAAAGTGTCAAAAATAACGTTTTTAAGCTTTACGAACGCTTACAAAAGAGCCATCAATGACAACGCCACCAATGCCCTCATAAGCTAAACGAACGCACCGTATATTTCACCACTGCGCGGTACGGCTTCGAACAAAATGGTGTAAAAGTAAAACAAAAACTGCTAGCTAAACCAAATGTATAAGTGCCAACAGCCGCTTATATTAAAAGTATGTTCTACTATTCTTTCAATCTGAAATCTTTAAATTTTAATTCTATATCTACTAAGTTATCATACTCTAACACCAGTAGGTTGTATATCTTGTATCCACAAGGCAATCGTAATTAAATGTCTCCGCGTCCCTTTGCCAAACGCTATTTGTGCAGAATCGATAGCGGCCCCAACATTGCAGAGACAGTATACAATATTCAGTGTGGTCTATAAATAAACACTTGCAGAGTACACTGCTTTTGTAGGTCATTGCCCTTTTCTCAGCTTATATACCTTGTCTTGTTTTCAATTAACTAGTCGAAACATTGATTGATAAATCGGGCAGTGTGAGATTATTTTTACCATGACTAGCAAAGGAGAGTTGTACTCGTATTTCTTCGGGAGTACAACTGTATTTAGGTACATGTTGCAGCACGGGTTGATTCGTCATCATCTCAGCCGTAGGACGTCCACTGCTGAACATATGCCTCCCCCATAATTTTCCAAAAGAACCGGTTGGAAGCGGCCTGCATCCAACGTCGTCGTGCTACCTTTACCAGGGCGTCTGTCCACCGTGTCGGTGGACGACCTACGCTGCGCTTGCCGGTCCGCGGTCTCCATTCCAGAACCTTCCGGCCCCATCGGCCATCTGTTCTGCGTGCTATGTGCCCTGCTCACTGCCACTTCAACTGGCTTATCTTCTGGGCTATGTCGGTGACTTTCGTTTTTCTATGGATCTCCTCATTTCTGATTCGATCACGTAGAGAAACCCCGAGCATAGCCCTCTCCATAGCTCGTTGTGCGACTTTGAGCTTACTTATGGGGCCCATAGTAAGAGACCAAGTTTCAGTGCCATAAGTCATCACTGGTAACACACATTGGTCGAACACTCTCGTCTTGAGGCACTGCGGTATTATTGACGACAATACTTCGCGAAGTTTCCGGAACACTGCCCAGCCGAGTTGGATTCGACGATTGACCTCTTTATCGAAGTTGGATCTGCCTAGTTTGACTGTCCCAGGTAGATGTATTCGTCAACAACTTCGAGAACTGAGTTCCCAACTGATATTGGGGTAGGCACAACATGGGCATTAGACATAATTTTTGTCTTGTCCATGTTTATCTTAAGGCCTACCCGTTAGGAAACTCGATGGAGGCCTTCGAGCATTGTACTGAGGTCTTCCATGGATTCTGCCATGACTACAAGCTCGTCGGCAAATCGAAGGTGAGTGGATGTACTCGCCGTTGATATTGATGCCAAGTCCTTGCCATTCCAAGAGCTTGAATGCGGATTGATTGATTTTCACAAATTAAGTATCCAAAGACTTCAATTTATTACTAGCTCGCCCCCGCGCGGTGTTGGATGATGATGATCATGATAAAAAGTATCCTATGTCCCCTCCGGCAAACCGGGGTGTCTATGCTAGTATGTACGAGTACATAAAACAGGGAAAACACCAAAACAATGTGAAAATACTGGGACATTAAGTACTTTTGTGTCTTAGAGGGGGACCATGTCGCGGTGTACTCTTAACCGCAACTGTAGACTCTTAACCGCAACATGGTCCTATAGGTAAGTAAGTCTTCTTATAAGGTTTTATTACTCTGCACTGTAGAGTATTATTTAATGAATGACTGTTTCCTATTTGTATTTTGGTAGCTTGCATGAACAAGTCTTTCAATAAACGCGGTTTATTGACTGGAACACCTTCCAGCCATTAATCCTAATGTGTTCGGACTTGAAAGTCATTGTAGACGTAAAAGAGAATAACTGTTGATGTAGGTAAGTCATTACTTCTTGGGCCTTGAGTCTAGCTGGGAGTAGGTATTTACGTCGACAATAAATGATTTATAAATGAATCCTGGGCTGGTGAGCTTCAGGCCCCTCACAGGTCTACGCGCCTCATAACAATGAATTTTCTGATGTGTCCGGCATGAACATATGTACTGTAGAAGGCTTATCAATGGCACATCTATAACATATTTTGATATTATTCATACAAATGATAAATGATAATTTATTTGCAAGAATTAAGGGACAATTCAGCTTTCAGTGTTAATAAAGTCGTCCTAGCATATTTCATCAATCTGACATGCAAATAGTTTTCATAATTATTTTCTACCGACTTCCAAAGAGGAAGAGGTACTCAATTCGACTTTATTTTTTTATGTTTGTTAAGTACCTCATAACTTTCGATTCAACTTTCGAAGGTTGAGGTCGGTGAACTGATTCTCAAAATTCTTCTTTTTTTTTGTTTGAAAGCTGGTGCTTCCCGTGTGGTTCTATTTAAATTTTATCAATTCGGTTTTGTAAATTTTTATGACTAGTCGTAGATATCTCAATCGACTTCAAGCATCCATAACTAACGCAATCTCAATGAGCAATTCAGCAGCCGATGAGAAACGATCATCGGAGCGCAAACAAATTGGCTAATTCAATGGCGAACCGATAAAGTCATCGTTTAAACATTTTTGTTGCCCGCACACAAAACAAACAGCGTTGCCAGGTGATATAATTCAAAATAGTTCTAATTTTAAACGCTGACTCACGTGTGTTGCTGGCCGGTTGTTTGTAATCGTCCGTTTTCGCGCGTTGTGTTGGCGCCTGAATTTAAAATTCGAATGGCTTCGTTTCGTAACAGCCGCGTCGTGTTTTGTTTTTATTCTTGTTTAATGAAGACGGACGGAATCCGTCCGTCCGACGGATGGGTGACGAACGCTCGATGATTTGACGAAAGAGATGAGTCATGTGACCGAGGAACTTGTCACTAATGTTAAATCGTGGCATGTTCCCATTTCGAGCAGTCACAGTAACTGTTTGATGCTCTTCAGCAGGCAAAATAAAATAATTAAATAGTAGAACATGCATACAAAGTTTAATCAAGATTGGTTATAAAATGCGACCTGCTGGTATATTATGTATCTCAGTTGCTAACAAATGTGGATTGAAATCTGAAAAAATGGCCGCACTATGTCACTTTTGTCAGCTTCAGTGATCAACTTACTAACATTTTTGCTTACTGGAGTTGCCAAAACTGACAAAGGGCCGCCATTTTTCAAGATTTCAATCAACATTTGTTAGCAACTGGCATACATAATAGCCCTGCCGTACAGGAATACCAACCGACAACTTTAGAAACATGGACAGATGAAAGTCAATTTGGCCATAAAGCAAAAAGCTTTGCTCGCTCGGTCAATTAAACGTTTTTCAAAGTCAAAGTCAAAATCATTTATTCAATTTAGGCATCAAAGACGCACTTATGAACGTCAATTTTTCATTATAATGTACTTTAAAGCCTACCGCCGCGTTCCAAAATACATAGAGCCAACCGAGAAGAAGCGGCAAGAATCTCGGGGCCATCCTTTTTATATAGATGTTTTTACTTAGGTACTACAAATATTAGCTCCAGTGTGTTGCCTTACAAAAGAGAACATAATAATGGTATCAGTAGGTCCGTTTGACGTCAGTATTGTCCTTTTTACAAGTGCAGTATAAATACGAACACTCAAAACATTATTGTGATTCGTCAAGCAAGTCTGTTTAACGACGTCGTTCGATACGAACAAATGGCTCCATAAAGCAGCTCTACATTATTTTATGTCTCAATACAGTGTAAAAGTTACCTTCTGTCATCCGCCAGATGGTCGACGCCTACCTGTGGCCGTGAGTTTGTTATTTATACGTGATGAAATAGAAAAATCAATGTTGAACATTATGCATTTGTATATATATATACCCACCTATATCGCCTTGCTTACACGGCTTTGTTGTAGTTATGGATGTGCAGTTCGTGGCACCATTAACCGTTTACGTACCAGAGACGTAAATTTACGTGAGTTTCATTCATAAACCTTTTGTTTTGTACCGACTTCTAAAAAAAAGGTGGAGGTACTTAATTCGACTGTATTTTTTAATGTTTGTTACCTCATAACTTTCGACTGGGTGAAGCAATTTTTGTTTGAAAGCTGGTGCTTCCCGTGTAGTCCCATTTAAATTTCATCAAATTCGGTCCAGTAGTATTTGAGATACACTCCAATAACTGAATAGAATGGAAGTCGGTATTAAATTTTTCAAATTGTACTTGTATTATCACGGTATAGTAAGGGTTAATAACGTAATATTTTAATATAATTTTATAAGGTTCCAGAGTTATTACCGTGAGTGTCGCCATTGGTTACCAACTCTGCTAGAAACGCCATAATGTGATTACAATTGACAAATACTTTGTTTCGATTAAATAAAACATAAAACTTATTTGATGGTATCAAGGCAATTTTAGAGATATAAATAGACATCCTCGGACGGGATTCGAACCCGCGTCTTCCGACAATCCGTGTCAGACGGCATGACCACTAGGTCACCGAGGCACACCGTCCGAGAATCAAACTTTAAGTCTATATAATTTTAACCCATATGTTCCTTCCCCATACGATGTAAAATACCATTATGTTTTTCCCCGGGACATAACCTACCTATATCCTTGTCAAGTCATCACAAACCGTTCATCATAAGCATCCTAACTGACCTACTGATGGCACTAGCCGCAGGCGCGGACTTAAGGGAGGCGGACGGAAGAGGGCTGACGGCACTCGCCCAGGCCCAGTACGGCCACTGAACACACCAACATACTGGATACGAGACAAAACTATACAACAGACAAAGGCAACCGATCAACGAAATGCCGCGCTAGGACCTACCCGCTAGTTGCGATGGCTAAATACCAAAATTGAGAAAACGCAGTTTATACGCTTACCACAGTACCTGCGTAGTGTCGTTACCATAAACACGCTACGCAGGCAAACGAGTTACCGGGGAGTAGTGGCTCCCCGAGGTTCTGCAGGGGTAAGGAGCTGATGCTCGACACGTTGATTGATTGAGCCGTTTAGGCTTGTTAAGGGGCGCCACAGACCCAAATACGGTTGTTCACGGTTATTTAAGTCGTATCTAGTACATCTAAATGAATGTAGAAAATTTCCAAAAAAATATATTAATTACTTTGATTCATGCTCTTTAATCGTCTGAACTTATTTTTTGTATATGCATATTCTTGTGGTTAATAAAAATTATAGCCTAATTGATAAATTTTATAAATATTCTCTATCTACTCCTTTAATTTTCCATTTCTCTATATAAAACCTATGCTAAGTTACGAAGAATCTTTGTTCTTCCAAACGTGTGAAAGGATTTTAATTTTAGATCATTTTTAATCAAGATATTACCATTATTTTAATTTGCGGCTGAATTGCACTAGCGGGTCTGTGCGCGGGCGACGGGAGCAGTACGGCTGTGGCCTTTCGGACGGACGGACGTACGCAATTTTTCCCCGCCAAAGATCGCGCGCGAAAATTCAAATTGTACAAAGTGTATTGCATGAGTAACAGTAGATTGTGTTGTGTTGGATTATCATTATAAAAATGCCCAAAGCATCAAAATCTCGGCGATACCAACAACAGAGTGCTGAAAGAATGAGGATGGCGTAAGTACCTACCGATTGTATTATTTTAATAATATTTGCTCTATTCTAATTTTCACTAGGTATCAAAATGTTAGTTTTCTAAAAAGCCTACCTACCAATTAATATTTTATGCTACCTAGGTACTAGGTACTAATTTTATTATCACGCTATCAGAGTCAATTCAAATATAAGAATTAATAAATAATACATACCACAGTACCAGGTTCCGATCAACGTACCTACCTACTTCTACATAATTCCTAATTACTAAGTCCACGCCCTACAAGCATGCGCAAATAAGTTCATATCTCGGCAATGTCGACTGTATCTACGTACCTATTCTTTAGCCTTTGAAATGTTTAGTATAGTGTGCGTAAGTAGGTTTTTTGAATTCGTTTATTTGAATCAAAAATTGCATATAAACATTGAGCTATGTACCGACTAGCTCGGTATAATATTACCGTGGTACTAGTAGTACATAATAGATAGGTAGGTAGGTAGGTACCTACACTGCGCGGAGGCGCGCGGTCACTGCGCCGCGTAGTATTATTATACTACTAGCTGCGCCCCGCGGTTTCACCCGCGTGGTGATGGATGATGATGATGATGATGATGAAAAGTATCCTATGTGTTAATCCAGCGCCTCATCTACCCCCATACCAAATTTCATCAACATTAGCCCCCCCGTTTGTGCGTGAAAGAGTAACAAACATCCATACATCCATACATACAAACTTTCACGTTTATAATATTAATAGGATTCTATGGCCCCGCACGGCGCTCGCGACCGCGCCGCCGCGCGCCTCTTTCGTTTCAAACGCCACCGCCAAGCTTTGTGATGCCGCCTTGCGCCGGCCGGGCACTAGCTGACCATTATTTGCGTAAATAGTAAATAATGAAAATGATACATCAAATTTTGACTTTGAAACTGAAATAATTGTTGTTTGTTTATAACTAAGTTTTAATCTACATAGGTACCTACATACGTTTGAAGAATTATAATTATAATCCATATATGTAGGGGGTCCTACTAAGATGAGTCAGATGGCAATTGCGGAGGTAACCTGAAAGGCTATCTGCGTACATTGTAGTAGCTCATAGTATGTAATAATTTCTTATTTTAGAAAAAAGAGAAAAAACCAAGATTTATCGATTGATCAAAATACCACAGCTGCCTTCTTGTCAGAGCCTGAGGTCGAAAAATCTGTCATTGAGAATGGCGTCAGCACGTAAGTGATTTATTATAAATATTTATTTCATATATAAAATACTAGCTGCGCTCTACGGTTGCACCCGCGTGGTGATGGATGATGATGATGGTGGTGAAAAAGTATCCTGTATGTTATTCTAGCACCTCATCTATCTACATACCAAATTTCATTAAAATCCATCCCGTAGTTTTTGCGTGAAAAAGTAACAAACATCCATACATACAATCTTTAGCGTTTATAATAGTAGGATTTACAGCCTTTTACCATGCCTCTAAAAGTGTTAGAGGTGGCAGTGACTTCGAGCGTAAAGTCCTTCAAAGAAGAAGTTGATTTCGAGTGTATAGATACAGATGCATTAGTTTTTACATTCATGTATATTTATTTTATTTTCAGTATAGAACAGGATATCAAAATGCAAAGTGGACTATTTTGTAAAGAAGATACTGCTGCTGAAGGAGCTAATACAACCAACCAAGCCGACATTGATAATGACCACGAGGTATGTAGAACACTAACATACGTTTTTTTTTAGTTAGTAAGAGACGAGACGACCAAGTGGTTCGCTTGATGGTAAGCGTCACGCCTGCCCATGATAGTTGCAGAGCGATTCAGACTTTCAGTAAGTACACTAACATTGTAATAGACCGAGCGAGCGAAACGAAGTCTTTGCAACGACTTACTTACCAAATTTACAAGTCTAGCAAGGTACAGCCGCACTTATTACTCGAGCAAAAGTAGATACAGCCCATGTTTTACACTGATAATATTAGTGTAGATAACAGTTATAATTACTAATTACACCAATATACTTCATTCCTCTAGCTCTAGTCTTGTCATTGTCACTTTATGTTGTACATCACTACTATGTTTTTTACATAAGGGTTTTCTCTATGTCTCGTATTGTAACAGATCGAAGAAACATGTAGTATATGATTTTGTTTTTGTTTTAGTTCGAAATTTCATATGCAAATGAAGAAGTCATACCAGAGCCTCAGAAGCGTGGCAGAAGAATTGTGGATATTGACTACTTCGTACGTCAACTACTGGATATTAGCAGTCATGGACCTCTAGGCTGTACTTCAAAGGAATTGGAATTGTGTGGCGAAAAACAAAACGGCTTATTGTCTACGTTTAAATTTCGATGTAAACTGTGTAATTTATCATTTTATGTAAAATCCGATTGTTGCGATGAAAACTATGCGAATATCAACACATGTGCCGTAGCTGGTACAGTAGCTATCGGGTGTGGTCATGCACAATTACAAGAGTTCTGTGCATGTCTTAATCTACCTTCTATATATGAGCCGACATACAATAAAAATCATCAGTTGATAAGCAAACATTGGGAAAAAGTTGCGTTAGAGACTATGAAAGAAGCTGCAGAAAAAGAGAAAGAAATGGCAAAAGCTGAAGGTAGTGTTAATAAACATGGTATAGCTATTATAGATGTTAAAGCGGATGGTTGTTGGAGCAAACGCTCTTTTAAAAAAAAATATTCAGCTCTCTCTGGGGCCGCTGCAATTATTGGTTAAAAGACTGGCCAAATATTGTTTCTTGGCATAAAAAACACATATTGCCAAGTATGTGCCAAGACCGAGAAGGACAAAACTGAAGCAAAGGACCATCTTTGTTTTAAAAACTATAACGGACCATCAACCGGTATGGAGAGCCAAATATTAGTAGAAGGCTTCAAACAATCTATTGAAGAACATGGTTTAATTTACGGAAGGCTAATCTCAGATGGTGATTCAAGCACATACTCGAAAATACTGGAGGCGCGACCTTACCCCGATGTCACTGTTGAGAAAATCGAATGTAGAAATCACCTCCTGAGAAATTTTTGCAACAAGTTACAAGCACTGACTACAGACACCAAGTACCTAATCAAACACCGAAAACTAATAACAAAGAAAATAATTCTCTCCACACGTGCAGTCATTTGCAAAAGCATAAAAAGACATAAAACTGATTCCGATGTTCAACTACTTTTCGAAGACTTATTATTGTGTCATCATCGTGGCTTCGGAGATCACTCGAAATGCAAAGCATATTTCTGCAGTCAAGTTGGAGTAACGGATGATAATGAGACATCAAAAGATTTTTTTTTGAGCTCCCTATGGCAAAGGATTTGTCACTATGTACACGAATTGGCTGCTCACGCTAGGAGCTTATTTCACGATGTGGATAGTAATGCTGTTGAAAACTTTCATAGCATTGTGGCAAAGTTTGTAGGCGGTAAACGTATAATTTTTTCAAAAAAAAACTCTTACAAGACAAGATGTCTTGCAGCGGCAGTGAAATTTAATGAAAAGAAGTCAGTTTCCAAATTGTATAAATCTCTTAATCTAGGAAGAAGTCCTAAGGGAAAACTAGCCCGCATTGAGCGGCAACGGATAAAAAAAAACGAATACAATAAACGATCCAAAAAACCCAAAATGCGCTTATTCACTACCCACGCAACATCTGAAAACACTGACTACGGCATAAATTGCACTAAGCTTGATATGAAAACGGACATGTTCATTCAATTAAAGGAACGCTTTTTAGAAAAATTACAGAAAACAGATCAAGAACGAGAAATCATTGAAAAGAAAACTATTCTTCAAGGAGGAAGCAGTGAATGGCTGGAATTGCGCAGGTCTTTACTAACTGCTTCTAATTTTGGAAGAATCATTAAAATGAGGCCTGACACGAGCTGTGCCATATAGTCAAAGAATTACTATACAAATCAAACCTTGATAACGTTACTTCCATAAAACATGGACGAGAAAATGAAAAAACGGCTCTAAATCAGCTTTCTAAGGAGCTTGGTATTAAGGTTACACCTTGTGGACTGTTTGTTGATAAAAAACTACCCTATCTTGGAGCAACACCTGATGGATTATGTGGCCAGGACATGATAGTTGAAATAAAATGTCCAATAACTGCACATACAACTGGAATTACTGAGGCTATTGAAAAAAAGAAAGTCACATTTTGGAAAAAGAACACTAAAGGTACTTTAGAAATTAACAAATCGCACAACTGGTTTTATCAAATTCAAGGCCAGCTGCATATAACACAGCGCTCAAAATGTTTGTTTGCTGTCTGGGCAAATGAAAATGAACATCTCAAAACAGAAATTATTTTAAAAGATGAGAATTTTTGGAAAGACAAAATGGAAGCAAAATTAACTGCATTTTACATTAACTGTATTTTGCCCGAGTTGATTGATCCACGCCATCCTCGTAATCTTCCTATAAGAGACCCGGAAAACATCCAAGAGGCCATACAAACAAGAATTAATAAAAAGCAAGCTAAAAAAACTCCATCGCAACAAGATTAAGTATTGAAAACAGCGTAATCTTAAATTAATTAAAATGCCAAAACATAACTAAGATAACAATTGCATATTATGAAGTCAAAAGGCAATGATGCTTGGAATACTCTACTTCTGGCAAGTCGTCATCTGCCATCCACGTAATGTAAAATATAGTAATGAGTAGTGACGTAAAACACTAGTTATAACGAATGGGCTCGGGTTTCTTGCTGGTTCTTCTCGGTAATGGCTCAATATATTTTGGAACGTGGCAGTAGAGTCTTTAACGAACAATACATTGAATTGACGTTCATAAGTGAGTCTTTAAATGCCTAAATTGAATAAAATATTTTGACTTTGACTTTTTAACCATGACCATGCCTATGCTAAGCATTATATTAATCCGACGCTTAACGTAATGTTTTACGTTTGGTTTTGTTTTAGTTTACTCAATAAAACATTGTTTTACAGACAATATCTGGCATTTTCTATCTATTTTACCTGCTAGCTCTTAACAATAATACTATATCAGTACGAGTAGGTATATAATATATGTGTGTATTTTATATCACTATGTGGTTATAGTGATATAAAATGCGAAACCAGTACCTATAGATTAGTTCTTCCATGCTACTGCTTCTAAACAGAATATCTGGCACTGGCAAAACAAACAATATGTGGAAAAATTACATATTAATAAACAAAAGAAACATTCTGAGCAGTTCTCCTGGAACCAACAACTTTTTTTGAAGTCGGCTAAAAATAATAATACCGATGGAATACTTATACAATTATTCCAGAGCATGATAAATCGCAATTATCAAAAATAATTTGATTCATTTTCAACAGTGCCGTTTCTAACGCTCTTACGATCTATAAAATTACCTACCTTTATCAAATCGTAAGTGCAAGCGCACGCGGTTGAGGTCGTCGACCTGAATGTAGTAGTTCTGTTGACCGCCACTAGGCGGCGGTAAAAAATTTACGTAAGTAAGAAGAGGTGAGGTGGGGTGTGGTGAAGGTCAATCGCTGAAAGTAATTGGCTATGTGGACCGCCTTAAAGTAACAAACAAACAAATTTACTTTCGTGTTTATAATATTAATGAGGATATGGTATGGACCAGTAGGTAAGGATTAAGAAACTAAGTCATACATACATTATTAACCTTAAATGAATGTAGTTATATACTGACAACTAATAAACAAAAAATAATGTAAACTTCGGAGTAAGTACGTACACTGTTACGCAGGACAGCAAACTTGATGATTTGGTGCGGATTTTCTGGAAAAGACTATTCTTTTCCTTTTACCGAGAGAGATGTCGAAATATTAACTGTGGGAGTTTATGACATCCTTCTACGCTACCACGTTAATATGTGCACAGAACAGAAAAGAGTCTCAAATTAAACCATATATAATTTAAATGCTAGAACACATGTACCAAAGTCGAGATCTTATAAAATAAAGGTCACAATTTAATTTTATCTGGTAAATAATTATATATATTGTACAGATTCCTTTTAAGTAAATTTACAAACTTCACTCTATTCTGGCAGGTAAACATTATCCACATTTAAAAAAAAAATCAGGCTGTTGTTTGATTGTGACAACCATATCTATAATATACTCGTATATAGACGGTAGAGGAAGCATGTTACATGCTTTATAAAGCGGTCTGTAGCTGTCTAAAACCACGCTCTGTTTATGACTTGCACAACCAAAAATACTCTGCCTACCTATGTCGACTGAGTTGCCCCATACTATCACTAACTACTAAGCAAATGAAAGTAAAAGTCAAAATCATTTAATCAATTTAGGCATTTTCATTATGTACTTTAAAGACTACCGCTGCGTTCCAAAATATATAGAGCCTACAGAGAAGAAGCGGCAAGAAACTCGGGGCCATTCTTTTTTATATAGATGTTTACAATGTTTCTACTTAGGTACTACAAATATTACATTTATGGGTGGCAGAGAGACAGCTTGCCAGAAGTGGAGTATTCCAAGCATATTTATCTTCTATATAATGTCGAACTTTATAGTAAGCTTTTTTTTATTAAAATGTTTTTACAGTCAACTTGAATTTGCCCTCTGTGAGCTCAGTTATGTGTGTTGGGGTTTTATTGTAAAAACGCACACAATTTCCTAGGAATGACTTATTAGTCTTCGCAAGTCTAAAACTAGGTACAGCTATCCCATTTGTATTAAAAGTGTGGTGATCACTGTTTAACCTAAGTATATGTAAGTTTTACGAACATACATTATATTTTCAAATACATATAAGGAAGGCAAAGTTAATATATTGATATCTTTAAATAAATCTCTCAAAGATTCACGGGGACCCATTTCGTAAATAGCTCGAATAGCACGTTTTTGTAGGATAAAGATGGTCTTTATATCAGCCGCTGAGCCCCATAGCAATACCATATGATATTACCCTGTGGAAATATGCGATACGTTGACATTGTCTATGACATTGCCATACGAACTATTTTTTTCTTATTTGCGATACTTGTATGCGCTAGTACAGTTAGGCGACTTGAAAAAAACTCACACTCATAAAACTAATGCTGCTGACGCCAACTTCACATTTGTTTGTACGTAAGTTTTCATCCATTGAATGTAGGCATACCAGGAAATAATATCACTATAATGTTGGCTATTTCCTCTTCCAGTCTGTCAGCTGGTTTTCGCTAGGCGCTGACTATTTTTCGCCTATCTACTACTGCACAATGTGTGTTATGGTTGATACAAGTCTATGATCGAGCGGGTATCTACTGCCTATCAAACTCCTGTATAGAACTGATCTGTACTCGCCTCCCACGCAGATTTCGCCAGTTTGCCGAACAGTTAAACATTATTCCCGAGTTATTTGTGGACTCTATTCCAGAGCTCTGTCTTGAGTATAGTAACATACTATTCATAATGTACGGCGTAAAGTACGAATATTTACATTATCCAAAGAGCTCTTCCGTAGCTGTCAGATGTTTTGCTTCAAACTAGTAGTGTACATTGTACAAGCACTATAGTGTTACGGCCTTATTAATAAACTTGTAATAAACCCGGAGTAGTTAAAACATCTATCTGTCAATTTTTCGCTTGCAGTAAATGTCACGCGTGAAAGCAAGACAAAGCATGTTACGCCTAATCTATGTTTACGCAACGTTTGTTAATAAAGGCCTTAGATTTTTAACAGACTTCAAAAAAGAGGAGGTTAATGTTTTATTTTATTTTACTTTGTTAGGACAACAACAGCTTCTAAAAAAAATATAACTCTAAACTAAATACATTTAAGCCTAGTAGTTTTCACCAATAGAACAATAAACATGGTTTGCGTTTAACGTACAGTTATAACAAAATAAAATAAATATAAGACAAATAAAATCGTACTATCTGGACTATACAAATTACCACATTGTGTTAAAATTATAACATTCACTTAAATACAGTAGGTATAAGTTTACAGTATTATAAGCCATATACCTAACAATAAAGGTCGTTCAGGGCAAAATAGAAGGCAGTAGACCGCGAGATCAAATCTGCGTTGGGAGGTCCCTTGCATGAGTGCACCAGGATGACTGCGAATAGCGGGAGATGGCATGACATCGTGAGGCGCATTACATCTGCCTCCACCACAACTACATGACGACCACGACCGCTCTGTCAAGAGCGAAACGACTGAGAAGATAACATTAAAAGTTAGAAGAAAAAAACTAAAATTTAATTATTACCTAAAAAGTATTCGTTAGTTAAAAATGCCTAAAAGAATCGATCGATTGTATGTATTTTTTTATGTATTTTAGCTGATTTCTCCTTCCCATTTGTGGACTGATTCTCAAAATTCCAACGCTTGCAATATAAAGACATCAACTGCTCAAACTATAGTAGGTATGTGATGTATATCTTGCAGCGTATACTCTGTATTCATGAGTAGTCAGTTACAACGAAGAAATCCTAGTTATATACCTTTATTACAGACTAGCTGTGCTCTGCGGTTTCACCCACGTGGTGATGGATGATAATGATGATGATAAAAATCCTATAAGTTACTCTAGCGCCTCTAGTTACGTATCTACATACCAAATATCATTGAAATCCATTCAGTACTTTGGGGTGAAAGAGTTACAAACATCCATACATTACAAATTCGCGTCTATGATATTAATAGCTCTACAGACTACGGGGACAGGGTCTCATTAGTCTCATACACATAAGACTCTATACTCAAACTCAAAACATTTATTCCGTACAGGCCCACGGGGGTACTTACAAATTGTCATTTTACATTTATTTTTTCTTAAATCTGCAACCGGATCGGAACGCGACCACGACTGACAAGATCCGACAAGAAACTCAGCGTGCTTGTCTTTTTACATATTATTTTTTCTCACCACTTACCTAATAATTAACAAATGTTCATTTATTTTTAGCTCCAGTGTGTTGCCTTATAAAAGAGAACATAATAATGGTATCAGTAGGGCAAGACACGCTACACTTTGACATCTTAGTACACGAGTAGGTAGATCTTGGAGTGATCAGTCCCAAGCTGTTTTATCCTCCAAGTAATCAGAAATTTTGTAATAACCCATATTGGTTTAATAGTTTAAAATTACTATTAAAACTAAACTCTGTCATAAACAGAGTTTAGTTTTAATAGTAATTTTAAACTTGTTAATAGGCAAATCTCGGATAACATTTTGTAGTATATTATAGAATCGCATACATTGTCCCATAAAAGAATGACTTATTCTGTGGAGACGCGTTACATGTACGGATAGCTTGTGCTTATTCCGCGTGTTGATTCCTTTTATCAAAACTGCTAATGTTTTTCTTTACATACATTAGATTTTCATAGATAAACTGAGAGACAACAGTTACAATGTGTATATCTTTAAACTTCTGTCTAAGGGAAACTCTGGGAGCTAAACTGTAGATAGCTCGTATTGCCCTTTTTTGCAGTATATTAGTATACTCCTTAACTCTACGTTATTTAAGTTGAAATCTTCATATCTTTACTACATCTTCAAAAAGGTGTCGGGTGGGCAGTCGGCAACAGCCTTGACCTACAATGTCGGATGTGAGGCGAGTGCAGCACGCGAGCGTGTAACAGTGGGCGGTAGTCGGCACCAGTCAGCTCTGATGCAACACTGCTTATCACAGCTTTGTAAACACTATACACGTAGTCACTATGATACTAACTGTGACTTTGGTGTGTGGTGATGTTCTAGGGCCGTACACGCTCACAAACGCAATACGCCTTATGCCTTAAGGGAATTTAATATAGGAAATTTGTTTAAACTGGGAAAATTTCTTCATAATCCACGTTTTATAATGAGTAATTGTTTTGTGTTGATCTCAACTCTGCTCTGATCTATATACGTTAGTATAACATTTCAGGAGTTAATTTAAATTAAAATATAAATTTAAATTTATCCATTTTTAATAGACAATAAAGAAAAAAAACAAAACTTGCAAATGAAAAGATAAATAATCCTTGTTTTTTTACACTCGTCCCAGTATGTTCTGCAGTTGCTGAACACAAAAGGCATTTTTTTCCTACATAATGAATACGCGCTGCGTCGTTGCTAGACAGGCTGGAACTAAGTTGACTCAAGACAACTAGCTTGTGTTGATGTCGCCAAGCTGAGCGCAGTAAGGCGTATATACCTCCGTTTATATATAACATCATTGCCTTAAACAGGGTTTTTTCGATTTCCATAATAGGTAATTAGAATTGTTACATTCGTACCTCTCACCAGCTTGAGAAAATTATTTGTACATTGTTCCCTAACCACTTATAAAACAGAACTAATTGATAATTTTCAAATTAGTGTTGGGTTTTCAAACTAGTTGGTGGTTACCTTAAGCTTTCATAATTAAAGGGTCTGTTTGTATTCTCTAAAAAAAAGGTGCGAGTTGGAAGCCGGCTACATGAAGCGGCAGCAAACGACGTGTCGCAGCGACACTACTGGTTTCTATGTATTTCTATGAAACACCATTCGTAGTTAGCGACACGAAGCTAGCGTCACGTCGTCGAGCGGCACACGACACTGTCGTCCGACCGCAGGTCAGTAGTGCCGCTCGCGGGTACGAATCTACCTAGTAAAACAACTGAAAAGCTTTTAATCAAACTAAACCTTTCGTATCGCATTTGAAATGGTTGATGCCATCTACAGTTGCCGTCTGCAGTCGGGTTCGAAATCATGAAAGCGACGACGTGTCGCGGTGAAATGAAGCGACAACACGTCGTCTGCTACTGCTACGTGTAGCCGGCTACCAACCTGCACCTTAAATAAGAGCTTTTTACTAAATGCATATGAAAATGTAATATTTATAATAATGAAATAATGTCTGTCTGTTTGTTTCTCATAATCTTCGAAAAGGCTATATTGATTTTGACAAGACTCTCACTGGCAGACAGCTTACAACTTAGGCCCACTTGCACATTCCAGAGTTAGCTTTAATAACTCACGAGTCAACTGCTAACACGAGGTTGAATAATTAATTTATCTTGCACCATTGTAGGTTAGGAGTAAATCTAGGGTTATTCTAGGGTTATATTTAACCCAGCAACGTGGGAGGGTTAAGGCTTTAACTCTTTGGGGTAGTGAAGTTTCGTGTCAAAAGAAATTGAGGTTACATTCTGCTGTATAATGTGGTACTTCTTGATATTGCAGTCAAACATTGAAATAATCAATGGTTTTTATTATCTAATAATGACTAGGTAATAAGTAGCTGAATGAGCTTGTGTTACAATGTTCAAGCTTCTGCTGAAGGATCGCAGGATGATAACTTTAGGGGCAAAGACTTTCATAGAATCTTTGTTGTTGGTGATTGAAAATATTTGTTTGCCTCCAATGGGGGTCTAGTTTAAGGCTTACTATCGGCGTAGGCCTAAGCTAATAAGCCTTTTAAATATAGATGTACAAGTATAATGTAAATAACAACTAAAAATAAAATAAACTGGAATTACATAATATAGTTTAATTTATATTTTCTTCATCATCATCATCTAACTAAAACTATATGAAGTCCATAGCTGAATATATGTCTCCCTCATAAATTTCTAAAAGGACCGGTTGGCAGTAAGTATCCAACCTCGTCCTGGAACCTGTATCAGGTCGTTAGACTACTTTTATTTTTAAGGGCTCATCTTGTTAGACGGATCAACTAAAATATAAAACTGCGTAAAGAAGTCCTTATAATATACATATTTTTTTATATTATATCTAGTTGCTATAATGATGATGAAAAAGTATCTTATATGTAACTCCATAGTGCTTCATCTACTCGTATCTACATACAAAATTTAATTCAGTAATTTTTGCGTGAAACAGTAACAAACATCCAATAGCTCTAAGACTTGTTCTAATACGTAACATCTCTCGATCCACTAATGTATGTGTAATGCTACAAACAAACATCGGATGTTTGAACGCTGACCCTGAATAAGAGTTCTGTTGTGAAATAACGCCATACTTATAAATAACAGCTGGCGACCGGTGAGCACCTCGCCAGCCAACTCACTTTCATGGTACATTACATGTTGAAGGAAACTGATATAGCGTAGAGACAATATGTAAGTAGAGGCTGCGTGTGTAGCGGTCACGTGGGCTTCTTCTGAACCTGCATCCTTTGATGAACGGTAGGTTGTATCGTTATAAATTGGACAAACTCTCAATGTCTATAACAGTGGTTGTCAACCATTTAGCGATGAGGGACCATTCTAGAAAACGTCTGTCTTGCCATGGAACATCAACTATTTGTTCATCATCATCATCTCAGCCATAGGACGTCCACTGCTGAACATATGCCTCCCACAGAAATTTCCAAAAGGAGCGGTTGGAAGCGGCCTGCATCCAACGTCGTCCTGCTACCTTTGTCAGGTCAGTCCACCTTGTCAGTGGACGACCTACGCTGCGCTAGCCTGTCCGTGGTCTCCACTCCAGAACCTTCCGGGCCCCATCGTCCATCTGTTTTGGCTATGTGGCCTGCCCATTGCCACTTTAACTGACTAATCTTTTGGGCTATGTCGGTGACTTTAGTTCGTCTACGGATCTCCTCATTTCTGATTCGATCACGTAGAGAAACCCTGAGCATAGCCCTCTCCATAGCTCGTTGTGCAACTTTGAGCTTATGAGGCCCATAGTAAGAGACCACGTTTCAGTGCTATATGTCATCACTGGTAACACACATTGATCAAAGACTCTTGTCTTGAGGCACTGAGGTATTTGTGACGAGAAGACATCTTGAAGTTTCCGGAACGCTGCCCAGCCGAGTCGGATTCGACGATTGACCTCTTTCTCTAAGCTGGACCTGCCTAGTTTGACTATTGTTACACTGTAGGTAATATACTGAAAATGTAGTTCTTTCTAAAAAAATAAAACATGGATCAAATTGTACAAAGCCAACAACAGAATTTAAATACTTGACGCATTAATGTTAAATTACAGAATTTACAGAAATAAGTAGGATTGTATCTTTAATGCTTTTTTTGTGACCGCATGCATACTCTTTACTAACTTCTGGAGAATTTAACCAAGCAGGTTAAATTCTCAGGTTATCGAATAATTGTGAAAGTAAGTGCCATTCCGCTCAAAAGATCTTGTGGATTAATTCCTGTTTCGAAAGTATCTTTTAATTTGGATGGCTTCGTGGACTATTTCGATGCTTCTAGGGGCCATTAGTGGTCCGAACCACCGTTTAAGAACCACTGGTCTATAGAGTACTAAGGCGCATATTTCAAAAGTACGAACAGTATAATCCAGGCTTCAGTTCTGATCTGAGTAAGTTTTGTGGCATATACTGACATAGTCAAGATTTACAATTGACCGCCTTTATGGAATATCGGCCTAAAAATTCAGAAGTAACGAAAAATATAGGTAGAGGCATCTGCACGGTAATGGCTGAGCTTCAGCTGAGGGTAGAACTCTCTTCTTGGTTTCCCTCCGATTATTTGTACTTCTCACTGTTGCCTGTTGCGATATCAAAACCTTCTCAAGATGTGTCCTAAATGTTTTGTGAATTATTTACAGCAAATATTTTTATTAAATTTTTACTTGTTCCTTAAAAAAAACGTTTTTTCGACTAATTAATAACGATTTTTAATTGTAGAATGCTCCGAGGGTGTGTGGTAAAGACTTTTTTTATGATATTAACCAAATGGTTCCATCAAACTTAACTGAGGGGCTATTATATATCTCAGTTGCTAACAAATATTGATTGAAATCTTGAAAAATGGCGGCTCTATGTCAGTTTTGACAAATCCAGTAAACAAAAATGTTAGTAGGTTGACGACTAGAGCTGCGAAAGTGATATAGAACCAATGTGTTATATATAATCTCATTGTATAGAACCGCCATTATTTCGATTTCAATCAACATTTGTTAGGCCCACTTGCACGTTTACTCGGGTTGAATAAATAAGTCTACGAGTTTGTAAACTTGCGTTAGTCATATCAATTGTTAAATCTCATTTTGCCTTGCACGACTATAAAAGATCACCGGTTTTGCTAAACTGATATTTATAATCTTTAGATGGGAACATTGAATTGTCTATGCGCTTATATTGCAACCTGACTAATAATGAATGAATCGAAAAAAAATCTCTCTCTTTGGCACTACAGAACAATGTATATAGACTTTTTTGTTTATCCTTTGTTATATGAAATTTGACGATTTTTTATTCTATACGTATTGTCTCGTGTCATTTCGTCCAAAGAGTACATTGTACAGCAGAATGTAACCTCAATTTCTTCTGACACAAAACTTCGCTAACCCTTGACTTGACCCTCCCACATTGCTGGGTTAAATATCAATAAATTACCTTAGATTTAGTCCTAATCCTTAATGGTGCAAGATAAATTAATTATAAAACCCCGTTTTAGCAGTTGACTCTGAGTTATTGAAGCTAACACGTGCAAGTGGGCCTTAGCAACTGAGATACATAATGTCCCTACTGGTTCTGTTTCCCTACCAAATCAAAGACTTCCATCCCGCTCAGCAATATTATTTGAAATAGTAGGTTCTGTTAGTGACAGAAAGTGGGATCTGTAGAGCAAAATTAATTAAAAAAGAAAACTTATTGTATACTGTCCAGTGATACTGCACAGTGCTGCAGCGCGCGCCCTTGACCTGCCCGCGGTCTCACGAGATAAGTATTCCGGTTTCTGTAACGTTTGCTTGTTTCTAACTATACTATGCACTCTCTGTACGTGCTTAACTTAATGTCTAAATATACCTGTAAGTAGAATCTATAATATAAAACATCTATAAATAAAACAAGGTCGTGTTAGTTACACAATTTATAACTCAAGAACGGCTGGACTGATTTTTGTGATTTTTCATATCTCGGGGAAGTACATAGGATAATAATATAATAATAATAATAATAACCGTGGACCCTGATTCTCCCTGGGGCTAAATGAGACCCCTGACCCCCGGCTTGCCTTAATTGGCCGTCCGGGGGTGGAGACGCAAGAGCAAGTAACAAAAAGCTCCAAGAGTGGAAGTGTTAAAGGGCATAACGCCGGTAGTAGCACTCTAGTGAAACCGCAGCACACCTCTCGACACTCTTTAGCCATCCACACCAACGTTGCCCCTTTTGTCACCAAACATGGTGGCCTTTATGGGGGGCCCGTTTAGTGGATGGCAAGTCACCACCTGCCTAAATATTTTAACATGAGACTAAAATTGGCAGGTGCCGTAGTCTCTTCCATAGCCCACTATCTTCCTTATCACTAATAAGTTCATATCAATAGCCTGGCCATTTTACCCATATTTGTAATAGTTATAAGTACCATGTTACCTTTCATCCAACATTTTTTCTGTTTTTTATACTCCTTTGTATTTTTATACCAAACAGGCCTCTAAGTGTTGGCTACAGCCCCACTTATGCCTTTGTAAAGGACCGGATGAAATCCGAGATTTTGTTTTGAATTAAAGAAATAATAATAATAAAATCTGTTTATTTTCTCTCTACAAAGGTTCTTATTGATAAAGTAAACCCTAATATTTTAACTTAGGTAAACCTGCTTTGTGAGAGACTGGTGCCTGGAGTAGGTTTGTGAAAACCTGTATTACAAGTCACCAGGGCCTCACTCCACGAATTAAGCGTTCTTTGGCAGCTTTAGGGTGTTGACATATCAATGAAAGTGGTTATAATTGTTTCAGATTAGGCAACAGATACATAATTACATTTGACTAGAACTTACCGGATCATTACCGTTAAGTATCACAGATAGATCAATACGAGTGCCAAGGTTGTGTGTATGCAGTGATTAATTATATGTGGAGGTGTGTGTACGATGTGGTAGGTGTAAGTCAGGTATGGTATGTATAATGTTGTGAAGATCTGTATTGTGTGCATGTGGTTTGTGAATCCCGAATAGAACAGAAATAACGAGAACTATTGATAGGTCAAGGATACTTTCATCAATATCCATCACCAGGCGGGTGAAACCGCGGGGCGCAGCTAGTATAAATAAAAATACAAAGTACACGTATCAACGATAGGTGTAGCGTGGATTCTGATTTTTGTTGGTATTATCTGTTTTATCAGTCAGACAGATCATTCTATTATTTAGGTATATAGATTTATGTATTTGTCTCGTCTAGGATACACTTTGACTGCATTAAAAACTAGTAAAGCTATTTGCTAACTCAAGAAATAATTGTAATAAGTACATAATATATCATTACATATGTCCTATGGTATGTATTGATTTAGAGACATTTACTAAATCACTCCTAATTTTATTAAATGTCTCAAATATCAATATATTTTCACATTTCTAGTGGAATAACCTTAATTTCTGAGAATGCACATGTTTGTCTTCATCGGTGACTAACTGCTTTAAACAGAACTTAATTAGATCTTGTTAGTCATCTGGTTTGTAGTTGGTGTTTGTGAACTTATTGCCGTCGAGGGAACGTCTCTGAACAGTTTCTGGAGTTCGATCGAGCATTGATGTTATAAACATGTCAACTCAACTTGTACACGTAAACAGACGAGCAGGGCAAACACGTGTTTTTTTCTACCGACTTCCAAAAAGGAGGAGATACTCAATTCGACTGTTTACCAATTCACAAAATTCTTTTGTTTATTTAAATAAAAGCTGGTGCTTCCGGTGCGGTCCCGGTGGTGTGGTACTTGTTATCGTTTGAAGACCAATTGGACTATCTATTTTGCCCGACTGCGAAGCCCAAAAGGATGTTTATTTTTTTTTTTTAGGATTGTTAATTGTTTGAGTGATAAGTAGATTCGTCTTGATGACGCGTGTGTTCAATTAAAATTGAATTAATAATCATAATGACGGCTATTATGGGCTTTTTAATGTATGAGCTAATTATTTCCGTGAGCGGGGTTTAGTTGTTCTTATTTATAATTTTACCGGTAAAACCAGCTGAATCCGGAAGTGGTACTTGGGGAAGTAGCGTTGCGTACGGCATTATTTTCTCTACATACATAATCAATCATGCTAATCATGCTCCTATATAATCTTGAAAATCTGTCGTATCTCACCTAAAACAAATAGTTTACTAGAGTAGAGGTAGACTTCCTAGTATGCCTGTATAATGCTACGTGCTACGCTACAGTGCTACGGCCTCAGATTAATATACATGTATATTAATCTGAGTGATGAAAAAGTGTTCGTATCGTATTCGGCGTACAAACTATGAGTTATCTGTGTCTCAGTTGCCCTAGATAAATTACAGTTTGTACTGTTTCACGTGAACGACACGTTACGTTACATATACACAGTTATTCGTGGTAGGTCTACTGGTACAGTCTTTGTGTGTTACTAATAAAAGATAGTAAGTACATGTGTAGGCCAATTCTACTATTTGACAACGTTTAACAATCTATCCCGCTGCTACTGCAGTTGTTTATCTCCTGTAGTCGTTCGATCATTACCTAAGAAGCCATTCTACTATTTCTTGAGGCCGATTGGAACTTAGCGTTGCGTTCATTGTCTATCGAATTAATACACAGTTTTGATCGATCGCTGGCGTCAGTAGAAACGTAACTGCAGCTGGACTGTAGTTCAATAGCAGAATCTACGAAGAAATAATATCAGGAAGAGTAATTGCCTTAAAAAAATGACCCAATAAAAGTCGTGCTAAATCAATAACATCGTTCACGCCGCTATGACTCAGCTGTCATAGTAGACGTTGCAGCACACGCGTGAACCAATCCTTGCTTTCCTTCTGAAATTTAAACCAATCACCGAACATGTCTATTTGTAACCTCGGAAGTAATTCGTATTTGGAATCATACGTCGTTTTGGTTTGAAGGACCACTTTTTGTGTGGAATTTGTTCTGAGCTATGCTTCCTGACATTATTTCTTCGTAGAGCAGAATGAGAATGTGTGCAAATCAGCTACGGTTCGTTTACAGTTGGAACAAATTTAGTTATTGGAATCGGTCCACTGGTCTGTAATGTATGATGGAGCTGATGGCTGTAACTACAATCGCTGGGAGTACGTGGCTACACTATTTCTGAACCCAATAAGCTTTGATGGTGTAAACCCGTCAACCATTTACACAGTGTTAGTTGTAACCGACATGACGCCGCGACGTGCTCGCTACCTTTGATAAGTTCCATTAGGAATTCATAATATTTACAATTGTGAACATTCAACTCTCATTGTTCTACGTGTGGTTCAATGGATCGAGGCGAGAAGGATGCCATGAAAGGGACTGAAGGAAGGCAGGGGAAGGATGTGCTGAGTGAGATTGAACTTTAAAAACAAATTTTACAAAGTCGTCTCGTCCTTTTTGTGCCGTTCCATCTCACATCTATCTGATACCTTTTGAACGGGCAATTTTTGTATATAATATAATCTGAATCTCGGAAACGACTCCAAGTTTTTTTTACCTTTCCCGAACTCGTGCGTTCTCTTTTCCAACTGTCAAAATAATGTCTATTAAAAAGAAAAACCAACCATGAAGTTTTTACAAAAATAAATTCATAGAAGTTTTTATGATTCATGCAAATACGTATATTTCTAAAAAGAAGCTACTAATTTGTTTCAATATCAGATTTAATGATTTGATTGAATGAGTTAGGTTAGTTTTCATTTCATTTCATCTCATTAAATTTCATTTTCATTTCATATCAATAAAAAAAATCTACTGAAGACTTGGCTGTATGAGCATAGTTCCCTTTGCCTACCAGAACGGGTTACGAAAAAAAATCTCTGCTTATATTCTACGGTTTGGCGCCATTTTCCATAAATTTACTTTGCGAGTGTATTTTATTAAATTGCTTCATTTTTTCGCAACTGTATTAAAAATTGTCGTTCAGTACACGTGCGGAACCATCATTGCAACTTGTTCCGACTGTCAACCCTCGCCTTCGACTGCGCCTCGGCTCGGGTAGACATTTGTCGGAACTCTTTGCAATGACAGCCTTTCCCCACTTGTAATGAAATATACTATTTAGCTGATAATTATAACTTCTTTCTTATGTCATTACTCATTAGTAAACAAAACCAGTACAAAAACGAAAGCCTGGTGTTCATAAGTATCTTCAGCCACATAACATCTGATGCATTTCCTCACAAGTGACAAACTGTACTGCGTCCGTCACCCTTAGGTCAAGTTTTTAGTCTCATATTATGTAATTTTACCGACGCCCATACTATTCAAACCGGAACCCGAACGAAGTCGTGGGCAGAAGCTAGTATAATATATTTTCTTACCTATATTAGGTCGTGTGAATGCGTGAAGCTAAAACCTCGAAGTGTCCTGGTTCCCCATTAATTGCGTATCCCCAACACTGCCATAAACTTGGCAATAGGTACATTCCCAGAGTATATTTGACGCCGGATTATACTAATAAACTCGTTCGCACTCCTCATGCCTCAATATTAAAGATTCTCTCAAGCACTCAAGGCAATGGTGTGGGTGATGTGTATTAGCGAAATAGTTTTGAAAATCTAATGTACTTATGTCAAGAAAATACTTACAGTTTTAAAAATAGGAGTTATGCTCATTCCATCAACACGCGGAATAAGGCACAAACTATCCGTACATGTAACGCGTCTCCACAGAATAAGTCATTCTTTTATGGGACAATGTATACGATTCTATAATAAAGTTCCCAATGTTATCCGAGATTTGCCTATAAATAAGTTTAAACTTACTATTAGAACTAAACCCAGCCAAAAAGGTTGTTACAAAAAGCAGGATTGATTGATTGATAAAACAGCTTGGGACTAATCACTCCAGGATCTACCTACTCGTGCATTACGATCTCAAAGTGTAGCGTGTCGTGTCCTACTGATGCCATTAGTATGTTTTTTTATAAGGCAACACACTGGAGCTAAAAATAAATGAACATTTGTTAAATACATTAAGTAAGTGGCGATAAAAAAATAATTTAAATGGACAAGCCCGCTGATATTCTTGCCTGATCTTCTCAGTCGTGGTCGCGTTCCGACCCGGTTGTAGATTTAAAAAGAAAATAAATGTACTAAGACAATTTGTAAGTGTCTCCGTACGCCTATACAGAATAAATGATTTGACTTTGAATGTGCCGCAAGAAAAGTTTATTACCTAACCTACCACCTAGATATAGATGTACAATAGATAACACAAGTATCACGATTTGTATTGAAACCAAAGGTTATATTGATTAATTAATTGAATTACATACGTGAATTTACTCATAATATATTTTTTATATGGTTTTGCCTTTGGGGGCTCAAAATTTTTGGGCTATTGCAGTTAATTATCACTCGCATTAGGTTTGGCGTGGTCCGGCTGCAAGAACAGACACTGCGCGGATAGTTAGTATAGCGGCCAACCTTGACGCTCCGTCGGGGTTCGGACACGGGAAGTACACGCGTTTGTGTTATCTATCGTACATATATATATATACTGTGGTACGTACTTATAGCAACTCTTATACTACGAGAGGGGACGGAGGTAAATTATGTTGCATCCGCCATCAGGATGCGAATTTTAAGTGGCGAGGAAAATAAACTTACTTGATGCTAAGCCTTTGTATGAAAAGACATCTTGGTACCGCTTCAGTTTCGGATATTCTGCCGCAAGCAATACCGTGAGGAGAGTTGCTTTCTGTAGATTCATGTTAAATGCGGATTTAGAAGACGCGTTTTTTTAATCGTCCATAGGATCCCAAACGAATCCAAATTCTATCAAGATGGGATTAATAATGAAGGGCATTGTAGCTAGAGAAATTACTGCGAAACACTAACAGATGTCTCGGCGCGACGAGTGCAGTACAGTGCCCCGAAAAGCTACAGTTCTCTAAGCTCTGGATGGCACTGCAAATGTCATGCGCAAACTTAACGTAATTTCATAAAGGTAAAATAAAAAAAAATACCTAAGGAAACTTATATATAAATACTTTAAAAAAATTTGTTAATAATAAACAAAAAGTTTTAGCTCGGTGTATACTTATACTATAATGTAACACTACACATTAATAATAGAATTAACATTGAGCCCTAAACTAAGCTAGGCCTGTAGATATCCGCCCGGTGGCCCGCAGGCACTATAATAACGAAAAACACCTGCTATTCCTATTAGAATGTAAAAGCCAACTGACAAGAAATAGGAAACAACCAGCCTGACCATCACTATCATACAACTTTACCATTTAATCTTTCTCCTAAACCATATTCTTAATTTTGAGGGTACTCAATAGAGACCTCTTTCCCTAGTATTGTTAAAGGTTTCGGTTTTGGCTGTCTGATGCCAACTTCACCGGGAACTATTATCATTTTTGGTACAATCTCTACCTTAGTTGGCCAGCACATAATGGTGTGTGCCTATTTGCCAGCACTATATTATATTGCCTTTTGCCTTCAGATGTACTGCTGCTCACGTTCCTTATATTTCTTTATAGTGTTGGTTAGCTTTTAGTAAATCCATGAGGACCATTTCAATTTGTATGCCTGTTCATATTGTTTTTGTTCCCCAGACCAGAGTAAACAAAAGGGTCCGAAACCTAGAGTCATAATACTAGTATGTCACGCGAAGGTCCCCCGAAGGCTAGACAAATGGCGCGCCCTTTCTGCCGAGCCCCTGGTGTGGGGGATGGAAGGCTGCTTTGAAATGTCACGCCAGCAAATAGCTTTTACTTTAGATAGATTATTCGATTTAGCGTGTAGACGACTTCTACTTACGTATTTAGAATATTTTGTAATGGTTATCAAAAACTGTGGCATATTGCATAATTGTTAATACATAACTACTACTATTATATAATCAAGCAAAAAGTGTTTATTTAGTGAATATAGAGTATTTATTATCGTTTTACTGTACTAAATACGTACGGCTGATGTCGAGGATGCAAAAAAAAACGAAGTTATTTTGAAGTTATTTAATTAATTAAAATAATACATTTATTTTATAATTATAAGACACGACAATCCATTCGATGTGAGAATAAAAAGTGAGTGTTCATCGATACAATGGTCCGCAAGTTAACAATTTCGTAATGCTGACACGATGGTTCCACGATGCGCGGTGGTCTGATTCCGTGTAGCACTTGGTAGGTCGAACGCCGGTGGCTTGATTGCGAAACTGCAGTACCGTCCTCATGTGAGTTGGTAATGTGAATCTGCGTCATCGGTTTCCATGGTGGGTCGTTGCTTAACATCTCCCTCCGCAAGATCTGCAACTATTTGCAGACTTTCTTCGAAAATAGTGCAGATAGAGATATTGGATCGCTGACTTCTTTAGATACTTCTGCATCTTTATTTTCTATATTGTGCTCATCTTGCGACTTATTCGTTCTGTGACGACAAAGTATGACGATAATGATAAGCATAGTTGCGCCTAATAGAAGGATGTATACCGGTATTGTAGTGTGGTATACAGAATCTATGTTATCTATGGGTTTTAAAGTTACTGGCTCTTGTAAGGCGATTTTAGTATTACTCGAATGCAGGTGACCCAAGTCTATGGTGTTCAGCTTCAAGATCCTCTTTACCGGTACGTTATACGGCTCCTTGTTACTGATTGCTATATCCATAATTTTCAATATCTGCCCTTTAAGTTGATCGTGATGGTTACTTGCAGTCAAAGCTGGAGTACGGAGTGTGCATCCTTTTGGTATGACGGCTAGGTAGCTTCCTTGCAGCATTCTATATCGGTCTTCAGAACAGGTTAATTGAACTTTTGTTGAATTAGGAAAGCTCAGCACGTAGTGGTGGTCGTCTAGCTGCTCCATGGCTTCAGATGACAGGATAACCGAGGTAAAATGACAGGACTCGTGGACACGCTGCTGGAGTATGAGGTATCGGAGGCAGGTTGACTGGTCCCCGTGGTGGCGGCTGGTGTCGTCCTCGCAAAGGTGACCATGATTGTACTTCGGACATTCTGTCTCTATGTACAATAGACCTTTCTCGTGGATTGCTACATAAGGACAGGCTGGGGTGAGTATTTTATTATCGCGGTTAGGGGCTAAGGATAGTCTGTAAAGGATGTAGTTAGTGGGATAGACAATTGGAAACTTGATAACCAAGATTATATCGTTACCCTTATAATAATAACCTATTTTAAGTATATCAAAGTAATCCCTAAAAGTAATATCTAATATTTCCTTCTTATTATATAAAACCTTAAGTCTTCCCATAATTAATACTAATATAAGAATCATAGTTAAGTAAGGAATGGTGAATACTTTTAGCTCTTATGAAAGCTAGTAAATTTTCAATTTTAGAAAACTCGCTAGATAAGCTATCTATGTTGTCTCCTAGTATAAGAAGTAGCTGAGCTAGATGTGCATACTTAATCATGTTCGTTTCATGTCTTACGTCACTGGCTAGAATAGAATTTATAACTTTTTCTAATTTAGCTTGATTGTCAATTATTTTATCTGTGACATTAGAACTACGTGAGACCCACTGCTTGCTTAAACTCATTTGATGGTTTATCTCAACAGCCAAGCTGTTTTCGTTTTGTTTTAAGACTGAAATGGCATTGTCATACTTTACAGCATCTGTATAGTCTAGGTTACCGGAAATAGATTTGATGACCGAGCCTAGACCATCTATGAGACCTCTCTTTACGCGTTTGATCTCAAACGTTTCTAATTGTTCAGATATTTCAGCTAACTTTGTGTCCAGTCATTAGGGATACCATTTGCGTTAATTAAGCGAGCAGCAGGACCTACTACTTTGTTCAAAATCCCGTTAAGTAAGGCGCACTTGCTCAAATCACTATTTTCTTGAGTAGAAAACTGTTGCGCGAGTTGGTCGCATAGTTGTATGAACCTAGTTAGTACGTTTGGGTTTCCATCAAAGTCAGGAACCAAACGGAGAGCTTTATAGATTGTGTCTAACTGTGACATATCAGTGGTGGCCATATCGGTTTCCTCGTTTATACTACCTAACTTAATTTTTCTTTTATTATCTAGGAATATCTGCCTACTACTTCTAACTAACCTAGGGTTCTTCAATTTTCGTAAATGAAAAATCTTGGAAATCTTATTAGTAAGGGCTATGGGCTAGGAAATGAGCAACCACTAAAAAGAATCTAGTGTACTCACATTGATTTTCGGTCTCTTTGCGCTATCGATGGCTGGATACCTCTGCAGCAGCACGACGTAGATTCGGATACTCCTTGGCGCGGCTTGACAGCCAGCACGGGCGGCTTTTGCGTTTTGCGGATATCTTCTAGGCGAATACGCGTACGCAAAACCGACCGCGAGTATCCTACCGACTGCGCCAAATACGTACGGCTGAAGTCGAGGATGCAAAAAAAACCGAAGTTATTTTGAAGTTATTTAATTAATTAAAATAATACATTTATTTTATAATTATAAGACACGACAATCCATTCGATGTGAGAATAAAAAGTGAGTGTTCATCGATACAATGGTCCGCAAGTTAACAATTTCGTAATGCTGACACGATGGTTCCACGATGCGCGGTGGTCTGATTCCGTGTAGCACTTGGTAGGTCGAACGCCGGTGGCTTGATTGCGAAACTGCAGTACCGTCCTCATGTGAGTTGGTAATGTGAATCTGCGTCATCGGTTTCCATGGTGGGTCGTTGCTTAACATACTAATTTCTGTATACTGTTTCTATGATTATTATGTATATTTTATATCAGCGTCGCATTATCTTATTATTAACACTATGAGTAGAAGCTTTTCTGTTAATTAAAATAAAATATTAACTCTGTTAATTAAGGCTGTTAGTTTGAAAAAAAAATGAAAATTTAAGCTGAAATTTGTTTACGTTTAGTCTCAGCCCATTTTGTTCCCACTGCTGGGACTCGAGCCTTCCTCTCAGAGAGAGGAGTTGGGCCGTAATCCTACACGCGGGCCCAGTGCGGCTTGGTGGATAGACTAGTGGCCAAATGTCGAAGTTTTCAGGCTGCGCGATGCCTTCCACATAGCCTAACAACTGTTGTTTTAAGACAAACAAACGGGACCGACGGCTTGAATCGCCCTCCGAAGCACGGAGGCGCTCATTTGAATAATGCCACTAGCACACACCCATCCAACTCTTGACCGCAGCAAGCGTTGCTTAACTTGTTGATCGGTTAAGATCGCCAAGTCAAGCTCCGCTGCGAGCGTTTCTTCTTGATTTGTATGTGAAGGCGTTGTTCTAGCATTATGATCAACCATATGATTAGTCAAACCAGGCTTGAGTACGACCTGAGTGATTTTCTTATGTAATTTACTGTCAAATCTCCGTTCAAGTCGAGTAGTGCTTATTCTTCGCGCACAACTTGCGTCTCGATTGCATACACAAAAACTTGTCTCCCTCTAAGCTACGAGTAGATACATACTCGCACACACTGTTGCCGTTTTGGCATTTTTAATGCTAAATTTGGCATATTTTCACCTAATTTAGCATGTTAATTTGGAACTTAGCATATTGCATTATTTTAGCATTTTTTCAACTTTGCTGGGGCAACACTTTAACCATCGTTCAGAAATACTTAAGGTGAAATCCCATCCATCGTTAAGAGATATCATTTCGTACGTTCGAGGTTCGGTGATGGTTCTGTTTGTTATGGTTCTGGTTTTCCCGATTAGTCGATTGTTTATGTTTTGCTCAAACATTCGTTCGGTCAGTGACAGACACATCACAAGTTATATAGGTAATACGTTACGCTTGCGGAAAACTAAAGTGATTGCGCGCAAAAACCTTTTTAAAATACAAGTTTGGTGAGAACAATGCCCCCCAAATATTCACAACATTATCGTGAAGAATGGGAACAGATGAGGGAGTTTAAGGATTAGCTATCACCGGTCAAAGATGATGCCACTAAAGCCTACTGCAAATATTGTACTCGTAAGTGTAATATTATTGCAAAACTGTATTGTTTAAAACAACATATTTCTACAAGTAAACATGTGAAGTGTGCTGAGCCCATGAAAAGTCAAACAAAAATTAACTTTTCGAAAATTCAAACCCGCCTTGATACCCAGAAAGCAGAAGGCAATCTTGCACTTTTTATTTGCGAGCATACTGCAATTTTAACGGTGGATCACCTATCGGATTTGTGCAAAAAGACATTTTCTGACAGTAGAAGCACAGAAAACATGAAGTTACATAGAACAAAATGTAGCAATATTATAAATAAAGTCTTGGCACCGCACTTTGTATCTGAATTGATAAAAGATGTGGGATATGCAAAGTTCAGCATATTAATAGATGAATCTACAGACATATCAGTCACAAAAGTTCTCGGTATGTCAATCCGATACTATAGCCAGACCAAAAAACAGATTATAACAACATTCTTAGGATTGGTTGAAATTGAGAACGGGACAGCCATTGCCATAGTCAATGGCATAAAGACCCTATTTACACTATTAATTTTAAATATAAACAATTTAATAGGGATTGGAACTGACAATGCTTCTTCTATGACTGGTGTCAACAACGGCGTGCACAGCCTTCTGAAATCTGAAACTGGCAATAATAATCTAGTATTAGTGCGGTGCCTATGTCATTCTTTACAGTTGGCTATTACTCATGCATCTGAAGAAACTCTACCACGAAACATCGAGTTCCTGATCCGAGAAACCCACAATTGGTTTAGCCATTCTTCTAATAGACAATTGTTCTACAAGGAACTTTATAAAACTATAAACTGTGGCAAAGAACCTCTAAAAATTACTCAAATGTGTAATACCAGGTGGTTTTCCATTGAACCTGCTGTCCGTAGAATAGTAGATCAATGGTTAGAACTGAAAACCCATTTTGAAATTATGAAACAAAAAGAAAACTGTTACATGGCAGAAATGCTTTACTCTATGTATAATGATCCCATCAATCATCTGCATCTACTATATTTGTTACCAATTTTAGATGAAGTACATAAAGTGAATAAGAATTTCGAAAGCAATGACAGAGACCCGACCAAACTTCTAAATGACTTGGTTGAATTGGTTGAGTCAGTGGCAAGGCGAATTTTGATGCCAACAGCATCAGCCATAGTAAATATTTTGACAGATAACATCACCAGTTACCTGGATCCATCTCCATACATGGGTTTCAGTGTAGAACGTCGAATTACGGAATACCAACTTTCATCAGAATCAGTTCAGAATCTACGACATCGCTGTAAACAATTTATATTGACGCTCGTCCAGGAAATGCGATCAAGGTTGCCAGTAAATATTCAAACATTGAGAAAAATGAATATGTTTTCTGTACGGGAAACTTTGAAAGCAATTAAACCAGAAATTGTTGACATTGCTCAAGAGTTTGGTTGTAACGCAGTCGATATAGAGCGTATTGTGGTACAATGGAGAAACATTAGTCACATTGACTGGAAAAACAAAAATTCGACGATAGAGTTCTGGTCAGAGGTATGTGAGTACAAAGACTGTGCCGATAACAATCCATTTCACGAGTTGGCATCTTTAGTGATGTCTATCCTTTGTCTTCCACACTCCAATGCAGAAGTGGAGAGAGTGTTTAGTCAAATGAATGTGGTGAAAACTAAACTGAGGAATCGGATGTCGTTGACGACACTAAACTCAATACTGTATGTCAGATATGGACTCCGAAGATCAGGAAAATGTTGCAATTCTTATAATATTCCTGATGACGTACTAAACACATTAAGGGTATTAAAGAACATGCAGCGACTGATGATAGTGGCCCGTCAACGTCACAACAAGAAAAAGACGAACAAGTTGATGACCTTCAGATATTTTTCGAAATAGATGACTAAGATTTAGATATTTGACTTATTAATACTTTACCTTCAGGTATTGTTCAAAATAGAAGAGTCAAATATTGTTTTTTGATGAATAAATACTTTAAATCAAATTGGCATTTTATTTAGCACTTTTTAAATTGTATTTAGCATTTTCTAGCATTATTCGGGCGAAAAGTTAGCATTTTTCTAAAATATAAAATGGCAACACTGCTCGCACACCACTCACAGAACGGGGCAAGCTCGCAATGTTTGTACTTGTGTAAGTACTCTTAATGTGTACGAGCTGTGTGTAAGAGCTAGTTTTGTGAACCAAATAAAAAAAAACCAACTGCTCAGGTCACGTGGTGACACGGTCAGGGACGGTCACTCATAAAGTATTGCACGAGCTTTTTGTAAACGATAAAGTTAGCTATTCAAATGAGAATCAAAGACTATTATATACTTTTCAAACCGGAAATAAGTAAGACATGGATGTATGTTTTCGGTACAGTTTGCAAACTTGTATGCCCATAACTCATGACAAATTCCGTAGAAACCGAAAGCCAAAACATACCGACGCGTCCTTTACAACATACAAATATAGGCATCCACAAAAACTATGAATGAACGCGCGTGTCCTTATCAAGTGGGGACCGGCGCACGCGCACCCACACCGGCGCGCGCGGACGGCATTGACAAGTGTTGAACGGCCAATGAGATCTAATTCGCTGGTAATTTAGTACATTAAAGTTGACCGCCGAATTAATGTCGCCAGCCGTAGTGGGGCTTTGAATAACATACTCTCATTTAAACTGTACCTAATGATTTTTCGATACTAATATAAAGAGGAAAGATTTGTATGTAAGTATGTTTGTAACTAATTGGCTCAAAAAGTACTGGACCTATTTCAAAAAATCTTTTACCATTTGAAAGCTACATTCACCCTGATTAACATAGGCTATATAAAATTCATCATCATCATCATCATCATCCATCACCGCGCGGGTGAAACCGCGGAGAGCAGCTAGTATTGTATAATTTTTAAAGCTATTAGGCCTGGTTAGCGAGACCAAACATTGCAGTTTCATCACACGGGATTCGAACTCGCGTCTTCTGACAATCCGTGTCAGGCGCCATGACCACTAGATATTTGAACTACCCGTACGACGGTTTAAGACGCGGTCCAACCCCAATTTTAAAATAATGTACGATATTTTACGTAAGGTTGAAAATCGCTTGTTAGATTGGACGATGTAATGCGAAAATGCGTTAATTTTGTAGGTTTTCTTTATATTTTTCGATATATACTAACACAATTGAAAAAACTGCTGGTTACTACTTTAGTACTATATGTTGGCTATGTAGTACCTAAAAAATAATGTAGTGTTATCGCTGAAAATTCTGAGAGTTTGGACGTGAAAGTTTATTTTTATGGACCTATTTAGGTTTTTTTCTGCAGAGAGCGAGCAATATTTATGAATTCTGTTCGGTTATTACTCTGTGCCTGTTCCTTTTCTAACCTAAGTATTTTTTTCATAGATTATTATCGAACTGTTTCGTTACACTAGATGTTTAAAGATTCTGCTTTTTACTATTATCAGGATACGACCGCGCCTTAATCAGATTTCGAGAATCAGAGAGTTAGAATTCGATGCTAGGACGGTACGCCTCGGTGGCCTAGTGGTAGTCATGGCGTGCCGTCTGACAGGGATTGTCGGAAGGCGCGGGTTCGAATTTCGTTCGAGGCCATAACATTACAATGTTTGTACCTAATGAGTTTCGAATTAAATTTTTGTACATTATATTTGCAATTGTCATCAACATCAGTTAGACAGACTCTCCCCTGCTTAAACATTTTGAAGCGATGAGAATTCTGGGGTAGAGAGCGGTCGGTAAAGGTTACGTCGTGATGAAATTTACAATATTGAGGCATTTTCAAGTTAGAAAGAAAGAAAAGAAAATTGGTAATAACTTATGGTGTGTTCCAGCAGCTGCCCTTGATAGATAGCCATTATAGTATATCTAGTGTACCACCTTCAACCGCATCACCACTAACCATTAAGGGAGATATAGTCAAACATATATACATACCAAATTTCATCAAAATTGCTCCCGCCGTTTGTGCGTGAAAGAGTAACAAAGATCCACACATCCATACTTACTCACAAACTTTCGCGTTTATAATATTAGTAGGAAGGATGTCACCGGTCAGCTGCGGTTCGACTGCAATTTAATTAGTGGAATCGGCCCCTTGTAAGCGTTCGTATAGATATTAAAAAAAGGTGTGATGAGATCCTTGTTCGGTTTGGTTCTAAAAAGGAAAAGGCTGTACGTGCCTCCCATACATATAACATTACCGGTCAGTTGGTTGAAAGTGAACTTGAACAGGCACAGAGAAGCAACCAATGAGTCGTAATGATTTACTGGACTAAAATGGAAAGAAAATGTCAATGGCTTGCGAGAGTTTTTTTTATAATATTCCTAGCGACTTCCCGCGACTTCGCTCGCGTAGTAGGCTCGGTCTTCGGCCTCGGCATCATCTCCCATCTTTTCTTATTTTTTTATGTAACAACTTTCTATGAACTACTAGCAAACCCTGTGAACTCCGTTTCGCCACCAGATGGCTTCGTTTTATGTAACATTTCGTTTGGCGCCATCTACTTAATATATTGGTTTGTAGTACATGCTATGTATCAGAGATGGCGCTGTATGTGAAAAAAGATTTTCCCGCTTTTATTTTTAAAATTTTCCTGAATTTTCTTTACTATAAACCTCACGGAGCCCGAGACCTTTCCAACGAATGCAAAACCGTGGAAATCAGTTTGTGCGTTCTGAAGTTATAGCGTCAGGAAGGAAAACCCGACTTATTTTTATATAGTAGATTAGAAAACATTAAAAAAAAAGATGAATGATATCGGTAAAGCCGTTCTCAAGTAATAGCGTGACCAGGATAAATAGGGGATCATTTTTATATTATTTAAATAGAACTAATTAATTATCTTCAGTATAGTATATAAGAATATCTCCTTTTTTCCTTAAAATAAGTTTGTGGTTTATTGCATAAATATGTATAGTAAAAAAATTTAGTAATCAGTGCCCAGAATGCTGGCTGCATGTCCACGTTGAATAGCTATGTTATTTTTTGCGCAAAATATGAGCGAGCATTCTGGTCGCCTGAAGATTCAACCAAATGTTTGACCAAGTCCCTGAATACGTTCTATGTTTGCTGTATACCCTGTAGTATGACATGATTAGTATTCTACAAAGCTCGTGTTACGTGTCGATGCTCTATAAGTAGAGATTACGTGATAAGCGCATTGGTGGTTGTATTAGGGTTGCCGAAGTACCAATATTTCGAGTTCTAGTTTTTTAATGAAATCCAAGTATATGGTACTCTCGTGATTCAAATTCAAATTTATTTATTGCAAATTGTAGGTAGGTAAAGGTATAACAATTATGAATCATCCAAATGGTCCTTACACTTACCCCTTTAAAAGATTCACGGATTCATATATTTTCAAATACATATAAGGACCCATTTCGTATATATACGTATAAAATATAATGCATGTTCGTTAAAATTTACATAAATAAAAATACATAATTTACAGAGGGAAAATTCAAGTTGACTGTAAAAAACGTTTTAATAAAAAAAACTTATTCTCAAGTCCGACATTATAAATAAGACTCTTGGAGACTTGGAATACTCCACTTCTGGCAAGCTGTCACTCTGCCACCCATAAAATGTAAAAATAGTAGTACCTAAGTAGAAACATTGTAAACATCTATATAAAAAGAATGGCCCCGAGTTTCTTGCCGCTTCTTCTCGGTAGGCTCTATATATTTTGGAACGCGGCGGTAGAGTCTTTAAATTACATTATAATGAATGATTGACGTTGGTAAGTGCGTCTTTGATGCCTAAATTGAATAAATGATTTTGACTTGTCTTGACTTTAAAAAACGTTCGTCCAACCTATTGTTTCTCTATATTTTATGTAAATCTCGAGTTGTGAAGTGAAATTATAATTTAGTTTTCAGCCAATAAAAGTGTTTTTTTTAAAGAACCCACAGTGCGCCATCCTAACAGCTCGTCGTCGTATATATTTATGTATTCGCTCTGGCAGATAGGCACTCCAGGAAATGTGGGTTTTACTTCGGCAATAGCACGCTAATACGACTGATAGTTTTTGCTGGTAGTTTACTTAATTTGGTGGTCAATGGTAGCGATTCACTTGTTTAAAAAAGTTAAACTGAACTACCGAACTAAACATTTATTATGGTGGTCCTTATTCTGTTAACACTAAAATCATTTAACGCTTAGAATGACATTTCTAAAAATAGGATTATTCTACTCGTATTAAATTTTGGGTTACTTTAGGTTAGTTTAGCGAGCACCAAGTTACGTGACGAGTAAACTGTCTAAAATACGCCCGAGTTAATATAATTGAAGAGAAATATCTAATTTTAGTGCTGTCATTGTTTATGTGTTATACGAATTTGAATTTTAGCCTAAACATAATAAGTAATGCCATAATTTAGAGATTTTTAGTTTAGAAAATGCTTACAGAATCGACACCAATGTGTCTGTTCCCATTTTCATTATGCTGCCTTATGAGTAGGGAAATAGGGAAAAAGGTGAAAGACGAAAAGATGATAGACATTTATCATATTTTTATTAGAATATATAAAAATTAAATAGACATGTAAATTATTTTGACATTGGAATGAATGATGAACAATAATTATATAATGGAATTATTTAAAAAAAAATATGCTATGTTAGCTAAAAACATGTTCGGACTATATGTTACCTACATAACATATGTAAATGTAGGTACTTACTTACCATGTATTGATGCAAATATATGTTTATGATTATGATTAAGAAAAATACATAAGATGCAATCTCATTTCCATTATATAAATTGGGTCCTGGCGCCACAGATAAAGAAAATACGTAGATAATAAAAACCTCACCAGACTAGAGAAATTCTCGGTGAACTTATTGTCTATTTAGTATCCAAACCGACTATAGGTTTTAGGCATGTCTGATGCCCATCCTTAAGTACACTATAATTACATGAGTAAAATCGGTTTTGATATTTAATAAATATGCGTCGCCTCACAAGAATTTTCAAACAAAACAAAAATTATTTGTCATTATTAACAACCGCGGTATGCCATACTTTTATTTAACCCTTCAAGGGTCGATGTCATTATAACAATGAAATTTCCATTGTGTCTGGCCGTGCGACCTTTGATGCAATATAAGTTCATTACGTTCCTAGTCCTGTCACAAACGGGATATCTTTTATTGCGCATCGGAATTTAAAAAATTGCGATAACGTTCATTTTTCCAGTGGTCAAACTACACGTCACCATATACGCCTAATATATCTTACTAGCTGCGCTCTGCGGCTTCACCAGGGTGGTGATGGATGATGATGATGATATGTTAAAACAAAGGATATGTAAAAACTTGGAAAGTGTCCTATGTAAAGACATAGAATACTTTGATACCCCGAGATATGAGAAATCAAAAACACAAAAATCATAAAAAAACCAGCCGTTATAGAGCTATAAACGGTGTAGCTAAAATGACTTAGTTTCATATTTATATATTTATAATTTTCCGCTTTGCAATTAAATAAACAGTGTCGACAACCCTACCTCGCAGTTGTAGACATGTGAGGTAGGTAATACACGTTTTTATAGCTTCCATTGTTGGCTGGCGCCGCTTATCTGTCCGTGGGAACCGGTGAAAGTTGAGATAAAACGTACTTAGCTAATTGTTTCCATTTATATATAATGTACGCCTAGAGAAAAGTATTGAAAGCTTCTACAAAAGTTGTTACAAACGTTATTGGAAAACTAAGTATTTCCATCGATGTTCACATAGCAACATAGGAAAGCCTTGCGCGTGTCATAACACTTCTGTTCTATCAAGTTATTAGATTTTTGCAAGTGAACGATAGGTAAATAATAACCATAAATCGTGTAATAAAGCCGTATCTTCTAGCCTGTCATACTGATGTGACAAATTAACCTTTTTCGTCATATTATTAACACATATAATAATATACATCATCGTCTCAGCCGTAGAACGTCCACTGCTGAACATACGCCTCCCCCACAAATTTCCAAAAGGACTGGTTGGAAGCGTCCTGCTTCCAACGTCTTCATCAGGTCGTCTATACGTCTATACTATTTATCGGAGGACGACCTACGCTGCGCTTGCGGGTCCGTGGTCTACACTTCAGAACCTTCCGTTCCCATCGGCCATCTGTTCTGCGTGTTATGCGGCTTGCCCACTGACACTTCAATGGGCTTATCTTCTGAGCTATTTCGGTGAATTTAGTTCGTCTACGGATCTCCTCATTTCTGATTCGATCACGTAGAGAAACCCCGAGCATAGCCCTCTCCATAGCTCGTTGTGCGACTTTGAGCTTAGTTATGAGGCCCATAGTAAGAGACCACGTTTCATGGTTGATTTAATACATATCAAGTAATCTAGTTCTTTTTTGTTTAAGACCTAAGTGGCGTGCAATTGGAGAGGCATATGTCCAGCAGTGGACTGCTACATGCTGATGATGATGATGATGATGATGATGATTTTTGTTTCGGTATTCTACTTGTTTAACATATAAATTTATTGAATTGAAGTATTTCTGGAGCGACATTAGTGAATTCTTTAGGAACTAATAATTAACAAACACTCGTAGCAAATTTATTTATTCAAAAAACTCATCGCTGGTGGACATATTGTTTAGTGGAACTCCTTAACATACAAGTTTAATTATGCAGAACACCGCCTATATGCCGTCTTGTGACGGATTTTTCCTCCGACTATTTATTTGTATTGTACCTACTATTCGTAATTAAAACCCTGTAGAATTCTTCATAGTTTTATTATAAAACCCAATATCTAGCTCTTTTTTCACATAGCGTTCACAAGTAATAATAATAATAATAATAATGGTTTATTTACTAATAGATTACATTGAACCTTAAAACGAATATACAATCTATGAGATATTTTACGAGTACAAAACTAGTTAGGTTGAATAGTGCACTTGCGAGCCCTGCACTAAGTATGGAAACTTGTATCGCAGGCACCCGCGTGTTTCGCTTTACCGATAGTTATCACAAGGGGTGGTGCGGTGACATCATTACAACATTTGCGTAGGCGAAAGGTTTTCGGTTGTTTTAATTAATGTGAATATTATAATATATATGTATATGTATATACCTAAGAAGCTAAAAATATACTTAGTCTGGAATTATGAGAAAAGGGTACGATTATTAAGAATGTATGTGTGTGTGTTTGTTTATAAGTGTGTGTGAGGGAGAGAGTGACCATCAATTTATTTTAATATTTTGAGTAGGTTTTCAGTTTCAGAGTAAGTGAGTGAAAGTAAATACTGTTTTAGTATTATTTTAGCCTGTCTAGTGGTTTTATCACGAATGATACATCGTGTTGTCATTTTATTGTAAATATATGGAAATCTAAAGTCTGGAAGACGTACATTTCTTTTTGTGAGTATAGAGTACAGATAAGTATTTTTCTGCAGTCCACAAAACCACAGACTTATAAGCATATATACGAGTTTGTTAAAGATAATCTACAACACGTCTCATATTGTACGGAGAATCTATGCCGAAATTTGTTTGTCTTAACAATTTTGACATAAGTACCATCCAACTTGACCAATCTAACTGTGGGCCTAGCACGAATAACTGCGTGCGTGTAACGTAACGTGTCGTTCAAGTGAAACAGTACAAACTGTCATTTATCTAGGGCACACTGTGACACAGATAACTCACTGTTCGTACGCCGAAGCGTGACGCGTTGACGCTTACGATACGAATACGTTTTCGCAAATTGTTTGTGCTACGGCCTCAGATGCGTAAAAATGTCGATCTGAAATCTCTATTAGCCTAAATTGGATGTTATTTGCTTCAAAAGTATATTTTAGTTACGACACAAATTGGTCACAAGAAGAAATCGCCTTCCTTATAGAACTTTTTGACATTGAGATGTTAACATCGTACGTGTTTTCCTTCCAGGTCTCTCGACTGGTGATCCTTCATGAAGAGGCCGAAGATGGCAACGCAATGCCAGACCTGGCGCGGCCCGTGCAGGCCGTGTCGCTCGCCGTCAACAATCTCGTCAAGGTAAACCTTTCAACTCTATTTCAATATAGCACAAGGTCGTGTTTCATTCTTGAACCTGGAAAACATCAGCTATAACCTCCTGAGGCCCAAAGGCCTTCTCTGAGAACATATTAAAAAACTCACTAACGCCCAGGCCAAATTTGTGTGTTGTAGTCCTAGTAACCCAGTAGCCTCATACGAGGACATAATACGAATCATTATGATATTTAAAGTTTGGCGCCAGATCGCCATATTGGCTCCTGTTACTTGATTGGTGGATAGTATTCCGACATTTTTGTGTAGTATTTGAGCTTAACCAATAACAGCTCAGTTGTCAGGCGATGTCAAAAGGTCAAGCATGGAGCGCAAGCGTCGTGCCGGTAAGTTATACTTCTTTATATTTGTGCAATCTGTGGTTTTTATGATAAAAAAATACGTTCTAATAAAAGTTAAAATAGTAAATTAATGATAAATACATAAATTTTGGTTACTAAACGGTTCTAATCTACTTTTTATTTCCATGCAATAAATATGTTCTTGCATGAGAACATTGGGCCGCTAGTCTATAAGTAGGCCGTTATTTTATGTCCTTGTGGGAGAACCTTGGGCGTTAATACCTACACTTATATTTTTTAGGCATAAAGGAGAATGTGATATCTTAGGACGCATTGAAGACTTATTAGCAGAGTCAGAAATTGAAGACTTTCTACCCTCGGATGAAGATATCGGTGATCCACCTTTCGACGTATTAGTAGAAAATTTACCATCCTCTTCAAGTGATGAAGGTACTGACAATGAAGATAGTCGAGTAAGTACAATAACTACTAGTCAACATGTACGTGGCAGTAGCAATAGACGTCCCAGACGCGGAAGAGGTGGCCGTAACGCGATAATACGGGGTCTAAGCCGCCCCGTACAAGATAGCAGCATACGGAATATTATAGTTCCATCTACAAGTGGCGCGACGGATGACTGGACAGATGACAATTTCCCCCCCAAGGAACTTAAACGATTAGAACCTTCCTACCTTATTATTAATACAGCTAATTTTAACAAAATTGATTATTTTCATCAATATGTTAATGATGACTTAATTAATTTAATTGTCGAAAAAACCAATCAGACGGCGGTCAAGCTAACTGGCCGATCATTAAATTTTAATCTTAAAGAGTATTATGTATATATTGGTATTTCCATGATTATGGTCACGGTAAATTATCCGAACTTGAGGATGTATTGGGAACAAAAATGGCGTGTGGAGATAATCGCAAGTAATATGTCTCGCAACCGTTTTATACAATTAAGAAATTCCCTCAAACTCGTCTTTGATGACGATGTAAATTTGGATACCCGAAGCAAGGACAAGCTTTGGAAGGTGCGACCTTTAATTCAAAGGATGCAAGAAGGATGTCGATCTCAAGAAAAGCAAGATAAATTATCAATCGACGAAATGATTATACCATTTAGTGGCAGTTCTGGGCTAAAGCAATATTGTCCGGGTAAGCCAAATCCTGTAGGTCTTAAGGTTTTTGTCTTAGCAAACCCTAATGGACTCGTTTGCGATTTTCATGTATATGAGGGCTGCACTACTTATCCGCAATATGAAGAATCTCGTTTTGGCCTCGGAGAAAAGGCGGTTTTGACTCTGGCTGATACACTTGTCCCGGGTCACGTTTTGTACTTCGATAGATACTTCACAAGTGAAAAATTGGTAGATGAGCTACTTAACAGGGGCATAGGTTGTTCTGGCACTGTTATGAAAAACAGGATACCTGTGTCTGCAAGATCGGTATTAATGGATGACAGAGTCCTAAAAAATAACGGCCGGGGAAGTTTCCAGGTGTTAATCCGAAAAGATAAGAAGGTAGCTCTTACCAAATGGTTTGATAATAAGGCAGTGACATTGCTATCGTCAGTTGAAGGCGGTGAAAGTATTGATATCTGTCGGAGATGGTGTAAGCACCAAAAAGCATATGTAAATATTGATAGGCCACGCGTTATTCGCAACTACAACATGCATATGGGCGGGGTAGACTTAGCAGATAGGTTGCTAGCAGTTTGTCCCTATAGATACAGAACAAGAAAGTGGACGCAACGCTTTCTATCACATATGATAGATTTAGCGGTATCTAACGCTTGGATACAGTACAAGAAAGACCAAACGGATCGCGATGTACCTTCTCGCAAAATCCTACAGCTAAGAAGTATCAAAATGGAGCTTGGAGAGTACCTATTAGATACCTATTCGATGTCGGAGATTGTTGAATATAATGATATTATCCTGGAACCTGAATCTCTAAGACGCAAAAGAGGTAAACCAGCACCTCCACTTCCATCTAAAAAACGGCGTCTGCATGCGGCTGAACACATGCCGATTTTTAAAGATAAACAGGCAAGATGTAGACATTGTCACTACAAAAAAACTCGCATTGTATGTAGTACCTGCAATATTGCTTTGTGTCTTAATTCGGATAGAAACTGTTACTCGGATTTTCACTCAAATGACAGTGGCTAATGAAGACTACTTTTATAATACAACAAATTAGTTAAATCCTTTGATCTCAGGTATGTGATAAGAGAATTAGAAGTTATTCTTTTCGTTGAGTTTTTCTTAATTTTTTGTTATTAGGAGATTTAGTACATTTTTTTAAATGTAAGAAGAATTGTTAATTTTTATATGAAGATTTAAACTAAATTTAACACAATGTTGACGACTGATTCAGTTCCTTGTCCTAATTTTGATAAAATATTTAAATAAATATAGTAAAATAATACTACTGTTTTATTCATTTAGCAGCCCAATGTCATTCTGAGAGAACATAAACATTATACCTACTATTAGAATTGCGACCAAATGTCCTTCCACAAGAACAAAATAATTTATATATTTCGCAGTCAATATTAATTCCTTACTATGTTATTATTACTAGAAAAAAATATAGCAGTCATAAAATTGTAATATACTTTTTAAGTTTTGTTTTGGTCTGGGCTTTATCGTATATTGCATATTATGTTCTTGTGCAAGGTCATTGGGTTGTAAAGACTACCAAGGCAAAATTCGCTTGGGCCTCAGGAGGTTATGTCTATAGTTAACGCCAAAATTAACATGTTCGGAGTTCTATACCTAGAAACGAATTGTTTCGAATAGTTTCAATACAAAAATATAAATGTGATATTATTTCTGTTGATGATTTTCTATTGCATTTGGAAAATCATTGTCTATAGACAAAAGCTAACAGCTAACACTCGTATTTATAAAGAAGTAATTACTTTTTGCTAAGTAATTTCTCAATGAAGTAATTACTTGACGATATAGTACTTCAAATTCTATAGTCGAGCAATGTACGTAATTAGATGACCCTATCAAAATTTGATGTATCCGGTTGTTATGGGATTTTAATTTTTACAACATAGATCGTTCACAGTTCAGACTTGAGTGTGAATGTAATTTTTATACAACTTCACTTTTGCAATAAAAACGAAAAATTGACGTGTTCTCATTGCTTAAGGCGCGCTCGTACCCTGATTAAAGAAAAAGCAGAATTTTTAAACGCTTAGTGTAACGAAACAGATAGATAGTATATTATGAAAAAAATACAAAGGTTAGAAAAGAAACAGAAAAAGAGTAATAACCGAATAGAATTCATAAATATGTATAACTCTCTTTCAGCAGAAAAAAAATGCTGAATAGGTCCACAAGAATAAACTTTCACGTCCAAACTCTCAGAATTTTCCGCGATAACACTATATTTTTTTTAGGTAACACTTAGCCAACGTATAGTACTAAAGTAATAACCAGCAGTTTTTTCAATTGTGTTAATATATATCGAAAACGTACAAAATCAACGCATTTTCGCATTATATCGTCCAACCTAACAAGCAATTTTCAACCTTACGTAAAGCATCGTAAATTATTTTAAAATTGGGGTTGGACCGCGTCTTAAGTAAAGGAAATGGTGACTATTACTCGGCTAAAAATCTTTGATATTTCTAACTTCAGGAAAATACATACCTATACAATTAAAATCGTTATGCTTAAGTAAATACTTTTACTTGTTTATTAATACGGCAGTAAGAGTAATAAAGTCTGTAGAAGTATGATATTGCAAGTTTGATATACACAACGTTGACAGAGAGATCTCGTTATAAAGAGAGAGAGGGAATATTTAAATACGATCAATACTAAAATAAATAAATTATTAGGGTATTTGATTACAGTTGGCGACGGTGTTGAATGTATGTTCATTGAACCGTATAGACTAGGTCTACTCTACACTGTACTTAAAGGCGTATAGAGTAGGTCTAGTCTACACTGCCATGTGAAGTGCCGGCATAACTTTTCGTTCACGTGAAACAGTACACAATGTCATGTATCTAGGAATCTAGGGCAACTGTGACACAGGTAACTCATAGTTTGTACGACGAAGTGTAACACGTTGACGTTTACGATACGAAAACATTATCGCAAATTGTTTGCGCTACGGCCTCTATATACGTCCACGATACGATAACCTTACGCAAGGTTTAGTGCTAGGAACACACAGCTCACAGTTGTCAAACTGTATTTAAATTGGGTAAAACCCGCCGATAAGGTATCTATGGAATATTCCACTTCTGGCAAGTTGTATTTGCCACCCATAAAATTTAATAATAGTAGTACCTAAGTAAATGTAAAATCTATATGAAAATAATGGCCCCGAGTTTCTTGCCGCATCCTCTCGTTGGCTTTATATATTTTGGAACGCGGCGATACAGTCATTAAAGAACATAATGAATAATTGACGTTCATAAGTGCGTCTTTGATGCATACATTGAATAAATGACGATTTTGACTTTTTATGAATTGGTCCTGGCTGAATTGGGTTGACGCTGATGTTTCAGGTGGGACACGAGACCATCGAGTCTGCAGACGACGCGGTGCTCCGACAGGACATGCCGGGAGCGCTGCACCGCGTGGAGACAGCAGCCACGTTACTGCAGCAGGCCTCTGACATGCTGCGGGCTGACCCCTACTCAGGACCTGCCCGGTACACACTGCTATTGCCCACACAACCTCACTAAAGGATATTGTACCAACAGATTTCAAATCTATAAGCCACTTTGAATTAAACATTGCAATAACAGGCTTCTAACCTATAGTATGGGATATACAATGCATTTTATACATTTAGCTATCATGTGTCATAGCAACATTTACTGCTTATCACATATACAATCAATATTGAAATAGATATAAATTACTGTCGGTCTAGCGCTCGACGTGTCAACATCTCCTGAGGATGCCTCGTGTAGAGGCGAAACACGTGTCGAATCGGTTTTGGTTTATTTGGGGTTTCTTGTGTGTTTTATTTTGTATTCTTCCTATTAGCATTTTATGCGGGAGGGAGGGTGGTGCACGCCCCCAAATAGGCCAAAATCATTGTTTTCTTTTCAGCGGAAGTGTCACTAAATATTTTTTAATATCGTTTTTTTATATAATGTTAGTTTTATTCAATACAACCGGGTTCGATTCCTGAAGTGAGTATAAGGTTTTTAAATTTATGAATGGAGTTTTTCTTGTTACTGTACGCTACGGTGCGCTATCTGCGTGTTCAAAACTTCTCTGAATACTGCGTGTTCTGTATATTACTTATATACCTATATATTACGCTAACCATGTACTTTGTGAGGGTCCTACACTGCACTGGAGTTACTGCCACTGTCTTTCAATACAAAAACGGACTTCAAATGTACTATTATTTATTTACGAAATTCCCAACATGAAACACTAGCACGCTAGCCGGCCAGTGCGCAGTAACTGGCCGACTTCCGATCATACATCTCTCTTTCACACACAAAATCGCTGATATGCAACATTCATACTTATGTCCCTACATTACTATAATCGATGATATTGATATTGTTACTAAGAGGAGATCTTTGCATGTCTTAAAGATTCATTCATACTTGAAACAACAAAAACAACGTCCTATAAATTGCCCAACCTGTATATTGTTTATTGAACTTTTTAAAACAGAACAATCAATACAGTAGTAAGATACTTAAGGTGAAGTAGGTAGAGTTGAGTTACATAATTTTCAAACATTTCTTAACAGCTTACATAAGATTTTTTTTATTGGTTCACCAACAGACTGAAATATTTTATAGAAAGTATAAATAAAGTTGTATTAATAGTTATGTTTGATGTGACAATCCAATAATAGGCAAACACAGCATGCATTATTACATCATTAATAACAAATTAATGACTGGCCTACAACCAGCTCGGACGAATTCAGTAACATTTTATAAAAAACAAGTTAATAAGCACAATAAAACAAATAAAACAGTGAAATAGCTAATTTACTCAAGGGTTTCCACAACCCCTTTCTTAAATAAAACAAGAGAACTCTCAAAATAACTATCCCCTGCTCCGACTTTGACCACAATTGGTTTGATAGTCTACAAATTCTTGTTGAGGACTATATTTGCCCAACTGAGTTCTATGGCCTTTTATATAAAATAACTTGTATACATTAGGACGGTAGGAGGAACGCGGGATAGCGAAATTAATTAAATATTAATTATTGTAAGCAGTAAGTAAAATTATGTGTAAATAAAATCTACTGTTTAACTTCAAGAATACTGATTCTATATTTGTATGTTTTCAGGAAGAAGCTGATAGAAGGCTCCCGCGGTATCCTCCAAGGCACATCGGCTCTGCTGTTGTGTTTCGACGAATCTGAAGTCAGGAAAATCGTTAAAGAGTGCAAAAAGGTACGCCACATATCAAATTGAAACATACATAATTTGTTGTTGATATCTTAATGCTATCACCAAGTTGAGTAAACTACCATCAAATTAAGTAAACTAAGGCCCTTCTCTGATTTGTCGATACTAAATGAGCACCATACATTCTAATATATTACTAACATTAAAATACTATTTTAATAAGCCTCGCTGGGCTCGCGTGTTGTAGTATTTGGTCTGACAGATACGAGTAGTCCATGAAAAATACTTTTACGTGGCAATAGTTCGCTCATTGGGCTGTTTAGTGGTAGTTTACTTACTTTAGTTTACTCGATTTGGTGTTAGGCCTATTTCTGATTTGGCAGCGCAGCAGAGGCTCGACATCGGCATGCTCGGTATACGCGGTACTGAAAGCTTACCGAATGCTTATATTTTAATGGAGCGTTCCGAATTAACTCGGTATGCGCGGAAGCCAGGAAAGCTCCATTAAAATATAAGCATTCGGTAAGCTTTCAGTACCGCGTATACCGAGCATGCCGATGTCGAGCCTCTGCTGCGCTGCCAAATCAGAAATAGGCCTAACACCAAATCGAGTAAACTAAAGAAAGTAAACTGCCACTAAACAGCCCAATCAGCGAACTATTGCCACGTAAATGTCTTTTTCCCGGAGTATCTGTCAGACCAATGACTACAACAATACGCGAGCCGAGCGAGGCTTATTAAAATAGTATATTAATGTTAGTTTATTTTTATTTAAACTATTCCATCAGATTTTTAATAATAATTACAGGCCACTATAAATTATCATTATTTGGAATTAATAAAAATTAACATCATGTCATAAAAACACATTAGATTTTGTCAAAGTCCCTCACGATCAATGCCCTCTCGCCCAAACGTGCCTATCAGGCTAGCGGCATTCCCGTGTTGTATGGCCAGGGAAATGTTTTGCATAAGATAATGGCCCGACTGAGGATCACGCGTTCTCTCCTTCAGGCGCCGCCCGAGCTCTTTAACAAATATCTTGGCCTTAATGTTAGTTATATTTTAGAATTTTGGTGCTCATTTAGTATATATCTGACGTTATATCTTGCTATATTTAGTTATAAATTAAAAATAAGCCATACATACATAACTTTATAGTCTGCAATGGCTAAATATGGAAAGATCGTGCGATGCAATATTACTTAAGACCGCCATACATAACTTTATAGTCTGCAATGGCTAAATATGGAAAGATCGTGCGATGCAATATTACTTAAGACCGCCATACATAACTTTATAGTCTGCAATGGCTAAATATGGAAAGATCGTGCGATGCAATATTACTTAAGACCGCCATACATAACTTTATAGTCTGCAATGGCTAAATATGGAAAGATCGTGCGATGCAATATTACTTAAGACCGCCATACATAACTTTATAGTCTGCAATGGCTAAATATGGAAAGATCGTGCGATGCAATATTACTTAAGACCGCCATACATAACTTTATAGTCTGCAATGGCTAAATATGGAAAGATCGTGCGATGCAATATTACTTAAGACCGCCATACATAACTTTATAGTCTGCAATGGCTAAATATGGAAAGATCGTGCGATGCAATATTACTTAAGACCGCCATACATAACTTTATAGTCTGCAATGGCTAAATATGGAAAGATCGTGCGATGCAATATTACTTAAGACCGCCATACATAACTTTATAGTCTGCAATGGCTAAATATGGAAAGATCGTGCGATGCAATATTGCTTAAGACCGCCATACATAACTTTATAGTCTGCAATGGCTAAATATGGAAAGATCGTGCGATGCAATATTACTTAAGACCGCCATACATAACTTTATAGTCTGCAATGGCTAAATATGGAAAGATCGTGCGATGCAATATTGCTTAAGACCGCCATACATAACTTTATAGTCTGCAATGGCTAAATATGGAAAGATCGTGCGATGCAATATTACTTAAGATCGCTATCTTTTGACAGTTATTAGACAGCATTTTTATATATATCTAATTTAAACCTTATAGTATTTGCCGTAAGCCTCATATTTATTGTACAGAACCACAGTCAGACACTAGTAACTATAGTAGTGAGCACTGTATTGCTAGTGAAAACCAGAACCAGTTCTAACCAGAAACAGATTAGTTAGTTATTTTTTGTTTTGAAAATCTCGTGAGTTTGACACATTAAACTAACACTATTAACCGGCAACACACTCACGTTAGGGATCGAATACGTAGACCCGGGTTGACCCCGATTGGCCTCGGGACCAGAGATGAGCATCTGACATGGTCGTAACCCGGGTCTGCGTATTCGATCCCAAACGTGTGTTTTGTCGGTTAAAAGTAATATTTTTATTAGTTGCCAGACTATTCCATCGATACTTATTTCAATCACAGAACAAAAAATAGTAGATAGAACAAAAGTCAAGTTTAGTGATAAAATGAGCCTATTGCTAGTGTATTGTGTTTTGTTTGTCCGTAGGTGCTAGATTACCTAGGGGTGGCAGAGGTGATCGACACGATGGAGGACTTGGTGCAGTTTCTGCGGGACATCTCGCCGGCATTGTCCAGGGCTGCCAGAGAGGTAACCGCACACCGTTTTTAAGAACATATGTAATTATGTCGGCGCTGTTTATTTATGGTCTTTTTTCTTGCAACTTCTGTCAGCGAGTTCACTGATCAGGCGACGACATGAATCAGGATACCTTTGTATGTAGGGTTGCCAGATGTAATATTCCGAAAAAACTAACCTTGCTTTCCGAGTCGCGTCAAAATCACTTTTAGGGCTGTGATCGCTGTTACAAATGAACGAAAGCGCGACAACGTAGACCCATGTGACGTCATGGATTACGTCACCAAGGATGCAATTTTGCGATTTCAACGACCACGTTACAAACTGAAATCACCGTGAGCAGTCCGTCAAAAATGACAGTGTTGATGTGTGCGTGATGCGATAGCTAGCATCTGTTTGTGAGCGTGATTTCAACTCATTCCGAATGGCTGACAGATCTCACCTGTCTAAAGCGCGATATTGAATGGGAATGGAAAATAGTGATAATATCGCTAAAGTGATTTTGCCGCCACTCGGAAGGCAAGGTGACTGATCGCCCAATATGGCCGGACATTTGAACGAAAATGCCGGATATATAAAAAATCTTAGTCACGGCTCTTATTTTTTGGTATAGATATTGTCAAAGTTGTTGCGGTGATGATTACGCACGCTGATACATAAAATGGTATTGCCACCAGTAATCACCAGTTGTATAACAACTCTCTGTATAATAACTCGCCTTACAGCAATGGAGTTTCTATTGTGTGTGGTAGGTTTGACTGTAGAAGGTCTATATAGTATTTATCTATGTATGTCGCGCGAGGTAAAATAAAAAGCTTTACAAAACCGGACACCGTGAAAAATTACCGGTTATGGTTCCAAATAGCGTTCCTATGTCCGGATTTATCCGAACATATGGCAACGCTATATGTATCTGGCAAACTTTAAACCCGCATAACTATTACAGAGTTCAGCTGCAGTACTAAAGTATAGAAATAAAAAATGTGAGGTAGCTTCCAGTGACTGACAGAATTAAAAAAATCGAATCATTAGTTTCTAAGATTACCTCATACATCCAAACTCACAAACAAACTGACTCTTTGTTGTATGTATGACGATGTAAGGTCTGTGTCACAGCAGCGAGGGAAGGAGGAGCGTTCAACTTGCTGATGATCACAACCAGGAAACCAGAAACGGCTTTTATTAGTTGCTAAACTATTATTCCATCGATACTTACTTTGATTACAGAATAACTATATTTTTCTGTGATTTTTGTGGTAGTCCCACGCTGCAACCCCACATCCGAATGGGCCGGTACGACCGGGGAAGTACCACACTCCCACATAACACCGACGTGAAGTAACATAGCTTGCTATTGCGTTTTGTCGGTTTGTGGGAGGTTCCGAAGGCCCGCTTCCCCCCTTTCGATGAAAATGACCTCGATATAGCTTATTGACAGGCGACGGGAATGGGGATATTGTTTAGTTGCGTTCGATCTTACTAATATTATAAACACGAAAGTTTGTATCTATGGATGAATGGATGTTTGTTATTTTCTTACGATCAAACGGCTGGCCCAATTTCGATGAAATTTGGCATGGAGGTAGATGGGGCGCTGAATTCACACAGGATAATTTTCATCAACATCGTCATCATCCATCACCATGCGGGTGTAACCGCGGGGCGCAGCTATTCAATACAAAATAAAGACTTCGGCCTTCTTTTGATCGTAGAAGAGCGAAATGCCTGTAGAAATCTTCAAATGATAGGACGCATTGCAAGATTGGAAACAATTCGTAATAATCGCTATACTTTCGACAATTTGACGATCGTATAAGTCGTCGATATGACTTCCATACTTGCTAGGGGCGCGACGATTTTTTTATCGGTCTGAGCGACTCGACAAATTTAACGACTATTACGGTACTTGCACTGCTGTTTCGACACAATTAAATTTATATAATTACTTAGCTTATTGACTTAGCTCGGATAACTGCGTAAGTGTAATGTAAAGTATCGGCCACGTGACACAGTACAAACTGTCATTTATCTAGGGCAACTGTGACACAGATAACTCATAGTTTGTACGCTGAAACGGGCCGCGCTTACGATACGAATACTTTTTCGCAAATTGTTTGTGCTACGGCCTCTACTTACAAAATTTTTAAGCCACAAAACCTATTATCTCGAGAATCCCTTGACCAATTATGGTCATGTTCGACATTCCTCTTTGCGGCCAGGTACTTAACGTAAATACCAAATTTTGTCAAATAAAAAATTCCATCACTATAATGACCAGTTATCGATTACAAACCACCCCTTCTGGTATTGTACACTAATTAACAATGACCTCATATATGGTAATTGGTACTGCACAGGTAGCGGCCCGCGCGGCAGAGTTGACGCACCCGCCGCACGCGGAGACGCTGGCGCTGTGTTTGGAGAGCGTCAAGCAACTGGCGCCCGTACTCATCTGCGCTATGAAGATCTACATACACATACTCACCGAAGGTATGCAACACGCACTGCCCGCGTCAGATCCAACGCGCAGCTCGGCTGACGTCGGTCAAGTTACACTCAAACAAATAAATCTGTCATTAAAGTTAAGTTGTCCAAGTCACGTTCTAGTAAAGCGGTGGATGCATTAAAGAAACTCTCTAATATTTAAGTAAAAGTCCTGCCGCCTTATTGTCTAACTTGAATGCGGTCGCATATCGTAGTCACACTGCTAACTTATCGCAGTTTACTGCTACCATATAGCAGTTTACTGCTGATTTATCACAGTTTACTGCTACCATATCACAGTTTACTGCTACCATATAACAGTTTATTGCTGATTTATCACAGTTTACTGCTACCACATAGCAGTTTATTGCTAATTTATCACCGTTTACTGCTACCATATAGCAGTTTACTGCTACCATATAGCAGTTTACTGCTACCATATAGCAGTTTACTGCTGATTTATCACAGTTTACTGCTACCATATAGCAGTTTACTGCTACAATAGCAGTTTACTGCTGCCATATAGCAGTTTATTGCTACCATATAGCAGTTTACTGCTGATTTATCACAGTTTACTGCTACCATATAGCAGTTTATTGCTAATTTATCACCGTTTACTGCTACCATATAGCAGTTTACTGCTACCATATAGCAGTTTACTGCTGATTTATCACAGTTTACTGCTACCATATAGCAGTTTACTGCTGATTTATCACAGTTTACTGCTACCACATAGCAGTTTACTGCTACCATATAGCAGTTTACTGCTGATTTATCACAGTTTACTGCTACCATATAGCAGTTTACTGCTAACTTATCACAGTTTACTGCAAACATATAGCAGTTTACTGCTGACTTATCACAGTTTACTGCAGTTTCTTTGTAATTTATCGCATGTTGCTGCTGCTAAATTATCGCAGTTTTCTACTACATGTAGCACTTTATTGTATATATTCCGCGAAACAAATTTTAATAAAATACATGAATATATGAAATAATTTATTTTGTTCAGGTGGGAAAGGTATAGAAGAAGCGGGCGAGAACAGAAATTACCTTGCGCAACGCATGGCTGACGAAATTCACGAAATCATTCGGTAAGAATTTATTATGATAATATAGAATATAGATAGTGAGGACCGTCCGACATCTGAAGGTCTGTCCTCATGCTTGACCATCAAGTGATTAGTGCTTCACAAATAACAAATAAAAGTAAATATGTACGTATATCATTACCTTTCAGTCTTAGTTCAGGGACGTGGGGCTTCTTTAAGCGGTATGGCCCGGGACGCACATGAATACCTCGGTACAATATCGTACAGAAAATGCATTTTCGTTTTATATTTTTTAATGAAAGCTTGTATTTCCTTAGACCTACAATGTATTTTTCTTAAATAAACATTATTATTATCCAATAATGTGTTCTGTCAATATCTGTTCGGCAGTTTCGCAGATTAGGCGTAATGGACCGATAGACATGCAAATTTTTTTTATTTGTGTTTTACGAGTACCAGTACCATATACATTTCATATGTGTGTAGAGAAACAATTATAAACAGAAATTTCCATTTTATTTATTTGTTTATCTACTCTGATACTATAATACAAAGATTATAAAACTTAAAACAAAATTCTTATGACAAACATTACGTACAGGCCAAAAATAATAAAAAATAAGTTTAATTACGATACAGGTCTTGTATGGACACCTGTAACATAATATAACTTTTTAATCATAACGATACACCTATACAACCTCCAGCTGGACCAAGGAGGTTAAACATCTACTTTAAAAAAAAAGGGCTTTGCGCCTTGGCGCTAACATTTGACATTTAAAAAATCTTTTCAATATTTAAACAAAGTTTGGTTTTGTTTGTAAAATACATAGGTTTTTGTGTAAAAACATGTCTGAAAGCGGGGATAGTGGCGATTGTACACCACCAGACATTCTGGAAGCTGAGTCAAACATGACCATGAAGCTGTTGCTGGCGAAATCTAGGAGCAACTATAATAAATGTTACCACGAATTCATTTCATGGAATGAAAAATGAATAAAAATGCTACATCATTTTCTGAAAATGTGTTGTTAGCGTACTTTCAAGAGTTATCTGAAAAATATAAAGTGTCAAGTATGTGGGTTAAATACTCCATGATTAAAAGTACACTCAATATTTACAACGAAGTTGACATAACTAAATATAGCAAGCTGATTGCATTTTTGAAACGAAACTCACAAGGATATAAAGGGAAAAAATCCAAGACTTTTACAGCAGAGCAGATAAATAAGTTCTTAAATGAAGCCCCAGACACATTATATCTCTTCACAAAGGTATTTTAGTTGTTTATCAGTTAACCATGTACATTTTTATTGTTAATATTGAGTTAATTTACCGTAATATATATATATGAGTTGTTACAGATTGCACAAATTTTTGGTATAACGGGTGCTTGCCGACGGCAAGAGTTATACAACATACAATTCAAAGATGTTGAAGTTTTAGAAACTACACTATTGATCAAAATAAGTAAAACTAAAACCAAGACGGACCGCTCTTTTACCATTACTGGGAAATATTATGAACAATGCAAAAAATACATAGAGCTACGACCAACTGAGTGCAGCAATCCCAGTTTTTTTCTAAACTATATTGACGGAAAATGCACGACGCAGAGTTGGCATTAACAAATTTGGAGCTTTAGGCAAAGTTATTGCCGGCTATCTTCAACTTACCGACCCTGAATTGTACACAGGACACTGCTTTCGCCGAACATCTGCGACCTTGCTAGTTGACGCTGGTGGAGATATAACGGCACTAAAGCGACACGGTGGTTGGAAGTCAACGACAGTTGCAGAAGGCTATATAGATGATTCAATGACTAACAAGATCGCTATATCCAATTCAATACTTAATAGTATTGAAAATAACAGAAATGAGGTCAACATTAACATACCCTCTCCGAGTACCTCCAATAACGCTTCCTGTCCGGTTCAAATTCATTTTCATAATTGTAATATTCAGAACATCAATAATTATTACAAGTAAAAATAAATTTGTTGTTATATTCAGCGTTTTATTTGCAATATTGTTTTACGTATTATAGTATGAGAGTAGATAAAGTAGTGTATGACACTGTACATAACTTGGTCTTATAACACTCGTCTGATACTATAAAAAGACTCGCCATGTTATAAGAACCCTTATTATGCAACAGTATCATAATCTACTATTATCCCACTATATAATATTATAATTGTGAAAGTTAAGATGGATGGATGTTTGTTGCTCTTTCACGCTCAAAGGGCTGTGCCAATTTTAATGAAACTTGGTGTGGAGGTAGATGAGGCGGTGGATTACCACATAGGTCATCATCATCATCATCATCATCATCATCATCCATCACCACGTGGTTGTAGCCGCGAGGCACAGCCAGTATACACTAAATAAAGAAACAATACATCAACTTAATAAATCATTACTGAATGAAACACGTAATCGTATCGTCACATTCATTACAGCCTCACCGTACTAACTATGTGAGTTATCTGTGTCACAGTTGTTCTAGATAAATGATAGTTATTAATGATATTGCAACCTTAGAATGAAAAACCACATCCTCACATTGGACCACAACCCGCGCCTTCCGGCAATCAATCCGAGTCAGATGCCAGACGTCCTGATAAAACCGGACATAGGAAGGCTTTTTGGATGCCAGTCCGACCAAATTGCACGGTGTCCGGCCTGTACGGATTTGTTAGGCCTTTATTTTACCTCGTGCCGACCGGACTGTGCACACGCGCCGTGTGACTTAGATAAATACTTCCGAATTAGACGGCACGATTTGATGATTCCTAGACACCCTGGTAAAGTGAGAGGTGAATGTTGAACGAAAAATACACAATAGCATGTCATTTGGCAAAAGGATTTTGAATTTCGTGTTCTTTTTTTGCCATTTGGTAACACACTCATCACCAATTTATGTATATGTGTGCGTAATCATTCACCTCAACTACTTATATATAACTACCTAGATACTTACCTAAAAATAAGAGCCTTGACTTATACATTTTGAATGTCCGGCCTTTTCATTTAACAGTTCGGCTAAACTGGGCGATAAGTCCGTTTTCTGAAATATTACATCTGGCAACCCGACCGCTAGTGCTCCGAGGCACCCACCCGAGCATCGAGTTTATCACACTATTCTTTTAATCTATCTGATATGAGCCTTGAAAGACTTATCATGGTGGGGAATACGGAGGGCAAAAGACCCCGCGGGCGATCCCCAACCAGATGGAGCGACCAATTAAAACAACCTTCCTCAATCGAGTTTTGCTCAGTTGTCAGAGACGCAATGGATAGGCATCGATAGATGCAGATCTCGGTGTACACCATCCACATCCACCGATGACCACGATCCTCAGTCATGACGAAATGACCACAGAGAAAAATCTGATAAGAGTTATTGGCGGGCGCAGGTTAGAGTTCCACTCGAAGATGTGTGAATTTTCTCTCAGGTTGCAATATTTGATTACGCCAAGCAGACGTTTGGTGCGTCAAAAATGAAATTTAAATATTTATTCTACATTCACAAGTAAAATAATAATACAATGTGAAGAAATCGCAATATATTTTAAATTAATAACGTTGAATGTGCCCTGATCAGTGGTTTGTTCAGTTTGTGTCAGCTGGGTAGTATAATAATTGTACATAATGTTTATCAACCCCTACGTCTCGATGCATAATAAAATCAACCTAATTAAGCAAGTCATTATGATGAAATGTAGAGGGCTACCTATTTACCTTATACATATATATGCACATTTTTATGCAAATAAATAATATTGAATATGACTTTGCTGTGTGTCTGGGACCATCAGCCCTAATTTGCAGTTAAGACCCTGTTGGAAAACGAGGATATATAATATTTAAGTTCGGGTTCAATTTACAATTTAATAATATAATTTTATGTAAAATGTACGAAGCGCTCGTAGCGGAGCTCGACTTGGCGATCTTAACCGATCAACAAGTTAAGCAACACTTGCTGCGGTCAGGACTTGGATGGGTGTGTGCTAGTGGCATTATTCAACTAAGCGCTTCCGTGCTTCGAAGGGCACGTTAAGTCGTCGGTCCCGGTTGTTTGTCTTAGGAAAACAGTCGTTAGGCTATGTCAAAGGCCTTCGGTCGGCCTGAAAACTTCGACAAGGCCCGCGTGGTAGATTATGGCCCAACTCCTGTCTCCGATAGGATGGCTCGAGTCCCAGCAGTGGAAACATTAAATGGAACTTTAGTAATGTATAAAAAATAATTTAATAATTAATAGAGAACAAACAAATAGAAAATATAAAAATAATACGCAAACGATACGATTACGTTATATTTACGAAAATATTAGTACTGGGTTCACTGTAGTTTTTGTTCTTCCTTAATATCATATCATGTCAGCCGTGCAAAACCGGGTCGCTATCCTCACAGAAACTAAACCTTTTTACCATTGTTATAAAGTAGTGTATTTCAGGGTACTGCAACTAACCTCGTACGTGGAAGACGGCGGCGAGAAAGACAACATAGCAGTGCTGAAAGCTTTACAAACTCAGATACACACCAAGATGGGGGCAGCGCACGAGTTCTTGAATGTACGTTACTTATCTTTATGGCTTTATTGTTCCTTGCACTTTTTTCTTTTCTAAATGGACTCTGTTTAGACTTTTATTCATCGATAAGAAAGTTGTATTGAGTGTATGTATTCCGGTCACAGTGACATCAAAGTTTGGCAGTATTGCGTGCACTTTGTAGTTTTAAAAATTTAATCTTACTGAGAATTGATTTACCAAATGAGGAGCTTTGTGTGGACTGAGAATTACACAAACATCCGATGAACAGTTCGCAAGTTATCATCCAATCCAGAAACAAATATGTACATCCAAACGGCAGTATGTCCCAGAGTATAAAAACTCATGTAGACTCGAAGAGCGACTTTCGCTCGGAAAGTATAATAATTTAGTCTATATTATATAAATATATAACGTAAGTGATGACGTAGGATCCCGAGGCGGTCCGCAACAGCGCGGGCGAGCGCGCACTGCGCACCGTGCTGACGTCAGCACAGAGAGCCGCTGAACATCTGGAGCCCGCGCATGCTGACGTCATCAGGAGACATGTCAGGTTTGTTCACAGCACTTCTTTCTTTTTAATTGTGGTTTCAAAAGGTTTCCAATTGTAGATTCGTATGTAAACCTAATGTATGCAACATTAGGTTTACATGTGAATGCCGAACGTGTTAGATAATTTTTTTCATGTCAAGTGTTTCTTTGGAAACTTTAAATGATTTTGTATATCTTGGCTCTACTATCACAAGCAACGGTTCCCGTGAAACTGACATACGAAGATGAATAGGAATTGCCAAAAGTGTTGTCTCAGCTTCATAGAACATGGAAGGACAAAGGGATCTCATTAAAAATGAAGATGAAACTAGTTCGCACTCTCGTTTTATCTATCCTCCTCTATGGCGCTATGACATTGAAATTAAGATCCGCAGACCGTAAACGCATTGATGCCTTCGAGATGTTGTGCTGGAGAATTATGCTGCGAATTCCTTGGACGGCTTTAAGACGGATTCAGACAATTGATTGTCACAAGGCTCTCAAGTACCTGCCTAAAGCGCATCTTTGAATACTTCGGACACATTGTCAGAAAAGACGGAAACAATCTGAAAACATTAGTTTTTACTGGCAAAGTGGAAGGCAAGCGATCGCGTGGTCGGAGCCCGATGCGTTGATCTGACCAAGTCCGAACCGCACTGGACACTTCCGTCTACGATGCTATTCATGTAGCCAACAATAGGAGTAGATGGCGAAACATCGTATGGTAGAGGATAATGGATGGAGGTGGTCACGACCCTCAGACATTAGGAATACGAATCGAGGCGGAGTTTCTTCAAAAATATTGTTTAAAGCACTTGAAAATGTAGTTGAGATTTTTTTATATGGAATGCAACGTTACAAGTTTTCCCTGTTTGTGTTGCAGGTCGGGCGGTATCAATGCAGATCAGCTGTGCGATGAACGGCAGTACGGACACGGCCGGGAGGCTAAGGTAAAAACTACTGTATATTTCTGAGCCAAGTGCAAGTCGGACCACGCTAAGTATAATTTTTTTTTCTATAATAGTTTTGAGTTAAAAATACATCCAAGCTGGAAAAATGTTTATTGTAAGTTCGAGTGGCGCAATGTAACACAGAATTACAGCATAATTAGTGGGACATCCAGTAACTGCGTATCCGAAATACGGCGAGGCGGTACCTGAAAAGTTACACTCGATAGAAGGACGGGACAGTCAATTTTGCTGGATATATCGTGCAATAGTATAATGTCTCAAGACAAGAGTCTTCGACCAATGTGTGTTACCAGTGATGACTTATGGCACTGAAACGTGGTCTCTTACTATGGGCCCCATAAGTAAGCTCAAAGTCGCACAACGAGCTATGGAGAGGGCTATGCTCGGGGTTCCTCTACGTGATCGAATCAGAAATGAGGAGATCCGTAGAAGAACGAAAGTCACCGACATAGCCCAGAAGATTAGCCAGTTGTGGCAGTGGGCAGGGCACATAGCACGCAGAACAGATGGCCGATGGGGCCGGAAGGTTCTGGAATGGAGACCACGGACCGACGACCGAAAATTATGGGGGAGGCATATGTTCAGCAGTGGACGTCCTACGGCTGAGATGATGATGATTATGATAATGATGATGAGTATAATGTTATACTGCTTACGTCGTTAACTATATCGTGTCCATGCCGTTTCGTAAAATATCTTGTTAGAAGCGTATAACGAATCACTGCGCTATCAGCCATGCCGTGAGCAACATGAGCGTGATTTTAACTCATTCCGAATGGCTGCCAGATCTCATCTGTCTAAAGCGCGATATTGAACCGGAATGAAGAATAGTGATAATATCGCCAAAATCGGTGTTTACTTCAATCGGAAATCAGGGCTATTAATGAAAAATACGTATTCATTTTATAAGTTTTTAAACTATCATGGTCACAAACATAAGAGGTATTCAAATGAGTTTATCCGTGATCATGGCGCTTGAAACAGTGCCGAAATATCGGAAACTCACAGAAAATATATATCGTAACTAATCTCGTTGATAATTTGAATACCTCGTATTCATTTTGCTGTTAGTTTAGTTTAACACGACAATTGTGTAATGTTTTCCACCAGGCCCTCAACCTGGCGTCAGACCTGAGGACTCAGATCAACGAAGTGGACGCGGTCGTCAACGAGGGGGTGCGCGCCGCCGAGAAACAAGGGGGGAAGACTATGCAAGCCAGGTTAGCTTGTACTTCTTTTAGACACTGTTTTAAAAAAATTCAAATACATTTATCTAAATGATTTAAATTTAATACAATAGTATATTTCATTACGTATTAAGTGGGGAAAGGCTGTCATTGCAAAGAGTTCCGCCAAATGTCTACCCGAGCCGAGGCGCAGCCGAAGGCGAGGGTTGACACTCGGAACAAGTTGCAATGACGGTTCCGCACGTGTACTGAACGACTATTTTTAATACAGTTGCGAAAAAATGAAGAATAAAATAAACTCACAAAGAAAATTTCTGGAAAATGGCGCCAACCGTAGAATATAAGCAGATATATTTTTTTCTTCACCCATTCTGGTAGGCAAAGGGAACTATGCTCATACAGCCGAGTCTTCAGTAGAATTTTTTTATTGATATGAAATGAAAATGAAATTTAATCGAGATGAAATGAAACGTAACCTAACCTGACTCATTCAATCAAATAATTAAATCTGATATTTAAACAAATTAGTAGCTTTCTTTTTAGAAATATACGTATTTGCATGAATCATAAAAAACTTCTATGAATTTTTTTTTAGTAAGAACTTCATGGTTGGTTTTTCTTTTTATTAGACATTATTTTGACAGTTGGGAAAGAGAACGCACGAGTTCGAGAAAGGTAAAAAAAAGCACGAGTATGTAATAGCCCACATCCCGAACGCTATAGGTCCCTGCAATACGCCACTTTTTGAACAGCTGTATTAAAAAGTGCCTTTTCTACCGTCTATAGGATTTTGGTTATCCCACTATGACATTTGTATAAGATAATATATGACTAATCCCATAACGTCCCCCCTCTTGGTCCCGAATTTTAATAATTGTTAAAAATAACATTAATTTTTGTTGTTTTTTTAGCTGTTTTGTTGTATATAGTTCAAATTATTTAAAGTTATATACAATACATTAACTCTTTACTGCTTACCACAAAAAAAGAATAAATATACAGTAGGTAAATTATATAATTAACCTACTTATGAGTAAAAATCTAAGAACTATGATGATACAATTGGCGGTCTTATCGCTAATGCAATCTCTTACAGACAACAGTGTAGACGGTGTTATACAGTAAAAACTCCTTATTCGCGGGGTATATCCTCCTTAGATATGCCACGAATACAGAAACCGTGAATACGGAATGGTAACTTATATGGAATTATAGGAACGTATCGTTCCTAGATGACGTAATAAAAAAAAAACAATATACTAAAAAACACAATTTAATTGAAGTTTTTTTACATTTTGAGTAATTATCGGGGAATTTGAAAGGCGAAACAATAAAACACGCAAAGCTACTTTTAACATGGAACAGAACAGCAACATTTTAAAATATAATTTATTCACTGAGTAATAAGGTTGCTTTCATTCTTTTTGTTAACATTCTCGAAAACACCGGTCGCGGCGAAGGCGGCTTATGTCAAAGTCCTCGGCGATATCATTTAACAAAAATAAGATCTATTTTACTCTTTTTATTACCTAGTCCATTTGACGGCATTTACAAAGGATGTTGGGTTGGATACCTATTCGAATCCTTTTATTATTATGTATGTACTTATTAGATCCGCGAATAACGACATTTTTAGCCGGGAATATAGGAATGGGGTCGCATATTTTTAATCCGCGAATAGTGAAAACGCGAATGAGGGAAGCGCGAATAAGGAGCTTTTACTGTATATGATTACTGTAAATTCTGGTAGTCAGTTTGGCGTAAGTACTGTGTGTACTATGTGAACCACGGAATAAGAAGAATACCCACCGCTGGGACGCGAGTGTAGCTCGAGTTGGCGGTCGCCCCTCGTATCGAAATGTTGAGCTCTATCTACTGTTATCGTAAGAGGATTGCATAGCTAGTACTTTCCGTACTAAAAGAGAAAACTCTTTTCTACCTCCTAACATTGTCCGATTTCAGTGATTTTTTTTCATGGAATCGTCACATAGTCACTATGCCCGTACGTTTTGATTTTTTCAGTATTTCAAAGTACTATAAAAATCTTTTTAGAACTTAAAAAAACTGAAAGAATTCAAAACGTACGGGCATAGTAAACAATGTCAATATTCCATGAAAAAACCACACTGACATCGGACTATGTTAAGAGGTAGAAAAGAGTTTTCTCTTTTAGTATGGACAGTACTAGCTATGCAATCCTCTTAAGCCAACGACCCAACGTACGATGCGCTCAGTTCAAATGACAATGACCCTTTCCTGTCCAACTAGTGACCACAATATTTGGCCTAGTTTCAACAGTTTAGATACTAAAACGTGACGAATTGCAGGTTGGAAACCGCCCACAAGTGGCTGTTGCACCCCGCGTCCGACCCGCACACCCGCATAGAGGGGCAGAGGGCTATCAACAGTATCGTCTCGCAGGGACAGAGGGTAACTACATCACTTCAACCACTGATTTAAAAAAAAAAAAAACAATATTTAATAAGAACAACATAACCATTTACACTTATAAAAACACAAGACATACAATAAATTCAAATTCCGTTACCTACATATATATATATATATATCAACTTACCATAAAATATTTTAATAGTCCTACAGTTCTCTTACCACGCTAGCATATTCAAAAACTTTCGCAGTATGCTAATATTGTTTGATAAATACATAATAATTTATCATAGAACACATCACCACTCAGGGTTAGCAGTCAGGAAAGCATTCAGGTCGATTAGAACATGGCATACGGGGCTATTAGCTCGGGCCAGTGATTATTGGGAACCCAAAATAAGACTGCGCCTTCTCCTAGGTCTGTGTCTGATGTAGTTATCAGGTACGAACACCCTACAGAGAGTTATATAACTAATATTATATGTACAATACATAACACAAGTACCACGATTTGTTATTGAAACCAAGCGTGCCGACTTTTTAATGAGTTGAATTGCGTGAATTTATATAATTTAAAAATAACTTACCTGCGATAGGAAATATGTCTTTGATTTTGGGGACTCGAAATGTCGGGCTATTGCAGTTAATTATCACGCGCATTAGTTTTCGCGTGTGTCCGGCTGCAACAACAGACACTACGCGGACTGTACGTAGCGGCGACCAACCTCGACGCTCGGTCGGGGTTCGTACACGGGAAGCTCACGCGTTTGCGTTGTCTATTGTACATTTACATCTCTCATAGTCGGTAAGTAGGTCCTTATTACCCCCAAATGGGGTTTGTGGGTGACCAATTAGCGCTCTAGGGTAATAATGTAGCTAGAAAAGCCCTAGGGCGGTTTACATCTCTCATATTCGGTAAGTAGGTCCTTATTACCCCCAAATAGGGCTTGTAGTTGACCAATTAGCGCTCTAAGGTAATAATGTGGCTAGAAAAGCCCTAGGGTGGTAAGTAATTAAAGAAAAACACTTCGCTCTTTTAAAAAGTTCGCGTACATCTAACCATCATACTGGCAATAGACATCATGCATTCAGCCCAATGACAAAAGAGGTCGCTTCACTATTCAGCCTTGTCTTTGTATGAGTATAATAGTCATCAGTTTTATTTTTGTAATGCCGGTTTTTTTCTACTTACCTCACAATCGAGATGTAAAGCAGAGTAGTTAGGTCGGGAGTAAGCATCAATTGCACCCTCGAACTATATATACAAGGGGGCGCCTTGCAGCTCTTGGCTATTAATCTACTATTATATCTGCGACTTCAACATTTATTGTGTGCGTTTGATGACGATTGTGCTATACAGTTTGTTACCATGTTGCAGATCGCAGACGGACTGCAAGGTCGCGAGAAGGCGGAGGTGCTGCAACTGTGCGCCGACGTGCAACGGCTCTCGGACCGGCTGGCCGACCTGTGTGCCGCCGGGCACGGGGACGGCGACGCGGCACGGGCCCTCACGAGGTATGCTATCACACACTCGTTCTGTGCCGCTTTTGAAGTGATAACTTCTAATGGGAGGGTGAACCGATTCGTTACGTAACGCGTTACGGTGCCTGTCTCTGGCTTCCCTTTCTCTCACGCATCCTCTCTCACTCTAACCCACAGCGCTAGACTAGTTTAAGTTATCACTTCTGTCGGGCGTCCCGAGACGCACACCTTTTTTTTATAATACTCGTAAATCATCAAAGTGACTCCCTCTCGCCTGGTGGAAAGCGAAGATGGAATCAAGAAGCAATGACCATTAGTGCAGCCGTAAGCTGCACTAATCGCCACCCCTATGATGACCTGAGAGATGCTTTTTCACGCCAAGCTTAAAAGACCCAGGGTCATAGCTGCAAGGAAATACGTACGCCGGCAAAGCATTCCACAACATACTTACACGACAGAGGTAAGAACTGCCAAACTTCTTGGTATGGATATGGATGCAATACTAGGCCGGGACGAGTAGTTAGGTATCGGAATGGTGAGGGAAGATTAAAGAGTTTGGCAAGCTGGTGCAGATGTCGGTTACACTTATTCAAGTGTTAAATTTACCGATCGGTAACTTCGGTATTTGCTGTTTTAAACTCATTGTATAATCTTGTGAACCTATAACCTGTAATTGTCTTTCTAATGTTATCTTAGTGATTTTTTTTTGTGTATAAGGTGTTAAGTTTCCAATAAATACAAAAATATATAAGTTTATAACAGTACGTTACTGGTCCCTGTTAATATCGTGTGAGTTCTACTGGGTTCCTAAAGCATAATGAAAGAACAACTTAACAGACAAAGGAATAAATACTTCCTCGTTTTTATTGTATATAGCCCAGACTTAAACTCTTTGCCGTCTTCTGTTTTTTCCTGATAAATACAATCTAGGCATCTTCAAGGCTAGAGTGAACAGATTGTTACTAGATCGACGTGCTCCATCCACGGCCGCAACATCGCTTAGCATCAGGCGAGGTCGTGGCCAAACGTCGATCTATTAAAGTTAAAAAAAATAGGTATAACATTGTGTGGTGGTGTGTGTGTTACAGAGAGCTGACGGAGAAGCTGCATGAGCTGAACCGCTTGACGCAGCGTGCGGTCGTCAACCGCGTGGTCGAGGAGTTCGTAGACGTGGCCGCGCCGCTGAGGCACTTCACAGATGCAGTCAACGCGCCGCCCGGTCAGTTACGCACTATTTACTAGCTTATTACATCCCAAATGCACCCCAGTGGGCCTACCACTGCGTAAGTGTAACGTAACGTGTCGTTCACGTGCAACAGTACAAAGTGATATTTATCTAGAGCAACTGTGACACAGATAACTCACAGTTTATTCGCAGAAGTGTGACGCGTTGACGTTTGCGACATGAATACTTTTGCCCAAATTGCTTGTGCTACGGCCTCTGTAGTATGCTCACCTGAGTTGCATAACCATCAATACGTCACCATCGTGCACATAAATGAACAGGTCGAGCACCCCGCGGGGCCTTCCGTCACGATTCTTCAGGGCGATCAGACACCCTCAATGTTTAGTTAGCCCATAAGGACTCAACGTAATAATTTAAACTAATCATCATTAGTAGTAAGAAATCACGTGTATTTATTTTTTCATCCAACCATCGTGCGATTTCTAAACCGAAAACCGGCGCGTAACTTTGACTCTTAATCTTAAACCTCAAAGTTGCTCAAACCTTTATTAAAAAACTTAAACTTAAAAGTTGCGGTGTGAACCACCCTCCCTCCCGCACAAACTGCAAACAGGAAGTATACAGAATAAACAACACACAAAACAACCCCATTAACCAAAATGATTCGACATGTGTTTCGCCTCTACACGAGGCATCAACTCGGCCATAAGCATTGTTTTCAGCGGAAGCGACACTAAATATTTCTTCGTATATCGTTTTTGATAATGGGTTTCCGCAAAGCAACGCCTTACTCAATAAATTATTCGAATCATAAAAATATTTATCAATATTGTTTATGCATACGGCTGTAGGTAACGTTCTATTGTGATAAGGCGGCCGGTGCATTCACACATTTTCAGATCTATTACCTCACCATCTCAGCCGTAGGACGTCCACTGCTGAACATATGCCTCCCCACAAATTTCCAAAAGGACCGGGTGGAAGCGGCCTGCATCCAACGTCGTCCTGCTACCTTTATCAGGTCGTTAGTCGACCTCGTCAGTGGACGACCTACGCTGCGCTTGCCGGTCCGTGGTCTTCACTCTAGAACCTTCCGGCCCCATCGGCCATCTGTTCTGCGTGCTATGTGGCCTGCCTACTGCCACTTCAACTGGCTAATCTTCTGGGCTATGTCGGTGACTTTCGTTCTTCTACGGATCTCCTCATTTCTGATTTGATCACGTAGAGAAACCTCGGCAATATCATTGGATCTAGTTAGATCGCGTACACCCTGCTCACATCGCTTTAATGATTTACAGTTGTACGAGATAATTTTTATAAAATACCTATTATCCATATTATATATTTATAGTAGGTAATTCCTCTCACCGTGTACTCACGGAAAAGTCTATATCTGATACCCGTTGGCCAGAAGTCAGAGTGTAAAAACTTGTCTAATTTACTTTTATATACAGTTAACTTAAATGATAAAAAATCAGTCTCGTGTTTTTGCGTTATCTGTTCCACCTTAACACATTCCTCGCCCATTTCAGCAACATAAGCCCGCACGTCTTCGGAGGTGGTGGTTTTATTTAGACGCGAAACATAAACATTTACGGTAGCTGAGCAGCCTGCAATTTACTCGAATCCGAACACTGCCGTGTACCGTTCATATTCACATGATTCTTCCTTTTCTTTTTTTTCAACCAAAATAAAGGTATCATCGTTACCCCTTTCCATTGCTCGTTGTGCGACTTTGAGCTTGCTTATGAGGCCCATATTTGGATGAGCATTTATTACCTATTGCGTATCAAATTGATTATTTGCGTGTTAATTTGCGTTGTTGCAGGCGCTCCCGGACGGGAAGGCCGGTTCCAGGAGAAGGCGGGCGCGCTGCAGGCGTTCAGCGCACGCGCCGCCGCGGCCGCGCGCGTCGTGTGCGCTGGCGCCGGCGGGAACAAGAGGCTCGCCGACCAACTTATACATAACGCTCAACAGGTTCATATGCTTTTACTTTATCTACCGACTTCCAAAAAAAGGAGGAGGTACTCAATTCGACTGTGTCTTTTTAAATTTTGTTACCTCATGACTTTCGACTGGGTTTTTTGTTTGTAAGCTGGTGCTTCCCGTTCCCCATTTAAATTTCATCAAATTCGGTCCAGCAGTTTTTGAGATACACTCCAATAACTGATTTTTACCAAAGTAATAGAATGGAAGTCGGTATGAAATTTTTCTAACTGCACTTGTATTTGTACAATTTTCTACAGACTTTCAAAAGTCACTCAAGTCCTTAGACATGTAACATATACGCTTGGGCATTTTTTTATTTATGACACGCATAACTTTTAACTAAGCAATCCGATTTGGATAACTCGTTTTTTGTTTGGTAGAGTATTACTACTGCTACTCCGAAGTGGTCCCATTTAAATTTCAACACTTCAATAAATGAAAAGTGTTTCGCCAATCTGGATGATATCATCATTGACGGTGAATGACAATCGATCTCGTAAGTAGAAAGGGTCACGAAAAAGGGTGAACAAAATTTGTAATTGTAAATGGTATAATACCATACGCACAATATTGTGATAATAGGTACTTTTGAACTAGCATGGTACCAACATATTTCACACTTTGTTGATGTTGAAAGTCGGTTTAATTTTTTGGTAAATTTTATTTAGTTTTCAAAAAAGTCTACCCCTGGTTTACGACAGCTGCGGGGATGATATACTATTTGAAACCGTCTTCCATTCTGTTATTGAAAATACTCAAAATTTTAAGACCCGATGTTGATCAGATAAAAACGCTAAATTAACTTTGATAAAGTTTATAAGGGATTAACTCTGAAGAATCTATCAAACGAAAACAAAACATCAAAATCGATTTGCGGAATGACCGCGTAACATATTATACAAAAACATACAGTCAAATCAAGACAATAGTCTTCGACCAATGTGTGTGACCAGTGATGACTTATGGCGCTGAAACGTGGTCTCTTACTATGTGGCTTCATAAGTAAGCTCAAAGTTGCACAACGAGCTATGGAGAGGGCTATGCTCGGGGTTTCTCTACGTGATCGAATCAGAAATGAGGAGATCCGTAGAAGAACGAACGTCACCGACATAGCCCAGAAGATTAGTCAGTTGAAGGTGCAATGGGCAGGTCACATAGCACGCATAACAGATGGTCGATGGGTTGGGAAGGTTCTAGATTGGAGACCACGGATCGGCAAGCGCAGCGTAGGTCATCCACCGACAAAGACGACCTGAGCTTGCAGGACGACGTCCTTTTGGAAATTTGTGGGGAGGCGTATGTTTAGCAGTGAACGTCTTACGGCTGAGATGATGATGATGATTCAATCAAATTGCGATCCTTCTTTTTTGGAAGTAGGTTGAAAAATACATTCATACTGAATTAAAGTACATTTGCAAAGTAATACGATGATTATATGTTTATGTATTTTGTTAACAGGTGGAGAAACTGTCGCCTCAGCTGATCGCAGCGGGCAAAATTCGCCTTTACTATCCCGAAAGCAAGGTAAACCAGTTTACAGGCCGTACAAAATGAGAAGCGACCTCGGAATAGAGGCGCGAGTGATAATTTACTGTTTTCATTTATTCATGCATACATATATTATTTATTACAGACAGGTGTTAAAGGTCTTATAGCTAAATATATGTACCCTGTTAGGGCGTAGCACTGGCTGAGAGGTGCTCAAGGTGCATTCATTAATATTAGTAATTAAAAATTATAAATGTCCAAATCGTAACACGCATTTCAATTAATGTTTAACTAAATAAAATAAAAAAATCTTAATTATAATCATTGTAGATGTTTATAGGTAAAAATATGTACCTTTCGCTCGACGTTTCGACCATGTTACAATGGCCGTGGTCACGAGCTGACTGAAAACTGCGGGTGAGTCCGGCGAGAAGAGCGGGTGTTTTGTTCTCCTACCCTCACTTGATCTTGAAAAATCGCAAGGTTGTTACTACGACACACAACACTGACTGTATCGGTAAATGTCCTAGTACTTACACCGCGGTTTGTACACTTGCTCACTACGGGATTCCACGACGCCACTAACCTAAATCCATCTTCCCGGTTAAAATTGCGATGTTTTCTAATTTCAACCTATATTAAATAATACGTGATAATTCCCGATAAACATTTAAAACATGTGTTCAAATCGCGAAAGTTTAAAAATTACTATCATTGTAGATGTCAAATTTAGTAAATAGTCAATGGTTATTAAAAAAGATAAAACATTGAATTAGTCTTAGTCAATTGAATTTTGTGTTTACAAGTGCGGTACATAACAGTTCAATATAATACACAATGTCAGTAACAATAACATGTCAGCAAAATAATAAAAATAAAAGTTCTCAAGTTGTTATATAATTCTTCAACTGTGTAGAATGCTTTTTGATAAAGGATTTTTTTCATTTTATTACAATATATATGATCTTTTTCTTCTATTTTAATGTCAGTGAGGACATGATTATAGATTTTTATACATTATAAATATGGACTTTTCCTAGCGCTTTCAAACTAGTTACTGAAAGAGTTAAATTGTCTTTGTTTCGCCGACTGTTTTATAGTTGTATCGATTGGAAGTCTCAGTGTATCTATGAAAATCATTACCAGTATGAAAAAAGAAGTCATACTCATTCCATCAACACGCGGAATAAGCACAAGCTATCGGTACATGTAACGCGTCTCCACAGAATAAGTCATTCTTTTATGGGAAAATGTATACGATTCTATAATAAAGTTCCCAATGTTATCCGAGATTTGCCTATTAATAAGTTTAAACATACTATTGAAACTAAACTCTGTCAGAGATTATTAAAAAAAATATCGGATCACTTAGAAGATAAAACAGCTTGGGACTGATCACTCCAGGATCTACCTAGTCGTATATTAGTTTTATTACGATGTCAAAGTGTAGCGTGTCTTGCCCTACTGATACTACGAGGGTCATTTGAAAAGTTCTTAACCTAACATACTTAATGAAACCACACGATTTTGAGTTCATTTTAATTTTTCAACATACTCTCCTCCGAGCTCAAAACACTTTTTCCATCGACCCGGTAAGGCTTAGATACCCGTTTTAAAAAAATCTTCGTCTAACTCCTCAAAATAAGCTTCCACGGCGGCTATGACCTCTTCATTTGTAAAAAAATGTTTACCACCTAAAAACTTTTTCAGCTTTGGGAACAGATAAAAGTCGGACGGTGCTAAATCCGGTGAATATGGGTGATGAGGTAACAATTCGAAGCCACATTGATGGATTTCTGCCATTGATTACACAGAGGTGTAAACGCGCGCATTGTTCTGATGATACAAGACTTTTCTTCTCAATAAACCTGGACAATTTTCTTTGATTTCTTCTCTCAAACGACGCAACAGGTTGCAATAGTAATCGGAGTTTATTGTTTCACCCTATTTTAAATAATCCACGAGAATTATACCCTTTGCATCCCAAAAAACGGATGCCATGACTTTGCCCGCCGATAAAACCACCTTTGCCTTCTTTGGGGTGGGCGATCCTGCTTTTTTCCATTGTTTTGACTGTTCTTTTGTCTCGGGTGTATTGTGGTGAACCCAGGTTTCATCCATGGTTACACATCTTTCAACAAATTCTATTGGGTCAGCTTCATATAACTCTAAATAGTCGCGAGAAGTTGTGAGTCGGTTGCGTTTTTGTTCCACTGAAAGCAGTCGCGGTACCCACCGCGCAGACACCTTCGAGAATCCAAGTTCAGTAGTAATTATATGATGTGTTCGCTCAGATGAGATGCCTACAGTCTTAACTATCTCCTCGACAGTCAATCTTCGATCAGATAAAATTAAATCACAGATTTTTTCTTTGTTTTGATCAGCGGAAGCAGTCGAAGGCCGGCCACTACGGGGCTCAACTTGAATGGTCTCACGACCACGTTTAAACTCTGCCACCCAGTTTTTAACAGACGCATACGAAGGAGCGGACTCACCCAAAGTAGCAGACATGTCTTCATGTATAGCTTTTGGAGTTAAACCTTTCAAATTCAGGTATTTTTTCACTGCACGATGTTCAATTTTATCCATTTTCAAAAATAGCTCTGACTTGACTTATGGTATCACGTGTAAACGAACAATGAGTTACTGTGAATAAACTAAACTGTGCATACTTGTTGCTAAATAATGTAACTACAAAATGAGGGTAGTTATTAAAAAAACCAATGACTTTAACCATGTTAGGCTAAGAACTTTTCAAATGACCCTCGTATTATTATGGTCTCTTTTATAAGGCAACACACTGGAGCTAAAAATAAACGAACATTTGTTAATTAAATTAGGTAAGTGGCGTTAGGAATATGTAAAAGACAAGCCCGTTGAGTTTCTTGCCGGATCTTCTCAGTCGTGGGCGCGTTCCGATCCGGTTGCAGATTTTAGAAATAAATGTAATATACAATTTGTAAGTGCCCCCGTAGGCCTATACAGAATAAATTATTTGATTTTGAGTTTTTGGATTAAAGCAGCTCTCTGTGCTACAACCAGTAGAGTTCTAAGGCAAAGCTGCTCTCCGTGGCAAAACCGGTAGAGTACTAAGAAAAGCAGATATATAGAAATATAAAAATAATCACCATGGAAAAACAACTGTCAATGCATTTCATCACCCTTGACGGTCTTTGTGTTTCATTTCATAATCATTGACGGTCACATTCTCGACATTACGATCTTGTAGTATCGTAGGCGGAGATCTTATTATGTTGTCTATGCTAAGAATATTACGCCTTTTCACTCGCTTGGTGATGGATGATGATGATAGTGATGAAAAGTATCCTATGTGTTAATCCAGCGCCTCATCTACCTCCATACCAAATTTCATCAAAATTGCCCTCGCCGTTTGAGCGTGAAAGAGTTACAAACATCCACACATCCATACTCACAAACTTTCGCGTTTACAATATTAGTAGGAAGGTGAGCAGGGCATTTATGCATTGTTGTGTGTTGTAGGTAGCGGAAGAGCATTTTAACAACTTGAGGAACCAATACGCAGAAGCCGTGCTGCGCGTCAGAGATCTCTGCGACCAAGCCGTCGATCCTTTGGAGTTCGTGCGCACCGCTGGTATGTTTTTTTAAATTAACTAACCCCGTCCCACCTTCCGATGTTATATAATATACGACGTAATATAATATACGACGACCTCATTGGCGCAGCGGGCGATAGTCCGCCTGCGACGTAAGATGTTGCGGGTTCGATTCCCGCCTTAGAACAAATTTGTGTACGATCTGCAGAAATTTGTGCCGTTGGTCTTGGTGTCTTCTATGTATAATAAAAAAGCTCGATCGAAACGTCGCGGTTCGTCTAAGAGACCACGGGCTATGCAACTCGATCGAAACGTCGCGGTTAGTCTAAGAGACCACGGGCTATGCAACTCGATCGAAACGTCGCGGTTAGTCTAAGAGACCACGGGCTATGCAACTCGATCGAAACGTCGCGGTTAGTCTAAGAGACCACGGGCTATGCAACTCGATCGAAACGTCGCGGTTAGTCTAAGAGACCACGGGCTATGCAACTCGATCGAAACGTCGCGGTTAGTCTAAGAGACCACGGGCTATGCAACTCGATCGAAACGTCGCGGTTAGTCTAAGAGACCACGGTCGATGCAACTCGATCGAAACGTCGCGGTTAGTCTAAGAGACCACGGGCTATGCAACTCGATCGAAACGTCGCGGTTAGTCTAAGAGACCACGGGCTATGCAACTCGATCGAAACGTCGCGGTTAGTCTAAGAGACCATGGGCTATGCAACTCGATCGAAACGTCGCGGTTAGTCTAAGAGACCACGGTCTATGCAACTCGATCAAAACGTCGCGGTTAGTCTAAGAGACCACGGGCTATGCAACTCGATCGAAACGTCGCGGTTAGTCTAAGAGACCACGGGCTATGCAACTCGATCGAAACGTCGCGGTTAGTCTAAGAGACCACGGTCTATGCAACTCGATCAAAACGTCGCGGTTAGTCTAAGAGACCACGGGCTATGCAACTCGATCGAAACGTCGCGGTTAGTCTAAGAGACCACGGTCTATGCAACTCGATCAAAACGTCGCGGTTAGTCTAAGAGACCACGGGCTATGCAACTCGATCGAAACATCGCGGTTAGTCTAAGAGACCACGGGCTATGCAACTCGATCGAAACGTCGCGGTTAGTCTAAGAGACCACGGGCTATGCAACTCGATCGAAACGTCGCGGTTAGTCTAAGAGACCACGGGCTATGCAACTCGATCGAAACGTCGCGGTTAGTCTAAGAGACCACGGGCTATGCAACTCGATCGAAACGTCGCGGTTAGTCTAAGAGACCACGGGCTATGCAACTCGATCAAAACGTCGCGGTTAGTCTAAGAGACCACGGGCTATGCAACTCGATCGAAACGTCGCGGTTAGTCTAAGAGACCATGGGCTATGCAACTCGATCGAAACGTCGCGGTTAGTCTAAGAGACCACGGTCTATGCAACTCGATCAAAACGTCGCGGTTAGTCTAAGAGACCACGGGCTATGCAACTCGATCGAAACGTCGCGGTTAGTCTAAGAGACCACGGGCTATGCAACTCGATCAAAACGTCGCGGTTAGTCTAAGAGACCACGGGCTATGCAACTCGATCAAAACGTCGCGGTTAGTCTAAGAGACCACGGGCTATGCAACTCGATCGAAACGTCGCGGTTAGTCTAAGAGACCACGGGCTATGCAACTCGATCGAAACGTCGCGGTTAGTCTAAGAGACCACGGGCTATGCAACTCGATCGAAACGTCGCGGTTAGTCTAAGAGACCACGGGCTATGCAACTCGATCGAAACGTCGCGGTTAGTCTAAGAGACCACGGGCTATGCAACTCGATCGAAACGTCGCGGTTAGTCTAAGAGACCACGGGCTATGCAACTCGATCGAAACGTCGCGGTTAGTCTAAGAGACCACGGGCTATGCAACTCGATCGAAACGTCGCGGTTAGTCTAAGAGACCATGGGCTATGCAACTCGATCGAAACGTCGCGGTTAGTCTAAGAGACCACGGTCTATGCAACTCGATCAAAACGTCTCGGTTAGTCTAAGAGACCACGGGCTATGCAACTCGATCGAAACGTCGCGGTTAGTCTAAGAGACCACGGGCTATGCAACTCGATCGAAACGTCGCGGTTAGTCTAAGAGACCACGGGCTATGCAACTCGATCGAAACGTCGCGGTTAGTCTAAGAGACCACGGTCGATGCAACTCGATCGAAACGTCGCGGTTAGTCTAAGAGACCACGGGCTATGCAACTCGATCGAAACGTCGCGGTTAGTCTAAGAGACCACGGGCTATGCAACTCGATCGAAACGTCGCGGTTAGTCTAAGAGACCACGGGCTATGCAACTCGATCGAAACGTCGCGGTTAGTCTAAGAGACCACGGGCTATGTATCTCGATCGAAACGTCGCGGTTAGTCTAAGAGACCACGGGCTATGCAACTCGATCGAAACGTCGCGGTTAGTCTAAGAGACCACGGGCTATGCAACTCGATCGAAACGTCGCGGTTAGTCTAAGAGACCACGGGCTATGCAACTCGATCGAAACGTCGCGGTTAGTCTAAGAGACCACGGGCTATGCAACTCGATCGAAACGTCGCGGTTAGTCTAAGAGACCACGGGCTATGCAACTCGATCGAAACGTCGCGGTTAGTCTAAGAGACCACGGGCTATGCAACTCGATCGAAACGTCGCGGTTAGTCTAAGAGACCACGGGCTATGCAACTCGATCGAAACGTCGCGGTTAGTCTAAGAGACCACGGTCGATGCAACTCAATCGAAACGTCGCGGTTAGTCTAAGAGACCACGGGCTATGCAACTCGATCGAAACGTCGCGGTTAGTCTAAGAGACCACGGTCGATGCAACTCGATCCAAGCGTCGCGGTTAGTCTAAGAGACCACGGGCTATGCAACTCGATCGAAACGTCGCGGTTAGTCTAAGAGACCACGGGCTATGCAACTCGATCGAAACGTCGCGGTTAGTCTAAGAGACCACGGTCGATGCAACTCGATCGAAACGTCGCGGTTAGTCTAAGAGACCACGGGCTATGCAACTCGATCGAAACGTCGCGGTTAGTCTAAGAGACCATGGGCTATGCAACTCGATCGAAACGTCGCGGTTAGTCTAAGAGACCACGGTCTATGCAACTCGATCAAAACGTCGCGGTTAGTCTAAGAGACCACGGGCTATGCAACTCGATCGAAACGTCGCGGTTAGTCTAAGAGACCACGGGCTATGCAACTCGATCGAAACGTCGCGGTTAGTCTAAGAGACCACGGGCTATGCAACTCGATCGAAACGTCGCGGTTAGTTTTTGCGCAATTTGGAAGGCTACCTGGTTCAGCTCGCCCCGCGTGCTTGGTGTTATACGACGCGCCGTATTGCTTCTTTTCCTTTCCACATCGACGTTGATTTTCTCGGGAGTTATCCGAGGATGATTAGTAATGCGCGAAGACCGCGGCTGATGTTGCCTTTCCGTCCGTTTGGCAATATTTTTGAGGAGAACTATGGAGATCTCGACTCGTTCGCGTGCCGGTCAGACGTCAACTCTTTTTCCCAAAAAAACTACCTCCCCAGGTTAGCCAAGATGTTGTAAGGTGATATATGGAAAATGTGGGTAGTTTGGAGAAAGGTGTTGACAGGTTGCGTTCAGATAAAATTGCTAATATGAAATGTTGCGTTCAAAGATTATGGCTCACCAATATTGCGAATATTAGCAAACATACCGCCCCCCAAAGAGCTGCTAAGCTCTTTAGAAGAAAAATCTAAACAAATATAAACACAACATACACACAATCGAAATTTGGCTGATTTTCATGATGTAATTGTTACATATCCTGATATCGGTAACAAAAACAGTGTAAGATGATAAAAAAAAAAAAAAAAAGTTGTTTATAATAAGCGGTTTGAAAAATTAAATACGATGATCAATATGATGATTTTCAGTCGGATGATTTTCAATAAGATGTTTTTTTTTTCAGTAGGCTGATTTTCAATAAGTTGATTTGCATTAAGCTGATTTTGTGTAAGTTGATTTGGAATAAGATGATGTTCAGTAGGATGATTTTGAATAAGATGAGTTTCAATAAGATGAGTTTCAATAAGTTGATTTAGAATAAGATGATTTGCAAGTTTAAATCAAAATTTTAAAGCAAGGAATTTATAGGGCACAGTTTTATAATAAAACCGCAGCAAAATGCCGTCTGAAGTTATACATTTGTTTGCGGAATATCCGCGACACGGGTAAAATTCCGAATATACGTTAAATCAAACTAGTAAGAGCCATTAGACCAGGATGAAGAAGCAACCGATGGTAATGGTTTACAGTAAGTTTTGTTGATTGATACGATATTAGTTTGAAGGACGAATGCCTTGTGATATGATCAAGCTGAGATGCAATGGATTTTGATGAATTGTTTGGGAATTCAAGGATTTATTATGTCGGTGACGACGGTGACTGCTGCCCTCGAGTGATTTATCTACGCGCAACAACCGGAAAGTTTCATAAAACTCTGTTGACTGGACCAGCTTCAATTTGTAAAGCAAGATTATGCGTATAAGCTCCGCAATGACTGATGGTACAGTGCAACGCTGATGGAAGTTGTGCGAGTAATGGATAAAAAGCTTGCGCCAAGCTACGATATATTGTAAATTGGGAAACGAGAATTCCATTAAAACGAATATTTCAACAAGGGCAGCAACGTTTGAGATAACTGCAAAGGCTGTGGTTAACATTAAGCCAGACGCATTGTTGGCAGAGCAAATGGATATGTCCTTTGACCGTGGACAGTCTGTCACCAGCCATGAAAAAGACAACCACAATTGAGGCACCACCAATTCGTAAGAAGAGCTATCTGGACTTGCCGAAATGTTGAAGCGTTTAGCTGATTGCACGTACTTCGACACGACCCTAATGAGTACAGGGTGTATCTGGAATATGTCATTTCTTTCGATAGGCAGCAACTCATCGAGGGGAATATTGAGGCAGGGGGGTACGAGTACAATGCTGGAATCAGTCCAGGCCATTGTCCTGCTGATTATAATTCTTGAGCTATGCATGTCAAGAATGTGAACATGCATGATATTAATAGTATTTAGCTCAACTTTGGGTGCTGTATCCGTTTGGTTCATTGGAACCACACGGCGTTTTGTCATAAGAATACTGACCAAAGCGCTCCCGTGCAGTCCTTGAACTTGCAGGTAGACGCAGAAGGCGTACCGGCATTCCGAGGTACTAACTAACCAATGGAGTTCAATATCCGTTAAGAGATTATTAAGGCTTGTTATAGAGATGCCTTTGAGTTGAGAAATAATGTCATTCCAGATTTGAAGAAATCCGGACAGATGACGTTCGTTCCATCTGTGTTTCAAAGTAAAAATTGTTTGTATTAAGAGTTTCGCAATGGTGAATGGATCGAGAGACTCGCAAGGGTCGTAAAGCCTTGCGATGTTTGGCGGGATGCTACGCGAGGTTGTGACACTCTTGATTAGCGAAATGCGAGAAATGAACTTATCTCCTACTGCAATTTGGCTTTCAATAACAGAAACCTTGTAAGTGGTGTTGCCATCTTTATCAATTTGGTAATATTGCTCGCAGTGATCAGCAGTTTGTGGTTTAAAAGATTGTTTAGAATAATTGCTAGACCACTCTTGCAATATAAAACCGAGCAGATAGAGATATATGGAAACGAGCCTTTGTTTGTCATTCACAGAGGTAAGCAGATCATGAGCTCCACTGCAAACATCCGCGACAAAAGTGTATCTTGGAAACAGTTTTGACGCGCTTGGATACAAGGTCTCGTTTAGATGTGAAGATGTATTTAGGAAATAAACGGCTGAGCTGGTACCACCATTCGTACCTAACGGTGGTAAGCTCGTTTTGTTTAACAAGCTCTTCAGGATACTCGCGCCAAATACTATACGAAACTTACAATAATCGCCGGCCAGGTGCATATAAAGACACATCAGTTTTATGTCGCACGCAAAAACAATTTCATGAATACTAAACCGAAGAATGACATCTACAATAGTTATTTGCAGCTTAGGTTGGGGTATCAGAACCTGCTTCAGCGACACAGATGGTGAACTTGCTGATGATGCATCAAAGACAGTCTTGAGTTTATCACTACTGCTACTCGTATTGGCATGGTCATGATGGTGATGTGGGATGAGATAGCGTTCGCTAAAATCTGGAAGAACTTTACGCATATGAACGGCGCTATCGTAGTCACGCATGAACGCTATACAGCGCTCTCGGCAGGGTGAATCCTTAATCAGTTGATGGTCTAGGTTGTGGAACCCTAGTGTGTTATCTCTGGTGTGAGTGTTGCTAAATGGGTTTTCACAAAGAATGTCCTCGGGATCTGCAATTGGTTGACTGGGAGCCTCATCCACTTCCCAGAACCGAGTAGATGCCAGATCGTGGTTTGATGTGCAGGTCATCGCTACAGCGCAGTGAGTATGAAGCAATGCTGTGGGTGCTTTGCCCATTATAATCCACCCAAAGATTGAAGAGTAGGCAGTTGGCATATCTTTGCCAAGGCTGAACCTTCTACCATCGAGTATCTGGTCATAAACATCTATACCTAGCAAGAGGTCAATTTGTCCTGGAACTGTGAAATTATTATCAGCCAGGACCAAATTTTCACAAAGTTTGAGAGTTGAGTGATCAACTGGTACCGTTGGTAGATTACCCATTATCCGCTTTAAAATGATGCAATCAGTTGAGACAGTAAGGCTACAACGAACCATAGGTGAAATGGTGCATGAGACAATACCACGTGTTTGCTGAGTTGAAGCAGCCCCTAAACCAAGAACCGCTCCAGATGGTGTGCGTGGAAGTTTTAACTTTTGTGCTAGATTTTCACTAATAATGGACACCTGTGAGCCGCTATCAATGAGAGCACGAGCTGAATGGAAATGCCCATTGATATCCTGTAACCTGACAAGTGCAGTTCCTAAAACCATTGTGGATCCACTATTTTCACTATGAAAAGATTGGACCGTGGAACTAGTTGACACGGCAGTTTCAGTGTTACTGGCACCCTTTACTGATTTATTCGATGTATCAGAGATGTGAAGCTTTGTATGGTGTCGCCCACGACATACTTGGCATACACTCTTTGATAAACATTTTGATACATGATGTGTTCTTAAACAATTAAAACAAAGTTTGTGTTCTATAACAAATTGCTTTCGTTGGTAAGGACTCATAGAATTAAATTTTTGGCAATAATAAATTACATGAGGTTCGGTGCAAACTGGGCATGAATTTAAACTAAGTTTTTGTTCTGCGTGGACTACATTTATAGAGTTAGAAGTAACTTTCAATGAAGTACCGGCAATGTTCTCAAGTATGCGGAGCTGACTTTCAAGAAACTTCAGTAAGTCTGCAAATGTTGGTATAGCCAAAGGATCCTGAATGTTTGACTCAAACTTACCCCGCACATCAATAGGTATTTTTTTCAAAATTATATGCAAAAGCAAAAAACTCCATGAGTTTACATCAAATTTCAAGGCAGACAAGGCCTGGGTATTTTCTTTTATGGTGTTTATGAATTTGCATAGTGATTTAGCATTTACTTGTGTTAGGTTAGGTAAACTAAGGATAGCTTCCACATGTTTATCTGCAATAATCCTCTTGTTGTCATAGCGCTCCATTAATAAGTTGTATGCAACACTATAGTTTTCCTTTGAGATGGGAAGGTGCTTTATTAGAGATAAGGGTTCTTTATCTAGTACGCCTAGTAAATAAAACATTTTTTGGACTGGAGACAGTCGCTGATTTTCATGAATTAGACTTTTGAAAATAGAGCTGAAATTAGGCCAGTCAGTGTGAGAACCTGAAAACCTAGTCAAATTGATTTTCGGTAGGTGAAACTCGTTTTCATGTTGACTACAAGTAGATTGATTTGGTGCATTGGAATCTTGCTGGCTTTCAATCAAAGAACTTTGCATGACTTGTATGGAATAAAACATATTCATGAATTTTTCGTAATTCTTTTCTAGATCTGAGGATGAGCGTTTTTCTTCCTTCAATGCCTGCTTGCTGCTTATAAGAATAGTAAAAGAATCATCCACTTGCATTCGATACTTATCCAAGTCTTTGTATCGAGCTATAAATCGCAACTTCTCGTTAGAACTTACACTGTCTTTTGAACCTAAATCTTGAGAAAAATCATACGTAGCTTGCAGCCATTTCATAGCCATATCAAATTTGATTAAGCAAATGCGAATATCTGCCATTTTCGATAGATATATGAATTTGTACAATAAAATGTTATGAATTGATTTAGTAAACAAACAAGTAGTACAGATCAAGTATTACTCTATGCACTTGCACAGTTTACTCACGATTTTATTGTTAAGAGTATAGATGAGTATAGACTTTGGGTGTTTGTTTGTTTGCTAAGTGCACAAACTATACAATCGTGAATGAATGACCACAGATTGTACACAAAAATATTATACTCTTATGCTAAAAATAATGCAAAATGGTGGCCATAGACATGAAACACAACTTGAAAGATGATGAAAATGCAATTTTGAATAGAAATGTATGAAATTATAGGTAGGTAATTAGCTAGGAAAGGTGATTTTACAATGAAATAGGAATTCGGAACGAAGGACCAGAAATATGGTAGTGAAAGGAAACAATTTGGAAGGCTACCTGGTTCAGCTCGCCCCGCGTGCTTGGTGTTATACGACGCGCCGTATTGCTTCTTTTCCTTTCCACATCGACGTTGATTTTCTCGGGAGTTATCCGAGGATGATTAGTAATGCGCGAAGACCGCGGCTGATGTTGCCTTTCCGTCCGTTTGGCAATATTTTTGAGGAGAACTATGGAGATCTCGACTCGTTCGCGTGCCGGTCAGACGTCAACTCTTTTTCCCAAAAAAACTACCTCCCCAGGTTAGCCAAGATGTTGTAAGGTGATATATGGAAAATGTGGGTAGTTTGGAGAAAGGTGTTGACAGGTTGCGTTCAGATAAAATTGCTAATATGAAATGTTGCGTTCAAAGATTATGGCTCACCAATATTGCGAATATTAGCAAACACTAAGAGACCACGGTCGATGCAACTCGATCGAAACGTCGCGGTTAGTCTAAGAGACCACGGGCTATGCAACTCGATCGAAACGTCGCGGTTAGTCTAAGAGACCACGGGCTATGCAACTCGATCGAAACGTCGCGGTTAGTCTAAGAGACCACGGGCTATGCAACTCGATCGAAACGTCGCGGTTAGTCTAAGAGACCACGGGCTATGCAACTCGATCGAAACGTCGCGGTTAGTCTAAGAGACCACGGTCGATGCAACTCGATCGAAACGTCGCGGTTTGTCTAAGAGACCACGGGCTATGCAACTCGATCGAAACGTCGCGGTTAGTCTAAGAGACCACGGGCTATGCAACTCGATCGAAACGTCGCGGTTAGTCTAAGAGACCACGGTCGATGCAACTCGATCGAAACGTCGCGGTTAGTCTAAGAGACCACGGGCTATGCAACTCGATCGAAACGTCGCGGTTAGTCTAAGAGACCACGGGCTATGCAACTCGATCGAAACGTCGCGGTTAGTCTAAGAGACCACGGTCGATGCAACTCGATCGAAACGTCGCGGTTAGTCTAAGAGACCACGGGCTATGCAACTCGATGAAATGAAATGAAATGAATGAAATGAAAATATATTTATTTGTAACAGCAACATTGCTAAATATAAAACAAAGTAAAAGACAAAAGTAATCAAGAAAAATAACAATGTCAAATGTTACAAATCGGTCCCAACTCAGCATTGCTAGTTCTAAGCCAGCGCTGGTCTTCCGTTGGGGCCGGTTTGTGACGTCACGGAGGTATATTATAATTACAACAGTTTCCCTAAGAATTTAAGTACTAAGTATTTGATGACCATAAAAACCAACAATACATATATATATATATATATATATATATGTTTCCAGAACAAAAACATAAAAATAAAGTACGAATAATTTTAGTAAGTATACTGGTAACATGATTCCATTATGTCTGGATATGTATTACAGTTAATGACGAGAGAACAATGCACTTTTGAATACGATCAGGTAATATAACAATTAATTAAGATATAATAAAAGAATAATGCACAAAACAAGCTACAAATCGAGCACATATTAATTAGCATACATTTAGATAGCACTGGTGTCATGTTTATGTGTTTCCTGGTGTTTTTGATGTTCGTATAGAAAACATTTTATTTTAATCTTAAAACCCATGATGTTTTGCAGGTTCCTTATCGGTGGTGGAATATTATTCCAACATTTGGCTGCAGCGTAACGGAAACTACCTCGAAACGCGGCAGAGCTATGCCGATGTGTCGAGAGTTGTCTTGCGCACTGCCGGGACCCAAATGTTCTCTGACTCGCGACCCAGGACAATTTCTCAAACAAATATAAGACGGAACTTTGTGTTTTATCACGCCAAAAAGAAGATTAGCTAGGTGAAGTTTGCGTCGATGTTTCATTTTTAAAATGTTGTGTCTATTGAGATATGGACTTACATGATCCCTAAACGGAATGTCAAAGCAGAATCGAGCACACGCATTCTGAACACGTTGGATAAGTTTTTGTGTTCTAGCTAGGAGACGGGGACCAAAAACCACATCCATATAATTTAATGTAGATAAAACAAGCGACTCCACCAGCTGTGTACGCAAACGTTCGTTTATAAAGGGTCTCATTCTGTACAATACCTTCAACTTATAAAAGCAATTTTTACCGCATTTCTAATATGCTTCTCGTACCTCATGTCACAATCCATTTGCAAACCCAGATTGCGTGCTTCGTACACTCGTTCAATGGGTTCATCAATAAGCTTGACACTTACTGAAGGATTTAAACTTCTTAATTGATGTTTACTACCGAATACCATGTATTTAGTTTTACTGGGGTTAAGCAGAAGGCAATTTCTCGTAGCCCAAGCAGCTATACTTAAAAGATCTTCATTGAGATCGTTAATCGCGCTGTCTATTTCAGATGGAAGACAGGATATATATAATTGTATATCGTCCGCGTAAATATGATATTTACAATGCTTTATATGCATGTTAACATCCGCAGAATACAAAATAAACAAGATCGGTCCCAGAATAGATCCCTGGGGCACTCCTCTCTTGACGCTCACTTTGTCAGACTCCAGCGTGATACCGTCATTTTGACAGAACTTTACATATTGAACGCGATCACTAAGATAGCTGTTAAACCATTTTAGAGCCTTACAGTCAAATCCATAAAAACTCAATTTTGACATTAATAGGTTAATATTTATGGAATCAAATGCCCTAGAAAAGTCTAATAGTACTAACAGCGTACACATACCCTTATCTTGGGAGCAAAGTATGTTATCGGTAACATCAAGTAAGGCAGTCACTGTGCTGCGTCCTTTCCTAAAGCCAGACTGTACCTCAGGCAAGATATTATTTGTGTCAAGAAAATCAGTCAACTGTGTACAGACAGCTTTTTCCAAAATCTTTGACAAACATGGTAAAATGCTAATAGGTCTTAGATCTTTCAAGCCAACCGGATGTGGATTTTTAGGTAAAGGACGCACTATTGCAAGTTTCCAAAGTTCAGGAAACGTTGAAGTGCAAATAGACTCATTTATCAAATCTCTTACACTGTCTATTGTATGAGGAAACGTCATAAGCAGCATATTTAAACTTAGTTGATCAGAACCTTCTGCATTGGATTTTAAACTATTAATTATTTGCATCATTCTGTCTAAACTAATGGGTTCTATGTGAAATATTGCGTTACAAAATTTATGATACTCAAAAAACGTCAGCTGGGATATAGTTACATCAGAAGAGCCAGGTACATTTAAAAAATGATTATTTATTATGTTTGGATCATTAAACAATGCAGGTAATTCAGTGTTATTTTTAGGCAACAAGGTATTTTTAAGATTTTTCCATAATAATTTTGGGTTTTTAATGTTACAGTTAATATTATATTTAAAATACGCTGATTTTTCATGAAAGAGCGCTTGATTGACAGTAGATTTCAAAGTCTTGTAATATATCTTTTTACTGTCGGTCCCCGTTTTATGATAAGCCGCGGATGCTTCGTCGCGTAACCGCATCATGAGTTTAATTGTTTCAGTTATCCACGGGTAGGAGTGAGTTTTAATGACAACTTTTTTTAAGGGTGCATGGAGATTAAAAATAGTCATCACACTATGGTTGAAGACGTGAACCATTTCGTTAACGTCACCAAGTGTCAGTATTAATTCCCATGGTACACCTCTTAGATCATTGCTAAAATGTTCTAACACAATATGTTTAGTGGGTCTATATGTTATAATACAAGGCTTAGGCTTCTCACGCTTTACATTTATATCGCAAACTACAAGGCAGTGTCCAAAAAGACTCCCTACGTGGTCTAAAGTTACTTTGCTAATACGCATATCAGTACAGATAACGTCAATTAGAGTCTGGCTAGTGTCCGTAAAGTGAGTTGGCTCTTTCACTAATTGAGACAGATTGAGAGAAGATAAGAATGTAATAAATTTCCTTGTTTTGATGTCATCTTTTTGCAATATGTTAATGTTAAAATCTCCCATCAAAATTAAACTGTCGTAGTTAGTAAAGGATGTGATCGAGTCCGTAATCGCATCAAAAAATAAATCTACATCAACCCACCGAGGACGGTATGCGGTGCCGATCACAATCTTTCTTCCGTTGAGAGTCATAGTGAGCCACATCTGCTCAACGCATTTGTGTAGAGGGTCTACCGGGTGAGACAAGGTGCGTACGCTAACATTCCATTTCATATAAAAACCCACGCCACCCCCCCGCGACCGATACTCTTGTCGTCGAGCTATGTGGCGAAACCGGTAGCCAGAAAGCGTAGGGGCGCGACCCTCCTCTCCCACTCTTAGCCAGGTCTCATTTATGGCTAGTAAGTCAACGTCGTTCCGAGTGACTGCAGCTATGAAGTCATCATGATTTGTACCGAGGGAACCTGCATTAAACAAACCTATTTTAAATAATTTGTTATCCATTATCAAGTCTCGTTAACGTCCCAGAAAAGAATAACGGAAACAGAGCACCATATATATAATAAAGTAATACCAGAATTACCAGAACCGTACAAGTAATATTGTCAACAGAATATATGAAGTATGTAATTTTATATTTTCTCAGATATCGTGTATAGAAAAATAAGAAATTGTTAATAAATGTTTGTTTTTGTGTTTCTGTAAATATATAGTCAACATTTTTTTCTCTGTAAAAACTATACTTATATGATAAGAAAGCTATAACCAAAATATCACTAGCATAAACACACATCAACATCAAGAAATATTTATATAATATATATCGGCGCAACTACAACAGTTCGTCGAGAATAATTAAGTTTAATCATTTGATTGCCCTAAAAATAGTTTATAAATCATCAGTTGATTATTTTTGAGTTGATTACGATGTAAAATTAATGTTATGATTGTAATTTCAATACTTTACCAACAAACTCGTAAACTCGTGCACGTGCGCCGAGTCCTATAAATACGTCCGCACTGTAGGTGCTCGTCTCAGTCGCTCTCGAGTCGCCGTACAGTACGGACCTCTTTGTGACGTTGTTACGCTGCTCGTTGAATATACGAAGCTTATAAAAGTACTTGTGAAGTTTTACTTCGAGGACCCAAAAATGAGTGATCATCATGAAAACAACAATTGTGACGTCAGCAATGCTGACGTCACACTTTTTAAAAACACTCCGGAGGTGCTTATTCCGTCATCAGAAGTGGGATCAGAACAAGCTCTGGTCCCAACCACATCCTCATCGACTTCGGTTCAACCTGTCACGACTGGAACAGCGCAGGGCAGTACCAGGCTGATAGGCCCTGCCTCAGTGAACACTTCAGGAGTACCAGCAAACAACTTTAATACCATGCAGCCCATCACCACGGGAATTACCACAGACATGACGTCCACACCAATCGCTGCGGGAGATGATCTCGATACACTGCAAAACAACGCTGCAATCGCCCCTGATTCAGTGTCATCCACATCTCAAGCTGGCCAGTCAGTCCGGATAACTCACAACGACGAACACGCATCAACGGATTAAAACCGGCGAGTATAAAATTCATTATGTTTCACGATATTTTCAACTAGAATCTACAAGAATAAAATGTCTGGAGAGTGATACCTCTGAGCTAACCATGTGTTACCCTTGAGCTAGCCACGGATCCTTGATGCATCCACAGTGAACCATGAGATACCGTGGGGACGCCTTGTGGAACTATGGGTAGACACGTATACACCACAGATTCTAAATTAATAAGGCAGTGCACTTAAGATGTCTTAGTGTACTGTTGTAATCTACAAAAATGTCTGGAGAGTGATACCTCTGAGCTAACCATGTGTTACCCTTGAGCTAGCCACGGATCCTTGATGCATCCACAGTGAACCATGAGATACCGTGGGGACGCCTTGTGGAACTATGGGTAGACACGTATACACCACAGATTCTAAATTAATAAGGCAGTGCACTTAAGATGTCTTAGTGTACTGTTGTAATCTACAAAAATGTCTGGAGAGTGATACCTCTGAGCTAACCATGTGTTACCTTTGAGCTAACCACGGATCCTTGATGCATCCACAGTGAACCCTGAGATACCGTGGGGACGCCTTGTGGAACTATGGGTAGACACGTATACACCACAGATTCTAAATTAATAAGGCAGTGCACGATGTCTTTGTGTACTGTTTACTAATCAAAAGACTCCTAAGGTTACATAACAGTTGTGTTAATGTAACAAACAAGATAAAGCAACGTAAGTTGTTTACAGACTCACTACTCAGAGAATATCTCATTCTTTGCAGGCCAGCCATAATTAACAGCAGTCTGCGAGAGTTAACGAGTCAACAAGGCTGGTGCAGAGCGCGCACCGCCTGTCAGTATGGCCGTATCGACGCGGATACAATAATTAGCCAACAATAATTAGTCAACGTTTAAAACGACAACATGCTGTTGCCTTTATGAGCATGAGAACCACGGAAGCCGAGAGCCGGTACCACTCCTACGAGTTGGAGACACTGGCAGTGGTACGAGCCATAAAACACTTTATATGGGCGAAAATTCACCGTGATAACAGATTGCAACGCATTAAAAGCGTCAAAACACAAAAAGGACCTTCTGCCAAGGATTCGTCGCTGTCGCAATCCAGTTGAGCTTGCAGTCAATGTTATGACAAGAGACTTGAACTGGCTCAAAACTCAACAGCGACGGGATGAAGAACTGCGTCCGATAATGGACAGCCTCAGTGACAATAACCCAGTGGAAGACTATGTGTTAGAGGACAACGTTTTAAAAAGGAACGTCAATGATCCTGTCTTCGGTCAGCAGCTAAGTACCGTCGTTCCCAAATCATTTCAATGGAGCATTATAAACTCATTTCACACTGCACTAAAACACCCTGGCTGGGAAAAGACACTGCAGAAGTTCAGAGAAACCTATTGGTTCAACAAAATGAGTTCCACTATCCGAAGATTTGTGGATAACTGTGTGGTATGCCGAACATCCAAAGGAAGATCCGGGGCCATTCAAGCCCAGTTATACCCCATACAAAAACCAACGGCTGCCTTCCAAGTTATTCATATGGACATAACAGGGAAGCTGGGCACTCCAGATGATCAACAATACGTCATAGTCACCATTGACGCTTTCTCAAAGTACGTTTTACTGTACTTCAGTACCAACAAAAACCCACACAGCACATTGGCCGCTCTAAAACGCACGGTGCATCTATTTGGTGTGCCGGTTCAAATAATAGTAGATGGAGGAAGAGAGTTCCTTGGCGAGTTCAAGGACTACTGTGACGCCATCGGAATAAATATCCATGCTATCGCTCCAGGAGTCAGCCGAGCGAATGGCCAAGTTGAAAGAGTCGTTGCAACCCTCAAAAATGCTTTGGTAATGATTAAAAATTACGAAGCAGAGCAGTGGCACACTGTACTCGAGGAACTTCAGCTGGCAATGAACTGTACAATCCACCGAGTCACCGGTGTTGCTCCACTGACACTTATTACACAACGAAAGCACTGTGTACCTCCTGAGCTTCTCAACCTGGTGGATATTGACAACGAAACCGTTGATATTGAAGCGCTCACTCAACAGGTGCAACAGAAAATGATTCGTTGTAGCGAACAAGACAGACAACGCTTCAACCTACACAAGGCCAAAATCCATCATTTTCAAAGAGGAGACTACGTATTGGTGAAAAATAATCCTCGAAACCAAACCTCGCTTGACCTTAAATACAGCGAACCATATGAAGTTTGTAGAATACTGGATAATGACCGATATCTGGTAAAGAAAGTTGTCGGTAGAGGACGACCTCGCAAGGTTGCCCATGATCAGCTGCCTGCGCCGCGCTCCGCAACCTGGGGATCAGTTGACCGTATCGGCGGGAAACGAATCACCTATTCAACGAGATCCCACTGCAGAATCAAATGAGCCCATTCCGTCGACCTCACGAGAAGGGCTGCAAGTACAGCCAAACCACGACTCGAACCAAGACGACCCATCAGAATAAAAGATAAGTAACTAAATCCATATATTTCAAATAACTCTCCGAGAACTCTACGAGACCCTTCGAGAATTCTACGAGACCCTTCGAGAATTCTACGAGACCCTCCGAGAACTCTACGAGACCCTTCGAGAATTCTACGAGACCCTCCGAGACCCTCCGAGAACTCTACGAGAACCTACTAACCCTATAAGCATTGATATCCCCAAAAAGACATAGCAACGCAGGTCGCTTACAGACGCACTACTCAAAGAAAGTTATTTCATTTCTTTCAGGTCTACGAGAATCCAAATAATCTACGAGAATCCATAACAATCTACGAGAACCAACGAGGCTGGTGCAGAGCGCGCACCGCCTGTCAGTATGGCCGTATCGGCGCAACTACAACAGTTCGTCGAGAATAATTAAGTTTAATCATTTGATTGCCCTAAAAATAGTTTATAAATCATCAGTTGATTATTTTTGAGTTGATTACGATGTAAAATTAATGTTATGATTGTAATTTCAATACTTTACCAACAAACTCGTAAACTCGTGCACGTGCGCCGAGTCCTATAAATACGTCCGCACTGTAGGTGCTCGTCTCAGTCGCTCTCGAGTCGCCGTACAGTACGGACCTCTTTGTGACGTTGTTACGCTGCTCGTTGAATATACGAAGCTTATAAAAGTACTTGTGAAGTTTTACTTCGAGGACCCAAAAATGAGTGATCATCATGAAAACAACAATTGTGACGTCAGCAATGCTGACGTCACACTTTTTAAAAACACTCCGGAGGTGCTTATTCCGTCATATACTATACGAGTAACTTATTAAAATGTAATATAACAATAAAGTGTAATAATAGTTATCTCCCGTTATATGAGCATCAAACAGATTCGATTTCAAAAACACGTTTGACGTCAGCATCCGAACGTATGGCATGGACCTGTTTTCCATCGGCCTGTCGTGTGAAAATGCGGCCTCTCTTAGTCCAAGAGTACCGCCACTGTCGTTTACGAGATTCTTCACGGACTCGATGAAACAGTTGACGGTTTGTTCTTGTGAGTCGTTCATTGACGTAAACCCTACGCGGCGTTCCCGCTAGGCCGATATCTGCAGTCGTAAAGCTACGGCGCACTCGTGCGGCACGTAATAGGTCGTCCCGGAGATGGCGACGCGCGAGTCTCACAACGACGCGACGCGAGCGCCCACCTGCCTCTCGACCATCGCTCGAGTCAAGCGCTCCGACGCGCTCCGCGAATACGATGTCCCGAACGTCTAGGGTGATTCCCAGCTTAGCAGCTAGGACCGTTACAGTGTGTGAGAGATTTTCCCCTTGCTCCTCCGGAAGGTGTCCTATGTCTAAGTCAGCCAACAACGAATCCTGATCCCGATCGTTAAGTTCCTGTTTGAGATGTGCGACTGACTGTTGCAGTTCAGCAACCTCTCCCGATCCGGATGACATTTCTTTTTGCTCGATCACTTCGAGCCGCTGTTCGAATGCATCCATCCGCTGTACAATGCCCGCAATCGAAGCACGGATTTCTTTACGAAACTCGCGTTGTTCAGCCATGTAATCAGCTAATTCGTTTCGTAAGTCCCGGATATCCGTATCCCTGCATGATACATGGGGAAGTACCCGAGTTGTATCCGCAGGAGGTGAACTGAGGTGCGAGACAGTCCCGTTATCCGGAGCAAAAGAGGGGGCACGGCAGATGCCCTCCACGGAAGTACCACCGTTATCAGACTTGCGATGTTTTTTTTTTGCACTCGGGGCAAGCCCAATCCTTAGCTATAGTTGCGCCCTCGGGAATAGCTACACATCCCTTATGGAACATACATGTACATGTCGTACACATAGCGGCACCCGTAGACGGCTTCAGAAACTTGCCACAAGTCGAGCACTTAGCCATCGTTAATTTTATGACACGGAAAAGATGTAGGTACACACACTAAATTATAAAATTGATGCAGTCAGTATTATCTAGGCGGGTATAGATGTGAATTTCTAACCACCCTCAATTAAGTAGAAGTTAGTAATATTGAATTCACGTATCTAAATTGTTAATTTATGCACTATCCCGAGCACGGTAGTGCATGCGAACACTTGTACAGCTACTTTAGGCCTATTAGTACACACTTATAGCAATGTCACAACAATCTAACGCGGTTATGTATTTTTATGAACGTAAATGTATGCGGAGGTATACTGTTGTAAGGCCGTCCGTGACGCCAGTCGATCGAAACGTCGCGGTTAGTCTAAGAGACCACGGGCTATGCAACTCGATCGAAACGTCGCGGTTAGTCTAAGAGACCACGGTCGATGCAACTCGATCGAAACGTCGCGGTTAGTCTAAGAGACCACGGGCTATGCAACTCGATCGAAACGTCGCGGTTAGTCTAAGAGACCACGGGCTATGCAACTCGATCGAAACGTCGCGGTTAGTCTAAGAGACCACGGGCTATGCAACTCGATCGAAACGTCGCGGTTAGTCTAAGAGACCATGGGCTATGCAACTCGATCGAAACGTCGCGGTTAGTCTAAGAGACCACGGGCTATGCAACTCGATCGAAACGTCGCGGTTAGTCTAAGAGACCATGGGCTATGCAACTCGATCGAAACGTCGCGGTTAGTCTAAGAGACCACGGTCTATGCAACTCGATCGAAACGTCGCGGTTAGTCTAAGAGACCACGGGCTATGCAACTCGATCGAAACGTCGCGGTTAGTCTAAGAGACCACGGGCTATGCAACTCGATCGAAACGTCGCGGTTAGTCTAAGAGACCATGGGCTATGCAACTCGATCGAAACGTCGCGGTTAGTCTAAGAGACCACGGTCTATGCAACTCGATCAAAACGTCGCGGTTAGTCTAAGAGACCACGGGCTATGCAACTCGATCGAAACGTCGCGGTTAGTCTAAGAGACCACGGGCTATGCAACTCGATCGAAACGTCGCGATTAGTCTAAGAGACCACGGGCTATGCAACTCGATCGAAACGTCGCGGTTAGTCTAAGAGACCACGGGCTATGCAACTCGATCGAAACGTCGCGGTTAGTCTAAGAGACCACGGGCTATGCAACTCGATCGAAACGTCGCGGTTAGTCTAAGAGACCACGGGCTATGCAACTCGATCGAAACGTCGCGGTTAGTCTAAGAGACCACGGGCTATGCAACTCGATCGAAACGTCGCGGTTAGTCTAAGAGACCACGGGCTATGTATCTCGATCGAAACGTCGCGGTTAGTCTAAGAGACCACGGGCTATGCAACTCGATCGAAACGTCGCGGTTAGTCTAAGAGACCACGGGCTATGCAACTCGATCGAAACGTCGCGGTTAGTCTAAGAGACCACGGTCGATGCAACTCGATCGAAACGTCGCGGTTAGTCTAAGAGACCACGGGCTATGCAACTCGATCGAAACGTCGCGGTTAGTCTAAGAGACCACGGGCTATGTATCTCGATCGAAACGTCGCGGTTAGTCTAAGAGACCACGGTCGATGCAACTCGATCGAAACGTCGCGGTTAGTCTAAGAGACCACGGTCGATGCAACTCGATCGAAACGACGCGGTTAGTCTAAGAGACCACGGGCTATGCAACTCGATCGAAACGTCGCGGTTAGTCTAAGAGACCACGGGCTATGCAACTCGATCGAAACGTCGCGGTTAGTCTAAGAGACCACGGGCTATGCAACTCGATCGAAACGTCGCGGTTAGTCTAAGAGACCACGGGCTATGCAACTCGATCGAAACGTCGCGGTTAGTCTAAGAGACCACGGGCTATGCAACTCGATCGAAACGTCGCGGTTAGTCTAAGAGACCACGGGCTATGCAACTCGATCGAAACGTCGCGGTTAGTCTAAGAGACCACGGGCTATGTATCTCGATCGAAACGTCGCGGTTAGTCTAAGAGACCACGGGCTATGCAACTCGATCGAAACGTCGCGGTTAGTCTAAGAGACCACGGTCGATGCAACTCGATCGAAACGTCGCGGTTAGTCTAAGAGACCACGGGCTATGCAACTCGATCGAAACGTCGCGGTTAGTCTAAGAGACCACGGGCTATGCAACTCGATCGAAACGTCGCGGTTAGTCTAAGAGACCACGGGCTATGCAACTCGATCGAAACGTCGCGGTTAGTCTAAGAGACCACGGGCTATGCAACTCGATCGAAACGTCGCGGTTAGTCTAAGAGACCACGGTCGATGCAACTCGATCGAAACGTCGCGGTTAGTCTAAGAGACCACGGGCTATGCAACTCGATCGAAACGTCGCGGTTAGTCTAAGAGACCACGGTCGATGCAACTCGATCGAAACGTCGCGGTTAGTCTAAGAGACCACGGTCGATGCAACTCGATCGAAACGTCGCGGTTAGTCTAAGAGACCACGGTCGATGCAACTCGATCGAAACGTCGCGGTTAGTCTAAGAGACCACGGGCTATGCAACTCGATCGAAACGTCGCGGTTAGTCTAAGAGACCACGGGCTATGTATCTCGATCGAAACGTCGCGGTTAGTCTAAGAGACCACGGTCGATGCAACTCGATCGAAACGTCGCGGTTAGTCTAAGAGACCACGGGCTATGCAACTCGATCGAAACGTCGCGGTTAGTCTAAGAGACCACGGTCGATGCAACTCGATCGAAACGTCGCGGTTAGTCTAAGAGACCACGGGCTATGCAACTCGATCGAAACGTCGCGGTTAGTCTAAGAGACCACGGTCGATGCAACTCGATCGAAACGTCGCGGTTAGTCTAAGAGACCACGGTCTATGCAACTCGATCGAAACGTCGCGGTTAGTCTAAGAGACCACGGGCTATGTATCTCGATCGAAACGTCGCGGTTAGTCTAAGAGACCACGGGCTATGTATCTCGATCGAAACGTCGCGGTTAGTCTAAGAGACCACGGGCTATGTATCTCGATCGAAACGTCGCGGTTAGTCTAAGAGACCACGGGCTATGCAACTCGATCGAAACGTCGCGGTTAGTCTAAGAGACCACGGTCGATGCAACTCGATCGAAACGTCGCGGTTAGTCTAAGAGACCACGGGCTATGTATCTCGATCGAAACGTCGCGGTTAGTCTAAGAGACCACGGGCTATGCAACTCGATCGAAACGTCGCGGTTAGTCTAAGAGACCACGGGCTATGTATCTCGATCGAAACGTCGCGGTTAGTCTAAGAGACCACGGTCGATGCAACTCGATCGAAACGTCGCGGTTAGTCTAAGAGACCACGGGCTATGCAACTCGATCGAAACGTCGCGGTTAGTCTAAGAGACCACGGTCGATGCAACTCGATCGAAACGTCGCGGTTAGTCTAAGAGACCACGGGCGATGCAACTCGATCGAAACGTCGCGGTTAGTCTAAGAGACCACGGTCGATGCAACTCGATCGAAACGTCGCGGTTAGTCTAAGAGACCACGGTCTATGCAACTCGATCGAAACGTCGCGGTTAGTCTAAGAGACCACGGGCTATGTATCTCGATCGAAACGTCGCGGTTAGTCTAAGAGACCACGGTCGATGCAACTCGATCGAAACGTCGCGGTTAGTCTAAGAGACCACGGGCTATGCAACTCGATCGAAACGTCGCGGTTAGTCTAAGAGACCACGGTCTATGCAACTCGATCGAAACGTCGCGGTTAGTCTAAGAGACCACGGGCTATGAAACTCGATCGAAACGTCGCGGTTAGTCTAAGAGACCACGGTCGATGCAACTCGATCGAAACGTCGCGGTTAGTCTAAGAGACCACGGTCTATGCAACTCGATCGAAACGTCGCGGTTAGTCTAAGAGACCACGGTCTATGCAACTCGATCGAAACGTCGCGGTTAGTCTAAGAGACCACGGGCTATGTATCTCGATCGAAACGTCGCAGTTAGTCTAAGAGACCACGGGCTATGTATCTCGATCGAAACGTCGCGATTAGTCTAAGAGACCACGGGCTATGCAACTCGATCAGTCAGACTCGAGTCAGTCAAAATATGTTTTATAATAATCTGTGCGCAAAAAAGTCCCGATATACTCTTAAAACAATATTTTGATTCGCTAAGTTTGAATAAAACACCGCCCAAGTGCAAGTCGGACTCGCGCATGAAGGGTTATGTATTAATACATTATCTATAATTATCGCCCGACTCGTACTTGGCCGGTTATTTAGTATTTGTTATAGCGGCAACAGACATACATCACCTGTAAAAATGTCTCTGCCTCTGTCTATCACTGTTCATGAGATACAGCCTGGTGACAGACGGACAGCGGAGTCTTAGGAATATGGTCCCGTTTTACCCCTTGGGTACGGAACCCTAAAAATACACATCCTACGATACGTCTTTTGACTAAGCTAAGCAGGCGTTAATGCTTCTAAAATCTATAATACAATATGTTTAATGTAGAAATAAAATTGAAATTTATAAAGAGAAAAATTCACATCCTCGCACGGGGTTCTAATCCGCATCTTCTGACTCTCCGTGTCAGACGCCATCGGCCAACTAGGCCACCGAGGTTCTGGTCCGAGCAATCAATTTTAACTCTCTATTTGACTAACCGTCTTGCGGGGGTCGAGCGACATCTATTGGACAATATAATAATTTCAATGTTTGAAATCTCTAAAGCAGGCTTTTCCAGTACTTTAAAAAGTAATACTATAGAACTAACGGACTACCGTTTCATTCCACGATTTAATTATTTATTTATAAAATACTAATTTAAAGGTGTAATTGTTTGTAGGTGAGCTGATGCAGAAACACACATACCTGTGTGAAGATGCGATTCGGAACAACGACTCTCAGAAGATGGTGGACAACACCTCTGCAATAGCCAGGTAACATTGATGCCGTCTCTCCTTTATTTTGTTCAGTATTTATAAATACATGTGTAGTGGATGGTTTCTAAAAGTCTCTATTTCAGGAAAGTATTGTTTTTCATTAGTATACTTTTCAAACAGTCCCTAAGCAAAAAGCAGTTACATAATGTCTATTCCTCATCATCGTCTATCGTAGGACGTTCACTGCTTAGCATACGTTGATCTTGCCTGTCCGTGGTCTCCATTCCGGAATCTTCCGGTCCCATCGGCCATCTGTTCTGCGTGCTATGTGCTCTGCCCACTGCCACTTCAACTGGCTAATCTTCTGGGCTATGTCGTTGACGTTCGTTCGTCTACGGATCTCCTCATTTCCGATTCGATCACGTAGAGAAACCCCGAGCATAGCCCTCTCCATAGCTCGTTGTGCGACTTGTCTATTACACAAACTGAAATAACGCTGTCTAATCACACATTCTAGAAAACCATTTTTAAATCCCTAAAAACTCATTAATCTTTTGTATTACCATTGTTTACATTAGGTTGTAACTATTAACCTGACTTGAGTGGCTGAACTGGTAGTAATTTGCTAATGAAGAACACTAAACTAAATTCTCTAAAGTATAGTACTATAACGGTTACTTTTTCCTTTTAAGATAAGGAACCCTAACAAGAAATAGTTCACAATCGCAACTTGCTGAAGCAGTCTTCTATTCCATTTTTTTTTCGATTCGATTCGTGACGGATTCGGGATCTACAGCCATCTATATGATATATTATAGCCTGTCTTCTTATTAAACACTCAAGTACTTGCCGATTCAAATTATAATGTAGGTGTAAGTCCTGTGTAATGATAACCTTTGATACCGCCACTACTAGGAGTGATTTGGAATATAATAGGAATTAGTAATTTGAATGCAATATTGAATTTGTTTGAATTGAATATGAATATTAAATATATACACAACTTAATTGTATATTGAATTCAATTCGATTGTATTTGTTATTGAATTGCAAAAGTAATTACTATTGTTAGCCATTATTTTAATTCATTCATCGTTCTTCCACCTTCCTTCTTTGGGTGTGGTGAGGAGTGGCTTCGGGGATTTCCCCTTTACCACAGCTTGAACGCCGAGGGCTGCCACCCCCGGGGGGTGTATTTGAGCGCGATTATTCCGCAGCTCGGTAGTTATTGACGCAGTTGGCCACGTCTTTGCTTGCGGTTATTATTGTTATTGTATTTTTTCCCTTATGTGACGTTGTCGCGTCCCACGCTATCATCGCCCTGCGGTAGGACGAGCTGGCGAGGGAGCGCACCTGAAGGTGACGTCAGGTGGGCGTGCGTGTAGGGGCGCAATGTTTCTTAAATGAGGGTGAGGCCCTTTGTCAGCGCGGTCATACATACCGTGCGCCAGACGGACGACGAACTCCCCCACCTTCTCCATCTTAACGTCACGGGCGATCACGTCATTACGCACGTAACGGCCCGCTCCCGTGCACATCCTCAGGGAAATGTTTTGGACAACTTGAAGTCGTCTTCTCTGCGTCTCCGAGCATGGAGCGTGCCAGGCTGGCGAAGCGTAAGTTAGCCTTGTTCTAATGTACGTTTTGTATATGGCAACTTTCGTCTTCAATGGTAACTTTGAGCGGAGTACTGGACGTAGGAGCGTTCGGGCAGCTTTCGCCTGGTTTACAGCATGGTCCACCTGAGGGCGCATCGTTAGTGTCCGGTCGATTCATTATTTTTAAATTGACTTGTAAATTCATAACAAATAACAATAATTGATTTATCTGTTTATCTAAGTATAAAGGTTAGTGAAAAGTAAGATTTGCAACAAAGATGTCCACCATTCGTGTATGTATCACCTAAATATCTAAGAGAACGTTTCTCTCTGCTCTCCGTTTATGGACTCGCTAGGCTCCTCAAATTACCTTCTACTTGGGTTTCCACAACTTTATTTCACTTTTTACACTTACTCTTTTATTTTTTATTTGTATTAGTTCAGATGCTTGATGCACTTAGTTAATACCAAGCCGTGCAGCAAGATAAAAATACATACAAACTTAGTTAAAAACAATACTCGAATTAACTCATAAACTTAATACAATAGATAAATGTGTTGCATCGCATAAAGAACAGATCCATCGGGGTCGCTTGCTATCAAGGTATTGAGCAGATCGACGGCGTGGCCGTGGGTGCATACAGTGCGGTGCACGTGCGACGAGCAAGTTCCGCGAGCGACCCGCGCGCGTTGTTTTACAGTCACTGCAAGTGACGTTCTATGGGGGAGGCATACATAAAATAACACTTTACTGACCCCAAAATATTTTTTTACAACGAATATTTTAAAGTACAGGTACAATGGGCGGTCTTATCGCTAAAAGCGATCTCTTCCAGACAACCTTCGGATGGATAGAGATTATTGGATAAGTAAGGACGGCGGTGTAACAAAATAAATATAATAAACAATACATACGTACATGCTCAAACTATTAGACATACATATAATTATAATAAATATATATTAATATATATGCATACATATATCAAAGATATAAATACTAATTTGCATGACAGGTTTTATTGGGTGACAGGTATAATGGATGATAAGTAAAACATTTTGACTTGAGCCTTAAAACTATTGAGCGATTGAGCGCGTCTGATGTTAACTGGCAGCGCATTCCAGAGACACACTGCCTGGACAGTAAAAGATGATTTGTAAAAACGGCATATGTTCAGCAGTGGAGGTATTCCGGCTGCTAATGATGATGATGACTATGTATGTGTATGTGCAGATTGGGCAACCGCGTGCTGCTAGTGGGCGGGTCCGAGCGCGACAACACGGAGGACGGCGAGCTGTCGCGCGCGCTGTCCGCCGCACACCGGCGGCTGCAGGCGGCCATCCCGCCCGCCGTGCATCGCGCCAAGGACGTCGCCTTGGGGGACCACAGCCAGGCGCCCGGCTGGAGGCAGGCCAACAACGAGGTACCTCACATCGAACACGCTACACTCTACTTTCCAAATCACCGAAATTACTTTTTAAAACATAATTATTATTATCTTATTTCCAGCTCGCGTCATTTCTAATAACGTTGGAAGAAAGAGGAGGGGGTGTTTTGCGAATGTGTACACTCAAAGGTCGACTGACGTGACCAATGCCGCCCAATAAATATTATTATATAATAAAAACTAGCAAACCCTGCGAACTCCGTTTCGCCACCAGATGGCTTCGTTTTATGTAACATTCCGTTTGGCGCCATCTACTTAAAATATTGGTTTGTAGTACATGCTATGTATCAGAGATGGCGCTGTATGTGAAAAAAGATTTTCCCGCTTTTCTTTTTACATTTTTCCTGAATTTTCTTTACTATAAACCTCACGGAGCCCGAGACCTTTCCAACGAATGCAAAACCGTGGAAATCGGTTCGTACGTTCTGGAGTTATAGCGTCAGAAAGGAAAACCCGACTTATTTTTATATAGTAGAAGATATACTAAAATATTTTTTTACAAAAAAGTATCACTCACGTTCCGCCTGGGCCGAGCGTGCAAGCGAGAGCGCGAACCAAGCGATAGAGAGGCACGATCCGCCTAAGCGTTCGGCTTGTCTTATGACGTTATCATTGCACGTAAATAAATATCATATAAATCAATATATCTCTTGTGTAAACTCCCGTAACTCCCGCCCCTTAAGCCATGCAAAGCATAAGCAAAGCAAGCAAAATATTGCCGACAAACTAAGGTCGCTCTTGTCCGACCAAGGAAAGAGTACCTAATAATTTATGAACAACATGGCTTCAATTCAGGGCGATCATAAGAGGCCAATTTACTTTCATGTGATATGTGGACAAAATTGGGACAACGTTATCTACTTAGATTATGAAAAAGCATTTGACAGAGTGCTTATCAGAAGACTTGTTTCTAAGTTGGTAGATTTCGGAATCCGTGGCAAACTCCTAAAATGGGATAAAAATGCTTTACGGATATCAATTAGCTAAAAATGAGGATTATTATAAATAGCTAAAGCTATGAATAGTATATTGAATCAGATTATATTATCCATCATCAATATTCCGCGATTTTAATGATGTCGTATGCTAACCGTATGGTCCGAACCCCCTAACCCCCCCCCCCCCCCCCCCCTATATACGCCCATGTAATGGGAGCAGCTAGATACGATAGTCGTCCGACGATACAATAACCGTTGCGACATAGTGGGAACGCATCTTTACGTGACGAATAATCTGTCTAAACTAGACCCTCTTCCAATTTTAGTTTTGTCATTGGAAACTGTTAATTTGAATTTTATCGTTAACAGAATAAGAACTACCATAATTTAAAGATTTTACCGTTTAGGGAATGATTATAGAATCAACGCCACTAACTCACAGATTCTAACAGCACATTTAAATAGATTTTGATTGATTTGCACATTTAATTTCAAAATAGTGTTATTAAGTAATAAATTACCAATAAGTTTAATTGAAATAGACAATATTGACACTTTCAAATTTAGTTGTTGTAAAGATGAATATTTAAATGATAAGGACATGTAAACTAAGTACAATAATAACATTATAATGTAATTATCACGTCATTATTACAAAGGCACGTTATTGTAAGATACTTTAGCATGCCAAAGTGGCTAAAACATGGCGATCTAATACGCTATAATAATAATAATAAAAATGATACCGCAGGGGCGGCTTTGTGGCGAGCCGTCGGTGAGTGGCGACACCGCGGGCCCTGATTCTCCCTGGGGCTAAATGAGACCCCTGACCCCCGGCTTGCCTTAATTGGTCGTCTGGGGGTGGAGACGCAAGAACAAGAAACAAAAAGCTCCAAGGTTGGAAGTGTTAAAGGGCATAACGCCGGTAGTAGCGCTCTAGTGAAACCGCAGCACACCTCTCAACACCCTTCAGATATCCACACCAACGTTGCCCCTTTTGTCACCATTGATGGTGGCTCTTATGGGGGGCCCGTTTAGTGGGTGGCAAGTCACCACCTGCCTAAATATTTTAAGATGAGACTGAAATTGGCAGGTGCCGTAGTCTCGTCCATAGCCCACTATCTCCCGTACCACTAATAAGTACATACCAATAGCCTTGCCATTTTACCCATTTTTGTAATAGATATACCATGTAATCATCCATCCAAAATGTTTCTGTTTTTATACTACATTGTATTTTTATACCAAACGGGCCTCCAAGTGTTGGCTACAGCCCCACTTATGCCTATGTAAAGGACCGGGTGAAACCCGTGAAATATGTCAAATAAGAATGACTCCGTCCCCATACGACGGTTAAAATCAGATAGAGAGTTAAAATTCAATGCTTGGACCTCGAGCCTCGGTGGCCTAGTTGGTCATGGCGTCTGACACGGATTATCGGAAGACGCGGGTTTGAATCCCGTTCGAGGATGTGAATTTTTCTCTCAAGATTGCAATGTTTAATAACAATTAATTTAATGTTACCTATGTTTTGCTAAATAAATTATTTGCTATTATAGTGTGATGTGTTGTATATGTTCCCAGATAATAAACGCAGCAAGCGATGTAGAGACCGCCCTGGGCCGGCAGTACGCGCCGCCTCCCCCGCCCCCCGCGCTGCCCGAGGCGTTGTCCCGCCTGCACGTACAGTCCGCGCCCGCACCGCCGCGCCCGCCCCCGCCCGCCTCCGCCGCACCCCCGCGCCCGCCCCCACCCTCCGACACAGACGACGAAGGGGAAGACATCTTCCGGAGACAGCCGCACCCGAGTCAACCCATATTGGTAAGTTGAATAACCTTGCCTGTCACGTCATATGATAGTAAAAAAGAGTTTGTCCTTTCTCCTTAATCACTTTATCTATTTAAAAAAACGCATCAAAATCCGTTTAATCCGTAGTTTTAAAGATCGAAGCATAGATAGAGACAGACAGCGGGAAGCGACTTTGTTTTATACAATGTAGTGATGACAAGTACCTGGATGATCGAACTTTTGCTTGTAAGTAAACAATTGATTTTCATGGTCTAACTCAGACCAAACACTCATTGGCTTAGTGTTGCTTAACAACGCCATCTATTGTCAAGTAGCTTTAGTGTTGCTGTGTCGGTAAAACAGTTTATTTGTTGTTTAAGCTGATGGCCCTAGTTGCCATAATGATATTGTACCAGTTTTTCATATCCCTGAAAACACGGATATAACGTCCTTTTTATAGAGAAATATTATTAGGACTTTTATAAACGAAAATAGAATGAAAAAAAAAATATAGTTAGAATTATTGTCTGTATATCTGTTTGTCTCTGCGTTTATTAACGCTAATCTCAGGAATTGCTTATCTAATTGTGTGGCTTCACTCATATATTGTGGTAAGCTTCACATAATATTTAGTGTTTATTTCATGTCTATTGGTTCATAAATAAAAAAGCTATTGAAATTTAAAGAATACCTTTCTCGCCACTATAAGACCATGCGAGCGAAGCCGCTGGCGGGTCAACTAGTCTATTACTTTACACAATAAAATTAAAATTAACGAATATTTATATAAATTTACTTATAATAATAAATAATAAATAAATAAATAAATATTCCACAACTACCACACAACGCCATCTAGTCCCAAGCTAAGCAGAGCTTGTGTTATGGGTACTAGACAACTGATAAACATACTTATATATTTCTAAATAAATACATATTATAGATATTTATATTATATTTTATCTAAATCTATCAACACATGGGGGTTGGTATATATGGGTATATGTATGGACATAATGTAGGTATAGACTCTATACTTATTACTACTCGTAGTAAATACATGTTTAAGATTATTTTTCTGGACCTTGACAAAAAATTTCAATACTATCCCGGACCCCATTCAAAATTACTTGCCTACCCCTGGTATACAGGGTTATATAAGTGCAAATATAATTACCTTCAACTAACTATAATTACCTTGCAACACGGTGACCAGGTGGCAGCTCACAACCTGCACAAGGCAGTTCGCGAGTGGTCCTCCAAAGACAACGAGATCATCGCGGCGGCCAAGCGCATGGCCATACTCATGGCGAGGCTTTCGGAACTAGTGCGGTCCGACTCCAAAGGTGTGTATACCGCTTTATGTTCTGAAACATTACAGGCTTTGCAAATATATATGTACCAAAAACGCATTACATATAATTGTTTTTATATAAAATTTTCTGCAATTGATTTGTAAATAGGTACTCACATTCCCCACAAATCATAATCAGCCCATTTTGTTCTCACTTCTGGGACTCGAGCCTTCCTCTCAGAAAGAGGAGTTAGGCCATAATCCACAACGCGGGCCCAGTGCGGCTTGGAGTCTAGGTAAGTGGCCAACCCAATGTCGAAGTTTTCAGACCGCCCGAAGACCTTCGACATAGCCGACTGTTATTTTAAGACAAACAACCGGGACCGACGGTTTAACGTGCCCTGCGAAGCACGGAGCGCTCAGTTGAATAATGCCATTAGCACACACCCATCCAATTCCTGACCGCAGCAAGCGTTGCTTAACTTGTTGATCAGCCAAGTCAAGCTCTTCTACGAGCGCTTCGCCCCACAAATACAGCGTCTTAAAGAAAGCGGGTGCCTACCCGCTTTCTTCTATAGATGATATGGGATAACTTTTAGTATATTTGAGCTTCAAATAATAAAACCTTATTTACAGTTTCATCGAAATAAGACTAAGCGTTTTTTTTTTATATTAAGCTTTAGTTTACGAATCAATAAGCGGATTAATTTTATAATTAGTTATGCTCATTTCTGGATTTCTCTCATCTGACAGGTGCGCTTTCTTCAATTCAGTTTTCCTGATCCATTTCCCAAACATGGCAGTTAAGACCAATATTATTTTTTCGTACATTTCTTAGATCCCTTGAAAGCTTCGACAGCTAACCTTTACTAACGAGTTTTTATTAGTTTCAACGTAAAGCAATGTCATCATCAGGAATTCTGTTTAAATAATCAGTTATGTAGCTTAAGAGGATTGCATAGCTAGTACTTTCCATGCTAAAAGAGAAAACTCTTTTCTACCTCTTAACATTGTCCGATTTCAGTGATTTTTTTTTATGGAATCATGGCATTGTTTACTATGCCCGTACGTATTGATTTTTCAGTATTTCAAAGTACAGTAAATTTCCTTTTTTAGAACTTGAAAAAACTGAAAATATCAAAACGTACGTGCATAGTAAACAAGGCCATGAGTCCATGAAAAAAAAAATCACTGAAATCGGACAATGTTAAGAGGTAGAAAAGAGTTTTCTCTTTTAGCATGGAAAGTTCTAGCTATGCAATCCTCTTAAGATGCCGCGTATGTATAGTTTTCTTTAGAATGCCTTAGTAGAGTAGAATTACATTAATCTTTATTTGTAAATGCTACAACATAACCCGGCTAACTTATGTATGCTATAAGTGTATATATACTCGTAATATTTGTATCTATTTATGAGCAGTCATAATCACAGCATCCGGCAACTTAATTGACATAATTTACTCATAGTTGAATTATCTGATTAAAGATTTTAAGTCCGATCGACTTGACCATACATGTTATTGGAATGGAAACATTATTTGACGAAAGAAAATGTAAAAACAATTTCAAATTGTGTTTTATACATTCAAATTCCTTATTGAAAATAATGTACAGTAAAAGCTCCTTATTCGCGCTTACTTCATTCGCGTTTTCACTATTTGCGGATAAAAAAATGCAACCCAATTCCTATATTCACGGCTAAAAATGTCTTTATTCGCGGATCTAATAAGTACATACATAATAAAAGGATTCGAATAGGTATCCAACCCAACATCCTTTGTAAATGCCGTCAAATGGACTAATAAAAAGAATTAAATAGATCTTATTACAACTTTTCCGTAAGTATGTTGTTAAATGATATCGCTGAGGACTTTGACATAAGCTGCCCTTTCCGCGACCGGTGTTTTTTGAGAATGTAAACAAACAGAATGAAAGCAACATTATTACTCAACGAATAAAGTATATTTTTAAATGTTGCTGTTCCATTCTATGGTAAAAGCCGCTTTGCGTGTTTTGTTGTTTCGTCTTTCACATTCGTTACAAAAATTGTGATCGAGTAACACGTCTCTACTTATCTTGCCTCGTTTTTTTTAAGAGGCAAATTGCTAGTGCGACTTCTGCGTATCAGTCTGAATTGAAGGAGCTTTTAAAAACTGCCAAGCATGAGAAAATTACATTATTCTTCAAACCATTGCCTAAGCCTTAAGATAATTAATCAAAATGTAAAAAACTTCAATTAAATTGTGTTTTTTTATATATTGTTTTTTTTTTATTTCGTCACCTAGGAACATATCCCCTATAATTCCATATAAATTACCATTCCGTATTCCCGGTTTCTCTATTCGCGGCATATCTAAGGAACATATACCCCGCGAATAAGGAGTTATTTACTGTACATGATAATTTAAAAATAAACAAACTGAACTGCATATTTTTTATTTTATATAAAGAAATGATTGTATAGTTAACATAATTATGACAATAATAATAATATATTAATACAATTCTATTTATAAAAAACGAAAATGCAGATGCCAAAAAAAACCAGACTACTTAGTAGAGATTTACTATGGTAACCTGATGACGATACATATACACACCCAGACATAGATCAAACAGACATATTCATGCACACACATGTTTGACCTATCCGGGGATCGAACCCGGGACCAGCGGCTCAGAAGGCAGGGGTGCTACCAACTGCGCCAACCGGCCTGTCAATATTTACACACTGCTACAATACAACATATATAGAACCCTTACTTAAAACGCCGATACCATTAAACAGCATTTCAATTTATTTACCTACATATTCTAAATGTTTAGATTTCGAGTATGACAAATTTGTAACGTTTGATTTATTTAAAAAACTAGCTGTGCCCCGCGGTTTCACCCGCGAGGTGATTGATGATGAAGATGATGAAATAAAAGTAGTCGTGAGTTACTTCTTAAGTGAAAGTAGCTTATATATCGGTACAGCCGTTTCAGAGATAAGCTGAAACAAACATTTAGACAAAATAAAATGTTTTTTTTAATGTAAGTACCGTATATACTTTTATATGCATTTAGTGAAAAACTGTTAATTTGGGATTACAAACAGACACTTCAATTTTATTTATCTGTATAGATTACTAATTAAGTTGCTGAGAACTGTAATATGTAACTTATATAGGCACGAATCACGCTAAGCACCTATATGTCACCTAATATGTGTATTGTGTAATACCATAATCATTGCAATATAAATGTTTCCATCTGCTTGCTCGGATAGTGGTCGCTATGAATCTAACCGGTAAGTGCCTTATGTGTGTATTATTATATTATGTATGTGCTTTATATAACCGCTAACCGCTCTACGCTCTAATACGTTTGTATAAAAGTTGTATACAAGTGATCGTTTAAAGAGTACGGACATCGACTTCACGGCCTTCATACTCAACTTCCTTGTTGTATAATTGAGCATAGCTCAGGATTGTTAAACCGTTTGTGATGAAATTAAAATGAGACCAATTTGGAACTATAACTCATTCAACAAAAAGATAATTTTCACAATTGATTCACAATGGACAAAGAAATCTGAATATACGAGTACATAACAAAAAATACATACAGTCGAACATAGAACCTCTTACTTTTCTAGAGTCGGTTATAAAAGTCTTAACAACTTAACTTTGGTCTAGACAACTAAAATGTGTTAGTTTCGTCTTACAAAGCCCACTGCTCCAAATTATATTTTCTAAAATGCTCATTGGTCATATTGACCAGTCTAGTATTTTAATAATTTAGTATAAAAAATAAAGCCCCATATTGGTAGCAATTCACTTGTTAAAAAAACTTAACTACTAACTATGTAGAGAACTGAAATTTTACTAAGGTAGTCCTTATTCTGTTAACACTAAAATCCAAATTCATGTAACACTTAGAATGATAATTGCTAAAAATTGGATTAACCTATTCAACTTTGGGTTATTTTAGGTTAGTTTAGCGAACAAAGTTACGTGACAACCAATCTGTCTAAAATATACCCACAACTGAAGAGAAATATTTCATTTTAAGCTTATGTGTTATACTAATTTGCATTTTAGTCTAAACAGCGGTGCTAGCATGGATTGTGGGTAGGAAAATACGATCGGTAAGAGACAACCTGCGATATAGCTATCGCAGCTAGATCCATGCTAGGAGACAAGAAGGTAAGATAGCTGGTAAAAGCCAGTTTATCAACTTAACACGTTTATCGAGAGATCCATGCTCGCACGGCTGAATAAGAACTGCCATAATTAAGTTTAGAGAATGCTTACTGAATCGACATCATTGACTACATACACATTGTGTCAACTTTCCATTATGGTCACTACGCAAAATTGACATATTTTTGACTGTTTTTTTAAATATTCCGGACTTTCAACAACAAACACAAGTTTGACATATATATGTATATTTGCCAATTATTTGCAAATAAGGGAATAAATGTATATTCAGTTTATATGTATCTATGCTCTCAGACTTGATAGAGATAAATATATTATGTTTCACAACGTATCATAGCTGAAACATGTCCAGTCCACAGAAAGCACGTACGTGTTATCCCCGTACGTAGACTCCCCGGTTGCCATATTTGGCCAATAATACAATAGTCTCCGCAGAAAACATACTGCGATTCCAGGAAATGCAACGTGTGTGGTATTTTAGAAACCCAGCAAGCTGTGTTAGCATAAATTAAGGTTGCCTAACTGAATTAGAATTATCTCCTAAGATTTTCTTAGTCACTACACTACTTACTACTATACCTACATGCTACATCAAACCTTGTAGTAATTAACTATCATTGTTTAAGCCCGTGAAATGTATATAGGGGGGGTGTGAAGGCTGGTACTCATCACACGGGGAAACCTAGTTTGAGTGCCAACTTACACTCATGTGTCCATTATTATTGTGAAGTCAAATTTTTCACTAGATTTAAATAAATTTACTCTGTGAATTAACGATATCAGCTTACGGATTACTATGATGGTAATATTTAGGTAATTCTATAACTATGTGTAATTGTGTACCTACTTTAGCTTGACTAAATAATAGACAACATGTTTACTTTATTCATAATATAAGTTTTAAATGAATAAATATATTATTATTAATAAATATATTATAATATTGCTAACAACTGTTAGCCGAGCACGAAAATCTACTTAAGTGTTACGTTATCGTATCGTTTACGTATTCAGTACAAACTATGAGTTATCTGTGCCACTATTGTACTAGATAAATGACAGTTTGTACTAAATACGTCAACGATGCGATTACGTTACACTTAAACAGATTTTCGTGCTCGGCCCACTCCTTGTTTCTGTTGTGTGTTGTTTAATAACGCATTGCGTACGTAACAGGCAGCAAGCGTGAGCTGATCGCTACGGCCAAAGCGATCGCCGAGGCTTCGGAGGAGGTGACCCGTCTCGCCAAGAAACTGGCGCTCGAGTGTACTGACAAGAGGATCAGAACTGTAAGTCTACTTCATCATAAGTACTATAAGGACTACTTTGTTGGTGGTATTGCCACGCCACCCTATGGGTGACAGCCGAATGGGCCGGTACGACCGGGGAAGTACCACACTCCCACATAACACCGACGTGAAGTAACATAGCTTGCTATTGCGTTTCCGTCGGTCTGTGGGAGGTTCCTTAGGCCCGCTGCCACCTTCCCCCTTTCTTACACCTCCCCCACCCTCCATCCCGCCTCCCCACTTATCCCTTCTATTTCTTCCTCAAAGGTCGGAGACGCGTCCTCGAGACCTCTGGAATTCGGATGTCTGTGGGTGACGGTATCACCATCAGGGGAGCCGCTTGCTCGTTTGCCAACCTATGCCATAAAAAAGGATCCAAATCAAACTCACTGAAAGAATATGACTAGATTTAGGTATTTCGTGTTTCTTGAATTTCAGAACGGAATCTAATGAATAGTTGTTCGAAGACACCACGCCGTAGGGTGGTTTAGGACGGATGTTTTACGGTGTGAGAGGATGCAAGAATGTCCGGAATGCGAATCGTAAGAGGTGAGAAAACCTGACTTAGTGGGTGGTAGATCTCTTGTACAAGAGCCCGGCTTGGTGGGTACCACCGCAGTGCCAGATATTCTACCGCAAAGCTACAGGGTACAGCTATTATTGTGTTAAGGTAACGTATCAAGATAAATTAATGGGCAAATGATAGTCACAAACCAATGTCTGGGTTTGACATGGACAGTTTAATGCACAAAACTACAGTTCATAACTCTGGGTTGCACTGCAACTTTCATGGGCAAACATATTAACCCGTCGTGTGGCGTGCGTACACCATGTGTACGTACAAAAAAAATCCTAAGCACTGTCTTCCGTACTCGAAATGTTACACATATTATATACCCTAAGTTCGTAACTAATTTTATCAGATCCAATGCACTTCACCGGTGTCCTTTAGTTGATCAAACTATTCAAGTATAGTATTTTTTATCTGAACTTTTATGCGTAGTTCGGAAAGACAGCGAAAGAAGTAGACACTGCACGAATTGATTGCCTTGGCGGACACAGCTTGCCCATCTCGACAATTTGTACAACACGACAGTTTGTATACTGACCGACTACAAGTGTGCCATAGTATAATGACGTATTTAAAAAGGTGTATTGTTAAATTGGTTTTTGTGAAATTAACTCCTGTGTACTTGTTTCCAGAACCTCCTGCAAGTGTGCGAGAGAATCCCGACTATTGGAACCCAGCTCAAGATCCTATCCACCGTCAAGGCGACCATGTTGGGAGCTCAAGGTAAGGTCTAACTTTAGCTAGCCTTGTTGACATTGATTTTCATATCATTAAAGCTACCGACGGAATAAAAAAAGGATAATAAGAAAACTTCATATTGTAGTGTGTACGAACTGCTTTGTTCTGTCTACACACTTCTATGATCATTCCAACTTATAACGGGGCGCATTGATATGTTCAAGGAATGACTGTAAAATTCTGTTGGTTTCACGCTTATTCTTGGGAAGATATTGTAATGTGCGATTTAAATAGCGAATAAGTCCCCAGTAGGGCTATTATGTATATAATGTGCTAACAAATTTTGATTTTAATATCTAATAAAATAGCGGCTCTATGTCACTTTTTTTGCTCCAGTCGTCAACATGCTAACATTTTTGCTTACTGGAGTTGTCAAAACTGACATAGCCAGTTTTCCAAGATTTCAATTAAAATTTGTTAGCAACTGACATACATAATAGCCGTGCTGGTGTTCCGATTTTTTGATTAGATAATACTCCCAGCTATTCAGATTTATTTCAGAGCAATTAGATAACCAGTTTTGGCCATGTCAGTATCGGTTGGAATATTAAATTGCATTTACAAGTTTATATTAAGTACTAGCTGCTCTCCGCGGTTTAAACCGCGCGGTGATGAATGATGATGATGATGATGAATCTTATATAGCCTTTATTACTCAGGGTGAATGTAGCTTTCCAATGGTGAAAGAATTTTTGAAATCGGTCCAGTACTTTTTGAGCCAATTCGTTACAAACATACATACAAATCTTTACTCTTTATAATATTATAGTATAGATTGAATAATTAAACATTAATATTTGTAAAATCTAAATTACAGTGAGGTTCTGAAAGGATTGCAATGTACAATCCACCGATTGATTATTATAAAGTAAACAATGCTTCTTTCACACATGTTATTCAAAACAGCTTCCTAAAGTATTTAATTAAATAAACTTCGCTTTGCCGCTTCTAATTGAATATTTCTGGCTTCTCTAACAGTCGGCATGCCGGACTATAAAGGTAATGCTTGCGTTTTCCTTCATTATACGTACGTTCCGTAGATGTAGTATAGCATGACGATTTAATTATCTGTAGGACAGCTAGTTGACATTCATGTTGGTTTTCAATTATAGAAATATAAAAATGATGCCCATGTCTTCTTGCATACTAAAGACTACTTTTATATAAATAAATATACTCGTATATACCATAACTATAAATAAATAAATATTTAAATAAATATTTATTATTAAACATTATTATTTGTTATTTATTATGTATTTATATTATACTATAATAGTTCAGCCTATGGATTCACTAAAAAATTCTACTACAAGTTATATCAATAAATATTTTTTTACTTTTTTTACTTTTCTACTACTTTTATACGAAACGCCATGTTCAATTATTTTCATACTTTGAGATTTAAGAAAAATAGAGTCACATCTAGAATGTGGCGTTATTGGAAAGCGTTCACTTTGTTGGATTTTATCTACGCTTTGTGTTTCACGACATTCATCTCATAACATTTGACGTCTCCTGAATCTAAAGTTCGTAGAAAGTTACTTCGTATGATTACCAAAAACCCACTATTACTTCAGTCTTTGGGGCTGACATGTGCTAAAATATACAAAGGTCCCGAAACAATTCAGATATAAAACATATGTTCAACTCTTGCTTTATTATTAATTTCTAAAGTTGTATTACCGAGCATGAACGAAGTCATATACACCAGCAGGGCTATTATGTATCTCAGTTGCTAACAAATGTGGATTGAAATCTGAAAAAATGGCCGCACTACGTCACTTTTGTCAGCTTCAGTGATCAACTTACTAACATTTTTGCTTACTGGAGTTGCCAAACTGACATATGGCCGCCATTTTTCAAGATTTCCATCAACATTTGTTAGCAACTGAGATAGATAATAGCCCAGTAGATAAGTAATGGTTCAAAGCAAGGCATGTTTCCCAAGTTTTTTGCATCACTTCTTTTTCCGCTAGTCTTTTAAAGACCAGTTCGCAATCCGTAACTTCAGGGATGTACTTGCTAGTTACTTCAGTGGACACATCATTCACTGATGTAAATTAGTGCTTTGCTTAGTTATAGCATAATGTTGTTATTTACCAATTACAGCAGGACCGCTTTAATCCGAACACCGAAAATTTACCCCCCGTTTGGACTAACGGAGCTTTTGGATTATAATCAATCAATGCGGTGATGAAACGTTGATGATAATGACGATAAAAAGGAACCTAAATATGATAATGCAGGGTGTCTGCTACCTCTGCCCAAAATCATCAACAACAAACAAATGAGCACGACACCACCGCTTGACATTCGCTAAGCGCTGGCGAGATGGCGAGTGAAGGAGTGGGGCGTTTGGATTATAGAGGGGTTCGGATTAAAGAGGTCCTGCTGTATATGTTCTAGGATATCCACGCATAGAAGCTAAGACCATAGGTCGATTGTGGTGGACTGGTTAGATCGCCATTTTATTTATCGTCACAATTTTTTGACACCAATGAGTTGGAGTAACTTCATGCGTGCTTATATGTAAGGCCGTTAGTTATATTGTAGCTGGCTGACTTTTATCGACCGATAAATTTAGCTTCCGTGCGCGAGTAACTTGAGTGAACTTGGAATTCTGCCGATCATACAATAAAGAGGATACCTTTGTATAGAAAAGTAAATAGAATAGTCATCAGCCAGTCTCGGTAGATGGCGTTATAATGAATGTTGCTTATAATAATGGGCTTGCGTAATCCAGTCCTGTATAGTGGAAAGTAAAAACTCACTTGTTTGCTTGTACATGACTTATGTTTGACTGGTGTGAGTTATAATATATAGATATAATTGAAGGTTTCTTATAATAAATAAAAAAACAATAAATAAGGGTGGTTAGGTGATAAAATGTAATACTTTTACTAAGTTTAATGTGAATTTTAATATTTTTTATAGGAAGCGAAGAGGACCAGGAAGCGACTGAGATGTTGGTCGGCAACGCACAAAACTTGATGCAGAGTGTAAGTTGACATTTTTCAATCAAACGAAAAAAAAACGATAAAGGCTTCTTTTTGTCAGTCAAATACGACTAATGAAGGATCCCAATAATCTATCTATCCACGGTTTTCCTTACTACCGATAGAAATTTGACATAACATCCATACAAATAGTGTCAAATATCTAACTCTAGTAAGGTAAACCGGCGATAGATAGATTATTGGGACTGGCGGTAAGTCACTCGTCTCTGACTGAATAGCAATGGCGATTCAGCGCCATGTAGGATTATGAACTACAAAAGTTCAAAACCATTCATGGTTCTGCACTACGCACGTCATCCTGAGATAAAAGATTTAAATCTCTCAAGAAAGATGTTAAGAAGAATATTATATTATAGCGGTGCACCTACCGTATAAAGGGATGACAGGAACAAGTAGGTATCCCCCCAATGAATTGCGACACGTATTGCCTGGATGGACCTATAGTGCGTTCGAATAGGCCCTTTGTGAGCGTTTTTAGCGAAAATAACGCTAAAAACGCTCACAAGAGGCGTTCGAAGTGGGATTCTGTGCACCCACAGAATCCCACTTCTGTTAAAATGTCTGGTAAAAATCTTCAATTAAAATGTCGTTCATGTCTCTTTTTGCTCAGCATTCGGAAAGATAAAAGGGGTTTTTTTGCCAGCAATAAGTGTCACAAGCAAGCAAATGCATTGTTTGTGATTGTTTTTTGACAGCTATGAATTTTACAGCATAATCATGCGATTTTGGGTCTTATGCTCAGTTGAGCGTTCGAATAAGGGTGTGGGCACAAGTGGTAAAAATAACGTTTTTGAGCTTTACGAACTCTTTAACAAAAGATCCATCAATGACAACGCCACCAATGCCTTCATAAGCTAAACGAACGCACCTCTAATCAGGTGACACACGAGGTGATAATATTCTCTGCAAGTGGCCGTGTTGATCGGTACCACACCGCTCGGTACCAAGCACTCGCAAAACTTTGCATGTTTGTACAAATATTAATGTTTCATGCCGAAACTACGAGTATAATGATGACTTTGCTGATATTTTTAACATAGGTAAACAGTTACATTATTTCTTGGGTACTTTTATCCCGCAAAGAAAAGCGCCGGAAACTGAAGCGCTTACAGCGGAACTTGACTTGGCGTTCTTAACCGACCAACAAATCAAGCAACGCTTGCTGCGGTCAGGATCTGGATGTGTACCAGTGGCATTAATCAACTGAGCGGATCCGTGCTTCGGAGGGTACGTTAAACCGTCGGTCCCGGTTGTTTGTCTTAGGACAACAGTCGTTAGGCTATGTCGAAGGCCTTCGGGCGGCCTGAAAACTTCGATATGGGTTGGCCACTAGCCTATCTACCAAGCCGCACTGGGCCCCCGTGGTGGATTATGGCCCAACTGAGAAGAAGGCTCGAATCCGAGCAGTGGGAACGTAATGGGCTAATTCTGTTATGTATGTATCCCGGAAAATGCTCCTGTAGGAGTCGCGTCGGAGCCGAGTAGCTTAGTTTGTAGTAGCATTTATATATAATCTTCTATACAAGATAGAATAGAGATAGAATATTACTTTATCTATATATATAAAAGCGAAAGGTTACTCACTCATCACGAAATCTCAGAAACTACAAGTGCTAGGAGTTTAAAATTTTGCATACGGTTTCTTTTTAGGACGTTGGTGCTCACTAAGACGGGATTTTATGAAATTTAACCCCTAAGGGGTTTTTTGGGGTTGACAGTTTGAATGAAACTTCGTTACTGCGAGTGCTAAAAGTTTAAAATTTTGCATGGGGGTTCTTTTTAGGGCGTAGGTGCTCACTAAGACGGGATTTTATGAAATTCAACCCCTAAGGGTTTTTTGTGGTTGATAGTTTGTATGAAACTTCGTTACTGCGAGTTCTAAAAGTTTAAAATTTTGCATGGGGGTTCTTTTTTGGACCTATGTACTCACTAAGACGGGATATTGTAAAAGTCGACCCCTAATTGAAATCTGACCAATTGAAATCTGTAATTACGGTATCCCGAGAGGCCACGCGAGCGAAGCCGCTGGCGGGTCAGCTAGTACCTTATAAGTCTAAATATAGTTTATATGGGACAGTATTAATTTGATGGTTAAATTGAACTTGTATATCTTATTTATCTCGTAACATTATTATGTTAACACAGGTAAAGGAAACGGTGAAGGCTGCAGAGGGAGCCAGCATCAAGATCCGAACAGAACAGGGCGGCTACAGGCTGCGATGGGTGCGCCGCTCGCCTTGGTACCAGATCTAGCTCATACGTACTACTTAGTACGTTCTACTGGCCAATAGATGGCGGTGTTTGCCCATTGTATCATGTAGCTTGAGATTGTGCTAGCGGTAGTTGGTTTAAACTAAGTAGTTTGTTTAGTTAGTTACAAACAGCGCTGATCATGAAATTTGTTAACCAACAGGCGTTTAAAAAATATTTTTTGGTCTACAATTGAGTTGGTAAGTCAAAAAAAGGAAATCCCGGAATCAACAAGAGAAATCTCTATTTTGTATATATACAATGACCTCAAAGCTCTTGTTAAAACCAATAAACCGTAATGTACTCTACAATACCTAAATTTTGTAAATGATAATGTCAGATCTTAACAATAAAAGATCTCAGGTATATCATTTCAAAAGTGACTACTATTCCAACTCAACTTTTAATCAGGTGGAAAGCTTCTTTTCTACAGACTTCCAAAAAAAGTAGAAGGTACTCAATTCGACTGTATACATTATTTTTTTATGTTTGGTACCTCATAACTTTCGATATGTTGTACCGATTCTCAAAACTCGTTTTATGTTTGAAAGCTAGTGCTTCCCGTGTGTGGAATTTCATCAAATTCGGTCCAGTTATTTTCGAGATACACTCCAGTAACTGAATAGAATGGAAGTCGGTATCAAACTTTTCAGATTGTACTTGTCATATTTTAAAAACGTTACAAAGTGTAAACTGCAATATTTCAATTAAAAATAAGACACGATGAAATGTTTTAACCTTAAATTTTATTTACATTTGTTTTATTACATATTAATAGTATTTATTTATTATATTTTATGTACATTGTATTTGAGTTCGGAAACTGTCGCAAGTTATTTCCATAATTATTTAAGAACTGACTAGTTCGGAGGACATTTGCGGTAAATATAACTGGAGTGCTAGCCGGTTCTTCAACAAAACTATTATATTATTATTGTTTAAACGTTTTGTTCTAACAACGAATAATTTATATATAGATGTATAAGTGTGTGATCGAGAATGTAAGTGCCATGCCCTAGTGCTTTATAACTTAGTTTAGTTTTAGATCTTACAACAATGAAGTCTTTATATATTATCATATCAACTACGAAGAAATAATGTCAGGAAGCAACAAATTCCACACAAAAAGTGGTCCTTCAAACCAAAACGACGTATGATTCCAAATACGAATTACTTCCGAGGTTACAAATAGACATGTTCGGTGATTGGTTTTAATTTCAGAAGGAAATCAGGGATTGGTTCACGCGTGTGCTGCAACGTCTACTATGACAGCTGAGTCATAGCGGCGTGAACGATGTTATTGATTTAGCACGGCTTTTATTGGGTCATTTTTTTAAGTTAGTTACTCTTCCTGATTTTATTTCTCCGTATCGTAGCAATAAAATATATGCGCTTTAGACTTATATATCTACATCTGTATCTTTGTAAAATGTATCTATATTTATATTGTGAATAAGAATGTTTGTACACACAACTTCGTAATAGCTGAACGGATTTTGATAAGATTTAATATATAAATACTCTCATTGAACACAGGTTATCTACATTATGCAATATATAGATAGAACATAGTAATGTTAATAGTCAGTAAAAATGGCGCTGAATATATAAATATTATTTTTTTTGTAACTGCCTACTCTACAGGCTATCTAAAAGATTTAAAATAAGTCACTACATATATTAAATAACAATAATATATATATTTTTATAATGTATAACAAATACAATAATTATTCGCCATACAATAATACATTTTTGTATAACTTAAAATAAACTAGAAATTTAAGAACAAAAAGCAATTGTGACGTAAGCAATCTCTGATGTCATTTAAGTTATGAATGTGTGTGAACCTTCGTGAGGATCATACACGTAAAATAAACGGATTTTGATGAAGTTATTTTACATTGGATGGTAATTTGTGATGACCAGGACAGCCTTTAACCATTGTAGTTTCACGAAATGTCCTAATACCAAATTTTTAAGTAATAATAATTAATAATAATATAATAATAGTTAATAAAAACAATAATTCTATTTAAAAAGAAAAACCCGGTTAAGTACGACATGGGGGTCTTCAAAACACGAGTGCATAGGTATCTTCTGGGTAAGCGCGCTCCATCATCGATCGCATCATCACTTAACACCAGGTGATATAGTGGTCAAGTGCTACCCAGTTCGGTATAAATAAAAAAAAATTTTGCGATTTTTATATCTGCATTTACAGATTTGGAAAGTATAGTCAGGAAAAAAGCTGCCCAAGAGAGCCGATTCTAGTAGGTTAATCGCTCTATTAGCCCTTACTATACCTTGATAATTTAAACAAAGATTTATGAAACTCACGTTAATGTACGTCTCTGGGACGCAAAGGGTTAAGGTTTCCTTAGTCCCGATCTAGTTATGTCGTGAAAGAAAAAAGATTTGGGTATGTCACTGCTTACAAACTAAATTATGAATCGAGGGGTTTTAGTATTTTTTTTACTGATAAATACGGGATTACTCACGTAATATTTGCCGGATAAATCCGACAGTAGTTTCGACCACATCCGATGATCCTGTTTTGTAGTGGGTAGTTTATAGTATTTGTTATTTAAATATTAAAAAAACAGTTTTATATTACTCGCTAGATACTTTACTAACAAAAATTATCTACATGAGACAACTTTGTTTGGGGGAGGGTGTCCTCCACTTCTTATTTTTTTGAGATATTGAGCCAGTATTATACAGCCAAGTTTCAAGTCGCTTACGAGATGGAGACCTATAACGCAAGGACAGACAGAAGGGTGACCGCAAGAGGGCTCCGTTATGTCCTTTGGTTAGGGAACTCTAAAATCATCAAAAGTATTTTCTTGTACTCCTAAACACACCGGTCAGTATAGTAGCAGGTAGAGTATTTACATCCTCACCCAAAATAGGATCGAATAGATTTTATAATGTTATTCCATTATAAAACACTGAGAATGGGCTTATTTGCTGACTGTACTTTTTCCAAATCTATCCTAATAAGTAATAAGTGTGTAGTATACACTTTTCAAACATAGTATTAGTAACATTATTAAAAACTATAAAAGCTGTTGGACCTGTAGATTTTACAGCTGATCTCAAATTACCATCCTGTTGTTTACATGCTCGAAAAAAGTATTGTCGAAAAAAACAATAAATAGTACAAATTGGGTGCGCTTATGCTGTTTCCTTTAACTTAGTTAAATATGATGAAAATGATCGTGCCAACGTCAATTTGAAGTTCATTTGACATCTGTCAAAACGTGCAATCGTACAAACTTGTTATAACTATAACCCGCGGCATATAACTCTAGCTCTGACCGTTATTGCGCAGAAGTCAAAAATTGGGACGAAGGATTCTTGTCTCTCTCTCTGTCACATCGAAGACGAGGGACTGTTGTCTCTCTCTATCTGCGCAGCTATCCCTTCCACATTTCGCTCAGAGCTAGAGTTATATGCCGCGGGTTATACCTTGGTTGAATTAGGTCGAGTAGAGTTAATCTTTTCGTCTGTAGTCGAGTCAAAGTTTCATCCCAAAACTCCTGAACTTATGATTTTCGTGCCGGTTGATGTTTTCCAAGAATAAGATGGTTCAGTTAAAACTTCACAATCGAAAGTTCTAGAACAGGTTAGTTAATACTAATACTAAAGTAAGTAAAATAATAATTTACTCTGTTTGTGACATCATCGTGACTATGCCCATTGTATATTGTGAAATGTATACAAAGTTGTACAAAGTCTTCCTAAAATGCTTTGAGCTAAAGCCTCATCAGGACAAATGTCGTCGAAATTATAATAGACGCGAATTATTTCCCCAGATATATTATCGGGTATTGTACTTTAATAGCGTACTTATTCTGATTCATTGTATATTAATAAACTTTTCCTGTTAACCTTTGTGGTTCTAACAAAGTATTAATTAAATGGCAATAGCACCTATTTATACAGCACCTAGCAAGACGGTCTTTGTCTATTGTATTGCCTTTTAGATAATAATTATATTAGATTTGTGATATTTGTAAAACAATATACTTACCTATATGTATCATAGTTAATATCATAAGAGTAATTGGTTATCAATATCGCTTATTACACCTACTGCAGGAGATTCCTTATATACATATAATTAACCAATACCATATCACTATATTAACCATTTTAACCATTATTACACCATAAACATATATATTATATACACATACACATAAACATAAACCATACACCTAAAAAACAACGGCACATTTACATTATGCGCTTTTGAATATCAAAGATCTAACATAGATTACTTGCTATGTGTTTATGGGAGAAGCCACTGGCTCCTGAAACACAGTTTACACTAGCTCGGGAGCCTGTGCAAGAATTAAGGCGCGGTCGTATCCTGATAATAGTAAAAAGCAGAATCTTTAAACATCGAGTGTAACTAAACAGATCGATAATAATCTATGAAAAAAAACCTAGGTTAGAAAAGGAACAGGCAAAGAGTAATAACCGAACAGAATTCATAAATATTACTCGTTCTCTGCAGAAAAAAATCCTAAATAGGTGCATAAACATAAACTTTCACGTCCAAACTCTCAGAATTTTCAGCGATAACACTATATTATTTTTTAGGTAATACTTAACCAACGTATAGTACTAAAGTGGTAACCAGCAGTTTTTTCAATTGTGTTAGTATATATCGAAAGATATTAAGAAAACGTACAAAATTAACGCATTTTCGCATTACATCGTCCAATCTATCAAGCGATTTTCAACCATACGTAAAGCATCGTAAATTATTTTAAAATTGGGGTTGGACCGCGTCTTAACTTTAGAAACGGGATATTTACCATGTATTATATACACAATACATGGTAAATATCCCGTTTGTAACGTTAATTCTTGCATTAGTGACCATGTCAGTTTAAAAACTTATATTGACCTTTTATGTCAATAAACTATTATGTGTAATTGCAAAAGAAAACATATATTTATGGAATATAAGCTGTATTTTACGCTATTCTTCAAGCTGCCCAGCAAGTCGATTCTCGGAATATACAAGAGCTAGAGCGGCACAATTGGCCTCGATGAAATTAATGGGACCACCCATTTAAATTAAATCAAATTCGGTCAATTAGTTTCTGAGTTACACTCCAATAACTGAATAGAATGAAGGTCTGTTTCAAATTGTACTTGCTATGTAACTTATAGATATTTATACTTTTCAAGCAAATAAATAAATTTTAATTTTGGGAGTTGTGGTAGATACGAGCTGAGCAGATGCTCCGTTATATTACTCCTATGATATAACTTACATAGTTTCTATAGATACCTGTATTTATCATAGAATTATATATATTTTTATACCCGAGAGTGATTGAGTGAAGGTAATTGTGATCTTAACATAGTTGTAAATAATAAGTAGAATATGCTTTTATACTTCTGCTAATTTAATATTAACTTATCTATGTATAGATAAACAAGCTTTTACTATTACGTTTTATTCGCCATGATTCAGACACCAAAATGTGGTGCTTGGTCATACAATTTCTATAAAGTTTATTAGCAAACCCTGCGAACTCCGTTTCGCCACCAGATGGCTTCGTTTTATGTAACATTTCGTTTGGCGCCATCTACTTAAAATATTGGTTTGTAGTACATGCTATGTATCAGAGATGGCGCTGTATGTGAAAAACGATGTGAGAAATTTTTCTTGAATTTTCTTTACTATAAACCTCACGGAGCCCGAGACCTTTCCAACGAATGCAAAACCGTGGAAATCGGTTCGTGCGTTCTGGAGTTATAGCGTCAGGAAGGAAAACCCGACTTATTTTTATATAGTAGAAGATTGTTTATTGCAAGGTCCGGTTATTCAAAGAAAGTAAAGGATATCCAGAAAAATAGAGCAGCTTTGATAAGATCAATTTACTTTGCGCTAGAAGAATAGAAAAGCAATAGGAATGTTACAGAACAATTGTGTATGAACAATTTTGAACATTATGTTCATTCTGTAACATGCAATTACTATTTTTAGAGTTCATCTTGTTTTTAGTAAGACACTGCTTCCTTCTGAAAACCACGTAAAGGAAACCCTCGAGAACCCTTCCTCGAGCGTATTCTACAATTCAATACAGATAATATTTAGAATAATTTTTGATTTATTGTTATACCAAATTCACTTCGGTTCCCATGTATTTCTTTACGTCAACAAGAATCTATAATTAAATGGTAAAACCGGCAAACACTCATATAGTATACAGGTTGTTTGGTAGAGGGACCGACAAACCAAATGAGCGTGTTCGGGGGCCCACTTGGAGAATACAAGTTGGGCAAAAAAAATCCAATCCAAGCAAAATTGGATACCTGGATTTTGAATTGGATTGGCCTGAAGGTGTATAGAGACCAAATTCAACTAAAAACATCCTGTCTAAAACAGATTTTACAAATGTTATGGTGGTAAATAGGTACGATTTCGGAGAAAAAGGGAAAATTCATAAAAAAAAGTTAAAAAAATTGGGGGTCTGGGATTTTTTTTGGCCAACTTGTATTCTCCAAGTGGGCCCCCAAACACGCTCATTTGGTATGTCGGTCCCTCTACCAAACACCCTATATTACTAGTATATCATCTAGTCGTTATATTCCGACCGGTGTTCGGGCAGTACTGATGCCCATCCTCATGGTGAGCGTGCTCTAGCAGCGAGGTCCGGTAGTCGCGCACTCACTCACTTTTACCATTTAACTATGAGTTCTCACGGAAGTTTTTATGACAATAAGAATCTATACGGTCGACGCCAGCTACCCATATCTTCGCATAACGCTATTATAATATACTAGCGTTATGCGAAGATATATGTATATCACTTACATATAATAAAACTAGAGGTAAATTTATGTACATTGAAAAATGTGCTAAAAACTGATTCAAGGGGATGTAAGGAGTGAAATCAATTTTTTTTGTTTCTTTGTTTGTCTGTCTATTTGTACGGGCTAATCTCCGAAATGACTGGACCGATTTAAATGAAATTTTGTGTAATAGTAGCTTATATCCCTGGTCAAGGTCCTTTGATCCCGCTGAATTAAAGAGCTCCCGTGGGATAGTAAGAAAACTGTAATTAACCGTATCTCGCGAGCGAAGCCGCTGGCGGGTCAGCTAGTCTATGTAATTAACATGTACGTTGCTAAATTTGTATTTCAGGAAAAGAGTATATGTAGTGAAATATAGTTTGGATAGCAATATTGATTTCCTTGTGTCACTTTCGCTTGAGTTTTCCTCTGCGGCCGAAGTATACACGAGCGTTGAAAAAAGTCTATTGAAGCCGTTCAATGTATACCGCTTCATAAAAAACCTCTATTTTGTTTTTAACAATGTTTGAATTATTACTTTTGCAATAATCGTGTGCTTGCCTTTATTATTACTATTGTTATTATTTTCTCTATATACTTTATATTTTAGTTAATATATTAAGTAATATATTTATTTATTTGTAATAAAAACCGAGCATTTTATTTTTCGTTTCTTTTTTCCAGAACTAGTTACCATGTTTTCCTCGTTCTCTGTGTAGTTAAATGTAGTTTTTAGAACTTAGTTATTTTCATAATATTAACCTAAACGCGTTCAGGCAACATTACTACTTTGCTTTGGAAGACTTCTACCAATTTCAATGATTTATAGACATTTAAATAGTTCACATTTAATTAAATATGCTATATAAAGTTTAGGTTCTTTTTTTTTTGACGCAGAGTAATCCTTTATGGATACCACCGGCCCCGGGGGGAGCACGGTGGTTATGTGGGAGTAACTGCCAGAAGGGCAGCATACCCACCAAACCTCTGCGGTGTTCCGTCACTGCCGCTTTTGGCGGGAACGCGGGACAGATTTAAAGTTTAGGTTCTACACCAGGGATGGCCAACCTTTATCGATCAACGTGCCATTTTTCTACCGACTTCCAAAAACGAGGAGGTACTAATTTCAAAATGTTTTTTATTTTTATTATTTAATATGTTACCTCATAACTTTCGACTGGGTGAACCGATTCCCAAAATTCTTTTTTTATCAAAATCGGTTCAGTTCTTTTTAATTTTTACCAAAGTAATAGAATAAATTTAATTTGAGATTTTTTACTAATTTAATTATTTTAATAGAATTTATTTTTGTATATACTTAATGAATTTTTTTAATAATATAATTTGATTTTTTTTACCGTACCTATCGCATTAGTATTAAGTTACTGTAATGGTACTTGTACATTTTTGGAATAAATAAATATTTCAAAGTACTCTAAATTTACTTTTTTAGAACTTGAAAAAATTAAAACGTACGGGCATAGTAAACAATACTGTTGATTACATTAAAAAAGTCCCTGAAATCGGACAATACTTAGAGGTAGAAAAGAATTATTTCTTTTAGTATGGACAAGTACTAGCTATGCAATCCTCCACATTTTACCGCGCGTATAAACGTTGTTTCAGTGACGTATCGGTAGGTAATTGTGCCGGCCCGCGTCGAGCCGCTAATTAATCTTAGGGAAAATATGCTCTTAAATAGCTTAGGATTCAAACTGTATATAATAAGAGCGATATGCCTAAAATAGTTATGATTAAACGACTTGACAATGAGCAAGTTTCCATTTGGCCTAAACAAGTAGAAAACTATTAATAACTACTAATACTAGACGGAAAACACCTGTTTTCTACCGACTTCCAAAAAAAGGAGGAGGTACTCAATTCGACTGTATTTTTTTTAAATGTTTGTTACCTCATAACTTTCGACCGGGTCAACCGATTTAAATAATTCTTTTTTGTTTGATTGAAGTTGTTCCTTCCCGTGTGGTCCCATTTAAAATTTATCAAATTCAGTCGAGTAGTTTTTGAGTTACACTCCAATAACTGAATAGAATGGAAGTCGGTATTAATTTTTTTCAAATTGTACTTGTTTCTTGCATATTTATCCTAAGCTAGTAGGTTCTTCTGCACTTTGTAGTAGGTATGTATTACTATATATACTTTTAAGTAGCAACTGCTTAACTGCTATTATCGGTACTCAAAGTGGAAGAGCGAAATGGTGTATAAATATGAGACAGAATCTTTGCTGAAGACAATGATAGATTCGCATAAGATTGTTTCTTGATCGTAACCAATACGAAAGAAGGCATGTGAATGCAGAGAATTTTAAAAAGAAAAGCTACAATACAACACTAGAAGTAGTAATATTTTTATAACATATTTCCTACTGGTTATTTAGTGCAAATAAACATTGAATATTCTTGTAATATGGTTTGTGTTTTATTTCTCGAGCTGTTGTGTGGTTGACGCTTTAAAATGATTCCTGAATTATAATAGGGGATGCTTTATTTTGCGAGACTAGTTATGTGTAAGTTTTTAGGTCTAATTCGACCGCAATGATTGCAAACGGGGCACGTAGCAACTGTTAAAGGTCCAATATAACGTCGGTGATACTGCAATACGTTCCATGTCAAAAAAAAATATATTTTACTTTTTTATGAAAACGATTAAATGCGTGTATCCGAACGCTTCTGCAATTCGTTCTATGTCATAAACCAATCACAAGCCTGCGTTCAATGTGTTGCAATATGTCACTGTCACAACTTGTGAGATTGGCTGATACCTTCAATACGTTCTATGTCATTTGTCATTTTGTCGTCCATTTGAAGTCGTAACGGTTCCAAAGAAAATTATTTAGTAATTTAATAAAACTGCTTTCATGTGATTACAGGTAAGTCAAATTTATCGTTAAATTTACCTTTCATTGTTGCTACAGCAAGAAATAATGAAAATTCTAACAAACATCTCAACTTATTTCCAACTTTTTAACATAACCTTAACGATTGAATATTCGTATCACATAGTGTATTGATTTTTGTCATTCTTGTATAGAAATGGGTTGGTTATTTATATTCTGCTAAACATATTTAAAGTTAATTTTATAGATATTTCAAAACTAATGCTTTTTTGAAAACTGTACAGTGACATATCACTTATTGCGATACATACATCTTATTTTTTAATATTGACATAGCATGTATTGCTACGTTACTCACCAAGTTTTTAGGTAAGTATCTTTATTTTCTAGAGCCATGGATCGTTGCTTGAGAGGAAAACGAATGGTGCAATTGTCACTCAAGCAAAACGAGTCTTCAACTGTATTAGACGAGAAAACTGGGGAACTCCGCAATGTTGATATCCAGAGATCGCCTACTCATACAGATTCATCTGTTTGTTCCTTAGATTTTTCCAAATCTGATTCCGATTATGCCCCTAGTGAAGAAGGAAGTGACATAACCTTTTGTGAAGATGGAGATGATTTGTCTAGCGAGGTAATATTAGATGCATCGACGGGATTGTTAAGTGTGGTACAGGACGGTGATGGTCGAGCAAAGAAACGTCGCCATCGAGGTCAAGGTGATCAATCACTATGGAAAAGACAGAAAAATTCACAAGCAAGTATAAAAGGAGAAGCTTACATAGGGTTCCAAAAAGATGAATCGGGGAAGTACGTACAGACTGCGTGCAAGCCAGCAAAAACTTTAGGAAAACGTTGCAAAGGGCATCTTCGCAAGCAAAAACAAGGTGGACCTAAACAGTGTTTCACTTGTGATGAGATAACAGAGTCTCAAAGAGAAGCTATATTTAATGAGTTTTGGAAAATGCAGTCTTGGGAAGCCCGAAAAGCTTTAGTGCGCAGCCTTGTTTTAAGAAATATACCAAAATATCGTAGAAAAAATGCACAAGACGAGTCAAAGAAGAGTATTTCAATGAAATACTATTTAAACTTAGAGATGGATAATAGGTCAAACAAATTTTGTGTCTGCAAAGAAATGTTTCTGTCAACATTAGCTATCGGAAAAAGACAGCTACGAGACTGGTTGATAACCAACACTAACACACCTGAAGTAGATGAAATTTTGCCAGGTGATAAAGAAATGTCTGTTATTACTTTCCTGGATAAACTTGCCAAAGTTGAATCTCATTACTGTAGGGCGTCTTCTAGGAAGATGTATTTGGAGCCAGTTTGGGATAGCTACAATCATATTTACAAAGAATTTGAAAAAACTTGCAGAGAGGAAAACAAAATGTTTTGCTCAAGACGCTATTTTTTAAAGACTTTTAGGAAACTAAACTATGACATTTTCAGCCCACGAAAAGATCAATGCAACAAATGCATAAGTTTCAAACAAGGTCACTTGTCCCAAATTGAGTATGATGCTCATCAAACCAAAAAACAGCAAGCGAGACACGAAAAAGAAAATGATAAAGTTGGCAGTGATAATCAAACATTAGTTTACAGCATGGATGTTCAGGCTGTGCTGCTTTGTCTAAATATACAAGCTTCCGCAACATACTACAAGACCAAATTAAAAGTACACAATTACACCATTCATAACATGAAAAGTAAAGAAGCTGCATGTTATATTTGGCACGAAGGAAACGGTGGGTTAGAGAGTGACGTGTTTGCGTCTAGTTTAACAAGACATCTTAAAAATGATATCGATAAATATAACCCAACAAAAATCATACTATGGAGCGATGGTTGCGGTTATCAAAATAGATGTTTAACTTTGGCTAATGCTTTACTTGATCTGGCGGTAACGAATAATGTTGTCATCAAACAAAAATACCTGGAAGTCGGTCATACGCAGATGGAAGTAGATTCTATACACAGTGTGATAGAAAAGAAGTTGCAGGGCCGAAAGATAGATATTTTGGTTCCTGCTGACTATGTAGGTATAATTAAATCAGCAAGGCAAGTTCCCGAGCCTTATAAAGTGTTTTATTTAACCTATAATGACTTAAAAGTTTTGACCAAGGTAAATACAAAAGCTTAAGACCGGGAAATAAGAAAGGTGACCCTTATACACTGCAGCACTGTAGCACTGCAGTATGATGCTAATGAAGGAAAAATAAAATACAAAACAGTGTTCGATCATGCTTGGGAATATTTACCAAGAAGACCATTGGCAACTACTCCATTAGATTTAAGTGAACGCCCTGCCCTGTATCAGAAGCCACTGGCTATAGATGTTACCAAATTCGGACACCTTCAAGAAATGAAAGTCCTCATACCATCAGACCATCATTTTTTCTATGATTCGCTTGAACATGGCTGCCCAGATACAGAGACATGTCAACATGTTCGTAAAGTTTAGAAACTAGATATTATTTAGGTTAGTAAGTTAAACTTAATAATAAGAATTGAAAGTTATCAAAACCTAAGTATAGCAAACAATAATTTGATTTAATAATGTACCCTCTTTGAACCTTATGAAAATAAAAAAAATGTTTACAGGGTTTTTGTTTCATGTTCCTATAGTTTTAGAAGAAAGTTATGGTGGTAATTATTTTGTTGTTCCGTGTCAATTTGCTATAAGCTTATAACATCCAGTACCTATATTTAACTGCAATAAGTTCTATGTCAGAAAGAAAGGTCTCGATTATTAGTTGTAAAATGTTATATGTCTAGTTATTATCATATTAAAGCCATTGTCAGAATTGATTTGCATATTATTATAACGATCTTACTAACGATAAAACTCCAGGAAATAAATTATATACACTTGGCTAATATTTAATAAGTAAAACAGTTTTTACTCTCTCTTGTAAAATCAGCCCATGATGACATAGCACTTTTTGCAGTATCACCGACGATAAAGTTCAGACCGATATTGGTTATACTTGCTGTAAGGTTCTAAACAATATATAGATTAAACTTGCAAACGTATTTTTATTCAGTCACCGGATCTAACATTAGACGCGGTCCAACCACAATTTTAAAATAATTTAAGATGCTTTACGTAAGGTTGAATATCGCTTGTTAGATTGGACGATGTAATGCGAAAATGCGTTAATTTTGTACGTTTTCTTTATATTTTTCGATATATACTAACAATTGAAAAAACTGCTGGTTATAACTTTAGTACTATACGTTGGCCAAGTATAACCTAAAAAAATTATAATGTTATCGCTGTAAATTCTGAGAGTTTGGACGTGAAAGTTTATTTTTGTGGACCTATTCAGGATTTGTTTCTGCTGAAAGAGAATATATATTTATGAATTCTATTCGGTTATTACTCTTTTCCTATTCCTTTTCTAAACTTTGTATTTTTTTCATAATATAGTATCGATCTGTTTCGTTACACTAGGTGTTTAAAAATTCTGCTTTTTCATTATTCAGGGTACGAGCGCGCCTTAAAAGTAATTGACTTGACACCTTTAACAACTAGTGTTGTCCCATGGTATAATTAGGGGGATATACTACTGATCTAAAAAGGGCTGACTAAATAGGATAGCTGCACCTACTTCTAGACGTGCGTAGACTAATAAGTAATTCCTAGTAAAATGTGCGCTTTTACAATAAAATCCCACAACACATAACTGAGCTCACAAAGGGCAAATTCAAGTTGACTGTAAAAAATGTTTTAATAAAAAAAGCTTATTATAAAGTCCGACATTATATAGAAGTCAAAGATGCTTGGAATACTCCACTTCTGGCAAGCTGTCACTCTGCCACCTATAAAATGTAATATTTGTAGTACCTAAGTAGAAACATTGTAAACATCCATATAAAACGATGGCCCCGAGTTTCTTGCCGCTTCTTCTCTGTACGCTATATATTTTGGAACGCGGCGGTAGAGTCTTAAATTGAAAATTGACGTTCATAAGTGCGTCTTTGATGCCGAAATTGAATAAATGATTTAGACTTTTGATCCTACACTTGTATGCGGCAGTGCACTGCCAGAGCGGTTGTTGACGATGGCAAGTTGTAGGTACGTCAAAGTACATTATTCCCACAAGCCAGACTTTCCACAGAACATGATAGTTTTTATAAACATCACACAAGGTGATCTCTTAGGGTTTCGCGATTCTTATACCTACATTGAAATCAAACAATTAAAACCCGTTGCCTCGCGATTCGCCATATTTGGCCAATAATACAATAGGTTTCGCAAATATCAACCTACTTTTCCTGGAACTGACGTGTGTGATTAAACTTAAACGGATTAATTCGCGTTAAATTCAGTGACCATGTTCACTGAAAAGCGTTAGAAACGTCGGGATAAAAGCATTCAACACTAGCTGCACTCCGCGGTTCCACCCGCGCGGTGATGGATCACGATGATGATGATGGTGAATCTTATATAGCCTATGTTACTCAGGGTGAACTACATACTTATCATAGCAAGACTTCTCACAAACGTGCAGAACAAAAAATTATAGGTAAACAAACTCCAATGAGAGAGGCGTTTGTTCAGCAGTCAACTCCAAAAGGCTATTGATTGTTGGATACGACGCACTGCTTATGAATTTCACGCGTGTAAAACCGAGTCAAGGGGATGTAAGGAGTTAAATCGAAAGAAAGAAAAATATATTAAATTTGTTGATGAAAAACAATATGACATTTTGCTTAAAATCGAACTAACTCCTAAACTAATCCGAAACGACTGGACCGATTTAAATGAAATTTTGTATGGGGGTAGCTTAAATCCCTGGTCAACTTATAGGATACTTTTTGATCCAGGTAAATTATTGAGTTCCCGTGGGATAGTTAATTTTTTTTATTAACTGTATCCTGCGAGGCCATTCGAGTGAAGCCGCTGGCGGGTCAGCTAGTATAATCATATAAGTATACGAAACTGCTATGAAATGTTAGTGTTGTAGGTAATTAAATTTATAGGTATTAAAATAGTATGTAAATGAATAATATATATATTATTTTGCATCCAAGAGTTACAAAGAAGTTTACCTACACACTCCGTAACGAGAGGCACCGACGCATACACATATAAATAAACATCCAGGAGTCGAGCCTGCGATCTCGCGCTTTGTACGTACGGGTCACTCAGTAGAGCGTACGCAAAAAGAGAGCCCAACTGCCTTCTCCTTAGCGGCACAGACCAGAGTGGCATCCTCTCTGTGCAGAAACGCTAGTGAAGTCTGACAAAATTCACTTGAACCACCTTGGCAAAAAACCAGAACGCACTAGTTCCTGAAGGAGGGGGGCGGGCTAATCTTTACCTACCTACCCTAGAACTAGAGGCAAATTTATACTTCTTTTTGAGTTAGCTGGTATTCTAGACACGCGGTAGCGTGTCAAGCCAAGTTCAAGCTTGCCTCGAGCAGCGAAAAAAGAGCAATTGAGCACGGTTTTGCTTCCTCCAGAATATGCAGGCTCTGGCACCCATCTCCAGGCACAGATCCTGGGTATCGATTCTTCACCTGCATCAAAGCTGATAACCCTCTTGGAGTAAAACTCTATTAACTGTGCTGTCATATTATTTAGAAGGGTGAGGCTGGAGGGGGGTGGGGGGGAAAGGGAAATAGGCCTCCGGAACCTCCCACAGACCGACTGAAACGCAACAGCAAGCTATATTACGTCACGTCGTTATAATGTGGGAGTGTGGTACTTCCCCGGTCATGCCGGTCCATTCGCGCGTTCACAGCGTCGCACCACCACAATTTGCCCACGCGGAAAATCAACCTGTGTTATTCCAGTTTATCTACCTCTATACCTACATCCGTAGAGGTAAAACCTAATTCTGCTCGTCATATGGTTCTCTCTAGAATTATATCAAATTATTAAAAGTAATATAATGTAAACTAATAATAATAATAACTGTAATATTTATTATAATTGTCCTTTATGGACGATTTATTGATTCAAATTCAAAATTCAAATTTATTTATTGCAAATTGTAATTATGAATCATTCAAATGTTCCTTACAACTTACCTCTTTAAAGGTATGCAATATTCATATTCATATCCACTTCGTTATCAACATTACAATAATATAATATTCCCTACTGAAGTCACTACTTAATAGAATGTCAAGTATGAATTAAAATAGTTGGACAAAATTACATTATTAAAATAAATTAAATGTTATACAATTATTTAAACTTCAAATATTCATTAATACTATAAAAACATTTTTCCAGTAACCAAGAGCTTAACTTTTGTTTGAATTTATTTTTATATAATGTCTTTATATCTAAGGGTAATTTATTATAAATTTTAATAGCCATTATAAAGATGTTTTTTTTTAAATATCTAAATTATACATTGGCAAATAAAGTTTGTCTAAATTTCTATTTGTTCGTTTTACAATGTCCGATTGCTTGTCAAAGTATTCGGGGTGGTCTTTTACAAACGTGCAAACTTCTTTAATGTACATGCAAGGTAATGGGATAATTTTCAGAGTTTTAAAAATTGGTTGACAGCTATCGGTAGGCCAAACTCCCCAAACTGCCCTTACGCATTTGTTTCTGAACAACAAACGCCTTGCCAACATCTACAGAGTTGCCCCACATGAGAAGTCCATATGACAGTATTGATGATACCTAGCCATGATACGCACACAGGGCCGAGTGTCTCGATACGGAAAGTTGCAATTGCCTGATAGCGTACACAAAACGATCAAGTCTATTACAAACGTTCTCTACGTGGCATTTCCAATTGCAATTCTTGTCAATTGTTGCCCAAGAACTTACATCACAGAATATATGGTCTGTGACTTACATGTATCCACTTCTACTATTCGAGCATTTTGGTAATAAATGTTTTGCACCTTATCTCGTGATTGATAGCTCTTAAACTGAATTATGTTCGTTTTGCTTTAAATTTATTTTTGTTTTTATTGATCTGTAGGTACTGTACTGATAGTTTAGATATTTAACGTAGATAGTGACGAGGATGACCTACGTCATAATATTTCACGCGGGGAAGTATTCCCGGGTACCATTACGTATAATTTTTGATCAATGACAGACATCTTTCCTTACAAATGGAATCAAAACGCAACTTTTAATTTTCTGCGCTGTGTTTCTATTTTTAAGGCTCATGTATTTGAGTGAAATTAGTTACAGAGAAAGCTCACAATATGTTACTTACTTGGCGTTATGCTACTTATTCACGTGGCGAAAACGCCACGTGAGCTAGCTTAGGTTATTGCACAAAAAAAATACACGGCTTTTAAGCACGATTCCTATAGCCATGTAAACGGTAAGTCGCGTAAGGCAGCCGTGTGAAGCGCTGTGTACAAGGCTCGATCTATAACACGCCTACGTCACTCACTAACACGGTTGCGTTAGCTAGTATATAGGGTTACCTTTACCGTTTCCAAGTATACATTTTGGTCCATGCTTTACCGTTTAAAATATTTTCCCAGCTGTTTGAAAATCGTTGCCGTGTCGTAAAATACACGGCTACGCTTTAACCCGTTGACTCGCGATTCGCCATATTTGGCCAATAATACAATAGATTGCGCAGAAACCTACCTACTTTTCCAGGAACTGCAACGTGTGTGGTTAAGACGGTTGTCGGAGCGGTGTTGACACACCGCATTGGCTAGTGTGCAAAACAAAAACACGGTAAAGTAAGCGTTTTACACATGATCCAACGAGCTGTATGCTTAATCCCTCATATACCGTTATAATTAAAACAAAAGATTTATGAATGAAACTAACGTATATTTACGTCTCTGGGCCGCAAAGGGTTAAACAAACTTGGCAGCGATAGCCACGTACTTATCATTGTATGTATTTGAACCGTGTGTGTACTGTAACCGTGTCAGCTAAACCCACCAACCCCTACCGCGTTAACGCGGTTGCAACTGCAGTACCGGGTTTACACGGCTCTGCTTTGCCGATAAATCGACACATTTTTTCCCAGTGTGTATGATTTCGGTACAACGCACACATAGGAGTATTGTGCTGCTAATTCAGAAATACGCTCAAATGCCGTAGCACAAACAATTTGCGAATATGTATTCGGATCGTAAGCTTCAACGCGTCACGCTTCCCCGTACAAACTGCGAGTTATCTGTGTCACAGTAGTCCTAGATAAATGACAATTTGTACAGTTTCACGTGAATGATAATGTTACGTTACATTTGCGCAGTTATTCGTGCTAGGCCCACTGCTGTAAATCTCGTCCTTAGTGGAACTTAGAGAGTGCCTGCTACCTATAATTTTTAGTCCCGAGTATTACTTTATAAATACGGGATTAAAGAGTTCAGTTTTAGCCACTCGTGGGGATTCCGGCTGGTTTTGGTCGGGCAAGACGTGCGCCTGATGGATAGCCTCGTGCCCGTTAATAACTCTTGCTTAGCACTGCACTGCACTGCCCTGGTCACCTGGAGTTTCTGTTGAGCGATTTCACTTGCTGTCGTGCCCACCAAACTTACAACACTAAGTGCTTGCACACTGGTGCTTTGAGACAGAATTTATTACACTGCGATGATATGAAATGAAATGATAGTTTATATGACAAAAAAGTGGGTTCACAATATGTAAGATGTTATAAAGATGTTTAAGTTTCAAGCATGCCAAGCATGTTTCTGCTTGCGGCGTACAAATTATGAAATATGTATAGGTGTTGAAGATATAGAAATGTTTTAAAATTACACAATATTTTTAAAGAATTCATAAACTACATAATTTAAATGTCAGTCTTAATTATTTTTTTAATTAAAGGTTTTGTCTGAAAATATGATAATAGATCGATAAAACTTAATACAATGTCAAAAATTATTATATTACAATAAACAATATTACATAGTAAAGATACTCTTACTTCATCATCATAGGATTCATTCTCAGCCGTAGGACGTCCACTGCTGAACATATGCCTCCCCCATGATTTTCCAAAAGGACCGGTTGGAAGTGGCCTGCATCCAACGTCATCCTGCGACCTTCATCAGGTCGTCTGTCCACCGTGTTGGTGGACGACCTACGCTGCGCTTGCCGGTCCGTGGTCTCCACTCCAGAACCTTTCGGCCCCATCGGCCATCTGTTCTGCGTGCTATGTGCCCTGCCCACTGCCACTTCAACTGGCTAATCTTCTGGGCTATGTCGGTGACTTTCGTTCTTCTACGGATCTCCTCATTTCTGATTCGATCACGTAGAGAAACCCCGAGCATAGCCCTCTCCATAGCTCGTTGTGCGACTTTGAGCTTTTCTATGAAGCCCGTAGTAAGAGACCACGTTTCAGTGCCATAAGTCATCACTGGTAACACACATTAGTCGAAGACTCTTGTCTTGAGGCACTGAGGTATTTTTGACGAGAAGACTTCGCGAAGTTTCCGGAACGCTGCCCAGCCGAGTTGGATTCGACGATTGACCGCTTTCTCGAAGATTGGACCTGCCTAGTTTGACTGTCTGTCCCAGGTAGATGTACTCGTCAACAACTTCGAGAACTGAGTTCCCAACTGATATTGGGGTAGGTACAACATGGGCATTATACATAATTTTCGTCTTATCCATGTTCATCTTAAGACCTACCCGTTGGGAAACTCGATGATACTCTTACTTACGGGATGAAAACCGTGGTATCCATTTCTAATAAGCTCCCGATATTTCGACACTGTTGCAAGCGCCATTATCGCAGGACGACTGGAGAATGTGGGTGGGTGGATGAATTAACATTAAGATCAGACATATCTGTCTATCCTCTTTCTATGTCTTTTGCTACGGGCACTGTTCGAACTCGATCGTAATTCACGACAGAACACGATCACTGTATCACCTCGTTTTTCAGAGTCCATATTAGGACGTTACGTTCTTGGTTAGGTCCTGCATGGCGCTTGCAACAGTGTCGAAATACCGGGAGATCATTATAAATGAATACCACGGTTTTCATCCCGTAAGTAATAATATATTTATTGATTGCCGTGAAAGTTTAAAAAGTAATATTAAATATTATTAGATTAGATATAAATGATATTACATTAGTATTTAAAAGTATGTCATTAGATGTCAGAACGTAAATTACCAATTACTGGTAGTGCCAAACAGGACGATGTTATGCACAAGTGAGCTATGTTAAATTATGTACTTTGTAGAAGTTAATGAGATGCTTAATTAAAATCCCTTTTGTTTGATTTTATTTCCCAGTAGTTTATAGTATATTATCGCAAGGCTGAGGCGGAAAATATTGTGTTGTAAGTCCCAACGCAGTGATCTCATTATATATGCCCAGTTATTGATTTATTTGGAAATGAGGATAATTGTGTATGTATTCATTTAATGTGGTGAACGGTGCTGTCAGGGTGTGGTGTTATATTGTTAAACGGATTTTGAAATTTAAAATATATAAATGTAAGTATTTTTTTAATATACCATTATATTTATAACTATAGCTGCTCTCCGTGGTTTCAACCGCGCGGTGATGGATGACGATGATGAAGATGAATCTTATATAGCTTATGTTACACAAGGTGAATGTAACTTTCCAATGGTGAAAGAATTATTAAAATCGGTCCAGTACTTTTTGAACCAATTCGTTACAAACATACATACAAATTCTATAAAATATAATATTATCTAGTATTGAGTATAGATAACGTCTAAAAGAGCCAACAATCAAATATTTGTGTAATTCTGTATTGGATTAAAGGTGTGACTTTAATATGTAAGTTTGTCGTCTGATGGCAAGCGCTATGCATGCTCATAACATTTGCAGTGCAGTATCGAGCACAGAGCAGTGCTAGCACACTTAGAGGTGAAGGCAGAATATTTTGTTAGTATCAAGTACTTAGTTATATTAAATAGGTAAGTATTTAAAATAGACAAAATCTTGCTGAAAAGTTCAAGCACCTATAGAACGTAATTTTTTTTTATGTTATTAGAAAACTGTACAAGCACGAGGCCTACCTGATGTTAAGTGTCCTCTGCCTAGAACAGATGTATTTCCTTTAACCTGCAACAATAATGAAACATTAATTTAGACATAAATTGTAAAGCCTCATGTGCCTGTAGTTTTGCCGGCAGCCATATTTTCAAACTAAAACACAGTATTGCGAACTCATTCACAAAGGGTTCTATATTTATGACAAAACCCCCTTTAAAAAAAAAGATGAAAAAAAGGGTTCTACTGCTCTTAAAATATAAATGTAACTTAAGGGAGGTAGGGAACAGTCTTAAAGGGTACAGTCCTACGGACGAGAGTTAGTTGGCCCCAGAGATCCTTCTATACTAGTAGTTCTGCAAACAGTAGAACTCTAATAGCACAACCAGTAGAATTATAAGGCATAGCAGTTCTATGTGGCACGATCAGTAGGGTTATTAGGCAAAGCCTACCTACTAGATCTACCTACTCGTGTATTACGATCTCAAAGTGTAGCGTGTATTGCCCTACTGATACCATTATTATGGTCTCTTTTGTAAGGCGTGTTGCCTTATACTGGTGCTAAAAATAAATGAACATTTGTTAAATATATGAAGTAATAATAATTTGTTATTTAAGTAAGTAGCGATAAAAAGAAATATGTAAAAAGACAAGCCTGCTGAGTTTCTTGCCAGATCTACTCAGTCATAGTCACGATCCGATCCGGTTGAAGATTTAAGTAATAATAAATGTGATATGACAATTATTTGTATGTGCCCCCGTAGGCCTATACAGAATAAATGATTTGATTTTGATATTTTGGATTAAAACTGCTCTCTGTGGCAAAAACAGGAGAGTTATAAGGCAAAGCAATTCTCCGTGCTAATTCCAGTAGAGTTATAAGGCAAAGCAGTTCTCCGTGCCAAAACCAGTAGAGTTATAAGAAAAAGCAGTTATCCGTGCCAAAACCAGTAGAGTTATAAGTCAAAGCAGTTTTCCGTGCCAAAACCAGTAGAGTTATAAGTCGAAGCAGTTCTCCGTGCCAAAACCAGTAGAGTTATAAGGCAAAGCAGTTCTCCGTGCCAAAACCAGTAGAGTTATAAGGCAAAGCAGTTCTCCGTGCCAAAACCAGTAGAGTTATAAGGCAAAGCAGTTCTCCGTCCCAAATCCAGTAGAGTTATAAGGCAAAGCAGTTCTCCGTGCCAAAACCAGTAGAGTTATATGGCAATGCAGTTCTCCGTGCCAAATCCAGTAGAGTTATAAGGCAAAGCAGTTGTCCGTGCCAAATCCAGTAGAGTTATAAGGCAAATCAGTTCTCCGTGCCAAAACCAGTAGAGTTCTAAGGCAAATCAGTTCTCCGTGCCAAAACCAGTAGAGTTATAAGGCAAAGCAGTTCTCCGTCCCAAATCCAGTAGAGTTATAAGGCAAAGCAGTTCTCCGTGCCAAAACCAGTAGAGTTATAAGGCAAAGCAGTTATCCGTGCCAAAACTAGTAGAGTTATAAGGCAAAGTAGTTCTCCGTGCCAAAACCAGTAGAGTTATAAGGCAAAGCAGTTCTCCGTCCCAAATCCAGTAGAGTTATAAGGCAAAGCAGTTCTCCGTGCCAAAACCAGTAGAGTTATAAGGCAAAGCAGTTCTCCGTGCCAAAACCAGTAGAGTTATAAGGCAAAGCAGTTCTCCGTGCCAAATCCAGTAGAGTTATAAGGCAAAGCAGTTCTCCGTCCCAAATCCAGTAGAGTTATAAGGCAAAGCAGTTCTCCGTGCCAAAACCAGTAGAGTTATAAGGCAAAGCAGTTCTCCGTGCCAAAACCAGTAGAGTTATAAGGCACAGCAGTTCTCCGTGCCAAATCCAGTAGAGTTATAAGGCAAAGCAGTTCTCCGTCCCAAATCCAGTAGAGTTATAAGGCAAAGCAGTTCTCCGTGCCAAAACCAGTAGAGTTATAATGCAAAGCAGTTCTCCGTCCCAAATCCAGTAGAGTTATAAGGCAAAGCAGTTCTCTGTGCCAAAACCAGTAGTAATAAGGCAAAGCAAATGTTGTAAGTCGGACGTGAATTCAAAATTAATTACTAAGGCTCCTATTACAAATCAAGGTGCAAAAAACTAAGCCGCTGGCGGGTCAGCCCCGTATTATATATATGCGCTACCGTATACTTATTGTATTATTAATAATAAATTACTATTTATACATTACTCGGTCCTCAGCAACCTACGAAAGCCAGTATATGCATTGTTCAGGCTTCCAGGTGTACCGCTTTTTTCGTAATATCTACAACATACCTAGAGAAGTTAGATTAGACACAAGACGGCTAGAAACATTATTTACCCGAAAATAAATTTTCGATGAGTATTAACTGTTTTGTAGGTATACAAAATATTATTATCTTATTTACTTTGGTGTCGTGATTAGTCACAACATTTAAGAGGTTCAAAGTACATTTTGTTTTTACATGCAATATCCTTAGAACAGAGATGGCGCCACTATCGTTGAAGATAGTCCAGGACAATGGTGCTGTCACTCGCAAGGTGAAGCTCGACCCCAACCTCACGGTACAGGAAGCTACAGCTATTGTAAGGGAGAAGGCGAATCTACCTGCTGATGCTAAAGGTAAGAAGAGTTTTTCATTTATACATCGGCATTGCGAGCATGGATCTCACGATGAATTAGTCACGTCGATAAACAGATTATTCGATTGCGGAGCTATCTATCGCATGGAACTAGCCACAATAGTAAAAATAAAAAATAAATGGAACCCACTTCAACACTAAAGGCCTATTCAGACCTGGGCGTTATTCGCTACCGCGAGCGATAGAGAAATCCGAAAGGTTACGCGTTAATTTCGCTGTTCACACCAGAGCGGATATCGCTACTGCGCGCGGTAGAGATATTCGTTGGCAACGGTCAGCGGAGCGGCGGAACTAGTTTCGCTAAACGAGAGAAAATACCGCCTCACTAGGCGGTAAAAGTTTCGCGGCAGTTATGGAACTTCATACTATTTACCCATCGAGTTCCTCGTGGTATTTTTCGCTACCCACATCGGTAGCGAATAACGCTCAAGTCTGAATAGGCTTTAAAAAGTGTGACATAACATGTTGAAGTCTGTACCATGATAGTTCAAAACCTATTATCACAGTTGTATGATTATTAACGGGATATTTACCATGGTAAGGTTACGGGAAGCTTCCCGTGAACATGGTGCATGTAACTGCGCCGAAATATCGGGAGCTCATTCCACAACCTTACCACGGTAAATATCCCGTTAATAATCATATAACTGTAGAGAACAACCGTGATAGTTTAAAACAGTATTATCACAGTATTGTGCACACGGTACCGACTTCGACAAGTTATTTCACACTTTTTAGTGTAGAAGTCAGTTCTATTCTTTGGTAAAAATATATTTTCACCTTCTCTACTTACGGGATCGTTTTCATTATGTGTCAATTCCGATATCATCAAAATTGGCGAAACACTTTTCAGTTATTGGATTGTAATTCAAAGACAGCTTGAAATTTGATGAAATTTAAATAGGACCATCAAAGCCTAAACTATATTTTGTGTAGCACTGTACTGCGCTCGCCACCCTGAGACATTATTTTTTTAGCTCTTTCTCCCAGTAGTTTTACTTGCTACAGCGCCCTTCACACCCTAACACAGTAATGCTTGCGCACTATTGCTTCGTGACATAATATCGGACATTAAGGTGGTACCGACTAAGGCGACCGCTTGCACAAGGCCTACCACCTGCTAGATCGGGTTTCCTCGCCTGTTATGATTCTCATCCTGACTGAGACGGGAATATTCTACTCCCTTTACAGAAGAAGGTGAGGACATTTTTTTGGTTTAGTTGTATCCCTGGGGACCACGCTGGTAAAATAGGTAAAGATAGATCATACCCCACTGGGTATTATCAGTATAATGCTTATATATTGTTTTCACTCGACGTTACTGTAGCTTATGCGCTGTTCCTGCGCTCGCCCGACAACGACACGACCGGCATATGGCTGGAGAACGACAGGACGCTCAGCTACTACCTGCTGCGGGACGGAGACAGCCTCGACTACATGAGCAAGATCAGAAACTTGAGGCTGAGAATGTTAGATGGTAAGTTTTTAGACAACTTTGGCCTTCAATTAGGTGAACCTAGAACCTACTCGATGGTGACTCTGATAACATAGTGACTTTGCTAGCCTAGTAGCCTAGTTGATAGTGATCTTGCTAGCGTAGTCATCTAGTTGATTGTGACCCTGCTAGCTTAGTAACCTAGTTGATAGTGACTTTGCTAGCCTAGTAACCTAGTTGATAGTAACCCTGCTAGCTTAGTAACCTAGTTGATAGTGCATTTGCTAGCCTAATAACCTAGTTGATAGTGACCTTGCTAGCATAGTCACCTAGTTTATAGTGACAGTACTATAGCCTAATAACCTAGTTAATATTGACTTTGCTAGCCTAATAACCTAGTTGATAGTGACTTTGCTAGCCCAGTAACCTAGTTGATAGTGACCCTGCTAGCTTAGTAACCTAGTTGATAGTGACCCTGCAAGCTTAGTAACCTAGTTGACAGTGACCTTGCTAGCGTAGTTACCTTGTTTATAGTGACAGTACCTAATAACCTAGTTGATATTGACTTTGAAAACCTAATAACCTAGTTGATAGTGACCCTACTAGCCTAGTAACCTAGTTAATAGTGACCTTTCTAGCTTAGTAACCTAGTTGATAGTTGCTCTGCTACTTTAGTAACCTAGTTGACAGTGACCTTGCTAGCGTACTTACCTAGTTTATAGTGACAGTACTATATCCTAATAACCTAGTTGATAGTGACCCTGCTTTCGAAGCAACGAGTCCCACATTCTATCCCTGCTGATTTGTGTGCTGAGCAGAAATGTTTGCTCTCGTATCTTAGATGTTTGTGATGTATTAATGTGTGTGGTCCACGCCTCCGGACACGCGGAATGCTAGTGGGAGGTCATAAGTGTGTGAATATTATATATTATTCATTTATTGAATATCATTATAACTGATAATCAGCTAGATATGCACTGAATGAGTCTGTGTGCAATTTATTTGCCTGACTCCGTTTCCCCGACCTTGGATTCTTGGAGTGAATAAATAGTGAACAGATAGTGAACAGATCTTCAAAGCTTGCGTGCTTCATCTTACAACGGGTCATCACTTAACATGAGATAAGATAGTGGTCTGGCCCTTCTTTAGGCGATATGAGTATAGATTACGACCAACTTTCATGATTCGACTTCGCGGAAACTTAGTTTTTCGACGCTTAAACCTAATAAGCAAAGTTTAAAATAAACTAAATGTAAATTGAATATAAGTACGTTCTTATGAATTATGAGAGCCAACACAAGATTGTGCAAACTTGGCTCGATAGAAAAAAATCGCCAACATTCCCTAAATTTTGCATTTTTTCGTAAGTGCTTCGTGGAAAAAAGCATTATATTCAATTATGGGCAAAGGTTTTTCAATGAAATTTACTACCTAGTGAACTATGAACTCCTTTATCATTAAAATTTAATCATTTGATTGTACGACATAAATATAAAAAATATTAGCACGTATTCAATTGAATCTTCGCATTACATCGTCCAATCTGGTAAGCAATTCTCAACCTTATGTAAAGCATCGAAAACATTTTTTAAATTAGGATTGGACCGCGTCTTAAACAAGTAATTCCGTGTCTGTAGCTACTCTACTCTCTGAGAAAACTGTGCCTCCTCTACGAGTGCTACGGTGATTAGTTTTTCGTTCCAACAACTACACAAATACAATTTAAAAAAAATAATACCGACTTCCATTCTATTCAGATATTGGAGTGTATCTCAAAAACTACTAAACCGAATTTGATGAAAATTTAATGGGACCACACGGGAAACACCAGCTTTTAAACAAAAATTTTGAGAATCGGTTCACCCAGTCGAAAGTTATGAAGTAACAAACAAACAAAAAAAAACAGTCGAATTGAGTACCTCCTCCTTTTTTTGGAAGTCGGTAGATAAAGATACCCAAACATATTTATTCATTTATTCAATAAATTACAGTATGTAACATTACAGTTTGCACCAAAGCGTTACATTGACTTTATATGTTTACAATAGAACTACTTAAATCATCTACATCAAGCAACAATGTTTATACTACGAGTATTTACTTGCAACAATTAATTATTAAATAAAGATATTACTAATAAGAAATATTTAGTGAGATTCCCGCTGGAAAAATGCTTATGGTAGAGATGCGGTGTGCACCAACATAAAATGTAAATAGGAAGTATACAGAATAGATGGAGGAAGGAGGGAGGGGTGGTGCACACTGCATCTCAGCCATAAAGCATATTTCCAGCGAATGTGTCACTAAATATTTCTTCTTAAATGTTTTCCGCAAAGTAACGCCTTCAATCAGAATCAATAAATTAATTCCTAAATAATCCTACTCCCGCAAATTTCGTGTCTCTACATTAAAAATTATTATAGGAATTGTATTCCAATTTCACCCACCCATTTTACCCAAGGGGGTAAAATGGGTGGGTGAAATTATTTTTAATATCGTTTTTGATTAGGGTTAAGGAACCCTAATCAAAAACGATATTAAAAATATTTAGTGACACTTCCGCTGAAAAAAAAAACCATGATTTTGGCCTATTTGGGGGTGTGCACCAGTCTAGGCCAAAATCATTGTTTTTTTTCAGCGGAAGTGTCACTAAATATTTTTTAATATCGTTTTTGATAATGAATTTCCGCAAAGTAACGCCTGAATCAATAAATTATATATATATACTATATATATACCCGTGATAATTAAAACAAAAGATTTATGAATGAAACTCATGTAAATTTACGTCTCTGGTACTCAAAGGGTTAAATTGCCCTTGTCACAACAACATTTATTAGCTGACGTATACTCTCCAAAACTATCTAACTACTAAATTTCACCGTTATAGGTCCATTATTGAGTGTTTGACATTTAGTGTCAAGTCAAACAATCGGTCAGTAAGCTGGCTTACATGCTTAATCTTCATGACATTTTTATAGTATTACTTTTTTAAGCACTAACGCCTGCTTTAGCGATCTCAAACATTGAAATTATAGAGAGAAAAATTCCATCCTCGGACGGGATTCGAGCCCGCGTCTTCTGACTCTCCGTGTCAGACGCCATTGACCAACTAGGCCACCGAGGTTCTGGTCTGAGAATCCTTACTCCTTACCAAGTATTTTATGTCATAATTGCTACAATTAATAAAATTTATTTGACATACGAAATAAAAATTATGTTTAACTGTATTAATATTGCATGTTTCGTAATTTTTAATAAGTAATCTTTGTAAACATCTTGTAAGTATGCTAATTAAGCGGATATAGCAAAATTAGTTAATTTAAATTTCACATGTAGGTATATGTACTGCCTAGAACCACAAGGTTTAAATAAATGATTGATTTGGTTATAATTGTAAATTGTAAAATTATAGTTTAGGTAAGAAGTTAGAAAACGCAAGGTTTGCGCAAGATTCCATCTCATGCTGTGTTTGTACAGGGCACGTGAAGACCCTTCAAGTGGACCAGTCGAAGCTGGTCAGCGACCTGATGATCTCCATCTGTTCCAAGATAGGTATAACAAACCACGAGGAGTACGGGATGGTGAGTTTTGGGTACATTTTTGCAGCTTTTAGATTTCGCTTATATAACTATATACTTTCTTATATATCCATGATTTATAATACCAATGTTTTCATTGATTTACTGAGCCAATGTTTGGTTTGTGAATATTGTTTAGAAATTAAACTAAAAGGATCAACTATAAACTATCCTGTTTTGAGAACAGTGACCTCTTTGTGAACGAGTTCATGCGAGTTGGAGGAGTACACTGCCACACCTATTTGACAAACGACCTGATAATGGTCGCAGGACGATGTTAGATGCAGGTCGCTTTCAACTGATCCTTTTGGCAATTAGAGGGGAGTCATATGATCAGCAGTCGGCTGAGATGATGATGATGATGATCACACGTCTTACGAAGCTGTAATATTGGCATTACTGTGTCCGGTTCGCCGGTAAAATTTCAGGCATGTGTGATTAATTATCATAATGTCTCAGGGTTATGGGTGCAGTGCAGTTCGTCACTTGTGAGGAAATGCATCTATTACAGGCAGAGGTTACCGCTTAACACCAGATGGGCCTCGTGCTTGTTCCGTAACCTAATTATATAAAAATATCCTTAATTTTTGATCGATCAAGATAATTAACCTTTTGAATATGTGAATGGTGTTGTTTTCACTATAACGCTTGTGCAACTTGTGGAAAATGGAACAATTCGTTTTAAACCCTTTTGTACACCCTCAAAACCCCAATGCCTTATTTTATACCGCACCTGTTATAAGTCAAAGTCCAACGTTACGCTTGATGGAGTTACACTCGAAATGTACAAGGCTAAAGTCTACCTAGGAATTAAAATTGACGCAAAATTACAATGGGGTCCTCATATAAATATACCCTAAGTACTCGTATACTATAGTAGTGCTGTGGTTTAGAGCTGTTTAGACTTGTGAAGACTAATAAGTCATTCCTAGGAAATTGTGTGCGTTTAAACTATAAAATACCAAAACACTTAACTGAGCTCATAGAGGGAAAATATAAGTTGACTGTAAGAAACATTATAATTAAAAAACATCATAAAATCCGATATTATATAGAAGACAAAGACGCTTTGAATACTCCACTTCTGGCAAGCTGTCACTCTGCCACCTAAAACATGTAATAATAGTTAGTACCTACCTAAGTAGAAACATTGTAAAACCTATATGAAAAGAATGGCCTCGAGTTTCTTGCCGCTTCTTCACGGTAGGTTCTATATATTTTGAAAAGCGGCGGTAGTCTTTAGAGTACGTACATTATAATGATTAATTGACGTTAATAAGTGCGTCTTTAAGACGCACGTCTTTGGTGCCTAAATTGAATAAATGGTTTTGGCTTTAACTTTGACTTGAAACGTTTTTCACTCCGATAAACTAACAAGAGACTTGTAGTTACCTACCTACATGCACATTCTGTCTAACTAAATACACATATTTATGACGTTTGAGGTGTTTCTCATTAGTCGCGGCAGCGCCAGCCCGCGAATTAATATTAGAATAAATAAAATCTCTAGTTACAAATAATTATTAATAAGTACATTTTTAGTGGAATAAATATGATTGCTATTATTATTTACTATGATTTCCCCCCAGTGCTTTGACGAAGAGGAAGAACCGGATGAAGGCAAAGAGAACCAGTCGGGAACGCTCACGCTGAAGAAGAAGTCCCAGCTCAAGGAACGGGACCTTGAGTTCGAGCAGCTCAGCAAGAAGCTCAAGACCGATGACAACGGTAAGAACATTCACTCACAGCAAATACTTCTGAAGGTGCAAGTTGGTTGCCGGACCTGTGTGAAGTTGGCAGCCAAACTCAGCAGCCATTATAAACCTTCACATTCCTTTCAGTAAAACAGTAAATAACTTATCCATTTATTTGATCGACAATTATCTTGGGTTCCACAGCTGACTGAGATCAGTCGGAAAATTTATGTATCAGCGGGATCGCTTAGGAGATTGCGTAACTTTCTATCAACGTCCAATAGTGCGTTAGTACAATCCCTCTTAATTCCGATATCAGATTACGCCGACGCCTCCTATTTGGATTAAGCGATGAACAGTTTTTTAGATAAAAACTAAACTTGAACGTTTACAAACTTCTGTATTTGGCTTGCGCAAGTGTGACCATGTTTTTCAATATCGCAACATGCTGAAATGGTTACCTACTCGTATTTGACAACGCCGAGACGCTCATATCCTATAACTTCTCTTCAGCATCCTATTCATTCCCACGACTCCTTACCTCAAGCAACGTTTTATGTTTCTCTATCATTCACACTCCCTCTTTCGTTCTTCAAAGTCATTGTAATTGCAACACCTCGCCCAGTCCTAGACATACTATGACAAAACATGCACTAAACAGGCAGTGTGTTTGTGGAATGCGCTGCCTGCTGACGTTAGACATGCCGACAACATCGCAACTTTTTATATGTACCTACATGGTAAAGAACATGATTTGATTAACAACTGCTAATATTATATATATATATATATATGTGTATGTGAGTATATAATCATATGGCTACATGAAGCCGCAGCAAACGACGTATCGCAGTGCCACTACTGGTTTCTATGTGTTTCTATGAAATACCGTTCGTAGTCAGCGACACGAAGCTAGCGACGCGTCGTCGAGCGGCAGACGACACTGTCGCCCGACCGCAGATAAGTAGTGTCGCTCGCAAGTATCAATCTGCCTAGTAAAACAACTGAAAACATTTTAAACTAAACCTTTCGTATCGCTTTTCAAGTGGTTGATGCCATCTGCAGTTGCCGTCTGCAGTCGGGTTCGAAATCATGACTGCAGCGGCATGAAGCGACGACGTGTCGCGGCGACATGAAGCGACGACACGTCGTCTGCAGCTGCAACGTGTAGTCGACTACCAACGTTCTCAAAGTAGATTCTTACATCTATCAACATTGTTGTTGGATTCTATAACATCGGTCTTGATCGGATAGTGGTTCTTAAACGGTGGTCTGCGGACGACTGGTAATCCCTGGAACAACCAGCTGAAGTGGTCCGTGAAACCATCCGTGAAGATACATTAGAAATTTCAGGCATATGAGACCTAATAGCTAATAGCAAGAGACCAGACGGAGCCAGTCTGGTACCTTGGTGTCTTGGCCGAGCCTTGGTTTGGGATGCCACCTGCGTGGACACCCTAGCTCCTTCTCATGTCGCCAGTTCTGCTCGCAGTGTCGGGGCTGCGGCCGAACAGGCCCAACTGAACAAACACAGGAAGTACTCACAGCTCAGCGCACATTATGAGTTTGTGGCGCTAGCTGTAGAGACACTGGGACCGTGGTCGTCCGACACAAAAAAAATCTGCAAGGATATTTCGACTAGGCTGGTCCTCGCCTCGGGGGATCCTAGAGCTGGCAGATACTTTTCTCAAAAGTTAAGTATTGCTATACAGCGGGGCAACTCTGCCAGTGTTCTGGGAACCCTGCCGCACGGTGGTGATCTCGACGGCGTTTTTGTTTTGTAGTAGGTACATGTTTGTATATTATACATTCATCTTTTAGTTTAATCGTAGCTTTTATTTAGTTATTTTAAGTTTTAGTTTTTAGTTCACAAACTTGCGTATTTACATTTATTGTATTTAAAAATATTATAATAAATTATAACTATCCTAATAGCTTCATTTCTTAGAACACAGTTCAGTGTGCGTGCTTGCACCGTCTCCTTATAAGAAAAAAATACAAAACGAGACATAATTAATGTAGTTCCATCAGTTAATGTTGGTTCCCGCGAACACCGGTGGTCCGCGGACGACTGGTGGTCGCTGGAACCAGCTGAAGTGGTCCGTGAAACCATCCTAATTGAAAGATACATTCCAAACAGGAATGAATCATGAAGATTTTGGAGCCCAATGATACCAAACCTAAGTGGCGTGCAATTGGAGAGGCATATGTCCAGCAGTGGACTGCTACAGGCTGATGATGATGATACTAATACTGAAAACTTACTGACTCAGTCTACTCGTGACCACGGTCCACGCGACTCAATAGAAATGTCGTGGTTAGTTAAAATTATGTTTTCATAATAATCTGTGCATGTGGAAAAAGTCCCGACATTCATTTCAAAACTAAAAGCTGAAACAAAAGTTTAGAAATACATAAGAAGAGTCACACAAATCACATTAACCCTTTGCGTAGTTACCTTTGACGTAAATTTACGTGCGTTACATTCATAAATCTTTTGTTTTAATTATCACGGTATAGGATGGGTTAAATAATATACATACCTTCTGATGAAGAATATCTCTGTAATATAAAATTTTAGTCAAATATTTAAATACTGTTGGCCTTGAACAATTTCATGCATTTATTTATTTATTTATTTTTATTTGTAGTTACTGCATGTTTTGTTTATAGATAAGACAACCCTTAATTCAATTACATTTACTGTACCTATATTACCTCCAAAGAGAAGGTGGTCCAAGGTAAGACAGAAATTTGTGTAATGGTCCCCCATAATGAAAAGGTTAAGAACCATTGAGGTAGAGCCACGAATAGCAGTCATTTGGTTATCGAAGGAAATATATCAGCAGGTTGTCGTGTTTCCCACGCGGTAGGTTTTTACGTTTAATTCCTTACAACCTTTGTTTTCGGCCTGCACTAATTTAATATTGTATACATTTTGTCCACCAGTGGAATGGGTAGACCTGCACAAGTCTCTCTCGGAGGCGTGCATCTCCCCGACGCAGCCGCTGCTGCTGAAGCGTCGGCTGTTCTACTCCGACCGGAACGTGGACTCTCGCGACCCCGTGCAGCTCAGCTTGCTGTACGTGCAGGCGCGCGACAACATCCTCAACGCACGGCATCCCGTCACCGAGGACAGAGGTCAGTGCGCTCTTGCAAACTATAGTCTTACTGCGCTACTGTAAACTACGGTCTTACTGCGCTACTGTAAACTACAGTCTTACTGTCCTACTGTTAACTATACGGTTTTACTGCGCTATTGTAAACTACGGACTTACTGTGCTACTGTAAACTACGGTCTTACTGTGCTATTGTAAACTACGGACTTACTGTGCTACTGTAAACTACGGTCTTACTGTGCTATTGTAAACTACGGACTTACTGTGCTACTGTAAACTACGGTCTTACTGCGCTACTGTAAGCTACGGTCTTACTGCGCTACTGTAAACTACGGTCTTACTGCGCTACTGTAAACTACAGTCTTACTGTGCTACTGTAAACTACGGTCTTACTGTCCTACTGTTAACTATACGGTTTTACTGCGCTATTGTAAACTACGGACTTACTGTGCTACTGTAAACTACGGTCTTACTGCGCTACTGTAAACTACAGTCTTACTGTGCTACTGTAAACTACGGTCTTACTGCGCTACTGTAAACTACAGTCTTACTGTCCTACTGTTAACTATACGGTTTTACTGCGCTATTGTAAACTACGGACTTACTGTGCTACTGTAAACTACGGTCTTACTGTGCTATTGTAAACTACGGACTTACTGTGCTACTGTAAACTACGGTCTTACTGTGCTATTGTAAACTACGGACTTACTGTGCTACTGTAAACTACGGTCTTACTGCGCTACTGTAAGCTACGGTCTTACTGCGCTACTGTAAACTACGGTCTTACTGCGCTACTGTAAACTACAGTCTTACTGTGCTACTGTAAACTACGGTCTTACTGTCCTACTGTTAACTATACGGTTTTACTGCGCTATTGTAAACTACGGACTTACTGTGCTACTGTAAACTACGGTCTTACTGCGCTACTGTAAACTACAGTCTTACTGTGCTACTGTAAACTACGGTCTTACTGCGCTACTGTAAACTACAGTCTTACTGTCCTACTGTTAACTATACGGTTTTACTGCGCTATTGTAAACTACGGACTTACTGTGCTACTGTAAACTACGGTCTTACTGCGCTACTGTAAACTACGGTCTTACTGCGCTACTGTAAACTACAGTCTTACTGTCCTACTGTTAACTATACGGTTTTACTACGCTATTGTAAACTACGGACTTACTGTGCTACTGTAAACTACGGTCTTACTGCGCTACTGCAAACTACGGTCTTACTGTCCTACTGTTAACTATACGGTTTTACTGCGCTATTGTAAACTACGGATTTACTGTGCTACTGTAAACTACGGTCTTACTGTGCTATTGTAAACTACGGACTTACTGTGCTACTGTAAACTACGGTCTTACTGCTCTACTGTAAACTACGGTCTTACTGCGCTACTGTAAACTACAGTCTTACTGTGCTACTGTAAACTACGGTCTTACTGCGCTACTGCAAACTACGGTCTTACTGTCCTACTGTTAACTATACGGTTTTACTGCGCTATTGTAAACTACGGACTTACTGTGCTACTGTAAACTACTAGTTATTATTTTACTGGCCTAATATTTCAGTAAACGGAATCAAATCTTGCCAGTATTTATACCGCAATGCGCGTACATAGACAGACAGACAGACAAGAAAATTTGAAAAACGTTTAAAGATATAACACCTTTCTATATGCCAACAAACATATAGTTTCTAATTATCTCGTATGTACACACGTGTCTTTGATTAAAGTTGTATTATATGTATATATTGTAATTTATAACGTTGTAATATTCATATTATTAAATTCAAATTCCATTTCTTTATTAAGCCTGTAGGCCTAGGTTCATCATCATCATCTCAGCCGTAGGACGTCCACTGCTGAACATAGACCTCCCTCATAATTTTAACTAGCGACGGGGGCAGCCCCGTCGAACATGGAAAGAAAAGACGCTAGAGAATCTGAGTAACTCAAGCGTCTCAAACTACAAAGTGTTCACCAAGCTGTATAAACGAGTATTTCCCGAGAGTCGCAGCGGTGGTTGCGTGGTTTACGTGGAGTCTATGGAACAAGAAAAAGTTGGTAATAAAAATACATATTCCCTTACCAATTTAACCACAGAAAATGTCAAAGGTATAACAGGCGTAACACAGGATAAACGACTACAAAGTTGGTGTGACTTTTAAAAACCGGCCCCAGCCAACAATTTCTTGGAAATGGACAGTTTTTGAGTACGAATAAGCTAATAGCATTTATACCAGCACATATTACAGAGACTATTGGCGTCATCAGGCACGTCCCAACATCAATGACCATTCGTCGACAAATCAAAATAGTCGCTAGTAGGCCTGGGTTACAGAGTTGGTAAGTATACGGGTATTGGATCTCCAGGTCCCGCCATGTTAGCGTACAAGCTGATACATCTAAATGAATAAATTACTAATGAAAAGGCATATACGCATTACGATAACTAAAATAATTGTAAATATGTAAATAAAATAAAGTCATATTAAGATGATATTGGTCAGATTTTTTTATCAAATAAAACTCTTCAAAAAATCGTGCAATTGGAGAGGCCTATGTCCAGCAGTGGACTGCTACAGGCTGATGATGATGAATGAATGGCAACTTATTATAGTGGTGTCCTACAGGACGCACACTTTTTGTCATTATGGATGTTTTAATAGTATGTGGATATTGCAAATTGTTCTCTCGTCGACTACCAGGGTAATTTTTTTAAAGAAGTAGGTTTTTTGAACAAAAAGGGCGATTTCACTAATATAGAAGCATGGTAAAGTTGCATCTAAAAATGCTCGTTTACATGATTGTCTCCGTTTCAGACCACACATAGGCCTTATGCATCTTTTTTGAGTTCTAAAAGCTACGGTATGTCAGTGGAGTTACCGAAAAATATAACTCCGTACATATACAGAAGCAACATAGCCATGATATGCAGAAAGCATCGTTTCCAGATTTGATATTGTACACGGTATGTAAAAGTTTGATGACACGCGTAGATATTATTTTTATATTATGTTCTTTCCATGTCTGTTTGTTGTCTATTTGACTGTGTAGTTATGAACAATTGACAAGTAAATTAAGCTGCTTGTGTGACTCATCATTATTTACTTAACTTCATTATTATTATTTGTACTGAAAGTTGAATTAAGTGAAAAACGTGGATGATTATTTTCAAAATAGGTAATGATATGTTGTGAATTTAAGTTAATTAATATAATCTGAAATGTGTATACAATATTGTTAATTTATATTTCATGTGACTTACCGAATGTAACAATCATTGTTATAATGGTGAATAAATTTCTGATTCTGATTTTGATTCAATATGAAGTCCTAGGAATTTCGTGGTTGTTGAGATTTTATATCCAGTTTGGTGATTCTTTGTCTAAAATTCATTAAAGTTGTCTAAAAAAATATTAAATTATAATTTAGGCATTATATTATAACTAAGCAAAAATAAAAGATAACAAGATAATATTATCTTCATTCACAAAATTGTTCATGTATTTTTTATTTTCTGTAACCAAAATAGTGTTGTCATCTGCGAAAAACGTTATTGAGTTTGGTGTGATGTTTGTCAGATCATTTATATACCTACGTCACAAATAGAAATGGTCCTTTAATGGATATTAACATTATTAAATTTGCTAGCAGAAATTTAATATGCTTAATTATAATATAGTCAATACATAAATAAAAAAAAAACAAATTAAAACTTCCGACACTTGCTATCATTTAAAATATATCAAGATTTATTTTAGGGATTTAATCTGTGTGGATTATTAAATATGTCAGAGCAGCGATAGCAACACGTTATTTATTTTTTTTAAAACTGGTGTAATTTAAATTTTGTTTAAAAATTTTGCTTGATAGGTACGAGCAACTTGCTCGTGGCAACTATTTCTATTTACTATTCGTAGCAGTAAGTACCTACCTACACGTTAAATTACCTAAGTGTCATCATCGTCTAGTGTAATATTTTGAATACCTGATTAATAGAAGTTGTTTAACTACTTTAATATTAAAGTTTACTTCAGTATTAAATATAAACAATATTTCCTTCAATCTGTAAGATTTTGAATACATATACTAATTAACATTAGGTGTTTAACTATGTAGGTAGGTACCTACTCCAATATTAATGTTCACTTCAGTATTAAATTTCAGCAATGTTTCCTTAAATCTTTCTAAGAATGATTTGGTGTATATAATGATGATTTAAATAGTTTTAATAATACAATAACGTGATCTGATTCAGTGGTGTGGTGCCTCAGACAAAATAAAAAAGTCAAGACAGAATGTTGTGAACAGAGAAGTGAGGCCGGGTGAAACTTCGCCTCGGCGTGTCCATACATAATTACATACAAAACCTACAACGAAACTACGCCTTGACTCGTCAGCTGAACTATCGCGACGCGTGGAAGCAACAAGTAAAATTTTAATTACTTATCATTTAATTTAAATTTATTAATTATTGATATTTTTTTAATAACTTTAATTTAATTTGAATTACCATGACAGTACCGATTCACGCACATGTAGTTTAGAAAACCGGCTTCACTTCTCTGTTCACAACATTCTGTCTTGACTTTTTTATTTTGTCTGAGGTGCTATATAACTACATATATCTTGCTAGTGCCGCTAATGAGTCAAAGAAAGAATTAATACATATGAGTAGTTGTCAGATTGATGTGAAGTCAATGTCTAGTAATATCCTTTCTATAAAAATACAGCGAGTGAGACGTTTAGAATAATTTATTTTATGTTTATTCATCATTTATGTTCATATTTGTTGAAACAGACTTTTTTATTTTGTCTGAGTGTGGTCATACCAGCCAGCCTATGGCGCCAGCACACTGTTAGTACCTACCTACCGGTAATGACTACTTATAATGGCGTCGGTAAAGCATTACCGACGTTGTAAACAATTTTGGTTCTTTATGGCAAATATCTTTGTTGTAAATACGCGAATAGTAAAAGCGAGACAAAGACAAATGGCCGAACGGAGCACGATACGACCAACGAGAGACGTCAGACGACACACCAACATGGAACATTCCAAACGACGCGACGCGTTGCGCACGACGCGACGATGCGACGTTGCCGATCTGTGCACACATACATACCAGACCAGACACTCACTGCTCAGACACGATCGATCGACACGATCGCGAGTCGCAACCAACACAAAGAGAAGCAAGACTTTTACGTTCTGCCCCTTCACATATTAAAATTCTTTACCGTAAAACGCTTTCAACATGCAAAAAGTGTTCTCAGAAAAATTAGACATAAAACTCATCAAACTTGTGCAAGAAAATCCAGTGCTGTACGACTACAATGACGCAAAGTATATGGATTTCAATGCGAGAGAGGTCGCTTGGCAAAAAATTGGAGACGGTCTCGAAAAACCAGGTTCGTTTCGTATAAGTAAAGTTATGCTTTCACTTTTTATGTCATTTGGTATAAATTGCCTTTGTTGTTGATCGTGTCGTATGTAATGACTTAGATTATTGAATAATGACTCATAATGACTAGTTATCGACACATTGATGATACAAACAAAATAAATACCTACTTATTTTTTATTATAATAGGTACCAACCAAATAGTTTTAGATTATAGGTACCTACTATTTTTTTATATGGTGATCATAATATTGGTTATTTATAAAATTACCATGGAAACTCACAAGTTTCTAGAATTTGGAATGGTAGTAACAAAATTCATAAGTAATTAGTAAAAATACTAAACATTTTATTTTAAGAATATTTACCTATAAGTACATAACATTTTCTTCTAGATTTTCATTGTACATTCATTCTTATTGAAATAAACAGTAAATTTGGAAACGCATTTCATATTAAATATCTGATATGCAAGTAGAAAACAATATTTATGTAAATATAAATAAATAATGTGTAGAAATAATAAATGTAAACCTTATTTTTTTTAGCTGCGGATTGCAAAGTGAGATGGATAAACATAAGAGATGTACATCGGAGAATTTTAAGGAAAAGTATAGTAGGAACCAGACCACCGAAACGCGCCTACAAATACGATAAATATTTGGATTTCATGAAAAACTTTTACAAAGAAGCTGTAGCAGTGGGTTTGGAAGAAAATTCTGAAAACGACGAGATGGACAGAGCTTCAGAAACTAACCCGAGCGCGACGTGGAGCGACGTCGTCTTAGAGTACGAGAACGAAGCTTGTAGCTCAGACGATGGAGACAGCAAACCCCTGAGGAAACGCAAGATGACTCCCAAAATACCTAATAAACTCGAAAGATTCGAAGAGGTACAAATGCCTGCTTCCACTGTTAATGAAAATCAAGAAATCGATATTAACGATCCGGTCGACTCGTTCTTGATAAGTATCGGGGCGTCGTTAAAAAGGTTTTCGCCTTATCATTTAAATTTAGCGAAAAGTAAAATATTCCAAGTGGTCCAGGAACACGATTTGCAGCAGATAGTGGAAAGGCAGCCGAGGTCCGACTCTATCAGTATTTCAACAGAGTCGCCGGTCTATTATCAAGGATAAATAAAATATACAATAATGGATGTAATTGAACATATACAACAATAATCGTACCTTTATATAGGAACGATCTAATTACAAAATTATACGCTTGGTTAAGTATTGTAATTAGGGACGAGGTGGGATGCAGGCCGCTTCCAACCGGTCCGTTTAGAAATTTAAGGGAGAGGCGTATTATTAGCATCAGTGGACGTCCTACGGCTGAGACGATTATGATGATGATGATGATGATGATGATGATATTGTGAAAAAAGTGTAAGTGTGTCCACTTTTCATGCCGCAACAATTGTAAGGATTTGGATTGAATTTAGAATGGATTTGCAGATCAGTATTAACACATATGTTATTTTTATCCCGGAAAATTGTCCCTAGAGGTAGTCAATTGCTGCACACGCATAGTCGTGGGCTCCCGAATCCCGATAACATTTTATATTTTTAACTAAGTATGTAAATATATAGTAGAGACTCGATTGGCATTGTAAATTTTATTGGAATGTCAAAGGCCCGAGTGATTTTATTTATTCTTTAAGTGAATACTTAAGTAATTTCTTCTCAATTTTTAAGTAGACTTATAAGATATTACTATTGAGTAGGAACTCGTGCAAAAAATATAGAAGACTTACCTACAGAAGCATTTTATTTCAGTGTATAGGTACAATGTTTTGTAGGTATATAGCATTATAGTATTTATCAAGGGTGATAAAATATATATTTAAAAGTAAGTACCTATAAGGATTAAACTTAATTAAAATTAAAACACATACCCACATAATATTAAATACAATATAATTCTGCTTTACTGCTGTGGTTTGGAAACAAGAATAGAAATCTAAATTTTAAACGTGAACGAGAAATCACGTGAGAAAATATCTAAAGCATCACAACTTTCATAACAATGTTTAAGTATTCATTTCTAAAGTGAAAATCGAATGAGTTTTGATAGTAATCGTAAAATATCGTAAACAAGGTCGTCGATCAATACAACAATTTGTGAAGCCAATCTCACCGTCTCGCTCTCGTGGCATCTTTTGTCCTTTTCCTCTCGTTCGGTGACGTAGTCAACTTACAGTCCCACCATCTTATCTGTTCAGGTGACAGCGTCGCTAGTGTAGAATTTTGGTATTGCAACCTAAGAAATTCACCAAGAAAAAAGAGAAACAAAACATAGGGCAGTCTTTCAAGCCACTCATTAATTTGCAAATTCTACAAAGAATCCTACTAATATTATAAACGCCAAAGTTAGTTGGTATGTACACTGTAGTTCCAATTTTGCCCACCTGAACAGATAAGTTGGTGGCACTATAACTTAAGAGCTACCACGAATAAATGCTGGTTTGGTTCTCATTGCAGTACAAAAGTAAAATGTCAAATATGGCGCAAAATTTAGGCAGTTACATAATACAAGTTTGTGTGTATACTGTTGATTGTTGACCTCTAAAATTCGTTTCAAAGGTTCCTTACATACTAGATTAGGCATACCTACACAGGACCAAAACAAAATCCAACGTATTGACCTTAGTTTGATAAGTCAAACCTGTACATTACAAATCCTCTTTTTATATACATATATAATATCATTGTTACAAATACAAAAAGCTAGTCAACAATGTTGACTTACTTTTTTTGTATAAGTACCTACCTATATCCCGTTTGTGAGTGCTTGTTGTAACCGCTAAATTATTTATAAACACAACACAAAATGTTATCAAAATAATAATGGATTGGGTGAATATCCAAAAAAGAAGCAAACGAACATTCGTAGAGCGCAGTGATCTTATATATAAACGGAGGTTTAAAGTTAATCTCATTGGTAGAGCGGCATATCGGCTCCGTTCCGTGACGTTTACAGCACGCACGCGACGTTGCCACTTCGTGCCGGTTGTCACACTCTCCGCTCGCCGGCCGGGCGGCCGCACCCAATCTAGGTTCTTTAGTGATGAGTGGCGCTGAGTCGAATCGTTTGACCCCGATTGCTTGTAAAATCGATTTTAGATTGCAACACAGTTTAATACTAGTATTTATCTTAGTTATTTTAATATATAATATACTAATAAGTAGGGTAATATATAGTTAAAAGTAAAGTAGTTAGTGTAATAAATTTGATAATGTAATACCTACTGTTTAATATTTATTTTATTTATAACTAGATTTTACCCGCTACTTCGTCCGCGCAGTGTATTGTTCTAGAAATGAATTATTGTAACAATGTAGAGCTATGTTCATGGCTATCGCCCGCCACTACGCGTGTTATTTGATAAAAGTTTATGTACATATCGTTCTCTACAGTATTTCTTTTTACATCGTTGTTCACTAATTCGGAGGCGGGCACATAAGTAAACATGGCTAGTTGCATACGTGAGCATGTCACATACAACTGGCCGTGGGAGAAACAGTCCTGCCACTAATCCAAAACCAGCAAATTTCAGAGTTTGTCCCTGTGACATATTTAACGATCTATTAAATGTTAATTTTAATATTTAATATTAGTTGAACCGTCACTGTCCCGACACACAATACTGACAGTATCGGCACTGACGCTGAAATATTCTCTTAAATCATGAATTTTATTCGCGAAAGTTTAAAAAGTCATATCCAAGTACAAATTTTACACACATAAGTTCAAAAACAATGAATTTGCCAAACAAAGTTTTATCCCCCTTTTCACACCCTTTAGTCATCCCAGTCAAATTATTAAAGAACATCATTTTTTGTTTTAAACGAACTCTACATACATATTTTTTTACCTATTAATAAGTTCAAACAAAATCACTTTCATGTAAAAGTTTTCACCCATATTTACCCTCTTAGGGGTTGCATTTTGGAAAACCGTTTCTTAGTACACCTCTCTTTACCCACCAAGACAAAAACACCCTTAAAATTTCAAGTCTCTACGACCAGCGGCTTAGGCTGTGCGTTGTCTGTCAATCAGACAACCAATCAGGACTTTGGTTTTTATTGGTGGATATAAGTACTTAATAAATAAATAAATATATTACGAACTATATTATTATTAATATTATAATTAGTAAAATAGTTTGCTGTTGGAGGTTTATCGTAGCATGTGTTTACATTTTAAGAGATATCATAAATTGTATTTCAAAAATGCTTTATTTCTATGGCAAAAAAATATACTCATACGATAACGATTATTTAAAAAAAATTGTCCGTAGGTGGGTTGCAATTAACGTACATTCGTTAGGTACCAGAATATAGAATTTGTAGACCATCAAATATCATAATATAAATTAGATAAGTAGGTACATCACACACCATTTTGTAATCAACTTAATACGTTGATTACTTATTACATCACTATAACATTTAAACACGTCCCTAACTTGAAAAATCTACCGTCGCATTTCATATCTCCATATTACGTAGTTATTATTTTATTATTGTAATTATTCAAGTATCGATTTATATTAATCGAATCGATTAAAATCTCATAAAGTCACATCTCTAGCATCGCATCGTTCCGTCACGTCCCGCCACGTTCCGCAGTCGTCCACTGCCCCACACTCGGCAATATGTCTGCTTTCGGAGGGCCTTTAGACTTGAAACTAATCGAACTTGTGAAGGAGAATCCTATGATATACAACCCGAAACATTCGAAATATTCCGACGTCGACACTAAGGAGCTAGCCTGGCAGAAAATTGGCGACACCTTGCAGAAGCCAGGTAATGTTATCATTAGATGAACGAAATAGTTGCTTGATTATATTGCTGTCGTGCAGTGAGTGGGCGGATCATTGAGTTTGAATTGTTAATACTAGAGATGTACCTATGCATTAGCGGTGTCGATATTACATTATCAATAAAAAATGTTGTAAATAGAATCTTAATTAATGGTAGTTAGTAAATTTGAGATGAATGCATATTTCTTAACAATTTTATGAGAACTAATTTTATACTTAACTATAAAATTAGTTCTCGTTAATTAGTCTAGTTAATTAAATTCGTTGTAAATTATTTTTAGCGCGAAAATGCAAACAACGCTGGGCAAACATAAGAGACATGATGAGAAGGAAAATAAGAGATCGTCTTCGTTTCCCCGAACAACCTGTCAAAAATTACCGATATGAAGAAGAGCTTACGTTCATGATACCCTACTTTAGAGAAGCCAAGGAAACTAATGACTCAAACGACAGCTTTTACCCTGACATTTTCGAAGATGACAACGAAGAAGAAATGACAACAGCTGAAGTTTACGTTGATGATACTTTGAATCTAGACGATGAAGAAGTCAAACCAATTTTGACATTTCGGAAACGGAAACGCGTCGCTTCTAACAGTAGAGATTTCGAATCTACTAGTACATCTTATCAAGAGCTGGGTTCTGCGGATCCTTTGGACGTTTTTCTCATGAGCATAGGAAGTACGCTAAGGAAATTCAGTCCTTATTATTTGAATCAAGCTAAGAGTAAAATATTTAATGTTGTGCAGGAGTATGAGCTGGAACAGCTTGTGAAAGATAACCAAGGGCCTACAAGTGTTGGAAATAACCGATAAAATCACGAGACCTCACCCCGTATTCTAAGTAACTGTAGGTATTTACTATAAGGAACCCTGTACTTATTGTTAAAATATACAATGTTAATATTTTTTTACTTTTTTATGTATATTGCCTTTTAACTGGTGGATAATTTAACAGAACCTTATGAAAGATATATTAAAAACAGTAAAAAATTATTTATTATGATTTCTACAGGATTTAATTGCGTATACACTTTAATTCATAATAATGGCACCAGGAAGACTTACTAAGCTAAAACTGTTGTTTCAAACATTTGCTCAAACCAATGCTTTACGGCGATGAGAATAGTGCAGCGGGTGGCACTGCAACTGTAGTTGACAGGCGTGGTTTTTAAATGCGCGACTAGCTCAATATTTATTCATAGTATAGCACAATATTTACATAAAACTTTAGACGTATTAGGTACATTCTAACGATAAAGCGTGGATTTTCAGGATTTTGTTGATAAGAGTTTTGTAGTTGAGAGCTAAGCGCGTACGATGCACAGAACACTCTGCGGTGCGGTCAATTATTAACTGATCATAAATCAATAAAAGTAAAGTTTAACTTATCGATGTTTGTGCCCTATATCTGTCCCATCCCTGGGCTGGCACGTCCGGGCTGCGGGCCTCGCCCCGCGTCCCGCGCCGCAGTCTGCCCGGTCACTGATCGCAGGCGCCATGCCGCCGCTATTCAGCACACAATTAGACTTGAAACTTATCAAACTGGTCAAGGAAAACCCCGTCATATACAACCCGAGGCACCCGAAATACTCCGATAGTGACACGAGGGAGTTAACATGGCAGAAAATCAGCGACGCCATGGGCAGACCCAGTGAGTATATTTTTATTTTGTATTCCTCTGGTGACGTCACGTCCACGGCTCTTCAGGGAAGGGAACGGAAATGGGAGATAACGTAAAGTCAACGGCCCGACTTTTTTCCTTCAAAGGAATTGATAGATTTCATAAATAGGAGCTCATCAATATTTATGTATAATATATCAAACTGTTGATTTATAGCTTACTTACGTAGGTAGTACCTATAAGACATATTTTCTCTATCAATCTTTACTTGAGATATATCTTATTATTTTATCAGAGATTAGCTATCACGGTAGGTATCTCTACCTGCTTACTTGCCTCAACATATAGATACAGTGGGCCGAGCACGAAAATATGTTTTAAGTGTAACGTAATCGCATCGTTAACGTATTTAGTACAAACTGTCATTTATCTAGTACAATAGTGGCACAGATAACTCATAGTTCGTAGTGAATACGTAAACGATACGATAACGTTACACTTAAGCAAAATTTCGTGCTCGGCCCACTGGTAGCTAAAGTGTGCATGATTAGCTATCGTTCATTTGCAAGAGATTATGCTTGGCCTTAATAAATACTTTAACAATTTATATATAATATAATATTATATTATATAATTAGGTACAGGTCATTATACATTGATCGTTATTTGAAATTAATAAGAATTAACATCAACGTCATAAAAACACAATTTATTACATTTATAGTATAAGCGCGAAAGTGCGGCTTAAACTTTATGGATGTTATTTTCTGTTTGTGACCCTTTCTCACCAAAACTACTGAACTGGTTTGAGTGAAATTTGCAGGCAGATGATGTCCTGGAATTACTTTATAATTTTATCCTAATAAGATAACTTATGTTCGCGTGGAAAGCACAAGGCGCATGCACCTACTATTTACCTTTTTTGTGATATTGCTGATATACTAGACAACAATCTATTTTCAGCCCAAAGATGCAAATCCCGCTGGCTGAACGTGCGCGACATGTTGCGTCGAACATTGCGAAACCGAATCCAATACCCAAACGAGCGCCACAGAAAATACCGCTTTGAAGAGGAACTGTCATTCATGTTACCTTTCTTCACCAAACTCCCGACTACACCAACCGAAAACTTAACACCCGCTGAAGAACTTACTGAATACCTAGAGGACTGTACTGAAGTGGAAATGCCAGAGTTCGAAGAAAGCTACGTAGAAATGGAAGATCGCAAGCCGATTGTGAAATTCCGAAAACGGATTGACGAAGCCTCGATGCAGAATCGAAACGATGTCGAATCTGCAAGCGTACTGCAAGAGTTCAACCCGGCTGATCCTTTAGACGTATTTCTCATGACTATTGGCAGTACAATGAGGAAGTTTAACCCCTATTATTTGAATCAGGCGAAGAGTAAAATATTTCAAATTTGTCAGGATTACGAATTACAACAAATAACGGATAAACCTGACCAGATACCTAGCACCAGCGCAGACGGAAATAGATGACGTGTAATAAATGTATATTAGTATTTTAAATTAGCTATAAGTATCTCTTAACGTATTGTTAATAAATTGTTCATATTATTAATGTATGTTCGGTTACATTGGATAAATGTAAGTATTGCGTTATGGTCTAACTATAATTGTTGAGTTTTATGAAGAAACATACTGAGTTTGTCTGGTTTTTTATTGTAACCCTTACGGACTTGTTATAAACTAGCAAGAATAAGTACCACTGGACAAGTCAACAAAATAGGTAACATTTTATATTCGAGTTTAAACGTAGGTAAGGCTGTTTGTGCAAATACATACAACTCTTTGCTTGGTATTTTCACAAAATATTTTCCTGTTAATGCTTAATTTTTTTGGTGGGATTTAGGTATTTACTAATTGGATCTCTTTGCTCCTACACTGTGTTTCGGCCAGCCATTGAAACTCGCCCAATTTATTAATTTTTCATGATTTATCTGCAATTATTGAAATTGTCTTGTGAAGATTGCACGTCTAGCCATCTTTACAAGATGGAGGAAACTAATGTGTTGTACCATAGAAACAATTCCATCAAAAACAACAAACAAATCAAATGTAACATGAATAACCACTAAAATTAACGAACTTATTGAAAAATAATACTGAACGGACACTTTATACAGGAGCCTCATTCCCTGCAAGATGGGACGACAGCCTTCGTCCCATCATTCGAATAAGGCTCATGTATTTTTGCCTCAGATTAATAAACTAAATGGCATTTTGACCGTATACTTAAAGATTTTTGCCATTGTCAGATTTAAACTGTTTCGGGCGCTCAACGAAGTTGTTACTGTGACAAGCTAAGCCTGCTAAGCGACAGTGCTGCGCCTACAAGAAAGCCCTTAGCACTTACTTTTAAAACGCAAGGAACATTGACGCTCATGGCTCTGGGTATCGAAACAAAATGTACGTTAGTTCTTAATAATGCACTTACATTATTTGATTGTAGGACTTAACAAAATAACCAAACAGAACGTTGGTCATGCCCCCTGATATTTTCCTTATGTAAAGACCTTCAATTCTGATTTGTAGAGCAATATGAAACACCATCGACCTTTACCAGCGTTCATCTAAAGAAATGTAGATAGTTGTAACGGACGTTTCCTCTTCGCTAGCAATTGCTCTGAATTACAATGGACGTATCCTTACGATGCTGTCCAACTGCTGTCAAAGGTTAGGATGATGAGTCGTCAACATCGGAAATGATACGTAAATTTAGCCAAAAACAAGCATTATCGAATGGTTGCAAAAGCAATATTAAACGAGTTAATTTTCAATGTTTAACTATCGAAATCCAAACTAAAACTATCTATTTTCTCTTCGATAGATCTTTATTCATCAAGTAGAGTTAAATTTAGGGGGTAGAACGGGTTTGACTTTTAACTTTAAGCTTTGACTTCAATTTTACTCACATGGTAGTAAAACTTTGTCTGCTTATTGTTTCATTACTACAAATTTACTACAATATTACTAAAAACTTAAAATTACTTACTACAATATTTATTTATTTTATTTATTTATTTATATTTGGAAAACCAACAGCTATACAAATTTCTTTAACAACTAGAAACAAAACAGAAAGCCAATTATAGGTTTTCACAGGTAGAGACTTAATACATTTAAATTATGCGAACACTGAATAACTAACCAAGTTTTTACAATACCAACAACAAGTTAATACAATTTTAAGATTATTAAAAACATTACATTAAATTAAATTAAACCTACCTAAGTAACAAAGAAGTTAACGGTTAAGCACCGCCTTGCCCTTGGAATACTCATAACGAATGGATCATTGAACTCTCTGACTGAAACTGAACTGACCTTTCAATGTGTCTAAAATCGACAAGTATCAATTTCATTAGACTCGTAATTTGATTAAGCGTGAACACGGATTTAGGACTTCCTGAGGTGAGAATGAATAGATTGAAAATTGTCTGCCAAAAAATATTGATAGCAGTCGGTAAAGCAGTAGTTTACAAGAAATCAGCATAAAAATTAAAGGCGCATGGAACTAAAACTACACTACGAGTAATAAGCTCATGAGCTTTGCAGTGCCGTATAAAAGTTTAAAGCAAGACTGAGTTATGAACAGCAAGCGCTTTGGGCAGGCGTCGTGCATACCAACTCGCCAGGCGTCGTCCATACCAACTCAAGTGCTTTGACTTCATTGGTTACGTGATATAACGCGATATGAGTGCAATAAGCATGTTAAATATAAAATGATTTTTTAGACTTTCGTAATTTATACATTGAAATTAAACAATTTTAAACGGATTTAACCTCGCTGTTAATTCTTTCGAGCATATCAGATGCTCATCTTCAAAAAGAGTGACTTCTTTATAAAACTCAGGTGCGCCCATGTATTAAATATTGTTGCCACCTCTGGGATGGATCCGCTAAGGACATTATGGATGCTCTCGATAGACTGCAACGTCGCGCTGTCCGTATTGTTGGAGACACTGAAGTCACTCAACATAGAACTATAGCTTCTCTAAGCGTTTTTTACCGGTTGTTTCATGGCGAATGTTCTGAAGAGCTTTTTAATCTTATTCCTTCCTCACCATTCCGATCCCGAACTACTCGTTCCGGCCTAGCATTGCATCCATATACTGTTGGAAAATTCTTACCACGAACCAAAAAGTTTAGCAGTTCCTACCTCTGTCGTGTAAGTAAATTGTGGAATGCTTTGCCGGCGTAGGTATTTCCTTGCAGCGGGGCGTGAAAAAGCATCACTCAGGTCATCATAGGGATAACGATTAGTGCAGCTTACGGCTGCACTAATGGTCACTGCTTCTTGATTCCATCTTCGCTTTCCATCAGGCGAGAGGGACTCACTTTGATGAACCACTATAAAAAAATGAGTGCGCAGCGGCGTCACGAATACTTTGATGTATGTCTTAAAATCACGATAATTTTAATACCAAAATAGGAATGCAAAATGCTTATAAATAACTCTAAAAATTTTTTTGGATTTCAGTAAGTAACAACAGTACGCAATATTTACTCCAATGGACTTTTCCAAAAGTAAAGGGATGTATGTTACAGTATAGGTAGGTACTCCAGACAGAAACAGACAGCGCTGCACGCCTAGATAAAAGATATTTCTGTTAACGTTAACGCCAAACGACAACATCAAAATGTATGGCGTTGACATTACCTGTGGACAAGTCACGTGACGTCACGCTAAGTTCGTAGACGGGACCCGGGAACGTTCTGTCTGTAGCGTGTGCGGAAAAACGCCTGCTTGTATTTTGTCTAGGCCTGTTGGTTATTTAAGAGCGCTATTTTGACGCCGCGCCAAGTTAGGTTTTTTCGGCAGCCAACTACTATTACTTATTCTATGTGTAGCAGCGGAGCGGGCGTATGGGAATGTGTTGACTAAATGTCTTGATCCGTGATGTACTTTTACTATACCATAGGAACTTAGATTTATTTGATGGTTTTTATTAAGCACCGTGGTGTAGTAGGCACACAACTTTACTTTACGTTTTCATATATGCTCTAATAGATATAAAAGATAAGATAAGATAAAGATAAGATACATTTATTTACCCAGAGTAAAAAAATACACAATATGAACAGCTTACTGTAAAAAACTTAACTAAAATTAACATAGAACACATTATACTAAAGTCATAACAACTCCAATCGAATCTGTTTTAAATTGTGATTTTGTACCGGTTATTCATTTTCATTGTCACTTTATTCATTTTTCAAAGCAATAAGAATGACACAAACTTAATTTTAGCAGCAATGCACAGTGAACACGCCTACCAAAATGCTAATATCAATGCGTTTCTCTCAAAACAGCCGCAGAGTTTGCCGGAATCCAGTGCCAGATCCAGTTCGGAGACTATAACGAGGAGAAGCACAAACCAGGATTTATTGAAAAGTAAGTATTTATTTATAACGTATTTAAATTTACCTACTTTTTATATCAATAAAGTTATTTGTAATTTCTGCAAAATAGATTCTGGATAAACGCCATACAATCTATTTTGCAGAAACTCATATTAATACGATATTAAAAAGAAAACGTTTAGTGACACTTCTGCTGATAGCGAATGATTACAAATTGCAGAGATGCAGTGTGTACATACGTAGTATCTTATAGTCTGTGGTGTGCACCGCGCTCCCTCCCACGTAGGTACACGCAAGCAGGAACAGAGGTCTTAGTACAAACAATTTGCAAAAAAAGTTTTCGAATCGTAACTGTCAACGCGTCACGCTTTGGACATACAAATTATGATTTACCTGTGACATTTGCCCTAGATACATGACAGTCTGTGCTGTTTCACGTGAACCATACGTTATGTTACATTTGCACAGTTATTCGTGCTAGGCTTACAGGAAGGTAACAAGTACCTAGTTGCAACACACAACCAACTATTCTTCGGTCGGTATTCCAGAAATACGCTTAGTTGTGTACCTCGACTTGAGCGGCGATTTGACAGTAAATGCCGAACAAAGCTCAGATTTTAAAGTCAAAATCATTTATTCAATATAGGCATCAAAGACGCACTTATTTCGGTATGCTAAAAAAAATTAACCTATGCCAATTCCGAAACCATTTCGAGATTTTATGTTACAAACCCTTATTTTTCTACTCTGACCTTTTAAAACGATAAGATGCCATTTATTTTAACAAAAAACGATGAAATAATTCGACTTTCATTGACCTCTAAATGACGTCACTTTTTTGCATTTTATTATCGATTCACAACACGAGCGGACTTTTGTTTTGATTGAATAGAGACTTACGAATTAGTAGGTGTCACTGTCAAGTGTCAAAGTAAATTCTAGATTCTTTTTTTTTACTCGCGTGCTTTTCTTGGCTCCTCAACGCAACTACATATATGTGCAAAAAAGTGACGTCATAGGATTCAAATTTTCAAAAAAATATTATAAAATAACTACTAAATATAAAACAAAAATATTGAAATTAGTTTCTTATAATGACCTAATCTACGAAATAAAAATATAAAAAAAATACCAAAAAAAAACTTTACATACCGAATTATACATTATAATGTACTCTAAAGACTCTACCGCCGCGTTCCAATATATATAGAGCCTGTACCTCTACCATGAGATGGCAACATAAATGTAATTTATTTATTTATTTAATTATTTATTAAATGCATACTGTGCTTACAGGATACCCAAAGCGCACATTAGGCCAGCCTTAAATTAACACTCACTTATCTGTATTTAAATCTACTCTTATAAAATTTAGAATCACTAAAAGAAATTGACAACACAACAATACATAAGTACTTATACTGCTTATACTAGGAAAAACATCTATAGTCGATACTCGATCTCGCCTACCTATTAAGCTTGTGATTGGCTGTCAATATTTGTTCTACAATTGGCCGCAAGGTGGCACTGTTATTTTTTTCATACATTTTTTCGCGGCAGTCGATATCGAGCATCGATTGGTGTCAATGTTGTTAACTTACGGTAGACCTGCTGTACGCAAGTGTACATTCGCAACTGAGCGTCTTTCTAGAATACCGGCCAAGTGTTTCATCTCTACGAGGCTACTCCCAACTCTTAAAGTAGTCTTACTATTAAATTTGGTACCACCACGTTCATCACGTATTATGAAATAGTTCACTCAATTCGCGTACTTTGAAGTGACTTTTGACTATTAATCTGTCCGAATCAGCAAGCCTCATTCGAGGCAAGTTTCATTCATAAATCTATTGTTATTTTTTGTTCTGATGCGGACAGATTAAGTTTCATTGATCTACTGTCAAAGTTTTGATGAAGGAGGAGGCTTTTACGCGAGGCCCCTAAACTAAAATTATAAATAAATATATGTGAAAATAAAAATGAAAACAGTTATTCTGTATAGGCCTACGGGGGCTTACTTACAAATTGTCATATAATATTTATTATTTCTTAAATCTACAACCGGATCGGAACGCGACCACGACTGAGAAGATCCGGCAAGAAACTCAGCGGGCTTGTCTTTTTACATTTTTTTTATCGCCAATTTGCTAATGTATATAACAAATATGTTAGTTTATTTTTAGCTCCAGTGTGTTGCCTTACAAAAGAGAACATAATAATGGTATCAGTAGGGCAAGACACGCTACACTTTGACATCTTAGTACACGAGTAGATAGATCCTTTTTTTTTTTTTTTTTTTTTTTTTTTTTGTCCCGGGGAAATCCTTTATGGATACCACCCACCACGGGGAGGGAGGTGGTTATGTGGGAGTCCGTATACCCACCAAAACCCCGGGGTGTTCCGTCACTGCCGCCCTCGGCGGGAACGCGGGACAGATTTTTCACACGACCGCGAACCCGCCGTGGCTGTCCGTTGCCGGACCCTTCTCTTCGCGGCACGCCAGAACACATGGCGCGCCGAAACTGCCTCGGAGACCAAACTCGCCAACAATGGGCGCCAGACTTCCCCGTGTCTGGTCGCCCGTGGTCTCCCTGCGGTGGGTCGGATACGTAGCCCCACCGCCTGCTACGTCAGCCACAAGGGATAGCCCCCCCGCGACCCCACCTCCTCGAGTCTGCGCCGAGCGCCCGGACCCCACCTCCTCGAGCCTGCACCAAAGTGCCCGGGCCCCCCTCCTCGAGCCTGCGCCAAAGCGCCCGGGCCCCACCTCCTCGAGCCTGCGCCAAAGCGCCCGGGCCCCACCTCCTCGAGTCTGCGCCAAAGCGCCCGGACCCCGCCACTCCTATGTGGACTTGGCGGCCAAAGCCCATAGGAGCGGCCCGCCTGAGCCAGCCAGCGCACCCCAACGCCGGCGCGGCCCCTGGGTTCCTCTTGGCTTCACCGTGGTGTACCTAGCCACGGTTACTGAGCCCCCCCGCCACGTCAATGCGAGAACCCTTCGGGGGGGACGAGTAGATAGATCCTGGAGTGATCAGTCCCAAGCTGTTTTATCCTCCAAGTAATCCGAAATTTTGTAATAACCTTTTTGACAGAGTTTAGTTTTAATTTAATTTTAAACTTATTAACAGGCAAATCTCGGATAACATTGGGGAGTTTATTATAGAATCGTATACATTGTCCCATAAAAGAATGACTTATTCTGTGGAGACGCGTTACATGTACGGATAGCTTGTGCTTATTTCGTGTGTTGATGGAATGAGCATCACTCCTTTTATCAAAACTGTTCATGTTATTCTTGACATATACATTAGATTTTCATAGATAAACTGAGAGACAGTTAGAATGTTTATATCTTACTTCTGTCGAAGGGAAATAATAGGTAGGGTAACGGTAATAAGGATATAAATGATATAATCACATAAATAAAATAAATATTATATAAATATTTTTAAGCGCATGTTTGTAATGTACATTTTGAGGAACAAACAGGTTTTGTTATTATTATTAATATTGTATCGGTGGTAGTACGATAAAAATTATGATTATTCTAAGCTTATTACAAAACGCTCCTGATTTATCCTGATAGAAAGAATTTCGTATAAGGTTGGAGTAGGCCTCCTGAGGATGTTGGAGGCATGCCCGGCTTGGGCAGATGAGCGCAGTGCCCTCGTCAGAGCAGTGGGAAACGACCTCTCTCTCCCTGCATTGATATCATCAATGCTGAGATCTGAGAGGTCATGGGTGGAGGCACTCTCCTTCTGCGAGGAGGTGATGGGGAAGAAGGAGGTGGCGGAGAGGGAGCGGGAAATATTTTCTGAGCTCCCAATCCGCAAAAAGAGACCAGGGCGTCGGAGGTTAATCTTTCACGCCCTCCTCCGACCTCCATAGTTGGGGACTGGGGCGGCGTATGCGGGGGCATCCGCCGTCCAAACATCTGTGTGCTCGAGGTGGCGCGCGCGGTGTTTCCGTGCGCCCCTCAGGAAGACGGGGTTAGAAAGTAGTCTCCTCTAACCCCAACGGGTTGGGATCCTCTGCTGGGACCGCAGACGATTACAAAACCGTTCCGACATGAAGGCGCTTGGAGGAACACCCCGGGTTTTTGGTGGGTATCCGGACTCCCACATAACCACCGTGCTCCCCCGGGGGCGGTGGTATCTATAAAAGATTTTCCGGGGATAAAAAAAAAATGCCTGGTGTAGTTGAAGTAGGGTTCGACGAGTGGTGCACACTGCATTACTATGTATAATATGTATTCTCTATGAATATTTGTTGTATTGAGAATTCCTGAGTTGCACTGCCATTGCAGAATTGTCATCTGTGAATTCTGACGGATGCAAAGCTTGGTCTTTTTTAAATATTTAAGAACTAAGTACGAAAACACCTCTTGTAGAAGTGATGAGTGCAGCACAGTGCCAAACAGAAGCTTAAAATTGTGTATCGCAGGCAGGCTTACCATCACACGAACAACGTGCTCGTCTCATCAATTACTTGTATAAAAAAACCATGTTTTGTAGCAACGCGGAGTATCTCCCCGAGCAGTACTGCAGCTCGTGGGGCATAGAGAAGAAGATCCTCAAGGAGTACAGCAAGCATGTCGGCGTCAACGAGCTGGAGGCGAAGCATCTCTACACCAAAACTGCCCGAGAGCTGCCCACTTACGGAGTCACATTCTTTCTTGTCAAGGTAAAATGTTAACTATTTCTTTAGAAATAAACGCGTTGAGATTCTCCACGAATGCCTCAACTAGCTTGATTCTAATTTTACATCGAAATCAAAAATACAATCACTCGAAAAATGCTCTATGTCTTAGATTCCCTTTCTTGTCAAAATATTATTGTCGATAGTGGGAGGTGACAACAACACAGCACCGCATCATGACTGACAATCAAACGAAATATAGTAGCTAGATGATAATATTGAAGAAATGCTCATACCTCTCTCAAGGTCTACAATACAAGTACAATTTGAAAAATTTAATACCGACTTCCATTCTATTCAGCTATTGGAGTGTAACTCAAAAACTACTGGACTGAATTTGATGAAATTTAAATGGGGCCACACGGGAAGCACCAGCTTTCAAACAAAAAGCTGCAAAAACGATTCTCAAAAAGAATTTGAGAATCGGTTCACCCAGTCGAAAGTTATGAGGTCACAAACATAGAAAAAAAAACACAGTCGAGTTGAGTATATCCTTTTTTTGGAAGTCGGTTGAAAATAAAACATTAGTTAAACAAAAAACCGACCAAGTGCGAGTCCTACCTGTTAATCGTTATTAAAACCGAGAAGTAAAATGTAAGAAAATCACGTTTGTTGTATGGGACCACGCTTTAAATAAATTATTTTAATTTTTTTAATTTTTGAGTGAATAATATAATTCAATATGCTGTGAATATTAAAGACGTGTACCTGTTGCCATTATCAATATCGAGCAAAAACAAGCAAAAAATAACTTTTGTTGTATGGGAGTCCCCTTAAATATTTGATTTATTCTGTTTTTTAGTACCTATTCGTTGTTATAGCGGCAGCAAAATTACATCATCTGTGAAAATTTCAACTGGCGAACTATCACGGTTGATGAGATACAGCCTGGTGACAGACGGACAGCGGAGTCTTAGTAGCAGGGTCCCGTTTTACCTTTTGGATACGGGACCATAAAAAGAGAGTTTGCAGTCCTAAATTTAGACGGCTGATATGATGATGAAGAGTTTTCAACTGTCATGCTTCTTTAGAGGGCGATAGCTCACATTTGTATGAGGACACTCATCAACGAATCCCTGACATGTGGGCCTTTAAGACGCGGTCCAACCCCAATTTTAAAATAATTTACGATGCTTTACGTAAGGTTGAAAATCGCTTGTTATTTGGACGATGTAATGCGAAAATGAGTTAATTTTGTACGTTTTCTTTGTATTTTTCGATATATATACTATAGTAACACAATTGAAAAAACTGCTGGTTACCACTTTAGTACTATATGTTGGCTATGTATTACCTAAAAAAGAAAATATAGTGTTATCGCTGAAAATTCTGAGTTTGGACGTGAAAGTTTATTTTTATGCACCTATTTAGGATTTTTTTCTGCAGAGAGCGAGTAATATTTATGAATTCTGTTCGGTTATTACTCTTTGCCTGTTCCTTTTCTAACCTAAGTTTTTTTTTCATAGATTACTATCGAACTGTTTCGTTACACTCGATGTTTAAAGATTCTGCTTTTTACTATTATCAGGATACGACCGCGCCTTAAGGACGCCAGCCCGTAATATTGGTAAATTAGTAATTATCGTTATGATTGTAATATACTGCCAGAGTATAATGTAATGCATGCCAAAGGGCATTTACTTTCAAGATTATACATACGGCCCTATTGCCTAACTTGAAAGCTGCATTGTTAAGAGAGCATTTTAAATAAACTTATAAATCCTTTGAACAATCACTATCATCACTTCACTTCTCAAAGTCAAAGTTAAAGTCAAAATCATTTATTCAATTTAGGCATCAAAGACGCACTTATGAACGTCAATTTTTCATTATAATGTACTTTAAAGACTACCGCCGCGTTCCAAAATATATAGAGCCTACCGAGAAGAAGCGACAAGAAACTCGGGGCCCTTCTTTTTATATAGATGTTTTTACAATATTTTTACTTAGGTACTACAAATATTAGCTCCAGTGTGTTGCCTTACAAAAGAGAACATAATAATGGTATCAGTAGGGCAAGACACGCTACACTTTGACATCTTAGTACACGAGTAGATAGATCCTGGAGTGATCAGTCCCAAGCTGTTTTATCCTCCAAGTAATCCGAAATTTTGTAATAACCTTTTTGACAGTGTTTAGTTTTAATAGTAATTTTAAACTTATTAATAGGCAAATCTCGGATAACATTGGGAACTTTATTATAGAATCGTATACATTGTCCCATAAAAGAATTACTTATTCTGTGGAGACGCGTTACATGTACGGATAGCTTGTGCTTATTTCGCGTGTTGATGGAATGAGCATCACTCCTTTTATCAAAACTGCTAATGTTTTTCTTTATATACATTAGATTTTCATAGATAAACTGAGAGACAACAGTTAGAATGTTTATTCTCTTCACTATCACTATCACTGCATAGTATAAAACAAAGTCGCTGTCGCTGTCTGTCCGTCCCTATGTACGCTTAAATCTTCAAAACTAAGCAACGGATTTTGAAGCGCTTTTCTTAATAGATAGAGTGATTCAAGAGGAAGGTTTATATGTATGATACATGCATAATATTGTAGAGAAACACAGATGAATTTACAGGTTTCTAATGTGATGTCGTAAATAAACACTTTTTTTGCGCTTACATTGCAAACGCTGACTGAACCCCACGAGATAAATCAAAATAATGTACTACGGTATTGTACACCTTAAAACGGTCAACAAAAAGTAAGTGATGGTATATGAGGATAACCCACAATAACCATTTTTTATCCTTTACATTTTACGGGAAAGAATGGCTTATTTAGGAAGTTATTTTAAGCAATACAGCATTAATCCTTATCCAATTAAGTACCTTAAATACATTGTCCATTCAATATAGATCAATATGGCCCGTTACAGCATGTAATTTCAATGAATATTTCTGAAGATATTACAGATTTAAAATGCAGGGACATAGCGGTGCGGCGGTTAGATTTGAGCGTTGAGTGTTTTTCTCATGGTCAATTATATGTCGCTCTTTCAAGAGTAACTTCTAAACAAAATATGTTTGTATTGTCTAATGACAAAAAAGCTGTAAACGTTGTTTATAAGGACATTCTGTAGTAGGTAGGTATATTATTTAGTATCAGCATTGCACCCGTGCGAAGCCAGGGCGGGTAGCTAGTATAGTTATAAGCAATATCACCAGCAGAGTGCGGCCATGGATCTCCTGGTTTGAGCGGCGATATCACATATAAAGAGATCTTATTATTTGATAACCTAAATAAGAAAGAAAGAAGGAAATAAGAGAGAGCAGATGGTGTCCCCTACCAGCATGTGATTAGTGTAAACATGGGAAACGCTTTGCGCATGAACGGTGCGAAACGATTTTCCAATGCATGTACCCGTGGAAATCTTGCCTGATTTTTAGACAGAGTCAAGAGGAAAGAGAAAGCATGCAAGACATGTTGGCCTGTTTGTAGAGCACTGCAGCAAGTTAATTGCTACGCAATGAGGCTAAACATCCATGCCTCAGACTGACGGGTGCAGTGTGGTACAGTGTAGCGCAGAAGTTGCAAACCACCTACGATCGGGCGAGCGTTTTTCCCTTTCTCTCGCCCGTTTTAAACTCTTGTATCCGTAACTTAAGGGGGAGTAAGGGGAGAACGGACAAAACATCATATCCGACCCAAACGTCTCACCTGCACGCGCTGTAGATTAGCGGTGGTGACCAATCGGCTGTCGTGGTGCTCCCTGCTAGAGAAAAGACGAGGCAATGGCGACTGAGCAAAGGCGGTACAACCTTCGGCTCATCTTCGGATGGAAGAGGCTCCAATATCCTTGAGGAGTAAATTACTTCTAAAAGTAGTGACAGTGGAAAGCAACGGGAAACTACCACTGATTTATATATTCCCTAGTTGGTCGGCTACAACGACTAAGAAGCTGACTGCCAACCTTCAGTGATGGAGAGGCACTTAAAGAAGAAGATCAGTAACTTGTGTTTTTTTTGTATCACAGGAGAAACAAAAAGGCAAGAAGAAGCTGGTACCTCGCCTCCTCGGCATCAACTCCGACGCCATACTGCGGCTGGACGAGACCACCAAAGAAATCCTGCAGCAGTGGCCCCTCACACACGTGAAGACTTACCACGCGGGGAGGGGAGAGACGTTCACGCTCAACTTCGGAGATTATACGTAAGTTTAAAGGAGTTTTTATTTAATCTGTATTTTTATTTAGACATATCTTCTTTTACATAAGTACAACTACGCACATTCATGAAATTTAAATTCTGGAATGAAGGATTCTGCAAAATGGTGCCACATACATTAGATCGCATCATTTTGGACTTTAGACATCATTAATGGAGTATTTTCTGATTTACTTTCTGTCTGGTGTTATATCTGTCTGGTGTAATGCTAGGTAATAATATATTTCTTTGTGATGTTGCACCACCCTCCATATAAGTTATGTATTTGCTATCCATCCAAAGGCTGTCTGGAAGAGATCGCTTATAGTGATAAGACCGTCCATTCGTGCCTATTATCTAAATTATTTTATTATTTAGTGATTTCTTTGGTGCATATAACGAGTCTTTGTATTTGTATTTCTATTCATTCACTCTTTTTCATTCACATACGCTCTCATACATTAATTCACTGCCACATCCAGCTGAACGAAACGGTGAAGGAGATTCTACAGCAATAGATTCGCACACATACAAGTCCTTCATGCTCAACTTTACAGAGCACTCGATAATTACCTATACAAGAAAATTCATTTAATTATCGATTTAAGCTTTTGCGTCCCAGAAACGTAAATATACGTCATTCATACAGCTTTTGTTTTAATTTTCACGGTATAGTAAGGATTAATACACAGACACACTTTCTCTTACACATACCTACATAAGATATTTCATACACGCTCACGCTCATAAATCAATAAGATACCCCACAAACAGTTGATCGTTACTACGAAGAAGCTCTGACAGCATTGGACATTCAACTTTTGTTCAAATGTAGGTTTTGTTCACATTAGTCTTCAAACAAACACACACACATACACACACACACACACACACACCGTATCACATACACATACACTGTTACACCCTGTTTCGGGAAGAGGGTCAACAAACAGGTGACCCTAGTTTGGGTACCAATGGTCTTCTTAGGATTAACTTTACACTTCAATGTGATTGTCGCAGTTTATGACATTAAACAAAAATGTAAAGTTGCAGAGCTACTCGTAATAATACAAATTATTTTATTTCATTGTCATATTTCAACACGTCGTTCGCAATGTTTTATATCATACTTTTAATATTAACTTCTCTCTCATAACATTAGTCAGCTGAGGTGGCTTCTATCATATATATATGATCGAAGCCTTTAAGGTAGCGAATAACGCCCAGGTCTGAAAAGGCCTTTATTTAGCCTTCACTTTATGGCTTTCCATCTATTATCATTCGCGCGGAATGCTTAGCAAGGAGTTCATAGAAACTGAGACTGAGAGTGATGTTAAACCAAAGCAGTACAATTCAAATTACTTCTGTATGTTTTTTTGCAGCGACAAAGAATACAGCGTGAAGACAAGAGACGCGTTCCGTATCCGCGACATCCTGGAGGGGTACATCGACCTCATACGGAAACGGATGTTGGCCAACTACAACACGTCGCTTAACGAACAGGGGTACATCACCCAAGATAGCGTGTCTTGTGGACAGTGAGTTACTTTTATTACCTTGTCGATTAGGTATAGGTTTCACTGCAAGTTTTGTCCGCCAGAGGCGCCTCCACCTTTAAAAGTAACCAAAATTTGTATATCATGTTAAGGCGAGGTCAAATCCTAGTTATAAACAATTTTCGATGCATTACATAAGGTTGAGAATTGCTTACCAGAATGGACGACGTTATACGAAAATTCAATTGAATACGTGCTAAAACTTTTTATATTTATTTCTTAAAATCAAATGATTAAATTTTAATGATAAAGGAATATGATACATTAATTGAAATATATTTGCCCACAATTGAATAAAAATGCTTTTCCCCATGAAGCACGTAAGAAAAATTGCAAAGTTTAGAGAATGTTGCCGATTTTTTTCTATCGAGCCATGTTTTCTCAATCGTGTATTGGCTCCCATACTTCATAAGGACGTATATTCAATTAACACTACGTTTTTTTTCGAACTTCGGTTATTAGGTTTAAGCGTTTTAGTTTTCGCGAAGTCGAATCATGAAATTCAACTCATTTGGAACATGAATTACGTTGATTTCAGTGTAGGTGACTTTAGCATTATAATAATATAATATAATATGTATACTAATAGTGTTATGTATTATGTGACACTAATAAGAACCCACTGTGAAAAATCTATATTTCAGTACTAATGCAAGCGTTGAGATCAAAATGGAGGAGAAAAATGCGTCTAAACATATTTTTAGGCTTATGTAGCGTTAATTAGTCTGCAGTATAAAACGAGAGTAAACATACAGGCCTTTATTAATAAACGTTTCGTAAACATAGATTAGGCGTAACATGCTTTGTCTTGCTTTCACGCGTGACATTGACTGCAAGCGAAAAATTGACAGATAGACGTTTTAACTACTCCGGGTTTACTACAAGTTTATTAATAAGGCCGACAATGATTAAAAAAAATCCATTACTTATTTATACAGGTTGAATTTGACAGTACACATCAGGGGCCCTACTCCCACCTCTTAAAGTAGTCTTATCTAAACCTTACCATTACTTTTGGTACCACTACGTCAGTATAGCAAGCTTAAAATAATAATGGATTACGATAGACGTTTTGATAATGTATTATCAAATAGTGCACTCAATTTGCCTACTTTGGAACTGCGTTAGTTTTCTATTTGGGTTGGGTATTATGGGTATTGATCCTGGAACGCACCATTAGGATCGATTTCGGCTAAAGGCCATAAATTTTTAAGGTGTTCTGAACTGCATTTACAGATTTCGGAAAAAATTTACAGTCGGCAAAAAAATGGTGATTTAACACAAAAACTTTTTTGATGCCAATCGATCCTGTTTCTTATAAGGATCAAAAGTCTCTACTGGACCGACTGAGGTTTGAGTTCTAGAAATGGCAGAAATCGCGAAAAACTTTTCCCATACATTTCGTTAAAAGATTCAAACTTTTAAATTAGCCAAACTTCTTGTTCCTGTAGACATAGACATAATTATATTTATTCATAATATTCATTACAAGTCAAGAATGTGTGTATACCTATGTATTGTGTTTGTCGCTCTAATGTTGTAAATATGCGATAGTTATGTCCATCTAGATGGCTGGATGTATGAATGTCTGTTAATCACACGCTACACATATTCGAGTATAATGCGTTCGAAGCCCCCAAGTTGGCAAAAATAACGCTAAAAACGTTCATAAGGGCGTTCGAATTGGGAATCTGTGGGTGAAAATGTCGTTTATTCCTCTTTTTGTTCAGCGTTTGGAAAGCTAAAAAAGAGTTATTTTTGCCACCGTTAAGACGCGCTCGTATCATGATAATAGTAAAAAGCAGAATTTTTAAACACCTAGTGTAACGAAACAGATTGATAATATATTATGAAAAAATATTAAGGTAAGAAAAGGAACAGGAAAAGAGTAACAACCGAATAGAATTCATAAATATAACTCTCTTTCAGCAGAAAAAAATCCTGAATAGGTCCACAAAAATAAACTTTCACGTCCAAACTCAAAGAATTTTCAGCGATAACACTATATTTTTTTAGTTAATACTTAGCCAACGTATAGTACTAAAGTTATAACCAGCCGTTTTTTCGATTCTGTTAGTATATATCGAAAAATATAAAGAAAACGTACAAAATTAACGCATTTTGGCATTACATCGTCCAATCTAACAAGCGATTTTCAACCTTACGTAAAGCATCGTAAATTATTTTAAAATTGGGGTTGGACCGCGCCTTAAGTGCAATTTTTGACCCACGTCCGGAGCATGGTGGTTTGTGATCGTTTTCTGACAGCTATCTATTTGACAGCATAATCATGCTGATTTTAGGTCTAGGTTTAGCGTTCGAGTAGAGTGTGGGCAAAAGTGGCAAAAATAACGTTTTTGAGCTTTACGAACGCTTTAACAAAAGAGCCAACAATGGCAACGCCACCAATGCCCTCTTTGCTAAACGAACGCACTATTAGTAATATGTATGTAGATGACAAACTGACATAACACATAAGATACTGTCATCCCGAAAAATGTACCATTGTATTATTAATTTACCGCGCGGACAGAGCTTCAGGGATAGGGTTACCAGATGAAGAAAACAAAAGTCTGGAGATAAGGCATGATTTCCATTTAAAAACTGAGATTTTGTTGCGTTTGAAAATGTTTTCTCAAACATATCATTTTATAAATCAATATTTAAGAACGAACCTTACTTAAAAGATATCTTTACACACTAAATATGATAAAACTGATTACCTACTCGAATAAATATAATAATATTTTATACATTATTAAGTAAAGTATTTGAATAAAGCAATTTTTACTAAAGTTGATTACCAAATTACTCCATTAGTAAAGAAGATTATGTTTTTCTACCGACTTCCAAAAAGGAGGAGGTACTCAATTCGACTGTATTTGTTTTAATAACTTTCGACTAGTTGAACCGATTCTCAAAATTCTTTTTTTGTTTGAAAGCTGGTGCTTCCCGTGTGTGTTGCTGTCCCATTTCATAAAATTTTGTCAAGTAGTTTTTTAGTTACACTCCAATAACTGAATAGAGTTTCCTGATAAAAAACAATAGATTTTAAAAATCTTGATAGTTAAAAGTTACAAGTACAATTAGTTGTACTTGTAACTTTTAACTATCAAGATTTTTAAAATCAATTGTATTTTATCAAAAATCCTGTCGTTTTCTAAGATTTGCGAAATACGGCCAAAATCCTGAGAAGGTCTCAAAAATCCTGAGATCTTAGGACAAATCCTAAAACATGGTAACCCTATTCAGGGGCCCATTATACATGTTGTTAGTCTATCTATAGGCATATATTCTAGTATTTGTTAAGGAATGTTAGTATTATTTCTACCATTTTTTATGTTATGTTTATTTCTTTTATTTGCAGAGCTAGCATGGTACAGCACATGTCGAACAATCCGATGAAGATCATCGAGCAATCATTTGTCGGGCCGAGTAAAATTGTGCAGTACGAACCAGGTAATATAGTTGGTTTTTACTTGCCTCTGTCAAATGCCTTTCATTGTCATTTGTTTGACCACTATCTGACTTGATAGTTAGTACTGATGCGGTCTGAGGGTATCTCACTAGGCTGAGGATGGATACTGGCTCCAAATACAGCACCTGCAACACATCGTTAGTGTCTCAAGCTTGAAAATATTCCGTAACATCCCAACTACTCTACCTTTTTCTCAACACCACCATTTTAGTAAGAGTATGATTGTGAACTATATGGGGACGATATGGCAATTCTTAGATTATTTATAACCGATATAAGTGTTTAAACTGACATGGTCACTAATGCAAGAATTAACGTTAGAAACGGGATATTTACATTTTCATTTAGGATAATTTTCATCAACACCGTCATCATCCATCACCATGTGGATGTAACCGAGAGGCACAACTAGAATTCAATTAAAAAAATAGATTTCGGTATTTTTTTGGTTGCAGAAGAGCTAAATGCTCGTATAAAACTTCAAATGATAGAAGGGCGCATTGTGGAATGCAAACAATTCGTAATAATCGACATACTGTCGACAATTTGACGATCGTATAAGTCGTCGATATGACTTCCAAACTTGCTAGGGACCGATACGATTGTTTAAATTAATATATAATAAATTTATCGATATTAGCGATTCGACAAATTTAACGATTATTACGGTACTTGCACTGCTGGTCCGACTAACCAGATGATATACCTCCGAATTTGTGGTTCCTATTACTGGTTTTTTAAGCTTATAACGTTTGAAATGTTAAACAATATTTGATTTAAATTATTCCGATTTATTTGCAGGTCAAAAGGCATCCGAAGGAACTCAAATAACCACTACATATCAAATAGTGACGTCGGACGCGGCCAACAAGCAGGGCAGTGGAGTGGTGAGCAATCAAATGATATTAGCAATAAAAATGCCCGTTATCACTATTGTTAAGAAGCACTCGGTCAGATTACCGACCGATGAACAAGAGGCGAGGTATCATGTAAATTTGACGCATATATAGTGTAGGTAACCGTTATTTCGAAAAGAATGGTCTGATGACGATGCGGTTTTCATCCCATTTGAAGGCGTATTGTTTTAAATGTTTCTTGAAATTTATAGAGAGAAAAATTCCATCCTCGGATCCTCGGTTCGGGTCCGAGCATCGAATTTTAACTCTCTATTTGACTAACCGTCTTGCGCGGACGGAGCGACATCTATTGGACAGTTTAACAGCACCATCCAACCGAAAGAAGCATTATTTAGAAATACTTAAACTTTCGTATTGATATCGCAGCCCTTGTAATTTTTATAGTATTACTTTTTAAAGCACTAACGCCTGCTTTGGCGATTTCAAACATTGAAATTTATAGAGAGAAAAATTCCATCCTCGGACGGGATTCGAACCCGCGTCTTCTGATTCTCCGTGTCGCTCCGTCCCCGCAAGACGTTTAGTCAAATAGAGAGCTAAAATTCGATGCTCAGACCCGAACCTCGGTGGCCTAGTTGGTCAACGGCGTCTGACACGGAGAGTCAGAAGACGCGGGTTCGAATCCCTTTCGAGGATGGAATTTTTTTTTCTCTCTATAAATTTCAATGTTTGAAATCGCTAAAGCAGGCGTTAGTGCTTTAAAAAGTAATACTATGTGTTTCTTGTTTAATCATATTTGTAACTTGCTTGAAACGTTCGTAAGTATTACACATTTTAAATATTATGTTGACGGTTTAACTTTCGCGGTAGGTATAGTCGAGTTTCTCGGCCGGTTTCGTGACCGTCCGAGTCACTTTTACATAGAGTACCTACTTGCGCACCCGGCTGCGTCTGCGCTAACAGCTAGCTTGTAGCCGTGGATAATTGAAATAGGTACATACACTTCATCTGCAGCTATATCCATAGATTTAAGGTATTGTTACAGTTAAATAAGTACTTGAAGTTTTTGTTTCATGATTATTTTTCCTTTTCTAAATATTGTTAGTCCTAATATGACTACGTGTACGTAAGAATTCTTTTTATTGTTGTGTTAATTTTGTCAGTAGAATGTCCTTAAAATTACAAGAAATGGTAGAGGTTATGGCGAGTGCGAAGGCTGAGCCTACTACGCGAACGAAATCGCGGTTAGAGTCTAGTACATAATACAAAAATGAAATACGCAGTATTGATACAATGTTGAATTGTCTTCACAATTCCAGAATACCGCCACGAAATCGCAAAAAATGATCCATTAATTTCACTTCTATTCGAACTATTGTACCTACTAACTTAACAGGCAAATATGATTTTAAATATAATGTACATACCTACAGTACGGGCTTACCGAATGCGTCTTAATTAAAGTCAGTACTTAGTTTTTAAATCAACTCCACTTGGTCTTACTGTGAATGTACAAATGAATGAAAAGCGTTTCAGATATAAGATATAGTAGCCCAAAATACTCTGAAATCAACATTCACGCTTGCTGACTTTAACAACGAAGTTGTTCCCTCAACCCACAAACCAAGGTATCTTGTTGTCTAGTACTCCTAGTACGTACATGAACTCCGTACTGGTCATGTTTTCATGTACAACAGCGCCATCTAGCGAGTAAAGAAGTAATTATGTAGGGTTCACTTCTTTAAGGGTAGCAGAGCACCCGTAGATAGATAGATAAACTCTTTACCCGTACCTGCCCGTCTTACCCGTACGTCATTACAGGCTCGTAGAAAGTTCCTACTACACTAGATGGCGCTGTTCTCCCGTAAAACCACGCAAGTGTTTGTTACATCCCTGGATGGTCCCAAGTTGCGAGACATTTAATTATTAAAAGGTTACGAACACATCGTCGTGGTACATTAATATTAATTTTTGTAAACATTATTCTACAAGTGCCAGTAGAGTAATGTTGGGTAAGATCAAAGAATAGAATAATATATCTGGGTTGGATTTGGAAGGATTCAGTTATGTATGACTATCGGATACAAATTATGTTGTAAGGGTGACGAAGGGGACGAGTGCATGAATGATGAATGATTGATATTGTGACTGACTTGTTAATGAATAGTGTTTCAACATAACATAAATAATATAATAAATTTCATGAATGATGAATGATTGATATTGTGACTGACTTGTTAATGAAAGTGTTTCAACATAACATAAATAATATAATAAATTTCATGAATGATGAATGATTGATATTGTGACTGACTTGTTAATGGAAGTGTTTCAACATAACATAAATAATATAATAAATTTCATGAATGATGAATGATTGATATTGTGACTGACTTGTTAATGAAAGTGTTTCAACATAACATAAATAATGTAATAAATTTCATGAATGATGAATGATTGATATTGGGACTGACTTGTTAATGAAAGTGTTTCAACATAACATAAATAATATAATAAATTTCATGAATGATGAATGATTGATATTGTGACTGACTTGTTAATTAAAGTGTTTCAACATAACATAAATAATATAATAAATTTCATGAATGATGAATGATTGATATTGTGACTGACTTGTTAATGAAAGTGTTTCAACATAACATAAATAATATAATAAATTTCATGAATGATGAATGATTGATATTGTGACTGACTTGTTAATGAAAGTGTTTCAACATAACATAAATAATATAATAAATTTCATGAATGATGAATGATTGATATTGTGACTGACTTGTTAATGAAAGTGTTTCAATATAACATAAATAATATAATAAATTTCATAAATTATATGTACAAAAACCAAACGAAGCTAGATATAAAGAATTTCTAATACTATTATGTAAATGACTTGCCTTGTCCACTGTTATACCTAATATGGCCAATAAATGATTTGAATTTGAATTTGGTTGGAGAGTTGGTTGTGTTGTGTTGCCACTTGTTTTGTTGTTGGAAATCAGGACGACGGTGATTTTATTCTAAAAGTGGTTGATCGTAAGCTCAGCAGTTACATAAAAACTGTTAAAGATATCCTCCATCTTAATCCGGATGGTTCAGACACAACAGCGGTGTTGCGTCTGATTAGTCCACCCAGTTTAGATTCTAGATTATGTACCTATATATGCAGGCTGGTTATTTGAGAAGGGCGGCCATGGCCAAATCCAGAACCACAAGAGTTAGACAAAAATCGTGAAAGGAGACATGCCCTTGATTTATATCTTTGACTTTTGACGGAAATCGACCTGAATTATTAAAAAAAAGACACCTGTATTATTGAACTAATGGATTCTGTTGCTGATATGTCAATATTCGCAAGGAAATAAATTACTAAAAATGAAACAAAAGATAATGGCAATCGATTAGTAAGGGTCACTAAAAAGGGCGAAAAAAATTACCAAAACGGAAACGGAACCGACTGCATATCCACGGAGGAGTGGAGTATTGGAGAGCACGGAACGACAAGTGCAGCGTAGGTCGTCCATCGACAACGTGGACAGACGACCTGGTAAAAGTAGCAGGGTGCAGGACACAGTTTGGATGCAGGCTGCTTTCTACGAGTCCCTTTGGAATTATATTGGAGATACCTATGGTCAGCAGCGGACGTCTTACGGCTGTGATGATGATGACTTATTTTGCTTTTGCAGAAAGGCGAAGTCCCGATGCGTTCTGACATGAGTAGGCCCTTTACCAGAAAACTGAACCGGCTCAATTCTAACTCTGTCAAGTTGGTCACACTGCTTACTGGTGAGTATCTATTAAACATACGTATATATATCCCATAGCACGAGTACTGCTTACATTAATATTCCGAACTAGCTAACTGATATAAAGTCAGCTGGATATTTATGGACATATGTATGTATATTTTGAGAGTCTGTTAAAAGACATGACAGTGCTATCTACCAAAATGGTATAAGCATCGCTAATATCTTCGTGTTTCCAAATCAGTACGAGTATGCAATCAAATTCCAGCCGTCGCGCGCCTCTGCCCAGGTAAGAGGCAGAGCAGTCGGTAGCAAGAGCTGTTTAATAGGGCGTTCGAATAGGTCCTTCGTGAGCGTTTTTAAGACGCGGTCCAACCTTAATTTTAAAATAATTTACGATGCTTTACGTAAGGTTGAAAATCGCTTGTTAGATTGGACGATGTAATGCGAAAATGCGTAAATTTTGTACATTTTCTTTATATTTTTCGATATACGAGTACACTAACACAATTGAAAAATCTGCTGGTTACTACTTTAGTACTATACGTTGGCTATGTATTACCTAAAAAAAAATATAGTGTTATCGCTGAAAATTCTGAGAGTTTGAACGTGAAAGTTTATTTTTGTGGACCTATTCAGGATTTTTTCTGCGGAATGAGAGTTATATTTATGAATTCTATTCGGTTATTACTCTTTTCCTATTCCTTTTCTAACCTTTGTATTTTTTTCATAATATACTATCAATCTGTTTCGTTACACTAGGTGTTTAAAAATTCTGCTTTTTCTTTAATCAGGGTACGAGCGCGCCTTAACGAAAATAACGCTAAAACGCTCACAAGGGGCGTTCGAATTGGGAATCTGTGGGTGAAAATGTCGTTCATGTCTCTTTTTGTTCAGCGTTCGGAAGGCTAAAAAATAGGATTTTTGCCACTAAAATGTGCAATTTTTGACCCACGTCCGGAGCATGGTTGTTTGTGATAGTTTTTTGACAGCTATGTATTTGACAGCGTATGTGATGTTGATGTGGGCAAAAGTAGCAAAAGATGCAAAAATAACGTTTTTGAGCTTTACGAACGCTATAACAAAAGAGCCATAAATGACAACGCCACCAATGCCCTCATAAGCTAATCGAACGCACCTTATGTATAAAGAGTAATATTTCCGAAGATGCACGAAAGTTGCAGAGATAGAGAGATATAGAGTTAAGTTTAACGTCGTAGCGTCAACTATCAAACCATGCTTATATACCACCTCCTTAGAAATATGATTTAGTTAGCTTATATATATATAAAAGCGAAAGGTCACTCACTCATCACGAAATCTCATAAACTACAAGTGCTAGGGGTTTGAAATTTTGCATGCGGGTTCTTTTTAGGACGTAGGTGCTCACTAAGACAGGATTTTATGAAATTCAACCCCTCAGGGTTTTTTTTTGGGGTTGATAGTTTGTATGAAACTTCGTTACTGCGAGTTCTAAAAGTTAATAATTTTGCATTTCTCAGGTTCTTTTTTGAACTATGTACTAACTAAGACGGGATTTTGTGAAGTTCGACCCCTAATTGAAAACTGACCCATTGAAATCTGTAATTACCGTATCCCGCGAGGCCACGCGAGCGTAGCCGCTGGCGGGTTAGCTAGTTATATATATAGGTATGTAAGAAAAGATAAGATAAAGATTTATTGATTTGTCAAAACGTGTGTAGTCATACAGGGATGTGCATGTAGGTCTTAAACTTAAATAAGTTTCAACATGTTTTGCCCGCGCAGGCGTACAAATATAAGTAGTGAGATGGCGGTCACTTGCAAATAATACAAAAATAATTATTGAAATATTTATATAGGTAAAGTTAGAATTCAAATTAAAATTAATTTTAAATATGCATGCTTGTCAACTAACTAACTAGTATTACTAAACTTATTGTACTTCAAATTGGTTGTCATCTAAAAAATCATTTATAATATATAATATCATTAAGTCAATAATATGTTTGTAATTTTAACTTTAACCCGTCCGAATCAGCAAGCCTCCAGTCCATTCATAAATATTTTGTTATAGCGTAAACCTAATGGCGGACAGATTAAAGCTGAAGTCTCTTATGGGGGATCCCTATAATCTATCTATCCACAGTTTTCCTTACTACCGATAGAAATTTGACATAACGTCCATACAAATAGTGTCAAATATCTAACTCTAGTAAGGTAAACCGGCGATAGATAGATTATTGGGATGGGCCGTAAGTATATCTCTGTATGAAGCTTCTATGGCGAAATATATTACCTGTAATGTGCCTTATAATATCTCATACCTATTATTTCATCGTGTGAATTCAAATTGTTTTTTAAACTCATATTGACTAGTTTGTAGATTAAACAATAGCGTAAACTAATAATAATATAAACTAAATATTTAAGCACAAACATGTGGTTTATAAATGCTATGTTAAATTACTTCTTATAATGTATGTGTATTTTAATATGGTAAATAAATGAAAAAAAATCTTAATCAATTAACTATGAGTAGTTATACAAAATATTAATACGTGTTCGTACATCGCGGATATTTCTGCAGACTTCTTCACCAGCTTACGTGGTTTTATTTCAGAGCCATCCCAGGGCAACATGGAACAATCTCAGACGATAGTGGATGTTATGAACACCGACATGCCGGATATAAGAAACGGTACATTTCTATAGAGGCTTTCGCACATTATACCGAATCAACACCTTGTCGACTCGTTGTACTCGACTGGAGAATATTGAGTCGACCGCTGAACTCATATAACACAGAAAAAGTGCTGTCTCCGCACCGAAAGATATAACTGAAACGACGTTGAGTTGTTCTGGTGTGTGAAAGCCTTAATTATAAGATTCTGCAATTCCACGTTATTGAGGAAAGAACCGCCGTGGATTTGAGTGAGCTGTAGTATATAATCTTATATTAGTCGTTTTAGTTTCTTGGCAGTATATACTTTATTTACCTACAGTACCTACACATTATGCAACATTCGGAAATTACTGGAGCTGAAAATTTTGGGACATCGAAGACTTAAATGCTACTTAGGACCTTGAATTAAGTTATGTTTGTGAGTAAACTCAGAGTTTCTTGCCTGTGGTTCTATTTTTGGTTTAGAATCCCATACAGCACTTTTTGGTAACAAAATCGTTAATCCAGTAACGAGTTGTCACAGTTATGTAACTGTTTCGAAACATAGTGACTGTGTGGGGTTTGGTCTGTATGTGTGGTAACAGTTCACACACATTTTTACCGGAATGTGTTTCAGTAACTATGTGTAGTCGTTGTATTCACACGTTACGTAAACATTTGTGTAGACTCATTTCTATACACATTGTGTACAGTTTATGACAAGGGTACAATCAAGAAGTAAATGTGTAGTAACAGTGTGGTCACCATGTTACAAATATATCAAATTAATACACAAGGTGTTGTAATATTACGACATTGTTCCGACACATTTATTCCTAAATGAGAATCAAAAAGTCATATCATAGACGCACTGTTTCCCAAAACTTATGCTGACAAGTCCCCAAATGATTGCCGTTCTTTTAAAATTAGTAAAAAGCCAAAGAAACGTTATTTCCGTCGCACATCGACTTTCTACATGAAAGTCAACAAATTATTGGCTGAAAAACTTTTTGTTGATTACATCGAAAAGTTCGCAGAAACTTAGGGTCGTGACTCTGTGACCAGTAAAATTTATAATTTATGACATATTTTAAATTATGTTTCAAGCTTGGACTCTACCTTCTCTATGTGCATATCCATTTCAAATTAGTCGTTGCAGACTGATGTTACCACACAGCGACGTAAATTAAAAACCAAATGTTACTGTGTCTAGATCGTCCCCACTTTTGGTCGTAGCGACCGAACTAAGACTACACAATGACCAAAAATGTTGCTAGTGTCGACGCGATAGTGTCGAGTTGTTTCGTAACTGCTACCAAAAAGTGCTGTCTGGGTTCGGTGGTCTCAATCTGAAGCCATAAAGGCTTAACATGCCGTCAGTAGCACTTTCAACGTCCAAGCGTACTTTGAACTGATCTCTTCCGTATGCTACGGCTCTACTATTTGGTCACCCATCCAAATTGTGGCCTCAGCAACTCGCTTAGCGGAGATTAATGCAAAATACGAAAGATCTTGGAACATAAAGATCATTTCTTTTAAGTTATTATCGTATATAGTGTCTATTTATCGGCAGAATATAATAAAATGGTCCACTGTAATTTTTATAGGTGTACAAGAGACATTATCGAAGCAGAGCAGCGCCGAAGAGAAGAAGAAGCTAGAGGACCAGCTGCATGAGTTAGAGACGCTGATGAAGACCCTGACAGAGTCCACCACACCTGGCTCCCTCGTGAGTATGCTCCCTGCTATATGACAACACTCCTACTTTACTTACTCGGACGCGCGGATCCAACCCACTAAAAGGTTGTGGTCACAGCCACCCGAGAATCGGCCAAGTGCGCGTCTAAGTATGAACTCGCTCATGATCGATATAGTGTCTAGTCACTAGCCGGATGTTAAGCGTCACGCTTGCCCAGAACAGTTCAGTGACATTTAGAACTACAACACTTATAAACCATGCCTAAATACCAGATTATTTGTACTCTCATTACTCATCAGTCGCATCCTCCGCCCCCACCCACAGCCTCTTCCCACTTTTATAGCATATTTATCGCGATGATGTTCTACTTACTTGAGGCTGCGGTTTACTTTGCTATTCAGAAGAACCTGCAAGAAACTCGGGTCCATTCTTTTCATATAGATTTTTACAATGTTTCTATTAGGTAGGTACTACTAATATTACATTTTATGGGTGGCAGATGACAACTTGCCAGAAGTGGAGTATTCCAAGCTTTTCTGTCTTCTATATAATGTCGGACTTTATCATATGCTTTTTTTATTAAAAGGAAATCCCTGTTTTGTATTCCAGAACCCAGCCGAGGCAGACGATGCTGCGAAGCAGATTGCAGACCTCACTACCCGGATGTACTTCTCTATGAATCCGGAGACAAAGCGCCGCAGTGGACTGCTTCGAGTAAGTAATTAGGGACCTTACTATCAGCTCTTAAAGCAGGTCTTCTAGAAAACAATGTTCAAACACTAGTTCACCTAAATGAGCTTCATGGTATAATTTCATTCAAAACTGTTTAAGCCAGGTTTAAGAACTGCACGGAACTTGCATGGTTTTACAAAGCTGATAGCAAGGCCCCTGAACGAACTATTCAATCGACCAAATATTATGCACGACTGCAAAGTTGTGTTTTGGCGTCAGTACCTACTTGTATTGAAACCGGCAATTACGTATCTAAGTACTATCTACAGTATCTATCTACAGACAGTTAAACAGTACCATCCATTTAACAAAATCATTATATATAATAATTATCATATAATAATATATTAAATACTTATTAATGGTCATCATAATGATGATCATTAAGAAATTGTTTTAGTTACTTTATATAAATAGACTTCCATCAAATTAAATCGTTCACTATTTCTTAAATTTATCCTTATATCGATCTTTCTATTAACATAAACTAACACAAACAACTCAATACTGTACATAATTGTTTATATAAACATGAACTACTCTTTCTCAAGTCGTGTTTTATACAGATTTTTCCATTTTCATCAACATTAGATAGTACTTGAGATACGTAATTGCCGGTTTCAATACAAGTAGGTACTGACGCCAAAACACAACTTTGCAGTCGTGCATAATATTTGGTCGATTGAATAGTTCGTTCAGGGGCCTTGTTATCAGCTTTGTCATCGAGATAGGGGAACACTTTCAGTTATTAGATTGTAACTCAAAAATCGATGGACTGAAGTTGATAACATTTATATAGCACTACCTCAGACGTAGATATACTCTACCAAACGAAAAAAGAATTAATACTTCATCAGTCGAACGACCCAGACACAATAGAAATTTCATTGTTATATTGACAATCGACTGGTGAGGGGTTATTAGAATCGAATTATTCTGCAAAAAGTTTTTCGTGATTATACATAAAAATATACACCTCGACTTGATAAAATACTCCTGTTCTTGAAATTTGGTTGAAAAATACTTAATAAAATGGTAGATTATAATACTTTAAGTATAGTATAAAAATATAGCGATCGCTACTCTTTCCTAAATGAAGTTATGCAATTTCAAAGTTTTTACTAGATTTAACCCTCTTCGTTAGGGATTGAGTTAGGCATGATTCTTAAAGCATATTAAACCATAACAAAATAAATAAATACCACTACCGCGAATTTTTTCCACTCTTTTGCAAAATATCTAATAATATGCCTAATTTGACTGGACTACATATAATATACAAGAATTTAAGAGCAACTCTTGTATATTCACTATTGTGTTTATAGTATATTATAATTATTTTAGTCTTGCGTATCTTCAACTTTGCTGCTTTGTAAAAAGGATTATTTTGTGTGCAGAGGTCCCAGCCCAGTTTCATAGCTGACGAGAAGGTAGAAATGAACTTGAGACGCGCTTCTTTCATAGCCGCCACTGCGTCCGCCAACCACGCGCTCGATAACGCAGGAGAACTGATAGCACAGGTCAGTATTACTAGTTTGTAAAACAACTTAGCACAGGTCAGTAGTACTTGTTTGTAAAACAACTTAGCACAGGTCAGTAGTACTTGTTTGTAAAACAACTTAGCACAGGTCAGTAGTACTTGTTTGTAAAACAACTTAGCACAGGTCAGTAGTACTTGTTTGTAAAACAACTTAGCACAGGTCAGTAGTACTTGTTTGTAAAACAACTGAGCACAGATCAGTAGTACTTGTTTGTAAAACAACTGAGCACAGATCAGTAGTACTTGTTTGTAAAAAAACTGAGCACAGGTCAGTAGTACTTGTTTGTAAAACAACTGATAGTACAGGTCATTAGTACTTGTTTCTAAAACAACTGATAGTACAGGTCACTAGTACTTAAAAAAAAAAAAAAAAAAAAAAAAAAAAAAAACGATATTAAAAAATATTTAGTGACACTTCCGCTGAAAAGAAAACAATGATTTTGGCCTATTTGGGGGGCGTGCACCACCCTCCCTCCCGCATAAAATGCTAATAGGAAGAATACAAAATAAAAAACACAAGAAACCCCAAATAAACCAAAACCGATTCAAAATCGGTTTTGGTTTATTTGGGGTTTCTTGTGTTTTTTATTTTGTATTCTTCCTATTAGCATTTTATGCGGGAGGGAGGGTGGTGCACGCCCCCCAAATAGGCCAAAATCATTGTTTTCTTTTCAGCGGAAGTGTCACTAAATATTTTTTAATATCGTTTTTTTGATAATGGATTTCCGCAAAGTAACGCCTGAATCAATAAATTATCACTAGTACTTGTTTGTAAAACAACTGGTAGCACAGGTCAGTAGCACTTGTTTGTAAAACAACTGAGCACAGGTCAGTAGTACTAGTTTGTAAAACAACTGAGCACAGGTCAGTAGTACTTGTTTGTAAAACAACTGATAGTACAGGTCATTAGTACTTGTTTGTAAAACAACTGATAGTACAGGTCACTAGTACTTGTTTGTAAAACAACTGGTAGCACAGGTCACTAGCACTTGTTTGTAAAACAACTGATAGTACAGACCACTAGTACTTGTTTGTAAAACAACTGATAGCACAGGTCAGTAGTATTTGTTTGTAAAACAACTGAGCACAGGTCAGTAGTACTTGTAAAACAACTGAGCACAGGTCAGTAGTACTTGTTTGTAAAACAACTGAGCACAGGTCAGTAGTACTTGTTTGTAAAACAACTGAGCACAGGTCAGTAGTACTTGTTTGTTAAACAACTGAGCACAGGTCAGTAGTACTTGTTTGTAAAACAACTGAGCACAGGTCAGTAGTACTTGTTTGTAAAACAACTGCGCTAAAGGAAACCATCGGGACTATTTAGCACACAAATTAATATAAAAACATAATTTTGACTAACCTCGACGTTTCATTAATCATGAATTCAATTCGAGAAAATTTAAAAAGCGCCAACTGCGGGAAACTTTACTCGTAATACCAAAGGTTGTTTTGATACTCACAATGAGTCTGTTGCGATCTGCAGTGTGCAGTCAAGAAGGTTTAAGAAAAGAGCCAAGAAATGATATAAAGAAAACTACGATTAACGGCTTCGTAAGCTCAGTTGGTAGTGCCCTACCTTCGAATTGCGGGGTCCCAGGTTCGATCCCTAGCCCGGGCAAATATTTGCGTAATGAGCAGAAGTGTTTGTTCTCGGGTATTGGAAGTTCTGTTGTGTTATTGTGTGTGTGTGTGTACCTCCCGCGACACAGGGAATCCTATTATAGGGTGTAACTGCGTTAACGTTATTATTATCATTATAAAAACTAGTTGATCCAGTTTTTAGGGACGTTTGCATAGCCCCGGATGTAGAAGCGGCAAACTGGGGCACCAGAATAAAAAAATTTAAAAATTTCATTTTAATGTCCCATTTACGAAAAATGCCAACCGTGGTCTTTGTAATGGCGGTGCCAATAATTGTGAGTTTTTGTAATTTGTCTCAAACTCTCGAAAGAATTGCGCCGCTATGTATACTTTTATTAACCTATACATTTTCTGGCCCGGTTCGATATAATCGTAGATCCGGGGCGGTGTCTGCAGTTGTTGCTATCATTTACACATAAGGCTGTTCTTTGTAGCACCATGTGTTCATTATGAACTGTGCCTAAGTCGATTCTGTAGCCCGGGAGAGGTCGTGAAGTCGTTAACTTAATCTTATTTGAAATCGCATTCTATACTCAGCTCACTGTGTTATGTGTTCAATATTGCGGGTTTAAATTGTATGTACATATAATATAGAGTAAATTTAATACGTTAATAAAGTATACTGAAGCGGTATCAGAAACCGCAGGCCCAAATCCCGTTTGTGGATTAATGACGTTTGTCTAAAATTAAGGTTAGTTGTTTATCCCTTTGTGACAAACGATTAATTGACGATAGATTAATTGTTAGGAAGTTTTATATCTCCAGTGTGAGTATAATATAGATATCATGTCGAAAAACTGATCAAATATTTTTTATATGTTTATCGTATCGTTGTCTCTAGCATGGCTGTAGTCGCGATAGCTACATTGCGGGCTGGGTTTACCCATGAAAACTGACAACTTTTGTCCTATCGAGAATCCATATATTAACAGTGCAGTTTTGAAAAAGACCTGTATATTCCACATTGAGACAATAGCACCACATGATAGGTTACCATGTAATAGGTTTTATTGCCACCAGTGTTGCGATAAATAAGGTTATATATAATAACTATTTTAAAGAACAAAGACGTATATTCTTCTTGCCGGTTAAAATGTTAAAAAGACGGACGTATAACGAAAGAAAACGACACATTAAAAAAGTTCAATTCTAGTGTTTTATCATGTTTGATACGAATATATTTCCAATATTTATAACAAGGAGAAACCCATTTTAAATTTAAAAGTAATTCGATTGTGTCAGTTGTAGCCTGCGCGGTGTTAGCATGGATTGTCGATAAACAAAATTATCGTATAATAAGCTATATAGCTATCGCAGCTAGTTCGATACTAGAGACAAAGTAAGATAATTGATAAAAGTCAGTTTGTCTGCTCGACAAGTTTATCGTGAGATCCATGCTCGCACGGCTGGTTTCGACAAAATATTACAAAGTTGCATATATACCATAATGTACATATTTAATGTATATTGCAGGAGTACAACGGGTCACCGCTAGACGCCAGGCGAGTGGAAGAGCTAGAGAAATCAGCGCTGGACAAAATGGGCAAGCTGAACGCAGCGATAGCACACTACTTGCTGGCTCACTCAAGTAAGATCACATTTACAACATTCGATTAAAGATTTTGAGGCACACTTTGTTTTTGACAAACGGGAACGGGAAAATAACCTAAAATGGCTGTCGTTTATTTTAGAAATATTCAAATAATCCCGTTGATAATTTAATTTGTTCAATCGTTTATTTTGTTTAATTTGCCTTGATTTGTGTTTCTTTGAGCTTTCACGTGTAGTGTTGCAATGTTCCAGACCCAAAGAACATAGACTATGGCGCGGCCGTCAACTCTCTGAACACCATACACGAGCTGATGCCGGAACTAGCTAAAGGTGAGGGTAGATCAGAATCAACTGATAGTACTTATTTATAGGATTAACATGTTATGTAAGATGCGAGTAGCCATATTCAGGGGGGGCATATATTCAGCAGTGGACGTCTTCCGGTTGATAATGATGAAAATGAGAGGAGTTAGAAATTGTGGGCAGATTAAATATAATGTCGACGAACCTATCGATCAACAGGCGTCGATTCTCGTACCTACGCTTCAAAATATCTAACGCGACCGTATAATTCTCGTTCGTTATCGGAAGATGTGAAACGAGGTCAAAATCCTCTCATGTTAAGACACGACAGTAAGTAGTTCAGCTTTACTGCATCTAACAGGCTCGCCATGGTATTTGTAATGCTCCAAAATATGGTCATAAATGATGGACAGTCTTCGAGTTTCGCGCTGAATTTTTTTAACTTACATTTTTGGCAATACTGACGCGGAATGTGTTTTCGTGCTTGTGTGGTGATCAGCATTCAACGTGCTATAAAGCGACGCTTACTTAACCTCTGCCACGCGTATTGCCGTGAATGATTGCAGTGTCGAAATCTTAGCGATATATTCGTTCCTGTTTTTCGTCGAGGTCTACGGTGTCAAGAATTAAATAAAAAGACTTTGTCGAGGTTGTCCTTAGCTTCTTTTTCGTCAGCAAATCTGGCGTTACAATCATCACGGAAATATGTCACGTCCCCGCTTAGGAGTGCATTCCCCATTTCGCGAAGGCTGGTTATGTTTGACCGCTTCACGAAACCGTGCTGCTTGGTTTTTTGAAGGCATTATTAAGCTAGCAAAGTAATTCGAAACAAATCACAAAAACATGATGCGGCTGCGCTGGTACGGAGCAGCGAGTAGCGTGGGTTGTGGCGAGTGCTAGTCTCGATTCGACGGGGCGGTCCGCGCATTGTTTGCTGTATGACGTCACGCTTTTTATGGTTGCCGCGTGAACAAAATTATTTTATTCCATGCCTTCTACGTATAAATACAATTCTGAAAAACGTTGTCCAAGGTTACGTAAACCCATGTTTGTTCCCACAGACGCACAAGCGCTCTCCAGCGTAGAGGACGGCAAGAATCGGCAGGAGTTGGTGCACGATATAAAGAAACTGTGCGACGCGGCTAAGCATGTGTGCTCGTTGTCCGGTGTCGAGGAGCCACAGGTATCTATTGGTCACACAGACACACAAGCGCTCTCCAGCGTAGAGGACAGCGCGAGTCGGCGGGAACTCATGTGTTAATTGACGGCCACGTCAGCATATATGGTAATGCGAGGAGTAATGGGTTCGGTTGGAAAAGCGATCAGTAAAGTCGGTATATTTGACCAAGGTCAGTAAAAGCCAGTTTCATTTCATTAAAGATTTTGGGGACGGCTCTCTTTGCTCGTCCAATATTTTGTCCTTCTTCCAAGAGCATTGTTGTCCCTCTTCCAAGAGCATTGTTGTCCCTCTTCCAAGTGCATTGCTGTCCCTCTTCCAAGAGGCCAAATATTATATATTCGGCCAAAATGACGGGGTGAGTGTGTATGTCTGTCAGTGGCGTGGTAGCTCCCGAACGGATGAATCGATTTTGTTTGTTTGAAAGGTGAATTAGTCTCCCGACTAGTGTTCTTAGCTGTTGATGTTTGATGAAAATCGGTTCAATATGGTCGCCGCAAAATGGCGGATTACGTATTATTTCACAAATCCCTCAATATTGGTATAAAATTAAAGGACTTGATTCGTAGAATACCATACACTGTGATAAATTACATTATTATTTAGTTAATTTAATTTTACTTATCAGTTTCCATCCTTGGGTCCCCGAGTGAGGCAAATGTTTTGTGAGGAGCATAAATAATTGTTATCGGTTCTTGATTTTTGATTCACACTGTCCCCATGCCTGCCGCGACACAGGGAGTTCTACTGCGAGGGCAGTAAGTATGTTTGTTTATTATAAATGTGACTTACGGTTACAGAAACTACAAGAAGCGTCCGCCAAGTATGCCGACGTGGCGGGTAAACTGGTCTTCACTTTTGGCAGACGATCCAAACCGAGAGCTGATAAAGAAAACGAGGTATGCATACTTATCAATGCATGTATTTTATTTAGACACTAAGTTTATGGCCTTTTATAAAACGTGGTATCATTCATGTATGAATTTTGCCAGTTCACGTTTTATATGACCAAGTTTATGCTAAGGGTGATCTTTCGGCAATATTTTACACTTTTATGCAGTGACATTAATAAATAGGTAATGTTAACTTTGAAGGAACCTCCACCGCGTTCGACAGCAAAAAAAAATTCTTTAGACTTGTGAAGCAATCCAAGAAGCTAATCAATAACATGCGTTATATTGGTTACCTACTATTTTTCTTGTTTCATAATTATAGTTTACAATAATATAAACATTATATTTAACGTCGAGCCATACTTAGACTCATAATAAAAGTATAATAATAATATAATAAATGTTTAATAATTGGTAGTTTTATACAATACGGCTTATCTAGTAGCTGGATAACAGTAAGGTGTTGAAATTGTTGTTGCCAAAATAAATATCCGTAGGGACTACGTATTAGTTAATCTGTGACTAAACAATTACCTACGCCTTTATAAACTATGTAACTTCACTTAGTACGGCCAAGGATCAGTAGTATCATCTTCGTACGGCGTAGTAAATTTGCTGCGCGCTAGTACTGCGTACAACAAAACTGTTCTGCACCATAGATAGATAGAGAGATAGATAGATAACGCTTTATTGTACATAAAACAAACGTGGATACATTTAATATACAATTATCAATACTGTTGTACAATGGGCGGTCTTATCGCTTATAAGCGATCTCTTCCAGAGAACCTTTGGATGGAGATTAATTATGATACACGAATAGACGGCAATGTATTTGAAAAACAACGTCAAAAGTAAACCTAAATAATATTAAATTTACATAAACTACACAAACATAACTTAATATAAATAAATAAATATTTACAACAAATAAATATATAAATACATATATATTACATATATAAATACATACACATCATATACACACCATACTAAGTGACGTCATTTAAAGTTATGCAGCATTTATAAGTAATGCCCAGACATTGTATATTCTAGAAAAAGAAAATGCATTCCTCATTTGACAGGCCTGTTGGTCTAGTGGTTAGTGACCCTGACTGCTATGCCGGAGGTCGTGGGTTCGATTCCCACCCAGGACAAATGTTTGTGTAATGAGCACGATCATTTGTTCTGTGTCTGGGTGTAATTTATCTATAATATGTATGTATTTAGAAATATATAAGTATGTTTATCAGTTGTCTAGTACCCATAACACAAGCTCTGCTTAGCTCGGGACTAGATGGCGTTGTGTGATAGTTGTGGAATGTTTATTATTTATATTTAATTTATTGAAAGCTGTGTTTTGTGACTGTAACGAAAAAGTTTTATATGCCAAACCACACGAGAACTAAATGACTTCTTGTGCCTTTGAATCCTTCATTATGCTCAGGACTCTTACTTAGAATTCAGGACTACGCTCATAATTCAATTCTAGAACTATTCGCTTTCTCGGGATCCAATTCTGCATTCGCGAGAAAAAGTTACTTTGATATAATGTTGCACAGATTGAGGCATATGTTCAGCAGTGGACGTCCTACGGCTGAGATGGTGATGATGATGAATATATTTTATTAATAAATCAATTATGTTGAAATGGTTTTTCGAGCTAGCGAGGTGAAAACAAATTTAACAAAAGTGTACCTACTTTTCTAACCGTCCTACCTTCCAAATACTGCGATCGTTCTTTCTCACTTCGCTGACATAATAAACATAGACGTTACTTAATTACTTTACATTACTTAATTCAAAAAGACAAAATTAAGTAAATCATCACCGAGTAATAGTAGATTATACACTGAGGGAGTAAATCAGTGGCTTACGTCACTATTTTATATTATGATGCATATACACATTGGTTCGTTTTCTTATTGAAAAGAATTTTCCTAGATGTTAAGAGGAGTTCCCACCGCGCGGGTGAAGGGGCTGGTTCGGAGAATAATGCTGATGATTTTGAAACATCCGAATAAGGGGCCTGTACAAGAGTGCCAAAGTAGCCGAGAGGAGGATCTTAATTTAGACTACAAATATGTGTGTACTTACGTAGCATAGCCTTCTACAACATCTGCCGCTTGGGTTCTGCCCTTGCAGAGGTCGCGGTCGCGATCCACGCACGTCACAAGGTATTGTTTATAAAGTCCATAGTTCATAGGATCACAATATATAATAACACACAAACTCCTTGATATCGATGAAGACGGATATGGGTTATTAGTAGATAGGTAGGAAGACGCCATCTTATTAACAGGGACCGTACAACCCCGGTTTTGGGTTAAGCCTATCGAAGGGGTTTTTCATTTAACAAAAACCATTTTTATGAGGTTACCAATTAGCAAGGTTACCATGCCCTAAACCCAGCCATAGGGTCACCCTTTGCTTAGGGTTTTTAATTTAAGAGGTATTTGTAACTGTTTATAACCCTATGGTAGGGTTACCCTTTACCTCATAGGGTAACCCTTTGCTTAGGGTATTCGTATGAAGAGGTATTTGTAACTTTTAAAAACCCTGTGCTTGGTGATGGGTAACCCTGGGTTACCCTATCCTTTGGGTTGTTGATCGTGAAGATAGCGTTGTCTAAATTGAATAAGAGAATCGCCGAGCGATCACTATTTTCGCGTTGTAGGTATTCAGAAAATATATTGCTATCTCAGCATTGCCTGCAACTGTGTGCGAGATCGAAACGCCGGCGAGAGTTTATTTGTCTTGCGAATAGATTGTGATTTGGGACTTTTGTATTTTGGATGACGAATTCAAATTATAGTTTTATGTTTCAAAACGAGTATGATTAGTCGTTATGTAAGTGTAGTTCTTTTTATACCTACGGAAAAACATTGTTTGCAATACTTACCTCATAAAAAATTTCATAAGATATTTTACAAATGGCTATAATGATTTGTATATCTTTTTTTTTTAGATTTTTATATTTTATTTAACTAGCTGACCCGCCAGCGGCTTCACTCGCCTTGGTCTTGGTATAGTGGTGAATACTTCATAGTCTGTAGAGCATAGAAAAATACACGCTGGGTGTACAGCTAGCTGCCTGATAGCCTTTAGATTCGATTCTTTAACACCAAAACCGAGCTGACGAGGGTGAAATTTTTTTGAGATGCGGTCCTGGATTACTCGGCAGCAAGTTTTAGACGTAAGGCGTCTCAGAGTACTACCAACTGCAATAGGGCGGATGCCCTCATTTTTTATTTCTAGCGCTACAAGGTTTGCACCGTACAAGAGAGGGACATTTCCTGTAAGCATAAAATTTATTAAAGCAGTCTACTCCCGAATATAAATATACATACATATATATGAATATTATATAATTCATTTTTCATCTTTCCTCATTTTACATAATTTATTCTCGCGTCAGTTATTTTTTTGCGATTACTCCTAAGATATTCGTTTAAATTATATAGTGTAAAAGAGTGAAATAATGTGCATGCAATGCTTAAAGCCTCCAACTTATATAAAATGATAAGGATTAATACCGTATTTGTTTAAATAGCTTTCGAATTGCCGCTTTATAATTGCCCATTTTTTAAAGTACGATTAAAATGGATAGAGAGAGATAGAGATAGACATACGCTATCGAGGACTTTTTTCCTCTAAGTGGTAGTGTGCGCTGCGTACGTATATTGTGTTAAAGCCTGAAGATACTGTTACTAATGAAATCTTACCCGAATAGTGGCCCGTCTTGTTGGGTACCACCGCAATGCCAGTTATTTTGATTCGGAGTAGTAATGTGCACTGAGCACGTATATTGTATTAAGGCTCGAAGTCATTGTAACTAATTAAATCCAATCCGAATAGTAACCCGTCTTGTTGGGTACCACCGCAATGCCAGTTATTTTAATTCGAAGTAGTAGTGTGTGCTTTACACATATATTGTGTTAAAGCTTGAAGGCATTGTTATTAATGTAATCATTCCCGAATAGTAACCCGTCTTGTTGGATACCACTGCAATGCCAGTTATTTTGATTCGGAGTAGTAATGTGCACTGAGCACGTATATTGTATTAAGGCTCGAAGTCATTGTAACTAATTAAATCCAATCCAAATAGTAACTCGTCTTGTTGGGTACCACCGCAATGCCAGTTATTTTGATTCGAAGTAGTAGTGTGCGGTGTACACGTATATTGTGTTAAAGCTTGAAGGAATTGTTACTAATTAAATCCAATCCGAATAGTTACCCGTCTTATATGGTACCACAAGTCATTGTAACTAATTAAATCCAATCCGAATAGTAACCCATCTTGTTGGGTACCACCGCAATGCCAGTTATTATGATTCAAAGTAGTAGTGTGCGCTGTGCACGTATATTGTGTTAAAGCTTGAAGGCATTGTCACTAATGAAATCATACCAAAATAGTAACCCGTCTTGTTGGGTACCACCGCAATGCCAGTTATTTTGATTCGGAGTAGTAATGTGCACTGTGCACGTATATTGTAATAAGGCTCGAAGTCATTGTAACTAATTAAATCCAATCCGAATAGTAACCCGTCTTGTTGGGTACCACCGCAATGCCAGTTACTTTTAATTGTAGTAGTAGTGTGCACTGTGCATATATATTATGTTAAAGCTTGAAGGAATTGCAATTATACTAATTGAATCATTTCCGAATAGTATCCCGTCCTGTTGGGTACCACCGCAATGCCAGTTATTTTGATTCGGAGTAGTAATGTGCACTGAGCACGTATATTGTATTAAGGCTCGAAGTCATTGTAACTAATTAAATCCAATCCGAATAGTAACCCGTCTTGTTCGGTACCACCACAATGCCCGTTATTTTGATTCAAAGTAGTAGTGTGCGCTGTGCACGTATATTGTGTTAAAACTTGAAGGCATTGTTACTAATGAAATCATACCCGAATAGTAACCCGTCTTGTTGGGTACCACCGCAATGCCAGTTATTTTGATTCGAAGTAGTAATGTGCACTGAGCACGTATATTGCAATAAGGTTCGAAGTCAGTGTAACTAATTAAATCCAATCCGAATAGTAACCCGTCTTGTTAGGTACCACCGCAATGCCAGTTACTTTTAATTGTAGTAGTAGTGTGCACTGTTCACGTATACTATATTAAGGCTTAAAGGCATTGTATGTAACTAATTGAATCATTTCCGAATAGTTACCCGTCTTGTATGGTACCACAAGTCATTGTAACTAATTAAATCCAATCCGAATAGTAACCCGTCTTGTTGGGTACCACCGCAATGCCAGTTATTTGGATTAGTAAATAGTAGTGTGCGCTGTGCACGTATATTGTGTTAAAGCTTGAAGGCATTGTCACTAATGAAATCATACCCAAATAGTAACCCGTCTTGTTGGGTACCACCGCAATTCCAGTTACTTTGAATGAAAGTAGTAGTGTGCACAGTGTACTTATAATTGTGTCTAGACATGCATGTATGTATTGGAACTAAATTAATTATTACCAATTCAACAACTCGTCTTCATGGGTACCATCGCAGTACAAGAGATTCTGCCTTGGGTAGTAGTAGGGTGAACTGTTCACATTGTGTTACGCTCATTCAAATTATTGCCGAATGAGTAACTCGTCTTGGTCTGTACCACCGCCATGCCAAATACTCGGCCTCGGGGTAGTAGTGTGCACGTATGTTTGTATGTAAGTTTAAAGATACACAAAATTCCGTATCAATCGTAGAAGCGTCGCAATAGTGCGGTAATTGCTCAATGGGTAAGAGACTTGGGGCCCTCGACACGATGCAGGAGCCGAAAACAAGTAGCAGGCACTATTGTACATGTAGGTAGCAGGTTCCATGAGTTAAATCTCACTTTTTTCTAGTCTATGCTCTGGTAGATAACAAACACTTGATTAATAATTATCATGTGTTAAATAATGTTGATATTAAAAATAAATCGAGTCCAGCGTGATATTTAATTTAAACTTTTTGACCTACATCTACTTGTGATATAAAAACCAAAGTTGACACAAAAAGATCAAAATATGAATGCGGCGCTGTTTTGCTCGAGTGGTGGGGCCACTGCCGCTGGGCGCGCTAGGGAGTAGGCGCTAGTCGTAAAATACCTAAACTCGCGCAGCGCTGCGCAGAATGAAGGCTCTTAAGCATTAAAAAACAAAACAGTTAAGATCATTTACATAATAAAATGACAGCAACCAGTAGTAAATAGTTATAAATAATCATAAAACTAAAACATCTTTTTCCGTGATATGTGAGTAAACTGTGAACATAACAAAGAATTGCAACATCACTTTTTTGTTCCAAATACCGCCGGCTTACTTGTTCGCACAGCTTAAGTATTATTAACCTTTGGACTACAACAACAATACCAAAGACGATAGGTTACCCTTGCATTGAGTAACACTTACGGGTCGGGTTTTTAATTATTAACCTTTTAAAAATACCCTACAAATGGGTATCCAAATTAGGGTAACCCTTGTGTTACCGTGTTAACACAGTTCAAAGGGTAACCCATAGGCATGGCTTACTGCTGAGAGTAAAAACCCACAGCGATAGGGTTTTTACTAACCCTATAAACCAACGGCGACAACAACCCTACCAAAGGGTAACCCAATTGAAGAGGTTTTAATAGGGTTATTCAATAAAATAAGTTACCGTTTTAAAGGGTAACACTTATAGCTTAGGTTTTTTACTAACCCTGTTAAAATACCCTGGGTTAAACCCTAAAAATGGGTAACCAAATCAGTCCCTGCTTATTAATAGCGCGCGGTGCGGTGCGCAGACGAATTGCTACTGTCTGACGATGACCGGAGGGTTGCCGGCGAACAAATGTTCTCGCGGGCGCGTTGCGGGTAGAAGTAAAACTATGCACGCTTAGACACACACATAGTAACAAAAAAAGGACCACACATAATACATTATTACACACACATACATTATTCACGTTTCGGGTGGGTTCGATTCCCGTTTGAAGCAGGCATGTAAAAAATCTGTGTATGCAGTCTTACATGCTTAAAAAATGCAGTCCTCTATTAGAGAAATTAAACTCTGTTATGTTTTTTATGTATTTTTCACACTAAGTAACTATCTAGTAGGTATGTAGTATAGTAACTATATACTATCTGGACGTAACTATACAGGTGATCGCCTTAGCCAAGGATGTGGGCGCGAACACCGCCGAGCTGCTGATATCGGCCCAGGGTCTCACGGAGATGGCTGCAGAGGAACCGGCTGCAGCAGACGTGGACACCATCGGGGCTCACACCGCGGCTGCTGCTAAAGACCTGATCACACAAGCTGAGGTAGACATTCAACTCATCTTTGTCCTCAGAGATTTTTCACAATGCTAATTACGTTATGTTTTTTTTTAAATCAATGATGTTTTCTCAATTTTGTGAGCATGATTTTAACACGTTAACTATATGGCGATAAGTGACACAAGTTAAACATTTGTGTGCATGAACATGTCTGTTTGAGACACAGGCCATATATCCACTTGACTGCGTGTAGCTCAATTTCTTCTAAGAGCACAAGTCACCACTGCGGGTCGGGGGGCTATGTACAAAAAAGGATTTTGATTGGCCGGCTCAAAATGTAGCTCTACTCATAGTACCTAAATAGTGTTGTGGTACAGCATTATGAACAACGAATCTACAACGATACAAGAGAAGAAGTAGTAGAATTATCCAATTAGTCTAACTAAATAGTCACTTACAGAGGCACAAACAGAGTAGGTGCTAGGTATAGTGGTAAGTAAGTGGTATATAGTATTTAAAAAATATTAAGTAGATATCAATACTACTTTATTTTAAGATCATTATTATTTATGTTTCATATTACACTCGGGTTTTTTCCGCGTGTATATTAACATTATTATTAGATAAGATATATAAATGTTACTACATAATTGAAGATAAAGTGAAAGTACATCTAAATATAAATAAAACACCGAATATTTATTTGTAATTTTATACACTAAAATAAATTAAAATAATAAATGTATTGTATAAAAGAATTATTTTCTCACAGTCGATATATACAATCGATAAGTTGCCCGTTAATATGGGAGTACGGCACTAATTTACACGTGCCTGTGAGTAAAAGAGACGGTGTTATCTACAACTGCAAAGAACAGTACGGGATGGCAAAAGACATCAACGCGTTCCCATATTTTTTTATTTTTGAGTCTCTGTTTAATTACTTCATTTGTGTGTTTTGTTTTCTTCCAATAATTAATAAACTAAAATTATCTGTGAAATATAATTCCATTCTTTGCATACCTGGAAGTCTGCCTGTTTTTCCGTACCACTTTACTGAACAATAAGGCATAATTTGATTTGTTTTAAATTTTTTTCATCCGCTTGTTCTCCACGCGAAGTCAAACTGGTACTGACGTGTAGCTCGGGTCTTCTTCTCGTTCAAGTCGAATGTTGAACGGGGAAAGGGGGTCAGGGCTGTGCCCTCTGCCCCTAGCTCGTCTTCGCTCATTACTATGAGCGCGTCATTGGGTGCTAAGGTTTCTCGGGTTTTTCCACGAACCGGTGGTCACTGATGTCGGGGCGAGTCAGGCACACCGGGTGAGACCCCTAGTGGCCCTAGGGGAAGCCCAGCGAGCCGATCGGCGACCGCGACAGCGACCACCGGCGGATCCGCCCTCGCATCTTCTTCCTCTTCTTCGTCCTCCCGTGGGACGATCATGCGTGATGATGGCTTCATTCTCCTCTTTCCGGGTGCGTCAGGTGGTCTGGTATGTAGGGGCGCGATGCCCTTCAGGTGTTGGTGCCTTGAAGCGTCCGCTGTGGCGAATAGCTTCGTAGTAAGGCGTTTTGCAAAAGTTTCAATGTTTTCCATTTTGAGATCGCGTGCTATCGTTGAGTTTCGGACGTAGCGCGGCGCGTCAACGATAGCACGGAGCGCTTGGTTTTCTTGTGCTTGAAGTTTATTTCTTTGGGTTTTGGATATTTGAGCATACCACGCCGGGGCGGCATACGTAAGACGGGGCCGGATGTAGGTCTTGTAAATTGCAATTTTCACCCGGAGTGGTAGCTTTGATCGTAGTATAGGTCTTAGGCTTGTACGGGCTCCTTTCGTCTTTCCTACGATGGTCTTCACATGGTGATTAAATTTAAGGTTTCTGTCTATTTCGACCCCGAGGTATTTCACCACCGGGGCCCATGGGATTTCTTTGTTCAGTATCTTCAGGTTTGTTGGTAGGTTGGAGTGTCCCATGACGATGGCTTGGGTCTTGTCGACGTTCACTGCCATTCGCCATTTTAACAACCATTCTGGCAGGGCGTCTAACGTTGGCTGTAGTCTTTTTACAGCATTTTCTGTCCGAATTGAGGAGGCGTAATATGCAGCGTCATCTGCATAGAGGGCGAGCTTCGCGTGGCCAATCAGCGGGATGTCATTTGTGTACCACGAGTACAGTGTTGGAGATAAACAGCTGCCTTGTGGTACTCCGGCCATCACTGGTTTCTCACTTGATAGGGCCTCCTCAACTCGGACAGTAATGCGTCTGTCAGTTAAAAAGGTCTTGATGATGGCGTAGATCTTCTTCGGTGTCGGGCTCTTCGATAGCTTGTATAGCAGGCCTTCGTGCCATACGCGATCGAAGGCCTTCTCCATGTCTAGCAGCACTGCTACCACGTATTCTTTTTTGTTATGGCATGTGGCCATTTCGTTTATGATCCGTGTTAGCTGGAGAGTTGTGGAATGCTCCGACCTGAACCCGTATTGTTCCTCGCGTGGTGCAATGTGTGGAGTCAAATGCGGGAGCAATAACCTCTCGAAAGTTTTCGAGAGGGTGCTCAGCAGCGTGATTGGTCGGTAGCTTTCGGGTTTCTTGGGGTTCTTTCCTGGTTTGGGGAGCATTATCACAACTCCCGTCTTCCAGCTTTTCGGAAAATGGCCACAGCGCATTATCCCGTTGTAGATTCGGGTCAGCGTGGCCAGGGCTCGAGGTGGAAGGTGTTTCAACACTTCGTTCGATATACCGTCGAGCCCTGGGGCTTTCTTGTTAGGAAGGCGCCTTATCTGTCTCTGCACCCTGCCCGGTGAGAAAACGATAGGCGCTTCCTCTCCTTCTGTCTCGTCCGGTGGTGTCGCTAGGTAGCTCTCTACGTGGCGTTTGACGTCTTCAACGTGGGTAACGTCACTGGTCGGGTTGGGTTGAAATTGTGCCTCCAAGTGTTCGGCGAATATCTCTGCTCGGTCTGTGGCCACAAATTTCAAAAGGCCGTCCTTCCCGACCAGTGGTCTGGTAGGCTCCGGGGTTTGCGATAGCTGGCGGCATAAACGATGGATAGATGGCATATCCTCTGTTATGGCATCTATATGCTCGTCCCAGCTATGCGCGGCGTAATCACGTAAGGCGGCTTTTACGCGCTCCACCAACGCGTTAACCTCGCTTTTTACGCGCGGACAGCGAGTCTGTTGCCACAGCTTCCTCTTCTCCCTTTTTTCGCTAATTAAGTTCCTAATCCACGCCGGGAGTGGGTGCACCTTCTCTGCCGGCGTGGTGGTGTGCGATGCTGCCTCGAGGGAGGATTGGATAGCTGTGGTTAGCTCTTCTGTTGCCTTTTCTAGGTCTTCCGGAGTTGAGATCGGTCTCGTGGTGGTACGTTCTTGTGCTTCTTTCTGAAAGGCATCCCAGCAAATCTTCCGCCTCCTCGCGGGGGCGGCAACCCTGCTTGGGAGCTCTTGAAGTGTCAGAAGTACCGGGCGGTGGTCCGAGGGAAGGTCTGGGTATACCGTTTGCGTCGGAGGTGTTCTGAGGCCTTTGAAAATGACTATGTCTATGACGTCCCCATCGTCAGTATAGTGGTAGTGCGTGGGTTCATCCGGCCCGATGACGTCATAGCAATGGTCCACCGAATCCTGGAGAAGAACTATCCCGTCTCTGTTAGTCTTACTCGAGTTCCAATGGGTGTGCTTGGAGTTCAGGTCGCCTGCTATAATAGTGGGTTCTCGTGCGTCTAGCAATTTCCTTATTTCGGCAGGTATAAGGCGTGATTGTGGCGGCTTGTACACTGCGAACAGGCGTCGTATTTGACCGTCGATATTGGTAAGCACACCCAGTGCTTGTATCGACTTGTACTCTTCTGACGGGATGAGTTGGTGGATAATCCTTCGGTGGACCAGCACTGCAAGGCCGCGGAAGGCCCATCCTCTCTCCGACATCTCGTCTTTGCGGTATATGTGGTAGTTCGCAATTTTGAATGGTTGTCCCTCTTTCAAGTGAGTCTCGCTGACCAGCATTATATCAATATTTTGCTCGCGGAGGAAGATGGTCAGCAGCGTTTTCTTCCCCGCGAGCGACTGGGCATTCCAGTGCAATATTCTAATGCCCTTGTTGTCCATTGTTAAGTATTTGCATGAGCCCTCTTAGCGTTGCTGTTTCAGCGTCCGTGCCGCTTTGGACAGCCTCCAAAATGCCCTTCAAAACCTCGATGGTTTGTCCAAGTGAGTCTCGTCGGGTAGTTGGCTGTGCTTGGTCAGTTTTTACCTGGGTCGCATCTTCTGCTGGCATTGCCTTGGGCTTCTTTTTGCCTCTTCTGGCCTTCTTTTGTCCGGTTCCCTGCTGTGGTAGGTTCGCCGGCGCCATGAGCGTGGACGCGGCCGTTTCCACCACAGTCGTCGGGGTGATCGGAGCGACGCCTCTTTTATTGGGCAGTGTCAGTGCTACCGTTCCCGCCCTCTTATTCCTCCATTCCTTTTTGTAGACGGGACAGGATATGTAGTTGGCCGGGTGGGAACCTCCGCAGTTTGCGCACGTGGCGGGCTCTTCTCGTGGCCTTGGGCACTCACTGGCTCTGTGTGGCTCTCCACAACGTACACAGGCCTCCTCTCTGTGGCAGTTGTGTGAGCTGTGCCTGAACTTCTGGCATCTGTGGCACTGCGCGGGTCCCTTCTTTCCACGCCATGCTTCGATTATAACTCCCGGCATAAGGAGGAGCTCAGTTATTTCATATATAGCCGGGGTGAGGTCAGGCGTTCGCTTTAATTGGGCGTGGAAAATACATCCCGGCCGCCCTTGTCTGGCCGTTATCTTTTTCACGTATTCGGGTGTGAATCCCTTCTCCTCTAGGGCTTCCCGAATCTCTTCTACTGGGGTATCCGCTGGTAGCCCACGGATTGCTACCTTAAGACTGCGCTCAGCTGGCAATGAATATGAAAACCAGCTGATATTCTCATCCCTCTCAAGCTGGGTAAGGTAGGCTTGTACGGTCCTATATTCCGATTCTTCGGTGGGTGTGAAACGGATACCTTGTCCATAAGGGCGTCCGTTCGGGGGTCTGCCCAATTTCTCCGCTAAAGCCTTGAAGTGCCTCGTCCAATTATCTATCCTCTCGACTATAAGCGGAGGATATCTGGGCCCTTTGTTGGTGGGCGGTGCCTGAGTCTGAGGCGCTTGGTTGGCTGTCGTGGATGTAGGCGGGGCAGTCTGAGCATCTTGGGTGGCTGTGGGCGGGGCTGTCTGGCCTTTGGTGGCCGTGGGCGGAGCCTGTTGTGCGGTTTTCTTAGTAGGGACCACATTCCGTTGTCCCGTTTGTACCGTTTGGGCGGTTTTCTTTAGTGTCGCTTGGGCGGCTAGGGCGGCTTTCTGTGCGGGGGGGCGGGGTACTGCTTGGGTCCCCACTCCTCTTGCGCATGCGTCTCGCTCTTTAGTTTGCTGTCCCTTTCTGTTGTCTTGGCTGACTAGCTGTCTCGCTTGCTCGCTGACCAGACCGCTAGTTGCGGTAGCTAGTTTCGCTACCCCGACTGCCGCCTGCGCAAACGACTTTTTTGGTCGCTGCGGCTTCGGCGGTTCATGGGTGGCTTCCATCATTGTTACTGGGCTCTTTGTCCGTTGCACGGTCTTCTTTGGCGGGCTTGCCGAAAGTGATCGCGATCGTACGCGCACGCGTTTCGGGTCGTCGAATGATATTAATGGGCTTGACGGCTTTCGGCGTCTAGGCCTTACCGCGTGATCACTCGTTGCCGGTGGCAGAGTGATGATCGTGCGGGCTGCAAACTCCAGCGCCGTCTTATCATCTGTTGAAAGTTCCGTTCCTTCCAACTCGGCTTCTGCGAGACGCAGGTATAGCGCCATCCAACGAAGCATTCCCTGCGAGAGGGCCCCGGCTTCGATAAGCCGCGCGAGAGTGAGCATATCACGTTCGATGTGTCCCCTCGGAGATAATGCTTCTGCCGACGGCGGCGATTGTTCGATCGCGGTTCCCCTAGGCGGGGTGGAGCGATCAGAACTGCTCGGGCAGCTGACGGCTTCTTCCTGGTCCTTAAAAGGACCTTGGCGGCCGTGAGATGGGCCTGGGTTACTGTGACGTGTGGGTTCGTCACCTGCGGTTACTTGGCTCTTAGAAGAGCCTTTTTGCGTCGGGGGGGTGGTCAGGCCCCCTGTCGGCGGGTGGTGGCCCTTAGAAGGGCCTTTTTTAGGTTTGCCGCAGTCCATGGCGGCGGCTGGTTGGGTGTACTTTGCGCGAGTACTGGAGCGAGTATTACGCAAGCATAATACTCACTCCGGCGTTCGTGGGGCAAACTATCCCCTCCGCAGCCGTGGCCACGGGTGTGATCAGCAAGAAATTTCTTAAAGAAATTGTTGGTGATTCGCAAAGTTTTCTGGACGGTGGTTACTCCGTGCGCAGTCAACGAGTACAGGCAATCCTACTGACGTGTTGGTTCGATACGTTAGCTTTTTATTGTCATTGTCTTGGCAGCTGAAGGGAAGCCGTATGAGCAGTCAAGTGGATATATGGTCTGTGGTTTGAGATGTGCCTGGGTGTGTATATGTATAAAAGTATCATATGTATATCAGTCTTCAGTTTTAATAGTACTGTTCTATAGTTTCATAGTTTGGGACCTGAAGACTTTGTGTGGATGTTATCCCATATTATTATTATATAAGGTATTTGTTAATTAGTGCACAATATTGAACGGGGTGGTTTGGAATCGATAAACGGTCATGAAAAAAAAATCATATTTTTTATTATTAAGGACTCATGTTCGCCGATCCACGGCTAAGAGCCATAGTGCGACTGAACGCACGACCCGACGCACCGCTACATCACAGAGTAGATAACATTAAATACGCGAGATATACCTACCCGCTTAGAATAAGTACCTACAACGTGCGGACGATGACCCGCCCGGGCCCGCCGTCGTTTAGGCATAGACATTAGCTGCGTAAACATTCGCGAGTAGGTAGGTTCGTACGTCGTTGTACCTATTCGAAATGGGTAGGTATGTCTCGAACAGTCACTGTTGTCTATTCTGTGATGTAGCGGGGTGCGTTCAGTCGCGCAATGGTTATAAGCTGCGCAGCAATGAATATGGGTTCATCATAAAAAAACATGCATCTTTTTCCCTTCACTTTAATGACTAGTTATCGATTCCAAACCAACTCATACGATATTGTGCACTATTAACAATGCCCTTATATATTGCTTGGGCCCTTTTAACTATTTCTCATTATTTCCTTAATTTAGCTGAACGCGCCGACAATCCACGAGCCCCACTGCCAGAGCGCCCTGACGGCAGCCGCGGAAGCCCTCTCGTCCTCCGCCCAGCAGCTCGCCGCCACCTGGAAGCCGCTGGTGGAACACCCCTCCAGACACGACATCGGAGAGAAGCTGCACATCAGGACCATGGACTTGGCCAAAGCCCTCGATCGGCTGAGAGACTCTTATGCCAATTTAGGGGATGTGAATGGTTGGTGGCTTTGATATCTTGAATGTATTTTATCCTTCATGTGTTAGTCTGCACGTGGCTCTGTCGCAGGTAGGTAAGGCAATCGCATCACGTGTCGAAATTCCTCCTCCTTGCGTCGTATATCATCAATGCTGAGGGTCGTGACCTATACGGAATATTTTGAAAGGGTATTCTGAAAGGGGATTAAAAAGATCTAATATTTTATTAAGATATTCGTGCTCCCTGTATTTACAATAAATTACATACCTATAACTTGATTTAACGTAAATGTAAATAATGTAATTCAATACAAACTATGATTTTATCTGAAGCTGGCACAGAACAAATAGAGTTGTTACAACGAAGCGTGATTCGTTATTATTAGCTGGCGTCAATGATACCTCCGAATACTATTGAGCAAATGATTTAGGTACTTGTTATTGCATGTAATTAATGCATTTAATTCCATTAATGACTTTACAAATTCAATTCTAATTAGATTGTTTAAATTTCGTACTATTTTGTATTTTTCATTTAAGTATATTTCAGCGTAAAAGACATAACTTTGATTGTAATTGATTACATGTCATTTCCTATGCCAAAATGGCTGAACTCAGCTTGTACTATTAAATTTTGACACTTGTATTTTGAACCTATGCATCACAAATAAAATATTTGAGTTTGAATTATTCTAGATGGCAAGACATCCCCGAATACTGAAGACGAGGCGCAGCGACTGAAGTTCGTGATGACTCTGTCCAAGGTCAAGGGCAGTATGCAAGCTGCTCAGGATGACCTCAATGAGGTACTTTGTTACAGTATAAAGGAGGTGATAAACCGGTGTAATCAGGATCTTAATAATGGAAACTTATTAAGGCTAAATATTTAAGCATTTAATTTAAAGAAGAAGCAAGAAAGAAAATGTTTATTTCGGACACAGAAACACACAACCGCAAAAAATATACAATAAAAAAACCATTAATTACTAATTATATATAAACTATAATAAGAAAAAACATAATGAAGGACATAATTTCAGTATTTCTTAAAATCATCCATAATTTTTTTCATATATTTTTATTTAGAAAATCTACATCAATACAAATATATTTAGCAACTAGTAATAAAACGGAAAGCTTATTACAGGTTTTCACAGATAGTCGTTATCATCAGTATAGTGATCTCAGCCGTAAGACGTCCATGGCTGAACATAGGCCTCTCCCGTAATTTTCCAAAAGGACCGGTTGGAAGTGGCCTGCATATTATGCAATAATTCAAATTCAAATTCATTTATTAGCCATCGAAGCCATACACAACACACTTTTATTTGAAAAAGCTGTCTGGTTACCGGGATAGCAAACTTTATTACAATCTCTGTCACTTCTATAGGTATTAAATAAATGTAAGTGAATAAAGGACGGATTTAAAGCGTGGGCCATAAATGAATCACGAGTAAGCGAAGGCTTTTAACGAATGAATCACGACCGCAGGGAGTGATTCGTGATGATTGAATCAAATGTTAGAATCCTGAGCGATGCGAGTGCTTCATGGCCCTCGATATACATCCGTTTTATTCAAGAGTTGCATACTATACTTTATACCATGACTACGAGAAAACAGACATTTAAAAACGAAAAAAGGATGGTTAAATTAATTAATATTCACATTAAAATTGGAACAATTTAAACATAAAAGTAATTTCTAAATACATATTATTATTTAATATTTTTTCTGTAATGGCAGCAAAGAACACCATACAGTTTTTATTCTATTGCTAAACTCCTTGTTACTAATATCGACCAATCAAACCTTACGGCCGAGGAGTTCAGTATTTGCTCAAAGAGTTTGTATGTCCAATATTCTATGCGCAAAGAGTTTGCATCGAGTATTCAAGTAAGCAAGTTGTATAAGCATTTAAATGGAGATCGAATGTATTGGTATGTTCTAAATTCAAGCACCAAAATAGTGATTAAAAGGCCTTTTTATTCACTGTTTTCAGTGAATAAGCTTTTTAGAGTGGGAATGGTATAAATATATAATTTATACACGATAGGTACCCATGACATTAACACAAAATCCACAGCTCTTAAATACTACCTACGCATTTACAATATATTATGATATTCTTACAGCCAATTACGCATTTACATTTTTTGTAATGAACTTGTGGTAAAATGATTATCAATATATTTAATTCACTTATTTACATGTGTTTAAACGTAGAGTGTGTGTGTGTGTGTTTGAGGGTGCGTGTGAAAGGCTTGTTACTAACTAAAACTTTAAACGGAAAAAAACCGTTATCATCCATATACAACTAAATATTTTCTCTTTCACTTTAGTCTTCCCCATCGGTTATCGGCCCTGCGAGCGATGTGGCCTGCCCATTGCCACTTCATTGGTTGTTTGGATAGTTTGCAATTTTTTTAAATCGAGCCACATTTATTTAATCCTGTATCGGTGAACATATCCGAATAAATTAGTTTTATGAACATTCATTACACAGAAGACTTAACCGTTTTCGAAGGTGTAGTCTTAGATATTCTTGAAGACAAATTGTCAAATTTGGAGTACATTTTATCTCAAATAACGGTATAGTAATTCGCAGTGCTAACCAGCATAGCTATCTTAATGTCATCATTATCATCTGTTCTGCGTGCTATGTGCCCAGCCCACTGCCTCTTTAACTGGCTAATCTTCTGGGCTATGTCGGTGACTTTCGTTCTTCATTTCTGATTTGATCACGTAGAGAAACCCCGAGCATAGCCTTCTCCATAGTTTTTCGTGTGACTTTGAGCTTAGTTATACAAGCCATACAAAAAAAGAAGAAGAACAAGAGCTTAGTTATGAGGCCCATAGTAAGAGACCACGTTTCAGTGCCATAAGTCATCACTGGTAACACACATTGGTCGAAGACTCTTGTCTTGAGGCACTGAGGTATTTATATCTTAATGTGTGTGAATGTATTTAACAAGTTCAATAATTATTGTATAATGTAATGTATATTTATTGTTAACATTCCAGCCTCTAACATACAACGTGCACGACAACGAAGCAAAAGACGCCCAATCGCGGCTGTCCCAAAGGCTGGGACAACTGAACGCCGCCATCGCCTCTCTGCTGGCCGCTACTGCCGGTTCGATACCTGTTATAATACATTTTGTGTTGTGTCTAAAACGTTTAAACGAGTAATTCGTGTATATATACATATATAATCCAAATTTCGAAAACGGTTTCTACGATTTTCATAAATTTTAGTTTGCGGGTGGTTTCAGGGGCGATAAATCGATCTAGCTAGGATTTATTTTCAAAAAAACGTCGTTTTATCCGTTATTTAAGCAATGAAAACTGCTACAATATTATTATGGCAACTAGGGCATCTGCTTAAAGAACAACTAAACCGTTTTACCGACATAGAAACACTAAAGCTACTTGACAATAGATGGCGTTGTTAACCAACACTGAGTATTTGGTTTGAGGTGAGGTGAGACTATAGTTAGGTATTTTGTAAATACCAAAGCTCGGGCATCCAGGTATTTATTACTATTTAAAAAATAAACAATAAAAATTATGAAGGGGGATTGCAATGTTATAATAACACTTATTATCAGGACAAATATAATGAGTTACAGACCTATCATCTGCACTCTAGTTTTATTGGCTGACTCGTGAAATTGCGCAGTAATGGTTGCACATTATTGCGCAGAATCGAAACATCGGACGCTGCTGTAGTATCCACCTAGATGAAAAGGTCTACCAACGACTGTGAAATCTGATTACTACTAACCGTAGACTAGCCCCCAGTTTCTAGAACCTTTGTCAAAGCCTTGACTAGTTGACTAACTAAGTACTAAACGCTCATTGGTCAATGGTATTCTATGACGCGATATGTGACCAATCAGCGGCCAGTATTCCGTCTGTTAGCTAATCGAACTTTGACATACGTTTCAGAATCTGGTACATATTTATTGCGGAGTGAATTCGTCTAAATATGTTAACTTTCTTTTCTTTGCTTTAACAGATCGCGAGAATCCCGACTACGACACAGCAGAAGCGGCCGTCCATATCATCAATGATTTGATTCCTGAGGTCGTTAAAGGTAACAGTGTATTTAATACATGTATATTATATTTCAAATACGACTTTTCAATCGTTTAAAAATGGATGACTGTCGGTAAAGTACATGTTCGACTATTGACTATTCCTAAAATATGGGTTTCACTGTTGACTAATCGTAAAATAGGTATTCCACTGTTGATTTTTTTGTAAAATAGGGGTTCTACTGTTAAATATTCGTAAAATACGGATTCCACTGTTGGGTATTCGTAAAATTGGGGTTCCACTGTTGACTTTTCACAAACTACATGTTCTACTGTTGATTATTCATAAAATACATGTTCCGCTGTTGCCCTGTCGTAAAATATGGATTCTACTGTTGATTATTCATAAAACACATGTTTTACTGTTGACTTTAGTAAAATATGGGTTCTACTGTTGACTATTCGTTACATAACAGTCCCCTAATTTTAATATTGGTAAATTAGGGGTTCAACTATTGACTACACTTAAAAAGGGCTCCCACTGTTGACAACTCGTTAAATAGGGGTATCTTAATTAAATTGATGCCTCCTAATAACTACCCGCAAATTATGGGTTGCACTGTTGACTATTTGCAAAATAGAAGTTCTGCTGATGACTATTCCCAAAATTGGGGCTCCAAATTGCAGTGTTTTAAATTCTAAACATTATTCTGGGATTGAACATAAACTTTAAGCAGCAACATCATTCTTTTTCGTGTAGTGAGGTGACAAAAACACTTAAAATATCAGTCAACTACACTTCCTACATACTATATGTGATATTTCCTTTAGACGCTAAGGTAGCGACTGTGAACCAGGACACAGCGTCCCGCGCGGCCCTGTTGGACAACATCCGCGCGCTGTGTGACGTCACGGATACGCTGTGCGCCTCCACACATGGCGCGCACACACAGGTATGAGTCAATTTATGGACGTAAGAACTAATAGTTTTCCCTACGAAACTGCTAGGCCTAGCTCGAATAACTGCGCAAGTGTAACGTGCCGTTCACGTGACACAGGATAAACTGTCATTTATCTAGGGTAACTGTGACACAGATAACTCATAGCACGTTGAAGAGTGACGCGTTGACGCTTACGGTACGAATACTATTTCGCAGATTGTTTGTGCTACGGCGTCTGGTAATGGATATGTTCTAACTTTCCACAAGATAATAAAAGTTCTAAAGGGTACTTCTAAAGGTACTGATACCGCACAAAAGTGAGCTAAGCTACTTCAGTCACGTGATAAAAGTAACTTAACATAAGTACAATGAAATGTATTAACAGTAACAATATTATTTTTATCGAATTTATTCGGTGTTTAATTTCCATTTTTTTTGGAATAACTACAGCTAAAATTAGATACCATTATAGGTATATAAATATATTTTTTTTGTGGTAGTACCACGCTGCAACCCCACAGCCGAATGGGCTGGCACGACCGGAGAAGTACCACACTCCCACATAACACCGACGTGAAGTAACATAGCTTGCTATTGCGTTTCGTCGGTTTGTGGGAGGTTCCGGAGGCACGAGACCACCCTTCCTCGTTCTCCCTCTCCTTCCCCCTCCCCCTCCACCCTCACCCCTTCTATCTCTTCCTTCCTGTAATTTTTCTTTAAAGGTCGGTAACGCATTCTCAGATTTAATGAATTTCGTGGTGCTGCAGAAATTACAATACCTATTAGTAAAACTATTGTAGGATTGAAAATTAAAAGAAAATGACTCACAATTGTGAACCACCTTAGGCCATTTATGTACCTAAATAAAATAAATATGTAAATTTAACTTGTAAACTCTGAAAACTCATTTTACGGCGGTATTGATGTTTAGATATTTTCAATTTGGAGACCTACGTACTACCTACTTCTGTACCCACTTATTAAGTTAATAAACTTATTCTAAGAGCTAATTTCACCAAACTCTCATAAATCAGTCATTATCTAATGCGTCGTTAAAAATAACAAAGCAGTTTAAATAATTTACGTTCCTTATAGTAAAAATAACAGACACTTACTAAATGCAAAGTGTGTGTATGTGGAGTGAATAATAGAAAAAACGGTTCATTCAAATACACTCGAGAGCAATGAATCCGGGTCACTTAAAGAATGTTAAAAATCTCGGAAACTAAAAATGATAGGTTAATGCAATAAATTGTATTTAATAGACAATGTAATACTCCTTAAATGAAAGTAAAAAAAATATGAGTCACCATACATTTTATTAACACAAAATTACATAAAGAAAAAAACTGCTGATCTCTCCTTAAAACAAAAATAGGAAACATGAAATTTTTGAACTTTATTACGATTTTCTTGAATTTTAATACTTCGTATTGCCTCCTCGTGCTTCCATTACTGCGTTTACGCGGTTCGGCATGCTGTACACCAAGTTCCTTATACGATTTTGGGAAATATTCTCCCATTCCTCTGTGAGAGCAATTTTGAGCTCACGAAGCGTGATTGGGGGAGGGTTTCGTTGTTTTACGCATCTGCCTAGCTCGTCCCAAGCATGCTCGATCGGGTTGATATCCGGGCTGCGCGCTGGCCACTCCATACGAGTAATGTTCATCTCTTGAAGGTAGTCATTCACAATCCTACCTGTATGAGGTCGGGCATTGTCATGCATAAATATAGCATCCTCACCTAAATTGACCATAAATGGACCAACGTGATCATTGAGGATTTCTTCCACATATCTTTCGCTAGTTAAAGAGCCGTTTTCTATGATCACCAGCTCTGTGCGACTTTCAGAAGAAATTCCGGCCCACACAAGTACAGACCCACCACCGTAGGCTACTTTTTCTTCGATGCATGCTTGCTTGAATCTTTCCCCTGGTCTTCGATACACTCTGTGTCTTCCATCGTGCTTGTAGAGCATAAATTTTGATTCGTCGGAGAACATAACTTTTGACCAATCTTCAATACTCCAATTTACGTGGCTCTGGGCATATCTTATTCTTGAAATACGATGCCCACGCTCCAGTTTAGGGCCGTTTGCAGGTCTAAGGGGTTTTAAGTTAGATTCAGCAAGCCGACGTCTTACTGTCCATGCACTTGGGTTACTTCCTCCGAGGCGTCGAAACTGATTTGTGAGTTCAGTTCCTGTGAGAAAGCGATTTCGAAGCATGGTGTTCACCAAGTATCGGTCTTCTCGTGCTGTGGTACACCTGGTTCTGCCCGTTCCTGGTCTGCGTAGGTTAGAACCAGTTTCTTCGTAACGTCGGAGAACTCTTTGTACTGTTGACAGCGACACACCGACAGTCCTGGCTGTATCGCGCTGACTCCGGCCGGTTTCCAGCATTGTAAGTATTCTCGTGCATTCTTCAGGCGTAAGCGACATAATTTCAGCTTGAATAATGAATATAGAGCACTATCAACATGGTTTATGTACCCACATAAATGACAGATTACAAACAAAAGCAAAACCAAATGCTGTAATTTCGTAGTTCCATCTTCGAAAGTGGCTCTTTTTCAAATTTGATTTTTTAATGATATAACTTTACAATAACTAAGAAGTTTTAATACCTTCATTTAAGGAGTATTACATTGTCTATTAAATACAATTTATTGCATTAACCTAGCATTTTTAGTTTCCGAGATTTTTAGGATTCTTTAAGTGACCCGGATTCATTGCTCTCGAGTGTATTTACGCGACCTAAACGAAATGTCATACTTTGCAATATCATTGTTACATATTAGTGTACTATTTACAATAGTCGTGTAATAATTCCCATGTTAAGCAATGCGACCGAATTTAAATACCGTTTATTCTGTAGAATACCAACACAGTCAGGTATTATTTGTTTTGCTGGATAATTGAAATGTATAATAACACAACTAAGTAAATACAGTACAGAAAAGAACTGATGAGGTTGGTGTGCATATTTGTTGTGGTATTTTATTTTTATTATTTGAGACTAATCTAAAATTTTATCTGATTTGATTTGTAGCGTTTTCGCATCTAATAATATTAGCGATTTCGAAGAAAGCGCGCGTGCGGAATTTTTGTTCAAACGACATAGAAGTTCTGGTCTACATTGAAACAAAACAAAGATATTGTGGAATGCGAGTTTGTCTTCAATTAATTCCAACACAACCAAAACCAGATCATTTCGATAGACGGAACCTTGTGCGAAAATCGACATCATCATATTCTTCATAATAATTACGCCGTTCTTTGTAAGTTCTGGGACGACGTACAATATTATATAATACATCAAAATTTTCTAAAACATCATCTTCAAAAATATACCGACGTCGTTAATCGTCGGTTAACGACTTAACGGACCCCTAGAGCAGTAATTAAAATTCTGTGTCAGATACCATGATCAATAGACCATCAAGGCACGAGGTCTGAGCATCGAATTATAACTCGCTATTTGATTTTAACCGTCGTATGGGGACCTGCAATATTTGGTATGCAGGTGAACGCCTGATTTAGAAAATTAAACAGACGTTAGCGCGTGGTGAAACACTTGATAACCTTAACAACCCGTTAACGGAATGACAGAGCGTTAAACTATCAAACAAAGCATGGTGAAATTAGCTCTTATTCTTATTCTAGAAACACTGTGTTTGTCTGTCAACTTTCGCAAATGTTGGGTAGAGCAGGCGTCAAACTCCTAACATTAATGAGGGAAAACAAACTGTACAAATGTAACCATGAGCTTTAGATAGATTCACTAAAAAGTACTTGGATGACCGATCTTTGCTGTTTTTTTGGGCAACCTTACATATTTATGGCTTAGTGTTGCTTAACAACGCCATCTATTGTCAAGTAGCTTTAGTGTTGCTGTGTTGGTAAAACAGTTTGTTGTAGTTTTTCATTCGCCTGAAAAAACGGATAAAACGAAGTAAAAATGAAACCAAGCTAGATCAATTTATCGCCCCCGAAACTCCCTACGTTTTAAATGTCATACAAGTACAATTTGAAAAATTGTATACCGACTTCCATTCCATTTAGTTATTGGAGTGTAACTCAAAAACTACTGGATCGAATTTGGTCACATTTAAATAGGACAAGGACAATCCCACACGGAAGCACCATCTTTCAAACAAAAAAGAATTTTGAGAATCGGTTCACCCAGTCCAAAGTTATGAGGTAGGTAACAAACATTAAAAAAAAATACAGTCGAATTGAGTACCTCCTCCTTTTTGGAAGTCGGTAGATAAATAGTTAGAGCCGTTTCCGAGATTCAGATTATAATTTTACGTTCATCATCATCTCAGCCGTAGGACGTCCACTGCTGAACATAGGCCTCCCCCATGATTTTCCAAAAGGACCGGTTGGAAGCGGCCTGCATCCAACGTCGTCCTGCGACCTTAATCAGGTCGTCTGTCCACCGTGTCGGTGGACGACCTACGCTGCGCTTGCCGGTCCGTGGTCTCCACTCCAGAACCTTTCAGCCCCATCGGCCATCTGTTCTGCGTGCTATGTGCCCTGCCCATTGCCACTTCAACTGGCTAATCTTCTGGGCTATGTCGGTGACTTTCGTTCTTCTATGGATCTCCTCATTTATGATTCGATCACGTAGAGAGACCCCGAGCATAGCCTTTTCCATAGCTCGTTGTGCGACTTTGAGCTTATCTATGAGGCCCATAGTAAGAGACCACGTTACAGTGCCATAAGTCATCACTGGTAACACACATTGGTCGAAGACTCTTGTCTTGAGGCACTGAGGTATTTTTGACGAGATGCCTTCGCGAAGTTTCCGGAACGCTGCCCAGCCGAGTTGGATTCGACGATTGACCTCTTTCTCGAAGTTGGACCTGCCTAGTTTGACTGTCTGGCCCAGGTAGATGTACTCGTCAACAACTTCGAGAACTGAGTTCCCAACTGATATTGGGGTAGGTACAACATAGGCATTAGACGTAATTTTCGTCTTGTCCATGTTCATCCTAAGACCTACCCGTTGGGAAACTCGATGGAGGCCTTCGAGCATTGTACTGAGGTCTTCCATGGATTCTGCAATGACTACAATATCGTCGGCAAATCGAAGGTGAGTGATGTATTCGCCGTTAATATTAATGCCAAGTCCTTGCCATTCCAGAAGCTTGAAGGCGTCTTCCAATGTAGCGGTGAACAGTTTCGGAGATATAACGTCTCCCTGTCTCACGCCTCTTTGCAATGGAATTGCCTTCGAACTCTGCTCCTGTACTCGGACTGACATGTAGGCGTTTTTGTACAAACACTTCAGCACTTCAATATACCGATAGTCAATACGGCACCGCTGGAGAGACTCAAGCACTGCCCACGTCTCGATCGAATCAAAGGCTTTCTCATAGTCCACAAACGCTAGACAAAGAGGCAAGTTATACTCTTCGGTCTTCTGTATAACTTGCCGTAGCGTGTGGATGTGGTATATGGTACTATAGCCTTTTTTTAGGAAACCGGCTTGTTCCGGAGGCTGGAATTCATCAAACCTGCGACTGAGACGGTTTGTTATGACCTTCGAAAACAGCTTATAAACATGGCTCAAAAGCGAGATGGGTCTGTAATTTTTAAGTAAAGTGTTGTCACCTTTCTTGAAGAACAGCACCACCACGCTTTTGTTCCATGCTTCTGGCGTTGAACCTTCTAGTAAGACGGTATTAAAGAGCTTCTGAAGGACTTTAAGTACCGGTGTTCCACCCGCTTTCAGAAGCTCAGATGTGATACCGTCGTCCCCAGGCGCCTTGTTGTTTTTAAGCTGTTTCAAGGCCATTCTAATCTCGTAAAGGCTGATGTCTGGGATATCTTCGGTATAATGTCGGGTCAGCTTGGTTTTTGGGTCTTTGACCGAGCTGCTAACAGGTTTAGCGACCGAGGTGTATAACTGTCCGTAGAAACTCTCTACCTCTCTCTCTACCTAATTTTACGTTAAATTTATTTTAGTATTTTTTTCATTTATTTGTTTTAATTATTATTTTTTTCCATTTTTCCATTTTAATACATTAGGCACTTTACAAATTTACTTTTTACAAATTGTAATACATACTTATATAATACAAGAATTACTCGTATTAAAGGTATAAGATAGATACTCGAAGTTCAAACGAGTGTCATTGATGCGTAAATTTAATAAACTTTGCCTTAGAAATCAAATTAAAACCGTTTGGAACCAAATTGCTCGATTTGTTGTTGCATTGTCGAATAACTGTTGTATAATACTCCAACAGGGGTTCGATGATGCAGTCGGCAAGTACACCGAAGCTTCGGGCAAACTGAGATACGTGATGAACAAACGGGCCAACCCTGCAAGAGAAGTACAGGTAAATATTATTGTTATGGTCTTCAGATTGTGATGATGTGCCAGTCTGTACCACGAGTTATAACATGCAACGCTGCAGTCTGGTGCATGATTTCTCCGAATGTTAGTTATTACTCAATCAATCAATCAAATAATTAATTTGTTAAACATGTGTTTACATTTATTTATTTATTTATTTACTTATTTATTTATGTATTTATTTATGTATTTATTTATTTATTTATTTGTTTGTTTATTAAATAGTAAGCTTACAGTATATGCACCAAAGCGCTTCCTATCTTAAATAATTTGTTAAAAATAAACTAAGATTACATACAATAGTTCTCAAACTGTCATTAAATATGTCGACGTGCTGGAACTCGTGGATAAATTGATTAAATATTGACAAAAGCCTGCGGGTGGGCGCGTTTCTTGCATGCATGGTGCGTGAGACGGGATATGAGAACAGCTGATGGTGACGTCGACTCCCGACGCGAAGTTTATTTATTTGGAACAAATAAATAATATACATATATAATATACATACTCTTAGCATGTAAGGTCTTATAAAGATAGGTAGCTCGTACATGTTTTGCCTGGCAGGACATACAAATATATAAAATTAATTACAAATAATGTCATAATTACAGTTATAGCATTAAGTTACTTAATATTAATTATTTAAAATATAATATTAATAACAATGTTTATGTTAAAATGTATGCATAAAACTCAAAAGAGAAACGTTAAAATGTATCAGTCAAAAATTTACGTGATAATAACACCACTCAACCAACAGGTGCTGCATCTTTTTTTTTTCAATCACTGCATAGTATAAAACAAAGTCGCTGTCGCTGTCTGTCCGTCCCTAAGTATGCTTAAATCTACAAAACTACGTAACGGATTTTGAAGCGCTTTTTTTTAATAGATAGAGTGATTCAAGAGGAAGGTTTATATGTATGATACATGCATAATATTGTAGAGAAACACTGATGAATTTACAGGTTTCTAATGTGATGTCGTAAATAAACACATTTTTTGCGCTTACATTGCAAACGCTGACTGAACCCCACACTAAGTATTTATTAGACTACTAAATGTTACAAGCATAACGTATCTAACTTATTAGTTAGTATTATTCACACGAAATTACAAGCAGCCGCCAATACGAAGGCAAGAGCAAGAAGAGAGATTATAGACAGTGCTCACAGATAAAACAAGCTATAGTCTTGGTTCACAATACAAAGCAGGCATAGACAATATTTCAAAAGTTTTATTTTGAATCAATTAACGCATGTCTTTCTGCAAGGACGTGGTTTCCTTTACGTCCTTTTGATAAAAAGTTAGTTTTAAAAAACATGTTTTAGGCTCCCGTAAACTTATCTAGGTTGGTATTCTGGCTCATGATTACCTTTACCATTGCGGCAGCCCGTTAATTAGAATTTGAACAAACATTTTTAATTAACAATTAGTTACCTTTGTTATTGCTATGGCTTTAAATAATGGTTATCGATTCCTTATTAGGCAATATCACTGTCGACCAAAAAAACTTTTTTTTGCTCACTCTACCAATATACTAATATAAAGATACCGGCTGCACTCACTTGGTATTATGTCGGTTTAAAACGACGCGTGCGCGACGCGATCTCCGCGCGTGAACACTCCCTGAAGAAGAACGTCTTACACGTTCGAAACGTCGTCGGACTTAAACCGACATAATACCAAGTGAGTGAAGCCGGTATCTTTATATTAGTATAATGTGTGATTCTCACGATAGTTTTCAAACTCGAACTCTACCAATGTTCACACACAAAACACACAAACGCACACACACACACACACATAAGCGCTTATCGGCACACTTAAGGCCAAACCAAAGCTGAGAGGACTTCCTGAAATAGAACATATATAGTAAAGTTTATCACGTATGCACTCTATTGTATCAGCGAATTATCTGTAGCTATAGATATTTGACTCCTAACAGATGTTAGAGCAAGCGAAGGCTGCTTGTTTACAAGCCGACTTGTTGGCCGTGGGGGTGCAGCAGTTGGCGGGACGCGCGGGAGGCGCTCGAGAGGAGGTGCTGGAGGCGCAGGGGGCGGGGCTGACGGGGGCTGCGCACGCGATGCTCACCGTCGCGCAGGTCTGTCCACAATACAAATTATCACCATCTACTAGTAAGTCGTAGTACGTCCACAGCTGATCGATAGCTCCCAGAGTTTCCCTTAGACAGAAGTTTAAAGACATAAACATTCTAACTGTTGTCTCTCAGTTTATCTATGAAAATCTAATGTATGTAAAGAAAAACATTAGCAGTTTTGATAAAAGGAGTGATGCTCATTCCATCAACACGCGAAATAAGCACAAGCTATCCGTACATGTAACGCGTCTCCACAGAATAAGTCATTCTTTTATGGGACATTGTATACGATTCTATAATAAAGTTCCCAATGTTATCCGAGATTTGCCTATTAATAAGTTTAAAATTACTATTAAAACTAAACTCTGTCAAAAAGGTTATTACAAAATTTCGGATTACTTGGAGGATAAAACAGCTTGGGACTGATCACTCCAGGATCTATCTACTCGTGTACTAAGATGTCAAAGTGTAGCGTGTCTTGCCCTACTGATACCATTATTATGTTCTCTTTTGTAAGGCAACACACTGGAGCTAATATTTGTAGTACCTAAGTAAAAACATTGTAAAAACATCTATATAAAAAGAATGGCCTCGAGTTTCTTGCCGCTTCTTCTCGGTGGGCTCTATATATTTCGGAACGCGGCGGTAGTCTTTAAAGTACATTATAATGAAAAATTGACGTTCATAAGTGCGTCTTTGATGCCTAAATTGAATAAATGATTTTGACTTTGACTTCGACTTTGATCATAAAACCTCCCTATGGATTTCTTAAAAGGCCAACTTACACCCAATATCGTTTTGGGAACATACAATAACATACAATACGGTAATTCTTTGTTACATTTGTAGGTACTAAATGTGCATAAAAGTTACTACATACGAGTACTACTACTATACTTGTTCTATGAGTGAAAACTAATTAGGCTTGTTTTTACTATAATCTATACTATATATTCTATACTATTACATAAATTATAACTGTCTGTTTTCCATGAAATAAATGAATAAAAATAATAAAATAAGCCCCTATTTCTCCTGGTCACGCTATAACTGCAGAACGGATGGAACAATCTCGCAATTTTTTTTTGTTGTGTTAATTTTTGTCAGGAGGTTCTTATGAAAGGAAAACCAAGCAAAGATGGGAGGCTATGGCGAAGCCGAAGGCCGAGCCTACTATGCGAACGAAGTCGCGGGCAGTCGCTAGTAGTTAAATAAATAAAATAATGTTTGTATAATAGACAGCAGTATCGCTACTACTATAGACTACAACAGACACTTTACTAAACAAAGCTGTGGGTCGCACAGCAACTATCACGGGCCGGACCAGTAGGTACTTACTATCAGGGAGAAAAGCAGTAGAACTCTTTGAATGAGTTATTCCAGGGTATACTTACTGCCACGATACTTTTTTCTATCGTTATAATCAGTATTTTTCCCAATACTGTGTTTTGGTTTGAAGGTATGGATGCCGGTGAAATTACACCAGGGTTACGCACGCAGTGCAGTTCCGTCACAGGTGAGGAATTGCATCTGTTCTAGGCAGAGGTTTTCACTTAACTTCAGTTGGGTCTCTGATTCATCATCATCGTCTCAGCCGTAGAACGTCCACTGCTGAACATAAGCCTCCCCCATAATTTTCAAAAAGGACCGGTTGGAAGTGGCCTGAATCCAACGTCGTCCTGCGACCTTTATCAGGTCGTCTGTCCAACGTGTCGGTGGACGACTTACGTTGCGCTTGCCGGTCCGTGGTCTCCACTCCAGAACCTTTCGGCCCCATCGGCTATCTGTTCTGCATGCTATGTGCCCTGCCCACTGCCACTTTGACTGACTAATCATCTGGGCTATGTCGGTGACTTTCGTTCTTCTACGGATCTCCTCATTTCTGATTCGATCACGTAAAGAAACCCCGAGCATAGCCCTCTCCATAGCTCGTTGTACGACGTTGAGCTTACTTAGGAGGCCCATAGGAAGAGACCACGTTTACGTGGTCGTCGACGTCCTCTGGTTACTTGATACTATAAGGAATACCAAAAGCAGGTTGTATGTGTATATGTATCTTTCTCTGTATCTATTAATGCGTGTGAGTAAAGGCGTTTGCACAAAACACACGTTTTTTTAACCAACTTCAAAAAAAGAGGATGTTCTCTGTTCGACTACATGTGTTTTTATGCATGTTCACCGATTTCGCCCCATTTATTCTCTAATGTTTTTGATCGAATTCGATCAAGCAGTTTTTGCAATAACTGAAAAGTGTTTCGCCTATCTTGATAGTAAGTAGGTATCCTTATTGACGGTGAATGACAATCGATCCCGTAAAGTAGCAAGGGGTCACTTACAACGGTGAACATTTATTTTAAATCAAAACTAAAAAGTGAGAAATTACTTGTTGTAATCGGTACCATGCACATAGTATTGATAATAAGTACTTTTGAAATATCATGGTACCGACTTCAACAAGTTCACGAACTTTATTTCCTTCCCATGACAGTTGACAGCTCCATCGATCTCAGACCCCCGCTGCCAGTCCACGCTCCTGGCAGCCGTCGACAAGGTCTCCTCCTTAGGGAGGCAGTTGGAGGACTCCTGGACACCGCTACGTGACGACCCCGAACATGGACCGCAAGTGTTGGCTCTTACAGACGCTCGTAAGCATTTGGAAGCCCTACTCGACAATCTAAGGACTTCGTGTCAGGTGCCTGATGAAGGTAATTGGCATATTTTTATTATATTTTATTCGGAAAACGGACAGAGATACGAGTACATAGCTAATTACTTACATGTATTTTGTAACTAAACACTATTTACATGTTTTCGCATAATTAACTAATTTTACTTATTTGCTTTGTACATACAAAACGACAGAAAAAACCAATAAACATTCAACATTTATTTTCAATAGACATCAATCAACATTCTACAAAACAGAAAGAGTTACATTAAACAACACATTTACCCCTATTTTCTAGAACCTTTGTCAAAGCCTTGACTAGTTGACTAACTAAATACTAAACGCTCATTGGTCAATGGTATTGTATGACGCGATATGTGACCATTCAGCGATCAATATTACGTATGTTAGCTGATCAAACTTCGAAAATCGTTCCTGAAACTGGAGGTCAGCCTACCTGTTGTAAAACCACATAAAACTGATTTTTGGAAATGAGACTGCGAATTTTGTTTGGAGTTGAGTTAAATAGGCCAACATTTTTTTGTTTAAAAACTGGTGCTTCCCGTGTGGTCCCATTTAAATTTCGTCAAGTTCGGTCCGGTAGTTTTTGAGTTACACTAACTGACTTTTACCAAAGTCTGGAAAGAATGGAAGGCGGTATTAAATTTTTCAAATTACACTTGCTTTTTGTACCGTTGCTTCTCAGCACTGCTTTTTAATAAAGTTTAATTAGAATGTTAATATTAAATGAGTACGACGATGTGTAGGCCGGCCCCCTCTAGGTGGACCGACGACCTCGTCAGAACCGCGGGGAACCGCTGGATGCAAGAAGCTAGTAACCAGTCCAAGTGGCGTTCTATGGGGTAGGCCTATGTTCAGCAGTGGACGTCTTCCGGATTATAATAATGACATGAGTACGCATTTGATGTAGGCATCAAATTCAGTTTAGGAAATGAAGAAACGACTCGAATTAAAATGTATTTTTGTTACAGAGCCACAGAGTACTGACGATTGTCAGACGTCAGAAGTGGCAGACATTCAAGGACCGCTACAACAGCAACAGAAACTGCAGTTCATCAACACTATGAACGGTGCTAAGAGCAAACTGGCCGATGCGCAGAACAAATTGAACGAGGTATAGTTCTTTATATATATTGGCAAAGAGACAGCTTAATGTAAGTCTATTTGGTCAGTTAAAGCGGAGACGCTTCGCTGGCTCGGTCAATTAGTACGAGATGTAGACCACGATGTAACATATTTTGAAGTTCCCGATATTTCGGCACAGTTACATGCACCACGTTCACGGGTAGACTGAATATGCGGGTGGATGTGAAAAAGATCGGAGTTATTTAAGAGCAGACAAAACGGTCTACCCTCTTTCTCACTCTTTTTCTACGGATACCACTGGCACTAAAAATAGTTGTCACTAAGGGAAAGGGGATCCCGTTATTTATGTTTTGCGCTTTTCCACTTTCAGCCTGCATTGGCAGCGAAGGGCTCCGACCTGGGGAAAGTTGAAGATCGCCTGGCACAACGGTTGGGACAACTCAACGCGGCCATCGCGGCCTTGCTCGCGGCCACTGCAGGTCAGTTTTAATCTATTTAACTGTTTATCCATATCTGTTAGGCGCTTTGAGGATGACGGGGCGGGCGGTCTTTTTACCGCGAAGCAAAAGACCGCCGTGTCCGGCGGGCACTGGCGGCGCGGCGTGGCGCGGTCTTTTTGCCCTCCGTGTGCGTTGGTAGTATAGGACTCCCTTTGCGCTATTGTTGGCAGCAAAATTGACCGCCCCGGCCCGCCTCGTCGCCTGCAAAGCGCCTTAAGATAATAAATGATGTGTATAATAAAGGAGTAAATAATATTTTGGCCATAAAAATACGATAGTGACATTTTTTATCTTGTTAAATATATCTGTTTTGTTTTCATTGTAGCTACTTTTTGACACTTTCAGATCGTGAGAAACCCGACTACGCGGCGGCAGAAAGAGCTGCTACAACTATTGCAGAGCTGATGCCACTTGCTATACAAGGTAACATATCTTAAGAGGATTAAATAGCTAGTACTTTCCATTCTAAAAGAAATAACTCTTTTCTTCTTCTTAACATGGTCCAGTTTCAGTGATATTTTTTTCATGGAATCATCACATTGTTTACTGTGCCCGTACGTTTTCCCATATTCCCATATTCTCGTTTTAGATTTAGTGCTTGACGCAGTCTTTTTTAGTAACATTTTATCGTAAAATAAATATTCAAAGAAAATGGAGGAGGCCTTCACCCGTTGAGGGGTCCATATTGAAATATATAAATGAAATAGTAAATTATTTTCTTTGAAGTAAATTGAATTTATTTAATGTTCTAAATATATATATAAAAGGAAATAATGAATAGATTAATTAAAAAACTATTTGTTATGCGATAATAATTATATATTCATGATATGAACTTTATTAATTTTGTTGTTTTATGCATGCACATTTTATGTAATAGTAATCTTATGATATATCTGTTCTATTTATAAGTCATTCGTTATGGAAATAAAGAGGCTATAATAATAATAAATACTCAATAAAAAAAATTCGAAAATTAAACATGATTTACCTAAGTCATTTAGATATTTTGTATAGACGTAATAAATAGCCTTGGAATGAAAGTGTTTGTTGAATGTTTTTAACTTAATTGATTGTAATTTTTAAACTTTCGCGATGTGAACACATATTTATATTATATTAACGGGGCTTAGTTAGTAGTAGTAGTAGTAGTTAGTAATAGTATTTATTTACCTCGACGTATTGATCAAGTTGCATTGATCGTGGTCACGAGCGGACTGAAGAGGCGGGTGTCACTGTCTTGAAGTATGGAGATACTTTTTAATATACCCCCAACAGTTGTTATAAAAAGTCATTGTCCCGACACACAACACTAACGATATCGGCAGATTTTTCTGAGGATAAATCGCGACGGGAACACTTTTTAATCACTGGATTCCACGTTGCCGCCAGTTTGAAACCATCCTCCCGGTTGAAGTTACGGTGTTTTTTAATCTCAACCGCTTCACGTACCATTCTCGAGTAATAGTGACGATCCATTGAGAGATTTTTGGGGTCGTGAAGTTCAATCCAGTGATTAGGTCCTGACTCGAGCAGATGTTCAGCGATCGCAGATTTATGTATATGGCGGTTCTTTGCAGCTGCAATATGCTCTTTGACTCGTTCAGCAATAGTTCGCTTAGTTTGTCCAATATACGAACTACCGCAGCTGCAATCAATTCTGTACACACCCGGTGTTTGGAATAGTATCTTGTCCTTGGGTGACCTGACACATCCTGCCAACTTATATAAGGGTTTAAAAACAGTCTTTATGGAGAATTGCCGTAGTATTGCTCCAACCTTATCTGTTATCTCGTTCACATACGGTAAGAATGCCGGCTGTCTCTCAACTTCTACTCTGTTCCTTTTAAATCTGCGAGAAGAACGCACTTCTCTACTTACTTTATAACCGTTTCGTTTTAAAACCCCCTGTACATGCGTTATTTCAGAAGCTAGATGTTCAGGGTCACAGAGATCCTGAGAGCTCTGTTTAATAGGGACCTGGCTACTGACTGTAAGTGACGAGGGTGGTGATGAGATGTGGCGTTCAAATATCTGTCAGTGTGTGTGGGCTTCCTGAAAACAGAATGTCCTAACGAGCCATCTGGTTTTGCCATCACTTTCACGTCCAAGAAAGGCAAGCTTCTTTTCACCTCGAGTTCGTAAGTGAACTTTGTGTTTTGATGGAGGAGTTCAAATGATCCAAAATTGTTCTACGCTTAGTTCATTACCTCTCATGGTTAATTGAGTGTATACTAAGTAATCATTGTTTTTAACTTGCAGACACAAAGACAGCAAGCTTAGACGCAGACGCGGCTAGTCGCGACGCCATGTTGGCGCACATCAAGGGTCTGTGTGACGCGAGCCAGGGGATCTGCGCCAGCTCGTATGGCGGGAATGCACAGGTAACTGTGAGAGTATATTCCATTACGTCTAGCCGAATTATTTTGAATTAATTATAAGTATTTAGCATTTAAACAAGTAATCTAAGTGTTGATTCTAACCATAATATTTGACAGGATCTCAACGACCAAGTTGCGAAGTTTGCGGACGCGTCAGGGAAACTGGTGTACGTGGTCAGTCCCCGGGCAAATGCACAAAAAGAGGAGGAGGTAAGTTCTTATTATTTAGTAAGTATAATGGTTATTTACTTATTATATTTTTTTATAACAATAAACATTATACCTACAAAATATATTATATGTAATGGTACTCGTACGGTAAGTACATTTTCCAACCTTCATGCTAGGTTGTTAGTTGCATCCTATTGGTATTGAAATGGTCAACATCTGAGATGACTAAATTATATGTATAAGTAAGGTGGTGAATACATTACTAACCGGGAGGAAATAATTTCGGCATTAATAGCAGGTATTATTGCTTAGCAGATATAGCGACAGAGCGGTTAAATTATTATAATGGTTTTATGTAGTCGTGGGTTCAAATCCATCTAGTCTAGTAGGTACTTCTCGCCTTGCATGCGTTAATGCAGTACAAATAAAATTGTATTGTATATAGGGTGTTTGGTAGAGGGACCGACAAACCAAATGAGCGTGTGGGGGGGACCACTTGGAGAATACAAGTTGGCCAAAAAAAATCCCCGACCCCCAAATATGTTTAACTTTTTTTTGTGATTTTTCCCTTTTTCTCCGAAATTGTACCTATTTACCACCATAATATTTGTAAAATTTGTAAAAACTAAAAACATCCGGTCTAAAACATACTTTACGAATGTTATGGTGGTAAATAGGTACAATATTGGAGAAAACGAGAAAATTCACAAAAAAATTTTAAAAGAAATTGGGGTGTCGGGGATTTTTTTTTGGCCAACTTGTATTCTCCAAGTGGGCCCCCGAACACGCTCATTTGGTTTGTCGGTCCCTCTACCAAACACCCTGTGTAATTGTCATGAAAATTCCATTGTAAATTAACCTTCGCAAATGCATACAGTGTAAGTTCTAGATATTTTGTATTATACCATTTTCATAGCAGAGGTTTAATATATCGCCCTAGTATGAGTCGTGTAGCTATATAAACACAATGGAAATAAAATATAAGGAAATGCAACCTTTTTTATTTTGACATACTTACATTAAATTTTGAATGGCTGTACTAAAGGGGGGAGGAGGTTACCAAACTATGGTGCCAAGCGTTTGGTAATGTTCTTTAATATACAGGGTTAAAAAAACGAAAAAAAACGTGAGAATTGCCTAATTAAAAACAAATCTATATCACACTAATAATATAATTTTACCAATGCGTGAAGTGTGAAAGTGTACATATGAAAAGAGATACATCAAATGCAATTTAAAACAATTAATATCGTCTTCTATTCTATTACTTTGGTAAAAATTAGTTATTGGAGTGTAACTCAAAAACAACTGAACCGAATTTGATAAAATTTACATGGGACCACACGGGAAGTACTAGCTTTTAAACAAAAATAATTTTAGAAATAGGTTCACCCAGTTGAAAGTTATGAAGTAACAAACATAAAAAAAATTCAGTCGAATTGAGTACTTCCTCCTTTTTGGAAGTCAGTAGAAAAGAGAAAATTATATGAGTGTAGTCGTGTGATCTGAATTGCGCCATAACTTTAAGCGCCCTCAAAAGTCTCCCAAAATAGTGTAAGTGAGCAAACGATAAGCGAATGTTGAGTCGTGAGTGTGTTTATTTTTGGGCTAACAGTGCTGTTGTTATTGCATGAAACCATCGTGGATTTAATGTGAAATTTGACCTTTGAATATGTCACAGAGGTCAGATTCGCTTACTTTTTTACATAAAACCCTGACAGAAAAATAACGTATATCTCTGTCTGCAGATTCTGAGTTTGTCAAGTGCGGCGTGTGGCCAGGCGTCACAGCTACTGTCAGGAGTACAACAGCTGGCGGAGGGAGTGGAGGGCGTACGGGGAGAGGTGCTGGACGCGAAGGGGGGAAAGGTGGCCGATGCCGCACAGGGACTGCTTCAGGTGGCACAGGTACGTTGGTGAGAATAGGACAGAGAGCGTTAATGAATATTTATGCCAAATTAAAAAAAAAAATATTAGGCACTTTAAAAATAACTGCCATACAGTCTGTGCGAGACCCGGACTACTGAAAAGTGTTCGAACCATTTTGATTCAAATTTAATAGACTACACCTATAGAGAATACAGTATTATATATGTAAATAATATAAGTTATAAATATAAAGTACATTAACATTAATCGTAAAGTAAATACAATTTATAAATATATGAATTCATATCTTTTTGCTGTTTCCAACACTGGACCGTACGTGTATGTACGTCGTCTATTATATTATACTTACATCAGCTAAATGATAATCCAAAATTCGTATACTACCTTCCCCCGCAGCTAACAGCGCCGTCCATAACCTCTCCACATTGTCGCGCTGCGCTCCTCTCTTCAGTAGACAATCTCTCTAAAGCCGACCAGCAGCTCGCTGCGAGCCTCGCTCCTCTACACGACGACCCGAAGCACAAGAAACAGGTTCAAGCGCTGCAACAAGCGCTACAGCGGCTTGAACACCAGTTGGACGATCTGAGGAAGGCTTGCGATGTATCTGGTATGCCTCATTTTATCACAAACCATATCTAGTGTTTAACAAACCAGTCCTTTATTACTAAATGGTTTTGTTGCAGATGTGGATAATTTGCAAAATCCTGCACAAGAGCGGCAGAAGCTGCAGTTCATCAAGACAATGCAAGGGGCTAAGGATAAACTGGCAGATGCACACAAGGAACTCAACAAGGTTTGTTATCTACATTTTAACCAAAATATGGGAGCATGTAGCTCAATAAAAATAAAGGAAGCATATTAGGCACTGATTCAAACAGATTGTACTTGATATGTTCATATGGCTTATTGTTTTTCTTCTGTCTAGCCTACAAAACCTGCGAAGGGCTCGGACATGGAAAAAGTCCAGGAACGTCTTTCACAAAAATTGGGACAATTGAACGGAGCCATTGCAGCGCTGCTTGCTGCTACCGCAGGTCAGTATCAGAGTGACGTCATGGAGAGAGGGAGTCTGAGAGAAAATAAGTTGTCTAAATCAATGATTATTAATGTCATGTATATATCCTAACAGTTTTGACGATTATTATTGTTTGCTTGACGCATTGCAATCTCATCTTCATTATTTATGTTATTTAATTTTATGTTATACAGTTTCAGTTAGCTATGTATCCATAGGTATAGGTATAATAGCACAACATATTATAAAAATGTTTCATAATATGTTATGAAGTGATGGTGTATTTTTAGATCGCGAAAACCCGGACTACGCAGCAGCGGAAAAATCTGCTTCCATTATTGCAGAGCTGATGCCACACGTTATACAGGGTGAGTAGTAGAATTTATAAATAGGTAATAAGTATATTTATTTGATAATATAGTTTTTCGCCGCTACTATCAAAAGTACTATATAATATCATGGACAAATTCTTCCATTAATTTATCTACGATAATACATAACTGAACAGATGGTTTTTACAATTCCGTGAATGCCTCGAAATACACTTCAATTTGCTTCTTATTAAATAATGATTTCAGACACAAAGACAGCAAGCTTAGGCACAGACGCGGCTAGTCGCGACGCCATGTTGGCGCACATCAAGGATCTGTGTGACGCGAGCCAGGGGATCTGCGCCAGCTCGTATGGCGGGAACACACAGGTAACTGTGAGAGGATATTTCACTATTTCGGATAGATTTAGGATAGCTGTACCTAGTTTTAGACTAGCGAAGACTAATAAGTCATTCCTATGAAATTGTGTGCGTTTTTACAATAAAATCCCAAAACACTTTGAGCTCACACAAGGAAAATTCAAGTTGACTGTAAAAAACGTTTTAAAAAAAAAGCATATTCTAAAGTCCGAAATATATTATATAGAAGACAAAGATGCTTGAAATACTCTACTTCAGGCGAGCTTTTATTCTGCCACCCATAAAATGTAATATTAGTACTACCTAAGTAGATACATTGTAAACATCTATATAAAAAGAATGAACTCGAGTTTTTGCCGCTTCTTCTCAGTAGGCTCTATATATTTTGAAACGCGGCGGTAGAGTCTTTAAAGTACATTATAATTAAAAAAAGACGTTCATAAACAAGTGCGTCTTTGATGCCTAAATTGAATAAATGATTTTGACTTTGACTTTGATCTACGTCTAGTTGAATTATTCTGTACTAATTGTAAGTATGTAGCATTCAAACAAGTAATCCAAGTGTTGATTCTAACGTTACTATTTGGCAGGCTCTCAACGACCAAGTGGCGAAGTTTGCGGACGCGTCAGGGAAACTGGTGTACGTGGTCAGTCCCCAGGCAAATGCACAAAAAGAAGAACAAGTAAGTTACAATCAACAGGCTGCTCATGAAAGATTTTTGGCGAATATTTCTATATTCCTAATATATTAATGTCTTGTTATTTTAGAAGGAATTTAAACATATTTTAACCTATATTGTATGCACCGGGCAAACGCAGCAATGCAGCGTTGAAACGCGGTGACGACGACGGCTCGCTACCCTCGACTCGAATCATTAGCGCTTGTATGCCTACTTAATTATCGGCAACTTCCCCACTTAAACCTGCGCATGCCTGGTTTTAGGTGATTTAGGTAGATAATAGGCCATCTCAAAAATTTTACACTAAAATCCAGATTCATGTAGTGCTTACAGTGACATTTCTAGATATAGGATTAGTCTATTCAGTTCTGGGTATCTTTATGATAGTTTAGCGAGCACCAAGTTACGTGACAAGTTGCGTGAGGATCTGTCTAAAATATGAAGCGAAATATCTGGTTTATGTGGTTATTCGGGAGTTTTGTGATAATTTGGAATTTAGCCTAAATAAGATTAAATTTAGAGTTTTTGTTTAGTTTAGGCTTTAGAGAATAGACGGATATTTACCAATAATTTTGTCGAAATTATTACAACAGGTAGGTACTTAAGTAAATTTATATGTGTAGGTAGGTAATTGATAAAACTGTTAACTTTATATCATTATTATTGAAATATTGTGGTGAAATTTTGTGTCATCCGGTTTATGTACCCAATATGGTTCCTAATTTTACTGTCACGAATGAAACTTACTAAACCTTCGGGAAGAGACTAGCCTCCCACAACACAGGGAATCCTAGTGTGGGAGCTAGTGCCCATAACTAAGCTTAAAAGTATAGTAAATTAAGTAAAACTTAGTATAGCTACGTAATTTTAAGCTACATATTGTACACCTATATCCTGAAATAAACATGATTTGATTGATTGATTGAGCTGCAAGTGCCTCCATCCACATATACGGTGACGCCGTACGCTTATAATTAATTTTAAAAAATAAATTTACCACAACATTTTTGTAATTCCGTAGATTTTGGATCTATCAAGTGCGGCGTGTGGTCAGGCATCACAACTGCTGTCGGGGGTGCAGCAGCTGGCGGAGGGTGTGGAGGGCCCGCGGGGTGAGGCCCTGGACGCGCAGGGAGGGAAGGTGGCTGATGCAGCACAGGGACTGCTTCACGTGGCGCAGGTATGTTGGTGGGAGTGGGACGGAGAGTGGGTGGGACGGAGAGTTTGGTATTGATTTAGCATAGTTGTTTCAGTGACAGTAAGTCACTATCAAATAATATGAATATAAATGTATAATACTATGTACTACCTTCCCCGCAGCTAACAGCGCCGTCCATAACCTCTCCGCATTGTCGCGTCGCGCTTCTCTCTTCAGTAGACAATCTCTCCAAAGCCGACCAGCAGCTCGCCGCGAGTCTCGCTCCTCTACACGACGACCCGAAGCACAAGAAACAGGTTCAAGCGCTGCAACAAGCGCTACAGCGGCTTGAAAATCAGTTGGACGACCTAAGGAAGGCCTGCGATGTATCTGGTATATCTCATTTTATCACTTCTTATATTACTTGCGTATCTTATGTTGTGTTGAAAACAATGAATACCTAATGATTTCCTTGCAGATGTGAATAATTTACAAAATGCTAAAGAGCGGCAGAAGCTGCAGTTCATCAAGACAATGCAAGGGGCTAAGGATAGACTGGCAGATGCACATAAGGAACTCAACAAGGTTAGTTATCTATTTCAGCTGACTTCAATAAATACTGTTTTTATAAATATTGTTCGTGTTTGTATTACAAAAAGTATATCATGGGGAAATACTTTTTTTGATCATAGTTTATAAACTATGTTAAGATAATGTTCTGTTATGTTATTCTCAGTGATAAAGTTGGTAAGAAATATAATTTTAGTAATTTTTAAACTTTCGCGATTTGGACACATGTTTTAAATGTTTATCGGGACTTATCACGTATTATTTAATATAGGTAAAAATATGTACCTTTCGCTCGACGTTTCGACCATGTTACAATGGCCGTGGTCACGAGCTGACTCGTGATAATAATATAATTTTGCTATTAATATTTCTTCCTGTATATATATGATGGTGAAGGTGGATAAAGTAAGTACTATTTTAATGAATTCCTTTAGAATAATAGGAATATTTATATATTTGATATATTTGATAGGTTTTTCTGTTTTCTAGCCAACAAAACCTGCAAAGGGGTCGGACATGGAAAAGGTCCAAGATCGTCTTTCACAAAAATTGGGACAATTGAACGGAGCCATTGCAGCGCTGCTTGCTGCTACCGCAGGTCAGTATTAGTGCGACGTCATGGAGAGAGGGAGTTTAAAGGGAGGGAAAATAGATTGCCTATAGTTATAAGAACCTCTATCTATTTTAATATCTTAACAGTATAAACGTTGTTCAACGGATTACAATCAATGTAATCATCTTTATTATGTACTGGCTGACCCGCTAGTGGTTTCGCTCGCTTGGTCTATTGGACACGAAGCCACAAAAATGTCTTTCTTCTTGGTGGTGTGGTGGAAGCGCCGCTCTGGAATCTCGAGGCCCTGGGTTTGCTATCACTTATCCTATTGCGCTGAGCTCCAGTTATTCAAATCTAAATAATATATTAGTACAGGCTATTATTTATGGATATTATTTATTATTTATCGGTCTAAAAAAGTTTTACTACATCAGCAAATAAAAACTAACTAAATGTTCAAAAAGCCAAAAAGGTTTTCAATTCCAAAAAGGCAAGGAATTTGAACCACGGACCGTTAACTCCCGAGGCGCACACTTACACTGAGCAAATAATATCAAATCAAATTATTTATTCACAAGAATGTTGCACAGATACAGCAGATGTAACGCTTAAAATATATGTCCATATCATTCTACCATAACAATGGTGTGCAAAGTTTTAACACTTATACTAAGTTATAAATGATTTTCAAAATACAAATAGGTACAGTTTTAAAAGTTATTATCTATCAAAATACAAAATGTCAAAATTATTAAATAATTATAATGCTCAAAAAAAAAAATTCCATATAGATACTGTCAAGGAATTAATCTGTCCGAATCAGCAAGACCCATTAGAGGCAAGTTTCATTCATAAATCTATTGTTATTTTTTGTCCTGATGCGGACGGGTTAATATACGGCGCGGTTAGTGTATTTTGCATATTTCCACAGCGTAATCTCATATGGGATATTGCTATGGGGTTCAGCGGCTGATATAGAGACCATATTTATCCTTCAGAATCGTGCTATTAGAGCTATATACGAAATGGGTCCCCGTGAATCTTTGAGAGATTTATTTAAAGAAATCAATATATTAACGTTGCCTTCCTTATATGTATTTGAAAATATAATGTATGTTCGTAAAAATTTACATAAATATAAGTTAAATAGTGATCACCACACTTTTTATACCAGAAATACAAATAGGATAGCTGTACCTAGTTTTAGACTTGTGAAGACTAATAAGTCATTCCTAGGAAATTGTGTGCGTTTTTACAATAAAATCCCAAAGCACATAACTGAGCTCACAGAGGGCAAATTCAAGTTGACTGTAAAAAACGTTTTGATAAAAAAAAGCTTACTATAAAGTTCGACATTATATAGAAGATAAAGATGCTAGGAATACTCCACTTCTGGCAAGCTGTCTCTCTGCCACCCATAAAATGTAATATTTGTAGTACCTAAGTAGAAACATTGTTAACATCCATATAAAAAGAATGGCCCCGAGTTTCTTGCCGCTTCTTCTCGGTGGGTTCTATATATTTTGGAACGCGGCGGTAGTCTTTAAAGTACATTATAATGAAAAGTTGACGTTCATAAGTGCGTCTTTGATGCCTAAATTGAATAAATGATTTTGACTTTGACTTTGACTTTGACTTTGACTTTGACTTTGTATAGTGTAGAAACTTTGAATGTCATAAACTCATTTAATGTGTAAAAACAGTTGTCAAGCAGTCATAAAGTAATCTTTTTTTTTTAAATATTTAATGTCATATCTTTAAATGAATTAGGCAATTTATAAACTTTAATCGCATTAATACAAACATTCCTTTTACACAAAACAAGCTTGCATCTCGGCTGGTAGAGTTTAAATTTATCTCTCACATTTATACTCACATAATATGTATTTGTTCTTCGAAAGAAGATAACCTAAAGATTAGAGTTACATTACGTGTTTTTGATATATTTACACTCCAATACCCTAAATAGATGAAATATGGTTTATAATTTAGGTTAAGTTTTTAGCTACCGAACAGAGAAAATTGCATAAAAATCTGTCATTTAGTTAATTTACTACAAAACTCTAACTACCACATATATTCCCTATTTTGTATGTTAATCCATAAAATTTCAACAACCGGAAAAACAGACCGACAAAAAAATTTAATAATATATTTTTGGCCTATCGTTCTATACCCCCGCTGTCGGGTACGAGGATTTATGTAAGTGGAAGCTTTTAATCATCCACTGGGGGCATAAAGCAATGGGCTCGAAACCCGGAGGTCTACTCCCAAAAAACGAACTGCGTAGTTTTGTTTTCCGGATTTCACGATTCATACTGTGAAAGTGAAAAATCACACCAATACAGTCACGGGTGATAATTTAATGACGTGATGATAAGTGATTCGTGTTTCATGAGGGATAATAATGTATGAAACATAAACATCATAATGTGTAATGTGATAAAGTTTAATTTAGTGTAAGTGCATAAGCCGTCATCGTTATATAGATTATTATAAATAATTCATTTTTTTTTTCACGATCCATCCTTTACAAAAGCGTAAGTGGGGCTGTAGCCAATACTTAGTCTTGTTTGGTCTAAAAATACAAACGCGTAATAAATAGAAACATTTTGAATGGGTGAAGAGGTATCTACCTCTTATATACCTCTATTACAAAAATAGGTGAAATGGCAAGGTCGATGTCTTAACATACTTATATAGAAAATATACAACATATAACAAGTAAAAAATGTTAAAAATGTACATGCTAAAACTATAACAAACTATACAGTATTATGAGTAAATACTTTAAAGTAGATCAATCGGCGACTGCCTATAAAATACCTACATACAAATATAATTATTCATTATCTAAAAACCTGTCATTACATTTCACCCTTGACTGTATTTGTACTTTGTCACTTTCACAGTAGGAATTGTAAAACCTGTTATACGAAACTACGTACTTCGTCAGGAGTATATACCTTAGCCGCGGAACTCATACGGTGCTAGGGTTGTTGTAGTATCAAGAGTTCCAACCGTGGATCTTCCTAAAGGTACCCAATTCAGCAGTAATACGTTGATCACGGGGATCGGTAGTTTATCTGACGAAAAAAGGCCCCGTACTTGAGCAGTAACTATCGCAGATATATTCGTATGTGATATATGTATCGTGTGCAGATATACGGTCATCATTTGCTACACTCAAAACATAGATTTAACAAGAGCTTATTTTTCGCCTTTTTTATTTTTTCATCTCGTTAGGCCAAGTGTCGGCAGTCAGGCGCGGTAAAAAGTTGCATTTCTATTTTAACCTATCTGTAACAAATTACACGTAAAAGATGTTATGTGATATATTTTAAGGCAATTGAAATAACTGTTCGGTTAGTTATGAAGTAATTAGACGAATATTTAAAGGACAAGGACACCGTCGTGTAAACTCGATGGTTCTTGAATCTATTTTAAAGTTATTAATAGCTCACTTATCGCTTTTCTCGTTTTCTCGAAACGTATTCTTTTTTTATCCTGTTTAAATATAGCTACTCGAATTGCAATAATAATAGGTAATATATATGTTAATACAGTGTCGAAATTGTCAGCGTTACGTTATGTTAAATAGTAACTAGTGGCCAACAGTGTGAGTGTCACAATAGTTTATATATGTATTGTATTATAAGCTTATTTATATGTGTATTATATTCTAAGCATATACTGTTAATATTTTGAAATGGTTCTCGCCTGCGATTAGCAAAATGCTATTACGATCAACATTGTCGCGGTATTTTAAGTTCCATTTTTCCAACAGGGCTTATTTTATCATAACGTTTTGAATCTACGTCTAAGATGGTGTATTTCTAGATCGCGAAAACCCGGACTACGCAGCAGCGGAAAAATCAGCATCCACTATTGCAGAGCTGATGCCACACGTTATACAGGGTGAGTAGGGGAATTGATAAACATATTTTATATTATTTTGTTCAGAGTCGTTCCTTATACATATATGACTAGCTGCTCTCCGCGGTTTTACCCGCGTGGTGATGATAATGATGATGAATCAAAATATAGACACCCCTTACAACCCTTATTCATCAGGGATAATGTAGGATTCTAATGGTAAAATATTTTTTCAAACCGGCCCGGTACTTGCGGAGCTTATTAAATTCAAACAAACAAATTTTTCCTCTTTATAATATTACGAGAGACTAAATAAGTTGGTTGTCGAATCTCGTTAATATCTCGAATTATTTCAGACACAAAGACAGCAAGCTTAGGCGCAGACGCGGCTAGTCGAGACGCAATGTTGGCGCACATCAAGGATCTGTGTGACGCGAGCCAGGGGATCTGCGCCAGCTCGTATGGCGGGAACGCACAGGTAACTGTGAGAGGATATTTCATTATTCATGTCTGTAATTAATTTAAATGATAGTAATGTAAGTTTTGATTCTAATGATTGTATTTGACAGGATCTCAACGATCAAGTGGCGAAGTTTGCGGACGCGTCAGGGAAACTGGTGTACGTGGTCAGTCCCCGGGCAAATGCACAAAAAGAAGAACAAGTAAGTTTTAATTGATAATCTGCTGATTCAAGTATTTTGGTAATATTATGGCAATAGCTTCTTAAAACAAAAATAAGGAAGTTTGTGATGTTAGTCTGTGTGTCCATGTCTCCGTGATACAGAGAATCCTAGAAAAGTGGTATGAGTGTGTGAATGTTAATGAATGTTACTTACACTGCATACGAAACTACTTTAAAATCTACTCTAAATATATATCAGAATATAGTTATAGTATTTTTTTAGTATTTCAGCAGAAACTATAGCGAAAGGCTCGAGTATGACTTGTGCCTTATATTTAGATTGGACATATGTTCCGTTATACTTTTACACCGTACGCTTGTTATTGATTGCCATTAATTAATGTTAACTTATAATATACTAATTACGTAGATTTTGCATCTATCCAATGCGGCGTGTGGTCAGGCATCACAACTGCTGTCGGGGGTACAGCAGCTGGCGGAAGGAGTGGAGGGCGCGCGGGGTGAGGCACTGGACGCGCAGGGAGGGAACGTGGCTGATGCAGCACAGGGACTACATCACGTGGCGCAGGTATGTTGGTGGGAGTAGGATTGGTTGCGCGAGTATATATTATTTTTCGTTGTAGTCTATTGGCACTTCCGCATAATCCTTATTCCCCTTCCTTTCTCCCGCACTACCTGCCTGCGAGTGCAAGCAGGATGGATAACGACGGCTGATGACGATCGTCCGTCACATACATACAGCACTGCCAACCAAAAAGTCAACGCGCACGCATCGCTCCTTACAAAAATAAGGAATATCTCGATCGGTGATTACAGTGGACCTAGCTAGTGATCGTGTCGTTATAGTGGTGTTATCAGCAAAGGAACATTAGAAACAGAGTTGTGCTGGGATCTCTAGGACCAGCCGCCTCCGCCGCCGGCCTTTCCACGTCACCGGATCTACAGGCAATCCAAGAGGATCGAACAGGTCAGTGCAGTTCCTTGCCCTATCGTGCTGTATTCTTTGTTCTTCTCCGCAGCAGCTCGAATTCCCACTGGAAGTGCCACTAGCCTAGGTCACAGAATTTTCATCACGCACCGCAAATACAGTCCATTAAAAATATAGCATATACGCGCCACCATTTTTGTGGTCCAATTCGCCCCGGATATGAATCGCACATAGTAGCTTAGTTTTATTCCATAGGGAATAACGCACCATACCTAAATATCTAGTTCATTCTAGTAGATAAACCCGCACCTAGGTATTTAGGTCGTTTTTGGTTTTATAGACGCATCACAGAATATTCGTTCGTTGATATTGTTGAGTAATATATAAATGTATGGACTACCTACATAATCTATTTAATTGCATACCGCCTTATTAATTATGTTACATTCCGACTTCAATACACTTTGCCAGATTGCCTTCGTTTTTTGGTAGTAACAAGATTAAATATTAATTGATCGAGGCAGAGATATTAACCTAGGTAATGAAGTATTGTCAGGTTTGTGTTATAAATCACGACGCCTAGTATTTCTAATATACATAAACATAACGGTTACAGATTAATTATTGAGAAATAAATCGCTCATATTCTTCGCGATATTCGTGTCCCGTATTAAGTAGGTAGTAATCTGTGGCAGTGAATCAGCTTATCTCCGCCGTTTCTAGCGATTGTTGTTTTGTTTGTTTACTTACATTGCGTAGATAGGTAGGTAAGTATTCACGATGCCTCCTAAACCTAACAAGGCTGACAACGAATTGAGGCTATTACACGCTAAGAGGGAAATGATTTACTCACGGGTTCAATTAATACATGATAATGCTTTCAAGGTATCGGACTTGGCTATAAGAGATTCATTTCTTTGTTCTATCGAGAACATTGATTGTTTGCGCACGGATTTTGAGACCGTCATTCACAACATTAACGCCCTAGAATTAGAATTGGATTCCGATTACGCAGTTAATTATTCGGCTTTGTCATCCTTTGATGACTTATACTGTCGTATAAAACATGTCACCAAATCATTAGAACCGCCTTTTGTTGCCTCCCAAGTAGAAATGAAACCCAAACTCAACCATAGTAAACCTAAATTACCGCCCATCCAAATCCCGGAATTCAACGGGGATATTCGTAATTGGGGATTATTTTTAAATAGTTTTGAAAACAACATAGATCGCAACGACAATTTAACCGACTACGAGAAATTGTATTATCTTGTCGAAAAACTCACAGGCAAAGCAAAAACGGCTTGCGCAGGTATTACGCTTTGTGCTGAAAATTATTCGTTGATTTTAAATACATTGAAGTCAAAATATGAAGATCAGAGATTAGTCGTAACTGCTTATTTGGATCAGTTATTTGATTTAAAAGCTACAACTGTTTGCAACGAACAGAACTTAGAAAAATTCTTAGACGTTTTTGCATCATCTGTTCGCGCGTTAAAGAGTGTTAAGGTTGATGATTTAAGTGATTTTTTGTTTCTGTATATCGGTCTGAAAAAGCTGGATTTCGAGACGGTCCGCTTGTTTGAGACTAACCAGAGTGGTATCGGGAATAAGTTACCGAAGTTTGACGATTTAGAGTCATTTGTACGGAACCATATCAAAATACTGCAACGGACTTCGTCGAAACAAGAAATAAAGAAACCTTTAGAACGCTCCCGCGGGGATACGGTATCTAGACCGCTGAAGTCTACACCGAGTTGTTATGTAAATACCGCATCCACGCATTCTCAATCGACTTGTTCTCTATGCAATTCTTCGCACACTCAATTGTATACGTGTACAGGTTTTCTGAGACTTTCGCCTAATGAGCGTTACACATTCGTTCGTGCTAACAATTTATGTTTGAATTGTCTCAGTGATAAGCACCATGCTTTATCATGTAATAGTAGTAACAGTTGTCGTAAATGTTCGTCTAAACATCACACTTTGCTCCACTTTGAAAGAAATAATAAAGCCGCAAACAATGTGAGCACAGTTGATTCGTCGATCGATGGGAATGCATCGCTTGTTGTTAGGTCTGAGACCGATTGTAGTCGAGTTTGCGGATCCGCGCGACAAGTGCCGCCGCCCGCTCGGCCCACTCAGCGCACCGCGGAGCACGTAGCAGCCGGCCGCCCTGTAGCGTCCGCCCGCCCAGACTGCGCGACTAATGACGTCACATTGTGCTCATTGTCTTCGACTCGTGCGCCTGCTACCGTTTTGCTCGCGACCGCGCGCATAATTGTGTTTGATGTATATGGTAAACCGCAAATAATTCGTGCGATTATTGATAGTGCCTCGCAGAGTAATTTTATCCTTCGTGATTGTTGCCAACGACTTGGATTAACATACAGTAGTCGCACCGCGTGTTCCGTAGTAAGGGGTATTGGAGGGTCAACGAAGGCCATCCAAGGCTCTGTAAATATTAAATTCGCATCACGCTTTGATTCAAATGTGTCATTCGAAATGAATTCGTTAGTCGTAGATAAAATTACCGAGCAGCTACCTACTGTTTCAGTTGACTCCTCGTTATTAGTAAATTTTGCTGACTTGCCATTGGCCGATGATACTTACGCCGTGCCAGGAGCCGTCGATATTTTAATTGGCGCCTCGATCTTCCCTCACCTCCTGCTACCGCGTAAGGTACAAGGTCACTCGGCGCGTTCGTCACCGCACGCACTAGAAACGGTTCTAGGTTTTGTTATTGTTGGATCCGCACCCGCGCTCGTAGATAATTACTCGACCGTGTCATATTGTTGCGCCGTCGAACCGCCGTTGGGGACTACCATCCGTCGCTTTTGGGAAATTGAAGAAGTCAATGTTCCACCAATCCTAAGTCCTGATGATAGGAGGGCTGAGGAGATTTATAATCATACTACTACCCGCGATGAAAGTGGTCGATACATTGTCGCACTCCCGTTCAAGGGTGAGGTTTCATCGCTGGGCGATTCGTATAAAATGGCTGAAAGACGCTTCTATTGCTTGGAGCGCAAAATGCTGTCGTCTCCGAGGTTAAAACAAGCGTACGATGATGTTGTCAATGAATATATCGATAAAGGTTTTATCTCGCTTGCGCCTATCGAGACTAAAGAGACACAGGATTTACCCTCCTATATTATCCCGCACCACGGAGTTATTAGAGATGATAAACTCACCACAAAATTACGCGTAGTCTTAGATGGGAGTGCTAAGACTAGCACTAATGTTTCTCTTAACGATGTTTTGTATTGTGGTCAAAATCTTCAGGGTAACCTTTTCGACATTATCGTCAATTTTCGATTATTCGCTGTTGCGCTCTCTGCGGATATAAGACAAATGTTCCTCTGTATTGGAGTAAGGAATTGTGATCGCAGATTCCAACGGTTTTTGTATAGATTTTCGCCACAAGAAACTTTGAAGGTTTACGAATTCAACCGCGTTTGTTTTGGGTTAAAGTCCAGCCCCTTCCATGCGCTTCGTACTGTCAAACAGCTAGCTGTTGATGAAGGTGACGCTTACCCTAAGGCAAAGGCTGTCATCGAGACGGGTCTCTATATGGATGACTGCGTGTTTAGTGTTAATAGCGAGAGGGAAGCCGTCGAAACCTCTGCTCAAATCATAAATATAATGAAGGCCGGTCAATTCGACCTAGTTAAATGGACAAGCAATTCTCAACTAGCATTAGATTCGATTCCGCCTTCTCATCGCCTATCTACTGTCAAAACCTTTGATGACAATGGTACGCACAAGGTACTTGGCTTGAACTGGTCACCCGAATCCGATGTGTTCAGTCTCAAGGTTAGTTCGACCCCGCAAACTTGTACAAAACGTATCATGTTGTCATGCATAGCAAGGATATGGGATATTATGGGTTTCGTAGCACCTGTAGTTTTATACGCAAAGCTACTTATTAAAGAACTTTGGCTTTCTAACTGCGACTGGGATGACGCGGTACCTGACACAATTGCTAGGCTGTAGGCTCGCTTTAGAGAAGAGCTTCCTATGCTCGAACGAATTCAAATCCGACGTCATATTGGTATTTCGCCAGACAGTTCAATTACTATAGTGGGCTTTGCAGATGCAAGCCAGAGGGCGTTTGGAGGAGTCGTGTATTTTCACGTCCAGAACTGTGGAAATATTTCGGTCAGCCTCGTCAGTGCAAAATCTAAGGTCTCCCCCCGCAAAGTAGTCTCTCTCGCGCGCCTTGAGCTTTGTGCTCTACTTCTGTTGGCTCAGCTCATTAGCGCCTTAGTCAACGCTTGTAAACACCGCATCAAGATTAATAAAATATTTGCTTTCTCGGACTCAACGGTGGCACTGTGTTGGGCACATTCGTCTCCCCATCGTTGGGACACATTCGTCGCAAATAGGGTGTCAAAAATTCAATCTGAGTTGCCACCTAATAGCCTTTTTCATATCGAAAGTGCACAAAATCCAGCAGATTCTCTTTCGCGTGGTTTAACACCATCTCAAATAGTAGATCACCCGTTGTAGTTTAGCGATCCATCGTGGATCCAAAGGTTGCCTGACGAATGGCCAGTGAAACCTTTCGACCCTACAATAGTTTTAGGGCCGCCGGAAGAGAAAAGACACACCTTCGTATCATGTACACCGCGTGTAGAGTCTGTTGTGTTGTTGTTAGCCAATCGCCTCTCGTCGTGGTCGAAGTTGCTGCATAGTGTAGTGTATATGTGTCGCTTCATAAAAATATTACCTCCACGCAAGCATATAGTTGCCGCAGATCTCGACAAAGCAGAACTTATCATTCTTCGTGAGTTGCAGCGATCGCATTTCCCTGGCGAGTTCAACAGTTTGAAAGCAAACAAACCTTGTAGTCACGCAATTCAACATTTAAAGCCTTTCTTGCAAGATGAACTCATTCGAGTCGGTGGTCGTTTGAGAGAGGCAAACTTAGATTACGATCAAAAACATCCTATAGTACTCCCGCGAAAGGATCATGTACTAGATTTGTTGGTTGACTACTACCATAAAGTACACTGTCACGCAGGTCCCGACTTGTTGATGTCTATTTTAAGACAAAGGTATTGGATACTTTCTGCACGCAATTTAATTCGTAGTAGAATACACAAATGTCTGCCCTGTTTTAAACTGCGTCCGCGTTTTAACGCACCAGAGATGGCTGACCACCGCTCTTGCCGCGTTTTACAAACTGTTAAGCCATTTGTTCATACAGGGACGGATTTTTGTGGCGCTTTTAAAATCACCCCCTCTAGGGGTCGTGGTATCCGCACCACGAAAGCGTACGTTTGTCTCTTCGTCTGTATGACAACTCGCGCTGTTCATATAGAGTTAGTTGGGGATTTGAGTACTCAAAGTTTTATGGCTGCATTTAAACGATTTTTATTGCGTCGTGGTCCTGTAGGTCGCATGTACTCCGATAACGGGACGAATTATGTAGGTGCAAAACGCAATATCTCAGAGTTACATGCATTTCTACGCTCTAAACATTATCAAACGGAGTTCGCTCAAGTTTTAGCTGAAAACCGCATCGAATGGCACTTCAATACCCCTGCCGCGAGTCATTTTAATGTTAATAGCGAAACAAATATTAAGAGCCTAAAACAGAATTTGCATCGGGTCGTGGGATTACAGATTCTATCTTTCGAGGAGATGAGCACAGTCCTCACTCAAATCGAAGCGGTGATGAACACGCGCCCTCTATGCCGAACTCTATCTAGTGACCCTTCGGAGCCGTTAGCATTGACGCCGGCTCACTTCCTTTGTATGACCCCACTTAAATATTTACCGGCTCAGGATATTGACGAAGATAAACTGCACGTACTTTCGCGTCACGCTCTTCTAGATAAATTAGTACAATCGTTTTGGAAGCGCTGGAGAACCAGTTATCTTCACACGCTTCAGTCGCGTCTAAAATGGAACATTCCTTCGAATCCGATAACTGTCGGCACTGTAGTTATTCTTATCACCGAGAATGCACCCCCTCTGCACTGGCCTCTGGGTGTAATTGAGGAAGTTTTCCCTGGTTCAGATGGGGTGACAAGAATTGTGCGCGTCAAAACCGCAACCGGATCTTACTTACGCCCGGTTATACGTCTCTGCCCATTGCCAAACCAGCAGTAATTATAGTTTTGTAGATATTATTAGGTTAGTGTAGCATACATTTATGCATAATTATCGCATTTGGTAGCTTTAGTTTAATTTCTCGAAGGTAACCCTTCAAACTGGGGGGGAATGGTTGCGCGAGTATATATTATTTTTCGTTGTAGTCTATTGGCACTTCCGCATAATCCTTATTCCCCTTCCTTTCTCCCGCACTACCTGCCTGCGAGTGCAAGCAGGATGGATAACGACGGCCGATGACGATCGTCCGTCACATACATACAGCACTGCCAACCAAAAAGTCAACGCGCACGCATCGCTCCTTACAAAAATAAGGAATATCTCGATCGGTGATTACAGTGGACCTAGCTAGTGATCGTGTCGTTATAGTGGTGTTATCAGCAAAGGAACATTAGAAACAGAGTTGTGCTGGGATCTCTAGGACCAGCCGCCTCCGCCGCCGGCCTTTCCACGTCACCGGATCTACAGGCAATCCAAGAGGATCGAACAGGTCAGTGCAGTTCCTTGCCCTATCGTGCTGTATTCTTTGTTCTTCTCCGCAGCAGCTCGAATTCCCACTGGAAGTGCCACTAGCCTAGGTCACAGAATTTTCATCACGCACCGCAAATACAGTCCATTAAAAATATAGCATATACGCGCCACCAAGGATGGATGGTGTGGTCGTTGTATATTGGGTGTTGTTTAGCATATTTGTTTCAGTTACAGTAAGCCGCTATTAAATAATATGAATATAAATGTTCCCCATAGCTAACAGCGCCGTCTATAACCTCGCCACATTGTCGCGCCGCGCTCCTCTCTTCAGTAGACAATCTCTCCAAAGCCGACCAGCAGCTCGCCGCAAGCCTCGATCCTCTACACGACGACCCGAAGCACAAGAAACAGGTTCAAATGCTGCAACAAGCGCTGCAGCGGCTTGAAGATCAGTTGAACGACCTGAGGAAGGCTTGCGATGTATCTGGTATGCCTCATCTTATCGCAAATAAAATATATTTCATGTTGTGTTAAAACCACTATTTATTACTAAATGTTTCAATGCAGATGTTGATAATTTACAAAATCCTGCTAAAGAGCGGCAAAAGCTGCAGTTCATCAAGACAATGCAAGGGGCTAAGGATAAACTGGCAGGTGCACATAAGGAACTCAACAAGGTTAGTTATCTACATATTTTTAATCAACGCACAAGAATATAAAGATTGTTGAAAGTATAGGAATCATAATTATTCAATCAAATTTACTGATGTATTTTATAAAATCTAAGCGCAGATCTGATAGGGTCGTAAGGCAGTAAATCGTCGCACTCTCTCTGGTCACACACAATCGGCACTAAACACACATACACACACACAAAGAGAGAGATACTCATAAAACGGTAATATCTTGTAAAAAAAACAATTATATATAATTTTTTATTTAATAATGTGTTACATGTTTTTTAAGAACTAACTGAAAATGAAAATGAAAATGTATTTATTTGCTGCATAAAATACCTTAAGCTAAAATATAAACAAATTTAATTAAAACTAAAACTAAACTAGGCATACAAGGTATTAATGCAGAGAGATTTCAATAATGATGCAGATTTATCTAATGATCGCCACACTAGGCTCAGCCTTTATCGTGGCGACCTGGCTCAGATTTGCTAATTTGACATTACACCTCAGCTGACGAAATAATACTTATATGTAAAAGAGTACCCTTTAGAATGTATCAAATGTTCTTAAATATGAATAGAATAATATAGATTTTTACTTATTATATAATACATAAATAATAAAAATAAAATAAAACTTAATGCAACTATTAAAAATAAAACTAAGTGCGAGATAATATATGAACAAAATTGTAAAACTAAGACAAAATCATCTGCTCTAAGGAACTAATTATATAACTTGATTTTTTTTCAGTTTCATCATAGTTCAATGTTAATAACCATTTTTGCACCAGTGGTTTAGCTTGACGGACAGTTAAATTTTTAAGACTTTTGTCAGAATGCTTGATGACCATGTTGTAAATGTGAGTTTTAATGAATTCGCCGTGACGTTGAGCAAACCTTGTAGTAACCAAAGTTTTAGGAAGTTTGTAATTTCTACGCTTCAGCAGAGAATCATAGTTTTTAGAAGAAATAACTTCTTTGTGCACAGATAAAAATGTCTTTAAAATAAAAAGCTGACGCACGTTAAGCACTTGGCTCTCTCTGTACACACACTCTGTGGAGTATGTGCGAGGCTTTTTTAGCATAACTTTAAGAACAGAGCGTTGAGCTCTTTCTAATTCTATTAAAACAGTTTTTGCTGCCGACCCCCAACAGGTGATGCAATGCATTATTAAGTACTGGCACAATGCATAGTACACCGATTTTAAAATGTTAAAACTTGCCACATCACGAAGTTGCCTCATGACATTGATAATTTTTCTGATCCTACCGGACAACATGTGAATATGCGATTTAAATGAAAGATTTTCGTCCACTACAACACCAAGGTACTTTGTTTCCTTAACCCTTTTGAGTTGTTCACAGTTACATAAATCACTGATGCCGTTGCAGGTGTGTATTCTAATACTAGACAATGTCGGAGCAGAAGTCAAAGTTTTATGAAAACAGGTGTACAAGGTCTTTTTTGTGTTCAATGTTAGAAGATTATATAGTAACCAGTTCTGTATCTTAGACATTCCCAATTCAGCAGCCGAGTGAGCCTCTTGCCATGTTGTCCCGTTAAATAAAACCGCTGTATCATCAGCATAGCACAAAATATCAGCGTTTGCTATTGAGAGTTCATGTATGTCGTATAACGGTAACGTAACTGTACTAAATAATAAAGGAGGAGGGCGTTGGTATCCGCAACACTGTTTTTCTCCAAAACTCTCGCGGGTAACATCGTTTCATAACAATTTATACCATTGTTTAAAGTTCCAAAAATAATAACTTATAATATTATATTATTACTTGAGATGTCTTTCTGTTGTTTAGCCCTCAAAGCCTGCGAAGGGCTCGGATATGGATAAGGTCCAGGAACGTCTTTCACAAAAATTGGGACAATTGAACGGAGCCACTGCAGCACTGCTTGCTGCTACCGCAGGTCAGTCTCAGTATGACGTTATGGAGAGAGCGAGTTTAAATGGAGATAAAATATATTCAAAAATAGATAAGATTGCTTTAAATAATAAGAACTCCCGTCATGTATTATATCCCAGTAGTATACATTAATTTTCTTGTTTGTTTAACGGATCCCAATTTTGTCTTCATTATTATGTAATATAACTTTATGAAATACATTTTTAGTTAGTTGTGAAGTAACAAGATTCATGTTCATAGTGTAAACAAAGTCTTTTTATTCTGTCTCTTCACAAATCGATGTTATAATCTAAATATTTGTGATATGTATGGCGTATTATGTATTAATGTATTAAAGTATATAGCGTCAACAGGTTTTATTTTATCAAAACGTTTTATAATATTTAGTTATGTGATGGTGTATTTGTAGATCGGGAAAACCCGGACTACGCAGCAGCGGAAAAATCAGCTTCCACTATTGCATTGCTGATGCCACACGTTATACAGGGTGAGTAGTGGAATTGTTAATATTCTATAAAAAAAATAACAACATTAAAAGTATTTTAATAATTTGTACTTACTTGTTCTACGTCAACATGACACATGTGAGACATCGTTAGTCTGCGCTTCAGACATCTAGCTAAACGCTATATTTAATTAATAAATGTTATCTGGAAGAAATGAAAACCATAAAAATTATAAAATGTATACTTTGGAGTTCCTTCGCTGCTCGTTTCCCAAGTCATACAGATTTTTTGTCAAATCTTTGCGATATCTCAAATGAGTCTACCAACCGAATCTGACATAGATTTAAAACGATTTCAGACGTAAAGACAGCAAGCTTAGGCGCAGACGTGGCTAGTCGTGACGCCATGTTGGCGCACATCAAGGATCTGTGTGACGCGAGCCAGGGGATCTGCGCCAGTTCGTATGGCGGGAACGCGCAGGTAACTGTGAGAGGATATTTCATTACGAATAGCTGAATTAATTTGAATTAACTGTAAGTATTTAGCATTCAAATAAGGAATATTATGTGTTGATTGTAACGATACTATTTGGCAGAATCTGAACGACCAAGTGGCGAAGTTTGCGGACGCGTCAGGGAAACTGGTGTACGTGGTCAGTCCTCGGACAAATGCACAAAAAGAAGAACAAGTAAGTTTTAATCTGCTGATTCAAGTATTTTGGTAATATGGCAATAGCTTCATATTGTATAAAAACATTTTAAGCCCTTACTTTTTGGTATTTTAGACGTGATTAACACAGGGAATCCTAGTTAAGCGATGTGAGTGTGTGAAAGAATGATACTTAAACTTTATTCGAAACTTCTTTTATATTTTAAGTTAATAATATGTTTGTTATTTTGGCAGAGGCTAGAGAGAAAGACTAGAGTTAGACGGTTAGGACATGTGCCCCACAAATAGATTGGGCTTAGGTTTCCCTAAAGTTGAAAATGCTTTAATCTACTTAAAGATATACAAATATAAGCTTACAGTTACACCGTACGCTTGTATTAATCGTTATTTAATGTTTGCTTAACATATTATAATTCCCTAGATTTTGGGCCTGTCAAGTACGGCGTGTGGTCAGGCGTCACGACTGCTGTCAGGCGTACAACAACTGGCGGAGGGTGTGGAGGGCCCGCGGGGTGAAGCACTGGACGCGCAGGGGGGGAAGGTGGCCGATGCCGCACAAGGACTGCTTCAAGTGGCACAGGTATGTTGTTAGGAATGGGACAGAGAGCAAGAAAGTACTGAAATTGGCCACTTTCATAAATAGACTAAAATATTGTATGGTGTTTAAAGCGTTGACGCCTTCTAAGCGAGGCCACACTATAATTTTTGATTTAACGCGTCCCTATACGATGGTTAAATTAGATAAAGAGTTAAATATCGACGCTCAAAATGCATGCCTCAGTGGCCTAGCGGTTATGGCGTTTGACACGGATAGTCGCAATACGCGGGTTTGAATCCGCGCATATTGTGTATTTTTCTCTCTTAAATGGCAGATTATAGACTAGAATGATTTCATTAGGTACATTATAAAATAGAGCTCCAGTCCACCATCCACACCGTCCAGTGTGTCTGAGACCACAATCACTCAGAAGTTTTCGAAATGTTTGGATTAAAAAATATTTGATGTAATCTGTTGATAGTTGTTTGAATTCAACATTTAAAAGTCTGGTTATTATTGATTAACAGTTAGACTAGTAACGTCATGAATCGTCTATTGATTTAGCATAGTTGTATTAGTGATAGTAAGTCGCCATCAATTGAAATAAATTTAGATAATTTATTGATTCAGGCGTTACTTTGCGGAAATCCATTATCAAAAAAGACGAGCGAGTCGAGCGCTAGACCGACAGTGAGTGATACTCACTGTCGGTCTAGCGCTCGACGAGTCAACATCTCCTGAGGATGCCTCGTGTAGAGGCGAAACACGTGTCGAATCGTTTTTGGTTTATTTGGGTTTTCTTGTGTATTTTATTTTGTATTCTTCCTATTAGCAGTTTGTGCGGGAGGGAGGGTGGTGCACACCCCCAAATAAGCCAAAATCATTGTTTTTTTTAGCGGAAGTGTCACTAAATATTTTTTAATATAGTTTTTTGAAATGAATTTAAATGTATAGACAATCCTGTATTATCTTCCCCGCAGCTGACAGCGCCAACCATAATCTCTCCGCATTGTCGCGCTGCGCTCCTCTCTTCAGTAGACAATCTCTCCAAAGCCGACCAGCAGCTCGCCGCGAGCCTCGCTCCTCTACACGACGACCCGAAGCACAAGAAACAGGTTCAAGCGCTGCAACAAGCGCTACAGCGGCTTGAAGATCAGTTGAACTACCTGAGGAAGGCTTCTGATGTATCTGGTATGCCTCATCTTGTCGCAATCCATATTTCATGTTGTGTTAAAAACCACTAATTATTAGTAAATGTTTTCGTTGCAGATGTTGATAATTTGCAAAATCCTGCACAAGAGCGGCGGAAGCTGCAGTTCATCAAGACAATGCAAGGGGCTAAGGATAAACTGGCAGATGCACATAAGGAACTCAACAAGGTGAGTTATCTATTTTCTATCACACATGAGAGTATAAAGCTATAAAGTATATACGAATTATATTAATCATTGATTCAAACACAAATAACTGAAAGGTACAGATGTGTGATCGTTTTTCTGTTGTCTAGCCAACAAAGCCTGCGAAGGGCTCGGATATGGACAAGGTCCAGGAACGTCTTTCACAAAAATTGGGACAATTGAACGGGGCCATTGCAGCACTGCTTGCTGCTACCGCAGGTCAGTCTCAGTATGACGTCATGGAGAGAGATGCCTTATATGCCATTGCCATTTTAACGGATTGCAATCTTGTATTCATTATTTATATTGTACAATTTTATATGATACATTTTCAGTCACTTATAAAGTAAATGAACATATAATGTTAGTGTAAGATAATGTTAAGTACTATATGTATTTTTATAAATTCTGTAAATCACGATTATAATCAAAGAGTTTGTGATATATTACAGTCGATGGCACTAACAGGTTTTGTTTTATAAAAGTGATTTATATGTAATTTTATAATGGTGTATTTGTAGATCGCGAAAACCCGGACTACGCAGCAGCGGAAAAATCTGCTTCCATTATTGCGGAGCTCATGCCACATGTTATACAGGGTGAGTAGTGGAGTACTTTTAAAATAGTATTATATTTGGACAGGGAAATTATTTCATTTATTATTATTCTATTAATCCTTTATTTAAAAAAATTATCAGATAAATAAAAAACATAAAATTTTAAATATACATATTTAGTTACTTTTCAGTATTAGTAATTCGGCAGGCCTGTTGGTCTAGTGGTTAGTGACCCTGACTGCTATGCCGGAGGTCGTGGGTTCGATTCCCACCCAGGACAAATGTTCGTGTAATGAGCACGATCATTTGTTCTGTGTCTGGGTGTAATTTATCTATAATATGTATGTATTTAGAAATATATAAGTATGTTTATCAGATGTCTAGTACCCATAACACAAGCTCTGCTTAGCTTGGGACTAGATGGCGTTGTGTGATAGTTGTGGAATATTTATTTCTTTATTTCTTATTTAATTTTGCTGTCACATCTTTGTTGATGTCTCAAAATACACTGCCACGACATGTGACCGAGATTAACCTAATTAATCATTTCAGACACAAAGACAGCAAGCTTAGGCGCAGACGCGGCTAGTCGCGACGCCATGTTGGCGCACATCAAGGATCTGTGTGACGCGAGCCAGGGGATCTGCGCCAGTTCGTATGGCGGGAACGCACAGGTAACTGTGAGAGGATATTTCATTACGTCTAGCCGAATGATTCTGAATTGATTGTAAGTATTTATTATTCAAACTTGTAATCTAAGTGTTGATTCATACGTTACTATTTAGCAGGATCTCAACGACCAAGTTGCGAAGTTTGCGGACGCGTCAGGGAAACTGGTGTACGTGGTCAGTCCCCGGGCAAATGCACAAAAAGAAGAACAAGTAAGTTTTACTGATAGCTGCTGATTTAGGTATTTTTGGAATATTATGACTGACTGTTTGACTTTCTGATATTTTTAGCTTTTACTTTTTGGCATTTTATAAGTAAATAACAGCAATTCTGTATTTAAATTAGTAAAATGTTTTCCGTGTCTGTAATTCAAATGCATAACATTAAGTAGACCTATAAGATCATTCCTTACTATCATCGGTTGGCGAAACGTTTATTTGCTGTAAACGACTATTAAATATTTTCCTACTGCGTAGATAGGTTAAACCGTCAAAATAATATTAAAATGTCTAATACCTACGAAAGTTTAAAGTTAATCAAATTAAATGTAATTTAACTCTTAGATATGTGAAAATGTAATAAAAAATGATCTCACCAGCGATTTTGTTTTATTGAAATTTATAGAGAGAGAAAAAATCAATGTTTGAGATCGCTAAAGCAAGCGTTAGTGCTTTAAAAAGTGATACTATAAAAGATTATGTTTTATATGAAGATGGTTTCTGATTTCTAAAGCGATGTCTACTATGATATTATACGATATGATATTATTCTGTGGTAGCACATAAAGTAATTTAGCTCAATAATAGACAATTCTCCTAATAAATTTACACAAAACAAAAAGGCGCATTAATTAGCAACGCTGAATTTTATTTAACAGAAGTTTCTACGCCGTAATATAAACTGCGTACTTACAAAACTATTTTAAAGTAAAAGTTTAGAATAATCTTTTTTTTTCAAATATTTTGGCCGAAGCTGGAGATACAGACTAGAGTTAAAATACTTGTTATCTAGCCCCTACCATAAGACTGGGAGTTTGTTTCGTTGTAGCTGCAAGTGCCTCCATTTGCATAGAGAAGTTATACATCTACACTGTATGCTTATAATTGATTTTCATTGAATGATCTTAGCATTAAAATATAATAATTCCGTAGATTTTGGATCTGTCAAGTGCGGCGTGTGGCCAGGTGTCACAGCTTCTGTCAGGAGTACAACAGTTGGCGGAGGGAGTGAAGGGCGCGTGGGGTGAGGCCCTGGATGTGCTGGGAGGAAAGGTGGCCGATGCAGCACAGGGACTGCTTCAGGTGGCGCAGGTATGTTTGTGAGAGTGGGACAGAGAACTAAGCGAGAGGGGAACGGATGCTGCATACGGGCTGCTGAAACATGTAAAATATTGTATGAAGTATAATGTTATGTTCATATTCATGATGTAATTGAACATATCATATTAAGTTTAAATTCACTATAGTCCCTGTACGATCCAACACTTTCATTATCACCTTGAGGTATTATAAACAATTAAATTACTGGTGCCGCTATGAAATCAACGGTTTGGTGGACAAAGCCTGCATTTATTATTGTTCTTGTGTGTGTATATTGTAACAACACGCCTACCGTCTACATCAATATAACACTACGAAGAAGACTTATTATTTCTTCATAAAACAAGGTATAACATTAACAACTAATTCTAAGGTGTCTGACAAGCTTGGAGGCAGCTAGTGACTGAGCGATACTGCTCAACCGTTTTTGAAAGTGGTTTGTATTACGCTACATGAGAATGCTGGAATGATATCCCGCCACCATTAAGAAATCTGCTTTCTTTGCATAGTTGAACTGTATACATTATACAACAAATTTGGGTATATATCATTGGGAATCAGCGCACTTAATTCCGTACTACTCGATAAAAAATATATTTGAAAGGAAAACTTTATGTGTCTACCTTTTCAAAAAATGTGTTGTTTTGTAATTCTCGTAAGTTTGACACATATTTAACTATTATTATAAACCGGCAAAACACTCACGTTAAGGATCGAATACGTCGACCCGGGTTTCGAGCATGTCCGATGCTCATCTTCAAAGCGAGTGCGCAGCGGCGTCTGCGAGCTCCCGGTAGGCTGCTCGAAACCCGGGTCGATGTATTCGACCCTTAACGTGAGTGTTTTGCCGGTTAATAATAATAGTTAAAAATGTGTTATAATTGTTTTCAATATGTGTTTGCGGTTTGTGTTAAGAAAACGCATATGTGAATTGTGCGCACGTTGTTGAAATAGGTGCATGTAGGTCATCTCCCCCCCCCCCACCTAATGGAAGACCAGCGCTGTTCGCTAACAACCACCGTTTTGCTGAGTCAAAATCAAAAAATCATAATCAGATCATTTATTGTGTATAGGCCTATGGGGACACTTACAAATTGTCATATTATATTTATTATTTCTTAAATCGACAACCAGATCGGAACGCAACCACGACTGAGAAGATCCAGCAAGAAACTCAGCGGGCTTGTCTCTTTACGTATTTTTTTTATCTCCACTTTATATATTTTACAAATGTCAATTCATTTTTAGCTGCAGTGTGTTGCCGTACAAAAGAGAACATAATAATGGTATCAGTAGGGCAAGACACGCTACACTTTGACATGGTAATACACGAGTAGGTAGATCCTGGAGTGGTCAGTCTTAAGCTGTTTTGTCCTCTAAGTAATCCGAAATTTGGTAATAACCTTTTTGACCGAGTTTAGTTTTAATAGTAATTTTAAACTTATAAATAAGCGAATCTCGGATAACATTGGAATGCTTATCATAGAATCTGTTGAGTTAAAAAACATAGTTTATACTTGCTTATCGATATGTTTTTGTATGTATTCTGTTAGTCACAGTAAAATACATTACTTAATTATTCTATTATATTATACATACATATCTATTTTCTTCAGATAACAGCTCCGTCAATATCTTCGCCGCAATGTCAAAAGACGCTACTTTCATCAGTGGACAATCTGACAAACACGAGTGAACAGCTCGCGGCCTCGCTCGCTCCACTAGTAGCAGACCCGCACCACGGACCGCAAGCACGCAAGCTTAATCAAGCGCTTCAAGCACTTCAAGCGCAGCTGGAGCAACTGAGGAAGACTTGTTTGTTACCTGGTATGTATCCTCCTATACAAACCAAACATATTTCTTTTCACATGTTAATTTTATTTTTATTTTAATTTTAATGTTTTTTTGATTTATTTATAAAACGCATTACTTTACAGAGGAAAGGTTTTTTTTTTGTATGGAGCTTGGTTTTTATTCGGAGTGCAACGAACCAGCTTATATCAGATGTAAAATGGAAGATTAGTTATTAAGGAGTTTTAACTAAGTTAGTTTTTATTTATATACTCATCCAAATTAATTACTTTTTAATTCAACATTAATGTAATTGGAAGGAAAAGTAAATAAGCTTGGCTTTGCAAAGTTGAATGTTTTATTATCTATATAACACGTGTCTGACAGCTGTCAAGTGTCAATGCCGGCCGTCAATGTCATCATATGATCACAGTCAGTAACGTGTTTATTAAAAAACGCCGGTTTTACAAGGGATTTACAGATTTTTATCCAATTTGTTAAGTTTTGGTAGGTGAATCAAATCAAAAATCAACAAAGATTTTCGCCGAAATGCATCGGACGTTTAATCACAGACTAAACATATACGGTCTTATTTATAAACGCTGCTTAGATTTAAATAACGTCACTTAGTACGGCGCAGAACATTTTTCCTTTGCGCAGTACTAAGATAAGATAAGATAATATAAATTTATTGCATAAAACATGGGTAGATGATACATAACTAAATGATATGCACATAGTTGTTGAATTAAAAATTCCGTTCCACCATGTTTTGCCTTTGCAGGCGTACAATTTTCTGAGATGGAGCAACCGGTCATTTACACAAATTATAATTATTATTAAACATTTTGACTAAAAACAAAATTTAACTTATGTCATCATATTGAATCAAAATTTATCATTAAAAAAGTCCTGAATATTATAATAACATTTATCAACCAACAATTTTTTTAAATTAATTTTAAATGCATTAACATTGAGTTGCCTAAGCGGCTTAGGGATTTTATTATAAATGCGTGGTGCCATACCGATTACATTTTATCGCAGAAGAGCGGTTTTGCCTGTCGGATTACAAAGAATGTTATGGTCACGTCGGCTTCTTTCTACATTGTCGGATAATTTTGGAAAGAAATCTGGATTATTCTTAACAAACAAAGCTATCTCTAATATATACAATGACGGAAGTGTTAAAATTCTATGCATCACAAAATATGGCTTGCAACTATCAGGTGTTTGAAGCCCAAACATGGCCCTAATACAGCGTTTTTGCATTAAAAAAATAACCTCTTTGTTAGTTGAGTTTCCCCAAAATATTATTCCATATCTCAGGACAGACTCAACCAGGCCATAGTAGGCGTCAAGTAATGCATCCATATTCAATGTTGCAGAGAGTTTATATAAAGCGTACGCCAAATTACTAACTCTTCTACTAAGCTCTTCTATATGCGATTTCCAATTAAACTTCTTATCTATAACTATTCCTAAAAATTTAGCGTTGTCTACTGCATTTATTATATTATTTTCGTAGCTAAGTGTTAAGTCAGATGAATTATCAAAACGTTGGCTGAAATGCATTATATTTGTCTTCGTCAAATTAATTTTTAAATTGTTATTATTTAGCCAAGATATTACAGAAGTCAAAGTATTATTTATATCATTTTCATACGTGTCAATTTTATTACAAGCTATTGTTATAGTACTGTCATCTGCAAACAGAGTCATGGGGTGGGTAACTGCATTTGGGAAGTCATTAATATAAATAATAAATAAAAGCGGCCCTAAAACACTTCATTGCGGGACTCCGTGGATGATGTTACGCTCCCGCGAAGTAAATAAATCCTCACGCTTGGTTTTAAAATTAATCTGGGATATTTCTGTTCTTTGCTTTCTACCAGACAGGTACGATTGAATGAGGGCTAATACATTCCCCCGAATCCCATAAGCTTCGAGTTTTTGTAGTAAAATTTTGTGATGAACGTAATCGAAAGCTTGTGTCATATCGCAGAAGACAGCGCATATAGGAGAGGTTTTATCGACGCTTAAAAGATTCATCTTAACAAATTCATAAATTGCCATATTTATGTTTTTGTTTCTACGGAAACCTTTTTGTTCCTTACAGAACATATTATGTCTCTCAAAATATGTATATATTTTTTCGTATATGTATTTCTCAAATACTTTCGAAATTACTGACAAAAGGGCTATAGGTCTGTAATATTGCATCAATTCTCTATTTTCTTTTTTAAACACTGGTTTAATGATTGTAGTTTTTAAAGCTTGAGGAAACGTGCCGCTTGAAATACTTAAATTTATCAGAAAACTTAGGTGAGAGGCCAGGATGTGTCCAACCGACTTAATTACCTTAGTAGCGATACCGTCATGGCCAACACTGCAACTGTTTCTTAATGATTTTATAATTTTCTCAATGTCTTTAGGTACACATGGGGCCATAAACATTGAATTTCTATTGTGGTTAATGTAAGAAGTAACATTTTTGGAGGCACTACTTGGATTCAAAGTTATTTTGTCTACAAAATAGTCATTAAACGCATTTGCTATCCTGTAAGGGTCTGTGATATTTTCATCTGCTTGCTTTATATTAGTGATTGATTGCCTGGGTATATTGAACCTGGTTCTATTAATTATTTGCCATACCGTTTTTGATTTGTTGTCACTTGTTTTTATATTATAATTATTTTGTGCACGTTTTGTGAGATTTATAATTTTTTTAAATAATTTAGAATAATTTTTAAAAGTCATTTTATTAGTTTCATTAGGATTTATCCTTAATTTCCACAAGAGACTTCTTTTCTTTTTACTGCATATTTTAATGCCGCGTGATACCCATTTTGGTTTTTTGGTAACTCTTATTGTGATAAGCTTTATTGGAAAGCACAAGTTATAAAGTAACTTAAAATTAGTCATAAAAATGTCATACGCTCTATTAGGGTCAGTTGAGCTATACATTTCATCAAATTGTAAAGCACTTAAATATATTTTAAATTTATCTATGTTTTCTAGACAGTAATCACGTCGTTTTTTCCGCCAATATGTTAGTACCAAGTGTTTTTTAACTGGAAACTTTAGTAACTGTGCAGTGTGGTCCGACAAGGCGTACTCGATTACTTAAGTAGTACATTTATTTTTGTTCTTATAATTGTACGCAAAGTTGTCAATACAAGTTTGATGTACAGCTCTAGTAGGTTGTTTTAATGCCAATTTCAAATTGTATTGGAGAAGTGTACATTCGAATTCCAATGTAATATTATTAGGTTTTAAAATATCGATATTAAAATCTCCAGCAATAATAATATTTTCAAACTTCCTTTTAGTAGCAAGTTGAAGGACCTTTTCTAATTTATTAAAGAAAATATTGTAATATTCCTTTTTCTCTTGAACTTTTGGTATTCTATATATAGTCACAATTAAAATTTTGTAAGTTGTTAGTTCAATGGCACAACACTCGAATACATTTGGCAATGTCAGCTCAGCGACTTCTTTCAGTTCTCTCCATTGGTGTCCATTACGCACCAGAATGCACGCTCCTCCTCTTTTCCTATTAGCTCTGCTAAAATTTGCAGCCAATGAGTAATTTGGAATATTCAAGTACATTTCATAGCCAGCCATCATAAAATGTTCAGTTATACATATCACGTCCACATTGATATTTCTGTCCATCAGATCTTGTAGGCAAACTGTAAGTCTGTCAGCCTTATTAATCAGTCCGGCTATATTCTGGTGTAGAATGTGGAGATTCTGGGTAAAGAAAAAAAGGTTGACTCATTATGATGTCCGCTGTCTGTTGCATTATATTTCACATCAATATTACTTTTCAAACATTGAAGATTCATTATATAGTTGTGTAGATTTTGGAATACTATTGAAAATCCTTTGTCATTAACTGTACCATAATATTTGTGATATAAAAACGGGCGATTAAACTTCAGGTTATCATTAGGATCATATACATGTGCATATTTATGTGTCAATGCATCCATGTATAATAAGCTATTAAACGCTTCAACCCTCCAATTGTACATAGTAGTTTTAATTCCACATTTTAATGTAGGAAGGCAGATGATAATATTTGTGTTTTGAATTTTTTGTAATATCTCTCTTATTTCGACAATCATATTAAAATAACTATTTGTTGTTTTAAAATCCTCTTCTCCCACTAATATCAAACAGTAATCATTCTTTGTAAATTTACCCAATTTATTGTCCAATCCTCGGATCATTTGTGTTAAATTGCCATTGGGCGTCAGATAATGACAAAATTCCGACTGTTTAAACGTTCTTTCTGTTATTGAAAGGATATTGTTGTGTTTATTACAACTTAACATACATATTTTCTGTGGTGGATGTACCTTGCTAGAACTGTAAAGCTTTAATTTATGTGTCGTGTCATACTGGACTCTATCCGATGTAACTATTGTTGAGTTGCGTGATGTTGGCTTTGTGCTAGTTGGTTGAGTTGGTACTTTATTATGGAATGTGGTCTGTGTATTCAACATTTTTTTCGCAGGTGTCTGTCTCTTAATAGGGCTATTTGTGATTTTTCCAAGTAATTCGTTTTTAAGTAATAGCTCTTCATTTCTATGTTTAAGTTTATTATTTTCTAGGGACAATGCCTCTATCTCGTTATGTGCACTTTTGAGCTCTAATTGTAATGCTTCTATGTGCTCACTCAATTTTCTATACCTATCCAAATCATCGTCCGATATGTTAGGTAAGCTAGTGGTTGTCTTATCTAATGTTTCCGAAGATGAATCATCCACAGTTTGACTGTATGAATCTGAATGAGTCCTTTTTCTACGGAATGTGATATTTTCAAAGAAGTTCATTTTTATGTTAAGGAAAAGTTTAACGGTACAAAACAAATATGATGCCCGCAGAACTTGAGGTCTGCACCTTCAGATCACAAGGCGCACTGCGTTACCGCTGCGCTACTCGTACATGTGACAAGAGCCGAAATATGTCAGTTGTTACTCATAGCAAGAATGAATGCTAAGTCGGCAAACTAGATGTCACTATAATCAACTGAGACACGTATAGAATGTTACACTGTTAAACGATGACAACTAAAAACTGTTGGAATTCAAATGTCAATATTACTACGATGCATTTTTGTTGGTTTCATAATTATTAGTCTTTAAGGTTGTATGTTTTGTCAAAAGAGACGCGTCAATAATAACAACACTGAAATATCATTTTGTTAGCTTTTGTAATTGTTTTTGATTATGCTTTGCCACTTTCTATGTCAACATATGTGTTCGATATTATTTTTAATTTCACTCTATGTACATAGCCACAAACACTCTCACGTAATATTTACACATTGATTTTCACTTTTACTACAAATTTTTCACATAATACTTATAAGAAATATTTTTAACAATTAATATGCGTTGAACTACTTGTTTCCGCGACGGCTGCGCCATCTGCACTAAATAACGTCATATAAAGTTAAGCAGCGTTTATAAGTAAGGCCCATGATGTATGTGTTTAATCAGCTGGTGTTGTCATTTACTGCGTCAAAGGAAACGTAACACAAGTCGTGCTACGATTCTTTTGACGCAGTAAATTATTGTGCAACAATATTAAATAAATCTAAATTGGAAGTCGTAAAAAATCTGAAATAATAACAGAATAACATAACTTTATTTTTAACCCAGCATCTTATGTTATTCTTATTAATTTGGTTCATTGCATCTTATTTAGGACCACTTATCACCCTCTCCTTTCATATGCTACTTTCTGCCAAACTGCTGGACAGTTTGACGGCAGATGTTACTTTCATTTTCTTTTAATTACGTAAACCTTGTAGTTATACAGATACCAACTTAAATATTTTGTTGATACTAAACTAGTGCTATTAATCAGTTGCTAAACGACTATTCTAAAAAAAATTGGTTTTTGATTATAATTCTATGAGGGTATAGAATTTAACGGCAATGATTTATTGATTTATCGGTTCACCGACGAGAGAGGCCTGGATCCTATCACACAGGTTCTTATGAGCCTAGCTTAGGAACCACGTGTTTTATTTATATAATTTTTATAATATTGCCTTGAACAAATAAATGACTTTTTTTGATATTAATTATATTAACTATAGAAAATAATCTAAACATCTACTTATTACAGGTAAATAAAATTGAATTGTCTGTTTGTGATTCAAAATTTTCGTTTCACTGAATGCATGTGAAAGTATATACGGTAATTACATAATTTTTTTTTTTTAATTTTTTGTCTGTCTGTTCTGGCTAATCACTCAAAACGGCTACACCGATTTGAACGGGACTTTCACTACCGTACTTACTTACACTTAACAATCACCTGCCGTGCGATCCTCTAAGAGCAAACATCGTTGCATCTTTGAAAACATCCGTGAATAAAAAAATAATTAGAGAATCGGTTCACCCTATCGAAAGTTATGAGGTAACAAGGTGGTGGACCGATTCTCAAAATTCTTTTTCTGTTTGAAAGCTGGTGCTTCCCGTCCACACTTAAATTTCATCAAATTCAGTTCAGTAGTTTTTGAGTTACACTCCAATAACTGAATAGAATGGAAGTCGGTATTAAATTTTTCAAATTGTACTTGTTGGAATTCGGTAGAAAAAGGAGGAGGTAGGTACTCAATTCGACTGTGTTTTTTTATGTTTGTTACCTCATAACGTTCGACTGGGTGAACAGATTCTCAAAATTATTTTTTTGTTTGAAAAGCTGGTGCTTCCCGTCCCCACTTAATTTTTATCAAATTCAGTAGTTTTTGAGTTACACACCAATAACCGATTTTTACCAAAGTAATAGAATAGAAGTCGGTAGGTACAAAATGTTTCAAATTGCACTTGTTATTGCTAAGAACTTTGTATTTGTATTGCGCCTTATAACATGAAGTTAGATACATTTAAATATAAATTTTAACTGTATTTCCGCAAAACGTACTTATACATTACATAAATTTCTAACTTTACCGCATCATCAAAGTGTATCCTTCATCGTTGTGCGTGAAGATTAACTAAAGCATTGTGAAATTACTAAAGCTCAATAACCACAGAGGCGGGAGACGCGGGAAGGCGTTCGCGATCTGGACGGTATTTTATTCTAATGTTTGAACTTGTATACACCCTGACACATGACAAGCGGGCGCGATAGGGCGCAGCCTCTATGGGTGTTGAGCTTTAAGATCACAGAGTAACAAAATAATTAATTCTCATAGACAATTCACCACCAAGTTCGTTGAAGAAGCCTCCACCACCCGCCCGCACCCCGCACACCGCTCACAACCGGCGGCCTAGCATTGACATAACGCAAGACTTCCTTACTAGACTACGCTGCGAGGAAGGTCTGGGTGAGTATTGGAGTTCAGTCCGAATCCGAACAAATACTAAATTGAGGTTGAGAATTGCTTATCAGATTGGACGATGTAATGCGAAGATGCAATTGAATACGTGCTAATACTTTTTATATTTATTTCGTACCAATTTCGTACCAACCAATTGATTTAATTTTAATGACAAAGAATTTCATATTTCACTAGTAAAGTTCATTGGGAAATCGAACATATTTGCCCATATTTGAATAAAAATGCTTTTTTCCCGTGCGGAGCAGGTAAGAAAAATTTCAAAACTTAGGGAATGTTGCCGTTTTTTTTCTATCTAACCAAGTTAGCTCAATCGTGTATTGGCTCCCACACTTCACCAGAACGTATATTCTATTTACACTACGTTTTTTTCGTTTAAGGTTAAAAGGTTTAAGCATCGAAAAATTAAGTTTTCGCGAAGTCGAATCATGAAATTTGGTCGTAATCTACACTCATTTCGCCTTAACCAAGACTGTCTTTGTAGGCCTACTACCGAGTAAGTCTAGTTTCTTCGCCTTTTACTATTGTTATTCTTACAGCAGAGGGAATATTGTTTAATTCTAACATAGGAAGATGTTACTACAGTCTTACAGCATCACCTCAGCCGTAGTATACGTCCACAGCTGAACATATGTCTCGCCCATAAAGTCCAAAAAGACCGAAGCGGCCTGCATTCGATGTCGTCCTGCTACCTTTATCAGGTCGTCTGTCCACCGCGTCAGTGGACGACCTACGCTGCGCTTGCCGGTCTTTGGTCTCCGCTCCAGAACCTTTCGACCCCATCGGCCATCTGTTCTGCGTGCTATGTGCCCTGCCACTGCCACTTCAACTGGCTAATCTTCTGAGCTATGACTTTAGTTCGTCTACGGATCTCCTCATTTCTGATTCGATCACGTAGATAAACCCCGAGCATAGCCCTCTTTATTGCTCGTTGTGCGTCTTTAAGCTTACTTTCTGTAGTACAGTCTCTGAGCCATTAAAAAGGACCCAAATATATCTGACAATTTAAATGTCTGTTGTTCTAAGCCTAAATCCAAAACAGCTTTCTTAAATATATATAATATGTTACCTCACAGCTCAAGCCAACCCTAATGTGCCACCGTCACCAACCACCGTCACCAGCACATCGGGCCCTGGACAGGCGAAGGTGAAGGCATCACCGGCTAGGAACACCGACGATGATAAACGTCTGCACCAGCAGTTCGTGACGTCAATGGATGAGGCGGAGAGGAGTGTTAAGCAACATGAGGCTAGTTTGATGAAGGTATTTATGTCTTACTTCGTGTATTAGAATGTTACGAGACTGACCTCCAGTTTCTGTGAAATTTGTCAAAGTTTGGCCAACTAACAGGCGGAATAATGACTACTGATTGGTCACATATCCCGTCAGAATACCATTGACCAATGAGCGTTTAATATTTAGTTGGTCAGCTAATTGACAAACTTTCAAGAAACTGGGGGTTATCAGTTCTGTTATTGTTCGTTGTCTAGTTTATGAGGTGCTTATAGCTAATTGCCCTTTGGCTATTGCTTTATTAAATATAACTGTAGGTTAGAATCTCTTCATGCGTTTTTGAATATATTAAAGGTTCTTTATAGTTATCTGTCCGGTAATTAGTTCAATAAGCTGCAACTAGATGTAGCTTTTTAAAAACTCTTAGTAAATCCGATTTGCGTTTTTTGCGAAAACACTTACTAATGTTAAATTAATATCTCTTCGTGCGTATCTGAGTATATCTATGAAGGTTCGTTATATTTACCTGTGTTAGTTCAATAAGCTGCTACTAGATGGAGCTTTTAGAAAACTCATATTAAATGTGTTTGTTTTATGTAAATTGCGAAAAAAATTATTAATTAGTTACTATATAATTCATAATACTTAATCGTGTACTCAGAATAGCTTGAAAGTAAACATTTTAGTCCTTAAAATAATATTCATATCAAACGTAACACTCTACTTAATTATATCAGATAAGACGTTTAAGAACGTTTTAAACACAACATTAGTAAACAGAGGGGAGACGTAACAGACGTTAAATAAAAAAACCCGCATTTTGGTTAGTTTAGTACCTGTATGATCGCTTCGATGACCGTTATCATTGCGTCTGACACGGATTGTTAGAATACGTGAATTGGAATCTCGTCTGAGGATGAGTAATTTTCCTCTCTCTAAAATTGCACAACTATCAATATACGAGTATATAACCAACAGAGGTTGTAGACAGGTTATAGCCAAGCCGCTCCACCACATATTCAACCTTTGTCTGAAGCAAGCCGAATTTCCAGAAAGATGGAAAATCACCAGATTTGTACCAGTACCTAAAGGGAAATCCTGTACAAAGGTAGATCAATACAGACCAGTCGCCATACTGTCAACTGCGGCGAAGGTGTTGGAGTCATAAGAGCACATCATCTCAAGTGAGCCCTCAGCTCTCGGATGCTCAACATGGCTTTCGGACGGGAAGAAGCACCACCAGTAATTAACTCAGCCATATGACATATCTGTTGCCGGCAGTAGATGGTGGGGAGAAGACAGATTCTGCGTATTTTGACTTTAAAAAAGCGTTCGACCTAGTCGATAATGACGTCTTGTTGAAAAGGTTAGCAGGGTTCGGCTTCACCCTACATCTTCTGAATTTTTTTGCCATTTATATGACAGATCGGCGGCAATATGTAGAGTACTCGGGGCATAGGTCTGAACCGTATTTGACTAGGTCAGGCGTATATCAAGGCATTATTTTAGGCCCATTGCAGTTTATTTTAATGATCAATGACTTGCCATCAGCAGTGCAATATTCTAGATGCTTATTATTCGCCGACGACTTAAAGCTTTCTCTAGTCATTAATGAGGAGAGAGATTGTGCAAGACTGCAGGAGGATATAAACAGAGTTGTGGCTTGGAGTAAGGAACACCATTTGCAATTTAATGTATCCAAGTGCATGACAATTAGTTTCACAAGGGAGCGTAATCCCACACTACACACTTACAACATAGACGGGGTACCGATAGTCAGAGTCAAAGAGGTGAGAGATTTGGGAGTAAATTTTAACCCAGAGTTGACTTTTCGGGACCACCAAGTTAAAGTTTGTAAAAATCCTTCAGAAATTTAAGGTTTATTCTCCGTACGGCTAAGGGCTTCACGAATATTGGGGCCGTGTCTGCCCTTTATAACGCTTTAGTGAGGATTTAGAATGCAATAGCGTCATTTGGTCACCTAATGAAACAAAGTATGTCCTGATGGTAGAAAGGATACAGAATAAATTCGTTAGGTACCTATATTTAAAACAGTATGGGGTATATCCTTTCTATCCATTGATGTATCCGACTCTGTTTGTATTGGGGATGGTGGGATATAATGAACTGAGGGTCAGAAGGGAACTAACACTCATTAGTTATATATTTAAGATAATAAGAGGGAAGATTTATAATCCCGATATATTGTCGCAAGTAGGATTATGCGTGCCGGATGGATACGTGTGGCGGCGGCGGCGGCCTCCTCTCCTGTGGGTGCCGCCCGCTAGAACCAAACTCCTGAAGGAGGCGCCTTTGACGCGTACGTTTCGCACATTAAATTTAATAGCGGAGCAAATAGATATATTTGCCTCTAATCTGATTTTACAAGAGTGACTTTATATATTTTGTGTTACCATATAAGATAATGTAAATAGTATTATATATATTATTCTTAATTCTAATCAATATATTTATTAATTGCTAATCTATTATAAAATATATATATATATATATATATGTCTATTACCTCATCGATATTAATACATACAATTCATAATTTTTTAACACCAGAACTATTTCTAAAATCTCTATAATAAAACTGCTTATGGCTTCGTCGATATTAATATATAAAATGCACAATTCATTAACACAGGTATTAAGTTATTGCAATAAATTCTATAATATTACTATATAAAATTCCTATAATATGAAAATCGGCCTACGACCTCATCGATATTAACTTAAAAATAAAAAGATATTTACCTAACTTACTATTGTATACATTAAAACTATACCCAACTTATTATCGTATACATTAAAACAAACTACACTACTCATTTGCTCATCTAAAACTAGAGAAAAAAAAAAAAAAATGAATACATTATAATATATATGCTATTCCATAAAACAACACAGAAAAAAAAAAAAAAAAACTTACAATTTCAATGTAGGTGCGCTTGAGCCACTTCCAGGTACGCTTGATCTTCGTCTGTAACTTGTTAGTAGCCAGTTGTGGCTAAACCTCGCTCGTATCGAACCAAACAATATAGATGACTGATTTTATCTATTTGTAACTACCCTACAATAAAAAAAAAAAATATCTTTGCTTTGTACGACATCGATAATTATTAGTTATGCTTATGTTAACATTATTCTCATGTAAGTGAAATATTTTCTTATGAGAAATAAAATATCTCAAACCTCACATATAACTAAACTATCGCATTAGTATCTCACTGTAATGATAGTCTAAGTTTTGAATAATAAATAAATAAACTCCATACCACGATCACTGAAAAGGGTCTGAAACATAGATTTTAATAAAAACACGTACCTATACGCTAATTAAGCTGTCAAAGTTCTTTAACTTCGAATTGTAATGCAGCACATGCTGAGTTTGATATAAGTTTTTAAAATGACATGGTCAGTAATGCAAGATTAAGTTTAGAAACGTGAACGCATGCAACTGTGCCGAAACATCGAGAGCTCACAATAAATACAATGGTAAATACCGCGTTTCTAAAGTAGATGTTTTGTTTGGTCCAGCTGTGTAGGCTAGAGTCAGGGGCTGGTCCCGCTCTGAGCCAGAGCGAGATGATGAGGAAGCAGGAGGCTCTGCAGCACCACCTGGCGCTGGCGGGAGTCGAGGTGGCACATCTGGTCGCTGCCAACTGTGAGTATACTAACAGTTCTTAAGTAATCTCTGACATACTCGTAGGTTAGCGGTCGTAGCTGGTACTCTCGACATGTATAATTAACTCTTTGGGTGGTACCACTTAACTTAAAATGGCGACTATGGCTCTCACAAACAGCTGTCGGGACACACTGTTAAGCGTGTAGAGACAGGCTTAAAATAAGAATGTTTAGAAAAATTAGCTACTACATGTTTATGAAAACGATTAAACAATATTTTGAATGCAATCCTAATAACTAATGATTTTATGTCCAATAAAAGATTGTAGATCATTTCTGTACACAATATTTGATTATTATTTCTTCGTAGACTGTAAATATTAAAATTTAACCATACACATTTTGCAACGATCGTGTTAATGACATGACATTTTAATTTATTGTGTCATCATGATGATTGATTAATTAATTATTATAATATTTGTATAAACAAAGTTGGAATCAAATGGAAGTTTACACATTTTATTTTGTATACCTGACGACGAGTGAATGAATGATGAATTACTGACATTGTGACTGACTTGTTTATAAAAAGGCTTACAACGTAACGTTTTACCTAATAAATTAAAAAACAAAAAGATATAAGAAACTACTACTATTGTATGTAAATCACTTGCCTAATAAGTAATTGTATTCTATACTAAACTGCTGGTGCGGCAATACCATACGTCGATAGGTAATAAAGGATAGGTACTCACAGGAATGCGGGTGGTCCGTGTGGTTCTTCCTCTGGGTCGTGCGGGCTGATGACCGTCGGAAGGATTCTTGAGTAGCTGGGGTGACGCGTACTCGCGAACACGTGTATTTGCGCCGGCGCAAAAAGGGGGCGGTTCCCAGGCGTGTCTCGACGCGGCAGCGCGGAGCTGATAAGAGCGTTCGTTCTCGGCGACGATACATTGGTGACTAGTAGGAATTCGGGTTTATTTGCCCCGTGGGCACAAGGGCGACACGCACTCGCGAACAAGTATATCGACGCCGGCAAAATGGGGGCGGATCCCGGCGTGACGTGACGCGGCAGCGCGGAGCTGATAAATGGATGCCGATCGAGCCGTGCGCTCGCGCCGTTGCAGGAAAGGTGACTGGCTCGAAACGCTTGCCCGAGTAGACTCTTGGCTCGGCGTTGGACCGCCGAGCAGGGGGCGGCGCGCGGGAGGCCGCATTCATTGTACTGACGTCGCGGTTCAGGCGCGAACAACTGCTATATTCACTACTCGTATATAAGAATGTGTGCAGTAACACTTTTCTTAATGTCTCTATTTAAGGTGAACACACTATGTTCATGTGTTCTTTGAAGCAGTACTTACATTAACTACATTTCACTAATACACTAGCACTGATCACTACACTAACTCGAACACAGCTGAATCAATAATCAGTATGACAGTGTGCTGTAGAGCTACGCAAGGTATAGAGCTGAGACAAACATGAGCGAATCATATTGTTTTACGAACCCCAAATGCAGCAGAACTAGACAAACCATTTATTTACAGCCCTGCAGGTAAAGAAGTAGGTATCAGTTTAAACATACTTATTCCGTAGAGAAAGCAAACCAATGACCCTTCTGTTACGCGTGAACGGCTTTTTCTACGGATGAGTAAGTCTAATTTCAAGGAATGTATTAAGTGCACACGGTGTGTGTCTGCATATTTATTACAATATGATATGATTCTCAAAGTGTTTCGCATGTTCATACAGTGTAATTTTTCAGATGCCGATAAAACTGATTACGCTACTGCTTCAAAATCGACCAAAGCTTTACCTCAACTGATGCATTACATCGTACAAGGTATGAATTTGGATTGCGTGCAATACTCTACGTTTGAACTCATTTAATAAGTTTTCTGATTATGTTTCACAGCTTCATTCTTTGCGATTTTGTTAACATAGTGTAGAAGCATCCCGACGCGTTAGCCTTGCACGGTTTGTTTATATATTTTTTTTTTAAATATGGCAACATTTCTACTTTTGTCTATGGTGATTCCACCACTTCCTTGCCTGTCTATGGTCTATGGTCGAATGAAGATGCTCACATAATTGTAATCGAACTTCACGTAAGGTCAAGTCCGTTTGATCATTAATAATCATTGATAACGACAAAGTAGTTCAAGGGAATGTACGAAATAGAGCGAGCGTGTTTATTATGATTAATAATACAATTTTATTGTTTTATCTTTATTATAATTAGACGCTGTTCATTAGTCTCACTAAATCTCAAAAACTGACCGATTTCAATGTTTAGTTTTGTTAGCTCTAATACAGAAATATAGGTGGTTTAGAAAAAAAATCTACATCATCCATCTGCGGATAATACTAATACCATTAATTCACAATACAACCCCAAGATGCACAATACACACCAAGATACACAATACACACTAAGATGCACAACACACCCTAAGTTGCACCACTTTGAATAATAATACTAATATCAATACCATATTGTAGAACGGGTATCTATAGTAATATTATAAAGGGGAAATATTTGTATGTAAGTATGTTTGTAACGAATTGGCTCAAAAAGTACTGGACCGATTTCAAATATTCTTTCAGCTACATTCACCCTGAGTAACATAGGCTATATAAGATTCATCATCATCATCATCCCATTCACCGCACGGGTGAAACCGCGGAGAGCAGCTAGTATTTAATATTAGTGCTGTACCTACTCACAACTGATCGTATTTATGGTATACCGACCTGAATCACACTAATATTATAAATACAGTGTCAATGAAGTGGGCGAGAGTGAGCGCAAAGAAAAAAAAACGAACAAATGCTATTTACTTCTTCACGCTCACACACACACACACACACACACACACACACACACACACACACACACACACACACACACACACACACACACACACACACACACACACACACACACACACAATAACAGACACCGAGCTTTCAACACAGGGTCATCAACTGAGCTAACAGAGCTGCAATATGTTGCTTTGAGGCTACAGACCGATGTACATTGCAGATGGCGTACAGTTGAGTGACAACGTGAACGACATGGCGCGGAAGGCGTTCCTGTACGACTTGCTGCGGCTGTGCGAGGCCGCCGGGAACATCTGCAACGCTGCCAAATCTGACAGACAGGTAACTGTAACAAGCTGTTTAGCGTTTTACTCGTTGTCCCCTCCATTAAATAGGCTTCCGTCATAATTTTCCAAAAGGACCGGTTGGAAGCGGCATCCAACGTCGTCCTGAGACTTTTGCCAGGTCGTTTGTCTGAATTATGATGCGCTTGCTGGTCCGTGGTCTCCACTACAGATCCTTCCGGCCCCATCGGTCATCTGATCTGCGTGCTGTGCGTGAATGTGCCCACTGTCACTTCAAATGGTTTATCTTCTGAGCTGTCGGTCACTTTAGTTCGTCTACGGATCTCCTCATTTCTGATTCGATCACGTAGAGAAACCCCGAGCATAGCCCTCTCCATAGCTCGTTGTGTGACTTTGAGCTTATCTATGAGGAACATAGTAAGAGAACACGTTTTTGTGCCATAAGTGATCATTGATAACACAAACTGATCAAATGCACTCTCAGTACTCTCACATGTCTTGAGGCACTGAGGTATTTTGGACAAGAAGATTTCGCGAAGCTTCCGGGATGCTGCCCATTGCTATAGCCAATTACATAACAAACTGCCAATAGACTAGACTAAAGACCATAGAAAAAGGATGGGAGACAGGTAAGCAAAGTAGAGGACACAACCAGGAAATTGAATACTAGATCGTAAAGTGTAATTTTGATATAATAATAATAATAATAAGATGTTGATAATTGAATAATTGATGTGAGTAAGTAATGAACAGATAATACAGACTTAATTGATCATTTAAAATCTTTGTGAGCGCGGAGATATAAGAGAGAAGGTAAGGTTATCTCGTAAATTGGATTGCGAGTCGTGTTAGGTGTGGAGACATTCATTGACAGTGATGTAGGCGTTTTGTGCAAGAGGACATTGTTGCACTCTAAGCGATAAGTCCGCCCACAGCGAGGTTTAGTCTGGCGATAAAAACCTACACTCGTACACAATAAATTCACTTTTTTATTTTTATTGTTGTTTATTGTCACACGGCCAATTTTAAGCCTATAATTGTCGTGAAATGATTTGTATTTTATTTTCGTATTTCTTTATTTGTAACATATTTATGTTGTGATGTTTATATGCTGTGATCTTTCCGTTGTTGCTGGTATTCATATTACATTAGTATTACAATATTTCTCTATTAACTAGTGCATTGTAATTTTTGAGAGAAACATGATATCTTTGGTGAATTGTAAAATAAATATATCTAAGTAAATTTAATCAAAAATATACTGTTGACTCGGTGACCTACCAATCATGACATCGGACAAAGTTTCTCAGATGCAGGCTTGAATGCCGCCCAACATTATAATTTATCTCTGCAATACTGTGTTAAGGTCTGAAATACGTGAAATTATTAGTAAAATGTTATTCGATAAGGCGTTATTCGAGACTTAAAGCTATGGGTGCTGCCGCAACTGTCATTGGCGAGCGTTGTTCTTGCACTTGACAAACCATGTGGCATACCGGGTGTATCACGCCCTTTCGACATAGGTACATAAGATATTAATCCTTCCTATACCGTGATTAAAACAAAAGATTTATTCATGAAACTGACGTATATTTACGTCTCTGGGACGCAAAGGGTTAAACCATCCGCTATGTATCACTCGCGATTTAATAAGATTGTATCTTAGATTTTTCTCTCGATAGTACCACACCACAAATATAGTTACATATAAAGAAATACGACACAAAATCATAGAAAAAATATTTCGCGACATTTATAGGCCTAAAATTAACAGTGTTAAGATCTCTTATTACTCAGAGCGATCTCTTCCAGACAACAATGGGCTCTTGCACAAGACCCCTACTACGTGACAAGAAAAGCGGGCAGGATTTTAAATAATAATCTTCTGTCCGTACTATTTATTTATTATTTAGTCGCTTCAAAATTAGAACATTCTATGTTTGTATCTATAGGTATACTTATATAGTAATTTTCCCTTAACATAAGACTTTTTGTTATTGTTCCTGTAGAAATTGAACGACGCAGCCGTGCAGTTCGGCGACACGTCCACCAAGCTGCTGTACGTCGTCAGTAACGATGTCGACCCGGCTTTGGAGAAAGAGGTAACCTTAGTACTATTATAAATATTCCTCTGTTGCAGCTGATTGTATGCCTCAGTTAGCCCTTGACAATAATCTTGAAGACCTTGTTTTAATATTACATTTTAAGCGTTGTAGCTTGCCATTAATATTTTAATTATGAAATTCAACACACAAAAACATTAAAACAAGAATTAAAAACGATACCATAACTCACTATGAAACAAAAAATAGGAGTCGTTAGTAGTAAGACAAATAAATATCAATGTGAAAAGACAGAAGCGTAAGTACGCTGATTAAAGAGAAAGCAGAATTTTTAAACACCTAGTGTAACGAATTAGATAGATAGTATATTATGAAAAAAATACAAAGGTCAGAAAAGGAATAGGAAAAGAGTAATAACCGAATATAATTCATAAATATAACTCTCATTCAGCAGAAAAAAATCCTGAATAGATCCACAAAAATAAACTTTCACGTTCAAACTCTCAGAATTTTCAGCGATAACACCATATTTTTTTAGGTAATACTTAACCAACGTATAGTACTTAAGTAATTACCAGCAGTTTTTTCAATTGTGTTAGTATATATCGAAAAATATAAAGAAAACGTACAAAATTAACGCATTTTCGCATTACATCGTCCAATCTAACAAGCGACTTTCAACCTTACGTAAAGCATCGTAAGTTATTTTATAATTGGGGTTGGATCGTCTTAACCTTAGCCAACATTTTATAGATTTTTTGGCTATTTTCTCTTTTAGTTACGATATGCAAAATATAAAGTAGGTATAACTAATTGTAAAAGTTAAACATGATAAAGTGCGAAAAAATTAAAAGCGTTACAATAAAAAAGTGAATAAATACGAAGTTAAATAAAATACGAGTAGAACATTTATTCCGCGTACATCAAAATCTGAATTAAACTTCCCGCCGTGGTTTTCCCTCTGCGTACGATATGGGGTTGTTTAAAAAGGGCGTCATTAAATTCCTTAGAGGTCGGCAGCGCGTTGGAAACGCCCTTGGTGTTGCAAATGTCTATAGGTGACGATGACCACTTTCCACCAGGTGGGCCGCCTGCTTGTTTGCCTACTTTTGCCAATAAAAAAGTGATACATATACGTCGAGCGATATGCGGAGATATGTCCGTACGTAAACATATGGAAGTAAATGAGTAGCTTAAGCATTATAACACCAGAAATGATGGTACCATCATTGAATGCTCAAGCTCAAGTTAGGGTTCGATTGAGAGGCCGCCTGTAGTGAAGCCGATTATGTCAATATAACAATATAATCAAGTTAATCTTTACAATAAAAATATTAAAATTTTATTACGAAAAGTAATATGCTATATACACATTTATAATCAGATTTACTCATAATCGGAACGCTCACGGTTGCGTCTCGTCTCGCACTATGCAACCGTGAGCGTTCTGCACCCTCCTTGAGAAAGACCACCGGATGTGGTTGAAACTATTGTTGGAAAGATCCTGATTTATTTACGTGAGTCCTGTCCTCTTCTAAAAAGAAATCTTCAAGTTACTTATCAAATAATCTTTAATTTCCACAGATAATATCTCGCGCGAAAGCAATAGGTGATAGTGCGTCTCGCTTAGCCCTAGATGCTGCTGGCATTGCCGGCGCTGCTTCGGGCACTGCCAACGCTTCCGTACAGGACATCTGTGATGCAGGCACTGCCTGCGTCGACGCTGCCGGGAAAGTTGTTTATACTGCCAAGGTTTGTGAAAACATCTTTTACAAACATTTTTTTTATTGTTTGTTACAAAAAAATGTAGTAATAGTAAAACCGTACACGCAGAAGCTTGCATATATTTGGGACCTAACAAACATGCCGAGTTATAAGTTATTTAATACTCAAGCAATATCATCCTTGAAGAACTAGGCCAAAGACAGCAATGACTTCCAGAATGTAGACTGGGTAAACAAGGGGTCTAAGCGAGTTCTGGGCTAAGGTGCGGCGCGGGGAGATGCCGCAGGGAAGGGGAAAGAGGCGAACGAATAGGTGGGGTGGGGATTGCTGAGCGCGAGGTCAATACCTCTACAAACTCGAAGAATAGGCATGTTTAATAGGGCTGTCCAATAGGAATTGGATAATATTTGTTTTACTTTGTATGGATATGGATATAAAGGGATTTAAACTTTGATACTTTGCCACGTGAACCCTGACTAGGTACATATGCACACTTTTCAGTATTACTGCAACTTTTTGTTACACGCTGTATAAATGTGTCGTTTAACCACACACCTCACATTTCCTGGAGACGTAGTATGTTTTCTGAGATAACTATTGTATTATTGGCCAAATATGACGATTGACGAGTTTACGGGTTGATATAGTACGTAATAATACAGATGTTCTAATCTAATACGTATGGCTAATAATTATATATGGAATAGTTTTTTCATCGATTTCATCACATGCTGTTGACAGTTGACAGCGCCGTCCATCCACGAGCCCCCGTGCCAGGACGCTCTGGTCTCCTCTACTGAGAACCTCTCCGCCAAACTGCAGACATTCGCTGACTCTTGGAAACCACTGTCTGCTGATCCTCAGCAGGTAACGATTGTTGCTATTGGCATAGGTCGTAACACAAGTGTGGTTAGTACATTGCTACAAATTGCTATAAAACTATTTGCTAAACAGGTTTACCTAGTTTGGTTAGTTTTCTAATTTGTCATTATCGCTAACATTAGTAAAGAACTTTAGTAAAGAGAAATAAATGAATTATTTATTGACCGAGCGAGTCAAGCGAGCGAAACGGCAGTTTTAGACGTCGTTAACTAGCTAAATTGACTTTCATCTGTCCGTATGTTTGATAGGTTGTTTGTTGGTCTTCCCTTATTCGCCATAACCTCTCAAACAAGTAACGCGGCGCGCTATGATATATACAAATTTGCGATCCTTCCATATGGATGATGTCGTAACACTCCGTGTTTTATTGAATGGTCATAGCGAGTAAGGCACCGGTTAATACTAGACTAGGTAGTCTAGTACTTTTAATCTATCTATTATAATCTACGCGAATGAATTCGCGGGCAGTCGCTAGTAATTCATAAAAAAAAATATTTTAATCAATTTTTTATTGTGTCGTAAAGTTAGGCTAAGGTTACGCTAAAATTAACTGGCGTGTTATTAATTTATATGAGATATTACAAACATTTTATCCATCCAGGCTAAAACCATTAAAGACCTGACCAAGGAAGCTGACAACCTGGAGAAGATCCTCGAAGGGCTGAGGAACGACATCAAGGGAGGGAACATCGGCAGGAGAAGGGAAATGGAGCAGCTTCTCATAGAGAACACTCCTCTGAGGCAGCTCACTGTCCAGATTTTGGATGATGCTAAGGTATGTAGGTATATTCTCATAGAAGACGTGAATTGTAATATGAATAATACTTTAGAAGAAATTAACATTTGGACTCGCTGAGACTGTTTTTTTGTAAATAATATATTTATACATAACACGGTTTAATATACACAATACACGGTATTTATTATCGTGTATTGAATTGAATGTAGAGAGGTTAGAAAAATTAATTAGCAGACATGAGACTACACCATTGTATCAAATGAACTAAAATAATTGTTAAATAAAGACGTACTCTCTGAAAATTGTTAATTACTGTTACGAGTTTGGGGGTTCGCGATGAATAATCTGTACGATTTCACCAAATTGACAGTATCTCATTACACAACTACTATGTTATACAAACATTGTGTGATACCAATACTACTGCACTAGTATACAACACTTCACTTGCTTTGTTCGCGTCGGAGAACTTATTTCGCATTGAATTGCAATTTGAACTGAACTAATTACGTTTTCCGGATTCCCCAGTATTTATACTCAGTCATTAAAGGTCCAGAATGTTTAACATTAGCTACGAAATAATAGCGGTCTCATACCATTGACATAGATTTCAACAACTTTTTCTAGTAGGTACAATTAATTGTCAAGGAACAATCTACCTTATGTTTTTGCTATAAGATTCTATTGCTAGAGTTCGTCTTTAATTGTAAACGAGGCTATTGTTTGTTTGTGAAGTTATTTAAACATTCTTGGAAGTACCCAAAGTTGTGAATAACTATAGATGTTTGTCGTAGATCTCGAGAACGTTCCATACGACGCGACGTAACATTACCTAGACTTTGGAAATGCAGCAACACACATTAACCATATGTTTTTAATCACTTTGCAACCCCCGTTTTGCCAAAAACGGCCTGGCCATTTAAAAATAGTTATATCTTTTGTGATGAGTATAATGCAAAGCTATGCAAATCTTCAAGCTCTGCGAGTACAATTCAGGCGTGGAGCGGGCGATTCGTTCGCCTTTTCGTTTCTTTAAGATGGAATTGGTTTAGTACTCAACTGCAGTTTGCTACACCTAACTTACGGTGATAAAATTTATAGTGATTAGATTACGAAACATCAACAATATACGTTTGATAAATAATGGTAACTACATTTTAAATTTACGTACAAAAGTCATCAGCCTAAAAGTTTCCTCATATTATTCAAAAATATTGTTTACAGTTGACCGCAGAATCGTCAGATCTGTCGCCCTCTCAGAAGATCGAGTACGCGGCGTACGCGGACAAACTGACAGCGGCGCTCAGGGCTCTCGACCTGGCTAATGCGAGGTGCAAGAAAACTCCTCATGTAAGTGCATCTGTTTAATACCAGCAGCTGAATTCCGTCATCGAATGTCACGACAGAAGTTTCATACTCTAAGTTGCAGTTGAAGTCAATATCATTTATTCAATTTAGGTAAAAAAGACGCACTTATAAACGTCAACTATTCATTATAATATACTTTAAAGACTCTACCGCCGCGTTCCAAAATATAGGCCTACCGTGAAGAAGCGGCAAGAAAGTCGGGTCATTCTTTTCATATAGATTTTACAATGGTTCTACTTAGATTGACTTACATGTTGACGTTTGGGAGTCCACAACCGTGCCATTCCGACGGCACTTTCTGCCTCACACTACCACTATGTGGAACCAGCCGCCATTGTGGTATTTCCGAACCAATACGACTTGGAAGCCTTCAAGAAGAGAGCGTATTTCTTCCTCAAAAGCCGGCAGCGCATCATTGAGACCTCTGGTAATGCGGATGTCCGTGGGCGACGGTAATTACTTTCTAATCATAACCTTCTCACAAAAAAAATGGCCATTTATAGGGTAGCGCCTGAACACAATGTTGCTTTATGGGGAGTGTAGACTTAGAATGATGACTCAACTGTAGTTAGACGGGCGGATTAAGAGTAGGTACTTTTCGACATGATGTTCATCATGATGACATTTCTCACGAAGGCAACAATAGTACATTTACACCGAGGGGAGAAATAGATCTTTCTCCCGAGTGATACATTGTGATTTATGCAACACCTACGACGAAAACAATAATTAAAGTTACCTACCTTCATTAGTAAATATTTGTTGACTGGAGCATTTTGTAAGAAATCAATGACATTTTTTTCTGGTGGCTTAATCATTATAAAATCGTTACTTTTACTATCCGATGACATTTTGGAAACTTATTTAGAATAATTAAAAGCGTACTGTTAAACCTTTAAACTAACAATTTAGAAAGAACGTACGAAGAAGAGAAATGACGAACTTTGTAACCCGTTTATGAACAAGTAATGAGATACTTTCTGAGCGGGTGTGGTATAAAGAATATACCTCGTTCTGCCATCGAAATGCTCCTTGTAAGAGGCGAGGAAGCACGACTTTCTAGTTGATAGGCATTGTGTGCAATAGGTAGTCTTGCTTGATACCTCTGCAATGTCAGCTGTAATGTCGCGGAGGAATAGTGCGCAAGCATTATAGCTTCGCTTGGCTGGTGAGACTCCCCCCTCCCTTCTCTTCCCGCTCGCTTGAAGTTGAGCCCTATATATATTTATATGTGTTTGGCGTTATTACCATTGGCTTGTGCTGTCCTGAATAGAGTTTAAAATATTCGTGTAACATCCTTATTCCTATATGAACTATTCCAGGACACCAACAAGCGCCGCGAGCTGGAGAACGCCATCCAGGACCTGCAGATGACCTTACTGCAATCACGGCCTAACAGGGGAGACAAAGGAAACTCTAATATCGTGGATTTAAGGGTCAGTTTTTAGTTATCTTAATTATTTTTTACAATACCATTGATATGTACTGTAGGTGTTACCTATTTCTCGAAATAAGATTTTCAATTTAAACTGACATGGTCACTATCCAAGAATTAATTTTAGAAACGGGATATTTATGTATGGAGTAAGCAGCCGCCTAATTCAGGCTCTGAAATATCTCCATGAGGACTTGCTTTGAGATTATGAGAGATTGCGTAAGAATAAACAGGTCATACACTGACTGGTTTAACATCGAAAAGGGTAACAAACAGGGATGTGTAGCGTCAATGTGGTTGTTTAACCTATTCATGGACAGTTGTGCAAAATTTGAAAGGTAGTGAATTTAAGAATAATTAAGAATAAACGAGGTACTCACATGTGTCTGCTTTACGCCGAAGATCAATTTATACTTGCGTCTTCGGTGAGTGAGTTACAGGAGATGGTAACGCTTATGTTTGGAGCATTTAAGAGTAAAGGAATGAAAGTAATCTGTTAATGTTCAAGACGAAAGAAATGGTTGACGTCATGCAGTGTTATGATTGATAGAGAAGAAATGGAACAAGTGAAAGAGTTTGTATATCTGAGGACTTTGTTTAGTAGGGACGGGAAGCATGGCGATGATATCGAAAGGAGAGTGATGGCTGCTAATCAAGTGAATGGGGCACTTCACGGTTTTATAAGCGGCCGGAATGGGTCTCATGAGGCACAACTGGCCGTACATAGAGGAGTGTTAGTGCCGACCTTGATATATGGTAGCGACAGTTGGGTATGGGAGGAGTAGCATCAAAGTAAAATAAATGCAGTTGAGATGAGAGCTTTGCGAAGTATGTGTGGTGTGAATTTGAGAGATAGAGTTAGGAACAGCGTTACAAGAGAGCGGTGTGGAGTGAATGAAGATGTTGTGACGAGAGTTGAGAAAGGCATGATTAGATGGTTTGGGCATGTGGAAAGGATGGATGAGAGAAGACTGACAAAACAAGTGTACAGGGCGAGCGTGGAGGGAGTGAATGAAAAAGGTAGACCTCGTCGAACGTGATCCGATCAAATCGGAGATGTTCTGAAGAAAGGTGAGGTTAAAGTACGCGTAACCGACGATTGTGTAGAAATAATGTAATGCGAGGAGCGTAGCAAGTGGAAATCTGTGATCTGTCTTTCCCTCCGGGATACGGGCGTGACGTTATGTATGTATATACGTATATATTTTGAGCTCTGGATATTTCGCCACAGTTGGCGTCATAATATGTTTCTTGATTATTTATGACTTTTACCAGTTACGTCACCCGCGCGATGACCAAGGGTCCCACGTTCTTGTGTTTCTCATATTCAAATCAAATAAATGTCTGTTTTTTAGAATACAAATTCAAGTTCTAATAATGGTATTTAGTCACTGTACTCATCCTGCAAGCATACGTGCATATAATTATTGCTCGTGTTATATTAAAAATAATTAAAGTTATGTCATAGACAAACACAGTGTCTATAATATATAATATCTAAAATTAAATAATTAAAGATTTAATATCAAATTGAAACGAACGTTGTATTTATCATATTATATATAACTAGTTGCGCCCCGCTGTTTCTATCTCGAGGTGGTGAATGATGATGATAATGATGACAAGTGTCTTATCTGCTAATCCAGCGCCTTATCTACCTCCATACAAAATTTCATAAAAAGGTCCAACCAGAAAGAGCAACAAACATTCATACGTACACACTTTCGCATATATAAAGTAAGTAGGATAATATTAATGATATGTACTCGTATAGGTATATATATATATAATTAAAAAAAGTAATCACATTATTTTGCTTTAAAACACTTGCCCGATAACCATCCAGTCAATGTGCTCCTAAACACATTACCTTTGAAAATGTTTATTGTCTGTATCGACTTCCAGGACTTCATAGAAGAAGTGTCAGCAGAAGCCAACAACATGTGCGCGGCTGCGAGCGCCGTTAAAGTGCCCACGGCTCAGGACCAACAGACGTTAGAGGTACGGACATACTCTTGACTAATTTTCAGACCTCAGTCTTCAGAGGTTAACTCTATGGCTTTTTTGATCAATTTGGCCACTCGCGGAATTCGTAGCAGAAAAAGTGCTTGTTCAAAATACCAAACAATGCGGTAAGCGGTATAAATATTTCGTATTATTCACAAAGCTTGGATGATAATGTTGATACTTGAAACTCTACAAAGCAGAAATGGTGTGAAGTAGCGAAGAATTCCATATGCGGCAAAGCTTGGTGGATATGGTGGTCGACCGTGACACGTGAAATGAAAAAAACTCCAATGCTTACTATATTCCTTGTATACAACAAGTGACACAGTAATTGTACGTCAATACTTTACATATATATGTATATATATATATATATATATATATATATATATATATATATATATATATATATATATTGTACAATAAAAAAAATGCTCAAAACCGAGTCAGGGGGATGTAAGGAGTGAAGTCGAACTAATACAATAATGAATAAGAGTACTTATATTAACTGTAAATGAGGCAAAAGACGTATTGAAAGGTTACTCGATGGAGGCTGGAACAAGGGATTAATCGAAAAACATATTGGTCATTATTACTTATCAATTGATTTACCATAGATAGTTAAAGCGGACGACATTATGTACGATTTTTTGTCTCATGTGTTGCAGGAAGTAAAGGCGAAATGCAACGTGATCCAAAACAAGGCGTACTCGGTGATGCATGCCGATAGTACCGGGGATGCAGACTCCACCTTCAGCGATGTGCTCGAGGTCGACCAGTTCGGACAAGTAACCACCTTCTCTACTACGCACTTATGCGCCTTGCAGACGACGGGGCGGGCCGGGGCGGTCAATTTTGCCGCGAACGATAGCGCAAAGGGAATCCTATACTACCAACGCACACGGAGGGCAAAAGACCGCGCCGCGCCGCACCGCCAGTGCCCGCGGTGTATCCGTAGCTACGTAGCGGCGAGGGCAGCCGCGGGCATCGCCGGGTATACGCGGTCTTTATTGCTTCGCGGTCAAAATGACCGCCACGCCCCGTCGTCTGCGAAGCACCTTACAGAAGATGGTTGGCTAGTACCAACTTCTTTATTTCAGTAGAGTGATATACCACTTAGCTTGGGAGCCAGTGAAATAAAATTCTTGAAATACTAAACTAATACTTTTAAACGAATAATTGTGGTCTAATATATTTCTATAATCTGAATTTCAGAAACATCTCCAAAGATTTTCATGAAATTTTGTACGCAGGGAGTAAATCAATCTAACTAAGTTTTATTTTTATATAGAAAACGTCCTATTATCCGGGTTTCAGGCAATGAAACATTGCTACAACACTAAAGCTACTTGACAATAGCGTGATGGCGTTGTTAAGCAACACTAAGCCAATGAGTGTTTGGTTTGAGGTTATACAATAATGAAATAAATGAAATGCATTTATTTGACACACACACACACACACACAAATAGAGACAAAAACAGTAATAAGTAAGACTAGAGTGAATAATACTACTTAAACACATAACAGACTCATAAGAGTATATTGTGATGTCAAACTGGCCCTGTCTCAGCATAATGCTGCCCCACATTTGTAAACATGAGACAGCGCTGGTTTTCAGACAGAGCCAAGGACAGGGTGACTTCACGGGCGGATCCCCGCAACAATATAAATAACGGAAGGAAACACAAGTCATATAAACATACATAAAATAATAATAATATTAATAAATAAGTATGTAGTGAGACATATTTAATATCTAAAATTTTGTATGTATCTATAAAACGGTTGTATAGGTGAGAGCTAGAGTGCCGGCTATATCATCATACATAGACTTCTATTATAGTCACTTTTACTTTTTTTGGCTATTATTAGAGTTCTTGAAGTAGGTTTGGGAAACACGGAACAGGTTGACCTTGATGACGAACCAGGGCGACATAAACTACAGCGGCATTTCTAATTTTTATTAATATTTCTAATATTAGACCAAGAATATCAATGGTTTACTTACGAACTAGGCTCGGTAATGCAGGTACTGACTCTTTAACTGGGAAGGTCCTGTACCCTGTAAAACAGTTTTAGCTAGAACGGGGACAGGAGCTCAATAGAAAGATTTATGTAATTTTTATACCTAAGATCATAAGATGACGTTTGGATTGTTGATGTCAAAAAATCACGTAAGGAGTGCTAGCTTGCCGTATCCAACATTACACTCACATCGTATTTTACTTACAGGAATGCAATGACGTTATAAATCAAATCAACGCAGATCTGAAGGGAATGGAAGATCCAAAAGCCAAGCGGTTGTTGTTGACCAAAATGCTACCGTTGGTGGAAAGCTGCAATATGCTCCGGTAGATATGAACATTGTTTATTTTAACTTTGCCCTGAACATAGCCACTTAGGTACATTCTGACGTTTTTCAAAAAAAATACATCAGGCAAAGAGGTGGAGAGTAAGATGGGTTATCAAGACAACCTCCACCCATCTCCACTCATAAAAACTGAGTATGAGTGCATAGACAATATGGATCCCGAAACCCTGAAGGACCACCACGTAGTTGGTCCCCAGATATATACCGCCGGCAGCAAAATTAAGGGGAAAGTTGGTGCTTCCCTGACGTGGTGGGACGAAAGCAGGGAGACCAAACCAACCTTTCGCCTCGACCTCCATAACACCGTTTTCCAGTTGGAAATGTACACTCTTTAAAGCTGTTGAGATGGCGAGAGATTCGAGGAGGGAGTGCAAGCGCGGATCCACCGTTGTGGGCACGATGGGCATGCCCACAACCCTAAAATACTTGTGACATCAGACGTCACACTGTCATATTTGACAGGCTGATGTTATGACGTTTTATAACCAATGCCTTTATAAAATATACACAACCTGGATATCGATGAAATTATTAACAATTTTGCGAGAAAGAAACGTAAGCTTGCATTGTAATTTAAGTAATCACCTTAATAAAATTAATTAATGTAAAATGTGTACTAAAATTTAATTTGACATCATTAAGTTATCCTTTGTAGTTGTTCCCAGCGAAATGACATAGCAAGAACATTTTATACCTGCTGGTAAAAAGCGCAGTGCATTGCCATGCAGGGTTTCGAAGTGTTGTACCCAGTCCAAAAGTATGAATCGCCCTGGACTATTAGGTATAGGCAAGCGTGACGCTTAGCATCAGGCGAGCGTCTTGATACTATATCCAATATGAGAGAGTTCATGCTCCAACTCTCACTTGGCTGATTTTTGGCTGGCTGTGACCACAACCTTTTTTGTAGTCTGGATCTGCGCCTGGGAGGGACTATGTCAACATATTGAGCGATTCAAGATCTTCGCTCGATTCGTTGGCGAGTCCTGTTGCCACCTACTCTCTATCTCTCGCGCTCAAGAGTTGCGTGCGTGACATCCAAGATGCAGGAAAATCCGTGAAGCTCTTCTGGCCGAGGCCCCATGTAGGCACTCCGGGGAATGAAAGAGCAGACGAGCTTGCTAAGAAAGCAGTATACTCACTAAGAAGACTATGTATCTAAGAATGGGTGAGCGAGCGACGCGATTGATTTCAGCTCATAAAGGAACACGAGCTAACATCAACAGTCCGTTCTAGACATTTTTAACTTTTGTAAAAGTGACCGAGCTAAATTAATAATTTATATTGTATTACTTGTCTGTACCTGAGCGGTTTCAAACAAGTTATTTCGTTTTTGTCCCCTGTAGGTTCGCCACAAAAAGCGGCATTTCTACGGAGGCGAGTGCAAGCTTGGATTCCTCCCTAGACGCCCTGGACGACATCGAGGCCCGGGTCATCCCCTCCATCGTGCGGGATGCTAACTCTGCGGGGGTGGCTTTGGTAAGCTTTTTTTATCAATTTTTCAGAAAGATATATAATTATTGTCAAATAGATACGACTGTAGTTTCGACCGATTCCGGTGGTCTTTTGACGTGATTACGTCTTATAAATCGATGAACGTCGGCTGCACGCACGAAAAGTCATGACTCATTGTCACGTTCCGCCTGAGTCGAGCGAGCAAGCGAGAGCGCAGAACAAACGATAGAAAAGCACGATCGGTCTAAGCGTTCGGCTTGTCTTAAGACGGTATCAAGTAAAATTATCGTCCGTATACCAACCTTTTATGCAAACAATAATTTTTTTCAAGGAGTGTTCGGGACGCCCGCGTCGAAGACATCTCTCTCATTCATCACTCTTATTCTTTTCTTTCTTGTTTCAGCTTTTTTTACTCCTACTGGATAGAGCGGGACAAAAATTTGTTTTATTTCGTCACAAGTATTAATAAAACCTTGTAATAATTTACATTGACTGACTGGTTACTCTTCGCTACGATTATAATATTTTTATTTATGTTCTCGCCAAATAGTTTGCATAAATGCAACTATAAACATAAATAAAGTTGAAGAGTTTGGTTGCTATGTCAAAACACCTTTTAAGTCAATGCTCATAGAAGTAAGATACTTATAACATTTTTTTGTAAAGTTTCTGTCTGTGTCTCTTCCGGCTGATCTCCGCAACTGCTGGACTGATATTGACGGGACAGTCACTGACAGATAGCCGATGCTATTATTCCAAGTGGCGTTTCATGGGGGAGGCATATGTTCAGCAGTGGACGTCTTCCGGTTGATGATGATATCTCGCGAGACAGCCAGTAAAACCCTATACTTAATACAGATTGTTACCGTCAAATTTCTCTTCCAGCATTCAAAACCATTTTTGGGTGGAAACTCGACCGCTACCATCAAGTTATGCCGCGAAATATCGTCCGCATCGCCGGGAGTAGCACCGCACATCGTCACCGCGTACATCGCCGACGCAGCCCTGCGGGCGGACACTGCCGACCCTGACGAGAAGAACAAGTGAGTTTGGATTTCAGTCTCCTCCCCTCCGTTATCCGTTGTCCTCATTACTGACGGTTGTGACCCCCTACACCAAGTATTCGATCTTTTATAATTGAGCGCTATCTCAATCTATTGCCGGCGGTTTGCAGAGCCTCGTGTGCTGGAATGAGCTCTAACAAGTAAACGTTTTCAAAGTTTCATATTGATGTAAGTATAACCACAGCATAAAAATCGTGTTTTAAATCAAAACTGGTCGGAGACTATTTCCGATAAATATCACGCGAGTCCTAGCCGGTCTTACAGTGTAATTATAAGTAAGTTAGCGGCAATTTTATTCAGCTTTTCTATTTACTACCGTTAAAACAGTAAATGAGCACACGCGAGACCTTAATTCCTAGAACGCTTCTCTTTTTGTATAGATTCTACTTTTTATAACGGTTGTATATTTGCCACTCCATATATAAAAATATCTATAAATATGTATGTAATATAGTCACTTTTAGGATCAGCTAGTAATGCGCAGCATTCTAGTTACATAATATGAATGACTAACGGAATTTATGAATGAACGATTAAATGAATTATTAATTCATGAATTAATAAACGAGTGAATGAATGAATTAATAAATCACTCACATGTACTCACTGGTATTTTATGAGTCTATAATCTGAATATTTGCTATTGTGATATTTTTCCGTTCCAGACTCCTGAAGCACCTGTACAAGCTGGTGCACCTCCTGAAGACGCTGACGGTGACGAGCAGCATGCGCAGTGCCACGTGGCAGCCCGTCGATGGACCGCAAGTGGCGACCATCATCGAACAGATTCTACAGGTATTTAACTGTCAAATTTATAAACGGGATATTTACCGTGTGTTTCGAAGCGCTCGCAGCGGAGCTTGACTTGGCTATCTTAACCAATCAAAACGACGATTAGGAGTCAGGAGTTGGATGGGTGTAGCACACACCCATCCATTTGACATTGTTCAACTGAGTGCTTCCGTGCTTCGGAGGGCACGTTAAGCCGTTGGTCCGGGTTGTTCGTCTTAGGACAACAGTTCTTAGATTACGTCGAAGGGCTTCGGGCGGTCTAAAACCTTCGACATGGGTAGGCAACTAGCCTATCCACCAAGCCGCACTGTGCCCGCGTGGTGAGTCCAAATTTTCTCTTTGAGAGCCAGGCTCGAATCTCTGCAGTGGGAACATAATAGGGTGGTTAAGTAATTATGTATTTATCGTATATTACAAGCAAGCAACAGAGGGACGATATATCGCAAGTGTGACGGTCCTGGATCCCAGCCAAATAATTGTGTAAACAAACAAAGTATAATGTAAAGTGGGACAAAAAGAACGCGTCGATAAAAGTAAAACGGCCTTACTAATAAACTTCGCTATACCCGGAATAGTTATTCGTATCTATCTGTCAATTTTTCGCTTACGGTAATAGTCACGCGTGAGGGCAAGACAAAGAAAGTTACGCCTAGTATAAAGTTTACGCAACGTTTATTAGTAAAGGTGGAAGACTTAATTTTTTGAAACTCTGTGTACATTTATAATAATTATTTAATATCAAAAACGACTTTACTCACGTAACGAGTAATGTCGGGGTTTAGTATAATACTAATAGTATTAAATAATTAATGTGTCAAACTCACGAGAATTATAATTTTACAACATTAAATTATAATGTTTATAAAACACTCACCTCCAGCTCCTGGAACGTTTGTCAAATACTGGCCGCTGATTGGTCGCACATCGCGTCATAAAATACCATTGGCCAATGAGCGTTTAGTATTTAGTTGGTTAGCAAATCAACGCTTTGACAAACGTTCTAGACACTGGGGATGAGTTGTTTAATAATCTGATGTGTATTATTTTAGGAAATCTCGAGCCCCGAAAGCAAGTTCGGCGCTAAACCAGGAGAAACGAAGAATATGATTATCAACGAAAAAGACATCGCCATGCTTTTGGTGCCGAGTGCACCGAAAATATTGGGAGATCAGAAGTGAGGCGGTTTTTTATCTACATTTCGCCAAAACTTTATTGTTTATATATTTATTTGTATTTTACAGTCAAAACTCATAACCGGTCAAAACTACCAGATGCGCCAGAAGAATTGTGTTAGATTTCTTCGTCGTATGATATTCCGGGTAATTTTCACTAATTAACTTTTTATGTATTTTGACTGGTTTCTGCAGTCAAGTGGTTTTGACTGGTTATGAGTTTTGACTGTAGCGTCTCGGGAAATACGTACTGCTACTATGGGTGGCGGAGAGGCACAAGAGGCTTATCAACTTAATGTTTTAGTGCAGTTCGTCACTTGCAACAATCAATTAGTCAATAAGTTCTGTATTATACCATACATAATAGCTTCTCATACCTTCGAATTAATAAACAAAACTATTGTATTTTGTTTGCCTCTCCTATTGCGGTGTCAAGCAAACTAAGACGCATTGTCGCATTCTTTTCTTTGCTTAAAAGTAATTCACTTTTAGCCAATTGTTATCATTTCGAAGGTTGCAAGGAAGGTTGTTTTGGCTTCAATGTTGTTTTCGATTTGATTTTTAAATACAAATAAAATAAAATGTATTTATTAACCAGACAACAAGAAGAGAAGCTGATCCAGTTGGCAGCGAAACTAAGCTCAATGAGCGGCGCCATCGGAGCGAGCGTGACGTCACCAACAGCGCTCGCTCGCTCCGCGCACGCCACCGCCGCCACGGCGTTGGAACTGGACGGTATCGCTCGCGCGTGCACTATACAGGTGAGTACAATATAACGTGACGTGCTCTAAGCGCAAGGTTTTTATCTTGAAGGAGGTTAAGACGTCTGACATGGTGAACCGAATGACGCGAGTTCGATGTCAGTCTGAGGAAACTAATTTTTTTCTCTAAATTAGATTATGTAGCCAAATCACATGGAGTAGTTTTATAACCATCCTATATATCAATATCATCTAAAAATATACTTTAAAAATCTACTAAACTTATTTAATTGAAATAAAGAAAATCTTTTTCTTTGACAGGCCTGTTGGTCTAGTGATTAGTGACTCTGACTGCTATGCCGGAGGTCGTGGGTTCGATTCCCATCCAGGACAAATGTTTGTGTAATGAGCACGATCATTTGTTCTGTGTCTGGGTGTAATTTATCTATAATATTTATGTATTTAGAAATATATAAGTATGTTAATCAGTTGTCTAGTACCCATAACACAAGCTCTGCTTAGCTTGGGACTAGATGGCTTTGTGTGATAGTTGTGGAATATTTATTTATTTATTATTTATTATTTTGTATATTCTATAAATACGTTTTTTATTGTTAAATTAATTAATAAATTTATTTGAAGACTATAATACACGCTTCTTACCCAAGGTAAATATAAAAACCAGCTTGTAGCCCCAGTTCTCGTATTATCACGTTAGAAATTTTCCTATTAAACCCTTTCATTTCATTTATTTGACAGAATCACATGCACAAAAAGAGGGTAGACAATGCCGCCAAAGAGATGTCGTTTGCCACATACACCGTACTGAAAACAGCTGAAAGTGCGAGCCAAGTGAGTGTGATTTAAACATCTTTTCTCCTCTCCATTTAAGTCTATATTTATGATGTATTTACACTCAACACTATGCCTAAGCCAAACTCCCAATAAGGCAAAATCTCCACATTACTTTTTTATCCTAAAAAAGGTTGAAAAGGTGAAAAATAGTTAGTTTCGCAGTTTCCTGCCACTATACGCTCGATGATAGGGGGGGTTAAGTGTGGTTGAGCAGTTTCCTGCAACCAGAGAATAGGTAGGGAATAATTGATGGTAAATACCTGGTTTACGTGGGGGGTGTCGAGAGGCTCTGGGGTCTGATGAGGGCTGGTGACCGTGAGTCCTCGTTGGAGGCGTCTTGCTGTCGACGGCGTGCTGAAGGAGCTGAAGAACTATTGTTCACTTGGTTATAATGTTTGTATTGTCCCTTTGGGTTGTGCACTGGTTTACGCGGCGGGCTGAATGCGTGTGTACACACGGGCTGATTTGGGAGTCGGTGTGTGGCCGTGCCGAACACACCCTGAAAGTCACTCGCGGCGAAGTCAGTCGCGGTGACTCGTGGTCATAATGGCGGTGCCATGCGGTCGCTACGCGGAGCGCAGCGGTACACGTCCGCCGGTTACGAGTATAAAAGGGTGACTATTTCCGCTTCCTTCAGCCGCCGTCCTTGTCGCCTGACAGCTGCAGGACAGCGGCGGCGGAACGCGGGGGCGCGGGTGCGCGCCTTGAGGTGACGTCACGCTTTCGCGTGAACATATTCCCCACGCGGCAAAGGTGTGGTGTGGTGGTCAATCGACAGTCAGGTGGTCGATCTTGATTTCCACCACTAGGGCGACGCCATCCCTTCATGGGTTCGTCTTGTGGCTCATGCGCCAGTGTAGAGGCGGCACCTGGTCGTCCACTATCAGTACCAGTTCCCCGACTTGAGATGGGCTGGATCGGGGAGTCCGTTTGGAGCGGGTTTGGATGGTGTGCAGGTAGGGTTTGGACCAGGATCGCCAAAGGTGTTGGGATGAGGGTAGGACGAGCTTGAACCTTTTTGTGTGCAGAAATGGCTCGTCCTCCTACCGAATACTCAGGTAGGGCATTGAGCTGACGGTTTAAAAGAACATGACCCGCGGTGAGTAATTCAAATTCCGCGGGGTCAAAAGAGAGTGGGCTGAGAGGGCGTGCATTGAGCATGGCTGCAATGCGCGCTAAAAGAGCCGAAAGTGTAGGTGCGATATTGTTATTGTTGGTTGCAAGAAAGTCTTGTATTTCCCTTAGTTCATTTCTAGCGCCTACATAAATTGTACCGCAATTATATCTAATTAACGCCGGTACACCGCGCCTAGAAACAAAACGCTGTAATGCCGCAAGGAACGCTTCCGTGGATAACTCAGATACCGGTTCGAGATGGACCGCCTTCGTGGCTAGGCATGTTATAACACAGAAGTAGCCTTTTAATAGCTTGGCGTTTCTAAGTGTACTGGATTTTATCAAAAATGGTCCAGTAAAGTCTGTCGTGACTTTGCTAAATACGGGCTGAACGTTTACGCGGTCGGCGGGTAAGTCGGCCATGTACGGAGCCTTAGTTTGGGCGCGGAAATGTAAACATTGTATACATTTGTATACTCGATGTCGCATTACGCGACAAGCTGATAACGTCCAGAATTGCTGGCGTAAGGGTGAGTGCAGAATGTCAGCACCTGGCTGACTTAAGGTGTTTGCGACGGCAGTTTGTCGTCGTGTTGTGTGTGTGTGCTGAAGAATTGTGGGCAGGTAAAATGTGTGCGGATTATCTGCGTGCTGAGATTTGTGCTGATTAGCTAGGAGCTGAGCTGATATTATTATGTGCTGATTCTTTGTGGGCTGAGTCGGTATGTGCTCAATGTGCCGTCCTAGTCATTGCCTAGGCGGCGGTGAAGGACGCGAGGTAGTGCGCGGTGGAGTACGACGGGAGTACACCATCTGGCCCGTATCAGGTGAGGGACGGCGCCGTGGTACTTCGCGCTGTTGTACCGGCAATAAGCGTACTGGTAATGCGTAGTATCGGGTACATACCCGAGGCTTGTGACCCTTTACATTACTCCATGGGTAGCAATGGTTGTCACCATAGTGAGGTTGCGCGTTCGATCCCTGTTTGGGTCTTGGCGCGGAGCTGAACGGTCGTGAGTTCGAACCCTGCGCATAGCGCGAAAGTTGCGGGTTCTAAACCTGCTGAAGTGGGGGCGAGAAGCGCACGGGTATAGGCGCGGAGCTGAGAGGTAGTAGGTTCGAAACCTGCGCATAGTGCGGTGGCTGCAGGTTCGATACCTTCGCAGGTGGGGGCGAGAAGCGCGCGGGTATAGTCGTTGAGCTGAGAGGTTGTAGGTTCGAAACCTGCGCATAGTGCGGTGGCTGCAGGTTCGATACCTTCGCAGTTGACTGCGAGGGGCGCCGCGCTGGTATAGGCGCGGAGCTGAGAGGGTGCAGGTTCGAAACCTGCGTATAGTGCGGAGGCTGCAGGTTCGATACCTGCTGAGCTGATGGCGAAAAGCGCGCTGGTATAGGCGCGGAGCTGAGAGGGTGCAGGTTCGAATCCTGCGCATAGCACTGAGGCTGCAGGTTCGATACCTGCTGAGCTGATGATGAGGAGCGCGCGGGTATAGGCGCGGAGCTGAGAGGGTGCAGGTTCGAAACCTGCGCATCGCACTGTGGCTGCGGGTTCGATACCTGCTGAGTTGACGTCGAGGGGCGCGCGGGTATAGGCGCGGAGGGCGCAGTTATTACATCGTCATTGGTAGCTAATGACCATGTTTTTTGTTCTAATACTACAACGAGAATCACGTAATAGGCGTCTATTGTCCTTCCATACTGCTCGTTGTAGAATTCCTCCTCGTCGTCTGATAAACCTACGGAGTCTAATATTATATAATACGCCGCGTCAAATCTATCGCGGGTCAATCTTACGCCGGCTGCTCTGGCAGCGAATTCTGGGCTATAGCGCCTTGGTTTGCTAGACTTCAATGATAACGCTTCCGAATTAAGCTTAACAATAGCGATCTGTTCCTCCTTAAATCTGGCTACCTGTGATTCAGAAGGCATCGTTAATCGTCGAAGGCGAAGTCAGGCACAAGTACGCAAGCAAAATTAAAGGGAAATAAAAATATTAAAGTATTTAATCGTAGGTGAAATTCCGCACCTCCTTTTTCGAAAGTCGGTTAAAATAACGCCTAAATTAATAACGTGTGTACGAAACCTTATGTGAGCTGATGGTTTAATTACTTATTAATTGAAATCTGTAAATTCGTTCGGTACTAAATATTTAATAACTGCGCGGAACCCTAATTTACATATAAATATTTAATTCAATTCTAAATCACATGTAACCTAATTAAGTAGGTCTTTTAACCGTACTCGGTACAATCAGTATTAAACTTAATAAATAAACTTAATGTCGTAAGTTTCGTAACTGGCCTTAAGAATTCTTAATTACAAGACTTTCTTGCAAGCACCATTAATAACAATCGTAAATAAATACACAGCGTGACTAAAAACACCGTTATCAATCGCCGTTAATGACTTAGTAATGTTAAGCTAGCAACTCAACAACAATCGTATCGTCGCTAGGCTAATCCGTCAGGAATGTGAGACAACTCTCATGTATTCTGGGGCGCGCTTGTGTTATACGATGTCGTTCCAATTAGTAACAACGGGTCAGTTTCGCTTGGCAATATGTTTGTTCCTAACGAGTGGAATTTTTTTGCTAGAAGCTTCGAATCGCTAGTCGGGTTTTGTTTGATAAGCAAATACCTGAGTTAATTAGGTGATTTGTATGACGGAAGGGATTTAAATTAAATCAATAAGAATGAAGGGATTAAATTGAGCTTAATATGGGCTGATAGCCCGTTCTTGTCGCCTGACAGCTGCAGGACAGCGGCGGCAGAACGCGGGGGCGCGGATGCGCGCCTTGAGGTGACGTCACGCTTTCGCGTGAACAATAGTGTTACATAGTTCTTTATCACTTGAACAGTCGCCTGTAATAAGGTGTACATATACATTCCGTAATTTTACTATTTTATAATGACAATGTACATTATTCACTACATTTATAATGACAATGTAGATAATATTATTATATGCATTGATATAATATACATAACTTTAAGTTACATTATTTTTTTATGTAAAATTTATGAAATTGAATGCAACTTTGAAAATTATGAAATACATCTTATTGCATATGAGCCTATTTGTCTGCATGATATTTCTTTTTAGAACTACCCGCTTATTCCAGATAAATCATGTGCTAGGTTGTGCCGGTGTGTAAACTATCACCATTCCAAATTTAAATTATATATACGTCGAAGAACGCGTAAAAAAGCAAGTATCTAACAAACTTTTGTATGATAAGTGTATTATTTTCAGGATCCAACCAATCCGAACGTAAAGAGACGATTGGCCGAGGCTTGCGAAATGCTCAACCGAAACATCGATAAACTGGTAATACTAATCGATTCTTGGTGAGGTATCGTATGACATTTTAAATGCTATTTCGTCAAATATTATTAAGCCCTTACCGCATACAAATCCATATATGGCTTCTAAAGTTTTTTTTTTTTTATACTTCAACAAATTGTTTTATCATAGTAAAATAAATTGTATCATTAGAAGTGATTCTTTGTGAAACGAAACATATATTTTTATCTGTGTTAAGTCATCAGAGTCAAAAAATAATAGAAGTTATATCGTAGCGCGTCCGGCCAGTAAAGTACACGTCTGAGTGACAGAGTTTATTAACATCCTTAGTAACTCATGCAGTAAGGGTTAAAGAAGCGTGTATATTGTTTTATTAATTATTGAAAATTAAATTGATCGTTTCATACGGTTAAGAAGTTAACAAAGGGAGTGATGAAAAGTGAAGAGGTTAACAATTTTATTTATTATTAGCGCTGATGATGACGATGATGATGATAAAAAGTATCCTATGTGTGATTCCAGCGCCTTATCTATCTATATACCAAATTTCATTAAAACCCATTCAGTAGATTTTGCGTAAAAGAGTAACAAACATCCATACCTAAATTTTTTTTACGTTTTGAATATTAGTAGCATTAAAATATTTATTTTACTTAATTATAAATATTTCGTAATACTATTAAAAAAAATTGAAACCGACTTCCATTCTATTCAGTTAATGGAGTGTAACTCAAAAACTTCTGAATCGAATTTAATGAAATTTAAATGGAACCACACGGGAAGCACCATTAAGAAATTTAATAATCGGTTCACCCAGTCGAAAGTTATGAGGTAACGAACATAAAAAAATATATACAGTCGAATCGAGTACCTCCTCCTTTTTGGAAGTCGGTAGAACACGATTTTTTTCACAAGGCGCAACAAGCCACACTACTGTATAATTAGATCATTTCAAAAATTGCTTTGAGTGTTGCGTTTGTTTGTAATTTTTGTGAAGCACTTGCTCTATTCGCTCTCATATAAACAAAATATGAAACATGCAAACAATACTAATAAATTAAGTATGAGTAACTTTCCAAATCAATGAACCAAATAATATTTATGTATGCATGAACCAGTGAGTATTTTTTGTGTTTTGATCCGTGACACCGCCATCTAGTGAAGGTTTAAGTCAACTGCTCAAAATCATCATAGACTTTTGCTAACTATCGTTGTTTTTTTTTACTTTAATAGAATAAATGTTAAGTAATAAGTTACTCAAATATAGTAAATGATTACACACAGTTTTAGGCTAGGTTAGGATAAATTTGCAATTTTTGATGATAAGTAAATAATCATCATTCGATTTCTTCCTTGTAATCGTCTGTCTACAGTATATTTTTCCATAATATTTATTTCCGAGTTACAATTTGTAAATGTGCTTTTATGTAATTAGATCGTTACTGTCTTGAAACTAGCTGTATTTTCCTGTGTACAATAAAATGATGTATGTTTGTCAGGTGTCAGCGTGTTCGTCATCGCCCCCGTTGCAGCAACAGTGCGGCGCGCTCTCCCGTGACGTCACGCTCGCGTTGGGAGGCCTACAGCCAGTACCGACCGGCGCCGCGACGTTCGAGGAATCTTGTAATGTGCTGGATCAACAGAGAGAGAATATCTGTGAGCTTTTTTTCTTTATAATGTGCACTAGAACGTTGGTACATTTGCCTTTCCTCAGGTTATTTAGACAAATAATTGCATCAAATACATTTTTGTTCAAGTAGTCTTGAGTTAATTCAATCACAAAATAAGGCTAACTCAATGTTCTGTCGAAGAAGTGAACACAATATACACAAATGTAGAAAGAAATAAAACCATTGATACCGAACTTTTGTTGGGGTTTTCCAACCGTCTCTATCTGTGAGTTTATCGTGCGCTCTCTCTCTCACACACACACACACACTTTCTTATATTAGTCAGCACGCAAGACACAAAATGCGTACATGAAGGTACGTCGCCACGATTTTTACGCTACATATTCATTTACCAATGTGTGTTACCAGTGATGACTTATGACACTGAAACGTGGTCTCTTAAGTAAGCTCAAAGTCGCACAACGAGCTATGGAGAGGGCTATGGTCGGGGTTTCTCTACGTGATCGAATCAGAAATGAGGAGATCCGAAGACGGACTTAACTCTTTCTACACGAGCAGCCTGTGGCTAAACTATTCTCAGAAGCAGTACAGCGCCCTACGCGTTCAATATAATAATGCTTTCAGGGTTTTGTTACGGCTGCCACGGTTCTGTAGCGCATCAGGGATGTTTGCCGAATCGCGTGTGGATTGTTTCTATGCAACCATGCGGAAACGGTGCACATCACTGGTGCGCAGGATCCGGGCCAGCCCTAATAGTATCCTGAAGGTATTTGGTGAAAGGTTTGATTGCCAGTACTTGAACCAGTGCTCTAGGATTCACTTATTGACTATAAATAATACATAATTGACTTTGAACTATATTGACATTGAATTGATATCTTTAATTATTATTTTTATTGACATTTTATTAATGTACCTACATATTTTGAATTTAATTTAATGTATTCGGACTTACAATTTGACATATTATTATTTCAACAATTAGTATCAATGCAATGTCTAATGCTGGTTTATTTATTGACAATCTTATGTGCCTTCTATTATATCTTCTTATATAAATTATTAAAAATATTGTTGATCTGAATTGTGAATATTGTATGATCTGAGTTGGTCGAAATAAAGAATTATTATTATTATTATTAAGTCTCCGACATAGCCCAGGTTAACTTCCGGCCCACTCTTCCCCCTACCTGGCTACGCCGATGCCAAACATGTTTGCATTCACGTGTCTAATCAAATGTACAGTTTTTTATTTCTTATTTACAACTTTAAAAACCGTACGTCTCTCATATATACGCTTATGATAATATTTCCTGAACGAAGTTTTGTTCAGCCAGTGAAAAACCTGACTAAAACACGCCAGTTTTACAAAAGACCATATTGTTTTCAGATAAACTACAGAACGACCAACCCTTAGCACGTAAGGAGTTCATGAAAAACCTGCAGGACGTTGGGGCGGCGGTACGCAAGAGTACCGAGTGCGCGTCACACTGCGCTTATTACGTAAGTCTATTAGGAGGAGCGAGGAGGTGACACATTTATCCTGCGATCAGTCTATCGACTATGAGCAGATGTGGTGTCGGTATTAGCGGGTAGGGTGCTACTCCCATCAGAGTCTGCCCTTTCTTGATCAAGGTAATGTGTGGTGAAGACATGATGGTGTTTTGTGGAAATAACGTAGTTTGTTCTGTGGAAATTAGGTATTTTGTTCTGTGGAAATGACGTATTTTGTTCTGTGGAAATGAGATGTTTTGTTGTGGAAATGAGGTATTTTGTTCTGTGGAAATGAGGAATTTTGTTCTGTGGAAATTAGGTATTTTGTTCTGTGGAAATGAGGTACTTTATTCTGTGGAAATGAGGTATTTTCTTCTGTGGAAATGAGGTATTTTATTGTAGAAATGAGGTATTTTGTTCTGTGGAAATGAGTCATTTTGTTCTATGGAAATTAGGTATTTTGTTCTGTGGAAATGTGGTATTTTGTTTTGTGTAAGAATTTCAAGATACAGCTAGAACAGTTTAATTAGTAGATAAATCAGAAATATATATAGCATTCCCTTTTTTAATATAGCATACGATAAAAGTATAATGTTAAGAGGCCCTAGCACAAACAATTTGTGAAAAAGTATTCGTATAGTAAGCGTCAACGTGGCACGTTCAAACTGAGTCATCTGTGTCACAGTGTGCCCTAGATACATGACAGTGTGTACTGTTCCACGTGAACGACACGTTACGTTACACGCACGCAGTTATTCGTGCTAGACCCATTATCATAGGAGTGCGTATATTGCGTATCTGAGTACCAATGCAAACCGTATCTGGTTTAATCACACATGTAGCAATTCCTGGAATTGTAGTATGTTTGCTAAGAAAACTATTGTATTATTGGCCAATTATGGCGAATACATTTCAATGATGTACAAAACAAAAATTCTTATAATGTTAACTTGTATTTTAATCGAATACCTACCTTTTAACGAACCACTCTTGTATATAATGTACATATATATATTATAGATATATAATCTGATCTAGCTAAGTTACATTTTTAGAAAACGTCGTTTTTTTTGGCAATGAAATACTGCTACAACATCATTATGGCCACTAGAGCAATCAGCAAACTACAACTAAACATTTTTACCGACCCAGCAACACTAAAGCTACTTGAAAATAGATGGCGTTGTTATACAAGTAATTTATCTCAATATAATTTCTAAACAACACGATTTACCAAAAGAAAAACATGCGAATCTCGGTCATTTAACTAAATCTAACTAAATACAAATAGGCTGAATCGACCAGACTTTTATTTTTATGCATCGTATTTTAATTTCACAGATAGCTATATCAGATTTGCACAAGGAGCTTGCGAAGACTGGACTGGTGGATGTGCCTCAGACTCAGAAGTCCATCGAACAAATTCAGGACTCTTGCATGGCTATCATTGGTTCTTCCAGCATCTATCAGGTAATCAGAGCGTTATGGAACAATTGAGGTATATTATAGCAGTTGGGGTAAACACTCTCGTTTACCCCAACTTCTAAATTGTTTACATTTTTTCTATGTTGTTGTTAGACATTTGTGATTCACGATATATTACTCAAAGTCGCACAACGAGCTATGGAGAGGGCTATGCTCGGGGTTTCTCTACGTGATCGAATCAGAAATGAGGAGATCCGTAGAAGAACGAAAGTCACCGACATAGCCAAGAACCTTAGCCAGTTGAAGTGGCAGTGGGCAGGGCACATAGCACGCAGAACAGATGGCCGATGGGGCCGAAAGGTTCTGGAGTGGAGACCACGGACCGACAAGCGCAGCGTAGGTCGTCCACCGACACGGTGGACAGACGTTGGATGCAGGCCGCTTCCAACCGGTCCTTTTGGAAAATCATGGGGGAGACCTACGTTCAGCAGTTGACGTCCTACGGCTGAGATGATGATGATGATGATGATATATTACTAATGGTATTTTCAATTTTATATTTTTTTTACATTAATGCAACTGGTTACTTTATTGCATATGTATTATTAAAACTTGAAAAACAAATGTCCTATCTCCTTTAATTATGATGATCCTTGATAGTAATTACGGGCATAATGCAAATATTAAAAATCCACAAGCTTATAAAAACTATTTCGTCTGAGAATATAATATTTTTTGGCAAACCTGAGAACAGAAGTTGTTGGAACATACGCGATAATGTTATTTTCGAACGTCACTCCTGCCGATTTCCTGCCGCACTTTACACGGACTTATGAAATAACTGAAAAACTTAATTATCGCAACTGATCACTTAAAAAAACTTCTAAACACATTATACAATATACAGTATTTAAGTTTTTGGTCCTGACAAAATAATTAAACACCTCCCAGGCAGCTGAAGAGAAAGAAGACCTCCACAAGCGAGTCCAGGACCTGTCCGGAGCTCTGGACAAGGCGCAGGTGATGGTGACGGATGGTGACGTGAGGAGGAACCTCGCGCGTGCCAGGAGTTGTGTCGCCGACGCTGCTGAGGAGTTGGAAGTAGACCTCAAGGATACTGGGGATATGGTATGGTTAATGGTAGATTAGCTACTACCCGCGGCTTTGCCCGCGTGAGATAAGCTTCTCATGTTCTCTCTGAATCTTCACATTTAATCCATTTAAATAATTTCTCGTAAATTACCCATTTTGTCGATATATATGATGATATGAAGAGAGATAGGTAATATTAACGTTTTAGGTTTTAAGTTTTTCGGGTATAATTAAAATTCATTCTAATTTATATCTTGTTGTTAATGTTTTTGGGATTTGTTACCTGCCAATCGATGAAAAATGGATTATACATTTATATTTCTTAAGACTGAGTTTAATCATAGGATCTGCTTAAATGTTCTTCTTTCAGGGTAAGATAACACCAAAAGCAGTGAAGCTCCTGGAAGCTGTAAGCCAGGCCCACAGCACGGTGGAACAGAGCCCGCTGGTGCCGCGAGTGGGACACATGACGCCGGATAATAAAGCTCGGTGTGACGAACTCATCAATAATTCCAAGTAAGGATCTGTATCAATTATTTTTCTTATCTTAAATAGTCTGTGTTTAACATGAGTACAAGTAGTTTACTTAGTGGCAGGAAACTTCTGCAGGCGTTCGTCTTGGTGGATACCACTGCCCTGCAAGATATTCTTTCTCGAAGCTGTAGTGTTTAGTTTAGCCCTTAAAAGGGTACTTTTATCATACACAAAAGTGCTCAAGATAATTGTTTCACCATATAGCACTGGATTATCACTACGCGCAAATTAGAAATGCCGCGGTAGTTTATGTCACCCTGGTTCGTCATCAAGGTCAACCTGCTCCGTGTTTCCCAAACCTACTTCAAGAACTCTAATAATAGTCAATAAAAGTAAAAGTGACTATAATAGAAGTCTATGTATGATGATATAGCCGGCGCTCTAGCTCTCACCTATACAACCATTTTATAGATATAATTACAAAATTTTAGATATTAAATATGTCTCACTACATACTTATTTATTAATTTTATTATTATTATTTTATGTATGTTTATATGACTTGTGTTTCCTTCCGTTATTTATATTGTCGGGGATCCGCCCGTGAAGTCACCCTGTCCTTGGCTCTGTCTGAAAACCAGCGCTGTCTCATGTTTACAAATGTGGGGCAGCATTATGCTGAGACAGGGCCGGTTTGACATCACAATATACTCTTATGAGTCTGTGTATAAGTAGTATTATTAACTCTAGTCTTACTAATTACTGTTTTTAGTCTCTATTTGTGTGTGTGTGTGTGTGTGTCAAATAAATGCATTTCATTTCATTTAGTGTGAAAGCACTTGTGAGTTGTGTGTCAATTGGCTGTGAGAGTTTGTGATTTGGCTACATAAAAACCGAGTCAGGGGTATATAAGGAGTGAAATCGAACCAAATTCGATTTGTCGAAAAACCAATCGAAATTGTGTACGGGCTAATCTCTGATACGACTGGGCCGATTTAAATGTTTTTTTTATGGTGGTAGCATATATCCTTGTTCAACATATAGGATCCATTTGATTCCGATAAATTAACGGGCTCCCGTAGGGTTATTAAAAACTGTTATTAACCGTATCCCGCGAGGCCAAGCAAGCGAAGCCGCTGGCGGATCAGCAAACATAAAAAGAAACCATGTTCATGTATGTGTGTTTCCGCAGGAGTCTCCTGTCCAGCACGCAGGCGCTGCTGAAGGACGTGAGCTCCTCGCCTGAGGAGCCGGAGACCATGACCTGGGTCAGCTTCAGCACCAGTAGGAAGAAGCTGCTGCAAGCATATGATGCACTCGTCAATAGCGTCAAGTAAGTAAACCAACATTTTGTTTATTTTTTTTCCTTAAAGTTCCCACTTTATTCATTTTAAAATGTTTATTTATTCCATTTTTAGTTCCCTCTTTATTCATTTTACAATGTTTTATTTTTAATTTTAATTCGTCCATTATTCATTTTTCAATATTTGTTCTTTAAATTTTAAATTCCCTCATTATTCTATTGCAATGTTTAATTTTTTATATTTATTTAACAATATGAAATTTATTCATATTTAGGATCCCTCTTTATTCATTTTATAATGTAAACATTAAAACGTGCAATTACACTTCAGTTTGTTTAAAATATACTATCGCTTTATATGTGTATTCTTCTAAAATAAATTTGAACCACTACAGAGAAGAAGCGGCAAGTAATTCAGGAGTTATGCTATCCCAATAGCCTATTCTATGTAAATTATAACAGTGCGCCCCGCAGTTTTAGTCGCATTATGATGGATGTGTGGAAAAGTGTGTATTATGTGTGCTATTCCAGCGCCTTATCTATCTAAGTACCAAATTTCACCCAAATCCGTTGATCCGTTCTGGCGTGATTGAGTAATTAACCTCCATCCATTCAAACAATTGTATTAATTATAATTGCTTAGTAAGATAAATTCGTATTCTACAATATAACTTGAAAGAACTGGAGAACTTGCAGCATTGCTGTTAAAAATGTATTTAATTAATAATACGCGAATATCATATATTTTCGTATTAAAGTATTGTAAAGTTGTAGGTCTGTTGACGTCCCCAGTGATTCCCTTGGAGGAGACTTAAAATTCATCTATTGAAATAGGTCCTATTTATTGATTACTACTGTTGATATATTGTTTTCATTACTACAGGAAGAATGGACACCGTGCTGGCATTTTAGAAAAGGCACCGGAGGAGCCAAAAGAGGTGAGATAAGTTTTCTAAGACTTAGGGTTTGTATCAGTTAGTACACTCTGGTCATTTTAAGCTGGCCGTTCTGATCATAGACACTAGGAATTTTTGAGCAAGTATACGTTTCTGTCTAATGGTGAAGAGGAGTGTAAGTCGGCATGCCTTTAAGCCTGATGTTCAGCGTCATGTTTGCACATCACAGTTGAGTGCCATTCAGATTTTAAATTTAAACTGTTTCATAATAGACCGACAATTGTGTTTTACTTAAATTGTCGGTCAGTGATTGGATAATAATAATGAATATAATATAATAATTGACGTTTTCATAGTTATTCGCCCATGTTGCAAATGTTTAACTAAAAGTATTGTACAAGTACTCTATATTATAAATTTTTGAGTTTATGAGAAGTTTGTGCAAGGGGGCTAGACGGAAAAAAATCTTACGAAAAGTTGTCACGACACATTTTGCTATAGTAAGCTGTCTGTCTGTCTCTCTCTCTCTTATAGAAAGCAAGTGCGGCGTCGCATGTTTCTCTGTCTGTCTCTCTCTCTCTTATAGAAAGCAAGCCAGATGTTGTAATCGTAGCAAGTGGCGCCATTTAGTTCCGTAAATTTATACTAGATGGCGACTCAGGTAAAGTTAGCTCGCGGAGGCATTTCCTATAGTAACCCTATACGCGCTACTATATTATTGGAATATTTACCATGGTTTTGTATTTTTAGCATTAGTTTTTCTGATGAGGAACTTCGTTCCATCCGAGTGTCCCTTGACACCTCTCAAGTTTTTTTATATTAATGTATGTGTTTATTATTTTCAGGAAGTTAAGAAGAGTTACATAGAGACACAGTAAGTATTGCATTTAGTGATAAAGCGTTATTAATAAATAAAACCATCAGAAACGATTTATTCCTGTTAATTGCGGGTAGATAAGATCTAAATGTGGATTCGAAGACGCGGTTTCGAAATACTTTCGGATATATTTTATTTGTCTGAAAAAAAAAACTTGTCGTAGTGGTTTAGTTGGCAGCCTTACCGTTGGCGATATTTGACCAATAACATATTAGAATTCCAAGCAAACACACTATTCTAAGATATGCAACGCGGTGGGTTAAAATCGTACCTCATGTACCTATTATATTTTTTATATTACCTATAAACGTTGTTCGTCCAGTAGACTTTTATCGGTTTCTTCATCGTGCACTAGATGGCGTTGGCACACATCCGAATCCTCACGTGACACTCATAAAGTATTCAACCATCTATAATGCACTGAAGAGATCGCACGATACTCGTCGATCTAGGTTTATGAGCTAGCGGCCAAAGATCACGTATTTCAAGAGTATCAATGGACATTAGAAACATTTCTATTGTAGAGGTGTACGTCTAACAACGGACTCCTATAAGATAATATACAAATCAAATACTTTATTTCCGAGAACACATCAAAGATAGAAGCTTATAATTAATACAGGACAATCTATCTGTTGGCAAACGTGCTAATTTTCTATAAATACTATTTAAATATTCAAAACAGTCAAACACAACACTTTCGAAATTCCTTGACGTAAACAATTTGTAAGAAGCCTCTCTGATAATTTATTTCATCCAAGGTCATAATTAATGTGGTACCTATATAATTATAAAAAGTTATTGCACATAATTACGAGTATATATACATTTCTTTTGTTTCAATCCTTATTGGCAAGTGGATACAACAAGAATATAAAGTTTACACTTTTATGGCGGGTACAAGTTTGTTCACGTTTTAAAAAGAATTAGGTTGTTGTTTGACTAAAACACAAATTCAAATTCAAATTCAAATTAATTTATTGTGATAATAAACGTATAAAAGTACAACATATTATCACACAGTTAAAATAAACAAAAACAAAATTTAGCCAAATAATATCAAGTAATTAAGAAAAATATACCAAATTATGTAAAAATAATAATAATAACGTACAAACTAATGTCAGAAATATCAATTAATGTCAAAATAACAATAATAGTAATCAACTATTAATCTTAGAATATATTATTACAAATGTCAACTCCAGGGTGTATCCCACTGGTCTTTAAGCGTCTCACAATATCTTAACAGTACACACACAATAACATTCCATTTGTCACACATTACGTCAATTTGTGCGTTGGCGTCAAGGAGTGCATTGAAGTGGCGTCGGATGCGAATCACCGGAGACTGAGAGCGCGACACTGTGTTACCCCGAGGGACATAAAACAACTCGTGTCGCCGACCGCGCAGGTACATAGAAGGAACAAACAACGTACAAAAAAGACTAAGAAGCTGAAGGCAGTCTACTGCACCTCTAATAACCCTACAGCCAAGGACATGTTGACCGAAGTTCCTTCTAACTTCCAGCGAATTATAACCGAGTTTACGAGAAGGAATTTTGTCGGGTACAAGAACGGGTAGTAACCATAAAGTTTCTTATAAAGTGATCTTAGGAAGGTTTTTTGGACCTTCTCAAGCATCCGTGTATAAGTTACCTGGTGAGGATTCCAGACACACGCGCTTGATTCTAGTTTACTCCTGACTAAGGCGTTATACAAAGTGACAATAACGTGAGGATTTTGGAAGTCCTTAGCATTTCGCAAAACGAACCCCAAACGGCGGAAAGATTCTTTAGCAAGGGCTGATATATGGTCATGAAAGGTCATTATCCACGATCGAAGGTGACACCGAGATCCTTAATATAGTCAACCCTATTTATACCTACACTGTCCAAATAATAATTATAATGAAACAAACATCCTATAAAACCTATATAGGTATTGTAGGGGAAGCTTGAGTATAATAATATTTGCTTTGCACTGAAAAACCGTTTATTGCCTTTACACTTTAGTATTTTCTTTTACAATTCTCAACTTAACACCGTTCGTTGTCCTGTCAGATCGTACACCCACACACTGTCTGTCCGTGTCCGCCATCCGTCTCCTTTCTCGCTCCCTCTCCTTGGTCCTTTCATTCTCACCACATACGTTCCAATACTCGTTCATCATTCTAGCATAATAATAATAATAATAATACATTTTCTTTATTCACCATAGTTGTAGGTACACTATCAACAAAGGCACTATATGTAATAACTAGCTATATAAGAGGAAACAAAATATAGGAACGAGTGTTACATGCTATCTTAGTACCTAGCTGACCACAGTTTTTAAACTAGTCAGGTATTATGTTGTACATAGGTAATACTAGATCCCACACTAGGATTCCCTGTGTTGTGCATTCAGCTTCATCTTTCAATACTACACATACATATACGGTAGAGGAAGTATGTTGCATGCTTTAAAAAGAGGGCTGCCAGCTGTCTAAAAAACACGCCTTGCTTTGACAAAGATTCATCCATGATCATGATGAATAGTGCCAAAATATCTGAAACTCAAGCAATATATACATGGAAACTATTCCTTAATTGATGCTCTATTTATTTTGGAACGCGGCGGTAGAGTCTTTAAAGTACATTGTAATGAATAATTGACGTTCACAAGTGCGTCTTTGATGACTAAATTGAATAAACGATTTTGAATTTGATGTGAGTAGTTCAAATAAACAAAGGTATTATTTAAATAAGGAACTTGTTATTGGCAGGGTGGATCTGGCCAACAAATGGCTGAAGAGTCCTGCGTCCAAGGCTGAAGCCAAGGCGGTGGGACAGCAAGCTGTGAGGAACGTCGTGGATATCGCTAGACAGGTAAACTATTACTAACCAGAGTAAGGGCACAAGTTTATTATGTAAGTAATTAGGTTTCGGAACAATTATGAGGGCATTATATCTATATGTTTTACAAAACTTGTCCGTGCTATCCACAAACTATAAAATACGAGGGCTGATTGAAAAGTAATGATAATCGAAATGAAACACATTCACGTAAGCACAAACTAAATAAAATGTCATTTAAAAGACTGTAACGTAATTTTTGTTAAAAATTCTTCTTGAAGCAAGAAGGGGCTTCAGGGGATGGGAGGTCTTCCCAAACGTTTTTTTAATTAGACTGAAAATCTCGTACTAGGCAAACCAAAAACAATATGAACAGGCTTACCTCGATTTTCCTCGCTGATGAAATCAGGACGTCCTGGCACTGATGGAGAACGATATAATCCTTCGTACACGGCACACTACGTGGTTCTTTTGATGGTAAATGTTAATATTATTGTCAGAGCACTTTGATGGTTTTCGCAGTTAGTACTTGCCTGTACTACAAACCTGTTGGCGCAGCTCTTTACTGCGCTTGTAATTGGCCATTGCCTTTCGGTGACACAGTCTAATGGTTGAATTGTTGATTGAGCGGCAAGATTTGAAAATACGATATGACGATACACTTCTAATGAACGCTACTCCCACTGTCTATCCACCGTAGATAACTGTCCACTGGTGGGGGAAAAGATTTCTCTCCTCTCCCCGGGCAGAAATAGTCCGCTGCCCGTGCTAAGCCTGCTGGTGAGACGTGACCTCTCTCTTAGTGGTAGAATAGCTAAAACTAAGGTGATATAAGGGACATAAGGGACCTAAAACATGTAGGTTTTCATTCACTTGAATGTCTGATCATGAGTATAACAATCCTAACGGTGATGATGATGATTCAGACACGTACAGTCTCACCCCCACTGTTTCACGTTGTACAGATGTCAGAAGACCTCAAGGGAAGCGAAAGAGAGGAAGTACGCAACGTCATCACCGAAACCGAAGAACTGCTGTGTGAGTGCAGCAAGAAGTATGACCATGAAAAGAACAGGTAACCATAACTCTCGTCTTCGTTCTCGTTTCATAGCAAATGTACGTCTTCTGAATTTGAGATTATTTTTTTCCCGACTTCCAAAAAGGAGGAGGTACTCAATTCGACTGTATTTTTTATGTTTGTTACCTTATAACTTTCGATAGGGTGAACCGATTCTCAAAATTCTTTTTTTGTTTGAAAGCTGGTTCTTCCTTTATGATTCCATTTGATTGATGATTTTATCAAAGTTGGTTTAGTACTTTTGAGTTACACTCCAATAACTGAATAGAATGGAAGTCGGTATTACATTTTTCAAATTGTACTTGTTCATTTGATGTGAATCTAAATAAAATAAACAAATTACTGTCATAATAGATTATATGGCTCTTACCATTAAGCGCAAGGTTTACAGATTTCAGTATAAAAAGTTTAATTTAATTGTTACCAGTGTGCTGATGGACCGCCTGAAGGAACTGAAGAAATCTATCCAACGCGGCGTGGTCACGCGCGTGGTAGAAGACTTTATAGAGGCGGAGGCGCCGCTTGCTGATCTCGAAATATTGACCGATAGCGAGAAAGGTAAATTTCAAATATTATATATAATTTTTTCAGCCTGCTTAGAGAGACCAAATTATCAAATAATAATTTATTGATTCAGGCCTTACTTTGCGGAAATCCATTATCAAAATACGATATTAAAAAATATTTTGTGACACTTCCGCTGAAAAATATTTCAGAATATTAGATAATTTATTGATTCAGTCGTTACTTTGCGGAAATCCATTATCAAAAAAACGATATTAACTCTCTCGATATTAAGCGCTAGACCGACAGTGTCGGTCGACGAGTCAACATCTCCTGAGGACGCCTCGTGTAGAGGCGAAACACGTGTCGAATCGGTTTTGGTTTATTTGGGGTTTCTTGTGTGTTTTATTTTGTATTCTTCCTATTAGCATTTTATGCGGGAGGGAGGGTAGTGCATGCCCCCAAATAGGCCAAAATCATTGTTTTCTTTTCAGCGGAAGTGTCACTAAATATTTTTTTATAGCGTTTTTTTTTTCATAATATTCATAAATCATAAATTTTTCAGCGGAAGTGCCACTAAATATTTTTTAATATCGTTTTTTTATCAAATAATAAAAAAAGAAAAGATTAAAAACAATAAACTATAAACATGTATAGAAACATCCGTATCACTGTTTGAAATTAAATTAGTACTGCGTGTATCTGATTAAGCATTTTTGATTGCAAAAACGAAAATGGAGATAATAATATGGGACAACATCCAGACACAAATGTCTTCAGGTCCCAAACTAGGCATATCCTGTACTATGGTAACCTGATGACTGATATACATACTTAAATACATATACACACCCAGACACAGATCAAACAGACATGTTCATGCACACAAATGTTTGACCTGTCCGGGGATCGACCCCGGGACCAGCGGCTCAGAAGGCAGGGGTAGGGGTGCTACCAACTGCGCCAACCGGCCAGATGGCGGGGAACCCTCCAACAAAATCTAACATTGGTTTTGTTTACTTTTCTTAGATTTATGTTTCTTCCAGTTTAAGAATGAAATTAATTGATTGTAATTAAAAAAGAAAATAAGTATTAAAAAACATATATTAATATTGTTTATAATTATATGTTATGTTTTATTTTAAGACAATTTTACGAATGGCGGGAAAAATTAATAGTTATCGTTGATTTTGTTTAATTTACCGAAATTTGTGTTTATACGTATAATATTGGTGGACTATTAACCGTTAATTATTCGTAACAGTGCACGAGTGTTGTAAAATCATGAAACGTTTTTGTTTTTGCTTGTCAATCGTCTTAGAAAGTTTTAGTACCTAATGGATCCACTGCTTTAGTACAACGTGACTTGGACAGGATAGTGACTAAATAACAGACTTCTTTGTCACTGTGACTTGATTCTGATCTGTCTACTTGAATGGAAATCTCACTTGATGCAATTATAAGTATGGCAAATGTGCAAGTGTTCGACGAGTTCATGTATAAAAAATCATAATAAAATACGTCTATTGCAATGCGCGCGAATGTATAAACTTAACTTAAAGTAATATTGTGCATTCACTCGCTATGAATACAACAATCCAACTGTTTACTTTATCTGATGTACTTTTGTTGCAGATGAAACAAAACGCAAGTTCATACTGGAACGCAAGATAGCGTCTCTCCTCGCACAGCTAGGTAGAGTGACAAGGACGGCGAGATTCGTCGCGGGCGCCGCCCAACATCAGCAAGTAGGAGTCGAACTGACGCACTGCAGCGAACAGGTAACTTGTAACTACTCGTAGCACTATAGCGTCCCTCTCGCACACTGAAGTAGAGTGACAAGGACAGGGACATTCATCGCGGTCGCCACCCAACATCAGCTAGTAGGAGTCGAACTGACGCACTGCAGCGAACAGGTAACTTGTAACTACTCGTAGCACTATAGCGTCCCTCTCGCACACTGAAGTAGAGTGACAAGGACAGGGACATTCATCGCGGTCGCCACCCAACATCAGCAAACTTGTAACTACTTGCTGCATATCATAGCACCCCTCTCTTTTTGACTTTGTTTTTTTTTCATTTGAAGCAGTATTCGTTGGTAAATCTAGTTGAACAGTTTAGGCGACTTTGAAGGTTCCATTACAGCGATTGGCGCTGATTGGTTTAATTAACGGTGAGCGTTTTTTTGCACAACTAATTGTTTCTGTGTTTTTTTTTCAGGCGGAACTGCTCGCCCCAATGTTAGTTCAAGCTGCCCAGCAGAGAATCGACTATCCTGATGATAAGGTAACTTTGTTTGACTCTTTTCATCATAACTTCAACGTGTTCCCAAAGGGGACGTCCGAATTGTGTAAACAGAGACCAATTTCTAGCGAAATAACCCACATTTCGCCAATGTTTTGTTATGTGTTTTCTAGTAATAGCAATTATGTAAGTATGAGAGTCCAATATTTATTATTTTTATATAATCACATCATTCTAATATTTTATTTGCAAAAGAGTGTGTTTTTTGTTCTGTTCGTAATTATAGCCCTGTCGCTTTATTCGTTTTATTAAGACCAATTAAACACACAGTCCCCTGTACATCAATATAAATTTCTAGATATTTTAAATAGCGTCTTAGTTTATTACATTTCTTCCGTAGCGTATTAGTGGCTCGTCAAAGTCAAAATCATTTATTCAATTTAGACATCAAAAACGCACTTATTAACGTCAATTGTTCATTATAATGTACTTTAAAGACTCTACCGCCGCGTTCCAAAATATATAGAACCCACCGAGAAGAAGCGGCAAGAAACTCGGGGCCATTCTTATTATATGGATGTTTACAATGTTTCTACTTAGGTACTACAAATATTACATTTTATGGGTGGCAGAGAGACAGCTTGCCAGAAGTGGAGTATTCCAAGCATCTTAATTTATCTAAATATATATTTAAATGAAATACAAAAGGCAAATTTATTATTTGTCTTTTGTAGTTCAAAAAACAACTGACAAATTTAGTGCAAATGAAAAAAAAAGACTTCCACAATAATATCGCAGAATATTTAACTAGCACCTCGAAGAAAAAATCGCAAATAAATGATGAAAAAAGGCTTTCGTTTCGTTTTGAGCGACAACTACTATATTTTTTGTAATCAGATAAAAATTTAATTTAATAATTAAAGAAATATCTAGATATTTCTCTCATGTAGCTTCTTTTATGTTAAGTAAAACAAAAACCAAGTACGAAACAAGTACTACATATTTGCAAAACATTTATACCGACTTCCATTGTATTCATCTCAACAAGCTAGAACGACTTGGAATTCGTGGCAAAAGTCTAAATCTTTTTGAAAGTTATCTTACAAATAGAACTCAGTACGTTAAAATTGGACAGTATATTAGTTGTGAAGCACCAATATCATATGGAGTTCCGCAAGGTAGTATCATCGGTCCTAGTCTTTTTTTAATTTATATCAATGATTTATGCAAAATGAAGTTAAATGGAGCAAAAATTTATACTTACGCTGATGATACTGCTATAGTATTTCAAGGTATGACTTGGAATGACGTATATGAAAATGCTGAAACAGGTCGCGCGCGTGTCACTGACTGGCTAAATCGAAACCGATTGAGTATTAATATATCGAAAACTAAATACCTCCCATTTGCTTTGCGCCAACCAAATTTTCCTCCGTGCGATCTAAAAATCAGAGTTCATAGCTATTGCAACAATGGATTAAATTGTAATTGCCCTTGCCTCGAAAAAGTCACAGAATTTAGATACTTAGGAACAGTTTTAGATCAAAGAATGACATGGTCGCCTCATATTCAAACCCTTGCTTCACGAGTAAGAAAACTTATATGGATTTTCAAAAAACTTCGACATGTAACATCATTCGAACTCCTTATTTCTATCTACCATACTCTTGGACAGTCTATCTTAAACTATTGCAAAACAGCAGGGGGCGGCGCTTTTATTGCCCATTTTATGACACTTGAGAGAGCGCAAAGGTCGCTTCTCAAAGTAATGACTTTTAAACCGTACCGGTTTCCTACTGAAGACCTATATCAGCAATGCCAAGTATTAACAGTACGTCAACTGTATGTTCGCAATGCTGTTCTTCTACAACACGCTAAAATACCTTACGACCCTTCTATAACTAAAAAGAGGCGGAATAAAGATATCAATACAAAAAATCGGACATATCGCACCAGTTTTATTCATACCCAATATTGTTTTCTAGCCCCATTTTTATACAAAAATATAAACAGAGAGATAAATATGTATCCACTTAACAAAATAAAATGTAAAATGAAATTAAAAACCTGGCTTCTGACTCTAAATTTCAATCAAACAGAATCATTGCTTAAAAATAACTGCTAAATGAAAACATTGTTACAGAAATATTAATAAAATGAATATGAGAAAAATAAAATCATTTTATTATTCTCAAAAATATACATATTACAATTCATATTATGATACATATGCATACCTTGTAATACCTGTTGTAGTATCAAACCGTAAAATTTCTAGGTGACTTAAAGTGACATGACAACCCTACAAGACTCATTTAATCATGCATTCGTGCACGCATTCTAACCTCTGTGTTTTATTCGTCTATTAGCTCCGCCTGCAGTTTTCCCGCGTAGTGATAATGAAGATGAGAATTACACTATTTGAACATGACAAAAAGTCCTTAGGTACACTGAAATCCATCCAGCCGCTTGAGCGTGAAGGAATAAAAAGCATGCACACTCACTAAATCACCCACAATCCTTGAATTTATTATATTAGTGTGTTACGTTTATACATAGGTACACTTATACCAATGTTATGTAAGTAATCAGTTCCAGCAGTAATAGAATTAAATTATATTTTTTTATACTTATAATTAAGTATAAAAAATATAATATAAGTTAAAAAAGTTATTAACTCACCTACACATTCGAACTCGCAGGAGGTCGATGACATTCGGGAATCAGATTTTCTTGTCCGAATGTCATCAAACCATAAATATAGTACCTACATGTGCTTCTATTTGTTTACTTACCTTGAATTATATTGTCTTAAGTACCTATTATAACTGTGAAATATGTTTATATTAATGGATACGGTTGCTTGTAGGTAGGTACTTTTGTACGATGTCTAGATTTGGCCACTGGTGTACCGGCGCGTGTTTATAGCTTAATACGTGCAAGGTACCTACAAGCAACTGTGGTAATCCACAGAATGTTAAATAAGTAAGTAAATATTATTAATGTACAAATTGTTTTGTAAGAACACCAATAAAGATTATTATTATTATTATTATTCAGTTAATGGAGTGTAACTCAAAAACTACTGGACCGAGTTTGATGCAATTAAAATGGGACCACACGGGAAGCACCAGCTTTCAAACAAAATTGAAATAATTTTGATAATCGGTTCACCCTATCGAAAGTTATGAGGTAACAAACATCTCCTTTTTGGAAGTCGGTAGAAAAGTATCTTGCTTACAGACCTACGCGTTGTCCTGTCACGGCCAGTGTTTCACCTCCTCAAATACCTAAAAGTTTGCTCTTGTAGGGCATTAAAGTACGTTTGTTTCAGCTTTGTTGTTTGTTCTACAGGTGGTAATAGAGAACTACAAGACCCTTCTGGGCAAGTACGCGGACTGCATATCGAAAGTGCGTGATGTGTGCGACCGCGCTGTGGATCCCATGGAGTTCGTACAGGCTGCAGGTAAAACTAGATATAGTATATATAAAACTAGCGGTTTCGCCTTGCCGAAAATGGCGTAAAAAGATTTTTTCTCTAAATCCTTTACCCTTTACTCTACCTTTACCCTAATACTTATACTAAATACCCTAATACTAACCCTTTACCCTAAACTTTTTCCAAAAAAAAATCACTGAAAAATGGACCCAACTTCAACAGTAAAAAGTGTGTTTTCACTCTATTTAGTCACCCTTGCTACTTACGGGATCGATTGTCATTCACCGTCAACAAGGATATGATCAAGGCGAAACACTTTTCAACTGTAATGTAACTCAAAAACTGCTTGACCGAAGTTGATGCAATTTAAATGTTACTAGGTACACGGAAAGCATCAGATTACAAATAAAAAAATTATCATCAGAATTGGTTTACCCAGTCAAAAGTTCTGAAGTAACAAACATAAAAAAAATACAGTCGAATTGAGAACGTCCTCCTTTTTTGAAGTCGGTTAAAATAAAAGTAGCCTACGTTACTTATTATTTTAACAGCTATCGCCCAGTGAAAGTTTTGCCTAAATCCGTTTTATTAGATATAATTACAGTAATATACTTGAAAATGCATTAAGTAAATAGTATTTGACATTACAAACATACACTACAGTTTGATATATATATAACAGATATACTCGTACTTCGAAGCTGTAGTGAATGCACTACTGTGTTAACGCTGAAGGGCACTGTAGCTAGTGAAATAACTCAGCGAAAGAAACTCGTAAACTGAAGTCTAATTAATGATATAATATTACAATAATTCGTATTGTCATATACCTTTTGTATTCTCTTTGTATGCTATTATCAATTTACCTTTTTTATTGCCATGTTTGCAAGTGTTTTACCCATCTCTATAATTTTTTTTATACATTCCATCATAGTCCATCAAAGGTCATTGGCCATCATGCGGCCAGACACAATAGAAATTTTATTGTTATAATATAACGATTCTTGAAGGGTTAAGGTTCCCTGGAAGAAATTCCTTTTAGTGATAAGGCCGCGCATTGTGACACTATCATTGTATTTCTTATATCTAAGTTCTGATATTGTGATCTTATTTGTGTAACAATAGAGTATTATCTATCTATCTATCTACTACATATAACAAAACTGCGTATTGTATTTTATTACTTGTAACGTGAGATGTTCGGAATAGATTGGTTTTCCTTCTATCTATCTTTCTTTCTCAAGCCTTGAGCTAACATCGCTTTATAATAACGGATAATGCATAGAATAGTTAATTTCCAGGAGATACGATGCAGCGCATGCGAGAGGACATGCAACACAACAATGACCCGCAGAAATGTGCCTACACCTCCAGTGCTATCACTAAGTAAGTTCTCGTCGAACACTATCTGATAGGTACCGACTGGCACGAGGCACATAACTTGACGAGTGCAGCTACGAAGAAATAATATCAGGAAGAGTAACTGCCTTAAAAAAATACCAAATAAAAGTCGTGCTAAATCAATAACATCGTTCACGCCGCTAAGACTCAGCTGTCATAGTAGACGTTGCAGCACGCACGTGGACCAATCCCTGCTTTCCTTCTGAAATGTAAACCAATCACCGAACATGTCTATTTGTAACCTCGGAAGTAATTCGTATTTGGAATCATACGTCGTTTTGGTTTGAAGGACCACTTTTTGTGTGGAATTTGTTCTGAGTTATGCTTCCTGACATTATTTCTTCGTAGGAGCGCAGTGCACAACGCACGCAAAACATAAATATAACCGCTTATTATAGTAAATCTAGTAAAGTAAGTTGTTGTACCTGTATAGAGCGGTACTAATCGCGGTGCGCGCACAGCACGCATACTTTGACAAATATCTAGACTGCCGTGACTGCGCTAGCCGGGGCCGCCGCATGTATCACTTATAAAAACATTTTTTTTGTACTTATACCAATTTAGAATACGTACCAAATTAGTACTATACACTGTATACTTAATTATTCAATTATATAATCATACCTAAAACGTTCCCTGATGCTCCCAAGATGTTCACTGATAGTAACACTGTAGTGAACTGGGCAGCCTACATTCTCAAATATGATATCTCTATTCATTATCGGAACATCCGTCAGTAGGTTAGGCAGAACATTTTGTAAAAACTCCAAATAATTATCTCCAAATTAAAATAGTACCATCAGCGTTTCTAAAAAAATGGAAAACATGTCTTGTTCTAATAATAGCATTTAGCCTGGTGAACTTTTTCTTTTGGTTTTAACGAAATTGGTAGCAAATCGCTTGACCAAAGCACTAAACTAGCTAACTAAAATCTGTAATTCTCTAGGCTATGGTAGTTCTTATTCTATTCATACTAAAATCCATATTCCTGTAACATCAATTGTGGGTAATTTTCCGTCAGTTTCGAAAGCAAGAAGTTCTGCAAATCTGCCTAAACATAAAAATAATAATAATAATAATTAAGCAGACAGTGAAGGAGCGTTTCTTCTACCACTTAACAAAAGTTCTTAATAGTCTTTTGTCGGGCGGAAACAAGACGCGCGCCTTCAATGGTTGGGTGATGCCCCTACTCATATACTCCTTTGGCATACTAAGATGGACTCAGACCGAACTTGACGCCCTGGATAGGAGGGTCCGTCAAATGCTTACAAAACATCGCATGCTACATCCACGCTCGTCTGTTATGAGGCTGTACATCCCACGGAAAGGGGGAGGTCGTGGCTTCCTCAATGCCAAGAACCTCCATAACTGTGAGGTGTCCAGTCTCAGAGAGTATTTCCGTAACACCGAATGTGGGATACATCGCGATGTCATAGCAGTTGATAGGAGCCTCACGCCTCTCTCCTTGGCAAACGAGAACTGGCGTAAACCAGTTGTGCTAAGCATCGAAGACCGAAGAGACGTATGGAAGGGCAAAGAGCTGCACGGACGATTCTACAAGGCCCTAACAGGACCTGATGTAGACCAGCTCGCGTCAGTGAACTGGCTACGTTTCGGTGATCTGTTTGGTGAAACCGAGGGTTTTGTCTGTGCAATTGCTGACGAAGTTATCAAGACGAATAACTACCGGAAATATATTCTGAAAGACGGTACGGTCGACATTTGTCGGGCATGCCGCCGTCCTGGAGAGTCACTCAGACATATTATTTCCGGTTGTTCTCATCTTGCTAATGGAGAGTACTTGCACAGACATAACCAAGTAGCCAGGATTATTCACCAGCAACTTGCACTTCAATACGGCCTTATTGAGTCTGAGGTGCCGTACTATAAGTACGCACCTACGCCTGTTCTTGAAAACGGTCTTGCTACGCTCTATTGGGATCGATCTATAATCACGGACAGGACTGTTGTTGCTAATAAGCCTGACATCGTGGTGATCGATCGATCTCAGCGCCGGGTAATGCTTGTTGACGTCACCATTCCTCATGATGAGAATCTCGTGAAGGCCGAGAAGGACAAGCTCAGGAAGTACCTTGACTTAGCTCACGAGGTGACCGCCATGTGGGATGTTGACGAGACGATCATTGTTCCGATAGTGGTTTCAGCAAACGGCCTTATAGCAAAAAGCCTCGACCAACATCTTAAGAGGCTCTCGCTAGACGGTTGGATCAAGAGCCAGATACAGAAGGCAGTACTCCTTGACACGGCACGTATTGTCAGGAGGTTCCTCAGTCTGCAGCCCTAACCACCGGTAGTTTGGGTCATGCTCCACTGCCGATGGCAATCTAGGATTAGGTTTTTTATAATGTTTTTATTTTATATAGAAATATTGTAAAAAATGTAATTTTAAGAAAAAGAAATAAATAATGTGAATAATAATAATAATAATAATAATACCACAGGGGCGGCTTTGTGGCGAGCCGTCGGTGAGTGGCGACACCGCGGACCCTGATTCTCCCTGGGGCTAAATGAGACCCCTGACCCCCGGCTTGCCTTAATTGGCCGTCCGGGGGTGGAGACGCAAGAGCAAGTAACAAAAAGCTCCAAGGGTGGAAGTGTTAAAGGGCATAACGCCGGTAGTAGCGCTCTAGTGAAACCGCAGCACACCTCTCGACACTCTTTAGCCATCCACACCAACGTTGCCCCTTTTGTCACCACTCATGGTGGCCTTTATGGGGGGCCCGTTCAGTGGATGGCAAGTCACCACCTGCCTAAATATTTTAACATGAGACTAAATTGGCAGGTGCCGTAGTCTCATTCATAGCCCACTATCTGCCTTATCACTAATAAGTTCATCTCAATAGCCTGGCCATTTTACCCATTTTTGTAATAGTATATACCATGTAACCATCCATCCAAAATGTTTCTGTTTTTACTATTTTGTATTTTTATACTATATTGTATTTTTATACCAAACGGGCCTCTAAGTGTTGGCTACAGCCCCACTTATGCCTATGTAAAGGACCGGGTGAAACCCGTGAAATATGACAAATAAATAATAATAATAATAATAGCTTTATTTCCTTATAACTTAAGAAACATACAATACTTTGTTAGTAATTTTTTTCTAATGTTAGTAGCTGTAAGGATTATTAATTATTAATATATATTTGCTATTGCAGTGAAAGCCTCCTCCAATTGTTTCCACTTTGACCTGTCTCTAGCTGTTCTAGACCATGTTTTCCCTGCTGTGCTCACGATGTCGTCGTTCCATTTTATAAATGGTCGGCCCCTTTTTCTTTTTTGGTGTAGTATAAACCAGTTGGTGATTGTACTTGACCACCTCTCATCCCTTAGTCTCTGGGTGTGACCTGCCCATCTCCATTTTAAAGTAAGTGCATGTTTTACCATATCTTTTGCTTTTGTTTTGTTTCTTATGGTTGTGTTCCGTACCCTATCTCTGATTTTTAGATTTAAGAAACTCCTTTCAATTCCTCTTTGACATACTTTTAATTTATTAATGATTTTTTGAGTCATCGGCCAGGTTTGGCAAGCGTAGGTGAGACATGGCATGAGACATATATTCATTGCCTTAGTTTTTAATTTGGTTGGTAAGGATCCTTTAAATATTTCTTTCATTGCCCAATATTTATTCCATGTCTGCCTTATTCTTCTGTCTACTTCCTTTTCAGTACTTGCTCGGAAAGAAATGATATATGTCCTAGATATATATACTTTTCTACATACTCTAAGGGTGTGTCATTAATATAGGTAGGTAGTTTCTCTCCATTTGTCATTAATTTTGTTTTCTCTCTATTAATGTCTAGACCCACCAATTTACTCTCTTCACTTAAGGACTCTATCATGTATTCAAGTTGTTTCTTATCTTCAGAGACAATAGCTATGTCATCCGCAAATCTTAAATGTGATAAGTATTTGCCATTTATGTTTATACCCATGTCTTGCCAATTCAACTTTCTAAAAACACTTTCTAGTACAGAAATAAACAATTTAGGTGATAGTGGGTCTCCCTGCTTTACCCCTTTGTTAATATGGAAAGTCGGGCCTAAACATACCCACAGTAAAACAGAAATGTCAAATGAAACTACTGTCATTCGCAAGCTTAAAACGAATTTGGACTTTAGCGTGAACGGAACAAGAACTGACATAGTTTACTAAAAGTTTAATATTAGTTCGCTAGTTTAGTTTGGAGTTCTGCACAAGCGAATTGCTACCACTATTAAATCTATTTAGACTCTTTTTTGCTTGCTAAATTCTGTTAATCTATGTGAAAGGTTGGCCAACCGAGTAATACACGTAAGCATGTCATCGAACGCCGTCCAGAGCGACCCCGAGCTGCAGAAGGCATTGGTAGCGGCCAAGCAGCGCTTGCATGCTGTGACCCCCGCGCCCAACACGCGCGCCAGCCGCCTGCCCGACTGGCGGGAGAGCACTGCTGAGGTAATGCACACTACAATACATGCACAATGCAATGCACAATCCATACTACACACATACAAGCAGCGTTTACACGCCGTCAAACCCGCTCGCCAATGCTTAACATACATGATATAATGCATCTATTTATTTTACGTCAATGCAATAAACACTTCAGTAAGAGAGCACGTTTGTTATATTTGGCGCCTGAGTTTCACTCAAAAGTAGATCGTAATACACTCTGCAGTACACAATAAACCACAACACAATATTATTATCTATAAGTCGCTGTTTCAAATCCAGCTCCAAGGACCATTATATCCTTCGAGCCGGATTTGAACCAGCGTTCTATAGATAATATAATAATCGATCACAGTTGAATGCTCAAAGTAACAGCAATCTAGGAAATATAAACTTCATCAAAGCAAGCCGTTGTTCGGTTTTTCCTCGTTATTACAAAAGGTAAGATTTTTTCATCAGACTTGAGGGAGCTTGCGATAACGTTATTTGATATTACTTTAGTTATATTTATTGTATTTATAGAGGATTAGTGTTCCGGGTTCAATATTGAGGTGGTGCCTATGTCTTTTGCAGATACTGCGCACGACCGGCGACGTGGAGTCGGCTCTCGGAGGCGAAAACATCTTCAAGAAGCAGCCGACGACGGCCAACCAGTCCATATATGTACGTACCAACTTTGCCCCGCAGTTCCAACTGCGCGAAATATTGTGTTGTAAAAATGTTTCAGCGTGCATATAATCACACACTTTCTCATTTATAATATTGTACTTAAAGTACTTAGTTTAAAAAAAAATTTTGAAGTACGCTCAGTAGTGAATCCTGGCTTAAGTCTGAGTTAATTTTGAATACATTTACTGTCAAATCTCGACTTAAGTCGAGTTTTCCGGAAATACCGGCCTTAGTATCGTTTCACGAAAATGTTTTAATAAGTAGATTTGACAGTCTGTCGAAATGAAATCATCAAAACCATAATCCAAAAACAATATGAACACAACAATTACATATGTACACATACAATTACCTAAATTATGGCACTTGCAAGTCAACCACCTGATGACATAATATGCCACACTTTTCCATGATATTTGCATGTGACAAGCAGATCATTAAACTTCAATGGAACGAAACGTCAATTATGTGAATTACACGAAAACGACTAGCGACGAACAAGTGTTCACAAGAATTCAAAAGAGTAACACAATTCTTACATGGTCTTTAGTTCATGTTTCATGCTTCATGTTTCAAGGTGACTAACGCAGCGCTCCATGTGCTCGTTTTGAAGCTCTGGGTGGCATTGCCACTGTCATATATTACTATTTTTTTTCCGTTTTTCAATGGGCCTAAATCATGTTTGAATGACAATAAGATAAATAAGCTCATTTGATATATATGTTCAGAGCGCGGCGCGGGATATGCACGAGTGCGTGCGTGAGTGGTCGGCACGGGACAACGAGATCGTCGCCGTCGCGCGCCGCATGGCCGTGCTCATGGCGCGCCTCTCCGAGTACATGGAGACTGGTCAGTATCCATGCACACTGATACTTACACATTACCTACATATCACCTACACAACATATACACGTCACTTACATATCACCCACACATTACTTACATATCACCTATATACATCACCTACGAATCACTAACTTATCACCTACACATCATCAACGAATCACTAACATCACCTACAAATCGTCTACATATCACCTACACATCACCTATAAATCACCTACATATCCCCTACACATCATCTACACATCACTTACACTTCACCTACATATCACCTACACATGATTTACTCCTTTCTTTACACTACACTACACATACATTCCACATATGCATACATAACTAAACCTTTACATATACACATACTTTTTCACTAACAGCTCATCCATACACACACACTTATTAACAGAAAGTGCAATACTGATAATATGTACATATATCACTTAAGTTTAATATAATATAGCAATTAATTTTATGGCTTTATCAGTAATAAGAGGTAGGTATGTGATGACGTTAGGGAACCAAGATAATTAAACCGAACAAACTTAGGAGTGTTTCTTCACACTAACATGGTGGGGCTACATTAGCACGCAAATTCGTGTTGGCGCGGTAAAAGCATTATGTACGGCTATACGCGATGTTCGTGTGTAAAGTAAGCAGTTGCTGCTCGCCTGTTGCGCGGCCGACGTTGGCGATAACTGTTGCGAGTTAAAATGGAGGAAGTAGTGACGTTCTATTGCCTGTCCGTAAATCATTATTTGTTACTATTGTAGGAGTAATATATGCAAAAAAAAGAGAAGAGGAGATGGATTACTACTATTCATTAAAACTGAGTTTATTTTAAATTATAACCCACGCATCGCATTTTTTTTCTTATTGTGGTCGGGGTTACGATAGTCCCATATTTTTCATTCTAAGTTTAATTCTTTTTAAAATACTTTTTCATTGCTCTCTTTTCATACGTTAACTACATCGAATCTTTCGAGCCAAACAAATAGCGCGTACGTCCGTTCCGCTTAAAGTTTGGTCTGCAAATGAATGTCTTGTCAAATTCTTTGATACGCGTTTATAGACAGCGCTCCGATTAGCATTCATCATCGTCCGAATACTGCGCGATGCGATGAACTACTCGGCCACACTTGTCGCGATAACGCAAATATTTGCTGTATCCCGCTAATGTAACCGCGCCATTACGACTTATACACAGAAATAGACGTCTTTTCTGTGCCTACGTCCAACATCTTAAACACACACCCATACCATCCCCCGGATTAGTCATTTAATCTTTAGGAAAATTATTAAATTTATTTCATATTTCTTTTAGGAAAATGTGAAAATCCACTTATTTGTAGAATAAAATTTATTATTATAAAAAAAATTATACTGATACTTTTATTTAAAACAAAATCTCGGATTTCATCCGGTCCTTTACAAAGGCATAAGTGGGGCTGTAGCTAACACTTAGAGGCCTGTTTGGTATAAAAATACAAAGGAGTATAAAAAACAGAGAAAATGTTGGATGAAGGGTAACATGGTACTTATAACTATTACAAATATGGGTAAAATGGCCAGGCTATTGAGATGAACTTATTAGTGATAAGGAAGATAGTGGGCTATGGAAGAGACTACGGCACCTGCCAATTTTAGTCTCATGTTAAAATATTTAGGCAGGTGGTGACTTGCCATCCACTAAACGGGCCCCCCATAAAGGCCACCATGAGTGGTGACAAAAGGGGCAACGTTGGTGTGGATGGCTAAAAAGTGTCGAGCGGTGTGCTGCGGTTTCACAAGAGCGCTACTACCGGCGTTATGCCCTTTAACACTTCCACCCTTGGAGCTTTTTGTTACTTGCTCTTGCGTCTCCACCCCCGGACGGCCAATTAAGGCAAGCCGGGGGTCAGGGGTCATTTAGCCCCATGGAGAATCAGGACGGCTCGCCACAAAGCCGCCCCTGCGGGTATATATAATATTATTATTATTAATCTATTGTCAAGTGTAAAATAGAATGTAGAACGTCGATGCAATGATGCCGTTAAACTTATCCATTATAGTCTGCTTGGTTCTCACTGCAGACGGTTGCACCTAAATGGAGAAATAAAAAAAACGGCTCCCACTTCGAGTTGTAAGATTTAAAGCCAGTAGGTAGGCCACAATCATTGCTTAACCCGTCGTGGGTCACATGTACACCATGTGTACATGCAGAAATGTACTAAGCCATGTTGCGCCTACACCAAATGTATTACACATTTTATACCTCTTGTTTGTAACTAATTTTATCAGACCAGCATTCCACCGATATAAATTTGCTCTTAGTTGGTAAACTATTCAAGAGTAATATTTTTATCTGATATTTTATGCGTAGTTCGAAAAGAAACCGAAGTTAGTAGACATTGGACGGGTTAATACAAATATTTATAGTTCTTATTAATATTGTATATTAGAATGATTTCGCTTTAAAACCGGCTAGGACTCGCGTAATATTTACCGGAAATATTCTCCGACCAGTTTCGAACTTATTTGAAGTTCTTCTTCTGGGAGTCACTCTTGTGCACAGCGGCGAGCGCGGGTCACAGCACCTAACTCTAAACTTAGAATAATTTGTTATTGTATTGCAGACAGGAAGGATGCGTTGATATCGACCTCCAAGTCAATAGTGCAGGAGTCCCAGGAAGTGACGGAGTTGGCTAAGAAACTGGCCCACGAGTGCAGCGATGTCAGGATCAAGACGGTATGTCCACATTCATTTTTATAACAGATTTCAAAACATATATTTCGTCTTTGGCAATTAAGTAAATACCGTGTTATAAACTTATGATCTTTAACTAATATTGGGCACGATCTAGATTCGCTTTTGGCCATTTATTGTTATGTTTTATATAGCTCAGTGTCTCCATATCAAAATCGGAAATTACCGTGTGGCAAGGGTAAAAATACCGTGTTTTTAGGCAAAATTACGGTGGATCAGCTGATGGTGTACCGTGTAAATTACGGTGTAATTTTTCAAAGGATGAGAACGACTTGAACCAAATCAACTCAGAATAAATTTGCTTTTTGTTAATTATTTTGGTACAAAGAAAACAATAAAAACATGTGCAGCATGCAAAATTTAAACTGAAAATTAATTTGAATCGGACTCTCCTAGCTCGAATGGATTTATTTTATTTAGTCAACATATCATTAATAGGTCTGAATATTTATACATATCATGTATCTATGTTGTACCGTTTTATGATAGAACACAAACATAATACGAGTAAAACATTGTGGAAAAATTAAACACGTTTCTTGCATGGCGACCTTCCTTATTTTACTTTTTTGCTACAACTAATACACGCACATTGGGTAATAAATGCGCAATTTTAACTCTAAAATGAGTTATGTAGGTTCCTAAATAAAATCCGATGTTATATTCTACGGTTTTAAAAAAACGATATTAAAAAATATTTAGTGACACTTTCGCTGAAAAGAAAACAATGATTTTGGCCTATTTGGGGGCGTGCACCACCCTCCCTCCCGCATAAAAACGCGACGAGTCAACATCTCCTGAGGATGCCTCGTGTAGAGGCGAAACACATGTCGAATCGTTTTTGGTTAATTTGGGGTTTCTTGTGTTTTTTATTTTGTATTCTTCCTATTAGCAGTTTGTGCGGGAGGGAGCACACCCCCAAATAAGCTAAAATCATTGTGTTTTTCAGCGGAAGTGTCACTAAATATTTTCTCATATCGTTTTTTGCATGTTCAATTATTTATAGATAAACTCTTTATTGCAATACTACAGTGCATAAAACAAAATAATATTTTTTTTTAATTTATCATAGAACCAACATCACGTAGGAAAAACATTCTTACAATATTGTTTCATTAACCCGTTGACTCGCGATTTGCCATATTTGACTAATGATACAATAGATTTCGCAGAAATCTACCCACTTTCCCAGGGGCTGTGTGTGGTTAACACTTACTGCCAATTACAGATTCATTCTTTTACACATGAAGATAATATCGCCTATCAAAATAACTACTAAATATAAAGTATATAATTATTAGTCGAAAAGGTCGGTATACATCCTAGGACCGCAGGCAGGCCTCCGTCACTCCATGTACTTGCGCGCTATAAGTGCCTACCGCTCAGCCGAGCGGTCTCGGTCCGCCGGCGGATCAAATTCAGTGCGGTTTTCGCAAGCGAAGCGCGCGCACGCCGTTCAATTTTAATAGTGCTGTTCGTTCGTACGCGTATTACGATGCCGTGTGGTGCCTTATGTGCTGTAGATGGGTGTAAATCAAGCAAAAGAAGGGATAAACACCTAACATTTTTCCATTTACCTGTCAATGAAGAAAGGTAAGTGATAAACTATTACTAGTTTTTGTCGTTTACATTTTTTTCCATTCACATACCGTCATTAGAGACATAATTAAAAGACAGTAGGTGTGCGGACATCGGTATCCACTTAGAATTTGACAATTTAATAGGTATATACTAAGCATTAGCTTGCCTTTCAGACACAGATTTACATAATTTTGTTACATAGAAACGTTATACCACAGAATAATTAATAGTACAAGGTACAGAAGTTGCACTCTTCGAAAGAAAACATTCGAATATAAACTGCTAAACTAACAACTGCAATAATGTTCATAAAACATTGCAAAGCACGGACGTGACCTTCAAAAAATGTGCCTACAAGTCCTTGACGCGCTCGTAACGAATCAAAATGCGATTTAAGTCTGTGTAGCGAGAGTCATTTTTCTTACGCCCGTTGAAAACCTTTGAACAAGCCGCGTCTGTTGTAAGGTTACTTGTTGCGAGAAAACGAATCAAATTTATTAATCTTAATAAATTTGATTCGTGATAATTGGTAGTAGTACAATATACCTAGATATGTATTCTAGTGAACATCTCCGAAGATCATCATCAAACTAAGAAGTATTATACTTATTTTAAAACGTTCTCCTAAATGTAACAAATCCTTTACTGAAAACCGCATCGATATCGGTTTAGCCAAACGCGAAATTATCGCGCACAAACATACATACCTACAAACCATACAAGTCAAACATCTCAGTTTGGCCTGTATGTCTGATCACCTCCTTTTTTTTAAGTTGGTTAAATATTTTATAAATGATAAAATTTTTAACTGCCACATAAAAGTCAGAACATATTCACAGTTCTCAATAACATAGATAAAAAGTTATGTTAATTTAATTTTATCGAAGAGGCAGCCCTGCGATTACTGTGGAATCGCGCGGTGCGAAGCAATCACTGCTGTACGCTTGAGCATTTAGGCGCATTTTAGCATACAGTGGTTGTTGACGCGAGGGAGTAGGCAATTATCGTAATAGGTATTGGAAATTTTCTACTGAGTGAAGTATCTGTTATATTCAGTAATCTGTGCCGCAGGTTTATAACCGGGTACCGGTCCCCACGCGTGACGCATGGCTACAAGAATGCTAATTTTATAAGTTTGACGACCTCTTAAAACTACCAGAGTGTATGTAGATAGTGGTTTTTTATATCGACCGAGAAACGAAATTAAACATTTACAATTATTTTAACTGTATATAATACTATGTTGTACTGTATATAATTGTATGTATGTTTATATAATAATATAATACTATGTATATTAATTTATAAGATTGCCTGTATAATTAATATTATAATAATTAATTGAATAGATTATAATAATAATTAATAATAATACACATTATTGTACTACTGTACTCATGTATACTTATGTATACAAATATTAGTAGTTGTTATTCCAATTGTGTAAATGTAATGTTGTAAATGTAAAACAAAACAGAATCTTTGTACAGTTAGTTACAAATTGTGTTGATAATCAATTAGAACTTTTTTATTTTAAGCCGTCTTGGCTTTCTAAGAATTTTAAAGATTTTTTTTTGGGAATTTTTAAACCCGGACTACAAATGAAACCCCGCCTGGACGATCTCTAATTGTTTATACATTTATATGTCTGTGATGTTTGCTTTGACGTGCAGGTTTGGAGGCAGACAAGGAAGCGATGGACATGCTGGTCGGGAACGCGCAGAGTTTGATGATGAGCGTAAGTTACCAATATATTCATTATATCTTATGTGTGTTCACAAATCATCACTATACATATATAAGCTACTCAAAATCCTCATAAAGAAAGGGCACCATTAACAAACACCAAAACTGAGTATATTTTGTTATAACCAAAATTAATTAAAGTGGTGCTAAAAATACATTTTCATACCACTTGCTCGAAAATGTCCAATTACATATCACGCAATACCAACGTAAAGCAAGCCATTACATCCCCGGGATGTAATTTTGTATGAAACTCTCATGGGTGTAAAGTGATTTGGATTTGGAACGTTAGTTGTAGGAAAACTCTTAGTACGGAGACAGCATACAGAAAAAAGAAAAAAGCGTACAAATTATAGAAAGGTACAATTGGCATCAATCAATAAATAATCAGATCCTTGATTAACTGACTAATTGACAGATTGACTGACGGACTGATTGACTGACAACGCACAGCCTAAACCGCTGGTCGTTGTGACTTGAAACGTGGAGGGTGTTTTTCTCTTGGTGGGTAGAGGTGTACTAAGAAAGGTTTTAGCGAAATTCAACCCCTAAGGGAGTAAACATGGGTGAAAACATTTTAATGAAAGTCCTTTGTTTTGGAACTTGTGGGCAAAAGCTAGCCATACATAAAGATATGATATATAGTATTCTGGTGTTTTAGATCCAAGAAGTGGTAAAGGCAGCTGCCGGCGCCTCCGTCAAGATCATGTCACAGCGCGGACCGCGCCTGCGATGGGTGCGCAAGAACTTCTACTAACCACGCATCTCTTCCATTCTCAACTTGTTTATTAATCGTACTTTCTACTTTTCCCATCTACACACACACACACACACATTAGTAAATTGATGACTGGAGCTGACAAAAGTGATAAAGAACCGCCATCTTTTCGATTTCAATCAACATTTGTTAGCAACTGAGATACATAATAGCCCTGCAGGTGTGTTTTAGGAAAAACATTCTTACAATATTGTTTCATTAACCCGTTGACTCGCGATTTGCCATATTTGACTAATGATACAATAGATTTCGCAGAAATCTACCCACTTTCCCAGGGGCTGTGTGTGGTTAACACTTACTGCCAATTACAGATTCATTCTTTTACACATGAAGATAATATCGCCTATCAAAATAACTACTAAATATAAAGTATATAATTATTAGTCGAAAAGGTCGGTATACATCCTAGGACCGCAGGCAGGCCTCCGTCACTCCATGTACTTGCGCGCTATAAGTGCCTACCGCTCAGCCGAGCGGTCTCGGTCCGCCGGCGGATCAAATTCAGTGCGGTTTTCGCAAGCGAAGCGCGCGCACGCCGTTCAATTTTAATAGTGCTGTTCGTTCGTACGCGTATTACGATGCCGTGTGGTGCCTTATGTGCTGTAGATGGGTGTAAATCAAGCAAAAGAAGGGATAAACACCTAACATTTTTCCATTTACCTGTCAATGAAGAAAGGTAAGTGATAAACTATTACTAGTTTTTGTCGTTTACATTTTTTTCCATTCACATACCGTCATTAGAGACATAATTAAAAGACAGTAGGTGTGCGGACATCGGTATCCACTTAGAATTTGACAATTTAATAGGTATATACTAAGCATTAGCTTGCCTTTCAGACACAGATTTACATAATTTTGTTACATAGAAACGTTACACCACAGAATAATTAATAGTACAAGGTACAGAAGTTGCACTCTTCGAAAGAAAACATTCGAATATAAACTGCTAAACTAACAACTGCAATAATGTTCATAAAACATTGCAAAGCACGGACGTGACCTTCAAAAAATGTGCCTACAAGTCCTTGACGCGCTCGTAACGAATCAAAATGCGATTTAAGTCTGTGTAGCGAGAGTCATTTTTCTTACGCCCGTTGAAAACCTTTGAACAAGCCGCGTCTGTTGTAAGGTTACTTGTTGCGAGAAAACGAATCAAATTTATTAATCTTAATAAATTTGATTCGTGATAATTGGTAGTAGTACAATATACCTAGATATGTATTCTAGTGAACATCTCCGAAGATCATCATCAAACTAAGAAGTATTATACTTATTTTAAAACGTTCTCCTAAATGTAACAAATCCTTTACTGAAAACCGCATCGATATCGGTTTAGCCAAACGCGAAATTATCGCGCACAAACATACATACCTACAAACCATACAAGTCAAACATCTCAGTTTGGCCTGTATGTCTGATCACCTCCTTTTTTTTAAGTTGGTTAAATATTTTATAAATGATAAAATTTTTAACTGCCACATAAAAGTCAGAACATATTCACAGTTCTCAATAACATAGATAAAAAGTTATGTTAATTTAATTTTATCGAAGAGGCAGCCCTGCGATTACTGTGGAATCGCGCGGTGCGAAGCAATCACTGCTGTACGCTTGAGCATTTAGGCGCATTTTAGCATACAGTGGTTGTTGACGCGAGGGAGTAGGCAATTATCGTAATAGGTATTGGAAATTTTCTACTGAGTGAAGTATCTGTTATATTCAGTAATCTGTGCCGCAGGTTTATAACCGGGTACCGGTCCCCACGCGTGACGCATGGCTACAAGAATGCTAATTTTATAAGTTTGACGACCTCTTAAAACTACCAGAGTGTATGTAGATAGTGGTTTTTTATATCGACCGAGAAACGAAATTAAACATTTACAATTATTTTAACTGTATATAATACTATGTTGTACTGTATATAATTGTATGTATGTTTATATAATAATATAATACTATGTATATTAATTTATAAGATTGCCTGTATAATTAATATTATAATAATTAATTGAATAGATTATAATAATAATTAATAATAATACACATTATTGTACTACTGTACTCATGTATACTTATGTATACAAATATTAGTAGTTGTTATTCCAATTGCTATTAAGACGTGTAACAATGGTGGTTATCAATAAATTATTTGTATTTGTATTTGTATTTGTATTAAAAAGTACTTAGTTAAAAAGAAGGTACGCATGTAAATTCGAATTTAGGTAAGGGATGAAGGTGTGTGTGAAAATGTATAAATATACCTAAAGTAAGGGTGACTGCATGTGGGTGTGTGTATGTGTTAGTGAGGGTTTGTGTGTTTGTTTGTGTGTGAGATGAGATATAGTTAACTGAATGAATAATTAATTATTTGTTTATTAATTATTAATATTAATGAGAAATTATTTGGTTCTTAACGCCTAATTTACTGTGATGAAAAAATATCGATTGTTGAAAAGTCTTTGTTGTAACTATTTAGGGTCCGGCTTGTTGGAAATAATTCTACAATTGCACTACGATTTAAAATTTAAAATCAAGTGTCACATTGGGTGTTCATATCGTGTGACGGATCTCGTATATACAACCACGCACGTAAGGACAAAGGCACAAATTGACGGTCGAGCTTTTATCAAGTATAATATAGACTACAGTTATCGGGAGGGTAAGGACTGGTCTTCATAGCACGGGGAAACCTAGTTTGAATTCCAGTTTTCCATTCATGCTATCATACGAGTACAAATTATTCCTTTTTAAACTGTATTACACTCATCCTTGATATCATGTTTACATAACTTGTAACTGTTGGTTGTAATAAATGATTTATTATTATTATACACAGGAACGCAATGTTGTTAATTATGAAATTGACTTTAACATTTTTTTTTTCTGGACCGGTAATGTGTTTTGTGTTCTGAGGCGTGAAGGCTGGGTACTGAGCCATTGGTTGAATATATTTCAGAACTTGTTACAAACCTGCGAAAGGATCCCGACCATCAGCGGCCAGCTGAAGATGCTAACCACAGTCAAAGGGTCTTCGCTTGGACAGCAAGGTACAGATGATAGACTCAATTACGTCAATGATAACAAAGTGCTAATGGGCAGGGCACGTAACACGCAGAACAGATAGTCGATGGAGCTGGAAGGTTGTGGAATGGAGACCATGGACCGGCAAGCGCAGCGTAGGTCATACACCGACACGGTGGACAGACTATCTGATAAAGGTCGCAGGCGTATGTTTAGCAGTAGGCGTCCTCCGGCTGAGATGGTGATGATAATCAAAATATGTGTATAGATAAAAATTATGAAAAGTATACTAATTCGATAAGAATTCGAAGCTACATATTATTCAGTTTAATGCGTCATGATGAATAATATATACAAAAATGTATTTCTAAATTGAATGTGTGCATTAAAAAGAGTTTTTTTATAACACTAACAACTGCCACAGGAGGCGCGACGGTTATCATTAGAGGCTCGATATGCCATATCTAAAATTTGGCAACCAGGACAAGACGCGTGAATACCCCGGATTTTAGAGCCCAGAACCCGGACATGTCAACAAGTTTTTTTAAACACAGTACATATAATAAAACATGACATAAATAACCTTTTCATTTATTTTAAGACCTAAAATTTAATTTTTAAAATTAAAATTAAATTTAGTCATCTTTTATCATCATTTTAAATGTAAAACAAAACAGAATCTTTGTACAGTTAGTTACAAATTGTGTTGATAATCAATTAGAACTTTTTTATTTTAAGCCGTCTTGGCTTTCTAAGAATTTTAAAGATTTTTTTTTTGGGAATTTTTAAACCCGGACTACAAATGAAACCCCGCCTGGACGATCTCTAATTGTTTATACATTTATATGTCTGTGATGTTTGCTTTGACGTGCAGGTTTGGAGGCAGACAAGGAAGCGATGGACATGCTGGTCGGGAACGCGCAGAGTTTGATGATGAGCGTAAGTTACCAATATATTCATTATATCTTATGTGTGTTCACAAATCATCACTATACATATATAAGCTACTCAAAATCCTCATAAAGAAAGGGCACCATTAACAAACACCAAAACTGAGTATATTTTGTTATAACCAAAATTAATTAAAGTGGTGCTAAAAATACATTTTCATACCACTTGCTCGAAAATGTCCAATTACATATCACGCAATACCAACGTAAAGCAAGCCATTACATCCCCGGGATGTAATTTTGTATGAAACTCTCATGGGTGTAAAGTGATTTGGATTTGGAACGTTAGTTGTAGGAAAACTCTTAGTACGGAGACAGCATACAGAAAAAAGAAAAAAGCGTACAAATTATAGAAAGGTACAATTGGCATCAATCAATAAATAATCAGATCCTTGATTAACTGACTAATTGACAGATTGACTGACGGACTGATTGACTGACAACGCACAGCCTAAACCGCTGGTCGTTGTGACTTGAAACGTGGAGGGTGTTTTTCTCTTGGTGGGTAGAGGTGTACTAAGAAAGGTTTTAGCGAAATTCAACCCCTAAGGGAGTAAACATGGGTGAAAACATTTTAATGAAAGTCCTTTGTTTTGGAACTTGTGGGCAAAAGCTAGCCATACATAAAGATATGATATATAGTATTCTGGTGTTTTAGATCCAAGAAGTGGTAAAGGCAGCTGCCGGCGCCTCCGTCAAGATCATGTCACAGCGCGGACCGCGCCTGCGATGGGTGCGCAAGAACTTCTACTAACCACGCATCTCTTCCATTCTCAACTTGTTTATTAATCGTACTTTCTACTTTTCCCATCTACACACACACACACACACATTAGTAAATTGATGACTGGAGCTGACAAAAGTGATAAAGAACCGCCATCTTTTCGATTTCAATCAACATTTGTTAGCAACTGAGATACATAATAGCCCTGCAGGTGTGTTTTTGTAAAAGTTTTTAGGTAACAATATACAGCGTGTAACAAAAAAGTGTAGTAATGCTGAAAGGTGTGCATCTGTACCTAGTCAGAGTTCACATAGCATAAAATCAACATTTCAAATTGCTCATATATTTCTCATAAAATATGCGCTTTTTTCGGACAGCCCTATTAGACATGCCTATTCTTGGAGTTTGTTGGGGTCAATGCTCTTTGGAATCCCCACTCCACCTATTAATTCACCTCCGTTTCTCTACACTACAGACGCCTTTTACCTAGACTACGTTCTGGAGGTTATTGCCGTCTCTGGCCTAGTTTTTCAGGGCTGAACCTTCTTAAGTATTAGAAGAACTTTGGTTCCTCATAACTCGGAATTGTTACTACTTCCTGGGACGCAGTAGTTAGGTTCTAATTGTATGCAAACTTCTGCGTGTGTGGTTTTACTACACCTTTTAGTTACCTGCTGTATTGAATAATTTTGTTATAATAAGACGAGATCAACGAGAGGTACGTGTTGTCGATATCACGATGCGAGCTTCGGAATCTCGAATTTCGCCATTGTAACTGACCACGATCAATTCAATCTAAACGAAGTTGAAGAGATCATTCGAGGTCGCCATAAAGTTCTAGACATAGATATAATCCTTTATTGAAATTTATAGAGAGAAAAATTCCATCCTTGGACGGGATTCGAACCCGCGTTTTCTGACTCTCCGTGTCAGACGCCATTGACCAACTATGCCACCGAGATTCTAGACCGAGCATCGAATTTTAACTCTCTATTTGACTAACCGTCTTGCGGGGACGGAGCGACATCTATTGGACAGTTTAACAGTACCATCCAACCGATGTGATTATGTCTAATGCCTATGTTGTACCTACCCCAATATCAGTTGGGAACTCAGTTCTCGAAGTTGTTGACGAGTACATGTACCTGGGACAGACAGTCAAACTAGGCAGGTCCAACTTCGAGAAAGAGGTCAATCGTCGAATCCAACTCGGCTGGGCGTTCCAGAAACTTCGCGAAGTCTTCTCGTCATAAATACCCCAGTGTCTCAAGACTGTGTGTTACCAGTGATGACATATGGCACTGAAACGTGGTCTCTTACTATGGGCCTCATAAGCAAGCTCAAAGTCGCACAACGAGCTATGGAGAGGGCTATGCTCGGGGTTTCTCTACGTGATCGAATCAGAAATGAGGAGATCCGTAGAAGAACGAAAGTCACCGACATAGCCCAGAAGATTAGCCAGTTAAAGTGGCAATGGGCAGGGTACATAGCACGCAAAACAGATGGACGATGGGGCTGGAAGGTTCTGGAGTGTAGAGCCCGGACCAGCAAGCGCAGCGTAGGTCGTCCACCGACACGGTGGACAGACGACCTGATGAAGGTCGCAGGACGACGTTGGATGCAGGCCGCTTCCAACCGGTCCTTTTGGAAAGTCATGGGGGAGGCCTATGTTCAGCAGTGGACGTCCTACGGCTGAGATGATGATGATGATGATCCAACCGAAAGAAGCATTATTTAGAAATACTTGAAACTTTCGTATTGACATCGCGGCCCTTGTAATTTTTATAGTATTACTTTTTAAAGCACTAACGCCTGTCTAAGCGATCTCAAACATTGAAATTTATAGAAGGAAAAATATCATCCATCCAGTCAGGGATGCGGGTTCGAATCCCGTCAGAGGATGGAATTTTTTTCTCTATAAATTTCAATGTTTGAGATCGCTTAAGCAGGCGTTAGTGCTTTAAATATAATCCTTTATGTTGCACCAACACAACACTCATTGCCATGGTATCTTGATCTCGTTTACACTGAACTCAGATTTATTGCACTCGATTAACGATGAAGTCAGACCTTAGTACAGTTTGGGACATGTCTAACTCTAGCCTCAATTGTTAACCCAATTTTTTTTCAATGATGTTACTCTCAGTTATATGCACTTTACTTACTTTACACTTACGATTTATGGACATATTGATTAACTGTTTGTTGGTCTTTAAAATAATTAAAAAGTACGTGTGAGCATATGTACTCTTGCAAAGTTTTGTAATAGTTTTATGCATTTATTTGGGAAGAAATGTAGAGTTAAGACGCGGTCCAACCCCAATTTTAAAATAATTTACGATGCTTTACGTAAGGTTGAAAATCGCTTGTTAGATTGGACGATGTAATGCGAAAATGCGGTAATTTTGTACGTTTTCTTTATATCTTTCGATATATACTAACACAATTGAAAAAACTGCTGGTTACTACTTTAGTACTATATGTTGGCTATGTATTACCTAAAAAATAATATAGTGTTATCGCTGAAAATTCTAAGAGTTTGGACGTGAAAGTTTATTTTTATGCACCTATTTAGGATTTTTTTCTGCAGAGAGCGAGTAATATTTATGAATTCTGTTCGGTTATTACTCTTTGCCTGTTCCTTTTCTAACCTAAGTTTATTTTTCATAGATTATTATCGAACTGTTTCGTTACACTCGATGTTTAAAGATTCTGCTTTTTACTATTATCACGGTACGACCGCGCCTTAAGTAAAGGTAAAGTATAATAAGTTGGTCAAAACCTGTTTAAAGAAACACCGACCCTAACGTCGTATATTTAAATATGAATTCAGACTGAACTTTAGCGTAGTTTAATGACAAAGTGCGGTTAATGTATTAGTGTAAGTTCAATTTAATTTACGTTTAAATTCATACTTTTATAAAGCGTTCCATTTAGGCATGAATAACGGTGCTATGAATGTTAATTATTAATATACTTGAGTGTATTGTTTAATACCTTTACCCCCAATCCTGACCGCAAAAGCTCGTTCTTGGTTTCTTCTGAAAAGTTTTCAGCTGGACAATCCTCATGGGTTAAGTATGACTGGCACTGATTCGCTTGTGCGTATACTAAACTAAAATTCTCTAAACTTTGGTAGTTCTTATTATGTTAATATTAAACTCTACATTCGTGTAACACTGAGAATGAAAATTCTAAACATATGATTATTCTATTCAAATGTGGTTAGTTTTACATCAGTTTAGACTAGTTTAGAGAGCACGAACTTACATGACGATTAAATGTGCACTAAACATGCCCACAATTAAACGGAAAGGGCAAATTTAGGAATTGTCACTTGCAAGCGTTAGACGAGTTTGGACTTAAGCAAGAACACAATAAGAACTACCACATATTTACTAAAAGTAGATTTTAGTTCGCTAGTTTAGTTTGGCGTTCGGAACAAGTGAATTACTACCTATATGTACTTATTACAAATAACTCATACCTATTAACTTTTTTTAGCAATACTGTTATTACCTTTGAAATTATTCTAGTATAACAAAGATAATTTAGCTATAACGTGAAAGAAAGATAAGAAGAAACAAGATAAGTTGGTACCAAAACTAATTCTTTTATACCTATTAAAGAATTAGTTTTGGTACCAACTTTAAGAAGAAGAACTAAGAACTAAGAAGTTTTCTTCTTACTAAACCTTGGTACTATTTCGCACCAAAAATAGGTTCCTCTAAACATGTTAAAATTTAACGGGTGATGTAGCAATCGTTTTTTAATTAATGGGTGAAAGGGACAACCCTTGGAGTCCATTTGTTTTTTTTATCTACCATTCAAGTTCGTAATCTCTTCAATGCAGTTGTACTTGTTTGTAAGCAAACGTATTCGATATATTATTGTTTATTATACAACTTAATAAACCAAAATTTAAATTATATAAAACTAATTACCTTATAAGTCCAATGTTACATTCCAGTGCCAAATAAAATGTTTTATATTTTTTTACTATTCTATACTAATGAGTTTTAATAATAAATAAATACAATTGTTTTATTTATTGTTTCATTTATAATTTTCTCTTGATATAATTAAACTACTTGCCTACAATTCGCAGTTGGTTTCCGCGAAGACTACTCGTATATCCCGATATTGCCTTACTTTGTTAGCTTGTGCTTTCCGCGGCACAAAGTGAAGAAGAAAAAGGAGAATAGAATGTTTGTATAGTATTTTATATATAAATGCAAAGGAAACAAATGTAGTACCCTTACGAGTCATGTAGGTATGTACAGTCGCCTGCAATAAGATGTATACGTTCCCTAATTTTCAAAACTATGATACAGCACTAAATTTAGAACAATTTGGATAATGATTAGATTATTTTCTGTGACAGTGCTACCTACCTCACGTCGTTAATATTAGGTATCCATGTTGAAATAGGTGCGTGCGTAACTCGTAGGTAGTAATCTAACACACTAAATACAGAGGAAGGAATCTTAGTAGCCGTAACACAGGGTAGCTAGCACGGCTACTAATGAAACTTTTAAGTACCTCTTAAGGGCGCACCGAGCTTCTGGCGGTAAGCGATTTTATGTATCTATGCGCTCCGCGTATGTGTGCGTGAGTAATACACGCTGCCCGCCGCTTCGCTGCCGCCACCAAGATCGAGCGACTAAATAGCTATGCGCTGAGCCGCCGCGCTGCGCCAATCGACTAGCTAGGGTGCTACTAATATTTATTTACAAAGCAAAACAACAATTTTCTAATACTTTTATTAAATTTGTATATTCATGTAACTTTTATTACAATAAATGGAATCGGCTAAAACACACAAAAGTGTGAAATAATTTGTTGAAGTTTGAACACTTTTCAGTTATTAGTAGGCTTGACTGATTTTAATGAAATTGAAATGGGACCACACAGGAAGCACCAGCTTACAAATAAAAAAATAATCATCTAAATCGGTTCATCTACTCGAAAAATCTGAGGTAACAAACATAAAAAAAAACCCGTCGAATTGAGAACCTCCTCCTTTTTGGAAGTCGGTTAAAAAACCTTTGTTTATGACTTATCGGCACTTCAGTAGGTTCACTAGAGTAAAAATTCCAGTGGTCGGCCCTTTTCAAATTTACATTATTCACTTCTCAAAGTTGACGTAACCGATTTTGAATCGACTAGCTAGGGTGCTACTTGTATTTATTTACAAAATAAAGCAACAAATTTCAAATACTGTTATTGAATATATTCAGGTAAAAAAACCTTTTTCCACGTTCTATTTTTTTTAATTTATGACTTATCGGCACGTTAGTATATACATATGGTAAATAAATAGGGTAAAATCCCAGTGGTCGGCCCTTCTCAAATTCTCAAACTAGACGTAACCGATTTCTATAAAGTGTATATATATTACATAATATATTATGTGTGACCACGTATAATCACCTAGAATATCCGATGTTTAGATAGTCCATCCCCTAGTAGGTTTTTGAGTTGCACCAAATCAATCATTTAACTGTACTCTTACTACATCCGCAGAAATCTTGGGACATTTGCGTAGATGTGGAGACTTACTTTAAAATTCTGCTAAATAAGAAATTGACAAATATTTAGTAAGCTGGCACAATTTATTTATTGAACATATATATATTAGTAGAGCAATTTGACGTTCGACGGATAAGTTGCACAATTATGGTGGCAGTCAGCATAAAATATATAGTATATACTTACGTGTTTTTTGTAACAGTAGAGATCTTTATAAACTTAAAACCGAATTCTTTGAGTAATTGTTAGTGAGATGATATTATTTCAATATTTAAATGCTGTATTACAGTTGACACATTTTCGTTTGAATGTATAAAAGTATCAAAATAGTCAAAGTAAAAACGGTGAACGTGTGCGTTGAGATTGATATTCTTCGTAATTAATTTTGGTTTAGTTAGCTTCAAAGCATTGATATTTATAAGTAAGACATAACTGTTAAAAGACTTGTCTTTATCAGTCAATTAATAATCTAGTCTGTAGTATATTAGTAAGTGTTTGCAGGGAGGTTCGATTAAATTTCTGATAATGAAATTGACTGATCAGGTATTTGGTTAGTTATGGCAAGGAACATGAAAGTCAGAGAAAAAAATAACTAAGTTTTTTTCCGCTTTGCTTCTGGCATAACATTCGCGGAAGGAATTGCTTTTCTACGTTTTTCTAAGTTTTTTTTGTTTATTGCGTCTAAAATATATTGTGGCTCACGAATTTCCATTTTTCTGTCCAGCCTTGAATCAATAATTTCTGGTAGCAGACAATCAAAGTTAAATGTTTGTAATTTTGTTTCCATATTCTTTTCCCAGAATTCGTCATCTCTTTTTACTGTCTCAATTTTTATATCTTTCTCTGTCCACACTACAAATAAACACACTGCTTTCCTTGTAATGTGAAGCTGACCTTGCACCTGGTAGAACCAATCATGTTGTTTATTTATTGTCAACTTTCCGTTTTTCTCCTGTTTCCAGAATATTTTTTTTTTGTGCTATACCTTCTTCGACTGTTTTGTCCTTAGCCGAATACGGACACTTGATTTCAATGATTTTATCATCTATCAATCCGTCTGGACTTGCTTCCAAAAATGGCAGTTCAGAATCGACAAATAAGCCACATTTTTTAATACCATTGAAGTTAGCTTCTTTATCGAGTTTGAGTACTTCAGCTAACTGTTCTAATGCAATATGTTCGTGTTCCTTGCCATAACGAACGGATTTTACGTGACTTAAATCACCGGTTACATTCACAAGACTTTTTACTAGAGGTGCACATTTTATAAGTCCTCTTTTGCATACCTTTCCAAAAGCAGACGCAGTAAGGCGTAACTTTCTCTCTTGGTGCCATTCAATCGAATCTGCCTGCAAAACAGTTCTTTTTTCAAGTGACTGGCGATCCTCATCAGAAAGATTTTTTTTTTCATATGTTCTGATTTAGCGAAATCAAAGTCAGCTTGTTCTAAATCTGGCTTTTGACAAGAATCGCCATAATATTTGTCATTTGTATTGTTTGTGCACTTTTTTTTCGCAAAAGATTTTGATAATCTCCGTTTTAAATCTGAAATTCTTTTTTTATTGCGTTTAATCTCTAAGCGTCTAACAATAGGATTAGGACTTCGCATTAAAATCTTTTTGCAAATGTACGATTGCGGTTCTTTAGCGTTAAATGACACAACTGAGCCAGCACAGCGAGCTGTATAAGACTGTCGACTTGAATAATTTATTCGTTTACCACCCACAAATTTCACGATAACGCTGTTGAATACTTCTGCTATGTTACTATTTACATCATGTATTAGGCTTTTAGCATTATTTACTAATCTAGACATGATTTTCATGATAGCAGCAAAAATATTATTAGACTTCATTTCAGCAACCAAATCTTGTGTACGTTCATTTTGATCAATATTTTGGCAAAAATAAGGTTTGCATAGTTTGTGATTTCCGAAAACGTGATTTGGTGCATTTATTAGATCTTGTTTTAATTCAATTACTTTTGGGTGAAAATTAAATCTTTTGAATTGATATGTTTGACAGCTCCTTTTACTGCTCTACGCAAGCGCAGTATATTTTGTCCAAGAACTTTGCGATATCTAATAGGATAGCAAGTTTTTTTGGTTAATTCGTCTAGTTTCGAGCAAAAGTTTCTCAACAGGTGATTAGTGCATTCAATTTTTTCTACCAATAAGTTTCCATAAGGTTTTGCTTCTAATATGCTCTTATATGTACTGGAGTCCCCATCAGCAATTAACTTAGAGTAAATCAAGCCCTGATTTGGTAAAGAATGTTTAAACCCTTCAACTATTGCAACGGATTCCATTCCACTTGAGGACCCTTCGTAATTTTTAAAACACGTGTGCTCAGGGGGTATTTTGTTTTTGTTCTCTGACCGTGCACAAATCATACAATATTTGTTTTTAACTGCCATATAAAGGACTTTTTTTGTTCTGTAACCAATAATTACCGCAGCACCAGACAATGCGTTATAATTCTTTTTAAATTATCTTTTTGACCAACATCCATCAGCAACTACGGTAATCATAGGTACTCCGTCTACATTAATATTACCATCCCGAACAGCTAAATCGTATTCTTCTTTTGCTGCTTCTTCCATACATTTTTCTTTTGCCGTTTCCCATAGTTCACAGACTCTTGCGTGACACTTGGCATACAAATGATCCGACATAGAAGGTATTTCAAGTGAGGCCGACACTTGTTCTAAACCTGCGTATCCTACACCTATAGACATGAAACCACCTACCACATTTTCGTTGAGATCAAGCTTTTTTTTAATGTTGGATTTTTTACAATTATTTAAACTTAATTTGGTGTTGCACATTTTGCAAACAAACTCGTATTTTGACATAAACCCTTTTCTTTTTTCTCCGACTAATTTTAAATGATTGAAATTGCAACCTAATGGAGAATTATGGTGCGAAATTTCCTGCAATTGTTCAAATAAATACATGAAATCTACAACTCTATTTCCACTTATTCTGATCTCTTCCACTTTTTCTTCTGGTTTTATTATATAATCTTCTTCTTGATCTGAATCATCTGGCAACTGATGCGTAGAAACCTAAACGGTAAACCAATTATACAATTAAATCAAAAACTTTTTATTTTGTTATTTATCTAACAACATGGTTAAGGATACCTTGTTTTATTTAAATTCATAATTGTACAACTTACAATGGGGCTATCTTGAGTCCTGATTATATCAGCAAGTCTCTGCGGTTTCTGTATTTCATCAAACGGAAGTCTCAAATGAATAATTATAAGATTTATATTAATTTTATATGTTTTGTTATATTGCTACGTATTGGAAATTAAAATTATATTTATAATTACGATTTTTGAAATGTACAATAAAACACAGAGAAAAAGCATCTCGGAGAAATGAAAAATTTATGTTTATGTGTATGCAAAGTTTATGTAGTATGTAGTAACAAAAATCTAAACACAGGTTTAGACGTAATTTTTTTAAGCATTATACATAATGTACACTGATATATCATTGAACAGTTTTATCAGGACACATAAAACCATCATGATTAATATCGGACTTACTTCATGGCATTATTTTCTTTTCGTGAATATTACATGATATTGTCTATTTCATCTTCCACTGAAAGACAAAAATTTTGTGCCGGTGTAATTGGTACCCTGTAATGAATCAGATAATTTAATTTATATATATCAACAAAATAGTTTTTAAGGAAATTTGTAATTGTTATTTGATAAATTAATTCCATTACAAAAGCTGGTTACTTACAATTCTAGAGTGTGGTAAATTTTACAATCACTGTCATCCAAGACCCTGGAAATTAGAAAATATTAAGATGGTTTGGTAAACTAGCAATTGAGAGAAATTTATTATATTATTGCCCTAAAGACAATTTACAAACAAAAAAGGTAATTTTAAACTAATTCAAAAAAATATTTTCCAAGAAATGGACAATTTTTAATTTTCACCTTTTTAAGTGATCCTTGCTACTTACGGGATCTATTGTCATTCACTGCGTATATACTAAATCATCAAGATAGAATAAAAAAAATCTGTTATTGGAGTGTAACTCAAAAACCGCTCAACTGAATCAATGAAATTTAAATGGGATCACCTCGGGAAAATACTCTTTCGAACAAAAAAATGAATTTTTCGAATCGGTTCACAATTGGCAAATCAATCGATGAACATACACAAAACAAAACATACAGACGAACATATAACGTCCCTTTTTGGAAGTCGATTAAAAAGACGGAAGCAAGATTGAGAATAGAAAACTTTTTTTTAAATAACTCTTACACACTGTAATGAACAAAAACTGTGTATTTGACATATACACCTAGAAGTAGGACGAAATGTAGAGATGAAGCATATTATTATTGTATATTTATTATACTTACTTTGCGTATTTTATTTATTGATGCGAATTATCTTTGCGTTCAAAAGTTTCTGTATGTAGTGGTATTTCTCTCATCGTATCATCACATGAATCAAAATATGTATTTTGCAGTGAAATGCCAACATTTGGTACATTCACCCTATAAATAGAAAATTTTACAGAAAAGATCAGATTTTTCATTTTTGATCAGACTTTACCCACACTTGGAATGTATAATATAATAATAATTGTATAAATACTAACGAAGGCACAGAATTTTCTTTATCTTCAAAAGTTTCTGCCTGTAGTGATATTCGTTTCATCGCGTCATCACATGATTCAAATGTACTTTGCAGGTCTTTTTTGTCCGTCCGAGTTTGCAGGTAAGTATTGCTGAAATAACGAAAATACTAGTTTTAAACTACCTACGCTGTTAAAGTAAGTTACTTCTTGAGTATACTTACGAAGCAAGAGTATTCTCTTTGTTTTCAAAATTCTCGGCCTGGAGGTGTCCTGTTCTAGAATAATAAATTTGATTGTGTTTGAAACCATCCAGTTTGATTTTAAAATAAACGCATGTGTAAGTAATGAATTAAAAATAAATTTATGAAAAAATAGGAACTAATATATGAGTTTTACTTAAGTACCTACTTTATTTTTTCATGCAAGCGTTTAGCATTAATTTTTCGCCAACCCCTTCGCTTCTTTGATTTATTCACTTTGTTCCCCATTGTAAGTCAACAAAATCGTGACCTAAATTCAAATATAATTTTTAAAATCGTGCGTGAGCCCAAGTGACGCGGGTTCCCCGTCCGACGGCCGAAGCGGTACTAAAGCGGACAGGGAGGAAGCGTCGCGGCTCTGGCTAAAATGGGCGAAACGTGCGTGAATTTAGGTATTTCTTTCGTATTATAAAAATAATACCTTTTTGAAAAATGTAATGTGTATACGTTATAGAAAACACGTTGTTTTATTATTATTCAAAAACTGGTGACTTTCCGTGAAATATTTACGCCGTACGAAGGGTTTATTTAGTTTTTTAGATATAACTTTGGATTTTTTTTCTATCGAGGAAACTATAAGTAATCGTGTTTCTAAAGTGTATGATTTATAGAATGAATCCTTAAGTATCACACATGTTAATTGCAAAACCCAAAGTTAAGAAATAAAAATACAGCAGGGGATCAAACGAACGCAAGTATTTCACAATTACGTATCGCTGCCTCGGTGCAGGCTTAAGTATTATCTAAATAATGTGGTAATAAAATAATAAGAACTAGTGTACCTACAGTTTCTGCAAATAAAAAAATATTATTATTTTTATTATTGTGTTCGAACTATCAAAATTTGTGAGTTAAGTCTGTAATTTAGAGACTCATAAGTATATTACTTAATATTAGTATTATTAAGGTACCTATGTACTGTTGTGTAAGAACAATAAAGATTTATTATTATGATTCCATTTATTTAAAAAGAAACACGGATTTGATCCGGTCCTTTACAAAGGCATAAGTGGGGCTGTAGCCAACACTTAGAGGCCTGTTTAGTATAAAAATACAAAGAAGTATCAAAAACAGAAAGAATGTTGGATGAAGGGCAACATGGTACTTATAACTATTACAAATATGGGTAAAATGGCAAGGCTATTGATATGAACTTATTAGTGATAAGGAAGATAGTGGGCTATGGAAGAGACTACGGCACCTGCCAATTTTAGCCTCATGTTAAAATATTTAGGCAGGTGGTGACTTGCCATCCACTAAACGGGCCCCCCATAAAGGCCACCATGAGTGGTGACAAATGGGGCAACGTTGGTGTGGATGGCTAAAGAGTGTCGAGAGGTGTGCTGCGGTTTCACTAGAGCGCTACTACCGGCGTTATGCCCTTTAACACTTCCACCCTTGGAGCTATTTGTTACTTGCTCTTGCGTCTCCACCCCCGGACGGCCAATTAAGGCAAGCCGGGGGTCAGGGGTCTCATTTAGCCCCAGGGAGAATCAGGGTCCACGGTGTCGCCACTCACCGACTTATTAATATTATTATTTTGATGTATTTTTTTGAAATTGAATGCCGAGGCACTTTTGAAAATTGTAAAATGTCCCTACATCATATTGCAGGCGACTGTACTACGCTACGAAGAAATAATATCAGGAAGAGTAACTGCCTTCAAAAAATTACCCAATAAAACTCGTGCTAAACCAATAAAATCGTTCGCGCCGCTATGACCATAGACCAAAATATATTGGCTATGACTCAGCTGTCATAGTAGACGTTGCAGCACGCCCGTGCTTTCCTTCTGAAATTTAAACCAATCACCGAACATGTCTATTTGTAACCTCGGAAGTAATTCGTATTTGGAATCATACGTCGTTCTCGTTTGAAGGACCACTGCATAGACCAATATTGTATATACTAGAGTCTACTGTTATAGACCACTGTTTGTGTGGAATTTGTTCCGAGTTATGCTTCCTGACATTATTTCTTCGTAGGTACCATGGCCTATTTATGTGACGTCGTTTTGCACGTTAAACGTTACCGCTTAGCCTTACGGTTATAAACAGAAATAAGAACAAACAAAGTAGTAACATAATTCGTTTATTAATAATAAAAATATGATGATTACGTTATTATAATACCTTTTCCAAAGAATCGGCATAGAATCGAATATAAATAAAACAGTACCTGCCTTACCGCGAAAATCGTCAACGTTTTTAATTTCCAATTTGAAAAAAAAATCCACCTAAACCACACTTACGACTCGCTTCAATATCCTATTTTGACAAATTTTACATTACTAGAAAACACTCATTTTCTTATCTCTAGTAAGATAAACCGATATAATAGTATATAGAAATCGGTCGTAGGTTAGTAGAATCCGATGGCTTAATGTTCTCAAATAAGAAATTAAAAACTAATAAGATTACAAAACGATTTCGCGGTAATGGTACAAGAATGTCAGCGGGTAATAACTAGTGAATGACGATGTGCGAGCGAGACCCAGATATAGAACTGTATAAGTGCATCTCTCTCGCACAGATTTATATAAAACTAAGAGTATTTTGAGATGTCCGTTGTCGATTTACTTGCGTCTGCGAGCCTGCGGACAAAAAAGTATTTTAAAGTTTTACAAATTATTATCCGTTGCTACATATACGTACATTTACAAATTACTATCACGATCCCGATTCAAAAGTTGAAGCCTTGGTCGAGGAAGGAACCAAAAACTTCTCGTGGCTGGTAAGTTATGCTTTCGGAACGGACCAGGATTTATATCCAAGTAAATACCTATATTATTCATCAGGTATTCACTTAACTCTATCATTTATGTAAAAAAGAAGATATGACGTATGGTTACTATAGACCCGTGCTATAGACCGAGGAAGCTGTGACGTCATGAAATGACGGTTTGGGTAAAACAAAGACGAAAATGTTAACTATCATTACACGATTATTATGTTGCGAAAAATAAATAAAATGCTGTATTGTTTTGCCTCCGGGCGCAGCCATGTCTCAAGCATAGGCTAATATATATACTAGGAGTGTCTCAAGAAAAGAAATCAGTAGGTTTCTCTTGTTTAGTTTTTTTCACCTTTCTTTCGCACAGAAATTTCCTCTTGAAATTGCTCTACAATTGTGCTGAAGCTAAGAATCGAAGCCATTATACAAATGTGCTATATCAAAAAAAATGTACAAATCCCTTGTCACAGAAGTTTGTATTTACCCAAAATGTCAAATACTGCCATTTTATGACGTCATACTTCTGCGATAGACAAGAAGACTGAATACAGAATATATACTTAAGAATCCATAAGAATATTTTTTGCTGTCTATATATATAACATGCCAATTTGACTTTTTACTGGTCTGGATAACATCAAAATAAATAGGTTCCTACTTAAAATTCCAACTTACCACTTCTTTCCTATCCTTAGCTACACAGATCGAGCGCACCCTGAACGGGTCCACGTATCCGCAAGTACACACTTGCTGCAGGCTCTCATGGAGCAACTCCTGGATGATGGCGTTGGAAGCCGTCTGGATGAACTGCTTCTGCTGTCCAGGGTTCAGGCTGTTGAAGTTTGTCGAAGAGAGGACAAGGCTTCCCGCCTGGAAAAAGAAAGTAGATTAGAATCTGTGGTTCTCGGGGTCGCAATCATATAAGTAGCCTATAGTAAAGTATAGGGAAGCCATTTTGAATTCTCATTTCTTCATTGAAAGTCGGTAAGGACACGCGTGAAATAATCCTTCAGCTGTGGGTAGTACCAAAATCAACAGCAACGGATAAGTTTGAACCTGCATCCTCTAAGTTACCGGCCCAGACGCTCACCCAAACTTAGCAACCGAGACCCTGGTCAATGTCTAAATTTTGTGTTTTTTCTTTAGTATTAAAAGAGATGGAGTGATAACGATCGATACAGCTATATATACATATGCATAGTAAGTAACCTGTGTAATGTAGACCGAGATTTTTATCAACAGGATTTTCAAACAATTAAATTCTCCTCTATGCCATTTTGTTAGACTGATTTATAAAGAACTAACGCTTGCTAAGTAAAAATCAAACTTCGTGAAATTAAGCACAAAAAGAAAAGACCCGTAAAATGGCTCTGTATTACTGGCTCAGATTTGAAGTACATACGCTGTAGCTAATTGCATGCAGCTGAGTTTACACGAGTGGTACGAAAAAACTGTGTTCGGGGATGACGAGGGCAGTGCTGTACTTGCAGTCATAAGCAGTGTGACCATCAGGCGAACAAATTTTCCGTCTTGTCCCTTCCTAGTATATAAATAAAGCAACTTACATTTTCATGGAATTCCACGCATCCATTAGGTGAGTATTTTATAGTTGCCTTCAATGCGTCGGTGTCCTTGCCAGCCTTCTTGTCTCCCAGCATGATCACGCGATGTTTGTCGAAACCTGAATAAAATAATATATTATGAAGTACCTTCATACCCCAATAATTACAATAGTTTTTTTCCGCTTAGTGGTATTCAATAGCTGAACTATAATAGTAGCCAATTCTATTTATCTAAAATTGTTTTATCAAGTACTTATTTGCTAAGTAAACTTTCCCTTATTGCCGAGCAGGCAAATCATTAGATAATTATAAACTACTATCCCAGGTCCCAAATTAGGCAGGGCATGTGCTATCATAACCTGGAGACTGATGATATATATACTTATATTAGCTCAGAAGGCAGGGTAGGTAGGGACCAAGCACCAACCGGTCATTTAAGTATTATATAGAATAATCAAATTTTCCCTATTACGTATCTATCAATTCTAAAGACGACGAAGCCATAATGTTAAGAAAACTGTGTGTAGGTACTTACCGACAACGTTCTCTGCATGCTTGCCGTTGCCAATAGAGAGACCCTCGGTGACGGAGATGAGGGTGGAGCTGCCGGCAATGTTCTCTAAGAACTCTTCGTAGAAGACTGCCTTTGCGTATGATACCTGGGGAATGTCAAACAGGTTAGCACAAACGATAGCTTAGAGTGAAATGTATCGTCGGAGGGGTCTTAATACGCGTCTTTTGACACACGCCTAACACCTAGGTTACTCGCCCACCGCGGTGTCAGAGACTGTTTTTATTTATGTTTGGAGTTTGTTAGTAAAGAAAAACTAACCAATCTATTAAAATCAAATAACAGTTAAATTTACGGCGATGGAACGAGGACTTCAATATTAATTTTCCCACAAAGCTTTTCAAAAACTTGCGTTCATATTTTTGATCAAAAAATTGAAAGTTGAAAAAATAAAGTAGATATATTATTATATTTGTCCCGTATACTTTTTTATAAAAATTCACTCTATTACAATTACTTTATCCCGATGACCTGAAAATCCAGATTTTGGTCACTATGTTAAAAAATATAGGGCTCTCAAAAAATTTCACACTTTCATTTCACCCGTGTCAAAATCTCCTTAGAATACTCCTAAATACCTGCTCAGTTTCAGCCTCATAGATCAAGAAGTCTTTGAGATTACGTGTTAGTCAATGATAGTGTTACTCATACATAGATTTATAGCGATTGGTCAGAGCGAACTAAAGCTCAGTACCACACTTAATTTTACAATTTAGGGCCAATACCAATATTATTTTGTAAACATACCAAGAAGTTCTGGGGTTTGCAAGTTTCTCCCACAACGGCGATGACGTGCTTCACTGCACCAGGTCGGAGAGGCAGCTCGTATATCGAGGAGTAACCACCTTCGATGTTGAAGGTACCTGTGGGAGAACGGATTTCATCATTACTACATTAATTAAGAAATTATAGTTCCTGACATCGTCCTTGATGAATAAATTATTAGAACGATATTGATCATTATTTTTTCTATTACGTATTTGTTGTAATTACGTCTTTGTTTAAAAAGAATCATAAAATGCATCAGATTGTCACTGACATGAAAAACACAAAATCACACAACTCTTCGCTCTTGACTTTATTAAACAGCCCAACGAATTCTTTGAATTATGCAAATAAATACCTTGCCACCATTGGTGAAAATTTAGCAACAAACATACTTAACGAACTTAAAGTTTCAGAATTTCAACTAGCTAACTCCGTTATACTTCCTAATAATAACCTTAACTCTTTTTACTTTGCACCAGTAGACCAACAAGAAACTATCGTATCGTATACTAAGCACTCTTAAGACAGACTCAGCTCCAGGGCCCGATAATATTAGCAACAAAATTCTGAAGGCATGTAAAACATATTTAGCCAATCCTATTACATATTTACTAAATCTCAGTATGACCACGGGCGTTGTCCCAGAGTGTTTCAAAGTTGCAAACGTCTGTCTTATTTTCAAAATGGGAGATTCACAAGACATTTCCAATTATAGGCCAATATCTCTTTTGAGTGCGCTATCGAAACTTTTGGAGAAAATCGTAAACAAACGGCTTCTTCATTTTCTGGAGAAAAACGGCATGTTATCAGAAAATCAATATGGGTTTCGAGCTGGCAGTTCGACGGAGGACGCAGTGGTATCTCTGGTCAATCTTGTCTCAGGACAACTAGATAAGGGCCAGAAATGCATTGGCGTCTTCCTCGATCTAGCAAAGGCGTTTGACACCGTATCACGCAAACGTATACTTCTATCTAAACTTGAGCGATTAGGTATTCGCGGTATAGTATTGGACTGGTTTAGATCATACTTATCGAATAGAAAACAACGAGTGAAAGTTGATGGACAGCACAGTGACTTATATGAAGTATCCTTTGGTGTTCCTCAAGGAAGCGTATTAGGTCCATCTCTGTTCCTAATATATATTAACGACCTATGTAAGTTACCTCTGGGTAACGCACGTATGTTTACTTTTGCCGACGACACAGCTATAGTGTTTAGTTCAAATACATGGAAGGAAGTGTATGATCATGCGCAGGTAGGAATGGAAAAGGTTACTAAATGGATGAAACTGAATCTGTTAACACTAAACACGACAAAAACGAAATATGTTGAATTTAAAATTAGAAATCATGCATTACCTGAACTAAACCCACGAGCGCTCATAATTCACTCATGTGGTGGTAGTTATAGTAAAAGTTGTAAATGTCCAAATATTGAACGCGTTACCAGCATAAAATATTTAGGTGTCTTGATTGATGACAGTCTCTCATGGCAGGGTCAGATAGATTTAGTCTGCTCTCGGTTACGTAAACTCAAGTATATCTTTATTAGATTGCGGAAAGTTGCAGACACAGAAACCATTAAATTGGTATATACCTCGCTATGCCAATCTGTCCTCAGTTACTGTGTTGTGGCCTGGGGAGGAGCATGTAGCACTTTCCTGCTAAGGGCTGAACGAGTCCAAAGGGCGATATTAAAAATTGCATTTAATAAGCCATTCAGATATCCAACCAAACAGTTGTTCAGTGAATGCAAATTTCTAACAGTCCGGCAACTCTTCTTATTGCGTACGGCTATTCGGCATCACAAACAGGCACCAAACGAAGTTGTAAAATCTAATAGGTCACAAAGGCAGATGAAATGGAATACTCCGACGCTCCGCACTAAATTTGCCCAAAAGTTTTATTTGTTCGTAGCACCATACATATATTCAAAAATGAATAAAATTCTTGATATCTTTAATTGCACGAGATATATTTGTAAACGGAAAATAACAAACTGGTTACTAAGTCTTGACTACACACAAACAGAAAACTTTCTTTCCATTTCAGCCTAATGCAAATGTTGGAAAAAAGTACTACTCTGGCAAATCTCACAACATCATTATTATAAAGTACTCTATTTCACCGAACCGTAATGGTAACATTAACAAAATACTGTAGTAAGTCACTAAATTAATTAACTTTAGCTATTTTGTTACCGACACAAACGTATTCATGCTCGCACTCGTAAATAACACCTCGCACCCTCACAAACACATATACACACACCCCACACACACTCTCTCTCTCTCTCTCTCACACACTCACACACACACATACTCTCGCGTGATAAAACTTAATTGTGAAGTCACTTCCTCAATATTGTTGCACAATAAGACACTCTGTATGTAATCTTAATATTAGTAGATTATTGGGTGAACTAGTCCTCATGACACAGGGAATCCTAGTATGAGGGCTAGTAGCCACTCTATTGTCCACACTGTAAAGCGGTAATTGATGATTTGGTTACCTATTTATTTGTATCAACTTATTTTACTACTACGAGTATTATGTACCATGATAGCACAATAAACATTAATTTCTAACACTTAATTAATAGAATGTATTAGTGCCTACTGTACATAACATATCCATGATAACCTTAATTCTAAGTATATTTTTTGTAAACAGTGCTTTAATATTTGTTCAAATAAATTATTATTATTATTATTATTATTGATTGTTTTGTTAGCAGTAGTGCCACGCTGTGACACTTCTCCCTATTATCCCTCCTCCTCCCCCTCTCCTTCCCCTCCCGCTTCTATTCCTTCCTCAAAGGCTGGCAACGCATCTTCGAGACCTCTAGTATGGCGGATGTCCGTGGGCGATGGTGATCACTTACCATCAGGTGAACCTCGGTCGTTTGCCAACCTATCCCATAAAATGTGAAGTAAACTTACCGAATTCGGTTCTTAGTGCATTCAGGATAAGAACAAACTTCTGGACGAGGCTGTCTACCTTCTCGCCGCACCCAGTCGTGATGGGAGTGAACAGGTCGTAGCGACTCTCTTCGTCAAACGTTATCTTGGCATTCTTCAGTTTCACTGTCAAACAAGGACTTCATTAATAAAATCATAAGCCTAGTATTGAAATAAGGTACTAATACGAACTTTTTATAACTTAATGTATGGGGATCTATCTCAATTAAATTCTTAGTAGAGATGATGTGATGCAATGTAGAACACCAGAGCCGAAAAGGCAACTGGCTCTCAAGCACAGATGCTGGAACCGAATATTTCGGGACGAGTTTCCAATCTTAAAAGTGGGAGAGTTAAGAAGAAGAAAATAATTTTGCTCTAGCACTAAATTCCTTTACCAAAAGTTAAATCGGTAACAGCTTCTTATGGTTACTGGCCCACTAACCTTGAGATATTATTGCATAAACTTTATAAAATAATGGCTGATCCATCAGCACGAACAAGTAATAACAAGTATCAGTAATGTTTAATTATTATATTATTAATTAGTATTTAGTGGTTCCATGATCCCTATGGATCTCACCTTAGGCTCATGCATCACTAATATAAATCAGATTTAAAATTCAAGTTTAGGCTTACAGTCAGCATCATAAAGCACGGGGTAGGGCATTCTGGAGGTGATGCCGACGAGGAACACCTTGAAGTCAGTAATGCGCTTGCTCTTCAACCCGTCCACAACCTGGGAGACTAGCGGGACCACCAGCTCTTTGAACGTCTTCTCATTCATCTGTTGGAAAAGGTCACAGGTTTAACTTTTTATTCCCTTCTGTGAAATATGAGCTTTGGTATATTGCATATTTGATGTGTTCATCTGTCCGTCTACGCCTCCTGAGACACGACACGGGATATGCATGAGTTTTCACTAAAGTTATTCTTCTATTCGATTCACATAATGAAAATGTTTACTTTGAGATTTAAGTGGGTTGGGTACCTATAGATAAACCTCAAAAAGTAATTTTTTGCCATACCATTTTTTTGCTATTTTTTGCCTTCTATTGGAGCCGTTTTGAGATCGTATGCCATGCCTGTTGTGTCGATATTAACTGAAACTATTACTGAATAAAATTAGAACCATACAAAACGTTGGATAAAACTCCCAAAAAACTACATTTATAGTAGAAATTTATGTTTACGGCTTCAGAGATGTATGCGTCAGCGTTTTGATAATTTGAATTAATATATGTCACTGGAACACCTTTTATTAGTTTCAATCATATCAAGTGGTACCTACAACGAAAAACGACGACAAATCAGTTCGTAATCCATGATTGAGCTTGACGTTTCTAAAAATGCAAAAAGATAGCCAAAACAAAGTACCTTAGTGGTTTCAATGCTGACGACGATATCGGCTTGCTTGTTAGGTAACTTGAAATCGTATGTATCTCCGAGCGCCCTGGGCTTGTCTCCATCAGTGCACTGCACGCACACATCGGGCAGCACGGCGGGCAGGAGGCCGGTCACGGCGAGTGCGGCGTATCCGCGCGCGAGGTCGCATGCTTGGTGGAGCGCGTTGGCTTGGTCGCCAGCCACTGCGTGGATGCACGCTTGTCTGTGGAGGTATGACATGGTCAATTCTTGTCACGGATTTCATTGGCGGTTGTTATATGTTTATGAATGAAAAGATGTTACTATGTTTGCCACGTCTAGCTAAAGCGTTTGATTACGTTAAGACCTTCTACTTAGTAAAATGGACATTTTACTTATGACATTTCTTGCAGATTTCAAATTTTTGGAACCTGGGCTGCTAAATATGGTTCCGGCGCATTGATATTTAACAAAAAATCCTGAAAGAAAATGTATACTCGTAATCTGTATATACATTTCAAGTAGATATAATTTTATTGTAGTAGCAATAGATTATACGGTAAAAAATAGCCAGCAGTATGGTAAATGTAAGTAATTAAACCATCTGATCCACACCTGAAGGGAGCCACATCTAGGAAGAAAGCCAGGTTCTTGAGCGGTGAGGATCCTCCAAAGACCTTCTCGCAGGCTTCGGGCAGCGCCGTGTGGTGCAGCTGGTGGTGGTCGTGCTCGGGGACCTGAGCCTGTGCACAACTACGCGTGAGGCGGTACGCGTGCCCGAACTCAGTCTCTGATGTGCAGATCTGGAAGACAAAGGAACCTCTTAATATTGATGCTGTCTTTGTGGCGTCAAGATGACTCATTATGAATAATTGTTTGGGAAAACTAATATCGGCTGCACATGCATATTGATACGGAAACCTTTCTGTCATGGTATTGATTTTCTTACCTTAGTAGCGTAATATGATCCAAGCCTTTAACTAGGTCAATTTATGAATTTTTTTTATTCTGTATTGAAATAATTTAACGCGAATCTTTAAGAGCTTTTAGCTATTGAAGGCTGGAGTACTTCAACACAAAGAGTAAAAACATTCTATTTAAGAACAATATCAGTAACAGTTCAGTTCAAAGTACCTTTCCGTTGGGAAGCCTGAAGTCGTCATAAGGCTCGTTGTTTCCGTCTCCGAGAAGACCGCGGAGCTTGCCAAGGTAGAAACCGTTCACTTCCACATAGCACACCTGGACACAGAAGGTTAAGGTCAGTCATATACACCACATTATGTTTTCAGTGTAAAGTAAAAAAGTCCAAAGGATATGCAAAGTTATAGAGAACAGTTGTTTGTACTACAAGAAAGCAGAACTTGTTTTGTAAAGAGTGCTGAGTTATCAAGTAATCAAAAGATGGAACAGCAAAGTTTCATTTAAGTAAGTAATGGAGGGATTCAAAGAGCATCATGTTGTGTTTTTTTACTATTTGCAAAGCGCCCCACATCATTAAGATTGAAAGTTATGAGAGACGCAGAGCTGTGTGACAACACAGCTCTGCGCTCGTCCCACCAGAGTAACTTCAAAACTATACTAACCTCAAGTTTAGCCGTACAGATAGCAATAAGTCCATACTTTGTGCCGATGCCAATACGTCCATTGGCTTGACGGAAGGCGAACGAATCTTCCTGCTCCACTGGGAACCCGTGGTTGGCGCCGTTAAGAGTCACCTGAAAAACACAACCAAATATAGAATACAAATTAGCTTCAACTTCACTGCATGCACAGGTTTTTGTTAAAGGCAAACTATATTATACCTTAAATGTACTACGGGAGTGGTAACATCACTTGTTAGCGGACAAATGAGAATGTAAGCTAATCAGCTAACATAAACCTTAACAAAATTATTGTCTATAGTTTAAAGCATAACTTCAAAAGCTTTTTAAAAGCAACCCTTGAAGTACGTGTTAACTGCGACACAAAAAAGTATTCAGAATGAAAATGGGGCTTAGTAATACCTAGGCAAGAGAGAATTTGTTAATGTTACTTTTTATAAACTTTCAACGAGTTACTTGTAAAATAAACGCAGTTTCGAATTAGATCAAGTAATTCATTTTTTTTAAGTAGCTGTCTTAATGTACCTGTCCATTGTCCTTAAGCTCAATCAGCGTTCCTTTCTTGTCTTCCAGAACCAGAGCCTTGGGTTTCCCGTCCTGCATCTGCAGCAGCAGCGTGAAGTTCCTGTCGACGTGGTCGTGCGCGAGCACGTAGCGACACGTGCCCGGGTACGTCAGATGCCGTCCGTCGAACGTGAAGATGTGCTCGCCGTTTACTACTACCGCTCGCACTGTGGGGGGAATATATGCTTAGAGACTTCTATGAACAAAGGTTGTTAATTGTTGCGAACAAAGTTTAGTTCACGAGAGACTTATAAGCAACGGAAACTTGAGTGGGTTATTGCCACGCACGGTCAGCTGCGGACTGATAGACAAATGTCTACGCTTTCTATCACTGTAAATTTACCAACGTAAATGAGCAATGTGTAAAATGAATCTAATATATATATATATTAGATTATATACGTACATTTAGCAGGGATTTCATCAAACAAGTTGAGGCTGCGAGGTCTGTACGCCTGGATGATGGAAGTGAGGCTTGGCAGGTCTCCGTTCAGAATCTGCTTCACGAAACTGATGGTGTAGTCTCCGCCAAGAGATGGGACCACGAATGATGCGGGGTTGAATCCGAACTGAAATTTTTCAAAGTGTATATTAGTTATAGTAGACTTACACATTACTAATTTCTAACCCATTTATTGCGATTAGCCAAAACGTTTGCAAGTTGCAGATTTTGATCTAGATATGTGTTGCCTTGTCATCCCGCTCGCTTGGCCTACAGCGGATAATCACTGCATGAGCTTGCCGAAAGTTAAAAAAAATTAATGCAATAATAGTGAAAAATTACTGGTTACTTTATTAGTTTTAGTGCTTATGCAGTAAGTATAAGAAATTATATGTATGATTGTTTATTTATTAATTACACCTGAAAATGTATGTTTTCCTTGCCTTTTATTTACATTTATGGCTCTTTCATCACATAGGACCATGTCCACATTAGAAATACGTACGCTTCCCGCACAAACTGTCATGTATCACATAAGTTTTGGCTTTTCTAGGACTAGATACTTACACCTCCAAAGAAACTAGGTCCGGTGGGGATGCCGAAGGGGGCGACCTGGGTACGCACAAACTGGATGAGGGACGCCACAGCGGTCACCAGGCGTTGGTACACCACACGCAGTTCCTTGCCGTCGTCGCAGTTTTCTTTGCGGAGTTTCTGGGAAGATATAAACTTGTAAGTTCGTGAAACTACAACACTTTAGTATCAGACTAACTGGAGTAACAGAAGTATTTGAAACTTGAAACCTACGTAACCAACAAACAACTAGCAAGGACACACAATAACGAATAAAGGGGAGTACAAATGCAGAGTAGGATGTTCTCACAGAGTAACTTTTATTTTATTGAGAATACTAAAACAAGTAGTTATCCCTCACTCACACTAGTCACTGCAATCGTACATAAACCTATATATCATAAAGGTATATTGAAACGGGATAATTTATCAATGTTGATATCATATATAAAATCAGATATTCATTTTTGTAAACTATCTTTTTTGCAAAAATATAATGATATATGGTTTGTTTGACAAAATGACAAAATGACTCTTAATTTGTTCTTTCTCCTGCCATTTCGGAACTTGTAACACATAACCACTCAAGGTAACGTGGCTTATTCCAAACCTCTCTTAAATTTATGTTGAGCACATGATTACATTTTACATTTCGAGTTCCTCTTTTTCGAGAGTAAACAGAAATATACTTAAGAAGACCGTAAAACGTAAATATCTTAACAAAATAATTTCTTTTAGCGGTTTTCTATTTGATATCTTCAGATTACGGACTATCGCCTACGGAAGCTGAAATGCGTACGGCCCCAGATATCTTGGCAAGTTTTATAGTTATGGCTTTTTATCACATATTGTTTATCCAGAAGCAGAACACATGTACACGTAACCAGCTCACCTTAAGTACATAGCTGTTGAGGGCATCAGCGAACTGTTGCGTCTCGGGTGTGGGCAGCAGCGGCCGGATGGCACCATGCGCCTGCTCCGCAAGCCCTAACACTGCCTCAGGGACAGCTAATTCAGAGAACTGGAAATAATATGCAGTTTAGACGAATGACAGTCATCGAACGAACCACTTGAACAGTAAGTACACTTTTATGGAAACATTTTTGTCCATGATATATTTGATCATGTAAATTCAAAATATTTTCGATAGATTGAGAGACAAAGAAAGTATAGAGGTCCTTACATGTAGGTACATCATCATGTGTGATTTTACGAGTACTTGGACTATATTAGACTCAAATGTTGGCCTCGAACATAATTTGTACTGAACATTTTTAAAATATATTAAAACTGTAATTATGTTACTGTAAGGTTCTTAGTACAAAGATATTACTTCTATAGCTATATCATTGTCAGTCTTCCGGAACTGTGTGGATAACTTTTGTACATCCAAAAGTAGTTCTATGGCAATGATACGTAGATACTTGATGTAAATTTTGAAAATGTTTTTGTTAATTTCAGTGTTCGCATGTTTTAAATGAGAAAATACCGAATTGGCATACCTTGTCTTTAACTGCACTGATGATGGGCAAATCCTTGAGGTAGTTAGTGAACTCTTCGAATGAAGACGCCAGCTGTGTCCGGTATTCCTTAACGTGTGCCACGACCAGTCGAGTCAAATCTGAATGAAATATTATAAATGAATGAATGTTGAAATATTAGTTAAAATGATAATCGAAGTATCCTCTTTTGCAAGAAGGAGTTTTGAGTAAGATATTTCTTACCTTTGAAGATCTCGGCGATGATGTTGGTGAGCTCTTGCAGTTCAGGCTTGTGCTTCTCGAAGAAGTCCGTGACGAGTGCGGCGAAGTGCGCGACTAGCTCGATCACTCCGTCCAGATATTCTTTGAGAATGGTTATCACTGTGGTGTACAGTTCAGTGATCTGGGGCTCAATCTATGATAAAACAGAGAGTAAGAAAAACAGTTATAAATAACCTTTTCATAGGTAACCTATTCACATTGACATACGTTCAAACTATCCTCTCATATTCATCGAGATTCAACTGCAGATAGATAACTAAGTAGGTGTTTACTCTGAATAGGAATGCGAGTACGTGCAAAACGAGCTGAGTTTGACATTTACAAAATGCTTGAACCGGGTACAAATTGTTTCGGAGATCATCATCAAACACTTTTTTACGGGGACTGGTACTGTGAAAAATTAGATACAGATTTGTTACTTAAAAGCCTCGTGATAATGTTTACTATTATAGTTATTTTTATATGTTTAGATTATATCTGTAACCTACTAGTACCCGAGTTAATATTATCAACCTTCAAAATTCGAATCTTGTTAAATCTCATTTAACTCTGATGCTAAAAGTATACTTCTATATTGTCTCATCTTCTCATTTTAATGGTCTACTTGTTATACAAACCTGATTTCGAAGCACCCTTCTAAATGTTAGCGATTTATCTATTCATTAGATTTTTTTTAATCCAGTAATCCTTACCTTTGCATATGTCTCTTCAAGTTTTTTAACTAATACGGCGTAGGTCTCTTCGATCTTTTCAACGAAGGGTTTGGTGGCTTGAATCACTTCATCGATGATCTTGGCGAAATATTGGGCGATATCATGGCTGTAATTATAATGTGAAAAATAGTAAATGTAAGATTCCTTTTAACAGGTAATGTGTTCAGTAATATTAAGTTTCCAACTGAATCAAATTTAGCATTCCAAATGGCGATCCATAATAATGCTAAAAGTAGAGATTCTACAGTAAGATCGTACAGTAAGAATTATTTGAAATTGTTTCTTTTTATTTTCAAAATCGAATATATTTTCCCGTAGGATAATTATGACAATGGTTGCTTTCTTGGCCAACCTTCAGGAGTAAGAAATAATATTTAAAAATATACTTACACGGCCTGTGATATTTCTTTCAGAACCTTGTCGTCCGCGATCTCCTGGTATATCTTGTTAAAGTCAGTGCTATAGGCATCTTGTAGTTTCTTTAAAGTAGGCTCCACTCGGCGCGAGATGTCTTTGAAGTCACTGCTGCCCTTTTCACCGAGCTGCTTCACTCTGGTTCCCAAGTCATCTAGATCTTTACGAAGAGCTGTCTGTATAAATAAAAAAATGTATGTATTAGATAAATAGGCTTAGTTGGCAGAAAATTTTCACAACTACTGTAAGTTCATAACATTTATTGTCACTTACCAAAAAGTACTCGATGTTTTCCTTAGATCCTCCATAATCGTTCTTCACTAAATTGTCTTCAAGGAACAAAGCTCCATGTACTATGTTCTTCTTCTGTCCTGAGAGGAGGATGTCAGCGGTGAAGTCTACGCGCTTCTCGGGGTCAATGCGACCGACGATGGACAACTTGCGGTCGCCTTCAGCTGTTGGAGAAATGCTCGTTAGAAGAGGGCTTGGGATTAAAAAGATGGATAAGAAGCAGTTTAATTGGTAATAGATCATCAAGTTCTGTTAAGATATACGAAGTATAAAAGAAATTAAATGAGTAAACATTATGTTGCATGTAACATTTCATTTGACAACTGAGTTTGAACTTTTGCCTTTCCTTAGCTTTCCAATATATTTAATGAATTTTTGGGCATCTCCAGCAAAATTATCTAAATTGATTATTTAATATGCAACTGCTGAAAGAATGAAGACATTTTTTCTTGTTTTTACAATGTTCACAAAGAGGGAGATAAATCTTTAGATATCATCCTTTACGAGAAGAAATTCCAAAATTATTTTACTAAAATGAATGTTGAGAAGGCCAAAACATTCATAATAAGCTGAAAATATCAAAAGTTTTTTCATAAGATCGGCTTCGACCATAAACTAAGCGTAACTAACTAACATACTTAACGCCTAGATCTAAAACTAGACCGTAAAACTAAAATCGATTACCAAAAGCGAATAGTCACCAATATAACCTGTAGTCAGCTCGTAGTACTTGTAGTCCTTTGCCAGAGCGTTGATTTGCACCGGCTTGTTGTCGAGCAGAACGAAGCGGAAGTCGCCCTTCTGCAGCCTGTCTTGCACTGTGACTGAGCCCTCCACCTCTATAACTTTCACGAGCGGGGTGTTGATCTGGAAAAAAATTCAGAGTTTCAGAATACATTTAGAAAGTAGTGAGAAGACATGCAACGTGACTTAGTACAGTTTGTGTTTTAGTAAATATCCATAAGCGTGTGGATCATACAATAAACTGAGTTCATTTCTAACATTTCATTAGTTACTTCAAATATGACTGACAACCACATAAGGCTAGTTTGTATAGTTTAATTGTATTTAGTGATGTAAATTTTACTGAAGTTAAAAGTATCCAATACCAAATATTTCCATTAAGAATCAATGAGTACTGGCCACAAAATACTTACGATGAATTTAAGATGGGTAGGCGATGATGCGAACAGAAGTTTTGCTTCACGATCCTGAAATCAAAAAACAATGTTAAGTCAGACTCGGCCCTAAACTACTGCCTAAAAGTAAAAGTAAAAATGGTGTATCCTAAATACCTTTTTTGAAAAAGTTTTAAAATTGGTAAGGTTTTTTTAGAGGGTAATTAAAACCACACACATATGTACATATTAAAAGCATGTGATTATACCAAGTTATTAATAGTCTTACAGACCGATATTCAAGACGTCTACATTATTGAACATTATATTAAATGAGAAAGTGTACCGGACTATAAAGTGGATGTCTTATTGTCCGTCTTTCAAACTGCACAACTGATTTGGCTGAACTTTTAGCATAAGTAGATGTCTGACTGATGTAGACTAATTTTGTTACGCTATAAGTACCTCACTGGCGTAGCCGCAGCGTGCAGCGAATAAAAATGTATCAATTCGGCAGTGGTAACAACAGTAACAATACTTACACGTCCGATGCAGGAGTGAGAGATGACGGCGGACATTTCAAGCTTCACGTTCTCTGTGTTCCGAACGGCGGTACCTTGTAACTTGAGGAGCGCTTCCTGATTGTACAAAAAGAAAGTTTTAATAAAAGGTTTTAAAATGCCATGAACTTCACAACTAGCAGGAAATTTGGCTGTGTAGACATTAAAATATTATTTAATTGTATACATAAAAGGAATACAAATAAGTAGTTTGGTAGTTTAAAAAGCATACAAAACATCGTATGTTATGCAAGCATATTGTTTTGTCTATGTGTCTATTTTTAGATAATTTTACTGTACTAACATAAAAACAAGCCCGAAGACTAGATATTTAATGTTTGCTAGTCTCTTCCAACTTACCTTATCAATTTTAGGGTGACTGAAGCCAAACAGAACAACAGCAGACTGTTTTTCATTAGTCTCAGGGTTCAAATCCACTTGGAATCTTGCAGCAGTCTTGTGGCCGGGCTTCGTCTTGTCCAGGTCTAGCACCACTTCTCCCTTGACAGTGTAAGGCAGGGTTAACTCTGTAGTGTAGGAGATGGAGTTCTCCAAGAGCATAGTGCGTTGAGGCAGCTGGATCTTGATACCGGACTTGTAATCTGTGAAAAAATAATCACCCGTATACAAATTATCGAATGACATGATACAAATTCGTAGAAGGTCTGAGTTTCATTTATTTGTGTTTTTTTAAAAGACTACGGTATTTATATATTATATGTCTAACAATGTGACAATAGTCTTTTTACGGCCCTGTTTGAGGGGAAGAAGCCAACCTTATAATAGCTGAACAATAATGACTAGGTATACTCCGTATCATATTTTGTTTTGCTTAATCATAATTATCGTACTCCAGAAATCATTTTTTACTGTTGCGTTGATTTTTTTTTCAAAGTGAGTCTCTCAAGAACCTGGACTCACAAACTAATAGATTATCTTTAGTTAGGTGCCAACACTATATCTTATATGGCTTACATACATCACAGTTACGTTTAACCTTTAGCATTTCTATTAAGATCACAAGCTATGAATAGAATTGTTAGCTCAATTGAATATAATGAATGATCTTCATCAACAACAACAACAGAAAATAAAACTCTTAGAAATACTAACGTCCATAAACAGGGGTGCTGTAGATGTTTAGATGGTATTTCCTGTCTTCCTTGTTGGCGTGCAAGTCAAGTGTGTACTGCGGCATGGCGTTGGAAGACACCTCGTCGCGAATGATGAGGCCCACTTCCGGTGCGATGCCCAGCTTGCGCAGGTCGAAGCCAGCGGTGATCACGTTGGCAATCACTCCCTGTTCTGTTGAGGTAAAATATATTAATAATTATTATTTGTGCGATGAGCAGAATGTTCATTTTCTGGTCATGAATGTTGTCATGACTGTCCATGCCTCCCGCAACAAGTACTTAACACGAGGTTAACAACTTACTCGTGTTATAAAAGAGAAAACTTTTCGGAACAAAGAGAAATGGTTTAACTTTGAGCCCCTTATTTCTTTCCATATTAAATCTAGCACAAGAGAGGACATGTGAACTCACTGGAGATGTCAATCTTGTACTGCAGTTCAGCGTTAGCACATTGCTTCTTTTCTTCGCAATAGACGTGGGAGTTCTTGTACTCCAGGTTGGTGATGCGGGACTCCGCTAGGTAGCTGCGGTCGCCAAAAGCTACATTGAAGAACGTCTGAAAATAACAGATTTGTGAGAAGCAGAACCAAACTTCAGAATTTCTCTGTTGCATGTGTTGATTGATGAGATGATTCCTATTTTCGTTTGATCGTTTCATTTTATCACAAAGGTAACAAACACTAATTTAAATTCTCACCTCAACGCCTTTTTCATTGCCTTCAGTAAGAACCGTGCGGATATATTTGAAGTTGGCAGACTTCTGCTCTTCGTTGATCTTGACGGAACCCGAACCTTCGATGATGGTCTTCTGGCCTTCCTGTTTGCTGATGTATGAAGTGCTATGGCAGAAAATGATAATAATACAGTTTAGTTAAAATAAAATATAAACAGTTTCCAATTGTTTTTCAGCATCTGCATTTTCTTAAACGTTTACTTCTCTCGAGGATAAAAACAAACTTCATTTACCTTCCACTCACGAGGTTCTTGCCGTCTTTGGTAGAATGGAACTCTAGCCTCTTGCCGTTTCCGGCATCCTTGCTGACGATCTCTCCATTAAAGTTGTTGAATCCTAATTCCTTAGAGTTGGCCTGTATCTTGAAATTGACATTGTCCTTTTGTATGTTGGCCTCTGTGACGAGGTCTAGGCAAATCTCACGGACATTGTCTATCTTGACCTCTAACTTGCCTTGGGTGGAACTGAGGGAGGTACCTTTTACGTATATCCTGAAAAAATAATTATTTATAATATTCACGTACCTACTATTTAAAAACATATAAACAAATAAAATTGGTGACAAATAATATTTTATTACAGAGAAACAGACTAATAGATTTAAATGTTACGTTGCGGAAATCTATGTTTCACTGCAAAAAATTCTTTCATATATAGTTGGGAATAAACCTGTGCAATAAAAAACAAGGTCACCAAAAAGAACGAAATACGTATCGAGATATATAGAGATATAGAGTATTTTGTGCACGATACCAAATACGTAATTTTCTTTAATTAAATGTAAGTTCATTTTAGAGATTGATTTATACTGTAATTATCCATTAGAACCTATGGTAAATTAAAATAATATTAAAATACTCGTTTCAGTACGTAACTATTAAAAATAAATAACAGACTAATCAAAAACCTGTTCTTAACACATAAAATTAATGACTTTCATAACCAAAGTCATCTTGCCTTCCGAGTAAAATTTCGGCAGTTCGAAAGAGGGTTTTTATAGAATTGAGGAATAGAAATGTGTCCACTTACTTGCTGGTCTTAGGGTTGCTGGGGCTATTATACTGCAGGTCGATGATGGGATGGGCCTTGGACAAGACGATGGTGGAGTCAGACTTGTAGACGCGTCCGTCCGCATCCACAATCACGGATGATGAGTAAGTATCCGGGGATGGGTTCTAGTAAAAATGACAGTCATAAATATTAATACACTAAACAAGCACCATTTTATCCTAAACAAGCATCTTTGATTTGGATAATTTCTTTCGTAAATAACAACATAAGCTTTAAAAAGGTAGGATTAAATAACTGTTTAAAATAGATACATGGATTTTTAAGAGCTAGAGAGTTAGCTACAGAAGATGGTAGTTTTAACTTTATAATGTTAGTAATACTTGGATTAGGAGTTCATTGGTTTTTTTTGTTTTGGCACAGTGTTTTGTTTTGATTCGGTTGTATTCACTATATTACTGATACTTCTTATTTTTTTCGTGACCCCAGGTCAGTTGCTGAATCTTCTATTACTCTTACCTTTGAGTGAACAGTAATTTCCAGTTTTTTCAAGTTTTCAAATTGTGGAGCGTTAGACTTAAAGACAATGTCCTGGCCGTTAGGGGTGACTCTGGTATCGACAGAGGCTGAAATTGTCTTGCCTTTGCCATATTTAGCTTTGACTTCCACGTAGTTGTCTAGTTTATCATCTAAAAACATAACATTACGGTAAGTTATTATAACAAAAACATATTGGTATTCTTTGACGTCATTTCAGTGAGTGTGATGTTTATCAGTGAATCTGCCGTTATGATATATTTCACTGATAGCGTAATTGTAACTTGGGTTTGCACTACTACGTATCGAAAAATGAAGTTACGTATACAATAATTACGTATTTATACGTAAGTACTAATGAATTTAGTTACGTCACGCTATATCAATCATGAATTGTAAAGGAAGTAGAGAAAACTGGAGACCAAATAAAGTAAAATAAATTGTGAAATAAGCACACAATAGGCCGGTATTATTACACAGTTTAAAGAGACATACCGTCTACATACACCTTGAGATTATGATGACAGAATAGAAATTCGTTTGGATCTTGCAACGGAAAGGAGATACATTGATACCGAGAAAATTTGGTGTTGAAGAAGGTGAAAGAAGGCGATGTTTAAATAAGAAACTGGGAAATATCATGCACTTGGTACTAACTATATAAGTAAGTAAATGAACTAGGACCGACAAAACGATCTTAAAGTGGTTCATTGCACTATGAACCTCTAAGCATAGATAAACAAAATAAGACAGTACACCAAGCCACTTACTTGTTTTATCGTGCTTGTATTTAGTGTCCAGTACTAGGGGGTCTACCTGAGGCACTAGAACTTTCAGAGTACCAGAGCCCTGACGCGGTGACACTTTTCCATTGGCGTCGATCTTGTATACGTCAGCGTTAACTTGCACTGATTGGATGATGGAGTACTGTGAATCAAATTTATATTAGTGAATTAATGATGGAATGAAAAGTACTGTTGGATCTGGTTAGGAATAAGCTCTGGTAGAGACAAAACTCTGCTTGTGGCAGTTATTATTCTGTGCTTGTGGTAAGACTTATTAAATATGTCAACGAACATAATCATATATGTACCTGTAAAAATATGGTAGATGGTACAAGCTAAGTAGATAATTGTAGTAAGTCGCCATGTTGAGGACAACTCAATGGAATAGAGATTTTAAAAGTTGAGCATTAGAAATTTCTTTGAGAAATCCAAAGATTTTAACAATGTTAAATTCTAAACTATTAAAAATATTACTGGTTACCATAACCATTACCATGCAATAGGTTAAATATTTATACAAAAAAATATATTAATTTATAAATTTCTATTAAATGATTTTTTAAGCACTGTTTATTTTCCAATTCAAAAACGAAAAATTTCATGCCCTTGGAAGAGACTTGAATTCTCGTTGATCATCTGTATCAGTCGCCTAGACGGCTAGACTCCAAGGCACTCATCCGAGTATCAAAAGTGTCTCGTCCGAGGGTATGTAATTTTCTCCTAAAATTGCATCTATAACGTTATGAAATTAAATGAATAGGTAAGTACTTACATCAACCACATCCTTGCCGTTGGGAAGGTGGAACAGAATATTGTTGTAATACTTAATGTCATGAGCCTTCTCCAGAGGCAGCCGTACGCTCACAGTAAAGTCATCCAAGTATCTAGGGGATAAGATCCAAATTAAATTTTAACCTCTAAAACTGTATAGCACGAAATCACTTTGAAATCGACGCGTTACGTTTTTATAAACTTGGTGGGTTAGTGTTTGACCACTATCTCACTTGACGGTCAGTGATGACGCGGTCGACACTGGTATCACACAAGGACCACTGCTGGAAAACACAGCAACAGATGTTCAAACTTGAGGGTGATAACTATCCAGGCGGACACCAGAAGTGATCTACTACCACGCTGTGGGTTTCATCACATTTCCTTCATATTGATGAAGGTAACGTGATGAAACCCACAGCGTGAGCTATTGAACTCAAGTCCGAGATGGGGATCGATCCCAAGGCCATGTAATCTACAGCCTATTCTTGTTACTCCTGGGCTAGTGTCGCTTCAAATGATCTTACGTCATCGTTACATACCCATATTATGACACTGAAATAGTGTAACACAAACTGAGCTTTCGCATTTACCCCCTATCTGAAGAGTGAGATGATGATTATGCGGGTTTTATTTTTGTGATCGGCGACGAGACGAGCAATGATAAGGATCACGCTTGTCCATAACAGTTCAGTACCATTCAGAATTTTGAACTGCAACAGTTAAAAACCCTTTATTGTAGTGCACTGCGCTCTGAGGTATACGAGTAAGATGTTAAACCTCTTGCTCTGCAATTAAGCTGGAAACATTGCCCTTCAACGAAACACAGTAACGTTTGCACACTACTGCTTGGCGGTTAAATAACTCGCAAAGGTTGATACTACTCCAGATGGACTCAAAATTCCCACACTACATATGATGATTTTCTTTGTACGCAGTACTAAAGGTAGCACTATCTTGCAGAAGTAATTCTGTGTGTTATGAAAATACCTGTAAGTTAATACGAGTATCTAACTACGCTAAAGGTTTGATGCGAAGAAAGGTTCGATGTGAACGATTTCGTCTCGGAAAGTACTGCCCATACTTAAATAAATGAATATATACACATAAACAGTAACGATTGCATTACTGTGTTCTGGTTTGAAAGATATAGGTTCCCGTAAAATTACAGGCACATGGGACTTTACAACTTAATGTCACAGGGTTAATGGGTGCAATGCAATTCGTCACTTGTGACAGAATGCATCTGTTATAAGCAGATGACCGTCTAGCACCAGATGGGTCTCGTAGTTGTACCACCTTCTAACCACTTAAAAAAGGTTCAAATGCCACACTTACTTATAATCAGCTCCGTCCTTGAACTTGATCTCCCAGACACCATTGACGTCCACACCGATATCGGATCCGTAGCTAGCCTTCAGGCTGTAGATGTCATCTGTGATGGTTATCGAGTCCAGGTACGTCATGCTGGCTGACAGGGACGCGGGCTTAGGGAGGAGGTTGCCGGTCACGTCAGTCTGGAACAACGACAGAAGCTTGAAATATGTCATTATCTGAATTTTATTTGTAAGGTATTTTAATTGCGTAAGTTTGTGAGTAATGCACTGCCGACTGAGGTGCTACCAACCAAGACGGCATCTTGCACAGGAGGCCTACAACCTAGAAGGTCGGTTTTCTTCGCCTTTAACGAATCGCATCCCAACGGCAGAGTGAACATTCTACTACATTCCCTTACAGATATGAAATATGACTGTTTTTTTGTTGCTTAAAATACAATACGAGTAGACAGACAAAAATAACAAATTATCTTTGTACAAAAATAATATAGGACTAAGTACACTGGGGTATATTACCAACGATAAGAGAAAACTAGTTTAAGATCTCCACTAGGTATTAGCTTACCTTAAAGTCGAACTTGAACTTCTCTCCCTCGGGCACGTTCTTGAAGGTGAAAGAGTTCTGCAGATTCTTGCCGTCTTTCAGTTTCAGCTCGATCTGCCCTTCATAATCGATGGTTTGCTTGTCGAAGTCTGAGTTGATGATCTTGCCACGGTACGAGATAGTGGAAGCACCAGCACCGCGCTTCGGGGCGTCAGAAAGAACCACTTGGGCGTTCCCGTTGTAGACCTAGTAAAGGAAAACGTTAGGTAATTACTTACAATGTAAACTTAGTTGACAATTTTGCAGCGGTTAATTAAATGTCTTTTAAACATTTCGTGGTAGCATCAATAACAAAGTGCTTTGTAACCCCCATTTGTATGTAATATTTATTATAATATTATTTATCCCGCTATCAAATTAATTAACTTAATTATCAATTCGAAAATAGGTCTATAAATAGACATATTCGTTAGTTAGAAAAAAATGTTTGAAAACTATCGTGAGTATCACACATTATACTAATATAAAGATACCGGCTTCACTCACTTGGTATTATGTCTGTTTAAGTCCGATGACGTTTCAAACGTGTAAGACGTTTTTCTTCAGGGAGTGTTCACGCTTGGATCGGAATTGGATCGCGTCGCAATCTCCAAGTGTGAATGCTCCCTTTATATTAGTATAGTTTGTTATTCTTTCAAGTTAAAACTACTAAAAAAGATTTGGGTAAAATTAACAATAATTATAGCATAGATGATCTAGAATAACAAAACGGAAAAGTCACTATCCGTACCTGCAGTGCGAGTACGGTACGGTAAACTCGGCAATTCGACGTCTCCAGAATAGGTTTTATTAATCATAAATATCATATTTGACGATATTAATCGTAAAAAAACCTTCTATCGATGTTATATATCGAGTTTATCGATCGACAAAGGACTGTACTTGCACTGCTGGTGCCTTTTGTTTTATTTTATGTCGACTTTTTAACGACGTTGGATATAGGGGTGGCGCCGCGCTAATTTATGTACAGAAGTAATTTGTGTAGTAGAACAGATAACATACATGCATAGACAGCAGAATAGTAGTAAAGCTATCGCATGACTGGTACTCTAATGTATATAATAACAGGAAACAAGATAAACATTGGAATAAACATTCCGAGTTGAGCGTCAAGCTAAACACTGACAAGCAATTATTCCTGTTTGCTACGGTCCTGTTCTTTATTTATGTTGATATTAAAATTTGATAATGTACTCACTCCATTATTGTTGGTGAAATCACGGTTCACCTTCAGGTTCAGGCACCTCTCAGTGGGCAGAACTATTTCCACGTTTGCATTGGTTTTGCCTTTCAGCGCTAAGACGCCATCTTTGCGAATGTTGATCTCTGAAGTCTTCCCTCCATATTCCAGTTTGTTTCTAGAATGATGTTAAACAATTCTAGAAAACTACTTTATAAATTAAATCAATGGACATATGCCCTTTAAGTCGTCTAGCTTTCTCCAATAAAAACGTATATGCACGTGATCTATGAACTATCTGAGAAAACATAAAAAGTTACAAAGTTACTGCTGTTAGCGAAAAGCTTCATTACGACTATTGATACATTTCCAGAAGAAGTTTTAAATTAGAGTCAACTTACTTGGACTCTATGAGCTTTTCTGTTGCCTTGGTGTTGGTGGTGAAACAGATCTTGTCATTGTTGTCCTTCTCGTAATTCAGGTAGATATCAAAGTCTGCGTTGAACACCGGCTCTTTGGCTACGAACTTGACGTCGGCTTTCACTTTGCGTTGAGACTGGACAATACAAGACGTTATTTAAGTCAGTAGGCAAGGAAAATATCGTTTCAATAATAAAATCACAACCTTCTTAATCTACAAAATTATAAAACATAATCCTGATAGTTTACAGCAAGCGGATCCTCGATTGTAAGAAATAATGTTTGAATCGTGTCAAATCTAGCACCTTCCTTAGTTGTAAAACCAACGCAGACTTGCACTGCAAATAGACTTAAATAAGCCTCCCTGATAACTACCTTTTTAAAATCAACGATGACCATCCCGTTGCCTTTGCCGTCATTGTCCGTGACCTTGAACTGTCCACTGGCAGCAATGGCATCTTTCAAAACAAACTTGAGCTGTCCGCTGGGGTTAGCACCTCGGGTTATCTTAAGTAGATAGTCAAGTAATTCTCCCTGGCTGGACGAGATCTTGGCGTGGGAGGAGTACGTGTTGGGGTTGCGGATGATGCCGATGTCAAACCTGATAGAAAACAGGATGATATAGGTTTAACAAGAGACGAGATGAATTATTAAACAAACGAGATGTTTAAAGGACACAAATAATATAGTTTTCGAACAATTCAAATATATAGAAACAAAGAGAACAAAATGAAGACAGGACTAAAAATATTTCTGTTTACTTCTGATTGTACAAGGAACATTGACAGACTCAAGGTAGATTTCCTTGAAAATAATCTGATCACACGTCTATTCTACATTAGTTACCTAATTGTCTAAACTAATAACGACTTACTTGATGTCTTCACTCTTTCCACCAGTAATTTTCAGATGACCAATAGCTCCAATGTTGGCTTCTTTAACACTGTTCTTGTGATCAATAACTCCAGAGAGCTCGTACTTCGCAACTCCCTTGACAGAAACGTAGTTTTCAAAGTTAGATTTGTCTGCGTTCATGATGTCTCGCTTTGAGAATACTTCTATTTCTCTTTTGTTTGCTGCTAGCAGAAGTTTGAAGCTGTAATCTCCTTGTTTCTTGATGAAAGTTCTGGCCTTGAGTTCTGCGCGTGCGTTTTGATTGGGCGAGGCAAACTGGAAATCAGATTCAATTTTCTTGTAGTCAACATCTGCGTCGAACTGGACCTTGAAGGGGACGCTGACGATTTCAACTGGAAAAGAAGGAATTAATTGCATGATCTTGCTAATAGTGTTTATTTATAAAAAGCTTTCTCAAAATCTTGTTCCTATGTTGACTTCTGAAAGCCGGTAATACATTTAAACAACTAATAGACAAAAATCAGTGGTTCGTCTGGAAAAAAAACAATAAAATGTTTTGATTTGGATTGTTAAGATCGTACCTAAACCTACCGTAAGCTATAAATTAATAAAAAATACATAAAGTGTCAAGTATTCTAGCCAACAAAGTAATCATATATATTGCTTTTTAAATCGTAAGGTTACGGGAAATCAACTTACACTTGTTCTTAGTGATAACGTTGAAGGTCTCAATACTGTCGACGTTGTATTTCAGGTACTGGTTGAAGATCACCCGCTTGCTCTGGTCCCTACAGTCACCGGAGTGAACTATGTCAATATCGTTCTTAATCTGTAATTTTGGAGAATTGTAAATGATAATATGTATATATTTGCAAGAAATGTACAATAATTATTATTATAGTCAAAATTTAAATGACGCAAAACGTTTTCCCTCATTAAGGAGTAAAAATTGTTAGCATTAAGGATACCTAGTTTTTTAATTTCTTAGCATTTATTTATCTATCATATATTTTGGTATGTGATCCTTACACTTCTGTACTGCAAACTATTTAATAATATCTAGCATTTACTAGTCAGCACTACAAACATCTGTCTTGGCTGGTACTGCCGCAGATATTATAACCCTAAGCAGTAGCGTGCAGTCAATACAGTGCTTATTAAAGTGAAATTATACGGCGGATGGATCAAGTATGCCACAAGCTCCGTGACTATGGGGGCTGTGAAAATAATAACTCTATAGCTGTCAAGCGTAATGTTTATAGTCAAGGAAAAAAATGACTCAAAAAAAAGTTAAAGCGCTAAGACAAATTATATTTTTACGATAAAGATGGTAGTAAAACGTGGTTAGATACACCGTGCAGTTGACGTACTGTCTTTTATTTTGTGTTGTATGTTTTGTATCCAATTGATTGCTAAGTTTCACTAACTCTTTCCGATTCAAAGTAGAAAGTTTAACTTGCTGGACGATTCTGCGTACCCTGAGATAAAAGTTGTTTCTTAGTTCCGGGACAACGAACATTCTGCAATGACTGCTTTGAAGTTTATGGACATACTTACATTGCTATGTATATTGGACATATTCTTTGGTAAACCCTTACAGCCTTACTAATAACGCTGCTTATTTTCTTACAATACTCAACGGTTTGTAAAAAAATTACAAAAAGTATGATATTAAAATTGTAATAAGTAATAAATGTAATCTTGACCCAAAGCAAGATTACATTAATTATAGAATATTTTTATTAAAAATACAGAAACTAATCAGATCGAGACAGAATCAGGTAATTTGCAATGGTTTCATCAAGATATCAAGCAGATACTGAACTTTTTTCTAACTACTGTGGACTACACAATAGATCTGATGAATGTTTACAAATCGAAAACAGAGAGCGAAATACAAAAAGCAGCAGATTAGCAAAAATACAATCGAAAGTTATAGAAAGTGAAATCGGGTATTGTTATTTAACTTACCACATCACCAAACTCAGAGTGTCCCTTCAGAATGAAATTGACCAAAGGATTGAGCTGGTTCATGAATTCCAATTGAAGATCACTGTTCTTCAAATTACCCTTAACTGTCAGGAATTCTGTCACAAGAGACCACTCTAAGTTTTTAGCATTAGCCTGGCTGGAGAAGAAGCCTTCTACGCTTATCGGTTCCTGACTGCTCGGGAGTTTGACCTTGATGCCGTCAAAGCTGTACTTAGTTACGGGACCGTTGACATCCTTGATGACTTGTCCATCGACTTGGACGGAATTTTTCTCGGACTCCGGAAGTTTGTATTCGAAGACGGGTTTGTAGACGCTTCGTCGGTCATTTCCTTGGATATCAAAACCGGCTCTTCCATAATATTCTTCGTTATCAATTTTGGCACGTATTAGGGCAGCCAGTTCTCTGGGTGTCATGCGGCCGGAGATTTCTCCAGATAATACCTTGATGGGGGATTTCAGCGCTAGCTTCAAGCCCACTTCGTTATCGGTGTAAATCCTTTCCCCAGTGAGCTGAGTGCGGCGGTTCTTAGAGCCTGGTGATAAAGCGTAAAATAAATGGTAAAGTTAAAATGACAGTAAAGTTTATGGTGTAATACTTTAACCCGGAAAACTTAGAGCAATGCTACAATAGGAAACACATGTGTTAGTGTTTGTGATACGACGCAAAAAATAGTTTCAGACCCACGCCCGATGTATGTTTACTTAGAATTAAGTTTTACAGATCATTTATAATGTGAGTTTAACTACTACATAATTATTACATAATGCATGCTAATATGACCTTTTAATAAGTAGCATTTTGGACTCTTTACCTTCAGCATCCAATAGCAGCTCAAAGCTGGCCTTTCCACCTTCATCGCGAACTACTCCTCTGATATGGTAACCCTTTAGGTCATTCTTCTCCAGGACCAGCTTGACTTTGGAAATGCCAGTGATTGGGTAGCGGGACAGGAACTTGGCGAATGAAGCTTGGTTTTCTGGACCTGAGAAAAAATGGCTTATGAATAGGAGGTATATTCAAGCTTGATCAAGCTATAAACAAACTGTTGGCTTCTAAAGCAGTAGGTGAATTCATAAGTGCCAGATATATTCCGTTATGCATTTTAATGATTGATATAAAATATACTTAAGTACCTATTTCAGTAAAACGAAATAGGTAAATATGCCAAATATTCCCAATTACTACTTTTTGCTGATGACATGAAGATGTTCATGGCTATTGAAGACCCCTCTGATACGATACTCCAACAAGAAGATTTAGCAAGAGTAACCAACTACTGTAAGAGAAACAACCTGAATCTTAATGTTTCTACATGTTCAGTTATAACCTTCAGCCGTAAGACACAAATTGTAAATTTCGGTACTCGATTGAAAACCAACCACTTTTACGCGTTAACAACATTATAGACCTTGGTGTTCATTTGGATAGTCAGGTCTCCTATGTCAACCATATCGACATCATTGCTAAAAAAGCATCATCAGCATTAGGTTTTATATTGCGTAATGCGGGTACTTTTAAAACAATGAAGATTCTGAAAGTCCTATACTGTGCCTATGTCCCTAGTCACATAGAATATGCAAGTGAAGTTTGGAATCCTTGTTATGCAATTCACATAAACAGGTTAGAACGTATACAGAAAAAAATCACTAGATACTTAGGTTATAAGTTCAAAATCAACGTTCTAAATATGAGACCCGATGTGCTCGTGTCCATCTGTTACCACTTGTTGTCGTCGTAACATTTACGACATGCGGCTGCTCATGAAGATAGCACAATCCAAAATAGATTGTACAGATTTAGTGGGTAAATTAAGTTTATATGTTCCACCCAGACACGCCAGACCCAGGAACTTGCTTCATATACCAAGCGCACGCTTTAGGTACCGCAGAAACTCATTTTTAATAAGAGCACCAGTAGCCTTTAATGACTTTGTTGAGCACGACCATCCCATCGACCTTTATTCTAGCAGGTTATGTAACATTAACCAGGCTTATGTTACTGATATGCAATAAATTATCTAAAAACTTTTGTAATCGAGCGCCTATATAGGCTTATCATCTACTTTTTTATTTGTTAAATTTATTTATTTGTTAATTTTATAGCATAGTTATTTGTTAAATCTAGCATCTTCATATGTGTATAGTATTTCTTAATTATCTGTGGAGGCTTGTTATTGGCTTATCTTAAGCAATTTCTTAACCTTAACTGTAATTATAGCTGTAAGCCCCCCAAATAACAAAATAAAATATAATAATACTGTATAAATAATTTTTTTGCTTAGAAAATGCGCAATTTGTTGACTACAAACCTAAGTATGTAATAACCCGTCAGTCCTAAAACACTACTTCTATCACTACAGAGTAGCCTGGCTACACGTGATTATTTCTATCTCTGTCCTAATTTATAACAAATATAAAATTTCTGACTTTGTAATTACATACTCGTAATTTGGTTAACTAAACACTAAATAACTCGTAGTTATTATTAAGTACTTACCACTAACAGAGAATGGCACTGAGATTTCACCACAAAGGGTCAAGCCAAGGAAACCAGAAAGCTGGTCAAAGCAACCAGCGTATTCCTTCTTTTCACCTTCGGTCGAAATTTTGGTCAGCTTTTCCTTTTGTCCCTTCTTTGCCGTGAAGTAGACCAGATCATTGGAAGCCACTACAATCTCTTGTTTCTCAACTGGCAGGCCAAGTTGGAGGTCGAAACCTTTGCCATTTTCTAAGACCTTAGCAATCACATGAGCACCAGTCGAGGAATGCAGGTTGGTGATGACCTTCAGACCAGTACTGACTGAGTCAGCGTCGACGAGTAAGACTCCAGTAATTTCGATATCAGTACTTGGCACGAATTTGATGTCGACTTTAGCGTTCTGAGGGTTCTTAAGGCATTCGTTTATGTCAAAGTTGGATGCGAAGTCGATGCGAGCGGTTGCAGAACCAATAAGGTCCAGTTTGAGGGGGAAACCAGTAGACGTGGGGTACGCTAGTTCAGCTTCAATGAAGAGAAGATGTGTGCGGAGCTCTTTCTGCAAATAGATTTAAATCATTACAGACTATCCGAAAATAATATTGATTCAACACTCAAACTACAAAAAATATCTTTGTTACTACTTACCGATAGATGCTTAGCTTTGTCAGTGGCACCAGTAATGACTTCAATCAGTTGGGTGACAGCATCATCGAAGTTAAAGCCCTTGCTGTTCCCGAGAGAAAGGAAGATGGCATCTGTTCCAAAAAGTCTTACGTATACGTCCAGGTCAAGCTCGTTATCGAAGGCTAGCGCTTCTGCTTTCAGCTGAAATGGAAGTTGAAGTATTAAGTATTAAATTAGCACCTTTTGCAAACCACCTAAGGTTTGCAAAAGGTGCTAATTTTAATGTACTTCGATTTTATTATATATTTAAGGTGTTACTTTAAAACAGATGATTACGATATATAAATTTTTTGGCGATGACTGCATAGTATCAACGTTTACTTGGTTAGGGAGTAGTTATATGAATTTGATAGTCGCCCCGAAACAGTTTATAAAGATGCAAATTAATATCTTTACTTGCATCTCTGCATTCTTTTTAAAAAATTGTGCTGGGTAAAATTCGAATTCTTGTTTAATGAATGTATAATATTAATAAAAATTCTTATACAAAACGATGATATCAAGCGACTATATTGCCGAAAATGAACAATTAAAATTATTTTTATGTTTTTCATTTATTGTATGTTTCAAATAGTATTTGAAATTTATTCCATCAGAACTACGAATGTAATAACATTTATCTAAAAGCATGTAATAACCAGAAATAAAAGAATTTGTGTCGGAACACAAGGGCGTTGACATCCGAAGATGTCGAGCCCATCTACCGAAAAGATATATTCCATAAATTAAAACACCAAGGTAAGACTTACGTTCTTATCAAAAGCATCAATGTCACTCTTCACACTCCTCCTGCCTCTGTTGATCGCAGTTTGGACCTTTTCGGAGGATTTGGCGAAAGACGCCATGAAGGTATCATACAGAGCTTGGGCTCCTTGTGTGCGGAATATACCCTTGGGGCCGAAGAAATGCTCCAGGACAAGGTCGAGGTTGCCTTGACGACCACCGAGCTGTAAAGTTTAAATAAGGTCATCGAACATTTTGGAAGGTTTCTCTGTTTATACGTGCAAAAAAATTTAAGACTGACAAATTTTGCGTGCTGTACCTATAGAGGTACAGATTACAAAAGTTGGTATTAAACTGTTAATTAAACGAAATATTTATAATTATTAATAGTTAAATTCAATAAATTATCGCACCAGGTAGTAATGACATACATGTGCAAGATGCGCATGTGCATGTGCTGCCCCTATCAAAAGTGTGCTAACACTATTTTGAGGTAGGTTTGAATGGTGGTATATCAAACACCACTTATGGCTCTGTGAGCTGTAGACCTTGGGGTTATGTCCTTGTATAGCTTAAAAATCAATATACATATAATGTATTTATATTCACGGCGCACCTTAAAACAATCCTTAGAGTCCTTAAAAGCTCGGCTTGTTGGTCTGTAATTCTGTTTAATCTATTGTCCTCCTCGCAGAAGAAGGAAATACATACATGATTTTAGTGAGGCGATCAAAGCCATCTAGTTTAATTTTAGGATACTAAAAGCTTGTAAAATTATATTCATATAATTTTATTAGGAAAAAATCCAAACCCTAAATCAACAAAATTCTATATAATTATCGAAACTGCTCTCAAAATTTCACGAGAATCGGTTGAAAATTACGACCTGTAAAGGAGTATTAATAATTCCGAGCCGGATATTCGGACATACAAAAGCGTTTTCTCGCCCTCGTGAATCGCACTCGGTCGTTTAATTACTGGATAATTCATATTTATGTAATTTTTTCCTACACTTGACGTGTTCGTGAGACTAGCGCAGTGACAAGCAAACCTTTAAAACTTAAATAACTTTGTGGGCTACTTGCCAGGCATACCCTCACTATCAACAATCAGTTGTCCATATACTCACATAAAATCTTCTTATGCCGGTGAATACAAATATAAGTAGGTAATAGAATTTATTTTACGAACCTCCAAAACATTGAAGCTATGCCCGAAGATCTGCGTAGTAAGGTTGAGGGCAGCAGAGCGCGGGATGAACGAGTCCTGAGAGAATATCACGGTCTCGTCGATTGAGCCACCGAGACCAAGGGCGTCAATGTTGAACGACTGCTCACGGTAGAATGAGTATTTCCTGAAAAAAAGATGACACTCATACATAAAACTGACTCAAACCGATAATGTGAGTATATGTTAATGTCAATGTATCATTTTTGTTACAAATTTCGCAAATCCCTATTTCTCCTGGTCACTCTATAGGTAACTTGAGAACGCATGGAATACTCGTAATCTCGCTCATTATTTTTTTGTTGTGTTATTTATTGTCACGAGAAGATTATTATGAAACAAACACTTAATAAAATGGGAGGCTGATGGCCGAGTCTATTATGCGAAGTCACGAGCAGTCGTTTGTGTTAGATTAAAAATAGTTAAAATACCAAAAAATTTATGAGTACGAGTATAGCAGTTTTTATAATTTAGTCCGAATTGGGAAAAGTCTGCTTTATCATTTTAAATACACTATTTGTATTTAAAATGATTATTCATTTTGATAGGTTTTCAATCGACTTCATCAAAGAGAGGTGGTTCTCAATTCGACTTTATTTTCAAATGATTTGTTTTCTAAGTGAATCGATTCTGATGATTCTTGTTTTATTTGAAACATGGCGCTTTTTGTGATACTATTTAAATTTTATCAAGATCTAACTCGTGGTTTTTTTGGATAATAATTTATCATCAACATCAAGTCTTAAAATTTCAAAATGTATATAGTTTGGTGAGCAATAAAAGTTTACCTGTCATCAATATTGAACTTGTTCGGAATGCTGATTTGTCCATAGTGTTGCTTGGCGAGGTACTTGTCGGGATTGCCGGAGGAGCGGATGGCCCGGAGAGAAGAGGTGATGAAACGGCCAACTGTGGAAATGACATATGGTTACGATGCTGCATGGTTGACTACGTTATCATAATTATGGGGTGACGCTTACAATACTAAGTTATAGTTACAATATTAAGTATAAACCCTCAATTCTATGTCACAACGCCAAAAGGCTTAGACATTATTTATATTTTCTGTTTAGAATTTAACGTGGTTATTGAATAATGATTTATAAATGTTATTTTGTGAACAATACCTTGGTGAACAGGTTCAGAATCCAGTAAGTTCTTGATTTCAGTAGCGGACCTGCCGCAAGGACAAGCTATCACGGCGAGGTAAGCCTTGATGCGGATTTCGGAGTCAAGCTGCCGGTTCTTCAGGATATCCAAAGCGGCTTTCTTGATCTGATGAAAAATTGTTTACGGTTTTACAAATGGAATAAAAGTAAGGTCTAAAGCAGGAACTGTTTTAGCAGTTAACCCCGTTGACTCGCGATCCGCTGTATTTGGCCAATAATACAAAAGATTTCGCAGAAATTAACCTATTTTTCCAGGAACTGCAACGTGTGTAAAACGTGGTTAAAGTAATTATAATGACAATAACAAGTTATAACTGTGCAAGTTGCATGAAACATTTCAATTATTAACTAGTTGACCCAACAGACATTAGGTATCCTCTCCCATTCTTCAAGAAATAAGTCAAACAAGCCATTCAGATAGTTGGGTATTCTCAACTATCTGAGTGGCTTTTCCAATGTTTCTCCAAATACCTTGACCTGTCTATAAAAAAGACATATCCAATTCAATCAATCCAAACATATATAAATGACCGGCTGTAATATATGTTACAACATATGTATTACGATGTATTCATCATTGTTGTGCTTTAAATTGAGTGATATTATGATATCATACCTTAGGACTGCAAGGGTCAGCCAGGAAAGCGTCGAGGACAGCAGCCTTTACTCTGGGCTTGACGTTGAGATCAAGGGCTACATGGACTAGTTTGTCAACCAGAGAGTCTTCGAGGTGGTGGATGTTTCGGATTCCTCTGAGAACTGCTATCACCTGGAGCAAAAACAAGTATTAAAAGGTAATCTTCGAAATTTTGTAAATTCATCCAGAACTTTTATAAATATTTTGTTTTGATAAGACAAGGTTAATTGAAAATAATGACGTGTCGATATTTAATAAAACAAGTACAATTTGAACAAGTACAATTTGAAAAGTTTAATACCGACTTCTATTCAGTTATTGGAGTGTAACTCTAAAACTACTGGACCGAATTTGATGAAATTTAAATGGGGCCAGACGGAAAGCACCAGCTTTCAAACAAAAAAGAATTTGGAAAATCGGTTTACCTTATCGAAAGTTATGAGGTAACACACATAAAAAAAACTAAAAAAATACAGTCGAATTGAGTACCTCCTCCTTTTTGGAAGTCGGTAGAGAATATAATGTCGCTACTCACAACGTCTTCTTCAGCCTTATTCTTCTGTCTGCAGTTGCCGAGTTTCGCTACCAGCTTCTGGCTCAGAACGGTGATACCTTCAGACTTCTTAGAATGGCACTGGTGTTGACGGCAGTATACACCTGCAAGTGCACCGACTCCAAGGTAGATTTCCTTAGGGATATTTGGCTGGTCTAGCAGGGTCTGAAATTAAAATAAAGATTTGAAAAAAGCTTATGTATTTAGTGAGTATGCCGATATGTCTTATAGTGCGCTATTTGGGAAACGGTTATATCCACTTCCAGATATTAATTGAATTTGACATAACTAACAACTATACTGAATATACAATTTTCAACTATTGCACGACATAATCCAGAATAATATCAGTTCCTAATACTTACAGTAGCGGCTTTCAGTGCATCGCTATTGACGTGCTTAGCATTTCCAAGAGAGAGGTAGACCAGCTGCTTCTCCAGATCGTCCAGGGCGCCACCCTTCAGAATCTGAATGGACACTTCGATGGAGGGACCCGTCCCGGTGCGGAGAAGACCATCAATAAAAACTCGTCTGAAACACGTTTTTATATTAATACTTAGGCTGTTGAGATAAGCTTCATAGACAAGACGACAGTTTTAGCGTTTCTGTGGGTTTAACTGGGGTAGGGTGTAACTATTCGGGTATATGAGATAATCAATGGTAAACTATCCTGCTATATAAATATTGTGTGCATGACATAAATTTTATACATCTACACTGGCATCCACCATCGCTTCCGCGTTAAATAATCAATTAATAAACGTCATTATTAAAACAATATAATTATAATATGATAATAATCTTACTTTTCCAATTGGTTGTTTTTTACTTGATTGAAGACGTTATTCAGGTCACCTTTACCAGTGACACGGAAAATCTGCAAGAAAATATAACGAGTTTTTTCATGTTCATTTAATCATATATACTTCAATTATATGAGTTAGTCCTTATTTACATAAAGTTGTACGATCTCACTAGGAGATAAGATTGGAGGTTGGCTATAGCAGACTCATCCTAAAGTATAAATGAATGTGAGCGTATACTATGAGAAACTATTGCCACATTTAATTTTATCAATTTAGTTTAGCATAAAAAAGGACGTTGCCAATGTTAGTTATTAGAGAAGTTGCTTACCCTGACGAGCTGAGCAAAGCTACCAGCAGATTTCTCACTGGCTTCAGTGCTGACGGCCTTGGCTGTTTCCTTGACGGCAGCAAGAGCGTTACCAGCATTGTTGGGAACGTCAGAATCTCCGTGTGGGTTCTCAAAAATAATTGTGCGGGGGACGGTGCAGTGGCCTGTTGGAGTAAGTTAAAGAATTGGAATAAGTGGAAATGAAACAATGAAATATTTTTATGGAAGTACAAAAGCTTTGCATTTGACTTCTGAACTGACTGTCTTTTTGTAAAATTATGGGAAAGCATATGTTCAGCAGGGGACGTCCTACTGCTGATATAATGATGATGATGATGATGCATTTGACAATTTGTGTATGATTTCGTTAATCCAGCGCGGGTGTATTTAAGTTCAGCAATGTTTAAAGTATACGTTCAGTGATGGACTTGTTCATAAGTATAGCTACGATATTCAAGACATTTGCTAAGATTATACAAAATGCCTATCATAGTTGAGGGCACAGAAAGCCTAGACCCGTTTTCCATTCTGTTTCATTTGCGGGAGATCTATGTTCAGCGGTACACATCTTTCACTGGATAATGTAATTAGTATGAGGAGATTGATCAGTAGGTAGATTTTGATACTTACTCTGAGGACTACCAGCAGATTTGCCAGTAAGTGTAAGCTTGGTGTGGACCGTGGCTCTGGCTCCATTATCTCCCACTGCGAAGGGCCTGTACAAGTACTCTTCCGTAGCAGAAATCTTTTCTGGAACTCCGTTGTTGACCTTGGATTCCACGTTCAGACTTGACTGGAGGATGTTGCTCTCCTTGATCTCCTGTATCGGATGCACGTTTTTAATATAGGTACGTATCACTTTAAAATATTTCTATTACTATTAATTTTTCAAGGAGAGAGAAAGCTACGAGTATTTCTGAAATTGTTGGGCATGCATATAATTTTATATTTCTCAGAAACGCCAAGAACAAACAAAAGGTAGGTATTGCTCTTTTTCATTTGTACAAGTTTTAAGTTGGCATAATCACTAATACAAGATAAAACTTTAGTCGAGGTATATTAACCGGAGTTTGCTTATACGTACTTCTGCATTGATTAGTCCAAGATGCGCCTAAATACGCCAGGAAGCAGTACGACTTCTTAAGTTACAACCTACTGGCATCCATACAATGTGCATACGATTCTCATGAAAACATGCCAGTGCAGTATATGCACCGGAGATCAATGTAAACTTGTAATTTGCCAATTTTTGAGATACAAAATATGCATCAATTAGCGTTGTTGCAACTCGAACTGACTTACAAAGTAACATTTCCTATCATCATCACGTGTGCATCGTATGCATTGATTTTTATATACAATTGTTATCATTTACAGTTTAACCGCTAATACATGGTCAGTGTTGACGCGATCGAAGATGGTATTGCACAAGGATGGCGACTGGATCTCAGTGACTACTTGTACACACCGTTAGGTGCTTGTGATTAAATCAATTGAAATGTAACGTAGACTGTAGTAGCGGACCAGGCGAGTACTAGAGAGTGCTGTACTTCATGCCTCCGGTTGGCAGACAACCCTCTTTCCTCTGCCGAGTGAAAGCACTGATATAATCATAATATCAAATATGTATAGCAGCAATTACCGCGCCAGGGTTGAAGACAGAAGCAACGAGGTCGCTGGAACCTTGCTCGCGATGCGCACAACGGGAGAGGTCGCGGCTGCGGTGGACGAGCACTGCGCCGCCCTCTTGGGAGTGAGAGATCTCCGTGGGGCACGCGCCGAAGATATCGTACTGAGGAACAAACAATTACCATCTTATTCATATATCCCACTTGTACTTGCGAAAGTGTCAAGTTTTTAGATACATCCAAGAAAATAATTTCTTATAATTTATAATCTTACCTGAGTGTTGGACTTAGTTTCTGTCTGGAGCAGCGAAATAATAGCCCTCTTGATGTTGAGCGAACGACGCGTGTCTTCATCTTCACTACAGATCTCGGCTCCGAGACGGCCGTCTTGCAGCGAGAACTGGATGGGCTTGTTGATGCCGGGTGGAGTTTGGTATTTCTAGAAAATAATAATCATTTTAGTAGGTAATAGAAATAATAATAATTTTAATTTGCACTGTGAAAGAATGCCGATAGGTCAAAACCTTATGGTAGATGAATTTCATTAATACTAAAAATTTTACCAAAATTTTCGCCTTGAATTCATTAGCAAATAAGTGTTTGAATTAGAATCTAACACAAACACATGTTTATTTATTTCGTATAGGTATGACTCCTAAAAATTGTAAACTAAAAAACTTACAGAATAATTGCTTATAAAAATATTTTTAACTGAATATTACGAGTGCGTCAGCAGTGTGACGATGAAGAATAATAACATTTTTAGACAACATACTCACTACTACAAAATCAAACTTTATTTTTAGTTTGCGTTGCCCTCAATCAACTCAAGAAAGTTTACAAGATATAATTCTACCAACCTCGCCACCAGGTCCGGAGATGGCCAGGGTCTGCACTGCGAGCTCATGCGCACAGTTTCCGACCGCTGTCACACTGACTTGACCGAGCAGCTTCAAGCTGGTCTCCTGTTTGTCTGATCCCGTGAGGAAAATGCTAACAGTTCCTTCAATGCCATAATTGTATTTTTGTCCGGGGGCGAATTGCTGTATTTGCGGGGCTGGAAGATAATGGTAGAAAATTTAATTAGGTGTGCATAAAAACAACTCTTTAATTGCGTAAACCGGTTTACATAATAGCTATATAATATTACTCTCCCTCAAGAACATGTCAGGATCGAAAGTATCCTTTGTTACTATTCGGGTATATGACGATCTTTCCAGCACTTTTCAACTTTACGCCAATAATGACATCGGTTTGTTTCGTTGTTGAAAATAAGACTAATCGACAAACCAACAAACACACATTGATGTTGATGATGCTGATGTAAAATGCAATCAAGACTAAAAATTTGGCACGTACAAAATTGCTAAATTAGTTGAAATAACGAGAAACTCTCGTGTTTGACAAATATGAATAAGATATCTACTTAATTATAAACACCTATAATTCTATTGTTTTGTAACCAAAGAAAAGAAGATGAAATAACAATACTTACATCCTTTGCATGATATCGAACATTTTTCTGAAACAAACAAACCAATTTATGTCAGTAATAATGTGTATGGATAACAATAAAGGCATTGTAGTATAAACATAATATTATAAGCAATGAACAACAATGAACTCTTATTGACTTGAGCTTATTGTGAAGACAGCCGGACATATTGATAATGATGTAGGGACCACAATCACCTGAGAGTGTTAATAAGGCTACTCTTTGACATCTTAAATAAGAGGTAAATGAAATAGTTGATGTCATTGCTGTGGGGTGCAACCGCAGAGATTTATTTATTTATTTATTAAATTACAAAACATAAACAAAAGATACAAAAGATAAAGAGAATCTGCATTCTTAGAAACGTGTCGTGAGCTAGACCTGAAATAGTTTGATGAATCTAGAGGTATATGAACTGACTTTAGCAACCTTTGGCCATGTATTGCATTAGTTCTGGCCATGCTCTTAATAGATTACTCGTGAGAAGGGCCCAGGCGATTGTGATGAAATTTCGTGTGCTCTAAACAAAAATACTATTTATTCAAAATTGTATTACTAAAGTTTATTCATGCATTAACCACCGACCAAGTTTGCTGTTCTTTTATAAAATAAAAATGTGTACTTTTGATAAGCGAACCTAAAACGATAAATAAGTATACTTCCTAAGAGAACGTTTTACAATAAGGCCAGTAATACCTTAATTTTTCCGTTTAAATTTAATATGTTGACCAAACAAGCGTTCTAAAATTCAGTCTTTTAGAAGACTAATTAGTTTTCATTCTCGCTAAGCTGTTGTCTACAACATATATAATATAAATATTCTCCTCTCATATTGAAACGTGTAGTCGTTTGTACATAAAATTGACTCTCTAAAGGGCGTCTATATTACCCAAATTTAATGAATTATTTAAGGTTGACTTTGTAAATTATGTGCAGATACTTTTGGTGTTGGTGCTATCTATCAATTAATTTCATAATTCTTTTTTTTACTTTTATTTTGCAAACAGAAAATCCTCTGACGTGATTCAAACGAACGTGTTCTGAGTAATCATATCAGACGCCATCACCGCTAGGCTACCGACGCACTATTCCAAGGGTCGGCATGTGACACGGTTAGTCAGAAGCAGATTCAAATCCCAATCAAGGATATAATTATCTCTCTAAAATTGCTAATATTGGTTTATCTAAGTAGGTGTAAGTGCTTTAAAACTCGTATACTCATTAAGTGCATATAAAAATTTTGGGTCGTGAAATCAATACGAGAATTAAAAGAGTAAGAGTGATCTAGTTTGTTCGAGGAAAAACAATACCTTTAAAATTGCAATGTTTTGACTTCTACTTAGAATAAACAATATTAAATATTCTGCTGGAAGCTTGTGTATGTTATAATTACTCCGATGCAACTGAAATCCAAAATATTATACTCAAGTACAAACTTTTTCAATTCAGAGTAAATTAGGTATAACAATGGTTATACAAGTATATAATAATAATAGACAAAATAGAAGATTAGGTTATTAGAATAACGTTTATCAGAGTTCATACTCTCAAAACAACTATTTACTTATCAGTGAATAGTACAAATAATTAGAAATTAATCAGCAAGGGTCAAGGAATATTCCTACAAGTAAAGTATGTTCTAAATTAGCAACATTGTTAGGATCCGGATCAGAAGGGTCAATATTGTATATTTATCAGTTTAGGTGATAAGAACTTACACTTACATTACTTAGAACTGTTTGCGGAGGATTTTTATTATTATGTGTGACAGGAAAATTAATTATGACAAAGTTTTTATCATTCATAGTGATCATTCTATGATAGATGAATGATATGATAGATAGTTTTGATATTAAAGAATGCTTGTTTGTTGTAAGTTGTTGATTTAAGAGAAGTATTTTACATGATTAAACCAAATTAAATGATAAATGAATCGTTAGTTTACTAATTTCAATCGGCAATCTTTGGTAAAACACGGACGCGCTTTTGAATTACGCGAAATAATTGTAAGTAGATTTAATATCTTTCATAAGCTTTAAAGCATATATAAACTGAATGAATTAATATGAAAATAATGAATGCAAAAATTATAAAACAGTAGCGATTAGTGAAGAATTTTCTAGAAGCTGATGCAAAGCAAAACCGAGACTTCGATCTCACACAGTTTGATGATCTCTCCCCTTGGAGTCCAATTGAGTAATTGCCTGATGCGACGGGGATCCGTGACTTTGCCGGGTGTCATTGTACACTCTACCTAATGTGATATGATGATATGAATATCATACAACTTTTTTCTTCTAACTATACCCTTATGTCATTTCGATCTGGGGCCTTACTATGACCTCTTAAAGCAGGGCTTCTACATAACTGCCCGGCTTATTCGTACCATGACAACGTTATAGCAGGCCTGCTAAGGCCTACTATTCAAGAACAGCAAAAGAACCGTTCACCAGTTTTTTTTGTATGTACTCTCGTTAACATAACGCTCTAAATCTACTCAGTTTATCAGCTTACAAACGTCTAAGCGTCTGCAATTTATTTAAAGTAAATTGTTAGAATACCAGAGACAATATTATCCGTTCACATTTGAGAAAACAATGTTCAAACAGTTCACCTTAATGAGGGTCATGGTATGATTTCATTCAAAATTGTTTATGCCAGGTTTAAGAACTGCACGGAACTTGCAAGGTTCTAATGAAGCTGATAGTAAGGCCCCTGATACCCGTGCAAAATATTAGTTATGTTGTTTTTATTTCAATTCGATCACATATTTTTTACTTAGATGGCAGATCGAAAGGCCATTAGAACAAATTACAACGTATGACATTGAAATAGAATTTGAAATCAATTCAATCACGTATATTTTATGTTTTTATGCTGCTTGAGACATAATTGTGTTTAGTATTTATGTCATTTCGATCTCAACCTGTTAATGATATAATGGATACGGCCAATATCAATTTTTCAGCGCATTTACATACTTTGCTATAACTATACATGCAAGATTTTTAATCGCTGTAGATACATAATTTTGCGAAAGCTATAAAAATCTTAAGAATAAGAACCAGAATATTTATTGGCTTAAAATGTAGGTTACAATGAAGTTGAAACTTTAAAACAAACAGTACCATAACACATTTTCTCTCATAGCGACGTGCAAATAATACAATTCAACATATTTAGTTAGGTGAGTATACAATTATTAATGTGAAAATGAAAATTACCACTAATGTCAAAAGTGTCATTTCAAAATACATAATCTCACTTCTCACTAATATTATAAATGTGAAAGTTTAGATGGATGGATGGATAAATCATATAGTATGTTTGTTACTATTTCACGCAAAAACAACTGAATGGATATTAATGAAGTTTGACATGTAGATAGATGAGACGCTGAAATAATATATAAGATACTTTTTCACCATCATCATTATCATCATCCATCACCACGCGGGTGAAACTGCGTGGCACAGCTTGTATTATTATAATTGCAAAATTGTAATTAAATTAATCTTTATTACTAGCAATGTTTGAGCAACGAATAGTATGACTTTTCTATGAGCCAAAGTTTAAGTTTCCTACAGAATCTGTTGGTTGGCAGTTCTTTGATCTCTTTGGGAATAGATTGCATGATGGAGATCTCCCGACACAGTTCAGAAGTCACATTGTGAAAGATCAGTTACTTTGAGATTGTTCAATGATCACAGTTTAACATTCTGTATCCATTCAAATGAAAGCATGCAAAGCAACTTCTAATTACAATCATATCAAATTCTATTTCATATACCTTTATAATTTCGGTTTCAACCCCCTTCAATTAGCACCTAAGCCCTATCCATTTACTACATGTGTTAACATTTTCAAGATGTCACCGTAGTGTCAGATATTTTGATGCCAATAACTAGTACGCAAGTACGTGAAGGGCGCTGTAGCAACTGAAATGGCTGGCCAAAAGAGACTCGAAAACGATGTCTCGAGATGAAGAGCAGGCTGCAGTGCCACATAAAAGACAACTCTAATGTCTGGGCACTATAACGGTCATGGGCAAGAGTAGTGCCTGGTTCAACGACACTTTTTAACAGAGCCATTATTCAAGAGTACGCTGGTACTTTCAATTTGGACGAGACGGATGTGTACGGATGCGTCGATTATCGTCGAATTAACGTATTGTTGGTATTGAGCCATCCGCTCTCGATATGATACCAAGGTCTGTGCAACCCGAACTTTGGGATACATTTTTATCTTATTATATGCATTACTTTTTACCCGTAAAAAAGGAGGTTATATATTCGTGTCTATGTGTTTTTATTTATGTGTATGTTAGCCGATTTCTCCCTCATTTGCGAACCGATTCTCAAAATTCTTCAAAAGTTTTTGTTTGGTAGAGTGTACTTCCGAGTGTACTCAAAAACTGCTTGATTGAATTTGATGAAATTTAAATGGGACCACCATTTAAATTTCATCAAATTCAGTCAAGCAGGTTTTGAGTTACACTCCAAAAACTAAAAATTGTTGATTTATCTTGATGATATCATCATTGACAATCGATCCCTTTGTTTTGTTTTTGTTTATGTTAGGAGAGGTCACTACAAATGGCGAACAAAATCCTTTTTTACCAAAAAGTCGAAGTCGGTACCATGCGCACAATATTGTGATATTAAGCACCTACTTTTGAACTGTCATGGTAGCGGTTTCAACAAGTTTTTTCACACTTATTGGTGTTGAAGTCGGTTCCATTTTAGACAAGAAAGTATATAGTTTTAAACCTCTTCGACTTAGAGAAATCAACGGATTCTCGGATCAACAGGATCAACAGGATTAGAACTTGCATATGCTGGATCTGCAGGACTAGATGCTTTGAAATACGAAGCTACTGAGATTTTGGGTGCAAAAGTTGCTTAAAGCTGGAATCTAGTCTGGAAACACCAGAAATTTACACTATTTATTATTAAACTTGGAATTGTCCAAACAATTTTGATGTAAGTATAATAAAAATATGACAAAACTGGTTTTCAAGAAAATCAAACGGAGCAGAAAATAACTTCAATTACTTTTTTTGACTGACTAACAACAGCTACAAATTTAAACAGTTAATGACAAATGCATATACTAAGAAAAGATACTTGGAAATTTACCCCTGTCAATTCAATAGATTTCTGTGGCTTCGCCTATAGACCACGCAAGCTAAGCCACTATTGACAATTTCTTATTAATCATACCCAAAGCCGTTACAAAAAAAGTTTACATGCTGTTGACGAAATGTAATTAGAAAATACTTTTACCGATACACAGTATATAAGACCTCTTGGCAAGAAATTGAAAGTATCTTCTTCTCTGAAATACATGCTTAATTTTCTTGAGAAAAACATCTAAAATATTTACTCTTTAAAAATTCATTTAAACATCATTCAAATTTCTTATAAAGATAATGATGTTATTGCAAGTGTTGATAGCACGTTTGTTGATACACCAGTCAGAGGTCAGGGCGAGTGTAACAAAGCACAGAGAGTGATACCCGATTGTCCTATTATCTAAATTTGACTCATGATTGAAGTCACTGCCAAGGCAAGTGATAATTTTATTTTACATCACATGGCTTATTAAAACTTTACATTCACTCATCACACTAATAAATGTTGGTTTTGTTTGTTTTTATGCTTGTTTGCCACATATAACATAAATAATATTCGTATATATTCTATACTAGCTGGTGAACGCGACTTCGCCTGCACAGGATTAGTACTTCGAGTAGCTTATTATTTCTCCAAAGGCATATCTATCTCTATACTAAAATGTTAAACAATATGTACATGGTCAAACACAATTGCTATAATTGCTATGAGTACTATTAAATACATACTTATTATATCAATAATAACAAAATAAAATTAATCACCGTGGAAAAAACTCTCATTACATTTCATCACCCTAGACGGTCGCTGAACACGTCTAGTGTATCGAGCTATCAAATTGACTTGGCTTTTGACTAAGCTTTGACAGAACTGTCGACATTACGATCTTGACGTAGGCGGAAATCTTATTATTTTGTCTATGCTGTGCCCAAGCATATTACGCTTTTTCACCCTCTTGGTGATGGATGATGATGATGATGAAAAGTATCATATGTGTTAAACCAGTGCCTTATCTACCTTCATACCAAATTTCATTAAAATTACCCCGTCGTTGGTGCGTTAATGAGTAATAAAGATCCACACATCCATACATCCATACATCCATACTCACAAACTTTCGCGTTTATAATATTAGTAGAATAGGAAGGATAGTAGGATATCCCTATTTATCTTTGACACGTCATAGCTTGAGAACGACTTTACGGCACTTCCCCGCGCTATTCCTATCTCGGATGGCCATCTTCAGATTATATTCGCGGATGGTCTCTGGTCTTTCAACCATCGCCTTTCTCACGAACCATAACGAAGAAAGTTTCAAATAACTTACTAACGCGCGCGCTTCTTTGCCGTTAGCGTATTTCGGCTAAAGTGTAAAAGTAGACCCGATGCTTTGACCTTATTATATACGTGGGGGTCGAAATGAGACGCGAGATAAAATTAATAAACAACGTGTAAGATAATACAGAGTTATTAAAAGAATGAGTAGACTTTTGTCTTGTGAATGTTGAAGAGCTCGTTCATCCGCAGATAAAAAGTTCATTTGGTACCTCACTTACCCAATTTTACTGGAAGGATAATTATTAATACCATTTATATACTTTAAACCTATTAAAACTGCTGGATATAGGCCTCTCCAATTGCACGCCACTTAGGTCTAAAACTATTGATCAAGTGTTTTTAAATCCCTATAAATTACTTCCCAGAAGAATGCTCTCTGAGATTAAGAATGATCTGTGTCATACCAGGAACTGAGCTCACAGAGAGCAAATTCAAGTTGACTGTAAAACCGTTTTAATAAAAAAAGCCTATTATAAAGTTCGACATTATAAAGAAGATAAAGATGCTTGGAATACTCCACTTCTGGCAAGCTGTAACTCTGCCACCCATAAAATGTAATATTTTTAGTAGCTAAGTAGAAACATTGTAAACATCTATATAAAAAGAATGCCCCCGAGTTTATTGCCGCTTCTTCTCGGTAAGCTCTATTTATTTTGGAATGCGGCGGTAGAGTCTTTAATGTACATTATAATGAAAAATTGACGTACATAAGTGCGTCTTTGATGCCTAAAATGAATAAATGACTGACTTTGACTTTGATACCTATAGTGAAACTTTCAGCTATAAAAGTCTAGCAGTTTTTGGCGTGATGGGTAACAAAAATCCATCCATCCAAAGGTTTACTGGGCGATATCTAATAAAGTATTTTACATCGGTGAGCTCGTAGACGAGCGCAACGATGATCATTAGAGAATCGCATGGCTGCACTAGAGATAGAAATGTCTATCCGTCGTAACGCAACCCGTCGTTATCCACAATTTACCGCAGATTAAATTTTAAGCCGTGGCGTGAGGGGGAATTATAGCACTGAAGCATGGTGTTACCACGACCTATGTACAGCATTGGACGTCATACGATGACAATGATGATTATTGTCAGGCCGGTTGTCGCAGTTGGTAACACCACTGCCTTCTAAGCTGCTGGTCCCGGGGTTCGATCCACGGACAGGTCAAACATTTGTGTGCATGAACATATCTGTTTGATCTGTGCCTGGGTGTGTATATGTACACTCGAGAGCAATGAATCCGGGTCATTTAAAGAATCCTAAAAATCTCGGAAACTAAAAATGCTAGGTTAATGCAATAAATTGTATTTAATAGACAATGTAATACTCCTTAAATGAAAGTAAAAAAAAATATGAGTCACCATACATTTTATTAACACAAAATTACATAAAGAAAAAAACTGCTGATCTCTCCTTAAAACAAAAATAGGAAACATGAAATTTTTGAACTTTATTACGATTTTCTTGAATTTTAATACTTCGTATTGCCTCCTCGTGCTTCCATTAACCTATCATTTTTAGTTTCCGAGATTTTTAACATTCTTTAAGTGACCCGGATTCATTGCTCTCGAGTGTATATAAGTATGTATATCAGTCATCACGTTACCATAGTACAGTCTCTGCCTAGTTTGGTACCTGATGACCTTTGTGTGGATCTTGTCCCATATTATTATACAGGCAAGATTCGGAGGAAAAACTAAATTAATGAACGTTTCTCGTTATTCCCGTTATTCGTTTGTTGTAAAATAAATACCTAATTAAATTTAGTTCATAATTATTGTTTATACGAACTAACGAATTAAGCTGTGCGTGTATTCATCAGTGAGCCACTCAGTTCTTTGAATTGTACATATACATTACAACGCAACAACAAATTATACCACATACCGAAACGTAGATAAAGTTTTAGCAAATATGCCACCAATCTGTAAAGAGCGCCAGTTGTACATGTTTAACAGTTTAAATAAAATACGTTTTACCGATGTAAGATGTGAATTTCACATTTTACATTGGTTACCTACTAGTATGTTTTATTTCAGATACGACAATCTGAGTTCAGAGTTGAACAACTATCATTGTTTACTGCAAATATTTTTATTATATGATAGTTTACCGAGGTTTATCAAGCTTGGTGACAGCTTTTCATGATACGGGGACGTTACCTAACTATATTTATAATTTAATTTAAAACTTCTGCTTATTGAAGGTGTATCTGACTTTAAAAACCTAAAAAGTTTAGAATCGAATGCACAATAAGTTAACAACTTAAACTATTTACTCATTAGTACAGAGGATATTCCCTCTATCGTAGTCGGGATGGTTAGCGTCATAATATCCAACTAATGGAGGTGTGTTTTTTCTACCGACTTCCAAAAAGGAGGGGTACTCAATTAGACTGTATATTTTTTATGTTCGTTACCTCATAACATTCGATAGTGTTAATCGATTCTTAAAATTTTTTTTTGTATGAAAGCTGGTGCTTCCCGTGTGGTCCCATTTAAGTTTGCCATTCATCAAATGCATTTTAGTAGTTTTTGAGTTACACTCCAATAACTGAATAGAATGGAAGTCGATATTCAATTTTTCAAATTGTACTTGTTATGTCTAAAATTTGCAGAAACTTTTCGTATTTGTACGTAAGCCAAAAAAAGCCTGCGTATGAACTATACGAAACTTATATTCACTACACGCTTATCAATTCACTTCTAAGAAAATATTAAATCTGACAAATCGTATGCATCCAAAGCCATGTCAAAAAAAGACAGGGTTAAGAATCCTTATCTTTTTCTTTTTTTTGTTTCGATGCTTAGGATTATAATACCTTTACATTGTTATGAACAAAAGAACTAACGAATTAAATTAGTTTTGTTATTTTTGAAGATTTTTTCTGCGAAGGTTTCAGGTCTCTTTTATTTGGAAACGAATTGTCCGAGAGTGAATAGGTACTTGGAACAAAACAGGTCAGGTAGCTCTAAATAAATAGATTTATGCTTAAGTGAGTGATCATCCCGTGGTACAGTTTTAAAGGTCCTAATATTCCTCAGTGCTTAATCAACTGACTTCAAAAAAAGGAGGTTAACTCAAAACTGAAGCTATTTTGATGGATCATTTTTTTAAAGTGGTGCTTCTCATGTCATCTCATTTAAATTTAATCAAGAGCAGTAGAGCAATTGCGTACATCAGTTCACAATCAAATGTTTACTGAAATCTTAAACAATGGCGACTCTATGTCAGTGTTGACAGCTCCAGTAAGTAAAACGCCAGTACTGCTGACTGGATTTGACAAAAGTGACATAAAGCTGCCATGTTTTTATATATCAATCAATATTTGCAACTGAGATACATACTTGGTATAGCTGACCGGTAGTGATTCTTAATGATAACAATACATCATCTACATGAGGGCTTTACATGTTGAGTAGGTCTTCAATAATATAATAAAGTCAGTTACAAATAATTGTTTATTTTTAAATTTCGATGAATGTAATACTTTTTATTCAAACTTATTAGACGGAAAAATAATATTCAGATCTGTAGAGCTATTATGTATCTCAGTTGCTTACACATATTGATTGAAATCGAAAAAAATGGCGGCTCTATGTCAGTTTTGTCAGCTCCAGTCATAAACTTACTAACATTTTTGCTTACTGGAGTGGTCAAAAGGACATAGAGTCGCCATTATTCAAGATTTCAATCAACATTTGTTAGCAACTGAGCTAGATAATTGCCCTGCTAGTGGCTTTTCTGTTTAAGTTAGCTTTGGTTAGGGCATCGCGCAGACGTTAGAGCTTTAGTGATCATATTGTGTCTTTTAATGATCTATTATTTTAGTATGTATATATTAGAAAAGTACATCATCATCATCTCAGCCGTAGGACGTCCACTGCTGAACATAGGCCTCCCCCATACATAGTAGTAAGTACATGATGTGAGTGATTATAGATTAATATGCCTTCACAGTATCATTTACTGATAGCGTTGTATGCAATTATCGATCAGATTTATGATATTCATAAGATTTCTAATTTCTATTTAAGTGAAATTTAATACTGAAATACAGTTTTTTCTTAACTTGTTTTTTAGTAATAATATAAAGACTCACGCATTCATTTTGAAAAAAGTGACGGTCAGAAATAATTACAAATGTTTTTTATTTGATTAGGTTGCCGGACAAGTTGGTCCATCTGGTGTTAAGCGGAAACCTTTGCCTATAACAGATGTATTTCGACGAAAAAGCACTGCGCCCATCACTTTAATACATTTTCTTGCTAAGTCACATGTGGCTGTAACTTCACCGGCACCCTTCAAACTGGAACACAGTAATGCGAACATTACTGGTTACCGGTACAAATAGGTACAGTGGCAGTACCTACTTCAAGTGGACGAACATATATTTTTATTTTAAGTTTGTGTTATGCAAGAGATAGTCAGATATAAATTAGTTAAGTTAAATAATAAAAATAAGTTTGTTACACGACTGCCTCAGTATTGTTTGTAAATGCGTTAGATGCATTCAATTTAAAAAACAACCGGCCGGAGGATTCCGTTCGTTAAGAAATCATCAACTTTATTGCTGTAACTAAAAGACAAGGAGCGCTCGCAGCGGAGCTTGGCGATATTAATCGATCAACAAGTTAAGCAACGCTTGCTGCGATCAGGAGTTGAATGGTGTGCGAGTGGCATTATTCAACTGAGTGCTTCTGTGCTACGGAGGGCATGTTAAGCCGTCGGTCTCAGTTGTTTGTCTTAGGACAACAGTCGTTAGGCTATGTCGAAGGCCTTCGGGCGGCCTGAAAACTTCAACATGGGTTGGCCACTAATAACCTATCCACCAAGCCGCACTGGGTCCGCATGGTGGTATATGGCCCAACTCTTCACTCTGAGAGGAAGGCTCGAGTCCCAGCAGTGGGAATGAAATGGGCTGATTATGATTATGAAAAGACAAACTGGGTTAAAGGGAAAACTTAACTTTGCCGTTCAATCCCTAAATACAATTATTGCACCAACCGCAAATTTATTCCTTTTTTAGGCAACGGAAAGTACACTATCCTATAGAGAAATCGTGAAATTGCAAAACATGTGTAAATGTTATGTTGCATACATAAACGATCATACCTTTTTACCACGTTGACTGACAAGTTTTATTTTTCACAGCTTAAAGACACCGTAGACTTGATATATTAATTTTAATACCTCTACGCGTTTCCGAGAAAAAGGGCTTTAACAACAGACGGGCAGACGGACAGATGGACAGGCGGACGGAAGGACAGCAAATTGAAAAAAAAGAAGGGTTCCTTCTTCTTTTTGAGGTACCTAACTCCAAAAATGTAAGGAAGATAAGGTTGTTTCTGAGAAACATAATAGCCCATGTATACACGTTTTATTGATTATAAGAAAGAGTATTCAGTTGGTTAAATGTTTTTATCAGGCATATAATTATTTGGAGTTAAAAGATAGAAGAATTTAAGTATGTAACTAATTCTGAATGTTTTTAGCTTGTCAGAACAATGAAATTAGAAAAATTCTATTCTATATGTGTTATCTATTTTTTCGGTTTTGTAAAACATATGTATGTTGGGAGAATTGTAAAAAAATATTGTTATTTTTGTAATAACCTAATTGTAATGTTATAAAATTGTCGATTTTACGCTAAAGAAAATACGAGTAAGATAGTAAAGTCGTGTTTAGTTTCTTTTTTGATTTGCAAGATTTTTCATCTGAAATGTACCAGAATATGTCACTCATTTGTTTTTGTTTTAAAATCACTAACTTTAAAAATAAGGTAGGTTCTTTTCATGCATTGATGAATACTCTAAAATGTAGGACCTGTCAAGACCAAAGTAAAATATTATATCTATAGGAGTTGCAGTTTTCAACATATTACAGAGCGACTTCTAAATCAATTCAATTTAATTCTTACTTACCGCATTTTTATTTTTAATATCGTACCATTTAACACGATACAAAAAAATATACCACCACGCCCATTAAAAAAACATTTTTCTTTTTAAAAATTGTCGCAAGTTTAGTTCAAAAGGATCAACTTGTTAAGTACCTATTTTAAACTAATAGCGTAATATAGTGAACATTTTTCAAAATGTCTCCATTTCATTAATACGTAACTAAAAAACGTCTTAAAATATGTTTTGTAGTAGTTCGTCTTAAAAATAATAATAATAAAATATATTGTTGAAATAGAAACATGTTGCCAATTAAAATGGTTCCCTGTAAAGTCGATTAACGGGCGATTATTTTACGTGATAACGACATAAGACAAGGCTTAAGCGGAACGTGACAATGAGTCATGCTTTTTCGTGCGAGCAGCCGGCGATCATCGATTTATAAGACGTTATCACGTCAAAAACACATTATGAAATAAGTAAACTAGAAAATAACACATTATGAAATAAAGCTAACAAGGAAACAACACATTATGAAATTAAGTTAATAAAAAAATAACACATATAATTAAGTTAATAAAAAATAACACATGAAATTAACTTAATAAAAATAACACATGAAATGAAGTTAAAAATAAATTAAATCATTATGCAATAAAATTAACTCACCATTACTGTAAGCGGGTTTCCATAAAACGGAAATTATAAATAAAACACTAAATAAACTAATTCTACTCTTCCCCATTTTTACAGGGGTAAAAGTAACACTTAACAAATAAGAAAGTCAGTCTGAGGTCCTTATGCTAGCAATACTATGACGTTCCTTCCGCGAGGGCCCTCACGCAAATGCGGTAGGGACTCGTGCGCACCCCCTTATATAGACGTTGGCGGTCAGCCAATCAGCGACCGGGACGGGGTACCAATTTAAAGATGGACTTGGTTGACCAAGTATTGTGACAGATATGATAACAACTTAGCAAATAAGGGTTATTTCCGCGAACTTTTAATGTTATTTTGTGATATTGATAAAAATGCAATTAGGTATAACTTAGTAATCAATGTATTTGTTTCATTTAGCTCACGATTCTAGTGCCAATTTAAGTTATTATGAGGGATTTTATACGTATTAGATTTTATCAACTGATCGTCAATTGAAGCCTGGTGATGAATGTTGTTGATCATCGCAAGATCAGATATTTTCCAAGCTTCGATTTCAACGTTATTAATTATATTATAATAATAATCATTTATTATTGCAAAAAGTTACACAAGCTTAAATATATAATATAATAAACAATTATATAGATAATAAAGAAATATTGCACAATTTAAGAAGATTAAAATCTTTCTGTATTATATAATAGAAGATGTTCTGACTGACTGACTGACAGACAACGCACACCCTAAACCACTGATTGTCGAGACTTAAAATTTGGAGGGTGTATTGTCCTTGATGCGTAGAGGTGTACTATGAATGGGTATTTCGAAACTCTACCCCTAAGGGGGTCAAAACGTATGAAACTTCTTTGTTTCTATACTTATAGTTGTGAAAATTTGTATTTGGATAGGTCATTCAAAATAAAAAATTTCGAATGTTTTTTTTTTAATAGTGGTGGTTTAAGAGGGTGAAATGGAGGGGTGATAGTTTGCATGGAAAGTTTTTTGTTTGAACATACAGTGGTGAAAATTAGCATTTGGACAGTTTAAAGTGATTATTTCAGTATTTATTGACAGGGATGACTTAAGGGGGTGAAACGGAGGATATTTTTTTTTCAATAGTTCTTGTCATCTCGTCATTTGTTTCACGGAGGTTCTCAAAGATGCAACGATGTTTGCTCTAACAGAATCGCACGGCAGGTAAGTATGAGAGATCCTTTTCTTTCGAAGACCTTTTTTAATACAAATTTGTGTGTCCAAATGTTTGTAAAACCTGCCTCGTCAAAAGGTTTGTAAAACACGTTTGGAAAACAACGAAGTACTTAGAAATACAAAGAAATATTGTTATATAGGTACAGTGTATATACGAGTAAAATTTTACAACTCGTTTAGTTGATTGGGTGGCAATGGCCTATTAGTCTTGAACAGATAGTGTTTTCTACCGACTTCCAAAAAAGGAAGACGTGCTAAATTCGACTATATGCTTTTTTCTGTTTATTACCTAATATCTTTCGAGTGGGTGAACTCATTCTCAAAATCCTTTTTTTGTTTGAAAGGTGCTTCCCGTGTGGTCCCATTTAAATTTCATCAAACGCGGTCCAGTAGTTTTTGAGATATACTCCAATAACTGAATAGAATGGAAGTCGGTATTAAATATTTCAAATTGTACTTGTTTTCTACCGACTTCCAAAAAAGGAGGAGGTACTCAATTCGACTGTATTTTTTTATGTTAGTTATCTCATAACTTTCGACTGGGTGAACCGATCCTAAATATTCTCTTTTTGTTTGAAAGCTGGTGCTTCCCCTGTAGTCCCTTTTAAATTTCATCAAATTGGGTCTAGTAGTTTTTGGGATACATTTTAATAACTGAAGAGAATGTAAGTCGGTGTTAAATTTTTCAAATTGTACTTGTTTCAAAAAAGAGTAGGTATATCTATGTAACGAAGCTATTGAACCATTTTAGTCTTAAACTTAATTACTTTTAGTCAGTTCTTAAAATGAAGAAAAGTAAACGCGCTAACATCTTTGGGGTATACCAGACATACCGGACTACCCTTTGCTTATCATATGGTCGTTGGCCTAAAAGCTTTTTCGTTCCCAGAACCAAGCCTAAAGCTCTATACAGCTTGACTAAGCACATAAATACACACAACTTTGCTTATGATATTTATTTTAGGTCGAGCTAAAACGAAAGTTGTCCGATTGAAGTATAAATTATTGCCAATGTACTTATATCTACTCGTTTACCAACGTTGATATGAAATATTTGAGGAGAGCTTCAAGGAAAGCTTGAATAGAGTACAGATCAACTGGTATAAGTTACGGGGCTGAATTTTCTTCTCATTTAGCATCTCTATGGATTACCTCATAATAGATAAATGTTTCGGTCAAACATTTCATATATGATAGAAATATATTATATTCTTATAGGGTTTATTTGTAAGCTCAAAGACGCACAACGAGCTATCGAGAGGGATTTTATCTACGCGATCAGACCAGATATGAAGAGAGCCGTAAAAGAACGAAGTCATCGTCATATCCCAAAAGATTAGCCAGTTAAAGTGGCAGTGGGCAGGCCACGTAGCACGCAGAACGGCAGGGCTATAATGTATCTCAGTTGCTAACAAATGAACCGGCAAGCGCAGCGTAGGTCTTCTACTGATACGGTGGACAGACGACCTGATTAAGGTAGTAGGATGACGTTGGATGCAGGCCGCTTCCAACCAGTTCTTTTGTAAATCAATGGGGAGGCCTATGTTGATGTATGAGCCTACGGCTGAGATGATGATGATATAAGGTTTAAATTTATTTATAGCTTTATTTATGATTGTGGACATGGCAATAACTTTGACATTAAACTAAAAATGTTTTAATTAAAGAATAAATAAAACATTATAAAAATATTTTACTTATGTTTAAATATTGAATCTTATGTTACATTATATTAAATTTCATTTGTATATTTTTTAATACGAATACATATTTAGTATTTGTATTTCAGTTACCTGGCGCCGAGGTATTTTTTAATTAGTATTTCAAATATATGAGGCTTCAAAATACATTTTATTATTAAAATACACTTAACCATTATTTAGCGATTGTAAGTGACGTAGAAAGATTGTTTTCTTTAGCAGGCAAAAAGAGGCTGTTTGTCTGACAGTACATTTAAAAATCTAGTGTTCATGAAAGCAAACTCTGGCTTTACTGGTTAATTAATCTTGCTTTCCTCTACTTTTCAGCCCGTGCTGGTCTAGATTACTTATTTTGTAATTTGTATTTCGTATTTTATTTACTTGCGATACAGTATTTTTTAATTTGTATTTCAATTAAAGCAAAGCATGTAATTTGCCCAGCCCTGTCCACGGCACAGGGCGTCCAGAGCTTGATTAAATATACGATAAACGTTACATATTAATATAATTTATTAATTATTTTACACGCGTTCACACAATATGTAATAGGCATTGTTAACAGTCCAAGTCTCGGCGACTTGGACTGTGTGAGGTCGTGATAGCAATTAGATCGATGTCTTCAAGGTGTGGTATTGGCGAAGGTTGCCACGTATACCTTGGACTGCTATGAGAACCAACGAGTCCATACAAAAAGAGCTGATCATCATCACACGGCTCTCCACTATCTGCCGACAAAGAGCCCTGAGATTCTCCAGACATATCATCCGGCATTCAAAGCACTGTCTAGAGAAATCTATTATCTACCGACTCCCAAAAAAAGGAGGAGGTACTCATTTCGACTGTATATTTTTTTTATGTTTGTTACCTCATAACTTTCGACTGGGTGAACCGATTATCTAAATTCTCAAAACTCTTTTTGTTTGAAAGCTGATGCTTCCCGTGTGGTCCCATTTAAATTTAATTTCATTGAGATACACTCCAATAACTGAATAGAATGGAAGTCAGTATTAATTTATTCAAATTAAACTTGTATAAAAAGGATGGTAGACGTGGCCCGGGAAGGGCGCCTGCAAAATTTCTGACACGATTTAAAAGGCAGTGGGTGATAGCATACATCATGCGGTACACACAGCATATGACCGCATCCAATGGAGACTGTTTGTACGTGGTCCTCAGCAGAGAGGGAATGAGAAGAGAGGCATTGCTCACACAGTCGGAACCCTGTTACAGCTTGTGTGTAAACAAGCCTTCTTTATGCGCCACTAATCCGAACATTCTTTGACTTTTTAATTATTTTTTATCTTTACATAGTATAAGGCTACGAATAGTAAAAAGTTCGTAGGTATAAGGCCCCTTTCCACGTCCGTCTGTATATACGCTAACTCCTCCCCAACTACGCCACGGATTTTGATGCAGTTTTTACCATTACTTAGATACTTCATAAAATAATTTTATTCATAATAAACGTTAGGGATCGAACACGTTGACCCGTGTTTTAACCATATCAGATAGTTAGCTAGTGGCAATTCTGTCTGCAAGCTCTCGGCGGACACCGAGTGTGCTTGCCTCGATGTCCAAAACATGAGTCGACGGATTAGATCTCTAACGACTATATTAAATATAGGCACACTACCTAGGTGTTCTTGTATTTAGTAGGTATCTACTCTAGTACTCTGTAAAAATTACTAAATTTATTTTTGTAGCGCATTGCTATTCTAATATATAAGTACCTACATTGAAACAAGATTGTAATTCAATTTAAGGACAAAAAATAACGTGACTGTTATAAATGAAATATGTCTCAAACTCACGAGAATGGCAAATACGATAATAGTCTAGTTAGATTTTTATGTAAGTAGAAAAAATAGTAAGTATAAAAATAGTAGTAGGCTCGGTCTACGGCCTCGCCATAACCTCTCATCCTTTCTTGGTTTTTCTTTCATAAGAACCATCTCTTGACACTTATTAACACAACAAAAAAAGAATAAGCGAGAGTTCTCAAGTTATAGCGTGACCAGGAGAAATAGGGGTTCATTTTTATATTTATATAGATTAACAAAATCAACAACCCTTACTAACTTAACAAACTAACTAACAAAGTTTATATTAAGTATCTTATATATGCAATAATGCATTTTTATTTTACTAACTGGTGCTTTTTAAATTACGCTTTTGGAAAGCCGGAGCGGGTCTCTAGTACCAATCTAAAGTAGACAGATATATGTCTTCTGCGATAAAAGTCCACATTACTCACAGTTGAACTGCAGATAAACATGTAGCTGATTGTTACAATGTAATGATTCCAATGCTTGCATTTGTTTATCACCACACGCGGATGTTGTGATACGAACGTGCATTTTCTAATTATATTATATAATATACTTACACTAGGGTTCATAGAGAGGAGAACAGTTTAATGCTCCCTCCACTCGCGCCGTTGGGTGGCAAATCGTCAAGAGGCCGTCTTGGTAAGTACCACTGCTGTAACAGATATTCTGCCGCGAAGCTAGCGTTGTGTTAATGTGTTGCAGCAACAAAAATTACAGGGCACTCAAACCTTATCACTATAATCACCTGGAAGACGCCCACTGCTGAACATATGCCTTCCCCATAGACCGCCACTTGGCCACGAAACCTAATGATGAAAATAAGTTAAAACTCTTCTCAATCGCGCTAAATTCTCCAGTTGTAACCATTTCGCTCAATCGTTACTCATCAAGTAATGATGATAAATCAATATCAAATGGACAGTATTCTATGGTATAATACTTATTAGTAATGCATCTATTTTGCGTTTTCTACTGAGCTGCCGTGAGTCTGAAGTGTGAGAGTATGAACAATCAATGAACGTTCGATATTTCCTTCGGCTGTCCCCTTGGAACAGTGCGGTTAACGAAATCATACGCTAAATATAAGGAGTAGTACTCGTATGTAGTAGTATGTAGTATGTAGTTTTAATAGATACGAGTATATAAAACAAGGTAAGACTTTGGGCGTAGTAGTTGCAGATCGGCGTAGACCGCTGGCTGCCAACCTATCCCATACAAAAAATATGAAACAAAATAAAACTTCATGAGAATTGCCAACATTTTCTCTACATATTTTATGTTTAATTTAAATTATTATTTACATTATGTTACTGCCATTACTTATCCAAAGTGGCTACGAAGACAACACATCATAGAATTACATGGCAACATTATTTCATGAAAAGAAAATATGCTCATTGCATCGCTCCTCCTACATGCCTAAAACAACACAATAAAGCTGCTCATAGTCGAAAGACTGATCGTAGATATTGCACAAAACAAAAAAAAAACAGAAATTATATTTTTATAAATCAGTTTCTGTTACGACAGGAACCGCGAAAAAACACTAATTCCTTGCATCTCCACGCGAACTTAAGCGTAACTTAATAAACTTTGGTGTACCACTTGAATTGACCGTTAAAAAAATGATTTGTTTCACGATTAAATGCCCAGAAACAGCTTCTAAAGGTAATTTGCTTTGAGATGCGCCTTAACGTATATGATATTAAACACAATAAACTTTAAAGAATAATATTATACGTCTTTATAATCATTATATCTTTGCACTTGCAATGAACAAAAAATACTTAGGTACTTTACCTAAATTTCAATAACTTTACTCAACACGGGTTACCATAACAAGTACAATTTGAAAAATTTAATACCGACTTCCATTCTATTCAGTTATTGGAGTGTAACTCAATAACTACTTGACCGAATTTGATGAAATTTAAATGGGACCACACGGGAAGCACTAACTTTCAAACAACTGTTTTTTTTGTTTTGAGAATCGGTTCACCCAGTCTAAAGTTATGAGGTAACAATCATAAAAAAATATAGTTGAATTGAGTACCTCCTCCTTTTTTTGGAAATTGGTAGAAAATAAACGAGTTTTATGTTATACTAGCGACTGCCCACGACTTCGTTCGCGTAGTAGGCTTGGCCTGCGGCTTCACCTCCCATCTATTCTTGGTTTTTCTTGAACCTTCTCCTTACAATAATTAACACAACAAAAAGCATTAGCGAGATTGTTTCATCTGTTCTCAAGTTATAGCGTGACCAGCCGTGCGATTCTCTAAGAGCAAACATCGTTCCATCTTTGACAACATCCGTTAAACAAATGAAGAGATGACAAGAAACGTTGGAAAAGCAACCTTATGTACAAGGGTGATATCTCATAAAATATTTGACATCGGTGAGCTCGTCGACGAGGTCGTCGAAGCATCGTCGTTGCAGAATTTGTAAATTTTGAACATGTTTTTCTTTTTTATCTCTACTGCTAGCCTGCAACATGCCCGCGACTACGTCTGCGCAGGATTAGTACTTCGAGTAGCTTATTATCTTCTCCTATGCCATATCTATCTTTATACCAAAATGTCATAAAATATTTACATAGTTATATGAGTAAATTCACGTACTTAGTGAATCAATCAGTACACACTAATAAAATACAGTACCTACGTACACAAATATAAAATTAATCATCATGGAAAAAACTGTGATTGCATTTCATCACCCTTGACGGTATTTGTGTTACATTTCATCACCCTTGACGGTCACCGAGCACGTCTTGTGCATCGAGCTGTCAAAATGATAGCGTTTTACTAAACTATCAGAAATTGACACAAACTTTGACAGAACTGCCGTGCGATTGTCTAATGATTCGTCGTTGCGCTCGTCGACGAGCTCACCGATGTCATATACTTTATGAGATATCGCCTTTGTACATAAGGTTGTTTTTCCAACATTTCTTGTCATCTCGTCATATGTTTAACGGATGTTGTCAAAGATGGTACGATGTTTGCTCTTAGAGAATTGCACGGCTGGTCACGCTATAACTTGAGAACAGATGAAACAATCTCGCTAATGCTTTTTGTTGTGTTAATTATTGTAAGGAGAAGGTTCAAGAAAAACCAACAATAGATGGGAGGTGAAGCCGCAGGCCAAGCCTACTACGCGAACGAAGTCGTGGGCAGTCGCTAGTATAACATAAAACTCGTTTATTTTCTACCAATTTCCAAAAAAAGGAGGAGGTACTCAATTCAACTATATTTTTTTATGATTGTTACCTCATAACTTTAGACTGGGTGAACCGATTCTCAAAACAAAAAAAAACAGTTGTTTGAAAGTTAGTGCTTCCCGTGTGGTCCCATTTAAATTTCATCAAATTCGGTCACGGATGTTGTTAAAGATGCGACGATGTTTGTTCTTAGAGAATCGCACTGCTGTCATCATTACGATCTTAACTTACGCCGAGATCTTGTTATTTTGTCTATGCTGTGCCCAAGAATATTACGCTTTTTTACCCTTGTGTTGATGGATAATGATGACAATGATAATGATGAAAGTATCCTATGTGTTAATCCAGCGCTTGTAATGTAATGTTATGATTACTTACATTACAAGAGAATGCCTACACTAGCTAATAAATCAAAGGAAACATTAGAAATATAAATATATAATAATAGATAACGTGACCTGACAAACTTTCACATATGGAGTCTTTCTTTTTATAATATGACTTGACCAGTTTCACTTTATGGCGTCCCTCCTTCTTCTCACGAGGCAAGAAACTATATAAATGACACAGCTTCCTTTATAATGGTTAGTATCTAATTCTTCTTTATTAATGGCTTAATGACATCGAGCCAGTTCTTATCAGGCCCAACAGCTCAATGGTTGATGGGACCTTCGTCAAGTATATCGATTTCCAATTATCCTTTATTCTATGGGATATACGATATATTGTGATAAGCGTCTTTATTATTTTATAATATCAATCCAATCATCAAAATAATAATTCGTTTTTCTTTTAGAAATCCTCTCTACTCAAAATCCCAAAATTAAAAAATCCCTGACGTCTCCATTGTGTCATTCCATCATGGTTCTCCTTTTTTAAAGTTTGTCACGTTGCAGGTCAATAAAGGAATAGTTTTGAAATACACACAATAAGGATTTAATGCAATGAAATATGATCATGAAATTATATTACACGCTTCATCTTACTCCATATCAAAATTCTTTTTAAATTGGCCTCGCCGTTCTTTCACGCTCAAACGGCGGAAAAACAAAGAAACACACATCCATACATCAATGCTCACAAACTTTCGCGTTTATAATATTAGTAGGATGCTGTCAATTATAAGCAAAAATGTACTACCCAAAATTAAACTAAACAGTCATCTAATAACCCTTTGATTATTAATTTTTATATAGTAACTAAGTATATTTTGATTGCAGTAAAAGTATCTGAGAACGAGCTCGTCCGGGGAAATACTACCAATATGGAAATTCTACCATAGGGTAACCAAACCAGCTTCCTCCACGCACCATACTTTACCTATTTCTATCGCATCGGTAATGTTCGCAATACTGTGTTGCAGTGGGCCGAGCACAAAAACCTGTTCAAGTGTAACGTAATCGCATCGTGAACGTATTTAGTACATACTGTCATTTATCTAGTAAAACAGTGGCACAGATAACTCATAGTTTGTACTGAATACGTAAACGATACGATAACGTTACACTTAAGTATATTTTTGTGCTCAGCCCATTGATTTGAAGGGAGGCGGTGAAATATCCGGTACATGAGATTTAAGGACTTAACATAATCAACAAATTTTAAGTAGTTTAACTACTAAGAAGCATCGTAGTAAACAAACATAATGGATTTAAGAACCATTCTTGGAAACGCCAGGCAGATAAAGCCCAAACACGGACGAACTAGGTACTGATGGAGATTAGAGATACGTCAATATAAAACTGGATATATTAAAATCAGGTAGTATTTTTTGCCATTGAATATAGACGGCCAAATAATTCATCTGATGGTAACGGTCATGCCTACCCATTTTCAGAGTTCAAAAATGTATAATAGCATTGTTAATATTTTTCTGCAGGATTTCTTTTTGAAAATGTACGCGTAGTACCAAATACCCTGTCTCGAAAAATGTACGCGTAGTACCAAATATCCTGTCTCGGAAAATGTACGCGTAGTACCAAATATCCTGTCACGAAAATTGTACGCGTAGTACCAAATATCTTGTCTCGCAAATTGTACGCGTTGTACCAAATATCCTGTCTCGGAAAATGTACGCGTAGTACCAAATATCCTGTCTCGGAAAATGTACGCGTAGTACCAAATATCCTGTCTTGAAAATGTACGCGTAGTACCAAATATCTTGTCTCGGAAAATGTACGCGTAGTACCAAATATCCTGTCTCGGAAAATGTACGCGTAGTACTAAATATCCTGTCTCGAAAATTGTACGCGTAGTACCAAATATCCTGTCTCGGAAAATGTACGCGTAGTACCAAATATGCTGTCTCAGAAGGGCACTAATTTCACAGTTTAAGTAAAGTTCCTGGATGAGTGGGATCAAAAAACATGTCTGAGGGTAATGAACTGCTAAATACAGGCGTGACGCTCACCTATCGTCGTAGTACCTGTACGACGAAGCCTCGTAGCAGTACGAGCTTAGCGCAGCGTAGAGCCTTGTAGAACCTACAATCTCCTATGTTTATTTTTGTAAAGCTTTTAACGTACATTGCACGACTTGCAAATATTCCTATCAAAACGGTTATGGAAAACGAATTATATTACCAGCTTTAAATATGATAAAGTATTTATATTTTAAATTTTTCATTATTACACTGCACGTCTTCATAGCGAGACCAAACTTTACAATTTTAGAGGGAAATATTATTTACCTCCTCCTCAGATAGGAGATAAGATAGGATCCACGCCCGCGTCAGCCGAAAATTCTATCCAGTGGTCATAACGGCTAGGCCACCGAGGCGATCCGTCCCAGCATCGAATTTAACTCTGTAGTTGATTTTAACCGTCATATGGGTACAGAGCGACATCTATTGAATAGTGACAATATTTATCCAACACAATATAAGTTTGAAGGTTTAAAGACATTTATCACTTACTACATATAATAAAACTGTAGAGGTTAATTTTCTGTACAATGAAAAATATATTAAAAACCAAGTCACAATCGAGTGGAAACGAATAAACATTTTTTTACTTTTTTTTCATTTTGTCTGTTGATCTGTCTGTTTGTACGGGATAATCTCCGAAACGACTAGACCGATTCAAATGAAATTTTGTATGGTGGTAGCTTATATCCGTGGTCAACATATAGAATACTTTTGATCCCGGTAAATTAAAGAGTTCCCGTGATATAGTTAAAAAAACTGTAACTAATCATATCCCGCTAGGCCACGCGAGCGAAGGCGCTGGCGGGTCAGCTAGTTCTTAATAAGACACATACAGAGTTACTCGAAAACTTTACTATTTATAAACATCACCATTCGCAATACAAAAATACATGAAAAGAGAATTATATTTTGTAACACATACCCAATAAATATTTACAGCCAACGTCACACATTTAATTTGTTTACTCAACATTATTCTAAATGCTTGATGTCTGATACCAAATATTCAGCGAGGTGCTTTTTAAATGCGCTGAATGAGTGCAAGTTTATTATGCGTGAGGGTATACTGGGAAAAAATGGGTTGATTTATCGGCAAAGTAGAGCCGTGCAAACCCGGTACTGCAGTTGCAACCGCGTTAACGCGGTAGGGGTTGGTGGGTTTAGCTGACACGGTTACTGTACACACACGGTTCAAATACATATTACGTGGCTATCGCTGCCAAGTTTGTTTAAGCATACAGCTCGTTGGATCATGTGTAAAACACTTACTCTACCGTGTTTGTTCTTCACACTAACCAATGCGCTGTGTCAACACCGCTCCGACAACCGTCTTAAAGCGTAGCCGTGTATTTTAGCACGGCTACGATTTTCAAACAGCTGGGAAAATATTTGAAACGGTAAAGCATAGACCAAAATGTATACTAGGAAACGGCAAAGGTAACCCTATATACTAGTTAACGCAACCGTGTAAGTGAGTGACGTAGGCGTGTTATAGATCGAGCCGTGCACACAGCGCTTCACACGGATGCCAAACGCGACTGGTGCAGCCGTTTACATGGCTATAGGAATAGTAGCCGTGCTTAAAAGCAGTGTATTTTTTCCAGTGTAGCATATACAATTTTGTGCTCCTTCAAACGTAACAGTTTTCTTGCCACAATTTGTCATAGCTCGGGGCAAAACTAAACAACTAGCTCAACGGTGACTCTGCTTACTTGTGTTTGGCTTTAGTAAATTTTATTTAGTATGTAAGATTTTCTTTAAACAATATGCGTGTTTTTAAGACTTAACTTTCGTATTTAAGTCGCATCCCTTGAAGATGTTTTTTATATTGAATCCCATGTGTAACTTTTCTCCATAAAAAGTCAAAAAAATGAATTTATTATCACATGTAATACATATTTAAGTCAAATAAAAAGTAGCTGTCCTTGACATGACCGAAAACTTTACCTAATTCTTTATCAGAAAATTAAATGACATTACAACCTTTGTGATAAAAAAAACTAACTCGAGTTATCATTCTTTTTTTAAATTATTAATTAACACGCAATACAGTTGCGTATGATATGTGATATAACGTATATCTGGGTTCAATGCCGTTCATTGCTATTTTCTTCGGTTTTATCAAACTATCCAGTATATTATATTACATTATTAATGTGATATATATCAAGACGCTGTCACACGGATGTCAGTGACTTCACTTCTTGAATGATAACTTTCTCGCAGTAACTAGGAACTCATAATTAAGGCGAAATGGTAGGGAAGCTATGAAATACTCAGCGTGTGCGCTTTAAAATGTTAACAAAAAAACTGAGCTCACTAAAGTATTAGAATTGTTAGGGTAACATACATTCATTTTCTACCGACTTCCAAAAAAAGGAGGAGATACTCAATCCGACTGTTTTTTTATGTTTGTTACCTCATAACTTTCGACTGGGTGAACCGATTCTCAAAATTCAAACAAAAAAGAATTTTAAAAATCGGTTCACCCAGTACCCAACATAAAAAATTATAAAAAAATACAGTCAAATTGAGTACCTCCTCCTTTTTTGGAAGTCGGTAGAAAAATTAACCATTTTCTAAGTTCTAGTTTTATATATTCGTCAGGACAATTTTTTAATTTGGAGCATATTTTGTCTGAGGAGTTTCACAAAGTTTTACTTAATACCATACCTATAATATGTTTATATGGTATGGTAAAATGTGTGTCAGTTTCTGCATTCCGACTAATCTCTGAACAGCTGGAACGATTTTGACGAGACTTTCACTGGCATACAGCTGATGGTATAAGGAGTTTACTCTTATTTTAGAGGCACCTTATCCCGTGACGTCACGCGAGCGGCGCCGTGGAAGGCCAGCTAGTCTTGGATATTAATTTGTTAACACTATAGGTAAGTGTAACAAGACTTATGTATACTATTTAATTTATACCATTCCTGCCTTTTAACCCGTCCCGTGTCTAGTGTTTTTCGGTTTATTTCCGAACTACGCATAAAAGTTCAAATAAAAAATACTACACTTGAATAGTTTGACCAAATAAAAGCAAGTTTATACCGTTGGAGTGTTATTGGATCTGATAAAATATATTACAAACTCGAGGTCTAAAATGTGTATACAATTTGTGTATGCGCGACATGGCTTAGCACTTTTAAACTTACACATGGTGTACGCGTGACACGCGACGTCACTATTTTGGTGTTTGAAATTAGAACACACCAATATACTCGATATCCATCTCAATGCTTAAACAACTTCCTTGCGCAAAAAATACTCGATATACAAACTCTTTGTGCAAATAACTCCTCGATATTTGATCGGTCGATTAGAATAAAAACTGCATTGTGTTCTATGCTGCCATTACTGAAAAATATATATAATAATAATAAGAAAATTAATGTCATGTTTAGTAATTGTTCCAATTTGAATGTGCATTTTAATTAGTTTAGCCTTTTCTTCGTAATTAAATGTCTATTTTCGCTTAATTAATTTATTTTTCTCGTAGTCATGGTACAAAGTATAGTATGCAACTCTTGAATAAAATGGATTTATATCGAGGGTCATGAATCACACGCATCGCTCAGAATCTTAACAATTGAATAACTCGCTACGCTCGCGATTCAATCAACACGAATCACTCCCTGCGGTCGTGATCCCTGCAGTCTTTAGAATCGGCAACTTGCCAGTATTTTTTTTTTTAATTTTACCCTTGCTTTAAATCAGTCCTTTATTCACTAATATGGCATATACCGGCATAATTAAAACAAAATATTTATGAATGAAACGGACGTTAATGTACGTCTCTGGTAAGCAAGGGGTTAAATTAGAGTCTGGACATTTTCAAAGTCCTCCCGGAATAATATTTTAAAGAAACTAACGCAAAAGTAACCAGAATTGATTAAAATAATCATATTGGCCTATAATAATAAACGTTGCGTAAACCTATATTAGGCGTAACAAGCTTTGTCTTGCTTTCACTCGTGACATTTACTGCAAGCGAAAAATTGACAGATAGATGTGTTAACTACTCCGGGTGTAAGCCAAGTTTATTAATAAGGACGATTAAAAATAAAATGAACTTTCTAATACATGCGGTATTGTGGAATGTTTAAAGTAAATATTATAAACACTTAAACGGCCGAGTGTCTCATTGTAAGTATCAAAGTGCATTCATCTGGGCTACGTCAACACATAATAACAACAAGGATGCACTCTTATCAATATAATACATTATTTGTTTACCATCTATTTAGTAATGAACGGCAATGGGCAAAGTTTAAATGGTTTTGTAATAACAACAAAGTAGACTATTAACTCCGTGATTAATAATGCAAGATTTGCAGTGCCATAAACATAATTAGTAGTTCTGCGAACAGTACACATGGCAAGCAAACAGTCTTCAGCGACAATATTTCGCAGCACATCACAACCTCGGAAACCACTAACTCCACTAAACTTGATGCTCATATTCAAATTCATATTTAAAGTTAGGTACCTAATATGTGTACCAAATTTTTATCAATATCAGTTGGTAATTAGCGCCGAAGCAAACTTCCCCTCTTTAGGAAAGTGACCACTAAAAATCACTAAATTTTTTTTTTATTAAATAGTTTATGGTAATTAAGTAAATTTCTTGAATAGAAACCTTTCATCAAAAAATAATTATTTTCAAATTGTTGATTAAGTGTTTTCCATTTTTTACACTTTATTAAACTTTTTACAAATTAAATTTATATTGTCAAATATTTTAACAAAATTAACATAATTCTCTTTTTTCACGTGCTATATTAAAAATAGTATTTATTTTTTACCGTTTTTTTTTAAGACATATTAGTTAAATTTAAAAAAAAACAGCACATATTTTTTTTCATACCCAACTTTTCATGGAATTTACAGTATTTTTTTTATTTTAATTGAACTTATTAGTTTATCGTATTGTATAATTTTAGATAAATTAGTAAATAAATACACTACAATAATTACATTCTAATTATTGTCACATTTTGAAAAAAATTAATTCAATGTTTGCTATATTATTGATATTTTAATATATTTTTTTATATATCTTTATTTTTTTATTGTACCCATCTTATTGAATAGATTGATTTTTTTATATTAATTCTTTAGTTTTATTGTTTTTTTAATTATATACAATTTTATTTAATATACTATATAAACAAAGCCTCTTATTTTATTTAATCAGTTTTAAATTAAATATGCGCTATTTTTTACACCTTATCATTTTTTACAAAACTATTGTATATTTTCAGATGTTTAAGTAAATATATATACTTATGTATAGAAAAACATCGTTACCTATTTTTTAATTTTACTCAATTTTTTATAGAATAATTATATTTTTTGGTTTCATTATTATTTTGAATACTTTCATTCATTTCTTGTATATTGTTTTTAAATTTTTAGATACAGTCTTAACATTTTTCATATTTTAACAACATTTTTATGTAGTTTTCAGATATGTAAGTATATTATATAATTATATTTTATCTAAAAATTTTATTCTTCTATTTTCTTTTCTTTGCATTGTTTTTTTGTGTATATTTCCAGTCATTTTAATTTAATTTTAATAATTTTTATTAAATAACTCCAGTGTAGTAAAATTTTAGACCTTAATTTTTTTTCATTAGCTTTCAAATTATTTGCCTTTTTTACACTTTTATTCAACTTTTTTACCAATGTATATTGCGAAGTAGTTCTTTTTTCAATATTTGCCCATCCTAAATATGCAATTTGAATATTTTTTGTAAATTTTTATTGAATCTTTGTTATGTTATTCCTAGTTTTTAAATTTTACTAAAACTTATCATTTTAGTTTATAAATTTTCAATTAAATACTATATACATACAAACACTTTTATCAAACTTTTTACAATTTTATTGTAAATTTTCAGCTATTTAAGTAAATTATCAATAATCAATAATTGTTATATCAATAATCTATAATTTAGATTTTCAGATAATTTAGTAAAATTATGGAACTTTTAACGTTTTTTATCATTTTCCAAACTTTTATTAAATTTTTGTCATATTTTTCACTTTTTTAAAGCTTATTTCAAAACATTAATTTATATTTTGAGATGTTTTAGTAAAATTCCGAAATTATACTTATATATTTTTAAAATTTTCACTCATCTATTTTTATGTTTTTTTTGTTCATTTTTATGATTAATTAATTTAATTTTTTCTATTAAAAATAATAGAAATAATTAAATAAAATTAATTATAAAAATGAACAACAAATAATAAGTAAAAACTTATTATTTTTATATGCAATTATAACTATTTTTTCACAGTTTCATTAATTATTTATGTTGATTTCAGATAATTTCCTCAGTTTTTTACCCTCCCTTTTGTCTTTGTTTTTGAATTTTATTACTTTTACTGTATATTTCTAGATATTTTGAAAATATTTACTCATCTTTTATATGGAATTTTATATTTTATTTGAATATTTTTTTGAATTATCAATAATTTATAATATTTTTCAATAAAATCTATAATTTTAGTTCATAAATGTTTAATTATATTTTTGCTATTTTTTGCTCTTTTATCACTTTTTTTTTCACAATTTCATTGTAAGTTTTCAGATATTTCCGTAAAATATCGAAAAATGCTGCTGTGTTTACCTATAATTGTTATATAAGCCATCACGTTTATTATACTTTCTATTAAATGCATCAGTCTGTTGGTGAACCATTTATTAACATAAACATTTTTTAATTTTACTCCATTTTTATTTTTATTTTAATATTTGTCTACATTACACAAAAATTAAAAAATGTAATTTAGTTATTACTTTAATTAATTTTATTAAAAAATTAGTGAGTGGAGTCTTTACCTTCATAAGAAATAAAGACTCCATAACACATAATACAGCATGATGTTTGTAATATATTTATTAATTTATTTACAAACCGATAGGAATCTGTTGATTTTTCTTCCTCAAATTCATATTACGGGCAGTAATGGAGACTTGAATGGAGATTTGTAGAAGAAAAAATCACAAATCCTCATTGATGGGGAATGTCAATAGGGATTTGTGGAACAACCCCTGGCGTGTGTGATATTTCTACTGTGATGCAGTAATGATTCCAATACTGTGTTTTTTTAAGGGTATAGTTGCCCGCAAAATTACAGGCACATGTGATTTAACGACTTAATGTCTCAGGAGGACGCAGTGCAATGTGGGACGAAATACATCTGCTATACGCAAAGGTTTCTACTCGACACAACCTGTGGTGTTAAAGACTATCTAGTCAGAAAGAAGCACGAGAAACACCTTAATACGAGTAACATAAAAGATGTCTTGGTGCAAGATAATACGTCTATGTAGTAAGACTGATTTTAATACTGTTTTTAACTAGGTACCAACAGGAGCGAATGTGGAAATTTATATGGATACTTTTCAGGGCAAACTTCCCTGAAAAGTTTCCACATAAATAGATGCTCTAGTCATTTGACAAGACCAAAGGAAAAATCCCAACTGGTGCCATCATCAAGACACCAATGAACCTAGCAACATCTTATCGCGTACAGTCACGTCTCTCTCTATCAAGTGGCAAAGGTCAGGCGGGTACAGGCGAGTGCACAAGTCAATACGCCCGTTATTGGCACGCAGTGTCAATGGAAACAGTACGTATGTTCTTGAGAAATTTACCAGGCCTACCCTGCAAGGCACAGACATAGAAGCTTGCCCAAACGGAATTCGGAAATAAATGCTGCAAAGTTGTTGTACTTGGGTGAGTTAGACTGTAGCAAACAAAATTACTGATGTGATTTAATCATTTATGTCGGATATTTAATTTTAAACGCCTTCATTGTCTGAGAGCAATTTTTTTTATAAATTTCACAAGGAAGACCAACGAACAACCTAATAAACATTAGGACAGATGAATGTCAATTTGGCCAGTTAAAGCAGAGACATTTTATTCATACAGATTATTCTCTTTTACTTAGAGACATGCCCTTCCGCTCTCTGCGGTTGAAAGATCAGCTGTAGGAGACGAAAGTGTGAATGTATAAATATGTGTAACTCACTCACGCAAAAATAACTGAACAGTACACAAACTAGTATGAAAGTAGCTGATATGATTGTACACGGGGTTACATAGACTTTTTTTATCCCGATTCAATGGGAAGTAGAGATATCGCAATAACCTTATTTCACGCGAACGAAGTCGCGCGCATAAACTTGTCACTTATATAATGTAAAAAGGTTTCAGAATAGATACGGAATACGAGATTTTATCGGCAAGTTATTTTCATCAAGAAGTATTTTATTTATATCGTTTTTAATTCAATGGTGTTCTAATCTATAGGGCCAAAAAATAATATCTGAATGTTGAATACCCTAGAAAGAACCTAATCCAAATACATAACGAATGCATAGAAACGGTTTTTTTTCAACGGAAATCATTCATACATTGCCCAAGTTCAACAATAAAAATGAATGTATTAGTCAAAAGTAATATAATAATAATAATATAATATATGATATCATACCTTTCGTGGGCGAAATCATGCACATAAACTAGTGCGTAGTCTGTGATTACTTAAATTACCGCTATATTAGCTTTTGGAATAAGGTAGTAGCGGGTGATAATAGACTTGGCTGCAGACAACAGACCAGACATTTTAGCTATTGCAAATTGCGAAATAGTACACAGTACAATATCAAATGAAGGAGGCTGTGAAGACGAGATTAGGCGACGGTGTGACATAACCAGGGGTCTTACTATGAGCTCTTAAAGCAGGACTTCTAGACAACTGCCCGGTTTATTCGTACCATGAAAACTTTAAAGCAGACCTGCCCAGGCGAACTATTCAAGAACCGCAGAAAAACCGTTCACCTGTTTTTTTGTATGGTTTCTCGTTAACATGTCACTCTATATCCACTCAGTTTATTAGCTTTAAAAGGTCTAGGCATCTGCAATGTTAGTTATAGTAAATTGTTAGAATGCCAGTGACAATATTATCCGGTCACCTTTGAGAAAACAATATTTAAACAGTTCACCTAAATGAGCGTCATGGTATGATTTCATTCAAAATTGTTTATGTCGGGTTTAAGAACTGCACGGAACATGCATGGTTTTTTCGATGCTGATAGTAAGGCCCCAGATCTTCTGTGGCGAGGTTAGGAAAGATTTGGAAGGACAGGAAAATAACCAAAAACACAAAGGTTCGACTTATGAACTCTCTTGTATTTTCAAAATTTCTATATGGAGCTAAGACCTGTTCCTTGCGACTTCTAGATCGCCGCAAAATTGACGTCTTTGAAATGTGGTGCTGGAGGCGCCTCCTAAAGATTCCATGGACAGCATTCCGCACCAATGTATCTATTCTAAAGGAGATCAAAATTAAGAATAGACTTTCGTCGACTGTAAAACTACGTATAGTAAAGTTTTTCGGGCACATCTTCAGGAACGAAAACTCAATGAAAATACTAGTAGTTCAAGGCCAGATAACAGAAAAGAGAGGTAGAGGCAGGTCTCCTACACACTGGACCGCTGGATGGATCTTATCAAGATGGCAACTAAGGCTTTCATGACGGAGTGTTCTCGAAATGCGACGAATCGAGTAAAATGGAAAGAAATCTCTGAAAAAATCTGACGACTTTGAAGACCTACCATGTTACCAACCACGACCACTGCCAAGAGTGCCCGACTAAGAAGAAGTAAAGTTGTGTATATACTTTCTTAATGTATATACACAATAAACTGACGCTTATAAACAACGTTTCTGACACCTACAATGAATAGTGCTCAGTTGTAGCTTTTGACACCTATAAAAATAGCCCTATAAATAACAGGGCTATATTTAATCGTGCAAAACTATTTGTGTAAAGGAGCGTAAAATAAAGTAGGGTAATTTAACCTACTTAAAATATTTAACCTCATTTTACAAAACGGATATCCACAATTCCGTTTTTTTAGATAACATGAAGTTGTAAATTTATCCATTATTAGTTTGCCAAATCAAGTTTGGTATGTACATGCATGAAGTGCAGGAATATGACATAGGACACTATTCATCATCAACCTCAATTTATCCTCGCGAATGCAAACGCACAAATGCCAATAATTTGTCACTGATTGGAAACTTTGCTTCAGCGATCCAGGTATAACATATTTTTGACTTTCACCTTAAATAATTTGTAATTGTATTTATATGTGGGAGTGGATCCAAGCCAAGTATCAACTTTACGTACTGTTTTCCACTGTCACTTATCTGTATCGGTTAACTTTGAGTTGGTTGAAGTTACGGGCAAAATTATAGATGAGATACTGGGAGCCATTGACACTGGACAATTTAAAACAAAATAGACAAATAGGTACGGTATGTACCGTACCTATTCGTGAAGACGAACTGATTTTCGTGCAGTATTGAATGATGATGCCTCAAGACTAAAGCATTAAATCAGAGCGTCCTACCCGTTATGACATACGGAGCCGAGACGTGGACACTCACGGTACGACTGGTCCACCGATTTAAGGTTGCTCAGCGAGCTATGGAGAGGGATATGCTTGGAGTTTCTCTGAAGGATCGTATCAGAAATGAAATGATCCGACAGAAAACCAAGGTAACCAACATATCCCACAGAATAAGTAAACTGAAGTGGCAGTGGGCTGGTCATATTAGCCAAAGAACCGATAACCGATGGGATAGACGTGTTCTTGAGTGGAGACCGCGACTCGGCAAACGTAGTGTAGGACGTCCTCCGGCTAGGTGGAGCATCAATATACGTAAAGTAGTTGATAGCAGCTGGATGAGAAAAGCCGAGTCGCGGTCTCCACTCAAGAAAACGTCTACCCCAACGGTTATCGGTTCTTCGGCTAATATGACCAGCCCACTGCCACTTCAGTTTGCTAATTCTGTGGGCTATGTCGGTTACCTTGGTTTTCTGGCGGATCATTTCATTTCTGATACGATCCTTCAGAGAAACTCTAAGCATATACCTCCCCATAGCTCGCTGAGCAACCTATCGGTGGACCAGTCGTACCGTGAATGTCCACGTCTCGGCTCCGTATGTCATAATGGGTAGGACGCTCTGATTGAATGCTTTAGTCTTTAGGCATTGTGGGATTCGCGACGAGAAGACTCGACGAAGTTTTCCAAATACTGTCCGGTATATTGTAAGTAGTATGAAATGGCATTACAATATTTTTACCGTTCCCTGTACACTCAATGGGTCGTCGGGATGCTAATCGTAACCGGTGAGGAAACCGAGCTAAAGGGTGGTAGGCCTCTTCTGCAAGAGGTCGTCTTGGTTGGAACCACCGCAGTGCCAGATTTTGTACCGAGGAGCAATAGAGCGCAAGCACTTCTGTGTTAGAGTATGTATGTACTGTGCAAGTGAAAATACTAGGCTAAAAGTACTAAAATGTATGTTTCAGGGTGAACAGTGCCACATTTTACAAATCTAAGCTCTGGATGGTACTGCACTTATCATGAGCAACCATGGCATAACTTAATTAAAAATTTATGAGTTCTTTAAATCAAAATATGCAAATGCGCGAAAATTTGTGGTATACCCCATATAAACCAAACTCTGCCGCCCTGGACCGTCTGCCTAACATATGGCCGTTGGCCAAAAAAGCTTTTCCGTCCCCAGAAACCAAGTCTAAAATTCCATACAGCTTCACTGAGCACATAAATACTCATATAATGTACACCCGACATTAGGCAGCACCATAGAATACTTACTAGTTGTTAGGGTAAAACAAAAGAAAAGAGGGTAGCCTTTGTTTATCAACAACACAACTTTGCTTATGATATTTATTTTAGGTCGAGCTAAAACGAAAGTTGTCCGATTGAAGTATAAATTATTGCCAATATACTTATATCTACTCGTTTACCAACGTTGATATGAAATATTTGAAGAGAGCTTCAAGGAAAGCTTGAATAGAGTACAGATCAACTGGTATAAGTTACGGGGCTGAATTTCCTCTCATTGAGCATCTTTATGGATGATCGCATAATAGATAAATATTATTAATCAGACAAGGACTTCTTAAATTATTGAAACATATATTATATGTAATTAATTGTCTACATTATAAGGTTTAGGTAAAAATTCAAATTCGCATAACGAGCAACAGAGAGGGATATGCTCGGGGTTTGTCTACGGTCTACGCCATCGAATCCGAAATGAAGTTCAGTCCGGAAGGTTCTGGAGTGAAGACCACGGACCAGCAAGCGCAGCGTAGGTCGTCCACCGACACAGTGGACAGACGACCTGATAAAGAGACAACCCGAACGTCTCTGACACAACTTAACCACTGTTTGTTGTAAGGCAAGAACCGGGACCTATATTTTAGACCATTTAATGAACCTGAATGAAATGTCCTCTGAAGCAGAGAATAAACGGAAGATAGTATGCGCGATACAAACATAAAGTACTGACTACTTAAGTTGTATTTTTTTTATGTCATTACTTTGTTAAGGCTTGACCATATTAAAAGATGTGTCTCACTGATGAAAGAGTCTTTAACAGTCGTCTTAGGACTTGGTAAACGACGCTTTTGAAATTTAAGCACGAGAATGTTACCACAGTTATAGTAAAGTGAGAAGACACACTCACATACACTCTCTCTCTCTCTTACACACAGAGACACAGAGAGAAAGACACAAACCCACACACAGAGAGACACACAGCCTCTCTCACTCACACACACCGTTACTCATTTCTATATTTTTCGTATTTCGTAAATCTGGGTGCTGCCATCTGGCAGATCAGATTTACGAGCAGGGACTCGCCAATGGGATTGCCTATACACTGCCAGTGACCTGCCTTTTGATCTGACGTGTGTTGGAAAGTTGGAAATTATCACGCTAGAAATTCCCAGCCGATAAAGAAACTAATAATTTAATTAAAATTTGATAAGAGCTGAGGAATGTATTTTCCAAGTATTGTTATTCTTCGTGTTAGATGTAAATCAATAAGTTTGTTTTTCAATTTCAGAACATATGGTGCAAATAGTAGAAACATGACTTGAAGCTTTCGTTAACTGTTTCAATAAAGTTTAAGTTATGCCTCTTTAATTATAAATTAATTACGGATCTTATCCATCTCCTTACCAAATTTCAATGTCATCCATCAGCTCTTTAGCCGTGGTAAGATAACAAATAGACAGAGAGAGAGTAACAAACTTTTTATAATATTAGTATGGATTCTCTAGGCGCATAGATATCTGGACAAACAGTAGAGGTCGATCAACTCAATGCCTCCTTAAGGAAAGAAAATCTTTCCCTAGCAAAAGTATTCTGTAGACACTCCCAGCTATTGTGTTACCAGACAATATGAACCGAATTTAACTTTAAAATTTTATTGCTTCCCATAAAGCATTATTTTTGTTATACGATCGGCGTTGTGAGGAATGAGACGGTTAATTATGGGGGTTGTTGCCAGAAATGGAATGAATACGACAATATCATAATCCTTTTTTATAGTAATAAAAGTTTGCTGCAAAAGGTCAAGAAGTCCGTAAAAATTTAGGATTTTTGTTGAGATTTCATAAATCATATTTACATCTTTCATTTACTTTATACATATGCCTAGCAAAGTTTAAATAAAAATTCCCACATAGTAATGGATTCACATTGTATCAATCAAATGGATTCATTCTGAAATCACTCTTTTTAATGACTCTTGCTACTTACAGGACGAATTGTCATTCACCGTCAATTACAATATTATCGAGATAGGCGAAACACTTTTCAGTTATTGGAGTGTAAATCAATAATCGCTATGTTATTATATATATATGTATGTGTTTGAAAATATAATGTATGTTCGTAAAAAATTACATAAATATAAGTTAAATAGTGATCACCACACTTTTAATACCAGAAATACAAATAGGATAGCTATACCTAGTTTTAGACTTCCGAAGACTAATAAGTCATTCCTAGGAAATTGTGTGCGTTTTTACAATAAAATCCCAAAGCACATTACTGAGCTCACAGAGGGCAAATTCAAGTTGACTGTAAAAAAACGTTTTAATAAAAAAAGCTTACTATAAAGTTCGACATTATATAGAAGATAAAGATGCTTGGAATACTCCACTTCTGTCAAGCTGTCTCTCTGCCACCCATAAAATGTAATAATTGTAGTACCTAAGTAGAAACATTGTAAACATCTATATAAAAAGAATGGCCCCGAGTTTCTTGCCGCTTCTTCTCGGTGGGCTCTATATATTTTGGAACGCGGCGGTAGAGTCTTTAATGTACATTATAATGAAAAGTTGACGTTCATAAGTGCGTCTTTGATGCCTAAATTGAATAAATGATTTGGACTTTGACTTTGCTAAAGCTAATTTGATAAAATTTAAACTTGTCCACCTCGGATACAAATAAATAATTATTAAAATCGGACTACTCTGAAAAAGTTACGCGTGATGCGTGATATATAAAAAAAAAACAACGACTTGACAATCTCCTTCATTTTTTGTAAGGCGGTTTAAAATTACGATCACCATTATGGTCGTGACGTGTTAGATTAAAACAATATTAAGAGAAGTCGGTAGGCATCACAGGTATCATAGGGGTGGCGATAAGTGCAGCTTACAGCTGCATTAGTGGTCATCGTTTCTTGATTCCATCTTCGCTTTCCATCAGACGAGAGGGAGTTTGATGAACCATTATAAAAAAAGTGTTTTTTGACAAATGTGAGCGCTTATATTATGTAAGTGCATCTTCATTCAAAAATAAAACCTTTAAATGGAAGTAGGTATTGAAAATAGGTAGGTAGTGTTTAAAATTATGTTAAGTCTCAGTTTGCCTCTAGAAATAGGCTTATTGGGTTATGATCGAAAATTGAGTCGAAGTGAAGTTGCAGCGAAATAGATTGTTAAACGTTGAAAAAGAAAATTGGCGAGAAAGTAGATATTAAAAGTACCTACATTGTGCTTAGCCTCAACTAGTGTAACGTAGTGTTACACTCTCTAAGTAGCCAACACCTTTATAGTTTTATTGAAATTTTAAACGACGATAGACCAGGGTCGGCTGCCAACCCGGCGGGCGCAGGTTCGATAGTAGGTATCGAACCTGCGCCCGCCGGGTTGGCAGCCTTGAACTTTCAGTGAAGGTAATGTCGTGATGAAATGCACAACATAGTGGTACGGCGCTTTCTGGTATATATAATATAAGTCTATCAAGTGTCAAAAAATAATGTGATGGATGTATGAGACTTTTTTTAGGGTTCCGTACCCAAAGGGTAAAACGAGACCCTATTACTAAGACTTCGCTGTCCGTCCGTCTCATGAACGGTGTTAGCCAGTTGTAATTGTCGCAGATGATGTATTTATGTTCACTATAACAACAAATACTAAACAGAATGAAATAAACATTGAAGGAGGCTGCCATACAACATACGTGATTCTTTGCTCGTTTTTAAAGATTCGAACGGAACACTTCGTGCGCAAGGCCGATTTGCACTAAGCCGGTTTTATTTAATCAGATGTACCATTTGCGACATAAGTATTTCGAAAGTAAACATAAAAAACCCTTACACTTACCGTGTTGATAAACCTCAGTAAAAAGACGCTTTTAAATTATACCGACTTCCATTCTATTCAGTTATTGGAGTGTATCTCAAAAAGTACTGGACCGAATTTTATGAAATTTAAATGGAACTGCACGGAAAGCGCAGCTTTCAAACAAAAAAAAATGAGAATCGGTTCACCCTATCGAAAGTAATGAGATAAATAACATAAAAAAAATACAGTCGAATTGAGTACCTTCTCCTTTTTTGGAAGTCAGTAGAAAACAAATTATAAAAAATATTATACTATATAATTATAATACATTATAATATAATATGTAATAATATAATAGTAAAAAAACTGCGAATTCCTACTTCAAAGGAATATTTTGAAACAAAGAGAATATTATTAATAATATGTATTACTCCTTAACTAGACTTTTATTTTATTACACCTTCAACAAAATTTATTACATAATATATTTTTAATGTTTTAAGCCTCCGGTTTCATGGCGGAACCCTTTATAAACCACAACGTGCTCTTGGTGAGTCTCCTTCTACTTGGATACCTTGCAGTTTATCGTTTTTCATTTGTTTTCAGTTTGGACAACAAGCATTCCATGGCTTTACGAGTAAGCCCTTTCTTTTCTGAGTTTTCCTCCTTTTACGATCAATATCCCAACAGTGGAAACGAAACACAAAACTACTCTGCCTTTAACCATTAACTTTTCTTGTGAAAACTGTGAAATTCCAAACAATACTACAAAACGCTGCCGAAATGGAACCAAAATGCCACCCCGTTGAAACATCAGGATGTCCAAAAACGCAAAATAAAATTTTATATAAGAATTGCAGGCTGTAAATCGTCCGCCCAGCGCCACCCGCCCTGGCTGGCCGCCGCCCAAATGCCCCGGCGGTTGCATAACGGGAAGCCGACATGTCTATGGACAACACTTTACACTTACCGGATGTAGACGTAGTCGGGTAATCAGGGAATAAATGGAAACTCTGATGACTTCAAGTCAGTTGTGCAACTACACTACAGTACACTTGCAGGAGGTTCTCAAAAGGTTATTGAATTAGTATTTTTTTTAAACATTTATGTGTTCTTGATACTGTGTAAACGTAATGTAAAATGTGTATACGATATATTGGCATATGTATAAAAGGGTACAAAATGAAGAAACGTGGTTTTTAAATTAGTCTTTTACGTAAAATAGTACAAACTGTCATGTATCTAGGGCAACTGTGACACAGATAACTCGTAGTTTGTACATCGAAGCGTGACACGTTGACGATTACTATATAAATATTTTTTCGCAAATTGTTTCCGCTAACCATGAGTTATTTTGCACAATGGTGGCACAGATAACTTATAGTTTGTTGTATAGGTACGTCAACGATACTTTTCTACCAACTTGCAAAAAGGAGGAGGTACTCAATTCGACTGTACGTTTTTTTATGTTTGTTACCTCATAACTTTGAGCTGGGTGACTCGATTCTTAAAATTCTTTGTTTGAAAGGTGGTGCTTCCCGTGAGGTCCCATTTAAGTTTCATTAAATTCGGTTCAGTAGTTTTTGAATTACACTCCAATAGTTGAATAGAATGGAAGTCGGTATTAAATTTTTCAAATTGTACTTGTATGTTACACTGACGTACTCGTATATTATCGTGCTAGGCCCACTGATACCACCAAGTAGCTCATCACAGCTGTTACATTTATACAAGTTACGTTGTATCGGGTAACGGTAAATAAAAAGATCATAATATCATTCCCTGTTTTTTATGTACAATAAAAAGTTATTGTATTGCCAGGAGAGCGTTATCGAATACTTGGAGCTTTTTACGCGTTATTTACTAGTTATTATTCTGTGGCGTTATATGGAGTGCGGAATAAATATAATAAATATCATATATATTTCTCGGGGATCCGCGATATCTATCTAAGTTGTGGTTATTGGTTTTAGCGTTGTGTACGCCTTACGTATAACAAATTGTATTAATTTGTATCATGATATGTTTCATTGGCACAGTTTTTTTTTTATTATTGCTTTTGTTCACTGACTCAATGGGTCCGTGGCATTGCTTACATTTATATTTAAATATATTTTTTTAATAATTACTAACGGAATACAGGACATTTTTTTTTCTTAACTAAACTTACATAATACTTTTTTTTGTTATAAAAATTTACATAATACATTTGTGAAGGCCTGAAGGGCACAATACGATAAGAGCATGAAGGGCTCACAACTTTTTTTTATTTATTTAATTTCTTAGCACTTATTCTTGGCACAGTTTATTAATAATAATATTAATGGTGGAAGTGTTAAAGGGCATAACGCCGGTAGTAGCGCTTCAGTGAAACCGCAGCACACCTCTCGACACCCTTTAGCCAGCCACACCAACGTTGCCCTTTCTGTCACCATTCATGGTGGCCTTTATGGGGGGCCCGTTTAGTGGGTGGCAAGTCACCACCTGCCCAAAATATTTAAAATGAGACTGAATTTGGCAGGTGCCGTAGTCTCTTCCATAGCCCACTATCTTCCTTATCACTAATAAGTTCATCTCAATAGCCTTGTCATTTTACCCATTTTTATAATAGATATACCATTTCACCATCCATCCATAAGTTTCTGTTTTTTTTATACTACTTTGTATTTTTATACCAAACAGGCCTCTAAGTGTTGGCTACAGCCCCACTTATGCCTTTGTAAAGGACCGGATGAAATCCGTGATTTATTTTGAATAATAATAATTTATTTTCAGACACATAGATCCATAGTTTTAGTAAATTATTTAATAAATATAGTCATATCATTCGTAAGATATATAAATAATCTTATACTAAGAACGAGTAATTCTTGTTTTTAAGTACATAATCTGGACTTCAGAAACGGCTACAGCAATTTTATGACATTTTTTTAATGCTTCATCAAAGTGACTCCTTCTCGCCTGTTGGAAAGCGAAGATGGAATCAAGAAGCAATGACCATTAGTACAGCCGTAAGCTGCATTAATCGCCACCCCTATGGTGACCTGACAGATGCTTTTTCACGCCCCGCTTGAAAGACCCAGGGTCATAGCTGCAAGGAAATACGTACGCCGGGAAAGCATTCCACAGTTTACTTACACGACAGAGGTACGAACTGCCAAACTTTTTGGTTCCTGGTAAGATGAGTAAGAAGAGTGTGCAGGGGTTTCGGGGCGATAAATCGATCTAGTTGATGGGATCTAGGGTTAGCGAACGAAGTCGCGGACATTCGCTAGTCTATAATAAATTCAATGTCAAAGCTGTTTTATAGTCAAATTCTAATAGTGTTCATATTACAACGGTTAAATTGTTAATGTTAGTAATTAATTTGTTTTATTTGATATTAAAATAACGTGCAATTAAATTCTCATTCATACAATTAGAAGATTTTGGTACAGAGTTAGTAAATGTCCTCTATCAGTGTAATTTTGTATGTGAACTCTTGTAAGAGTTATCTTAGCTCTAATACGATTTGATAATATTATAAATTTGCAATATTTGCTATTGACTGCAGTAGATAGTATCTATAGGGAGAACCCGGATGGTATATCGTTTGAGTTTTGCAAGGCATGCGAAATTACGGATAGAGTAAATCGTCTGTATATGCGATACAAACCGGGTTTGTTTTTGCTGATTTGCAAGTTGTCTCTCCATGGAAGCTCAGAGGGGGGAGGGTGATATCTATTTTTATGGAAATGCCCCCGGAAAGTTTAATTAACTTACCCGAAGAACATTGGACATTAATATTCTGGCGGTTCAATCATTCTCTTCGTTGAACTAATGTCGTTATCATAATTGTTTTATTAAATGAACGTCGTATTGATTTTATGCATATTTAACTCCTAAGTACATACCAATAATGTGTTGAATCATTTTTAACAAATATACTACAACAGATATATAAGAGAGATAAACAATAACTCCGGGAGAATCGAACTTTCATCCTTTATATTGCCGGCCTGGATTCTTTCGTTAACTAGGCTACCGAAATTATGGTGCGAGTGTCTATTTTTTCTCGTTGTTGATTAGCTCATTCTGATTTAGATATTAGAAAGAGAAGTGTAAATTGAAGAAGGTTTACGCTTGGCTGACTAACGGCCGATGCCATTAACGTACCTATCGTCGGTTTACCCTACTAGAGATATGTATTTGACACTATTTGTATGGATCATCCAGTCTTAATTTTGAGGATACATTAGCCTAGTTGTGTTAAATACAAACTTTTCATGGATGCATCTATATTTAAAATTTTAGTGTAGAACTAGTTACTATAGTTGAGCTTGTATACAATATTCAAGTTGTGGACAGACCAAAATTCTCTGAGTTAGTCAAAGCTACCATGCGAATCTGCAATTGAAGTCATGTTATTGCCCTTGAAATGAATATGAGACAAGACTATATATAATAATAAAACTGTATACCTATACCTGCATACTTTGTGTAATGGGAGAATGAAAATGAAAAATATTTCTATTTGCAGAATTAGATGTAAGGCAATGTACATACCACCACTTAGTTATAGTTCTTGTATAGAATGAGACCATTTTGGCGCCAGAGCTGCGGGTTCAACTTACCGAATCCCTGGTACTATCTAAACTTAATTATATGGATACTGTAGTCCAACCGCGCCGCTGCTCGATAAAACCAAACAAGTGGTTCAGAGAGTCCAAAACGCTTGTGCTCGTTTTTGTTTCCCGATCCCTCCGAGAGCCCACGTGACTCCATTTCTAAACCAACATGCTTTACTCAAAATGTTGCATCGTCGGAAGCTGCATTTGGCGTGTCTCCTTTTTGGGGTTATTAAATTCAAAGAGCCTTCATCCAAAAGCTTAGTTGGAATTCGAGTCGCCAGTCGCATGGATCCCGGGCGTGCTCTATGCAACTTTTAACAGAGAGACACGCCACTGCCGCTTTTAAGGGTAGCTTTCGTTATGCTGCATCGAAATGCTGGATTAATATTCCGCCGCCGATAAGGAACCTGCGTAATTTGCATAACTTCCGAAATAAACTTTGGAGCTTTATATTCGATTACCAAAAAAGAGAAGCCATTTTGGTTATTGACACCAGTGCAATATAAATTATGTTTTTAATGGAAATAATTGTCTTTATGTATTTTTATTACCGATGTCTGTGTAGGTACATCCGGACATTCGTACCCTGTTTGGTTTTATACTCTTATTGTATTGTATTTAATGTGTTGTTTTTGTTTTTTTTCTTACTCTTATTAAATACGCTCCATGCAATCGTGTGTGACGTCACCGCCAGCCCCAACTGAAGATCAGTGCTGGTTACTTCAACGCAACCAGCTTATGCTGAATTGGGACTGTGTTGCAGTAAAACAATGTACTATGTAGTGTAGAAAATTATTTTATTTTATGTATGTTTAAGACAAAATGTCATGTTGTTTTTCTTCAACAAATATATTTTTCTTTCTTTCTTTCTTTCTTTCTTTAGTTACTAAATGTTACGTATATATAACGAAGATTACCTAATGCTGAGAAAGCTTAAAAAACGGTGATTGTGACCTTCATAGGCAAGCCTGTATCGTGAAGAAATCTGCTGGTTTGAGAAGGTGAAAATCCATATAGCCAACTTCTTCATAATTATACCTTAAAAGAAACTGCGCGCCGACATAGGTATATATTAATATATATGTCGAATAAATGTATATGTGGAATATGTATTATGAATATGTAGAATATATGTCGGCGCATTTTTGAGTATTTTTTTACTTATTTATGTTTGTAACGAATAACCTCAAAACTACTCAAACGATTTAAAAAAAATCTTTCACCGTTAGAATGCTACATTATCCCTGAGCTGTATATATTAATTCATCACCATCCACCACCACGTGTGTGAACCCGCGGAGCGCAACTAGCGTAATATAAACACACACCACACACACACCACACACACTCTCTCTCTCTCTCACACACACTCACACACACACATACTCTCGCGTGATAAAACTTAATTGTGAAGTCACTTCCTCAATATTGTTGCACAATAAGACACTCTGTATGTAATCTTAATATTAGTAGATTATTGGGTGAACTAGTCCTCATGACACAGGGAATCCTAGTATGAGGGCTAGTAGCCACTCTATTGTCCACACTGTAAAGCGGTAATTGATGATTTGGTTACCTATTTATTTGTATCAACTTATTTTACTACTACGAGTATTATGTACCATGATAGCACAATAAACATTAATTTCTAACACTTAATTAATAGAATGTATTAGTGCCTACTGTACATAACATATCCATGATAACCTTAATTCTAAGTATATTTTTTGTAAACAGTGCTTTAATATTTGTTCAAATAAAATTAAAAATTAAAATTAATTAAATTAAATTATTAAACATTGTAATGTAATAGGTTCTCTCTATGACTTACACTGCATTGTTAACCTAAATTATCAAGAATAGTGCCTGCACCTAAGGCCTACACTAACTGAAAGAAAATAAAAAGGAACTTTAGAAATAAATCCTATTAATATTATAAGCGCGAAAGTTTGTGAGTATAGATGTGTGGATCTTTGTTAGAGGTAGATGAGGCGCTGAGGATTGACACACAGGATACTTTTCATCATCATCATCCATCACCACGTGGGTGCAAAAGCGTTATATGCTTGGGCACAGCAAAGACAAAATAATAAGATCTCCGCCTACGTCAGGATTGTAATGATGACAGTTCTGTCAAAGATTGTGTCAATTTCTGATAGCTTGGTCAAACGTTTATCATTTTGACAGCTCAATACACTAGACGTGCTCAGCGACCGTCAAGAGTGATGAAATGTTACACAAATATATACCGTCAAGGGTGATGAAATGTAATGACAGTTTTTTTTCCATGGTGATTAATTTTATATTTGTGTGTACGTAAGTACTGTGCCAGGAAGACGGCAATTAGTGAGGAATGGCAACGGATTGTGAGGCAAGCTACCACCCAAACTGATGACCACGACCACTCTGGCAAGACTGTTATACCGTTAGTGTATCTCAAATACTACTCTTCCCAATTTTATGAAATTTAAATGGTAATGGCTAGAACCAGCTTTCAAACAAAAAAAGAATTTCGAGAATCGGTTCACCCAGTCTTAAGTTATGAGGCAACAAACATAAAGAAAAAACAGTCGAATTGAGTACCTCTTTTTTTGAAAGTCGGTAGAAAACGGCTGATGAGCAGTCCTGTATTTTTTTCATCAATAGAATTATGCTCTTTCGTATTTTAGACAATGTTTGTTGGTCCCAATCCAAATCTGAATCAGCTTCTCTTTTCTTTTTATCTCCCTTCCCTTTCTCATGTCAATCCTCATTTACTTCTCAATTGTTTTTAATTTCACGTACCTATATAACGTGGTCAATTAAAAATGAGTCTTGATATATAAACAATAATGTTTAAAAATGTTTTAATGAGTATGGTTGAATACGAGTATATTGAACAATTAGGATACAACAAGTACGAATGTATGTAATTAATTAGGTACTAGGCGTAAATATAGGGTTAAGCATTAAGCAGTGTTGTGAGCTCAAGGCGAACTGCCGTGCGGTTCTCTAAGAGAAAACATCGTCGCATCTTTGACAACATCCGTGAAACAAATGACGAGATGACAAGAAACGTTGAAAAAACAACCTTATGTACAAGGGCGATATCTCGTAAGGTATCTGACATCGGTGAGCTCGTCGACGAGCGCATCGAAGAATCATTAGAGAATCGCACGGCTAATTGAGAGACATTTCAAATAGAATATATTGTCGTACGAAAATATCAACGTTGACACAATATGGCAATATATATAAGTCTGCAGGAAGTTATCGCTTTCCTACAAGAATATATCTGCGAATAACGCTTATGTCTGAACATGACTTTACTAGGCATATTGACTCGGTTTGTATATCAAGAAAGCAATAAATCTTCATTAATTAATATTAATATATGATAGTGAATATTCGATGACACAGAACAGTGATAAGGCGAGGAAGAAAAGAAAAGAGTTTAGTCGAGAAAATAGTATGTGTACTTACGGTTTCCGTCGTGGTTTCCTTCGTTACGTCGTTGTGCTGTTTCTGCAAATCTGTTTGCTTCTTTGAAGTTAAGATGTCACCTTCTCCTTTACTGCCTGTTATCCGCCTGTAAACAAATTATAAATTATTATATTTCCCTGATTTAATAAAGTAATTAAACTTGTTTAGTTCCTTCTTTATAAAGTGTTTTTTGTCTTTTCTTTGCTACTCTGCTCAGACTTCAACACTTTTCTATAGTCGAGCAATGAATGAGTAGTTTCTAAAGTAAATTTTTAATTTTTAAATTAAAAAAAAGCTCATTGTTTTCAAAAACCTCAATTATTATACCAATCTTGGAAAAAATGCACCTCTCAATACACTTATCACCGAACTTAATAGATTGAGTTCAAAGTATTCAATGAATATTTTTACCGACAGTGTTCGTAGTTTTAAGAAAGCTATCCGCAGTATTGACTCGGACTATTGAATATAATGCATGCAGGACTAACCAGTGAATGATTACTATTATTATTATACTCTTGATTTCTTTATTATCTCGGATTTATTATTCTTATTATATTATTATTGTTATTTTCTTATAAAATCTTATTAATTTAATGTAATTTTATAATGTGTTCTAATTATATATATATTTTTTTTTTGCTAGGCTAAGTTGAATTAATTGTATTGACAATAAGTGATAATTTTAAATTTTTATTGCATTGTTATTTTATATCATTATTTCTTTCTGTACAACTTTAATTTTTAATTTTTGATTGACTGATGTAATTGGCGTTGTGTGCCGTTTTAGTTAATAAATAAATAAATAAATAAATTATTATTTTCTTTTTTAATAATGCTTTTAATAAATTGACTAAAATTTTGTAAATTGTTTCAAATGTTTTTCTGGATTGCTTCGGATTATGCTTATATTTGTTATTGTTTATATTTATTGCAATAAATTGAACTTATTATGATGTCTTAAAAACTGGCCAAAAAATGTGATTTATTTTTATTCGTAATTGTACATATTATTATTTACTTTAATTTGTGACCCGCTCGCTTATAATAGTGCGTGTAGTCGGTACCTATAATTGTGTTAGCATTTAGTCAGAGTGTGTAGTGAATTGTATTTATTATAATTTTCTTAATGTATAACATGTTGGTACTCAATAAATAAATAAATAAATAAATGCTTAAGTATGTCATGACATAATTATATCAAAATCGGATGGATCTTTTTACACTTGTATTAGGTAGTTGTCATGGGATTTTAATTTTTATAGCATAAGAAATCCTTCAAAGTTTAGACTTGTGTGCGAATGTAATTTATATACAACTTAAATTTGCAAGAAAAACAAAAAAGTTACGTGTTCACACTATCAGCATTGGCTATAAGACCCGAGCCACTGTCAGTTCATAATGTTAAGTTGGATTTATATCAAAAAGTACATATGTCTGAAGCCACTTACGAAAATACCATTCTAGCCGTCAATCCCGTTTTTTAGAACATCAGTCGTCTATTTCGGAGGCGTTCGGTAGGTATTCCATAATAGGGCTATCCAGCAAGCCCCACTAAGGCCACGTGGTGCATCATGGCTCATACTCTTCTGTCTGAGGATAAGGCTCGCGTCCCAGCTGTAGGACCGCAATGAACTGGTACCTTACACGTGAAATAATAATATATGCCGTCACTTACATCATCATCATTTTCATCATCATCATCATCATCTCAGGCGTAGGACGTCCACTGCTGAACATAGACCTCCCCCATAATTTTCCAAAAGGACCGGTTGGAAGCGGCCTGCATCCAACGTCGTCCTGCGACCTTTATCAGGTCATCTGTCCACCGTGTCGCTGGACGACCTACGCTGCGCTTGTCGGTCCGTGGTTTCCATTCCAGAACCTTCCGGCCCCATTGGCCATCTGTTCTGCGTGCTATGTGCCCTGCCCACTGGCACTTTAACTGGCTAATCTTCTGGGCTATGTCGTTGACTTTAGTTCGTCTACGGATCTCCTTATTTCTGATTCCTTCACGTAGAGAAACCCCGAGCATAGCCCTCTCCATAGCTCGTTGCTCGTTTTATCACTTACATGTAACGTCATAACTAACTAGTTCTGTTTTTATTTGCAAAATATAAAGCCATTTAGCTATTTTCAAACGAATTTGAAAACTTATAGCGTACTAATATCAGCTCGCGTCTTCGTACGCATGGATTAAGGTTATCACCATCCCTCGGGAACTCCCCGTTGGATCGGGGCACAAGTAACCTGTCTGTTAAACCCGGGTACAAACCATCTCCACAACAAATTTCATCCAAATACGCCTTTGCTTGATCGAGTAACAAATATCCATACATCCAAAATTTCACATATACAAACATCCCAAAAACCAGACGAGAGGCCAAGGTATACCAGTTATGAAAAATAAGAAAAAAAAAATAATTCCAACATGGAATGGTTAAGTTAAGTGACAATAATTTTGTAAACCATAGCTCGTCAAAACTTAATTGATTTTACTTAGTTAACAATGTGTATTACATTTATTTGTGGTTGCGATTAATAACACTGTTGTTTGAGATTACATTATATAAAAAATCACTGTGAAAAAATGATCAACATTTTCGAAAAATTTCTATTATCGCTTGGCTAAGTGACATGGATTTTTTTATCATTACTGGACACCTTGGCTCCTCGCCCGGTTATCGTTGAGCTCCGGGACACCCGATATAATACGGATTGATGATGATTGAACCATGATGATGATAAACAGTACCCTATGTCCTCCCCCGGGATGCAATCTATCTCTTTGCCAAATTTCATTAGGATCAGGAGGTAGACGTAACAAACAGAAGAAATCACCTTCACATATCAGTATGTATTTAGTATATTTGTGATATTTATTGTTTTTGAATTGAAAATGTCATCGTTTTTCTCTAAATATTAAAAAACTTAAATTTTTAGAGAGAGAAATTCACATATTCGGACGGAACTCGAACCCGCGTTTTCCGACCATCCATGTCAGGCGCCAGGACCAACTAGCAGGCCTAGACAAAAGATGTATCTGTTAACGTTAACGCCAAACGACAACTCCAAAATGTATGGCGTTGACATTACCTGTGGAAAAGTCACGTGACGTCGCGCTAAGTTCGTAGACACATTTTTGTCTGTAGCGTGTGCGGAAACACGCCTGTTGGAATTTTGTCTAGGCCTGCTGGCCACCGAGGCTCGAGTTTCAAGCATCGAACTCCAACTCTGGTTTTAACCGTGATACCGTTTAAAAAAGTGATACTATAAAAATACTAAACAAGTAAATAGTACCTCAAGAGTTAAAAATGACAGATGGAGAGACGATCTTAAAAACGTTTGTTGTAGGAGTACTACGGAACTCTGAAATATACAATTCTGCTCCAAAAATGTTGTCTCATCATTGATTTTTTCACGGACCTGTTTGTCCTTTTTAAAATATTAATGTGAAAAACTTACATTCATTTAACTTACCATTAGATGTTCAAGCGGATGAGGTCAGGTACCGTTGGCTAACATCGTCTGTAATCAGTCTCATACAAAATACACGGGTTAATGATCAACAATCAAACAAATAACTTTGAAATTATACTGAAATCACTAAAGTAGAGTCAGTTGGGTCATTTCACATTACTAATACAAACTTGGTTTAAACACACAAGCAATTAATATCAGACATATAAGTTTATAAACGTGGCACATATGTAAATCAATGGTTTCTTAAGGCTATCATGTATTTTCTATCTACGACAAACAGACCTTCGTAGTCAGTGATATGGTAGCGAAGAGGTATACATATAAATATAAATATATATATGTGTTATCATACTTTTTAAGTTTCCTGTTAACAACGAGAGTTTAATACTTCAATCAGATCAACTCTTTTAGAATTTTGCTTGCTCTGATAACCAAACTTATTTGTTGCATTAGGTATATAGATTTTTGATAAAATAATGCTAAATTTCAAATAAGTTACAATTGTTTCAAAGCCAGACAACTAGAAACTCAAAGAATTATCAGCCAATAAATCAAAGAGCATCTCGTTGTACGACTTGATAACATTTAGCAAAAATAAGTAATTAATTCTCCTAGTAATAGAACCTACGTACGAACTTGTTCAATAATCACTACTGAGAAAATATTATAGCCCACAGTATATCCTAATTGTCAACGCATCACTATGGCTACGTTCCGGTAAGCGCCGACATCACTCGCGGCGTTCGCCCTTACAAGCCCACAACCATCGTGAGCGAGGAGCGAACTCGATTCGTCATCGATGACGTCACCGAAAACGATCACAACGCTTATGGAAGGTGGGTTTTCGTGGTCGTTGCGAGCTGTCACTGTCGACCAAAGAGAACGGCAAAACGTGGCGCGACAGTTGTGAGCGTTGACGGCGCTTACCGGAACATACCCTATATGACGATATTGCTATAGATAAATTACAGTCTGTACTGTTTTACATGAACGACACGTTACGTTACACTTATTCAGTTCTTCGTGCTAGACCCACATAGCTAGTTGTTGAATCTTTAGCGTATTTTCTATACATACCTATTCCCCTATTGAGTACGTTTACATGGAGAAAACCCCACAGACTAACAGACTAGACATTAATCTGTGGTACCTACTATTTCGTCTACATATGCACACACATATACCTACAATTTTGTGATTTTAATAGGTATTCTTTATTAGTCTTTCCATGTTTCTGTATAAAAATTTAGTTAAAAATGGTTACTAGGTGAATGGTGCATTTGGATCTACAAATAAAATATAAGATTTATAGCCGCAGTCGTTAACCTTGGCTAACTTGTAGTGGTACTATAGTCTCCTGTCTCATCTATACATATCCTCTATAGTTCATAGCATTTAATAACATTACGAAACACATTAACGATTACTATTTACCGGCAAAATATTCGCGTTAGGGATCGAATACGTCAACCGGGTTTCGAGCATGTCCGATGGTCATCATCAGAGCGAGTGCGCAGCGGCGTCTCCAAACTCCCGGTCGACGTATTCGATCCCTAACGTGAGTGTTTTGCCGGTAAATAGAAATAGTTTAATATGTGTCAAACTCACGAGAATTTCAATATAAAAACTACAAAGCACCTTGCTAAACTACAATAGCAATAGCGTAGCTCTATAAACGTCAAAACAGTTTGCTATACTTGATTGACCAGGCGCTTGAATAAAAGTCGAAGTATTACACACGCAAAATATTAAACATAGACTTTTCGTTTTAAAATTATCCAAAAATATATTCGAAGACCTTTCCAATTACTCTTCCGTATCGAACCAGTCAAGTGTAAACTTATTCAAATGATGCCCGAGAGTACAGGTTCATGTTGCACAAAAGCGGGTGCAGCATCGAATGATAATTTTATTGTTAAAACTGTGTACATAATGGTAATAAAGTAATATAAATATTTCACAACAGTCTGTTAATTACAAACCTGTTATAATTCAATTATTAAATATATTGCAATACCTACGTTTCTATATTAACTCATGGCAGTTATGCGAGTGTGTTTTTAGTGAAGAACTGATATGATCGATAATGCAAGGTGTTGTGCCAGCGACCCAGGGTCATACTCCGTCATGTAAAGGAGTTGGGATGGCTAGGGTAGCTGGCGGGGAAATGCACAATACACCCCAAGCTGGACGTCAGTGCAGGACTTAGCGCCCCCAATCAGAATAAGAATAAGATAATGCAAGAATTAATTTGAGAAACGGAATGTTAGGCATATTGTAGGTACTGTATTTATTTTGAGCTCTTAATATTTTGACACAGTTGCGTGCTCCATGTTCACGAGTAAACTGAAGTACTTATTTGCAGGTGTACATGTGTTTTCCAGAGCTCAAAATAAAACAATATCATAAATATCCCGTTTCTAAAGTTAATTCTTGAATAGTAGATGTGTGAATGTGGAAATTCGCGAGTTATTGGTAAAGTGGAGTTTGTTGGCAGGTACGTACGCAGTGTAGGACGGTAAGGTTGTTTTGTAAGTCGTATTTCATGCCAATGTAAAATATGTAACACGAGTAGGAAATAGTAAAGTTGAGTCGGAATTGTAAAAACAAGATCGGGATTTTTAAAAAGATTAATGTACCGATGCATAGTCTGCTCGTATTTGAGCAATCTTATCTAAGTTATATTACTCGTATTATCATGTAATTATGTTAAGCCTTTATATAAACGCAAAAGTTCACGTTGCAATTATTAAGTGGGGTGTCAAGGTGTATTTTTTAAAACGTTAACACAGTTGATGTAGACAGAGTCCTTTCAAAGGTCTATAATGTCAAGACTATCTGTCAATTTAAATCTACTGTTACATGTAGGTCATTTTACATTAGTCTCAAACTGATGAAATTGTCTTGTACCTATATATGAAATTTCAGTGTTTGTATTTTCATCTATTCTAATAATTGTAATCATTCTAATGATATATAATGTAAATATATTGTAATTGTTATATATAAGTTTCAAAGCTGATTTGACTTTTTAGAAATGTTAAGTAGGTATGTAAAATTCTAATAATTGTAATGATTCTAATAATGTATATTGTAAATATAATGTAATTGTAATATTTAATTCAGTTCCAAGCTAATCTATAATACGTACAGATTATAATAACCTAGGGAAGGAACTTCCAATCAAGATACGGGTGTATTTATACCCAGTTTGGTAGGTAGAGCCGCAAATTGTAATGCTGTACTAAATATGAATAAACAAATTTGAATTCGTACAATGAATGTTTGAAATATTAAATAGTAATTAGATCTAACTAAAAGTGCGGAACTTAATACAAATGATTACTGTGTTATTGTATAAAATAAATATAATAATTATAACATAATATTAAAGTGCATTGTGTAAACACATACATATTAAAATTTAATTTTAAGCAATTTTTACCATCCAGTCTTTTGTGCTGTAAATGATTATCGTAATTATTCATTTCGATTTATTTCTATAAATTATTTTTCCTAATATTGTTGACATTAAAAAGGTATTATATCACTATATTACTTTTATAATGTTATTAAAACCAGAAAACCTTATATATTATTATGTTGTATTCGATAAATTATATACATAAATTATTAATGAGTTTCATAAGAATACATTATGTTTACTGAGCGTTCTCAAATAATAATTTTCTATGTAATTAATTGATTGAATTATCAATTTGTTATTATTGCACGTCAATAGAGTAAGTGTGTAGATGTCCTTATATATATTATTGCCAAAGATTTTTATAAATAAACTTCTATAAAACTAGTCAAGTAAAAGTGCTAGAACTTTTTAAAACTATATTAATTGTTCATAAAACAACACGAGCATAATTAACATTTACAAGTTTAGTTGCCAACTTAAACCTTAAATACAATAACTAAACATTTTCTGTATTCCTTGTAGAAACCAATACCATTAGAGCAACGATGAAAGAAACTGAGAAACTAAGAAGATAAAAATTAGATACGGTTTACGGAAATTCAAAAGACTTCGACCGCATTGCGGCTTCGAATCACTTACAATAATTTCACTTACATCGCAGTTACAGCATGAAATCCAGTCTTCCAAACAATTTTAAGTTCTCCGAGAGAGAAGTAAAGCACTTATAGTTGCAAGTGGTAGATATCGCAACATTGTAACCAGCTTCCAAGTTCTCGAGTGTAACTGGAATTGCTACAGACAGTATGGGCAGTTATTGCTTTTACTACGCCAAACGAAACACTGTGTTATATTGATTTTACTACGCCAAACGAGATATTGTGTATGGCATTACATAAAGAACATATTACATTTTCTAGTACTTGCGCGTACAGTACAGTACAGTATTGAAAAAATCTATTTTAATTACCACTTATTGGTGTGTTAAAGCAGCTATCTTATAGAGTAGAGCTATATAGACTGTAGCTAGTTGATATTTATAAAATTCAAATTCAAATTAATTTATTGTGATAATAAACGTCTAAAAGTACAATTACATATTATCACACAAAGTACACATTTATAAGTCTAACTGTGCTACTACATGAAATATCTAAAAGACTGAAGACCTTGCCTCAGGGGATTTATGAGCAGGTGTGTACTTTGCCCAAAGGTTGAGCCTGACAATTCAACGAGACAATCCAGTGTTTAAGGAACCCTTCCACGCACTGGTGATTTGGACGGTGGTTTTGGTTTGTAAAATTAATTTAATATATTGTATTTTCTACGTAGTATGTAGAATTTTGTATGTCAAATCATTGTATGTAACTCAAACTTATTTATATATTAGTAGGACATTGGAAAATTATGGAGCTATCAAGAGTTTAGTGATATAAAAGTCATTGCAAGAATTATATTAAAATTATATAAATTTAATTTAACTTTGTAAATATCTACACACCAAAAATAATAAATAAATATAACTTTTACGATGATACGTCAAACATCAATCGCCAATCAGGCGGTCGCCATTTTGAATGCTACCTTATACGTGAGCTAAGGTATAAATGATTTGGTCAAAATGTAGTACCACAGTTAGACTTATAAATATCAACTAGCTGCAGTCTATATAGCTCTACTCTATAATCAGCTGATGGGGTTGTGACGGAGCTGCGCTGCCTCTGGAATGTTGTATGACGCGCGTGTTGATACTTTCAATGCCATTCAACGCAAGCGGATGGCCTCATTCATGTCTAGAGTTGACATGTGTAAAAATACCATAATCAGAAGCCTGGCAGACCGTCTGCTGCGATCTGCAACGTACCGACAATGGCTGGCTACTGCCACCTAGTAACATTTAATATTTATATATTTTTAACATTTTATATATTTTTATTTTTAATTTATTTTATATTTGAATTTTTCACATTTTTGTGTATAATCTTGATTAATCTTCAACCCTGTTTTGTTTGTTTACGGATCTCGATATAAAGTACTGTCTGCAATAAATTACTATTATTGTTAGTATAAGATAGCTGCTGTAACACACCAATAAGTGGTAGGTAAAATAGTTTTGTAATATTGCTTGTGCGCGCTAGTACTGCAAACTGACCATGGTGTGGATTTTCTCACAAAGTTCCTTCACCAGATGCTAGCCAGTAGTAGGATTCTAACACACTACCTCCAGATTGGTAGATACCTATCATTGAGTCTTCGCTGATATGGGTCTAGGAAGTTGAGTTTTCTTTTACGTAAAATACGTAGTTTCGAAATGACCTTACTGATAATAAGTTTTCGGATTAAAACTCTCTGCGTGTGAGCTGTAAATAACAATGTCGAAAACAACATCAAGTGGATTATGGCTGTACGTCTATCTGTAACTATATCTTTGTGGATTTGCGGTAAAAACTATGTATTATTCTAATCCGAAAACGTTTGAGTGCGTTTTCAATACCGACATCTATATTAGTGTAACGTGCGTAACAGCGCCTGGTAATAAGCAAACATAATTTTAACATGTAATTTATCGCCGTGTGATCATGTGATGGGAGAACTTTTATCGAGGGACAAATTATAGCTTTATGTAACGTTATATGTATGTACGTATTCAGTTTTATATGCACGTATGCTTAATGTACCTTCTACTATCATTTACTTGTAAGCCTATTGCTTGGTTTTACTAGAAGTACTTATTAGTTACGTGGCATTTTCTGACATGCAGAATACTATCCCATATACCTATCTCATATGCAAAAAGAACAAATTTCACATAATTACTAATAAAAGGTATCCAACATGGCGAATTATATCTAACTCGTATTCATCCCATCCTACCGTCTGCGCCAAGAATGTACTGTTAGTGAAATTTAGGAAGCAGTCGTAATCAACTCTTCACTTTACCTGTTGACAGTGTTACCTGTATGTGCTATCGCGATGACTTCCCGCATCGCGTGTTCGTTTTCGTGCGTATCGTGGTGCGGCGCGGGATGCGTGTCCGCAGCGCGGGCCAGGATCTGCCGCACCACGTCGCGTGGCGGCGCGCCCAGCGGCGTCGGCCGCGTTGTGAGCCCCAGCTGGGATCAAACGGAATCTCCATTCAGCTGAGGCAGATGACTATACACATCTACTCATAGCTAGGTCAGTATATATACACAGTACACATAGATATATCTAATTTGCTTTTAATTATACCATTTTGCTGAATTTTTAAGATTATTCTTTTGAATATTTGGTATAAGTTACATTTATGCTAACCAGAGTCTGTAAGGTGAGCTATAATAATAATATAATATGTAGGTATAGTAGAACAGTCACCCCTCGTTAAATGTAGTATACAAGAGTAACTGTGCATTTTATCAACCGACTTCCAAAGAAGGAGTATGTAAGTCTCATCATAAGTTATTTCTAAGTTAACCGATAGTGATGATTATTTTTTATATGGAAGCTGGTGCTCATCATGTGGTCCCATTTGATCATTCGACCACTACTTTTTTTCGTTAGTTTTCAATAATTTATTCTCAAAGTTTAAACAAGCTATTTGTGGATTGTGTTGCAGGAACGTTACGTAACGGTTAGACAATCACTGAGCAACCTTTACCTTCGCCAGCATTGGTGACTTGATGCGCTCAAAACAAGCGAGCTCAGAGCGCACGTGAGCGGTGATCGTTTCGTATTAAGAGCAACGAAGCTAGGCGAGCTCTGTGGGACTCACCTTGACCAGTATTTGTGTCTTGATGCGCTTAAGACCAGCGTACCAATCTATAAACAAAGCTAGTTAGACTCTGCGTGTCTCACCTTGGCCAGTATTTGTGATTTGATGCGCTTGAGGCCAGCGTACCAACCTATAAACAAAGCTAGGCCGACTCTGCGTGTCTCACCTTGGCCAGTATTTTTGATTTGATGCGCTTAAGGCAAGCGTACCAATATAGAAACAAAGCAAGGCTGACTCTGCGTGTCTTACCTTGGCCAGTATTTTGTGATTTGATGCACTTAAGGCCAGCTTACCAATCTAGAAACAAAGCTAGTACTCTGCGTGTCTCACCTCAGCGTGTCTCACCTTGGCTAGTATTGTGGATGCGCTCAAGACAGAGTGCGCGTGAGTGGTGATCACTTGGCACAGTACACTATTGCTATAACAGGAACCAAGCTAAGCGAGTTCTGTGTTCTGACTAACCTTGGTCAGTGTTTTGATGCACTTACGGCAGGCGTACCAATCGTTCGTATAAGACACACTAGAAACAAAGCTAGGCGAGCTCTGAGGGAATCACCTTGGCTAGTATTTGTGACTTGATGCGCTCAAGACGAGCGGGATCAGAGTGCGCGTGAGCGGTGATCGTTTCGCACTGTATAAGACTCAAGAGGAACGAAGCTAGGCGAGCTCTGTGGGACTCACCTTGGCTAGTATTTGTGACTTGATGCGCTCAAGACGAGCGGGATCAGAGTGCGCGTGAGCGGTGATCGTTTCGCACTGTATAAGACTCAAGAGGAACGAAGCTAGGCGAGCTCTGTGGGACTCACCTTGGCTAGTATTTGTGACTTGATGCGCTCAAGACGAGCGGGATCAGAGTGCGCGTGTGCGGTGATCGTTTCGCACTGTATAAGACTCAAGAGGAACGAAGCTAGGCGAGCTCTGTGGGACTCACCTTGGCTAGTATTTGTGACTTGATGCGCTCAAGACGAGCGGGATCAGAGTGCGCGTGCGCGGCGGTCGCTCGGCACGGCGTGAGCGCGAGCGCCGCACACACAAGGAGCCAGGCGCGCATGGGCGCCTAGCCGTCGAGCGCGCTCACCCGGCGCCATCGAACCCGTGCCAACGCGACATCTCCGCGCCTGAAACAATTCACTAATCAGCCGTGTGATTCTCTAAGAGCAAACATCGTTGCATCATTGACAACATCCGTGAAACAAATGACAAGATGACAAGAAATGTTGGAAAAACAACCTTATTTACAAGAGCGATATCTCATACAGCAGTGCGATTCTCTAAGAGCAAACATCGTTGCATCTTTGACAACATCCGTGAAACAAATGACTAGATGACAAGAAACGTTGTAAAAATAACCTTATGTACAAGGGCGTTATCTCAAAGTATATGACATCGGTGAGCTCGTCGACGTTAGATAATCGCACGGCTGTATTTAACATCGGTGAGCTCATCAACGAAGGCAACGATGAATCATTAGAGAATCGCACGGTTAAATCCAGCTAAACTTACATGTCATCTAGTCCACTATTGTCTAGACTAAATAGTCTTTCATGATTAAAATTAACTTTAAATTTACTGATAATATAACAATAATTAATGATAATTGTCATCTAGTCTATCGTTATCATGTTCACTGGAATGTTTACTAAATATCGCGTCGGGATAAAAATAATACAAAGTATACTTACGCAACTTAATCCGTTATTTTCAATTATAAATTAAAAATAAAAAATTATTACTCCGTTATTACGGTAAATGTTTTATTTATTTATTTGTTTATTTATTCAGGTTTTCCAACAGACTTAACACTAAACAAGCATTTCATACAGAGTTTATAGACAAATAATAGCGAAAGTCCAATTACAGGAAAACACATGTGGAGTGAGTTGCGCAAATCCATCATAAGGTGACGAATCACTGATGATGTTTCAACGCATATGCACTTGCAGAGTGTATTTTGGAGACAATTCAGTACCTAGCTTATACAACTATAGCTTATCTTAGCTTCATAAAGTTTTTGTAAGTTAATGAATAATACAAGGAAAAGTCCTAAGAAAATTAAATATGGATGGATAATTCACAAAAGAAGTTAAATATTTGATAAGCAAACAATAAGACATACAAAATTAACATGCTAAGGAGTCTTAGTTCTCCTTATATTTATTTTATACTTAAAAATTAAATTTTTATAGTTGAACAAAGAAAAGTTTAATTATGTCAATCTGCTCAGCCTTAAAAAGAGTATTATGCTCTCGACAGGCTCTGTTGAGAGCACTATGATGTCCAACATTTGTTTTATGCGTCCTAGGCCCACTTACACGTTCCAGAGTTAGCTTCAATAACTCAGAGTCAACTGCTAAAACGGTGTTTTGTAATTTATTTATCTTTCACCATTAAAGGTTAGGAGTAAATCTAAGGTTGTTTATTGATATTTAACCCAGCAATGTGTTGTGTCTTTAAATAGGGTTAGTGAAGTTTTGTTTAAAATAAATTGAGGTTACATTCTGCTATTTAATGTACTCTTTGGACGAAATGACACGAGAAAATACGTAAAGAATAAAAAGTCGTCAAATTTCATAAAACAAAGGACAAAAATAAAGTCTATATACATTGTACTGTAGTGCCAAAGAGATAGATATAAGTTTCTTTGTTTTTCGATTCATTCATTATTGGTCAGGTTACAATATAAGCGCATAGACAATTCAATGTTCCCATCTAAAGATTACAAATGTCAGTTTAGCAAAACTGATGATCTTTTATAGACGTGCAAGGCAAAATGAGAGTTATAAATTTATATGACTAACGCTAGCTTACAAACTCGTAGAGTTATTTATTCAACCCAAGCAAACGTGCAAGTGGGCCTTAGAAGCAAATGGTTTTAAATTCACTACCCTATACGGGGAACTGTAAAGCTAATTCTAGCGACAAGTTCTGGACAATCTATTAGACTAACAGAACCTGGTCCGTTATCCAACGACGATCTTCTAGGGTCAACATATTGAAACGAGCCAGACGCTTCGAATATGAGCTTAACTGTGATATTTTTCTTTGATGTACTGTACAGTCAAAAATAAAAGAAATCGCTTCTAAATTCTTTCTAACCTATCATTATGACAATGATATGACGGGCTCCAAACATTTTTTTTAATAATATTTTAATAGTTTGGGGCAACATCCACACAAAGGTCTTCAGACATTGGAACCAAAATCTAGAATGCTGCGAACCAATGTGCTGTATACAACTTTTAAAGCGAGTACACTTTTAAACTGCTTACAGTTTCGCCAAATAAACCCTAACATTTTATAAGATCTGTTTATCACTATATTGATATGGGGGATAAATGACAATTTTCTGTCCAAGACAATACCTAAATCTCTTATGGATTCTACTTCTTCTAGCTTAGTAGGCCCCAAAGTGTATTCAGTTGGAATACGCAAAATCTTTTTGGTAAGTTTAATATGTTTACATTTTGCTGTGTTCAAAGAAAGCTTGTTAACAATAGTCCAATTGAGAATGCAATCGAGATCATGCTGAAGTAGTTTTGAATCATCTATATTGTTAATAGTTTTGAACAATTTTAAGTCGTCTGCAAAAAGAGATTTTTTTGAATATTTTACCTTCGATGCTATATCGTTGATAAAAGCCAAAAACAAGATAGGACCAAGATGTGATCCCTGGGGAACTCCACTATTAGCTACATATGCTTGAGACTCAAATCCGCAAACAACCACTTTCTGCAATCGACTGAACAAATAACCATCTTAAGATGTGGCCATAGACTCACAAAGTAAGTTATGTAAGTATACATTTAGTAGTATCATACCTAATTAGAGTTTGAAAACTATCGTGAGTATCACACATTATAAGTAACACACTAATATTAAGATACCGGCTGCACTCACTTGGTATTATGTCGGTTTAAGTCCGATGACGTTTCGAACGTGTAAGACGTTCTTCTTGAGGGAATGTTCACGCGCGGAGATCGCGTAGCGCACTGAGCGACGTGCGTCGACACCAAGCCCAACCAAGTCGGACTTAAACCGACATAATACCAAATGAGTGAAGCCGGTATCTTTATATTAGTATAGTATGATACCTATATTTAATATTGCACAACGTTTAATAGTTCATATCTGACTTGTTGGCATTGAGATTTCAGGCTAACTGCTTTATTGGGTTCATGATTCTTAGGCTTGTAGATATTTAGATGATAACGGGTTCGTGAATCCTAACTATACAAATGATCCGGGTATCAAATGCGGGTTACGAGGTAGTAAGCTTCTTGGAAAAGACGTGTTGGTTTGTGCGTAGAGGTTACAATCAGACGAATGACTTGCCTGGCTTGTCAGTTGATAGTATAAGTCACGATTTTTATGAGGGTTTGGCAATAAGTATACAGCAGATATATACTTACTAAGTAGTAGCAACGTAGTAGGTAGGCCTTTGCAGGTGCGATTAATGTATACTTAAATGTCAAGCCTGAGAATTTAATGCTTTTCTGTTTCTTAGTAAACAGAAAAAAATCAGTGGGCATAATTAGCAGACGTTAAGGTGCGAGGTGAACACCCACAGGCTCTGCAAAATTACTTTTTTTCACTGTGGTTCTTTAGGTACTAACGATATTTTCCTTATTTCAAGTTATATTCAATTTGTGGTCATCACTGTTTAAATTAAATTCATGATTATTTATTATTTTTTAATATTCAAACTCGCCATGCTCAGCCGTGCGATTCTGTTATGATTCATCGACGAGCTCACTGATGTCAAATACTTTATGAGATATCGCTCTTGTACATAAGGTTGTTTAACCAACGTTTTTTTGTCATCTCGTCATTGGTTTCACGGATGTTTGCTCTTACAGCCGTTTTCAATAACCTATCTATCGCCGGTTTACCTTACTAGGAATAGATATTTGACACTATTTGTATGGACGTTATGTCAAATTCCTATCGGTAGTAAGGAAAACTATGGATAGATAGAATATTGAAAACGGCCGTTAGAGAATCGCACGGCAGGTTTTATATTTGAGTTTTTTTATTGTCAAAGGTGGCAATCAAGCAGACGGGTCGCCTGATGGAAAGTGATGAGGTCGCCTATACGATATCTTATATTACTAGTACGTTACCGAGCTTTTAAAGACTCTGTCGACTCACCATTTAAAGAACCCCATGTTGTAGTTTCCCGGAAATACCATAGTTGTCTAATTTAAGTTCATATTCATATTTCCTTGGAACGGAACAAACAATTCAGGTTGTTGTACCAACTAAGTTCCAATAAAATACTAAAACCTCAATAAACTTATTGGGGTACAACATGTTAACGACAAAGTTGAAAATATAAAACACGTTGAATGTTTCCAGTTGATTTATTAACAGATACATCAGGGGTGGAATGAGGGGATGACACCCTCGCCCTTGGGTGTGAATCATAAACTTAAGCGGAAATCAAAAAGAGGTTGATGATGCCTATACAAATAGAAGAAGTATGGTAAATAACAAATGAGAATTAACATTTTAATAAATTACTCGATAAAAGTTTATAATATTAATATAATATTATTATAACCTTATAATATAATAATAAATTAAATGGACAACATATGAAATGATTTAATGAAATGATTTATTAATTAATTGTTTACAAACTTAAATAACCTTACACTTTTACATAATATGCATAGCTAAGAGACAGTTCTACTAAGTTACAGACTACTGTGAAGTTAAAAGTAAATCCTAGGAAGATCGTTAGTACCCAAACTAGGATAACCTGTGGTATGGCGTACCAACGCCCTCCTCCCGAAACAAAGGTATAGTTATTGTGATATATATGATACTTAGCGCATATATGGTTGCAAAGTCTGATTATAAGTTATTAGTATGTTTTAAGTTTAATTATATAAATACAATTTTGGTAATTGTGAATTTAAGAATTTAAACAACGATTAAGAATAAACGAGACATTTTTGTGATCATAATAGGCATTATTTATATGTGTGTTTGTGTGTGTGTGTGTGTGTGTGTGACATATAGAACATGCATTTAATTAAATCATATATACTCGTGCTAAGAAAATATTTGTGAGAAATTTAAACCTTTTTAAAATATGTATAAGTAAATAATACATTCAGTAACCAACCGTAGGATGTATCAGATGTGTGAGACCTACTTTGACATTGTCGCATATATACAAACATACTTTTGTTTTAGATAAGTAGGTACCTATTTATCTACCAACTTTGATCAATCAGAGGTTTTCAAACACATAAGGTTGAACAAAAAGAATTTTTTTTTAGATTTTTTTCGACAATCGATTCCCTAAGTAGCAAGAGTCACTACTCTTGCTACTTAGGGAATCGATTGTCATTCACCGTCAATGATCATATCATCAAGATAGACGAACAAATTTTCAGTTTTTGGAGTGTAACTCAAAAACTGCTTGACCGAATTTGATGAAATTTAAATTTGATTACCTCGGAAGTATACTCTACTAAACATAAAAAAAGAATTTTAAGAATCAGTCCACAAATGTTGGAGAAATCAATTAACATACACATAAAAAATACATACACACGAACATATAACCGCCTCTTTTTTTAAAGTCGTCTTGTAAAAGTCTTGCGTCAAAATAACCCCACCATGACGGTTTTTTAAAGTCACTTACACATACCTAATTAAAAAACAAATGAACTTCCAGACGGCACCAACAATATGCGTATCAAAAACGTAAACATGTCACACTTCGGCGCACAAACTATGAATTATCTGTGTCACAGTTGCCTTAGATAAATGACAGTTGGTACTGTTTCACGTGAACGACACGTTACGTTACTCTCACGCATTCGTGTTAGACCCACTGCTCATAATGAGAGCATTTACATTAACTATAATAACCCTATTAACACTTGTTCTGAAAGAAACAACGTCATTATTTCACCAATCATTACTAACAACCGTATAATTAATTTTTACATGTGTACACATTTAATTTGACATAATCGCTAATCGCTCATGTCTTAAGTCGTCGCGCCTAAAAATACGACCTTTTTATTGCTCGCCCCACGTAAACTTTCACCTTGGTTGCACAGTTTAACTCCAGTTATGGTCTTAATACAATTTTTTTACTACACTTTAGTAAAATGATAAAACTGTAGTCTGTCTGCTCCATGCTTTATTTCCGAAGTTTGCGGAAGTTTCCCGGTGATTTGTCGTGTGCAAGACCCTTTTGAATGTTAACTTTAACACGTGCTCGTAAGTTTGGGTTTCTATGTTTTAGGTCAAACTCTTTTGATTGTAAAGTTGAGAAACTTTTATCATGACATGAGGTTGGATTCGGGCAAACAATTATACTTTTTAATCCAATAATAAATCATATATTTATATCATAGTTTTATAGAAAAAACTTACATGCGAACGAAACAATGGAAATGCTTTATTACAGTTTGTTCAAAAACTGTATAAAATCTTTAATAATGGTAACATTGGTTCCAGAGGTATGTGGCTTATCGGCATTAATATCGGCGCACAGTTGTCATAATCCTTTATAGGATGACGACCTTGAATTTCGCATTAAAAATACAATTTGCAGAATTAAAATACAAAACTTAAAACAATAATGAACGGAACAAGATCTCCGCACGCAGAGAAAAGTCAATCCACAAAAACTCTTCTGGGATGAAAGTACCATGTATCATTGATGGGTGTCATCTTTTATGTATAAAGTTTCAACCAAGGCTTTCACTTTGGTGTGAAAATGCAACAATCGTCAATCAATCATCAAAGCTTCCTACTTCTGTGTGATTAAATTTTGAAATGCTCTGCTAGCGTATGTGTATATGTTTCCTCGCAGTTACCCGAGCAAACGTGCAAGTGGGCCTAAGAGGCATAATATTGACACTGCGATGGTTACCATTAAACGGAATCATTCATAAAAAATCTATTAGCTAATTAATCTAGCCGTATTTCCTCGCATTTTAAGATTCTTAACCCAATATTAAAACTGGTTCATCTTTAACTCTTGGAATGTCCCGTCCCTCAGAGTTTGCTTAATCTATGTGTTATAGCATGAATATATGTGAGTCAAATCATTTTTTCTGCATAGGCGTACGGGGGCACTTACAAATTGTCATTTTACATTTATTTTTTAAATCAAGAACCGGATCGGAACGCGACGACTGAGAAGAGCCGTCAGGAAACTCAGCTGTCTTTTTTTACACACTTCTAAAAAGGAGGAGGTTCTCAATTTGACTGTATTTTTTATGTTTGTTACCTCTTAACTTTCAATAGGGTGAACCGATTCTCAAAATTCTTTTTTTTTTGTTTTACTGTTAGAAATTTCATCGAATTCCAATCAAGGTCCAGTGGTTTTTGAGGTACACTCCAATAACTGAATAGAATGGAAGTCAGTATTAAATTTATCAAATTGTACTTGCTAACCGCCAATTTCTTAATGTGTAAAACAGTAAATATTGTTTTCTAAAGAAGAGTTGATGGTTTATCAATTCAACAATTTCATATTCTCCTACATATACATCCATCACCACGCGGGTGAAATCGCGGAGCGCAGCTAGTGTAACATATTTTCGTTTAGTCGTTCTAAGTCGTCAGGATCGTTTAAAAAGCAATCATAATCATAATCAGCCCATTTTGTTCCCACTTATGGGACTCGAGCCTTCCTCTCAGAGAGAGGAGTTGGACCATAATCCACCACGCGGGCCCAGTGCGACTTGGTGGTTAGATTAGTGACCAACCCATGTCAAAGTTTTCAGGCCGCCCGAAGGCCTTCGACATAACCTAACGACTGTTGTCCTAAGACAAACAACCGGGACCGACGGCTTAACGGCCTCTCCGAAGCACGGAAAGCTATAAAAGCTATACTTGCAGTATATTAAGTAAAGGGTGCCTAAAGAATAAAATAGATCTTATTACATGAGACTAAAACATGTACCTACCAATGTATCCTATACAAGAACTTATTAACAAACTCGAAAGACTTAAAGACGTAACATTCTTGAAAGGGGCTCCCGGCATCCCTTTCGAGAAAGTCTGTATGTACTCGTATACATGCAAATGCAAGTTTAACCCTATCTCACCTGTACAAAGACAAGCTTTAAAAGTTGCCAGCTCCGGAAACAGCACAAGAAACCAGCTTTTTGTAAACTTCTAGAGAATTCCGTACGGGAAGTTGTAACTTTGTAAAAGCATTATCGTCGTGCAGGTGGTAAAGTTTTATATTAGGTACTTACTGACTATAAAAATAGTAGTAACTTTGAGTTGCTTAGTAACACAACTTCTTAGTGGCAGTTTATAACTTTGATATTTGTCTGATTCGATTTAATTTATTTGCAGTAGTATATCAACTTTCAAATCAATTCATAAAAAAGTTTCATTGTAAACGATCGTGAAAACGATATGGCCCTGAGTTTCTTGCCGCTTCTTCTCGGTAGGCTCTATATATTTTGGAACGCGGCGGTAGTCTTTAAACTACATTATAATAAAAAAATTACGTTCATAAGTGCGTCTTTGATGCCTGAATTGAATAAATGATTTTGACTTTGACTTTGACTTTGATATATTTTGGTCATATGACGTAATACAACAGTAACTAAGCTGTTCTTTTAAATATTAACAAACATATGATTATTTTTTATTGAACTCTAGCAACTAGCTGACCCGTTCGCGGATTCGCTTGCGTGGCCTATAGATTTTTAACGAAATTCATAATTTTATATAATAATAATTATATTATTTAAACGTGGTCTCTTACTATGGGCCTCATAAGTAAGCTCAAAGTCGCACAACGAGCTATGGAGAGGGCTATGCTTGGGGTTTCTCTACGTGATCGAATCAGAAATGAGGAGATCCGTATAAAAACGAAAGTCACCGACATATCTCAGAAGATAAGCCAGTTTAAGAGGCAGTGGGGAGGGCACATAGCACGCAGAACAAATGGCCGATGAGAACTGAAGGTTCTGGAGTGGAGAGCATAGACCGGCACGCAGCGTAGGTCGTCCACCAACACGGTGACAGACGACCTGAAAAAGGTCGCAGCACGACGTTGGATGCAGGCCGCTTCCAACCGGTCCTTTTGGAAAATCATGGGGGAGGCTTATGTTTAGCAGTGGACTTCCTACGGCTGAGATGATGATGATGATTAGTAATTGTGTCTGTCCACAAATTCATCCTTGTGGCGTAAGGTCATCGCGATCCGACGGAACTCGTTGAATCACGATAAAAAGTTTAGCTTATATTTTGTTAGTGCTGGCTATAAGCTACAAATATCAATCAAAGCCATCGAGCCGTTTCAGTGTGATGACGTACCAATTATACCACTCAATCACATCCTCACTCAATAACTTTCCCCTCTTAATTATTAGTATCAGATATACAAAGCGCTTGTAGCGGAGGTTGACTTGGCGATCTTAACCGATCAACAAGTTATGCATCGCTTGCTGCGGTCAGGAGTTAGATGGGTTACTGCTAGTGGCATTGTTCAACTGAGCGCTTTCGTGCTTCGGAGGGCACGTTAAGCCGTCGGTCCCGGTTGTTTGTCTTCAGACAACAGTCCATGTCGAAGGCCTTCGAGCGGCCTGAAATCTTCGACGTGGGATGGCCACTAACCTATTTACCAATCCGCACTGGGCCCGTGTGGATTATGAACCCACTACTCTGAGAGGAAGGCTGGAGTCCCAGCAATGGGAACAAAATGGGCTGATTATGGTTGAAAAGATATAGAACTAAAATAAAAAAAAAACAGTAAAATACATACTTACATGTGAGTTACAAATCCAAAAAAACTACACCACACTAATTAAAACTCACGATACCAATCTACAACTAGCAATCTCGACCTCAGAACCTTTACATTAATCAGTCTCAGAATTTACATAGACCCCTTTTTCACACAACCCTTATTCTACCCTTGTTAAGTTATGACTGAAGCAATTTCGGCAAAATCCGATATATATACGGGGTTGAGCCCACTCGTTAGATTTGAGGTCTATAAATAAAACGTATGCCGGAGTCACGTTGATGTAAAGAATATGGATGTGGCACTAATCAGCACGTTGGTATAAGATCTCTTATTGCATGGTTGGTAACACTATTTTTTTAGGATTCCGTACCCAAAGTGTAGAACCTATTACTAAGATTTAGTTGTCCGTCTGTCTGTCACCAGGCTGTACCTCATGAACCGTGATAGTTAGTTTGAAATTTTTGCAGATGATGTATTTCTGTTGCCGCTATAAAAACAATAAGTACTTTCTGTAATAGTAGATTATGCACCGAGGGAGTAAAGCAGTGTCTTACGTCATGGGCGGTATATTGAACCCTGAGTGTAACGGGGACTCTAGATTTGATTCAAGATTTAATTCCCAACCGAAGCGAGGGATTTATGTAGAGTCCTGAGTGAAGCGTTGGGTTAAAACTGCCCAAGACGTAGACAGGCTTTATCCTCGAGGTGCATACTCTACTTTTCATACCTACTGTGAGACAATAAAAACTCAGAGCTGTAAAATAGCAGTTATATAGTTAAAAGTAAAATACATTAATAGTTAATATTTATATTGGACACATTTGTCCCGTTATAGAGGGACAGAGTACTATCTTTGGAAGGAACATTTTTTATGGAAAGCACTGTTTTAGACTTTCGCGGTTGATACTAAGTTATATTTAGTACTCACGGGATGTAGACCACGACTTAGTTGCGTTTGGAGCTCCTGATGCAGTTACATGCACCGCGTCCAAAATTATAACATTTTATAGAAGCTGTTAAAGTATAATAACACCAAACACTAGATAAGGGCACGTTGGATGCGCAGAGTGTCCGTGCGTAAGTTACGCATGCGCGTTGCTATGGGTTACGCAGCGTAACCCAAAAAATCCTTCTATTATTATAATTGTGTAAGTTTGTATGTGTGAATGTTTGTAAGTAACTGTTAATAGAACAGGCTAAATAATTAAATGTAACTTTACCATTGAAAGCATGGAACAAAAGCGTGGTGGTGCTGTTTTTCAAAAAAAGGTGACAACACTTTACTTGCCATCTCACCGACCCATCTCACTTTTGAGCCATGTTTATAAGCTGTTTTCAAAGGTCATTACGACCCGTCTCAGTCGCAGGTTTAATGAATTCCAGCCTCCGGAACAAGCCGATTTCTTCCGAAAAGGCTATAGTACCATAGACCACATCCACACGCTACGGCAAGTTATACAGAAGACCGAAGAGTATAACTTGCCTCTATGTTTAGCGTTTGTGGACTATGAGAAGGCCTTTGATTCGATCGAGACGTGGGCAGTGCTTGAGTCTCTCAAGCGGTGTCATACTGACTATCGGTATATTGAAGTGCTGAAGTGTTTGTACAAAAACGCCTACATGTCAGTCAGAGTACAGGAGCAGAGTTCCAAAGCAATTCCATTGCAAACAAGCGTGAGACAGGGAGACGTTATATCTTCGAAACTGTTCACCGCTACATTGGAAGACGCCTTCAAGCTTCTGGAATGGCAAGGACTTGGCATCAATATTAACGGCGAATACATCACTTACCTTCGATTTGCCGACGATATTGTAGTCATGGCAGAACCCATGGAAGATCTCAGTACAATGCTCGAAGGCCTCCATCAAGTTTCCTAACGGATAGGCCTTAAGATGAACATGGACATGACGAAACTAATTTCTAATGTCCATGTTGTACCTGCCCCAATATCTGTTGGGAACTCAGTTCTCGAAATTGTTGACGAGTACATCTACCTGGGACAGACAGTCAAACTAAGCAGGTTCAACTTCGAGAAAGAGGTCAATTTTGGAATCCAACTAGGCTGGGCAGCGTTCCAAAAACTTCGCGATGTCTTCTCGTCAAAAATACCTCAGTGCCTCAGGACAAGAATCTTCGATTAATGTGTGTTATCAGTGATGACTTATGACACTAAAACGTGGTCTCTTACTATAGACCTGATAAAGGTCACAGGACGACGTAGGATACAGGTCGCTTCCAACTGGTCCTTTTGGAAAATCATGGGGGAGGCATATGTTCAGCAGTGGACGTCCTACGGCTGAAATGATGATGAACTTTACTATTTATAACTAAAACGTCAAAATAATAAAATACTAGTACGCTCACCTTTCGTCAGTGTACAGTGCCACTTCCATCCGCTCTAGGTGTTCGTTACCGTGGGCGAGCTTATTACATTTGCGTTGTCGTTAGTTAGAGCACGGATTAGGCTTTTTAGGTATTTTGACGTAGATACGTTTATTTTTAGATATTCTTATTTCTAGACATCCACAATTTTTTCAACAAGATTCTAGACAATAATGTGAGAGTTTTAGAAACTATACCAACCCGTCTCGACGTCGCACAAATGTAATAAAAAAATCGGCCAAGTGCGATTAAGATTCGCTCACGAAGAGTTCCGTACCACTATCTTTAAATCACCTATACAAAAGACATGATTTTTGCTTTTTTTATAGATTTAGTTCGAACAATTAAACAATTCTTCCGTTCCGACATCCACACCACATCCATATAAGTCATCCCTACCAAACGCGAAGTGTCACTAATAAAAAAACTAACTCAACCTTAAGTTAACGTGTACGGAAAAAGAACATCTCAATATCTCATACCATTACTGATCAATAAACTACCAGTTCAATTCAAAGAGATAGTACTTAAAAATATTAATAGGGTATTAAAAAATATTATTTAAGTATTATTTAAAATGGAGCATCTTTTACTGAAGCAGCTCAGGACACCAGAGCAAAGTTAGTCCGACACTATACCGAAGACATCCCGGACATCAGCCTGTACGAGATTAGAATGGCTCTCAAACAGCTTAAGAACAACAAGGCGCCAGGAGAGGACGGAATTACGACTGAACTTCTGAGAGCGGGTGGTAGACCGATACTTTTAGTCCTCCAGAAGTTATTCAATTCTGTCATCTTCGAAGGCAAAACACCGGAAACGTGGCACAAGAGCGTGGTGGTGCTGTTCTTCAAAAAAGGTGATAAAACCTTATTGAAGAATTACAGGCCCATATCGCTCTTGAGCCACGTGTACAAGCTGTTTTCGAGAGTCATCACGAACCGTCTCGCACGCAGGTTTGATGAGTTCCAGCCTCCTGAACAAGCCGGTTTCCGAAGAGGCTTTAGCACCGTAGACCACATTCATACACTACGGCAGATTATACAGAAGACCGAAGAGTATAATCAGCCACTGTGTCTAGCGTTTGTGGATTACGAGAAAGCCTTTGATTCTATCGAGAAGTGGGCCATACTGCAGTCCTTGCAGCGATGCCAAATTGACTATAGGTATATCGAAGCGTTGAAGTGTTTATACAGCAAGGCCACTATGTCAGTCCGATTACAGGACCAGAGTACGGAACAAATTCCATTGCAGAGAGGTGTGAGACAGGGAGACGTCATCTCTCCGAAACTGTTCACTAACGCATTGGAGGATGTTTTCAAACTTTTGGACTGGAAAGGATGTGGCATCAACATTAATGGCGAATACATCACTAACCTTCGTTTTGCCGATGATATAGTTATAATGGCGGAGTCGCTCGAGGATATCGGCACCATGCTCAACGACCTCAGTAGAGTTTCCCAACAGGTTGGTCTTAAGATGAACATGGATAAGACGAAAATCATGTCCAATGTCCATGTTCCACCTATACCGGTAATTGTTGGAAACGATACACTCGAAGTTGTAGACGAGTACGTCTACCTGGGACAGACTGTCCAATTAGGTAGGTCCAACTTCGACAAGGAGGTCGCACGAAGAATCCAGCTCGGATGGGCAGCGTTCGGGAAGCTTCGATCCATCTTTTCGTCCCCAATACCTCAGAGCCTGAAAACCAAGGTTTTCAACCAGTGTGTGTTGCCAGTGATGACTTATGGCACTGAGACGTGGTCCCTTACTGTGGGCCTCATTAACAAGCTTGAAGTCGCTCAACGAGCAATGGAGAGGGCTATGCTTGGGGTTTCCCTGCGTGATAAGATCCGAAATGAGGAGATCCGTAGGAGAACTAAGGTCACCGACATAGCTCTCAAAATTAGCAAGTTGAAGTGGCAATGGGCAGGCCACATCGCTCGCAGAACTGATAACCGATGGGGAAGAAAGGTTCTCGAGTGGCGACCATGCACCGGAAGGCGTAGTGTAGGCCGGCCCCCCGCTAGGTGGACCGACGACCTCATAAATACCGCGGGGAATCGCTGGATGCAGGAAGCGAGTAGCCGGTCCAAGTGGCGTTCTATGGGGGAGGCCTATGTTCAGCAGTGGACGTCTTCCGGCTGATAATGATGATGATGATCTTTTGTGACGGGAGCGCGCACTCAACGTTAGACCGTTGTACCTACATATAGGCGTTCGCGCACTTACAACACTCGCACGGAACCGGGAAGGATTCACAGTAGCGCCCCATGGTAACTGCCCCTTTTGTTTCACTCATTTCTTGTAATATTTGTTACTTATAAGTCAGTTTATTGGTCGAGATCTAAGTGTATGGACAAACCTTAGTAAGGCAAGTTAGGCAAGTTATATCCATACCACAATTGTACTCGTTTGTTGATAATAAATATATAAATAAATATAGTCCAAATCGCAATTGGTCGGTTTTTTAGTATTTGTTGTTATAGCGGCAATAGAAATACATCATCTGTGGAAATTTCAACTGTCTAACTATCACGGTTCATTAGATACAGCCTGGTGACAGACGGACAGCGGATTCTTAATGAAAGGGTCCCGTTTTACCCTTTGGGTACGGAACCCTAAAATACATCATGAAAACTTTATACTTAGCCTGAGGGCCACAGTTATTCGGCCTGAGGAGCCCACATATGATATAGATAAGGGTCTGAACGGCACAAAACATTTATTTTTATTTCTTAGCTTTGAGTGCATTTTTGCTTTTTTTTTACACAAACAGCCTTTTAACTAATTTCTAAATATCGTACATACCGAGAGCATACCGGCTCCCGCAAGCAGCGCCCATTCACGAGCTTGACACGTATGCCAGCCATCGCCGTCCTCAACCATTTGTGAGGGAAGAGGACGACTAGCCACACGACGCCGCCGCGAGAAGAAGCCTTATAAAGAGCGTGGATGCTCAAGGTATTCCTTATACAAAAGCCGTTTTTTTGTCTATTTATTTTATAACTAAGTTTTATTTAAGTCCGCTTTCTCCATTATCATATTCGACGCCTTTCTGCTGCCAAGGACTTAATTATATAATTTACAATAATAACTTCGTTATAACGGAGGCGTCATAACCTGATTCTGAAAATATTCTCTGTAGGAGCAATTCGGTGAACTGTGGCTTTCATTCTGAAATCTCAGAATTACTTCTAATCATGCCTCAACAATATATTTTCCGAGAAACGTTATCTTTTCCGAGAATAAGTAACATTATGGAAATGCTTATGGCAGAACATGCTCAGTTGTTCAAAACTTTACAAACAAAATACAAAGTTATTTGAGAACGTCAAAGCATTAATTTCAAAAATATGTATTGCTAAAACCATACGTAAACGAAAATCTTCAACTCAAGAGAATCCAGTTCCTCATAAGCAAGTAAAAACAGACAACGGCAAGTCTGATCAAGGCATCACTTGTTTTGTGTGTGGTAAACAAGGTCACAGGGCGAGATGGTGCAGCCAAAATGCTATTGCGCAAGCTCAAGCAGACCCCAACCAACAAGTCAAGACAGACGTAGAGAGCAAAAAGAAAAAGGAGTGCTCATTTTGCTCGATTCCAGGTCATACGTACGAAACTTGCATCAAGCGACTTAGAGCTGAGAAAAACGGTGATGGTTAATCGCAGGCCATACAGATTAGCTCCTATCGAACGTGAAAAGTTAAAACAATTATAATGTAACTATACCCTTTGCAAGCCCCGTTATAATGACGAAGACAGATTATGCGTAGATTATAAAGGGCTAAAACCCAATACAGTAAGATATTATAACCCGTTACCATTAATATCCGAGCAACTAGATCAGCTGGCTGATGCAAAATACTTCAAGTGCTTGAATATGGTAGCACGTTTTCATCTAATACCAATTTCACCGGAATCTATCGAGAAAACTTAATTCATCACGCCTGGTGCTACGAACTTGAGACTCTAGCAATAGTAAGCACAAGAAGCACTTTCGTTATTTTTGGACGCAAGAATGTTCACAATTATGACAGATTGCAATGCAGGGAAAGCTTCACGATACAAAGAAGAACTGCTTCCTAGAATTCACAGATTGTGGGCATTTTAACAAAATTTAGATCGTTGACGAGGTTCGATAAAGTAATGTCGAATACCGGTGTCCATGCCTTAGTGATGGTGCCCTTACGTCACGAACTACATCACTATGCTGGTTGAACAAGCACAGGAAACGGGCAAGAAATGCGGCGGGACAACCTTGGTTTGAACTACTGCCTAAAAAGAAAGGATATGTACCTCCAGAGTTACTGAATATCATAGATGATGTACACGAACGGGTTAATCCAGAATCAATGAGAGAAGCTGTCTTGGAAAGGATAACCGAGCAGGCTGAAAAAGATAAAGCTCGTTATGATAATAGTAATACCAAAGGTAAACGGTGAAAAGAGAATATTTTTCTGCTAAGAGAACCCCAAATTGGGCACCAAGTTTGGTCAAAAGTATGATGGAAGCTTATGATGGATACGAAATCCGTCGAAACAACGTAAAAAAAACAAGTTCTCATGAGCACCATCGATGCGCACGAAATACAAAATAATGTGGCCGTATCGGTAATGAATACAGACTCTAATTTCGAGGAAAAATATTAGCAAAATAATGAGGGTGATTAACGTATGGAGTCAAATATTTGTATTTAAATGTGTTTACGTGAAAGCCAAAATGAGTGTTATTTAAATGTGATTTTTGTTTATACGTGTCAACGAGAAAGCCTAAATGAGTGTTGAGACTCTGAGGCTAGGCCAAAATTAGCGCTGAGGCTATGAGGTCGTTTATGAGAAACTTCTTAGCGCTGAGGTTAAAAACTATTTTGATACAATCACATGTCTTTATTGTTCTGTTACAGATCGTAAATAAGAGAAGGCGTAGGGACGCGCCTATTGGCAGTATGGCCGTATCGGCGCAAGCATTGAAGCGACGTTTTATAATATAAAAATTTAAACAATGGATGTCCACCCGCACAGAACAGTCACTATACGTTTTAAATCACGCCCCACAACTGCCGTTGACGTCACCGGCCTCCCCACCAACTGGTGTATAAAAAGGCGCGCTCTGTGGGCTAAAAAAAGTAGTAGTCTTTGTCTGGCTGAGTGCCATCTGCGCTCGCCAACCGTCCGGTGACGCTGTAAATGCCGGTAGAGGCAAACAGCATTAGTCCGTTCTAGAAAAAAAAAAAAAAAAAAGGCTACAAGATCATTCGCCATGCGGCAGTCGACGCGAACAGAAGTCGGAGAACTAAATTCTATCCCTTGCGAGTTGATTGATATCAATCACGTGCTGTTGCCTTTTCAATTGGAATAAACAACTATGACTGATGATGAGCCTTTCAGTAGACCGGATACTTCTCCTCATTTATATATAGTAAAATTAGTTTTATATGTATACAGGGTTATTGGTAAGTCGACCCGTTAAGGGCGTGTAGTTTACATCGTTTTTAACTGATTTTACTATGCAACACCCTATCTTAAATCTAACTGTTTTCGAGATATTTGAATATGATGATCATGAAATGAAATCATGTATATTATTATATTTAATTAAATTAATTTATTTACTTGTATGTGTTAAATAAAACTTCAAGATTTAATCAAATCATTAAATAATTAATTTTAATATAATTTTAAATTTAAATTACATTAAGTATTGAATTTTAAAACTCATCTACTACTAACACGTTCATTCATTCATTCATTGAAACTGTTCAAAAAGGTTTTTAATATTATTTAAAAGCGTGTATGATTTTAATTTGACTAAGTTGTAAAACTCATCTACTACTAACACGTTCATTCATTCATTCATTCAAACTGTTCAAAAAGGTTTTAAATATTATTTAAAAGCGTGTATGATTTTAATTTGACAGTAAGTACTCGTAATAATGAAGTTGAAGGCTGAAAGTGATATCGCTAAAGGAGAAAACAAAACCTTTATGCGGATACGATATTACTAAAATCTTACATTATCTTTTTATTTTTATACCAGCGACTACCCGCGACTTCGTTCGCGTAGTAGGCTCGTCTTTCGACCTCGCCATAACCTCCCATCTTTCCTTGGTTTTTCTTTCATAAGAACGTTCTTCTGACAATAATTACTTGTAACACAACATTTAAAGAATGTTCGAGATTATTCCAACCGTTCTCAAGTTACAACGTGACCAGGAGAAATAGGGGTTAATATATATATATATATAGATTATTGAAATTCATAGAGAGAAAAATTCACATCCTCGGACGGGATTCGAACCCGCGTCTTCTGACTCTCCGTGTCAGACGCCATTGACCAACTAGGCCACCGAGGTTCTGGTCCGAGCGTCTAATTTTAACTCTCTATCTGACTAACCGTCTTACGGGGACGGAGCGACATCTAATGAATAGTTTTGACAGTACTATCCAACCGAAAGAAGCATTATTTAGAAATACTTAAACTTTCGTATTGAACCCAACCCTTGTGATTTTTATAGTATTACTTTTCAAAGCACTAGCACTCGCTTAAGCACGCCTGCTTAAGCGATCTCAAACATTGAAATTTTTAAAGAGAAAAATTCACATCCTCGGACGGGATTCGAACCCGCGTCATCTGACTCTACGACTTTATTTATTTACATACAATTAGGAACAATGAGGCGTAAAATATAAATAATTAGAGTGTCATGTTTTATTTTGACCAACTTTATGGAAATGCATCGTAACATTTTTATTTCATTTTATTTTATTCACTTTCATTTATTTCATTGCATTACCTACTTGAGGAAAACACACTGTTCGCGCGAGACCGCGCGACGTCACTACAATGATGCGGCCCCCCGCTCGCCGCACCCTGCGGCCGTAAAACGCCGAGCGAAAAGGCGAGTCGAGCAGCGCCTCACCCCAGTGACCCTTACGGTGCCGGCGCGCGCGCACGCCTATATCGGCATCCGTTATCATTTCAATCAGCTCCGTGTCACCGCCACCGGCGCGAATATATGTAATCGGCATTCCTAATCAGCTCCGCGTTTGCGCCTCGCCCCAGTCACTTGAACTGTACCAGCGCGCGCGCACGCCTAAATCGGCATCTAATCAGCTCCGCGTTTACGCGTCACGACACGCCCGGCATCCGCCGCCATTTTGCCCGTGCAAACTACACGTGTACGCGAGTGCGCGTCCTAGTACACAAACATTATACAAAGTGATACAGGCAACCAGAACCCTTCAGCTCGCATTCCTCAGCAGGACGCCTACCCAGAGGAAGTCACGGACTAGCCCGCATCCCTGTGTGTACCTACCTCTTACCCATAAATACCTAACCTTACTCCAAAAACGATGTATGGCGATTCGCCCCGCCACACACTATTTTTTTATAAAACTGTATTTAACCTGATATACGAATTTGAGTAAGCATTAGTAAACGAACGAAGGTGGAATGAATTTATTTTCTTATTCGGCGCGCGGTTTTTTACGATTGCAACATTTACTTACAATACCCACATTTTAAATTTAAATCAGTTTAAAATAGGAATTAAAGAGCTTTTCTAGTTTTCTGTTTACAATAAACAAACTGGCCTTTTTGAATAGATATGATAAAATATTAAGGTATAAAAAACCTCTCCATTCACTACAAATTATATTTCCAATTATTCGTCTAAAAACCAAACTAAAGTTACCTAAGCTTATTTAGAAGTAAGCACAAAACCGCTCAAACTCCGTCTCGTTGACCGAGTTCGGGAACTGTGTGAATAATGACTGCAGTTTTGCAGTGTTGCAGTTCGTACAGTAACTGATTACTGTTTCATTGTTGTTGTAAATCAAAACTAGTTCGAACTAGTTTAGTTATAGATATTTCTAGGTTATAAATTAATAGGTGTTCAACTTCAGTGGGGATAGGTACGCTTGTCGAGAAATCGTGGCGAGAGATGAAAGTTTCAGTGAAATGTACACTTTAAAATAATTAAGGACGCTGTCAGCTCAGCGCTTCGCTACGTTTAATTTCCTTTACTTGAAATCAAGCAAATGCATGGAGTAAAAACGTACGAAATTCATAAATAAATAATGTGCACACTTAAACAAAAAATAACTCAAAAATTACCATTTTATGATATGTGTTTCATAACAAATACAATAGTGAATAATGAGAAAAACTGCTTGAAATGTCAAATTAAGTGGTTTGTTTGAATTTCTTTTAGTGTACTCTAATATGTTAAAATAAGTTTAAATTCCGTCAATGTGTACTTAGAAGTCTTAAAATGTCATATGATTTTCGTAGTTTTAATTAAATATAAACAGCTTTAAAAACCTTCATTTTTATCGACATCGTGATATGACAGCATCTTAAGGTGCTTTATTTAGTAGTGTGTATAATATAGTATTGAAGCACACTACGAAGTAACACAGTAGAGCATGTCTATACATTTTTAATGATGTCCGTATTTTTTATCATCATGTAAAGGTGGCATACATGCAACTGGGCTGCCTGGTGGAAAGTGATCATCGTTACTTATGGATATCTGTAGCACTAGCGATATCATTGCCGTAGACTTAATTCACCTGTATATTATTTTAGTAGTAGCGATTGCCCGCGATTTCGTTCGTGTAGTAGGCTCGGCCTTCGGGCTCGCCATAACCTCCCATCTTTCCTTATATTTTTTATGTAAGAACTTTCTACAAACTATTTAAAACTTAAAAAATTATGATTGAAATCGGTAAAGACGTTCTCAAATTATAACGTAACCAGGAGATATATGCGTTAATTTATTTATATATATACATATATTATTGTTTGAAAACGCGTTCAGTGCGCGACGCAATCTCCAAGCGTGAACACTACCTGAAGAAGACCAAGAAAAACATCTTACTCGTTCGAAACGTCGTCTGACTTAACCGACATAATACCAAGTGAGTGCAGCCGGTATCTTTATATTAGTATTTTAGTATTGTTATACAGCTAGGTGAATTAACAATACCAATTAGTAGACTTCATGCATCTGTTTTTTTATTTTAGTATAGTTTATTGTACATTATTTCTTACATAATTATTCTGAAAGATAAATAATGCAACTAGCCTATCAGCCTACCAGAATTGATATGGTGCCGACTTTTAAATACTCAGATGCTAGTCTTTTAAACAGCCTGTGTAGTAAATAACCCTATAAATGAGTCCACAAATACGCAACATGTACTAGCTTTTAAACAATGTTAAGTTCGGTAAAAGTCTTCGTATTTGAGTTCAAATATAGACTTATTTCGTAAACTTATAATGGCTGTATTATTTTGTTACAAGCTGACTAAATATAAGGCAGAGACGCCCACCCTATGCTAATACATTAAAGACACATCGCAGAAGCCCACGCTCGTCTGATTGATCTGTTAACCTTTTGCTAAATCTAGGTCACGTTGTAGAAGCCTTCACTGTTTCTAGGTCTAGAAAGGTCTAGTCTGGAGCTTTAATGCCCAAGTAAATACTAATTTACCAAGTACGTAAGTCAGGCTTACTCGCAGTTCTGTTTTTCATTTAAAAAGAACGCAATTATTATGATAATAATCTTATAGCATTGTTCATTAGTCATATAGTCTTCGACCAATGTGTGTTACCAGTGATGACTTATGGCATTGAAACGTGGTCTCTTACTATGGGCCTCATAACTAAGCTCAAAGTTGCACAACGAGCTATGGAGAGGGCTATGCTCGGGGTTTCTCTACGTGATCGAATCAGAAATGAGGGCAGGGCACATAGCACGCAGAACAGATGGCCGATCCCCATCGGCCCCCCGAAAGGTTCTGGAGTGGAGACCACGGACCGGCAAGCGCAGCGTAGGTCGTCCACCGACACGGTGGACAGACGACCTGATGAAGGTCGCAGGACGACGTTGGATGCAGGCCGCTTCCAACCGGTCCTTTTGGAAAATCATGGGGGAGGCATATGTTCAGCAGTGGACGTCCTACGGCTGAGATGATGATGATCTTTGCTTAGCAATATATATAAGATAAAAAAAAATATATTTTTATTTAGGCTATATCCGGCTTGTGGCTCTAGCCAGTTCAGGGTTAAAACTAAAAGATTAATAATATAAAATCGGATTAAGAAATATGTAACAAGTATCTCTTATAATATTACTAGTTTATACGCGCGACTTCGTTCGCGTAAACGAAGGTTATCGCGGTCCCCCGGGAACTACCCAAAAATGGATTTCAATTGTTGTTTTTGCGTGGATAATGAAGAAACTTCCAAATATCAGACAGGCCTGATGGTCTAGTGGTTAGTGACCCTGACTGCTATGCCGGAGGTCGTGGGTTCGATTCCCACCCAGGACAAATGTTTGTGTAATGAGCACGATCATTTGTTCTGTGCCTGGGTGTAATTTATCTATAATATGTATGTATTTAGAAATATATAAGTATGTTTATCAGTTGTCTAGTACCCATAACACAAGCTCTGCTTAGCTTGGGACTAGATGGCGTTGTGTGATAGTTGTGGAATATTTATTATTATTATTATTATTATTATATCTAAACTTTGTCATTTATAATGTCATATAATTATGACCTGTTGAGAACTCTCAAAATTTTAAATATGATTACATGATTAATTAATTATTGAAGTAAACAATTTTCAATGAATTGAAATAAATATATTTTAAATATTTTTTCCCGCGACCGATGATCACTGAAAAGTATTGAAATGTGACCAAACGTCAGGGCTCGAATAATTTAAAATATACGCGATTAAAATTTCATGTTCGCTTAAAGTTATTTTATTTCAATATAGACAGTAATTGTGAAATCCTAAGAAGTCATATCATCTTAGTCGTAAGTGGTCCACTACGGAACATAGGCCTCCCCCATATTTTTTCAAAAGTACCGGTTGGAAGCGGCCTGCATCCAACGTTGTCCTGCAACCTTTATCAGGTCGTCAGTCCACCGTGTCGGACGACCTACGCTGCGCTTGGCGGTCTGTGGTCTCCGCTCTAGAACCTTTCGGCCCATGGGCTATCTGTTCTGTGTGCTAAGTGGCGAAGAAGTCATATATTATAATATTATTAAAATTACTTTGGTTTATATTTCTGGGATCTACGTCGTAGGTTACTTACTACGTTTAAACTGTCAAAATTTCCAAAAGATGAAAATAATCTGAATGAACAGTACAAACCTAATGACAAAACTTTAATGATTAGAGTTTGAGACATAACAATTAACACCGTTATTAAAATAACGACAGTTAACGACATAACGAAACTTTAACGGAAATAACGATAGAAATGGTAAGGGGTTCAGGAAAATAGGTCATTTTACGAGGACAACCTTTTTTGGTATAATACGATTTTTGCATGACGACTTCAAAACTTTCATTAAAGGCGAGTCTTTCACCATTCTTTCAATCGAATAAATGCGTGGTTATTATGGTCAAGTCCCGAACCACGAGAGTTACAGAAAAATCGTGAAGGGAGACATAATATGCCCTCGATTTATAATAATACAATAAATGCATATTTAGTTTTTTTATTCTTTTACTTTTGACGGAAATCGACAAGAATGATTTTTCAAGAAAAAGACATTCAGTATGTATATATATATATATATATATATATTGTACTATTGCTTATTTTTATACGGTGTTTTGCTATTTTTTTTTCATTTGCTTTATACTCGTACTATAAATTCCTACTCGTAATATAATGATATTAAGTGAGTGACGTGCAATTTGAAATGAGATAGTTCAGACTGATGATTATCATAAACCACATTTAGTCTGGATTCCAGGAGACGAAGCAGTGGTAGTCACACAACGTTAAACAATCATAAAGTTTACGACAGATGTGATTGGAAGGTTAATTACATTATTTTATTTGCTGATGGCTTCAGACATATATTCTAAGCAAACATAAAATTGAACATAGTATATATAAGTTATAACAAACCAGTAAGAATAGAACGAGTTAGGCATTTTAGTAACTATTTAATTTCAGATTCTTGAAATCGAGTAGAGAGATTATTTTTTATCTAAGGCTAATCCTCGCGTTTTCACCCGATGGTGATGTGAGTGATGGACGATGATGATGAAAACATTTTACGACATACTCTCAAACCTACTGACCGTAGTACCTACACTAATTTGTAAGAATCGTTCAAACCGTTTCGGAGGAGTTTTGTTAGAAACACTGAATTTTGAATTGAATTTGGACGAGAATTGTATATATTAGAAGAAGGTTTATTCTAATGAATTTCCCTTTTATATTAATATTTTTTCGGGTAATTTTAAGCAATCGACACTACACTAGTATTTATAAACAAGTAATGAACTGTTGCTAAGTAATTCCTCAACGAAGTAATTACTTCACGATAGATTACAGTTATTGTACAGTCGAGCAATAAACGTTACTTACTAAAGTAAATGCTCATCCAATTTTGATAGCATTATGATGACATAACGCTATCAAAATCGGATGTATCTTTATACACTTTCACTGGGTTATTATCGTGGGATTTTAGTTTTTACAGCATGTACACCAAGTACAAGCCATAACAACTAGTAGTCCAAATAAATCAAATATGGATAAAAACAGGAAAAAAGACTTATGATAAATTAATAATTATGGTAGGAAAACTTAACCGCGAACTTATGTTTGGATCTAGCGTACAATTACCTATCCATCAGTCTGGCCTAAAACCTAGACAAGCTGAGGAAAAGGTCAATGACCGCACATGTATGTCGAGACACAATATTTCGCGGTTAACTAAAATATATATAAAAAGTTTGAGTGTCGTCTTTTTAGCAAAGTTATTTTGTTGCTTACTCGTGAGAATGTTTTTGTAACAAGGTAAAAAATCTAGCTACAAGTATTTTTTAATACAGTTGCTAAAAAAGTGACGTATAGCAATCGGGATGTGGGTTATTACATACTCGTGCTTTTTTTTTACCTTTCCCGAACTCGTTCTCTTTCCCAAGTGTCAAAATAATGTCTGTTAAATAGGAAAATCAACCATGAAGTTTTACTAAAAAAAATCATAGATGTTTTTATGATTCATGCAAATAAGTACGTATATTTCTGAAAAGAAGCTACTAATTTGTTTCAATATCAGATTTAATGATTTGATTGAATGAGTTAGGTTAGGTTTCATTTCATTTCATTTCATATCAATAAAAAAATTCTACTGAAGACTTGGCTGAATGGGCATATTTTCCTTTGCCTACCAGAATGGATGAATAAAAAAATCTCTGCTAATATATAAAATAATATAATATATAAAATCTACGGTTGGCACCATTTTCCAGTTTTTTCGCAACTGTATTAAAAATAGTCCTTCAGTACACGTGTCGTGTGGAACCGACAGTGCAACTTGTTCCGACTGTCAACCCTCGCCTTCGGCTGCGCCTCGGCTCGGGTAGACATTTGTCCGAACTCTTTGCAATGACAACCTTTCCCCACTTGTAATGAAATTTACTATTTCTTTACTTGTGAAATACTTGTAGGTAGCATAATTTTTTCTCTAACATGCTTGGAAATTGATCATTATTTTGACAACCTACTTTAAGATAAATCGAAACTATTGTACTCGTACTGGCCAAATACATGTGAGCAGAGCCCGGTAAAAATTACCGAAATCTATATATATATATCGTAGTCGTTAGCGGCTAAATGAATTACAAAGTAAAGTCTTTCGTGTAATTTAACAAGTACAATTTGATAAATTTAATACCGACTTCTATTCTATTCAGTTATTGGAGTGTATCTCTAAAACTATTGGACCGAATTTGATGAAATTTAAATATAACAATTTAATTTAATTAACTAATAATATTTTAAGTTTTTTTCAATGGATGACAAAATCAATATGCTGCGCACTTTTCGTGACGATATTGAAGAGTTGAGGAAATTGAGAACAACTTTAAGGAAACAAAAGCTGTATAATATGAGATTCGACCCCATTACAGAACTGAGCGATTATGACTTTCTAGACAGGTACCGATTCCGCAAAACAAACATGTACAGAATAATACATCTGCTAGAAAATTAGCTTTCTATAGATGCCCGTGGTGAAGGTGGTGATATACCTACAGGTAGACTTACAAGTCATGGCAGTTCTAAGATACTGGGGTTGACACGAAGTAAGTAACTACTTGCTAAGTTGGCCTACACAATGGAGTTCTCTCCCCCTGAACTATTGGGCCTGCCAGTGATAGGAGATACCTGGCGGGCCCGGGGTGGGACCGCTCCTATTGCACTCCAAGTCCACATGGGAGCGGTCACTGTAGGTTGCGGTGGTGTATGGGCGCCACCGCAACTGAGGCGGGCTGCGGTGTCGTATGGGCGGCACCGCGGCTGAGAGTTGGAGGCCGCGGCGGGAGAGGAGTCCCGGTATTGAGCCGCTCTCCCTACCTTCCGCGGCCTTGACGGTGCCGCCACCGTAAAAGGCAAAAGGGGAAGAGGGAAGAGGCCTGTCGGTATTGAGAGGCGCCGCTGTCCCTATTCTCTGCGGCCGAAATAGCAGGTGGTGGCCCCACCTTACCGTCAGGTGAGTACTCATCTCGCAGGGGGACCTCGGTTTGGTCCCCGAGGCGGTTGCGGCTCGCCATGTGTTCCGGCTTGCTGCAAGGGAGAGGGGTCCGGCAACGGACAGCCGCGGCGGGTTCGCGGCTGTGTGCGAAAGCGTTCCCGCGTTCCCGCCATAAGGGGCATTGATGGAGACTGCTGTTGTATTTTAGTGGGTATGCTACGGAAACTCCCACATAACCACCGTGCTCCCCCCGGGGCCGGTGGTATCTATACAGGGCTAACTGCGACAAACAAAAAAGGCAATGGAATTCTTACATTACACACCCATTCTGAAATTAGCCCTTTATTAAGAAAAAAATAAAGGGCTTTGTCGTTGATATATTTACTTACAGACCAAGAAGACTGTGCTGATATTCACGGCATGAGCCAGCAGACTTTATCACGTCTATGTAGGAAATTGGCAATTGCATTAGCTTCCAAAATAAAAAAAAAGCACACCTAACGCAAATCAATCAGATTTGACAACGACAAGTACATAAATATCTCTCAATTTAACTTCTTTTTGGTATTTTGGGTCTTTCATAATGCCTTTTAGTTTAAATGTTGTCAACATAAAATAAATTTCCATATTATATATTGCATAACTAACTACTGGCTAAATAGCGATTATTGGTAAGAAATATTTAAATACCACTTAGGCACTGTTTAGTTATCAGTTGTTTAGCAGCGCGATAGCGATATTTTTATTAGTAAGGCTGTTTAACCGAACATGACCATTGTACCACATTTGTTACATAAATAAATATGTAATTGACGGGCCGGTTAGCACAGTTGATAGATCCCGATAAACGATAGTCCCATACTAAACGCCTATCTGAGCTCGTACCATAAACAGTTTGCGGAAAAGTAATAATAAGTTTAATGTTGACAGTTTACATATGAGTCTTAGTTCTAAACTAACAATGTAATTTGTATTTTTAAACATAGAACAAAAATTACCCCACACTAAGCTCAAGGCCCGTGTCGTGGAGGCCAATTAGATTTATCAGTTTTTAAATTTATGAGAGGTATCCGACTAATTATTATAACAAATTGTAGCTCGTTATATAAATTATGAATGAGTGGGTTTGTATGTGTAAATTTGCATGTTTGTGGCGGCAGGAATGCACGTATTAATATTTATGTAAGAGGATGTGTGTGTGTGTGTGTGTGTGTGTGTGTGTGTGTGTGTGTGTGTGTGTGTGTGTGTGTGTGTGTGTGTGTGTGTGAGTATGTGATTGTGAGGGTTTCTGTGTAACTGTCACATATATGTTCAAAATAATTTGCGTAATTTATCCTCTGACTTCAAGTATAATAGCTCTAATAACCAATGGTTTGACGTTCTTCGACTGTGTTTGTTTGATCGTTTTTGATGTAACAGAGTTTACAAACGTTATTATATATTTTTATTTAAGTATTAGCGTCAACGCGCACAATTCGGCGTAAAAACTATCTTTACTACAATTGCCCTACATATATGTGAGTTCGTACTGTTTCACGCGAGTGACGTGTTACGTAACACTTACGCAGTTATACGTGCTACACTCACAGATGGAGTAACGACTGCGTCTGCAGTGCAGCGCAGAAATATGAAGCTTAAAGCTCTGTGTGGAATAGAAACTGTTCTAGACAGATGTGTCATTAAACATCATTCGAACAACGTATATGTCTTAATTATACTAATTAGTATTACTTCACGAAAACAAGATCAACTAAGGATGCCGGTGTGAAGTTAATGACGTATGTCTTAAAGGCTTGGGAGAGCTCACATGATGCTATTGGTGTTTTTTGTGATCTCTCTAAAGCATTTGATTGTGTGGAACACCGTATACTGATTCGAAAGCTTTTCCATTATGGTATTCGTGGAGCTGCGCTTGATGTCATCTTCTGATCATGAGTCATATTTATCTGACAGGATGCAAAAGGTTGGCATAAATGGTGTAACATCTTCAGGATCTATAATTAAAATGGGTGTTCCACAAGGGTCCATTTTAGGGCCTTTTTAGTTCTTAGTTTACATTAACGACTTGCCACTTATGGCCAAGAATCTTTGAGATATTGTTTTATTTGCGGATGACACATCTCTGATTTTTAAAGAAGATAGGAAAGATAGCACACTAATTCAAGTAAACAACGCTCTATCTAGTATCTCTAAATGGTTCTCAACTAATAATTTACTTCTGAATTCAAAAAAGACAAAATGTTTGAAGTTTTCTTTGCCTATTGTTCCATATTTGGAGTCCAACGTTACGCTTGATGGAGTTAAACTCGTAATGGACATGGCAACAGTCTTCCTAGGCATTAAAATTGACGCAAAATTACAATGGGGTCCTCATATAAATGCCCTGTCTGGGAGACTCAGTTCTGCTGCATATGCAGTATGTAAAATAAGAGAGCTAACAGATGCTTCTACGGCGCGGTTAGTGTATTTTGCATATTTCCACAGCGTAATGTCATATGACATATTGCTATGGGGTTCAGCGGCTGATATAGAGACCATATTTATCCTTCAGAAACGTGCTATTAGAGCTATATACGAAATGGGTCCCCGTGAATCTTTGAGAGATTTATTTAAAGAAATCAATATATTAACGTTGCCTTCCTTATATGTATTTGAAAATATAATGTATGTTCGTAAAAATTTACATAAATATAAGTTAAATAGTGATCACCACACTTTTGATACCAGAAATACAAATAGGATAGCTGTACCTAGTTTTAGACTTGCGAAGACTAATAAGTCATTCCTAGGAAATTGTGTGCAATTTTACAATAAAATCCCAAAGCACATAACTGAGCTCACAGAGGGCAAATTCAAGTTGACTGTAAAAAACGTTTTAATAAAAAAAGCTTAGTATAAAGTTCGACATTATATAGAGATAAAGATGCTTGGAATACTCCACTTCTGGCAAGCTGTCTCTCTGCCACCCATAATATTAATTAGATAATAATAATATTTGTAGTACCTAAGGAGAAACATTGTAAACATCCATATAAAAAGAATGGCCCCGATTTTCTTGCCGCTTTTTCTCGGTAGCTCTATATATTTTGGAACGCGGCGGTAGAGTCTTTAAAGTACATTATAATGAAAAGTTGACGTTCATAAGTGCGTCTTTGATGCCTAAATTGAATAAATGATTTTGACTTTGACTTTGACTTAAGTTGTCTGAGATCGCTTAAGCAGGCGTTAGTGCTTTAAAAAGTAATACTATAAAAATTACAAGGGCTGCGATGTCAATACGAAAGTTTAAGTATTTCTAAATAATGCTTCTTTCGGTTGAATGGTACTGTTAAACTGTCCAATAGATGTCGCTCCGTCCCCGCAAGACGGTTAGTCAAATAGAGAGTTAAAATTCTATGCTCGGTCCAGAACCTCGGTGGTCTAGTTGGTCAATGTCGTCTGACACGGAGAGTCAGAAGACGCGGGTTATATATTTTTACGCGGGTATACATTTTAATATACTAATTAGCATAAAATATACCTTTTACTTCCCCTAAAGCTAGGACAGAAATGTTATCTTTTATGGTTATAGGAGTGACCATATTTCCCGAACTCAGTATAGACGATTCATTAGCAAAGTAACGTTAAGTTACGACAAGTTACGGCAAGTTATGTCAATGTCCGTAAAGGTAATGGATAGGTGTCGTTGCGTCGATATTTATGTGACTTTACGATTGTTCCCAGACTTTGTCATGGTGATGGAATAGCGTGTGATGGACTACGGGATTGTTAACTCTAACACAAAGGGATAAGGTTTATGATTCAATAAAAATGGTTAGCTTTTCGCAACCTTGGCGAATTTGTTAATACTGCTCGTGGTTTGAATCTAATGACAAGGGAGTAAAGTTTAGTTTGTAAAGATATTATGAATCAATTTTCTACCGACTTCCAAAAAAGGAGCAGGTACTCAATTCGACTGTGTGTTTTTTATTTTTTATGTTTTTTATGTATGTTACGAAACGGTACAAGCACAAGACCCTCATGATGTCACGTGGTAACCTCTGTCTAGAACTGGTTCATTCTCGTGACCCTGATACATTATAATTTGTTAAGAGGATTGCATAGCTTACTATCCATGCTAAAAGAGAAAACTCTTTTCTACCTAATAACATTGTTTGTCCGATTTCAGTGATTTTTTTCATGGAATCATGACGTTGTTTACTATGCCCGTACGTTTTGGTTTTTTCAGTTTCTTTTAAGTTTTAAAAAGGAAATTTATAGTACTTTGAAATACTAAAAAAAAAACAAAACGTTCGGGCATAGTAAACAATGCCACGATTCCATAAAAAAATATCACTGAAATCGGACAATGTTAAGAGGTAGAAAAGAGTTTTCTCTTTTAGCATGGAAAGTATCCATGCAATCCTCTTAAGTCTCATGTGCCTTTAATTGGGCCGGCAATCGTACCTTCAAACTTAAACAAGGAGGAGGTATTCAATTCTACTGTATGTTTTTGTTTGTTACCTCATAACTTTCGACTGGGTGAACCGATTCTCAAAATTCTTTTTTTCTTTGTAAGCTGGTGCTTCCCGTGTAGTCCCACTTTAATTTCCTCAAATTCGGTCCAACAGTTTTTGAGATACACTCCAACAACAGAATAGAATGGAAGTCGGTATTACATTTTTCAAATTGTACTTGTGACGTATTCATTAACATGTAGTTTTCTAACATCAGGTTTTTTAATGTAAATAGGTGATAAAACGAGTAATTCGCTTGCCTAATGTTTAGTGTTACGCTCGCTCGTGATAATTCAGTGCCATTCCGAATTTAAAACTACAACAGTTCCAAACCTTGCATGGTAATGTACTGCGCACGTTACTCTGTGATATAAGATGTTAAACCTCTTGCCATGTCATTTCGCTGGAAACATTGCCCTTCAATAAACTACAGTAATATTTGTACACTACTGCTTCACGGTCGAATAACTGGGAAAGGTGTGGTAGTTTTCCAGGTAGACTCTGAAAACTCTGTCTCTGTCAAAAAGGTTAAATTTCGGATTACTTGGAGGATAAAACAGCATGAGACTGATCACTCCAGGATCTATCTACTCGTGTATTAAAATGTCAAAGTGTAGCGTGTCTTGCCCTACTGATACAATTATTATGTTCTCTTTTGTAAGGCAACACACTGGAGCTAAAAACAAATGAACATTTGTTAAATACAATAAGTAAGTGGCGATAAAAAAATATATGTGCAAAAGACAAGCCCGCTGAGTTTCTTGCCAGCAGTGCGATTCTCTACCTATTCATCGATGCGATCGTCGACGAGCTCACCGATGTCAAACACTCTGAGATATCACCCTTGTACACAAGGTTTTTCCTAAATTTCATGTCAATTCTTCATTTGTTTCACGGATGTTGTCAAAGATGCAACGATGTTTGCTCTTAGAGAATCGCACTGCTGATCTTCTCAGTCGTGGTCGCGTTCCAATCCGGTTGTAGATCGAAGAAAAAATAAATGTAATATGACAATTTTTAATAAGTAAGTCTATACAGAATAAATGATTTCGATTTTGAAAAGTGAAAAATGTTTGCGTAAGTATAAATTCTTATCAGTTCTCATGTTGGAAGCGCGAGAGGTGGACCAGTTTACTTGGTACGTGCTGGACTGAAAGTGACTGACTGTTATGGGGAAGCGCATATTTTCAGCTAATGTATGAGGGTATTTTTTAGATTTTTTAATCTATAACAACGCCTGGTTTCTCGATTGCTAATTTAGAAGCTATTTGATTTGTTCCGTATAGATTATTGAGCCCATCACAATTCACGTCCAGGATACAAGTAAACCTATACCTGGCGATAAAGCTGACTTTAGCTTGTATTTCCTATTGGTGGAGATTGGTCAGGATAAAAAATATCTGTCACTGTATTCTGATGCTTCATGAGAGTCATAGATCTGAAGGCTGAAGTGCTTTCTCCCAGTGGCTCGGCTTGTTTCTATTTATCTCTTGTTGTTATTCTTTATATCAAGTTGCTATTCGAGCTATATACGAAATCCTCATCATCATCATCATCTCAGCCGTAGGACGTCCACTGCTGAACATAAGCCTCCCCATGATTTTCCAAAAGGACCGGTTGGAAGCGGCCTGCATCCAACGTCGTCCTGCGACCTTTCTCAGGTCGTCTGTCCACCGTGTAGGTGGACGACCTATGCTGCGCTTGCCGGTACGTGGTCTCCACTCCAGAACCTTTCGGCCCCATCGGCCATCTGTTCTGCGTGCTATGTGCCCTGCCCACTGCCACTTCAACTGGCTAATCTTCTGAGCTATGTCGGTGATTTTCGTTCTTCTACGGATCTCCTCATTTCTGATTCGATCACGTAAAGAAACCCCGAGCATAGCCCTCTCCATAGCTCATTGTGCGACTTTGAGCTTGTCTATGAGGCCCATAGTAAGAGACCACGTTTCAGTGCCATAAGTCATCACTGGTAACACACATTGTTCGAAAACTCTTGTCTTGAGGCACTGAGGTATTTTTGACGAGAAGACTTCGCGAAGTTTCCGGAACGCTGCCCAGCCGAGTTGGATTCGACGATTGACCTCTTTCTCGAAGTTGGACCTGCCTAGTTTGACTGTCTGTCCCAGGTAGATGTACTCGTCAACAACTTCGAGAACTGAGTTCCCAACTGATATTGGGGTAGGTACAACATGGGCATTAGACATAATTTTCGTCTTGTCCATGTTCATCTTAAGACCTACCCGTTGGGAAACTCGATGGAGGCCTTCGAGCATTGTACTGAGGTCTTCCATGGAATCTGCCATGACTACAATATCGTCGGCAAATCGAAGGTGAGTGATGTATTCGCCGTTAATATTGATGCCAAGTCCTTGCCATTCCAGAAGCTTGAAGGCGTCTTCCAATGTAGCGGTGAACAGTTTCGAAGATACAACGTCTCCCTGTCTCACGCCTCTTTGCAATGGAATTGCCTTCGAACTCTGCTCCTGTACTCGGACTGACATGTAGGCGTTTTTGTACAAACACTACAGCACTTCAATATACCGATAGTCAATACGGCACCGCTGGAGAGACTCGAGCACTGCCCACGTCTCGATCGAATCAAAGGCTTTCTCATAGTCCACAAACGCTAAACAAAGAGGCAAGTTATACTCTTCGGTCTTCTGTATAACTTGCCGTAGCGTGTGGATGTGGTCTATGGTACTATAGCCTTTTCGGAAACCGGCTTGTTCCGGAGGCTGGGATTCATCAAACCTGCGAATAATATGATCGTCTAATTAATTATTTTAATGTATAATATGGATTTTTATGATCTGAAATAAATGACATTATTATTATTCCTTTTATTCAAAATAAATCACGGATTTCATCCGGTCCTTTACAAAGGCATAAGTGGGGCTGTAACCAACACTTAGAGGCCTGTTTGGTATAAAAAATACAAAGTAGTATAAAAAAAACCAGAAACTTTTGGATGGATGGTGACATGGTATATCTATAAAAATGGGTAAAATGACAAGGCTATTGAAATGATTTTATTAGTGATAAAAAGATAGTGGGCTATGGAAGAGACTACGGCACCTGCCAAATTCAGTCTCATTTTAAAATTTTTGGGCAGATGGTGACTTGCCACCCACTAAACGGGCCCCCCATAAAGGCCACCATGAATGGTGGCAGAAAGGGCAACGTTGGTGTGGCTGACTAAAGGGTGTCGAGAGGTGTGCTGCGGTTTCACTGAAGCGCTACTACCGGCGTTATGCCCTTTAACACTTCCACCCTTGGAGCTTTTTGTTACTTGCTCTTGCGTCTCCACCCCCAGACGGCCAATTAAGGCAAGCCGGGGGTCAGGGGTCTCATTTAGCCACAGGGAGAATCAGAGTCCACGGTGTCGCCACTCACCGACGGCTCGCCACAAAGCCGCCCCTGCGGTTTTATTATTATTATTATTACTATGACTGTGAATGATAATTAATTTCGTAAGTAGTAAGGGTTACTAAAAAGGGTGAAATATTTTTTTACCTAAAAATGGAACCGACTTCAACGCAAAAAATTGTAAAATAACTTATCGAAGTCGGTACCGTGCATGCGCACAATATTGTGATAATAAGTATGTGTGAACCATGATGGTTCCATTGAGTAGAAAAAATATGATAGACTAGCTGGTGCCCGCGACTACGTCTGCGCAGGATTAGTACCTCGAGTAGCTTATTATTTTTCCAAGGGCATATATATCTTAATACCAAAATGTAAAAAAATATGTACATGGTCAAATGCAATTGCTATAATAGTATTATTTGAGTACATTTAAATACTAAGTATATCAATCAGTTAACAATAATAATAAAATAAAGTTAATCAACATGGAAAAAAATGGCATTACATTTTATCACCCTTAACGGTCGCCGAACACGTCTGGTGTGTCGAGCTGTCAAATTCACTTGGCTTTTGACTAAGCTATCAGAAAATGACACAAACTTTGACAGAACTGTCATCATTACGATCTTGGCGTAGGCGGAGATCTTATTATTTTGTCCATTTTGCATATTGCGCTTTTCACCCGCTTGGTGATGGAGGATGATGATAAAAAGTATCGTATGTGTCAAACCAGTGCCTCATCTACCTCCGTACCAAATTTCATCAATTTTGCCCCAGCAGTTTGTGCGTTAATGACTAACAAAGGTCCACACATACATACATTCATACTCACAAACTTTCACGTTTATAATAGTAGTAGGAAGTAGCATTAGTAGGATTAGTAGGATTTTTTATTGTTGAGTTAGACTAGCATATTTTTAACCTAACCTAAATTTATTAGTATTCTGGTTTCTTAATCGTGTAAAAAAATTTGATTATCTACCTCTTCGTATCCAACACTGTGTTACCAACCTAATCGTTGTCTTGAACAAAAGCAACTATTATATATTTTGTGACAATTGTAATTGCTTATCTATACTAATAATATAAAGGGGAAAGGTTTATATTTTTATATTTTTAGGTATATACGAGTATGTATATATAAATATGTTATATGTAACGAATAAACCTAAAAACTACTATACCGATTTCAATAATTATTTTGCTGTTTTAAAACTACATTATCACTGAGTAACAAAGGCTATATAGTATTTAAAAAAAGTTAGGCATCCAAATGAAAGCTTTGATAATGTAACCCAAGGTGTAAAAAAAATACGAACAAATATCCTTATTTCGCGTACGCTGTGGAAACTTTTGACAATAGAACAAAGTGATTTAATGGAGTGTTGTAGAAGACATCAATATCAACAAAAAAATTCTGAATGCCATATGTCTAACTATTAATATTGTCTATCTGAACTAAATTAGAAATACTGATTATTTTAACTAACTTAGATGTAAGACTATGTGTATGTACCTTTACTAATAATATGGACAGATATTAGTCTGAAATAAATAAATTCTATTCTATTCTATTACAGCTATGTCACAATAACTACTTTTTCATTTTAAAATACGCAACAGTAACGCCAAAAATCCTTATATCACGTACACTGCGGAAACTGTTGACAATGGAACAAAGTGATTTAATGGAGTCTTGTAGAAGACATCAATATCTACGAATAATTTCTGAATGCCATATGTCTAACTATTAATATTGTCTATCTGAACTAAATTCGAAATACTGATTATTTTAACTAACTTAGATGTAAGACTATGTGTATGTACCTTTACTAATAATATGGACAGATATTAGATGAAATAAATAAATTATATTCTATTCTATTACAGCTATGTCAAAATAACTACTTTTTCATTTTAAAATACGCAACAGTAACGCCAAAAATCCTTATATCACGTACACTGCGGAAACTGTTGACAATGGAACAAAGTGATTTAATGGAGTCTTGTAGAAGACATCAATATCTACGAATAATTTCTGAATGCCATATGTCTAACTATTAATATTGTCTATCTGAACTAAATTCGAAATACTGATTATTTTAACTAACTTAGATGTAAGACTATGTGTATGTACCTTTACTAATAATATGGACAGATATTAGTCTGAAATAAATAAATTCTATTCTATTCTATTACAGCTATGTCACAATAACTACTTTTTCATTTTAAAATACGCAACAGTAACGCCAAAAATCCTTATATCACGTACACTGCGGAAACTGTTGACAGTTGAGCAAAGTGATATACTATACTTTGAAGAGGACATCAATGTCTACAAAAAAGTATGCGATACATGTCTACATGCATGTCTAACTATTGCAGCTATGTCACAATAACTTCTCCGTGTTAAAATATGCAATCTTTACGCCGCCGGTACAAACCAGGCCATATAATTCGTACCTTGGTGTTAATCCTCTACTCTAATAATAAAGAGGAAAGATTTGATAGTTTGTTTGTAACGGATAAACGCTAAAAACTACATAACCGATGAAGAAAATTGTTTCACCAATAAAAATCTATATTATCCCTGAGTAGCTTACATTATATTTGATTCATCATTATCATTCATCACCGCGCGGGTGAAACATGCGGGGCGCATAGTGTGTATTTTGATAAAAATCTATGCGTTGTAACAGGTAAAACGTCAATTCGATTTCTACTTCTTCTATATGATTAATACACCATCCTTATAATTGGTAATACCCCCTACTATTTCATTCCAATCACTTCTATCCCTTACTTTTCTTCTTTAATTAACTGTACATTTGGAAAATTATGGGGAAGACATAGATAGATAGATAGATAACGCTTTATTGTACATTAAACAAACGTGGATACATTTGATATACAATTATCAATACTGTTGTACAATGGGCGGTCTTATCGCTTATAAGCGATCTCTTCCAGACAACCTTTGGATGGAGAGAAATTATGATACACGAATAGACGGCAATGTATTTGAAAAACAACGTCAAAGTAAACCTAAAAAATATTAAAATTACATAAACTACACAAACATAACTTAATATAAATAAATAAATATTTATAACAAATAAATAAATAAATATATAAATACATATATATTACATATATAAATACATACACATCATATACACATTCCAAAACATATTTATAAGAAACGTTTTCATACTCGTATAATATTATATACATTTTTAAATGCAAGCGACTAACAAAAATAACATTGTATCAACTTGAGAGGTAAAGCCTCTTTACTTGGTCTTTAAAGGCAGGAAGTGTCTCCGCGCGTCTAATTGAGACCGGCAACGTATTCCACAAACGAACAGCTTGGACGGTGAACGATTTGGCATAAAAGGAGCTAGAATGTGGAGGCACCTTGAGAGAGAGATTTTCTGATGACCTAAGTGTGTGTGTACCCGAAGAGTTAAAAAAAGAAAAGCGTTCTTTAAGGTAGTGCGGGGATGAAGGATTGAATAAAATAGTGTACAAAAGAGAAAGAATATGAATATTCCGACAAAGACGTATGAAATTGTGAAACGTGATCATATTTGCGCAAACCAAATATGAATCTGATACAAAAGTTCTGGAGACGCTCTAGTTTGTTTAGCTGGTCCTCTGTGAGGTCGAGATAGCAGGCATCGGCATAATCTAAGACAGGGAGCAATAGAGACTGCGCAAGCGACACTTTAGTGGCTATTGGTAAAAAATTACGGAGTCTTCTCAAGGAACCCGCAGAAGCAAATAACTTACATAGGTTCAGCTGTGGACGTTATATGTAATTATATTAGCAGAAATAAAATAAAATTATTATGTTTCTTATGTATTCCTATATATATTTATTTTATAAATGTTGATGTAGTTTTTGTTATAATATGATATTGTTGTATTGTTTTTGATTAGAATTTTGTTTTTATTTATGTTGTTTTTGTGTGTTTTAGAGTAAACACTGGAGTGTAACAGTTTGTTTGATTCTCTCTTCTAATCTCCGACTATATTCTAAAAGTTTACTTTAGCTTCTCCTGCAGCTTATGAAACTATCATGTTACAGAACTGGCAAATTTGCGACACTCAAAAGAAGTCGCAGAGTAAGTATTAACCTATAATATAAATGGATTTAAGCACCGCTTAATATCGCATAAGATATGATTTACAAATATTAATTAATGTGTGTAATAAACAAATGCATTGAATTTCGAACCTTAGTATGAAAATCTAAGATTCATTGTCCAACCCTTGTAGAATACTCTCTCAGGTGAGCAACAAAGTAGCTTAGTATTTCACTTGAATTATGAACCTTGTAACAAACGACCAAGGTTCCACTTCCACTAATAGAAAACTTTGATGAACTATCCCCTAAACTACACCGGAAAATGGACCTTATTACTTCAAGTAAAAGTAGAAACTCTAATAAAGGTGGGAACATAGATCAAATCAAGAGTGTGTAGTCGCAGAAATGATGTAGCTACGATTGTGAGCTTTATTTGTTCTCTCTTTAAGTCGGAAATAAGTGAAGTTGTAAGACATAGATTACATCAAGAATGAGAGAGTGCACGAGTTGATTCATTTGGTACAGATCTGAAGTGTCAGTGATTTTTTCCGGATGCTCTAGAAAATTGGTATTGGAGGAAAGTCGATCTGAGTGAATCAGGAAACATCCTTCACATATCTATCATTCATTATACGTGATTCGGAAATGTGGTTTTGCCTACTACATACGTAGAACCAAACTTTATGTCTGGTGGAGTTCAACTTGAAATTGACATGGCAACAGTTTTCCTGGGCTTAAAAATCGACTCTACATTACTATAGAGCTTTACAAGTGCTACCAGGGAGTCTGAATTCTGCTGCATATGAGTTCGGTTAAGAAAAGGATTGACAGATATTTCTCTACGGTTTGGTGTGCATACTTCGAACGAAATGGGCTGGGTGGCGCAGTTGGTAGTAACTGTTTCTTGAGCCGGTTCGTCCCGGGTTCAATTCCCGGGTAATTCAAACATCTGTGTGCATGAACAGTCTGTTTGAGCTGTGAGGTGTATATGTATATAAGTTGTTCAACCAGTCATCAGGTTCTGCATAGTTTGGGACTTGAGAACCTTGTGTGGATGTTATCCAACATTATTAAAAAAAGCAGAATTAGAACTTAGGTTTTCTCAAGTTCAATCACCACACATGTTCCTCTGGAATGGTAGTAAGATTTCTGAAAAAGCTATAGTATTATTGGTCAAATATGACGACTGGTGAGTGTACGGTTTTAATGACTGTTAGAATATAAAATAGTAGTAATAAAATATTTATTTTCTAGCGACTTCCAAAAAAAGGAGGAGGAACTTTTGTGTGTTGTTACCTCATAACTTTCGATAGGGTGAACTGATTCTCATATTTATTTTCTTTGAAAGCTAGTGCTTCTCCTGTGGTCCTTAATTTCATCAAATTCGGTCCAGTACTTATTGAGTAACACTCCAATAACTGATTTTTACCAAAGTAAAAATTGAAGTCGATATAAAATTTTTCAAATTGCACTTGTTAATTGTTGTGTTAGGAGGCTTATTAATATAAAAGAAAAACAATTATCAAAGTGGTTAAAGAAGAGTATTGACTAAGTCTCCACAAGTATTCCTCCATAAGTTTCAGTCTAGGCAGTTATCTCTTGTGTTGTATCCATAGACCACAAATCGCCGGACGCGGCATTAACAATACAATAAAATTACACAATGTAAGGAAATGAGATAATTCATTAGTTCCGTAAGCTATTGACCCTCTGCGTGTCTAGACTATTGTAATGGTGATGGTAGATTTATTTCAGTCATGTCCTTATTCTTGAAATGATGATGTAACGAAATAAATACGAGTTATCTTCGAAAATGTTTTCAATGTTTGACAACGTGAGTAAATGAGAAACTCTGGTTAAGGCGCGCTCGTACCCTGATTAACCCGTCCGCATCAGCGCAAAAAATAACAATAGATTTATGAATGAAACTTAACTCGAACGAGTCTTGCTGAGTCGGACAGATTAATGAAAAAGCAGAATTTTTATACACCTAGTGTGACGTAACAGACCGATAATATATTATGAAAAAAATACAAAGGTTAGAAAAGGAATAAGAAAAGAGTAATAACCGAATATAATTCATAAATATCACTCTCTTTCAGCAGAAAAAAATCCTGAATAGGTCCACAAAAATAAACTTTCACGTCCAAACTCTCAGAATTTTCAGCGATAACACTATATTTTTTTTTAGATAATACTTAGCCAACGTATAGTACTTAAGTTATACCAGCAGTTTTTTTCGATTCTGTTAGTATATATCGAAAAATATAAAGAAAACGTACAAAATTAACTCATTTTCGCATTACATCGTCCAATCTAACAAGCGATTTTCAACCTTACGTAAAGCATCGTAAATTATTTTAAAATTAGGGTTGGACCGCGTCTTAAGGCGCAGCTCGTCTAACGGCCGATGCCAATAATCTATCTATCGCCAGTTTACCTTACTAGACGTAGGTATTTGACATTATTTGTATGGACGTTATGTCAAACTTCTATCGGTGGTAAGCAAAACTGTGGATAGAAAGATTATTGGGTCCCCCATAAGTCTGAAACTCTTCCCAAGGGCCAGTTTCACCTTTTAAAATTTGATAATGGTAAACTGAGCCCACATTGGTTTAGATAAAGGGACAATTTGTACCTACTACTCATAACTTGTAAGGGTGTAATCCGGATAAAAATAGCAAATGTTACAAAATAAATAATAATCGTAATGATGACATTTAGTAAGGGTTTTACACTAATGGTATGCCTACTGGCCTTTATTAATAAACGTTGCGTAAACCTATATTAGGCGTAACATGCTTTGTCTTGCTTTCACGCGTGACATTTACTGCAAGCGAAAAATTGACAGATAGATGTTTTAACTACTCCGAGTGTAAGCCAAGTTTATTAATAAGGCCGTTTATGTTTAAGTTGTTGTAAGCACCTTTATCCAATAGAAGGGTTTTCGAAAATTTTACTTCCTGAGGTTAACTTGAAGTAAATAAAACGGAAATTAGAACATAATAAATACATTATTATCCAAGGCCGCCAAGTGCTGCAGTGGCCTTGTGATCATGGAGTTGACACGGATTGTAATAAAGTGGGTATGAATCCCGTCTGCGGATGCGATTTTTTCTCTTTAAAATTGCATTTGTCTCGCTAGGCAGGCGTTAGTGGTTTCAAAAAAATTATGAAGAGTTGAGGCATCAATACGAGAGTAAAGTATTTGACTAAAATCTTCTTCCGGTAAGATAGCGCTGTCAAGCTGTCCAATAGATGTCACCCCATCCCCATACGACGGTAAACATCAAATAGAGAGTTAAAACTCGATGCTGGGACGGCGTGCTTCAGTGGCCTAGTGGTCACGGCGTCTGACACGTATTGTCGGAAGACGAGAGGTAGAATCCCGTCCGTGTGTATTTTTAGAGAGAAAAATACACACGGCGTGCACCACCCTCCCTCCCGCATCAAATGCTAATTCGCCTCTACACGAGTGACTCTTTACTTCTTTAATTAGCATTTTATAGCTTTTATAGCTAGACCGATACTGTCGGTCGGAAACACGTGTCGAATCGGTTTTGGTTGATTTGGGGTTTCTTGTGTTTTTTATTTTGTATTCTTCCTATTAGCATTTTATGCGGGAGGGAGGGTGGATGCACGCCCCCAAATAGGCCAAAACCATTGTTTTCTTTTCAGCGGAATTGTCACTAAATATTTTTTAATATCGTTTTTTTGATAATGGATTTCCGCAAAGTAACGCCTGAATCAATAATTTTTTTTGGGGGTTGATAGTTTATATGAAACTTCGTTACTGCGAGTGCTAAAAGTTTAAAATTTTGCATGGGGGTTCTTTTTACGACGTAGGTGCTCACTAAGACGGGATTTTATGAAATTCAACCCCTAAGGGTTTTTTTGGGGGTTCATAGTTTATATGAAAATTCGTTACTGCGAGTGCTAAAAGTTTAAATTTTTGCATGGGGGTTCTTTTTACGACGTAGGTGCTCACTAAGACGGGATTTTATGAAATTCTACCCCTAAGGGTTTTTTGGGGGTTGATAGTTTACATGAAACTTCGTTACTGCGAGTGCTAAAAGTTTAAAATTTTGCTTGGGGGTTCTTTTTACGACGTAGGTGCTCACTAAGACGGGATTTTATGAAATTCAACCCCTAAGGGTTTTTTAGGGGTTGATAGTTTATATGAAACTTCGTTACTGCGAGTGCTGAAGGTTTAAAATTTTGCATGGGGGTTCTTTTTACGATGTAGGTGCTCACTAAGACGGGATTTGATGAAATTCAACCCCTAAGGGTTTTTTTAGGGGTTGATAGTTTATATGAAAATTCGTTACTGCGAGTGCTAAAAGTTTAAATTTTTGCATGGGGGTTCTTTTTACGACGTAGGTGCTCACTAAGACGGGATTTTATGAAATTCAACCCCTAAGGGTTTTTTGGGGGTTGATAGTTTACATGAAACTTCGTTACTGCGAGTGCTGAAAGTTTAAAATTTTGCATGGGGGTTCTTTTTACGACGTAGGTGCTCACTAAGACGGGATTTTATGATATTCAACCCCTAAGGGTTTTTTTGGGGGTTAATAGTTTATATGAAACTTCGTTACTGCGAGTGCTAAAATTTAAAATTTTGCATGGGGGTTCTTTTTAGGGCGAAGGTGCTCACTAAGACGGGATTTTATGAAATTCAACCCCTAAGGGTTTTTTGGGGGTTGATAGTTTACATGAAACTTCGTTACTGCGAGTGCTGAAAGTTTAAAATTTTGCATGGGGGTTCTTTTTACGACGTAGGTGCTCACTAAGACGGGATTTTATGATATTCAACCCCTAAGGGTTTTTTTGGGGGTTAATAGTTTATATGAAACTTCGTTACTGAGAGTGCTAAAATTTAAAATTTTGCATGGGGGTTCTTTTTAGGGCGAAGGTGCTCACTAAGACGGGATTTTATGAAATTCAACCCCTAAGGGTTTTTTTGGGGGTTGATAGTTTATATGAAACTTCGTTACTGCGAATGCTAAAAGTTTAAAATTTTGCATGAGGGTTCTTTTTAGGACGTAGGTGCTCACTAAGACGGGATTTTATGAAATTCAACCCCTAAGGGTTTTTTGGAGGTTGATAGTTTATATGATACTTCGTTACTGCGAGTGCTAAAAGTTTAAATTTTTGCATGGGGGTTCTTTTTACGACGTAGGTGCTCACTAAGACGGGATTTCATGAAATTCAACCCCTAAGGGTTTTTTTGGCGGTTGATAGTTTATATGAAACTTCGTTACTGCGAATGCTAAAAGTTTAAAATTTTGCATGAGGGTTCTTTTTAGGACGTAGGTGCTCACTAAGACGGGATTTTATGAAATTCAACCCCTAAGGGTTTTTTTGGCGGTTGATAGTTTATATGAAACTTCGTTACTGCGAATGCTAAAAGTTTAAAATTTTGCATGAGGGTTCTTTTTAGGACGTAGGTGCTCACTAAGACGGGATTTTATGAAATTCAACCCCTAAGGGTTTTTTTGGCGGTTGATAGTTTATATGAAACTTCGTTACTGCGAATGCTAAAAGTTTAAAATTTTGCATGAGGGTTCTTTTTAGGACGTAGGTGCTCACTAAGACGGGATTTTATGAAATTCAACCCCTAAGGGTTTTTTGGGGGTTGATAGTTTATATGATACTTCGTTACTGCGAGTGCTAAAAGTTTAAATTTTTGCATGGGGGTTCTTTTTACGACGTAGGTGCTCACTAAGACGGGATTTCATGAAATTCAACCCCTTAGGGGTTTTTTTGGAGTTGATAGTTTGTTATCTATATATATAAAAGAAGATGTCCTAACTGACTGACAGACAACGCACAGCCTAAACCACTGATCGTAGAAACTTGAAATTTGGAGGGTGATTTAATGAAATTCAAGTCTCTCTATTATGAAATATTGTCCTTGATGCGTAGAGGTGTACTAAGAATGGGTTTTTCGAAATTCTACTCAAAGGGGTGAAAACGTTTGTATGAAACTCCTTTGTTTTTGAACTTATAGTTGTGAAAATTTGTATTTGAATAGGTCATCGAAAATAAAAAAAAAATTGAACTATTTTTTTTGGGATGGTGGTGGTTTAAGTGGGTGAAATGGAGGGATGAAAGTTTGTATGAAAAGTTTTTTGTTTTCGAACATACAGTGGTGAAAATTAGCATTTGGACAGTTTAAAGTGATGATTTCAATATTTACTGACAGGGGAACTTAAGGGTGTGAAACGGGGGATATTTTTTTTTCAAAAGTTCTTTGTTTTTGGATCAACAGTGATGAAAATTGATAACAGGATAGGTAAATTAAAATAGTGATGCTTTCAATATTTTTGCAGGGATGACTTAAGGGGGTAAATAAAATATAATAAAAGAGGGATGTAAAAACTACTACATATTATAAACTGTAGAGGTGATGTACAATGAAAGAAATTGCTAAAAACCGAGTCAGGGGATGTAAGGAGTGAAAAATAAGTTTAAATTGTTTGTTTCTCTGTATGTCTGTTTGTACGGGCTAATCTCCGAAACGACTGAACCGATTTAAATGAAATTTCGTATGGTGGTAGCGTATATCCCTGATCAACATATAGGATAGTTTTGATCCCGGTAAATTAAAGAGTTCCCGTGGGATAATTAAAAATCTGTAATAACCGTATCCCGCGAGGCCATGCGAGCGAAGCCGCTGGCGGGTCAGCTAGTATATATATATGAATACCGACTTCCATTATATTCAGTAATTGGAGTGTTACTCAAAACTACTCGACCGAGTTTGATGAAATTTAAATGGCACCAGCTTTCAAACAAAAAAAAGAATTTTGAGAATCGGTCCACCGAATTGAAAGTTATGAGGTAACCAACATAAAAAAAAGAAACATACAGTCGAATTGAGTACCTCCTCCTCCACAACACAATATTCCAGTGGGATAGTAATTTACCTGCGAGTGGAGCCGCAGGCCGCAGCTAGTATGTAATGGTATGTGAACTGTCAAGGGAAAGTTTTGCGCTTACCATCAGGCGCATAACTTGCACGTTTCTTTACTTGATAACATAAAAAACTAAGTGAGGTATATAAATAAAGTAATAAAACTGTCCTAACTAAACGCCAGAACTACTAATATATAATTTATGTTGTCTTTGCAAATACAGAGTATTAGTCTATCTAAGCCGGAAGCAGCCCACTTCCTCTACTAAGGTTTTTGCGCCCATTACATAAATGTGTCTGCAAGGTCTCTCGACTAGACATGTATGTATGTATGTCACACGTGCAGACTGATCCGTAGGCGATATTGTTAGAGTAAAAATAATGACTTTGAAAACTATGCTACGTGTGTAGCCTACATAGTCGTAGCTGATCGCTACGGGCTACAGCTGCGTAGGCTTCGTTCTACGCGTAATGCACCAATTAGAATTTATTGGGCCGTGTTGCAATTCTCTAAGCGCAAACATCGTTGCATTTTTGACAACATCCGTGAAACAAGTGACGAGCCGTGCGATTCTCTAAGAGCAAACATCGTTGCATTTTTGCTACGAATAATAATCAACATCCGTGAAACAAATGACGAGAAGACAAGAAACGTTGGAAAAACAACCTTGTTTACAAGGGCGATATCTCATAAAGTATTTGAAATTGGTGAGCTCGACGACCAATCATTAGAGAATCGCACGGCTGATGACAAGAAACGTTGGAAAAACAACCTTGTGTACAAGGGCCTCATAAAGTAATTGACATCGGTGAGCTCGTCGATGAATCATTAGAGAATCGCACGGCTGATGACAAGAAACGTTGGAAAAACAACCTTGTGTGCAAGGGCGATATCTCATAAAGTATTTGACATCGGCGAGCTCGTCGACGAATCATTAGAGAATCGCACGGCAGTAAGTAGGAATGAAATTGTCATTTGTTAAATGAATTACGTTGATCTCGACAACTTTCAATCAAAGATTTAGGTAACGGTAGGATATTGTTCGTGCATTGGCTCCAGCGAATTCAATCGCGTTTACTTTTTAAACTTGTTGTAAATGTAGTTTCTCGGGATTTTTTTGGCAATCGTGGTTTTGAGACGATAAATATAAATAAAATAGAATTAAAATTACAAATGTATCGTAATTTTGGAATAGAAATTATATCAATTATATCTACAAAATCCGTTTAAACCTATTTATTTTAAAGAACATATCGTGATAAAGTAAGAAATGTAGCGGTTTGGCGAACAGACATTTAGAAGGATCTGGAAAAAATGTATACGCCAAGATTTTGAAAAGACATTTCGTCGTTCGGCAGCTTACGGCCTGGAATAATGTAAACGAGCTCTAGGCGATAATAAATTTATACAAATGCCGATATATCCCGCCCTCATCGCAGAACATCTCTCTCCCCATTAGTATCATGGCCGCATTTCAGTCATTCTATATGTAGAATACCATTAGTAATGCAGATTAGTAATACCCAATAGTAATGCAGAAACTCGTTTATTTTTCTAAGGTACTACAACTTGGGCTCCACTCCCACCTCTTAAAGTAGTCATACTTAAATCTTACAATTAAATTTGGTAGCACCACGTCAATATAGCAAGCTTAACATAATAATGGATTACGATAAACGTTTTGATGACGTATTTTCAAATAGTGCACTCAATTTGCGTACTTTGCAACTGCGTTAGCGTTCTATTCGAATTGGGCATTATGGGTATTGATCCTGGAACGCACCATTAGGATCGATTTCGGCTAAAAAGGAACACACCGTAAATAGTATTGCAGCAATATGTTCGACCGTTTTGTGTCGGTGGGAGTACGATTCTAAGTATGATTGTTCTAAGCTTATTACAAAACGCTCTTGATTTATGATTGTTCCGTAAAAGGTGGGAGTAGACCCCGTGGTCTGTCCCATATCATTTCGAATTCCGGAAAAGAGCGTTATTTCCACAGCAGGTGTTTTTGCGCGTACTTATATAGTCATCGTTGTTTGATATTTATTAAAATAATTCAAAAGTACTTGTTACTTATTTTGTAATATAAATTATACTTTGCATATTACTTTTTTAAAACTGTACAGTATTTGATCTTATTTAAATGGGATAGTTGTGCTTACCTAATTTTCAAGCCAAAATATAAAAAAAACCTAATTTTTATGCAGCTTAAAAGCTTTCCTCATTTTAAATAGTTAAACTCCTAGAATAAGAGCTATTTACTTACGCTGGATACTAAAATGATGTCATTTTAAGAGCATACACTTCTATTACTGAGTATAACTCAAAAACTTTTTGACCGACTTCGATGGTAGTTGAACTTTAAATGGGACAAACTTGAAAAGTTTTGAGTGTGATATATTATGCATGGATGTATATGTATACGTGAAAAAGTTACGTACACATAAGAACGTGCACTCGACGACTTGGGACTTCGACCTACTCATTTTGCAAGTAGGTTGAAAAAGAAAGGTTATATTGTTACAGTCTCAATGCTCTGCTCTTTTCTTTTTTATACTTTATGTTTGTAATTTGCTAATGTGTGTGTGTGTGTGTGCCTTCTGTTCATAAGCCCAGAGAATCCTGGTGCAAGGCCCCAGTCTCTTAGCTATAGATCTGCGTTATTGCAACTCAATTGAATGAAAATTGCCGTTTTAACAGTTTTCGCAGTCTGCGCGCTATTTATGTTCGATCGCGGGCCAGCGGCTTGCTATCAATAGATTTGACTTAATTTGTAGTCTACGGGGTTATTGGTAAGTCGACCTATTCCCACTAAGGGCCTGTAGTTTACATCGTTTCTTACTGATCTGACTAGGCAACACCCTATCCTAAATCTAACAGTTGTCGATATATTTGAATTTAATTGTTTATAAGTTTTTATACGTTTTAATTATCTACTACATGTAAATATCAAATAATATTGGCAATAAGGCTTTTATATTTCAATTAAATTCAAATATCTCGAAAACGGTTAGATGTAGCATAGGGTGTTGTCAGTCAGAAACGATGTAAGCTACACGCCCTTAACGGAAATAGGTCGATTTACCAACAACCCTGTAAAATATTGTGTTGCGTTTGCGTTGCTACAGTGGCGTACATTGGTAATCTATATATATAAAAGCGAAAGGTCACTCACTCACTCATCACGAAATCTCGGAAACTACAAGTGCTAGGAGTTTCAAATTTTGCATGCGGGTTCTTTTTAGGACGTAGGTGCTCACTAAGACGGGATTTTATGAAATGCAATACCTAAGGAGTCAAAAGGGGTGAATACGTTTGTATGAAACACCTTTGTTTTTGAACTTATAGTTGTGAAAATTTGTATTTGGATAGGCCATTCAAAATAAAAAATGGTGGCCTTTTTTTTGGATAGTGGTGGTTTAAGAGGCTGAAACGGAGGGGTGAAAGTTTGTATGGAAAGTTTTGTGTTTTCAAACATAATAATTGTGGTGAAAATTAGCATTTGAAAAGTTTAAAATGATGATTTCAATATTTATTGACAAGGATGACTAGGGGGGTAAAACGGGGATATTTTTTTCAAAAGTTCTTTGTATTTGGAGCTACAGTGATGAAAATTGATAACTGGATAGGTAATTCAAAATAAATAGTGATGTTTTCAATATTTTTGTCAGAGATGACTTAAGGGTGTAAAAAGAGGGATGTAAAAACTACTACATATTATAAACTGTAGCGGTCAAATTTCTGTACAATGAAAACTATGGTAAACACCGAGTCAGGGGATGTAATCTCCGAAACGACTGGACCGATTTAAATGAAATTTCGTATGGCGGTAGCTTATATCCCTGATCAACATAAAGGATATTTTTGATCCCGGTAAATTAAAGTGTTCCCGTAGGATAATTAAAAATCTGTAATTACCGTATCCCGCGAGGCCACGCGAGCGTAGCCGTGACGGGTCAGCTAGTCTGATATATATATATATATATAAATTAAGTGTCCGTGATATTTTGATGGTTTTTAGGGAGCAGAATAATTTAAAAAGGTATTTATTTATTAAGTTCTAAGAAATCCTTTGTATTGACGGTTTGACTGACGCAAGATAGACAGAATGTTTTCAATCTTATTTCTGCCGCAACATTCGCAAGCTGTAGTACAGCTATATGACAGCAATGCGATTTCTATACAACTGTGATTGAGAACTAGATCTAACAGACGCCGAAATTGTACATCAAAGGCAGTTCAATCGCAGAAGCATCCCTGCAGTTTGTCAATAGCTAAGAGACTTGGGCGCCTGGAGTAATGCTGTGATCATGCGGCTGAAGGTTCGCTCCCGCTAGTTCTATAATGGCAACTTGCTCTTAATGACAGAGGCCGAAACACACCGTCAAGTGCTACGCTAGCCAGATGGGCACCAGGAATTGCCCTACAACCATGCTGTGGATTTCATTACGAAGATACCTTTTCCAAAAGTTTGAGACTGAGGTAGGAATTGATCCAGCAGCAGCCAGATTCATTACATGAGCCTCATTACACCTAGCCTATCATCGCTTCTAAACTACCCTGTCTAAATTAGATTTAGGTATACTGGGCGGGCCCGAAAGATTGGTGATTTGGAATAAATCATTAAAAAAAGCAAAACTAAACGTAACTTAGAAATTTATATTTAGATAAAAGTAAACATTTGGTATTTTTTTTAAATAACGCCATCAGATGAGCACCATCGCGCTGCAAACACTTCTCTAATCTGGACCTCAAATTGGTAACCGGTACCTTGCGCATGAATCATTTCTGCTCGGGTTGGTCTTCAACTGGGCAATCGTGGTTAGATTATTGCTGCAAACTTGATTCTGAATACTCAGATTCATCTGAACACAGAACGTAATAAACGGCGAAAAACAGTGCACGAATCGCCGTTTTCTACCGACTTCCAAAAAGGAGAAGGTACTCAATTCGTCTGTATGTTTTTTTTTAGTTTGTTACCTCATAACTTTCGACCGGGTGGACCGATACTTAAAATTCTTTTTGTTTGAAAGCTGGTGCTTCTCGTGTGGTCCCGTTTAAATTTCATAAAATGCGGTCCAATAGTTGAACAAAATGGAAGTCGGTATTAAATTTTTTCAAATTGTACTTGTTGCAATATTTTTTTACACTAAACGCACGCTGCGCATCCGTGAACCAGCTCCATGGTGACTATATTTCCGAGGATCAAGCTACTTATCCCCACCCCCCGCGCACCGCTCCCTCATACCATTTCAATGCAATAGGGTTTTTAAAATCGTACGCCTATCTGGCCCACCCAGTATTACCAGTTAGTTACCGTATATATCCAGAAGAGCAGCAAATCAGAATGAGGCATATCTTATAAGTCACATATTATATCTGTGTCTGGTAGCTAAGAGATCTAGGTTACACGTGGTGGCTGTCTTGGGTATGTATTGTAATATGAAAGAGCTTACTGGAACAGAATATGTTATTTTTAGGTCTTCAAATGTTTCCGCTTGGGAGATATTTCTTGTATATACTCGTATCAAGGACTTTTATGAGATAGCGAATAGTGGTGTAACACATATAAATGATTAGGCATTAGGCGAATGCGGATGCGAACACCTCCCATCGATATTGGTGAATGCGAGTTTTTCAAGTACAACATTCCTATAATAAAGTTTGATTATTAACCGATATCTTAAATTCTAGGATAGTGTCATCCCATTTGACATTGTACCAGTAAACTCATTAGTGGAATAGATCTATTCCCAGAGTCTTTTGGTTCGTTTTTGCATTATATTGTAGTTGTCTCGCTTTTTCCATCGGTAAAATTTATATGAGAAAGAAAGCTAAATATATGTTCTTGTTTCAAAATCCAAAATCACAACCTTGACCATGAAAAAATTTGAATTTTATGTTCAAAGTCGGTCTCTAGAGTTAGTGTATATGTAGAGCTGCCAGTGTGACAAAACAATTGTTTGACATAAATTGAAGAAAAACTAATGGAAGTGGAAAAATTATAAGAAGGTTAGCTAAATGTTTTTTTTATCATAATAAAATATGTACTTTGTGTGAGTAGAAAGTTAAAAATATGTAAAATGTTAATCATATTTTTTCCAAATAAGTTGAATAGGTTTATAATCTTTATTGATATTATTATTTTCATTAATTATATATTTTTTTTTTTTAAATTCAAAATTAAAGTATTTGTAAGAACTGTAACACAACAATAATAGAAGAACATGTTAGATAATTGTTATGCTAAGCAAAGTTTTTTTGTTTTGTTTAAAGAAGGTTTGAAAAGGTTATTTTTTGGTTTATTTATTAATAGCTATTCTAGTTTAACAAGAGAAGACTATTTTAAGTTCAAAATAGTAAACAATTTGTGTAAAGACTGAACGACCCGACGCGTGTCGCGCGTACACCATGTGTACGTACAAAAAAGTGCTAATCTATGTTGCGCGTGTACACCTAATACTAACGTATAAAAAGATATGCCTCTGGATTGTAACTAATTTTATCACATCAAATGCACTCAAACTATTCCAGTTTAGTATTTTTTTCCTGAACTTTTATGCTTAGTTCGGAAAGACACCGAAAGAAGTAGACACTGGACGGTTTAAATTAAACTATCAGAGAAGAATATATCTTAGTTTGATGAATGTTAGACATTAGATATTGTTTAGGTAAATACGGATGAATAGTTGATTATTTGCAATACTAAACCAATACCAAATTTTAAAAAGAAGACATTACAATTTAATAAAAGTTGATAATTGTAATTGCACGACTGTGTAAATGAAAAAGTTTAGGTTTTGTAATAAATATTATAAGTAAATAATATTTTCTTGTTTGATTAAACTTTTTGTTATTGACATCTCTTTTACTTTACCCACGTTAACATTCGCAAAACATTCGCGTAAAATTTACGAATGCGAATGCGAATTCGCATGACAAGAAATATGTGAATATTCACGAATACGAATGTGGCTGCAAATATTCGTTACATCACTAATAGCGAACATGTTCCAATTAAAGAATTACTTACTATGTATGTCTTCTTGTATATACGGAGTTGTTCCAAACAAAAATGACTTAAAATGTCTCTTGTTTATGGCACAAGTTAAATATGTGTTATTTGACGTAGCTTGCTAGGAAGTGAAGTATTTTTTAATACAGTTGCTCAAAAAGTGGCGTATTGCAGGGACGTATAGCGTTCAGGATGTGGGCTATTACATACTAGTGCTTTTTTTCCCTTACCCGAACTCGTGCGTTCTCTTTCCCAACTGTCAAAATAATGTCCATTAAAAAGAAAAACCGACCATGAAGTTTTTACTAAAAAAAAATTATAGAAGTTTTTATGATACATGCAAATACGTATATTTCTAAATGGAAGCTACTAATTTGTTTCAATATCAGATTTAATGATTTGATGGAATGAGTTAGGTTAGGTTTCATTTCATTTCACCTCATTAAATTTCATTTTCATTTCATATCAATAAAAAAAATCTACTGAAGACTTGGCTGTATGGGCATAGTTCCCTTTGCCTACCAGAATGGGTGAAGAAAAAAAAAATCTGCTTATATTCTACAGTTGGCGTCATTTTCCAGAAATTTTCTTTGTGAGTTTATTTTACTAAATTGCTTCATTTTTTCGCAACTGTATTAAAAATAGTCGTTCAGTACACGTGCGGTAAACTTGTTCCCACTGTCAACCCTTGCCTTCGGCTGCGCCTCGGCTCGGGTAGACATTTGTCGGAACTCTTTACAAAGACAGCCTTTCCCCACTTGTAATGAAATATAATAATTTGTAATCTAATTATAAAATATAATACGGCGCAACATGCATGCAAGGACTTCAGGTCCAAAACCAGGCCAGTACTATGGTAACCTGATGACTGATATAGGCATAGGTCAAACAGACATGTTCATGCACACATGTTCGGGGATCGAACGACGCGGGGCCAGCGGTTCAGACGGCAGGGTTGCCACCAGCTGCGCTAAACCAGCTTGTCTAGTACTGTGTATGTTTTTTGTTAAAAAGGAGTAGCTGCAAAAAATGATTAGTAGGTAAGGTATAATTTGTATAACAATTTAATTAGGTATCTTGCTAGGACATATGGTAAGTAATATTTAGTTGTAAGACTTTATATTTTTCAGTAAAACACTTGATGGTCGTCTCAGATCTAATTCACCCTAAATTACAACTTAAGCTATCTGTAAAAATAACACGTAGAATCCATAACACTTTAGTATTTATCGTCAAATGCCACACGTACTAGGTATTTATCATGCTCAAGTTGAAAATACCGCTTTAAATTCAAGTACGTAAATTATAATTAAAGGTATATCACACGAAAAGAAGAATACAGATTGGTTTTAATAGCTGGACATACATACAGTGATATTCTCTAAGAACATACCTCTTTACATGTTTGAATACTTTCTTGAAACAACGACGGGGTGTAGAATTCATATTCACTATCTCTATCTATATATCTAGTTGTTTTTTTTCTTTGAAGGTGGACTCGTACATTTGTATATTTGCCATTCCTCAAGTTAGCTATAACTTGGTTGTAACTTTCGTAAGTAACATTTTAATATTGTTGTGACGGTTTAGCTTACGCGGTAGATATAGCCGAGTATCTGGACCGGTTTCGTGATCTTCATCCAGCTGCTGGGTGCGTAAGTCTATAATGAAGTGGCCCGGAAGATCGCTATTCCGGTCGAGATAGTCTTTATTTACCTCGTAGGTTAAACTGTCAAAATAATTTTAAAATTCCTTAAGTTAATTAAGTTTATAGTTGCATCTGGTGAGATTTCCATTCAAATAGTCAGAATCAAGTCACAGTCAAAGAAACAAGTCGGTCATTCAAAGTTAAAGTCAAAGTCAAAATTATTTATCCAATTTAGGCATCGAAGATGCACTTATGAACGTCCATTACTCATTATAATGTACTTTGAAGACTCTACCGCCGCGTTTCAAAACCAATAGAGCCTATCGAGAAAAAGCGGCAAGAAACTCTAGGCCATTTTCTTTATAAATTTATATTTTACAATGTTTCTACTAAGTTACTACTAATATTACATTTTATAGGTGGCAGAGTGACAGCTTGCCAGAAGTGGAGTATTCCAAGAATCTTTGTCTTCTATATAATGTCGGACTTTATAATATGCTTTTTTATTAAAATATTTTTTACAGTCAATTTGAGTTTTCCTTCTGCGTGAGCTCATGTGTTTTGGGATTTTATTATAAAAACGCACTCAATTTTCTAGTAATGCCATATTAGTCTTCGCAAGTCTAAAACTAGGTACAGCCATCCTATTTGTATTCCTAGTATTTAAGGGTGCTGCTCACTATTTAACTTATATTTATGTGCATTTTTACGAACATTATATTTTCAAATACATATAAGGAAGGCAAAGTTATTAAATTGATTTCTTTAAATAAATCTCTCAAAAATTCACGGGGACCCATTTCGTAAATAGCACGTTTGTGTAGGATAAAGATGGTCTATATGTCAACCGCTGAACAACATAGGAATATTCCATTAAGCCACTCTCCTCTCTAAGTCACGTTCGAGTTCAGCTAACACACAAAAGCAACGTTTCATGTTTTGTATAGCTTACACTTTACACTTGAGTACTGTAAACAAAGCTTTACGGTTAAGGCCTTGCAAGAGCAAACTTTTAGGTATTTGAGCGGGTGAAGCACTGGCCATGACATGAACAAGCGTGCGTCTGTAAATACAATAACTTTTCCGCAGTTATACTTTGTTTAAAAATAAAGGGCTTAGAAGCAGCCATGTTGGCTCGAGTAAGCGATCCTAACGGACGAATACTGGTCAAAAGGATATTGCATAGCTAGTGATTATTATTTCAGACTAAACAGTCTATTAACAGTGTTTAAGTTGGTAATCTTTAAAGGGCCGATTGTGGAATAGTTTCAAATATACTCTTTGGGACCTAAACATAGTTTGATTTACCACTTCTGATACAATACATTGATGTTAACGACCAAAGTCAGATCTAAAGTTTTACATATGTTGTATTACAGCGCTTCTCTCAGGAATGATTCCTCGTTGCAATTGTCGACGAATTCACCAATGTCAAATAAGACACATCGCCCTTGTTGACAAGGTTGTTTTTCCAACGTCCTTATCACCTCGTCGACATTGAACGTGTTTTGTTAAAAAGCGACGATGTTTAATCTTAGAGAATCGCACTGCTGTTCAAACATTGAGCGATCATCGGTTCAAAACTATCATTCTGACAATAGAATAACTTTACGGAATATAAGTGAAGCCGATAGTAAACAAGTGATAACGAAGTTGCTAGCTCGATCGTAACAGCCTATAAATAAAACTAACATCTTACTAAATCAACTGCTTTTACGACGCCGGCTAAATGAATAGTGGTATTGATAATAGTACTTCCGGTAGATTCAATATTACATAGGTACTTGCTTCAACCCAGGAAGATTTTATCCACTTAGTGCATATAATATTTTCTAATATAATTTCTTTTTTAAGTTATTTTTTTATTATTTATTCTTTGTCTAGCGGACTTTGAGTACCACAGTGACTTTGTGACTATGCGTCCATGAACCATTTCCTACTTGTATACTAAAAGGTGTTTTCAGAGGTATACAATTAAAATAACTATATAATTTAAAACTTTTTTTGAATTTCAATAATATATTTACAAAATAAATAAAGCAAATATAATTAATTATAATGTGTATCATACTGGGTATATTTAAAAGGTAATGTTATGCCATTATTGTTTACTAGCTGCTCTCCGCGGTTTCACCCGCGCGGTGATGGATGATGATGATGAATCTTATATAGCCTATGTTACTCAGGGTGAATGTAGCTTTCCAATGGTAAAAGAATATTTGAAATCGGTCCAGTACTTTTTGAGCCAATTTGTTACAAACATAAATACAAATCTTTCCTCTTTATAATATTAGTAGAAGTATGTTTTAAGCCATGAGCGCCACGGCTAAGTCGAATGAAGCGCAACTGTGAAGTCTTATGTTCGACAACTTTATCGAGCAACTCGAGTCGTATATCCGCAATAACACAGCGAATTTAGACTTTCAAATGTTCCAACATCATCATAGACTAGTGACTTGATATACCCCAAAAGAAAGTTATCGAAAGTCAATAAAATAATAAGTAAAATATTTAGGTGATTGCGGAGCTTAGTTCACAGGTCCATTACGCGAACTTATGCGTTCACCGAATGTTTCCCGCATACAACTGATGGACCGCCTGCTGTGCAGCATGTTGCGCTATCTTGTTAAAACTAAAGCTATGTCTCATCAATGCCATTCAACTGAAGTATGAAGAAGTCAGCAGACATATTTATGTAGCGCTCTCCAATTACGGACAAATTATGGCCGGTGCCGTTTATAAAAAGGGGCCAATGTTTCCACCTGCCGTGCGATGCTCTAATGATTCGTTGATGCGCTCGTTGACGAGCTCATCGATGTCAAATACTTTATGAAATATCGCCCTTGTACATAAGGTTGCTTTTCCAACGTTTCTTGACATCTCTTCATTTGTTTCACGGATGTTGTCAAAGATACAACGATGTTTGCTCTTAGAGAATCGCACGCCTGCTCATAAAGCATTATGAAATGGCAAAACGTACCGACTACAAATCAACTGTGAACTGTCAAATTGTCAGTCTGTAGAAATATTACCAGATTAAAAACCAAACCTCTAAAACAATATCCTCTATTACGAGATATATTTTTGTTACGAGCATGTGTCAAACTCACAAGTTTTCTTGTAAATCGAGGGCACGATGACTTTTACGAGTTTTATATGACTAGTGGTTTCGGATTTGGTCATTATCGGCTATCTCAAAAAACCAACTTGTATTGTATAATATAACCTAATTAAGTTTTAATGTAAGTACAGAAAAAAAATTCACATTTTCACCTCTAGTTCTAAAATACATACTCATAAACGTCTGTCTACCTCTTATGCAGCAGTTAGGTACTTGGCAATTGGTACCGTCGTATGTTGATGATGGTTTCGTAAAAGAATGATATGTCCTGTTGGTAGATACCACGCCTGGTCACAACAGTCGCAGTGCCATCAAGAACATAGAACTAAGGTTTAACGTGGCACATTGTAAAAGCAAATGGAAGGCAGCTTATTCTGTGTGGGGGCGCTAAGTCCTGCACTGACGTCCCGCTTGGGGTGTATTGTGCAATTCCCCCGCCAGCCTCTACCCGAGCCATCCCGACTCCTTAATGTAACGGAGTACAGCTCTAGGTAGCTGGCATAAATTGTCCAGTTGTAAGAGATGTTGTACCGAGTCACTACTATTTGGTTGCGTTTTGTTCCTTATGTAATATTATATTTCTCCTAATTCCTTATGTAGCCTTGCATTGCAGTAGCACATGCTCTACAGTCTCGTCTTCCAGCATACAACCTCTGCACAGGGGGCAGTCCGTAGCTCCAATCTTGTGCAGGTGGTAATTTAATCTGTCCGAATCAGCAAGACCCATTAGAGGCAAGTTTCATTCATAAATCTATTGTTATTTTTTGTCCTGATGCGGACGGGTTAAATTGCAGTGTCCCGTTATTACACCAGCCATAAGACGTAGGTCTTGTCTTGGTAGTTTTAGTAAGTTGTTTGATATTTTCATATTCATGTATGGGAAGATCACTTTCGCTTGAAGCTTCCCATACCTGCAGTCTGTTCGCCTGTTTCACAGAATTTGTTGTTCTTTTCCATGTGTATATATAGAAGATTCCTAGCCAAAATGGAAAGCATTATTTTGCAATAAAAATAATGTCATAAACGTCTACACTATATGACAATAGAAGCGTGACATGCTAAAAAACTTGTTTTGATATCTTTGGCCTTACGTAATTTGTTTCTACGGAGTTAGAAACCCTCGGACATGCCATTACAGCTATCTATGTATCTATACATAACCCTTAAACTTTGAATGTGCAGATATATTATACTTTGGTGTATTATACACTAGTATGTGCCCGCAACTTCGTCCCATAGGAATAATCACATCGCAAACCTTCAGGAACCACCTACTTGTTGAATCTGGATAAGATTATCAATGTGTCTATCCTGGATACAAGGTATCTCCATATCAACTCTGTTGAGTCACCATAGCGTGAAGAAGTCACTCAGTCACGACCTGACTCCCACATAATGAGTACATTAATATTCATACTTATAAATAAAGGGGGCTAAAGAAGTGAAGCTTGAGAATTTTGTCTTAATATATTCGTCATGACTCTTTTACTCGTATTCTTACTTTCTGGCCCACCAGCGCCACCTCTCATATCACCCTCTTAGGAGTGAAGTTTACAAAAATCGTTCCTTAGTTGATACTTTCAACATAAAATGTATAGAATGTAAACCTGCAAACACTCACAGTAATATCACACACATGTGCATGGTTAACAACGCAAGTAGCGGCCGTTTAATGCTAGCTCGTGTTTATCGCACACCGCATAGTCCATTGCGCGTTTAAAACTAAGTAACAGTTTCGCGTCAATCAATTAACGGAAATGTGTGTTATGCTTTGAATTATATCCATAATTTCAAGTGTTGTGATTTGTACTACATAGATGTATCCATGTCACGCGCTCACACTCCACTGAACTACGGTATTCTATTGATCTGAGTGGATATAATACAATTACATTTTAATGGAGGGGTTGAGTTTGATATTTCCTGTACATTTTTAATATCTAAGTATAATTAACGTTCTGTATCAGACCATCTGGAAGGCAATTGAAGGCTTGAGAACGGATGGAACAATCTTTTTTGTTTTCTTATTTATTATCAGGAGAAGCTTATTATGAAAGAAAACCCAAGAAAAGACGGGAGGTAATGGCGAGGCCAAAGTCGAGCCTACTAGTCGCGTAGTAGGCTCGACTTTGGCTTGACTTTGGTAAAGAAATATATTGTACTATTATAGACCTTACACTAATATAGTATAAATAATATTATACTTTATAATAATACAAAGATTCTAAAATTCCCAAGGTTATGTTACCTTGATTTTGGGTCACCAGAGCGGCCAGCACTTATCATAACAATCTTCAATATAATCGGGTAAACCCCAAACAAAGCTATTTCATCAGTACCTGATACCATCTCTAGTAACGCTATGTTGGAAGTCATTAATTGCTTGATTGTAATCTAGAAGGCAATTTAGATATACCAATTATAACTACTACCTGTTCAGTATTTCTTCATTCGCATACAAGTATCATTTATATTATACAATACAATGTTTTTTATAATAATATATTTCGGTAAAAAGCAATCTTAGTAATAAGATCTCCTGGATCCGATACGAAGACTCGTGAGATATTTTCCAGCCATGCGATTCTCTAATGATTCGTCGTTGCGTTCGTCGACGAGCTCACCGATGTCTAATACTTTAAAAGATTTTGCCCTTGTACATAAGGTTGTATTTCCATCGTTTCTTGTCATCTCGTCATTTGTTTCACGGAAAGATACAACGATGTTTGCTCTAAATAAATCGCACTGCTGCAGGGCTATTATGTATCTCTGTTGCTAACAAATGTTGATAGAAATCTTAAAAAATGGCGGCTCTATGTCAGATTTGATAACTCCAGTAAGCAAAAATGTTAGTAAGTTGATGACTGGAGCTGACAAAACTGACATAGAGCGGCCATTTTTTAAGATTTCAATCAACATTTGTTAGCAACAGAGATACAAAATAGCTTTACTGGTCTTTTTGATAATTTGTAAGGAGCTATTTAGACATTGCCAAAAGGTTACTAATACATGACGTTCAATGTAACACGTAACAAGTACTTGTTACTGTTAATTATTCTGTGGTAACATTTACGAAAGAGGGTATGAATATTCATTTAAATAACTGAAACAACACCCATTTACATCTTAGTACAAAATATTTCATTTAGAAATATATACTCGTATTTATGAATTATACATAGAAATACACTTTTAAATATAAAAATTATACCCTTAATAAATTAACACGGTCACTTTTTCATGTTATTTTGACGGTTTAACTTACGCGGTAGGAAGTTCACTCCATAAAGAAGTGGCCCGGACGGTCACGAAACCGGTCGAGATACTCCACTATACCTACCGCGGAAGTTAATCCGTCAAAATAACATTAAAATGTGTAATACTTACGAAAGTTTCAATCAAGTTACGGTCACTTTTACAAGCGTTATTTTAAAACGAGATATTTACTGTGTATTACTTTTTGTTTGAGTTTCCAATATTTCGGCACTGTTGCAAGCGCCATGATCACGAGTAAACTGTGGGTCTAGCAAGAATAACTGCGTAAGTTTTACATAACGTGTCGTTCAAACAGTACACACTGTCACTTATCTAGGGCAACTGTGACACAGATAACTCACAGTTTTTACGCCGAAGCGTGACGCGATGACACATGAAATTATTTTTACTACCTTTGAAGTGTATGCGGGTGAGCGACACTAAGAACAAACGAAACCATCTACCCTCTTTCTGTTGCGTTTCTGCGCTCAACGCCCCTACCACTGTCTCTCAAATCACTTAAGAATATTTTGTAGAGCATAACGTTTCAATAGTCTGTTTTAATTATAAAACATACTTTTAATTTTTACTATTTTTCAATCAATCCTTAACATGAATACCAACCTATAAAAATAACCAATGATGCATGGTCGCTATATCTTTGCGGCATATCTGTATGTATATACATATCTTAATCTTAAAGGTTTCTAAGCAAAAGATGCTTCTATTAAACTAACCTATTTAAGGTAAATGCTGTAGCCTATTTGACTAACTTATTAAATAGTTATTATATATATTGTACCCAACAAGTAATTTGTGAAGAGGACCATAACCTAGAAGTTTGGTACGTACGTGGGAAAAAAGTACCAGATTAGTACATTGTGGTACAATTGCGTTCTGACCGTGCGGGCGGTTGCTTTGACGGCTTGCTTTTACAGTATGTACCTACTATGTACACAGACGTTCTAAGGATCCTTTTCGAGTAATCAATATTTAAAAAATACATTTGAAATAAGAATACAGATATGTCTGTACCCTTGAGGCGTGTGTTATCATTGAATATGGCTAACGAAATGAAGGTTACGTTTCATACATCTGCTGCACAGATTGCAAAGTATGAACTGCCGAATTGGCATACAATGTCCCCTCCTAGTTCTAAACTATGTGCCGCAGAAACCTTCCGTAATGATAGGCGTTAGTAAAAAGTCTGACTTGAAGTTGTTTCGGGATACATTATAACTTTTTCATCAATAAAAAGAACACTAGAATATACGAGTAACCTACTATAGACATTATTGTTAAAATATCGAAAATCTTAGGAAAATATAATCTAAACACATTACTCCTTTAGTACTTTTCTAATAGATTCCAACATAAAAAGAGTTTGTTATATTGCATTGATATATATGTCAGAAAGTTCGCTTAAATCTATGAATTTCGTAAAACCGGCTGTAGTATTTATAGACTCTCTAGTTTTCGTTTATAATTAGATATTCAGAGCCGATTTCAAGAATGGTTTGACCTCCTTACTTTCGAATGTTCACATTTAACACATAAGGGGTGATGGGAATACCTATAACTTATCATCTAGCAAACTAAAAGTGTACTACATTCATAAATCATAATCATTTCTATTCTTTGTTAATTCATCAATTGTAATTCATATTATATGCAATAAACAAATGAATATAAATATTACCATGGCAAAAAGAATACTATTTTACCATAATACTACTGGTTTGTTACATGTTACAAAAGACAATCTAATGAAATTACCCAGCAATGGCTGCCGTGCTACATAAACTATTCTACCAAAGTTTACATAACCTTTCGAAAAGTCCCCGGTCTCCAATTACATCGAACAAAAAACCTAAAAGCTTCCGAGAGCTCCTAAACTGGCAATTATTCCTGAAAAGCCGCACCGGGAACTTTATATAATAGATAAAAACTTGTCAAAACCTATAATTTGCCATCAATCTGTGATGAAATGGGCAGTCCTTAACCTTTTTTTGCAGACAGCCTTGGAAGGCGCCGGCAAGTCTAGGCTGGGGAGGGGAAGGGGTGGTACATACTACAGACATCTTGGTCGAGAGTGGGAGTGGAGTGGAGCGGTTAGCCGGCACAGCTGGGAAGAATAACTTCGCTTTACGCACGCTCATGCTGCGATTAAACGTGGATTATAGCTAGGATAAGCATGCGTACAACCAGAGTCACAACTGACAATTTGAACTTACTTGAATGACGTTTACGTACGAGTGTAAACAAGTGCAATTTGAAAAATTTAATAACGACTTCCATTCTATTACTTTGGTAAAAATCAGTTATTGAAGTGTAACTCAAAAACTACTGGACCGAATTTGATGAAATTTAAATTGGACCACACGGAAAGCACCAGTTTGCAAACAAAAAGTTAGAGAATTTAGAGAATCGGTACACCCAGTCGAAAGTTATGAGGTAACAAACAGAAAAAAAACATACAGTCGAAATGAGTACCTCCTCCGTTTTTGGAAGTCGGTAGAAAAGTACCTAAGTTCAAGTCAAGGGCAAGATACCTGAAGTGTTTTTGAATGGACAGTTGATAAAGTATGTGACGCAATTTAAACACGGGCATATCTTGACGGAGCGATTGCAGGATGATTGCGACATAGAACGGGAACGAAGGGCCCTGGCAGTCAGAAGCAAAATGCTCGCACGCAGATTTGTGAAGTGCACCGAGGATGTCAAGAACACCCTTTTTCGAGCCTACTGTTTGTCCATGTGCACCTGCCAGCTTTGGTGCAACTTCACAAAAAAGACTCTTGGCTCCATGAGAGTCCAGTATAACGATGCTTACCGGACTCTCATGAAGCTGCCGAGATACTTTAGTGCGTCGAACATGTTTGCAGAAGCGAGGGTACCGGACTACTTCGCAATCATCTGGTCAAGTATCGCTTCGTTATGGTATCGCTTGAGACGTTCTAGCAATAGCATACTAAGGGCTGTCTCTGACAAGTTGACAGTGCAATATTTAGGCACTGGATGTCTGTTCACCTGGACGGACACTATAAAAATGACAAAAATAATTAATGACTTGTAACAGTATTATGTTATATAATAAGCTGACCTGACCGAAGTAGGTACCTATACATACCTACTTCACATATTTTATTTTTAATAGTTTTAGTGTTAGTTTATAATTTGTTTAGTTTGTTTTATGTTTTGCCGTATTTTAAAATTATGGGATTTAAGCCTGCAATAAAGATTATTATTATTATAGATACACAAGTTCGTGAATGCCCTCCTGCGGAACAGTGGCGAATATCGCGGGTTCGAGAAAGCGCGACCCACGGATACACACGCAGAGAAGTATGCCCTAGATAAATCCTGAGATCTTTAAGTTGACTGACTACTGATAACTGTGACATTGGTATATGTGAGAAATAATAAATAGGTAAAAAATAATTAATTAATTAATATTAATAGATCAATTGTAGTTTTTTTTGATAAGATTTATATTACACTGTTTTTAGAATTACTAGTTTTTACTAGAAATTCTTAAAACTAGTCTAGTTTACTATTTAATTATTTTAATGTATTATTTATTAATGCTAGTACATTTGAACTCACGCTGCCTGCCTTGCACCATCAACTGAAGTTGTGGCGATAATACGTAGGCACTTCACTAGATTCATCGCAATGTAATATTTCCTGAAATAAGTTATTTTACTTTTGTATTTGCTTACTTAAATTCATGGTTATTTTTAAAGGACTAGGTACCGTAAAATCAATAACAAAATAATTGTTTTTTAATTATAATTTATTTATAGATAGGTTATGTATTTATTTCAAATTTAAAATCCTTTATTGCAAATGTGTATTGTATTGTTGTAGATAAAGGTACTAGTATAACAGTTATGAATCATTCGAATGGTCCTTACAACTTACTCCTTTAGAGCTTTGCAATATTCATATTACTATCGACTTCGTTATCAACTTCACAATAATATAATATTATCTACTGAAATCACAACTTAATAAATGAAAATGGTTTTTAAAATTAAGTTATTAAAAGTCATACAATTATTTAACTTAAATTATTCATTAACAGTATAAAACATATTCCCAGTAATCAAGAGCTTACTTTTATTTGAATTTATTTTTATGTAATGTCTTTATACTGTATAAATTGTTTGGGGACGCAGTACAAATTTCATAAAGGCATTTACTGCCCAAAAGAAATGTATTCGCGCTATTTGTGGCGCAGTACCGTATGAGTCGTGCAGACCGCACTTTCAGATACTAAAAATATTACCCCTACCATGCCAATACATTTACGAAATATCATGTTTTGTAAGGTAGCACAGCTATATGTTCACAAAAGCGAGAGAAATATTCCCCCGAAACACAAGGAATAGAGACAGGCTAGTAAACAGTTACCTTTCGAGAACAGCACTTTATCAAAAAAGCAGTTATTCGATGTCAATAAAAATTTTCAATAAATTACCTCACATCCTAAAGGTATTACTTTTTGCCAAATTTAAGAAAGAGTTACAAGCGTGGTTGTTACAGCATAGTTTTTACTCTTTACAAGATTTTTTTAGCATAGTGGCATAAGGTTTAATTTTTAGTTTTAATTAAGTTTTTGCATGCCATTAGCTTGGTGAAATGTGTAAGGTCTATTTTGTTTATTTATCACCTAAAATTTGTGTACTCACATTTCAAGCAAATAAAGAATATTCTATTCTATTCTATTATAGCTAAGTATAATTTATTATAAATTTTAATAGCCATTATATATTTTAGAAACATCTAAATTACACATTGACAAATAAAGTTTGTCTAAATTTCTATTTGTTTGTTTTACTATGTCCGATTGCTTGTCCAAGTATTCGGGGTATTCTTTAAAGAACAAAATTAAACAATATTTGATAATGAATCTGCATTATACATTTCTCGCGTACCATAGAATTAGATATCTGCTGGAGATTTGGAATTATGACGTAAGAATTTAACTTGAAAATAGGTAAAGCATTTTATTGATTAGTGTGGAGTATAAGTATGCGATAACTAACGTGTACCGACGTGCTTACTCTTATGAATTTTGCTCTTAAACAACACTATACTTACTTATAATATACTCGCATAATAAAGTCAATAAATAATTAGCTTTGAAGTGCAACAGATCCAGAATAAGTAAACGTAAATAAAGGCCATGAACGAGTGAAGGGTAGGAAATGTAATTATGTAATGCCATGTATGGGTGCTATCAAACAGAGAGCGGTCACGCGTTCACGCGGTCAGTTTTGCGTTCGTTGTGTTGTATTACGTTACATAGATAACAGTTTCAAAAGAAAATATAATATTTTTGGATCTCCGACCGGGAGAAGATTCCATTAAGAAACGAATTAAAGGGGTGATAAGTAACGAAGTTAGACTTGCAACCCATCGGCCGATGTTTTGTTCCCTACCTTATGCCTAAACTTTTGGTGAAAATAAAATTGTGATTTTATCAGCAGCATGGGGACAGGGCACTGGTTACCCTGGCATATTATCTTAACATTAAAATTTTGCCGCTAAGCACGTAACGCTGCCAGCCGCTATTTTGTATCTAGCGTTATGGCATCTTCAACCGCATCGTCACCGTCCATCAAGTGAGACAGTAATCAAATACTTACTTACATACTTACTCCTCTGGCGCAGCGACCTAAAGTAGGTCTAAGCCCACTTCTCTGTGTTATACAAGAGAAACTACTACTAACTATACTGACACGTAAAACTATTTTAACTCTTTTTAATTAGAAATACGGGATTACTCACGTAATATTTATCGGATAGGTCCGACTATAGTTTCGACCACATTCGGTGGCCTTTTTCAAGGAGTGTTCGGGACGCCCGCGTTGATGACGTCTCGCTTAGCACTCTAGCGTATTACGTGCGAAAAGCCGTTTTTTTTTCTGTTAAATGAATAAAAACCACGGTATAACAAAATATTTTAGCTATACTAACTAATTAGTGTATTTATCTAATTAGTAAATTATCTCTATGTTTATTTTGGTACGTACTACGTTATGGCGCGCAGAACAGATTGCTGATGGGGCCGGAGGTTCTAGAGTGGAGACCACGGACCAGCAAGCGCAGCGTAGGTCTTCCACCGACGCGGTGGACAGACGATCTGATAAATTTAGCTGGACGGCGATGGATACAGGCCGCTTCCAACCGGTCCTTTTGGAAATTTGTAGGTGAGGCCTATGTTCAACAGTGGACGTCCTACGACTGAGATGATGATGCTATTGCGTTGTAACTAACTTTATAACTAATTATTGTACATTATCAACAGCTTAAGTTCCATTACTGTAGTTGACAACATATTTTGGCTTGATCTAGTAAACTCTGGTGTAGCCCATGTTTGGGTGTATATACGTACACGTTATAGGTCAGATCTGTTCGTGTAGAACGGAGAAAATGCATTTCAAATAGAAATAATTATGGAAATTAGGGAACGTCTGCCCAGCTTAAAAAGCATGCGGAATGAGCTTCATCAATCTATATTTTCTGACGTTTGACTGAGACAAATCTAAGGCAAATATATCGAAACAATCTACTCGGCTTGTTATTTACGAAAAAAAGGAACTACTATATATTGTTGGATTAACAAACCGAAATGGCAGAGGACAAGTACAAATTAAAAAATTTAATACCGACTTCCATTCTATTCAGTAATTGTATCTCAAAAATTACTTGACCAAATTTGATGAAATTTAAATAGCACTACACGGAAAGCACCAGCTTTCAAACAAAAAAAGAATTTTAAGAATCGGTTCATCCAGTCGAAAGTTATGAGGTAACAAACATTAAAAAAACATGCAGTCGTTTTGAGTACCTTGTCCTTTTTTGGAAGTCGGTAGATTATTCACGCGAACTCTTACAGTTTACTGTGTTTTATGTAGCTATAAATTCATTTGAATGCATTACGTATGCAATATGCTAGTAGCAAAACCGTCTTTAGACAGTATTATTAAAATATTTTTCCTTCTTGAAGAACGATCTTGGTCTACATTTGCTATAATCATTTGGATGAGAAAATGCAACTTAGATTGAGCTCTACCCTAATTGATTGGGCTCGCTAGCCTGTAGACTTACCAATCGCCATATTTAGCCAATATTTTAATTGTTTTTTTTTAGAAATCGTACAACTTTTTCAGGAATTGCGACATTTGTATGGATAATCCGATTTCAATACTCATTTAATATAATTTCCTAAAAGAAGTGCTTAAAAACTCAAATTATATGTGAGCTTTTTGATTATCCGCCAACCCACACAGATCCCGCGTGATTTTAAATTACTAATAACAATTCTCATAAGTTCGTAATATTAATAATATTAAAAGTTAACGAACTTAACCGTAATATTACCCATGTACTGTGTTTTATCCTGACGAAAACCCAAGCAAAGCATTGTAATTTTTAAACGATTAGGTTATATATGTTTGCAGTACAGAGTCAATACGAAATAAAATCGCACCGAAATTAATTAATTAAATTAAATTTTATCAATTTATAATAATCAATTAACTAAAATAATTTAAATAATTTAATTAATTTAGTTATTTAATATGTTAATTTTATTATATTTAATAAATGTAATATAATTAAAATAGATTTCAAGTCGAAAAATGCAAATTTAACCGTCTGAGTCTAAATTTTTTAGTGCCAACTAAAAAAACAACTTACATAATTTAGGGTAGTAAGTCTTTTAAGTACCATATTACGGGTGAATCCATGGGCGGCTAGTTTGAAATATACGCGGATTAATTCTTTTATAGGTCAAGTAAAAGAAAATATAATATTGTATGCTTTAATAAAAATATATAATTGAATTAATTAATAATAATATTAGAGCCCATATTTATATTATATTAACGGGGCTTAATCGCGTTAGTAATAGTATTTATTTACCTCGACGTTTCGATCAAGTTGCATTGATCGTGGTCACGAGCGGACTGAAAAGGCAGGTGTCACTGTCTTGAAGTATGGAGATACTTTTTAATATACCCCCAACAGTTGTTATAAAAAGTCATTGTCCCGACACACAACGCTAACGATATCGACAGATTTTTCTGAGGATAAATCGCGACGGGAACACTTTTTAATCACTGGATTCCATGTACGATGCATCATGTCACCATCCAACCAAAATGTTTCTTTTTTAATACTACTTTGTATTTTTATGCCAAACAGGCCTCTAAGTGTTGGCTACAGCCCCACTTACGCCTTTGTAAAGGGCCGGATGAAATCCGTGAAAAATTTTGAATACGAGGAATATTAATAATTCAACTGCATATTAAAACGTTTTAATGTTTTATTATATATAATATCCGTAACTTATTGATATTATAAATGCGAAAGTATATAGTAACTAATAGTTTGTTTATTAACTTTTTACGACAAAACGGCTGAAGGATTCGTAATTAAATTTAGGATACTTTTCATCATCACGCATCACCACGCGGGTGAGACCGCGGGACGCAGCTAGTTTCCTATAAATCAGTTATAACATTATAATTATCCAATAAAGCTATTCTTACTTTAATTTACTTAAGCAAGAATATAATTTACATAAATAAATATTAAGACTAACTTACATCAGGAATGTAGTTTACTTAAATACATATTAAGACAAATACTTACATAGCAAGTCACTATTTCCATTTATAATATCCCCCTCTCCACAATCACCTAGCACACTACAATACGTGACATCACTTAACATATAACTCGCCAAACCACCAAGCAGGTGGTTGCTGCCAGAGGTACCTACTCACCAAGCTTTAAGATCAATTTCCTTGCTAACTATCACTAAAATGGTCAAAAAATGCGAATGCCGCCATATTAGGTATATTTTTTCCCGATGTCGAATTTACGAGCCATTTTACGATCGGGAGTTTTACGATTTTTTTATATGCCTTTGGAAATAATGATAGTAGTTATCAATCGGGACGCATCGTCGTGCTATCGATTGGAGGGGTCCTGAGGGAGCAGAATTTCTATAAGTGCTAAATCACTGATCGTCTGGCCGTGTTCCCCCCCGTCGCCGTCCAAGGCATATTTTGGGTGACCCGGACGACCCCATCGCAGCCGTTACTTCGGCAGCTTTAGCGTCGTCCCAAGGGAACCCCGGTAATGGTTGTAGACCCGACCAGGGCTGTGATCCCGATCGCATTGTAGGCTCCGGCCGAGATCTTCTTCGCAGCCCCAGTCGCAGTCGAGGTAATTCACACACACACGATTGTAGTCCCAGCCACGGTGCGGGTGGGAGTATACACCGCGGCCCCGGTCGCGATGTATCCTCCGGCCCAGCAAATGGCTGCGGACGAGGTAACACTGGTTTTCTATGTAGTCCCAGCCACCATGGCTGTGGGCGAGGTATTACACATTCTTATTGTAGCCCCACCCAAAGTACAGTCATGAGTGCACAACGCGACGATCCTGGTCGCGGTGTGGACCCATGTCGCGGAAATGGGAGGAGGCGAGGTACACAAGGTTATGATTTAGTGGTAAACACAGTCAAACACCGAGCTCGCCGGCGAGCTCGAGGCAAAAGTTATGTCTTGGTTAGATTCTCTCCAAATAGTCGTAGAGTTAAAATTCATAGGGCCCACTTTCAACGGTACACTTATGTACCGGGGCGATTCTCTCCTACTCCCCTCTCTCCTGGTGACGGCCCAAGCCGAGGTCCGTACCCTAGTGGTGCCCTTGAGCAAGTCGCCTACTCCTCTCCTTGCGGCGAAGCGTCTTCAACGCTCGCCTTAGGCGGTGCGCCCTCTGCGCCCGCATCTGGCTGAGTGCCATCTGCGCTCGCCAACCGTCCGGTGACGCTGTAAATGCCGGTAGAGGCAAACAGCATTAGTCCGTTCTAAAAAAAAAAAAAAAAAATCGTCTGGCCGTGTTGCACATCGTGGACAGGTCATTCTGCCGTGCGTTCTCTAAGAGCAAACATCGTTGCATCTTTGAAATAAATAGCGAAATGACAAGAAGCGTTGGAAATGCAACCTTATGTACAAGGGCGATATTTCATAAAGCAATTGACATCGGTGAGCTCTTCTTCTTCTTCTTCTTCTTCTTCTTCTTATGTGGCTTTTTAACGTGGAAAGACGTTACTCTGCCAGTGTCATGTTTTGGCGGATATTTTGCCCTTGTACTCCCCCAACCCTGAAGGAGTGACCATTGTACGGTATGGAATCAAATGAAAGTAATATGAATATCAAAAGTATTAAAAACTGGTTTCGCTTTTACAAACGTATATTATTGGTTTTAATAAAATTACATAACATATAAATAAATGGTGTAAAAACAAGCGATAAAAGAGAGTTAATATCAGTAGGTCTAGCGATATCAGAATTAAGTTTATCATACAAAGTAGAATTTAACTTAGGACATGAAAAGAAAATGTGATTTAAAGTACCGTCATCTAGGCCACACTCACAAAGCGAATGATCCCTGACCCTGATTTTAGCAAGAAACACGGGAGAACAAACGTGACCTAGGCGCAAACGAATTACGGTGGAAGTGACCCACTTCTCAGCATTTTTAAACTTAAAAAACCAAGGTTTTGAAGGTATGGTTGGCTGAATTAAGCCAAAATGCCTACCTTTGATCATTCTTGTTCGATTCCAAATATTCGACCATTTATCATTTAACTGCACTTTTGTAGAGTTACGTAAATCGCGAGAAAAACAGTTGCAGTATGATTCCAGCCCTAAATCAGTAGCCTGCTTAGCAAAATTATCTGCAATTTCATTACCTTTAATGCCGCTATGGCCTGGAATCCAAGCTAAAACTACTTCGATACCAGCTAAATAACATCTATAAAGAATTTCTCTAATTTTCAAATTAGTGTGTAACAATCGGTGAGCTCATCGACGAGACATTACAGAATCGCACGGCTGTCACCCGACCGCGGATTGAACAGACGTGCGATTCTGCCGTGTGATCGAAATCATGTATGTTACATAACATAACATAACATAACATAACATAACATAACATAACATAACATAACATAACATAACATAACATAACATAACATAACATAACATAACATAACATAACATAACATAACATAACATAACATAACATAACATAACATAACATAACATAACATAACATAACATAACATAACATAACATAACATAACATAACATAACATAACATAACATAACATAACATAACATAACATAACATAACATAACATAACATAACATAACATAACATAACATAACATAACATAACATAACATAACATAACATAACATAACATAACATAACATAACATAACATAACATAACATAACATAACATAACATAACATAACATAACATAACATAACATAACATAACATAACATAACATAACATAACATAACATAACATAACATAACATAACATAACATAACATAACATAACATAACATAACATAACATAACATAACATAACATAACATAACATAACATAACATAACATAACATAACATAACATAACATAACATAACATAACATAACATAACATAACATAACATAACATAACATAACATAACACAACATAACCCATAACTTTATAACAGACAACGGTCTACCCGAGACCATATTCACTGAAAGTGTTCGAAACGTCGGATTAAAATAATTTAAGATGCTGTCATATCATGATATCGATAAAAATTAGGGTTTTTAAAGCAGTTTATCTCATAAGCCGCGATTAGTTTAAAACTACAAAAAATAATGTGACATTTAGAAGACTATTAAGTACACATTGACGGAATTAATAACATATTTTAACATACTAGAGTACATAAAAAAAATTGAAATATACCACTCAATTTCACCTTAAAAGGCCTATTTAGACCAGGGGCCCTACTCCCACCTCATAAAGCAGTCGTATTTCAACCTTACCATTAAATCTGGTACCACCACGTCAATATAGCAAGCTTAAAATAGTATTGGATTATGATAGACGTTTTGATCGCATACTTTTTCATGACTTTAGACACTAAGTTTCACTGTTCCAATGTGAATTTTTTGAAGATTCGTACTCCCATATCTTAAAGTAGTCATATTGCAACGTTACCATTAAATTTGGTTGATCGTTTTGTGTCGGTGGGAGTACGATAGTAAGTATGATTATTATAAGCTTATTACAAAGCGCTCCTGATTTATGATAGTTTCGTAAATGGTGGGAGTAGGCCCCCTGAGCGTTATTCGCTACGCTGTGGGTACAGAAAAATACCACGCGGAACTCGATGGGTAAATAGTATAAAGTTCCATAATTGCAGCGAAACTTGTACCGCCTAGTGAGACGGTATTTTCTCTTGTTTGGCGAAGCTACTCGTAGTTCCGCCGGGCGACGCGGGAGCAAGTAGCGAGAGCGACTTGCTGCCCTCGCCCCGCTAACCGTTGCCAACGGATATCTCTACCGCGCGGTAGCGATAGCCGCTTTGGTGTGAACAGTGAAATTAACGCATAACCTTTCGGATTTCTCTATCGGTCGCGGTAGCGAATAACGCCCAGGGTCTGAATAGGCCTTAAAACAGTTTTTCTCTTTATTCACTATTATATTTTTGTCATGAAACATACTCGTATATCATAAAATAGCAATTTTTAATACAAACACATTGACGGATTTTTTATTTATTTAAGAGTGCATATTATTTTTTATTTTATTTTATTACGTTTTTACGAGATGCGCTTGGTTGATTTCAAGTAAAGGAAATTGAAGCGCTGAGCTGACTGCGCCTTAAACCATACGCGATTTACTTCGTTTAAAGTTGTTTAATTTTAATAGCCAAACTAGCTTTATAAACTCATTCAGTATTTTGGATTAGCCGTTCAGTTAATTTCAAATAGGAATTTGGCTGATTAATAATCCTTCAAGAGTTGTTATATAATAACAATGAAATTTCTATTGTGAATTCTATTGTGATGGAATAACTAATGCACTAAAATAGTATGCATTTCGTAAATTAAGACTTTGTGACGTTCGTCGCAGGGACATATTTATAATAGCATATATAATTATTTATAATAGTAGCGTGTGAAAGCTGCAGCGAGTTTGTACCGCTGACATGTTATAAGATTTAAGGTCTAATTTCCAATATTTAGTTCCGAGTTAAGGCGAAGCTTTGTATGTTTCCCCGACTTAAGCCCCTTGCTTATAATTTTTTTACGATCGGCAACGTAAGGTGATTGGTTTTATTAATGTTTTTATGTGCATCAGTGGCTTTAGCTTTGAATTTTATTGAGTGAAAGCTTTAAATGTTGGAATGATTTAAAAGTTACTGTTATTTTTGATGAACTCCGTAGTTTAAGACTGATTTTGGTGTGACAGTGTTATCTAGAGGTGACGTGCTGGTTTCTATCTAAAGCATCTTCTTTACTTACTAGTTTTTCGAATACCAGTGAGCTTGTCAAGGGTTACGTTAGGTGGCTATGTCCTTAACCCTTTGCGCCCCAGACCCAGAGACGTAAATTTCATTCATAAATATTCAATTCTTTAAATCTTTCGACGTCAGTTGCATCCATAAATCCTTTGCTTTAACTATCATGGTATAGGAAGGATTAAACAAAATCTTTACACTTTATTCTGGTGAAAACAAAACACTGGTGGAAGGAGTGAGGAGATGGGAACACAACTCACTACATGAAACGTGGGCACAATTTCACATCCCCATCACCTGACGTGTACTCAGCTTAATTATTATAATTGTTATAACGTGTTTATTTTATCTATTACTAGCTGCTCTCCGTGGTTTCACCCACACTGTTAGGATGATGATCATGATGATATATCTTATATAGCCTATGTTACTCAGGGTGAATGTAGCTTTCGATCGGTGAAAGAATTTTTGAAATCAGTCCAGTACTTTTTGAGCCAATTCGTTACAAACAACTTACATACAAATCTTTCCTCTTTATAATAATATTATTATATATTATAGTAAGTATAGATTGAGTTCATATTAACCTATATATGTACATATTTTATCAATTCTGAAAATTGGATGCAATAAACAATTTCATTTCATTAAATTTTTATTATTTCATTTTAATCACGGTCTAAACAAATTAAAAGAAACACATATTATACATAACTCAAATCAGCCGTGCGGTTATGTAATGATTCGTCGACGAGCTCACCGATGTCAAATACTTTGAGATATCGGCCTTGTACATAAGGTTGTTTTTCCAACATTTCTTGTCATCCTGTCATTGGTTTCAAGAGTGTTGTCAAATATTCAACGATGTTTGTTGTTAGAGAATCGCACGGCTGGAAGGCCAGGAGATTATAATTACTGGTTTCCTAACAATTGCGATAGTTGATTATTTTTAACTTTCGTAAATTTATTATTCGTATTGGAACGAAGTTCCTTATCGCGCGTTGTGAAAGGGGGCTAGACGGAAAAAATTCTTACGAAAAGTTGTCACGACACTTTTTGCTATAGTATGCTATGTTTCTCTGTCTGTCTCTCTCTCTCTTATAGAAAGCAAGTGCGGCGTCGCATGTTTCTCTGTCTGTCTCTCTCTCTCTCTCTTATAGAAAGCAAGCCAGATGTTGTAATCGTAGCAAGTGGTGCCATTTAGTTCCGTAAATTTATACTAGATGGCGACTCAGGTAAAGTTAGCTCGCGGAGGCATTTCATTCACTGGATGTAATATGTAATTTTGAGAAATATATATATTTTTGAACACTTCCCATACGCAGAAAAGAGTTTTATTGAAGTAATCCTATACGCGCGATTATCGGAACCTATTATTGAAATATTTACCATGGTTTTGTATTTTTAGCATTATTTTTTCTTCGTTTTTTCAACTTCGTTGCATCCGGGTGTCCCTTGACACCTCTCAAGTTTTTTTTCTTTAGTTTTGACGTGTAATAGTGGTGGATTATTAAACGTCAATAAGTTCAGTATAAAGTCCGAAGTATATAGAAGACAAAGAAGAAAATATTCCACTTCTGGCAAATTTATGAACCGAATTTCTTGCCGCTTCTTATCTGTAGGCTCTTTATATTTTGGAACGCCGCGGTAGAGTCGTTAACGTACATTTTAATGATTAATTGACGTTCATAAGTTCGTCTTTAATGCCTAAACTGATTATTTTGTGCTTTACTTTTGACTATGACTTTGAAGTATTCGTAATGGTCGATGGTTAAATAAATAAATACTTAGTAATTTATTTCATAATTTTAGCACCTACATAGTTTTGAAACTTATATAATATGGCTGAATGTTACACAAAAAATGTTTGAAGTGCCTGTCGCCAAACTAGGCTCATCGCCTGTGTTTCAGCATACAGCGCCCTCCCCCTAATTTTTCTTATGAAGCTAGCCTCATATTAATTGCTAATAACTTTAAATATTTTTAACTAAAATCTTAGGAATATTATTAACAATTTAAGTACTTATCTATACAGCTGTATTCTTAACTAAACTTAAATAGATTAGAACTTTTAATACCAAAAATGTTTAAAAACAGTGGAAAATGTTCCTCTCTGTTTGTACAGTGTAATTGCAAGTGTGAGTGAGAGATGTCAGTTGTCAACCATAAATAATTAATGACCTAGTAAATTTGAGTTTTTAAGATTGTAGGCAAAGTGTAAATTAAAAAGTTTTCTTTTTGTCCCGTCCCTCTAGCATTTTTAGTAATGTACTGTATTACTAGAACGTGACAGTGGATTAGTGGCAGACCTACGTGTGCGACTGTGATTTGACTCTGACTTCTGAAAAATGAAATATACGAGTAAATCTTACTTGATGCAATATAAATATTTACCTAAATTACTTGAGAAATGGCAAATATACAAATAAAAGCATCCACTTTAAAAACACAAAATAAAATTACTATATCTACAATTAAAATGTAACGGATCGCTGTCTATACATGCAAGATATATGAGAAAACATATTATTGGGACTTGTATAAACGAAAATATACCTAATAAAAAAGTGTTTGTTAGAATTTTTGTCTGTTTGTCTGTACGTTTGTGCACGCTAATCTCAGAAACAGCTTATTCGATTTAGATGTTGTGTGAAATATTGTGGTAAGCTTCACTTACCATTTAGTGTTTGTTTTATGTATATCGGTTCATAAATAAAAAAGTTATTAAAGTTTAAAGAATAACTCTCTCGCCTCTACACCAAGACCAAGCGAGCGAAGCTGCTGGCGGGACAACTAGTAAATAATATAAGACCTGACTTTAGTAAGCTGGTGGTAACCAACCAAAGCGACTAAAGTTCGCATCGAAAAGACGTAAACTTTCCACGAACTTTCTCAAAGCTAATGCAATTTCTCTTGCTTAAATATAATCTAACCATTCACTTTACATATCGCTTTTGTTTTGTGGTTTTGAGAAAACTTTCGTAGTTTGCGTAATCTATGACTACTTTCATCATCCTGAGACATTGACTTTTGAGACTCTTTCACCCAATTTACTTACTGCTGTGTCAACAATCATCATCATCATGATGATGAGTTTCAATCAAGACGACCTCTTGCACAAGAGGTCAAACACCTAGGAAGTCAAGTTTCCTCGCCTCTTACGATCCCACATACTGACAGCTAAGAGAATATCCCTCCAGCAGGCCTAGCACGGGCAGTGGACTATAATTTATCCCCGTGGAGAGGAAAGAAAACTTTTCCATTCATTTTTATCTCCCTTGCGAGCACGGCAACGACAGAGGATAGTTTATCCACGTGGATAGACGGCGGGAGTAGCGTTCTCTGTGGGTTGTACTTCGTAGGTGCCATTTAAATAAATGTAACAAAATATAATTATAATAATATGCGCTAGGCTTATTTAAATGGAAATAATCTTTTATCCACCAACTTCGAAGAAGGTTTTCTCCGTGTTATTTCAATCGGAGAGAATTATATCCACGTTTCTACGAGTCCGTGCTCTATAGCGGCAGTAGCGGGACATACTGTCTACGAGATACGTCAAAAGGAAACATTTTATGTCTTTCCCCGGTTGCCGTGCTCTGTAAGGTGGAGAAGACAATTATTTCCCCTGACAGGTGGATAAAAAGGGTGGAAAGACTATTTCTCTCCGCCCCGTGCTAGGGGTACAGGAGAGAAAAATTCCTACTCGTATGTGGTGTATTAGAACTTGTTGAAATATCATTATTTAACTATATAAAATGTTAGCAATTATACATAATTATACTTGCTAACATTTTTGCTAGTTTATGGAGATAACTTATTAATATAGAGCATTCTTCGCTAGTGCCACTTTTTTTATCTAAAATCAGAATATTTCATATTATTACCACCTTACATTTAACCATTTATTTTTTATTGATATCAAGTAATTCTAAAGTCACAAATTATGACGGCAATATAGTGTACATAAAGTTCAGATATTCATTTTTAAATCGTCCATACAAGACTTTAATGAATTTCATTACTTTTTTTTATTTTTTTAATATTGCTTTTGTTCACAGACTCAATGGGTCCGTGGCATTGCTTACATTTATATTTTAAACTTATAATTATTTTTTTTTATAATTACTAACGAAATACAGGAGGCTATTTTTTTTTTCTTAACTAAACTTATATAATACATTTTTTTTGTACACAAATAGACTTTTAACTAATTTCTAAATATCGTACATACCGAGAGCATACCGGCTCCCGCAAGCAGCGCCCGTTCACGAGCTTGACACGTGTGCCAGCCATCGCTCTCCTCAACCATATTTGAGGGAAGAGGACGACCCGCCACACGACGCCGCCGCGAGAAGAAGCCTTTTAGTGAGCGTGAATGCTCAAGGTATACACGCATACATAATACAAAAGCCTATTCTCACTGTAATTGTAATAGGACCTGTGCCTGTATCTATCTTTTTGTCCTTTATACATATTTTGTCGTATTATTATTACTTTTCTGTAAATTGTTTTTAATTTGAGTAATTCTGTTTTGGCCATATTTTAAGTTTTTATATTAAGTGTACATATTAATTGTAAACGCTGTTGAATTACCGAAATAAATAAATAAATAAGCTTGTCATATTTTTTTTATAACAAATTTTTATATAAGTCGGCTTTCTCCACCCGGCCCAGGGCCTCCGTCACATCCACATTCCGATCTTTTATGGCCATCTGCAATTTCATTACTTGATATTCATAGTAGGGTCATACTATTTCTGTATGGTTATCGTTAAGGACAAAATACGCTCAATAAATAATCAGATAACAAGCGCATCTTATGTTTTGTCCGCATAATGAACCCATAGTTATCAGAAGGTTACCAAGCCCTCTGATGAGCTAGTTTGTTTGCAAGATAACGTATATAAAGTACTACTAAATATACCGTTTTGGTGACTACAACTGCACTGCCACAATTACTATCAACAACTATGTGCGAGCATTATTGAATCCTCAAATACTTCGGATACATTGTTCGAAATGAAAACTCCATGAAACGACTCGTAGTCCAGGGGCAAGTAGAAGGCAAGCGGTCAGCGGTCGATCACCTACGCGTTGGACAGGCCTCATAAAAGCTGCAACACAAACGTCCGTAGTCCAAAGCACCCGAAACGCAGAAGACCGCAATAGATGGAGGCGCATCGCGAAGGCTGCATTATTTAAAGAAAAGGCATCGTCTTCAACCACGACCACTCTGTCAAGAGGGAACGACTAAGAGGAAGAATTATTGAAGCAGATAAAATAGTTGGGGCATTGCAGTGTCACGCAGAACTTTAATATCAGTTTATGCAACGGTCATATAATAGGAGTTAATAAAACACGAGTGTAGGTTTATAGGACAATAGTTTTAAACTATCAATGTATTAATACCTAATTATTATGCCTTTGCATACACTATATTATCTTCACTCATACAGCTTAAATAAAACAAAATTGGTACATGAGCTAAGTATTTATTTACTATGATAATTGTTCTAATTATGAATGTTGTCGTTATGAAATTGAATATTAATTATGGAGCTTTATTAACACAAAAAATAATTTTACTACACATAATTATTATCCATATTTTTTTTTAAATATTTTATTCCAAACTCATAGCCAAGGAAAAAATATGTCGTATGGTGGGAAATTTAGATTCTCATTGCGCATGCCTACGCAGCGCGCGCATCCATAGACAATGACACTATTTTTCTTCATTAAGTCAATGAGCCCATACGCGCCAATAAATTAAAAAGTTAAAGTGTGAAAAAATAATATTTTAAGATGTATTTGTTTGAAAATGTTGCACGGTAATGCTTTTTTTTAATTTTACCTATCCACGACAAATAAGTAGATGTTTATACAATCTTTTTTGAATTCATATTTGGAATATTACGTTGTGTGAATAGATAAAAAAAATAGAAAAATAAATAATATAGTATAGTACAAGTAACATTTTAAAAATTTACTACCGACTTCCATTCTATTCAATTATTGGAGTGTAAATCAAAAACTACAGGACCGAATGTGATGAAATTTAAATGACACGGGAAGCACCAGCTTTCAAACAAAAAAAGAAATTTGAGAATCGGTTTCCCCTATCGAAAGTTATAAGGTAACAAACATAAAAAATAAACTAAAAAAATTTGGAAGAAAAACAAAAAAAATATTAATGCAACTGACGTATATTTATGTCTCTGGGACGCAAAGGGTTAAGGCGTCACTCCGGTCTTTCTATTTTGCGAAGCATCCCAGAGCAACTAATACTTTGAGCCTAGCTCTCTGCACTGCGCTTGTCACCTTGTGATAATAATTGTTGTGTCTCCATATTCAAGTACGTACTTACCGAAAATAAAGGGCCCATCTATCGGTTTCTTTTTGAACTATCGATTATTTCGGCTTTGACAGCTCGAATGACTTTGCCAATGTGTCAAATATTATAGTAAAATGTTTGAGGTTTACGAAACGGTTAAGTTTACGCTCGGAGAAAATTGAGAAATATTGAAAACTTACTTCCAAAATAGTGAGTATTCTACCGAAACGTTCGAAAATCGCATAATTAGCTGAAACGACGTTGTCAACTGGCCGCCTCGCCGCAGCGATTCGACCCCGTTGGGCTATTTTTTGTGAGAGCCGTCACGGATAAGTGCTATGCCAACCATCCAGAGACGATTGACGACCTAAAGCACGAGATGGAAGTCGCAATGGCAGCCATTGAGGAGCCACACCATCGAAAAAGTCATGAAAAATTGGGTCGACAGAATGGGCTACTGCAAAGCCAGCCGGAGCAGCCATATGAATAAAGTGGTCTTCCACTATTAAACCGAAGTGTTTGGGCTATTCAATAATAAAAAAAAATATTAAAAAAAAATCCACCCGTCTATTTTAGAGCAATTTTAAAATGCAAATTTTTCGTGGGCCTCCCTTTAGTAATTAGTTAATCATGATATTTACTAAAAGAATTCTCGTAGCTTTAACAAGCTGTAGCTTTTAAGCCGTAGTACTTCGTAGCACATGCTACGCTCACCTACGCTAACGACAAATTTTCTACTGACTTCCAAAAAAAAGGACGACTGTATTTTTTTTATGTTTATTACCTCATAACTTTCAACTGTGTGAACCAATTATTATCTAAATTCTTTTTTTGTTTGAAAGTTGGTGCTTCCCATTTAAATTTCATTAAATTCGGTTCAGTAGTTTTTGAGTTACACTCCAAAAACTGATTTTTACCAAAGTACGTAGTAGTTGGTCTTGTACGAATAAATTTGAAAATCATTCAATCGTTTGCTATAATTTGTTTCAAAATATCAATATAATCTAATGATTTTTAAACCCTTACTACGTTCTAAGAAAATTATCTCTACTCAGAAAAAGCTACGAGTTTATACGTGTTATCTATTTAATATTTACTATAAATATAACATAGCACGTATCAAAAAGTAATTTCAGACTTATATTTGTTTAGTATTTTACCTAATGAACATACACTTACCATGGCAATAACTTTTCTATGAAATGTATTTTTTATCATCATAATTAAGTTTTTTATTGATGGTTGTCAAATTTTTTTACTAATAACATACATGCATACATTGATACATAACGACATGCCGGTTGCCTAGAGGGGTGGGCACCAGACCGCCGATTTCCACTTGCTACGATTTTGGTATACTATACTACCTTTCAATAATACATAGTTTTCTTTTTACCTCAATGTTGTTCTTTAGAAAAAAAAAACTTGGAGGTGTCAAGGGACACCCGGATGGAACGAAGTTCCTCATCAGAAAAAATAATGCTAAAATACAAAACCATGGTAAATATTCCAATAATAGGTTCCGATAATCGCGCGTATAGGGTTACTTCAATAAAACTCCTTTCTGCGTATGGGAAGTTTTCAAAAATATATATTTCTCAAAATTACATATTACATCCAGTGAATGAAATGCCTCCGCGAGCTAACTTTACCTGAGTCGCCATCTAGTATAAATTTACGGAACTAAATGGCGCCACTTGATACGATTACAACATCTGGCTTGCTTTCTATAAGAGAGAGAGAGACAGACAGAGAAACATGCGACGCCGCACTTGCTTTCTATAAGAGAGAGAGAGAGAGAGAGACAGACAGAGAAACATGCGACGCCGCTATAGCAAAAAGTGTCGTGACAACTTTTCGTAAGAATTTTTTCCGTCTAGCCCCCTTTCACAACGCGCGATAAGGAACTTCGTTCCAATAATATTATAGTAGAACACGTGAAAATTATTCGAAATATCAACAATAATTTTGCTATTGTGTATCCCACCTACACAGAATTATAAATGACCTTATTGAGACACGACTCGCTCTGACCTAAATTTAAACTTTAACATACTTTATAGAGTTACAACAACAACTGGTATTGCCGGTAAGTTTATACGGCTAAACTATTTTAACTACTGTTTTACTATTAAAATTGTATGTTGGGTTTTGAGTACGACTACACACAAACAATAATCACACTAACGTATATGCTTGTAATTGGTACACAGGCTATACTTCTTAACTCGTGTATTAAGATGTATTGCGTGTCTTGCCCTACAGATACCATTATTACGGTCTCCTTTATAAGGCAACACACTGGAGCTAAAAATAAATGAACATGCGTTAAGGTGCTGTCAGTTCCTGATGTCGATAAAAAGGAGAATTTTTAATTTATCTCATTAACGGTGGTTTACTTAAAATTACAAAAAATAAATGACTATTCTTAGATTTTTAAGTACACATTGACGGAACATATAATGAGTATGATTTGTTTAATTCTTCAATAAACTTGTATAATAAAACTATTACTTCAAAATGGTTTGATGCGACTTCCCAACTGTCTCACTAGAATTTCTTGTTTACATCTAAAGTATAATTATAAAAACACTAAGGTTTAATGTTATGTTATGATATTTAATTATCGGTATGTAATTATTTATTCGCACTGTCAAATGTTAGCAGACAAGTAGGTTATAGACGTTTATATGCAAGAGCATGTAATTGGTGTTTAGTTTAAATTTTCTTAAGAATACTGAGTAAAGTAGCACTGTTTGCATTCCGAATAAAATAAAATAAAATATTTTAACATACTTGAATACTTTTAAAAAAATGTCAAACATACCACTTATTTCACCTTTAAAACAGTTTTTCTCTTAAAACACTGTTTTAAATTATCACGGTTGTTCTCTAAAGTTATATGATTATTAACGGGATATTTACCGCGATAAGGTTGTGGAATGAGCTCCCGATATTTCGACGCAGTTACATGCACCATGTTCACGGGAAGACTGAAGAATGCGGGTGGTTGGTCATTTTAAAAATAAAAGTCCGCGTTCAAAATGTGTTCAAAATACTATACGCAGTGATACAGTGAGTGTGTTTTGTCGGGACTTAGGATCGAGTTCGAGTTACAGTGATAACCGTAACAAAAGACTAAGAAAGAGGGTAGATCGTTATGTCTGCACCTAACTTTTAAACTTTTTGACCAACCACCCGCATTCTTCAGTCTTCCCGTGAACATGGTGCATGTAACTGCGCCGAAATATCGGGAGCTCATTCCACAACCTTACCACGGTAAATATCCCGTTTATAATCATATAACTTTAGTTTTTCTCTTTATTCACAATTGTAATTGACATGACATACATGTAATAAAATAGAAATTGTTAATACACATACATTGACGGATTACTTTTTTATTAGTACTAAAAAATATTATTTTATGAATTTTTATACGCTCTTACGAGGTGCAACTGCTGTATTTCCCGTGTGCGCACGCGCTAGCAGTTGACAGCGCCTTAAATACATTAAATAATTGGCGATAAATAATATCTAAAAAGACAAGCTGAGTTTCTTGCCGGACGTTCTCAGACGTTGTCGCAATAAAATAAATGTAAAATATTGTAAGTGGCCTATATACTCGTAGAATAAATGATTTGATTGGATTTGATTTGACTCAATCAGACGGGTAGTTTCTTAAGGGATCACTATAACCTTATCTCTCATGGATTAAATTAATGGCAGAGGATAGGTGAAAATTTCTCTTAGACTAAGTGCCTACGATTATGTATATTTTACAGTTATTATGTAAACAAAAATAAATTTGCAGGTCTATAATTATTTTTAATCCGGTCAAATAAACGAAGCACAAAGGTGCCATACATTTATAGGGTCTAGTTACGCTCCATAAATATCATTTATCAAATTAACGGGCATTTATACAACCATAACTATATTATTTGCAAAACAGATGTATATTTTTTTAGAAAAATCATACACGCAAACAATATCAAAATAAATCATGTTTTAGAGTTTTTATACACAAACAAAAGTCATAAGTCAAAAATCATTTATTCAATTTAAGCATCAAAGACGTACTTATGAACGTCAACTTTTCACTATAATGTACTTTAAAGACTCTACCGCCGCGTTCCAAAATATATAGAGCCCACAGAGAAGAAGCGGCAAGAAACTCGGGGCCATTCTTTTTATATAGATGTTTACAATGTTTCTACTTCCAAAGCCAGTGTATAAATATATCTGCTCAACACACAAATATTTGCCAGGCCAGGGATCGAAGCCGGCACATCTCGCTTCGGAGGCAAGGTCACTATTAACTACGATAACGAGCCATCAACAAGTTTAAGAAAAACCGGCCAAGTGCAAGTCGTACTCGCGCACGAAGGGTTCCGTACCGTAATCTAAAAATCTCCTATACAACAGACGTGATTTATTGCCTTTTTTATACCTGGTACGGAACCTTTCGAGCCCGAGTTGACTCGCACTTGGTGGGTTTTTAGTATGTATTGTTACAGCGGCAACAGCCTTCATCTGTGAAAATTTCAACTGTCTAACTATCACGGTTCATGAGACAGCCTGCCATGCGATTCTCTAATGATTCGTCGATGCGCTCGTCGACGAGCTCACCAATGTCAAATACTTTATGAGATATTGCCCTTGTGCACAAGGTTATTTTTCCAACGTTTCTTGTCATCCCGTCATTTGTTTCACGGATGTTGTGAAAGATGCAACGATGTTTGCTCTTAGATAATCGCACGGCTGGTAACATACGGACTGACAGACAGACATACATACAGACAGATACACGGACACCGGAGTCTTGGTAATAAGGTCCCGTTTTACCCTTTGGGTACGGAACCCGAAATAAGGATTCTCGTAAGCGTCAATGCGTCACGCTTCGACATACAAACTAATGAGCTATCTGTGTCACAGTTGCCCTAGATAAATAACAATTGTTATTATTTCACGTGAACGACATGTTACTTGATACTTACCCCGTTATTCGTGCTAAGCCCACACGACATATACGCAATGCACTATTTTAATGTACGAATAAATCAGATAGCACTCAGAAAGTTAGCGTTTTGCCAAATCGGTCAAACAATAATAGTTTTGGTAAAAATAAACCACAAGCAACCGAGTAACCGCATGTACATGTACAGCAAGTTTGACAGTGCTTCAACTTGTTCGAATATTTGAACCAATGATTACATAACTATTATGAATGTGGCTAGTAGCCACTGTCCGTGACTTTTTACGCTCGGAATAAGGTTATGGCGCTCCTTCAGAAACTACTTGGTAAATCGGAAATAGAGGTAGCCTATGTGATGATCCCTGGTATGTCTCCATTCGTTGTTTGATTGAAACGAGGAGAGTAATGTATGAACTTGAAATTAAACAACATTAACCACAAAGTCAAAGTCAAAATCATTTATTCAATTTAGACATCAAGACATAAACGTCAATTTTTCATTATAATGTACTTTTAAGACTACCGCCGCGTTCCAAAATACATCTAGACTTTTGAAACTGCTTACAATATCTTTGCAATTAACTATTGAAAATGTAAAACTTGTGTCATATTCAGTTACACTTTGTTTAAGTAAGATCTCAGCAGAGATGGAGGAACATTTTAGAGTTTTGGTTGTTAAAGAAGGTATCTATAATACCGCTACCTCCAAATCTGCTCTTACATCTTTATTATTAATTTTTAAATGAAAGTCTCGATTACGCACTGTATTTCTACCAGTTTCACTGTTTATAATGTTCCAAAGTGTAGCGTGTCTTGCCCTACTGATACAATTATTATGTTCTCTTTTGTAAGGCAACACACTGGAGCTAATATTTGTAGAACCTAACTAAAAACATTGTAAAAACATCTATATAAAAAGAATGGCCCCGAGTATCTTGCCGCTTCTTCTCGGTAGGCTCTATATATATTTTGGAACGCGGCGGTAGTCTTTAAGTTCATTATAATGAAAAATTAACGTTCATAAGTGCGTCTTTGATGCCTAAATTGAATAAATGATTATGACTTTGACTTTGACTTTGACATTTTAGTACACGAGTAGATGTTTTATCCTCCAAGTAATCGAAATTTTGTTATAACCTAACACACATGTTGCAGCTCCTAGAAAAGTGGGTTGATTTCTGCGAAATCTATTGTATTATTGGCCAAATATGGCGAATCGCGAGTCAACGAGTTAAACAGATTAAATCACGTATAATTTGATATTTCACACTCACCTTCGATTTGCCGACGATATTGTAGTCATGGCAGAATCCATGGAAGACCTCAGTACAATGCTCGAAGGCCTCCATCGAGTTTCCCAACGGGTAGGTCTTAAGATGAACATGGATAAGACGAAAATTATGTCTAATGCCCATGTTGTACCTACCCCAATATCAGTTGGGAACTCAGTTCTCGAAGTTGTTGACGAGTACATCTACCTGGGACAGACAGTCAAACTAGGCAGGTCCAACTTCGAGAAAGAGGTCAATCGTCGAATCCAACTCGGCTGGGCAGCGTTCCGGAAACTTCGCGAAGTCTTCTCGTCAAAAATACCTCAGTGCCTCAAGACAAGAGTCTTCGACCAATGTGTGTTACCAGTGATGACTTATGGCACTGAAACGTGGTCTCTTACTATGGGCCTCATAGACAAGCTCAAAGTCGCACAACGAGCTATGGAGAGGGCTATGCTCGGGGTTTCTCTACGTGATCGAATCAGAAATGAGGAGATCCGTAGAAGAACGAAAGTCACCGACATAGCCCAGAAGATTAGCCAGTTGAAGTGGCAGTGGGCAGGGCACATAGCACGCAGAACAGATGGCCGATGGGGCCGAAAGGTTCTGGAGTGGAGACCACGGACCGGCAAGCGCAGCGTAGGTCGTCCACCGACACGGTGGACAGACGACCTGATTAAGGTCGCAGGACGACGTTGGATGCAGGCCGCTTCCAACCGGTCCTTTTGGAAAATCATGGGGGAGGCCTATGTTCAGCAGTGGACGTCCTACGGCTGAGATGATGATGATGAATTTGATATTATTTTATCCAGACGTTTGGAACACTTTCAGTGAACATGTTCACGGGTAGACTGGATGTCAGTTGTCTGTTATAAAGTGTTACATTTTGGACACTATGCAGGGAGAGAATAAAGCTCATAGTTCTTGTACGGTTCCAGGGAGGTTTGAAGTCAAAGGAAAAAAGTTTTTGGTGATAGAAGGATTTATATTTATGTACCGCCTATCATATCTTAACTAACACGTTTCCGATGCCCGCAGTAACAACAGTGTCCAGCTGTGCGATTCTCTAAAAGCAAACATCGTTGCGTCTTTGACAACATCGGTGAAACAAATTACGAGATGACAAGAAACGTTGGAAAAATTTACAAAGGCGATATCTCATTAAGTATTTGACATCGGTGAGCTCCTCGACAAGCGCATTGACGAATCGTTAGAGAATCGCACGGTTGAGGTCTTGCAGTATTGTGCTGGACGCGAGATTTTATTAGTTTGATCAGCCGTGCAATTCTCTAATGATTCGTCGACCAGCTCGTCGACGAGCTCACCGATGTCAAATACTTTATGAGATATCGCCCTTGCATAAGGTAGCTTTTCCAACGTTTCTTGTCATCTCTTCATTTGTTTCATGGATGTTGTCAAAGATGCAACGATGTTTGCTCTTAGAGAATCACACGGCAGAGGATCCCAAACAGGTGGTACATGCCAACCATCATATCTACTGTAATCAGGGTTTTTAAACTGGCATGGTCACTAATGCAAGAATTAATGTTAGAAACGAGATATTTACCATGTATTGTATTTATTGTGAGCTCTCGATATTTCGGCACAGTTGCAGGCGCCATGTTCACGGGTATAGTATATACAATACATGCTAAATATCCCGCTTCTATAGTTTATTTCTTGCATTAGTAACCATATCAGTTTAAAAACTGTAGCCTACACCATAGTCAAGATTCCTTAAGAAATTGCCTACTAAATTAATTATTATTTTCACTATTATATGGACCCTTACGTTGAACGTTGTACATTCAAGTAAATTATGTTAATTCATATATATGAAGTGATTGTTTATTCAAGTAGTAAGAGTCAAGTTACAGTCACATAACTAATGTGTCATAAAGTCACTGTCCTGCACAAGCCACGTTCTAGTAAGTGGTTCTGGAAAAGTGATGTATTACAAAACTTTCTAAGTAGATTGATGAGGAAAACACAAAAACAAGATTTCGTGAGTTTGTACACTTTGCCTACTCACGTGCTACTACGAATACTTAGCAGTTAATATTTCATCAAAATTGCACGTCAAAACTCGAAGTAACACATATCTAGGAACATTAAACAAAATCAACGACAGCCATAGTTGAGTTTTCCCCGCCATCTAGGAATTTCATAGTAATTTTTTTAATACTACATTTACTTAGACATGCCTAAACATGTGGTAAGTTAAGTCTTGTCTTAGTTATAGTTTGTTAATCGAACATAACATAATCGGTTTTAATATAGTACCTTTATATTCAGAAAATGAAATTATTAACAGTTTCCTATTGTCTATTTACCAACCCATGGAAGTGTAACAAAGAGTTAGAATTCACGTGAAACTTATGATTCCATTAATAGGGATTCTACTTAATTTACAGCAAACTCCGAAATAGAGCCCACCACCCACAACTACCCTCACCTTCAAATAATGAAAAACGTGTTTCACGATTCCTCAAAACAGCTAACGTGGGTGTGATGACAAGCAAAATAATATGTTAATAACTTTTCCAGCTAAAGTTTCATAAATCAATAAATCGTAGATTGGTTTTTAATCTTGCCAGAGATACTCTGCGATACATATATTACAAGAATGCAGCTGGCTGGGCAGCATTTAGAAAACATCGTCGAGTCTTCTCGTCGCGAATTCCACAATGCCTGAAGACTAAAGCATCCAATCAGTGCGTCCTACCCGTTATGACATACGGAGCCGAGACGTGGACACTCACGGAACGGAGAGGGCTATGCTTGGAGTTTCTCTGAAGGATCGTATCAGAAATGATGTGATCCGGCAGAGAACCAAGGTAACCGACATAAATATCCCACAGAATTAGCAAACTGAAGTGGCAGTGGGCTGGTCATATTAGCCGAAGAACCGATAGCCGCTGATAACCTCAGTGGCGTGCATTAGGACAGGCATATGTCCAGCAGTGGATTGATACTGGCTGATGATGATGATGATGATGATGATGATGATATATATTATAGCATGTGTTTGTAATTTTCCTTTGAAACTTTTTTTATACCATCAAGTGTCTGGAGGTAATGTCGTGTGCCTGAAGATAAGCATCACACCTTCCCATGAGAGTTTCAATGTCACCCAGAGTTTAGAACTAAAACTTTGCATGACACAGCACTGCGCTTGTGACCCCCAACACCAATGTTTTCAGGTTTGGACATCCAGTGATATTATAACTTTATTGCTTGCGCAATATTGCTTCGGTAGGAGGTTAACTAGTACGGTGGTGGTACCATGCCAGACGGCGAATTTATCAGCCTATATCTCTATCATATAAACCACCGACGCTATAAAGTGTAAATTTTGTCAGTTAGCAGTGTTCTAAGCACTCACTAAGGATAGAGTTTTAGAAATTTAACCCTAAGGGGGTGAATCGTGCGAAGCTGCTGGCGGATTAGCTAGTCGAAATATATATCCTGTAACATCACAAGGTCAAAACGGTTTGTCCCTTAAATACCTATTGACAATCCCCAACGATGGGGATTTGTGAACTTTTCTTCCTCATTCATTTCTCACAAAACTTGCATTGGGGATTTGTGAAAAAAAACCATAAATCCCCATAGGCTTAAAATAAAACCCATTAACCAGACTCACTAAGTTGCAGTTTTGTTTCAAAGCATTTTTTTAGATAAAAAGGCTATAGCTTTACCCCATTAACTCACTCGATAGTCAGTGATAATGCGATTGTATCAGAAACTGGACTAAGGATGCCGACTGGTTCTCTAAAATCACCGCCAAGGTGCAGTGACTGCAATTGAGCATAGTATAGAAACTGCCAGACCGCCATGCTTATTTACAGCATATTATCAAGGTCTACGCAGGCAGTCTATGGTTCGATTGTGCCAAAAGGTCGCTGGATGTTTTACGTGTCCAATATTATAATATTGGGACTGCCCTGGCCTTGCAGCGCTTCAGAAATGTTCGTATGTACGCGAACCGATGGTTTTCACGACATCATTCGCAAAAAAGGTCGCGTCATTGATGAGTAGAGCGCAGGTAAGTCCGAACAGCCGTGCGATTCTCTAAGAGCAAACATCGTTGTATCTTTGACAACATCCGTGAAAACCATGTAAAGATGACAAGAAACGTTGGAAAAGCAACCTTATGTCTAGGGCCAAGTATTTGACATTCGTGAGTTCATTACAGAATCGCACGGCAGCCTTCTGAAAACGGTGGCGGAGAGTTTCCCTCTCCTTTTTTGAAGCATTTTGTCCGGACGGTGACACAATAGGTTCAACTTCAGGTAATTCGCTGCTTGTACATGTTATTTTTAAATATTTTGTTCAATTTTAATTTAGTATAATAATATAAATAATAAGTTTTCGTTGTACTAATATAAGGATCTCAGTTATCTGAAAATAAATGTATTGAATTTAATTTAATTGAATTTGCATTTCCTTACCAGTTTCTCAGAAAGCTCAAGTTATGTCTCAGAGCTACAATCAAATCATCACCTTCAAATAAGTACCTAATATTTCCCGACAGTCAAATATTACCGCATTCCAATTTCGTTTTTAACTACAATACATTAAATGCACGCCAATCCCAAACTACAACGAAATATGCTGGTGTGTGTATAGCCCACACAGCCTCTTCGTTGTATCTTGTCCACTGTCTATACTATCTGTATATAGCAATCGCAGAGCGTGCCAAAGAGGAGTCGTTATGCACGCACACATACGAACCACTCACACAGACGCAAGCGATAGGGTTGTCGAAGTTCAGTATTGGAACTCTGTGCAAGTTTCGCAGACGTATGGTTGGCACGTTGGCTATTTGGTTGAAAATACGATTTTGATTTAGTGGGAAACTTACTATTTGATATAACTTTTTTAGGTTATGCAATGCAAATATTACAAAATACGCGCATTAATATTAACAATCTAAGCTAACTTTATAAAATATATCACAATAATAAAAATAGAAAATAGGTGAAGTTTTTGAATGTATTGCAGTGTTTTTTTTAAATTGCAATGTTATAATGGTACTTTTAATTCCTTTTCATGGATTCAACGAGCAATTAAAATTGAGCTACAATTATGCCAAACTATTTAAAACTATGATGTAATTTATTTCACATATACTGTCATAAATATAATATATAGCTACTGAGTAATACAGTTTTTTACATAGTTACGCTTCAAAATATGACAAAATTTCGTGTATCACAGTTGTCGCCGAAATTAAGTCATCCATAAAGTAAAAACTAGTGACCGCCAACCCTATTTATACGATGTGCAGTCGTACCCGTTGCATTATTGTGCATTTAATGGCCTCCCAGACAAACGTAGTATATCACTTGTCACAGCAACTATTGTACTACATAAAGTACATAAGATATAAGGAAGTGTACAGTATAGTTTGTCCTATATAAAGTACGCGGATGGATGGCCGTACTGCAATGTAGGGTGATTAAGCCTCTTACGCAGTTACAGAGGATTGTATGTGTGAGTAATGTAGAGATTTATTTGTGTTTGTAATGGGGACTTTTACGGTTCGTATAAACATGGTCATACTGTTCTGTGATTGTGTGCAATGCGGTGCATCTGTAATTTGTACGTCGATGGAGTGGTGGTTAAGTAAGCTAACTCGATTAACTTTCAGTTTAAAGATTGTTTATTTGCTTTTCATAATAATTAGTATCAATTACCAGACAGTTTCTTTATTTTGCGGGAGTCATCGAGTGTCGATGTATATGGGTATTTTGTTCTTTGATAACATCCGTGAAACAAATGACGAGATGACAAGAATCGTTGGAAAAACAAACATAAGTATAAGGGGATATCTCATAAAGTATTTGACATCGGTGAGTTCGTCGACGAGCGCATCGACAAATCACTAGAGAATCGCACGGCTGGATAAATTTGTATTGTTGTTAATTTCGTTTTTATTATCTTGTAATTTTAAGTTAGATATAATAGATGTAGGTATATAGGACTATGTTAGAACTTTAATTATTTGTATTTTATTTCTTATCTGTCCGTCTGTTTGATCGCGCATCACGTAGAAACTAATGAATAGATGGCGCCACCGTTTACTGAAATATATTCACTGGAGTCCTTCGGAAATTAGGTTTTTGTTTTATCGAAATTGGTCAACCAAAAATAAGTTATGAGCAAAAATTATGATCATATTGAGCAAAAATGCAGTGGTCGGTAGAGGTGATGGTTACTCCCATCACGTAGAAACTACTGAACAGATGTTGATACTGTTTAGTGATATATATTCCCTGGAGTCCCGTGGGTGCCGGTAAGCAGGGAAGTCGCGTGCATTTGAGTGGAATTACTCTAGTTTTGACATTATATTAACATAGGTATTATTCTAGATCTTCGTTCCTTAGGGTCTGCCGATGTTTTTAAAACACAATTACGTAAATATGGTTATGTACCGATGGCCATGCCCGTATTAAGAAATTATATCTTTTAAAGATCTATGTACGATATTATTCCTTTATTTATATTTCGTCCCATACTTTGGAACTGTGGGCCTAGCACGGATAACTTAACGTAACGTCTCGTGAAACAGCCGTCCAATTCTCAAAGAGCAAACATCGTTGCATCATTGACAATATCCATGAAACAAATTACGAGAAGACAAGAACGGTTGGAAATCAACCTTATGTACAAAGGTGATATATCTCATTAAGTATTTGACATCGGTGAGCTCGTCGACGAACGCAACGACGAATCATTTGAGAACCGCACGGCTGTACACACTGCCATATATCTAGGGAAACTGTGACACAGATAGCACATAGTTTGTACGCCGAAGCATGACACGTTGACGCTTACGATACGAATACTTTTTCGAAAATGTTCATGCTATGCCTCTGAAGTAATTTCTGTCTTATGGAATAGCTATTTAGGCTGGTAAAAATAGAATTTAACTTTGCACTAAATTTCCGATCCAAATTTTATTTTTTATAAGGTTTAGGATCACTTACTGAGCATAAAATCATGCTGACAGATCCCGGTGAGGCCACAATCGTCATCTTGAAAAATGGTTTTGGGCCTATATCTACTATTAACTATTACTATAGAGAATAAAATTTCGCATGTTTTGTTGCCAGTAAACTTTTTTGTAAAACTTACCGATTACGATTTATGGCCCATTTAATGAACCGGTTCTTCTATCGCGGCCAATAACTCTTGAAATATTAGATTAATTAATAAAATGCGTCAATCCATTCTTAAATATCAGTTTATTCTCTACAACTTTTGTTTAAAACTTTTTTTTCTAATGTCTATACATTTTGAGTTATTGGACGTTTAATGTAGAATAGCCGACGCTCGGCAGGTGACGCGGCAGCCCAAAGGTTTTTTTCTATAGCAGGTAACCGTATGCAGGCTTAGACCGCACTGTGATTTGCGAGAATTGCACGGCGGAAACTTGTAAGAATCAACCGACAGTGTCAAGAAATGTTTGTCAAGTGTTTATTACGATATACACGTAGTAGTTGTAGGCAATGTTTGTCAAGTGTTTATTACGATATACACGTAGTAGTTGTAGGCAATGTTTGTCAAGTGTTTATTACGATATACACGTAGTAGGTGTACAAAATAATGAAACGTTGATTTTGTATTTTCGTTACCAATCAAAATTTTAGTAATGTATCCACCACTTTACTTCAACGTGACTCGAAGGCAGTGATTTATTGACAGAGTAATTTATATAATTGTAACTTGACTCTGACAAAAAATAAAAAACTGACTGTGCAACTTTATGTGTTAACATTACCTAGCTTGAGGAATTGCAAATGAACAAACGTATGAACAAACAAGTACAATTTGAAAAAATTAATACCGTCTTCTATTCTATTCAGTTATTGGAGCGTATCTTAAAAACCGCAGAATATGATAAAATTTGAAAAAATGGGGAACCACACGGGAAGCACCAGCTTACAAACAAAAAAAAGAAATTTGAGAATCGGTTCACCCTATAGAAAGTTATAAGGTAACAAACATAAAAAAATGAAAAAAATAATAAAAATACAGTCGAATTAGGTACCTCCTCCTTTTTGGAAGTCGGTAGAAAAACGAGTACACTAATAATTAATAAAAACCCTAGCTCAGGGTCGGTGGATAGGCCGAGGGTTTCCAGACCGTTCGAAGGTCTTTGGTCTTTGTCATGTCCTAACGAGTTGTCTAACCGATGGACGTGAACCTGCCTTCGAAGCACAGAAGCGCTTAGATGAGAATGCTACTACCTGCCACCCATCCAAGTACTGCAGCAAATTAATTCACCTAACTGGACAGTTACAAACGATTAAGCTCCATTACAAGCGCTTCAATATGTTATACTTCACTTTTTAAACCATAATGGCCACAAATATATTTTTTGCCGTTCATTTGGTGAATGATACCATTGATTTAGATGACGCGGGTGGTGATATGAGTGCAAGTATTGCAAGTGTCGTGGTAAGACAAAAAATATTCATGCGAACAATAGTAGTGGTGCCTCGCATAAAAAACGAGTGCGAAAGACCAGCGGTAGACCACTTCGTCTGCTCGTAAACATTCGTCCACTCGCGATTTCTCAGTTCATCCGTGATCACATGGCGCTTGCAACAGGCAAGAAATATCGGAAACTCAAACCATACATGGTAACTATCGCCTCACACATAATCAGCCCATTATGTTACCACTGCTGGGACTCGAACCTTCCTCTGAGAGAGAGGAGTGGGGTCATAATCCACCATGTGAGCCCAGTGCGGATTGCTAGATAGGCTGGTGGCCAAACCATGCCGAAGATTTCAGGCCGGCCGAAGACTTGCAACATAGCCTAACGACTGTTATCCTATGACAAACAACCGAGACCGACGGCTTAACGTGCTCTGCGAAGCACGGAAGCGCTTAGTTGAATAATGGCACATGCAACTCCTGACCGCCGCATGTGTTGCTTAACTTCCTGATCGGTTAAAATCGCCAAGTCAATCTCCGCTGCGAGCGCTTCCTAAGCAAATGTTCTTCTTCTTCTAATGTACATTGGATTACAACTATGAAAAAGCTTGAAGCGTTTTTCCTCTAGCCCACACCTTAAAGACGCTTGCGTAAGCGTAGCTTTTTTACTACGACTTGACAACAAGGTTGCCCTACAAGTGACCCTTTGACTTTGCGAAACCACCGCTCCAGACACATTTCATCTATTGGCGATAAATTTATACAATTCTAGGGACAATAGGGACCCTTTTATTGCGATGTTCTCTGATTAAATGGTCGAACGGCAGTTCGGAGTTTAATAAGTGAAAAGAATAAAGATTTTTTACAAAATTGCTTTTACATTTTATGGGGTAATAAAAGTAGAAAAAACGTATTCTATGTATTGTTTAGGTGTCATGGTTGCTTAAGATATTGGATTTATTGCATAAGCTGTACAGTAGGCCCAGCACGAATAACTGCGTAAGCGAAATGTGACGTATCGTCTGCGTGAAACATCACAAACTGTCATGTATCTAGGGCAACTGTGACACAGATAACTCACAGTTTGTACGCTAAAGCGTGACGCGTAGACATTATGATACGAATACTTTTTCGCAAATTATTTGTGCTACTGCCTCTGAACGAGAGATGCCTTTTTTGGTGCCTACGGACTAAATGCTTTAATGGATTTTGACAAATGAAGTGCTAAATTCATGAAAGTAGTTCATACAAGTACAATTTGAAAAAAATAATACCGACTTCCATTCTATTCAGTTATTGGAGTGTATCTCAAAAACTACTGGACCGAGTTTGATCAAACAATAAAATAATTTTCAGAATCGGTTCACACAGTCGAAAGTTATGAGGTAACAAACATACATAAAAAAATGTCGATTGAGTACTTCCTCCTTTTTTTGGAAGTCAGTAGAAAAATAAAATTGTGTGTAAAAACATGTATATAAATAAAATACACACATTAAAATTTGTGTATTAGTTATGGGTTCGGCAATTTAAAATAATTTGCCTGATTTCTTTCTAGAATCGGAGACAGTAGCTGAGTTTATTAAAATTTGCTTGACTTATAAGTATCACAAGCTTATTATGACATCGATGAATAATCTATTGATAATATTTAAATAATTATATTATTTAATCAAAATTGTATGACATTAATATGATAACGAATAAAATCAATTACTTAATTATTACTTTCTTGTATTCGCTGGTAATGTTATTATTTTATAGTTTTAAAAGGAATCATTGTATGTGTAAATAATTTACAAAACAAAATATTATTAGTTCATGAATAATATCTGGAACATCTTGTCGTTATGTCTGTGCTGCACAGACTCATATAAAATAGTCTTCAAATATCTTCAATCTAAGTGTCTTTAACCCTAGAAAGATAACCATATTCTATCTTACATAAAAGATAACCATGCGCTTCGGAGGCGCCACGGTATTCAAATGCTTATATTTAAATTATTTAGCAAGATTTGTGTGATTTGATTTTACAATTTAAATGGTATTATAGGTGACACATTTTTATAAACGAAAAATATTGTACTTTATATTTGTTTATTATTAATAATTGAAACCAAATGAGTAGACCTCTAAAAACTAACAAAAATCACGAATATCGCTTAACTATCATAAAATATTGTATTTTACTATTAATATGTATAGTATAAGTCAAATATAAGTATAAAGTCTAGGAAAGCTAATCAGTACCTCATACAATTCTTTTAGACAGTCATACATACGTCGATCTTGAAGATAACCATACGCCTCAGGAGCGCATCAACTCGTTCAACTCGTCATAACTCCAAAACAATAATACTTACCGCACAAAAACAGCTGGCCCTCGACGCGGTTGACCGACGACTGAGTTGCTTGAGAAGCACAGAAATATACACGGGTTTCGTATTAAAATATATAGTACTATTTAATTCGTGCGGGCGCCTCTGTAGCGTAGGTTCTAGGGTTATCTTTCTAGGGTTAAATATAATAAATAATATATATCAAAAATGGACTTTCGAAATCATATAGATAATATAGCTAAAAAGATTGGCGGGGTTCGTGATTAGGCAAACCAAACTCTTCATGGACCCAGAAATACCTATAATTCTTTTCAATTGTTACGTGCGTTCTATCTTGGAATATTGCAGCCCTATCTGGACTCCTTCAAATGTTTTGTTCATTCAGATAGGCTTGAAAGGATACAAAAACAGTTTTTATACCATTTATCTTATGCTTCAAAACTCTGCCGCCCTGTACTGTCATATGAGTCTAGGCTTACGCACTTCAACATAACAACTTTAGCAAACAGACGGGTGCCGCTGATATTGTGTTTCTGCATAAAATTATAAATGGCGGAATTGATTGTCCAAATTTGCTTTCTAAATTAAATCTGGTTGTGCATCGATCATCTAGTCGTCTCCAACACAGAATGACATTTTGTCTTGATACATGCAATACTGTGTATGCTAAGAACTCTCCGTTGTATCGAATGTGCTCAGCTTATAACAAGATATGTCACGATTTGGATATTTTCGATACATCCACCAAAAATGTTAAAAGATTTTTCTTTACGTAATTATAACCATTGTAAAATATAGTAAGTACATAATAATTCTTAATAGTTATTTGTTTTTAAGTTTCGTGAGTGTGACAGTTAATTTTATAAAGCATGTAGTGTTCATCTCTAGAAGGTCGTGCATTTAACTGTATGTACATGATGTGTTTATTTATTTAAGTTTGTTAAATAAGTGTACTGTCCATTTTGATGAACCAAGTAAAAAAAAAAACACAAAATAAGTTATTTAATTTTTTTCTCAATTACGGCCGTGTAACGAATCTTAGTTCCCTGTGCAAAGAAACTTAAATATTTAATTTAAAACAACTGTACATCTACACTATATGCATTTTGATCAAAAAAGTAATAACGCAAAAACTGCATATAGAAATAAAAGTTGCTATAAGAACATTTCATTACAATTTAAGAAATAAGAACAAACCAATATTACTAAAACCCGGAACCATGTATGGTAAACTTAATACTCTTTATGAGGGTGCAACTTTTTATATTAAGCCTAACGATAATAACGCTCGTATTTATAAACGTAACTTACCGCCGTGCGATTCTCTAAGAGCAAACATCGTAGCATTTTTGACAACATCCGTGAAACAAATGACGAGATGACAAGAAACGTCTAAAAAGCAACCTTATGTACTAGGGCGATCTCTCATAAAGTATTTTACATCGGTGAGCTCGTCGACGAGCGCATCGACGAATCATTAGAGAATCGCACGGCAGACTTGTGTGCTAATGGCATTTTTTGTAATAAGAAAGAAAAATTGACGTGTTCTCATTGCTTAAGCAAAGGAAATGGTGACTATTACTCGGCTAAGAATTCTAGCCTTTTTTAGTTCTAACTTCAGGCAAATACTAGTCTATAGAATTAAAGTCGTTGCTTAAGTAGGTAATTACTTTTCCTTAAGCAATTACTTTCGCTTGTAATACGGCTGCAAATATTGTCAAATGTCTGTTTTAAATTTATTATGAACAGATATAATGGCTTATTATTTAGAGTGGTGTCAGATCTCATTTTAAGTGAACCATCTTTATCAGAAATACATTATTTAAACCCAGGAGGACGAAAAAGTTGAACCATTATTTTTTGACCCATCGACATTCATTTATTTTTATATAAATTTGTATTCGTCATAGGTAAAGTATGTACGCAAGTAATTAATAGAGGACCAATATTCAGAATTGTATGTTTACTTATTATTTTATTTTATTTTATTATCTTATTTTGTATTTATTTATTTTACTAAGAGCATGTCGAGCCAGGGTTTCTAGTTTCGCAGTAAAAGGGTAATAGTAGTATATACGTTTTTTCTCTCTATTTATCTAAAATATTATATTATGTATTTGAATAATATGTTTAATTGATTTTATTTTTTGACTGTTGTGTTTGTTAGTTTATGTAATTAGTGACTTATTTATGAATTGACATTTATGAAATAAATTATCACTGTATAGGAAGGATTTGAATAATTTTAAGAGAAAGCTTTTACAAGGTTTATCAATGTGATTTTGTCTGTCTTATTTTGTGCCTAACTATCTCGAAGCAAAAATTCAGAAAAAACTTTTGATTTTATATTATTAGAATACAATGAAATCTAAAAAAAATTTGTTTTTTAATAAGATATTAAAATACAATACAATTACAGGCTAATATTATATTCAGGACTAGCAGCTGACATCGCCACGCGTCGTGACCCGCGTGGTGATGACTATTTAGACGTCAACATTTCTTAAATTTTCTAAATTTCTGCGCATGGTTCTTAGTTTTCCCATCAGAACCTTCAATTAAATTAATTATTAAAGTTAAATAAACAAAAAAAACGTGAACAATGACGGATGAAATAGGTATAGTGGTTTTCAAGTTATGTCACGACCACGGAAAATAGGGATTCATATTTACATATAAATAGATAGAAGAACATATACTTAATTTAATAATTAAATGGTTAAACCGGCAAACACTCACGTTTATCATCTAGTCGTTATATTCCGACCGGTGTTCGGGCAGTACTGATGCCCATCCTCATGGAGAGCGTGGTCTAGCAGCGAAGGCCGCTAGTCGCGCACTTAATTTAATAATTCGTAAATCATATCTTATCGTTTTTTATCTTCTAATAAATATAAGTCAAAGTCAAAGTCAAAATCATTTATTCAATTTAGGCATCAAAGACGCGCTTATGAACGTCAACTTTTCATTATAATGTACTTTAAAGACTCTACCGCCGCGTTCCAAAATATATAGAGCCCACCGAGGAGAAGCGGCAAGAAACTCGGGGCCATTCTTTTTATATACATAGATATGTTAAGACTAATCAAATTAGAGAGCTAAAGCGTCGTCGCCTTATTGAGTAATATTATTATATAATAACATTACCATTTACGCCATTTACATATATATAAATAGCGTTAACACATGGTACGAGTAATAATGGTTAATTTCTGACTCATAAAACTTCACCTTCTAACCTCAGAATTGAAAATAGAAGGGTTTCGCTCCCTCATATTAGCTTGTCTATATTCATTTTATTTATCGTTCTTGTTGTCCAAAGTTGTCAGACTAATTTGCGGTCTGACATTTTGGTTAAGAAGGGCTGCGGTGCGATGTTCGCTAAATGTTGTTTTGTATTGTTAAATGGGCGTGGTGTCTCGTAACGCTACATTGAGAAAGTCAAAGCATACGTATGTGCTTTAGTTGTAATATAAATTATGTTTAAATTGCAACAATGTATGTAATAATTGATTATACAGTACAATTTTATATTACAAATTTGATACCAACTTCCATTCTATTCAGTTATTGGAGTGTAACTCAAAAAGTACTGAACCGAATTTGGTGAAATTTAAATGAGGCCACACGGGAAGCACCAGCTTCTAAAAAAATGAGAATCGGTTCACCCCATTGATAGTTATGAGGTAACAAACATAAAAGGTGGGTCCGTGATGTTCCCGCTAGGGTGTCCACTTGCTGCTGCTTTGAAGCAGAATATTTGACAGCAATTGTGACGGTTTAAACCCAGACAGAGACTTTGCAAAATAGTGCACATATCTCCAATAGTAGCATAATCTATGTTCCGTACTATACGAAGATAACGTGGAGGGTTTTGCTGAAGGATACCCTCCCCAGCCTCTTCAGTTATGATTATGACACCATTAGGTCTTTATTCACATAACATAATTGGCTTCCTAAAACCTACTAATCAGTTATATAGCTCACAACATGGATTAGTAATAACTTAGTAACTTAGTGTTGTTTTATTTTTTAAACAAGTACAATTTGAAAAATGTTATACTGACTTCTATTCTATTCAGTTATTGAAGTGTAACTCAAAAAGTACTGCACCGAATTTAATGAAATTTAAATGGAAAGCACCAGCATTTAAACGAAAAAAGAATTTTGAGAATCGGTTCAGCCTATCGAGAGTTATGAGGTAACAAACAAAAAATCAAAAAAAAACAGTTGAATTGAGTACCTCCTTCTTTTTGGAAGTCGGTAGAAAAAGTTGTTTTTATTGACAGGTTCACTATACCAATACAAATGGTCTTAGTACGCAAAATGTAAATTTCAACTACCCCATAGCTTTTATATGTCTGATAGAATGGTCCATTACAATAATAACATCAAACACATCATCATAATAGCAAGGAGATTACCCAATCTCGTAAAAATCAATAAAAACAAACAAAAATAAACCTTAAAGTATACCAATAAGAACCGTTCCATTATTGACCGTACCATTTATTCAAAGTAGGGGGTGGCATATCAAATTATGCTTTGTTGACTTTGAAAATGTTTGGAAGTTCGACGAGAAAGTTTAAATTAACTTGTTTTAGTAATAACAAATGGTTTTCTATTTCATTTGCGATTGTCTTGGTGTGTGATCGATGGTGGACAAGTTATTGGTTTTTTTTTCTCGAAGGACAGCTTAGCGGTTGTTGTTTGAGAGAGTACATTGAGGCATTTGCCGACTACCTAGACGAAAATTATGGTTTTTGGATCAGATCTTTCTGTTTTTGTGTATGTATGACTACGAATGTTATATTAAAATAGCGAGAGCGTTTAATAAAAATAAAATTAATAATTAATTTCATTAAAATGTTAATATTATTATTAGTAATTATTATTATTATTTCTTTTATTCAAAACAAAATCTCGGATTTCATCCGGTCCTTTACAAAGGCATAAGTGAGGCTGTAGCCAACACTTAGAGGCCTGTTTGGTATAAAAATACAAAGGAGTATAAAAAACAGAAAAAATGTTGGATGAAGGGTAACATGGTACTTATAACTATTACAAATATGGGTAAAATGGCCAGGCTATTGATATGAACTTATTAGTGATAAGGAAGATATATTATATTATTATTATATATATCGCTTTACACGAAACAAAGGTTGATATAATTTTACTACTAACGCGAAGTACTTAAGGCGCGGTCCAACCCCAATTTTAATAGTAGATTAGTAGCCAAGGGCTGTAAGGCAACCTCGAACTATACGCGCACTATATGGCGCACGAGCGCAGCGAGGGCGCCTAAATATCTCGGGCTGCAATTGATGCTTACACCCGACCTAACTACTCTGCTTTACATCTCGATTGTGAGGTAACTAGAAAAAAACCGGCATTACAAAAATAAAATTGATGACTATTATACTCATACAAAGACAAGGCTGAATAGTGAAGCGACCTCTTTTGTCATTGGGCTGAATGCATGATGTCTATTGCCAGTATGATGGTTAGATGTACACGAACTTTTGAAACAGTGAAGTGTTTTTTTTAATTACTTACCGCCCTAGGAATTTTCTCGCTACATTATTACCCTAGAGCGCTAATTGGTCACCTACAAGCTCAATTTGTGTTTTTTTATTTACTTACCGCCCTAGGGCTTTTCTAGTTACATTATTACCCTAGAGCGCTAATTGGTCACCTACAAGCCCCATTTGAGGGTAATAAGGACCTACTTACCGCATATGAGAGATGTAAAATAATTTACTATGCTTTACGTAAGGTTGAAAATAGCTCGTTACTGCTTTAGTTGTAGTATATGTTGTCTATGTATTACCTATATATATTACCTAAATAAAATAGAGTGTTATTGCTGAAAATTCCGAGAGTTTGGACGTGAAAGTTTATTTTTATGGACTTACTCAGGATTTTTTTCTGCAGATAGCGAGTAATATTTAAGAATTTTGTTCGGTTATTACTCTTTGCTGTTCCTTTTCTGACCTAAGTGTTTTTTTTTCATACAATATCGATCGAAATATAGAAAATTTCATTGCATCGAAAATTCGATCCGTTTCGTTACACTAGATGTTTAAACATTCTACTTTTTACTATTATCAGGATACGAGCGCGTCTTAAGATATCATTTTGAAGTGTTTATAACGACTCTTATATTTATGAATTATTTTTCTGGTACTCTCTTGCCACCGTTCACGTGCCGGCTATTTTAGAACCGAACGGTATTTCACGTGACGATGGCAAGAGGCCTGACGGTTCAACGTTGATTCCGTGGAAATGGGAAGCCGCTGGTGTGGGACGCAACTTGTGCTGACACACTTGCGCCTTCTCACCTTGAGCAGACTTCACGGACGGCAGGTGCTTCTGCAAGAAAACCTCAAACGGAGAAAATATGCTTGTCTTGGAGATAATTATATTTTTCTTCCGTTTGGGGTTGAAACTATTGGTTCTTGGGGTCCAGATGCACGCCGTTTAGTAAAGGAGCTGTCCAGACGCCTCAAAGAAATAACAGGTGACCAAAGAGCTGGTACTTACCTCGGACAGCGTATCAGCCTGGCTATTCAACGAGGGAACGTGGCCAGCTTTTTGGGCACTCTACCCATAGACAGGGACATAAATGCTGTTTTTTATCTATAATATATCTATAATTTAGAATTTATAGTGAATTAGTTTTATTGTAATAAGTAGATTAATAATAATATAATTATATTTATAATAATATATGATAATATTATTAATATAGTACATTAATGTTATATGCCACTAATAATTGTGAAATAAATTGAAATTGTTAGGTAAAACAGTAACGTTTGTTACTGTTTAAAAGTGTACGACTGTTTCTATATTTTAACACATAATGCATCAACATGCTTAACTGTTTCCAAGTTGAGAGTGTTACAAAAGATAATATTGTTATATTATCTTCGAGCGGGAATCACTTTGATGAACCATTATTAAAAAAAGATAAGATATATGCGTAGCTGCAGAGAGATGACAGTAGGCAATAAGGAATAATGTAGGTGTACATAGGCGAAAGAATTCACTGTCAGATCAGGAGTCCTGGATATACTTTTTATGCCCAAACGAAGAATTCTTCATCGGGTCATTGAGATCACCTTTATATTCAAATTATAAAAATTCGTCCCTAAAAATAAAGATGAAAATTCATGACAGTTTTAATAAGCTTCCATTCACCAAAACTTAACCGTATAAACTTTACATCCCACTTGTAAATTAGACAAGTTATGGTGATGGCGTCAATTGGAGAGGCCTATGTCTGCTACAGGCAGATGATGATGATGATGCCAAGATTTCGCACTTAACCCGATATCGCTAATTTTGGAGATCATATTAGTTATGGGTTGGTAAGGAAGAACAAGAATCAGTAAACATTAATAATAAAATACAGGACTTACGTACATACAAATATAAAAATAATCACCATTGAAAAAAACTCTCATTACATTTCGTCACCCTTGACGGTCGCCGAGCACGTCTAGAGTATCGACCTGTCAAATTGACTTGGTTTTTGACTAAGCTATCAGAAACTGACACAAACTTTAACAGAACTGTCAACATTACGGTCTTGACGCAGGCGGAGATCTTATTATTTTGTCTATGCTGTGCCCAAGCATATTACGCTTTTTCACATGCGTGGTGATGGATGATGATGATGATGAAAAGTATCCTATGTGTTTACCTACCTCATCTACCTCCATACCAAATTTCATCAAAATTGCCCCCGCCGTTTGAGCGTGTAAGAGTAACAATCCTTTGGAGACTATTAAATTATATGCTTTGTAGTTTGGCATGGATTCGAAAGTCAACCTCATACGTAACACGTCACGTGGACTGCTTGACTATCCTTGTTCAAATTCCCCAAACCAAATCGTGGAGACACGTTAGTACTAAATAAAAATAAAAAGTCTAGTATACGAAACAGTTTATAGCTAACCAATAACCTGTTTAACAGCTTACCAGCCGCCTACGATCTACGAAATCTGTCTAGACTCAATTACGACTAATTCTAAGCTATAAAACATCAAATTAGATCGCAGCTTGTCCTAAAAACTAGATTCTGCTGATGATCGATCCAGAGTCGTCAAAGTAGGTGATGAGTAAATAATTATAGGCTACATTGAAGTTAAGTTCAGAAAACCTTGGCCACAGTAATTCGGAATTGTACTGCTCTATTACCCACGCAGGCAACAAAACAATAAAGATTCTAGAAATGCGAGACTATTAGTAAATAATAAATAAGACCATCGTCAAAAATACCTCAGTGCTTCAAGACAAGAGTCTTCGACCAATGTGTGTTACCAGTGATGACTTATGGCACTGAAACGTGGTCTCTTACTATGGGCCTCATTGATAAGCTCAAAGTCACACAACGAGCTATGGAGAGGGCTATGCTCGGGGTTTCTCTACGTGATCGAATCAGAAATGAGGAGATTCGTAGAAGAACGAAAGTCACCGACATAGCCCAGAAGATTAGCCAGTTGAAGTGGCAGTGGGCAGGGCACATAGCACGCAGAACAGATGGCCGATGGGGCCGAAAGGTTCTGGAGTGGAGACCACGGACCGGCAAGCGCAGCGTAGGTCGTCCACCGACACGGTGGACAGACGACTTGATGAAGGTCGCAGGACGACGTTGGATGCAGGCCGCTTCCAACCGGTCCTTTTGGAAAATCATGGGGGAGGCGTATGTTCAGCAGTGGACGTCCTACGGCTGAGATGATGATGATGATGATGAAATAAGACCCTATCATGCTACGTATTAGAAATAGTTATTACCAGTTCGTGATTCAAATTGACTGTAAGGTTAATATATTACGCTAAAACTGTACGTAGAATTTAAAAGTACTAGTTGAGTTGAGTCTTCAAGGCCCGTATTCGATAAGGAAACTCAGACACATGAAGCATTAACCTGCCGTGCGATTCTCTAAGAGTAAACATCGTTGCATCTTTGACAACATCTGTTAAACAAATGAAGAGATGACAAGAAACGTTGGAAAAGCAACCTTATGTACGAGGGCGATATCTCGTAAGGTATTTGACATCGGTGAGCTCGTCGACGATTCATTACAGACTCGCACGGCTGAGTTTATTTCATTATTCAGCGTGACTTTATCAAATTCAAGAATTCGACAATTTCAAGCAAAGCTATGATTTGTGAATGTGAAATATGCGGATGGAGAAACCATGATTATCGAATACTCACATGATATGTTTATAATATTTAGCCTATATATATATATATATATATATATATATATATTCTTGTACTTCTAACAGATTTCTTATAAAGACGAGTCGTAGTGCCACAACGAAGCTATTATCAATCCGAGAAAATTAAGTTTATGTTGATCTTTTTATATACGACTTGATCGTGATTGCCGTGCGATTCTCTAATGATTCATCGTTGCGATCGTCGACGAGCTCACCGATGTCAAATCTTTATGAGATATCCTTTCTCTTATTTCTTTTTATTTCTCTTTATTTTGGAACGCGGCGGTAGAGTCTTTAATCGTACATTATAATGAAAAGTTGACGTTCATAAGTGCGTCTTTGATGCCTAAATTGAATAAATGATTTTGACTTTGACTTTGACTTTGACTTTGACTTTATGAGAAACCCAAGAGAGAGAAACAAAAGGTTATTTTCCCAACGTTTCTGTCGTGCGGTTCTGTAATGATTCGTCGACGATCTCGTTGACGAGCTCACCGATGGTAAATTGTTAGCCCTTGTACATAAGGTTGCTTTTCCAAAGTTTCTTGTCATTTATTTATTTGTTTCACGGATGTTTTCATAGGTACAACGATGTTTGCTCTTAGAAAATCGCACGGCTGTTTAGTTTATGATGCGCACAGACAAAAGAGATAACGACTTTCATTTAGTGCACTCATTTTAACAACCTGCGGAATTCAAACAGTGACTCTAAGCGGTGAGCACTCGATCTCTGGTTTACATAATTATCAACAGACTAGTAAAACAAAATGGAACAGAAACCTGAAAATCTTCCCCTAGATCCTTCGAGATACAATCTTATTACAAACCACCCTCAACACATTAACAGATTTGCCGGCCATCGCATCACATTCTCGCTGTTTCTCGTGTTAAATTTACATCCGTCTACCCTTGGGGTTGATTCGACCTACTTCCGACAGGGTGAGTTAGTTTAATCACTTTTTTAAGAATACTGTTTGTTTTTTGTGCAATTTAGTTGTTTGACTTTTGCACAATTTAAAAGGTTCAAGGAAAGTAGAGACATATTTTATCAAGTTTTAGCTCATAAAATCATTAATTGATTAAGACATAGAATGTATTGTTTTTTTATTTACATTGTCCGGATCCTTTGGTCCCGGACCGCTAGCTAAACTACCCCTTTTTATTTAGGAGTCATCATCATCATCAGCCTGTAGCAGTCCACTGCTGGACATATGCCTCTCCAATTGCACGCCACTTAGGTGTACCATTCATACTTTATAAAAAAACATACGTAAATTATAATGAAACATAACATTACTTCTCTTAAATTAAACTGTCACGCCAATGCTGTTCTCCTTACTTTCTCCTAATTACTCAGGTGAGGTATGACTATAGAAATTTTTAGACTTAGTATGTAATTAATATTCTGAAAAAAAAACTTGTTCCAAATATGAATACAAACTCATTGTTTGCTTTACTAACTTTATTCTCTGTAAGCTTTTCTGGTGATGTTTTCAAGAAATATTACAATATCTCATACAATTTTCCTACACTGGACCGCAACTTTTTATTGCTTAACTAAAAAGGCTTTACTTGTTTCTATATTTTCTTGAAATAGACTTTAATTTAGTCTCTATTCTAAAAAGATCGCTTTTTTCAATTCAATTCAATTTAGTTCAAATACTTTATTTGTACGTATATGGAAACAAATAAGATTTATAACAATAATTTGAAGTGCGCCATAACAATCTTGTATGAGGTATGCAAATGTCAATATGGAAATAACTAAAATGTCGTTGCTGAAGTTATATAATGTAATGTCAATTGATAAGGTGTTATGCTTCACTATTTGTGATGGTAAATGCAATACCTACACGATGTTTCCTTGAAGAAGTCTTTGACCGAATAAAAGCTCTCGTTTACCAACCAATTTTCTAACTCTGTGTAAAATCTGCGACCGGGTAATACTTGCAAATACTTCGGAATGTTGTAAATGAGAGTTAACTTGTAAGTGCAGTAATTCCTTTTAAGAACCGACTCGGTTCTAGTGCAGCTATTTTTTAATTCAGATTTTCTTATTAATTAGCACAAATAGACCCATAAGTTTAAATTAAATATGTATTTGACCTGAATGTATGATTATTTTAGGGTTTATTAGTACAAAAATGAAGCCTTCCGGATATGAATACCAGTCAGTATGCCTATTTTAATTATGCAAATTTTAACTTCGGGAGCAAAACAATAATAATACAGATCTAAATTTCAAACTTTGACCGTTGGTATTCTACTGATTACAAAAAAAAAATACTTTCAAGTTTAAATAATAATATAAAATAAAAATAATTATAAATGCAATACAAAAATATAACCTTCACACTCGTTCGCAATCAAGACGACCTCATTGCGACGAAGCGACAAGTCGTGAACTACACCTACTAATTACAATTGAGTAATGAGACTATGTCACTGTAACTTTGAGGGTCACGGCACAACTCATGGTAAAGGTGATATGCCTAATGGAGACAGTACTTTTATCTGCTACATATAATTATGTAATTTATTCCAAATAATAATGATTATTATATTATTTTTTCAACTAAGCGCTGATTTTACTTCTTAACCAATACTTTTTTTTTTTTTTTTAATTTATTTATTTCATATATATACACATAATTAGTCTAAGTTAGTATCGAAAAACTAAGCTGTTTGTATCGATACTAAGATTCACTATACGCAACTATATATAATAGCGCAACCTTAAATAAATTTAAATATTGAATATTGAAAGAAAAAATACAAAATACACCTAACGTTTACAAATAAGTACTTAGGTACCTGTATTACAATTTCACAAGCAAGCACCTGTTCATCCCGGTTCTGTACTCTGAGTAGCAGTGCGATTCAGATGCAGATGACAAGAAACGTTGGAAAAACAACCTTATGTACAAGGGCGGTATCTCATAAAGTATTTGACATCGATGACCTCGTCGACGAGCGCATCCAAGAATCATTAGAAAATCGCACGGCTGTTCTACTTTCTTGACAAGTAGGCCTTGCACGAAGATATGCGTAAGTCATAGTATTCGTATCGTTGACGTATACGCGACAGACTATGAGTTATCTGTGCCACATTTGTACTAGGTGAGTTATAGAGTCTATTGCTTACGTCAACGATACGATTACGTTATATTTAAGTATATGTTCATGCTATAGCCACCGAACGCATTCGCCACGCTATAACCCACTTGTGTATACTGCAACACACATAAGGTTAAATTAAGTAGTATTGCGTTATTTTACGAAGTACTCACATCAAAAAAAAAGTTTGCGATTACTTTGAAAAGTCGAGCACGCAATAGAGCACGCGTGGCGAGCAACTTAAGCGAGCTGCTTGGATCCGTCAGCCACGTTCCCAGACAGTGCCAGAGCTCAGGGAAGACGTTATTCAAGAATGGGACAGGTTACCCCAAGAAATGCTGAATAACTTGATTCTCAGCATGCCCAGGAGGATCACCGCATGTGTTCGAGCCAGGGAAGGAGTTATATGATATTGAATATAAACCTTTTATTAATAAATTATTGAATTCAATTTAAAAAAAACATACCTATTAGCTTAATGCTAGTGATCACAAACTTTGCGTAATGGTGATGATGCTTTACGTAAGGTTGAAAATCGCTTATTAGATTGGACGATGTAATGCGAAAATGCATTAATTTTGTACGTTTTCTTTATATTTTTCGATATATATACACAAAATTGAAAAAACTGCTGGTTACTAATTTATTACTATATGTTTGCTATGTATTACATTAAAACATATTGTTATCGCTGAAAATTCTTGGAGTTTGGACGTAAAAGTTTATTTTTATGCACCTATTTAGGATTTTTTTTTTCCAGAGAGCGAGTAATATTTATGAATTCTGTTCGGTTATTACTTATTGCCTGTTGCTTTTCTGACCTAAGTATTTTCTTCATACAATATTATTGATCTGTTTCGTTACACTAGATGTTTAATGATTCTGCTTTTTACTATTATCAGGATACGAGGCGCGCCTTACGGGAATTTCGTTTAGAGAATTTCCGTTATACAATTTTCTTAAACTACGGTTTGAACTCAGGACTATCTTAACCTAAGTCCACGTTTAATAATGAGATGGCAAATGCTTATTGATTAGTATAAGTTAAGTTTTTCAATTCATGTTGGTAATTTGTGTGACTTATAATAAAATTAAATATAAGAGTAAACATTTTGAGACAACAGAGTGTAATAGAAGCTACTCTAGGCTACTGGGTCTACGACATATAAGCAATCAGATGTTAAAGCTATCACACATCATTACCCACCTGGAAATGAACAGAACATGTCATTGAGAGTGATTACAACTTATGGTCCGACTTTCTACGAGGTGATATAGGGCTGCATTTTAAGAGAACCCTATCTAACATGATAGTTTCAATATACAGCGGAGATAGTGGCTTCGTAATTAAGTAACATTGGCCCGCCACCCATCTTGTATAAGATAGGAGTACATTAGATTGCAAGGATTTACCCAAAACATTACGTGATCTGCAATCATACACGTTACACGTTGCATCACCAGCCAGTGAGGGCAAGTAAACACTAATTAAACTAAGTATGATCAGTCGTTTAAAGGAATACGTTAAATTTTTTAAATATATATTCTTATCTATCTTTCAACTCAACTATGAATAGGTATTAACCTATTCGACCGCTGCTTACGACTCGGGATGTCGAGGTTTCACTTAGTGAGGGACCTTAGGTACGTCTTCTGGTTCAAGGTCTCCACTTGAGAACGTTTCTCTCCCTATCGGTTATCAGTTCGTTGAGTGAACCTGCAAATCGCCACTTAACTGCGAATTTCAGCTACGTTGGTTCTAACGCACATAATTCATTATTACGTATATCGCGCAAAGAAACTCCAAGCTAACCCGTAGCCTCTCCAGTTGCCATATTTGGCCATTATTACAAAAGATTTTGCAGAAATCATACCATGTTTATAGGAAATGCGACATGTAAGGTTAACCTTCTCTCATTCTCATATTGAGTTACACTGAGTTTATTTATAAGAGATCCGTGTAAACCCAAGGTAAAACAAATTGATTCTCAATAATGCCTTAATGCCTATACTTAATTATTTCAGCGACATTGTTTCAATCAGTTGAATTCATCAACTGTAATTTTAATGAACCATAAGATACAAGATGTGAATAATTGGATAGCATATAAAGGTTTTTTTTATTTGTAAAAGACATATTTAAACCCGAATTTTATTTCGTTTAATAAGGCTATTACAATCCCTCGCTTTTATCGCTTTTATTTTTATATATCTTAAGCCTGACATAAAATATATTAATTTCCAATTTCATTTAAATCCATTGAACCATTTTAGCGTGAAGTAGTGACAAAACCTAATTACATTCTTATTATTTTATTGTGTTTTGTAATTATTGTTTGGATTTATGTGTTACTAAGAAATGTTTATGTATGTGTTTTGCAATAAATAAAGCCTATTCTATTCTATTCTATACATTCTGAATTACGCGAAAACTTTTTTATTTATAATATATATATATATATATAATATCTTTATTTCAATTTTCAAAGAATTCAAGGTGATTAGATTTAATTGACTATGGAACTAACATGTTCACTCATTACTTCATATCGCTAAATGTTGCCGTTACATACTATTGTTACAAAATTATAAAAAAAAAACTTAAAAAAATTATATTTATTATTCTCTTAATGACTATGGTAGTATGATGTTTCCAATTTCATTTAAATCCATTGAACCATTTTAGCGTGAAGTAGTGACAAAACCTAATTACATTCTTATTATTTTATTGTGTTTTGTAATTATTGTTTGGATTTATGTGTTACTAAGAAATGTTTATGTATGTGTTTTGCAATAAATAAAGCCTATTCTATTCTATTCTATACATTCTGAATTACGCGAAAACTTTTTTATTTATAATATATATATATATATATATATATATAATATCTTTATTTCAATTTTCAAAGAATTCAAGGTGATTAGATTTAATTGACTATGGAACTAACATGTTCACTCATTACTTCATATCGCTAAATGTTGCCGTTACATACTATTGTTACAAAATTATAAAAAAAAAACTTAAAAAAATTATATTTATTATTCTCTTAATGACTATGGTAGTATGATGTTTCCAATTTCATTTAAATCCATTGAACCATTTTAGCGTGAAGTAGTGACAAAACCTAATTACATTCTTATTATTTTATTGTGTTTTGTAATTATTGTTTGGATTTATGTGTTACTAAGAAATGTTTATGTATGTGTTTTGCAATAAATAAAGCCTATTCTATTCTATTCTATACATTCTGAATTACGCGAAAACTTTTTTATTTATAATATATATATATATATATATATATATATATATATATATATATATATATATATATATATAATATCTTTATTTCAATTTTCAAAGAATTCAAGGTGATTAGATTTAATTGACTATGGAACTAACATGTTCACTCATTACTTCATATCGCTAAATGTTGCCGTTACATACTATTGTTACAAAATTATAAAAAAAAAACTTAAAAAAATTATATTTATTATTCTCTTAATGACTATGGTAGTATGATGACTTTTGCGTCAATATTAGGTGTTTCTAAATATAAAGTTTAAAACTACTTTAAATTTATTGGACCCGTTACTGATTACTAACCCTATTAAGCTATATATAACACTATATTAAATATACAGTGATTAAATATTTAAATTTAAATATCAATGAGATTTGTTCACCCTATTCGAAAACAAATATTAAAGAATCTTTTTAACAACGCTACCTATATTACAACATTTTAATTACAACAAAAATTTTCATTCAATTATAATTATTTAATTTGATCATATCATTGGTACATCCATATGTCAAATGGAAATTAAACTAGCCTCTATTAGTTACTAACCAAGCATCAAATAAGTTTCAACCTGCACGAAAATCAATGAAGCTCAAAACATTCGGTAGCCAGCATGGCGAACCACGCGGGAATCACGTGCCCCGATCGATGTGATCATTAAACATGTTAAAATCATCTTGCGAGCCGTCTCGACTCCGTCTCTGAAGCGACGGAGCTTTCCGTAGGCAAGTCTGCGCTAGGAGGTCATCTACGAGGCATCAGGGGCGCGGGGCGTCGTCGCACGCAAATGATACGCGGATCGATCGCCCATGTGCCCGCTGCCGGCCCGCAACCCCACTGCCTCCCACCCCCACTCTAGCTCCCACCCATCCCCCTTTCAGCACTCCCGAAACCAGCCAGACACAAACACCCGTACGCATAGCTACGCACACATAGGCACTCGTCTAATGTGTTCTGCCAAATGATCCGCAGAGAATATTAAATCGTCTATGTATGTGAGGTCGATAATGATAAGTCATTGCAATTGGCAAAAACTCATGATTTCATTTTTCTCATTTTTTATCGTGTATTTCTTATTTACATATTTTTATTCAAATAACCTTGTTATGAAAGAAGCGTTTACTTATCATAATATTATGACTATTTGATAACAACCTAATTATAAGTCCATTACTGTATAAAAACTGACTTGGGAGATATATTAACAATTTGAATAGTAAAATATACTAAGTTTGTCATATACATGTACTAAAACTGTATCAAATAAGGAGGTCATAATCAACTCCATAATCAATTTCATAACATGTTGTAGAGGTGTTCCATTAGTGAAAGCGTGCGCTACGACCCCCAGCTGGAGGTTAATTGAGCACACTGCCACGTGGAAGCAATTATTTACCTTTAGGCAACCACGTGCCTCCACATTACATACATCATGAGTAAATAAAACAACTCACAAGTTAACTCTAAACACTATATGGCGTGTACTAACACTAAAACTACATAACCGAAAAGTATAAAACCACTAGCGAAGCATTGCGGAGGAGCAAACTAAAAATGAAGAAATAAGATGGTGAATTTACAGACATTCGGGTTTAATGTTTCTACTACGATATCCATCTACGATTCTCAACTCTACAGTGACGTTATAAAGTTCAAACTAGACTACAGTTGGCTACACCACATAAATATAATAAGGCACTCCAGAAAAGGCTGTCTTTTGAATAACTGTTTTAGGTCGATTGCTTAAACATATAAGACTTCTTAGTATAGTGATTTATTGATAATAGCATTAGTTATTATCGGTAAAGATACAAAATCGCAATAGCCTTGGAAGATCGCATGCGGTCAATACAGGGTGACATTAAATTTTTACGAGATGATACAAAGTTTGAAATGGCAGCACAAATGTAGGTATCTAAGCGGTAATGGTCTATCTGCGGAAGCCTGGTTAAGTAATACATAGTAGCATTCGGGTGGTCCAGTGACGACACCCTATATAGGGCACGTGATCTGCAACCACACGCCGCAAAAATTTTAACTCACATTAGCCACAAACTGGAACAGTCCGAGAAATTCTTCTTATACTAGGTTATAATAAACAACTATTATTCTAAACTGAAATAAAAACACAGTCAAACGTAACAGGCCGGCGTTCTAGTGTGGAGCGGGGTTCGCGATATATTCTGGTTTCGCGGCGTACACATTTGGTTGTTTCTAGTGCAGCATCGCGTGTGCGTGTCGCGGCGGCCACGGCTCAACTGAGGCGCCTTGGAGCCTCGCCCCTCCCCCTCCTGCGTCGCGCCCGTGCCCGCTGCATCCTTCAAACGCTCCCTGATAATCGGGAGAAAATACTACACAGCTGCAATTGGAACGCCGCATTCTATGCTTTTCGGCCATGAGTCAGGCGGTAATTGCATCAGCCCCTCATTGGGCGGTATCATGACCCCGAGATGGCTCGTCACGATATATACGCTCTAAAAGATTTAATCAGACGGCGGCGGTTTTTTACATGTTTTGTGTCGAACGCGTGATGGGAGTCCTCCTCGTATATTAGAAGACTATAGACCATGAATATAGATGTTTCATTTCGTGAGACAGCCACGTTTTCATGTTAAATTATGGTCGCTTTAGACGAGACGAAAAAAATCAAGACTATGTTTGTCCTAGGACAGAAATGTTATGGGATTCGTAATTAAATTGACTGTGGCTACGTATTCTTTACACACATATATACTTATTTATATATATGACAACCTAGAGATTTATAACAGTAATCATGGTAACATAAATAATTTATAGCGGCGTATTTGTCATCTAAGAGATATGTAGAAGAAAAAGAACCTATTCACGAAATACAATAGACAAATGAAGCACGACACAAAATAACAAAAATAAATTCGGGGCCAGTTCCTGCAGACATATGGTGTACTTCTTAAAATATTCAAGTAGACCGGAATAGAAATTTTATATTATATCGGATGTCGCCAAACTATTTTTGTTAATTATATGTAAAATGCTTTTCTTAACTGACTAATAAACTAAAGTTTATCAATGCGGACCGTAAACCACTGCATGTGTGTGTGTAAGTAACTGAGAAATTAGATAAGCAGATTAGATTCGGCATTTGATGCCTATTTTAACGACTATAAAAAGGAGGAGGTTTCGCATTTGACCGTATATCCTACTTCCTACTAATATTATAAACGCGAAAGTTTGTGAGTATAGATGTATGGATGTGTGGATCTTTGTTACTGTTTTACGCTCAAACGGCGGGGGCAATTTTGATTAAGTTTGGTATGGAGGTAGATAAGGCGCTGGATTAACACATAGAATACTTTTCATCATCATCATCATCCATCACCACGCGGCTGAAAAAGCGTAATATGCTTGGGCACAGCATAGACAAAATAATAAGATCTCCGCCTATGTCAAGATCGTAATGATGACAGTTCTGTCAAAGTTTGAGTAATTTTCTGATAGCTTAGTCAAAAGGCAAGTCAATTTGACAGCTCGAAATACTAGACGTGCTCGGCAACCGTCAAGGGTGATGAAATGTAACACAAATACCGTCAAGGGTGGATGAAATGTAATGACAGTTTTATCCATGGTGATTAATTTTATAACCATAACCCGCCCCTCCACTTTTCTTGGTTTTTCCTTAATTAGAACCTTCTCCTGACAATAATTAACACAACAACAAAAGAATTAGCAAGATTGTTCCATCCGTTCTCAAGATATAGCGTGACCAGGAGAAATAGGGATTCATTCATTTATATATATATGTATAAAGATACATTAATTTGTTATGATCAACCTAAATAAAGTTAATAGCTTTAATTTGATAACGTGCTTTCTACCGCTCTAAAATTCACTATGTTGCATTTTTTTCTAAAGCTGGGATACAATAATAATAACACGGTTTATTCATATTGTATACATGAAGCATATTGTAATAACACAGACATATGTAGCACACCTCTCTCACTTTTTAACTGCCACTTTTTCGCATTTAACTGCCTCTTAATTCCATCTTCCATCGATGTTCAACGGTCTACGACATGTTACGTCGTAGAGCCTCGTAACATTTCGTAGAAGATCGTACAGGCTCGTAGAGCATCGTAGAGGCTCGTAGAGGCAGCTACGAACGTACTGTTATGGTAATAATTTCTGGAAGCTGTGACGTACAAACATTTTACTGCATTAAAATCTAGAGTCATAAATAAAAACTAACTGCATAGTGTATTATTATGTAGATTGTTCTGGGTTTTGTTGGGCTTTTTACGCCAACTTTGTCGTATTTCTTGTGTATAGAGCACTTAAATTCATACCTAGTGTTAATTTGTTTCTATAGCTGTTGTTTTTTATCTTTTGTGAATAGCGGCTGATTTTAATGTGTGATATGGTGCTTTGCTTTACAATATGATGTTATTTTAAGTAGTAATTGTTAGTTTTCTACCGGCTTCCAAAAAAAGGATGAGGTACTCAATTATTTTTAACCTACAATATAAAATCGAATTTAATAAGTTAAATTTCAGTCCACAAAAGTAGAAGGTCGCACACCGACGTTGTGGAGGTCGGTTTACTTGTATAGTTATAGATATGTGGGTAGGTAGATGGGTACAGGTGTCCACGGCAACGCACCTATATTCTATGGGGAAGTACTTCGCTTTATTATTACTTTACTTTATTTTTTTACGTTTATTTTTTATTAAATAATAGTTGAGCCTAAAGTTTTCATTCATAAATTGTAAAATAATGATAGATGGTCAAAAATTGTGTTATTTCAAGATTTGAGGTACCCGTTTAACCGTGAACTCATTATAGAGTTACACACATACAGACAGACAAATACGCAATTTCAGTGTGAAGTCAAACATACATATACTCATAAACTCTTGCAATGAAAATATTAGTTTGATTAATGCGAAAATGATCCTAGTATGAAAAAAAACCTTTAAATCTAGCCGTGCGATTCTCTAATGATTCGTCGATGCACTCGTTAACGAGTCGAATACATTATGAGATATCGCCATTGTACATAAGGTTGTTTTTCCAACGTTCCTCGTCATCTCGTCGTTTGTTCCACGGATGTTGTCAAAGATGCAACGATGTTTACTCTTAGAGAATCGCACTGTAGTACAGAGGAAACACATCCTCACCGCGACTAAATTGTGGAACTATGCCGAATCTTGCTAACAACTCATCGGTACATACTTAAACATGCCGGAACATTACTAAATGTGCTCCGTACTACATCGTTAAGCAATCTAAACACCGCGAATATTGAGCTTAAAATGTTTAAGCGGAAGTTTTGCCATATTTCTAAATGGCGATGACGAAATACACGGCTCAGTAACATATAAATTCATAGATATTTGTTCACGTTAGAACATTTCGTTACTTAGTAGGTCAAACTTTACATGTTATATTTAATTTATCTTCAATTAACTTAGAATTAATAATGGTATGGGATATTGTATTCTAAAAGTAAAAAAAACAATAATAAAAAAATATTTTTACAATGTTACCTCATACATAAATAAAGATTAGATAGAGGGAATCTCATAAACTCATTTAGAGAGATATACTGTCGGACAGCTGTCTCTGGATTAACACGTGGCTTGGTGCGAAGTAATTTCCTATGAAATAGAGGTGATTTGACTATATCTATATCTATAACTATGCAACTAAACCGACCTCCACAACCTCGGTAGAGTGGCCTACTACTTTATTGGACGAAAATTTCACTTCATAAAAGTGGTCGTTGTAAAATAATAAAGTAATAATTATATTTCAGTGACATCAGCCGTGCGATTCTCTAAGAGCAAACATCGTTGCATCTTTGACAACATCCGTGAAACAACTGACGAGATGACAAGAAACGTTGGAATAACAACCTTATGTACAAGGGCGATATCTCGTCTAGTATTTGACATCGGTGAGCTCGTCGACGATCGCAACGACGAATCATTAGAGAATGTCACGGCTTGTAGTTGTAGCAAGCATTCCAATTACTAAGTTTGTTGCCGGAGCTTAAACTTCGCGAAACTCAACGCTGCGCTCGTCTCTCCGATACATACCGCCTTACTTATAAACGCTACTTAAATTTAAATAACGTCACTAAGTCCAGCGCAGAACATTTTTGTAGAGCGTACTACTATATAACGTTATTTAAATTTAAGCAGCATTTATTAGTAAGGCAGATAGGGGTTTTAAAGTTTTATTTATGCCACTACCTACTTGTGTAATTTCACTTGCTGATTAAACTACACATATGAACACAGTTATGTTAGCACCCATTATTTTGTCATTGAATTTCTGATACTGCAGTGGTGCTAACCGGAAGTCTCGTACAAAAGAGCCCTACTTCCTAGTACGCGTATTTCTTGCATCTTACGATTCGCTATCAGTTGCAGGGTCAACTCGAGAACTGTGTTTGATCACATATTTGAAAACTCTAATTGTTCAGCAGCGTAAAAACAGTTCAATAACAAGTAGACAAACAACAAACAAATACTGTAATAACCAGACTATAGAAATCCATCGCTCTCCTTTCTGGCTTCACAGTTGGGTCAGGTATACCCAGTGACATTCATGCCAGCAGGACGAATCTAATGTAGTATAATTCAATCTTTCCCCGCTGCACTACCAAGCTGCACTACTAGTAGTGCAGAAGGGAATTTTAATTCCCCCCTGCACTATCAGCTGGTAGTGCACTACCAAATATTGTTTCATAAATATTGACCTCTTTTATAAGGTTCCGTCTTGATTTTTGTTGTTTGCTATGGTTTTTTTATGCTTACTGTATCTTTTTTCACATGATCGTAAAGTGACAGATTTATCAAAATAAGTCGAGCCTAGAGTTGATGAGTGAACATAGGAACGGACATATATACAGGTTAAAAACATAACCCTCCTTATGGGCTTCGCCGAAGTAGGGTAAATGCTTTGAAATTGAAGGTTTAAATACACCTGTGTCAGGCATCATTTGGAAATATACTTCTAAAGTTCAATTCACTGGTAAAAAGATGAAGTTTTATTTAATTTGTACCACCGGCATGCGACGCAAAGATATTAACACCAATAGTAAAATATGTGGTAGTAGTAGTCTATCAATTTAAAAGTGAATCAGCAAGCTAGTTACAGCTATTCAGTTTTTCTCAGAACTTCTATGCTAGAGTAAATTGCAGTGGCCTGATAGGCGTATCTGTCGCCAAGCAATTATTCATAATAAAACGAGTTATAGAGACCAGCGCCTAGATGAGCGAGCTTTGCTCGTTAGTAAACAATTGATTTTCCAGGTCAAACCTCAGAGCAACATCCGCTGTGGTCATGACTTGCCTACTTCTAAAGCACATCAGTAATATTCGTATTAATGTATTCTGGATTGAACGTTATGTGTGCCGGCAAAATTGCAGGGGCATGAGACTTGCATCTTAATATCTCAGGGTTATTTTATTTATGATGGTTCTTCAAATTGACTCCCTCTCGTCTGATGAAAAAGCGGAGATGGAACCAAGAAGCGATGGCGATTAATGCAGCCGTAAGCTGCATTAATAGCCATCCCTATGAAAACTTGAAATAGGTTGGGTGCAGTGCAGCTCATCATTATCAATTGCGACGGAAGACATCGTAGGTAAAGACTAACGACAATATAGTGTGGGATACGCGAGATAGACTCAAAACACAATATCTGGTGGCAATCAATGCAAAGCAGTCCATGCAAACTTCAGCTTAGAGCTTTAAGTGGCACGTTTGTCTTTATTATTTCCATCTCATGTCATAATTTATAACTACTTATAGTCTCAAATAGAGTCGTAGGTACTGTCGTGGTTGTTATCATCGCAGTGCTTTATAATCAACTAATAATAAGCACAGATTATTGCTGTGTTAGATTGTGAAGGGCACTGTAGTTAGTGAGATAACCGAGTGAAAGAGATGTAAGAACCAATGTCATGACGGGTATGTGACGGGGTGCACAGTGAAGTACTAAGGAAGCCTTTTTTTAAATCTCAGGTTTTTAAATCTCATCTCAGTAATTTCACTTATTACACAGCGCCCTTCACAATCTAACACCGCAATAATCCGTGCTTATTATTACTTGATTATATACCACTGCGGTGATAAAAACCACGACGGCCTCTATGACTCTATGTGAGACGATAAAGATAAACGATGACATGAGATGGCGATAAGAAAGATAAATGTGCCATTTAAAGCTCTAAGCTGAAGTTTTTCATGGACTGCACGGCGATGATTACATTGTAGAATGCTATATCTATCTACAGTTGCAACATCACAATTAGCGTGGTGTTAAGAATAGTATCATCATCATCATCTCAGCCGTAGAACGTCCACTGCTGAACCAACGCCTCCCCCATAATTTTCCAAAAGGACCGGTTGGAAGCGGCCTGCATCCAAAGTCGTCCTGCGACCATTATCATATCGACTGTCCACCGTGTCGGTGGACGACCTACGCTGCGCTTGCTGGTCCGTGTTCTCAATTTCAGAACCTTCCAGCCCCATCAGCCATCTGTTCCTCGTGCTATGTGCCCTGCCCACTGCCACTTTAATCTTATTTAGCTAATTTTCTGGGCTATGTCGGTGACTTTCGTTCTTCTAAGGATCTCCTCATTTCTGATTCGTTCTCGTAGAGAAACCCCGACCATAGCTCGTTGTGCGACTTTGAGCTTACTTATGAGGCCTATAGTAAGAGTACACGTTTCAGTGCATCACTGGTAACACACATTGGTCAAAGACTCTTGTCTTGAGTAGAATAGTATATATTGTCGAAAACGTACAATAATGCGAGAGATGTTGAAGTGGAAGCATGTTAATTCCCCTCCCAGATACTGATACCCCTATACCTTGTAGTATTTCTATCACTTGCATATATGAGAGAGCGTTCTTCCGAGAAGGAAACCCAAATAATATCTTTTTACTTATAAATGTTACCCTCAATTATTTTCCAAATATGCTATGCTTTTTATACTTCATTTTCTATCGTCAGTTCTAGAATAACATATACTAATCTCAACAATTCAAATGCACAAATTACTAAATTATTTATCAGTCTGGTGTCTGTTCTTTAACATTGTACCGATCTCCATACGACGGGGCAGGGTGGGCTTATGACCGCGAAGAAATAAAGACCGCGTCTTCCCGCCGATGCCCGCGGCTGCCCTCGCCTCTACGTACGTCCGGCGGGCACTGGGGGCGCGGCGCTGCGCGGTTTTTTTGCCCTCCTTGTGCGTTGGTAGTATAGGATTCCCTTTGCGCTATCGTTCGCGGCAAAATTGCCCTGGCCCGCCCCGTCGTCTGCAAAGCGCCTTAAAGTTACGAAAGACGTACAGTCACTTGACTGTTCTAACATAGATTTTAGCAATGTCCCTACCGTCACCTTTAACATTGTTCTCGTGATAATTCAATTAATCAACATCATCATCATCATCTTAGCCGTAGGACGGCCACTCCTAAATATAGGCCTCCCCCATAATTTTCCATAAGGACCGGTCGGAAGTGGCCTGCATCCAACATCGTCCTGCGACCTTTATCAGGTAATCTGTCCACCTTGCCAGTGGAGGACCTACGCTGCACTTGCCTGTCCGTGGTCTCTACTCCAGAACTGCTATGCTATGCAGAGCTATGTACCCTGCCCACTGCCACTTAAGCTAGCTTATCTTCTGGCCTGTCGGTGACTTTCATTCTTCTACGGATCTCCTTATTTCTTTTTAAGATTATAATCACTTGTTTTTAATTTAATTCTGCTTACATTCGATCACATAGAGAAAACCCAATCACATCCCTCCCCATAGCTCGTTGTGAGACTTTGCTAGCTTACCTATGAAGCCCATAGTAAGAGACCAATGACTCAATATATCTTAAGCAGTGGTGGACTGGCGCTGGAGTGACTCAAATTATGAGGTAATCTCATGCTGTAAGCTCAAAGATTACCCCACTTATGGATTTCTTCCAGCTGTATAAGAGCACCTTAATATTCAAAAATATCAATGCATCATTAAAATTATACTTCAACTTCAGTTCATGCACATGCTAGCTAGATTTTGAAAACGGATTACAAATTTTAAAGAAAAACCACATATACAAATAAAGCAAGTTATATAAAACCATTTAATAATGCTTAAGTTCAAATACGGCAGTCTGATCTACATTTCTCCTAAACATGAGCATACGAGCACAAATATATACTCAAATAATAATACCCTGGAATAAAACAGGAATTCTTCGAAAAATCTTGTTCCGTTGATCCCCATAAATTTTCAAAACCTCCATAAAATCTTCAGCACAGCTAAAACTTCAACAGTTCAACGATCCCTATGACTCATCAACCCTTGCCACATACAAACCTCACTTTTATTACACTTACAAGTCATACGACACGGCAGTTAGAGCCTAATTGACGTGTAACTCGACCGTTTGACCTTGAGATTCCTCGGCACCCTCAGAAATCGGGTAAAGTATATTTTAACCCTAAACTAAGTAGTAGAACTTCCTTCGGAGACCGCGCCGTCGCGTCTCTCTACGTTACCCGCACAAAACGATACAACTGACAAAAGTGGACGAACAAAAGTAGATTCTATATTTTAGCACATAGGTTAAGTTTTAAGTTCGTAGCTTGGAAAGTTTCAGGGGTGTGTAGTGGGCTCGTTCAGGGCGTCCTCTAAGAAAATGGAGACAATACGATTATAGTATCGTAGTATATGTGCAAAAATAAGAAGTGATTTGAAAAATAAGTTGTGTGTGTCAATGGTGTTGTTAAAAAAAAGAGTTTGTTTAAAATATTTAATTCAATGAAAAGTCACTTAGAAAACTCGTTTAGTCTTTAAAGGTTTTACCGTCACGTTCTAAAATAAATAGATAAGTACACACTGAGAAGAGGGGACAAGTATCTAGTGGCTACCATTTTCAAATCATTTTTATTACTATTACATTTACAAAGTTAACTTTGCATAAGTACACTATTTGCTAACATTTTACCCGACTTCGGTAAGGCCAATAAAAAGGGTTATAATATAAAGAAGTCTTTGTATATACTCGTATCTACGTTATGTATTAAGTATGCACGTATTATCCACTGCAGTGCCTAAACTGCTTAACAGATGTTGATTGACTGAGGTTTCAATATGTTCATGACAATAGTTTGGATGACATAATAACTATATAAATTTACCCTAAATTTTATATGGTGGGCTTTTGCACGTTTGGTAACAAAAGAAAGGCCAAGGTATATGTTGCAATCAAAACTCTTAACTAGCCAAAAGGACTTTTAACTGAAAAAAGTCAGCCAACAATAGTTTTGACTGAAGAGGTTGGTCAAAAGTAGTTTTGTCTGAAAATCAAGTAACGGCTAAAAGATAGTGTGCTGTTACACCTAGTTTTAGTCGTTGATTGGTTCAGAGTTATGACTGCTACATATTTACATATCATATAGTTCTAGTAAATAAACACATTTATATCAGTAACAATAATAATAATAATCGCCTATCGATATCAGTAAATCAACCAAAGTGAAATGCGCTACGTTCGGCGAGGCTGTACTAAGAATGAATTGTATAGCACTCTATCTGTATTATCCCGCCAAAATGTTCATCAGATTTTTGTGTTATTATTTATGAATAAATACTTTTAAACCCAGAAGCACTAAAATACAGCTCTATGTATTTAGTCCAGTGAAAAAAAAAGGTTCTTTCGATTTACAAAATGCACCAACGCATAGCCAATTTTCAGTGTTTTTATTGCAGGACTGGTTGGAAAAGCAAGACGTGCGCCTGCCTATGACAGTTGGAGTACTACCCAGAGCTTAGATATAAAGTTTTACGTGGCGCTGCACTGAACTCGTTACGTCGATATTTGTCTTTAAGTCACATTCGCCTGGTAATAAAGGAACGTGTTTTCTCGCCCCAAAACTAGCTGCAAATCTGCCGTCCTTCCTCAAAAACAATCTTCAATTTTTGCCTATACACCAGATCGCCCGAATATTATTATGTATAATACAGTAATTTAGACTATCCTCCGCCTGTCTCCTTTTCTCCTACGTAAATCAAATTCTCCATCCTTATCTTAATCAGTCGCGCGACATTTTTTTTCGATTTCTCACATTTGCGCTTCAGCTCTGATTGATAGGGTCGTAAATGGAGTGCGGGGTATTTAGTATAATCGTTCACCAATAGATGTCGTTGCATCGTGATTTCTTTTGAATTTAATATGGGTATGGGGGTGGTGACTGCAACTTGGTTTTTTGCTTCTTTTATTTGGCCAGCGATGCTTGTAGATATTTTTATTTTTTGAGCGTTTGTATCGTAGCGAGACTGGTTGGAGCTAGAGTAACGGAGACAACTAGGTTAAGCAACTTTGATGATGTATTTGTTTAGTAATGTGACCAAAAGGGGTATTTACATGTATGTTTATGGGGTCAAGTGATCCTCGGGAGGAGCATCATCAGCACATACTAGATGGTAAGCCAGCATGCAACTCTTTGAATCTTGTCCGCCGTAGTGCATTAGTACCAACTGTTCTTACTTGAAGTTTTAATTTCAAACACAACACTACATCTTACTAAAGAAAGACACATTAGCAAGATAAATAATAAGCAAACAGAATTAAACACCTATGTCTTGGCTTAAGGTTTTGCTCACAACCAATTTTTGAACAATATTACACACTAGTTGCACCCCGCGGTTTTACCCGCGTTTTGATAGATGATGATGATGATGAAAAATATCATATGCGTTAATCCAGTGCCCCATCTACCTCCATATCAAATTTCATCAAAATTGGCCCAGCCGCTTGAGCGTGAAAGAGTAATAAACATCCATACAAACATCCATCCATCCATTCAAACTTTCACATTTATAATATTAGTGAGAAGTGAGATAAGCCGACTAGAATATACCTATTCGTCTATCGTATTCATTTGCAATCTAGAATGTTATGTTATGTTTAATAGGTATGGGTTGAGCAAGTAGTTTTTAGAATACGTTTAATGAGCTTATGCTTTTTGTAACTCAAGGTATTTTGCTATATAATTACGGTTAATAAAAAGAAACTGAAACCTTTACAGCCTTGCGATTCTCTAAGAGTAAACATCATTGCATCTTTGACAACATCCGTAAATCAAATGATGAGATGACAAGAAACGTTGGAATAACATCCTTGTGTGCAAGAGCGATATCTCAAAGTATTTGACATCGGTGAGCTCGTCGACGAATCATTAGAGAATCGCACGGCAGTAAGGGTTACCTTACTTACGAACAGACTTATGCAAGTAACTGCAGTAAACTACATATATACACTACATATATGTACCTACACTACATATATGTACCTACACTACATATATGTACCTACACTACATATATGTACCTACACTACATAATATATGGTACTTGTGTCCAGTTTTACGCTATACATTTTTTAAACTTCTGTGCATCCCTTACCAATTTCCACGCGGTAGGCACACCTTCTGGTATACGCTACTTCAATGAATTCTTTTAATTGTCAAAAAATAAAATGGCTTGCTGATCAAACATTTTACAGTATTGAAGAATAATTTAAATGATATGATAATATCATCTGACATTTACCCAATTTAAATTATTTATTGTAATTATGAACACTGTATCTGATATTTGAATTTATTTTTCATTATTATATACTTTTTTACAATATAAAATAATAATGTGTGAATTTTTGAATGATCATTTTTGTATTATGTCTAGTTTTTTTCGCGTGTAAGTATTTATAAGTCAAATCAAATCAAATTATTTATTCTGTACAGGCCTACAGGTGCACTTACAAATTGACATTTTACATTTATTATTTCTTAAATCTACAACCGAATCGGAACGCGACCACACTGAGCAAATCTGGCAAGAAACTCAGCGGGCTTGTCTTTTAAGATTTTTTATCGCTAATTTATTTATGTATTTAGCAAATTTTCGTTTATTTTTAGCTCCAGTGTACAGTATTGCCTTACAAAAGAGACCATAATAATATTATTGTTAAGTACCTGTGAGTATGGGTCGGTAGAAATGACAACACGGGCGTTTCACAGCTAGCGATGTAATCGACTGACCAGCACGCGTCACGTATACACACATTACTAACAATTATCAATAGGGCAAGACACGCTACACTTAGAGATCGTAATGCACGAGTAGTTAGATCTTGGAGTGCAGATGTAATATTATTTTCCTGTACAATAATATTATTACCAAACAATTTGGATGCACATGTAACAATTAGTTATAACTCAAATTAATATGAATATAAATATTTATTTATTTATTTAATTAAATTTTCATCATGTCATGTCAGGTTAGGTCTTAAATAAATCATATGTCCAGTGTATACGCCCTGTAAGGGCGTCGCAAAGTGAAATGTATGATAACTATGTAGATTGTAGGTGTTTCAAATTAATAATAGATGATAATAAATTTATACATAGAGAAACATTCACAATATAATGTCACATTTAACTATTTTTTACCATGCATTACCATTGCAGTATTTGATACAGCCCCGACCGAATTGTCCTTTTTAAATTCATCAACTGAAAAGTAACACTTTTGCAATAACAGCGATTTTAATTTTCTTCAAATACACCTGGTATAATTATTGGGTCGGGTCTTGAATCGAGTCGCCTGAATTTGAGGATTCTGCTACTGTGGAATGGTCAAGGGGCTTTGTCTTGACCCTCCCAATTCGATTTTGGCTGCCGGAGTTACGCGAAAGTATTTTAAATTAATATTTAAAGTTTCTGTAATTTCACACGAAAAACATGCGGATGCGTGAAACGGAACGCAATATCAGGAAATATTGCATAAATTTGAACGTCTGCTATGTTTATGTTCGTGAAACGAAACGTTTTGATCGCTATTTTTGAGGTTTGTGATTTAACTATGTTTACAAAATAAAATAAATACTCCTACATAGTTTTGTGAAAATTATTTTCCTCCCTTACCCACCCAGAGACCAACTCAGACCGGTTAGGTTGAAAGTAGTCAGAAAACCGACACAGAGCACCCCGACTCCACCTATTCTTGTGGCTACTACCCCTAGAGTGTTTATAAATAATGCGGGAGCCAGAAGCTCAAGTCAGACCGGTTAGGTCGAAATTAGTGACAAATCCAACTCTGACCCCCCCCCCCCTCTCTCCCCCCCCCTAAATTTAGGTGTAAAAGTGTTAGTAGAGTAGACAAAATTGATCTTTGATATTAAATTTAAAAAAAACTACGCGATTCCGGCAGGGAAAAATGGTGGGGGGGGGTTCCCCTCCCCCCCCCCACCCCCACCCCCCCCCACCCCCCCCCCTAAATTCAGGCGACTCGATTCAAGACCTTACCCTAATTATTCCCTTCGTTGCCTCTTTCGACTCCCACGGGTCAGAGAGGGGGAAGCAATACTAGCCCGACATGCCACGGGATAAAAAATATTATAATCATGAGTTATGTGTAAGCAATTTATGGAGTCATCACTCATAAAGGGTTGTAATAAAGGGTTGAAGTTTGTAAGGGAAATTGTTTTTCATACGAGTATTACCTTAAGGTTTCTTTTTTTCTACCGACTTCCAAAAAGGAGGTTCTCAATCCGACTGTATTTTTTTATGTTTGTTACCTCATAATTATCCGCTGGGTGAAGCGATTCTCAAAATTCTTCTTTTGTTTGAAAGCTGGTGATTCTCGTGTGTTCTCATTTAATTAGAATGGAAGTCGGTCTAAATATTTTTCAAATTGCGCCTGTATAACATATATATTTTTAAAATTATGGTGTGTAGTTTAAGTTTACACACCCATTATGTGCCCATTGTTTGAACTTGCGTCTTTTGCTCAGACAGAAGAGTAAGCGTTAGTTAACCATCTAGTACACGTGCCCAGTATAGGTTACCGAATAGATTAGCGGTCAGTAATATCTGAATTCCCAAACTGTGCAAAGCCTTCGACATAGTCCTAAGACTATAAACTACACTCGGAGTCAAGTGCTCAGTTGTCAATTGCCATAGCAGGCACCCATTTGAGTAAATTCAGGTCAAGCTGTTTCAAATCGGTGTTTTTATATTTGGGAGGTCTATGTTCAGCAGCCGTTATTCCACACCTGCAAGGATGATGATTATGACTCAAGTAGTAACTAAAGCAAGACTTGCAACCTTAAATTGTTATGAACTTTAAGGCCTGATCCACTGCGGGTTTCGCAATAATTGTCGTGCTATGCTCATAACTCAATTATATCAGCACTACTCTTAACACAGCTGTCTTTGATGCTCTTCTACACATAGCCGGAAATGGAAGAAAATAGAACATTTTAAAAGAATATAATGAAGGGATTTCACGACTTTCAGAATTTAGGATTTTGCTCCAAGGTTGTACACATCTCTCTGTTGTAATATATGTTATCCATCTCAATAGGATTTTAAGACATAGATTTCCAAAAGGGCCGGTTGGAAGTGGTTTGCATCCAATGTCATCATGCGACCCTTATCAGGTAGTCTGTCCACCTTGTCGGACAGAACCTACGCTGAGCGCACTGATACGTGATCTTCACTGTAGAAACTTCCGGGCTAATTGCCCATCGGATCTGCGTGCTATGTGCAGTGCGCACACCATGCAGTGCCACTTCAACTCTTTGGCTTTCCACTATTATATTCCACTATTATATACTTTTATAATAAACAGTTCAAATCTTGATGAAGATGATATGAAATGAAATTCAAGTCGGTTAAACATAATCTATTGAATTCGTAGCATTGTCCACCAGTTTTTAAGCACTTAAGTTGAGTTTCTTAGTAGTGCGTCCATCGTACATCGTAGGCGACCAATTATCCCACACGCAGATATGTATAGCGAGGCCGTTGGCCGCTCGAAGCTGTTATTTCGTCTGCCCATTCTACGCTATGGTGGGAACAGACTGGGCGATGTCTCGGCCACATATAAACTAAAAAGTATTAAAAACTGATTGTCATACCCACATGATATTATGTTTTATTAATCTATTGATACATCGAGTGTCCCGAAAATCAACGATAACCTGGTACCGGGCAAGAGGCCAAGGTATACCAGTTATGAAAACAAGTACAATTTGCACAAAATAAATACCGACTTCCATTCTATTCAGTTATTGTAGTGTAACTCAAAAACGAATGTACCGAATTCGATGAAGTTTAAATGGAATCACACGGGAAGCACCAGCTTTCAAACAAAAAAAGAGTTTTGAGAGCCTGTTCAACCAAATAAAAGTTTTGAGGACAAACAAAAAAAACGAATTGAGTACCTTTCTTTTTGGAAGTCGGTAGAAAATAAGAACGTAACTAGATTCTTGTAGCAAAACGAGAGATAGAATCGCGATAGTAAATACCTGTATAAATATTTTACATTGTAGGAAAATCCGAGTATAGATCAAAACTATATTTATATTCTTTATACATTCGATTATATATAGGGGCTTTTGCTATTAGCCTAAATTAAATACGAATAATGGTGATTTACCTACGTCCGAGATATTAATATAATACCTAAGTACTCTACTCTTGTGTTTTGTCTGGCAGCCTGAGTACAAACTTACTCGCACTAATAATACTAAATCAAAGTAAATAAGTGTTAGAAAAAAAAGAAATTCCTAAGTAAACTCACAGCAATAATACATGCTCCTAAGAATTGGCTGCTTGAGGCAACATTTTTCTTGGTAACTATGTGCCTTTGTCTAAAACAAATTCATCAACGTCATCCATCAAATCAAACACCTCTTTACCACGTTTCTTAAACCACAAATACAATAACAATATAGGGTGTTTGGTAGAGGGACCGACAAACCAAATGAGCGTTTTCGGGGGACCACTTGGAGAATACAAGTTGGCCAAAAAAATCCCCAACCCCCCAATATGTTTAACTTTTTTTTGTGATTTTTCCCTTTTTCTCCAAAATTGTACCTATTTACCACCATAACATTTGAAAAATATGTAAAAACTAAAAACATCCGGTCTAAAACATACTTTACAAATGTTATGGTGGTAAATAGGTACAATATTGGAGAAAACAAGAAAATTCACAAAAAAATTTAAAAAAAAATGGGGTGTCGGGGATTTGTTTTTGGCCAACTTGTATTCTCCAAGTGGGCCCCCGAACACGCTCATTTGGTTTGTCGGTCCCTCTACCAAACACCCTGTATATAAAATTAAAAATAAAGATATTATTTGAACCTTTGACATGCCTGAGACTTATTTAAGGATGTCGGATGACGTCAGTCGTAATAGGCGAGATCAACATAAGGTTTGCGTTAGTAACTCCAAGACAGCATTGATGCGCAAAAGTATATCTACAGTATAGCTACATTTATATATAATAAAATACCTATTTTATTATGAGAATTCATCCAACCTCGCTCTTTTATAGAAAGCTGAAAACTATTTTGTCACAAATGTTATTACAAAATTAATGATTTTATGAATGATACATCTGTTATATGTAATAATCCTTAGCAAATTAATAGAATTCTCTTCGAAACATTAAAACTAATTTTACTCTCTCTTCAAAATTGCAATTTCTATGTTTAATTTAATATATTCATAATGACCTATTTTATATGTACTTCGTAATTTAATTGTTATTCTATTTTATCTTTAATTTGAGATTTTGATTTGATTTTATTTTATTCTGTAATTATCTCATTTTATGATTTGTTTAGATAAATATTGCACGCCCATAAAAGGTAGATTGCATTGGATCATAACTATATCATCTTTTTACACATGTAATTCTGCAATACTACAAACTTTGACTTTGAAAGCGCAACGTGTTCAATAATGTTGTCCGTGTGAACAAACCGTAGCTCCCGCAGAACTCGGTTAAAGTGTTAGGGCGGTTGGAATCTGCCCAAATTTTAAAATTTATCTACATAACTATCTAACGTAACGATATCGTTGTATTTCTAGCCGGACAGCCTTTAACTTGACCACTGTGGTCTCTCAAATAAAACCATGCGTTTTGGAATGAAATTCTGGATGTCGTAAGGCAATTTTTACGGCAAGTTTCGCATTGAATCTTACTCTTCTTTTGTTTTGTTCCACGAATGTTTAATTTTTGATTAAGATTTTTTTTTCTGAACAAACATTTGGGAGACGCTCGAGTTTATTTAGTTGGTCTTCCGTGAAGTCAAGATAGCTGTCATCAGCATAATTGAGCATGTAGGTAATAAAAGAGACTATGCGAGCGCTATGTTAGTAGTAGTAGGTAGGAAATTATGTTTACATAAAGCACGTGGAGCTGTAGATATCTTCTGGCTAATTAGATAGAAAACTCTTTATTTGTACACTATAATAAAATATAAAAGAGAAAAACATACGATAGAAAAAATAAAACACAGTTGTACAAAAGGCGGTCTTATCGCTTAAAGCGAATTCTTCCAGACAACCTTTGGGTAGATAGAATAGTATTTTCAGGGACAGTGGTGAATAGTATCAGCGTAAGTATAGACAATATTGAATAGGTACATGTACCTGAACTGATTTAAAAAAAAATATGTAATACATATTATACATAAATACCTACATAATATAATATAGTATACATACTGCCTAATTAAAATAAAATACACACAATACACATTTATATATACTAATACATATAAACTACAAGCCTAATATAATACAATATAAGAACATATATAATAATTATAATAAGTTATTGTAATATGTGGTAATTAGAGTGAGTTATGGACCCCATGTAAAACATTTATCGATAGTTATACCATGATTTTTACCGTATGACTAAAAGGAATAGTCACCCCATCAAATACCACGCATCACAATATATGCCAGTCAATTCTGCAAATGATTCAGGAACTGCACTTTAGTTTTAAGGAGGTTGACTTTCAGGCCAAATATGCTACGTAGAAGCTAAAAATGCTACGAAATCAACAACTTAATAATAGAAATGTTTCGTCATTACGCTCATCGATATCAAGAAACTTGTTGAAAAGATAGTTTTTTCTACCGTCCCGCATATACGTCGATGTTTCAAGGATATTGTCAAAATTACAACGATGTTTGCTCTTTTAGTCGTGCGATTCTCTAATGATTCGTCGATGCGCTCGCCGACGAGCTGACCGATGTCAAATACCTTATGTGATATCGCCCTTGTACACAAGGTTGTTTTTCCAACGTTTATTGTCATATCGTAATTTGTATCACGGATGTTTTCAAAGATGCAACGACGTTTGCTCTTAGAGAATCGCTTAAATCGCGCTGCAGTATCTACGATTGCTACGAAATCTACAACTCGGTCGTTCTTTAAAGGAAGTAGTCAATGATGCTACAATGTTGTGAATATGTCGTGTAGCAGCATGCGTATCTCGTAGCACTGTACAATTAAATATGTAACACGTGTGAGTACAATTATACATGCGGCTACATGAGGTAATTTGAATTAAGCTTTCGTAAGCATTAGACATTTTAAGATTATTGTGACGGATTAACTTTTGGCGGTAGGTGTAGTCGAGTATGTCGACCGGTTTCGTGATCTTCGAAATGTTTTTATTGAACAGTACCATCACACCTAGCGTCCGTGCTTTTACTGAGGTAGAGGCAGATACATTTCTCACCCGCTGTGACGTCATCCTTGCTGGCTAACTGTCCCTTTCAGTTTCTTAGTCTCTACAACAATCAGAGGCTGATCGATCTCTCAATGGATTTGAAACTCAAAACGGCTTCAAAACCAAAGAAAACCTTAATTTTGAGTGTGATCAGACCACTTCACGTCTCTATGTGCTACGTTTACTTATCAGCTCTTCTGCATGGCTTGTGACCGAGTGTTCAAGACGAAGTTAGGATTTGCCAGCCACATGCGAGCACACGCCTGAAAATAGCCAGGGTCGTCATCGTCGGACACGACGCGGATCCATCATCATTATCATCAATTACTCCCAAGTAAGACATCGCGAGTAATCAGTTTTTTTGTATTTTTTTATGTGGAATAATACAATACGCTCTTTATTGCATACCCACATACAAAAAAAGACCATATGTAAATACAGTTCTTATGGAAATTAATAACATCTCTCAAATATTCTACTATTCCCGGTGTGGTGTATTTTAAAAGAAATAACTTGATTCTAGTTTTAATACATTTCATGAGTTTACTATTTAGTTATTAAAATAAATCGAAGAAACGGATGTTTTACAAAAAATCTGATATATTGGATATAAACTCATTAACTATATAAAATAAGTACAATTTGAAAAAATTAATAGCGACTTCCATTCTATTCAGTTATTGGAGTGTAACTCAAAAACTACTGGAGTGAATTTGATGAATTTAAATGAGACCACACGGGAAGCACCAGCTTTCAAACTAATAAGAATTTTGAGAATCGGTTCACCCTATCGAAAGTTAGGAGGTACAAACAAGGTAAATTTAAACATTTGAATTGAGTACCTCATAAACATGTTTTAATTTTTTTTTTATCAGTGCACATCATTCTTACTAACGTTTAACGTTATACACAACCCACATTAAATTAAACTCGCAAACAAATTTTAAACTATAAGGATTCCTTCCTACGAACACGAAATCGGTTGAGATATGTTCTATGCCTACCGTGTAAGTTAAACCGTCAAAATAACATTAAAATACATATATACGTATGTATTTTATAAATTTTTAGGGCATCTACAGTAGTAAATATCACGTGCCGGATATTGGAATGGTTGAACGGGCAACATAAAGCTTTCCACGAGAGAAGCATGTAGGCTATACGGTAAAAATATGTGTTATCCCATTGGCTTAGTTGGTTTTGAAACTAATTTCGAAATGAATGGCCCCGGGCAGAACCCTGCCGGAAATTTTGTTATGTGCAGAAATATTGTAATTCGGGTCTTGGATTTTGTGATGTTTTATTGTGTCTACCACGACACAGAGATTACTTCGTGAGTAACCGTAAACGGTGGGTTTCATAAATGTTCTTGTATTGTGACCGATGAAGCAAAAGCTATGACTCCTGTCATAGTTTTGCTTCACGATACTTACAGGACTTCTAAAATTAAATGGTATTCATCATCATCATCATCTCAGCCGTAGGACGTCCACTGCTGAACATAGGCCTCCCCCATGATTTTCCAAAAGGACCGGTTGGAAGCGGCCTGCATCCAACGTCGTCCTGCGACCTTTCTCAGGTCGTCTGTCCACCGTGTCGGTGGACGACCTACGCTGCGCTTGCCGGTACGTGGTCTCTACTCCAGAACCTTTCGGCCCCATCGGCCATCTGTTCTGCGTGCTATGTGCCCTGCCCACTGCCACTTCAACTGGCTAATCTTCTGAGCTATGTCGGTGACTTTCGTTCTTCTACGGATCTCCTCATTTCTGATTCGATCACGTAGAGAAACCCCGAGCATAGCCCTCTCCATAGCTCGTTGTGCGACTTTGAGCTTATCTATGAGGCCCATAGTAAGAGACCACGTTTCAGTGCCATAAGTCATCACTGGTAACACACATTGGTCGAAGACTCTTGTCTTGAGGCACTGAGGTATTTTTGACGAGAAGACTTCGCGAAGTTTCCGGAACGCTGCCCAGCCGAGTTGGATTCGACGATTGACCTCTTTCTCGAAGTTGGACCTGCCTAGTTTGACTGTCTGTCCCAGGTAGATATACTCGTCAACAACTTCGAGAACTGAGTTCCCAACTGATATTGGGGTAGGTACAACATGGGCATTAGACATAATTTTCGTCTTGTCCATGTTCATCTTAAGACCTACCCGTTGGGAAACTCGATGGAGGCCTTCGAGCATTGTACTGAGGTCTTCCATGGATTCTGCCATGACTACAATATCGTCGGCAAATCGAAGGTGAGTGATGTATTCGCCGTTAATATTGATGCCAAGTCCTTGCCATTCCAGAAGCTTGAAGGCGTCTTCCAATGTAGCGGTGAACGGTTTCGGAGATATAACGTCTCCCTGTCTCACACCTCTTTGCAATGGAATTGCCTTCAAACTCTGCTCCTGTACTCGGACTGACATGTAGGCGTTTTTGTACAAACACTTCAGCACTTCAATATACCGATAGTCAATACGGCACCGCTGGAGAAACTCAAGCACTGCCCACGTCTCGATCGAATCAAAGGCTTTCTCATAGTCCACAAACGCTAGACAAAGAGGCAAGTTATACTCTTCGGTCTTCTGTATAACTTGCCGTAGCGTGTGGATGTGGTCTATGGTACTATAGCCTTTTCGGAAACCGGCTTGTTCCGGAGGCTGGAATTCATCAAACCTGCGACTGAGACGGTTCGTTATGACCTTCGAAAACAGCTTATAAACATGGCTCAAAAGCGAGATGGGTCTGTAATTTTTAAGTAAAGTGTTGTCACCTTTCTTGAAGAACAGCACCACCACGCTTTTGTTCCATGCTTCTGGCGTTGAACCTTCGAGTAAGACGGTATTAAAGAGCTTCTGAAGGACTTTAAGTACCGGTGTTCCACCCGCTTTCAGAAGCTCAGATGTGATACCGTCGTCACCAGGCGCCTTGTTGTTCTTAAGCTGTTTCAAGGCCATTCTAATCTCGTACAGGCTGATGTCCGGGATATCTTCGGTATAATGTCGGGTCAGCTTGGCTCTTGGGTCTTTGGCCGAGCTGCTAACAGGTTTAGCGACCGAGGTGTATAACTGTCCGTAGAAACTCTCGACCTCTCCTAACACTTCCGCTTTGGTCGACGCTACACTGCCGTCTCCTCTCTTCAGCTTCGTCAACTGGCTTTGCCCAATAGACATGTCTCTTGCAAACACTTCGGAGCCTTTTTTCCGCTCTATCGTCTCTTTAATACGGTTTGTATTAAAGATCCGAATGTCGTGTCGCAAGGACTTCCATATTCGTCTATTGAGCAGCCTATATGCTTCAGCATCATCCGAAGACTGCAGTTTCAATGAGCGTCGTTCAGCCATGAGGTTGAGGGTATCGTTGGAGAGTTTCTGTGGCCTATCTGTACGGTGGGGTTTAAAGTACTTGGAACCCACTGTATGGACAGTTTCTACTAACCTGTTATTGATCTCGTCCACTGAAGCGATGTTCTCAAGGCAATCGAAGCGATTGGATAGCTCAAGTTGAAAGCTCTCGGGGTCTTGAATATGGGCACGAGTAGGTCGGAGCGTAGACTTCATCAGACGAGACCTCTCCAGTTTGACATTAATATTCACCGTGCCTCTTACCATTCGGTGATCACTACCGGTTTTAACCCTGTTGATCACGGAGACATCAGTGAATATTTGCCTTTTGGTGGTCATAATGAAGTCAATCTCATTTCTCGTGGAACCATCGGGACTCAGCCAGGTCCATTTCCTGTGAGGTGGCTTCTGAAAGAAAGAGTTCATCATAAAGAGTCCCTCTTTCTCCAGGAAGTCGGCCAACCTCTGTCCCCTACGGTTCCGTTGTTCATAGCCAAATTGCCCCACTTTCGACTCATCCTCGCTTCTCTTACCCAACTTCGCGTTGAAGTCCCCCATAACAACTAGAAAGTGCGTTTCAGAGGTATGTATGGCCCGACTAATGTCCTCATACATATCCTCCACCTCATCATCCGGGTGCGACTTCGTCGGTGCGTATACCTGAATGACCTTCAGCGAATATCAAATTCAAATTCAAAAATTATTTATTCAGTTTAGGCATCATAGACACTCTTATGAACGTCAAAAAATTTTTAAATTATTCTACCGCTGTCTTCGGAAAAGAACCACCGCCGAGAAGAAGCAGCAAGAAACTCGTGGGCCATTATTTTTTCAAGTCTTTGTACATTGAGGTTACATATGAGTAGTATTAAAATAACAAATTTATTCAATAGTTGGCTATTAGGCAGAAGTGGAAAGCTTCCAGGCATCTTTGTCTTCTAAGTAGTGACTCAATTTATAATAGGCTTTTTTCATTAGTATATTTTTGACACGTAACTTGAAATTCCCTTCAGTGAGCTCAGTAATGTCTTTCGGGATTTTATTATAGAAACGTACACAATTGCCTAAGAAGGACTTATTTTTAGTTTTCGTGAGTCTAAATTTAGATACAGCTATCCTATCCTTATTTCTAGTATTAATATTATGCATATCACTATTTATTCTAAACTTCTTTATATTTTTACGAACGTACATTATATTTTCTAGGATATACAAAGATGGAAGAGTTAATATATTAATTTCTTTGAACATTTGTCTTAAGGATTCGCGGGGACCTATTTCGTAGATGGCTCGAATTGCCGGCTTTTGCAATATAAAAACTGTCTCTATGTCCGCCGCTGACCCCCACAGCAGGATACCATATGACATTATGCTGTGGAAGTAAGCAAAGTAGACCAGTCGAGCAGTAGCTATATCTGTCAATTGCCTAGTTTTATGAACCGCATATGCAGCTGAGCTCAGTCTTCCAGATAGTGCATCAATATGAGGACCCCATTGTAATTTAGATTCTATGCTAATACCTAGAAAGACTATTGCCTTGTCAATTTTCAATTTATTTCCGTCGAGTAATACGTTTGGCTCTATATGTCTTACATTAGGCATGGAAAATTTTAAACATTTCGTTTTCTTTGCGTTGAGAAGCAGGTCGTTTGCGACGAACCAATTTGAAACAATAGTTAACGCGTTGTTGACTTGAACTAGTTCTCTATCTTTCCTATCTACTTTATAAATCAGAGAAGTATCATCCGCAAAAAGAACTATGTCAGCAAGGCCCTCAACCATATGTGGTAAGTCATTGATATATGCTAAGAATAAGAACGGACCCAAGATCGACCCCTGTGGAACCCCCATTCTAACCAAAGATCCAGAAGATGTCACGCCATTAATGCCAACTTTTTGCTGCCTATCAGATAAGTATGATTCTACAAGATTCAGAGCAGCTCCACGAATTCCATAGTGGTGTAGCTTATAAATTAGAGTGCGGTGCTCTACACAGTCGAAAGCTTTGGAGAGATCACAAAATACGCCAATGGCATCCTGTGAGCTCTCCCAAGCCTCCAGCACATGCTTGACTAACTGGACTCCTGCATCTGTTGTTGATCTGCTTTTCGTGAAACCGAACTGATTTTCATGTAAAATCCTATGTTCATTAAAATGAGACAAGAGTTGTTGAAGCATTATCTTTTCGAATATTTTGCTCAAAGCCGGAAGCACAGAGACCGGTCTATAATTTGAGGGGTCGGCCTTACTACCTGATTTGAAAATAGGGGTGATTTTACTAATTTTCATTAGGTCAGGAAATGTACCTCTATCAATACATAAACTAAATATGATCATCAAATGTGGCGCTATTACTTCTATTATTGACTCTAGCATTTTTACGGATAATCCCCATAAATCCTCTGTTGCTTTAACGATTAAACTTTTAAATGTTTTTATTATTTCAAAAGTAGATATATGTCGGAACCTAAACTCAGGAATTTGGAGCGGGAAGTTGTCTTTCAGAAAGCCCACTGCAACACAAGGGCAAGAATCAAGAGATTTGGTGACTTCTAGTGGTATATTGGAAAAGAAATTTTCAAATGAATTCGCAACATGACTTGGGTCTGAAACTTTTTGGTTATCTATTTCTAGCACATATTCTGAATTAAAAGATTTACTTTTGCCGGTCTCTGTATTAATAGTTTTCCAAACTGTTTTAATTTTGTCATTAGATTTTCGAATTTTATCCCTTATAAACAAAGCTTTTGCGCGTTTGCATACTGACTTAAAAACTTTTGAGTAATTTCTTACATAATCATGAAAATCTTTACTAGAAGTTAAAGATTTTTTGTGATATAACTCAAACATTATGTCTCTACTTTTTCGAATACCTCTAGTTGACCAGTCACCAAATTGTAACCTACCGTTGAGCTGCAGTTTTTTCTTCGGACAGATTTCATTAAATTCTGTACTTACTAATGAAAATAATGTACTATAAATGTCATGTGGATCTTCAGAAGTGAATTCCACCAGACTAAGTTTCAACTCTATATTTTGTTTAAGCTTTTCTAGTTTACCTTTTGTTAGCGGCCTATGTTCGATAATGGTATTTTTCTTAGTTCTCCCGATTTCGAATTTGATAGCGAGGCCATTGTGGTCTGATCTAACTCCCACCATTACTGATTTTTCTGTAGTCTTACAGTTTGAAAAAATATTATCAATGCAGGTGGATGAAAAGTCAGTTACTCTAGTTGGCTCACTGAACAAAAAATTCAAATTAAAAGATTTAAACAAAGAGATAAGATTAGTTTTATCAGTTGAATCTACCAAAATATCAATATTGAAGTCACCGCATACAATGATTGATTTATTGCTTTTAGTTAGTCTCTTGAGTACACATTCCATTATGGACATAAAATTACAGAAATTAGATGCTGGTGGCCGATATACACACAATAATATATGACTTTCCAGTTCTGCACAAGCAATTTCGCAGACACGTTCAACAGAAAAACCTACTATGTCAGACCGTTCCTTAAATTTTATGTTTCTTTTACAAAGAATAATACACCCTCCCCCTTCAGCAGATATTCTGTTGAACGCACTGGCTACCTCAAAATGTGTAACATTAAATAACATTTTATCTGGTTTTAGCCACGTTTCTGTAAAGCCTAATACAACAAATCTATGTTTATCTAATAAAAGTTCAATGTCTAATATTTTGCCAGAGAAGCGGTTAATATTTTGATAAAATAGCGATAAGATGTCAGCACACTTCTCTGTTTGTTGTCTGTGTCTTGTTTAAAAGTTTAAACAATTAATAACTACATTATTACTATTATTAGTACATGTACTAAAAACTACAACATTGTCACTACTCTTTGTTATATTTCCTATAACTGCCTCAATATTGAAAGCTACCAAAGTAGCAATTAGCTGTCTGGATTTTTTAGGACAGTACATGCTGTCCCATGTCAACTTAAAATTACAAATAAACTTATTGCAGTCAAAAAATAAAAGTTTGTCACTATGACGACATGTCAAGTTATACATTAATGTGTTGAGTGAGTGTATGTGCAAGTTCTCTTTTTCAGACAATAAATCTGAATAAGGGAAGGCACATAACATTATTTTACATGCCTTAAGTTCTAACAAAGTGGTTATTCTAGTAATAACCTCTTTTCTATCAATACCTAAACTATGACCTAAGAAGACAACAACTATTGATTTATTATCTATTTTTGAGTTTAATATTGTTTTTTCAATCAGAGCATAGGTTGCTCCCGGCATACAATAGTTCTCCACAGCACACTGCACTGAGTTACTTAATAATGAACCAAAGCCTACTCCTATTTTGTCTGAAAATACCACGATTTTATGCGGTTGAACTGGATTAGAGCTGACATACTGCTCTCCGCCTGGGACCGTGTCTGTGATCAATGTTGGTCTGTTTTGATTTGACAGAGATGTTGAGAGGGCGCTAGTACAGTCTGGTTGTGGTTGAATGTGGCAGCTCGAGTGACTATTCTCAAGAGCCTCCACACACTCCACGTTCAAAGCCACCAGGTCCGTTAGTTCAATTGCAGTCTTGTAATGCTCACTTAGTTGAACTTGAGCTGTCTTGTAGCTAGTAAATATGTCCTGCAAGATCTTTTCTTTATGGAGCAGCTCAGAGCGGAGTTCCAGTGTGTCATTGTCATATAACTGTCGAGTTATTTCCAATTCTTCCAAACAATTCAGAATTCTTTCCTCTAGTAACAACTGCTCTTTAATTAATTGAACATTTTTGACAAAATAGCTTTGTTTTTTTAATAACTTTTGACATCTTTTGATAGTTTTCTTAACTTTAATATATTTCTTTATTTTATTTCGGCTTTTAAAAAGTGGGCTTTTACAAACAGATTTATCTCCGGTAAGATCAATGGTTACAATATCTGAAGAGCACTCCAACTTGTTTCCGGCTAGCTCATCAAAAAGGTTCAAGGTGCTGGTGGTCTGTTCATTACACTTATCTATGTGTAGCTGTGATATTACCTTATGGGCCTTATTTAATTCAAATTCTAGGTTGATTATACGACTTAAGGCTTGTTCATGAGTCTCACCACACTCCTTGAAGGATATTACAAAATTTTGGAGTTGTTCGCATCGATCTTGTGAGTCCAAGTATTTAGAATGTAGTTCAGCCAGTTCACCTTTTAGTTCAGTGTTTTTTGTGATGATCTTTTGCACTTCGATTTCACTGTCTTCTCTTTCTTGTAGTAGTTGTTCACTAAGGTCTTTATAGACTTTTAGTTGTTTTAGGGCAGCACTCAGTTTTTCCTCCATTTCCCTCGCCGATGTCTTGCGGGTCATAATAGGCATTTTGGTGTCAACTGATCAGTCAGCTCCTGAAACCACAAGTGAAACCGCTAAACAACTATTCAAATAAAGTTTGTATTACAGGTTTTCATACACAAGTCAGTCTCATAGCCAAGTCAAACAACAAAAAGAATGCCCACCAAAGCTTTAAATAAAACAATTAAAAAGTATTACTGTTTATACATTGGTTAATACTGTGGAACAGGTTAAAGTAGAAAATTAAAAATAGGAAATTACAAGTAAAAGTGAGACAGGTTTTAGAATACCAGACTTAAAAGGGAAATAGCATAGACAAAAGTAAAAGTAAAATAAAAAAAGTAGATAAAAATAATTGGAAATATAGTTGTACCTGTTACCTACTGACTACCTACAGACTGCAGTACTTATAAAGATTTGCGGTTTGTAAAAATCAAAATAATACTATCATAAGTTACATACAAACATATTAGGCTATCAGTTTAATTCTGGTAGTTACACAATTTAGCAATATACTATGATAGTACAATTACAGTTTTTTCTATCTTTATATCAGATTATAGTGAGCACAATTTGAGATCTGACACAGCAATATAAGCTGCTTGTACCTAATTGTATGATGTGTAGTGCGATGTGTAGTTGTTAAAAGCATGTCTGAGGCAAGAGTTTTATCGTCAATTTTGCTTCCACAGTTATGTCAAGCAAAAAGAGAAGCAACGGTGCCAGAATGTGGATTGGACGATGCTCACCGGAGTGAGACGTGTATAGGGCTAGAATGAGTGTTGAGTAGGTGCATTAAGAATGTTAATTGAACACAATACTCCCCGGGATTTGTGATGAACATCCGATCCAAGTCGTCAGTTTTGAATCCACCCGTTGCTTAGCCGTCAGTTGACAGCACAACTTTGTGCTCGACGAAAAACTTCTCGTAGTATGTTTCCCACACTCGTACACCTCATATAAGCACTAATAAGATGTTTACACTGATTTTAATTGGCACTGAATACTAGAAAATAATAATTTAATAATTTCTAAATACGGAGAAATATTTTGACACCTTAACCTAAGTGTTGCCACACGGCGAAAAAAAAATCGTTTGGATACTCTGAGTATTAGGTATACGACCCTATTGGAAACGCTATCGATCTTAACTATGTTGTTAGTAACGGACTTGTGGACGAGAAACCCGACACCACCTTGGGACTGTTGGTCGCCCTCCCGGTGGTAGAGTAGGTTACCTGATTTTAGGGTTATCGTGTCCTCACCCGCTCTACGGACTTCAGATAACCCCACAATGTCCCAGCGTAGCTTACTCATTTCTTCTTCCAGCTCATATATCTTCTCGTCTGTCCTCATCGTGCGTATGTTGTGTGTTACCAGGGCCAGTCGTCATCGTTGGGGGTGGTAGCCGGGCGTCTGCCGGGGATTCTTAGCACCCCCTGCCCCACCGTTACCGTGGCCGCTACCGTAGCCAGGAATAGCGGGGCTGCCGGGGACTGGGGGCCTGGTTCTTTTTGTCCAATCCATTGAGGGGTTTTTGCCAATACTCGCCACGCTTGGCAGGCGGGTTGGCGAGCGCAGTTTGTGTGTGTTTGACTGGGAAGGTGCTGCTGCCCACCTTCTGATTTGTTATCCCTTAGCCGGCTTCTACGGCACCCACGGGTAGAGTTGGGGGGGTGCTATTCTAAGCCGGCACCGCCACGGCATCGGCACCGCCACTGCACAAATGGTATTGTTTGTCCATTAATCCATTGCATCATACACTACGAAGCCACGCGCCAATTAATACCATAAAAATAGTTGTAAAAATAATAAATCTGTAGGTGGAAACAAAGCTTTGAGTCGTCGTAAATTTCGTAATTTTTAACTGAAATTGACGTAACCTACGAGGAACTACCGTGCGATTCTCTAAGAGCAAACATCGTTGCATCTTTGACAAAATCCGAGAAACAAATGAGGGGATGACAAGAAACGTTGGAAAAACAACCTTATGTACGAGGGCGATATCTCATAAAGTATTTGACATCGGTATGCTCGTCAACGAGCGCATCGACGTATCATTAGAGAATCGCACGGCTGTTATTGCACGCAGAAATCCGTTGGTCATAACCGAACGATAACGAATTTTAGCAGTGCTTATGCTGTTCAGAACTTACAGCGGTTTATCGCTTTACGAAAAGACATTTTCATATTTCTTATAAATGCAATAAAATGCAAGATCCTGAATTTCTTGCTGATCTTGCATTTTTAACTGTTATGACAAAACTTTTAGGAGAATTAAATTTGATATTACAAGACAAACAACACAATATAGCCAATTTGTAAAGATATGTGAATGGGTTCAAAAATAAACTGACATTGTTCAAAACGTCACTGGAAAACAGTTATTTTCTTTTTTTTTCGAGTTACAAAGAACATATCGAATTGAGAAATTTAGGAGGATGTGACTTTTCTGACCACCTGAAGTACATCGGGGTACAAGGTGGACGATATTTTTTTTATCGGAGCAGCGTTTCGCAGATTTCAAAGAAGTAAAGAGCAATTTGTCTCCTTTTACGCATCCATTAACTATTTTATTTAAATCCTAAGGGTAAAGACTGAATAGCAGTTTAAGTTATGTGATGTACAGTCAGATCCCTTTCACAAGGGTAGAACAGAAACTGAAATGGATTTTTTAAGATGCTTGGCGATCTTTTACACAAACAAAAAAATTTTTGCTTGAAAATAGATAGATATAGATGATTAAAACACTGTTTTAAACTATCACAGTTGTTCTCTAAAGTTATATGATTATTAACGGGATATTTACCGTGGTAAGGTTGTGGAGTGAGCTGCCGATGCCGGAATTTCAATCGAGGTGATGGTTTTCAACTCGCCAGTGCGTGGAATCCAGTATTAGGTTGTTTTAAAAATAAAAGTCCGCGTTCAAAATGTGTTCAAAATACTATACGCAGTGATACAGTGCGTGTGTTTTGTCGGGACTTAGGATCGAGTTCGAGTTCCAGTGATAACCGTAGCAAAAGACTAAGAAAGAGGGTAGATCGTTATGTCTGCACCTAACTTTTAAACGTTTTGACCAACCACCCGCATTCTTCAGTCTTCCCGTGAACATGGTGCATGTAACTGCGCCGAAATATCGGGAGCTCATTCCACAACCTTACCACGGTAAATATCCCGTTAATAATCATATAACTTTATAGATGATTTATGCATGAGTGCGTATTCAACAATTAACTTCATAAAATCTAAGTCAAAGTTCTAAATAAAAGTGTATTATCATTAAGTCACTCATTTATGCAATGCGTCGATATGATTGTTAAAGATATATTAACGAAGAACCACAACATGTAGAGAAATGATGTATTTTTTATGCTTGAACATTGAAAATATTTTTTTCTACGGCCAGCCATTTTTTCCAGCTTTTGTACTAAATTTAATTAGCCCGCGAATGTATGTAGTTTGGACAGTCCTGCGGCTTAAATAATCACAAAGCTGGTCCATCGGGAATATTTCTAGATATTTAAAAGGTGCAGGAACGTAGTTAATTGTTACGTCATACCTCATTCAGTCTTTGAGCAATAGCTTGACATGCAGTGAGACCTGCCGTGCGATTCTCTACTGATTCGTCGATGTGCTTGTCGACGAGCTCACCGATGTCAAATACTTTATGAGATATCGCTCTTGTACATAAGATTGTTTTTCCAACGTTTCTTGTTATCTCGGGCCTTACTATCAGCTTTATAATAACCATGCAAGTTCCGTGCAGTTCTTAAACCTAGCTTAAACAGTTTTTAATGAAATCATACCATGACGCTCATTTAGGTGAACTGTTTGAATATTGTTTTCGCAAAGGTAAACGGATAATATTGTCTCTGGCATTCAAAAAATTTACTATAACCAACATTGCAGACAACTAGACGTTTGTAAGCTAATAAACTGAGTGGATTTAGAGCGACATGTTAACGAGAGTTCATACAAAAAAAACAGATGAACGGTTTTTCTGCGGTTCTTGAATAGTTCGCCTGGGCAGGCCTGCTTTAAAGTTGTCATGGTACGAATAAACCGGACATTTGTCTAGAAGGCCTGCTTTAAGAGCTCATAGTAAGGCCCCTCGTCATTTGTTTCACGGATGTTGTCAAAGATGTAACGATGTTTCCTCTTAGAGAATCGCACGGCTGCGTTAGAGCTCATAGATTAATCAAACTACGAGTATATCTAAAGACCGGAGCTGTAATGAGGAGTGGTTTGTAAAAGTAATTTATTTATTATTTTTAGGTACATAATGAAATAGGCGATATATAAGAAAAAAGTCTTCATAGAAATATATATGAAATTAAATATTTATAAATGAGAGGCGGGACGCAACGAGGAGCGCACCGCACTCAAGATCCTGAAGAAGGCTTCCGGACGAAGCCCAAACATGCGTGGATGGTGATATCGACTACGCGTAAGTCTCATGTTAATCCCGCTATATTATTATTAAAAATATATAATTACTGAAGTATCTACCATCACCATCTATGCACTTTCGCTATTTTATATGTACTTCATTGATCCCATTGTTGAAGTAAACGTGGGAGCTAGAATTAATAAAATCATTGAAAAAACGATATTAGAAGAAATATTTAGTGACACTTCCGCTAAAAACAATGTTTATGGCCGAGTTGCGGTGTGCACCACCCTCCTTCCCGCGTAAACTGCAAACATATAATAATAATAATATAATAATAATATGGGACAACATCTTCAACAAAGGTCTTCATGTCCCAAACTAGGCAGAGCCTGTACTATGGTAACAAGATGACTGATATACATACTTAAATACATATACACACCCAGGCACAGATCAAACAGACACGTTCATGAACACAAATGTTTGACCTGTCCGGGGATCGAACCCGGGACCAGCGGCTTAGAAGGCAGGGGTGCTACTAACTGCGCCAACCGGCCTGTCGTAAACAGGAAGTATACAGAATTAACCACACACAAAACAACCCAATCAACCAAAAACGATTCGACACGTGTTTCGCATGTCGAGCGCTAGACCGATTTAATATCGTTTTTGGTAATGGATTTCCGCAAAGTGACGCCTGAATCAATAAATTATCTAAAATCATTGAAGGCTGTTTGGACAACCCCATCGGAATTGAATTCAAATCTTTGCAAGAGATTTTCCAAGTTGCGAAACAGGTGGTAAACTGTGGAGAGCAAGGTCTGGGAAGTGTGGTGGGTGTAGGAGACATTCCAATCGCAGCTCCTCTTAGCAACCGTCTGTTGTGCAGTGTGAGGACAAGCGTTAACCTGAAGCAGCAGTGGGCTAAAGCAATTGACCTGGCTCGGTCGTTAAATAGCGAGCTTTTCCATCATGGGTTTCAATTGCTGACGATACAGCCGTGCATTTCTCTAATGATTCGTCGATGCGCTCGTCGACGAGCTCACCGATATCAAATACTCTGAGATATCGCCCTTGTACACAAGGTTGTTTTTACAACGTTTCTTGTCATCTCGTAATTTTTTTCTTGGATGTTTTCAAAGATGCAACGATGTTTGCCCTTAGAGCACGAATAACTGCGTAAGTATAACGTAACGTGTCGTTCACGTAAAACAGTACAAACTACAGATAATTCATAGTTATTGGCGAGACGTGTTGAATTGTTTGTGCCAAGGCCTCTGAACAATAAAAAAATATCTAAAACCTTTGAATGTAATGTATATTTTGATGTATGTGTATTATAAATACACAAACATCGTATTTGTAATAAAACAATAAGTTTTAATTTAAATCAGCATATTAAAAATTAGGATGTGCGTGTATGTATATACACTATATATCTAGTATATACTCGTATATATATATCTAATCATGTCATATATGTATATATGACTAGTTTGTTCACAGGCACACAAACATAATATTTTACACGTATTTATATTATTTGTGTGACTCGCCTATATTACACTGTAATTACAGTTGTTCCAAGTTCAGCGACATTCGCAGACACGTGACTCGTAAACACATAAACATCTACTTCAAATTAGTATTCTTTCCTAGTCTGTGTATAATGCCTTCCAGCTATAACTGTTCTAGTTACTTACTAACACAAATAGCGATTTTATAAAGCGGCTGGTATAACATGGTATAAAGACGCGGTAGCCCTGTTGGCCATTCATTGGCACGCGGCCAGATTGGCAGTGATGTGGGCAGACAATTTTGCTCAGTAGATGTGGTAATTTTAGAATCATTTTCAATCTAATAAGAGAGTAAATTTTTAGGGAGCAAAGGAAAGGGTTTTTATTATGGACCTTGGTTTTTTATTCGGAGTGCAAAAAACCAGCTTATACCAGATGTCAAATGGAAGATCAATTAATAAGGATTTTATTGAAGTTAAATTTTATTTATGTACACATCCAAATTAATTATATTTTAATTCTAACATTAACGTAATTGAAAAGAAAAGTAAATAAGCTTGCAACTAAACATGTGATGTATGTGTTTAATCAGCTAGTCTTGTCGTTTACTGCTACTTTATTTTTAAGCCAGCACCTTATGCTACTCTTATCATGTTAATTCGTTGCGTCTTATTTAGGACCACTTATAACCCTCTCCTTTACAGATTTTTGGACAGGATTCGAACCTTCGCCTTCCAACAAGGTGTATCATGGCCGCTAGACCACCGACGCAATCCCTCCGAGCATCGATTTTAACTCTCTATTTGACTTTTAACCGTCGTATTCTTACTAACTTGTTGCCTCAAATATGCACCAGCATTTCAGTCACTCATCACCTCAACCAAACGTTTAGCCAGATATTTATACAAGTTGAGAGCGGACGGCCCCCACATAAACCTTTTATTGCATCTAAACCTTTTAAGTAGTCCGCTATAGGTCGGTGATGATGAGTTCATACACGAGGCCGTCTTATGTCCTATGAGAGTCAGAGAGTTTTTGATACCTTGTGAGCGTCGTATGGTAAATACCATATTATATTGATTTTTTAAGATTAATATTTAGGAGATTATTTCACAGCTATAAAGATTAAATAACCTGTTCGCGCCTGAACCGGCGCGACGTCAATAGATTGGAATGCGCTCCAAGCTACGCGAGTCAACTCGGCGAATCAGCCTGAACGAGTCAATTCCACACTGCCGCCGCGAGCGCACGCCCGATCGGCCCGAAGCCTTATCTGTACCACGCCGTCGCGAGCAACGATCCGCCGGGAAATGCCCCCTTGCGTCCACGTCGATATACGTGTTCGCGAATGCGTACCCCAGTGCTCACAGGAAGAAAATTCACCGAAAGTGAGACATCAGCCCGAATTACTCCGACGGATACCAGCCCGCACTATCCAGAGGAAGTATCTCAAGGATCAGCCCGCATTCCTGTGAGTACCTACCCAATTACCTAACCTACCTTTAAATATCCGACGTATGGTGGCTTCGCCCCACCATAATCTGTAATGTTTGAAACACCTCCTCCCAGCTATGTGTCTGAACTAATAAAACCATATCAATTGCATAAGTTATAATATTCTTGATTAATAAAAATATTCCTAATCCATCGCAGTACAATAATAAAGTAACTTAATTTTGCATATTCATTTTGTATGTAAAACATACTTAAATTGTATCTTATTTTATGTCTAGTTGATAGTTATTACAGCAATTTGTTGTAAATTAATTGTATAGCCCTTACTGCCCTGCACAAAGTTATTCTTGCCAAAAAAGTGCTGAACAAATCATAAATGGCACCTATTATTCATAAAGCCAAAGGTGGCACGACGCCAAAGGCATATGTGTCACAGTTAGATACCACATCCATGTTTTTCTGTTCACGCGTCAAAGAGGACGAGTGCCCAAATTACTGCAATGTAAATTGTCAAAAATATTATTTTTAATTTATTGTTGTCACTGAATTACGCCGCGAGGATTCCTTGGCTTACAAGCCTTTGTGGCAAATTTACGAGAATATTGGTTGTGTTGTGCAGCTACCATGTAATGTGGAACGGTTCACGTACATTCGACGACTAAATAACCAAAATAATGGCCACGACTAATGGTATCACCCGCGTGCTGATGGATGATGATGATGAAAAGTACCCTTTGTCATTTCCCCGGATATAATCTATCTTCTTGCCAAATTTCATCAAGATCCGTTCAGCAGTTAAAGTGTGAAAGCGTAACAAATAAACATACTTTCCCATATATTATACTAGTGACTCGCGACTTCGTTCGCGTGGTAGGCTCAGACTTCGGCCTCGCCATAACCTCCCGTCTTTGCTTAATGTTTTTAAGGTATGAACCTTCTACAAAGTATTAGAAAACATTTTAAAAAAGATGAATGAAATCGGTAAAAGCGTTCTCAAGTTATAGCGTGACCGGGAGAAGTAGGGTCTCATTATATATATATATATATATAGATTATTAGGATTTCAAGGTAAGCCAATGAATACATCTATATAAATAAGTATATACTACATATATAAATAAAAGGTATGTGTTTGTCATTCCAAAATTAACATCTTTTCACTTGTTTTCGTGTCTTGTCTCGTTTTCACAAATGCACGATACTTACATAAAAAAGATTTTATTTTTTATTTTTATCTGTGTTATTTCTGTTTGTTCCGGCTAATCTCTGAAACAGCTGGACCGATTTTAGCATGACTTTGACGCTGGCAAATAGCTGACGTTATAAGGAGTAGCTTAATCTACTTTTATTTTAATCATCATACCTACTTTTATTTAAATAACCGCGAGGCGAAATTAGTATCAAAGTAATTAGATTTCATCAGAAGGTGGACCTGGATATAACTCAGTGCAAACTTTTCAGTCTTCATATCTTTGTAGTGTACTTTAGAAAAGGCGTAGAGCCAGTAGTAGTTGAGCGTGACGTTGCTGCTGTACCGAATTCGATGTGTTTTGACTACTAGTAACAAATAAATTGGTCACTTCGGTGCTTCGGAAACATGTTAAGCCTGGAGATAGTTGTTGTCTTACGATAAAGTCCATTAGGTGATGTTAGAATACTTCAGATGTCTAAAAATCCCCGATACTAGGATAGCCTTTGCCTATCCACCAACCCGCATTGGCCCAAAAGGCCCAAATCATTGAACGTACAGAGATAAATTTGCATTTTAATTATGTGGTTATAACCTTTATGAGGTTGTGTTGATAAATGCCACCGCAGTGCTAATCATTTACCTGCCAAACAGATGTATGCAGAAAATAAATAAATAAGTAAGAAAAAATACTTAGATACTTCCGCTGGAAAAACGCATATGGCTGAAATACAGTGTGTACTGCCTCCTGCATAAAATGCATTTAGGAAATATACAGAATAAGCAACACACAAAACCACCCAATCAACCAAAAACGATTCGACACGGGGTTCACCTCTACACGAGGCAGTCTCAGATTTTGATTAATACAATATAATATGTAATAATAATTATTATAATTAATATATAATAAACCCGCAGGGGCGGCCTTGTGGCACGCCGTCGGTGAGTGGCGACACCGTGGACCCTGATTCTCCCTGGGGCTAAATGAGACCCCTGACCCCCGGCTTGCCTTAATTGGCCGTCCGGGAGTGGAGACGCAAGAGCAAGTAACAAAAAGCTCCAAGGGTGGAAGTGTTAAAGGGCATAACGCCGGTAGTAGCGCTCTAGTGAAACCGCAGCACACCTCTCGACACCCTTTAGCCATCCACACCAACGTTGCCCCTTTTGTCACCACTCATGGTGGCCTTTATGGGGGTTCCGTTTAGTGGATGGCATGTCACCACCTGCCTAAATCTTTTAAAATGAGACTGAAATTGGCAGGTGCCGTAGTCTCGTCCATAGCCCACTATATCCCTAATCACTAATAAGTTCATATAAATAGCCTTACCATTTTACACATTTTTGTAATAGATATAAGTAGGTACCATGTTACCCTTCATCCAAAATGTCTGTTTTTTATACTACATTGTATATTTTGTACCAAACAGGCCTCTCAGTGGCCACAGCCCCACTTATGCCTTTGCAAAGGACCAGACGTAATCCGTGAAATAAATCGAATAAGATAATAATAATAATATGGGACAACATCCACACAAAGGTCTTCAGGTCCCAAATTAGGCATAGCCTGTACTATGGTAACCTGATGACTGATTATTACATTACATACTTATATATGTACCTATGATATTAAATACTTATATACATATAAACATCCAGACACAGATCAAACAGACATGTTCATGCACACAAATGTTTGACCTATTCGGGGATCGAACCTGGGGCCAGCGGCTCAGAAGGCAGGGGTGCTACCAACTGCGCCAACCGGCCTGTCGATGATGATGATTACTATGAATTTTGATTTGTCAAGCGCTACACCGACGTCGATATACTTCCTATTATCAAGGATGATTACTATGAATCCTTGCTATTATAAAAGGTGGTGACGGGTGACCGATATGCTGGCGCCTACTTTGGCCAAGATTTAGCATTGCCATCCATCGTGAGAATGCTGCTAGGATTTTGACCAATTTCCCATCACCAGGCTTATAGATTTTATGTGTTGCTTATTCTATATATTTTCTATTTTATGCAAAAGGGGGAGGTGTTGCACACTGCAAGTCACTCATAAGCATTTTTCCAGCGGAAGAGTCACTAAATATCTCTTATAATATCGTTTTGAAAATGGCTTTCCGCAAAGTACCAACTAAATCAATAAATTATGTAATGAATAAGACTAAATAACCATGCCTGGAGATTAAAACTCTAGTGCAGCGCTGCGTAGAACTAAAAGGCCCTGTGTTTCAATGCTTGATGTCTGACAGATTAAAAATGTTGCCAATTGCCGATGAAAATGTGGATAGTGTACGCAAACCCTTAGTTTACATGTTATATTGATGTAATAAAAACTTTGGAAGAGGCAACAGAACTCGAATGGGACATAACCTGATGGGTGGTATACTTATTTATTTTTACCGACTTTAAATTTACAAGCAATGCAGTTAACGTAAGAAATGTAGCAATGAGAACAACGTGCAATAAAAATGTGTTCTTTCAGTTTAATATTAATAAAATTATGTAATAGTTTTTCAGTTAGGCTTAATAATTAGGTTTAGTTAAGGCTTAATAATAATAAATATATAAACCTATGTCCTCATTACCGTGTACCGGTTTGATGGGTATGATTGCGGAAATCACAGGCATATTAGATTTAACAAGTTATATATATCAGGGTGAGGGGCGCACTGCAACACCTCGCTTGGGATGGAATGCATCTGTTATAGGCATAGGTTACTGCTTAGCACCAGAGGATCCTCGTGCTTGTTCCGTAAACTAACGACATACAAAAAAAAACTATGTCCACGTCCGACCACGTCGACCAAGAGGTTGACGTATTCGATCCCTAACGTGATTTGCACATTAATAATATCTGTCAAGCTGAATTTAGTTTTAATATTTCGAATCTCATATTAAATACACTACACTAATAAAACTATTATATAATTATTAATTAAAAAGACAATAAGCATAACTATATAACTATAAGTCAGTCGCGTGCACGCTACGTAGCAGGAAGGTTGTGTTGCCTTCATAAATAACAATTGTACCGCGAAATTAGATATACCTACAGCATTACGTGACAATGGTTAGGTGTACCAAATGCGGCAAAGTAGTGTTTAAAAAAGCCAAAAGCAGCTGCATGGCTCATGTGCATCGTTAACAAATGAGCAACTTAGCGCTCTCTCCACAACCGACGCCGAGGACTGGAAATGTAGATCATGCGCGGGTGCAATGAAAAAAAGACGTATTTCATGCATCCTCCTAAACAGGAGGCAGGAGTGTATCGCTCAGTGAGAAGGACAGGATCCTGGTATCCGCATACGAAAATAAATACAAGAAATAATTCGTGACGCGCTCCCAAACCTTAAACAGCTTACCTATGTATCTGCAGAAAAAATACCTGGTCTAGACAGGTCAAAGGATTAAAAACGGACCTTAAAAATATGTCTTATCAGGAGGAAGATCCAACGGGTAGGTAGGTGTGGCGACACAGACTTAATTGGCTATATTTTATGCTCCAGAATTGTAATAAAAAACTAAGGATAGTGGCATAAAATATGACATATTTTAATATATCTTGTAGTAGTGTGCGACTCGTCAGGCGCACATAATCTCGTTTAGGTTAAGGGCTTGACGCTGTAACTTTTTTAATACCTTTATTTCATATCAACAGCTATCATAAAAATTAAAATATGTTTGTATAATGAGCAGAAATGTTACTGAGGTCATGGGTGTTTGGCGTATGTAAATATGTGTGTGACCTCCCACGATACATGGAATCCTAGTACCAGGGTTGTGTTATTCGCTATTGCTGTAGACATTACGATGAAGAGATTTTTATAATATATAAGGACAGTGTACACATCTTACGGTAATTATATTTTGTGTCTTGTCTAAACATAATTACATTTGTATATATTGCTTTTCACAAACTGTAATTTTTAATATTACAACAATTATTTCTTCTTAATTATTCTTTCATTCATCATGTGCCGTTTGGTTGATTCACAACACACGCGGGCCCGTCGACGGAACGCACTGCGTACGTCCACGTTTAGTGTGCTGAAGCCTTAACTAGACGACCCGCCAGCGGCTTTGCTCGCATGGTCTATGTCAAACGAAACCAAAAAAAAATTGATAGCACCTCAGGAAGGAAATTTCCGAGAGTCCTTCCTTACAGCCGTGCGATTCTCTAAGAGCAAACATCGTTGCATCTTTGACAACATCCGTGAAACAAAAGACGAGATGACAAGAAATGTTGGAAAAACAACCTATGTACAAGGGCGATATCTCATAAAGTATTTGACATCGGTGAGCTCGTCGACGAACTCGTTGACGAATCATTAGAGAATTGCACGGCAGGATACTTACAACACAAAAGACGTCCACTGTAGACATAGTATAGGTTCATCATCATCATCTCAGCCGTAGAACATCCACTGCTGAACATAGCCCCCATAATTTTCCAAAAGGACCGGTTGGAAGCGGCCTGCATCCATCGTCGTCCTGCGACCTTTATCAGGTCGTCTGTCCACCGTGTCGGTGGATGACCTACGCTGCGCTGCCGGTCCGTGGTCTCCATTCCAGAACCTTCCGGCCCCATCGGCCAACTGTTCTGCGTGCTATGTGCTGTCACTTTAACTCGCTAATCTTCTGGGCTATGCCAGTGACTTTCGTTCCTCTACGGATCTCCTTATTTCTGATTCGATCACGTAGAGAAACCCCGAGCATGGCACTCTCCAAAGCTCGTTATGCGACTTTGAGCTTACCTATGAGGCCCATAGTAGGAGACCACGTTTCAGTGCTATAAGTCATCACTGGTAACACACATTGTTCGAAGACTCTTGTCATGAGGCACTGAGGCATTTTTGACTAGAAGACTTCGCAAAGTTTCCGGAACGGTGCCCGGCCGAGTGGGATTCGACGATTGACCTCTTTCTCGAAGTTGGACCTGCCTAGTTTGACTGTCTGTCCGAGGTAGATGTATTCGTCAACAACTTCGAGAACTGATTTCCCAACTGATATTGGGGTAGGTACAACATGGGCATTAGACTACAATATCGTCGGCAAATCGAAGGAGAGTGATGTAGGTATGCGCCGTTAATATTGATGCCAAGTCCTTGCCATTCCAGAAGCTTGAAGGCGTCTTCCAATGTGTGAACAGTTTCGGAGATATAACGTCTCCCTGTCTCACGCCTCTTTGCAATGGAATTGCCTTCGAACTCTACTCCTGTACTCGGACTGACATGTAGGCGTTTTTCTACAAACACTTCAGCACTTCAATATACCGATAGTCAAAACGGCACCACTGGAGAGACTCAAGCACTGCCCACGTCTCGATCGAATCAAAGGCTTTCTCATAGTCCACAAACGCTAGACAAAGAGGCAAGTTATACTCTTCGGTCTTCTGTATAACTTGCCGTAGCGTGTGGATGTGGTCTATGGTACTATAGCCTTTTCGGAAACCGTTAGTATAGGTTCTGCGTTGATAAATCAGTCAGGACAAGTAATTATACATATATAAATTAACGTACCTGAGAACGAACTTTATAACTTTTTAATTTTAACTTTTTTAACTTATGATACAAGTTGAAATCAATTTCGTAGTTATAGTCCGATGACGAGATATCTCATAATTTGACCCTTGTGTCAATCGGCTTGTATTTCTGGATTTATAATTGATATTCGTTTGGAATAAATGTCTACCTACCTACTTGGTATTGTAATATAAAGTGGGAGAAATGCAACACCCGAGAGACAGTACAAAACGCTTTCGCTGATTTCATTGTCTACCGTCCAGCAGACTTATGGATGATACTAGTAAGGGGACAAACAAACTGCCATCAAAATGACAAAATTGCATTGATATTTTGGGGCCAGTATGTACTTTATTTATTTAATATTAAAAAAATATAATTGTGGTTATATTTTTATACAATATATTTCCAGTTTTACAGGTAAGACCTAATAATATAATATGTGGCAAGTACATTTCAAAAAGTTTTATACCGACTTCCATTCTATTCAGTTATTGGTATGTATCTCCAAAACTACTGGATTCTATTTAAATGGAACCACACGGGAACACCAGCTTTCAAACAAAAGCAGAATTGTGAATCACCCAGTTGAAAGTTATGAGGTAACAAACATTAAAAAAAACATGCAGGCGAATTGAGTACCTCCTTCCTTTTTTTGGAAGTCGGAAGTAGAAAACTATGATCACTCCTATCACCAAGATCCGATTGACTTCCCTGCTTATCATCTGACTATTGATGTAAAACAACTGAGGTCATCACAAGACATTAAAGGTCAAAACTAGTCAGAGTTCTAATGATCATTATCTAGGGCATACTAATTGTTTTTGAAAGTACTAGCAAAAACTTTAGGGATTCAGCAAAATTGGCCAGTTTTATTTATGTAGGTAACTGGTTTTATGGATATGGTTTTACTCGTACTTATTTAGTTTAGTGTAATAAAACTTTCTATTCCATTTTCATCTTTTGACGTCTTTTTAAAGTCCTATTTATCATAGGCACATCTTATTACATGAAAATATCCAACGAATCAAAAATAACTGAGAAACTGAAAGATTTATTTATTTATTTCATTAAAACAGTTATAGCGTCATTACAGTGCAGAAACGTATATAATATTTTATTTTAAACCTATTCGAAGGCTATCTACCATTTGTCTTCGACGGGACCTGCAGTATTTCGGTCATGTAGCACGCAGAAACCCTGACAACCTGGAAGATTAATTGTCACAGGTAAAATAGAGGGCAAAAGGCCAAGAGGCAGCAGCCCAAAACGGTGGTCTGACCAGGTATAGCAGCAGCTTGATATGCCGGTTAACGTATCTCTCCATGAAGCCACAGATCGGAAAAGGTGGAGGGAAGCAGTTAGGAGACATCAGATGAGTCACGATCCTCAACACTGAGGAAATGACTGAGGGAGGAGATTCTAAATAAGTTTTTCAAACCAATCTGAGCATAATCTAATCTGTTATTGAAGGAAAACTAGGATACTATGATATATATATACGAAAAACAAACATTACCAAATAATGGAAGCGACTTCAACACAAAAAAGAGTGAAATAATTTGTTGAAGTCAATGCCATGATAATTCAAAAGTGCCTATTATCACAATATTGTGCGCATGGTACCTACTTCAACAAGTTTCCACACTTATTAGTGTTGAAGACGGACCCATTTTTTGGTAAAAAATATTTCCTTCTTTTTAGTAAACCTTAGCTATTTACGGGATCGATTGTCATTCACCGTCAATCGCATCAATATAGATGAGACACTGTTCAGTTATTGAATTATAACTCATAAACCGCTAGACCGAATTTGATGAAATTTGAACGGGGTCACATCGGAAGTATACTCAACCAAACAAAAAATATCAAAATTCGACTATCCTGTAAAAAGTTATGCGTGTTCATTAAAAAAATATACGCGTCGACTTGAGAACCTCGTCCTTTTGGAAGTTTGTTAAAAAGTATCTACAACTACTTACCAACAGTCTTGGAAGTATGCCCGAGGTCTGTCGAAAATATAAAACAGTGCAGCCCTAAGAGGATGATCGCTAAAATAACCACAACCCGTAACCCCTCAAGTGTCGATGTCATTATAACAATGAAATTTCTATTGTGTCTAGCCGTGCGACCTTTGATGGATTTGACTTTGATTGGAGCTTGTACTGTAAACACAAAATTACATATGCAATTACACTGTACACACAGAGAGTAAATTTTATCAACTTTTTTGGTATTCAATGTTCTAATCTTTTCAAGTTTAGTTAACAGTACAGCTGTACATATATGTACTTACATTGTTAATAATATGCCTAAGATTTAAGTTAAGTTTAAGTTTATTAGCAATTAATATGAGGCTAGCTTCATGAAAAAAATACGGGAAGGCGCTGTATGCTGAAACACAGACGATGATACTAGTTCGGCGACAGACACTTTAAACATTTTTTGTGTAACATTCTAGCCATATTACATAAGTATCAAGTAATATTATGTAAGTACTAAAATTATAAAAAAAATATTATTATTATATTATTGTAAAAAAAATATCCATTTATTGCCTTTGTACATGTTAAAAGTACTTATTACAATAGTATTAAATATATATATTATATTATAAGCTTTACATTAGGCAAAAGGTATATGCTCAGCATAATGCAGCACATTTTGCATGAAGTATATGCGCTACGCTGTTGTTCAGCATAAACCTACTCGATAAAACTCTACCTCAATACTTCCACGGAAGATATTATACCACATAAACACTGTTGCCTATTCTGATAGCGAGAGGATAAACCTATTCAAAGTCAAAGTCAAAATCATTTCTTCAATTTAGGCATCAAAGACGCACTTATGAACATCAATTTTTCATTATAATGTACTTTAAAGACTACCGCCGCGTTCCAAAATATATAGAACCCACCGAGAAGAAGCGGCAAGAAACTCGGGGCCATTCTTTTTATATAGATGTTTTTACAATGTTTTTACTTAGGTACTACAGATATTAGCTCCAGTGTGTTGCCTTACAAAAGAGAACATAATAATGGTATCAGTAGGGCAAGACATGCTACACTTTGACATACTTAGTACACGATTAGATAGATCCTGGAGTGATCAGTCCCAAGCTGTTTTATCCTCCAAGTAATCCGAAATTTTGTAATAACCTTTTTGACAGAGTTTAGTTTTAATAGTAATTTTAAACTTATTAATAGGCAAATCTCGGATAACATTGGGAACTTTATTATAGAATCGTATACAATGTCCCATAAAAGAATGACTTATTCTGTGGAGACGCGTTACATGTACGGATAGCTTGTGCTTATTTCGCGTGTTGATGGAATGAGCATCACTCCTTTTATCAAAACTGCTAATGTTTTTCTTTACATACATTAGATTTTCATAGATAAACTGAGAGACAACAGTTAGAATGTTTATGTCTTTAAACTTCTGTCTGTCGGGAAACTCTGGGAGCTAAACTGTAGATCGCTCGTACAGCCCGTATATTATGCAAATCATATAACTTTAACTCCGCTTAAGTTTTGTTTTGCTGTTTCGAGACGTTGGGGTTAAGAAATAAAACACAATTAATATTAATTATATTTATTACACGTACTTAGCTTAACATTAAGTGTAAGAGTTCGTTATTGCTTCATAGTATTTATTGTACTTAATGTATTACAGTTTCGATGCAGATATTTTGTATTTTTTTGATATACATCATAATATTTTAGGGTGAAAGCAAACTACCATTCCGGTCTATTAATTACTGAACCCTTCATCTCATTATCGTGGATTACAAAAGTCTGTGTTAGAATAAATAGGACATGCAAGTAAGAAATATATACGTCATCGTTCAATTTTGTAATTTAAACAATTATTTTTTTTATTTTTTTTATTCACATGTTTTAAAATTTATCCTAATATGCGATTTGCAACCAATTATTCAGAACTTTTGCCACGTTATTGCCCTAAATGTTTAATGTTTAAATTGAATGTATGAATTGCTTAGCTTAGGAATAAAAACATAAGTAATTTAGAGGAAAAAAAATACTTATTTGATTAGGCGGGACGTAAATCTACGATGTTCAAGTCCCGTAAATTTTTTTGGACGATGACATTTATAAAGAAATTTCAATTATACATTCATTCTGTTTGCCTCGATAACCTAGCGGTCACGGCGTCATCATGGTGATTAAGTAGAAAAGTTCGAGTACTGCCGGAGGAAATATTGGTCTGATTAACTTGCAAGGTTATTGATATTATTTATCCACGGCAAATAAATATGGACTGCATTCAATATACCAAATTGATAACTATCCAAATGCACCCACTTCAACGTGGCCTAACAATTGCAGTTGTAATATAACAGAGAACGAGACTGGGCGTATAAGTGAAATGTACGCTACGCGAAAGTGCCGGTTTGCGAAAAGGTCATAACACTGAAGTGTCGTTCTTAATGAATATGCTACATATTGCGAGTGAGATCAACCTGTTATAATCGGTCATTTTAGTAAGACAGCTGTAGAGAAACTTTCAACAAGAAACTCTAACGAATTGATTACTGAATTTTGCTGAACTGAGTTTAATCAAAATATTTCTTAACGCGAGTTGTTACTGGCCATGCAATTATTACAGATCGCCCATACGTGCAGTTGCAAGTGTCCCTTTAATAAAAGTTTGCCCGCAACTTAACCCCTTATTTACTCAGCAAGGGAACGGTGTTAAGAATTCCTACCGCTGTCCGGACGCGAATGCGTAAGAGGCGAGTAAACGAGGCATGATGGATATATAAAGGTTGTCGCCCACCTTGTACTAGTTTAGTTAGTGGTAGAAAATCTATCTGCAAAATCTAATGTGTCGATCGCAGTTCAGAAAACCATAGTTCTAAACTCTGGGTGGAACGGGGGGCGGAAAAATCTAGGACCTGCCTGTATCGTCATTTGAGAGTGAATATATGAAAAAATATAGGATTTGTTATTAGCGCCAGGACACCGGGCAATTCACCGCTACTACTAGTGCTTGTCATTACTTGGGCACCAATCCCCTCTTCTGTAATACTTTTAGTAAAATATAAGGCAATGTACAACTCCCCCATGAGGAAAATTTTCTAACATTTCTACAAAGAATAAAAAATAAGTATGTTCACGATCTGGCAGTATGCTCGTTGATGAGAGGCTTATAGCAATAAGATGGGTAAGATATTGTGACAGGAGTTAAATAACTGGACTAGAATGGTATGTTACTTTCTCCCTAAAGCCGCGTTGTGGCGATAAGAGTTTACTCTGACGTAGTGTACTCCATCACTCGGATAGTACTTGTATCGTGGGAACCGAGTATCCGAGTGCACTCGGACAATAATTGTTCACGATCATATGTAGGGTACTCTGTCATAGTACACTCTTCGAGTCAACTCTTATCGTCAAAATGGGACATTCAACTACATAACATTTTAATACCATTACGCTAATAAGAATAATATAAATATTACAGACATACAGATATTTTTTTGTATAGTGTTTAAAGTGTACACATTTTTTACAATTATGAATATTATTGTAAACAAAACACAAATATAATGTTTATGAATGTAGATGTTTTAGAACTGGTATTTACCCTAATGAATAATCTATTTTTTACGATAAATTAGGTAAATTACTTCGCTTAGTTTTTAGCGTAGAAACCGAATGCAAAGAATGCGAATACATTTAATATATAGACGATAGGATCTTTAAGCAAGCCCATTTATTTTATTAAACCAAATTAACGAGAAGAGGCTGAAAGAGTCTTTGTTTTCTAATTACACAGTCTGATAAAAAAAAATCTTTGATGAATAAAATAGATCGGCACTTCTAAGGTCTTAATTGAAGCACTTTATGTATGCCGGGCCAAGTTTATGTAGACGTGCTACACACACTTACTTAGTATGCCAAAAGCATTATGGGGCTCACAAAAAATTGCCCACACAGGCACAGTAGTTGTCGTCTAATCTAAAACTGAATCATCTCCACTAAAGTCTTTGTTGTCGATATGAAATACAACATTAGATGTAATATGTAGAAACTAAAGTTACAGAAAATATGGCGAGGGGCATTCAGTTTTAAATAAGATTATTACATCTACGGCATTATACCATAAAAATCACATATATATTATTTTAAATATTAACATAATCACAGAAAAGTAAATCCACGCCAATCATGACAGAAATATGCTAAGAGTTTCTTCAATTTTCACATCAAATTATCAGACAATAAAAATCGAATATAGTAGTAAGATGAAAAACATTCAGAACTTTTCATAGATTTTATGTACTGTGTATATTGAAATTCATGCTACGGTAATTTTGGTTATTATTAATACCTTCATAAATTTTACCGAACTTATAACAATCTTTTTGAATTAAGCAAAAAAGTCAGTATTAATTTAAATACATGATTTTTTGCTTTAGTAACGCTAAATGGCGACCACATTAAACACGATTTGATTTAGATTTAATATATTTGATAAGTGTCTTAATTATACATATGTCGATCTAGTATCTTATTTTATTATTACTCACACAAGTCAACAAGGAGAATAATAATAGAAATATTATGAATAGCATTCACGGTAATCTATTTAAATATCGATATCACATACATAACTAGACAATAATTACTATTAATAAATAACAATTAACAAATATTACTTTCGATGATACAGTGGTGTACTCACATCCTTAGTTTTAATTCGTATAATTATATTTTAATTTATGTGCGTAATGATTATGTATGATCACGGCACGGTAGCGAGCATATGCTATTATACATTTAAATGAATGCATTATTAATTTAAATTAAATAGTGACTTACGATAATATAATATAATAGAATCACATACTAACACACGTATAGTTTTATAATAGAATATATTTTAATATTATTTTTTAGATCTGCTACATTTATATTATAAAGACAGCATGACTTGTTGCTTACTTAAACACTAATTATGTGTATTTTTACTTGCAGATATTTAATGTGCCGCTAAAGTAGGAAAAATTGCTTAGTAGGACCGTACTGCATACTGTTATTATTGTTTGGCAAAATTATGGTGATATTAAGAGACATTAAGTATGTATAAATGTAGTCTTGACCCTTTGTAATTATTGTTGTTTTAAAAGTATATAAGTATTTTCATAATAAGAATGACATATTTAATAATATAATATTTCGTACATGCACAAACTGCCCTACTAAGTAAAAATGCCTATATCATAAAATTTAACTATTACAATAAACACTAAAATACTGGTCGATTATAAAAAGCTGATTTTATTTTAATATTGAATAGCGTTTTATATATTGCTCCTTAAAAGTAGTCAACAATAAAATATTACTATGAAATATTTTTTTCTATAATTCAACAAATACTTCTTTGTGTCGCATTATATAGATCACATGATATCTAAAAAGGGGTAAAACTAAGTAACAAAATCATTAACTACAAAGTTGTAAAAGTTTTTATCAAAAATGGTTTCATTTTAGACGAACGTATATGTTCTTCGTTTTAAATAATATATAACAATGCAGTGTTTATTTATAACAATTTTGTTGCACCCCTAAAATGAAACCAGTGAACACGACTCTAAAACTGGACAAACAACTCTTTTATAACAAAATATAATCATGGACTTTGTTATAAATAATTTATTATTTCATATACTGATTGCTACGCTACAGCATGGTTTTTATTTATTTGTTAATGTTGTATGGTTTGATAGGAATAAATACATACAACAAATAGAACACAAACACAAATAGATACCCGCCAATTTTGTCATAATTTTCTGAAGGCAAACAACCCGCTCAAATAAGTTCAAACATTTTAGCAAAATTTAAAGGTTATATTTACTTATTGTAGTTATGAATTTAAATTGCAATATGGACGTCATTCTCACTTCCCAAACCGGAACATTTGTATAATCTATCTAACATCGCCCGTGTATTGTCGTTCTCCCTGTACATTTAACATGAAAATGACGGATATTGGACTTACTACCGTTTTATTTCCAGCGTATACTCAATTCATACGACCAACAAGAGATATTATATATTATTTTATCGGTTTATTTGTTTATTCATGTTCATATATAAATAGGGTGAATTAAAAATAGTTTGGAGCAATTTCTTCAAATACTACATACACACGATTCAAGCGTTAGTTAAGAATAAGGACAATTCTACAATAATTATTATAATAATTCATCATTTCATAGCGGAAAATCTAAATCGACCCAATTGGGCAGTTGCGACAGACCAGCGGATAAATACCTAAGAATTACTATTCCTGGCTGTCTGACTCCTCAATCCAGTAAACCAGATAACTGCGTAAGTGTAACGTAACGTGTCGTCCACGTGAAATAGTACAAACTGTTATGTATCTAGGGAAACTGTGACACAGATAACTCATAGTTTTTACGCGGAAGCGTGATGCGTTGGCACTTACGATACGAATACCTTTGCAAATTGTTGTGTGGCCTCAGAGGGTTAATCGTTGGGGTTACAAACTTGAAATTTTGGCAGTTGATATGTTTAATGTTGTAAACATAAACTAAGGAAGGATTATGGGAATGTGACCTTTAAAAAGCGACCGCTTGCGGATCAGCTAGTTTTCCGTACAGACAACAAAACGTGCGGGCAGTCTTTGGGGATTGCCAATAGAAATGAAAACTATTTGAATTATTTTTAAGACACACAATCAACAACAATAGGTTGTCATGGAAACCATTATCCCGCCTAAAGAAGTTTACAAATCAATATATTATCTATGACAAAGCGTTCGGTGACGATGACGCGAGTTCCTTGATTTTTCTTCACCCAAAAGTGCTCAACGTGCCCAAAGTAGTTTTCACTTTAAAAACAATTTTATTGTTTAATTGAGTGTGATGCAATAATGAAAGCGTTCCAGAGTTGATCCTCTACGCTGCCAGCCGTAGCTCCGCGGTCATTGCTTGACTTCTCGATTCTCTAAGAGCAAACATCGTTGCATCTTTGACAACATCCGTGAGACAAATGACGAGATGACAAGAAACGTTGGAAAAACAACATTATGTACAAGGGCGATATCTCATTAAGTGTTTGACAGCGGTGAGCTCGTCGACGAATCATTAGAGAATCGCACGGCAGATGTGTAGATACTAAAGACATATAATGGGACAGTAAACGTAACCAAACATCCTCCTGTCATATTGTACACTTTTTTTAATTCACCCTATATCTAACTAATCTTAGGAAACACGTATTCATCAGTGCCGCTGGGGACATAACAATTAGGTAATAGGAGAAGGGAATTTAAATTAACAATATTATTAATTTTGAATATTATTATAACGTCCAGATTTCGATTTATTTTGTAGTGCATATGTATATATATATATATATATATATATTATTTAGACAAAGCAATAAGAAAAAATCAACGATCGCTATATTTGAAAGATCAAAATAATGATGTTTTTAAAACATAATTATTTTTAAGACAGGATTTCATGCTATATATTATAGATATTTTCTTTACTATAAGCCTATAGATAGTGACATCCATTTTTTTTAAATATATATAATTTAAAATTATCCATGTACTTATCTAATTATTTACGGTAATATTGTCTAAATTACATCGTTTTACTCACACACACTAAGACGACTAGCGATTAATACGTGAATATATAACATTAATTATAATTACTACATACATAGGTACTGATTGTTATGTCCGATATGTTAGGCAGTAGAGACAACTAGGCCACATCATATTTATATATAATTGTTAGTATAAACATGTGTAAAGACTTTTCATTGCCACTGTGTTTAACGAGATGTTCATTAACATTGTTCAAAGTAAGTATTTGGGTCAAATTAATGTTTTTTGGAGATTTTAACGCCCCCCACTGTGATGACCAGAACTATTGGTCCTCGAGTGCTGGATGTGTTTGTGTAGCCGTAGGTACTACACAGGGAATATTAGTGTGGGTGTAAGAAGTGTTTGTTATTAAGCCTACGCTACCTGTCTGACTGTCTGTCTGACCTACCTTAAAATAGTTGTATTTATCGGACCGTAAATGGTTCCGGGGTGAATTCCACAGAATATATAGCTATCCTTACAGCTTATTAAAAAAAAGAGTAAATAATTGAGGTCCCCATACAAGAGATGTATTATATAAAGGAAAATATATAATATATATACGCATACTGAAGATAGAGAAGCTCATAGTAATTACTATGATATGGCCAATTGGCCAGGTCGACGGGAAAAGAGCACGCGGTTGCTCACCTTCCCGATGGTCAGACGCAGCTTACCGGCCTGCCAATCACGAAAGTTATTGGCAGGCCGGTAGTATTAATCTGTCCGCATCAGGACAAATAATAACAATAGATTTATGAATGAAACTTGCCTCGAATGAGGCTTGCTGATTCGGACAGATTAAGACCGCCGAAGACAGAACCACGTGGAAGAGCATAGTACATCGAGCGGTCAAGCATTCAGACTAGACACGACCTTCAGCAATGTAGATGCCGACTATGATGATGATACACATACTAGCGACTGCCCGCGACTTCGTTCGCGTAGTAGGCTCGGCCTTCGCCTTCGCCATATCCTTCATCTTTTCTTGGGTTTTCTTACACAAGAACCTACTCCTGATAATAAATAACACAACAAAAAACAATTACCTAGCGAGATTGTTCCATCCGTTCTCAATTTATTGCGTGACTAGGAGAAATAGTAGTACATTTTTATATAAATAGATACATATATGAGCGTAAAATATAATATTTTTGGTGACAACTATAAATTATAAATAAAAGTTAATAAACATGTTGTAGTGATACGGAAGTACGGAACACTCGTTGCACAAGTCGATTCACCCATGGCTCGTTATATAACAATATTACAAGAATAGTTTACACATGTTCATATTAATAATTTTAAAGCAATTACAAGTGATAAAGCTTAAAGATTATACATTTATAATATACCTTATAATAACTATTTAAGACGAAAACATATCTCCCTTGCACTATAAAGAAGTTTGACGTATAGACTAAAATACACCGACATACAACATTAATAGGTTTTCCAAATAGTGTAGTTAAGTAAATGAATGAACATAATTTACAAGCCTTTTATATATTTGAGCATTAAGCAGGCTATAGATTCGAGGCTATAGACACTACGAGGTACTTATATAAACGTTCAATATTTGTAAAAGTTCAAGACAAATTGACAGCATTTTCAGTATTTCTAGTCGTATTTGAAGTACACGATAGTAATTGAGACGAAGCCTTAGATCCTAAAGGGCAGGACACAACATCGAAGACTCTCAGGTGCGTGAATAACAAACAAAAAATATAAAAAAGTATATGAATATTTCAATTTTAGGGAGTAAAGTTATACAGGATTCGAACTAGCGTGTTCTGACTGACACCACGCTCGTTGAGCCACCTAGTCACCAGTCCAATGATTTGCTCGCTAGTTCCCTTGGCCGACGCATGTTTCAATTTTTATCTAACAAATTAGAAACGTTTGGTTTGACCGAGCAGGCATCACATTAAGCTTATTCAGATACAAAGAAATACTTTTTTAGTATTGTAATTAAAATACCTTTCTAAGCAAATTAAAATATTTTTTTCCCTATTTTTGTATGATTTTATATTTTACGTACATTTGTTCATTCACGCATCTGATTAAGAAAATACAGCAGTCATTATCATAGATATTTTACTAATTATAAAATGCTTACCATTAACTTACAATTTAATACGGATTTAAATAACACAGAAGAGATTTGTGACACTAAAACTATACGGATATTTAATTATATTTATTGATGATTTTTTTTTGTAACATTTTTGGTCCTATTTTTATATTTGAATTTATAGGAAATTAACCTAAAACTATAACATGCTACAAGTTTGTTACTATTTCGACCGTTTATATCACATACTTGACGATTTTGCATTGCGTTTTATGTAACAATTTTATTAGAATAACTACTGTTTTATGTAATAACATGTTTTTTGACATGTCGCAAAACATAATGTAGACTTGCCATTAAGGGTTAACATTTATAAATACAATAAAAAGTGGCAAACATGGCATTCAAGTCCCAAAAAACAACAACAACGGGTAAAATTCAAATTTGAAAATGTTATCGTTACAATTAAAACTTTCAAATTTAAACTTTTGTCTATTATATTTTGGACCCCAGATTATTCAACAGCAACAATGTAAAAACTTAATAGTTTAAAAAATATTATTTCTCTGCTCAATAGGGTATTACAAAACAATCTTATACTAAACAGAAGTCCTTTTGAAGGATAACAAGCTTTATTATGTCTTTTATAGAGTTGCTATTCTAGCAGCTAAATATGTGATTTGTGCTATAATTCATTGTGCAGTATAACGCACAACCTTTATATTCTAACACTGATACTTACATTGATAAATCTAATTGTATGGATATTCTTTTCTAAATTCACGTCTGTGTTTAATGTAAACATATCAATCGATACAATTTTTTCTAATAAATCCTGTAGTGGATACTACGGAACGGTAAGCAAAGCGTAGGTCATCCACCGACGACGACGAAGGGCACATGCCGTGCGATTCTCTAAGAGCAAACATCGTCTTTGACAACATCCGTTAAACAAATGACGGTATGACAAGAAAAGTTGGAAAAACAACCTTGAGTACAAGGGCGATATCTTATAAAGTATTTGATATCGATGAGCTCGTCGACCCAAGATAGACCTAAGTGGCGTGCAATTGGAGAGGCCTATGTCCAGCAGTGGACTGCTACAGACTGATGATGAGCTCGTCGACGAATCATTAGAGAATCGCACGGGTGATAAAGATCACAGGACGACGTTGGATGCAGTCCATAGTTTGGAAATGTATTAGGAAGATGTTTAGAATTGGATGTCATGCGGCTGAGATGGTGTAATGATGATGTTGTGTAGATAATCCAATACAATTTGATTATTCAATCACAACGAATACTTTAATAACAGACATTACAGATAGCACACGACTCCACGTTTCACACAAACACGTTTTTTGAAGCTAAATACATCTTAATAGCTATTTTTAAATAAAAGCAGACATATAGAGATAAATCTATAACACACGCCAGAAAGATTGAACACTTCTCCCTTACTCACCGCCGTTTCTTTATTAATGTCCATTTTGTAGTCACAGACAATATTAATAGAAAAATTATGACAATTTTATTTTGTTATGAAGCATACTATATAATTTATTACGATTATTGTTCAGTGAGCTTAGAACAAAATAAAACGATCGTAAAATTAAGTTACATTTTTTAAGGTTCCTATAAAATATCTATTGTTCTATGAAATGTTGAATACTTTGAGCATGCAGCGAATGGAAGACTTTGAGCAAACAAATAAAAAAAATGTCCTTAAACAATCTCTTGCGGAATAAAGTTTCCTTAAAAAAAAAAACTTATTTGTGGTGATACGTACTTATTATTAAATTGTTGTCTTTTCTGCTTTGTGAATGATGAGGTTTTTTTTTAATTATGTCTAAGTATTGTTTATTTGCCTCTTTATAGTAGGTACGTTAGTATTGAGTAAAGTATCTTATATTTGAATAAAGCAATAAACTGATTACACATTGTAATTTTATCATGTAAAATTGCATTAGAATATAATGAAGGAAAATAAAAATTGTATTTTGAAAAGCACTGCGTATGTGTACAAAATGTCAGCTTTCTGGTAATATTAATGCAAAGGACGAGTACCTAACTACCCAAACCACGTAAACCCTGTATTAAGATGAGGCTTGCGTTGCTTTAGCAGTTACCAGTAGGTATTCGAGACAGGTCTAAATACACGAAAAATATTAAAACACAAAGAATGAACGAGTTCTGACAATTATACCGGTACAGTATTTTCATCGTGGCAGAAAATTAAATTACAATACTATATTACGAATCAAGAATACATATTTTCGTTTAGCTATGGCTTACAAAACCTTTTACAGTTAAGTAATGTAAAACGCTACTCGATGTAGACGTTCTACCACTGGACCAGCGCCATCTGTTGACAAATGTAAGAGTTTTTACACCAGCAAACAGATGGCGCTGGTTATCTTTGTCTATGATTCAGATGAAGAACAAGGCGGGGCAACCACGAATAATTTGCTTAAAAACAATCGTATCGCCCTCGGTTAAGTATAACTAAAACAGTTACGATGATAGAATAGTTGTACAGAGTTTAATAATTAATCTATGTATAACTGTTCTATCAAACAATTATTTCACTGTAGGTACATTTACATAAACAATTATTGTTTTACGTTAACGATATGATTACTTATACGCAAGTATTTCGTGCCAGGTCAGTACCTAACACGAAATATTTCTAAAAGATCTAAAAGATTGTGATTAGGTATAAATTAATGCATGAACTATCACTTCTTGCATTTCACATTATTTAGAATTAAACTGTTTTTGTTAATAAATACGACAATCAAGACTGTTCAAGAAAATCACGTTAACCATGCTCTAGTGGACGCGTAAATACTAACTTATTAGGCAATACGTTTAACATAATTTGTTTCAGAATTTTGCAATTTATGATAAAACAATATTTTGTTACCGGTAGCTAAATTTTATCAGTAAATCAGTTACAGTCAAAAGTTTAATAGTCAAAAACGAGTATGATTTTCGCTCGCAGAACAATGTTTGGGTTTGAAATAAGGTGAGATTAAGCATTAGTTGGTAGGTTTTGCCTTTTTTTAATGGAAGTCCTGTGTCACTTCTATTCAAATATAACACATTTTACGCAAATAAAACTTGCCAGATAGATATTTATCAATTAAAAAACGGCACAGTAATAAATAAAAAATGTCGTGGTGCCCCTTACGGCAAATGTGCACCGAAACCTCTAACGCGACTGTTATTTATGCTTAGTATGATAAAAATAGAGTCTAGATGTTTATAGGTTGTTGTGTTGGAATACTGATGGTTCGAGGAGTTAATGGTTGGAGCGAAGTCTTAGTAGATGAAAGCAGGATGCAGAGGAGGCGGCGGGGCGCGCGGCTGCTTGTCGAGGGGGGCACAGCACGCGGGCTCGCAGCACGTCGTGTAAGGCGCTGGTACCAGCGCGTACTGCGCGGGAGGTGCGTACAGCGCGGGGGTTGCTGGAAGTAAACAATCATAGTGTTATCCATTGAAATTGAAGTGAAGCTGGGCAACCTTGTTGATCAGTACAGGGCATGTCCAACAAGGTTAAGCAAACTGCGGTCACGACTTGGCCCGGATAACTGGGCTGAATTGACTTGGTGAACGCTGGGCAAGTTTCAACTGAGTGCTTTCATGGTGCTCCGAGATGCACGTTAAAACGTCGGTCCCGGGCGTTTGTTTTAGACCAACAGTTGTGAGCCTTCAAAAGTTTGACAGTAGAGCTAGTCTGTCACTGTGTCTGAGATAAAAACCCAGCAGTAGAAACCAGTGAAAAAGTCGTTGTAGGAACCACCACGACTCACAAAGGTATGTGTAGTTAAACCAAAGTATTTAGCTGAACTTTTGCACGATGCTGCTCTGCCATGGCCCTTGCCAAACCTGCGAGAAGGTTGATAATCGATTCAAATTTGCCTAAGAATTAAACTTTTTTACCAGTGAATTCGAACGAAAATTCAAACCCTTTCAGGGTGTATCAGGCTACTAAATAAAGTTATTACTATCCTTTGAATGTTACAGTATGTACTTATTTATGTTGCTACTCCATCTTATATTAGTATCCAGGACTTATTTTCCTGCAGTAGGACATTGAATTTAAAATACTTTTTGTCCCGATACCTAGCTTACCCCAACCAAACGTTTACCCACGTTAGTGCTCTCCGGAGAGTAACGGGTTAGGCATTAGATGGACGCTATTAAAACATATTATGAGTACTTACTATCGAAAGGTAGCGGGTAGACCGCGTACGGTGGCGGTGGCAGCTCACAGGGAGCGCACGCAGGCATCGGGGGGGCGCAGAGAAGTTGGTAGCACAGGGGGGCCGGGAGCGGCGCAGCCTCCGTGCCTATAACCGGTAGCTGGCTCATCTGGAAGTTAATGGACTTGAGATTTACGTAGAATACTTTTCAGCTGCAGTTTTCTCTATACGTTAGAATCAACTGGCAGAAAATGATCCCTGTGTTGCCATATAGTTCCTTCAGACTTATCCTCAAAAAGTGTGAATTTCGGCTGTTTCCTGCAAGGTACTACAATGTAATCTCATACGTATAACACTTGTTTTATATACCACCGTCTTTATAAGTTTATGCATATTTCTATCCCGCCTTGTAAGATGCATGTCTGGAAGAGATAGCTCTGAATGTTACGACAGTAGTGTGCAACATTGTAACAATTTTTTAATACAGTTGCTCTAAAAGTGGCGTATTGCAGGGACGTATAGCGTTCGGGATGTAGGCTATTACATACTCGTGCGTTCTCTTTCCCAACTGTCAAAATAATGTCTATTAAAAAGAAAAACCAACCATGAAGTTTTTACTAAAAAAAAATCATAGAAGTTTTTATGATTTATGTAAATACGTATACTTCTCAAAAGAAGCTACTAATTTGTTTCTATTGAAATCATTAAATCTGATATTTCAGAGATAATGATTTGATTGAATGAGTTAGGTTAGGTTTCATTTCATTTCATCTCATTAAATTTCATATCAATAAAAAAATTTAAGACTTGGCTGTATGGGCATAGTTCCCTTTGCCTACCAGAATGAGTGAAGAAGAAAAAAAATCTCTGCTTATATTCTACGGTAGGCGCCCTTTTCCAGAAATTTTCTTTGCGAGTCTTTGCGAGCTTATTATATTAAATTCTTTCATTTTTCGCAACTGTATTAAAAATAGTCGTTCAGTACACGTGCGGAACCGTCATTGCAACTTGTTCCGACTGCCTAGGCATTTGTCGGAACTCTTTGCAATGCCAGCCTTTCCCCACTTGTAATGAAATATACTATAATAGCAAATAATTTTAGGCTTTTTTACGGTAATATTATCCATCCTTTAACTGTCGTGAAATATTGTAATATGCAATTTGCGTAATTCTTTATTTGTAATACATGCACTGTGGTGTTTAAAGTACAGTGAAGTAGTAAAGAAAGTTCATATTTTTATCTGTCTGTATCACTTTGATGATTAGTGATGAAAACAAGTACAATTTCAAAAACTTAATACCGACTTCCATTATATTCAGTTATTGGTGTGTATCTCAAAAACTACTGGATCGAATTTGATGAAATTTAAATGGGACCACTTGGAAGCACCAGCTATCGAACAAAAAAATAGTTTTGATAATCGAATGAGGTAACAAACATAAAAAAAAAAACATAAAAATACAGTCGAATTGAGTACCTCCATCTTTTTTTAAAAGTCGGTAGATAAATAACGGCTCTCAAGGACAACAGGCCACATCGTTAGATGCTTAAGGACAGGGGACATATTATCAAATTAAAGACGATAGCTAGCAAGGCAGTATAAAGCATCCTACAACAATGCAATGTTATGAATTCTCCTGAATTTTTATTTCTACGGGAAAGCATAAAGGCTTAAGCTTTTAACAACCAACAGACCAGACGGGTAAATTTACTTCTCATGGTAATTACCACTCCTACCATGAGAGTTCCAGTGAAACCCGAAACTAAGAATTTAAAGTTTGTTATTTGACTCGTCACCTCAAAACATTGATCTTTTGAGTCACAGCCTGATTTTGCTTGTTACAGTGCTCTTTACATCCTGACACAGCAACACTTCACGCTCCTGTTGACCAACCCTCACTACCTCTATCATCATTTCAACCCTATGTCACTTTTCGTCGTAAGATCCATACTCTTCGTGCACACCAGTTTCGCGCCTAAAATCATTGACCACGGAGATAATAATCATTACGAGTAGTTCATGACCAAATCTTATTCTATGATGATATGTAGCACGACGTTCATAACAAAATTAAAATATAATGGTTATCAAAGTCAAAGTCAAAATCAGTTATTCAATTTAGCCATCAAAGACGCACTTATGAACGTCTATTTTTCATTATAATGTACTTTAAAGGCTCTACCGCCGCGTTCCAAAATATATAGAGCCTACCGAGAAAAAGCGGCGAGAAACTCGGGGCCATTCTTTTTATATAGATGTTTACAATGTTTCTACTTAGGTATTACAAATATTACTTTTATGGGTGGCAGAGTGACAGCTTGCCAGAAGTGGAGTATTCCAAGCATCTTTGTATTCCATATAATGTCGGACTTTATAATAAGCTTTATTTTTATTAAAACGTTTTTTTTACAGTCAACTTGAATTTGCCCTCTGTGAGCTCAGTTATGTGTTTTGGGATTTTATTGTAAAAACGCACACAATTTCCTAGGAATGACTTATTAGTCTTCGCAAGTCTAAAACTAGGTACAGCTATCCTATTATTATTTCTAGTTTTAAAAGTGTGGTGATCACTATTTAACTTATATTTATGTAATTTTTTAAAAACTTACATTATATTTTCAAATACATATAAGGAAGGCAAAGTTAATAGATTGATTTCTTTAAATAAATCTCTCAATGATTCACGGGGACCCATTTCGTATATAGCTCGAATAGCACGTTTCTGAAGGATAAATATGGTCTCTATATCAGCAGCTGAACCCCATAGCAAAATCCCATATGACATTACACTGTGGAAATATGCAAAATATACTAACCGCACCGTAGAAACGTCTGTTAGCTCTCTTATTTTACGTACCGCATATGCAGCAGAACTGAGTCTCCCAGACAGGGCATTTATATGAGGACCCCGTTGTAATTTTGCGTCAATTTTAATGCCTAGGAAGACTGTTGCCTTGTTCATTATATTATTATTAAGCCGCAGATCCCTAAGCTAAGCTGGGGAGCTTGTATTATAGGAATCTGTGCCTCCAACTTCATAGATGCTGCACATACAAAAGTATACAAATGTCTTCAATTGTACAGAAGAGAAGACATCTGATGGATACAGCACCAAGCGTACGACAGCCGTGCGCGAAGGGTTAATAATAAAGCGATTTCAATTATAAATACCTGTTTTCTGACCGCTTGAGCCACCCGAAGACGTCCAAGCGGGGAGAACATTACACCACCACTCTGAAAAGAACGAAAATCACATATTATACAACTTATACATACAACTAAGCAAGTTTAATTTGAAAACCTGAAGTACCAGAAGAACTGTCAATGATTTTATATATTATAATGTTTTGTGATCGGTACATTTGGGAGCGAATTCTTGGTATGATTAAATTAAGGTAAGTACCGCTACATTCTATGCGCAACCACATACTCGTATTGTTCACCCTAATAATATTAAGATATTCCATCTCCCAAAACAATATTAAGGTGTTATTTAGGTAAGTGTTCCCAAAGATACGAGTACAACGATCTTAACTAGATTCATTGGTAGATTCACGAATTTTAAAATGTACTTTAAAATATATTTGGGATATACGAGTACAAGAGGTTTATTGAAATAGACAATAGAATAAAAAAAATAGATCATTCATAAAAATTGTGTGGTTTATTCTGTATACTTCCTATTTGCAGTTTGTGCGGGAGGGAGCGTGGTGCACACCGCAACTCGGCCATAAGCATTGTTTTCAGCGGAAGTGTCACTAAATATTTCTTCCTAATATCGTTATTGATTTTGTAATGTGTTGTGTGTCCATGCCTACTGTGACACACAAATGTGCTGGTTAACCACCACTAGACCTAGGAAGAGAATACTGCCTCATACTTTCCCTGAGAGAAGGCTGGTGTCTCAGAGTCGGGAACACAATGTGAGGCTGGGTTTAGATACAATCAACGACTGAAAATCTAATACAGAGCCTAAGGATTTTATGTGCGGATAAAATTAGGGTGTATGTATACATATAAATAAAATTTAAGTGTCTATGTGTAATTCCAATTTAATTTAACGGAAACCGGTCTGCTCTGAATGCTGATGCAAACTCAGAAACCATAAAGCCCTTAATTAAGTAGTTTAACACAAAAATCCTATGCCCTCTAATTAAGTATATATTGTTTTCTCTTTTTTAACTGTATTGAGATTTGATAAATTTGCAAAAAAAAAATGGCACGGACCGTGGAATCTGTGGAGGCTAGTAATAAAATAAAAAAAAATCCAATTTAACAACTTTTCACTAAATGTATCTGATCCTATAGTAGGTATGTTTATATTATAATATATATATACAAGTATATAATAAATATGTATTGTATGTATGTATGTATTGTATTTATGTATCATATATTATATATGTACTTAATCTGTGTATGTATGTGTTATTTATATGTTTATATTTGATTGTGTCTGAGCAAACGAAAAATGTAATATGGTAACAAGGCATTTTTTTTTCAATTGATCTATGCATTAAGTTTAAATTGTTTATTTATTTCCATTTAACACCACCATGCGCCAATTCTAATGTACGAGTATATAAATTTCTATCCATCCCAAGGTTGCCTGTAAGAAATTGCTTATAGCGATAAGGCCGCCCGTTGTACAACCTGTTTTGTAAAATATTTTTATTTGTGTTATTTTATAAGCTTAGTGTTCAATAAAGTATTATTGTATTGTATATGAAACTATATACGGTAAAAATACAAAAATAAAAACAATTTATATAATTATTGTCTGTATGTCTGATTTTACTGACTAATCTCTGAAACGGCTGAACCGATTTTAACGGGACTTTCACTGGCTGATGTTATAAGAAGTTACTAAAGCTACTTTTTTTTATAATGGTTCCTCAAAGTGATTCCCTCTCGTCTGATGAAATCAAGAAGCAATGACCATTCATGCAGACGTAAGCTGCACTAATCGCCACCCCTATGGTGACCTGACAGATGCTTTTTCACGCACCGCTTGAAAGACCCAGGGTCATAGCTGCAAGGAATTATTTATCATTATTTGTATATAGCCCTGTCTGTCTGTTTGTTACCTTGTTACGCCTAAACGGCTGAACGAATCGTAATCAAATTTTGCAACGTTATAGATTATATAGAGAACCGGGTAAGCACTGTAGTACTTTTAATCATCATCATCATCCATCACATGCGGGTGAAACAAGTTGGTATAATTATAGTTCATTATATATATTTAAATTAATTTAAATTAGCCGTCTCATCTCCCTGGGACGATTGATCGGGCTGGCGCTGCCGCGTCTAAAGCGGAAGACCTCAAACGTCATAAATATGTGTATTTAGACAGAATGTACATGTTTGTGCCGTTTGGGGTCGAAACTTTAGGCCCATGGGGGCCGTCCGCTCACAACTTGTTTAGGGATCTGGCGAAACGTTTGGGTGAGGCGTCGGGTGACCGAAATGCTGGCGCCTATTTTGGGCAAAAACTTAGCATTGCTATCCAGCGTGGCAATGCCGCCAGCGTTTTGGCCACTTTTCCCCTCACCATGGGGCTTATAGATTAGATAGTTATTAGTAATATTTTTTTTCATTTAATTTTTAATTACTTACAATGTAATGTTTAAATGAAACTACGTAGAATAAAAAAAAAAATTTTTAAATTAAAATATTAACACTAACAATGCATTTTGCAATATAAAAGAGAAAAATCACATTTCCCCGGACGGGATTCGAACCCCACTCTTCGAACCTCGACCGGCTAAGTCATGACGCCTGGATAAGGGTTGACAAAAAAATGGAACCCACTTCAATACTAAAAAGTGTGAAATAACTTGTCGGTACCATGATATATCAAAAGTACCTATTATCACAATATTGTGCATATTGTAATGACTTCGACAAGTTATTTCACACTTTTAGGTGTTGAAATCAGTTCATTTTTGAGTTAAAAATTTGTTTGCTCTTAGATTACATTAAATTAGATCCTTTGTATATGACCTCTGCGGCTTGTTTTGAGTGTCGCAACTTCGCCAGTATCTGTTACATGATAGTTTCAATTTTTTGCCTTTTTTAGAGACCATTGCTACTTCCGGGATCGATTGTCATTCACCGTCAATTACGAAAGCATCAAGGCGAAACACTTCAGTTCTTGAAGTATAACTCAAAACCCGTGATAATGGGACCACCTCGGATGTGTACTCTACTAAACAAGAAAAGAATTATCAAAATCGGACTCCTCTGTAATAAGTTATGCGTGATCATGACAAAAAGATAAACGCGTCGATTTGAGAAGCTACAACTCCTTTTGGAAGTCAGTTGAAAAGACATGTAATTGTATATCTTTAGTTGATTTAAAGCGTCGTATGGGGTAGGTATACGTACTTAACCAGTTTTTATAAAAAAAACTCTAAAAAGTAGCAGGTTTTATAAGTACCTCATTATTCTTCTGAAAAACGTGTTTTTCATTCCATAAGCACCTTAGAAATTATTCTAAGAATGTATACAAAAGAAATCCAAACACCTTTCTCTGCAAATCACTTTAATAACCATAACAATACCCTTTCCCACCTTTTGCCAGAAATCGATCGTCACCCCCCACCTTCATTCACTTCGACAAAGGCGCAAAGTGGGTTCCCCTGTATGCCATTTGCAACCTTGGAGCATTAAGCCTTGACCGGAACGTCCGCTGAAAAGGCCGCATTTGTGATATTAACTATGATTTAAAATGTGGCGCTTGATAGTTTGAGGTGTGAAACGAGAATTTGGGGTGAATAGGAACTTTTGGTGAAATGGGTCGCAAATTGGCCTTGTTTTCAAAGGCAGGCGTTATTTGGAGGTATTTGTTTTTGGATCTTTTTAATGTTAATGTCATGACTGGGCGGTTGGCGCAGATGGTTGATTTCTGCCTTCTGGGCCGCTGGTCCCGGGATCGATCCCCGGACAGGTCAAACATTTGTGTGCATGAACATGTCTGTTTGACCTGTGTTTGGGTATGTGTATATAAGTATGTATATTAGTCATCAAGTTACCATACAAGCTCTGCCTAGTTTGGGACCTGAACACCGTGGGTGAATGTTGAAATATGTCAACTGTTGTAATCACTTTTAGGGTTTCATACCTGAAGAGAATAAAGGAACCTTTATATCATTACTGTAGGTTTTTCTGTCATGTCCACAAATTGTTATTGTATAAGACCTTTCTATTAGGCAATCGTGGAAGTATAAAGTTTATATTTATATAAAATACAACGGTCTAACATAAGACTGTAAAAATAATAAAGTTAAGGAAATCTCATTGAAAAATACGGCTATGCCGCATGAATGACACTCTCCAGTGATTCAACACCTATATAGTACTTATATGGTTTAAAGTCATAAAGAAGAAGAAGCAAAGGTAAAAGGAGCAATAAAAGAAAAATACGAATGATATTACATACATTTCTATCACATAATCTATTATATAAAAATAAGTCGGGTTTTCCTTCCTGACGCTATAACTCCAGAACGCAAAAACCGATTTCCACGGTTTTGCATTCGTTGGAAAGGTCTCGGGCTCCGTGAGGTTTATAGTACAGAAAATTCAGGAAAAATTTTAAAAGAAAAGCGGGAACATCTTTTTTCACATAAAGCGCCATCTCTGATACATAGCATGTACTACAAACCAATATTTCAAGTAGATGGCGCCAAACGAAATGTTACATAAAACGAAGCCATCTGGTGGCGAAACGGAATTCGCAGGGTTTGCTAGTACTTTATATATTACTTATATGGTTTAAAGTCATAAAGAAGAAGAAGCAAAGGTAAAAGGAGCAATAAAAGAAAAATACGAAAGATATTACATACATTTCTATCACATAATACTTTATATATTACTTATATGGTTTAAAGTCATAAAGAAGAAGAAGCAAAAATAAAAGGAGCAATAAAAGAAAAATACGAAAGATATTACATACATTTCTATCACATAATACTTTATATAGTACTTATATGGTTTAAAGTCATAAAGAAGAAGAAGCAAAGGTAAAAGGAGCAATAAAAGAAAAATACGAAAGATATTACATACATTTCTATCACATAATACTTGTTTAACGTTTTCTTGTGTTGTGGTATCCATGAATGTAGCACCATGAATCATTATAGCCTACTAATCTTATAATCGCGAAAGTTTGTGAGTATAGATGTATGGGTGTGTGGATGTGTGGATCTTTGTTACTCATTACCGCACAAACGGCGGGGGCGATTTTGATGAAATTTGGTATAGAGGTAGATGAAGCACTGGTTTATACATAGGATACTTTTCATCCTCATCATCATCCATCACCAAGCCGGTGAAAAAACGTAATATGCTTGAGCACAGCATAGACAAAATGATAAGATCTCCGACTACGTCAAGATCGTAATGATGACAGTTCTGTCAAAATTCTGTCAGTTTCTAAGTCAAAAGCACGATACCTTTGACAGCTAGATACACTAACGTGCTCGACGACCGTCAAAGGTGATGAAATGTAACACAAATGCCGTCAAGGCTAATTAAATGTAGTGACTGTTTTTCTATGTTAATTGATTTTATATTTGTATGTACCTAGATACTGAATTTATATTGATTTACTAAGTATTTAAATTTACTCATATAACCATGTATTTATTTTATGACGCTTTGGTATAAAGATAGATATGGCTTTGGAGAAGATTATAAGCTACTCAAGGTACTAATACTGCGCAGACGACGTCGCAGGCACCAGCTAGTTATTGATAAAACCATCAACCATGATACCACCTGCGTCGATTTGAGGTAGTGCAGAGGCCGTAGCACATAGTAATTTGCGAAAAAGTATTCATATAGTAACCGTCAAAACGTCTCGCTTGGGCATACAAACTATGAGATTTACATACATTATCGATGACACAGTTTCCCTTGATACATGACAGTTTGTACTGTTTCGTGTGAACGATACATTACGTTTTACGCAGTTATTCGTGCCCTTTGTATAAATGATTTGAAATGTTAAGATTTTTTTCATTACAAAGTATGATTTAGAATAAAGTAAAGGAACGAACAAGTCAGCTATACGTAATATAGTCATGGTGATAGCCATATTATTTTATATTTGTTTATTTATTATTTATAAACATTTGTTTATAAGCATTATATACATACATCTATATCGGTACATATTTTTTTATATAAATTACTAGCCGGCCCGCCAGCGGCTTCGCTTGCATCAAGAAGATCAGTGACATACCGACAGGTCCTTTACATACCGGGTACAATTGTGTTGCCAAACCATCCGGGAACCCATTGAAATATACACACAGAATCTCATCCAAATCTGTCCAGCCGTTTAGAAGGAGTTAGGGGACAATCACACGTACAGAATAATTATATATATAGTATGAAGGAGATGATATCTACCTACGACATCGTTAAACAATCCCGCCTGCCCATGACATATGCTGTGTGCAATGTATAGCAAGTCAACTTTTGCCTTTTAGTCCAAACAAATTAAGAAGTAGGAATTTCTTTATAAGTGAACCCTCACAATAACTCCTCCGTCACTATCCTTAGTTGCAATATCGGCATGAGTATATTGCCTTTTTTTATGTGATAGGTTGGCAAAAGAGATGATAAGTGACGGTAAGTGATACCGTCGCCCACGGACATCCGCAATACCAGAGGTCTCGAGGATGCGTAGTCGGCCTTTGAGGAAGAAAGATAGGAAGGATGAGATAGAAGGGGTGAGGGAAGAGGGGGAGGGGAAAGGATACTTGGAATGGGGTCTCTGGAAACTCCCACAAACCGACTGAAACGTAACAGCAAGCTATGTTACTCCACGTCGGTGTTGTGTGGGAGTGTGGTACTTCCCCGGTCGTGCCGGCCCATTCGGCTGCAATGTGGGGTTACAGCGTGGCACTACCAAAAGCTTAGCTAATAAATAATTAACTACTACAAAAATGTATTCAGTTCATTTTATTGTTTCAACAATATTTTTAATTTTATGTTTTGAGTGATAGCGAAAATACTAAAAAAAGTTGATTATAAAACTTATTTTGACTCGTAGACTCGCCAATTGCCATATTTGGCCAATAATACAAAAGATTTCTCGAAAATCGTGCTCCAATTCCGGGAAATGTGATGTGTGTGGCTAAAACCCCAAATATATCAACCTAGATATGTACATTTTGATTTCGTAAACGGCCTCTGTCTGTAACTTCACAATAAATATTAAATGTCCATTTCCAAACTCAGACAGTAATAATAGACGGCAGTGCTGAAATATACCGCCCGATAAATAATTCTGAGTTGCACAAATAAAGCAGTTCTCAATATTGCCCTTTTCTGGTAAACGTTTATTCTTGTGAACTTGATAAGAAATTCATTGTTTCTGAAAGAAGAACGGTTTCAAAAATTCTAACACGAGTACTGGTTTCAACAATTCCTGTCTCTTTTATGCGCTAATGTTACCATTGTTCTGAGATACATACAATTTTGTTTTTAACTCGTTAATGCAGAGCTGGTTTCAAAAATTCCTGTCTCTTTTATGCGTTAATGTTACCATTGTTCTGAGATACATACAATTTTGTTTTTAATTCATTAATGCAGAGCTGGTTTCAAAAATTCCTGTCTCTTTTATGCGTTAATGTTACCATTGTTCTGAGATACATACAATTTTGTTTTTAACTCGTTAATGCAGAGCTGGTTTCAAAACTTCCTGTCTCTTTTATGCGTTAATGTTACCATTGTTCTGAGATACATACAATTTTGTTTTTAACTCGTCAATGCAGAGCTGGTTTCAAAAATTCCTGTCTCTTTTATGCGTTAATGTTACCATTCTGTGCCTCCTGTGCAATAGGATTTAAGTCGACTTAAATCAATATCGCGTTTTTAACAGTTCTATAAAGAACAAAAAATCTTCTTTTTTTTGGTCTAACTCACTTTTCGATATCTCGCTTAGTTTCAGAGATAGGTTGATACAACTCGGCTATTTTTTGCCATAAAAACAGTTTTTTTGTGTTAAGAGATACATAACAAATTATATCATTGGAACAAAAAGCAATTTTGCACTTTTTTTTGTCTTCAATGATTTAACTGTAATTGAATTAAATAAAGGTTCATTTTATTTTCACATATTTCCATATTTTGATACAAATTAAGTTAAAACAAATAACACCAAGACGTTTTGAATATGAGTTTGATATAACTTCACGTGTATCAAGTGATTTTTACCTCTAGCGTTAAAAATTTTTCGTGTTAAATGATACTTGTTGAGTTAAATCATTTTTACAATAAATAAGATTCATGCAATATAATTTAACTCAGATGTATCAATTATTCTAACATTTTGCTACATAATAATGACAACAGTCTTTGGTGCAAAAAGATTCAACTCAGTGTGTAAAAGGCTCATGCGGGGGTGAGGTAAGGCGGGGCAGGAACGCGTTCGTATAGTATTGCAGGCGTCGCTTAGTGCCCCGCTGACATCGCCGAGGGAGAGTCGCGTCCAAATACATCATGGATCGTGAGCGGCACGTAAGTAACTCCTTAGTTATATCAATTGACACGAAATCATTGTCGACTCTTATTTTGTGAAATGTTTGGAGATGTATCTTCAATCACAAAGTTACAAATAAAAGTGCTATATTATTGCTTTTAAGTGTTATAATAGAATATAGGGTATTATCATTATTTTATTTGTTGATAATTGCTTTTGTAAACATTATTTTAAGTACGGTTTTGGCTGGATTTTTAATTATTTTGCCTGTAAATTATTTCATTATTTCAGAGTTCAGTTTCGGTTCAATTTTTTTTATTTATACATAAATTTGTTACGCAATAATAACATATTCTAGTGTACATATTTATCCTAGAATTGCCAATCAGATTAATTATTTTTAACCCCGGACGCAAAAAGAGTGGTGTTACAAGCTTGACATGTCTGTCTGTCTGTCTGTGTGTCTGTCTGTCTGTGGCAACATTACTCCCGAACGGATGCAGTGATTTCAATTAAGTTTTTTTTGTATTAAAGGTGACTTATGTGCGAGTGTTCTTAGATAATATTATTATGTTTGATGGAAATGGAATAGACGGTTAAGATGGTTTTTTTAATATTTAATTTAAGTAATGTTATTTGCTTCTTAAGTACGCTTCTATAAATTATTATCATTGAAATTAAATTATATTAGACTACATGAACAGTGAAATTGTAATGATTATGTATTAGAAATGAATTTCATTACATATTTGAAAAGTAACATCGGAAAATATTTATCATAATTATTGTAATAAAAAAACCATATATTTATTTATTTGTTTATGTTTTTCATATACAAAATTAAAGGTAACTAATTTTACTATTGTTTTAGGATGCAAGTAAATCAAGATCAGCAAGACTGCTTTCAATGGCAATTGAAAGCAAAAAAGAAAAATTAAGTGGCGAAAGATATTTAAATACAAAAGAAAAAGATAAAGTCAAAGATGCATCACTGACTACAAAAATTAATACCAAAAGTAATCTTAACTTAGATGTAGAAGAAACTGGAAAAAATAAAAAGGAAGTAGAAGTTACGCAAATACCTCAGCAAATTAACAGCAGGACCCAAACAAACAATAATACAGGGAATAAAAAAAGTGAAGAAAACAAGGAAAATAAAACATTAAACGATCCAGACATAAATATTAATATTTATTCAAACATTAATAAAGATGAAACTTATAACAAAGAAAATGTTAAAGATACAAACATAAAAGTTACTGAGCAACAAGACAATAAAACAGACCCAAATGTAGATTTAGAAGCGAACCCAAAAAGAAAAAAAGGTCATATTGAAAAGACATTACTAACTGTGCAAAAAGACAACAAAACTGTCTCAGACTTAGATGAAGAAAGAGCTGATATAACATCACCTTCTATGCTTCAAGATACTTTCCTCCAAACTAATGAAGTACAATTTTCATCATCAGTATTTAGCTCAAGCTCTGATAATGGAGATTTTGGACCGTCAAGCAGCGATGATTTTATTCTTGAAACAGGTGAAGATACAGACAGCAGTAGCAGTGGAGGAAGCATTCCGAAAAAAAAGAAAAAGAAGAAAACAGACTCTAAGACAAAAGCAAGTAACAAAAATATAATAATACCGGAATCAGAAGACTCCACAGATTCTAGAAGTATGTTACAAGATACACAGGACTTAGTTGGATGCTCATTTTGGGACGATCATGGGATGAATAAGGAAGGGAAAAAACGTAAACCCCGGAAATCCGATAAAGAACGACGAGAAGACAGACTGAAACGCCAATATTCAAGGAACAGAGGTTTGGAATACATTACGCAGAAAGGAAAAATTAAAAGAGCGCGTGAAATGCAGCCATTAGGCACATGTAGAAAGAAGTGCAACGAAGTCTTACAACCAGATTTTAGAAAGAAACTGTTTGAAGAGTATTGGGCTTTGGGTGACAATACAAAAAGAACTGCATATCTACAGAGGGGCATTGAAATAAACAAAAAAGCATCATCAAAATCATCGCCAAAAAAAAAGAAAAGAACTTACAGCAATAAATTCTTTGTCTATAATGGCGTCCAGAAAATACAAATATGTAAAGGTTGTTTGCTGCGTACATTCGACGAAACGAATAGGTTTCTGCAGTCTGCATATGAAAACAAACTAAATTATGACCAGATAAAAAAGAAAACAAGAAATAGTAAAGCTATACCAGATGAAAAGTTAGAAGAAATTAAAAGTCACATAAACAGTTTTCCGAGTGTAGAAAGTCATTATGGTAGGTCAAAAACAACAAAAAAGTTCTTAAACTGTGAACTCACCTTACAAAAGATGTATGACTTATATTCGGAACAAAGTGTTAACCCTGTTGGAAAAACCATTTACAGTAGAGTGTTTAAGTCACTTAATTTATCTTTTAAAAAGCCTTCATTAGACACTTGTTCCAAGTGTGATAGCATCAAAATGAAACTCAAATACACAAGTGGTGAAGAAGCTGATGCTTTAGAAAATGAACTCAAAAAACACCAGGCTGCTTTTCAGGCCGCTTATGATCAAAAAAAGGAGGACAAAAGACAAGTCCAAGAGAGTGAGAATGTAGCACTCATATGTTTTGATCTGCAGCAGTGCCTTCCGACTCCATTTTTAAAGACAAGTGTAGCGTTTTATAAGCGGCAGCTGTGGACATATAACTTAACAATACATGACATGAAAACAAACAGAGCATTTTGTTATATGTGGCCAGAATCCGTCGGTGGAAGAGGCGCCAATGACATAGCATCATGTCTCTATGATTTTATTACACAGCAGTTGCCCTTACTTCAACCAAGTGCAAGAAATTTAATTATGTACTCGGACAGTTGTCCTGGTCAAAACAAAAATTCAATTATTGTAACCATGTTGATGTTGGCTTTAAAACTATCTACTCAATTAGAGACAATAGAACATAAATTTCTAATACCGGGACATACGCACATGGAGGCGGATACTGATCATGCTCTCATAGAAAGAAAGAAGAAAAGAACTAACATGGATATTCATCTACCACGTGACTGGTACCAGCTGGTACGCAGTGCGGCAAAAACAAGTAGCAAATTCACGGTTATTGAAATGATTCAAGAAAAATTTTACGATTTTAATGATTTTATGAAAAATTCATTAACAGTAAAAAAATTTAACCAAGAACACGCTAAATTTGTATGGGCTGACGTCAGACATTTTCGATTCACGAAAGATTTTCCTCGTTTTTACTACAAAGAACATATTTCTGGCGGAAATTTTATTTCCATTGATTACACAAAAAGAGGAAAAACTTACGATTGTATAACAATCAATGCAATAAAAAAAAACTACTTAAACGGCAACCCAATATCCCAAGAAAAAAAAAGAGATTTGTGCACTTTATTGCCATTCGTTCATGAAAGTGCGCATCAATTTTACAGAAATCTTTTGTGTAAAGCGGATGCCAAAGATACTGCCGCTACTGATGATAGTGATGAAGAATAATATTATTAATAAAACTTTCAATCAGAATATTAAGACTATTTAGTTATTAAGCAACGTGTGAACTCGATTATATTATACCTATTGTGTGTTATATTATGTAAATTAATATTACCAACAGAAATTATATAGAATTAAGTATTTGTTAATTTAAAGGCCTTTGCTACTACTGTGCCTATAAATAAAAAAATATGTTGAGTAAAGTATTATTAAAAAACTGCAGTGTAGAGTACAAATAATTTTATGTATGTGGCTGTGATTTGATTATAAATATTTTCCTGTGCCATTTTGAATTATATTATGATGATTAAACGTTGATTTACAATAAAATTATGTTTGCTTTACATTAAACTTAGATTATTATACACATTTTTTTCCCTTTTTACTTAAGATATAATTAGAGATAAATTATCAACCACAAAAGAATCCACACCAAAATTTTAGGATAAATGATACATCTCCCAAAAAACTTGTTTATATTAGTTTTAGTAATGAAAAATAGAATCTTCTGAATATTTTTAGTAATTTTTGTTTTAAAAGTGTTTTAAAATTGTGTCAAATCATAAAGTTATACTTCAAATAAAATAAGTGAATATCAATATTCACCAAGCTATTTTTTTCTTTCTATTTGATATAAAAGCAGTTATATCATAAAACACGAAAAAAATGTTCCTTCAAAAATTAAGATTGATTTAACTGCTTATATTTTATCTAATATCTATTATTCTATACGATATATCTAATAACAACATACTACAGAATAAAATGTAGGATACTAAACATAACTTGATCTTAGATTTATAAAGCTGACTGTTGTATCTGTATGTAGCTCCAGGTTTTGACATAAGTTTATATGTAACCTCATTTCTAACTTAATCTGTGGTTGACGTTTTGGGCCGCCATTTTGACTTGTCACAAATGGACAGGCTACTTAGCATCATAACACGAATATACTATGTTATAATAAAAGGACGTTTTATTTAGAACATAATAGTGGCGACGAGGACTAAATCGGGACAATGGAACGAAAATCAGTGAAATTCGGTGAATTTGATGTGAAGAGTGATAACTGGGACAATTACATAGACAGACTTAGATATTGCTTTGAAGCAAATGGAATCGTGTTAGATTCAGCCCAAAGGGCTAATTTCTTTACAATTTGTGGTGCTCGAGTTTTTGAGATTCTTCTCGCATTGATTACACCAAGAAAATCGAATGAAGTGTCATTCAGTGAGATAGTGACGATTTTGACCAAACATTTCAGTCCGAAGCCCAATGAAATTTCGTCTTCGTACAAATTTTATAAGAGAGATCAAAAACAAGACGAAACAGCTTCGGAATTTATCGCACAACTCAGGAAATTATGTTCTCGGTGCAATTTCTTAGACATGGAGCGCATGCTCCGCGACAGAATAGTGTGCGGGATGACTGATCGTAAGTTGCAGTTTGAGCTTTTGAAGAAAGATAATTTGCGTTACGAAGATGCCGTAGATGCATTGTTATCAACCGAGAGCGCGGGAAGAGATGCTTTGATGATGCATAACGCTGGGGCGGGCTACCAGCCGGCGACGAGCGCCGCGTTGACGTTGCCGACGCCGCCGGAGCAGATGGACATTAACGCCGTGCAATCTAGATCTAATGATCGAATGTGCTATCGATGTGGTGGTCGTCATGGAGGCGAATGTCGATTTATCAATGCTATATGTCGATTTTGTCAGAAAAAGGGTCACATCGAAAAGATTTGTACAGCCAAGAAGAAAAATCGGGGTGTAAAAATTAATTATACCGATGATGATGAGACCACGGTACAGCTGAACGGTATCTACAACATAGGCGGGTCGGGGGCCCGCGTTCCAGCTTTTGTGGTGACGCTGTTGTTGAACGGTGTGCCGGTCACCATGGAGGTGGACTCCGGCGCTGCGTTCTCTCTCGTGAACCTTGCGACATGGGCGCTCATGCGGCCCAGCGCCGACGACGGAGCGTTGAGCGAGCTACCCAACCGGTTGTGCACGTGGAACAACTCGCAGGTCGCTGTCATCGGACAAGCTAAAGTGCAAGTACAGTATAAGGACATTAAGTGCGATTTGAATGTTATCGTAGCTCGGGGTTCAGGACCGAATTTGTTAGGACGTAATTGGTTCGAGGCTTTAGGAATCGTATTGAATGTGAACATGATTTGTGTGCTAGATCTGTCACCGGTCGACAGGGTCATAGCTAAACATAGCGAAGTTTTCAGGGAGGGACTCGGTACCTACAGAGGTGAACCTGTGACTATATATTTAAAACCAAACTATACGCCTAAGTTTTTAAAAGCTCGTTCCGTGGCTTACGCTTCAAAGGATAAAGTTGAGAATGAAATAGACCGTTTGATGGGTGAGGGTGTGCTACGTCCTGTATCTTTTTCAGAATGGGCGACTCCGGTAGTATCTATACCTAAGTCTAATGGTGACATACGCCTATGTGGAGATTATCGCAGTACGGTGAATCAGGCTACCGAGTCTGACACTTACCCTATGCCGACCGCTAGTGAAGTGTTCGCGACTGTTGCTGGAGGGAAATTTTACACCAAACTCGATTTGGAGCGGGCCTATACTCAAGTACCAGTATCTGATACCACCGCGCGATTGTTAACACTGAACACGTGCAAAGGTTTATTTACTGTGCATAGATTGGCTTTCGGTGTAAAAGCGTGTCCTGGTATTTTTCAGCGTTTGATGACGTCATTGTTAGCTGGAGTGTTTGGCGTTGCGGTGCTAATTGATGACATCATCATCAGCGGCCGAACGATGATGGAGATGACGGAGCGTCTCGACATAGTGTTGGAACGCATCGAGAAGGCAGGACTGCGGCTTAACAAGGACAAATGTAAGTTTGCCAAAGAACGTGTTGAGTTTTTGGGTTTTGTCATCGATGCGGAGGGTATTCACCCGGCGCCCAGCAAAGTTGAATCGATTTTCAACACGCCTGAACCAAAGAATGTGAAACAGCTACAAGCTTTCCTGGGTTTATACAACTTTTATGAGAGGTTCGTACCTAACAAAGCTAGCTTACTCGAGCCTCTACATAGATTGCTCGATAAGTCACAATGTTGGAAATGGACAGACAGAGAACAATCGAGTTTTGATGCAGCTAAGTCTTTGTTATCGTCTGATTTGACACTCGTACATTACGATTTGAACAAGCCGTTGGTACTCACCTGTGACAGTTCAGAGTACGGAGTCGGTGCGGTTCTTTCACACATTATGGAGGACGGGCAGGAGCGCCCGGTAGCGATGGGTTCCAGAACTTTGCACACGCACGAGCGTCGTTATTCACAACTTGACAAAGAGGCGACTGCTATATCATTTGGTTTAGCCAAATTTCATAACTACCTATCGGGAAGATCTTTCACAATTGTCACTGATCATAAACCGTTGCTAGGTATATTCGATCCAAAGCGACCAATACCTGCAGTTTTATCACCAAGACTTATTAGAATTGCGATCATACTCACATCCCACGATTACAATATCGTGTACAAGCCGGGAAAACAGATTGGACATGCTGATGGATTGAGTCGATGGCCACAGCCTGTCCCAGATCAACCAAAGCAACAGCTTTGTGACGTGTTACTGATGGCTGAGACACCTTCAGATTTTCCAGTGGATGCGGATCAAATAGCGTTAGCTACGAAGCGAGACAAAATCTTGTCTCGGGTCAGTCACTATGTGCTTAGTGGGTGGCCCGCCAAGATGTCAGATGATGAGTTGCGTCCTTACTGGTTGAATCGTACAGAGCTTTCTATACATGAGGACTGTGTTTTACTCGGTTGTCGGGTGGTAGTGCCACCATCCATACGAAAAACTGTTTTGAGTGCTTTACATAAGACACACAGTGGCATTGTCCAGACAAAAGCCTTGGCAAGAAGTTATGTATGGTGGCCAAAATTAAATGAAGATATTGAGGTTTTAGTAGGCAATTGTAATAAATGTCTTGAACATAGACACATGCCTCCAAAAACTAAGGGGGAATGGATCACTCCGACAAAACCATGGTCACGTGTAAATGTGGATTTTGCTGGACCTTTTCAGGGAAAATCCTTTTTGATAGTGGTTGACGCATACTCCAGGTGGCCTGAGGTGATAATTGTTAATAATATGACTTCAGCGACGGTGATTCGACACCTAAGAAATATATTTGCTATTCATGGTTTGTGTGAGACTTTGGTTTCAGATAATGGAACACCATTTGTTTCTGGAGAGATGCGTCAATTTTTAGACGCAAATAAGATTAAACAGGTTACAATAGCCCCGTATCATCCGGCCACAAATGGTTTGGCCGAAAGAATGGTGCAAACCGTCAAGGATAAATTGCGAAAAATGGAAGATTTGTCGTGGGATGTTAAGATTCCGAACATGCTATTGGGATTACGAACGACACCTTGTACGGTTACTAATAAGGCTCCTTCTGAGCTCTTAATGAACAGACGTTTACGTACGTTGTTGGATACTATTCATCCGGATAATCGCGTACGTCAGAAAAGGGATCAACAAATCACCAGTAATGCTCAAAAGACTCAGCGTGAAACCAATGTGGGTCAGAATGTAATGTACAGAAATTACAGCAATGTTGGACCTCGATGGTTACCCGGTACAGTAGTGAACAGAAACGGTCCTTCTAGCTATGGTGTTTCTAATGTCCAGGGCAATGTGGTTCACCGACACATTGATCAATTGATTAAAACGAAAAATAACGAGGCGATAGATCCAATTCAGGCTGAAGGAGATAGATTGGAAGTGGCAGCCATGGAAGGAGGTTCGTCTGTTAGTGTAGATCAGGGGGTTTGTGAACCAGAAGTAATGGATCACGAGATACTGGAGGTACCGAGTGCCGATAAGTGGGCTGAAGTGCTGGGCATACCTTTAGAGTACGACGCGGGTTATTCTGGGGGGAAACTGAAAAATAAGTTGACGACTAGTCATAACAAACGTCCATATGACAAGCCTTTGGAATTATTGTACATAGCTTAAACATGAAACTGTATGCTAATTTAAGATTAGTATTAATTTAAGGTTTTCATGATAGTGTTATCGGATTTAGGTTAAGGTTGGGGTTGAGTTTAAGTTTATGTGTTTATTGTTCATACTTGGGGGAAAGGTATGTTGTATCTGTATGTAGCTCCAGGTTTTGACATAAGTTTATATGTAACCTCATTTCTAACTTAATCTGTGGTTGACGTTTTGGGCCGCCATTTTGACTTGTCACAAATGGACAGGCTACTTAGCATCATAACACGAATATACTATGTTATAATAAAAGGACGTTTTATTTAGAACATAATACTGACATAAATAGAAAATGAGCTATGATTTTTTAAAGTTTGTTTTTGCTCTCCTGAAAAGTAGTGATTTTTGACTTAAATCCTTTTGCACAGGAGGCACAGCATTGTTCTGAGATACATACAATTTTGTTTTTAACTCGTTAATGCAGAGCTGGTTTCAAAAATTCCTGTCTCTTTTGTGCGTTAATGTTACCATTGTTCTGAGATACATACAATTTTGTTTTTAATTCATTAATGCAGAGCTGGTTTCAAAAATTCCTGTCTCTTTTATGCGTTAATGTTACCATTGTTCTGAGATACATACAATTTTGTTTTTAACTCGTTAATGCAGAGCTGGTTTCAAAACTTCCTGTCTCTTTTATGCGTTAATGTTACCATTGTTCTGAGATACATACAATTTTGTTTTTAACTCGTCAATGCAGAGCTGGTTTCAAAAATTCCTGTCTCTTTTGTGCGTTAATGTTACCATTGTTCTGAGATACATACAATTTTGTTTTTAACTCGTAAATGCAGAGCTGGTTTCGAAAATTCCTGTCTCTTTTATGCGTTAATGTTACCATTGTTCTGAGATACATACAATTTTGTTTTTAACTCGTTAATGCAGAGCTGGTTTCAAATAATCCTGTCTCTTTTATGCGTTAATGTTACCATTGTTCCGAGATACATACAATTTTGTGTGTAACTCGTTAATGCAGAGCTGGTTTCAAAAATTCCTGTCTCTTTTATGCGCTAATGTTACCATTGTTCTGAAATACATACAATTTTGTTTCTAACTCGTAAATGCAGAGCTGGTTTCAAATAATCCTGTCTCTTTTATGCGTTAATGTTTCCATTTTCCTGAGATACATACAATTTTGTGTGTAACTAGTTAATGCAGAGCTGGTTTCAAAAATTCCTGTCTTTTTTATGCGTTAATGTTACCATTGTTCTGAGATACATACAATTTTGTTTTTAACTCGTTAATGCAGAGCTGGTTTCAAAACTTCCTGTCTCTTTTATGCGTTAATGTTACCATTGTTCTGAGATACATACAACTTTTTTTTTAAACTTGTTGTAGAGGTATAAGTTTCAGAATCGTTTTAAACAGCTGCCCAAACTGCTGAAACTAATTTTACAGAATTAATTTTCTAAAATGGATTGGGTGGATTAGAACTGGAAAAGGTGTATACTTCCCCAGATGGACTCTGCAAAAGTACTTACCACTACAAGTGTTTTCATTTCATCATACCATGGATTCCTGTTTGCGATGATCTAGGCATTCCTATACCTGTTTTGCTACATTCAATCTTATTATACTCTTCAAACATGCCCTTCGATTTAAGGTTGACATTATTGACTTGCTCTGGACCGTCTCTAATTGAAGAAATCTTTTGGAGATCAGTTGGTCTTTCTTCTTTTCATTAAATTTCCCCATTGCACATTCTAAGGCCAAACCATTCTGTAAAAGCATCTCAACACATACTTGGACCCTTAAATTCTTAAAGCTGGCTCACAAAACGTTTCCGGGCCTGGTCTTGAAAAAGGAAACTGAAAAGATACGCGAATGACAACGCAACGACCTTTTCAAAGAAGAAGGGTTTTTAATAAAAACTTTCAACACTTGGCGACCGTTTCTACACTATACACGTAACCAGTATGGGAACTTAATACAAGTTAAATATGTCAAACAGTAATGTTGTACCTGTCAATCACCGAATTTTGTTCGTAAGTAAACAATTGATTTTCTTGGTCTAACCTCACACCAAATACTCATTGGCTTAGTGTTGCATAACAACGCCATCTATTGTCAAATAGCTGTAGTGTTGTTATATCGTCTGTTCATTGCTTAAAATTACGGATAAAATAACGTTTTATATAAATGAAACCTAGCTAGATCGGTTTTATCACCCACGAACCTCCCAGTTTAAAACATCAATAATTAATAGTAAATTTCATCAAAATCGTTGCAGCCGTTTTCGAGATTCAAATTACATATAAACAAGAATTGCTCGTTAAAGGTATTAGTATTAGATTTATTTTTCGCCAAACTAGAATAATGTTTTAATTTTGCTTAGCTCCTAAACTTGTTTCGTAAAATAATTCCGTAAGTGTAACGTAATAGTATCGTTGGCGTATAGAAAACTATATATATATGAGTTATCATATATATAACTAGTTGCAGAAACGATCTTTAACTTTCAAAAACGTCATGTAATCTTAATCTGACATTAAATCGTTCCACAAACGAAAATTCTGTCAAATTTTAAAGTTCCTTTAAATATATCTAAAGAAACGTCAAATTGTCCTTGTGTATTTTGTGTTGCAGAAAACATTAGAGCCCATTAGCGCTTATAGGAATTTTAAATTAACAGATCAGGGATTAAAACTTAATTGGTCAAGAATCATCCATTATACCGACTTTATTAGAATTGTCGAATACAATTTAGCAATAATATATTAAAACATACCTTTCTCAAGTTTTTCGTCATTGTCCCATGCAGAAGTGTACGTTCCCCGCTACCAAATCTCGGCCAAAGTAAAAACATTTCTAAAACAGTAGTTTTAAGAGCGTCGTATCATGTACCAAATTTGCAAAGATGCAGTTCTGTAAATCAAATATATTATTGATTTGGAACCAATAACCAAAAAATATAGTATAAGATATTGACTATTGATAAAGTGTAATTTGATACTCATTTTTTAACAGATTTAAAAAAAAATCCATATTACAAGTTTTGTCACCACAAACAAACCTCTAGTCTAGTCGACGAATCCACATACAAATAAAAAGCATTATTTATTTGACACCTGCTTAGTAATGACAAGCCAAACATGTAGTTTGCGTTTTGTTAGCCTGAGCGCAGACTTGACTCACGATAGTTTTAAGACAGACTATTGCTTTACAAAAATATGAAGACGCGCACACTTCAAACAAAACGTCTCATAGACAAAATTATCTCATAGTCAAAACAGTTTCGTTTTAGATGTGCGACGTGTCATAGGCAAAACAATTTGGTTTTAGTTATAAGACAGACTTGTCTATGTGAGGAAAGTTTGTCTTAAAACTGTAGTGACTCCAATGCGCACTCAGCCTTACTACAACATACGTAGTATCTTATAGTCTGTTACACAACTATGTCTGTGACTACAACGATATTTTAAAAATGTAGATAATAAAAAAATTGTAAAAGAGCTAAATCAAAATGCTAATATTCACTTCCAAGAAGGTTGTATCTGTTCGTTGTTCATAACTTTTTAAAATATTTTTGGAAATATTGTTTAAAGCCGACTTTTATTAAAGGATCATTTAGATGTCAAATTTGTCTTTTGTGCAACAACATAAAAATAATGGTTTCATTAACACTAAAGTTGGATTAACTATTGGACTGCTAATGAAGAGCTTTCTGCAACTGGCTGTTAGTTATATAGTGTCACAGCTATGCTAGTTATAGGATAGTTCGTACTGCGACAATACAGTTACGTTACACTTACGCACATTTTATTGATAGCCATTAGGCATAGCAAGATAACAGTAGTACATTTATTATGTACTACATGACACTAACATTTCCCGTGAGGGAATATTGCTCCCACAGATCACAGAAATAAAGGAGATATGAAAAGGGAGAGGGGCCGATGTCGCAGCAATATGCCCAAAAACATAAAACCATGCTCGCGGCGGCGGCTTGAAACTTTTGTATTATGTGACTGAACGCCGATCGCGATATTGCATGTAAACAGTTTACAATGCTTGCTCTGTACTTACGAATATTCAAACGTTAAGTTTTAATACCGCTGTAGATAATGAACTTATTAAAGCTAACAGAATACGTTGAGTCGCGGAATACGACTGCTGCTTGCGACACCAGGTTTCGTACACAGCGCACGGATTGGCATCTCTCTAGATCTCTATGATTGCTCCTTTGACACGAAAACTATAAAGCAAAAATAAGTTTTAGGAAAGTCAACAATTATTAATACTAAAACAATATTAAGGAGTAATTATAAGACATTAAAATTTGTTGTAAGAATCTAATTGCTGTGGCATGCAAATGAACTGAACAAGTTGACAAACCCAAGGGTATTTATGAATGTAATTATACTGAAAGTAAGGAGTACTTATGGCCTTTCTTTCGAAACAAACTACCACTTTAAATTATATCAATTTGCTTAAAAGTCGTTTGGTTGATTTGAAAAGTTATGGCTGTAACTCAGCTGTTTTAAAACGCCTTGCAAGAAGACAGATACATCGTCACCTTCAGAAGTCCTTCTGTTGTTTTCTTTTATTACTGCTTTGTGACACAATATCTTCTTGGCGGGATTTTTTTAAGCAAACGTTCTTCTCGGTGTTAGAGAACTCCCACTCAAATTGTTTAAAACTAGCTTATCCGCCAGCGGCTTCTCGCATTGCCTCAAGGATAACGGTTAATTTGAGTTTTTTAACTATCCCACCAGGAACTCATTAATATACCGATATCAAAAATATCACATAATTATGTTGACAGGGATATAAGCTACTACTATACAAAATTTCATTTAAATCGGTCCAGTCGTTTTAAATTAGCCCGTACAAACAGACAGACGAACAGACAAGATGTCTTTTTTTGAGAAACAAAAAAATTTAAAAAAATCTAAATTAGTTTGATTTCACTCCTCGGTTTTTACAAAATTTTTTTCATTGTACAGAAATTCAAACTCTACATTTTTATTATATGTAGAGATTATGCTTCACAAGGGGCCCGTTGAAAATTGCTTGTACAATGTGAAAGAGCTCTTAAATTTTAAAGATATAATGGTATTTAGTTATAAAATAGTATTATTGTTTTATAATGAAGGTTTAGGCCTTTTTATGAAGAAGATGTGAGGTTTTGTATTGTATAATTAAATATACATACTAAAAATATATCCATATTAATTTATTAATTATGTAATTATTATTTTGTTATTAATATATACACATAAACAATTTTATTTTATTATGTACTAAATTGCGTAATTTATAATTGTTTAAATTCCGTTAACTTTAACTATCAACAATATTGTGTATGCCAGTTTATGGCGGAACATGAAGAACAAATGTATAAAACACCTAATTGCAACCATGTTTTGTGCAATAAAAATATTTCTATTTATATTTTGGTATTTTTCATACCGCAGTGTCATACTGGACCACAACAGTGAATTAGGACACTAGTGTGGTAACGATAACTCCAAAAGGCTTGTATTCAAAACCTAAATCTACAATGTATACACCGTCCATACTGTTATATAACAACCCAGTGACTTGGCCGACTCAGCTGTAAACTCCAAGATATTATAAAAGACAGATTTTCCTTGAAACTTCTTAATGAAAAAGATTTTTCCGTCTAAATTCTGCGTCAAATGCATTTCACTTGAATAGGTACTCCGATCGGCTTGTATGAATCTCTACTCATACCTTTTGGAATAAAGAAAGTCTCAGCCTTTGTCATAAGTGGCTTTTATTTGTTTCTAGTTTTCGAGACGAGCAAGTTGTGCGCTTGATTTTAAGCTGAAGTAAGCCATAGCTAGTAAGCAGTTTCAACGCGAGTTTTATGCCTCTAATATTCACACACTTACAACTCGCACTAGAGTTCTGTGTGCCACGGTAGGGATGGACACATACATTAACATTATCATAAACATCCAAGAGCTGAGGACAAATATTTCTGCTCATCATACAAACATTTGTCCCAGCCTGGGATCGACCTGAGACCTGTCGCTTCTAAGGCAGGGTCACTACCAACTAGGCCATTGGGGTCGTCACTTAGAGCGTTTTTTCAAATTTCCTGCGCTTCATGGCGCTTCTTGCGCTCTTCATCTAGAAAGATAGCTGCTTAAACCCATGCCCCAACAATTACATTTGCTTTTTAAACCTAAACTCTATTCGGAATTTCTAAATATATTATTTCTATGTATTAGTACTAACCAAAGTGGACCTTTGCAGGTGAGTCCACTAAATATACACTTGGTTAGCACCATTCTGGGATCACGGATTTACTTAAGGATACCCGCTTCCAAATCTGACTATTTCAACCCCCATGTGTAGACCATAAAGTGATTTACGATTAACCTACTCACCTATACGATATGAATTTAGTAAAATAATATTATCATCATCATCATCGTCTCAGCTGGTTCATTGCTAAACATATGCCTCCCGCACAAATTTCCAAAAGAACCGGTTGGAAGCAGCCTGCATCCAATGTCGTCCTGCTACCTTTATCAGGTCGTCAGTCCACCTTGTCAGTGGACGACCTACGCTACGCTCGCCGGTCTGTGGTCTCCACTCAAGAGCCTTCCGGCCCCATCATTTATCTGTTCTGCGTGCTATGTGGCATACTGTCACTTCAACTGACTTATCTTCTGGTTTAAGAAATAGCAGGTTTCTACCAAACACAATGAAATTATATTCGGTAGGTGCTTATATAGGGTGTTTGGTAGAGGGTCCGACAAACTAAATGAGCGTGTTCGGGGGCCCACTTGGAGAATACCAGTTGGCCCAAAAAAATCCCCGACCCCCCAAGTTTTTAAATATTTTTTTTTTGTGAATTAGTTTTTTGAGAATAAGTGATAAATAGAGAAGTTTTTAACCAGAATTACTAGTAGTTTATTTTTTATCTCTGGGAAAGTTGAACTAGGAGGTAAAACGGCCACGGGGTTATTAGGGACCAAATTCAACTAAAAAAAATCCGGTCTAAAACAGATTTTACAAATGTTATGGTGGTAAATAGGTACAATTTCGGAGAAAACGGGAAAATTCACAATAAAAAAGTTAAAAAAATTGGGGTGTCGGGGATTTTTTTTGGCCAACTTGTATTCTCCAAGTGGGCCCCCGAATACGCTCATTTGGTTTGTCGGACCCTCTACCAAACACCCTGTATAACAAAAATCTTTCTCCCTGTTTGTTTTACTTAATCACCGAAACAGCCAGACCATTTGACCATAAGGGTCATAATTTTAGGGATATGAGGTCTAATGACATCATCATCATCATCATTCTCTTTTAGAGTCTTCACAATCTTCTTTGCAGGTTTGTTATCGCTTAAGTCTTTTAGTATGTACCTATGTAGTAGTACATCTAATCTCTTTGCGTATTTATTATTTTATTTACTACTGTAACTACTTATCATCGAGTCCATCCCTGTCTAAAGAGACAGGGATGGACTGATAAGTAGTTACATAAACTAATTTGAGTTTCGAATATTGATAGGGGTCTGCAAAAAAAATAAAAACCGTAAAACCACGGAAGCTAAGCCACAGCCGGGTCAGCTAGTCCCACTAATATTATAAATGTGAATATTTGGATGGATGGATGGATGGATGAATAAATGGATGGATGTTACTTAAAAACGGCAGAACGGCTGAACGGATCTGGATGAAACTTTGCACAGAGATAGATTATAGTCGGGAATAGCACATAGGCTACTTTTCATCATCATCATCATCGATCACCACACGCGTGAAAAAGCGTAATATTCTTGGGCACAGCATAGACAAAATAATAAGATCTCCGCCTACGACACGATCGTAATTATGACAGTTCTGTCAAAGTTAGTGCGCTGTTGTCTAAACTGATAGTTTAGACAAAAGCACTATTATTTTGAAAGCTCGATACACTAGACGTATTCGATGACCGTCAAGGGTGATGAAATGTAACACAAATATCATCAAGGGTGAGGAATGTAATGACAGTTTTTTTCCATTATGATAAATTTTATATTTGTATGTACTAATTGATAATAATAATTGATTTGCTAAGTATATAAATTTACTAATACCTATTATAGCAATTTCGTTTGACCATGTAAATACATATTTAATGCCTATTTTGGTATAAATATAGTTATGGCCTTGGACAATATAATAAGCTACACGAAGTACTAATCCTGTGCAGACGAAGTCGCGGGCACCAGCTAGTATGTAATATACCATAAGTACAAAGTTCTTAAATCAAAATATCAAATCGTGTTTGTTTAGTGAAGTATGGCACGGGTGCGGTCGTACTTAAGCACCGTTCACAATCGTACACTTTGAATGGGTAGCTGGCCAAGCACACCTATCGAGCCTTCTTGAACTTCGTTCCATTTAGCTTGAAACTTTCAGTTTGAATGGCAGCCTGATGGCTCTGGCACAGTTGGTGAAGTAGTTGGGCAAACTGCGCGCCGGTGTGAGGTGAACTCTCTACTACAAGAGGAATAGCATACATTTGGTGACATGTTATGCCTTAACACGCTCCGAAACGGAGCCATTATGCCAGTTAACTTCCAATATTACATTCCAAAGCATCGTCATAGAGGCGAGCGTAGTACGTAAGAGAGCCTCAGCAGTGCAAGTACCATAATAGTCGTTAAATTTGTCGTGTCGCTAAGATCGATAAAAAACCTTATCGCCCCTAGCAAGTATGGAAATCATATCGACGACTTATACGATCGTCATATTACGAATTGTTTGCATTCCACAACGCGCCCTTATATCATTTGAAGATTTCTACGAGCATTTCGCTTTTCTACGATCAAAAGAAGGCCGAAGTCTATTTTTTTTATTGAATACTAGCTGCGCCCCGCGGTTACACCCGCATGGTGATGGATGATGACAATGTTGATGAAAATTATCCTATAATATGTGTTAATTAAGCGCCCCATCTACTTCCATGCCAAATTTCATCCAAATTGGACCAGCTGTTTGAGCGTAAGAGAATAACAAATACAACTTTCGCGTTTAATAATTAGTAAGATCAAAAACAAATAAACAATATCCCCGTTCCCGTCACCTGTCGATAAGCTATATCGAGTTCAATTTCAAAACTGACAAAACAATCGTTAAAATCAGTTATATACACGATCTCAAACGTAATTTTAACAGTTCCGTGCTGGGGTTATCGTTATTATCGTAAAAGCTATTGAATTTGTCTACCGGTCGCTTAATTTTGTTACTTACTTGCAATGATCGACAATAGATCGATATAGCCAGTTTTTTTCGAAGTATGACGCATTCAAGATTCAAATTTATCGATCGGTAAGTTCGGTACTTGCACTGCTGTTTCGGTTAAACTGTTCAACACTAGACACAACCAGATATTTGTTTCTTCTCTCTGTCTTATAACACAATATGTATTTCTATTGCCATGTTTTAAAAAAAATGAAAGGGATGATAAAATGATACAATGACTTTATTTGTCTATGAAATCTAGGTGTACATAATAGGTGACAATTTTTTTTTAGTGCTCTAGATTCAACCTTATAAGGTTTATAGACTTAACATTTCACTGAGAACAATTTATCACTAACAATGCTTTAAATACTACATAATTTTATGGTCCGTCAATCTAAAACTTAATGTTAGACTATTTCAATACAAATAAAATAAAATTATACAAATTTCAATTTCAACTGATTAATGTTATAAATTATTATCATCTAAATACATGTTCACATTATAATATGCTTTCTTAATTAACAAGTTATTGAGCATATTTTTACAAATACTTATACTTCCTTTACACCTTATGTCCTTTGGTATTTTATTATATACTCTTGGAGCCATACAGAACACACTTTTACTTAAGAATGCACTCGTTGATGCTAGACTGCGTAATTTACCCTCCTGTCTGCTACCTACAGGCCACATTACAAAAAGATCAGGATTTGATTTGACAAACAAGGCAATCTCACTAATGTAAATGCAAGGGAGGGTCAATACCTTTAGCTGAATGAAATTAGTTTTGCATGAATCTTTCTTTTTTAATCCATGTTAGGTTATCCATGAGAGACGTGCTATTTAACAAATAATGCATTAAACAACTTAGTTAAGCACATGTAGGTATATGACACAAGAAATATAATGTAACAATTCATGAGAAACCAATTAAATAAATAAAAATAAAAAACCTTTGATGAGCATTTGTTCGTACGGAGTATTCGCTACTATTCTAGTAATAATAATGTTATTATATTTATAGTCACATTAAGTGTATTTTCTACCGACTTCCAAAAAAGGAAGAGATACTCAATTTGACTGTATTTGTTTTATGATTGATATCTCATAACTTTCGACTGGGTGAACCGATTCTCAAAATTCTTTTGTTTGAAAGCTGGTCATAAACATTCTAACTGTTGTCTCTCAGTTTATCTATGAAAATCTAATGTATGTAAAGAAAAACATTAGCAATTTTGATAAAAGGAGTGATGCTCATTCCATCAACACGCGAAATAAGCACAAGCTATCCGTACATGTAACGCGTCTCCACAGAATAAGTCATTCTTTTATGGGACAATGTATACGATTCTATAATAAAGTTCCCAATGTTATCCGAGATTTGCCTATTAATAAGTTTAAAATTACTATTAAAACTAAACTCTGTCAAAAAGGTTATTACAAAATTTCGGATTACTTGGAGGATAAAACAGCTTGGGACTGATCACTCCAGGATCTATCTACTCGTGTACTAAGATGTCAAAGTGTAGCGTGTCTTGCCCTACTGATACCATTATTATGTTCTCTTTTGTAAGGCAACACACTGGAGCTAATATTTGTAGTACCTAAGTAAAAACATTGTAAAAACATCTGTATAAAAAGAATGGCCCCGAGTTTCTTGCCGCTTCTTCTCGGTAGGCTCTATATATTTTGGAACGCGGCGGTAGTCTTTAAAGTACATTATAATGAAAAATTGACGTTCATAAGTGCGTCTTTGATGCCTAAATTGAATAAATGATTTTGACTTTGACTTTGACTTTGGTGCTTTTCGTGTAGTCCCATTTAAATTTCACCAAATTTGGTTCAGTAGTTTTTGAGATACGCTCCAATATCTAAATAGAAAGGAAGTCAGTATTAAATTTTTCAAATTGTGCTTCCCGTGTAGCCGCATTTAAATTTCATCAAATTCGGTCCAGTAGTATTTGAGATACACTCCAATATCTGAATAGAATGGAAGTCGGTATTAAATTTTTCAAATTGTAGATAATTTAACAGTTCCTCAAGTCATTTAACGTACCATACACTTCGATCATTTTAACGGAAGTGTTAATCATTCTGCAATCTTACAATATGCGTTCACTATTTCTAAGTTTTTATTCCTACATGTGTGCTACCTGTATGTCCATATACGAGTATATACCTAAGTACGCGTCTCTAGACGAATGATGGGGCAAGAATTTTGAGAGTCGATTCACCCAGTCGAAAGTTATACGGTAACAAACATGAAAAATACAGTCGAATTTAGTACCTCCTCCTTTTTGGAAGTCTGTAGAAAAATATTTTTTTTATAATAAAGCGTTCAAATTGAATTTAGAACCCTTCGTTTTTTTTTGCACGACCCTGCTTATGCTTATACATAAAGTCGCGAATTATGTGCTTACGAGTATTATGTGCGTATTGTTGCAAATCCAGAAGCATTTCATTGAAAACTATACTTTTAGAACACAACCCAAGTTCGTTGTCTCTTTCAAACTAGTTCTTCATCAATACACTTTGCCTGGAGGCCAATTCTATTATTTGACAACGTTCAACAATCTATACCGCTGCAACTGCAGTTCGACTCTGGTTGTCGTTCGATACTTTGGCAAAAAGCCATTCTACTATTTCTGTAGACAAATTGGATTACAGCGTCACATAAACATAACGTAAACGCTACTTTTTAATAAATATATAATTGACACTACTACCTATATACGAATATGAGTTAACAACGCGTTCATGATCTATCGAGTTAGCACAACATAAACTTTAGATCGATCGCAGGCGTCAATAGAAACGCAACTGCAGCTGGACTGTTATTCGATAGCAGAATAAGAAAACGCATAAAAGTCACCGTTCAGCTGCGGTTCGATTGCAATTTTGTTAGTGGAATCGGCTCCTGCTCGTCACTTCCAACCCATTACTCGGCTCATTCTGCTCAACTATTTGCGAGAGGAAATACGAGGAACGGAACATAGAATACCAAGTGCCGAAGAGCTTTGTGTCATGAATAATGATGATACATTATAGCTTTGAGATTGAATTTTCTGACCGTGGATAAAGTCTTGGCATTAACAATTTTTTTTAAATATTCTTTTCGTATTTTGTAATATACTATGCTGACCCGCCCGCGGCTGTGTGTGTTTGATCTCAGGGGCAAATTTTTTTAAAGTTTGCTTCCGTAATGGATCCTTCAGATGTAAAGTGGTTCAATAGAAAAAAAAACAACTAGTTGTAGCACCAGCTTAGTCATTCAGTTAAGATAAGTAACTAGAGATAAAAAAATAAGTTTATAAAGGAATAAATTAAACTTAGTTTACAGCATATATGAACGTTCCTAAAGACTCTCTGCAATATGCTAACACCGAGTACTACAGAACTTCGGTCATATTGCGCGTAGAAGCTCTGACAACCATGAGCGTCTAATAGTAACTGGCAAGATTAAGGGTAAAAGACCAAGAGGACGAAGCCCTAAGCGATGGACGGATCAGGTATTTGAACAGCTGGAGATACCTTTAGCACAGCTCTACATCAGCCCAGCAACAGAACTCGATGGAGAGAAACAGTCAAGAAACTGCAACAGAGGAGTCACGATCCTCAGTGATGAGAGAACGAGTAAGGAAGAAGATATATGCTTGGTTTTACTATAAGTTTACGTTAGTTCACTCATTAAACCTATTCAGAAGTTATTTAATGAGCAATATTACATAAATGGAGTATTTAATTATTTTAGGGTTCACACCTCAAAAAGAAAAATGAAGTCTTAACCACACATGCCGCATGGTAAAGTAGTATGATTTCCTAGATAACTATTGTACTCGTATTATTGATCAAATATGGCGATTGACAAGTCAACGAGTTAAATGATGACTTTGTTATCCGTCTGTATGTCTGTCTGTCAAAACATTTTTTTCTCAGGAACGCGTAGAAGTTAATAATCGAAATGTATATAAAATACTCGGGTATGGAGTCTCTTTTAGCTGTGAAAAATGTTTTAAATCAACGCCAGCAAAAGATTATGATCATATATAACGATAGATCTTATTTTGCAATTTCACAAGGGAATCAAAACCTATAGGCGTTAACATATAATCATGTGGCAAGAGCCAATGTAGAGGAAAAAATCTGAATACCGTAAACACCTGTGTAGTGTAATTATACAAAATAAATTCACTTTTACCAACTTATTAATTACGGTTGCTGCAACAACCGTGTCTAAGGATCGAACGGCAAAGTTAAGTTTGTCATAACCTAGTTTGTCTTTTAGTTAGAGTTATTACTCTATGTTAGATGCTTCCTTAATGTACGTCACCCTCGGTTCGAGAGTTCCATTCGCACTTGGCCCGTTTTTTAATTAAATACGCATACATACGTAAAGTTTTCTACAATTTTGGCAACATTAATTTTGTTCCATAAAATTATATTTACTCGGCCTCAGCTAAAAATATACTATGCTATATGAATAGAATCGTGAAATTCATCTTCCAATACGTCTTCCCCTTCCTGGGTATGACGATCAGGTACGTTAACTCCACTTTCCTGGTTAACACCTTCCTGAGTGACGGGTGCAGTTTTGATAATACAAGTCATTTTTTCACATTCAGTTACGTTAACTTCTCCTTCGGATGATGTGGCATCATTTTGTTCAATCATGATAGGAACTGATTCAATTATTTCTATTTGTGTTATTCTTAATTATCTTCAACTTTTATCATAAAAATATTGTAGAGATCAAAGCCTCATTTCATCATACAACCTACTTATCTGTTGCCCGACTTCCGCTCATATTGGCGTATAAACATAAGTACATATTGTCAGTAGAGACCTACTTTAGTGATTTATGGCCGGAATGACATAAGCAGCTTAGGGCGAAGCGTTTCGCTTTCGCATTTATCATGGGAACGGGAAGAATAGGCATAATTACCTACCTACCGCTTGTAGCTTAAGCATATATACCTACTGTAGCTCTATATAGTCTGAGCCAGACATACAATAATGAGTTACAGTTAATATACAAGTACAATTTGAAAAATGTAATACCGACTTCCATTCTATTTAGTTATTGGAGTGTAACTCAAAAACTACTAGACCGAATTTGATGAAATTTAAATGGGACCACACGAAGAACCAGCTTTCAACAAAAAAAAGTATTTTAAGAATCGGTTCACTCTATCAAAAGTTATGAGGTAACAAACTTAAAAAATACAGTCGAATTGAGTACCTCCTCCTTTTTGAAAGTCCCAAGAAAATGAAATACATACAATATTCAAAGTATCCTGGAGATAGAACTGTTCAGCGAGACCACAGTCCTAGATATTAAAGAAAAAGTGGTTACTCCACTTCTGGCAAGCTGTCTCTCTGCCACCCATAAAATGTAATATTTGTAGTACCTAAGTAGAAACATTGTAAACATCTATATATAAAAAGAATGGCCCCGAGTTTCTTGCCGCTTCTTCTCGGTAGGCTCTATATATTTTGGAACGCGGCGGTAGAGTCTTTAAAGTACATTATAATGAAAAGTTGACGTTCATAAGTGCGTCTTTGATGCCTAAATTGAATAAATGATTTTGACTTTGACTTTGACTTTGAAAAGTAAATAATTTTATTCAGGACATCACACAACATAACAGACAAAAATACTGACAAAACAGGACAACTATCATAATAACGTTGCGTAATGCCATAGAGTCCCGACTCAGCATACGCTAGGGTAAACCCAAGCACTGATTTTCAGTCGGCGCTATTAATACACCTTTTATTTTTTATATTTTGATTAGGTTACGCACGCAGCCCTGTTGGTATTGTCATAAAAACTTCCTTGAGAACTCATAGTTAAATGGTAAAACCGGCAAACACTCACGTTTATCATCTAGTCGTTATACTCCGACCGGTGTTCGGGCCGTACTGATGCCCATCCTCATGGAGAGCGTGGTCTAGCAGCGAAGGCTGCTAGTCGGCTCCCAGTGTGCCGGCACCGCCACCGCCTACGTCCCCCGCACCCCGCACCCGCACCGCAAGTTTCACAGAGAGCGTCGCGTGCGGCAGCCCGCAGTGCGCGACTAGCGGCCTTCGCTGCTAGACCACGCTCTCCATGAGGATGGGCATCAGTACTGCCCGAACACCGGTCGGAATATAACGACTAGATGATAAACGTGAGTGTTTGCCGGTTTTACCATTTAACAGTCCTGTTGGTGTTAGGCGATAAGTAACCTCTACCATTTGCATTTCGCCACAAGTGACGAACTGCACTGCGCCCATCAGCCTGAGACTATGGGTTGTTAAGTCTCATGTGCCTGTAATTTCACCGGTACCCATGTCCTTCAAACCGGAACACAGTAATGCAAACATTACAGGCGGTAGAAATATGTATGGTGGGAGTATTTCCCCGGACGAAGTCGTTATCAAAGAGTTCTACTGTAACCTGCTACTTATACACTTAGCTGCAGTGTTTTACTGTGATAAGGTTTTAAGAGTGCTGCAACCGCTGTAATTACTTACGCAAATAAGACTTTGTCATAATGTCTTCGAAGTCAAAGTCAAAATCATTTATTCTTTTTAGGCATCAAAGTCGCACTTATGAACGTCAACTTTACATTATAATATACTTTAAAGACTCTACCGCCGCGTTCCAAAATATATAGAGACCACCGAGAAGAAACGGCAAGAAACTCGGGGCCATTCTTTTTATATAGATGTTTACAATGTTTCTACTTAGGTACTACAAATATTACATTTTAAGGGTGGCAGAGTGACAGCTTGCCAGAAGTGGAGTATTCCAAGCATCTTTATCTTCTATATAATGTCGAACTTTATAGTATTTTTTTTTATTAAAACGTTTTTTACAGTCAACTTGAATTTGCCCTCTGTGAGCTCAGTTATGTGTTTTGGGATTTTATTGTAAAAACGCACACAATTTCCTAGGAATGAATTATTAGTCTTCGCAAGTCTAAAACTAGGTACAGCTATCCTATTTGTATTTCTGGTATTAAAAGTGTGGTGATCACTACTTAACTTATATTTATGTAAATGTTTACGAACATACATTATATTTTCAAATACATATAAGGAAGGCAGCGTTAATATATTGATATCTTTAAATAAATTTCTCGAAAATTCACGGGGACCCATTTCGTATATATCTCGAATAGCACGCTTCTGAAGGATAAAGATGGTCTCTATATCAGCCGCTGAACCCCATAACAATATCCAATATGACATTACGCTGTGGAAATATGCAAAATACACTAACCGCGCCGTAGAAGCATCTGTTAGCTCCCTCATTTTACGTACTGTATATGCAGCAGAACTAAGTCTCCCAGACAGGGCATTTATATGAGGACCCCATTGTAATTTTGCGTCAATTTTAATGCCTAGGAAGACTGTTGCCTTGTCCACCAAACACTGCAAAGCTAGAGTCTTTGGAGTGTTTGGTGGACAAGGCAACAGTGCTTTTAATTAACTATTTTCAATATATTATTGACAAACAATTTTAATCAAAGACAACATACATGCTAATTTAGGAGACAAAAAAGAACTACTTATTTTCTAAAAACACTATAGAGACTTTGTTCCTGACGTGGTATAAGTAACTTATATTTATGTAAATGTTTACGAACATACATTATATTTTCAAATACATATAAGGAAGGCAACGTAAATATATTGATTTCTTTAAATAAATCTCTCAAAGATTCACGGGGACCCATTTCGTATATAGTTCGAATAGCTTCGGGTACTGAACCCAAAGCATTTGGTAACACCGTATTATCGTAATGCGTACGACTTGACTACGCTTGCTGACATAAAAGAAAACAGAAATGAATAGTTTCCGGATATCAGTGTATGTGGCAGAAAGTTCAGAGGGAAAACATCAAGAAATGATCAAACGTCCCCTCGAGGGCGGGCCATTAGAGCAGAGAATGTCAAATAAGTTTTCTCTTTTCTGAACATCAAGCGCTGTTAGATCACAGTTTACAAGTTACTATGTACCTAGTTCGTACAGTAGTTTTTGTTACAAAATCCCAAAAGATATGCCACATAAAAACCTTACAGAAGTCAAGCTCATGTTTGTACTTCACTTTTAATACCTAAACTCGGCGGTCACGTATTATCAACTCTGGCTCATGCTAAAAAAACTATCGTGGTAGTGGCACTCGTATTATTATGATTGATTGTTAAGAATACAAGTACAATTTGAAAAATTGGAAACCTACTTCCATTCTATTCATATATTGGAATGTAACTCAAAAACTACTGAACCAAATTTGATGAATGGGACCACACGGGAAGGACCAGCTTTCAACAAAAAAGAATTTTGAGAATCGGTTCACCAAGTTGAAAGTTATGAAGTGACAAACATAAAAAAATACAGTCTAAATCCTCTCTAATCCTCCTCTTTGGAAGTTGGTAGTAAACAGGAAGAACTGAAATAAAACCCAATAATAACTAGAATAAATTAAATTTTAATGTCTTTGTTATAATTATTTTATACCACTTTCGATGTCTGCTTGTCCTTTAAAAAATAATTGTTGTAAAACCACAAAACTATGAAATGCTGAAACAGCACAAACCAGGCTAAAAAATTGCAGTAGTTGCTATCAATTTCATTTCTTTTCCCATTTAGCTATAATGAAATGAAAAGCCTCGAGGGCAGAAAAGATTTTAACACGCCTTTTTTTTAATTATACAAAAATCATATCTATAAATTGTTTCAGGGCTTGAAATAAGCTTTCCAATGGTCTAAGTTGCTAGTCTCTACGACCGATAGTCCAATTGGTGCTAGGCGGCGATGGACGATCAAGGGTGTTTTTAAGATCGTCGCGTGGCACCATAGAGGAAGGCTCCTCTACGCACGGCAGCGACGGACGCTCTATAGGTCATTAAACTCAAGGCTTACACATCATGTACTACAATAAGTAATGTAAATTGTTACAAGACCTCAAACTCATGTTCGCTTTTTCGGCGCGCTGCCGGAGGTGAGCGGCGCTTACCTTCCTACTGTTCTGTACTATGTTAAAATACAAGTAAATACTTACTCATCTTTCTGATACAAGTAATGTTATATTCCTATATAGTAATTATAAAAAAAATGTTAAAAACGTTCAAGTAGTACAAATAATGTCACCCATTTGTTGTCTGTGAACAAAAGCATAAATAAATAAAAAATCTACTAATATCAAGATTCGAAGAGTAAACTGGGAACCATATGTGCATGGAGAAAATGTCGAATACGAACTGACTAGTTACGAATCTATAGTCCCTGACATTATCTCTTCTTCTTCGAAACATGAAAATACTCAGAATAAGTTGACAATGCCATTAACGGCCATCTATCCCTAGCAGTGACCGATGCACGTTTTTACTTAATTAAATTTGTATGTTTGTCTCTTATTCTGTCGTTTTGAAGCGCTCGTAGCGGAGCTTGACTTGGCGCTCTTAACCGATCAACAAGTTAATCAAGGCTTGCTGCGGTCAGGACTTAGATAGGTGACCGTTAGTGGCATTATTCAACTGAGTGCTTCCGTGCTTCGGAAGCTCGTTAAGCAGTCGGTCCCGGTTGTTTGTCTTAAGACAACAGTCGTTAGGCTATGTCGAAGGCCTTCGGGCGGCCTGAAAACTTCGACATGGGTTGGCCCAACTCCTCTCTCTGAGAGGAACGCTGGAGTCCCAGCAGTGGGAACGAGATGGGCTGATTATGTTATGTTTGTTATGTATATTTGTTGTCTTGATTTTATTTACGAGTGTTACTTAACAATTCATATATACCGTCAGAATTAAAACGAAAGAATTATGAATGAAACGAACGTAAATGTACGTCAATGGTACTCAATGGGCGGACCTTAGGGCGGAATTAGACGGTTCATTCAAAGTGATTCACATTTAGTGAACGATGAACAGTGAACGAATTCTTCTATTTACACGTTATACTCGTATGCAAAGTGAATGTAAAGTCAAGCATTTTCTCACGATGTCGCGGAGACAAGACGTGCGTGTTGGAGAAAGAAAAAACAACAATAAGTACCTATGTATATAGATTCTTATAGAAATTACCTGCGAATTAGTGAAAATGTATTTGAAGCACTGCTTGAAAATAATGATGGATTCCTATCTCGATGATTGCATATTCCATTCATAACTCGTCGGCTTGATTATACGACAATATTTTGGTCAAATATCAATATAAAAGTCAAAAGTCAGTATTTGCATGCTTGTTGCGGTCTTTATAAATCGCTAGTCAGTGGATCCAAAGACATTCGTGGCGCTTCAAACATTCTAAAAATATGGGTATGCGCTCATCTCGCCATTTAAACACCATGTTAATCCGTTTCTTCTAGTCTTTGATGTTAAAATATCTAAGAAACTACTGGTAACCTATTGTTTTCACATAACCTGCCGCTGCTGTGAAACAAAATAAACGCCGCGATTCACACACTTCACTTGTCGTTCATTTTCGACGAACGATGATTTATGAAATACTGATGCCGATGAAGCGCCCGGGTGGTTCGTTACTTTCATCACAATGTAATAATTAACCGACTATTTCCGTCTTTTACCTTGAAACTAAGAAACAAGCCTTTCATGCTATTCTCAAGTTGATAATGAATACCTAAACACCGAAAATTAAGATAAACACGAGATATTTTCACTGTTGTTCTTTGCGAACAATGACTGGATTATAATTTATTTAACAAAAATTATTTAAAACATCTATATAAGTTATACATGTACGCATTCGTTTTATTTCAAATCGCGTATTTCTTGCATTCTCATTTGCCTTCGTGTTTTGTAAAACAGTAAAAGAGCAACGGTAAAAAATTGAAGCAATCTTGTTTGTTTGCAGAGCTAATGATAATGTAGTCCAAGAGCGAGCGGTTAAAGTAAGTATGACGATTTAAAAAAAACTTGCATGCAATTACAATATATATTCAGGAATACACCACAGGACACTTTTTAAAAACGTGTTGAAGTCTGTACATACTGCTGTGCACCGTGCCTTTCAGACGATGAACTTCAAATAAGTTTGAAAAATGGTGGTCAGTACATATCGCTTCTAGACTTAGCCGGGCCCTAAATAAAAATGTGCAGCATGTCTTAAAAAAAACACACACAATAATGTCGTCGTAAACGTCCCACATTGTGTGATTTCAATATTTAGTACCTACTGTACGTCGTTTCACGGATCTCAAGAACTATTATTATCTTCTAATTTTACTTTCATGTTAAAAAAAAAAGATTCAGATAAGTGATAAACTTTAAAAAAAAACATAAACTTGCAGGATTTAGATTTGAAGCTATGCGAAGACAAAAGTCCAATCGCGCAAAAACCGCTGAACTACTGATACAATTTGATATGTTTATAGATGAAGCACTATCAGAATTTTGCAAAGTTTCGTAAGAAATTATAGGGGTTCACATCTTGCAAAAATCACGCGTTCGATGAATTTTCAATGCCTAGCTTTTTTAAATTGAGTTGAAAATACTCAATTATTTAGGGACACTCAAGGAGTACTATACAATCTTGTTTGCTCCATGTCGATAAATAAGTATACATTGTTTTGTTGCGACTACAAACAAATGACTGATTGGTGATACGTGTTATCTTTAAATACTAAACATAGGCTATAATCAAATAACACGCAAATATTGAAACTATAAAAGGTTTCTTTCATGTGACTATGGAACCCTATAAAAATCGGAGCCACACAAGTCAGGCCTCAGCTCTCCGACTATAGCCGACATTAGCACTGTTTGCATAACAGAAAACTGAGGCTTCGCTAAATGGTTGTCTGAGAGTAAACCTCCTTTTTTACCAAAGTTGTATCGTTTTAAAAAGCTACCTGTTTATTTGTTGCCTTGTTTGTACTCTCTGTTGAGAATTTGTTTTTGTTCAACTAATGCTCATGGTAGGTATTGTGCAATCTACTTATATTTGTGAAGTATTCAGAGCGTACATTTTTGCTTTTAGTGTTATATAAGAAACTGTATGCTGCATTATTCAATAATCTTGGATATATGGCTGCCTGCATTTCACAATGTTTAATAATAATTTAACCATGCCTGTCTTTTAGTTGATAGTGTTTTTTAGTGTGTGTACCTAATGTACGAGTACATGTTTTTAACCGACTCCAGAAAAAGGAGGCGATTATACTCGTATGTTTGTGTGTATATATTTTTTATTTGTATGTTAGTCGATTTCTTCCCCATTTATGAACTGATTCTTAAAATATTTTTTTGTTTGGTAGAGTATATTATTTTATTAAAATTATTTTATTCGAGGTGGTCCCGTTTAAATTTCATCAAATTCAGTCAAGTAGTTTTCTAGTTACACTCCAAAAACTGAAAATTGTTACGCTTATCTTGATGATATCATCATTGACGGTGCGTGACAATCGATCCCGTAAGTAGCAAAAGTCACTAAATCAGGTGAAATTTTTTTTTACCAAAAAATGGAACCGACTTCAATACCAAAAAGTATGAAATAACTTGTCGAAGTCGGTACCATGCACACAATATAGTGATAATTGGTACCTACTTATGAACTATCATGGTACCGACTTCAACAAGTTACATCACACTTTTTGGTATTGAAGTCGGTTCCATTTTTTGGGAAAAAAGTTTATAGGATTAATTTTTCAATATCGTTCTTTTAATAGTCAGCTCAAGATTTGACATTTTCACATTCCAAAGGGCATCCGTTAATGTTCGCCATATTGATTTCATGACAACTCAAATATCCTTCGTTACCCGATGACACATAATCTATCTGAGTATTAAGCTATAGAATGCACGACATACACACATTCATATAAATCTATATATATAAAAGCGAAAGGTCACTCACTCACTCTTCACGAAATCTCAGAAACTACAAGTGCTAGGAGTTTCAAATTTTGCATGCGGGTTCTTTTTAGGACGTAGGTGCTCACTAAGACGGGATTTTATGAAATTCAACCCTTAAGGGGGTCAAAAGGGGTTAAAACTTTTGTATTTGGACAGTTTAAAATGATGATTTCAGGATGTAAAAACTACTACATATTATAAACTGTAGAGGTCAAATTTCTGTACAATGAAAACTATGGTAAACACCGAGTCAGGGGATGTAAGGAGTGAAAAATAAGTTCAAATTGTTATACGGGTTGTTGTACGGGCTAATGTCGTATGGTGGTAGCTTATATCCCTGATCAACATATAGGATATTTTTGATCCCGGTAAATTAAAGAGGTCCGGTTGGTTAATTAAAAATCTGTAATTACCGTATCCTGCGAGGCCACGCGAGCGAAGCCGCTGGCGGATCAGCTAGTTTTATATATTACTAGCTGCGCCCCGGGGTTTCACCCGCCTGGTGATGGATGATATGATGACGAAAAGTATTTTACGACTTATTCTCAGACCTACTGAATATGCACACACAATTTCATAAGAATTGGTCAAGCTGTTTCGAAGGAGATTTGTTACAAACACTGTGCTAGGAGAATTTTAAATATTAGGTTATATTTTATAAGTATTCTGGTATTAATGGATAGACAACCAAACTTCATCTATCGCCTCATAAAACAATATAAAATTCGCGAACTAAAGCGAGGCGGTCAACAGATTTTATAGGCATTGATTTTCTTTTCTTGATCTTGTAAATGTATGGGAAAGGTCAAAGTTTGGCACGGTTTGGCATGACACGAATATCTTTCGTTAAACTTCCGCTGTGAGTCGTAAATGGTGTGAGAGGGATGCAAGTATCAATTTATTTATTTAACATTTGATAATCGAAAAAGTATTACTTTAAATGCATTACATAGTCAGCCCATTACGTTCCCACTGGTCCCATGTTGGTCTCGAGCTTTCGTGTCAGAGAGGAGTTGGGCCCAGTGTGGCTTTGTGGATAGGCTAGTCACCAACCCATGTCGAAGCTTTCTGGCCGCCTGAATGTCTTCGACGTAACCTAGCGACAGTTGTCCTAAGATAAACAACCGGGACCGACGGCTTAACGCGCCTCCGAAACACGGAAGCGCTCAGTTGAATAATGCCACTAGCACACACCCATCCAACTTCAGAGCGCAGCAAGCGTTGCTTAACTTGATGATCGGTTAAGATCGTTAAGTCTAGTTCTGCAGTGAGCGCTTCATGCATGGATGCACCCTTAGACTTGCCAATCGCTATATTTGGCCAATAATACAATTGTTTCCTCAGAAATCGTACTACTTTTTAAGTAATTGCGACATGTGTGTTATACCTTACGCAACCGTCGGCGTTAGTTTAATTTATAAATATTTGATCCTAAGCGAGTCATTATTCGGTTTTATACAACTATTATTTATGATAGCGGTAAAACCACTCAACAGTGGCTATGGGTTAGTTTTCCTTCTAGTTTTTACGTAGCTAGCTGTTTGGGCACTCTACCCGCATACAGGGGTTTAATTGCTGTTTTACCTATAATCATATGTCAAAATTATGAGACACTAGCGACTGCCCGCGGCTTATATATACACAGTGTGTCTGGGCAAGGACTAGTGATATTTGAATGGCGTTTAAAACAGTCAAATTCATCGACAAATCACCCCCTTTCAGAGTTCCCAACCCCCCACGTCCCCCCATTTTGGAATGGCCCCATTTTTAGTTTAAAGTTATAATTTTTAAATTTACAATAATTTACTAATGTATGTACTATATCTCATCACATCTCATCTCAGCCGTAGGACGTCCACTGCTGAACATACGCCTCCTCCATAAATTTCCAAAAGGACCGGTTGGAAGCGGCCTGCATCCAACGTCGTCCTGCGACCTTCATCAGGTCGTCTGTCCACCGTGTCGGTGGACGACCTACGCTGCGCTTGCCGGTCCGTGTTCTCCACTCCAGAACCTTTCGGCCCCATCGGCCATCTGTTCTGCGTGCTATGCGCCCTGCCCACTGCCACTTCAACTGGCTAATCTTCTGAGCTATGTGGGTGACTTTCGTTCTTCTACGGATCTCCTCATTTCTAATTCGATCACGTGGAGAAACCCCGAGCATAGCTCCTCCATAGCTCGTTGTGCGACTTTGAGCTTACTTGTGAGGCCCATAGTAAGAGACCACGTTTCAGTGCCATAAGTCGTCACTGGTAACACACATTGGTCGAAGACTCTTGTCTTGTACTAAATAATTCAACAAAACTAATTAGCTAATATAAGAATGAAGCTAGTCTATTTATCATAATCACATAATAATAATCATTCACAAAATGTTAGCATTAAATTTTACTAGGTCAACTATCGTTAAAAATATCACATCCGGAAACATAGTGAGGCACGTGTTGAAGCCACAGATGGCGCGAAGTGTAATAACAAAAATGTACGTAACAATATGACGGTCAAAATCAACTAGAGAGTTAAATTAGATGCTCGGGCTCTTGGACGCGGGGCTAGTCTTCTGCGAACGGGTCGTGTCGCAGAAGGAGGCTGCCGAAAGGGAGAGGGAGATCACCTCTACTCTTCCGATCCGCACCCGGAGACCCGGGCGTAGGAGGAGGGCGTATCAAGCCCTCCTCCATCCCCCATAACAGAGGTCTCGGTGATGTACACGGGGGTGTCCGTCGCCATTTAAAGACCTCGAGGTGGCGCGCGCGGTGTTTCCGCGTGCCCCTCATTGATGCTGGGGTGGAGTGACTCCTGCTCCATCCCACCGGGATGGGGTTCTCATGAGAGGACCAACGTCGCCGGGACCGCGGACGATTGCAAAAGCTTGCCCGTAGTCCCGACATTAAGGCGCCCGGAGAAACACCGTGTGGTGGTTTAGTCGGTATGGTCTGCTTGCTGCTATGGGTGCAGTTGGCGATACAAGACGAGTCCGACATACCCCGTTGAATCTCCCCGGATTTGGCGGGGATGTGTAAGTGCATTCCCCACACGATAATAAAAATTAAAAAAAATGATCGGGCTCAAGGTTGGGTCATCTGTGAAAATTACAACTGTAACTATCATGGGTCACGAGATACAGCCTGCCGTGCGATTCTCTATTGATTCGTCGATGCGCTCGTTGACGTCAAATACTTTATGAGATATCGCCCTTGTCACAAGGTCGTTTTTCCAACGTTTCTTGTCATCTCGTCACTTGTTTCATGGATGTTATCAAAGATGCAACGATGTTTGTTCTTAGAGAATCGCACGGCTGGTGATAGACAGACAGACAAATAGACAGACAGACGTACAGACAGCGGAGTCTTAGTAATAGGGTCCCATTTTACCCTTTGGACACGGAACCCTAAAAAGCATATCTAAACTTAGATGGAAAATAATTTATATTTGTAAAAATATATGGAATGTACGAGTACCTAATATAGTTCGTTAAAGGTTTCTTGGTATAATATTATGAAAAGGAAAATGCAAGTAAGATTTGGTGGTTTTTCATAAATATTTGCCATTGTTAATAAATGCATCACTTGTTCCATGGTGCGACTTATTCATCTTAAAACCTTGTACATATAACAGCGCCCGTTTAAAACGCGCAGAATTCTGTCCGCAGAAATATTTCGAGATCCACGTAGCCAGTTTCAAAGAGAAGGCTTCAGAGGGCCTGAGGGAGAATGCTTTCAACGTTCAGAAGTGACTCTTGAGGTATTTGAAGAGGTATCGGCATAAACCCAATGAGGACCTCTTGTGAGTGCTTTCAGAAGATACTGTTTTATGATTTTAGGGTAGGATACACCTCAATGATTATGTAAGTCTTGTTATGCTGTTTACTACGTTGAACTGTTGAAGCATCGAACTTTCTTTATATTGTCAAATGACAAAATAGACACGACGTTCGCTTTTACGTTTATTTACCTTCGACCGTTTACTTAATAAACTAGTATTAACCGGAAAATACTCACGTTAGGGATCGAATACGTCGACCCGGGTTTGAGCATTGCTAATCTTCAAAATATTTAGTTCCCTCGGGAGCTCGCAGACGCCGCTGCGTTCTCGCCCTGAAGATGAGCATCTCACATGCTGGAAACCCGGGTAGACGTATTCGATCTCTAACTTGGGTTTTATTAGTGTATATACCAAACTCACTAGAATTTAAAAAAAAAAAAAAACTTTACTGAAAAATGGAACCAACTTCAAAACCGGAAAGCGTGAAATAACTTGTGGAAGTCGGTACCATGATAGTTCAAAGTACCTTTTATCACAATATTGTGCGCATGATGTTGTGATGGAGTTGGTTCCATTTTTTGGTAAATAATGTTTTTTCAAACTTTTAGTTACCCTTGCTAATTACAGGATCGATTGTCATTCATTGTCAATGATGATATCATCAAAAATAGGCGAAACACTTTTCAGTTATTTGAGTGTAACTCAAAAACTGCTGGACCGAATTGGATAAAATTTATATGAGATAAACCTCGGAAGTATGCTCTACCAAACAAAAAAAGAGATTAGACTATCAGTCCACAAATAGGGGAGAAATCGGTGAACATACACATAAAAACATACAGTCGAACATATAAATTCTCTTTTTTTGAAGACGGTTAAAAAAAGTAAAACAAAGTAAAAAATATTTATGAAATTACGGTAAAAATAATAGAAAAAGTAGTGAACAAATATTAGTAAAACAAAACGTTGTGTTAGACCAAGCTTTGTTTCCGCTACCACTAGCAAAGTGACGTTTGGAACATGATCTCTAAAATACATCGGAAATTTTAAAAAGGACTAGCTGCGCACTACGGGTTTACCCGCTTCTACGGGATTCTTTTCCGTCATGTGAAAATCGTTTTTGATAACCGATCGTCGTAAATCTACTTATCTTATACAAAAACATTTTTTTTATATCGGACAGGCAGTTCCAGATATTAGCACGCTTCAACAAAACTATCAACGAGCTATGGAGAGGGCTATGCTCGGGGTTTCTCTACGTGATCGAATCAGAAATGAGGAGATCCGTCGATGAACTAAAGTCACCAACATAGCTCACAAGATTAGCCAGTTAATGTAGCAGTGAGCAGGGCACATAGCACGCAGAACAGATGGCCGATGGGGCCAGAAGGTTCTGGAATGGAGACCACGGACCGGCAAGCGCAGCGTAGGTCGTTCACCGACACGATGGACAGACGACCTGATAAAGGTCGCAGGACGACGTTGGATGCAGGCCGTTTCCAACCGGTCCTTTTGGAAAATTATGGGGGAGGCTTATGTTCAGTCCTACGGCTGAGATGATACAGAATAAATGATTCGATTTGAATCATACAAAGGAATAAACAAACTTTAACGCTTTATTATAAAATATTACAGTTTATAATTATATAATATATTTGCTAGTAAATCCGTTTAAAGTTGATTAATTTCAATATATCGAACGCAGCCTACTTAAGAGTAATAATTAATTATAATTATGATTATAATAGAAAAATGACGTTGACATACACACGGACGGCTACAAACACACTTACGACCTTATTAATAAACTTGGCTTACACCCAGAGTAGTTAATACATCTATCTGTCAATTTTTCGCGTGCAGTAAATGTCACGCGTGAAAGCAAGACAAAGCATGTTACGCCTAATATAGGTTAAAAAAAGGTAAAGGTAAAAAGTTTTAATTTGGAATGTGGAATATGGAACACGAAAAATACTGCGCAATTATGTTGCAAGTAATAGATATAATTACGCAGCATTTTCTACTTAAAATGCTATAAATGTAACCTCTTCAGCGAGCTTTCAAAAGCTTTCACCGTCGCTGAGTGGAATTCGAGGCAGTTTGAGAAGTATCGGGACTCGTCTTGAGAGTCACTTCTGAAATTTCTGTAAGATTAGAAAAAAGATGTTTACTTAAAAGAAACCTCAGTTCATTAGCTTCTGTATGCGACAAATTTTTTTTCATGTTTAAATTATATTTATACTTTATTTTATATGTCAATATTATTACTTAGTACATAATGTATCTTTATATCGTCTAGTTCGTCTTAGTGCCGCTGCGGCGCCCTCGCGATTGTTACGACCTGCGCCCGCGTCAATGTTTGCGCCGAGTTGGGAACAAACGGCTCTTGTGCCATACCTAATAGCGAGTTAAAGGACGAAATTTTCGTCAGAGATAGTTGAATAACCAAGGAAGCCGATACATAAACTTTACTTTACTTAGCAACATCAATTTCAGTATACCTCGTTTTACCTCACGGAATAGAAACCTGTTTACTTACACGACATGTCAAACCAAAAATGCTGATAATTCGTATTTTAGACGCACTCTAATGGAGGATCCCAATAATCTATCTAACCACGGCTTTCCTTACTACCGATAGAAATTTGACATAACTTCCATACAAATAGTGTCAAACATCTATCTCTAGTAAGGTAAACCGGCGATAGATAGGTTATTGGGACCGGCAGTAAATCTGTTTAATAAGAAGCTATGTGATATTGATGTGTTTTCGGTTTAGTTGAACTGTTTTAAGTGCGAGTTCCGTAAGATTCTACTTACTTAATCTTACCTTACTTTTTACTCATTATTTATATTTTTTCTGATCTTAAATCCCTACCACCGTTTAGAGAATTATGAAATGATGTAAATATCCTATCTGGTCATATCCCATTATTCCCTGACTTTTTCTTTTCTTTCCGAACGCACGTGTAACAATAATTATATTGTTTGTATATTAGACTATGGAACTCCTTTGTCTACGGTTATATAATAATAAGAAATACATATAAGTAAGAAAATGTTTGTTCGGTATATAAATAAATAATTATTTATGTTAAATCTTTAAGTAAAATATTATGTTACACGAGGACCTTACGGATCCGTCGACGTTACTTTTATTCGTTGCCCTTTTGTTTTAAGCCTGAATAGAAACTCAAGTTCAATGAAAAAAAATACTTTAATGTTACCTACTTCCTTTTTCCATAAGTCATCTCTCTAGAAGATGGTAGGAAAAAAATAACAGTGGATCTGTTGATTTTCTTTCATTTTCAGTTGTTCAGTTTCGGGTGTGTATCTTCTAGTTTTGACATGTAATAGTGCTGGATCTATAATTGTTAAGTGTTTGTAATATTACACGTGTGTAAGGAAAGTGTAAAGAGCCTAGAGCCGCAAATAAAAACAAACCAATGACAAACATTATACATAAGGGAAGCCTTTATTCATAAATACAATAAACTATTCCAACTTCTTTGAATTATTTTTAATTAACGGCGTGTTAAAGTTTATACCTTATATTTAACAAGGTTCCGTAGGTACTAGAAACGGTGCAAACCGGGGAAATATTCCTAGCTGTGTTTCCTAACGATTCCAGAAGAATTTACTGTCAGAATTGCTTCCATACTTTATCTAAAATTGACTGGAATATTTACATTTTAAATTACGTAAGTACATTCATTGAGCTTCCAAATTTTAAAACAATTTTGAATGGATATCTGAAACATTAAACAAAATAATAGTCGATTTATTCTTGCCTAAATTTTCCATGATCTTTACGATTACGGCTCGCTTAAAACTAAAGCACAACGTTTGAGCTACGTAATATATCTTTTAAGATAAATAATGTACACTTATTCCAAACCATTAGCGTGAAGTATTTGTAATAAGAAAAAGGTCTCTAGCTCCATTTTCTAAAAATAAATACAAGCGACAGAAGCAGGTTGAAATCGGCCTATACCCAAGACAATCAACTGCTCTCTGTCACACAGCCGGATTTATCAGTTTCTGTAAAAGGAACCACAGTGGTATGTCTTTATAGTAGTAAGTGACGTGGGCAAGTCCTCCCGATGGTAAGCGTCAAGCCAGTCCATCATTGCTTTGCCTTCAGCTTTAAATTTCAACTGCGCGATATCGCTCTGCGTTTATCGAATGAAAATCCCGCAAATCTGAACACAATCCTAGCAACGTAGTTGTTTCCCAATGTGTATCAAGATCTATAATAAACTACCCTCAATTATTAAGAATCGCTCGCTGTCTTCCTTTAAACGTGAGTTACGTAAATTATTACTTAGTGGCTGTGTTTAGGGTCTTACTGAATATTTTAATGCAAAATTCTAATTATATTTTTATGCTAACTTATTTCATGACACATCATTGAGTATTTGATTACGATTAAATATTTATTTGTAATGTAATTGATGAATAATGTTTTTTCATATTATTTTAATTTAATATAATTGCATTTATTTATTACAATTGTGACGCAGTGTGAAGTAATGACTTAGAATGTTATACCTAATTTATGATATGTTTGACTGCCAGCTTATTATTAATTTATTGAAACTAAAAGTTTTAATGTTACCTAATTAAACATAATTATGAGTAAAAAAATGCATATCAGATTGATGAAATATGCTAGGACGACTTTATTAACACTAAAAGCTGAATTGTACCATATTTCTTGCAAATAAATTATCATTTATTATTTATTATCGCGAAACAGATTAAGTTCCATTTACACAGTAATTTGACTAACTACAGCGCCGTTCAGTATAGGGGTTGACTGCAGGGTACTTCGCCGCAGGAATATGTACAGTGGCAGTACTTCCTCAGACAAACCCTTTCACAAAGAGTTATAATCGACTGTCGTACTGTTAACGATCTTTAGTTACAACACTAATTACCACATCTCTAGCATTATAGATCATAGACAATTGTACTTCATCTTTGTTTTTAGCGTAGTGTCTGAACTGTGTGCACTCCTAAGATCACTGTCATCATCATCATCATCTCAGCCATAGGACGTCCACTGAATATATAATACTGAACTTACGTCTCCCCCACAAATTTCCAAAAGGACCGGTTGGAAGCGGCTTGCATCCAACGTCGTCTTGTCGTCTACCTTTATCAGGTCGTCAGTCCACCTTGTCGGTTGACGACCTACGCTGCGCTTGCCGGTCCGTGGTCTCCACTCTAGAACCTTTCGACCCCATCGACCATCTGTTCTGCGTGCTATGTGGTCTGCCCACTGCAACTTCAACTGGCTTATCTTCTGGGCTATGTCGGTGACTTTAGTTCGTCTACGGATCTCCTCATTTCTAAATAGATCACGTAGAGAAACCCCGAGCATAGCCCTTTCCATAGCTTGTTGTGCGACTTTGAGCTTGATTATGAAGCCCATAGTAAGAGACCACGTTTCAGTGCCATATTTCATCACTGGTAACACACATTGGTCAAAGAGTCTTGAGGCACTGAGGTATTTTTGACGAGAAGACATCACGAAGTTTCCAGAACGCTGCCCAGCCGAGATGGATTCGACTATTGACCTCTTTCTCAAAGTTGGACCTCCCTAGTTTGACTGTCTGCCCCAGGTAGATGAATTCGTCAACAACTTCGAGAACTGAGTTCCCAACTGATATTGGGGTAGGCACAACGCTCACTGTACGTACTGTTAATAATAAAAAAAACGATATTAAAAAATATTTAGTGACACTTCCGCTGAAAAGAAAACAATGATTTTGGCCTATTTGGGGGCGTGCACCACCCTCCCTCCCGCATAAAATGCTAATAGGAAGAATACAAAATAAAAAACACGTCGAGCGCTAGACCGACAAGGCCGACATGTCGGTCTAGCGCTCGACGAGTCAACATCTCCTGAGGATGCCTCGTGTAGAGGCGAAACACGTGTCGAATCGGTTTTGGTTTATTTGGGGTTTCTTGTGTTTTTTATTTTGTATTCTTCCTATTAGCATTTTATGCGGGAGGGAGGGTGGTGCACGCCCCCAAATAGGCCAAAATCATTGTTTTCTTTTCAGAAGTGTCACTAAATATTTTTTAATATCGTTTTTTTGATAATGGATTTCCGCAAAGTAACGCCTGAATCAATAAATTATCTGTTAATAATAATTCTTAAAATAAATACAGAAAAGTAGCTATCGAAGTTTCATCACGAAATACCAGCGCCATCATTACAAATACAAAACAAAGACCATGCATTCCAACTTTTTCGTGTAATTTTTATTATATGATTTTAAAACACTAATGCCAGCGAGATGATTCTTCAATCAATGCAATCTCCTCGGAGGGGATTCGAACGGACAATTCCTGTCAGATGACCATGACCACAGTGGCAACCCGTCCCTGCATCGAATTTAACTCTCTAGTTGATTTAACTATCGCATGAAGACGAATGTTTCGTAGAAGATAACCTGCTGGAGCTATTATACTGTGCCATATCTACGCCGAAATACATTTCTTCCAGCAGACACAGCTGAAAATATTATTCTAGAGTCGTTTCAATAACACAGCTTTGGGATTTACCTGTGCCTTTTTATTGCTGAACACATTTATTATTGAAGAAGATTTTTATGGGCCAGTCTCAAGTTCCTACGAAAGTTGGAAGTTGTTCAGCTTGTGAAAGAACCAATCGCGTTAGAGATTAAGGAGATATTAAACATTAATAAGTTCATGGTGGGGATGATGGAAGTTTTTACCAATAACATAGCTATCGTTGATTTAGTTTAGTTTTCCTAGATTTTTAGGTTTAGATAAAATTATTTAGAGTTCTTAATAGTACACTAGTGTAGGTAACACACAAAATCAACGTTGTTTTTTTTTGTTATTCCTGGTAAGTTCTCATATAAATTTTAGATACCCTTTTACTAGAGCGCGATTTAGACTGGACAATAACTTACTGATTAACTTATTTTTAAGACTGTGACCAGACTTTGACTACTCCAAAAAAGAGTTACTATACAAAAAATATTTAGTATAAATAAATTGACTAAAGGCAAATGTACTAAACAACGTACTAAATGCGGTGACTCACCGACAAAAGCTACAAAGCAATAAATAATATTAAAGTCCAATAACTAAAAGAAGAATCCAAAAGTCCATTTACAAACATGAGGGTAGTAGTTAGTCATGTGGCATCAGAATCACTCTATCACCATGCAGTTGCTTTCATCACGAGTTACCTTCACCGAAAGCTCAAGTCTGAGATGGGGATCGATCCCATGGCCAGCTGACCCTTATCACCACTTATCACCGCTTCAAATGTCACCTATCCACTAACACTGGATAGCGTTTGCATGGTGGGTATTGTGTCAAACTGGACTGTATTCCAGTAATAAATATTGGGCTAAATATGGCCAACATCATATGATACACCATTTACCACGATGGGATTAAATACCTTCACGTAACTGGGCGCATATTGCATACTCTGGGCGTGTTGCCAACCAATTAACGGGACATCAGTTACACTGCAGCTCTGCTTCATATGTAAGATGCTCGTAGGTAAGAATTCTGCACGGACGAGGTCGTGCAAACCATTACAATCAAGACTTAGATGTTTTTTTTATTTTATCAACCAACTTCCAAATATAGGCATAATATTACATTATTATATTAATAAAATGTGTTGCTAATGACAAAAATAAAATTGTAATTATAATGCTCGTAATATCACATTGCACGCCTCATTAAGGCAGAATACATCGAAACTGTTTATTATTATTATTATGACATCTTTGTATACATGTATTTCAAGCAATAAATAATTTGATTTTGATTTTTAATTTAGAATAAAAAAAAATTTTCAAAAAATTATGCCGATATTAGTTGTAACATACGCGATGATAAATTATTAGGCAAAAAAGCTGCTCAGGTCTTATTCAAATTTAAATGGGAACTAGAAACACAAGCATTTAAATAAGTATCATCAAAATTGGTTCCCTAGGTAAAACATATGAGGTAATACAAATAAATTAAAAAATACAGTCGTATTGAGAATCTCCGCTTTTTCAACCAACTTCCGATAAGATCAGCCATAGAGCTTTTTTCTTACTGAACCAATTGTGATTTTTTTATATAATTGGAAGCTGGTGCTTGTTAAGTGACTCCATTCAAATTTGATCAAGATCTGAAGAGTTTTTTGGAAAATAATTTATCCGGTACACCAGGCCTTAAGATTTTGAGTAGGCATTTTCAATAATGGAAGGCAGTTTCAAATTACGCATTTTCGAAATACTCGTATATAATACTAAGTCGCATTACAGTTGGATCGACTTATGTTAAGTCCTACGTCTGTGTGTAACAGTTCCAGTGTCATTTAAAGTTCTACGCGGCACTGTACTCGCCAAACTCTTCGCCAAAGTATTATAACCTAACCTTCTTTAAACATAAGAATGACAAACAATATGGTCTAGTTATTTTATCTCTGTAGTCATAGAGGTACGAGTAGCTGTACGTAAGTTCCCTCACTTCGACAGACAATCGACAAGTAATTAAACCATCAAAAATAAGGTCTGATATTCAACTATGATCCTGTCTTTAGCTCGAAAGGTCAAAAAGACTTCCTCTTTTCAGCCTTACTAGGTATGTGGACTCAAACTTAAATTTTCTTCATATTCAGAAAGGTTGGCCAAATATAAACTGCAATCCTTGAAACTCGACGATTATAACGATCTAGTTTGCCTATTTAAAGTTATACACTCACAGATTGATTCTCCCTCGCTTTTCTCAAGCATTAGTATAAACACAAATCCACAAAGAACACGCGATAGATTTTCCAAAACTTTTATTTTGCAGGTATATAATAATACTTCTTTTTGTAACCCTATTGTAAGAATTTGTCGCCAATATAATGAAATTCTGAAAGAACATCATGATGTATTGACATATTTGTCCAAAACCTACCTAGATTTAAAACTAATGTCAGGAATATAGTATTTAAGGCCTATGATGAAAGTATTTGAAATTGTTTGTTTGCCTCTTTTTATTGTTATTATTTCATTACATAACTACTTACTGCTCAACAATCAACCATGTTGTGTACACATACTTAGGAACATAGACTAGATCTAAATTGTTCTGTTTAATATTAACCTTTTATTAATTGTATTCTGTTTTGTGTGCCAATAAATAAATAAAAAAAACTATATTATACATATAAGGGCAGTGGGCAGAGCACATAGCACGCAGAACAGATGGCCGATGGGGCCGAAAGGTTCTGGAGTGGAGACCACGGACCGGCAAGCGCAGCGTAGGTCGTCCAACGACACTGTGGACAGACGACCTGATGAAGGTCGCAGGACGACGTTGGAAGCAGGCCGCTTCCAACCGGTCCTTTTGGAAAATCATGGGGGAGGCCTATGTTCAGCAGTGGACGTTCTACGGCTGAGATGATGATGATGATGATACATTTAAATTGAACAACTTTAAACCTAAATCGCATATAATATTACAAAGTATAATTTTGATATTGTGTACCCATGACCATTTTTACCCGTGACCATGTCACTGACGAGTTTTCCCAAAAAATTATATAACTGAAACTTCCGAAATTTAAACCGTTTAAACCCGTAGACTCGCCAGTCGCCATATTTAACCAATAAGAAAATAGATTTCCCGGAAATCATACCGCTTTACTAGGAATTACGACATGTATGGTTAAAGATGTATAATTTAATAATAATCGCGAAATCATAAAAAAATCATTATTTTATACAGTTTATATATAAACTAAAGTTAAGGGACAAAATTACTTTGAAAAAATACCGCATGAGATGGCAAGCTTTCTAAGTGGATCTGAGTTCCGTCCAAGCATATTCACTGAATATATTCGAAATGTAGGGGTAAAAATAATATAACTAAAACACACGCAATTTAATCCACAATTGTTCAATTTAATAGGAAACGCGAAATCATTATTTTGTACTGTTTATAAATAAAACCAGAGTAGTGGTATGAGTCAGATAAACTTTGAGTAATAAAATACTGCATGAAATGGCAAGCATTGAAGTGCACCAGAGTTCCGTCCAAGCTGACTTCCCGGTTAAAAAAAAATTAGTAGACACACAATTTGAAAAATCAGAGAATCGACTCATCCAGTCGAAAGTTATGAGGTTACAAACATAAAAAAACAGTCTAATTGAGTACCTCCTCCTTCTTTGGAAGTGAGTAGAAAATGGTTAAAGATAATATATCATTCTCTCTGATAATCAAATTATAAGTTCCAAAATCAGGAGCAGTATAGCGTAAACAGCCTCGAGTCCGAAATATTGCCTCTGAGCACGCTACCGGAAACAAATGTATTTCTTTTGTAGAGGCGGAAAGCTAGTGCTTGCCTTTGAGTATCGATAAGAGTTATCGATAGTTACAGACGTAGATAAATTGTCATTTTCAATTATTTACTTATCTTTGAAAAAAGTATATATAACTTAATATTAATTTTAGTAAGTGCTTCATAAATATTTATACAATGTGTCGTTTACCGATGTCGGATACTTTAAGGGATTAAAATCGAATTAATTTTATCGACAAATCATCAATCATATCTTTTGTATCAAGCACAGGTAAGTGTGTAAACTTAACAATATCTAGCTAAGCAGAATACTTACATACACAAAAATGGTCTCATTATGTTAGTTATGAATGTAGGCAACAAATCTAAAGCAAATTATTTTTTAAAGTTTTTAAGTTATAGTTTAAAATAATTCAAAATAAAATTATGTTTTTTTAAACATTTAACATAACCTATTTTTTGTTTTTGTTTTTTTTTTAATAATACAGGATATTTGCTATAAATGCATGTTTAAATCTTAGCTGTAAGTTCGATAGTTTAGGAGCTATGTCAGTTTACAAATACCCACTTTGCGACGCGTCGATCCTGGCAAGTGAAACATTTTTTTAAAGGGATGTCCGTTCTTATAATTATGGATATAAAACATTTCACCAAAAAAACATTTTTGTATTTCTATCACCTGAAGTATCCGACATCGTGACCGCTAGTGGCATTATTCAACTGAGCGCTTCCGTGCTTCGGAGGGCACGTTAAGCCGTCGGTCCGGTTGATTGTCTTAGGACAACAGTCATAGGCTATGTCGAAGGCCTTCGGGCGGCCTGAAAACTCTGACATGGTTTGGCCACTAACCTATCCACCGCACTGGGCCCGCGTGGTGGATTTTGGCCCAACTCTTTTCTCTGAGAGGAAGAATCGAGTCCCAGCAGTGGGAACAGAATGGGCTAATTATGATTAAGATTCCAGTAGCAAGCAAAAGTATGGGCATTTATTATTATTCCCAATTAAGTTGGTGTTCTGATTGGTTCAAAATATATCTAAACTGCTCTGTTCCTTCTCAATTTTGATGATATAAAATGGGACCTGTATAAACAAACAAGTAATTCATCATCTGCCCGCGACAGTTTGGTTATGACCAGCAATATGCGAGCGGCATTTCATCAAAAGCACCACTTTTAAACTTTGAACAGAATGGACGGCAAATATTATGCCCATGGTCGGCTATCCGCACACTTTTCAACTGTTTCACATATTGAAATAAAAACATGTCTTCATATATCTATGTATGATCAATTTCAAATTAATGACCGATCTTTGCTTTTAAGTAAACAATTGATTTTCTTGGTCTAACCTCAACCAACAATTGGCTTAGTGTTGCTATACAACGCCATCTATTGTCAAGTAGCCTTAGTGTTGCTGCGTCGGTTTTTCATTACCTGAAAACATGCATAAAACGTCGATTTCTAAAAATTAAACCTAGCTAGATCTATTTATCGCCCCCGAAACCCCTGCATACTAAATTTCATAAATACCTTTGGAGCCGTTTCCGAGATTCAGATATATTATCTAACTAGCTGACCCGCCAGCGGCTTCGCTCGCGTGGCCTCGCGGATACGATAATTACAGATTTCAATTAGGGGTCGACTTTCACAAAATCCCGTCTTGTGAGTACATAGGTCCAAAAAGTTCCATGCAAAATTTTTAACTTTTAGAACTCGTAGTAACGAAGTTTCATACAAACTATCAACCCCAAAAAAACCCTTAGAGGTTGAATTTCATAAAAGCCCGTCTTAGTGAGCACCTACGTACTAAAAAGAACCCGCATGCAAAATTTGAAATTCCTAGCACTTGTAGTTTCTGAGATTTCGTGATGAGTGAGTGAGTGAGTGAGTGACCTTTCGCTTTTATATATTGTTCACGCCAGAGCGTGACGTCACCTAAAGGCGCACACCCGCGCCCCCGCGTTCCCCCGCCGCTGTCCTGCAGCTGTCAGGCGACAAGCAAGCAGCAAAAGGAAGCGGAAACAGTCACCTTTTTATACTCGTAACCGGCGGACGTGTACCGCTGCGTTCCGCGCAGCGACCGCATGGCACCGCCATTATTATCAGCACGAGTCACCGCGAATGACTTCGCCGCGAGTGACCTTCAGGGTGTGTTCGGCCCGACCACACACCACTCCTAAATCAGCACGTGTGTACACACGCATTCAGCCCGCCGCGTAAACCAGGGCACAACCCAAAGGGACAATACAAACATTATAACCAAGTTCAGCTCCTTCAGCACGCCGTCGACAGCAAGACGCCTCCAACGAGGACTCACGGTCACCAGCACTCATCAGACCCAGAGCTCCTCGACACCTCCCACGTAACTCAGGTATTTACCATCAATTATTCCCTACCTATTCTCTGGTTGCAGGAAACTGCTCAACCACACTTACCCCCCCCTATCATCGAGCGTATGGTGGCATATTGCCAAACCATATATATAGATACATAGCTATATTATCTAATACATAGGTATTAGATATATTCTTGTGACAAACTGGCCAATAATGTTTAATTTTCTTCCTGTAAATTAATTTTGATAAAATACAAATAGTTACAATTTTAGAGAGATAACACAGATAGCTACTAAAAACTATGAGCGTTAAAAAACCATGTCATAGAAAAGTTTCAAATCCGTACAGACACTCATACACTACGATGCCCTGTGTCGTTGGACGCATCGACACACACACACAATAACACACAACGTCCAAAAACCAAGAGCAAATTTATTGATTAAGGCGTTACTTTGCGGAAATACATTATCAAAAAACGATATTAAAAATATTTAGTGACACTTCCGCTGAAAAGAAAACAATGATTTTGGCCTATTTGGGGGCGTGCACCACCCTCCCTCCCGCATAAAATGCTAATAGGAAGAATACAAAATAAAAAACACAAGAAACCCCAAATAAACCAAAACCAAAACCGATTCCACACGTGTTTCGCCTCTACACGAGGCATCCTCAGGAGTTGTTGACTCGTCGAGCGCTAGACCGACAGTGAGAAAACAACGCAAAAAGCAAATTATTCTGTTCATCAAACAAGTATTACCCGAGCTAGGATTTGAACTTGGGACCTCGCAAACGCAGGGCCGCTTTCAACCGAGCTAAACAAGCCACTGATAAAATAAATTGACTAGTCATCTAGCAAAATACTCGTATATTTCAATATAATTTCAAGTAGGTAGCAATAAATTTGTAAAATTTTACTGTTTATAAATGTTTTTTACATAAAATATAAATGGAAAGCTCACAATATTGCGATTCTAGGTACTTTTGAACTATCATGGTACTGACATCAAAAAGTTATTTCACAGTTTTTAGTGTTGAGGTCGGTTCCAATTTTTAGTAAACAATTTTTTTTTATATTATGGTACCGACTTTGACAAGTTAATTTACACTTTTTAATGTTGAAGTTCGTTCCATTTTATGTAAAATTGTTTTCAGCCTTTTTAGTGACCCTTGCTAGTTACGGGATCGATTGTCATTCGCCGTCAATTACGATATCATCAAGATAGCCGAAACACTTTTCAGTTATTGGATTGTAATTCAAAAATAGCTTGACCGAATTTGATGAAATTTAAATGGAACCACCCTGGAAGTGTACTCTACCAAACAAAAAAAGATTTATAAAAGTCTGACTACTCTGTAAAAAGTAACGCGTCGACTTGAGAACCTGCTTCTTTTTGAAGTCAGTTAATAATGAGGAAATTTTTATTCCGCTCGATTTTCTCAGCTTATTTTTATATAATCTACATGCCTACTGTAAACAATCAGGTACCAGGTCGTTGTATAAACAGCTATTTTAATACCCAGCAGAAGCGGCCTGAATCGATACGCGTAATTAGGTCAACCTAAGGGATACACCAGTCGCCCTCCGTACGTGTGGACGAATTAACAATTTTACATTTTTAATAGGGATTTTAACTCTTTTACACCTTCTGGAACGCTACGTGACGGGAATAAGGCTTAAATATTCATTAGTTACGTTAAATGAATTACGTTTGATGCTTCAACATTATCATGTTGGTTATGAGTTCATTTAAATACAATTCTAGACCTCTAACTTAATGGTGAAATTATACTTTGTGTATGTATATAGTATTTTTTCTAACAAAAATTAAAAAAAATACATTATCTATACATCTCTTGCCATATATTTAATAATGCTGTGTGGGCGCCCAAGTATCTAACAATTTGGTGGTCATATCTTAATGTAAAAGATAAAGGATGCCTACTACTACTATTCCCATGCTCATCAAATTAACAGTAATTATCTATCTGACGATTTCATTATGTGGCAAGCATCCTTTTCTACAGATTTAAAAAAAAAGGAGGAAGTACTCAATTCGACTGTATTTTTTTATGTTTGTTACCTCATAACAATCGACTGGGTGGACCAATTCCCAAAATTTTTTTTTTTTGAAAGCTGGTGCTTCCAGTGTGATCCCACTTCATCAAATTCGGTCCAGTAGTTTTTATGATACACTCCAATAACTGAATAGAATGGAAGACGGTATTTTTTTTTTAAATTGTACTTGTATTGCATGGCCTCGGAGAAGCGAGAATAAGTAAGAGTGAGTATTCAAAACATCCAAGTCTGACTTGACTGTTGGAGTAAAATTATTTATATAGATAAGTACATTATTATGATGCCTCTCTGATTTATTGAATAATTTTAAGTACATCCACAGGTACGAGTAGTTGTTAGTGTATACTTAATAATATTATAAAGAGGAAAGATTTTTATGTATTTTTTGTAACGAATTGGCTCAAAAAGTACTGGACTGATTTAAAAAATAATTTAACCATTGGAAAGCTACATTCACCCTGAGTTACAAAGGCTATATAAGATTCATCATCATCATCATCATCCATCACCGCACGGGTGAAACCGCAGGCAGCAGCTAGTTTAAAATAAATATGATCGAAACTATTGCGTATTGAAAATGATATTGTTCGAGGTTAGAGTTATTTAACATGAAACCCGAATTTACTGACGTTAAGAATAGTATTTATGTACATAATATATAGTATACTAGTTAAGTTCGCCGCGATCTTGCGGCGTAATCAACCCGAGGATGGGTAGTGAACATGCCTGAAATCTAGGTCGGTAACGCCGGCTTATAACGTGAGTAACGTCGAGATTTCCAACGAAAAGGAGATGAGAGTTTATCTCCCGCAAAATATAAAAGTTTCTGAGCTTTTCCAGCTGTTACGGTAACTGTCATTGAAAACACAACATTATGTTAGATTCATATAATATTTGTTTTGTTATGTGTAATGTTTCTCTTAGTTGTAATATTTAACAACTAGCTGCTCTCCGCGGTTTCAACCGCGCCGTGATGGATGATGATGATGATGAATCTTATATAGCCCATTTTACATAGGGTGAATGTAGCTTTCCAATGGTGAAAGAATTTTTACAATTGGTCCAACTACTTTTTGAGCTAATTCGTTACAAACATACTTACATACAAATCTTTCCTCTTTATAATATTATATAGTATAGTATAGATAATAATATGCGACAACATCCGTCATCCACACAAGGTCTTCCAGGTCCTAAACTAGACAGAGCCTGTACTATGGTAACCTGATGACTGATATACGTACTTATATACATATACACACCCAGACACAGCTCCATTGGACATATGTTCATCCACACAATTTTTGAAACAGTCTTAGGTCAAACCCAGCGGCTCAGACGGCAGACAGTCACAGGTGAAATAGACATGTTCATGCACACAAATTTTCAATCTGTTCGAGGTTAAACAATTTTCAATCCCAGGAACAGCGCCTCAAAAAGCAGGGATCTCCTCACTACGCCTACCGGCTAGTTAAATTATATCATACTAGCTGCGCTCCGCGATTTTACCCGTGTGGTGATGGATGATGATGATGATGAATGAAAATGAAAAGAAACAAATACGTTACGCAGTGTGAATGTAGCTTTCCAATGGTGAAAGAATTTTTGAAATCGGCACAGTAGTTTTTGATTTTATTTATTACAAACATACACACACACACACAAACATAGATATTTTTCCTCTTTTTATAATATTAGTGTAGATTAAATTATGAATAACTTATATTCCTCATTTCACTTTTCTTCTACGCATTTATTACAATACTTTAGGATCTCCTGTGTTAGGAAAGGCATGGATATACAAAATGGCACACCACAAATATTTAAGACTTTAACGAAATATTCCTGCTCATCCCACAAAATATTTTCCCAAGTTGGGGACTAAAATAGCGAGGCTATCTTTAGTAAATCCTACGCCTAGTTCTAAAGGTCAGTTTGTATCTAAAATATCGATATCCTTCAACTCCAGCCCTACCTCCCGAGTCAGCGTATCGAACAAGATACAAATCTCCGATCCGTGCTGAGGTTACAAATTAATATTTTCCGACGATATTAAGGACCCTTCCAATGAGTGCACGCTTACACAGGTACAGTGGGACTATGATAATCTGCAGTGCAATTACTTATCTCATACATAACATAATCAGCCCATTTTGTTCTCTCTGCTGGTACTCGAGCTTTCATCTCAGAGAGAAGAGTTGGGCCATAATCCACCACGCGGGCCCAGTGCAGATTGGTGGATAGGTTAGTGGCCAATCCATGTCGAAGTTTTCAGCCAACGCGAAGGCTTTTGACATAGCCTAACGATTGTTATCCTTAAATAAACAACTGGGACCGACTGTTAAACGTGCTCTCCGAAACGCGGCAATAATACCACTAGTGGTAACCCATCCAATCGTTGCTTAACTTGTTGATCGATTAAGATCGCCAAGTCAAGCTTCACTACGAGCGCTTCTCAATCAAATGTTGATAGAAATCTTGAAAAATTGCGGCTGTATGTCACTTTTGACACCTGTCAGCAAACATTTCTGCTTGCCGGAGTTGTCGCCATTTTGCTATTTTTTAAGATTCAATCAACATTTGATTGTGGCTGAGAAGCGTAAGTACGCTGCTAATTTTAAGTTCCTTAAGTACACGTGGTGAATGTAGCCTATATTTTTTTTTATTTGATCAGTGCAAAATTACTATATTCCATCAAAGGTTTCCATCATTGGTCATCATGCGTCAAGACACAATATAAATTTCATTGTTATAACATAACGACTCTTGAAGGGTTATGTAGGACACTATACTATGGTATTAGATAGATACGTATATTAATATAATATAGACTTTTTATAGCTGTTGCTCACATATATCCTTTGTGTTCCGTCCAGGATCAAAAGTACGTAGACAATAATTAAATACGTAGTTTAAGTATTACTACTTAAATATTCTATACCAAGTAGTATGAAATCTCGAACAATTAGGTTTTTTGTGGTAATGCCACGCTGCAACCCCACAGCCGAATGGGCCGGCAGGACCGGAGAAGTACCATACTCCCACATAACACCGACGTGAAGTATCATAGCTTGCTATTGCGTTTCGTCGGTTTGTGGGAGGTTCCGGAGGCCCGATTCTCCCCTTCCCCGTTCTCCTTCCCCCTCCTCCTCAACCCTCACCCCTTCTATCTCTTCCTTCCTATCATCCTTCCTCGAAGGTCGGCAACGCATACTAGAGACCTCTGTTATTGCGGATGTCCGTGGGCGACGGTATAACTTACCATCAGGTGAGCCGCTCGCTCGTTTGCCAACCTATCCCATAAAAAATTACACACATTTAAAAACACGACTGACATCACGATAACATTGTTTTAAATTTAACATTGTTTCAAATTTAATATTTTCCGCAATTTCATTTATTATCTGTGAACCTATATTAGTACTATATATATGCGAGTGAGTGCGATGTTTGCGACATCTTCAGAGTTCCCACTGAACCTGCTTGACAGATTCGAGTAAAGTATGCAATGGTAGCTTATGACCAGCTGAACAAATAAGCTTTATTTTATCGAATAAAATATTCTATTGGATAGTCAATTCAGCTTGGACGACGTCGCGTCACGGCTAGAACCTATATAAAAGTACTTTACGACTTTGTTTGTCGGAGGAGTTTTTGAGAACTATAACTTTAATAATAATTAACAAGTACAATTTGAAAACTATACCGACCGATAAAATTATACCGACTTCAATTTTATTCAGGATATTAGGACTACACGGGAAGCCCCAGCTTCCAAACAAAAAAAATTGAGAATCGGTTCACTCAGTTAAAAGTTATGAGGTAACAAACTTAAAAAAAACATACCGTCGAATTGAGTACCTCGTCCTTTTTGGAAGTCGGTAAAAAAGCGAAAGTTTGTGAATGACTGTGTTATGTTTATTACTTATTGATGCTTAAAGCACTTTTCAGTTATGCTTCAAGCCTAATGCAATAGCACTGTCAAACGCATGTGAAAGCGCTACTACGCTTTTGCGCTTTCACACTGTAGCAACTGAAGTTGTCGGGCGAATGAGACTGAACAGCTGTCTCAGGGGGTCAAGCGCTGTGCTACCATCGCGTGCAAGTGTCACGCTTACTATCAGGTAAAAGAGCAGCCTTTCTTATCAAATAGTTTAAATAAATGCATCAAACCGTAGGAAGTCTAGTGCTAGACATATGTATGCCTCCCTCATGTATTTTCAAAATAACCGGTTGGTAGTCAAGTCTAAGCTATCAATATAACTCAAGAGCTAAGCGGCCGCGTGAGAAAATTAAATTACTTCATGTTTTCAAAAGATTAAAGTCAATAGCGGACCGGAAAGTAATATCTATGGGCTATATAGCTCTTTGCCATTCAATCCTCAGCTACTGTATTATTGCATGGGGTTCCGCTGGAAGTGGTAACCTAATGAAGCTTGAACGTGCACAGCGTGCAGTACTGAAGGTAGCGTATAGTAAACCATTCAGATATCCAACGGACTTGCTTTATCAGGATACCAACCACCTCAGAGTCAGGCAAATATATATCCTAGCGTCGACACTTCGATTCCATAGAACAGCTTTGAGTGCTGCTGATCTTAGAAAGGATTCAAGATCTAGGCGTTATCCCACATGGCAAACTACAACATTTAGCACTGCTATAGGAAAAAAAAGCTCTAGTTTTATGGGATGTTATATATACAAAAAAATTAATAAGAAATTCGATATTATACAGGATACTAAATTTAAATGTAAAAAGAAATTAAAAGAATATTTGTATACATTAGGTTATCAAAGCACAGAGGACTTCCGACGCGTAATAAAATGAGAAAATCCTTAAGTATCATTAGTAAAATCAACATTCAGTTTTATACATCAGTTTTCAAAATCGTTTGGTGCATTTTATTTTTAAATTTTATTTTAGCATTCGCCAACAATAGCTCGGTTAATAAACAATTTAATTTATGTATAATTTAAATGTATGTCTAATTTTATTGTAATGAATTTATTATTTTTATAGAAGAGTGTTTCAAGTTTACATTTGAATATAAATTTTAATTAATCACAATAACTGCAAGTGTAACGTTTATGTATCCCGGAGGAGACCTAGATATTGTAAACACAGGGTATCCTACCGCACTATCTAGTGCTACAAATGTAACAAATTTAATTAAGTACTTATATAAATTTGTACATAATATGTCTAAGTTTAAATCACTAGTTAACTAAAATTTGTTATCTACACTTATAATATTAGTGGCCTGCACTGATTGTCGTCCAGCGACCTTTATCAGACCAACTGTTCGCCTTCCACTTTTCATATTACAATGAATACGAAAAAAAAGTAAGTTTTTAATTTTTTTGGGTCGAGTTAAAGAATATTCACTCGTTCATCGCGATACGAATTGTAAGAGGCGAGGAAACCCTTGTTAAGTATCTTGTGCAAGAGGCTGTCTTGGTCGGCACCACATCAGTATCTTACACGTTCTGCCGCAAATCAATAAAGCGTAATAATTACTGTGTTAGAATGTGACGGCCACTAACGACCCGTCCCAATAATCTATCTATCGCCGGTTTACCTTACTAGAGTTAGATATTTGACACTATTTGTATGGACGTTATGTCAAATTTCTATCGGTAGTAAGGAAAACTATGGATAGATAGATTATTGGGATCCCCCATAAGTGAAAAGACTGGGCGAAAGTTACAGGAAACTATAGATATCATGCTCTGTGGGCCTAGCACGAATAACAAAAGTCGTAGAACGAATAATTTGCGAAAAAGTATTCATAACGAAAGCGTCAACATGTCACGCTTCAGCGCACAAACTATAAGTTGTCTGTATCACAGTCGCCCTAGATACATGACAGTATGTTATGTTTCACGTGAACTACACATTACGTTACACTTACGCAGTTATTCGTGCTAGGCCCACAGCGCAAGTGTAAATAACGTGTCGTTCACGTGAAGCAGTACAAGCTGTAACTTATCTAGGGCGACTGTGACACAGATAAGTCACAGTTTGGCGTTGAGGCGTGATGCGATACGCTTTCGATGCGAATACTTTTTTGCAAATTGTTTGTGCTACGGCCTCTGGTTTCACTACTGTCTCGTCTATTAATTGCATTTTAAAAACTTGTTACTTCATATCAGTGCAGTTATACTATATTCATATACAAGGCGTTTTGTTTGGCAAAGTGTTTTTATCGCAGACTTAAGGCAGTAACATTAGGTATTTTTAGCATTGAGGGGTGTAGCTAAGTGCTTTAACCTTACGAATGGCATACTATAGAGTGTAGGTACTCATTTCTGTTGGCTATCGATCGGTGCGATGATCTTTCGTTTAGTAGGGTCAAACTGTCCTTGAAAAGGTCGAGCATTTGTAAATAAGTTAAATATTAACTATTAAATGTTCTGACTCATAAAATTTACAGTACACGCCATCTAGTTTCGAGATCAATGATTACAATATCAAATAGTCCGACTACGATCTAAATGGAAAAAGCTGACAAGTTTTAATATATTTAAATATAATTGTCCACCTTGGTTAAAAGCTTACTAAAGCTGTATAGCATAATGTGATTATAAATCAGGCGAGAGAACCATTATAAAAAAGTGGGGTTTGTAGTTTAGCCGTTCTCAATCTCAACAAGGTTAAGCTGCTCATCTTACAGGAACCTAGTGACATCATCGACGGCTTCGGAGGGCTCGTATTAACCGCTAGTCCAAAAACCAAAGGACCTAAAACTTTAAAACCTAATTACCTCCATAATCAATAAACGTATGTGAAATTACCTTCACCAAATTTTACATTAAAACTACAAAAAAAAATTGAACCAACTTCATTTAGTGTGAAATAACTTGTTGAAATCGGTGGTACCGATAATGATATTTATGATGATGATAGTTCAAATGTAGGCACCTATTATGACAATACTATGCGCATAATACCGACTTCGACAAGTAATTCCACACTTTTTGGTGTTGAAGTCGGTTGAATTTTTAGTAAAAAATTCAAAAGGCTTTTTGGGTCACTAAAATTACGGGATCGATTGTCATTCACCGTCAATGATGATACCATCAAGATAGGAGTAAAACTTTTTAGTTATCGGAGTGTATCTCAGAAACTGCTTGACTGAATTTGAGAAAATGTTAATCGGACCACCTCGGAAGTATGCTCTACCAAACAAAAATATAATTTTGAGAATCGGTCCACAAATGGGGAGAAATTGGCTAATATACACCGAAAAAAATGCATACAATCGAACATATACACCTAATTTGTATAATTACAAAAAAAAAAACAGCACTATATGCTGCTGGTACTTAATACATACATAGGAAGAAAATTTAAAACTACTTTAAAAAAAAAACCCACATAATCATCAATAATTGGTCAAACGTCTAGATTGATTCACACCTACAAATTGTATTCTAGGCATTTCCACTATTCATTAAGATATACTGCGCGCGGTTTATGCATGAAACTTAACATCCCTACATAGAAATGTATCATTCATTCATAACATTCGGCAAACTCGCGTCCTAGCTCGTTAGGCCTGGCCACCGGACCAACCCCGCACCCTCCGCCCTGCCACCGCGCGGCCTTTGTTTCTTCCGAAAACGAACGAACGAAAGCCGAAAGTCGACAATCTCTTTCACACCGAACGCTCGGGTGGGGGGTGTAAGAAAGAGTAAGAGAGATATTTTTTCACTGACGCGAATCATGTGTTTTCATTAATAAGTTGTACATAGGCATGTAGTATTTTTGTTAAGATGGTGTCCATACTTTTAGATGGAATTTTCGAAAACTTTAACATTTAATAATTATTTCACTGTGAAGTTATAAAAAATTTTGACTACATATCTACGCCCATTTTTTTTTTTTGGTAAATATACAAATAGGGTGTATAACCTCCTCTTTTTTTGAAGGCGGGTAAAATATATTTTCCTTAGTTACTTTAAAACCACCAGTTGTATTAAAGTTATATTCAACTGTAAAGTTGGTACAATCGCAGTGATGACAGTTGCCTGTATGAGAGACATAACAGCCAGTAGGTCGGGGTTCGTCGCCTTTTGATGACAGAGGAAAATATCTTTATAACTAATCACGGATTCAAAACAAAAACCGAGTACGGGGAAGAAAGATAGTTTATATCTATACAGATATTAAATTGAATTGTCTCTTACTAATCCCAAATTAACAGCTTTTCACTAAATGCATAAATAAAAGTATTTTTTTTAAATCTTAAAAAACAATTTAAAAAAATGCTAATTTTAACGGGACTTTCACTGACTTTTATTTTAGAAAAATATATAAAAATCTCTGTCTCTCTGTCTGTTTGTTACTTTATAACGCCTAAACGGCAAACGGATCGTAATCAAGTTTAGCGAAGATATAGATTATATCCCGGGGAAGCACAAAGATACTATATTATGGGTTGTCTGGAAGAGATCGCTCTGAGCGATAAGACCGCCCATTGTTGCACCTAGTTTTAAGCATTGTTTTTTATTTTTTTGTTTAGACAAGTATTATTAAGTCATAAATGTGGTGACTCAATAAAGTGTTATCTATCTATCTATCTATATTATATTTCTTATTCTTTCTTCTTATCCTTATACTTTTCTTCATCATCGTCATCATCCATAAACGCGGGTAAAACCGCGAGGCGCAGCTAGTACATACATACTCATCTGCAGATCGGATCAAAGATGGATGACGCTTACAGAGGATACCTTCGAAGATTAATTGTATTACTAGGCAAAAATCAAATCTACATTTTATCTGCAGATACCGGGAGTCCTGAGATATATTACCAACATCTACATAGATATGTTATATCATACCGGATTCTCTGATGGCAAAATAAAGTAGAGGCATCTACGTATAATAGGCGAAGGCGTGTAGTATATTGAAAAATGGAGACGAAGCGAAGGTTGTTTGTCAGGATAATAGAAAATCCAAATAGGATTAAAAAGGGAGGGAGAATAACGTTTTTATATATTGAGAAGATTCGGAGGGATCCCGTTATTGTAAGAAATTGGAAAGAAAACAACTCAGTCATGAGTCTCGACATCTTTTCCATCGTAAATATTGTATTACCTGGTACTAAAAAAGCGAGTTTGCTAATCAGTGATGAATTTTATGATAGGCAGAGTTATATTCCTCATTTTGCTTATACTTTGGATACGTTTTAATGATACGACTCTTCAACGAGATTTAGTCTTGATGGATACCACTGCAGTGCCAGTTGCTCTAAGCCAGTGGTGTTTAACCGGTGATCAGCAGACCACTGGTGGTCCTTGGAAGCACCCGAAGGTCCCTTGGAAGTCCGCGAAGCCATCCAAATTTTAACATAAATTCGATACAGGAATGAGTGTTGAAGACTTTTGGAGCCAAATGACAATTTCTTTCACAAAGATTCGAGAAATACTGTTTCTGAGAACTGAACAAAAGGTTAAGAAGTTAATAAATGGTATTCGGTCACAATAATCGCATTAAAATAATATACATACTTATCTATGCAATATAGAATTTTCGTCAAATATACTGTTGAATTTGAAAAAATAATTAGGGTTGGAACAACACTTTATTCGCTTAATTTTACTGTATATTACCTCCAAACACTTGGTGGTCCGTGCCAAGCCAGAAATTTTATAAAATTGTCCCACATCACTAAATGGTTGAGACCCACTGATCTAAGCAGTAGTGATAGGTAGTGCTTATGTTTGAAAGATACATACGAGTATAAAATATATTATATAACTGCCTACTACTGGACTAACATGACTCTAGAACTTATGCCTTGGAGTGACAAGCGTAGCGGTTTCATGACAAACTTTAGTTTGAAGCTGTGAGTAGCACTGCAACAGTGATGGGTGGGCATGGTGCTTGAATATCATCAGTAGGTCCGCCACGAGTTTATAACATTGACACCAATCGATGCTTGATATAGACTACTGCGAAAAAATGTATGAAAAAAGACAGTGCGGTCAATTGTAGAACTAAAATCAGCAGCGAGTGCGCCAATCACAAGCTTAATAGGTAGGCGAGATCGAGTATCGACTGTAGATGATATTTATGTTGCCAACTCATGGTAGAGGTACTGGTGCATGATTCGCCCTCTTGTCGTTTCATTCTATAAAGAAACTGACACACATTATAGGTACTCGTAAACATAGTCAACTAATTAAAATATGATAATGTATGCACTGTATGTAATATGCTACCTAAGTTAGAAGCGCTCGCAGCGGAGCTTGAATTGGCAATCTTAACCAATGTTCACGTTAAGCAACGCTTGCTGCGGTCAGGAGTTGGACGGGTGTGTGCTAGTGGCATTAGGCAACTGAGCGCTTCTGTTAAACCGTGGGTCCCGGTTGTTCATCTTAGTATAATAGTTGTTATCCTAAGGATATCATAGGATAGGCTATTAAGGCTATGTCGAAGGCCTTCGGGTGGCCTGAAAACTTCGACATGGGTTGACCACTAGCCTATCCAATAAGCCGCACTGAGCCCGCGTGGTGGATTATGGCATAACTTATCTCTCTGATAGGAAGGCTCGAGTCCCAGGAACATAATAGAATGATTATCTAAGGTACCTACATATTTTATGGCTAAGTATTGGGTGTTTAAATAAGGATAAAATTATATACTCGTAATCTAATTGACTGAGCAAGCGAATCGTCTCTGCTTTATGTGGCCTAATTGTCATTCATCTGTCCGTATGTTTGTTAGGTTGTTCGTTGGGCTTCCTGTACAGATCGCGTTTGTCAACCAATCTTGATGAAGGTACCTAATGCATGTTCTACTATTTAGTATAATTTGTACCTGCCTTTAATGAGAAATTTCGAATAAAAGCATAATTGGTCAAGTGGTTTCCGAGATAATAGGTTATGAAGTACTGCGAAGCCTATGTACTCGCTAGGTCTACTGTTCGCAGAACTACTAGTGTACTTACGTTAATTTTTAATCAGTGGCATAAAACAATCCACCATTAAAACTAATAATAATTACATACAAATAGAGGCTAAGCATAACATTTCAACATCTGCAAAGACAATTAGTGCAAGCGCAAAGCTTTCCAAAATGCTTTACATATATCTCTGAAATCCTAGCGCGGCCATTAGCGACTAATTATATGCATACGGAACACACCCTACTGCGCTACGTAATCCTAACACTCTTAGTCGAACAGGGGCTGGATATTATACTTACTTCAGCTTGCTCTTATTTTAAGTTACTTACTGAAAATTACGTATTTTTATATTTTAATGTAATACGGCACTAAAATGTATAAAGAACTATTTATGTTTATATTTAGGTGTTATTTAGCTTTTAAAGTCTGTATCCTTACATTGAATTACATCTTTCACATTGAAGGAGTGCGGTAAATCTCCTGTCCCTTTCTGTTAACCACAAACAAAAGTTCCAGAAACCTGCATATTATAGTTTGTGCACGGGTATATTACATCTTCACAAAACTTGACATACATTGTTTAGCAGTGGACGTCCTACGGCTGAGATGATGGAGATGATTGAATCATGAAATGAAATGATAGCATCATGCTGTCACATATTGTGACATCTCTATTAATGGTTTCATAGAAAAAGGATACTGGAGTAAACGTTATTTTCCGTAGAACAATTGGCCAATAGGCACGGTTAAATTATTTTTTTCATCGTCCCGTCAATGGGACGTCCACTGGAACTACGCAAAATAACGGTAATATTATATACACACGAAGCACGCTTCAGTATTCTACGTAATCCCAAAACTAATATTGTAGACTGGAAGGTGCTGATAACTTTAGTTACTGACGATATATGGTATCGACTTCTAGTACTTTGTGACTACATATTGTGTCTTTTTCAGTCCAACTTCCAATCATTCCGATATGCCAGCAAACTGAATAATAGAATCCTAAATATACTCGTATAATTCTATACCGGCCTTTGCCTAAAAAACCGTGTATTTCATTGAATTTTATTAGTTGGTATATACAATATTTGTCTCTCTGTTACAACTTCAAATAAAAGTCAGAAATGAAATGTTTCAATTTTTAAGACCTCTCAATATATTTGGTGCGACGTCATGTACGTGCACGATTAAGACTTTAGTGTTCCTAATGGTCAAACAGATTTATGGCACTGGATTAGTTCCAAATGTAACTAAAATAATTGTGACTAAACTTGTGGAAAGTGAAAGTGTTTCTTGTGGGACATAAACCCGAGCATCTGAAATGTCTCCGCGACGTTTGTTATTTATATGTATAAAAAAAATATTCAAATATCACTTACTTTATTATTTACTATACTTCCTCGTCTAAGCTTCACGCTTACCCATAATAGTTCAGCGCCATTCAGAATTTTAAACTAAAAGAGTACAAAACCCTGCATGGCAATGCGCTGCGCTAGTCACCCTGATATATAAGATGTTTAATCTCTTACCCTGTAATATTAATTGAAATATTGCCCTTCAAAAAGACAAATGGCAAAAGTGTGGAACTTCCCCAGGCGGAATCTCCAAAAGTCCTATCACTACAAACTATTGAAATCACCATCAGATATTACTTTATAAAACTGACTTTTTAGATTAACTTATATATTAATTGAAATGCAAATATTTGTTAATGAATAGATGTGAGTACCGGTTCAACGAATATGAAAATTGAAATCCAAAATAATAATTGAGATAGCAGGATCGAGGATGCCATATTCCAGGATTAGTACATGACATGAAGATATTTGCACAGCAGTTTTTTTTGTCATTTTACGTGCCTTTGAAGCCACAGGGTGCAGCTAATATTTAATAAACTGTGAGAAGAAGAAGAATCAAAGCGCATACATTGAGGTATATGATAATAAAACAATAATGATAATAAGTAATTATGTTGTACAATTTTATTCAGTACCAAATTGTGCCTTATACAGATTCCTACAGACGTTCACTTTCTCTTTACCTACTGAGTGCGTAATTATATTATTGTTTTAATATGTACAACACATAAACTACATTGTTATTATTAATCGTAACTTTAATGTATAGATAAAGTAAAGCATCTCATTCTCAAAACAATGAACCAAAATATTTCAACATCTCGAATTAGGGCAATTAGTTCAAGCGCTCACACAAAAGTAATGAATACACATCTCCACAATTATACTCCACATATATTTGACTAATCTTGCAATCCTACATTTAAGCTTGAAAAGTTGTCGACAATAGACTGCTGGAGAGTTTAGTTACTAAATAAGTATCTATGTAGGTAGACCACTTATCTCTATCTTTTAACGAGTATACGTAACTTTGGAGGACCTTCCTTATAGGAATTACCATAAAAAGCCTTCAAGTATTACTGAAAATTGCTATTGATAATAACTAGCGATAAAATTTGAAAGCGCTGTAATCACTGTGTGAATGTAACTACTAAACTAATGTCATTGGAAAACGAGTGCTATAAACTGCCATGCAATTTTTTTACTTACGTCTAAAAAATTACGTTCTACACTTCTTAAACAGGCAGGGTGGGGGACCATGAGGGCACCATCATGTGCAAGAGTTGCCCGTCTAGTCTATTCACTTGTTCCAATAAATAAAATAGTTCACTTTCTTTTGTATCTGTGACTGATGGTGACTGTGTACCTACATCACAGCTCGTGTAACAACAGGAAGAGACTAGCATCCCGCAACACAGGGAATCCTAGTGCGGGATCTAGTATTACCTATGTACAACATAATACCTGACTGGTTTAAAAACTGTGGTCAGCTACAAAGCTAGCACGTCGCTAACACTCGTACCTATATTTTGTTTCCTCTGATATAGCTAGTTATTATCTATAGTGCCTTAGTTGATAATGTACCTAAAATTATGGTGAATAAAGAATTTATTATGATTACTTTTATTAAAAAAAATAACACAGATTTCATCCGGATTTTTACAAAGGCATAAGTGGGGCCGCAGCCAACACTCAGAGGCCTGTTTGCTATAAAAAAATACAAAGTAGTATAAAAAACAGAAACTTTTGGATGGATGGTGACATGGTATATCTATGATCATCATCATCTAAGCCATAGGACGTCCACTGCTGAACATAGGCCTCCCCCATGATTTGCCGAAAGAACCAGTTGGAAGCGGCCTGCATCCAAAACGTCGTCCTGCGACCTTCATCAGTAGGTCTACCATGAGTTTACAACATCGACATCAATCGATGCTCGGTATCGACGGTCGCGAAAAAATTTATTAAAAAATGAACGGTGCCACCTTGCAGTGGATATTAGAACTAAAATTGACAGAGAGTGCGCCAATCACAAGCTTTAATAGGTAGGCGAGATCGAGTATCGACTATAGATGACATTTATGTTGCCAACTCATGGTAGAACTACAGGTCGTCTGTCCACCGTATCGGTGAATGACCTACGCTGCGCTTGCCGGTCCGTGGTCTCCACTCCAGAACCTTTCGGCCCCATCGGTCATCTGTTCTGCGTGCTATGTGCCTTGCCCACTGCCACTTCAACTGGTTAATCTTCTGGTCTATGTCGGTGACTTTCGTTCTTCTACGGATCTCCTCATTTCTGATTCGATCACGTAGTGAAACCCCGAGCATAGCCCTCTCCATAGCTGGTTGTGCTACTTTGAGCTTATCTATGACGCCCATAGTAAGAGACCACGTTTCAGTGCCATAAGTCATCACTGGTAACACACATTGGTCAAAATCTATGATCAAAATGGGTAAAATGGCAAGGCTATTGAATTTTATTAGTGATAAGAAGTTAGTGGGCTATGGAAGAGACTACGGCACCCGCCAAATTCAGTCACATTTTAAATTATTATTATTATTATTATTCCTTCTATTCACCAAATATCATGGATTTCATCCGGTCCTTTACAAAGGCATAAGTGGGGCTGTATCCAACACTTAGAGGCCTGTTTAGTATAAAAATACAAAGGATTATCAAAAACAGAAAGAATGTTGGATGAAGGGTAACATGGTACTTATAACTATCACAAAAATGGGTAAAATGGCCAGGCTATTGATATGAACTTATTAGTAATAAGGAAGATAGTGGGATATGGAAGAGACTACGGCACCTGCCAATTTCAATCTCATTTTAAAATTTATGGGCAGGTGGTGACTTGCCATCCATTAAACGGGCCCCCCATTAAGGCCACCATGAATGGTGACGAAAGGGGCAACGTTGGTTTGGATGGCTAAATGGTGTCGAGAGGTGTGGAGCGCTACTACCGGCGTTATGCCCTTTAACACTTCCACCCTTGGAGCATTTTGTTACTTGCTCTTGCGACTCCACCCCCGGACGGCCAATTAAGGCAAGCCGGGGGTCAGGGGTCTCTTTTAGCCTCAGGGAGAATCAGGATTCTCCCTGAGGCTAAAAGAAACCCCTAAAAAACCTACTAAAAGAGTCCACGGTGTCGCCACTCACCGACGGCTCGCCACAAGGCCGCCCCTGCGGGTTTATTATTATTATTGTTTAAGTGCATACGTATTTAAATGGAATCCTTCATTTGAACAATAAGTTAGCGTTCATAAGTAATCATTGTAAACCGTAACTTCTAGCCTATATAATAATATCCGAATCGCTGTCGCTGACTAATGGGGTTAAATTGAGATTCTAACATTTTCATTCGAAAGGAAATATGGAATGTGTTTGCTGATTAAATGATTACATAATTTAATTTCTTCAATATTTATTCTTGCTAGCGACTGCCTGCAGCTTCGTTCGCGTAGTATACTCGGCATTCGGCCTCGCCATAACCTCCCTTTCATCTTACCTTTTTTTAATGTTGGAACTTCGACTTCCACGAAGTATTAGAAAACATGAAAAAAATATAAATGACATCAGTAAAGCCGTTCTCAAGTTATAGTGTGATCAGAAGATATAAGAGGGTTATTTTTATAAGTCTATAGATATTGACGTACATGTAAATTATTTAAGTTATAAATGAATATCTTTAGATCTATATTTGGGAGCCTATTTTGAAATTTGCCCACGCCTATTCCAACACTACTGTTTACGTTTACCGCGTACTTTTACAAGTACTCTTCTCCAATATAGGTACGCTGGAATTATTCAAAAACATTACCGAATAAATATGTCCAATGAGTAGTGAATAGCCGTACTTACGAAGATAGATAGAAAAGCTCTATATTGCAACACCACATTATAGAATATAACAAAACAAAGAAATATGACAGTATAATAGAAAAACATTCCTCAACAATGAAAAACTTAAAATTAAGTGTCACAATTGGCGGCCTTATCGCTCAGAGTGATCTCTTCCAGACAACCATATTATCCTAGTGTAGATATTTTCAGATCGCTTGCACGTGTTCGACATAACCTAACGACTGTCGATTTAAGACAAACTACAGAACCGACGGATCACGCTATACGCATATGCTTTCCGAACCATGCTCTACCATGATTTGGTGACATAAATGTCATCTATAGTCGATACTCGATCTCGCCTACCTATTAAGCTTGTGATTGGCGTACTCGCTGTCAATTTTAGTTCTACAACTGACCGCAAGCTGGCACTGTTTATTTTATCATACATTTTTTTCGCGGCAGTCGATAGCGAGCATCGATTGATGTTGTAAACTCATGGTAGACCTATAGTAGTCCCCCATCGACACCAATGCTCTGCTGTAAGTGCTCATGGAACCCGCAGCTTTGTCCGTAGTTAAAACAAAATCAATCATGAACAACGAAGCAGAATTCAATTTGTATTGACCGCGAGCTCAACCCCACCTCAACGACAGCAAAAAAATATAATACCTGCTCTGGAAAACGCTTGAGAGCATTTTTAATTTGCCACAGTATAATTTAGTGTTCCAGTTTGCCAAACGTCCGTGACACAGAACCCGGGACGTGTACAACCTTTGCTTACTATGATCGCTCCACTGGGTGGAATGGACGTGAATGTTGTTTAATTAAAGCTTTACATCTTGAGGTGTAATTATAATACATTTTACTTAACATTAACGTATTTGCAAATGCTAGGTGTGAAGATATATAAACAAACTTTGGTACAAAACATTCAATTACAAACAGGATCGCATAGTCGCTGTAAGGTTTCTTATCATAGACTTATCTGACTATATCTACGAGTAAAATATAAATGTACTAACGGTATACCCTTTTTTGTTTTTTTAACGCAGAGGAAGATTTTATACCTTGATGTCCAGCTCTGGGGAGAGCTGGTGCGCGTCTGGAGTCTCTGCCAGAAGGGCGGCCTACCCACTAAACCTCTGCGGTGTTCCTTCGTCGTCGACTAGCACTGGTCGACGCACATTCAGCCACAGCCCCCGCCGAAACGGTATACCCACGCGATCAAATAGATGAAGATGACTGACTGATATGACTTGCTAAAAAATCTAAAGAAGATCGGCTGTCTGAGTCTGGAAATCCAGACTGTATAGAAAACCACGGAAAATGAAACTATGCTAAATTTATTTATTCTTAGCAGATGCAAATAATTCTTCTTCTTATTTGCTTAACAGGTGTGAAAAATGAGAAAACCTATATGTCACAGAAAGTACTATTTAGTTAACGTTCGTGCTGCCAATTCGTGTACCTATACAATATTCATATCCATGTAATATCGATTAATAGTAATAATCGATTAAGTTTCTTTTTATTTTACCTATTTTTGACGATTTTTTAAATGGATACTTAAAAGTGGCACTAGGAACAACAGCAATACATGAGCAATATGAAGACGCGTAAGCGCGTAGTAAAATGTCTTACTTCTCATTTGATGCAACTATATATATTTATTTAAATAACTTGAGTAATGGCAAATCTGCAAACATACGAGTCCACTTATAAACAAAATAAGATTTGTTTTGCAGTTTTTCTCAGACTGCCATCGGATGGAATTGGAACTAACCATTTATAATGTAAAAAACAAAACAATTATTCTGCATTGCATTTTTGCTCTAGATTTATTTGCTCATAACTTCTTCTTGGGTAGCCCGATTTCGAAAAAAACAAAAACGTGTACCTCCGCCGAACTCCAATGAATATACCTATATCCATCAGTAAACGGCATCGCCATCTATACAACACTTTTTACGTGATACGCGAACAAACAGACAGGCAAACAAGAAATTTATAAGAAAATCTAAGGCCTTTCTAAATATGTATTATTATATATTAACTTATAAGTATGTATAGAGATATATGGACTATTATTATTGCAGAGATGGATATACACACAACAGTTCTTTTAACATGATATAAAGATAACATACTTTTACGTTGTAATTGTAGTTTTAATGGTTTGTATTTTTCAGACTGATTTTTTTTTCAATCATTTTTGGTCGAAAGTCTAATATACCATTAAGTGGAGCCTGCAGTAGAAAGCCGTAAATGTTATCATATAACTACGTGCTTAAAGTACAAAGTCGTACAAATTCGAAAACATGAAATGAAACCGAGAATCCCTCGTTCCGTGTCATATCTGAATCAAAGGAATGTTCATCATCTTCTCCGAGCTAATCCTGATTAATGAAAGGTCTTGTCTGCTTTGGACTTTGCCTGTTTATTATAATATTTCTGCTGATTGCCTTTTTGATATTTTCCGTTTATTTTTAAAAAAAAATAAAAATGTACTTGCAAGAAAGTATAATGCTAAAACGTATTACGAAGTAAAATTGTTAATTATGAATTGAAACCGTCGCCGTCGTGAGTTTGACACAATAGGTATAATAGTATAAATTGGCCTCGAGTTTTTTTTTTTATAATGGTCCATCAAATTGACTCCCTCCTAAAGGAAATACGTACGTCGGCAGATCATTCTACAGTTTACTTAAGCGAACTGCCAGAGTTTCTTGTGCCTTGGCCACACCGAGGTTCAACGTCAATGCGTAACATCGCCTTAAACAACGCGCTAATTATTCCGATAATTATCGCGATAAATTAAGTGGCCACGCTTGTACCGTGAACGTCAACGCCCATTTCATTGCCGATCAAATTGGCAATAATTCAAGATAGATTCGACGCTGCTACACTGTATTTAATGGGTGTCAATTTGTATTATATGAATGTATTGTATCATATATGGAGTATATGTCATTTTTTACAGGACTTCAAAGATTTAGAATATTTATTTAAATGGGCTCTGTAATAAAATAACCCATTCATTTACCATTTTAAATTCTTATAAAATTCACACTTGCGATCCCTTAGCTATCACGGTGCACACTGATAAACGTTGGTGTGGCCGCTTCAACGCAATAATTCTTGCGTTAAATCTCTTCTGCTTGAAAATACCACCAGCTGATTTATCGGCCAACTTCAACGGCAATGTTAATGCCGTTGTCGAATTATCGCGATTAGGGGTGGCTACATCTACGGTTAACGTTCAACAACGCGATAATCAACGGCGTTTCTCCTCGGTATGGCCAAGGCATTACCACTTCTCGGTAGGCTCTATATATTTTGGAACGCGGCGGTAAAGTCTTTAGAGTATATTATAATGGATAATTGAGTTCATAAGTGCGTCTTTGATGCCTAAATTGAATAAATGATTTTGACTTTTAAAATAATAAACTTTAACCGGAAAATACTCAGCATAGGTATATAGTATTATATAGTATAGTAGTATATAGTATATAGGTACCTATACAAAACGACGATCCCGGGGTTGATCATGGTGAGTGCGTAGCGGCGTCTGCGTTCTACCGGGTCAACGTATTCAATCCCTAACGTTTAGCCGGTGAATAATGGTTAAAATTGTTAATGTATAAGTAGGTTTAGGATGTTCACTTACATTAACTTTATACCTACAAAGGATAACCACCATACAACACCGGCGTGTTTCGGGCCAAGCGCTATGCGATTTATTTACTCATCTTGTATGTTGTTACAGGCCATCTGTTCTGATATGGTTACCTTTCTCACCTATAATGGCAATGCCTTGCCTACTAGGGCTTGATGCATTTAATTTTTATATGATATAGGTAGTCTTGCCTACCTCTTTTACTTATGAGCGGTACGGATCCAGTTATCGAAGTTTCGTATTCATTGACCGAGCGAGCGAAGCGTCTCTACTTTATTGGCCAAACTGACTTTCCATCTGTCCGTATGTTTGTAAGGTTGTGTGTTGGTCTTACTGTACAGGTCGCATTTTTCAACCAATCATGACGAAACTTAGCATGCATGTTCTACTATTCAATGTAATTTTTGTCATCGGCGATTTTCGAATGAGGGGGTAATTTTCCTAAAAAAGAAGGAAGTTTGCTGCGGCGCTATTTAAACACCGATTTTGGAAAAAATGGTACATTAGGTACCTGACTTTAAAGAGGAATTTCGGATATGAGCATAATTGGTCAACTGATTGCCGAGATAATAGGTTGTTAAATTTAAAAACTGGACGATTTAGGTCATATTCTGAAGTCTGCAGACAGCTCAGACTGCGAAAAATTTCCGCTGATAAGACTGTGCTCGCGCGGTATACTGTTCGCAGAACTACTAGCACTAAGCTAAGCATGCCACAATGGCTTCTTTTCTGCATCATAATTATAACTTTTATCTTTTTGCAATTCTCATGTCGTTGTACAACTCCACTAAGCTTCAAAGCTCTGATTACTAAACGACTAATTATCTTATAGCCAGTCATGCCAGGAGTGGGAGTGGCGTGAGAAGTAGCGGCACAGTCTTCATACATTATGCATGAAGGAGAAGATTCAAAGAAAACGACCGAAGCATAATGAGTTTGCCTAAATCGTCAGGTGGCGCTCTTAGAACAATTTTGTCAAATTAAATGTAATATTTGGCAGAAATGCCTTAAACAGTATGAAAATTAACCTCAAACAGAAGCATTTGTTTTCTCCATGTATGCTGGCCGGATGGGTAATCTAGATTCTAGACGATAAGTTTGCTGAACAAATAGGTCAGGTCACCTAGGTTAATTTATAGAGGTTATATTCAAACTAGATTTTACTTTTTTCATATTCTAAGTGAATCAAAAATTTTTGATAGGTTTCGATGTAGATTACGTACAGTTACATATATACATTTAAATATAATATATATATGGTACCGATTTCAAAAGAAGGAGGAGGTACTCAATTCGACTGTATTTATTTATTTTATGGTTGTTACCTCATAAATTTCGACTGGGTAAGCCGATTCTTAAAATTATTTTGAATTTTGTTTGAAAGCTGATGCTTCTCGTGTAGTTCTATCTAAATTTCATCAAATTTGGTCCAGTAGTTTTTGAGATATACTCCAATAAATGAATAGAATGGAAGTCGGTATAATTTTTTTCAAATTGTACTTGTTTAATGTACAAGTACACATCTAGGGTAGTCACGGCTTTTCTTGATAAAGTAATACAATTACTGATATAAGGACAGGAATTTTCGTGTACCTATCCTCTTGAAATTGTCTGGTCCGATATTCTATCTACTTAGGCTATCAAGTTCATGCTCCGTGCGTCGACTTTAAATACCTAATTGTCTTTCTTTATCCATCATGTAAGATAGTCATCCATCGATACAGCTAGCTACAATTAATACAGTCTCTACGCAGGGATAGTGTGTCGTGCAGGTGGGTAAATTTGCGATCTAGGAATGTAACTCAAGCTGAACGTTCAAACTGAGAGCAGTATTATCAGTAAAATATGCTAAAATTTGCCATTAGTAACCTGCTTGTTACAGAAGTCGTTGATTTAAATGAGGAACAACGTAGGGCCAACAATACGTCCCAGTGGAATGCCATTAGTAACAGTTTGCTCGTCGCTAAACCAATAATCAATCTTAACTTATATTTTTTCTGTGACTTAAGTAGTCACGAAATAATTTCAAGGAAAATCCTCTTACACCAATATTTTCTAATATCATCTATCAAAATTACTACAGCCTCAGCATCGGAGGCTGTGCTTGAACACTAGTTGCCATTAAAGGTGTGCCGCCTTATCACTGCAGACTATCAAGTGCGATTGTAATCAAATAATTGCTAGCTGACCTACCCGCGGCTTCGCTAGCTTGATCTTTTCGATTTTCGAAGTCTTTTGGATTCCAAGCTACAGAATTAAATAGATTCCTCCCTATTAAGATTAAAAACTTTTAAAAATCCCTTATAGCATCAACTTTCAACAAAAAGTAATACCCAAAATTTCTAGTTTGTTCAATTTGTTCATATTCAAGTCAGCTGGGACTTTTATTGACTTTTTTGTCCCAACTTGGGACGAGTAGGTAATAATAAATAACAAGTACAATTTGAAAAATTTAATACTGTCCACCATTCTATTCAGTTATTGGAGTGTAAGTCAAAAACTACTGGACCGACCACACGGGAAGGACCAACTTTCAAACAAAAAAATTTTGAAAATCGGTACACCCTATCGAAAGTTATGAGGTAACAAACATAAAAAATACAGTCTCAATGATTACCTCCTCTTTTTTGGATATCGGTAGAAAATACTTATACAAAATATAAATAATACGAAGATAAAAATACTAAATAATATGAATATGTAAATATTAACGATAATATAAGAAAGATTGTTATTGAGCGATCTTATCACACGCCACGTTGTTTTTGGGAAGGCTAGCTCAGGTGTTTTCACAATTTCCTAATCAAACATGAAATCCCAGAGCAATCTGCGAGGCCTCGTTCCGCTGGCGATAGATCAACATCCACTTGTCACTGCTGAAGTAATCAGTTACTGTCGAAAGATATGTTTTGTGATAGCATACTCCAGATAGCGCACATAAACGCTCAAATCTTCAAGTTCAATGGCGAACATGTAGTGCATTACAAGAGTTTTTATTTCAAAGTATTTTACAAAATGGCATGCGAAGGAGGCAGAAAACACAATAATACTGTTGCTTCTTACATTCGTTTAAATTTCTTTGAAACAGTATCACTGCATACAATAAAACTGTAGAGATCGAATTTCTGTACAGTTGGCCATAAAAGATCGGAATGTGGATGTGACGGAGGCCCTGGGCCGGGTGGAGAAAGCCGACTTATATAAAAATTAGTTATAAAAAGAAATAAAAAAATAGACAAGCTTAGGCTTTTGTATTATGTATGCGTGTATACCTTGAGCATTCACGCTCACTAAAAGGCTTCTCGCGGCGGCGTCGTGTGGCGGGTCGTCCTCTTCCCTCAAATATGGTTGAGGAGGGCGATGGCTGGCACACGGGTCAAGCTCGTGAACGGGCGCTGCTTGCGGGAGCCGGTATGCTCTCGGTATGTACGATATTTAGAAATTAGTTAAAAGTCTATTTGTGTACAAAAAAAAATTATTATGTAAGTTTAGTTAAGAAAAAAAAATGTCCTCCTGTATTCTGTTAGTAATTATAAAAAAAATTATATAAGTTTAAAATATAAATGTAAACAATGCCACGGACCCATTGAGTCTGTGAACATAGGCAATAAAAAATAAAAAAATAAAAATATGTACAGTGAAAAAAATGATAAAAACCGAGTCAGGGAAATGTAAGGAGTGATATCGAACTAATTTATTATTTTTTGCAATCTTTTGTTACTCTGATTGTCTGTTTGTCTGTTTGTACGGGCTAATCTCCGAAACGACTGGACCGATTTAAATGAAATTTTGTATGGTGGTAGCTTATATTCTGGTCAACATATAAAATCTTTTAAATCCCGGTAAATTAATGAGTTCGCGGGGATAGTTAAAAAACTGTAATAAACCGTACCCCGCGAGGCCACGCGAGCTAAGCCGCTGGCGGGTCAGCTAGTTAATTAATAATTGTAGTTTAATCTAAACTCACGGGAAGGTCCTTTAGCCCTGTAACACAGTTTATTCTAGTACGGGATTTAGAGATTCACACAGATGATTTAATTACGAGATCTTTATTGTCAAGTCTTTTAATTATTTCAAGTTTATGTACATAGATCAAACGGCTTGATTATTAAGATATACGAACCACAGTTCGCGGCAATTAAAATTATTATTATTAAAAAATAAATATAAAAGTGTTTGAACGAATTGCTACATACTTAGTAACATACATAATCGCTATGGTTATAAAAATCAGAGGTCGCGAAAAATCCTACTAATATTATAAACGTGAAAGTTTGTGAGTGTATGTATGTGTGGATCTTTGTTACTCATTACCGCACAAACGGCTGAGGCAATTTTGATGAAATTTGGTATGGAGGTAGATGAGGCGCTGGATTAACACATAGGATACTTTTCATCATCATCATCCATCAACAAGCGGGTGAAAAAGCGTAATATGCTTGGGCACATCATAGACAGAATAATAAGATCTCCGCCTACGTCAGGAACTTAATGATGACGGTTTTGTCAAATTTTGTATCAGATTCTGATAGCTTAGTCAAAAGCCAAGTCATTTGACAGCTCGATACAATAGACGTGCTCGGCGACCGTCAAGGGTGATGAAATGTAATGACAGTTTTTTTCCATGGTGATTAATTTTTTATTTGTATTTACGTAAGTCTTGTATTTTATTATTAACGTTTACTGATTGATAGACTAAGGATTTAAATGTACTCATTTAATACTATTATACCAATTACGTTTGACCATGTAAATATTTTATGACATTTGGTATAAAGATATGCCCTTGGAGAAATAATAACTAGTTCGAATTACTAATCCTGCGCAGACGTAGTCGCGGACACCAGCTAGTATTAAATATGCTGAAGTAAGTAAAATTACATTTGCATGTGTTACCAAATGACGGAATAAGGCAGTTGACTATTGTCAAGTCCCGCCCTGTAACATATGTAGTGTCTACTTAAGCTTAGCTCAACGTGGCACTATGTACTGCGCACTTTATCCATAGTGTTTTCATTGCAGCAGTAATTTTACTCACCCAGTAATGTTACCGACTTCCAAAAAAATGAGGAGGTATTTTATTTTTTATTTTTATGTTTGTTACCTCATAACTTTCGACTGGGTGAAGCGATTCTCAAAATTCTGCATCTTTCAAAATTGAAAGCTGGTGCTTCCCGTGTGGTCTCGTTTAAATTTCAAAAAAATCGGTCTAATAGTTTTTGAGATACGCTCCAATAACTGAATAGATTGGAAATCGGTATTCAATTTTTCAAATTGTACTTGTAAGTGCTCTTTTTGATATACTTTCATGCCAAAACTATGGAACTGATTTGGTCATCATTTCTAAAACGTAGGTAGATTAAGAATTCGAAATATCACATAAGTAAGCTTCATTCTCATCCCGTAAATAAAAATTCATATAAATAATTTTTTTGTGATCCATTATATTCTTAATTATAATCTGCATCTTGATTTGGTTTAATTTTTATTAATAAACTTAAAAAAGTTATAATTTTAAAAAAATATTACTATAACAACGATATACAAAATAATAAATTAAGTAAATTTATTCGTGGATTATCGATTAATAAACAGATTCCCCTAAACAAAATAAAATACCGCCTAAATATTTAAGTTTCAATAAATAATTATGGATGGAGATTTTCCTAGCGGTGAAGATGTGATGCGCTGAAATTCTAGCGCTAGCATTATGATAACCAGCTCAATGTTTCCACTGCTGAGACCTGCCTAGTATAGTCCACCATCCAACGGGATACTACATGGACCATGGCATTGATTGTTGTTTTAATTCAACAGTTACAGTGACTTAGACAGAAGTTTAAAGATATAAACATTCTAACTGTTGTCTCTCAATTTATCTATGAAAATCTAATGTACGTCAAAAAAAACAGGAACAGTTTTGAAAAAAGGAGTGATGCTCATTCCATCAACACGCGGAATAAGCACAAACTATCCGTACATGTAACGCGTCTCCACAGAATAAGTCATTCTTTTATGGGACAATGTATACGATTCTATAATAAAGTTCCCAATGTTATCCGAGATTTGCCTCTTAATAAGTTTAAAATTACTATTAAAACTAAACTCTGTCAAAAAGGTTATTACAAAATTTCTGATAACTTGGAGGATAAAACAGCTTGGGACTGTTCACTCCAGGATCTACCTACTCGTGTACTAAGATGTCAAAGTGTAGCGTGTCTTGCCCTACTGGTACCATTATTATGGTCTCTTTTATAAGGCAACATACTGGAGCTAAAAATAAACGAACATTTGTTATATACCTATATTAAGAAATGGGCGATACAAAAAAAAAAGACAAGCCCGCTGAGTTTCTTGCCGGATCTTCTCAGTCGTGGTCGTGTTCCGATCCGGTTGTTGATTAAAGTAATAATAAATGTAATATGACAATTTGTAAGTGCCCCCGTAGACCTATACAGAATTAACGATTTCATTTCATTTAACTTCCGAAGCACGAGAGCTTAGGTGTCCAGGTAGAGTCCACTGGGCCTAGCACGAATATTGGCGTAAATGTTACGTAATCGTATCGTTGACGTGAATGTAACTATCATTTATCTGGTACAACTGTGGCATAGATAACTCATAGTTTGTACTGTATAAGTCAACGGTACGATTATCTACGTAACACACAAATTTCGTACCAGCTAGACCCACACAGCAAGCAGCAGCTTTGCTTGGATAGCTACCATCCACCAGGCAAATTGCACTTTACAATATACCTACTATATACCTACTTGTCCAATGATTTTTATCCTATGAAATGCTGCGTTACTTGGTGTCCCTGTTGCTTTATTGCCAACATAAGGGGCGACTAAAATTTTGTTACCATTTCGTATTCAGGCAGTCCGCCAAATATATTTATGAGTCTGGCTGGTTGGATGGGGAAGGCAAAATAAAAAAATGTCTAGGTTCTTTCTTTTGTATAATATGTATAAAGCAATGCCTTGAAAGGTCAAAGACTGTTTTATTGGTAACGCCCACAATGCCAGTATTTTACATTAGTGAGGTAAGTAGGTACCATTTATCTGACCATAGCCCGTCTATTCACACACAAACATGAAAGATAATCTGTATATCGACTATTTTGACAACCTTTAGAATACCTACATCGTAACTTTATTTAAGCCCAAAAAAAAGCAAAGGGTTTTATTACCCCTTGGCATGGTTTTTTAATTATTTTGTTATTATATTAGATACTTATACATGAATAGTTATTTAACCCTTTGCGAGTAATTTTTTTTAAAGAGACGTAAATATACGTCAGTTTCATACATAAATCTTTTGTTTTAATTATCACGCTATAGGAAGGATTAATTTTTTAATGTTTCTGAGGCGCAGAGCGTAATAGTAACCATAGACTTAATCTAGTTTAAAAAAAATATTTATGAGGTCCTTTGTTTGTCTTCTTTTTTATCCAAGCCACTGGCAACATTGTGGGAATCTAGCACAGCCTCTAAATGAAGAATCTCCTACTCTTTTGAAGTCAGTTAAAATGTTGAAATACAGAGACTCCGAATTTCGTTAGTTCCTTGTTTACTGTTACTATGTAGTCTACGCGATTTATTAGTCATTGAAGTCAGTATAAAAAAACAAAAACTTGTTAGCAGGACAAACCGAAATTTGTAACTGAAGGTACCTTATACAACCTAGGTATATAATTTAATATCTTTATGAAACGGTTCACAAAGCGTTTCACTAAAACCCACCCTCGCGCGGCTTTTGACCTTTTTCTGTCAAACAGACGATTTTTGCAAGCGTGTCCGAAACAAAAGGTTTTAAATACCTACCTATTAAAACGTACATAGCCATACCTAAAAACGTAGGTACATGAATCTAATAAGTAGTGAGTTCTACTTCCTTATTAATGTATAAATATCTACCTTAATACTGACGTATTTTAAATACTTAGACACTCTTAAAAGGCGTGTAACATAACTTCACAAATGAAAGTCTGAAGCTTTTGTTTCAATTTTGGCAAACGTATAAAATAATTTGGCAAATGTAGTTCATAGTCTGCTTATTGATCAAAGTGTCACACGAACAAAGGAGTAAGAACTCACCTGTTTAACAATCAGCCTGGCCACCCTCGGACTTGCAAACGTCACGAACCCATAGCACTTGGAGACACCAGCTCGGTCGTATATCACCCTCGCCGCTGTCACCGTGGCAAACGTCGAGAAGAACTTCCAAAGGTCTTCATCAGTCGTCGTCAAAGAGAAACCACCCACGAAAATTCTGTTGTGGATAACTGTGCCGAATTTAGGTGCATCTGAAGGCGGCAACGTGTCATCTGTATCATCGTCTGGAGAATTCAATAGAGCTTTCAACTTTTCATGAGGGTCCGTACTCTTCCTACTAATCGTTGCGTTTTCTTCAACCATGTGTGCACAGCTAGCGGAGTCACTTCTTATATATCTCTTAACACCACTCTCCATTGTTCTAAACAGTTTTAAACTAATTCAACATGTTCCCTTGTTTACTAAACTAAAATATCTAGCGAGAACTAAGCGATGCACGAACGTGAAAACAACTGTGGCCCGGAGAAAGGATATCGATTTTGTGCTATAGGCTGTGAGGTTATGGGAGTTTGGTCTTGCGCGCTGCACGCCAGCCTACTCGGAGACTGTGCGAACGTTCTGATAAAAACACAAACGAGATAACACTGTGTGATTTCAGATTATTGTGATACGCACTAAAAATAGTGTTTGAGCTGTAGTCGTCCGCTATTTATACTGAGCGAGGGAACTAGGTCAGCGGTTGACACCTAGCGGTCTAATGCAATGGTTATAATCGTGGTTATATGTTCGCTTTGTTGACTGTAGGTGGCGCCGTTGTACACTTAGATACCTAGTTGTAAGTGTATACATTTCGCTTCTACATTTCATTTATTTATTTACTATCTAAGTAGATAGTGAGTTATCCGTTGAAAGACAGCACGTTATCATTGCAATTTTAGAGAGAAAAATTCACATCTCCAGACGGGGTACGAACTCGAGTCTTTCTGTTATCCGTGTCAGACGCCATGACCACTATGCCACCGAGGCTTACCGTCCGAGCATCGAAGTGAGCATTTGAAAGTATAGCATACCTACTGACTTCTACGTCTATACTCAGGTTACATAGCTTCTTAATGTTAACAGCTTTTGCCCGTGACTTCGGTCGCACAAACTACCTCGTTTTTCTACAAAGCTTTGATAATAGTTCATGTAGATACCGTCCTTTACAGTATTTCTTTATACAATGCTTTTCACAAATTCGGAAGCAGGCACTTAAGTAACCATGGCTAGTTGCTAGCGTAGCGTTATATTCTCTTTGGATAGTTGGAGAGCTCATACGCTTTCATGACACATTCTACTGGCCGTGGGAGAAAGAGAAACTGTCCTTCCGCAAATCAACTCCAGGAAATTTCAAAGTTAGTCCCCGTTACTCATTACCTATAATAGTCACCGCGAAACCAGTTGTTATTGGAAACAGTACCTAATCTTTTAAATCCAAACGGAAGATCCAATCATTTGGGATCAGTTGTACCTACACGCGGCACGAATACTGTTTCCCACTTATAGTACTTTATATTTTGATCTCTATTGAGACCTTACTTATGTTATACATTGCGGTGGAGAGCTGTTACTCCAGTCAAGTTGCACACTTTTGGAGGCAGTACATTTCTAAGGAACATGACAGGAGCACCTGTATACAACAGAAGCTGTAACCGACCCGGCGGATTGAAATAATTTAATAATTACGGATAATTTACTGACTCGCCATATCGATCGTGGTGTCAACAGAATTGTACATGATTTCTTGGGTTATTCTACAAATCCCCATTGACAATCCCCATCAATGGGGATTTGTGAACTTATTTTCCACTAATCCCCATTAACGTCTGAAAAGGCAAAAGCTAAAAAAGAGGTATTTTTGCCACGAAAAAGTGCAATTTTTGACCCACGTCCGGAGCATGGTTGTTTGTGATTGTATTTTGACAGCATAATCATGCGATTTTAGGTCTTATGCTTGGGGTCTTACTATGAGCTTTAAAGCAGGACTTCTAGACAACTGCCTGGTTTATTCGTACCATGGCCACTTTAAAGCAGGCCTGCCCAAGCCTACTATTCAAGAACCGCAAAAAAACCCTTCACCTGTTTTTTGTATGGACTCTCGTTAACATGTCGCTCTAAATCTACTTATTTATTAGCATAAAAACGTCTAGGCGTCTGCAATGTTGGTTATAATAAATTGTTTGAATGCCAGAGACAATATTATCCGTTCACTTTTGAGAAAACAATATTCAAACAGTTCACCTAAATTAGCGTCAATCATACCATTGATTTCATTCAAAACTGTTTATGTGAGGTTGAAGAACTGCACGGAACTTGCATGGTTTTTATGGAGCTGATAATAAGGCCCCAGTTGAGCGTTCGAATAGGGTGTGGGCAAAAGTGGCAAAAATAACGTTTTTCAGCTTTACGAACGCTTTAATAATAAAAGAGACATCAATGACAGCGCCACCAATGCCCTAAAAGCTAAACGAACGCACCTTTTATGTTACTCTGATGTCAGTGTCAATACTGTCACTTCAGTCATTCGTTTGTCACTTGTCATATTATCATTCCTTTATTTTATTGTAGTGTGACCAGTGTCTGCGGAATTTAGCAATTTTAGCATTTAGAATACCGTTTTTAGCTAGTAGTAGATATTGTGGCATTTTTGATCAAAACTGTAAATAATTCTTTATGGGGAATTATAACACGACCAAATAAAAAACTCAGTGACTGTTTGTAACGATTATTTTGCACGCGCCACAAAAGTGCAAGGATTTTTGAGGTCCAAATTGTCGGCGCAACAATTGTTGCGAGTAAGTGTCATGCGCTTATTTTGTTTATTTTTAAAGTCATCCCAATGTTTAACCATAAAGTTTAATTCTTTAGCGTAATATATTTTCTTTCTATGGCAATACTACACATGGACATGTTCTATCTGTGAACTTTAAAAAAAATATAAAATCAATGTTTATATTTTCATGTGTTTGGCGGTGAAGTTATGTTTTGTGCTATAATTTTTAGTGAATTAATAGGGTTAATCTCATGATTTTGATACAAATTATACATGAATATGATCGTGAATGTGTAAGGAATACTGTAAATATGTGATTTAATATCTGACATCAAAATTTACACGAAAAAAAATTGTCACGAATTGACAACTCCCGGTAAGCTAATTCTTATTGTTATGATTGGTTATAATTTGCTTTATTTTGAATAGATTATACTTTTACATTGTGAAATATCACAGAAATAATGTCGTCAAATAATTACACCCACTCAGAATATAATAACTACGCCATATTATGTCAGGATCGCTAAAAATCAAAGTCACGTGACAGTTAAATTCGCTAGTACTAAAAATTCAAAATTCGTAATATTTTGTTTAATATTTCTGATTTATAATAAAATTATTCTTTGAAACCTATTTTGGTTTGTATAATTTCTAATTATAATTCCAATAAAAAAACCAACAAGAAAATTTATATTTTATAAAAAAAATACTAAATAACCATGTCTAAGTCTAGAAAATGGGCCCCCAAGTTGAAAAAAAAAACATTATTGGCCGAAATTTCAATGTAGCACTTATTTTTTATGTAATTATTAATAACCTAAGCATATTTTACTAGGTAAAAATAATATTTCTGTTCTAGACATTCAAAATATTTATAAATATTTATTCAAAATCCTGTCTTGGTGAGCATTATTTATTGATAAAACTTAATTTTTGTGGTCAGATTGCAAGTTTTTTTTATGATATTATTTCTTCTACGAATTAAAATATTTGAATGTAATTAGTAAGATATGTGTTTTTACTATTTAATTACCGTAAAAAACCTATAGGTATTAATGTAAAATTTTTAAATTACAATTTTTTCCAAATCAACTCTGATTTTTTCGGCTACGTCAAGTTTGTCCTCGTGTAACATAACATTTTACTAACACTATTGACATGAATGTATCAGATTCCTTGGTTATTCAACTATCTCTGACAAAAAATTCGTCTCTTAACTCGCTATAGGTATGGCACAAGAGCCATTTATTCCCAACTCGGCGCAAGCTTTTGACGCGGGCGCAGGTCGTAACACTCGGGAGCAATCACGAGGGCGCCACAGGGCTCTTAGGCAAGTTAGTCGGTAAGGAGGAGAGGAGTTTTCTTATTTATCGTCACTCGCAGTCAGTATCACACTTAATAAAACATTGACATAATTATATCAATTATATTTAACACCTAAAATATTAATTTACAGTCACTCGGTTAAATACTACCCTTTTACTATTCATAGCTTTCTTAGAATTAATACTCATTTCCTGATTGAACATAGTGCTGTATTAAAGTTGCGGTTATCACTATATGTTCATATCATAAAATTACCTTATAAATAAAATAAAATAATAAAATAAAAATATTTATTTCGGATAAAATCCATAGTGTGTTAGTAGTCTGTTTACGTTAGTTATATGTTAGTATGCTATATTACACACGAAAGTTACTTAGTCCTGCCTGTGACTATGTTTATCCAGTATTTTTGGATAGGACACTAGTAGCGAGATGCAATCATTTTTAGAACAATATTGGAGCTTCCCCGTAGACGGTGCAGCATTGAGGCGACCTTTTTTCGCATAATAGCATGGAAGCCATCCACGCCCACTTCCACGAACATTCCAGAAGCACTGCAACGCCACGGCAGTCCCAACGGTGCTCTAAAAGCGTTATTATACTGCACCTTGAGGGCGTTGTAGGCTCGCTGGGTATACTGAACCCACAGGCTGCCCGAGTAAAATGATTGAGCTTTCAAAAGAGTTAATTTTACATCTATAGTGCTTCGAGCGAGCCTGCGAGCCAGCATATTGTCTTACCGCTAACGCCCTTCTCTCTCTTTCTATATCTAGATCATCTTTAAGATCTTCCGTTAACATATTGTGTCCAAGATACTTGAAGCTGTTTACAATGTTTAAAGCAGTGCCCTCAAGTACCAATGAACCGCGTGTACCGTATGAACCATAGTACCTACCGTCCATACGCGACGTTGCCAGCTCGCGCAAAAAACGTGTCAAGACTCGCTTACCACGTCGTGCAGTTTGGTCTAGTCGCCGGGCGCTTGCCGCCACAAACGAACGCGTGCGCTGCGTCCTTGTGTTTACTCAATCGAAAACGACGAAAAAAACGTGAGTTTCTTTTTGTAATTACTTTAATAATTTAACTCTTACTTAACTATGTGTGAATTGTATGTGTAATGTAGGTCCTTGCGCTTGTTTAAGACTATTTTTTGTAATTACTTTTCAACGGTTATTGTGTAAAACATAACCTAACATTTCCTAAGGGGAGATGGGTACGCAGTGAGCCATTTATTCTGGGTAAGCAATGAACCATGGTTCATTGTGTACCACATCTAATTGCTTTGTTTTATGCTATCTATACAGGTGGGGAGTATTATTCAGTCAACCTCTAAATGTTAAATGTGAGTATAATTACTATTTGTTTATTTCAGCATGGGAAGAAACACGGTAGGAAGGGAAGCCCGTAAAAAAGGGTATCACACCGGAGAAGATATCCAAAGAGGAATAGATAAACACTTGTCGGGACTGAGTATCAGAAAAGCAGCCAAAGATTGCAACCTTCCCTATCCAACACTGCGAAGGTACATAGCAAAATACAGGAACAATCCGTCTTGTAGACTAGAGCCCCATTATGATGCAAGTAAAATTTTTACTGACCAGCAAGAAGACAGCAAAAAGGAATATTTATTAGATTGTGCTAATAAATTCTATGGCCTAACTTCTAAAGACTGCCATAGAATTGCCTACCAAATGGCAGTGATTAACAAAATCGAAATGCTGCCATCGTGGAAAGTCCATGAAATGGCAGGCCGAGATTGGATGAGGGGGTTTAGAGCAAGACATCCTGAATTGTCTGTGAAAAAACCCGAGCCTTGTAGTATAGCAAGAGCTACAGCATTTAATAAAATAAACGTCCAAAAATTTTTCGACAACCTTAAGGAAGTTTTAAGTCGCACTCCATCTTTTGCTAATGGAAGCCGAATATATAATCTCGACGAAACCTCCACGACAACAGTGCAACGTCCACATAAAGTGATGACAGCTAAAGAACGCAGTGTCTGTAAAGTCACAAGTGGCGAACGTGGAATCTTAGTTACAACTTGCTGTATTGTAAATGCGATTGGCCAGGCCTTACCTCCAGCAATGGTATTTACAAGAAAAGACTTCAAGGCACACATGCTGTATGGGGCACCTCCAGGGACACTCGGGTTAGCCGCACCTAGCGGTTGGATGGATGCGAAATTATTTGTAGAAGTAATGAAGCATTTTATCCAGGTAATTTGCATATTTGTTTGGTATTGATATCTGTAGGTGTGGAATAGACAACTTATTTTGATTTACCTATGCCTATTTGTTTCAGTTCACTTCAGCATTGAGGGATAACCCAGCTTTGCTTATTCTTGATAATCATCTGTCTATAGAAGCTCTAGATCTAGCTAAAGCCGGAGATGTGACTATACTTACACTTCATCCTCATACCACGGCTAGGATGCAACCTTTGGATGTCGGACTAAATGGCCCTTTCAAGTCGTTTTATAATGGGGCAATAGACTCATGGTTATTACGTAATCCGGGGAAACCTTTAAGCATTTACAATGTTGCCAAATGTGTCGGTATAGCATATTTGAGAGCTATGACTCCAACAAACATAACTCAAGCGTTCAAAAAATGTGGTATATTCCCCTTTGACGATCAAATATTCACAGATATTGACTTTTTACCAAGTGAGGTAACTAATAGACCAGCACCAAATGTAATAGATGTAGAGGACAATTCTGGTAGTAATGGACGTTGTGGGTCACCGTCTATATTGACACCAGCTATTTACAGTGACGATGATGAAACTGACGCAGAAATTGAGAACATTATGGAAGAATGTCACGATAACAAACCGTTACCATCCGCTTCATATCGCACACCATCGACACTAACACTGGTTGGAATTAAGCCGCAAGAAGAAGTATCCCGTGCTATACTGGTTGCTTCCGAATCAAACAATATTTTTCAGTCGCAAGTGATGTCTAGTCCCAAGATTCCAACTCAAGAGACTGAGAGACTGCATCTTGCCAGCCAACTGCATCCACGTCCAAAGTTCAGACTTCATCTAAAATAGAGACTAGCTCTCCAAAAATGTTAGGAGTTCCCAGTAATTTTATTTCACCAAAGAATTTCAGGCCACTATTGAAGGCAGGACCCCGTAAGATTACCAAGAGAAAACTAGGAAAGAGCATAATAGCTACAGACACACCAGAGAAAAACGCTTTAGCTGAAAATAAAAAGAATAAAAACCAGAAACGTGCTAAAGTAGTTAAAACAAACCTATTTGAAAGTAGCCATAAGAGAGAACAATCAGATACTACATCAGACGAGGAAGAGTTTATTTGCAGTGGCTCATTTTCTGGAGGAGATTTTTTTATTGAATCTGCAGAGGAAGAAGTTGTTTTAAACGATAACTTCTCTCCATTGTCACGGAAACCTCGACCTGAAAATCACGTAATTGTTGCATTCACTATAAAAAAAACGAAGGTTTATTATGTAGCACAAATATTAGAAGAGTTGGAGGAAGAAGACGGCGATTATTATGTGTCTTTTTTCAAATTAAAAAGCAAATTTACTCAAACATTTTCGCTGCCACTGGAACCTGATACAGCAGCTGTGAATATAAAAGACATAAAATACATTTTACCTCTTCCCAAAATAAACGGCACGGTACGTGACAAGCCACTTACAAATTCCCTATCGATATATCCCTACTGAATTTAAGATATTAATAACGTCATATCTGTAAGATTTTTGATTTTGATATTTCTATTAGGTTAATTAGTATTTTTGAAGATATTGGTTTTTTTTTTATTGTTATGTTGAAATTTTTTATACTTACTTATCTCTCGTGAACATACTATGACTGAGAACGAGCGAACTGATTATTCCTATTTTTTACCTATTGTTAAGTACAATTTGTGATTTAGGCATACAAAAATAATTAAGACTAATTGTGATAAATATACATAGGTGATGTTATAAATCCTCAAAGTAATGTTAATTAGTTAGTACAAACTGTTTTTTTATTTTTTTATTTGCAGTAAGTATAGTTTATCTTCTCAAAACTTTTTAAAAGTTTATAATTACAGTTAAAAATTAAGTTTTAAGACTGATTGCGTAGTTTTTATATAAGCCGAAACCTATTAAATAATTAAACTTACAAATGTTTTATTTATTTTCCACTTAAAACAAACAATCTTCGGTTTTTATATTACTGTGGTTCATTGTGTACCACCTGGATCATTAAGTACCATCCCCCCCGGTTCATCGTGTACCCTTAGGTGTACACTATGAACCATTTCACTTGTTTTTAAAAAACCTGTATTAATTAGGCTTTAGCAAATATTTTCCATTTTTTTAGCGCAGTTTGGTATCTTATTAAATTACCTATCTTCTGAGATAAAAATATTTTCTTAGACTGTAATAACGACCGTGCTAGAGCTCTTCAAACTTTTGGTGGTTCAATGGCTACCACCCCACCAACTGGAGGCACATTTGTAGGTTTAAGTTTATCTGCCTTGAAAATAAGTAATTTGCTTTTCTTTGAGTTGTACTTGAGGCCGTGCTCGGCTGCGAAACGCTCACAACTGTTAACGCGCGTTCTCAGTGCGCTAATTGAGGGAGCCAAAAGCACCATGTCATCAGCGTAACTAAAAATGTTTACACAGGTTCCGTCTATATAGCATCCGTTATGAATGCTGCTGAGTCCCTCAATTACATAACTCATTTACATATAAATTGAACAAGCTTGGAGAAGTTAAGCCACCTTGACGTACACCGTCAACGTGACGTACTTATACTAACGATGTCTTTCCAATTTATCCCAACTGTACTAGCATTCGCCTCGGCTCCATAGCGCCATCCAAAATGCATCGATCTTTAAAATTTTGTAAGGCTAATGCATCACAATCGTTTGTAAAACAGTTAATTTTATTCAAGACGAACATATGCTACCCAGCAAATCATTAAGCTAATATTATTACGTATAGAAAAGCTAACTTAGCCAAAGAATCCATTTTGTTGAAGTTTAAACTAAAGCTCGATCCAGTGCTGAAATAAAAATCAGTCGTCTACCACTGCTGTCTTCTTACGTACTAGATTTTATTCAACTTACCTCAACAGATTGTCGCTCCTTTAGACTAAATTGAGTTCTTAATTGACAACAATAATACACACTGTTTCATAATTTGTTAATTGTTACTGTTACTCATACTATTTATACTTACACTATTATTATAAGGAGGAAAAGTTGAGTAAATTGAAATAAATTTGACGATAAACAGTTAACACCCGTCCACCGTCAGATGGCAGTATAACCATCTCTTAACTAACGCGTAATTAGTAAATAAAATAGGCTGGTAATGGGCAGCAGCGCCACCAGTGCAATAGTTACGCTCTGCGATCGCCAACCCGCATGCCCAGCGTGGCGATTATGGGCAAATCCTCCTCATGTTTACACCAAATAAACCGCGGCCCCGAGTTCCCGGCGGCCCCGCTATTGCTGACCAAAGTGGCGGTCATGGTAACTGCAGGGCCAGGGGTGCTAAGAATCACCGGGCTATAGAAGGCCGCCCAACCCAACTGACTTTGGCTACGTATAACGGACGCACGCTACGGCTCGACGAACACCTGGTACAACTAGAAGAACTGAAAAACATTAGATGGCATATTCTTGGGTTGTGTGAAATCCGAAGAGAGGGAGAGGATACCGTTACCTTGGAATCAGGCCATCTCATGTATTTCAGAGACCATCCATCTCAAGGTGGCGTTGGGTTCGTGGTTCATAAGCTCCTCACTGACAACGTTGTCGAAATGTCTAGTGTGTCGACGAGGGTTGCATATCTGATAATCAAGCTAACCAAGATGTACAGCCTCAAGGTTATTCAGGTTTATGCGCCCACGTCGACATACTCAGATCATGAAGTAGAGCGTATGTACGATGACATATCGAGGGCCTTGCATAACACCTCTAAGGCCCACTTCAACGTTGTCATGGGAGACTTCAACGCCAGAGTGGGAGTACAGATAAGCAGTGGATCGGTAGTAGGACCACACGGATTTGGTAGCAGGAATCATAGGGGGCAAATGCTAGTCAATTTTCTTGAAAGAGGGGTTGTTCCTATTGAATTCTTTTTTTAAGAAACAGCCCCAACGGAGGTGGACGTGGCAAAGCCCCGACGCTATGACAAAAAATGAGATTGACTTCATCATGACGGACAAAAGACGCATGTCCAGAGATGTCTCAGCGGTCGCTCGGTTCAAAACCGAGCACGATTGATGAAGTCTACGCTCCGACCAAACATGCTCCAAACCATTGTTGGATCTGAAACGTTCCAGATTAAACTAGAGAACCCATTCGCTGCGTTGGAAAGCAGAATAGACGTTGACGTGGACCACTTACTTACAGGCACTTGACCAAGTGATAGAAATCCTCCAAGAGGAGGGCAAAAAATTCTGCAGTTCGCGTAGCAGAGGCAAGAAATCTAAACTTTCGAGGGAATCTCTGCAGCTCATACAGAAGCGACGAGAAGACCCAGCACTCACTTCGTCAGAACAGCGAGCTTTGAGTAAGACCATCACAAAGCTGGTAAGACGTGACCTCCAAAGCTCCAATGCACGCTCTATAGAGGAAGCTATTGAGCCAAATAAGGGATCGAAAGTCTTCGTGCAGCGGCTAGGCTGAAGCCATCTGACAAAGTTGACCACGTCTAGCAGGTTGGTCGTTATTTCAAAGCCGGAGATTCTTACGGAAGTTAAAGATTTCTACAGCCAGTTATATGCGCCGCATGCACCCTAACCCCCAAAAGACACGGAGGATTCCAGAGCCACTTTGACTCGCCACTACACCGAAGATCTGCCAGAAGTCAGCTTAGAAGAGGTTGTGATGGCTCTTAAAGAGCTGAAAAATGGAGAAGCCCCAGGCAAAGACGGAGTTACGACGGAGTTACTAAAAGCGGGTGGAACTCCAGTGCTAAAAGAGCTTCAGCGCATTTTCAATTCCGTCTTGTGAACTCCAAAGACATGGAACAGGAGTGTGGTCGTCTTGTTTTTCAAAAAAGGAGACAAGACCCTACTGAAAAACTATCGACCCATTTCCCTTTTGAGCCATGTCTATAAACTGTTTTCAAGAGTCATTACAATCCGTCTTGCGCGAAGACTCGACGAATTTCAATCCCCTGAGCAGGCCGGGTTTCGAAGAGGTTATAACACCATAGACCATATCCACACAGTGAGGCAGATTATACAGAAGTCTGAAGAATATAATCAGCCTCTGTGCTTAGCGTTTGTGGACCTAGTCTGTTTGGGAGTCCTTGCAACGGTGCCAAGTTGACTGGCGATATATCTAAGTGATGAGATGCTTGTATGACGCCGCGACAATGACCGTTCAAATCCAGAACCAGCAGTCTGAACAAATACACCTGCGACCAGGTGTGAGACAAGGGGATGTTATATCCCCGAAATTTTTTTTCAAACGCTATGGAGGACATGTTTAAGACTCTGGACTGGAGTGAACGTGGCATTAACATCAACGGCGAATACATCTCACACCTGAGATTTGCGGACGATATCATCGTAATGGCCGAAACGTTGCAGGACTTACATCAAATGCTGGACGGTCTCGCTGATTCTTCTCTGCGCATCGGTCTCCGGATGAACTTGGACAAAACCAAGATCATGTTCAACGAACACGTTGCTCCGGAACCTATTGCTATCAAGGGAGTTGCACTTGAAGTTGTTTCACAATATGTTTACTTACAGCAGATACTCCAACTAGGTAAAAACAACTCTGAGAAGGAAACTGGCAGAAGAACAGCTAGAAACAGCTAGACTGGGCAGCATTTACAAAACTTCGTCGAGTCTTCTCGTCACGAATTCCACAATGTCTGAAGACTAAAGCATTCAATCAGTGCGTCTTACCCGTTATGACATATGGAGCCGAGACGTGGACACTCACGGTACGACTGGTCCACCGATTTAAGGTTGCTCAGCGAGCTATGGAGAGGGCTATGCTTGGAGTTTCTATGAATGATCGTATCAGAAATCAAGTGATCCGACAGAGAACCAAGGTAACCGACATAGCCCAAAGAATTAGCAAAATGAAGTGGCAGTGGGCTGGTCATATTAGCCGAAGAACCGATAACCGTTGGGGTAGACGTGTTCTTGAGTGGAGACCGCGACTCGGCAAACGTAGTGTAGGACGTCCTCCGGCTAGGTGGAGCGACGATATACGCAAAGTGGCTGGTAGCAGCTGGATGAGAAACGCCGAAGATCGGGCTCAGTGCATTAGGAGAGGCCTATGTCAAACAGTGGACTGATACTGGCTGATGTTGATGATGATGATGATGATGATTAGATGCATGATAATAACATGATTATTTTGTAGTAAATATAGGAATATTCTAAACCCACGGATATGGCAACACTTTCTTCACAAAAGTTGCGAGTTGCGAAATGAATTCGGAGCGCACGGAGTTCAGCAGAGTTTTGTTTGTTTGTATGTTTCATAATTCGAATCACACTTTCCCTGTGCTAATTTGGTAAACAACAAAGCCTTCTCTCTACTCACAGTTATATATTGAAAAGTATACCTATAATGCTGACCTTTATTGTGAAGTAATTATGATCAAAGAATATTGGAAGTGGAGTGAGGTATTTTCAGCATTTAATTGATTCGTTTTCGCAGCATAATAAACCCTGGGTAAGTCTAATTCATGCCATAATTGATTACAACTGCTTACCTATTACAATAATCAAAGGATATTGTTGCTACAATACTACTTTTAGATATAAAACATGTTCTAAGGATACTTGGTTTCTGTTTACATATTTTCGTGTTACCTTCATTTTACATTTTGTTCATGAGGCGTACTACCGGCAGTTTCATAGGCACTATGTACCTACAGAAACTGGTTTCAATGTTGCATATTATAGATAATCAATAAATTGTGACATAGTACATTGTGTTGTTTTAGAACACCAAATTAAACTTTATATGAAATGAAAAAGATTAAAATTTGTTGGTGTACATGTAACTATCTGTATACTATCCACTGCTCAATGCATGTAATTGTGATGATAAGTCATTGAATGTACAAAAAAATAAAGTAAAAAAAGGAAATTTTTGCAATGCAATAAATCAACCTCTTTGCAACACCACACAACATGGGCAGCTATGCTAGCATAAACATGCTGCTACCAAATTATTGTTTTTGAATATTGCTTTCATTTCTGAAGAACTTATGACACGCAATAGTAAAATGGTAATGTACTAGGTATATTATATCCTTAATAACTAAGGTGCGTTTGTTTAGCTTATGAGGGCATAGGTGGCGTTGTCATTGATGGCTCTTTTGTTAAAGCGTTCGTAAAGCTCAAAAAGCATTATTTTTGCCACTTTTGCCATTTTTTTAGCATAAGACCTAAAATCGTATGATTATGCTGTCAAATACATAGCTGTCAAAAAACTATCATAAACAACCATGCTCCGGATGTGGGTCTAAAATTACACTTTTTGGTGGCAAAATTTCCTCTTTTTTAGCTTTCCGAACGCTAAACAAAAAGAGACATGAACAATATTTTCACCCACAGATTCCCAATTCAAAAACGCTCACGAATGGTCTTCTGGTAGTTGTTTCATACTGAAGACCTTTTCGATATTTTAATATCATAATATATAAATATTTTATGCAAAATTACCTATTTATTAAGTATTTTATGTAAAATAGAAACAAGTTATTACATTAATAGAAAATGAATACATATAACAAGTTTCTTCGGGTTTAAACCTGTTCAATATAAAGATCATTATTATAATGTGAAACATATAAATTGTTACTTGTGTAACTACTAATGTTCATATAAATATGTTATTCCTTTATTAATCAAGACTGACTCTCTCTTTACTTCTTTATTGGTAGAATGTGAGTGCAGGGTTTATTGGGAGCAGTTAGTGCACTTAACACTTGGGGTGGATATTGTGCATTTCCTCTGCAAGCCATGCCTTCGACTCTTTAAAGTAATGCATATATGTCCTTGGATTGCTGGAACAACTGCTCCAATGATGTTTTGACCTTTATCCATGAATTCAGATACTTATCATGTGCCCAACATGCTTGTATTTGTAACTATGCATGTATTCTTGTCTTATAAAAACTTTGGAATGTAACTAGATACTATCTCAGGGAAAAAATATTTTTGGAAATTTACCTCGTAGGCTACGAATTTGGAGACACTAAAACTGATAGTGTGTTCGAATAGAACCCTTGTGAGCATTTTTAGCATTATTTTTGCTAAAAATGCTCACAAGGGCGTTCAAATTGGGAATCTGTGGGTGAAAATGGCATTTATGTCTCTTTTTGTTCAGCGTTTGAAAGCTAAAAAAGAGGTATTTTTGCCACCGCAAAGTGCAATTTTTGACCGACATCTGGAGCATGGTTGTTTGTGATAGTTTTTGACAGCTATGTATTTGACAGCATAATCATGCGATTTAAGGTCTTATGCTTAATTGAAAGTTCGAGTATGGTGTGGGCAAAAGTGGCAAATGTAACGTTTTTAAGCTTTACAAACACTTTAACAAAAAAGCCATCAATGACAATGCCACCCTTACAGCTAAACGAACACACCTTGAATAGGCGATAAACAACTTAGCCAAGAGTGCTTAGTGGGCCTGTCATTTATTATTGAAAATTATAAGCTGATAGCACATCGGATACTCATAACTACTTTCTTTTATCTTTCCAGTAAAGAGGCCCAATAAAATTTATTTATCTGAATTGTTTACGGTCGAGCCCCAAGGTAGTTGTCCCTAGGGGTTATCAGGTACTTTCTGTGCCAGCCTTGGTTAGTTTCCAAGTATTCAAAATGTTGTGTGAAACAGTATGGATAGTTCCTTTAAATATCTGATTTGAATTTATAAAAAAATATTTACCGATGGAGCTGGTGTGGCTGCCAATGCGGCTGAAAGCTCCTTATTACAGAATAAAAAAACAACTTTATAAATAAGAATATAGTCTTAATTATGTCTTTGAAAAACAAATTCCCGTGTTTACTGTAGCATCATAAAAATCAATCATTGTTAAAATCTACAAGAATGTAACTAAAATAAATTTATTAGGTTTTTCCTTAGACTTTATACCTTATTATTTTATGTAGTTCCCCAGATACAATCTATCTCCTTGCCAAAAGACAATGACCAAATTTCTATGGGTATATGGTACAGTGGTGCATTTATTTTTTTCTTTTCGGAAAACTGTGGATAGATAGATTATTGGGATCCCCATAAGTGATTGAAAATGCATTTTCAAATATATAGACATCTTTCTTCTACTATATAAAAATAAGTCGGGTTTTCCTTCCTGACGCTATAACTCCAGAACGCAAGAACCGATTTCTACGGTTTTGCATTCGTTGGAAAGGTCTCGGGCTCCGTGAGGTTTATAGTAAAGAAAATTCTGGAAAAATTTAAAACAAAGCGGGAAAATCTTTTTTCACATACAGCGTCATCTCTGATACATAGCATGTACTACAAACCAATATTTTAAGTAGATGGCGCCAAACGAAATGTTACATAAAACGAACCCATCTGGTGGCGAAACGGAGTTCGCATGGTTTGCTAGTATATATATATACTTTATGATTTTCCCGCTTTGTTTTAAATTTTTGCAGCGTCAGGAAGGAAAACTTTATATATATATATATATATATATATATATATAGATATTTTTGCTACATTACAGTTATGCCAAAAGTGTAAAAAAAAACAATTGTCAAAATCAAACTTAGCGGGCTACTATTGGTCCTTCTATACTAGTTTGTGCCACGAATTATCAATTAAAAACTAAAATAAGCTATCTGAAACTGAAACAACCATTGACAGAACTCTATTGATAGAAGGTAATCATCATTACGATCTTGACGGAGGTCTTGTTATTTTGTCTATGCCATGCCTAAAAATGTTACGCTTTTACACCCGCGTGGTGATGATGAAAAGTATCCTATGTGGTAATGCAGCGCTTCATCTACCTCCATACCAAGTTTCAATAAAATTGGCACAGCCGTTTTTTTAACAAACATCCATCCATCCATCCATCTAAACTTTCACATTTATAATGTTAGTGGGATATTTATATATATGCCATTTAATAAAATTAATAGCTAGGGCCTCATAACCTTCTCAGGCGCAGTTGTAAACCATCCTAGGCCTGTGATTGGCCGCACTCGCTGAGAGGGTTTATCCTTCTGTATTGGATAGACATTATAATAATACTAAAAATTTAGTTATAAATGTTAATAAAAACGGTTTTTTTTTCAAATCTGTATAACTTAGTTCAGATTGATGTTAGGTTATACAATCATATAATACCTTTTGCATATTATATTATTTTGCACTTAATAACCTAGGTTTGGTTGATGGCCGCGGTAAAAAAAACTGTCATTTTGCGCCAACTTTGCTCATTAGCTTTTCATTATGATCCGCTGCCTTATTGTCTATCTTTACGGAGAATGGGAATGGGCTTCATTTTGACATTTGAATCCCATTCTGGGCGAAACCCTGCAAGCCTATTGGCCGGAACCATCAATGGGAATGAGAATGAAATGACATTTCATTCTCATTCAAGTTAAACAACGAGGCGGCGGTTCAGTCATTTAGGTGATAGCGAAACAAACAAACAAACTCACTTTTATTAAAATTTGGTGGTATTTTACACTTCTGCCTCATTTTTACTTGTTTCTCTCTTTCTAATCAAATCTCTTCTTCATGATCGTTTCCTCATGAATGAGGGTTGTGACATGACCACCATGACAGGCCGGTTGGCGCAGTTGGTCGCACCCTGCCTTCTGAGCCGCTGGTCCCGGGTTCGATCCCCGGACAGGTCAAACATTTGTGTGCATGAACATGTCTGTTTGATCTGTGTCTGGGTGTTTATATTTATATAAGTATTTAATATCATATATAAGTATGTAATATCAGTCATCAGGTTACCATAGTACAGGCTATGCCTAGTTTGGGACCTGAAGACCTTTGTGTGAGTGTTGTCCCATATTATTATTATTATTATTATTATGAATGGCCTTATCAACGGCCTAATCCGATCACGCATTCAAAAACCGTTACTATTGACTTAAGTGTTTACATACCTTCAAAAGCCTGTGTTTATAATTCACAAACCAAATCATTTATTCTGTATAGGCCTACAGGAGCACTTACAAATTGTCATTGTGTGTAAAAATTACATTAATCTACAAGCGGGTCGGAACACGACCATGACTAAGAAGATCCGGCAAGAAACTCAGCGGCTTGTCTTTATACATTTTTTATCCCCAGTTTCTTATTATATATATAACAAATGTTCGTTTTAAACTATCACGGTTGTTCTCTAAAGTTATATGATTATTAACGGGATATTTACCGTGGTAAGGTTGTGGAATGAGCTCCCGATATTTCGGCGCAGTTACATGCACCATGTTCACGGGAAGACTGAAGAATGCGTAGCTGAGCATCTGCTGGACGCGGGTCCTAACCACTGGATTGAATTCCATAACCCTAAAATCTTGTCCACCGAACGCCATTACATACCAAGGCTAGTAAAGGAAACTATTGAGATCTCGAAATGCCAGAATTTCAATCGAGGTGATGGTTTTCAACTCGCCAGTGCGTGGAATCCAGTATTTTTGTTTGTTTTAAAATAAGGTTGTTTTAAAAATAAAAGTCCGCGTTCAAAATGTGTTCAAAATACTATACGCAGTGATACAGTGAGTGTGTTTTGTCGGGACTTAGGATCGAACTAAGAAAGAGGGTAGATCGTTATGTCTGCACCTAACTTTTAAACTTTTTGACCAACCACCCGCATTCTTCAGTCTTCCCGTGAACATGGTGCATGTAACTGCGCCGTAATATCACAACCTTACCACGGTAAATATCCCGTTAATAATCATATAACTTTAAATGTTCGTTTATTTTTAGCTCCAGAGTGTCTTGTTGTGTGAGACCATACTAATGGTATCAGTAGCACAAGACACGCTACACTTTGACATCGTAATACACAAATAGATAGATCCTGGAGTGATCAGTCTTATTATAACTTATTGATAGGCAAATCTCGGACACCATTGGGAAGTTTACCATATAATCGGATACATTGTCCCATAAAATAATGACTTATTCTGTGGAGACGCGTCACATGTACGGGTAGCTTGTGCCTTATTCCGCGTGTTGACGGAATGGACATCACACCTTTTTTCAAAACTGTTAACGTTTTTCTTGACATATATCTGACTTTCATAGTAGAAATCGATTAACCCGTCCCAACGTTTCTTCTTGCTTACTTTGTTTCTGAGAGTAGGCCCTCGGATCACACCAGAAATACCAGAAAGGTCAGAGACATTCGTAATCCAAACCCTTACAAATCTTGTTTGCTCATCGAACAGCTTAAGTAAAATATAGTGATCCAACTGTATTGCAACTGGTACGAGAGTTTTGAGCCAATGTGCATGCAATGACATTGAAAATCAAATAACTCCTTAAAAAAGGTTGCACGTAAATATTGGTCATCTCCCTTTAATGGCGTTTAAACCTTAAAACAGGTTTACCTTTTTTAAGCTTTAGTTATTTTAGGGAGGGTGAAGCACTGGCCGCGACAGGAACAAGCGTGCGTCTGTAAACACGACAACTTATTCGCAGTTTTAATTTGTTTCAAATAGAAAAAAGCCATAATTAGTAATTTTTAAACTTTCGCGATTTGAACACATAGTTATATTATATTAACGGGGCTTAATCGCGTTGGTAATAGTATTTATTTACTTCGACGTTTCGATCAAGTTGCATTGATCGTGGTCACGAGCGGACTCTGCCATAATTGTACAAAATATATAGATAGTTCTTTAATTTAATAAACTACCTTTTTTCTGATTACTTAAAATATAGTAGGTAGTTATGCACTCTGCACCGCGAGTTATCGCAATTCGCTAGAAGCATACCGCTGACACAGCGTCTGGGATGCAGGTGGCATAACGATTTCTCATTAGTTAGTATTTAGTAAGTACCACATTTTGTTTGAGAAAGAAATTAATTAGACGGGGCATGTCATTCTGCTCGGACGTATTTTCTGTTTATTTTATTTTAATTTAGTTTTTAAAAAGTTAACCGAAGTCTCCCTAAACTTGACTAGGTAGTTGCCGCTCAAAATATTTTTTTTTTTGAGATTGTTTGAGATCGCTTAAGCAGGCGTTAGCGCTTTAAAAAGTTATACTATAGAAATATATTTATAAATAAAAATAAAATTGTGATGTTTTATTCAATATGCCAGATAGATATTCTGCTATATTATTATATAAATCTTTTCTTAAGCTCATAACTATACTGAACAAAATACAGTGCGTATTTTGTTCAAGTTTCTATCATGTGTGTGTGGTGCGTTTTACTTCTATATTATTTGGCTTTGGGCAGCGCCATAAGACGCTGTCAGCTCAGCCATCTTGAACTCATTCAATTTCTTAACAACGAACCGAGTTGGTCACTTCAAATGTAAAACTTATCCAATATCCGTATTGACCGTATTCCAGAAGGATACTAAATAGATATGATAGTAAACCCACACTATTAATATTATGAAAACGTCTGTCACTGTCTGTCTGTCTGTTTGTTACCTTATCAGGCCTAAACGGCTGAACGGATCGTAATGAAATTTGGCAAGGAGATAGACTATATCCCAGGGAATGCCATACAATACTTTTCATCATCATCATCATCTATCACCACGCGGGTGAAACCGCAACTGGGGCGCAGCTAGTATAGCATAAAACCTTTACTCATGTCTATACAGAAGACAAAGATGCCTGGAAGCTTTCCACTTCTGCCTAATAGCCAACTATTGAATAAATTTGTTATTTTAATACTACTCATATGTAACCTCAATGTACAAAGACTTAAACTAAAAAAAATAATGGCCCACGAGTTTCTTGCTGCTTCTTCTCGGCGGTGGTTCTTTTCCGAAGACAGCGGTAGAATCATTTAAAAATTTTGACGTTCATAAGAGTGTCTATGATGCTAAACTGAATAAAAAAAGAAAAAAAAAAAAACTTACGTTAAAATTTATAACCCGCGGCACATAACTCTAGCGCTGAGCGAAATGTGGAGGGGATAGCTGCGCATGGGTACAGTCGCGCACATGTGACAGAGAGACACAAGAGTCCCTCGTCTTCGATGTGACAGAGAGAAACAAGAGTCCTTCGTCCCTCTAGCCACCCTGTGATACCCAATTTTTGACTTCTGCGCAATAACGGTCAGCGCTAGAGTTACGTGCCGCGGGTTATACCCGCTTAGCATTTTTCTAGTATCCGAGTCTCGGGTTACAAGTAAACAAACTAAAACTTTAATAACCCGAGTACGGAAACAAGTACTATTTAAAAAAATATCACCTAGTTCCATTCTGTTCAGTTATTGGAAAGTATCTCAAAAACTACTGGACCGAATTTGATGAAATAAAAATACAGTCGAATTGAGTACCTCTATTTTAGACCTAAAAAACTTTTTATTTTTGTTAACTCATAACTTTCGATAGGATGAACCGATTCTCAAAATTCTTTTTTTGTTTGAAAGCTGGTGCTTCCCTTGTGGTCCAATTTCAAATTCCTTGTAAAACCAATTTCCTTGTGGTTCAGTAGTTTTTGAGTTCTTCATTGAATTTTTCAAATTGTACTTGTTTGGAAGTCGGTAGATAATTGGTCCGCACACTTAAGTGCAGAAAATCTGTCATTTAGCATCTACCCAGTGACTCGCGCCATCTAGACGAATCTAATGACATATCGCCGTTAAGCCGTGTTGTAGTTACGAGCGGGCATAGGAACAGACCATGGATTTAGGAAGGGTGAGGACGTGTTGAGAAGGCGTGCCACGTCGCAGCAACAAGTTCCGGAGAACCTAATGGCTAAAATCGTAAATATCGGCGCGCCAGTGTGTAGCATATTCATTTCGACATCCATTGCTGGTAGTGTTATGAAATTGTTTACAACTCTAAAAACAAATGCCGCAAAGTAGTATTGCATATAACGATAACTATCAGCGCGCATCGTCGCGTAGTGCGGCCGCTGCTATCGGCGCTGGGAGTTATTAGCGTTCATTGGTTGATTTGTCAGTGTGCATTGTAATGAGTAGGTGTAAGTAGCTAATGAGAGCGTTGCGTTCAGTGTATTACTCCATGAGTTTATTGATTAATTTGTAGGTTTGAAGTGCAGTGGGGATGCGTAATTGAAAAACTGCGACATGCAAATCAGTAGAATAAATACCTCGCACCATATCCTCTCCCTTTCTAAATCTATGGAACAGACGCACATATAAATAGATCAAACACATTACCCTTCTCTTCTGCTTCGTTGTTTGGTAAAAGTAGAGAAAGCTGAATGTCCATACTATCCTTCGCAAGTTACAATGTATTTGTACATAAAGTGTCAACGCTATCTGTTATCAATATGACATGACCCATCGTATTGGTATCCTGTCCGGTAGCAACACTGCGATAGAAAGTTGACGTCCGTCTTACGAATAACAACGCACATGTTATCTTGGTCTTGAACTACTCGTAGGCCGTAGCATTTCTTAGCGAAAACGTATAAAGTAACATTATTAGTTTATTTTTATTGTAACTGGCCGGTTGGCGCAGTTGGTAGCGACTCTGCCTTTTGAGCCGCTGATATTTCCGGGTTTCATCCCCAGGACATGTCAAACATTCATGCGCATGACCTTTGTCTGGAATCATACTAGCAGTACGGTCCCAATTGAGCCATAATCGCTATTAGCGCGATAACAGTCGGTCCCTTTCACCGTGAGCGTGATTACGATGGCCCACGCTACGTCATCGATGACGTTTTAACTGCCGCCATATTGACGATTACATGAACCATGCTCTACACCATAATCGTCGTGAGCGTTCTGTCAAAAGTGACAGGTGTTTGTTTATTTCTACAATGTCTTTACTGGTGTCCCTTCTTTTTGATGTAAAAGTTGTAAAAGTCGGTCCATCCATTCCATTATCTCTTTTTAATCCACACACCACATAGTTAACCTTCTCACTATGCACGATATTTTTATGAATTTGTTTTTCGCGCGCAAATGGTTCGTTATTGCTACAACTCTGGTCCGAATTAACAACACGCTTACAGTGCCACGAGCTGTCAACATCGCGATATTTGTCTCGGACCAGCTTTGGTAGACGATAGCACTGTGAGCAAAATTATCGCAAAACGGACCACGGCATATATACTCGTATAAGGTATTTGTTAATTAGTGCACAATATTGCTTGTGGTGGATTAGTGCTTGGAATCAATAACTGGTAATGAAAGTAAAAGACAAAAATTACATTATTTTTTTATTATTATGAACCCATATTCGCCGCTACACGGCTAAGAGCCATAGTGCGACTGAGCGCATGACCCGACGCACCGAGACATCAAATTACTATAATACGAGTACATGCTCCGCCTCGTTTGAGACTTGAAAACCATGTGTGTGGATGTCGTCCCATATTATCTATATCAACACTAATTATAAAGAGGAACGATTTGTTTGATTGAATTTTATAGGTTCCGAAAGTACTGGACCGATATTATACATTCTTTCACCATTCGAATTAAATACATTATCCCTGATGAACATAGGCTATAGCATATTAAAAAAATAGGGATCCGTATTAAAACTTCGATAATGTAACCCAACAGATAAAGTTCGTTAACGTTATACGTTTTTTTTTTTAATTATAACTAGCCTCCACAGACTCCAGGGTCCGTGGCATTATTTGTTTTTTGCTAAGTTATTAGATCTAAATATAATTAAAAAAAGGGACAACAATACATATTTAAATAGAGGACATTTTTGTGTTAAATTACTTAAGGGCTATATCGTTTCTAAGTTTTCATCAGTAGTCAGAGCAGACCGGTCTCCGCAGACAGCCGCAGACCCGTTCACGAGTTGACGCATGTGCCAGCCATCGCCTTCCTCAACCATATTTGAGGGAAGATGGCGACCCGCCACCGCCTGCCAACACCTTTTCGTGAGCGCGTCTGCTCTGCATGCTCATACTTACTCTTTGTCAAGTAGCTTAACTTAAATAACTATTAATATTTACTTATTCGCTTAGGTACCCGCATCGCACTGAAGCAAGGCCTTAATTACCACTTCGTTTCGATCCCTAATGGCCATTTTGAGGTTGTATTCCAATATGGTTTTGGTGCTTGAGACCATCGTTTTCCTCACATTTTCACCTCTTACATGCGATTGCGTTACACTAACGCACACTTGCGTGATATGCCCACTTTACTATCAGATCCACGACTTATCTTTTGATACCATAGTAACGGAATATATCATTATTATTTCAAAGGCATAATTGGAGCTGTAGCCAACACTTAGAGGCCTGTTTGGTATAACAAATACAATGTAGTATAAAAAACAGAAACTTTTGGATGAATGGTGACATGGTATATCTATTATAAAAATGGGCAAAATGGCAAGGCTATTGATACGAACTTATTAGAGATAAGGAAGATAGTGGGCTATGTAAGAGACTACGGCACCTGCCAATTGCAGTGCTCATTATTATCTTATTCCATTTATTTCACGGAATACGTCCGGTCCTTTGCAAAGGCATAAGTGGGGCTGTGGCCAACACTGAGAGGCCTGTTTGGTACAAAATATACAATGTAGTATAAAAACAGACATTTTGGATGAAGGATAACATGGTAACTTATCTATTACAAAAACACAAAAGGTGACAAAAGGGGCAACGTTGGTGTGGATAGCTAAAGGGTGTCGAGAGGTGTGCTGCGGTTTCACTGGAGCGCTACTACCGGCGTTATGCCCTTGGAGCATTTTGTTACTTGCTCTCGTCTCCACCCCCAGCGGCCAATTAAGGCAAGCCGGTGGTCAGGGGTCTCATTTAGCCCAGGGAGAATCAGGATCCACGGTGTCGCCACTCACCTACGGCTCGCCACAAGCCGCCTGTTCACGCGAAAGCGTGACGTCACCTCACCCACTGCGCGTCCCCCGCTACCCGCCGGTAAGGGGAAACGTCAAACGCGGCGGCTCTCGCACGCCACCACTGAGCGACACGCCTTCTGCTCGCGCGCACGCAACACTAAGTGAAATCCGCTCTGCACCGCCGCCATTTTGCCACGAGTCGGAAACGCCCCCAATAATTTTACCGACGACACATACGCGTACGCGAGTGCACAAATAAAAGGGACACTGACAATACAAACCCAAGTGAACAAGTGAACAATCGCCTTCAGCTCATATCAGCACGCCGTCGACAGCAGGACGCCTCCACGAGGACCCACGGTCACCAGCTCTCACCAGTTCCAGAGTCTCCCGACATACCCCACGGAACCCAGGTACCATTAATTCTTCCCTACCTATCGTATGGTGGCATATTGCCTCACCATATTTTCCTTCGAGCGCGGATATCCGGCAACATATTTTCTTTCGCTGCCGGATAAAAGAACCAGTGCTATCCCCCCCTTGTAAAAAATAATAATTCCTTTTAATACAGTCCACCCCCCATATAAGCCCTATTTAATTTACAAACTACTTATTATAGATTCAATTTAATTTAAATCCACCCCGTAATACAAATCAATTAGACTGTTGACACTCACGCGCCAAGAATACATGAGAGTTGCTAAATTCTTTACGGATTAGGCTAGCGCGATACGCGATTGTTAAGTGGCTGGCTTAACATTACTGAGTGATTAACGGCGACTGATAACGGTGTTTTTAGTCACGCTGTGTATTTATTTACGATTGTTGTTAATGGTGGTTGCAAGAAAGCCTAGTAATTAAGAATTCTTAAGGCCAGTTGCGAAACATACGACATTAAGTTTATTTATTAAGTTTAATACGGATTGTACCGAGTACGGTTAAATATTTAGTACCGAACGAATTTACAGGTTTCAATTAATATAGTAATTAAACCCTCAGCTCTTATAAGGTTTATTTAGGCGTTATTTTAACCGACTTCCGAAAAAGGAGGTGCGGAATTTCACCGACAATTAAATAATTTAATAATTTTAATTATTTTTTCCTTTTTTTTCTCTCCTTGTGTCTGACTTCGCCGTCGACGTTACGATGCCTTCCAAATCGCAGGCCGCTCGTTTTAGAGAGGGACAACGCGCTTTAATTGCCCTTTCGGAAATTGCGACGTCGTTACGAGAAGGGAAACAGAAGTATACGAACGCAGATTTCAACGCGAAGGTTGCGGACGTGAGAACCATGCGTGATAAACTCGACGCCGTATACTACGAAATATTAGATACCGACGATTTGTCAGACGGCCAGGAGAAATTCTACATGGAGCAATACGAACGGGCAATAGAAGCCTATGACGCGATTCTGGTTGCACATGTAGATATAAATATATTGCCATCAGCCCAAAGTGACGAGGTACCATCAGCACACAACCCGGGAAACGTCACAGCACCAGCTACGGTAAACTCGGTTTTGCCCCAAATCGAGTTACCCAAATTTACCTCGCGACTCGAGGACTGGCCCTCCTTCATATCGGTATTTAAGAGCTTGACCGATAACATGGCCAACCTTACGGGTGCAGTAAAACTGCACTATTTACTTTCCTGTCTGGCGGGGGAATCGCGGTCGCTCATTGCACACTTAACGATCACGAACGAAAATTACGTAGTAGCTTTGGATATCCTGACGCGAAGGTACGAAAATCGGCGGTTACTCATAGATCGTTTCGTGGACGTAATTTTCGATTTGCCCACTATATCGTCGCGTTCGGAAATCAGGAGGCAGTTCCTAACTCCGCTCATATCCGCACAATCCGCGCTTGCCAATTTAAACTTATCTACTACTGGAGATAGTGGATATATTTTAGTGTCGATCGTAGTACGAAAACTCAAGGGGGAACTTAGGTCCTTCTTTGAGCGTCAACACGGGTCATCTGACCGACTCCCGACCCTAGCCGACCTCGTCACCTTCCTCGAGCATCACGCACGCTGCAACGAGGTCAGCGTATCGACCGCCATAGCTCCGCCCACGCCCGGACCAAACGCAAACCGAGCGTCACCGTCCGGGGCACAACGCGAGCGCAAGTATCACCACGACTACGCGCAGGCTCGACGGGTACATACTGCGAACACATCCCCGACACACTCCGAGGATTCGAACCCGCGACCTCAGCGTTATGCACAGGCGTTAACCGCACGACCCGCGCGCTTCTCGCCCCCACCTCGGCAGGGATCGAACCCGCAACCGCCGCGCTATACACAGGCATTGACACCATCACCCGCGCGCTTGTCGCCCCCACCTCAGCAGACATTTTCTCGAGGTAATCATTACTGCCCGTGGTGTAATGCCCGGGGCCACAAGCTACGGGTGTGCCCACAGTATAACAAACAACCAGTGCAGGGTCGCTGGGATTTTATCTACGCGCGCAACCGCTGCGCCAAATGTCTAGGCCCGCATTATGACGATGAGTGCACGTCAACGGGCCTATGCAAAACATGCGGCAGTGCAAACCACCACACGACCCTGCACAGGTTGGGGTGTACCTCACCTACGCACAATTCCGCGCATTTACTACCCGCACAACAGCGCGAGATACCACGCCGCCGTCACTCACCTGATACGGACCGGATGGTGTCCTTCAGACGTACTCCAACGCGCACTACCTCGCGTTCGCCTCCGCCCCCTAGGCAGTGACTAGGGCGGCACCATCAGCACATATCAGCCCAGCTAACGGTTAATCATCAGCACACACATCAGTCCGAAGCTAATCAGCACACATCCCAGCGCGAAGATAATCAGCACACATCTCAGCGCAACGTTAATCAGCACACATCGCAGCGCGCAGATTATCAGCCCACAACTACACACACAACACGACGACAAAATGTCGTCGCAAACACCTTGAGTCATACTACTGACATCTCAACGCCAAACAGTATGCATAATAGACCTGTCCTACTACCTACAGTCTCACTCGAGATAGCAGACTACAAGGGCAATTTTCAACAAGCACGAGCGTTGTTGGATTGTGGCTCTATGATAACACTAATAGACGAAAACATAGTAAAGCGACTTTGTTTACCTACTCAGCGCACCCAATTAAAAATAAAAGGTATAGGTGATCAGCACTCAGAAAATTCTTCGTCATATGTCGACATTACTTTTCGACCTGTACATACGGACAGGCCCGTAATAAGGACAAAGGCATATGTGCTCAAAAACGTAACGGGAGTTTTACCGCACACTAAACTGCCTGGTTTGGATGAAAGCACCAATTACGTTCCACTAGCAGATTTTTCTTTTAATATACCTGCACCGATTGACCTCTTATTAGGGTCAGACATATTAGGTAGCATCTTAGACGGTACTAAAATTTCTCTAGGGCCCGGCAGACCCATAGCCTTCGGCACGATATTTAACTTCACGTTATTAGGCCCAGTATCACAAGATACGGGCACTCAGCCTCAAGTCAACTCAGCTCAAATTGACCATACTGACTTGGCACTACAGTCCAGCCAAGACATCCAGTCAGCTCTAGAGAGATTCTGGGAAGTAGAAGAAGTCAGTAATACCATTCCCGATGGTACATCAGCGCACGAAGAGTGCGAAAAAATATACCAGTCCACCACCACGAGGGACCAGTCTGGTAAATATATAGTCGCGCTACCATTTGTTACGGATGCCCCCGAACTAGGGGCTACGCACGCTATAGCACTTCGGCGGTTTCTCAACCTCGAAAAGAAACTCCAACGAAACCCCGAACTCCGCTCAAAATATGTAGCGTTTATGCAGGAGTACCTAGATAAAGGTCACATGAACCCCTGCCATCCAAACACGTTCCGCGATCAGCCCCACTGCTACATACCGCACCATGGCATTTTCAAGGCCAATTCAGACAAGCTACGTACAGTCTTTGACGCTAGTTGTAAAAGCGCAAATGGCACTAGTCTCAACGACACCTTACATACGGGACCGGCCCTGCAGCGAGATATCACGGATATCATTTTAAACTTCCGAACACACAAGGTCGTTTTCAGCACAGACATACAACAGATGTTCAGAAACATTATGATTCAGCCCGACCACAGACGGTTTCAGCTCATTCTCTGGCGTTCATCGCCAGATCAGCCCTTATTAACATATGCATTGTCCACCGTGACTTACGGATTACGCTCCAGCCCATTCTTAGCGAACCGCACCATCCAGCAGTTGATCGCGGATGAAGGGCAACGCTATCCCAGAGCCGCTCAGGTGCTCTCTAGGTCAATATTTGTTGACGACGTGCTCACCGGACATGATACTGTCGGTGAAGCCATTAACTTACAAACCGAGTTGATTAGCCTACTCGCACTGGGGGGTTTCCAACTGCGTAAGTGGACATCCAACTCACGCCAGCTCTTAGAAAGGTTCCCAGATGACCAGTGCGAGATGTCGAAAGATTTTGACGTTAGCCCAGACGATAACTCCATCAAAGTCCTTGGCATACAATGGATACCACAAACTGACGAATTTACCTACAGTGTCTCAGTACCTACGGTAGATGGATTCACCAAGAGGTCAATACTCAGCAACATAGCGCGTCTGTACGACCCATGCGGTTGGATCAGCCCCGTCATCTTCCGCGCTAAAACCTTGATTCAAAGGTTGTGGACCTTAAAACTCGGTTGGGACGAACGAGTACCCAGTGATGTCGCTCTTGAGTGTCAGAATATCTATCGTGACCTACCACGCCTCTCAGCGCTCAGGTTTCCAAGAAACGTCTGCTCAAACAAGGCATCCACACACACCCTTCAGGGATATGCGGATGCTTCAGAACTCGGCTACGCCGCGGTTATTTACCTCCACGAAACTACACCTGATGGACAGGTACATGTGCACTTGCTCATGTCCAAATCAAAGGTAGCTCCTATTAAAAACCGCCAAACCATTCCTAAACTGGAGCTCTCAGCCGCCCACTTGTTGGCTAAGCTCATGGCCCATGTCTCGGCCCAGTTATCAGCTCACATCACCGTTCGTCAGCACATATGTTGGTCAGACAGTACCATAGTACTGGCCTGGCTGAACACGCCTGTACAATCGCTTCAGACATTTGAAGCCAACAGAGTCTCCTCAATCAAGGCAAATACATGCAATCTCACGTGGAGACATGTACCCTCCGCCCTAAATCCTGCTGACTGTGCCAGCAGGGGCATGTCAGCTCAAGATCTCTTGAAGCATGACATGTGGTGGTCACCGTCCTGGCTTAAGGACCCGCCACAAACATGGCCAGCCCTACCGCCCGCGTTGGGCCATCACGCCCTACCAGGCCTCAAGCCAAAGAAGGCCGTCGCCCACATAGCCATACCTGACCTCGACGAGACTCTGCTCACAAGATTCAGCTCACTAGATAAACTGATAGGTGTAACGGCGTGTATAAAACGATTCATACACAATTGCAGACAGGGCCGCTCTGCGCGTGTCGCTGGGCCCATTACGGTTAGCGAACGAAAGGAAGCCCTTTTACATTGGGTGCGCTCAGTACAACACAATTGCTTTGCTGAAGACATACATCGCTTAAAACACAACAAAGAATGTACGATACGTGTACAACGCCTGTCACCATTCTTAGAGAACGACTTACTGAAAGTGAGTGGTCGACTCACTCAGTCTGCTCTGCGTTACGACGCTCAGCACCCACTGATATTACCCAGCTCGAGTCCACTAGTTGATCTCATTATAGACTACTATCATAAAATTTACTGTCATCCAGGGGCGGACACTCTGCACTCACTCTTACGCCAGCAATTCTGGATATTATCAGCCCGCCGCGTTATTCGCCATCGAGTATACAAATGTATACATTGTTTTCGTTTCCGCGCTAAAACTAAGGCCCCGTACATGGCCGACCTACCCGCCGACCGCGTAAACGTTCAGCCCGTATTTAGCAAAGTCACGACGGACTTTGCTGGACCATTTTTGATAAAATCCAGTACACTTAGAAACGCCAAGCTATTAAAGGGCTACTTCTGTGTTATAACATGTCTAGCCACGAAGGCGGTCCATCTCGAACCGGTATCTGAGTTATCCACGGAAGCGTTCCTTGCGGCATTACAGCGTTTTGTTTCTAGGCGCGGTGTACCGACGTTAATTAGGTCTGATTGCGGTACAAATTATGTAGGCGCTAGGAATGAACTTAGGGAAATACAGGCCTTTCTTGCAACCAATAATGACAGTATCGCACATACGCTTTCTAAACAGCACATAACATGGTGGCTAAATCCACCAAAGGCACCCTGGTTCGGTGCACTTCATGAAACAGCGGTAAAGTCAGCTAAACAACTACTGTACCGTGTGGTCGGCGAACAACGCCTCACATTTGAAGAGTTTTCAACTCTATTAGCACGCATTGAAGCCGTGCTCAATTCACGCCCTCTCAGCCCACTCTCTTCTGACCCTGCGGATCTTGATGCTCTCACCGCAGGTCATTTCCTTATTGGCCGTCCGCTCACAGCCTTACCTGAATATTCGGTAGAAGGCCGAGCCATTTCTGCACTAAAAAGGTTCAAGCTCGTCCAATCCTTATCCCAACACTTTTGGCGATCCTGGTCCAAGTCCTACCTGCACACCCTCCAAACCCGCTCCAAATGGACTTCCCGTTCCAGCCCACCTCAAGTCGGGGAACTGGTACTGATAGTGGACGACCAGGTGCCGCCTCTACACTGGCGCATGGGCCGCATCACCAAGACGCTCCCGGGGAGGGATGGCGTCACCCGAGTGGTGGAACTCAAGACGACTTTGGGCATACTGACGCGACCTGTCCTCAAGATCGCCCGCCTGCCTATCGATTGAGCACCACACCACACCTTTGCCGCGTGGGGAATATGTTCACGCGAAAGCGTGACGTCACCTCACCCACTGCGCGTCCCCCGCTACCCGCCGGTAAGGGGAAACGTCAAACGCGGCGGCTCTCGCACGCCACCACTGAGCGACACGCCTTCTGCTCGCGCGCACGCAACACTAAGTGAAATCCGCTCTGCACCGCCGCCATTTTGCCACGAGTCGGAAACGCCCCCAATAATTTTACCGACGACACATACGCGTACGCGAGTGCACAAATAAAAGGGACACTGACAATACAAACCCAAGTGAACAAGTGAACAATCGCCTTCAGCTCATATCAGCACGCCGTCGACAGCAGGACGCCTCCACGAGGACCCACGGTCACCAGCTCTCACCAGTTCCAGAGTCTCCCGACATACCCCACGGAACCCAGGTACCATTAATTCTTCCCTACCTATCGTATGGTGGCATATTGCCTCACCACCGCCTCTGCGGTATTATTAAGTAATGGTGAAAAAAATTTAAATATAATTGAACGAGAAATATTTTTAAATACTATTTTAATACATATGATTCCAGACAATCTCTCGCAGATCGTAACTGCTATTGACCCAAATCCGCTTTTGCCTGTAGACATTGTGATAAGAAAAAAGGTGAATGACTAATAAGTAAACACTCGCTCTTGGAGAATAAGTAAACAAGATCTATTTTATTGTACACGTTCATTAGCACAATCTACCGATATATTCCCACTTCTGAGAATACGCGCCTTCATCCCGCAATAGAAGTATGGTCTTTAATCCACCAGGGGGATAGGCCAGTTAGCACCTTGGTATCGAAGTTTTCAGACTCACCGATAACCTGTTATAAGGACCACTGAGGACCGTATTCTAGAATTACGCTCAGCAGCATATCTATTATCTACGCTTGAGCACAGATGTAGTAGCACAAACATTTTGCGAAAAAGTATTCGTATCGTAAGCGCCAAAGCATCACGCTTCGGCGTTCAAACTATCAGTTGTCACAGTTGCCCTAGATAAGTTACAGTTTGTACCGTTTCACGTGAACGTTTACCGTTCAACTGCGTGGTCCATCCACATATAACTATTGAAATAACCGAATCAGCGAGATACGCACCCTCGAGTCGCTTAGCTTCCTCATACAATTCATATCATACATAAAAAGATTCGGCGGTAGTGCGACGCTGTAATCCCACAGACGCGTAGACGAATTGGCTGGAACGACCGGGGAAGTACCACACTCCCACATAACACCGACGAGAAGTAACATAGCTTGCTACTGCGTTTCGTCGATTTGTGGGAGGTTCCGGAGGCCCGATTCCCCCTTCCCCATTCTCCCCCTCCTGCTCTCTCCCCAACCTTTTCCCCCTGCTACCTCTTCCTTCCTATCATCCTTTCTCAAAGGTCGGCAGCGCATCCTCGAGACCTCTGGTATTGCGGATGTCCGTGGGGGACGGTATCACTGACCATCAGGTGAGCCGCTTGCTCGTTTGCCAACCTATCCCATAAAAAGAAACCAAATAAATTAGAAAGAGTCACATCACACCGTATCACCGCTCTGCCACATCTTACGCATATCTCTGCAAAATCATACGTAACTTTGGTATTTGTGTGGGTGGGGGTGCATGCGATATCACATCTACGGTAAGCACCGTTCATAGCAGATTGGTTAAATTAAATGCTTGCAAGCTTCAATATCGTAGCCGAAGTATAGGAGTAATAAGAGTAATCACGACCAGATCTTACCAGATATCAAATCCTGGAAAGTATTGTCTTCTTTATCTAAGTACGTACAAAAAAACTGTAGTGTTCGTTTGTAATGTGAAAATGCCTGCTCTAAAAATGTAATTGCATCATATTCGAATATAATATTTAGAAAAATACAAAAAACAATACTGTACTAATAACAACACACGATTTGTTTGTCTGTCTGTTTGTTCCGGCTAATTTCCCAAAGCGGGAACGATTTTGACGATACGGTCACTGCCAGATAGCTGGTGTGACAAGGAGTAACATAAAGGGTACTTATAACTCTGTTGTTTAATATCTACGCAGATGAAGTCGCTGGTAGCGGCAAGTATGTTATTGTTTTTAAGATGCTTATTTGTTTGAGCGAGCGATGCGAGCGAATTGTCTCTGCTTTAACTGGTCAAATTGACTTTCATCTGTCCGAATATATTTTAGGTTGTATATGTTGGTCCTCCTGTACAGGTTGCATTTTTAAACCAATCTTGACGAAACTTGGTACGTATGGTTTACTATTCAATATAATGTTATTGTCTGCTTGCTGCGGTGCTATTTACCGACCAATATTAATAATAAAAATTGGTGAAGTACTGCGAAAAATTGCCGCTGATTAGACTATGTGCTCGCGCGATCTACTGTTCGACTCATCATCATCATCATCATCTCAGCCGTAGGACGTCCACTGCTGAACATAGGCCTCCCCCATGATTTTCCAAAAGGACCGGTTGGAAGCGGCCTGCATCCAACGTCGTCTTGCGACCTTCATCAGGTCGTCTGTCCACCGTGTCGGTGGACGACCTACGCTGCGCTTGCCGGTCCGTGGTCTCCACTCCAGAACCTTTCGGCCCCATCGGCCATCTGTTCTGCGTGCTATGTGCCCTGCCCACTGCCACTTCAACTGGCTAATCTTCTGGGCTATGTCGGTGACTTTCGTTCTTCTACGGATCTCCTCATTTCTGATTCGATTACGTAGAGAAACCCCGAGCATAGCCCTCTCCATAGCTCGTTGTGCGACTTTGAGCTTTTCTATGAGGCCCATAGTAAGAGACCACGTTTCAGTGCCATAAGTCATCACTGGTAACACACATTGGTCGAAGACTCTTGTCTTGAGGCACTGAGGTATTTTAGACGAGAAGACTTCGCGAAGTTTCCGGAACGCTGCCCAGCCGAGTTGGATTCGACGATTGACCTCTTTCTCGAATTGGACCTGCCTAGTTTGACTGTCTGTCCCAGGTAGATGTACCCGTCAACAACTTTGAGAACTGTGTTCCCAACTGATATTGGGGTAGGTACAACATGGGCATTAGACATAATTTTCGTCTTATCCATGTTCATCTTAAGACCTACCCGTTGGGAAACTCGATGGAGGCCTTCGAGCATTGTACTGAGGTCTTCCATGGATTCTGCCATGACTACAATGTCGTCGGCAAATCGAAGGTAAGTGATGTATTCGCCGTTAATATTAATGCCAAGTCCTTGCCATTCCAGAAGCTTGAAGGCGTCTTCTAATGTAGCGGTGAACAGTTTCGGAGATATAACGTCTCCCTGTCTCACGCCTCTTTGCAATGGAATTGCCTTCGAACTCTGCTCCTGTACTCGGACTGACATGTAGGCGTTTTTGTACAAACACTTCAGCACTTCAATATACCGATAGTCAATACGGCACCGCTGAAGAGACTCAAGCACTGCCCACGTCTCGATCGAATCAAAGGCTTTCTCATAGTCCACAAACGCTAAACAAAGAAGCAAGTTATACTCTTCGGTCTTCTGTATAACTTGCCGTAGCGTGTGGATGTGGTCTATGGTACTAGGCTGTTCCGGAGGCTGGAATTCATCAAACCTGCGACTGAGACGATTCGTTATGACCTTCGAAAACAGCTTATAAACATGGCTCAAAAGCGAGATGGGTCTGTAATTTTTAAGTAAAGTGTTGTCACCTTTCTTGAAGAACAGCACCACCACGCTTTTGCTCCATGCTTCTGGCGTTGAACCTTCGAGTAAGACGGTATTAAAGAGCTTCTGATGGACTTTAAGTACCGGTGTTCTACCCGCTTTCAGAAGCTCAGATGTGATACCGTCGTCACCGGGCGCCTTGTTGTTCTTAAGCTGTTTCAAGGCCATTCTAATCTCGTACAGGCTGATGTCCGGGATATCTTCGGTATAATGTCGGGCCAGCTTGGCTCTTGGGTATTTGGCCGAGCAGCTAACAGGTTTAGCGACCGAGGTGTATAGCTGTCCGTAGAAACTCTCTACCTATCCTAATAATTCTGCTTTGGTCGACGCTACACTGCCGTCTTCTCTCTTCAGCTTCGTCAACTGGCTTTGCCCAATAGATATGTCTCTTGCAAACACTTTGTAGCCTTTTTTCCGCTCTATCGTCTCTTTAATACGGTTTGTATTAAAGATCCGGATGTCGTGTCGCAAGGACTTCCATACTCGTCTATTGAGCAGCCTATATGCTTCAGCATCATGCGAAGACTGCATTTTCAGTGAGCGTCGTTCAGCCATGAGGTTGAGGGTATCGTTGGAGAGTTTCTGTGGCCTATCTGTACGGTGGGGTTTAAAGTATTTGGAACCCACTGTATGGACAGTTTCTACTAACCTGTTATTGATCTCGTCCACTGAAGCAATGTTCTTAAGGCAATCGAAGCGATTGGATAGCTCAAGTTGAAAGCTCTCGGGGTCTTGTATATAGGCACGAGTGGGTCGGAGCGTAGACTTCATCAGACGAGACCTCTCCAGTTTGACATTAATATTCACCGTGCCTCTTACCATTCGGTGATCACTACCGGTTTTAACCCTGTTGATCACGGATACATCAGTGAATATTTGCCTTTTGGTGGTCATAATGAAGTCAATCTCATTTCTCGTGGAACCATCGGGACCAACTGTTCGACTACCAGTTATAGAAATAAAAGTTTGCTGAAAGCCCAAGGTAACAAAATATAAATACATTGTGAATTATATTTAGGTACGTAGGTATATTGTATGATAATAGTCAGTACAACAGATGACCTATTGTACACGTTACGCGAGATGTATGTGTGTGTGTGAGTTGCATGAGTCAGCCTCTCGGTATCGGTGCGACGAGATCTTTTGAAATTCATTACGCACATAACTGTTGCAGATTATATTACTTATATGTTTTACTAGCAATTTCGCTTTATTTTATGCGATATTTAAAGTGGTAATAGTTTTCTAGTATAAATTTAATAATAATTTTTTTAAATGCTTTTTTTTTTAATTTTAGGGACTTGTCAGTCCCATAGTTTACTCAAAAAAATTTGTACACATTTTACACTTTATCCTTGAGCATCCTATATCTGGACTGATAGAGCATCCCAGCTGCATCACATAATATGTTGGCTCAGCTAAAATACCCTGAATCAGGCCCACATCCAGGCGGTTAACGTCAAGGACCTTAAATAAGTCATCTCTTATAGATGCACTCCGGACGCACTCTATCAGAAGATGGTACACATCGTCGTACACACACCACACGTGTCGCAATTAGGGCTCCTAGCTTTGTTCATTACGTACTTGAATCCATTTATAGGCATGTGTCCAGAACGCAACCTGTGACCAATTTCCACAAGTTTTCTGCTTAACTTCACGTGGGTGCACCATGGAATATGCGGAGACTACTTTGTAGAGTTCTATACCATATCCCTTTCTCTCGAGAGATAACATCAACAAACTCCTTCCACTGCAATTTAATTTTGTTTTTGTAATGGGTAAGTACTTCCGTATATTCGGGTTTCAGGTGAACCTCTGTACCACTTACTCTTGCTTCCCTTGCTATTTTGTCTGCCTCCTCATTTCCATGTATGCCGACATGTGAAGGAACCCATTGCAATCCCAGTGTCGCTCCCCTATCCATCACCAAGAATCTTACTTAATATATTATATGCTATCGATGCACCTCTGTGTCCAGAATCGCATGCTGTAAGGCGATATCTCCAATAGTTCGTGAGGTGTAACACATACACACATAAAGCGTACGAACAATCATGTCATTTATGACCCCACACGGTCTTTTCTCTTAGAATGAGGATAATAATAATAATATGGGACAACATCCACACAAAGGTCTTCAGGTCCCAAACTAGGCATAGCCTGTACTATGGTAACCTGATGACTGGTATACATACTTAAATACATATACACACCCATAGGTTAGAATGTTGGCAATTCGGTCAAGGTCACATACTACGGGCTAGTTTAACAATAGGATAGGATTCAAGTAGTTACGTACAATGTGGATGAAGTTGTCATCCGTTAATCAATCGATCAATTACCTATTTAAGCGTACCTACTAAAGGAAATTCGTTTCAACTCGACCTCTAATTACATTTGCTTTTGACATCCGATTACTCTATTTACTCCATACCCATATGTAGCTTAGTAGATTGCATGTTGGTTGCGATTTACTTGTTAAAAAAAAAACAAAATTAAACTAGCTAACTAATATTTAATTATGTTATTCCTTATTATATAAACACTAAAATGTAAAAAATGTGTTAGTTTTTAAATGACATATCTAAAAAAGGGATTATTTTTTGGTGGTAGTGCCACGCTGTAACCCCACAGCCGAAGGGGCGGGCACGACCGGAGAAGTACCACACTCCAACATAATATCGACGTTAAGTAACTTAAGTAAACAATAGCTTGCTATTGCGTTTTAGTCGGTTAGTGCGAATTTCTGGAGGCCCGAGGATTCCCGCTTCCCCATTCTCCCTCTCCTTCCCCCTCCCCCTCCCCCTCCGCCTTCACCCCTTCTATCTCTTCCTATCATCCTTCCTTAAATGTCGGCAATGCATCTTCTAGACATCTCTCGTTTATCTTGCCTATCCCTTAAAACATATATTTTATAGGTACCTATTTTACGTTAGTTTAGCCAGCACCAAGTTACGCGACGACCACGACGACCAATCTGTATACCTGTACAGTTGAAGAGAAATATCTAATTTTAGTGGTGCCATTCGGAAGTGTGCACTAATTTAGATTTTTCTAGAGACTTTCAAAAAAAGGAGGAGGTAGGTACTCAATTCGAATGTATTTTTTTATGTTTGTTACCTCTAAACTTTAGACTGGGTGATCCGCTTCTCAAAATACTTTTTTTGTTAGAAAGCTGGTACTTCCCGTGTGGTCCCATTTAAATTTTATCAAATTCGGTTTAGTAGTTTTTGAGATACACTCCAATAACTGAATAGAATAGAAGACGGTATTAATTTTTTTCAAATTGTACTTGTAGCCGAAACATAATAAGAACTGTTATAATTAAGAGATTATTATTTTAGAGAATGCTTACAAAATCGAAACCATTGTCATATTAACGAAGTTTTGTTATACTACCAATATTAGAATTCTTTGTGAACGAATTCGGGGAAGTACTGCCAACCGTGTCTCTTGTATAGCTATTTTTATGTTTAAATATGCTATTTATGTGTCGGTATATATGTATATGTAAAGTTATAGTATATAAATAGTTTATTATTTGTTAATATTCTACCTAAAATATCTGTTCTATAGAAACTCTCAAGTTTTAAATAAAGCACTACCAAACACACTTCCATATCACACAAAGAGGTTAGCTGGAAGAAAATGCTAATTAGTATTAAGTTCGCCTATGTACTTTTGGTTTTGTGCAATAATGAATTTGCTATCTATCTCTCGGGATCCAATGGGTTTCGTCTCATGTTGGTTTACGCGGTAACGAGGAGGCCGATAAAATGGCAAGAGAAGCCATATCAAATGGTACCGAAGTGTTTATGAAGCCAGAGTACTCGGAAGTGATCTTCAAATACAACATCAATATAACGACGCTCTGGAAAGAATATTTTGACATATTTTCTAGAAAAGGGCATATGGTACCAAACTATGCAAGGCGAGCCTCCGCGTACACCGCGATTTGCCAACATTACTTTGTGTCGTAAATGAATAGTTGTCGTTCATTTATTTATTTATTGATCTAATAACGTCAAAAGACAATTAGAATTAAATCACAATTATACAAACAACAATGACATACATACTAAATAATTCACAAAGTCATAAAAACAATATAAATGTAAATACAAATATACATTTGAGATTGGTGACCAGTCATGAAATCAAGTAAGGATATCCTCAAATGAGTTGTCAGAGCTTCTTACATTCATAGATTGTGTTCTGGACACTTTCTTTTGATAGCTTTAAACATTTAACCCGTTGACTTGCAATTCGCCATATTTGGCCAATAATACTCAGAATCATCAAGATTACTTAAGAAAAGAGAATAGCTCTGATTGTAACCTAGATGGATTCAAAGATGACATATTATACCACTTTTTGACAGATGTGCCCGAAGTGCGTGTATGAGGGAGGATCTATCTACCCACTTCGGACTTAACCGATGTGACGTGGGTATATTCCAAAGTATCCTAGCTGTCTAACAACCGACGCAGCTAGAGTTATATGATTATTAACGGGATATTTACCGTGGTAAGGTTGTGGAGTGAGCTCCCGATATTTCGGCGCAGTTACATGTTCACGGGAAGACTGAAGAATGCGGGTGGTTGGTCAAAAAGTTTAAAAGTTAGGTGCAGATATAACGATCTACCCTCTTTCTTAGTCTTTTGCTACGGTTATCACTGGAACTCGAACTCGATCCTAAGTCATATAACTATATAATAATATTATACATAAATAATCATATAACTTTAGAGAACAACCGTGATAGTTTAAAACAGTGTTCCTCGCAGCTAGGTTTCTTTATCGGTCCGTATACACGGACACGGGATCCACCAATCCCGGGATCGGATTGAATTAGCCACGGATCCCGGCGTGTTGTATCCACTGATACCGGGATCCGTTTCCAACGTAGAAACGAATAAATAATAACCCCGGTATCCGTGGCTACAAAAACTAAAATTAATTAAATGTTGAAACTGATTGCAAAAAAAATGTTTTATTTTATTTTATTTTTATTTTATTTATTAACAAAATCCACAGATCTTAATGTTATTATAGTATACTTTAAAAGCTAAGTCTTACATCTAATGACGGATTTACTTTATATAAATGTACTTGAATAGAGAGCAGAGATTTCTTAGTTATACATGTAGGTATATATCTAATTAATACAGTTTGTACCAAAGTCTTCTATATTTAATAATGTAAAATTGTTATTTATATATTGCCTTATCATCACATAATTAACAGGATTACTAAAGAAGAATAAAGTTGCTAAGTGTCGATCTAAGAGTAGACTGATATAGTCCTTGGACGAGCCCCTAAATAAAAGCAGTAAAAAAGTACTGCCACCATTACCTATTTCTAGCGCGAAGCAGTAATGTAAAGTGTCGGTAAAATTATAGGCACATGAGAATTAACAACTTAATATCTGCCAGTGTGATGAGTGCAGTGCAGTTCGTCACCTGTGGCAAATTTCGTCGCTATAGGCCGTGTTTTATACTACTTAACACCAGGTGGACATCGTGCTTGTTCCGTAAACAAATGACAGTGTCTGTGAGTAAGCGTGCATAGGTTGAACGTAATCGATGACCGTATACACCGAGACAATTTGTTTTGTTACGAACTAGACTAAACAATGACGCGGCTTCCATCCCAAATGCGCGCATGTACAGTGTACTGAATACTTACTATACTATATCTAGTGTGTACTCGGCTGGGGATTCCCGATACCCTCACGTATCAAGCATTTAATAGCGAGTAATACTTATTTGGCACTGAAATGTGGTCTCTTATATATCTGCATAAATAACTATTATAAGATTGCTATCATCCGTACCTGAACATGCACTTGCCGGTTTTTAAGTGCGTTATACCGTAAATTTATGGTGGAATCTTATTTAAAAAGCAACTTCTTTCTTGTTTCCAGGTAGAATGGCGGGTGGGTACGCGTGGTCGCGGCGCGTGGGGGCGCGCGTGCGCACGCTGCGAGGCATCGTCGCCGACACACAGAGAGCGTTACACGATGTCGTCGACATACTTACTATAGGTACGTTTTTACCCGACAGCGGAAAAGCCCAAAAGCGGGGCATCCTTTATGCGCTTTAATGCACGAGCTAATTTGAGTGATTGATACTTCCCCAGGCGGACTCAGCAAAACTTCTACAAGTAATACTTATTTTATTTTTTTATTTATTTTTCTTTTATTTCAACAACCTCAGAAGCGAACAACACAAAAAAAATCTTGTCACTTACCCACACAACTACTTTTTATAGCAACAGTGTGTTTGGTATGGCGCCTAGGTTATATAATCACCTACCTAAATTAAAGCCGCACTGAGCCTTCCTTGTATAATTTCCTTTTAGCCAAAACTGTTAAATAGTAATTTATTTCTTAATTTAATTTCTCTATGTAATGAATTTGTCTCCCTTGAAAATTTTATACAATGTATAGCTTCCCCTTTGAGACGTATCTGTTAAATTGTAATCTATATCCTAAGTAATTCCCATTAGAACAAAATTAGTTTCTTAATTGATCTCCTAACTTAATCTATTTGCAACAATTAATTTAAGTAGATTCATAAAAGATCTTTTGCTGTATTTCTGTCTAGTAAGACAAATAGTCTGTATGAGCATCCACAACAGTCATGCCCACTTAAAAGTGTTGGCGAGCGGTGGCGTTGTGTGTCGGGTCGCCATCTTCCCCCAAATACGGTTGAGGAAGGCGATGGCTGATGCACGGGTCAACTCGTGAACGGGTGCTGCCCGCGGACACTGGTCTGCTGTGGATGCTTATACATACTCCCGCAATAAATTGTCAATTGTACAAACGGAAATATAACAAAAAAAAAAAAGATTTCCGTCTACGTCCCTAGTTAAGTACTTATTGTCCCTATTGTTTTAAAAAATTGTAACACTAATAAATTGTAAATCCACTTAAAAAATGGCACGGACCCTGGAGTCTGTGGAGAACTGAAGTTTTATTAAAAAAAAAAAAACCGCACTGAGCTCGCGTGATGGATTATGGTTCTATGATGTAGCGGTACCGTCGCGTTGTACGTTCAGACGCACGATAGTTCTTAAGGCGCTCCACGTAGCCAATGACTGAGCGACTGACCTTCACCACTCACATCCACTCGATGGGTTCATAATAATAAAAAAAAAAGAATTTTTTCCTTCACTTTCATGATCAGTTCTCGATTCTAAACCACCCCGTTCAATAGTGTGCATTAATTAACAATGGTCTTATATATTTTGATTAATCAATATCATCATCATCATCATCATCATCATCATTCATCACAGCTTGGGTGAAACCGCGGAGCTATTAGTTTCTTATATATATATATATTATAGCTTGTGCACCAATTTCGAAAGGCCTTATATAATTTTGCATCATCATCATCCGTCGCGCCTGCCATCCATGTGTCGCGCCGCTAATTTCTTATGTTGATATGTTGTTTTGTATGTGCCAGATCCGGAAGTGAGTTCGTTCGTCCAGGAGATAGGCACCCAGTCGTTACGCAGCACGGCGCTGGTGGTGATGGGCAGCTCGAGCCGAGCGCGTGTGCGGCTGCTGCACTGTCTGCTGGGGAGGCCGCTGCTGCCCGAGGACATGCCGAGGGGATGTCGGTGGGTTAGTGATCTGTTCTCTCTCACTACACCTCACCATGAGAAATTCAGTGCCATTATTTAGCCAGTCTTTATTTGCCATTTGTTAGCGCACCTATTTTACAAGATGAGTTCATTCCCGTAAGTAGCGTGTTTTACGAGTAGTTACATAAAAAAGTGCATACTGTCATAGGTCCAAGGCGTATAGAATTAAGAGCCTAAACGCTTTGGAAGCGCCAATTCGCAATTTTTGATGAGTTTTGAAGGGTTACTTCATAATGATTGATGTTGTATAGGTCACATAAATTTACCTGATGTAAAAGAACATTGATTGACGAACAATTGCGATAGACAACATTTTATTTTTCTTCAATAGTTTTTTATTGTCGAGCGGCTATTTATTAATATAATTTAAGTTTTATAAAGTGTGTTAGATTGATATAAATATGTACATATTATGTATTTAAAAGGCTTAAAGAGGCGCGCGTAGTCTGACATTGACCGTGTCTATTGTATATTGTATCGTTCATTATGTTAAATCAAGAACTTTTAAAAGCAAAACAAAACAAACATTGCCACTAGGGCAGAAGAAAGTACTATAAGTAATATGAATGTGGGGGCAGGCTTATGGGTAGGTGAGATAGAATAGAGGTGGACTTGCCGAGGACTTCAGAGAGCCGAGTTCCAATCGCGGAGTTTTGCCGTATGTCGAACACACCACGTTCACTGGTTTATTGTTATTGAGGTTTGGCTATTTTCACTAACACTGTGTGCAGGGGTGTTTAATTTGAGCTAAGACTTTACGAGCAGTGTCAAGGCGGAAGTGTGAGCAAAATGGCGCCGCGTCAGTCGTGAGTGGTGTGTACATCGCCCGCGCATCAATTTCGTCATGATTTCGTGAATATATAGTAACAACAATACAGTAACTCGCCTCGCGTTCAATATATATCGACTTAACGGAATATAAAGTTTTGATCGATCGCTGACGTCAACAATAACGTAACGTAACGGCGCGATTGCTATTTAGTTAGTTTAATCGGCCCTCAGGGCGTCTACAGGCTGTCATACATTGATATGTGATGATTATTGCATTAATGTAATGGTTCATGGGACTGACATAGTCATCGTGTGACTGAAAGTCCACAAAAACATAGCCATTGTGTGACTGAAAGTCCCCAAAAACATAGCCATTGTGTTACTGAAAGTCCCCAAAAACATAGCCATTGTGTGACTGAAAGTTCCCAAAAACATAGCCATTGTGTGACTGAAAGTCTACAAAAACATATTCATTGTGTGACTGAAAGCACCCAAAAACATAGCCATTGTGTGACTGAAAGTCTACAAAAACATAGCCATTGTGTTACTGAAAGTCCCCAAAAACATAGCCATTGTGTGACTGAAAGACCACAAAAACATATCCATTGTGTGACTGAAAGCCCCCAAAAACATATCCATTGTGTGACTGAAAGTCCTCTAAAAACATAAGTAGTCATTGTATGTCCCCAAAATTTTTTTTAAATCTACCGGTTACTTTAATTATTGAAAAAATCTACTCAATTTTTAAAACCAGATTTTGAAGTTTTATTTTCTACATCTGGTCTAGTTATATTCTAGTTATTATGTAAAAAAACTACTACGGAGCAGATCTTGATCAAATTTAAATAAAGCACAACCGAATTTCACCGAACCTCCTAATTAAATTAAATATAAATGACATTACTATATTGTTTTGTTTTATCTCATGGCATTTTTATGATTTTTATTTCTTACTGTGGCAATGTGTTTTGTGGCTTTTGCAATAAAAAGTCTTACTTAAAATAACAGCTCTGCTACTGGTAAGTAGCGGAGCGCTGGTAGTTTAAGTCGGAATACTGCTATGTAGCGAGTTAAAAAAATATAATTTAAAAATACAAAATACTGTATGTCCGATAAGGTCAAAACTGTTGATACTTAGGAACTATTGTTATACCACTATTGTGTACAGTATGCAATAAATGATTTCTGATTCTGATTCTTTTGAAAATCGGCAAAATTTCACAATTTCAATTGGCAGCTATTGCAATTGCCATCGATGACGAAGTATTGGAAAAATGAAGCGAAACTACTAAAAGATGGGGTGTACATCCATCCTTGAGAAAGCGAGAAGCAGAAGGAGAATTTGCTTTAATTTAAAAAGAATTAATAGATGACGAGAGCAAGTTTTATGGTTATTTTAGAATGTCTAAAGAATTCTTTATTTGAAAAAGTAAAACATGACCTAACCAAAACAATTACAAGTTTACAAAAGCCTATATCTCCCATCGAACGGTGAGCAGTCTGCCTCAGGTAAATAATAAATTGATATGTAAAAAATCACATAGTGTTTGAATATGAAGGACATACCTATTTAGAAAAATTGACCTGTCTCACAACCAGCTCCGATGGATGGTTATGAGACGGCTCGATTTTTTCTAAATACTTCATTTCCAAGTTTTCAATACCTATTCAAAAAAGCATTGTGATTGTGAATGCAAAAAAGTAAAAATTTAAATAATTCTAATATATTTATTCATTGCGCGTCTGCCGTAACCTCTGAAAATAAAGTGACGAATTTATCAATCAGGTTCAACATTAAATTTTCATCGTCCATTTTGCTGTTAAGCTAAGATTTGACGTTGACTGCTCTGTGGGCGCCCGGGAGCATATGTTCATGTTACAACGTGTCGGAGCCGGACCGTACCTGAGCCGGGAAACAATACCCGCCGACATTTAAACGCCGTGCCCCGGCCGAGTTCCGGCGGTGCACGGACGGTGCACGGCCGGGGCACGGCTTAGCCAAGGTCAGGCATGAATCACTTCATACAAAAAGTATACCATAATCAGTACGGTCCCAATTGAGCCATAATCGCTATTAGCGCGATAACAGTCGGTCCCTTTCACCGTGAGCGTGATTACGATGGCCCACGCTACGTCATCGATGACGTCTTAACTGCCGCCATATTAACGATTACATGAACCATGCTCTACACCATAATCGTCGTGAGCGTTCTGTCAAAAGTGACAGGTGTTTGTTTATTTCTACAATGTCTTTACTGGTCTCCCTTGTTTTTGATGTAAAAGTTGTAAAAGTCGGTCCATCCATTCCATTATTTCCTTTTAATCCACACACCACATAGTTAACCTTCACACTATGCACGATATTTTTATGAATTTGTTTTTCGCGCGCAAATGGTTCGTTATTGCTACAACTCTGGTCCGAATTAACAACGCGCTTACAGTGCCACGAGCTGTCAAAATCGCGATATTTGTCTCGGACCAGCCTTGGTAGACGATAGCACTGTGATCAAAATTATCGCAAAACGGACCACGCATAATGATTGACCGGGACCCAGACGGGGCGCGTGAATCATCCTTAAACATTGTTGGGTCATTATATATTTTTTTTAATTATTCTTGTAGAGTACTAGCAAGGTTGTTCAAGATAAATTGGCGTGATTGACAATAATTATGTACTTACTTTTGTGGATCTTTTTTATTAATTGTTTTATTGCAGATTAGACAGAAATGCTCACTGCTTTGCTTGTACATTTCAATACAGCTTTTGTTTACTTTTTTTAATATGAAACTCTTTTTAATATGGAGTAAATATTTAATATGGATCGGTACAAAGAGCGATCTTAGTTCAATGCGGCTTAAATGGTAAATATCTACCTTTATAGGGGCGCCCTTCATTTACCACATAAATTATATATTTTTTTATAATTAGCTAATTTTAATATAATATTGCCGATTTAACTTACACGGATGATCTCGGTTGCTTGAGAGGTCGTAAAACAAAAATCTAGGAAGATGTTATTAGGAAAAGTTGCAAACACGAGGCCCACCTGATGTTAAGTAGTAACAGAGTCAGTAGGCAGAGGCCTAGAACAGATGCATATCTTCACAAGTGACGAACTGCACTGCACCCATAACCCTGAGACATTGAGTTGTTAAGTCTCGTGTGCCTGTACTTTCGCCGACCCATGCCGTCAAACCAGAACTCAGTATTACGAACATTAATGCATCACGGTACAAAAAGGTATGGTGGAAGTACTTCGTACTTACTGAACTCATTCACAATGAGTTCTACTGCTCTTGAAAGGTTGCACACTATCAATGATATTGATACTTTTGCTCGCTCTTACGAAAGTTTCAATAAGCTAATATTTGTAAATTCATCATAATCAGCCCATTATGTTTCCACTGCTGGGACTCCATCCTTCCAGACACTATAACAAATAGGAGTTGGTCCATAATCCACCACGCGGGCCCAGTGCAACTTAGTTAATGGGCTAGTGGCCAACCCATACCGAAGTGTTCAAGGCTGCCCGAATGCCTCCGACATAGCCTAACTGTTGTCCTGAGACAAACATCCGGGACCGACGGCTTAACGTGCCCTCGGCCCGCGCTCAGTTAAATAACACCACTAGCACATACCCATCCAACTCCTGACCGCAGCAAGCGTCGCTTAACTTGTTGATCGGTTAAGATCGCCAAGTCAAACTCCGCTGCGAGCGCTTCCTAAAAGTTCGTTATATATTTCAGATCCGTATCCAGTACGGCAGCAGCACGCAAGTGCATCTCTCGTTGGGCAACTCCGAGTTCGAGCTTGTGGAAGAACTGGAGGCCAACAAACGGGCCTGGGACGTGCTGCCTGCTCAGGTAACCTTCAACACTCACCATCATCACACTATTTTAAATAAACTTTAAGTTAAATTAACTTTAATGTAGTTTATATTTTTAAAGCAACGCTCAAATATTTTAAAGTTATCGCATATTTTAAAACCCGCCCGCTTTTGCGGCCCATTTACGTACTTCACTATATATTACAAAACATAGTCCTCCGCCGCGTCTGTCTGTTCGAGATAAACTCAAAACTTTTTGGTACATAATTTGTCATGTTCTTGTATACATGGCTAAAATATAATGATATTTGATGGAGGTGTCGAAAAAAAATTAGCCGTCTAAGAGCTTTCGAAAGCGCTGCCTATTGTGTATCTTATGGCTCGACAGAAAAGTCCGCGACGGCAAATGTTCTCATAAGGATAACATACTATATCCATTTTAGAGTTTATTCGAAAATCGAACCTGGTCACCTCTGGCAGAACTCAGAAAAACAATAGAAAAAAAACGGAAAATTGTTCCTAACATCTATAATTGGACAAATGTGTCCGATATTATTATTAAATTTTAAATTATTTTACTTTTATATAAATGCTTTTTATGTAGCCCTGAGTTTGTATTGTCTCGCAGTAGGTATGAAAAGTAGAGAATGCACCTCGAGGATAAAGCCTATCTTCGTCTTGGGCGGCTTTAACCCCTCGCTTCACTCAGGACTCTACATAACTCCCGAGCCCTCGCTGCGCCCAGGGAATAACCAAATCCCCGTTACACTCAGGGTTCAATATGCCGCCCGTGCCTCGGTGCATCATCTACTATTGTACATTTGCCACATCTTCATGCTCAAACGGGTCAAAGTCAAAATCTTTTATTAAATTTAGGCATCAAAGACGCACTTATGATCGTCAACTTTTCATTATACCTGGATCTATATGTATATATATGTATTTGAAAATATAATGTATGTACGTAAAAATTTACATAAATATAAGTTAAATAGTGATCACCACACTTTTAATACTAGAAATACAAATAGGATAGCTGTACCTAGTTTTAGACTTGCGAAGACAGATAAGTCATTCCTAGGAAATTGTGTGCGTTTTTACAATAAAATCCCAAAGCACATAACTGAGCTCACAGAGGGCAAATTCAAGTTGACTGTAAAAAACGTTTTAATAAAAAAAGCTTACTGTAAAGTTCGACATTATATAGAAGATAAAGATGCTTGGAATACTCCACTTCTGGCAAGCTGTCTCTCTGCCACCCATAAATGTAATATTTGTAGTACCTAAGTAGAAACATTGTAAACATCCATATAAAAAGAATGGCCCCGAGTTTCTTGCCGCTTCTTCTCGGTGGGTTCTATATATTTTGGAACGCGGCGGTAGAGTCTTTAAAGTACATTATAATGAAAAGTTGACGTTCATAAGTGCGTCTTTGATGCCTAAATTGAATAAATGATTTTGACTTGACTTTGACTTTATAATGCTGATTTGGTATGGAGGTAGAAGAGGCGCTGGATTAAAACAACTTTTAATCATAATGTAACCCCGGGGCGCAGTCGGTATTATATTACAATAAGAGACTGCAATTAGCAGGTGTCGATGTCTCAACCATACTCATTTTCCTTATCACCTGTAGTGCATGTCAATAGCTAGCTGTGAAGTAGAACAGTTTCATATCTGCATTTCTACCTAGACTACTACACATTATTATATATATATATAGTATTCATAATCTTCATGGAGTTGTTCCACAAGTCCCATTGTCATTCCACATAAATGGGAATTTTCTTTTACAAATCGCCATCATTGTCCCTCTATGAGACGTTAATAGGGGTTTGTGAAAGAAAAACTTACAAATGCCCATTGATGGATGTCAATGGAGATTTGTGGAACAACCCTTCTTTTTTCATATATTTATTTCACTTTTACACTGTCGTCGTTAACTGTTACTGTTCACCTACTAAATATAGAGCGTGTAACAAAAAAAAGTCTAGTAATATTAAAACCGCACACGCAGAAGCTTGCAGACAATCGGGGCCTAACTACTGCGTCCCAGGAAGTAGTCAACATTTCGAGTTGTGAGGAACCAAAGTATTTCTATTAGAACGGGAAAGATCAGGGATGAACCTGCTTGAGTATTAACTCAAGCAGGTTCATCCCTGAAAAACGAGGCCAAATATGGCAATGGATCGTAATATATTCGGATCGTTATATTTTAAACTGTAAGAAAAAGAAATAAGCAATTTGAATTTAGATGCTTTGCCATGTGAATCCGGACTTAGTAAAAGGTGCCCATATGTACCTAACCTAATGCACACTTCATTATTACCTACTACACATTTTTATTTCACTCTGTGTATGTTTACTCTGTGTATTAATAATTATGTGAGAAAACTTGTAATTGGCTTTCATGTATGTGCAACCTCTAGCAAAATACATACACCTATATTATATATAAAATAGCCTTTAAGTTTATACCTATCTGTAAGTTTTCCCGCGACTTTGAAAATAAAAAGAATTACACTGTTTCTTTCCAGGACTTAATCAGACAAGGCGCTGCAGACCTTACAACGATCCTGGAAGTAGACATCAACAATCAATTCCTTAAAGACGGTCTCCGGATCATCATACCCCCGGACATAGCGACGGAGCCGGGCTGTTCCAACCTGATCCAACTCAAGAAGCTACATTCCGAAGTGTATACGAAACGCACTAGCATACTGAGAAACTTCAACTGTGTATATCTGTATGCTGTTGATAAAATGGGAAAGACAATGTTCAGTGATAGTATTTGTCGGAGTGTAGCCACTTCGAGGAGTGATGAAGACTTTTGGAACACGTTCAGTTTGTATACGGGCAGTGTACGGAGTGGCAGTGCGGGGAATGCGGGTGATGATGATAAAGTTAGTGATGGTGATGATATTGGTGATGATAAAGTGATGTGGACTGTCAGTGATGGGGCTGAGGCGGCTGTGTTTTCTCCAGAGGTAAGACATTTATAAAGTTAGTTCTGAGCAAGTAACACGACACGTCGGTTGAGGGTACTCTTGATCTGTCTCATTAGAATGTCATCAATCTTGATCTGGTTCGCCTAGCTAGGCCCTCCCATCCAATAGTTCCATTCACTTGACCGAAATACACCAGTGGGTCGAGCACGAAAATCTGTTTAAGTGTAACGTTATCGTATCGTTTACGTATTCAGTACTAACTATGAGCTATCTGTGCCATTATTGTACTAGATAAATTACAGTTTGTACGAGTACTAATATATATACTCTGCCCACTGTTTAGTTAATTTCCTTTAATTAATTATTTCTACATGCACACCAAATCATCTTAGGTAATATTTAATTTCAACGCTTAATCATAGACCAAAGAATACATTTGCGGAAATTCACGAGTTTGAAACATAGCGAATTTAAACTAAACTATGGTACAGTACGGCCGACGGATCAATGCCGGTCTGAAGTAGCGTGTAGATGGCTGCGCACAAGCGTATTTAGGGTCTCAGCCGAGGTAAGCGGCGGGGCGGGCTTAGTGATGTGGCCCCTTTTTGCAAGGTGCTATTGATTTAAATCGACATTTATTGATCGATGTTATGTAGCAACGTTAATATGTAGGATTTCCATGTTTGCCAGGGCCATTTAATTAGACTGCCAGTAAATAAGAATTATTTAATTCTTGATTATTTTAAAGGGTTTGTCCATTTGTGGTTTTTAGCGGAGGGCAGCCAGTATCTAACATTGATAAGAGACGATTGTCTCATCTTAATGTCTACAGGTAACAAATATGTACTATATCTACACACAAACAAACATTTATAGTTATGATTTTAGGTAAAGTAACATAGGAAAGAAAGCATCCGAGTTATAGAAATAATTTATGATGTAGAATCTAAAAATACCAAGTTATTAGTCATATACGTTATTGTCTCTTTGTTAGATATATCCTTTCATAAATAAAAAAACATAAATCTTAAACGCAACTATACTATCTATCGGATCATGTTGATAACATGTAGCATTAAATTAGAACTATTGACCGAGCGAGTTCGAAGCACGAACGAAACGTCTCTCTAATAACTTGGACAAAATTGCTTTCGTATGTCTGTCTGTCCGGAGGTCCGCAAGTTCACATCTATATCATCATATACAGGTCACATTTCTCAACCGATTCTCGTGAAATTTTATGAGCAGGTTCAATAATTTTATTGATTTTTTTGTTGATTCAGTATATGGAAAATTTCCAACATAGGTATAATTATTTCATAGGTTTTTAGTATCCTAAAATGAAACTAAATTAAAGGCTCCATAAAATCACTATAAAGACTTGCAGACCAAGCAAGGTGATATTGTTTAAAGGATTTTGTTTTAAGTCCGCGCTGAATATTTATTCAGTTCAAGCTGCGCAAAGACATAATCGCAAAGTCGACTGCTCACAGAGCCACTAGTTAATATCAAACAATAAATAAGTATCAAAATTTTCTTCATCGAATTTAATCATCCGAGTCTAGTGTCTCATTAATCGAGTAGTGAAAACACTTATACCTCATCACTATTCGCATGGCCTGATGTTGAAAACGCCGATCATGTGTCTCAGTCACTCGTATACGTTTGGCGCATGATTGTTACTCTTTCTCCCGGGTGGTACACTCTTTAACAGAAGTATTCGTTTTTCGGTTGATGTTTTCATATTTTAATTTGTAAAGTTTAGTTCGATTATATTTTGGTTGTTGCTTTTGTTAAGTACCTATTATTTATTTTTAGTTAGGTTAATTTGTTATCAGTGGTTTAGTACGCCGAATGCCACGGTGCAATGTGGTTTTACGCCGCCGCCGGGCAAGAAAAATAATACGTGCTTAAAAAATAACCACATTAAGTTACTAACGTGAGAGTTATACAAAACGGTTTGGTTTAATCCATACGCACCGTTCGTTACATCCTTGGGAAGATAATAAGCGAGAGTTTGTCTCATTCTTTCGTACTCCGGGCAAGATAAAACTCCGTTCAAAACTTGTTAAGGGCATAAACAACTTTGATAAATATGTAGTTAAACGCATCATACATATAACCTCTATAAAACCGAAAAAGAAATTCCAACACATTAATGGTCGAAATTAAAAAATATATAAAAATTTTCAAGGAGATCGTAGTCGTTTAGCCACAATAACAGAATAATTAAGTTTTCATTAGGGAAAATCAGAACTCAACAAATTCTAAAATAAATAAAATAAATTTGAAAAAATGTAATACTTAATTGAAAAATATAAATAATCTTAGATATGAAGTTAGGCTTTATAAATTTAACCAATTATAATTAAAATAGTTTACGCATTATACACAAATGTTGTTTCATATTGTTTTGATAAATATTGATGGAGCAAAATAGTTATGACTTGGAAATTCAAGCGGATTTAGAACAGGTATAGTTAGTCATTATTTATTCTCAATTTTACTTAAGAATAATAATATATTACAAAAAGCCTGTTTCTTACAACACAAAATTAGTGCTCGATATCTCGTTTCGATGAACAAATTTTTTCACACAACTGTGCGCGAACAGTCTACGTGCCTACCTTCCGATCGGCATTGATCCGTCGGCCGTATTGTAGTTTTTATTCTGTTCATACTAAAATCCACATTAAAGTAACAATTAGAATGATAATTCTAAAATCTTTTTAGAATTTGATTAAATTTAAATGGGCCGCCTCGGTATACTCTACCAAACAAAAAATAATTTTGAGAGTTGGTCCACAAATGGGGGCGAAATCGGTGAATATACACAAAAAATAGATACAATCGAACATATAACCTCCTTTTTTTAAGCCGGCTACAAATATGACATTTTCCATTGTAGGTTATTTTACATCAGCTTAGAGAGCACAAAGTGACATGACGACTTAGTCTGTGTAAACACAATTGAACAGAAATGTCATATTTAAGGACTGTCATTCAGAAGCATACGAATTTGGATTTTAGTTTGAATGGAATAAGAAATATACTAAAAATATGGGGTGTGGCTGTGTCATGGACACTACCGTGTGTTGTACGTGAATATGTGTCTCCGAGGCAAAAGTTATACTAATTGCAAATTTCGATATGCAGCAAAAAATTACCTCCAATACGTCGGTACTTCCCCCTCCATCGCGCGCGTTGCGTCACTGTCCTCTTATTCTTATTCGTTTTGGGGGCGATGAGGCCTGCACTGACGTCCCGCTTGGGGTGTTTTGTGCATTCCCCCCTGCCAGCATTTACTCAAGCCAACCTAACTCCTTCACATAGCGGAGTATGGCCTTGGGTCGCTGGCACAACTGCTCCAGTGTAGTTTGAGGTGTTGTATGAACAAACGTCGACGATGCTGATGCATCTTGCGTTCTGGAGTGGACCTCCAGTAATCCTGTTTTTGCTCTAATATCTTCCGTAGCCCTGCAGTGCAGCAGCACATGCTCCACAGTCTCGTCTTTCTGCAGACAGCCTCTACATCACTGTCCTCGTTTATCGTAATGAATTATTTGATCCTTTAGCTATCCAGTGGTATAATTTAATTTTGAATGTACAGGATAGATGCGAAACTACAACGCCAAACTGTATCCCCCGATTTTGTTACCATTAGGTTTTTTTGGATTGTACCCGTTTGATAGCAAGTTTAAAGACGTATTCACGTCCAAATTGAGTTTATTCACTAGTTTTGTTTGGTGCACAAGCTTATTGCTACATTAAAATTGTGCAGAACTGTTTGGACCTCCGGCAAATGAAAGCTGTGAACCGGAACGCGCAGCTGCTGTTCGTGCTGTTCCACGATTCAGTGGAGGCGGGGATCAGCCCCGGCGTGCACGCGGACTGCGCCGCCACCGAGTCCACTGGAGACGCGCTCTACTCCAGCGGGGAGCTGCCCGAGGCCGACAAACATATCATACAGGGCAGGGGGCTCAGGTAACTCTCACTGGCTTACAGCTGCTGTTCGTGCTGTTCCACGTCAAGATCAAGACGAATCACACGACATATCACTTATCAAAATCGGTTGTGCCGTTAAGTAGTTACGAGCGGACAAAGAAACAGACATACATACATAATACAGGTCAAACACATAACCCTCCTTTTAGGCTTTGCCGCAGTTGGGTAAAAATATAGGACTTTCTTACCAATTTTAAATTATTATAAATAAAAGTTGAAAATTAAAATTAAAGTACTTAATGTAATGAAATTATGTATTATAAATAAAATATATTTTTTTAAATAAAAAAAAATATATGACACTGCTCCGTTCTGAAGTACTGGGAAAGACAAGCAAGAAACATTTATTATCCATTATGTTTAACAAAGTATTTTTCTACCATCTTAAATAGTCGCTAGAGTGGCAGATGTCGACTTGGCAGAAGTGAAGTACTCCAAGCATCTTTGTCTTTAAAGCCAATTTCAATATATACTTTCCGTGGTCTCTGTTATGTCTTTTGGGATTTTATTGCAAAACGCACAGTTAATCCTACAACATATAATTATTCGTCGTCACTAATCTAAAACTAGGCACAGCTATCGTTAATTGGTATACACGTGGTGAACACTCTTAACATTTGTTTGACGGGCCTGTTGGCGCAGTCGGTAGGATATGTGCCTTCTGAGCGGCTGGTCCTGGGTTCTATCCCCGGACAGGTCAAACAGTGTCCATGAACATGTCTGTTTGACCTGTTTCTGGGTGTGTATATAAGTATGTATATCAGATATCAGGTTACCACAGCACAGGCTCTGCATAGCTAAGGACCTGCAGGGTGTGTTGTCATGTGTCTCAGTTGTTAACAAATATTGATCGAAATCTTGAAAAGTGCCGGCTCTTTGTCACTTTGACAACACCAGTAAGCAAAAATGTAAGTAAGTTGATGACTGGAGCTGACAAAAGCTACTTAGAGCCGCAATTTTTTTTATTAATATCTACATTTTTTTAGCAACTGAAATACATAATACTTCTGTCCTGCTGAAGACCTTGAGTGAATCATGTCCCACGTTGTTATTATAATATTAACATGTTAAAGAACATTTCACATAGTGCGTGTTACGATACATAATTATGTATATCGTTTTACCTGTTCACAGACAGACATCCGAATCGCCGGAGCCGAAGCAAGTGTGTGACAACGACAAGCAAAGACTGATACAAGAACAAGTAGCATTTATGAACGAACTGATCGATCAGTGGGAGTTGATGTGTGAGTGTGTTCCTTATTCACTCATTATGTAACTCGGTGACGATACGAACAAGTAGTTCTCCTGGTGATGACGTCACGCTGGCCCATAAGTAAAGCCCCAGTCACTTATAACTAGCTGCTCCCCGCGGTTACACGTGATGCATGATGATAATGATGCTAAAAATTGATGTGTGGATCTTTGACACATCCACACACCGATCTCCGCCTACGTCAAGATCGTAATGATCACAGTTCTGTCAAAGTTTGTCTGTTTCTGATAGCTTAGTCAAAAGCCATGTCAATTTGACAGCTCGATACACTAGACGTGTTCGGCGACCGTCGAGGGTGATGAAATGTAACACAAATACCGCCAAGGGTGATGAAATGTAACACAAATACCGCCAAGGGTGATGAAATGTAACACAAATACCGCCAAGGGTGATGAAATGTAATAACAGGTTTTTCCATGGTGATAAATTTTATTTTCTTATTATTATTTACTGATTGATATAGGTACTAAGTATTTAAATGTACTCAATAATACTGTTATAGCAATTGCGTTTTACCATGTACATATTTTTTGACATTTTGGTATAAAGATGGATATGCCCTTGGAGAAATAATAAGCTACTCGAAACACTAATCCTGCACAGACGTAGTCGCGGGCACCAGCTAGTTGTAATATAAATTAATTTACCTTTCAGCGAATCCAATGCAAAAACACTACATAAAAAGTCAGTGGGCAATTGTAGACGATGAAGAATTGTTGCGTACTGTCGACCTCAAGCACGCACCGGCGTACACTGCGCCCGCACATTCCGCCGGCGAAACTTGTTCGAAGGGCCGTAGGGATGAGAAAATCGTGAAAAGCCGAAGTGTATTGCTCAGTGTTGTTGTCAAATACGGCATGGAAGCGATACAGAGCTACTTACTCGAATACTGCACGAGATTGAGCGAGGTAAGTTGAACCTAACGAGGTGACCTAAGATACGTAGGCTTTCTTCGTAGGGAACATTAGTGAAAAGGCTGTCTACATCAAGAGACAACAATTTAGCACCGGAAGGGATGTCAACGTTTTTAATTTTATTTATTACATCTAGACTGTGAATCGTTTTTGGTTGATTTGGGGTTTCTTGTGTTTTTCATTTTGTATTCTTCCTATTAGCATTTTATGCGGGAGGGAGGGTGGTGCACGCCCCCAAATAGGCCAAAATCATTGTTTTCTTTTCAGCGCAAGTGTCACTAAAAATATTTTTTAATATCGTTTTTTTGATAATGGATTTCCGCAAAGTAACGCCTGAATCAATAAATTGTTAAAAAAAAACGACATTCGCTTACTTGGACAAAACATAGTACGACTGTGCCGCGGCAGTGACCCACGATGCGCCAGAATTAGGCTTTCCTCGATAAGGATATAACGCAGCATATTTGGGATAATATTCTTGTCGAATACAGGTCCTGTCCATGTCGAACTATGTTTTTCGAAGTAAGCGACTTGTCGAAGTATTGAACTTGTCTAAATTCAGAGGTACACCCATAAGACTAAAATTTGCTGCAGCACGCGTCTTATTTTCTACCGACTTCCAAAAAGGAGGAGGTACTCAGTTCGACTGTTTGTTACCTCATTACTTTGGACTGGGTGAACCGATTCTCATCATTTTTTGTTTGAACGCTGGTGCTTCTCGTGTGGTCCCATTTAAATTGCATCAAATTCGGTACAGTGGTTTTTGAGTTAAACTCCAATAACTGAATAGAATGGAAGTCGGTATTAATTTTTTCAAATTGTAGGTACTTGTTGTTATGTGGCATCAATGATGTGCAGTCCCTGATTTCCTCATTAAACATTAAGACACCGTGGTAGTATAATATTTTGCAGTACGTTTTATTAATATTTGACGGTGGTTAATGCGTGTTTGATACCCAAATTTAATAAATATTTAAAATTTCTATTTATATTATATATTTCGGTTTGATTTAATACGTTGTTTGTTTTACGTATGATACCAATCAAATGATATGGCTGGCTATTTAATAATACATTATCCATATTTTTTATTAAATATATGCTTAAAGATAGTTTTTTTGACTTGTAACTTGGCGTTATCAATAAATGATTGATTGATTGATTTACCCGACAGGTGCACATAAAGCTACTGCAGCAGTTCATTCTGGCGTCGTTCGACATGGCGCGCGAGCTCCAGGTCGTGCCCAAGAAGATCCAATACGTCGCCATACATGAACAAAATTTATTTGAGGTCAGTATTGTACCCCATCATACAATACTAAAGTACTTGGAGAGTGCGGCCCCCCAGTAAGTAGAACGTCTTCGTGACAACTATGCGACAAAAGTGGGAAGAGGCGGTGCGGCGGGGGCGGAGGACGCTCACGTAATGATCGCCGGCAGAGCGGTGGGGGTTGGCAGTTTATAAATGTAATTCATTTCTGTTGTGTAGGTATGCTACCAACAAAAAAGAGATACAAGATTGGTAATAACTTTTGCTGCCTTATTATAAACAAAACATTCTAGGAATATCTGTTGATGGTGTGCACATTTTGTGTTGTACTTGGGTATATCAAAGACCCTTTCCTTTCTTCTCTTACGCTTTGACTTTTCCATCAATGTAGTATCTTTGTGCTTATGTAGCAGAAGATTTTGAATAAAAAGTTGTCTTACTGTCAGCACTTGACAATCTTTATACAAATTTTCAGTAGGATATCTGTATGGCTTAAATGTGGCAACTTTAAGTACAGCTCTTTGCGCACGTTCCAAAGTAAGTATATATGATGCACATGCGCCACCCCAAGAAGTATTGCAATATGTTAATAATGATCTACATAAAGCATCATACACACTAAGAATAAGTTTGCGGTCTGCGACTTCGCGCAAATTGTTAAAAACATAGATGAGTTTTCTTACATGTTTTCCTAATGCTAATATGTGATCTCTCCATGTTAGCCTCCTATCCATAGTAATACCTAGATAATTAATAGCTTGTACGCATTGTAGTTTGCGACAGTCGCAAACACTTACAACGCAGTGAATGTACTCTAACGTCAACATTGGGAGTTCGACCACGTGAGTTCTTAAATGTTATGAATTTTGTTTTATCTATATTTAAGGAAAGCAAGTTATTGTTTAACCATGCCTTAACAATTCTCATGCCTTCTTCAGCGTGCACTTGAACTTCCTATTCCAACTATTTCCGACAAATATAAGTGCCGTATCATCTGCGTATGAAAAGATCCTACCATTTTGCAATTTCAAATTGCACAAATCATTGACATATATCAAGAATAGAGTCGGGCCTAACACACTACCCTGTGGGACTCCATAGGTGGTTTCTTCTTCATGGCTGATTACATCACTGACTCTGGTCCTTTGAGTCCTACCTTTTAAGTAATCTTCCAAAAGAAGTAGCGCATTATTTCTTATTCCAGCAAGTTCTAGTTTCTTAACAAGAATGGGAACAGAGAGAGTGTCAAAGGCTTTCGCGAGATCCAAGAATACTCCAATAACTTTGTTTTTCTTATCAAGTTCATTGACGATGAAATTTGTTAATCTTGATACTGCATCTCCTGTTGATCGGCCAGCTCGAAAGCCATATTGGTTAATTGAAAAGATTTTATATTTTTCAAGATAAGAAGCAAGTCGTTTATTTATCTTTTCTAATATTTTAGAGATCCTTGGTAGGATAGAAATTGGTCTGTAATTTTCGACACTGTATCTGCTGCCACCCTTGTGAATAGGTGTGATAATAGATCTTTTAAATATAGCAGGAAATGTTCCAGATAAAAGGCTCAGGTTGCATAGGTGCGTGATGATAGGTACAAGTATAAAGGCTGATTCTTTGATTATTTTATTTAGTATTTCGTCAATACCGACTGCGCAGTTATTTTTTAACATTTTAATTAGGCTATGAACTTCATCATCATCAGTATTCACTAAACCAATGGAGTTAATTTGAGAATGCAGTTAATTCATTACAACAATAGAGTTTCTATTGCAACTACTATTTTAAATTTTATTCGCAAGTGTTTTCCCTATGTTAGCAAAATAGTTATTAGCGTAGTTGATTGAATCTAACGGAGTTTGTTTTGTGTTTAATGAAGTTTCGTTAGTGTTAATCTTTTGCTCTGTGCATGTTATTGTTCTTATAATCTCCCAAGTCTTTTTATACTGTTTTTGTTATTTTCAAGTTCAGTTTTATGATACTCTATTTTAAGTTTCTTTATGAGTTTAGTGCAGTAATTTCTGTATCTACAGTATGTTATTTTAAGGATATTATCATCTGGAACTTCTTTGAAGCGAATATGCATTCTATCACGAGTGCGAATATACCGTATAATGCCCGGAGTAATCCACGGCTTAATGATGCGTTGAGTATGTGGCACTTTAAATATTCGTGTGTTCACATTTACAATACCTATCAGTTTATTTAGTAGCATATTAGCTGCTACGTTAGCATCAAGTGCTTGTAATACATCCGCGAAGTTTGTCGCTTTTATTATTTGACCAATTTTACATACATCATTTTTTGTAGAAACTTTTATTGAGGAGTAAGAAGAAAGTGATTTATTTTGTATATTTAAAATTAAAGGACAGTGGTCAGTTATAAATGTTTGTATGGTCACTGTTTTGTTAGTCTTTAGCATTATGTGGTCCAATCAGTGCTAGTGCCTCTGGTAGCTATGTTGTGGCTAGGCAATAGTCCATGGCCAGCTGTTAGTTCAAGATACCCAGCAGAATGGATGTCGCAGTTGTTAGGATGTATATCTATATTAATATCACCTATTATAGAAATGGTTTGATACTTTTTGATAGAAGTTAGCACAACGTCCAAAAGAAAAGTTCAGTGCACGAAAAGGAAGGTGATCTGTATAAAGCTATTACAGCAATTTTCTGACCTATTTTTACAAGACAGTTAGCATTGTGAAAGTCAGGCTCATCAATAATTAACTCCATGTTGGGTTTACAATAGATAATAGTAATCAGAATAGAGGTATCCATTCTGATTTATACAGTGTTTAGTATATGTAGAATAATGATTGCCAATAGAAGGTAAGGTTTATCATTTTCAATCCAACATTCAGTTAATATTAAAAACGTTAATCCAGCCCCTCATCTGCCTTCATACCAAATTTCATCAAAATTGGCGCCGCCGTTTAAGCGTGAAAGAGTAACAAATATTCATACATCAATACTCACAAAATTTCGCGTTTATAATATTAGTAGGATAATATTAAATCCTGTCAACAGACAATAAATGAAAAGTTCTCAGAAGGCGACAAGAAACAGGAGCTGCTGCAGATGATGCAAGAGGTTCTGCACGAAATGAAGGCTGACATTAACTCCATGGACTGGAGTGTCGACGGTACGTACGTATTCATCTATGTATACGTAAAATGTAATATTTGTAGTACCTAAGTAGAAGCATTGTAAACATCTATATGAAAAGAATACAATGATACAATGACTTTATTTGTCTATGAAATCTAGGTGTACATAATAGGTGACAATTTTTTTTAGTTCTCTAGATTCTACCTTATAAGGTTTATAGACTTAACATTTCAGTGAGAACAATTTATCACTAACAATGCTCTAAATACTACATAATTTTATGGTTCTATGGTTCTATGGTCAATCTAAAACTTATGTTAGACTATTTCAATACAAATAAAATAAAATTATACAAATTTCAATTTGAACTGATTAATGTCATAAATTATTATCATCTAAATACATGTTTACATTATAGCATGCTTTCTTAATTAACAAGTTATTGAGCATATTAAAAAAAATATTTATACTTTCTTTACACCTTATGTCCTGATGGCATGAATGGCCAAGAGTTTCTTGCCGCTTCTTCTCGGTAGACTCTATATATTTTGGAGTACATTATAATGAATAATTGACATTCATAAATGCGTCGTTGATGCCTAAATTGAATAAATGACTTTTTATATGTTCACCGTTTTATCGTTTCTGAGTTTGCATCAGCATCTGTTTGTTACCTACCTCATAACTTTCAACTGGGTGAACCCAATCAAAATTATTTTTTGTTTGAAAGCTGGTGCTTCCCGTGTGGGTGGCGTGTCCCAATTAAATTTCCTCAAATGCGGTCCAGTAGTTTTTGAATTACAATCCAATAACTGAATAGAACAGAAGTCGGTTTCAAATTTTTCAAATTATACTTGTATTTATCTGTATAGGTTCTAACAAAACGTAAATCTAAGGTTTTATAGGTTACTTTGCTACAAGCATGTTTCCGTTACAGATCTCCCGTGTCACCAAGACCGTCGCTTCGCAATATCAAACTCAACCTTCTACTGCTCCATACAGAGCAGTGCTTACGTCTCCCTCCCACTCTCCTCTCTCCCTCCCTCGGTGTACGACCAAGCCCCTTCAGATGGAGAGGAAGCCACTACTTACGATACCTACAATTTAGAGGATTATGAAATCATAGGACATCACGAAGAGAATTGCACAGAATGCTGCAATACTGTAAGTGTGAACCCACAACAAAATAAGGTTTTACTTCGATGACCCCAAAACTCTTAATGTCTCTTCATAAGCGGACTCGTGCGTTTGTACATTTGCCATTTTTCAAGTTGAATTCAAGTGCCGCAACACTTTGGATACTTACGGCGGTAGTGCCGAAAACATATAATGTTTTTTGTGATCCTGCTCATTTAATTAAACGATGAGTATCTGTTGGTCTAAAGTTCAAACCGAACACTCATTGGCTTAGGCCGGTTTCAGTGCTCGACCGCCCGTCAGTGCGTACGTCGGTCGCGCTTGTCATTTGTATGAAAACTCACAAGCGGTTATAGTGCTCGACCGACCGTACGCACGCGTATACCGTACGATCGGTTGTGCGTATCGTCAGGACCGACGGTACGCACGGACGGTCGGTCGAGCACTAAGTGTTGCTTAACAACGCCATTATATATTGTCGAGTAGTTTTCAATTGCCTGAAAACACGGATAAAACGTCGTTTTCTAAAAATGAAACCTAGATCGATTTATTGCCCCCAAAACATAATTATATTAAATTTCACGAAAATCGTTGGAACCGTTTCCGAGATTATCATGGATCATGGATGGATCATGATGATGATAAATCTTATCGACGGCGAACTGCGAATATCACCTAACTAACATTTTTTGCGAACATTAGTTTCGTATTGCATGGGCATTAAAATTCAGTTTTGCATGCGCTAACAAAACTTCTAAGTGATAGGAATAAAAATAACGGGTCAAAAAGATTATGTAAATACCACCTAAATTAACGTGAAAATACATTTGCAAATAATAGCTTCTAATAAACTCTAACTTACTAGAGAAAAGTCTCCTAAGTAAAATTTTTGTTAATTTTGTAGGCCAATATCTCCTATCTTCGTTGAAACAGGTTCGAACTCGTTGAATTCCGAGAACTGAGTGAGAGGGGGTGTCTCTATTTTACGTGAAGGTGTAAAAGGGATAGATAATCAATAGTTTGTGGTAGTGGCATCACGCTGCACGCAGTGCAGTTCTTATTCAGTAATCTGTGGTGCAGTCTCGTGACCGACAAGTAGCGACGTGGCGAGGACTGCGACGTAAAATCTCTGTTTTATATATTTTTTTCGGATTAAGACCAAGTTTCGCTGTCATTTAAATTAATTCACTGTTTAATTTGATAGTACGGTAGGTAAATTAAGTACGGAAGTTACCTGATGATCGAATTGTCAAGGATTTTGGAAAAACGCGTAAGTAAACTACTTTATAATCTTGTACCTAAGACTTAGATAGTAGGTAATACCTAATCTCAAATGTAAAATTTTCTAAATAATAATAGGTACCAAAGCTTTTTATATTTTTTTTTTATAAACTGAAATATGGATTTAGCACGTATGAACATTAAATACAATTTAAGTACCTATTGGATTTTTCATATTAGTTTGTGAAGATAGAAGTTATTTCTGCCCATTCAGATTATTTATATTTAACCAATTTCACCTATCTTATTTTGTTTGTTTGTTAGGAGGTATTTTTTATTCATAACCAGGAATAAAAGAAACTTCGTAATAAAGGGACGTAGAATTATTGTAAGATAGAAGTTATTAGAATAGTTTTCGTAGATTAGGTAGGTACTTATTTCCTATTTTGGTAAGTACTTAAACTGTTTAGTATTATCATTTTTTTTTTCAGAAATATGTCGCGTTGGACAACACGTTGTCAAGGATTAAGGGCGCGTCAAATTTTGAACATATTGAATGAAAATGATCCTGGCACAAAACGAAAAGCTTCATGCGCTGATAATGACAAAGAAAACATACAATATTTTTCAACTTCCACGAAGCCTGAAGAAAAGGATGAAGGCTTTGGACACTACGAGATTTCTAAATATAAAAAAACAGAAACAGCCCAATCCGACCCGGTATTGAATGAATACCCTGATTTCTGCGATGTAAACCCTCATCACGAAATCTCAGACTTCAAAGATAAACGAGAAGAATTTTCCGGTGACGATGGTCGGGCGGAGTCGGAAACTTCAAATTTGATTGCCATGTTGTCCAAAGTAAAGTCTCTATCTGTCTCTGACTTGACACAAGACTTTGAAATCCAATCTGAAATGCAAATATGCAAGTCTGATTCATTCATAAACTCTCTAGCTATTTCAGATTTTCACAATGATTTTACTCATACTCTGATTATGTTTGACGCTGATGGAATTAACAATGAAAACAAACAATATTTTGCAGAAAATGTTTCTAAAACAGCAACATTTACAGCTGAGCCAGACATCACTTTGTCAAATATTGATCGTCCCAAATCCCTCTCACTTTCTGATTTGACAAATGACATTCAAACTCTAGGCTGTATCCGACGATGCAAATCATTGACTGACTCTACAGAACAGCAATCACACGATTCATTTAAAGATCTGTTGTTGAGTGGAGATTCCGACTTTGAATGTTTCCCGCAAAATGACAAATTCGATGACTATGCCACTGATACTGATAACCAAGAAGTATTCTATGGAGATCTAAACGAAGGCAGAAAACGACGCCATAAAGCTACTCCTAGTGAATGGGCCAAAAATAAAACAAAAGCAAAGAGAATGAAAGGAGAAGAATATTTAGGATACAGAAGACCTCATGGAGAATCAATTAAACACGATACTATAAGACCTGCGCGAGAGCTTGGAGATACGTGTAGATCTGAATTCTGTAGGAAAAGTAAATTGAGGGGTTGTTCTCAATTCACTGAGGATACTCGCAGAAAAATTCATAATAATTTTTGGAAAATGTTAAACAACAACAAAAAATTTTCGTTGGTCCCAACCAACGAAAAATTTTTGTCACTAACTTAGTTACTCGTTTTACTACCAATCGTAAAACTGTAAAGAATGAATCGAGGCGAACTGGAACTTTACAATACTCTCTGCCACTTACTATCAGAGGAGACGAAAAGGTGCAAGTTTGCAGAGAAATGTTTTTAAATACCTTATCACTTGGATCATTTACAGTCCAGAATTGGGTTAAAAAGGCAGAATTTTGCATGAATGCCCACCAAGAGCTGTTAAATTCTTCACGAACTTTAACAATCAATGAAGAAGTTAAGACAAAAATGCAGGGATTAAATGCCGTCCCACTATGCTCGAAAAGAAACAAGTAAGTTGTTTCTTGAACCAATCTACAAGAATCTTAGCTGTCTGTTCAAAGTCTACCAGCAACAATGAGCTTTAGAAAAAAAATCCTTCTGTAAGCAGACGTACTTTTGAAAAAGAATTCCACGAAAAGAACCTGTCTTTGTTGGCTTTAAAAAAAGACATGTGTGAAGTTTGTTCGACCTACACAGCTGGAAATATGGATGAAGCCGACTACCAAGTGCACATTATAAAGAAAAACAGAGCACGACAAGAAAAAACTGACGATAAAAATAAAGCCGCCAATGACGAATTAATTCTTCTTACAATGGATTTAGAAGCTGTGAAAATGTGTCCCTACCTTACAGCAAGTTCACTTTATTACAGAACAAAAGTGAAATGTCATAATTTTACCGTTTATAATGTCACTACTCACCACTGCACTTGTTACTGGTACAATGAAACAACAGCTGATATGACAGCCAGTACATTTGCGTCATTTCTGATTGATTATTTGGAAAGACATTGTTTGCCTCTCAAACTGCCCATTATAATATTTTCAGATGGTTGCACATATCAAAATCGAAATGTAACATTGGCAAATGCTCTCCTAAATTTGAGTAAGGTGCATGGAATCACCATAACCCAAAAGTTCTTAGTGCCCGGTCACACACAGATGGAATGTGACTCTGTTCATAGCGCAGTAGAAAAGAAACTGAAAAACAGAGAAATACATTTACCAAGCGATTACAGTACTGCGACAAAAGAGGCAAGCAAACAAAATCCATACGAAGTGGTAGAAATTGATTACAAATTTATAAAAAGCTATGCTGATCCCAAACATTGGATTTATACAAGTATTAGCCCTGGACGAAAAGTGGGTGACCCACAAGTAGTAGATATTCGAGCAATTAAGTACACCCCAGATTCTACTATACAAGTTAAATTGGACTTTGACAAAGATTGGATTGATTTGCCACAAAGGCAAAAAGTTATTAAATGTGATGAGGAATACCAACAGCTCCATCTGACCGACTGCCAATAACGTCTACTAAATACAAGCATCTGCAAGAACTTAAACCAGTCATACCTAAAGATTGCCACTCATTTTATGATAATTTGCCAAAAAACACTCAATGAGAACGTAAACTTAAAGTACAAGTATAATAGTTTCGTAAATTTAATGTGATTTTAAAAATAATAATTTAATTTTGTGATTCTGTTTTTTTGTTTGTTTCGTAACTGTATGCGAAAGGGCTAGAGAAATAACCAAAGTTATGGCTAATTAAAATAATAATAATTAAAATTTATTTTGTTTTATGTATGTCTTTTAATTTGTAAATTCCTTCTAAATACAATTCATTACCTGTTTTGATCATGATTCTAGAATAATTAACTCCTAACTGACAATAATCCGAAAATTGCTGATCGTAGCCCAATATGATTAATTGCGTCGAAATTGTTCTATACTTTCATGTTTATTACATTAGTAAACATTTAATTAAATTTATTATAAAAATAATGAAACGTTTTTTTCACCTCCTGTAAATTTTGTTTGTTGCTGGATAGGAGATATTCGCAGTTCACCGTCGTTATATAGCCTATGCTACTTAGGGTGAATGTAGCTTCCCAATGGCGAAAGGATTTTTGAAATCGGTCCAGTACTTTTAAAGCCAATTACCAACATACACATACAAATCTTTCCTCTTTATGATATTATAGTATGATAAAGAGTGAATTATTGTAATTTCGTATGTAACGAATGAACTTAAAACCTGCGGGACCGATTTCAAAAATTATTTTGCAATATGAAAGCTACATTATCACTGAGGTTATATATTATTTTCAAAAAACTTAGGTATTCGTATGAAAGCTTCGATTATGTAACCAAAAGTGTAAAGAAATACGGAAAAACACCCTTATGTCGCGTAAACTGCGGAAACTATTGACAAAGTGATGTACTGTAGTTTTATACACCCTATTTGTATAATTACAAAAAAAAAATGGGCGGTACAAAAGTGTTAATACATTGTAGATATGTAGTCAAAATTGTTTATTACTTCACAGTGAAATAATTATTAATTGTTAAAGTTTTCGAAAATTCCATCTAAAAGTATGGACACCATCTTAACAAAAATACTACATGCCTATGTACAACTTATTAATGAAAACACATGATTCGCGTCAGTGAAAAAATATCTCTCTTACTCTTTCTTACACCCCCCACCCGAGCGTTCGGTGTGAAAGAGATTGTCGACTTTCGGCTTTCGTTCGTTCGTTTTCGGAAGAAACAAAGGCCGCGCGGTGGCAGGGCGGAGGGTGTGGGGTTGGTCCGGTGGCCAGGTCTAACGAGCTAGGACGCGAGTTTGCCGAATGTTATGATTATGAATGATACATTTCTATGTAGGGGTGTTAAGTTTCATGCATAAACCGCGCGCATGTAGTATATCTTAATGAATAGTGGAAATGCCTAGAATAAAATTTGTAGGTGTGAATCAATCTAGACGTTTGACCAAATATTGATGATTATGTGGGTTTTTTTTTTAAAGTAGTTTTAAATATTCTTCCCATGTATGTATTAAGTACCAGCAGCATATAGTGCTGTTTTTTTTTGGTAATTATACAAATTAGGTGTATAAACCATCAATATATCTACGATACAGTTCGCGATACTATATGTCTAAGATACAATATACTAGACAACGAATTCTTGAACCCACGCACGTGGTAGATTATGGGCCTTACTATATTCGAGAGGTTAGCCCAAGTCTTAGCAGAATTTATCTGTTGATTATGATGGTAGTGACGATAGTTTCAGACGGATTTTAACCATAGATTAAACTGTCCTATCCAGCCTAAAGCCGACGAGGAGGGTGACAGTTCCCCCTCCCCCCCGGGGACCATCCGCGTGGAGAACGAGCCGGAGATGTCCCTCTCCACGACGACGCGCAGCGCGTGGACGTTGCGCAGTGACGTCACGTGTTGCAGCAGGACCGGCGTCTCTCTGCAACACGCCACTGCTGACGTGCAACAAACCGGTATGTACTTTTGTTTCATTTAATCATTTACTATATTTTTAAACCTCCTAAAAAGGTTCAAGTCCTCAGTTCGGCTGCTTTTTCAACCGACTTCCAAAAGTAGAATGTTCTCAAGTCGACTCGTATATATATTTTTGACGTGATAACCTGTTATAAACCGATGAACGCTGGCTGCACGCACGCAAAGTTATGCCTCGTTGTCACGTTACGCCTGAGCCAAGCGTGCAAGTGAGAGCGCGGTACGACCGATAGAGAAGCACAATCTTATCACGTAAAATTATTGTCCGTGAATGGACTTTACAGACAACATTTTTTTAAATCAATGACTACGCATAACTTTGTACAGAATTGTTCGATTTAATATATTTTTTGTTTGGTAGCGTATACTTCCGAGATGGTCCCGTTTACTTTCATCAAATTTTTTCTAGCCGTTTTTTGAGTTACACTCCAATAACTGAAAAGTGTTTCGCTTATCTTGATGATATCCTTATTGACTGTGAATGACACTCGATCCTGTAAGTAGCAAGGGACACTAAAAACTTTTTTTAACTTAAAAATAGAACTAAATTCAACACTAAAAACTGTGAAATATCTTGTCGAAGTCGGTACCACGCGCATAATATTGTGATAATAGGTAGTATTGCACTATCGTGGTACCGACTTCGACAAGTTATTTCACACTTTTTAGTGTTGAAGTCGGTTCCGTTTTGTGGGTTTTTTTGTTTACGTAATGCGATTTTTATGATATATATTTTTATTTATGATATTTATATTAATTATCGCTTAGAAAAATACCAAAAATATTTATATAAATATTAAAAAATATTTTAATTAATATTTAATAAATATTAATAATAAATATATAACAATAATTAATAAATAATAGTTGGCCATAGCCATCCAGCGTGGCAATGCAGCCAGTGTGACCAGCACCTTTGCACCTGGTAGGTTTAGGGGTGGCCTATTTGATTAGGTGTTTGTGTGATCTGTATTTCATTCTAATTATGAAATGAAATACAGACTTTTATAGGCATATTTTATTTACATACTTCTTGTGAAAATAAAAAAAATTAATTAAAGCATTATTCTCATAACAAAACAATGCTTTAAAACAATTTTTTAATTATTAAAATAAAAGGAGGTTTCCATTCAATTTAAGTACACATTATCTGTGGTGACCGCGCTGCGCGCGCAACGCGCTGGTTCCGAGCCAATAGACCAATAACAGACTTTTTCCACTGATATTGGCAAAATTATGGTTACGCCGCACAAGCCATACTAACAAGAATAAGAAGACTTTGTCCATTTTGGCGCTATTTCGCACATACGAATTTGAGTAATATTTTGTTGGATAAAACTTTAGTAGCAAAAATGTCATGAGATTAAATAAAAAAACTACACTCATGTTTTAATTCCCTCTATTATATGACAGTTGCATAAACTACTATTATAAAATTATTACGATAATTTTATGATATTCTAAAAACAAGCCTTCAAAAGCCCTGATAAATCTCTATAAAATTACATTGTAAATTAAATTGGGGCTTATTAATAAAATACAATGAGTACTAAAAACGCTGGCAAATGTCAGGTGATAATAAGTATAGCAGGTATTGTAGAAATTCTATAATTCACTTGTAGAAGTTGTTTTCACTTTTTTTCAATATTTGATATCCTCTATAAACATTGTTATATATACTAAACAAACAATGTAATTTTGTTTCAGTGTTAACAAGACTGAGTCGCAAGATAAGCCTGAAACTAGTCAAGTTCTTTGATTGTCTCAAAGAGTCGTATTTCGGAACATTGCAAAGGTAAGCAAAATCAACCAAGGACATGACTATGAATGTTATGTCTGTTTCACTGATATACAAATATAGAAAAGGATCTCAGATATTAAATATACTATTCTAACTTTTCTAGTTGGATAAACTTTAGTGTTTCTTGTTTCTTATTGTTTATGGTTTTTTTTAAATAAATGTCGCTATATTTACAGGCCGATTGGCGCAGTTGGTAACTACCCTGCCTTCTGAGCCGTCGGTCCCGGGTTTGACAGGTTAAACATTTGTGTGCGTGAACATGTCTGTTTGAGCTGCGTCTGTGCTGCTATCAGGTACAATAGTACAGCCTTTTCCTAGTTTGGATCCCTTGCGTGGATATCAAATAAAAATATCCAAAGCATCCCTTTGATTATATAGGCGACCATATGGGTATATAATCATATAGGTCGCCCTTTGGCAATTCTTCATTCCTTTCACCACCTTCAATACTTTCATTCTTTGTATTTGTATATCCATAAATTTAAACTCAATCACATGTCACGTTCAAGTTAAATTCCTTTATTCGATCTCACCGTTAATGATCTTTTTATATGTAAATAACCGTCACCATATTTAGTCTTGTAAAATAAATGTATCATTTTTTTTAAACTAACTAATTACACACTACAGACACTATGGCCCATTTTTAAACTTATGGATTAATTAAAATAAAATACATTTCAATGGGGACTTCGTTCTCCAAACATCACTGTATTACATTACAAAAAGAATACATTATATTATATAATCTAGTACACCATGCCACTGAATAAGTTCAAATTTAAATGAGAAAAGTTAGTAGCCCTAACTGCGATTTGTGTGGTGTGCCTGAGGATGTCCATAATTTTCTGAGAGAGTGTGTCCGGAGTGAAACAATGAGAGTAGAATTATATATAATAGTTTAGATATAAGTATATTTGATGTGGATCTGTTCCAGGGCATCCTGGCTGATCAAACATCTACCACAGCTAGGATGCTGTATCGATCCACATGTAAAATTATTAGGAATATATAATAGAAAATGGTTTATACTATGGGGCTGACATAGTCGTTAGACGACTCAAAGACCCTAAATATAAAAAGAAAGAAAAAAATCTAGTACACTATTTTCCTTATTATACTGATATTAGCTAGAGCGTCCGGCCGCAGACTCCTGTACTAAGCGCGGCCTCCATTCGTTCCTATATTTTATGTCCATCTTGACGTTGTAATCTGCTATTTGTTTTGCCGTTGCCTTTGTCGCCCGCCTGACTAATTCGCCGATAGCATCCGAGCTGTCGTGTGTGAAGTATGTTATCTTCATATTCATATTTTGTTTTAGATGTTTAGAATCTCTCGAATCGTCATGTCGACAAGAATTAGGCGGCAAACCCGCAAGCGAAGCTATGCGACAACTGCTGTCTGTGGGAAGACAAGTGGAATTGCAGCCTGGCGCAGCGTTCTCCTTGCTCAGGACCTTGTTGGATAGCTTGAGAAGACTGTTTAATAAGTAAGTCAAATACCACTGTGTTAAACTAAAAGTGACCCCTACGTGGTTTAACAAGCGCTGTTTTTAATGCTAGTCAGACAACATTAATCTTTAACTGGAGATTATATTTGGTTTATCGCTGCCGTTCTTAAGGTGCGTTTGAACGGCGCGAGGTAGCACGATGCCACGCGAGCCGCGCCATCCGTATAGATGCGGCTTGCGGTTCGGCTAAATGCGAACTGTGGGCCGAGCACGACAATCTGTTTAATTGTAATGTAATCGCATCGTTAACGTATTTAGTACAAACTGAAATTTATCTATAGTGCACGCGGAACTAGTTGGCCGCGCCTTAGGTATGTGAGCGGTGAGGTGCGAGGGTTCGCCCGCGTATACGCTGTCACGGATTACATCATAGTTACTAAGGCTTTTCCTCTCCGCACCACGTCTGTCACAATGTACAATAGATAACTCATAGTTTGTACTGAATACGTAAACGATACGATAACGTTACCTTAAGCAGATTTTCGTGCTCGGCCCACAGTTAACCGCGTATATTGCTGAACTAGGGACGAACCCCCATCAACTTCATTGAACACTATCAGCATTAAAATATGCTCCTCTATAATCCGCGCTTTCCAAACTAATTTACCTTTTTTTTTATCTTCAGTGTATCTTCTAAATCGCTCTTAAAGTTTGCTGCCAGTCCAGTACAGCAAAAGTGAACTGCAGCAATTTATTCCTTTATGTGTAAAATCTTGTAAAATAAAATAAAACAAATGTTTGTGTGTGTGTCTGTGAATGGTTGTTTTTTAAGACAACCCGGAAGAGACACACAACAGAACCGCAAGCCTACTCGTATACACGGTGCACGGAGGGTCATAACAACACGAGTTGTTAAACCGCGCCGTCGCTTGTCCGTTCTACTAAAATATGGATAAACGCTTTGTTGCAACCACAGCAACTGTTATTTTGCCCCGTGGTGATTGATTAAATAAAAGAGAAAGACGAAGACTCTAGTTTTGATTCTTGCCCAAGCATCATTGTTTTGATTTTCTCTTGGGTTCTATATGGCAGGTTCCTCTCCATACAGTTCAATGAAGAATTGAACCATTTCATTACTCCACTCCATGTCGTAGAAACCCAATTTTAACTTCCATTGGAGAATGCCTCGGTCGCGCGCGATGTACCATCTGTTATGTTTAGAAGGCGCGTATTAACCGGTACCCAAAGACATAAAACGCTATATTTTTGTCGCACAGAGTAGACATACTAGTAATTCATACTTGAAAAAATGCAGTAATTAGTTAAAAAAAATTAATATTATAATATTGCACAATAACTATCGGGCATATTGAAGAGAAAAAAAAAGCAAATAAAACGACAGAAAAAATGTTCATATCGCGTTTCTTAATATTTTGGACGAGAACTACTCTATTTTTTGTAACAAGAAAAAAGGTAATTTATTAAATGAAAGAACTATCTATGTATTTACCATTGTGGCTTCTTTTATTGTTAAACAAATTAAAATTGCGAAAAAGTTAGCGTGTTTACAGACGCACGCTTGTTCCTGTCACGGCCAGTGCTTCACCCCCTCAAATGATGGCTGATGGCTGCTAAAAATCTTAAAGTTGGTTTATACAATGCAGGCTCCCTAGGCACCAACCATGAAAATATCATAGCGGCAGTTACTCGGAGTGGTGTGGATGTTCTGGCACTCAATGAGACCTGGGTCCACTCGGGAGAGGAGGGGCGCGCCCCGGCCATCCCCGGGTACAGTCTAAGACACACGCCGCGACCGCGTTGGTTACGGTCCCGCGGTGGTGGCGTTGGTTTCTATATTAAGCGCGGTGTCGCAGTGCGCGCTTGGCGTCACCCGGTGAATCCGATATATAGTGCAATCGAACAAGTATGGCTCTCTGTGAACCTTAACGGAAAAAAATTGATGATTGGTACTGCTTACCGACCTAGTTGGGTTAATGTTGATTTATTCTTTAGCGCAATCACAGACTCGATTAGTTCCATTCCAAAATACGATAATTTGATTTTATTGGGAGATTTCAATATAAGTTATTTAAATATTAATGACGGTAATACAATTAAATTCATATCCTTCTTATCCTGCTTTAACTTAGAACAGTTAGTTAGTCAACCTACTCACTTTACTGCAACTAGCCAAACATTAATTGATGTGGTGTGTACTGATTTGTATACCGAGAGAGTAACATTAGAACTTGTAGGGAATATTTTTGGCCACTGCCTTGTAGTATGCGAGTTCAAAATTAAACGTATGAAAACTGCACCACGCACTATAATATATAGACCTATAAAAAATATATGTCTAAATAATTTTAATAAAGATTTGAATTTAATAAATTGGAATCTTATATCTATGCATTCTGATATTAACTACATGGTAACTTTGTTCAACCACTACACCTTAACTCTTTTTGATATCCATGCGCCGGTTACATCATTGGTTATTAGAAACCGTTCCTATCCGTGGATCACACATACTTTAAAACTGATGATGAAACTGCGGGATGAGGCTGCTATGGATTATCATAAAAATAATTCTGATATAAAAAAAAAATATTACAAATCATTAAAATCTACTGTGAACAATGCACTTTTTCAAGAAAAATCAGCCTATTTTAAACAAAACATTAATAACAACATTAAAAACTCAAAGCAACTATGGAAAAATCTAAAAAATAATTTATTACCAAAAAATGATACTGAACTACCGCCGTTTTTTAATAACCCAGACATCATAAATAATCACTTTTTATGTATACCAGGTAATTGCAATACAACTATTTCTCATTTGACTTATTTTGAACATCATAAATTTAATAATGCAGTGTTTCATATTGAACAAATTAGCTTTGACAGACTGATTCAGATAATCAAAAGTTTGAAATCCAATGCTGTGGGTAGTGATGGTATCAGTCTGGATATGCTAATGATGACATTCCCAAATACAATAGATAGCATACAATCTCTTATAAATACTTCCATTGAGACTTCCACATTTCCCGATGCTTGGAAACAAGCAATTGTACGCCCGTTACCTAAAATGCCTAGCCCAGTTGACATGAATGATCTTAGACCGATCAGCATTCTTCCATGCTTGTCTAAAATTTTGGAAAAGGCGGTAAGTATTCAGTTAAAGGATTTCCTTGAAAATAATCGTATCTTGCCTGAAGTACAATCGGGTTTCAGAAGAGGACGTAGTACTACTACCGCAATGCTTGCCGTAACTGATGATATACTTCGCGCTCAAGATGATGGAATGTGTACACTTTTGGTATTACTAGATTTTTCTAGAGCATTTAATTGTTTAAATATAAATCTTCTCTTATCTAAACTAAGTTTTTACGGATTTGACTCTAAAGCGGTTAAGTGGTTCAACAGTTACCTAAATGGACGGTGCCAGTGTGTGAAGATCGATCGTTCTGATGGCTCATCATTGTTGTCAGAAACCCTGTCTGTAAATAGAGGTGTGCCTCAGGGTTCTATTTTGGGACCTATTCTTTTCATCTTGTACTCTGCTGACATTGTAACGCAAATTCAGAACTGCAAGTTTCATATATATGCAGATGACATTCAGGTGTACATATCCTGCAAACCACGCGACGTTGATAACGCTATTGCAAAACTCAATGAAGACCTTGTAAGAATATGTTCATGGTCTTCCAACAACTGTCTGATACTTAATCCAGATAAAACAAAATATCTCATATTCGGCAGTAAACACCAGATTACCAGTATACAATCATCAGCGAGTATCATGCTTATGGGTAAACCTATTGAGCGAGTATATGAAGCTCGAAACTTAGGTTTACTAATGGACAGTGAGCTTCGATTCAAAAACCATGTTAATAACTGTGTGAAAAATAGCTTTTATCGACTGAAAGTCTTGTACCAAATGAGACCCTATCTAAAAGAAGAGCTACGTATCCAATTAGCTGAATCATTAGTATTGTCAAAATTAAATTATATGGACACTGTTGTTGGTCCTAGGTTGTTGGTCAAAACACAAAAGTTAATACAAAGAGTCCAGAATGCTTGCGCTCGTTTTTGTTTTAACATTCCGTTAAGGACTCATGTGACCCCATACTTGAACAAACACTTACTTTTGAAAATAAAACATCGCCGCAAACTTCACTTGGCATGTCTTCTGTTTGGCGTTTTAAAATACAAAGAGCCATCGTATCTATACGACAAGTTGTCCTGGAAAGCTAGTCGCAGGTCCCTTGAGCCACGTCAATGCTCGTCGCAACTCGTTACAGAACAACACGGAACAGCCGCCTTCAGAGGAAGTTTTCGCTATGCCGCGACCAAGTGCTGGAATAATATTCCGCCGCCTTTAAGGAACCTGCAATGTATACACGGATTTAGACTTAAGTTGAAAAGATTCATTTTCGCACATCAAAAAAGCGAAGAACTTCTAAAGAACGATACTAGTGCTATTTTATATAATAAAAATTACTTACTTATATATCCCGGTAAAACATTAACGTATGATTTTTTGTAATTAGTAATTTTAAATTTTATCCTATATTATATTTTGTCATGTATCACATTGTATATATATCTCAATGTTATTATGATAGTAATTTATTGGTTTAACGACACGAAGTGATTATCACAGACTATGTCACAGACCATTATAATGGTGATAGTATGTCTTTAACAGTTACATTGAACCAGTTTAAACACAGATAACAATGGGTATTTAGCGTTTGTCTCCACAGACTATGTCAAACTTTTTCATTAAGTACTTATTTTAATAATGTGTATGTTATATGATATATTTTATAAATGGATTTAGAGTGTATGGTATTGTTGTTGTTGAATCACGCACAGTGTATTATGTCCGTGCGTGACGTCACCTGCCGTTCCCGACGGAAGACCAGCGTTGGTTGTTTACAACCGGCACTATGCTGAGTTGGGACCGGCTTGTGTCAACGAAAACCTGTTCATTTTCTTAATTATGTTTTATTTCCTTTTTCTGTAACCTGTTTTTTTTGGCACAATAAAATTTATGTCTATGTCTATGTCTATGTCAAATACCTTAAAGTTTGCTATTGCAACGCCTTAAAGGCCGAGCCGCGCGCGCCTTTGATCCGTGTCAAAAAACTGAACGAAATTTGCCAAGCCGTGCCGAGCCGCTCCTAGTAAAGGTGCGTTTAAAAGGCGCGTGGCGCGCTCAATCTTGCTCTCGCGTATTCGCGCACCTTTACTATCAAGGTGTAAAGTAGTAGATGTTGTTGCAGATTGAAGATAGTGGGCAGTGAAGACGAAGAAGCGTGTTGCGTGCTAAGCCCGGTGTGGCGACGACGCGTGGCGCTCCAAACTGCCGCCTCGTTGCGGCCGCATCGCCTCGCCAAGATCATATCCACACAGGTACACTTACCGTCCCGCAAATTCAAATTTCTTTACTGCAAATTAGGTAGGTAAATGTAATACAACTATAATTCATTCAAATGATATAAGTTTTTAAACGATCACGGTCACTTGCAAGAGTTAACATTAGAAACGGGATATTTACCGTGTAATCGTTTTAATTTGAGTTCTCGATATTTCGTATATAAGTCTATGCGGGTAAGTTATACTAAGAACACATGAAACGATCTACCTACCCTCATTCTTGTTGCGTTTTATGCGTACAGCTTCCCACTGTCTCAATAATAATAATAAAACCGCTGGGGCGGCCTTGTGGCGAGCCGTCGGTGAGTGGCGACACCGCGGAACATGATTCTCCCTGGGGCTAAATGAGACCCCTGACCCCCGGCTTGCCTTAATTGGCCGTCCGGGGGTGGAAACGCAAGAGCAAGTAACGAAAAGCTCCAAGGGTGGAAGTGTTAAAGGGCATAACGCCGGTAGTAGCGCTCTAGTGAAACCGCAGCACACCTCTCGACACTCTTTAGCCATCTACACCAACGTTGCCCCTTTTGTCACCACTCATGGTGGCCTTTATGGGGGGCCCGTTTAGTGGATGGCAAGTCACCACCTACCTGCCTAAATATTTTAACATGTGACTAAAATTGGCACGTGCCGTAGTCTCTTCCATAGCCCACTATCTTCCTTATCACTAATAAGTTCATATCAATAGCCTGGCCATCTTACCCATTTTTGTAATAGTTATAAGTACCATGTTACCCTTCATCCAACATTTTTTTCTGTTTTTTATACTCCTTTGTATTTTTATACCAAACGGGCCTCTAAGTGTTGGCAACAGCCCTACTTATGCCTTTGTAAAGGACCGGATGAAATCCGAGATTTTGTTTTGAATAAAAGAAATGATAATAATAAATATTTTAATGAGACTAAAATTGGAAGGTGCCGTAGTCTCGTCAATAGCCATTTACTTTATAAATTAAGAGTTCATGTCAATAGCCCTACTATGTTACCAATTTTTGCAATAGCTATACCATTTCACATTCATACCAAATACTATGACCGGATGAAATCCGAGAAAAAATGATATCGTTTTTTTCTCGGATTTCTCTTATTATATATAATAATTTATTTTCCATTACATTCACTACTGAAGGCATGTTATACAGATAAATAAAATGGAAGTGTCTATAATTTCAATTAACAGCATGAAATGTATATGAATGTTTATACTGCTACTACAACAAAAAAGATAATTTTGTCTGTCTGTCTGTCTGTTTGTTCCGGCTAATCTCTGAAACGGCTGGACATATTTTACCGGGACTTTCACTGGCAGATGGCTGATGTTAAAAGGAGTAACTTAGGTTGTTGAAGCTTTTATTTTATCATCATCCATCACCACGCGGGTGAAACCGCGGGGTGTAGTTACTTAATTTTACTTAGTTACTTAATAAAATGTCAATTATAAATTAAATTACTTTGTCAAAATCACTGCTAGGATTCGTCTTCCTCTAGAAGAGAAGGTCTATGGCATGAAAAGGTACAGTGACCAGTTTAGTGTTGAAGCTTTCAGGCTCGAAGGCCTTCCAAATATCCTTGTATTTACAAGGCTATTTGGAAGGCCTTGGACCTAAGACAAACTTGACTTAGTGTACCGGACGTTATGATGTGTTGTTTTATTTTCTTGTATACTTGGCGTATTTTTATTGGTCTCTTTTTTATGTGGACTCGTACTATTTGTACATTTGCCATTCGTAACATAAACATATAATTGTATTGGTATGTAGTAAGGTAAACCGACGATAGATAGGTTATTGGCATCGTCCGTAAAGCGAGCTAAGCGGCTCTGCTTTAACTGGCCAAATTGACTTTCATTTGTACGTATCCGTACATTCGTATTTTTTAACCAATCACTAGCAAACCCTGCGAACTCCGTTTCGCCACCAGATGGCTTCGTTTTATTTAACATTTCGTTTGGCGCCATCTACTTAAAATATTGGTTTGTAGTACATGCTATGTATCAGAGATGGCGCTGTATGAGAAAAAAGATTAGCCCGCTTTTCTTTTTAAATTTTTCCTGAATTTTCTTTACTATAAACCTCACGGAGCCCGAGACCTTTCCAACGAATGCAAAACCGTGGAAATCGGTTCGTGCGTTCTGGAGTTATAGCGTCAGGAAGGAAAACCCGACTTATTTTTATATAGTAGATGACGAAATTTGGTATGCATTATTCTACTTTTCAAAATATATTTTTATTTATCAGCGACTATTATATTTATTATACTTTTTCTAAAAAGGAGGGTACGTTTGCTGCGACACAATTTCCAGACCGATTCTGATAAAATACATTAAGTACCTGATGAAAAGCGTAATTTTGAATTAGAACATAAACAGTCAAGTGCTTGCCGAGATAATAGGTTGGCGATTTATGTAACATTCTAACTGCAGATAGCTCATGCTGCGAAAAATGGCCGCTGATAAGACTGTGCTCGCGAGGCGTGTATGTGATCGGAACTACTAGTATTTATGTTATTTCAGATAATAGAAAGACTGAGCGTAGCACACGAGCGCTACCAATCCGCTCTGGCGGCGCTGGAGTCTGCGTTGGCGAACCGGCTGCATCACACTGAAGACACCAAGTTAGCTATTAGGAAAAAGTTAGTGCATCAACATTTTTATGTCATAGTTTACTTTCTTTGTTAAACTAACTGCTGTGTTACTAAATTTTTATCCCAAAACGTATGTGAACATATAGTTACATTTTGGGTGTATATTGTTTTTAGGGTTCCGTACCGAAAGAGTAAAATGGTACCCAATTATTAAGACTCCGCTGTCTGTATGTCTGTCTATCTGTCTGTCTGTCCGTCTTTCATCAGGCTGAAGCTGATACTATCTTATGAACCGTGATAGACACTTGAAATTTCAACAGTTGCCGCTACAACAACAAATGCTAAAATACAGATAAAATAAATGTTTAAGAGGGCCCCCTACAACAAACGTAATTGTTTGCTCGTTTTTAGAGATAATGGGTACGGAACCCTTCGTGCTCGAGTCCGACTTGCACTTGGCCGGTTTCACTATCACTACATAGTATAAAACAAAGTTGCTGTCGCTTTCTGTCTGATCCTATGTATGCTTAAATCTTCAAAACTACCCAACGTATTTTGAAGCGCTTTTTTTTAATAGATAGAGTGATTCAAGAGGAAGGTTTATATGTATGATACATGCATAATATTGTAGAGAAACTCTGATGAATTTACAGGTTTCTAATGTGATTTAGTAAATAAACACATTTTTTTTGCGGTTACATTGCAAACGCTGACTGAACCCCACGAGATAAATCAAAATAATGTACTACGGTATTGTACACCTTAAAAAGGTCAACAAAAAAGTCCGCGATGGTGTATGTCTATCTCTTAAGGATAACCCACAATTACCCTTTTTATCCTTTACATATTACGTGAAAAAAATAACTAATTTTAAGCAATACAGCATTAATCCTTATCCAATTAAGTACCTTAAATACATTGTCCATTCAATATAGATCAATATGGCCCTTTACATTTCATTCTGTAGTAGGTAGGTATATTGTTTAGTATCAGCATTGCACCCGTGCGAAGCCGGGGCGGGTCGCTAGTAATTTTAATAAAGGTAACGTACGTTTTTTAGGGTACCATATCTCAAAAGGAAAAAAGGAACCCTTATTAGATCACTTTGTTGTTAATCCATCTGTTTGTTTGTCATGGTATTTTTTCTTAGGAACGCGTACAGGTATCAAATTGAAATTTATATCAAATATTGCATATTTTGAGATAAAAATACACGTCCTCGGACGGGATTCGATCCCGCGTCTTCCGACAATCCGTGTCAGACGCCATGACTAGGCCACAGTGGCACGCCATCCGAACCATCGAATTTTAACTCGAATTTGGTTTTTTGCCGTCGTATGGGGACGTTTATATATATCAAATATTCGGGTCTACGATCTTTTTCAGCTGTATAATCAGAAAAGTAAAATCGAACTTTAAAGATAAAAAATGTGTATGTGTATATATCATTACTTACTCTGACTGACTACGCAGAGCCACCGCTGGGGCTCCAAACTTGAAATGTTGGTGTCTTTTATAACTTAAGTATCCACTAAGAAACGATTATTTAGAAATTTCACCCTTAAGGAGAATGAATTAAAGCTGCTAGTGGGTCAGCTTGTCTCTCAATTTTAAGGAATTAACGTAGAGGTAAAAAGGGGTAATGGAAGCGCTCGCAGCGGAGCTTGACTTGGCGATCTTAACCGATCAATAAGTTAAGCAACGCATGCTGAAGTCAAGAGTTGGATGTGTGTGTGCTAGTGGTAAACGTGTTCTAGAGTGGAGACCGCGTTTCGGCAAATGTAGTGTAGGACGTCATGAGGCACGGTGGAGTGACGATCTGCGCAAGACGGCTGGCAAAAACTGGATGCGAGAAGCCCAAGATAGACCTAAGTGGCGTGCAATTGGAGAGGCCTATGTCCAGCAGTGGACTGCTACAGGCTGATGATGTGGTAGTGGCATTGTCCGACTGAGCGCTTCCCTGCTTCGGAGGGCACGTCCCGGTTGTTTGTCTTAGGACAACAGTCGTTAGGCTATCGAAGGCCTGAAACCTTCGACATGGATTCGCCACTAGCATATCCACCTAATACATAATAGACTGATAATTACAATAATAATAATAAAAGTCTAGGCTCAGTTCTGGATTACACTCTGCATACTACGTAATTACGTATAATCTTTCTTACAGATACGCCCCATCGTTTGCCAGACTATGTCTCGAAAGCACGTCAATGTGCGATCTACTTATGTATGGAACACCGGAGTTGGGAAGAGAAATCGGTAAGTTTACTTTATTAAATATCACAAATTATATTCAACTAACTGAAATGAAAAAATATTTATTAATGCAAAATACTAAATGTAATATACCAAGTGCAAAATTAAAAATATCGTACGACACAATACAATATAATAGGTATTTTGCAAGATAGTTTTATAAACTAACTAGAACTATCCTTTGGTTTCCTCACCAGGCAAGCCTGTATCGAGGAAACCGGATTTTTTAAAACATTGTTCTGTATTGATCCTCAGCAGACATCATATCGATATTAATACTAAAGTTAAAGTTAAGCTTAAAAATAAAGTTACCAAACGAACATATGTATTTTTTTATTCTAAAGTCATATATACAAAATTATCCAAAATAGAGGTTACCTCTAGTTAATGCGCGTAGAACTAAACTAAAAATGTTTTGCGCCTAATTATTTGTCTATACTAATATTATAAAGAGGAAAGATTTGTATGTAAGTATGTTTGTAACGAATTGGCTCATAAAATACTGGTACCGAGTAAAAGTACCGATTTCAAAAATTCTTTCACCATTAGAAGGCTACATTCACCCTGAGTAACATAGCCTATATAAGATTCATCATCCATCACCGTGCGGGTGAAACCGCGGAGAGCAGCTAGTCAAAAATAAAAATAAAAGTTACCTTTATAGCATTAGCTATCTGCCAGTGATTCTCATCAAAAACGGTTCCGCCGTTTTGGAAATTAGCTGAAACAAACAGACACACAGACAAAAAATCTAAATTGTTCTATTGTTATAAAAGGCCTATTAAGGTAATAGCCACTGTTACTCCTTCGAGACGGATTTTATGTAATGTACCGTCTATACATTCATTAATTCATATGAACTTTGTAAAATGCTGTTATTTTGACATAACTTACTAGCATTTCAGTATTATTAAAAATAGTGTATTCAAATCAAAATTTGATATATATATTATTAATAAACTCTAAAGCCGGCTCTGACTTTAGACAAACGTAACGGACGATTCCGGTTAATAAATACAATGTATACAAATATCTCGAAATACCCTCAAAACAGAAACAAATAGCGTAACTTTAACATTTACCTACTTGCAAAAGTACCTTTCTTGTTATTATTAATAAGGTTTAAAATTATGCAAAGTAGAATGCTTGCAAACCCTGATAGGTAATGAATAGAGTTGCGTTTACGATCATATATTTTTACTGTATCAGGTTTTACCTACATATTATTAGCTTATTTTTCGCTCACTGTTTGTATATTAACTAATGTTAATATTGTATTTCTCATACAGTGAAATGTTATTTCTTTTGAGAAAACGAACTTCTTTAAGGCGCGCTCGTATCCTGATAATAGTAAAAAGCAGAATCTTTAAACATCTAGTGTAACGAAACAGATCGGTAATATAGGTACTATGAAAAAAAAATTTAGGTTAGAGAAGGAACAGGAAAAGAGTAATAACCGAACAGAATTAATATATATAACTCGCTTTCTGCAGAAAAAGATCCTAAATAGGTCCACAAAAATAAACTTTCACATCCAAACTCTCAGAATTTTCAGCGATAACACTATTTTTTTTAGGTAATACATAGCCAACATTTAGTACTAAAGTAGTAATCAGCAGTTTTTTCAATTGTGTTGTATATATCGAAAAATATAAAGAAAACCTACAAGATTAATGCATTTTCGCATTACATCGTCCAATCTAACAAGCGATTTTGAACCTTACGTAAAGCATCGTAAATTATTTAACTATTGGGGTTGGACCGCGCCTTAATCACATTTATTTGTGTGTAGATTTACCGTATATTTTTTAATCACGGCAATTTCTAGGGCGAGGCCAATACGGCGTAGTGTACAGCGTTAAAGGCGGCTGGGCGGGACACTCGCCGGTCGCCGTCAAGTCCGTGCTGCCGGCCGACGAGCGGCATTACCATGAACTGGCCATGGAGTTCTTCTATACACGGTGAGTGCTTCAAACGTGTCATGTTAATAATTTCATTCATTCATAAATTCATTCATTCATAGACAATAGACATACATTCATTCATCCATAGACAATAGACATACATTCATTCATCCATAGACAATAGACATACATTCTTTCATTAACTCATTCATTCATACATTCATTCATTCATTCATTCATTCATACATTCATATATTCATACATTCATATATTCATACATTCATTCAATCATACATTCATATATTCATCAATTCATTCATTCGTTTATTTATTCTATCATTAATTCACGTGAGTTGATGAGAATTGGGTAGGATTGGCGAGAGATGCCAAAACAATGGTTGTCGTTGATTAAATCCAATTTTAGTGCTGCCATTTGGAAGTATTATATTTAAAAAAAAAAATTATTTATTTTATGTTTCACTTAAAATAGTAATAGGCTTTACAGTTTAACAACCAAATCAATGCTACACTAAATATGATGATGAATAATACACTAGAAATACAATATTACAACCCGGTCACAATATCTGTGCACCTGACCTCGTGACGTCATATCGGCGGTCTGGGTACGGTGTGAAAAAAAGTTTTTTCGAGAAATGTGGAGGTAAAAACAATTTACTAACCTTATCAAATCAATTTATTATTGATGAAGGGTTTGTTATTAAAAAACAATAATTTTGATTACAAAAACATTTATTATTAAACTCAGTCACTATAAATTATTGACTCTATGCCTAACATTGTATCTTCCTCACTCTCACTTTCTGAACTCTCCGAACTATCTTCCCCTAGTGATATTAAAAGTTGTGTGATGTTGTCATCTGCTAGATGATCCTTTTCCCAGTATTGTCGCTGTAGTCTCTCCACGTGATTCACTTCTTTTTTCCAGTCAGCTGGCGTAATTGACTTAATCGCATCTTTTGTAAGTTGTTCTATTTTCTTTTCCGATTGGTCAATGTTTTTATCTGCCACCCTTTGCTTTACCAAGTTCCATATATATTCGATAGGGTTTAGGTCACAATGATAAGGTGGTCCACTTGGTATACAGGTATGCTGTACTGTTTATTTGCTTTCTCCGATTCAAAAAACTTGAGCACTTTCAAGATTAAATTTCTTGATTAGCTGTGTATTGTTTTTCCCATGACTTCAGTTTAACAGCTACAACAATTTTAATAACAACCAAACCAGTCCAAACTTTACAGTAAACAGTCTAAACTTAACAATAAATATTAAAAAACAAAACAACAACAAAGCGAAAATATCAAAATTATCGGGACGTGTATCGGCAACGAAGATGCTAACCGTACTGTCGCACCGGGGAGTGCGCGGAGAGGTGACAGGGGAAGCGGGAGAGGCGCCGCATTCCAGCGAGGTGCACAGATATTCTGACCGGGTTGTAGATGTGTAGGTAGGTTAGTTACCTAAAATATTTCAAGTAATAATTAGTTCTAATGGATATGTTTTCACAAACCTTGTGCGCTGTTTCTGTAAACTTCGCCAGGCTACAATTAAATATGTCTATGTTTTGTGCTACTGCATTCAATCATTTTAGAGTGCGAACCATGGGGGCAAACTTGAGTAGGTTCGTCCGGCAGGGTGCTTGGACTACTCCACTTCTCCCAAATTAGTTCCTGCCACCCACGCATTTGAAATAAATATATTACATTTTAAAAAGCTGATCCGCTAAAATGGCAATACAAGTTTCTTGCCGCAAATAGAAGGTCCTCTGGTGTCGGAATGCGATCGTATGGGACGAGGAAACTAGACTCACATAATCGGCCCCTAATGTTCCCACTGCTGTTAGTTTGTACAGGTCGCATTTTTCAATCAATCTCGACGAAACTTGGTATGCATGTTCTACTATTTAATATGGTTTTATTAATAGCGATTTTTAGTCGGGGGAAACTTTCCTTAAAAGGGGGGACGTTTCTACGGCGCTATTTACCGTCCGATTTTAATAAAATTTGGTACCTGATTAAAGGCATTTCGAATATGAGGTCAAGTGATTGCCGAGATTCAGAGAGAGACTGGAGAATATTGATGGCTCTGACTGCGAACAATTGCCACTGATAAGAGTGTGCTAGCGAGGTCTACTGTTAGAAGAACTACTAGTATTGTAGTGTGTTTGGATTGCAGGAGTATCCCGGCGCACCCGCGCATAGTCCGACTGTTCGGATCGGTGGTGCAGCGCACGGGCGGGAACGGTCGCTGCGTTCTGCTCGTGTCCGCGCGGAAAGTGCGCGACCTGCACGCCGCCGTGCGCGCTGGCCTGCACGCGCACACCAGGATGCGCATCGCTAACGATATTGTCGAAGGTAACTAGTGTCTATGTGGATATGCGCCTATTTAGTAGCAAGATAACATGTTTATTTTAATATTAATTATATTATAGTTGACTCTGCTTTAACTTTACTTTAGCAAATTCACTTTCATCTGTCCGTATGTTTGTTAGGTTGTAAGCTACGAAGAAATAATATCTGGTAGAGTAACTGCCTTAAAAAATGACCCAATAAAAGTCGTGCTAAATCAATAACATCGTTCACGCCGCTATAACTCAGCTGTCATAGTAGACGTTGCAGCACGCGCGTGGACCAATCCCTGCTTTCCTTCTGAAATTTAAACCAATCACCGAACATGTCCATTTGTAACCTCGGAAGTAATTCGTATTTGGAATCATACGTCGTTTTGGTTTGAAGGACCACTTTTTGTGTTGAATTTGTTCTGAGTTACGCTTCCTGACATTATTTCTTCGCAGGTTGTAAGTACATTTTCTTGTACCTACAGATCGCATTTTTCAACTAATATTGACAAAACTTGATATGGATGGTCTACTATTCAATATAATTTTGTTGTCATCGGCGATTTATGAGTGATTCACCTATAAAGGGGGGATCATTGTTATGGCACGATTAATCGATATAATAGGTTGTGAAGTTTCTTGATTTCTTCTACATTTCGATGACCTCCACATAGACTACGAAAATTGCCGCTAATAAGACTATGCTCGCAGTCTGTTCGCAAAAGTACTAGTTTATTTATTTATGCAGTGACGTTTATTGTTCAGGCATCCGTTACCTGCACTCGCTTGGCCTGGTGCACCGCGACATCAAGCTGAAGAACGTGTTGCTGGACGCGGACAATCGCGCGGCGCTGTCGGACCTCGGGTTCTGCACGGCCGGTGCACTCATGTCCGGCTCCGTGGTAGGCACGCCCGTGCACATGGCGCCCGAGCTACTGCACGGCGACTACACCTGCAGCGTCGACGTATACGCATTTGGCATCCTTTTTTGGTACGCACTGCTTCTGTATTATTTATATGTGTTAGTTCGAGATGATTTCGGCTATAATGAGTCCCAAATCCGGCTTGAAGGACCAACAATGTGTTCGGGATGTATCAGTCTTGCAGTGAGGAGAAATGGTAAAATCTTCAATTGTTATTAACGAATATGTTCTCAATAGTTGTTATGAATGCAATGGTACGCCGTAAGTACCAAACGTGCACTGTCTTATTAAATGTATTTCCATAATTAGGTAGTTGCGACACGAGGCTAAATGTGCGGCGTCAGGAAAATGATTGTAATATCAAACACTACTGTTTTCTCTTGTAAGAGTTAACTTTACAAACGGGATATTTGCCATATTGTATTGTTTTTATTTTGAGCTAATATAATATTTTAAAATGATTACTCATAAAAATAACATAAAAAATAATTAAAAAATATATATATTGAAAAATTAATGTTTTCATACGAGTGACTTTGAAAAGGAATTTCAAATATGAGCTTATTTGGTCAAGTGATTGCCGAGCTAATAGGTTGTGAAGTTTAAAAACTGGAAGAGTTTGGTAATATTCTGCCAGAACATATACAGTTTGTAACAACAATATATATCATTTTAGCAAAACTGATCAGAATTACCGCTGAAAAGACTGTGCTCGCGAGGTCTACTGTTCGCAGAACTACTCGCGAGATTTCCAATACCAAAAACAATGCACGTTTTATATTCCTGCATCCATTTACATTTCAAAACCAGCGTGGAGAAGTAACAAACACTCGATCACAAAAGTTCCGCTTTGTAATTTGAAATGATAATGTTTCAGGTACTTGTGCGCGGGTGATATCAAACTGCCGGCTGCGTTTGAGTTGTTCCACAATAAAGAACAGCTCTGGAGTAAGGTTAAAAAAGGTACAATACAATACCTTCATATGTTATTTAAGTCTCTTTACCTTAAATACTGTTAGGTCGTCAGTGTTTTGCTAAATTGTTCACATGTATTTAGTTTTTAATATGATTAGGAAACGAGCACGAGGCCCACTTAGTGTTAAGCGGTAACCTCTGTCTGTAACAGGTGCATTCCGTCACAAGCGATGAACTGCACTGCGCCTGTCACCCTGAAACTTCTAGTTGATACATCTTATGTGCCTGTACTTTTGACCGGCACCTATGCTCTCCAAACTAAAACACAGTAATGCGAACATTGCTGCTTTAAAGTAGAAATTTATATGGTTGCAGTATCCTGAAATAATTCTTATATTAACCCTCCTAAAGATTCATAGTATTTTTTCCCTTGGTCTGGGCAATAGGAGTCCTGTTTTGTGAAGACAAGAATGAAGAACTGGCAAGCTTTCCTCGGCTCTTACAATAATTATTATTCTTTCTAATAAGGGAAATGTTTTATATTTATCTAATTTTAGTGTACGAATTTGTCCCGTAGAGATAGTATGTAGCTCAGTTACAATCAAACGTTAAAACATTCTAAGAATTCAACATTTTGTGAAACTAAAATAAATCAACATTCGGAGAAATTATACATTTTGCGATTTCAACATTATGGGAATTTAACGTTTTGTTCATAAAAGGTTAAGTAATTGAAACGTTAAAAACTGGCAGCTCTATGTCAGTTTTGTCAACTCCAGTAAACAAAAATGTTAGTATGTGACTGAAGCTCACAAAGGTGACATAGAACCGCCGTTTTCTACCTTCTTTCAAAAAAACGAGGTCTCAATTCGTCTGTATGCTTTTTTTATGTTTGTTACCTCATAACTTTCGATTGGGTGAAGCGATTCTCAAAATTATTTTTTGTTTGTAGCTGGTGCTACAAACAAAAAATAATTTCCGTGTGGTCCCATTTAAATTTCATCAAATTCGGTCCAGTAGTTTTTGAGATACACTCCAATAACTGAATAGAATGGAAGTCGGTATTAATTTTTAAATTGTACTTGTTACAAAGCCTTTTTGCCTGAGATACACAATAACCTTACTGGTCTGGTACAAAATCTATCCAATTTAGTACAATACGCTTTTTCACTGGTAGGGCTTCGCCCCGAGCGTCTGCCCCACTTCACGGACGAGTGCTGGTCGGTTATGGAGTCATGTTGGCACGCGGAGCCCGAGAAGAGAGCCTTACTAGGCGACGTGCAAATACAACTGCAACGGATACTAGAGCATGCCGCAGCAAACGATTATATGTCCCATGTCAAGTACAATACAGACGAAGATAGCTTGGACATGACCGGCATACACGATAATAACATAGAATACTGAACTTTACCTTATTGTTATTAAAGTTGAATTTGTATTGTGTTGATCTAGGTTCTTGTAAAGGGTTTTGAACCTTTTCACACTGGGAACCATGCAACTTTTTAAATCTATTTATATTTATTACCGTTTGTCCCCTTAAAAGGACAGAGTAATAAGACAGTTGGCCATAATCCCGTAATGTAGGGGGAAATTATTAGAAAATTTCCAAAACAGCGGCGCTCAATGCGACCTATGTATATCTATATTGGATTTATAGGCAACCAAAAAGAGTCATTATGATAAAGCACTAAAGCACAACGTTTTTAAGATAATTCATGTTAAGTTCCCAACTTAATGAACTTAACTTAAAATCCCACATGGATAAAATTCCTAATTTATACCCAAAAGCTTGAAAACCATGCGCGCTTTAATCAAACTTTATGTCATATGCAGGAGCAGAAAATGGTCAGTAAACTCAGTAGATTGTCATTTTTTTGGACTAGGGTCAGTAGAAGTCGGTTATTTCGAAAAATGGTCTCTCTTGCCAGTATAATATAATATTATATAATATGGGACAACATCCACACAAAGGCCTTCAGGTCCCAAACTAGGCAGCGCCTGTACTATGGTAACAAGATGACTGATATACACATACACACCCAGACGCAGATCAAACAGACATGTTCATGCACACACATGTTTGACCTGTCCGGGGATCGAATACCAGCCCGGGACCAGCGGCTCAAAAGGTAGGGGTGCTATCAACTGCGCCAACCGGCCGGTCGGTATAGGCCACGCTTCCATAATAGTGGTGGCTTTTTGCAGCTTGAAGTGTTGATGTGTTGTTTGTGACGAATATGAAGGGTTTAATTTATTGAAATTTTAATTAGCTTCAAAAATTAGGAATTATACAAGGGCCAATTCGCTCCTCATGTGTCAAAGTCAACATAACAGTTCTATTGTGTCTGGAGGTTTGACACTTGATGGATTAGTTAGAAAATTAAAAACATTAGAATGGGCCAACTTCAATTTCAATTTTCTTTAATTCAAAATGAGGCCGAATATTATGTATAATTCTTATTTACAACCGTGGTGAATTTCTAATAGAATTACTAGCATACATACTTATCTAACACATGCATATTTCATTGGTAAATTGGTCCACGAAAGGTCAGTTTCTCTCGAGGTTTGGGTCAGTATATGGTCAGTATTTTAGGCGCTTTCAGTATTATAACCAAGGAATCAGTTTCCACCCCTGTATACAACTCTTTTTTTTGTCTATAGATTCTCCATAGATATGTCTCATGCGCCGTTGTTTTGGAAAAAAAACTGGAATATCCCGTAAAATGTTACCACTATGCCAGTGTCGTATATGAAGAGGTTCAAAGCCCGCTGAAATAAGTTATCAAAATAAATGTACTATTCTGAACTTTTACGATGTACAGAGACCATATTCGCTATGATCATACATGCTCGTAACGCGGCGCACTACGATATCTTCAAGGGAACATAGTATGGTCTTTACGATCATTCATTGAAGACATCGTAATGCAACGCATTACATGTTTGACTGGACATAATAAGGCCCCTGCGAAAGATCTAGTTTATTTTGCAACTGGTCAAAATACGATAGAGCGAGAATAGACGACCTTATTGAGCGTTCAAAAATAACGTATGATACGAGTCCTAACAAATGATTATGTATTTTATGTCAAGTGTAATACAGACGAAATTAGCTTCACCAAGACTGGTATTTATGAAATCTGAATATCACTATGTGTAAACACTGTTACAGCTTTCAATCATATCATTCCATTTTATATGAAAATGCAATCTTAAAAAGTCGTGTTTCTGTTCCTAGCACGAATAACTGCGTAAGTGTAACGTAACGTGTCGTTCACGTGAAACAGTACACACTGTCATGTATCTAGGGCAACTGTGACACAGATAACTCATAGTTTGTACGACGAAGCGTGATGCTTTGACGTTTTCGATACGAATACTTTGTCGCAAATTGTTTGTGCTGTTGCCTCTGAAGACGAAATTAATGGCGATAACTATACAGGGTGTTTGGTAGAGGGACCGACAAACCAAATGAGCGTGTTCGGGGGCCCACTTGGAGAATACAAGTTGGCCAAAAAAAATACCCGACACCCCAATCTGAGCTCTAAATCAGTTAGTTAGCTCTGTTTTGTATACAATTTTACTTTGCGTGGCCTGAAGGTGTATTAGAGACCAAATTCAACTAAAAACATCCGGTCTAAAACAGATTTTACAAATGTTATGGTGGTAAATAGGTACAATTTCGGAGAAAAGGGAAAATTCACAATGAAAATTTAAAAAAATTTAGGGGTCAGGTATTTTTTTTGGCCAACTTGTTTTCTCCAAGTGGGCCCCCGAACACGCTCATTTGGTTTGTCGGTCCCTCTACCAAACACCCTATATAAGACACGTTAAGGAACGTGTATGTGATAGAAAGAGATACATATCTATTTGTCAGTGTAGAATTGTATGAGCGCACTTCTATATGTTTTGCTTTGTCCTTTTAAGATTGATTATAACAGGTTTTGGGATGCACGGATACGACATATAAATAATAACCATAAGTAGGCAAATGTTTCTTCGGAGAATTTCCCATTATTATTTCTATTACTTAAAAGCTTTAGTTTTTAGTTTTTTTATGGGATATGTTGTACTATAGAAATGGCAGCTGCACAAAATGGTCCTCATAGGACTTGAGGTACTTAGAATATTTGTGAATCAGATGATTCATCAATGGATAACGGGTCAAGCATGTTAGATCCTGAATCCAACCAGAATTGTTGGAAATAATGTCATGGTAAGGATAATTTAAAATGTATAATTTATAGTTATTACAGGTAAAGCCAATGTTATATTTGATCGGGAAATTCGAGTATTATGAGAGATTAGAGGTGGCATCCCCTAACCGGCCCGAAAGTGTTACGGCCGCCTCTAAACACGGCTCGCTTCCGGCCAGGCTGTTCGGTCTTGTTTTTTTTTGTTATTAATACCTAACGACTCATCATTATTAAATCGTGCGGAAACATAACAAATAAGTAAAATTAGCTCGTGATTTCATGGATGAGTGACCATTATCATCATATTTAGCCTCCCCCATAGATTTCCAAAAGGACCGGTTGGAGTCGACCCGCATCCAACGTGGTCCTGCGACCTTTATCAGGAGGTTCAATTCTACTAATTCAAATCGTTCGATAAAAACCGAAAAAGCCATTCTACAATTTCTATAGACTAATTAGGACGTAACGTCAAGCATCTATATCTTTTAAATAACAATATCTACCTACTTTAGCTGTTTTTTTCAATAACACATATTTACGGCCAACTTGAAATTTCTTTCCGTGCAAACTCGTATGTATTATGGGAGTTTATTTTTTACAGTTTCTTAAGAAACAATTATTCTTTTTCACTAATTTAAAACTAGTTACTGCTTTCCTATCCATATTTCTAGTGTGATATAATTCTCATTGTATTTATGAATCAATCTAAATGTATGTCAAGTTTCACGAACAAATCAAATCAAAATTCCTGTGATTTTGACACATATTTACTTACTATCGAAACCGAAAGTCGTTTTCTATATATATAATAAATAAATATGTGTCAAAATCACGTTCAAAAATCGAAATTTAGGTAAGTCGGTTTTGATATTAAATAAATATGAATCAAATCGAAACGACACATTTCGTATATGGCTCCAAGATCGACGTTATTTGAAATGCACCGTTTGTAAGGTTGAAGATGTTTATGTGGGTATGTATACTATGTTGTCTATATATGTTTATATATACAGGGGTACTGGTAATCAATTAGCATCCATTTAAGAGCATATTTTGTACATCAAAACAAACATCTTTTGTTCTACGACTTTCAATAATTCGTATTTTTTTTCTTCCATACAAAACTTAAAAAAACAAATTTTTCCGGTCTAACACGATGTAAAAAGCACGCGCGCAATGCCGACAAGCCCCGGCCGGCGGCAGGCGGACTACACGTAGATGAATGAAGTGAATGCGATGTAGAGTTATGAAGTGTAAGAGAGAATTACAAAAAGTTTTGGGAAATTTATTTAGTTTTGGGAAAAGTTCTAGAACAAAAGTTGTTTGTTTTTATGTACAGAATATAACACTTAACAGGATGCTAATTGATTACCAGTAACCCGGTATTAAGGTTATCAATTTACCGATAAACTATCGCATTGAGTTTGATGATTCTTGCACTCTTGCACTGTACTGGGAAGTTAATAGACAATACTAGTGTAAGCCCGCGGGGTTTCTTGAATTGGTCGTTTCTTCAGTAGAAACATTGTTAGACTCTCCAAATGGCCATATCCGGCCAATAATACAATAGTTCTCTCGGAAATCCTACTGCTTTTCCAGAAATTCCGACATGTGTGGCATTTAATATAAAAAATTGCTTAAGTTATGTTTTTTAAAACTGTTTAGTCTATCTCTGCAGCATTTTGACTTTAGAAAGAAACGTTGTATTGAGGTATTTTGATAATAATATATATTAGTACATATATATAAGTCTAAAAATCTGTGATCAAAATGTTTATGATAAGTAAGACTATAGGTTATTTTGTTAGGTATGTTGTTGAATGAAATTCACTTGGCACTTGTTTGATTTAAATTGCATGTTTTATTTAAATTATACACAGTATTTCGTTTTAGTTTATTTCAAGAAATGAATGTATGTACATGAAGTGATTATGTTTTGAAAAACGTGGTTGGTACACAATTTAAATGTAATATAAAAACAGAAATATTAGAATTTGATGAAAGCAAGGCCTACCCGCGAGCGTACCACAAGTCTCGAAAAGGGCTACTTGACCTGCCTTCCGATTGAAGTTAAAATCGATTTTGGCGCTGTTATCATAAGGAAAGTGCGGCAACGTAGACCCATGTGACGTCATAGATTATATCACCAAGGACGGCCATATTGCGATTTCAACGACACAGCTACGAACTGAAATCACCGTGACCACTTCTTTCAAAAATTACCGTTCGTTGATGTGTGCGTGTGTTTATTCTACTTCGTTCCGGCAAAACAAAAGTTTTGTGGCCTGTTTTAAAATATTTTCATGGTTTAATATATTGTTTCCATACGGTCTCGAATTACTGCGCTGTCAGCCATGTCGTGAGCAACGCGAGCGTGATTTTAACCCATTTCGAATGGCTGACAGATCTTACATGTAAAACGCTATTTTGAATCTGAATTAATAACAGTGATAATATCGCCAAAATCATTGTTGACTCCAATCGGAATGCACTGTTGGAGTAGTTGAAATTTATCTTGGAACTACGCGAGTGGTTCCTGTTTTTTATTTATTTTAATATCAAATATGTTTTGTGAAATTATGGTTTTTAATACAATGAATTTAAAGCTGTTTGGCACGCAACTTCCAAGGCCCACTTACGAGAAGTTTCCATAAGGTTTATGCTCTCGGAAATTTCGGAAATAAGTATTGAAAAAATGTTTTAACTAAACACTTTGTGTTTTACAAGATCTTAAAAATATTCTTTACATTATCTATAACTATATACAGAAAATATTCAGACTAGCTGTGCCCTGCGGTTCCGCCTGGTTGGTAATGGATGATGTTGATTTTTTTGAATTCCTAAACCGCCCTTAGACTGAACTGTAACAAAACGTGTTTAGCGCAAGTTGGTTTGAGCTGTCAAATTCACATTTTTTTTTTATTACTTATGTCTTTAAAATTTCAACAAAACAGAAATATGATTATTATATTGTATAATATTAATTGTACAAGCAGACCTCAATGGTTTAATATAGTTTTATTTCAACAAATGCACTGGCAACACTAGATTGGTTTAAGTCACTGATTACCTTATCTTAAAGTAAAGCATGAGCAGCCATGCTTCAGAATAATTATTAAAATCGCACCAGTAATTTTTAATATTTAGTAATTATAAACGAAAATGTAAATGAGTATTATAAAATAGGAATGTAAAGGAATATATCACATATATTTTGAATAGGTATCATAAAACAGTTTATGTATAATACTAACCTTTTTTAATAGATATTTTAAATGAAATAAACTACCGCATAATAATTGTGCCTAATAATAATAAGATAAAACAAATTTTGTGTGAATATCAAAAACAGCTGTATGGAATTGTGTTGTATGAATGCCTTCCACAGCTGTATCTACTGACTTTACGTTTTTAACTATTTATAAGTATTATATTTGTAAAATAGTATTGTTGGACAAATATATGTGTTTGTCTGTTTAAGTGAAGTCCTAATATACAGAAATAAAATTGCTTTTGATAAATTACTTTGTTTTGGTGTAGACCCCTATGTTTTGGTGTAGACCCCTTTGTTACGGTCTAGACCCCTATGTTAAGGTGTAGACCCCTTTGTTTTAGTGTAGACCTCTGGAACATCTTTGTGAAAACCTGCGGTGACGGGTTATCTTCGAAGATATAACACAGAATATCTTGGCTGTAGATCGGAAGAACTACTGATTGTTAGATTCATTATAAAAGTCTATATGTAGGTATAGATAGAATAACTTGCCCTTTTTTATTCAATGATACAAGCATCCTAGTCCATTCCTAGCCTACGGGCTAGGGAACCTGCCGCCACTGCGGCCCGAACCACTAGGTACGTTGCGACGCGTCTCCACGTCTGTTACCGAGAACTTCCTAGACTAGCGGCGTACGCCTGAGATAAGTCTTTTTTAGGCATGACTTTGATTGAGAGCTTTTTGCCACTACGGGCATTAAAAGCGACACAGGACTGCTGAGATACCTCGACGTCGACGAGATACGTCGACCAGGAAGCGTAGCTGCAATTTCACGCCTGCATGTTACTCACGACCCTGCTGTAGTGCAATAATGTCTGTCTTAAATCATCTATACCTACTGTTTATTTTTCTATGTGCATCTACTACCCGGCTAGGTAGAGAGGTGACGCTCTAGCTAGATCCATCTTCACAGTGGTAAAAAAAGTTTAATTTGTGCACAATGTAGGTACACTAGGTAATAATTGTATAAAACGACGTCGGTGAATTCAGAAAATAACTTTATAAGAAGCAACGTTATTCCACATCAACAAGTATTACCATCGAATAGAGAAAGTACAAGCCCTGTAGATACTTCGACACGAAGTGGTGGCGACTTCATCAAAATATTTACACGTCTTTCTTATAAGAGGTAGGTAGCTACTTATAATTTCGCTTTTTGTCCGCCGTTGTTTGAAAGGACGGGGAAAAATTAGAGAGATGAGTATTAAGCTTTGCTTTAGATTATTTAAACCTAAGTATTCATTGGAGTACATAGATATTAGGTAATATACCTACTTTAATGGTTATTGAATGGGTAGGTACCTACCTATTTTTCATATATATATAAAACATACTATATTTTAATTCAGTATGATTTTTGTTTCGATGTGCCTTTTCACAAGGATTCACCTCTCTCTTAAAAATATATAAGTATAAAAATAGGTACTATTAGGTATATGTTTATTTTAGTAATAATTAATTATTCACGCCAGCGGTTTTGCTCGCTTCACCCCCTTTCATTTTCAAAAGACCTTCCTTTCTTCCTTCTTTCCTTTGTCGATGCTTAGAGCATACAATCATCAACTGACAAAATTTCAATTGTGAAGTCCTAGCATCTTATCTCTTACAGAAAATCTTTTGATGAAGAGCAATTACGTCAAACGGGGAAACTTGAAATAGGTAGGGGTTTTTCAGAAATGACACTGGTAACATTGATTACTGAAGTTTATGATCAATGTGTTACCGCTACCTCTTTCTTGTTGATGACTTAACAATTTTTATATTATATTAACGGGCTTAATCGCGTTAGTAATAGTATTTATTTACCTCGAAGTTTCGATCAAGTTGCATTGATCGTGGTCACGAGCGGATTAAACCTAGCTCTAGATATCGCGATATACCTAATATAAACGTGTGCACATCGCGAAAGTTTAAAAATTACTATTTAACAATGTTTATAAAAAAAGTAAAGATAACAAAAAAGTAAAGACCGGCAAGCGCAACGTAGGTCGTCCACCGAGAAGGTGGACTGACGACCTGATGAAGGTAGCAGGACGACGTTGTATGCAGTCCGCTTCCAACCGGTCCGTTAGGAAATATGTGGGCTTTGCTCAGCAGTGGACGTCCTACGGCTAAGATGATGATGATGACAAAGTTATTACAGGTTATACTATCAGGCCAGGCAGTATAACATAGATACTGTGCATGGCAGATCTTTGAACCGTAATTATATATATAAATATATAGATCGGGTCACACTAATTGTCTAGGTCAAGCGTGAAACTCAAATGATTTGCCCGTCTTGCAACATACTGGTATTAAAAAAGGAAGCCAAAGCACTAAAGCAATCAAAAAATATGCCGTTACTGTTTTTCTCCAACAATACAGTCTTTGTCCGAAACCTCTTAACGAGGGACCGGCGACTTCGAAAGGGTTATTTGAACAAGATTCGGTTGATTTTAAGAAAAAATACTGTTTACTTCATAGACTTACCATCTTTGTCAGGATATCACCGACGGTACTTCTAAAACGTCTGAGATTGACAAAACCTAGGTATACTAGGATATTAGCTCCATCAGGGAACGGAGTCAAAAAACATTCCTTCCGCCGCCGTCTGCATGCAAAGAGAGTCGTAAGAGAGGGAGAAGCCCGACTTACTATGTAGTACGTAAGCCTTTTTTGCAAGATGCCATCTTGTTTGGTACGGCCGCAGTGGCAGATAGTCTGCCGCGAAGCAAGTTAGGTAACTCTGTAAATGAGTGTGTTACCTAACTTCGAATAACGTAACAAAGAATACCACGTCCCCGAACGCTTACTAATGCGAATCACTTGACAACGACTGCACGCTACCACGAAACACTTAACGCCGTAGCCACGCTACGTCATGTAGCAAGTGAAATTACTTGGGGAAAGAAATTTCTAAGTATAAGGTTTCCTGAAACACAGTACAACTAGTGAGTTAGTTCGTGAACCAGTGGCTTCACAGTTATAATTGTAAAAAAAAATTAATACTTTTATAGATTGATATAAAAAACCACTGACTCGGTATAACGAGTCACACAAAATTCCAAAGAAACTCAGGATGGCACTGCAACTTTCATGTGTAAGAGTAGTAACTTCACCGTCTCGTCACTTAACTTTTTTGTAACATAATTTGACACCGACTTCCATTCTAACCTTACCCGATGCTAAGGCTCAATTATGATCACAAAAAACTACTGGTGAGATCTTGACGACTTTAATGTGACCAAAAGAAAATCACCAGCTACAAATTAAAAAAAAACATCAAAATTGGTTCACTATTTAAAAAGGTAACGTTCATAAAAATACAGACAAATTGAGAACATCCGTTTTTTTTAGTTTGAAAATTCTCGTGATTTTGACACATATGTATTTTATATCAAAACCGAATTTACTCTCGTAATTAGCAGACGTGATCGACTTAGGTTTTGGGCATGTCCAATGCCCATTTCCATGACCAGGGAGTTTACGCTGCAAGATCGCGGTGACCACTGCCGGCAGCAGCGCGCTCGGCCCGGCGCGAGACCCGCGGTGCGTGCGCGATTCCGTGAGTAAAGTCGGTTTTGATAATAAATAAATAAACTTCATCTTTTATTGGAAGTAGGTTGAAAAAAATATTTGTCATTAGGATTATTGTAAATTCTCGCTGTTCCTCTAATCTGCTCTGTATAATTATAACATAGTAAGTATATATGTACTTGCACACATTTATTATTAATTTATTTAAACTCAATCAACGTATTAATATTAAATTAAATAAATTGTATTGCGTAGGTCACTTATATTCAAATAAGAATGGGTTGTGAATTATGAAAGACTTATGCGCATTAATAATGAGACAGTTTTTATTATTAATAAAAACGGAATCGGTTCGTAGGTAATGTCTGCTTCGGTGGACAACGCTGGCAGGTGTTTCTACAAGCATATCCATAGTTACGAGTAGTATAGCAATGGCTGACGCGTTTTTCTTTATTTTTACCGTTTTCCTCTAAGCGACAGTTGGGTAAAATTGACGAGATATTTTTGAAGTCAACACAGTTATTATGAGGGTCTGTTTTGTACAAATGGACAGGGTCCGGATTATTTTTGGAGCGAATTTGTTTTACGAGGTTTGTTTGCCCACCTTTGGAACGAAATATATAAGTGATGTACCTACATCATTTTTTCTAAACGAAAACTACATTTTAGATTTGGATTCACGTATTATTTATTTTGATAAAATAAGTATACAATATAGTCGTAAATAGAAGATTAAAGAAATAATAATATATATATATATATCGGCGCAACTACAACAGTTCGTCGAGAATAATTAAGTTTAATCATTTGATTGCCCTAAAAATAGTTTATAAATCATCAGTTGATTATTTTTGAGTTGATTACGATGTAAAATTAATGTTATGATTGTAATTTCAATACTTTACCAACAAACTTGTAAACTCGTGCACGTGCGCCGAGTCCTATAAATACGGCCGCACTGTAGGTGCTCGTCTCAGTCGCTCTCGAGTCGCCGTACAGTACGGACCTCTTTGTGACGTTGTTACGCTGCTCGTTGAATATACGAAGCTTATAAAAGTACTTGTGAAGTTTTACTTCGAGGACCCAAAAATGAGTGATCATCATGAGAACAACAATTGTGACGTCAGCAATGCTGACGTCACACTTTTTAAAAACACTCCGGAGGTGCTTTCTCCGTCATCAGAAGTGGGATCAGAACAAGCTCTGGTCCCAACCACATCCTCATCGACTTCGGTTCAACCTGTCACGACTGGAACAGCGCAGGGCAGTACCAGGCTGATAGGCCCTGCCTCATTGAACACTTCAGGAGTGCCAAAAAGCAGCTTTAATACCGTGCAGCCCATCACAACGGGAATTACCACAGGCATGACGTCTACACCAATCGCTGCGGGAATACCAGCTTCCGTCGGGATACCATTCATGTCAATGGGACCCACATCTTACAATCAAGAAGTATACCTTTCAGGGGTACCCATCGCTGCTGGATCGTCCCACACAACGAATATGCATCCAACTACTCATATAGTCGGATGCCCTCCCCAGTTTATGATGCAAATGATGGATATGATCTCAATACACTGCAAAACAACGTTGCAACCGCCCCTGATTAAGTGTGATCCACATCTCAAGCTGGCCAGTCAGTCCAGATAACTCACGACGACGAACACGCATCATCGGATTAAAACCGGCCAGCGATAATTAACAGCAGTCTGCGAGAGTTAACGAGTCAACAAGGCTGGTGCAGAGCGCGCACCGCCTGTCAGAATGGCCGTATCGACGCGGATACAATAATTAGTCAACGTTTAAAACGACAACATGCTGTTGCCTTTATGAGCATGAGAACCACGGAAGCCGAGAGTCGGTACCACTCTTACGAGTTGGAGACACTGGCAGTGGTACGAGCTATAAAACACTTTCGCCAGTATCTATATGGGCGAAAATTCACCGTGATAACGGATTGCAACGCATTAAAAGCGTCAAAACACAAAAAGGATCTTCTGCCAAGGATTCATCGCTGATGGGCGTTCTTACAAAATTATGACTTCGAGGTAGAGTACCGTAAAGGTGAACGTCTCCAACATGCTGACTTTTTCAGTCGCAATCCAGTTGAGCTTGCAGTCAATGTTATGACAAGAGACTTGAACTGGCTCAAAATTGCACAGCGACGGGATGAAGAACTGCGTCCGATAATGGACAGCCTCAGTGACAATAACCCAGTGGAAGACTATGTGTTAGAGGACAACGTTTTAAAAAAGGAACGTCAATGATCCTGCCTTCAGTCAGCAGCTCAGTACCGTCGTTCCCAAATCATTTCAATGGAGCATTATAAACTCATTTCACACTGCACTAAAACACCCTGGCTGGGAAAAGACACTGCAGAAGATCAGAGAAACCTATTGGTTCAACAAAATGAGTTCCACTATCCGAAGATTTGTGGATAACTGTGTTGTATGCCGAACATCCAAAGGAAGAGCCGGGGCCATTCAAGCCCAGTTATACCCCATACAAAAACCAACGGCTGCCTTCCAAGTTATTCATATGGACATAACAGGGAAGCTGGGCAGTCCAGATGATCAACAATACGTCATAGTCACCATTGACGCTTACTCAAAGTACGTTTTACTGTACTTCAGTACCAACAAAAACCCACACAGCACATTAGCCGCTCTAAAACGCACGGTGCATCTATTTGGTGCGCCGGTTCAAATAATAGTAGATGGAGGAAGAGAGTTCCTTGGCGAGTTCAAGGACTACTGTGACGCCATCGGAATAAATATCCATGCTATCGCTCCAGGAGTCAGCCGAGCGAATGGCCAAGTTGAAAGAGTCGTTGCAACCCTCAAAAATACTTTGGTAATGATTAAAAATTACGAAGCAGAGCAGTGGCACACTGTACTCGAGGAACTTCAGCTGGCAATGAACTGTACAATCCACCGAGTCACCGGTGTTGCTCCACTGACACTTATTACACAACGAAAGCACTGTGTACCTCCTGAGCTTCTCAACCTAGTGGATATTGACAACGAAACCGTTGATATTGAAGCGCTCACTCAACAGGTGCAACAGAAAATGATTCGTTGTAGCGAACAAGACAGACAACGCTTCAACCTACACAAGGCCAAAATCCATCATTTTCAAAGAGGAGACTACGTATTGGTGAAAAATAATCCTCGTAACCAAACCTTGCTTGACCTTAAATACAGCGAACCATATGAAGTTTGTAGAATACTGGATAATGACCGATATCTGGTAAAGAAAGTTGTCGGTAGAGGACGACCTCGCAAGGTTGCCCATGATCAGCTGCGCCGCGCTCCGCAACCTGGGGATCAGTTGACCGTATCGGCGGGAAACGAATCACCTATTCAACGAGATCCCACTGCAGAATCAAATGAGCCCATTCCGTCGACCTCACGAGAAGGGCTGCAAGTACAGCCAAACCACGACTCGAACCAAGACGACCCATCAGAATAAAAGATAAGTAACTAAATCCAAATATTTCAAATAACTCTCCGAGAACTCTACGAGACCCTTCGAGAATTCTACGAGACCCTTCGAGAATTCTACGAGACCCTCCGAGAACTCTACGAGACCCTTCGAGAATTCTACGAGACCCTCCGAGACCCTCCGAGAACTCTACGAGAACCTACTAACCCTATAAGCATTGATATCCCCAAAAAGACATAGCAACGCAGGTCGCTTACAGACGCACTACTCAAAGAAAGTTATTTCATTTCTTTCAGGTCTACGAGAATCCAAATAATCTACGAGAATCCATAACAATCTACGAGAACCAACGAGGCTGGTGCAGAGCGCGCACCGCCTGTCAGTATGGCCGTATCGGCGCAACTACAACAGTTCGTCGAGAATAATTAAGTTTAATCATTTGATTGCCCTAAAAATAGTTTATAAATCATCAGTTGATTATTTTTGAGTTGATTACGATGTAAAATTAATGTTATGATTGTAATTTCAATACTTTACCAACAAACTTGTAAACTCGTGCACGTGCGCCGAGTCCTATAAATACGGCCGCACTGTAGGTGCTCGTCTCAGTCGCTCTCGAGTCGCCGTACAGTACGGACCTCTTTGTGACGTTGTTACGCTGCTCGTTGAATATACGAAGCTTATAAAAGTACTTGTGAAGTTTTACTTCGAGGACCCAAAAATGAGTGATCATCATGAGAACAACAATTGTGACGTCAGCAATGCTGACGTCACACTTTTTAAAAACACTCCGGAGGTGCTTTCTCCGTCATATATATATATATATATAAATGTACCTACCACTATTTCTCCTGGTCACGCTATAACTTGGGAACGGACGGAACAATATCGCTAATAATAATTTTTTTTGCGTTGACTATTATCAGGAGAAGGTTCTTATGAAAGAAAAACCAAGAAAAATAGTAGATAATGGCGAGGCCGAAGGCCGAGCCTACTACGCGAACGAAGTCGCGGGCAGTCGTATTAGTATTCAAGTTAAATGATTTTATAAATACCTACCTAAAATTAAAGTGACAAAGAATTGCAATAACCTTCCTTACCTGAGTAATAAAAGTACACTCAAAAGAAAGCGGGGGGTTTTAACAAAAAATGCGAAAACTTTTGTATTATTTTTGTAACCCTTTTAAAGTTAAAATTAAGTTGAAGTAATATATAACCACTCGTGGTGGCAATTGAATGTGCCTAAGTACTAAAATGTGTAGTAATAGCGTGTAACAAAAAAGGTGTAGGTAGTAATACTGAAAATGAGCTTATTATGTACGTAGGCCCGATTCACATGGCAATGTATAAAAATTAAAATCGCTTATAATATTTTCAATTTAGAGTGAAAAAAAATTAAACAAATTTTTCTTTGGACAGCCCTTAGAGACATGCCTATTCTTGGAGTTCGTCGGGGTCAATGCGCTGCGCAATCCCCACCCCGCCTATTCATTTCCTCCGTCCCCTTCCGTTCATGCACCTTCTGCCTGCGTCGCACCCTATATAGCTCAGGCCTCTTGTTTACCTAGTCTACGTTCTGGAGGTCATTGCCGTCTTTGGCCTAGTTTTTCAGGGATGAACCTGTTTGAATAATAAAAAAACTCTGGGTAGGTAGGTACTTATAACTAGACATTTTTACTACTTACTTCCGGGGACACAGTAGTTAGGTCCCAATTGTATGCAAGCTTGTGTTTTAGTAATACTACTTACATCTTTTTGTTACACGCTGTAAGAACATATTTATATACATACTTACATAAAGTACCTTAAAATATAACTACCTAAATAGGTAGCTGTACATCCGGTAGGTTAGGTACAATATAGACATAGACATAGACATAAATTTTATTATGCCAAAAAAAACAGATTACAGAAAAAGGAAATAAAACATAATTAAGAAAATGAACTGGTTTTCGTTGACACAAGCCGGTCCCAACTCAGCATAGTGCCGGTTGTAAACAACCAACGCTGGTCTTCCGTTGGGAACGGCAGGTGACGTCATGCACGGACATAATACACTATGAGTGGTTCAACAACAACAATACCATACACTCTAAATCCATTTATAAAATATATCATATAACATACACATTATTAAAATTAGTTATGAAAAAGTTTGACATAGTCTGTGGAGAAAAACGCTAAATACCCTTTGTTATCTGTGTTTAAACTGGTTCAATGTCACTGTTAAAGAAATACTATCACCATTATAATGGTATAGCACACCAAGGTATATTAGTCGAAGAGGTGTCTTCTCATATAATTGAGTTGTGTTGGCGTTATGATTGCTGATGCTATTTGCGCCCATGATCGAATGTAGTTACAGGCGAGTGCCGGAGTATCTGATCTAATATAGTGTGGGCTACATGGGTTGTGGATTTGCTCACTTCGTTCTTAAGACGATCTTTAATATTCAGCAGGACAGGGATGCATCACGAAAAGTTACGTACAAGTAACATTTGTGTAAGTGTAACGTAATCGTATCGTTGACGTATACAGTAGATACTAACTGCGCACCGTGGTTTCCCCCGCGTGGTGATGGATAATGATGATCATGATGATAAATCAAAATAGATAGTCTATTTTCATCGGGGATAATGGAGGATTCTATTGTGAAATATTTTTTCAATCTGTCTACTAGTTTCGGAACCTATTCAAGTCAAACAAATCTTTCATCTTTATAATATTAATAATAAAATTATAACTGTTATAGTAGGTATAAGTATAGACAAACTTTAAACAAGTTTAAGTTTTTTAATAAGGATCGGTGTCGAGACAAGTAGAGTCACTCGTAATGTAACGCTTTTACTAAACCTTTTTGCAACTACAAGAGTCAACTATACAATCGCAATGATCCTGATCCGCTCGTCAGCCTGGAGATATAAGATGTTAACTCTCTTGCCCTGTAATGTCACTGGAAACATTGCTTTTCATTGAAAAACAGTAATATTTGCACTCTACCTACCTTTGCAGTAGTAGGCCTTGTTTACAAATTCTTTAACCTACAGATGTATACAAACCTGTTGATACTTCGGAACTATTGTTACACCACCATTCTGTACAGTTTATGCAATAAATGATTTGTTATATCTGAGCCCTATCCTTCTTTATAATAAGCCCATTTTGTTCGCTCGAGCCTTCCTCTCAGAGAGAGAGGAGTTAGGCCATAATCCACCACGAGGGCCCAGTGTGGATTGGTGGATACGTTAGTGGCCAACCCATGTCGAAGTTTTCAGGCCGTCCGAAAGCCCTCGACATAGCCTAACGACTGTTGTTCTAAGACAAACAACCGCGATCGACGGCTTAACGTACCCTCCGAAGCACGGAAGCGCTCAGTTGAATAATGCCACTAGCACACACCCATCCAAGTCTTTTTGACCGCAGCAAGTGTTGATTAACTTGTGACCGCCGAGCTCCGCTACAAGTGCTTCTATCCTTCTTAATCCTATTGGAAACATCCATGTTAATATGTAAATACTTACTATCAAATTAAATCCAATTCAAGTATTCCTTGTACGAAGTTCAAGAACTCCCTCTAACCGGATTATGACGACGCGAGATTACGCAAATATTTGATTACGGTAATGTAAACCTTAATTATAACATCAAAAGCGTCAAATTATGTTTGCGTGATGATTGCCGAGTGAAACTTCGGAGGGTTGATTTTAGTAGTAAGTAAGTAGTCGATTTTGAAGAAGCTGTGAACTATTTACTTTCGAACTTAAGAGGATTGCATAGCTAGTACTTTCCATACTAAAAGAGAAAACTCTTTCTACCTCTTAACATTGTCCGATTTCAGTGATTTTTTTTCATGGAATCATCACGTTGTTTACTATGCCCGTACGTTTTGATTTTTCAGTTATTTTAAGTTCTAAAAAAGGAGATTTATAGTTCTTTGAAATACTGAAAAAATCAAAACGTACGGGCATAGTAAACAATGTGATGATTCCATGAGAAAAAATCACTGAAATCGGACAAATGTTAAGAGGTAGAAAAGAGTTTTATCTTTTAGTATGGACAGTACTAGCTATGCAATCCCCTAAATATTATTTTTATTTATTTCTTATAAACAGTAACAGCATCAATATTAGCATACAATTTAGGACTTATACTTACATATGTATATAAAATACCTTTTAGCCAAGTTTATTATTTGTGTTGTTCTACAAAGAGACCCAATGGAGAGATTGTTATTCTTATTTACAGATTATAATAATATTTTTTCTTCTCGATTCTCTATTGGAGATTGCTTCGACCACATCATTACTTTTTTGGTCTTACGGTGTATGGGTATTTCATCAGGACAAATAATATATAAACTTTAATTTCATGTAATACCTTTCAATATTATTTTAGAAAGCTTATTTTCCCCTTATTGATTTGCAATGCAGCGGGGGTAAAATCAACATAGTTTTTTTAAATATCTATACTAATATTATAAGAGGTAAGGTTTCTTTGTTTGAATAGGCTCCGAAACTACTGGACCGAAAAAATCTTTCTCCATTAGAATCCTACATTATTCCGGATGATTATAGGCTATAGGCCTATATTTTGAATCATCATCATCATCTATCACCACACGGGGGAATCCGCGGAGAGCAGCTAGACAAAAAAACTCATCGTCTAGGATTACATACTTAACTGATAAACTTCAAGTAAGTAGGCAATGAAGTCACCTAAGTAGTTTCTTTACCCATTAATTAACAAAACGGGCAAATTGGGCGCATGATGGTACTCATTAAGGTAACTATGACAGAGCTGTAGTGCTATGCAGCCCAATACTTAAAACTGTAGTTATGCATAGCACTGCACTGTACTTACTGTGGGCCGAGCATGAAAATCTACTTAAGTGTAACGTTGTCGTATCGTTTACGTATTCAGAACAAACTATGAGTTATCTGTGCCACTATTGTACTAGATAAATGTCAGTTTGTACTAAATACGTTAACAATGCGATTACATTAGACATTAATAGATATTTATAGTATTACTTTTTAAAGCACTAACGCCTGCTTTTGCGATCTCAAACATTGAAATTTATAGAGAGAAAAATTTCACATTAATAGATTTTCGTGCTCGGCCCACTGACATTGGTTTTGAGTATTTCGTCCTGTAATTTCACTTGCGACAGTACCCTTCACACCGTAACACAGTCAGGCTTGTGCACTGTTGTTTTACGGTAGAATATCTAGTGCGGTGGTACCAACCAAGACAGCCTCTAGCACAAGATGCCTACCTTTAGCAAGTTGAGTTTCCTAACCTCTTATGATTCGCATGCCCACGACAGGGGGAATATTCTTTAAATCTCCTCATGAAGTATATTAGTATGCTACTAAAATACAGAATACCTAGATACAGACCTGGATGACCGAGCCTTGCGCGTAAGTAAACAATTGATTTTCTTGGTCTAAACTCAAACCTAACACTCATTGACTTAATCCTTAATAACGCCATCTATTGTACTTGATTGTGTTTGATTTGCCAGGATCGACGCGCCGCGATGTGGGTATTTGTAAACTGACATAGCTCCTAAACTATCAAACTTACAGCTAAGATTTAACGTTAACTCTGCAAAAGTGCAGTTAAATGATAAATGGTCGAATATTTGGAATCGAACAAGAATGATCAAAGGTAGGCATTTTGGCTTAATTCAGCCTACCATAACTTCAAAACCTTGGTTTTTTAAGTTTAAAAATGCTGAGAAATGGGTCACTTCCACCGTAATTCGTTTGCGCCTAGGTCACGTTTGTTCTCCCGTGTTTCTTGCTAAAATCAGGGTCAGGGATCATTCGCTTTGTGAGTGTGGACTAGATGACGGTACTTTAAATCACATTTTCTTTTCATGTCCTAAGTTAAGTTCTTCTTTGTATGATAAACTTATTTCTGATATCGCTAGACCTACTGATATTAACTCTCTTTTACCGCTTGTTTTCACACCATTTATTTAAATGTTATGTAATTTTATTAAAACCAATACTTAATATACGTTTGTAAAAGCGAAACCATTTATTAATACTTTTGATATTCATATTACTTTCATTTGATTCCGTACCGTACAATGGTCACTGCTTCAGGGTTGGGGGAGTACAAGAGCAAAATATCCGCCAAAACATGACACTGGCAGAGTAACGTCTTTCCTCGTTAAAAAGCCACATAAGAAGAAGAAGAAGAACGTGCATTGGTAGCACACATCCTGTATTATGACAAAAAATAAAGAAATAGATAAACATGTTAGATTTTCTTATAGTTATAAGTCTGAAAAGACATAATATTCATTTAATAATTTAATTTTCCAAGAACTTTCTACTATTACTGATAAACTTGAAAAAAAGGGTTCAGATTTGTTGCCGACATTTATAACTAACAGAATGAGACCATTTTTGTGTTTGTAAGAAATCTGTTTGGGTAGAAATTGTTAAATATACTCATGTACCTATGTTTCGGCAAGATTTTTTTTAAAGGTCTTTTTTATTGTCTTGTATTTAGTATTAGTATTTAACACTACTTACTGTACTATTGCATTAGGTTATACAGTAACGATAGATGTAAGTAATTAATTCAATAAATAAACATTTGAGCGATGATTTGTCGATCAAATTAATTGTATTTTAATCGCTAAAAGTGCCCGACATCGGTGACCGGACCAATGTATACAAGAATCTCTTTCGTTAGCTCGTTTAAAGGTTTTAGATTAGATATTGTTAAAATTAAAACCAGTTTACATTTAATAAACAAACAAAATACAAAGTTAAGCTCGCGCATGACCGACAATTTCAACGGGATTTTATATAGGCATAAACAAACGAAGGGATTTGGGACGGAAAATTGAAAAAGGTCGCAGTGACTTTAATAATATAATTAGGGATTTAGGAGTCCCTTTTTATGAGTGTGTTGTACCTATATACTTTTGACAATGTGAAATCAATAAGCAGCCAAGTGAGTGGTCCGCGAGTGGGGGACGACACTGCATTGAAGAAAGTGAAGGAGTGTTTCATTCCGATTGTAAGCACAGATTATCTAGCGACGAAGCGTACTGTACTTTATTTATGTACTGTGGCCTCGCGGGATACGGTTAATTACCGAGATCAAAACTATCCTAAATGTTGATCCAGGGCCAGTTACAACCATACAAAATTCCATTTAAATAGGTCCAGTCGTTTCGGAGATTAGTCCGTACAAACTGACAGACAAAAAGAGAAACAAAAATTTAAAAATAAACTTAATTATTTCGATTTCACTCCTTACATCCCCTGACTCGGCTTTTAGCTTTTTTCTTTCATTGTACAGAAATTCGACCTCTACAGTTTTATTACCTATATGTAGTGATGAAGAATTTTAAGTTTTTGGGGTATGATAAGTACGAGTATTTCCTTGTAATTATCATATACAATCTGTCAAATCAATGTCTTTAGTCTTGCAAAAATGATAGACAAACTAACTTACTATATATATATATATTTATATTTATATATAAGAAGTAAACAGTATTGTCACTTATACTAGTGCTTATTACTAAGAATATTATTTTGTACAATACCCACAACCATATACTCTGCGCACATGTATTTCGGATAGCTGTGAGCTGTAGACCTCGCGAGTACTTATGTCTTTACATAGCGTAAACTGAATAAATATTCCCCACGAACCTTAAAATAAAATCCTTAAAACTTAACATAAAAAATATTGTAAATATTTAAAAAATGGCGACAAAAGGTCGTAATGAGGAGATCGTGAAGGCTATGTTAAAAAGGACAGCGCAAAGGCGTGAACCTGAGGCCGTACTTCTTGTCAATAGCGTACACATAAGTATAAAATTAAGAAACATTGTTTAATAGCATTAAGATTTACGTATTTAAAAAAATGGACTCACTTTAATTCTCAAGAAATTTCCAGCATAGCTTAAGTATATTCATTGTGATGTTTGTAGAACGAATCTCTATTAAAATATATCATAAAATAACAAACCAAATTGGTAAAAGGCACGGACCAGAGTCTGTAGTGTGCAAGAATAAAAAATAAGTCCTTGAAATGTTTCTAAAGTCAGAATACAAAAAATGTGCCTGTCATACATATCCCTGCTCACGAAATTTAATGAGAATGGATTTAGTAATGAGACCTGCAGAGGAGAACAGCTGCACATCCGGATATACGAAAGGAAGCTATTTGTATTTTGCCCAAGCTAATGCAGAGACGTTTTGCTTGTGCTGCACACTCGCTCGGTCGATAAACAGATATTTAGTAGAACTAGGTACCTATATTAAGTTTTCAATTTATAACAAGTACAATTTGAAAAATGCAATACCGACTTCCATTCTATTCCGTTATTGAAGTTTATCTCAAAAACAACTAGACCGAATTTGATAAAATTTAAATGAAACCAAACGGGAAGCACCAGCTTACAAACAAAAAAAGAATTTTGAGAATCGGTTCACCCAGTCGAAAGTTATGAGGATAACACCCATAAAAAAATACATACAGTGGAATTGAGTAGGTACCTCCTCCTTTTTTTGGAAGTCCGTAGAACGTGTTTTTACTGTACATGCTCCGGCTGCAAACTTCGTAATTTACGAGTGATGTAATGCTATAAGTAGATTATTATATATGATATACACATCTTACGAGTCCTTCTACCCAATCATACCAAATATGCTGATCCTTGATGATACCAACGCTTTCCCATGACAATGTATTGAACATACCTCCATATTGTAATAATTTTAATCATTTACACATTTTTAGAAAACAAGCTTACGGTATCTCGTCGTCGTATAGTGGACATTAATTCTACCTTTCCCAAAGTCACACCCTCAAATCCCTAACCTTCATTAACGTGGAAGTTTTGAGACAAAATCCTGGAGTGCTCTCGAAAATGGCAAAAAATTCCCGTCCATTGTACATCATAATCACATCTCGGTTATTGCGGTAAGCTTTTTAATATTCCTTCCCGAGAGAGGTCGGTAATGTAATGAGGCCGGCGTCTTGCTAACGAGCCGAGGAGGTGTTCGGAGGTTTTTAACGCTGTGTGTATCTATCTATAGGATTATCAGGATTGAAAATGAAATACTTGTATGTGTTAAGAGCAAAATGGATAAACAGTAAGTAGCTTTTTTTACTTGGAAATATGGGATTACTCTCATAATACTTATCGGATAGATCGGACATTAGTTTCGACCACATCCGGTCTTTTTCAAGGAATATTTGGCCTGCGTCGATTTTTTCACGCGCCAACTGCAACGTGAGTGAACATACAGCCTAAAAAATATTTTTTAATGATACAATGCAAATATTTCAATATCATACCAAATTATTGTGAATTATGAATAATTTGATAATAATAAATGTTTGTTTGACTTTATTAAGGACGTGCACATTTATTTAGTCCAAAAATGTATATCAAATTTCAACGACTAAAACCTTTGTTACAAAAAAATACTGTTTTACTCAGTTCAATTGAAAATGCTCTGTTTACTCGCCTATAACTTGCAGTAAGTTACTAATTTCACTTTTTAAGGATTTTTTTGTTGTGCACTATGTTATTATCCTATATGCACGTGTGTGTGCTTGGTTTATGGCCCTAAAAGTGATTAAATAAGGTTCGCTACAAGCAAGTGTGTTGAGAATGATACTGTGCAATGGGCACAATGTGATATAGCTATTTTTATTATAACTGTAGATATACATACCTACTTCTATCGTACTATAGTACTCTACAGTCTTAAGTTCTCTTGTATTTCTTTTGTTATAAAACTGTTTATTCTCTTAGAGAAATAAATATCTTAAACCAGAAACCAGGACTTTAAACTTATATAAAATATCTGAAAAAAGTACGGTAGGTAGTGGCCCAACTTTCGAAGCGTTAGGTCTGAGGTTCGGTCCCTCGTAAGGGCAAGTACCAATGCGTGTATCACAACACAAGGAAGCCTAATGCGATATGATATGTGTATGAGTAGGATACATAATTAAAAATAATATAAACGGATTTAGTCGCACGTATTTTATGTGATTGATTTACCCCGTACGTACAAAATACGCTTTTAAACCCGCCCACTAAACAGACTTGGGTGATATTTGTAATGGAGACAGCATAGCCGATAATAGATTTTCATGGAGCAAGCAACTATTTTTAAGACGAGAGTGTTTCTTTGAATCCAGAGCGAAGCGAAGATTCTTACGTGATTTAAGACGCGCTCGTATCCTGATAATAGTAAAAAGCAGAATGTTTAAACATCTAGTGTAACGAAACAGATCGATAATATTGTATGAAAAAAATACTTAGGTTAGAATAGGAACAGGCACAGAGTAATAACCGAACAGAATTCATAAATATTACTCGCTCTCTGCAGAAAAAATCCTGAGTATAACCATAAAAATAAACTTTCGAGAAATTAATACAAAAAACATAGAGAAAAAGATGTCTAATGACGAAGAATTCGCCTCGAGGTACAGAGAACGTGTCAACCATTTATTCGCTAATGACTACGCCCGCAAGATCGACCCTACCGAAGAAGAAAACATTTTAAAACTATGGTACTTACCGCACTTCGGAGTGGAAAACCCAAATAAAAAGTGTCTCCGCTTAGTCTTTGACGGAAAAGCTACCTCCAATGGCCACTCACTAAACGATTACTTACTTCAAGGACCAGACTTGCTAGAATCACTGCTCGGCATTATGTTACGATTTAGAGAACGACCGATCGGCCTTACTGGTGATATAAAAGATATGTTCCTGCGTGTGAAGATAAGACCAGAAGACCAACATGCACAGAGGTTTCTGTGGCGGGAAAATTTAGACGAGCCAGTACAGAAATATGTGATGACGTCACTTATATTTGGAGCAAACTCGTCACCGTTTATAGCGCAGTACGTGAAAAATAAAAATGCGCAACGTTTTATTAAAGAAATGCCCGAGGCAGTGACAGCAATAATAAAAAACCACTATATGGATGACTATATAGATTGCTTCGACAGTTTCGAAATGGCTCAGAAAACTATGAAAGAAGTTGCCTACATACATAAACAAGGCAACTTCGAGATAAGAAACTGGACCTCAAACGAACCGGCTGTGTGTCACACTGCACATGACATGAAATTGAGCGAATCAGCCGTCGACTTAATATGCAATGATGATAATTATAGCGAACGAACTCTCGGCCTACTGTGGTATCCAAAGACCGATTCATTTGGATTCAACCTCTCATTGAAACGAATTCCCGAGAAAATATTGAAATGCGAGCGAAAACCTACAAAACGAGAATTACTAAGTATAGTTTCTATCTATTTTTGACATTTATGGCCTTCTCACACCGTTCACAATTCAAGCCAAAATTATTATACAAAGTACCTAGAAGTCAAACATTGATTGGAATGATGAAATAAACAATACACAATTTATATTGTTTAAGACCTGGATAAGTCAGTTAAACAAAATCAAAGAATTACGCATACCAAGATGGTATTTTCGCATTCGGACTGACAATAATGATAAAGATAGTGCGAGGGAGACAAGAGACCTGCACCTCATATGCGATGCATCCCCTGCCGCTTACGCAAGTGTAGCATACTGGCGAGTGCACACTAACAATAAAGCTGTGTGCGTGTCATTCATCGCTAGCAAAAGCCGTGTCGCGCCTATAAAACCGGTAACTGTACCGCGGCTGGAGCTACAGGCTGCTGTTTTGGCCTGCCGTCTTGCCGATACAATCAAAAAGGAGTCCAGAATAACACCTGCAAAGATCTACTTCTGGAGCGATTCTATGACAGTACTGCATTGGATAAAGAACAATACAAGAAGCTACAAGACATTTGTAGCTAATCGACTTTGCGAAATAGACGAATTGAGCAACCCACAACAATGGTCTTACTTACCTTCAAACCAGAATATTGTGGATATAGCTACTAAAAGTAATACTTACGAATTACACAATGAATGCGAATGGTTCCGAGGTTCTAATTTTCTGTACGAGAAGGACACCGAGTGGACGAAATTTATACCTGAACAAGGTAAACAGAAAATTAATTACGAAGCATTAGAAATGATACACCATGTGCATGTAACTGAAAATAATAACTTACCTGTGCCTGAGTCTGCCAAGTTCTCGTCGTGGCTTCGTTTGCTAAGATGTACCGCAAGCGTGTTATTATTCGTTGAAAAATGTAAAAAGAACCGTAAAGCTGAAATAACTCCAGAGATATTGCAACGAGCAGAAAAACTACTCTTTCGCCATGCCCAGATGGAATCATTTGCTGTAGAAATACATTTGCTAAAAAATAATAAACCAATACAGCTTAACAGCCGACTACGAACGTTAACACCATACCTAGACGACTGCGATGTCCTACGAGTAACAGGGCGCGTAGAAGCTGCCGCTGACGTCAGCTCAGACGTTAAACGACCTATTATATTAGACGGAGCACATCCGATTTCGAGACTGATAGTGAAACATTATCACCAAAAATACGCACATGCAAATAACGAGACCGTAGTTAATGAACTTAGACAGAAATACTGGCTGTTACGCCTCAGACCCACTGTACATGCTGTCGCCGCTAAATGTCAGTATTGTAGCATAAAAAAGGCTATACAAAAAACGCCACGAATGGCAGACTTGCCACCAGCCAGGTTGGCGCATCATCAGCGCCCGTACACATTCTGCGGGGTGGACCTGTTTGGCCCGATGGAGATAACAGTCGGCCGCCGCCGAGAACGTCGTTATGGGGTATTGTTTACGTGTATGACTGTCAGATGCATTCACATTGAATTAGTCGCGTCGCTTACTACCGATTCCTTTATAATGGCTCTGAGAAGGATGGCATGCCGACGTGGTTGGCCTCAGCAAATATACTCAGATAATGGAACCAATTTGCGTGGCGCTGAAGCTGAACTAAGAAAATCACTACTTGAGCTAGATCAGACAATCACAACAAATGAAATGGCAAACAGAGGGGTCTCATGGACTTTTTTATCTCCAGTTAATCCTCACAAAGCGGGAGCTTGGGAAAGACTTATCAGGAGTGTTAAAACGGCGTTAAAAGTCATACTGAAAGAGAGAGCGCCCCGAGAGGAGACTTTAATGACCTTACTCGCCGAAGTGGAAAATATAGTTAACAGCCGACCACTTACCCATGTGTCCGTCGATCCAAACCACACGGAAGCTTTGACTCCAAACCATTTTCTGATAGGCTGCAGTTCTAACCTGCCTATTCCTGGAGCATTCGGTGATGGAGATCTGTACTTGCGGAAGATGTGGAGAACTGCTCAGCGACTTACCGATATGTTCTGGCATCGCTGGGTAAAAGAATACCTACCTAATCTTATACCAAAACAGAAATGGAACAACAAAAAAAAAAAAAAAAAAGAAGTTGTAGGTGATACGGTTCGCGTGAAGTGGCGATAGAAATAAAAACTACAGATTTCGAAAATTAAATAAAAAGGGAGCGCGTGCGTGTGTCAAGTGCCGGAGGTGTTCGCGACGACTGAAGTACCAATCGCAGCTTGACAGACGCGCGGGCGTTAATTTTATTGGATCAAGTGGTATGTAGGTAGGTACTTATTCACAATCTTGTTTTTTCTCAAAATACCTAAATTTTTCAACAACAGCTGTTAGTTATTAAATTATTAATGCGTTTTTTAGTAATTTGAACATATAGTTTATTTGGTGGTGAGCGAAGGCACGTAGTCTACATATCTCCGCCCAGTGTCACGTCAGTGGCACTTGTCTACCATTGGAACCAGTGCCAAGCGAGTAACTGGTCTGGTTAGTATACCGGTCTTCGTTTTCAGGTCGACTGTGCGTACCCTTCCGTCTTTTCCTGGATAGACGTTTTCGACTATTCCCTTCGGCCAAGTATTACGAGGTAAGTTAGGGTCGACTATTATGACCACATCTCCTTTCTTTAGGTTTTTCAGTCGGCGGAGAACGTTAAAATACGAATTTTCCAATTGAGCATTTTTATCTTTCCAAGGTAAGCTGATTTCCCATTTTCCATTTTTTAATTCAGTGGAATGGTCCAAAATTTCGATCGCTCTAGTTTCGTCTCTGTTTGTCCTAGGCTTAGTACAAACTCCGATACTCTCGAACGTGAATGATTTTTTTAAAAGTTCGTGGAGTTCGTCATTCTTGAGCTCTGTGTGTATCGTATCAGCTGTGTTGTGAAAACAGTCGTCAGCGCATGAAAGCGCACTGCATATCTCGCGTGCATCTGTGTGCGTGGCCCCCGACGACGTTGAGTCATCCTTATCAGTGACGGCCGACGCTATGCAAGCGTGGGGGTGAGGTCCGTTATGCGCTGGGACAGGGCGCCTAGCTACTGTTATCAGTGCGCATTCTTGAAAATTCTGATTACGTAGTGGGTACACACCGTGCACACACCATCCCAGTGGTGTCAAGGTCGCGCACGGTTCGTTTTTGCCTCGAATTATTGTCTTTAACGGTGTAATTAAATGATAATTGTCCTGGCCAATTAACAGCTTTGGCAAAACACTTTCACTGTAAATAAGTTTATGTTTTAAATGCTTTAAATGGTCATATTTTTGAAGATTAAGTTGTGAGAGTTTTTGTGACGGTAAGTTTAGCTCACTGATTTTTCGCGCACTCAGTTCGAATGATTCATTGTCTTTGTTTGTAATACGAAAGTTCACAATTTCACTTTCACAGGTAAGTTCGGAGTTCCAAGCCCCACGCACTTTTAGTTGTTGCTTTTTTCCGTGCAAGCTCACGTGATCGGCAATGTCAGCTGATATAAGGGATACTGTTGCGCCATCGTCCAGAAGTGCATACGTACTTATTGTCCCGCTGGGGCCCTGAATGTCCACTGGCACTACTTTCAAAAACACATGTGATTTTGTGTCCATCGCATGAGCTACTATATCGTTTTCGAATTCATTACTGTTAGATAACATGTTTTCACCATTGTTCACATTAAATTCACTAAACAGTACATCACTAGCACGAAAATCACTTTTGCTATTATTTTTTGACGAATCACGGGTTCCGTCATTGGTTTTGGGTGTCCAGTGAAGGAGGCGGTGATGCGGTAATCCGCATTGGTCGACATCACAGGCACCAGCAGAGCAGGTATCGCGATTGTGTGATGTTGTAAGGCATTTATGACAGAGCTTGTTCACTCGTACGAATCGCCAGCGATCCTTTCTCATAGCGCGTTTAAATCGTGCGCATTCTGGTAAGATGTGGGTATGAGCACGGCAAAACTTGCATGTTTTGACTTCATCTTCAGCTGGCTTACTTCCCAGAAGCACAGAGTGCGGCTTCCGGATTTCCGGTCTCTTCCGGTAGTCAAGGTGGCTATGTAAGTGACTCAGACCGGCAGATGCTATTTTATTTGCTTCGCAGTAAAGAAAATTACTAAGTATTACCAACTTTGCTTTTTGTGTGTCACAGTTTACACTGTAGTAGTCCGCCCACTTGTTGATGAGTGGTCCGGAGCACTTTGATAAAACCGACGTCAATATTTCCGGGCTCCTCAAGTAATCTGTTTGTTGTATAGATTGTACAGCTGCCACGAAATTTTTTACTTTTATTGAAAATGACACGATTTCGTGGTGGTAGTTTTGTGACAATGGTGGTATTTTCTTTAATTGCGTTGAAATCTTGTTAATAATCGTTTCAGGCCTACCGTAGCGGAGTTCTAGCGTCTCAATGACGGTATGCGGAGCCGTGTTTCCGATGAGAAGTGAAGACACCGTATCTTTAGCTTCCCCGCGGAGTGATTTGCGTAATCTCCACATGTTCTCAGCGTCACTGAAGTTACAAAACTCCGTAGATTCATCGTACGCCTGTTTATATGCCAGCTACTCAAGAGGATCACCAAATAATAGGGGTAAGTCTCTGAATGTCGCGAGTCTTCATCTGTTTATTCTGGGCATTTGACTCGTAGATCGCGCTGGCGAAGTGACGCAGGTCGGTACCACCAGCAGCTAGGTCGTGATCGCGGTCGTGTTGTTCCTGCCTTTCGGTAATGTGACTGCGCTCAAACCACTGATTTACTTTTTCCATCGAGTCGACTTTAGTTTTATTCGAGTTCCGGTGACTTTTAGCTGACTTGTTTTCTAAGGCGGCAATTTCAGCAGCTAGTTTTTTCGTTATTAACTGATTTTGAAGTTCGGCTTCTTTCCTCGCAATCGCAGCTTGGACTTCAGATTCTTTTCTTACAATCGCAGCCTGAGCTTCGGCAGCTTCAAATTCCAACTGCTTTTTTTGCGCTTCGAGTGACAAGGCTGATTTTGCAGTTTTTCGCGACGTGGTGGACTTTGAACCTTCGATACCATTTTTCATATTTCCAACTAAGGATTGCTGTCTTTGCGTCACTTGTGCGGCTTTACTCGTACTTGGATTCAATATATCCGATTGCACTGCTCGTGTAGAATTTTCTTTCTTCGTGTTGTTGGCTTGTTCAGTTTTGATTGTTCTGCAAGTGCGCAGTTTGCGTTCAAAATGGCGCGGCTGAGGCGGCGAGTTGAACATCCTTGTACAACTATCACAGTTTCACGTGGTTATCCGGCTCGAAGGAGAAGTTGTAGGTGATACGGTTCGCGTGAAGTGGCGATAGAAATAAAAACAACAGATTTCGAAAATTAAATAAAAAGGGAACGCGTGCGTGTGTCAAGTGCCGGAGGTGTTCGCGACGACTGAAGTACCAATCGCAGCTTGACAGACGCGCGGGCGTTAATTTTATTGGATCAAGTGGTATGTAGGTAGGTACTTATTCACAATCTTGTTTTTTCTCAAAATACCTACATTTTTCAACAACAGCTGTTAGTTATTAAATTATTAATGCGTTTTTTAGTAATTTGAACATATAGTTTATTTGGTGGTGAGCGAAGGCACGTAGTCTACAACGTCCAAACTCTCAGAGTTTTCAGAGATTACACTATATTTATTTATTAGGTAATACATAGCCAACATATAGTACTAAAGTAGTAACCAGCAGTTTTTTCAATTGTGTTAGTATATATCGAAATATATTAAGATTACAAAATTAATGCATTTTCGCATGACATCGTCTAATATAACAAGCAATTTTCAACCTTACGTACAGCATCGTAAATTATTTTAAAATTGGGGCCGCGTCTTAAGCTTAATAGTGTTGCTGCCGAGATGGAAACTCAACATTTTATCACTCACTATGCAAAATAAATTATTACAACTTATTGATATAAATATCACATAATTTACATACTGGAATACTGTGTAATAGTGCACTTTTCAATGAAACAACTAATCACTTTAAACTATTAGTTTACTTTCTAAATTCCAATTTATATGATGTCCGGATTCAAACAATTATAAGGTAGTATATTGTTGCCAGTACCCGTAGGGTTGCCATTATAATCAAATACATGTCATACAATTAGGAATAATAACTACTTACTACTTACTTAGCGAAAACTTTATATTTGATCAATTTTGGAAATGTATCGAAACAATGTAATTTCATTCTCATTACTTATTTGATACATTATTGAATACACACTCATTTTTTATGTAACTACATAATAACTAAAATTCGAATTTGAGTTATCAAGGAACGAACAAAGGCAGAATGTATTTTTTTAGATTTTTTTTATTAGCGCTCGGTTTCCTTGCTGCCTTTTCCTGCCATTGATTCCTTTGGTGATTGGAACATTTACTTAAAATATCCACATTCTAAATTCAAAACAGTTTTAGTCCATAGGTAGTAAAAGGCTATTTTGGTATCTGTTAACGAGGCACTATAACTAGCCTTTTTCAAATAGATGTGATGATAACCTGTTGATATATTTTGGGTATGAAACCTTTAAAATTGACAACAAGTCGTTCAGTCTAGCAGTCCGTGTGTAGTGCGCTAATCGGCAGGTGCATACGATCACGTGTCATCGGCAGCCAATCACACGCCGTCGGCGAAGATCAAAGGAGCTCGTAATTGGTCTCACTCGCCTTTGTCGATAGCTTTCTCTCCACTGGAGTAATTAGATGAACATCCATTGTCGAAGATGTTTAACGCCAGAGAGGATAGGTACCTGGGTAGACGAAGGATTTTCAGTGGGGCTGAAATTAAAAAACAAATTCTATATAAGTAGTTTAAAGTACCCACTATAATCTTTAGAGCAGTCATATACGAGTACTGCCTAGTATGCTATATATAGTTGTATATATATATATATTAGTATATACGAACGTTTCTATCTCAAATTCAATTAAATCATTTTCTCAATTTTGAATTATAATTTACAACATTCCCATTTCTTATTCACAACAGACTATTATTTTATTATAACAATTAAACAACAGAAGTTGTGCAATAGTAAACAACTTATCAACGGTTGTTAAACGGTATTAATATAACTTTAAACAATTACAGAGAAGTTTGGCATGGAGCGTTATCAGTGCTGTAGTTTGGGAGTGGGTCCATTATCGTACGTCATTTTCCTCTTACAAATTGCTGCCGTATTGGGTAGAAACTAAGATACACAACTGAATAAGTTAAAGTACTCTCTACATCTTGAGATAGGTGGAACATATTTTAAGGGTTTCGTAGATAAATATACACTTTATTAAGTTAAAAATGATATCAATTACTCAAGTCTACAGCGCCATAAAGCAAATACCCTTTTTTTACCAAGTAAAAAAATATTACTATTGATTTTTATATACATAGTACTTCCTGTCTGCGATTATATCTGTATAGAAAAAATAAACTCTGTAATCAACTGTTGTGTGATCAGCTATCTCCACTTGGATGGAAGTGTCTAACAAACATACACCACTCACTGATTTAATGAGTCACTCACTTACAAAATGACGCATTTTTTTATTATCAATCGGACCTGTCAATATTCCAGCTTTTATTATTAAGTCATGCCAGAATATTTGATGCACCCCCTCTGACACATTTTTAATTTATCGCTTAGGGATGGTTTGTATCCTCCACAATGGAAAATGTCCAGCGTAACTCCCATTCCAAAGTCAAGTAACAAAAAAGCAGTTGAAGAATACCGCCCTATAGCCATATTAAACTCTTCTGCAAAGGTTTTTGAGTACGTCCTTCATTATGAAATCCACAGACAGGTTCATATGTATATATCTGATGAACAGCACGGCTTCAGGGCTGGGAGGTCGGTTAATACTAACCTTCTAACTTTAGTTGACTATGTGTCGACCTGTATGGACCGCGGTTCACAGGTCGATGTGTTATATTTTGACTTTCAAAAAGCTTTTGACAAAATTGACAATGATGTGTTATTACAAAAGCTATATGATATTGGATTCACTCCACAATTAGTTAGATTTTTTGCTGACTACATGCGCGACCGTCGGCAATTTGTAAAGCACGGCTTACACGTCTCTGAACCGTACTTAACTCTTTCCGGGGTAAGTCAAGGGTCAGTTCTTGGGCCGTTGCTGTTTTTAATAATGATAAATAACCTCATTAGTAAGGTGGATGTTGCTAGATGTCTATTATACGCTGATGACCTTAAGCTAGCTCTTGAAATTAGAACACAAAGTGACTGTATTATGCTACAAAATGACATAAATTCTTTATATAATTGGACTGTAGCGAACAAAATGCTATTTAACCCAAATAAATGTCACGTCATGACTTTTGACCGTAAACGCGACCCTATACATTATAACTATACAATCTGTGACAATATTCTTAAAAGAGTGACCACCATAAAGGACCTGGGCGTTACGTTTGATCGTGGACTATCTTTTCGTGACCATATTTTAAATACCACAAAGGAAGCCTCCCGACGTTTAGGTTTTGTGCTGCGGAACGCACGCGATTTCCATGACCCTAACGTCATCAGGCTCTTGTTTACTACTCTCGTTAGGAGTAAGCTGGAGGCAAGCGCGGTGGTCTGGAACCCGTATCACGTGACTTACACCTTGCTATTGGAAAAGGTGCAAAAAACTTTTTTGCGGTATTTGTACAAACGGGTATATGGCTATTACCCTTATCTCTACCCAACTAAGTTTCTCCTCGGGCAACTTGGTTATAACTCTTTGGAAGTTAGAAGGTCGGTTGATCAGCTTTCCACTTGCTGCAAAATTTTAAGAGGCAACATGGACTGCCCTACCCTTCACAATCTCCTGTGTTCGCTGTACGTTCCTGATAAATACATCAGGCACAGGCCAAGCCACAGGTACTTGCTGTTTGCTACTCCTAGTCGTCGCACCGTGGCCCGAGCCCAGTCTCCCTTGTGTCGCTCTCTAACCAGACTCAACGCATTTCTGGACGCCAACACCGAATGTGACTTATTTTGTGACAAATGGCATAGTATTTTTAAGTTATTACTGAGTTTCTGTGAAAAAATATAATAATTAGGATATTTTATGACAATTTAAAATTTTTCTTGACATTTCTTATTTTGACATATAAACTTTAATAATAAGTGTAAGCGGTGTATGCCGTGCTTATTGTAATAAATAAATAAATAAATAAAATTATAAATGCGTCATTATGTGAGTACACTCGACGAAAATGTCAATACAATAAAAGTTATATCAGTATTCTCAATGGCATGAATGCTCGCCATTTATCACGCTTGATGGCGCTGCGATCAACGGAGACCTGTCAAGTCATAGGTTATTTCATTAATGAATTATTAAATTTAATATTACTTGTATCTACAATAAGATTTATATTTATATAATATGGGTACTTTAGGGATAATTCATGTTGAATGTGTTATGATCGAGTTTTGTGTAGTACACACGTGCGAAATAAAATTAACGTCCTCTCTTACTTTAAATTAAGAAAATATTAAACAGGTCTACTCTACTGTCTGCTGCGCCCTACTGGTGGCTCTTTTTAGAACTACTCAGATTAGCTGCCATTAATAGAACAGGCGAAAAAATACTATATAACCATTTCTAAACAAACGGTATCCATTTGCAATATCTCTGCCAGTCTAGTTTGTGTGACACTGTCCACGAACCGCGGTGCCCAGGTTTGACCTCTGGTTGAGCCAAACATTTGTGTATTCAATTATTATTATTATACTCGGATCTTGAATATTTGTGATGTGTTAATATGTGTGTGTCTATGTTTTCCGTGAGACAGGAAGCCCTAGTGATGTGGGTGTGTGAATGTTGATATAAAAAATGTTTGTCTGTAAAGTCGGCTTACGGACAATAGTTTTACGTGATAACGCCATAAGACAAGCCGAACGCTTAGGCTGATTGTGTCTCTCTATCACTTGTTCTTCGCTTTTACTTGCACATTCGGCTCAGGCGGAACGTGACAATGAGTCTTACTGTTTCGTGCGAGCATCCGGCGTACATCGATTTATAAGACGTTATCACGTCAAAAGAGGAAGTATTATCTAATACTGACTACGAGATAAAAATATACTAAGAAGACACACACTAATTATAGTGTGATAATTTTCTTCTTAGTATATTTTTTATCCAAGTCATTACAATTTTGATGAAATTACGTATGAAGGTAGACGATGATATGAATTAAAACATATAATACTTTTCATCATCATTATCCATCACCACGCTAGGGCAATGGATAATGATGATGAGGCACAACTAGTATAATATAATTTATATAAAGTCTAGTCTAAATTAAGTAAATACTCTGTAGTAGAACTTTACATATCGTGCCGTCCTGAACAATGGAAACTGCTAAAAATTTACATATTATAGTTTTTCACGGTTTTGTCCTCTCCCTCAACAGCTACCCACTTTATAGGGGTGTCACGACAAAATGGGGTTATCTCTACATAACCGAGATACCCCTACCTCCCCTTCAATATACCGCCAGGGAAATTGATTCTTGACTTATTATTAAGGGTTCTTTGGTAAAAGGAAGGAAAATTCGATTATGAAATGCGGGTTGTCCTTGTAAAATAGTTGCTTTATGAGAAAGTTGATATGCGCTGGACGAAAGGAAGTACACATTTCGTGAAATTGGGAAGGATATTTTTGGACAAAGGTCCGTAGGTCTGTTCCTTATTGTTAAGCGTCTTCAAAAAACAAGGAGGAGGTATTTTTTTTGTGTGTTCGCAGATAACTTCGTCGTTTATGAACCGATTTTGATGTTTTTTTTTTGTTTGATAGAGTATAATTCCGTCGTGGTTCCATATAAAAATCATCAAATTCGGTCAAGCAGTTTTAGAGTTCACTCCAAAAACTGAAAAGGTTCATTTATCGTGATGAGATCATCATTGAAGGTGATCCAGTAAGTAGCAAGGGTCACCAGAAAAGGGTGAATTTTTTTTTATTAAAAAGTCCAACCGACTTCTACACTAAAAAGTGTGAAATAACTTGTCGAAGTCGGTACCGTGCGCACAATATTGTGATAATAGGTATTTTTGAACTATCATGGTACCGACTTCAACAACTTATTTCACACTTTTTAGTAATGAAGTCGGTTCTAATTTTTGTTAATTTTTTTTAACTACTAAGGGTAGTAGTATTTACTGAGTCTTTCTCGTAAAGTAGCCGGCTCTTCGACCTTACCCTGCCTTGGGAAAAAAATGTCATTATCTACTTTTTTCAAATAAACAGTATTATTCATTAAGAGTCATTAATTTGTTAAGTCTCATAAGTGTAATTCCGCCGGCAACCATACCCATCAAATCAGAACGCAGAATTACAAACATTACTGCCTTCATGGTACAAATAGGACATGCTAGCAGTACTTCCCCCGACTTCATTCACTAAGAGTTCTACTGTTAGTGAGGAACTCTCACTTTTTATTCTACTCAAAGAGAAGCCTGCGTACCACAACTAACCACGAAACCCAACCCGAGACACGGAGATTGAAATATAAATACAAGTACGCTTATTGAATACCTCACACAACAAGTACAATTTAATACCGACTTCCATTCTATTCAGTTATTGGAGTGTATCTTAAAAACTACTAGATCGAATTTGATGAAATTTAAATTGGACCACACAGGAAGCACCAACTTTCAAACAAGAAGAATAATTTTGATAATCGGTTCACCCAGTCGAAAGTTATGAGGTAACAAACATAAAAAAGTCGAATTGAGTACCTTCTTCTTTTTTGGAAGTTGGTAGAAAATAATCAATTCAGCTATACAGTTATAAAAGACAGTTTAAATAAAGGCGCTTTTATCGGTTTAACCAGACAATCTTCGAATGGAGAAGAATAACGGCAGACTAAGGATGGTGTTGGTGACCAGTAACAGTATTGAATTCAGTAGGAAAAGAAAATAAAAACAATCCACTGATGTATCTGCTGCTTGTATTGCTTCACGTATCCACGTATCTCAATACTGCTTGCATCTCAATGTTAGTAAGCAGAATATATGAAGCTGCTGTGGTACCGATCAAGATTTTCAAAAGAAGTCAACAAGTAACTCTCGTTTGTTTACGCCGACGGTGGAGACAAAGTTAACTGCAACCCCTACTGAATTTGTAGTTTTATTTTATTTTATTATTAAACAAAAACATTATTTCTTTTACTACTAATGGTAGTAGTACCTACCTACTAAGTTTTTCTCGTACATTTATATTAATAATTAGAATTAAGAGGATTGCATAGCTAGTACTTTCCATGCTAAAAGAAATAACTCTTTTCTACCTGTTAACATTGGCCGATTTTTTTCGTTCCGATTTCTTTTTCATTGAATCAACACATTGTTTACTATGCACGTACGTTTTGATTTTTTGTATTTTTAAGTACTTATAAGGAAATTTATATTACTTTGAAATACTGAAAAAATAAAAACGGCAAAGTAAACAATGTGACCTTTTAGCATGGAAAGTACTAGCTATGCAATCCTCTTAAAGTAGCCGCCTCCTCGACTTAAAATAACAATGATCATTACTTTTTTTTAAATGAACAGCATTATTCAATTAGGTTTGCTCATTATTAATTATATGAGTACTTCACAAATCGATCATATGCATTATTATTTTCATTGTTAAATACAAAACAAAAATAATTAATTTGTAACGCCAACGTATGCTGCAATATAAGTGACGCACGTGAAATTGCACGTGAGTATATAATTATATATTTAAATTTAATACTAATGTATCAAAGGCAAAACTTTGTAATTTAGATTTGTAAATTTAGAGATAAAACTATATCGTAGAACCCGCGTCTTCTGCCTAACTGTTTCAGACTCTCTAACCACCGAGCCACCAGTTCAAGAATCACATTCGAAATAATTAAGAGTTTTTATTAAGCAGGCGTTAAATACTTTATAAACCATATACATACATAGTACAAACCAAAAGTACCTATTGACTACTCTGATATCGTAAAATTTGAATTATAAGTAAACTTCAAAGCGAGTTTATAATGAATTATTTTATTGATGATATTAAAGTTAAAATTATTTTCAATACTTTAGAATTATTTTATTATTTTTTGTAAATAAGATATAAGAAGAAAGTATATAAGATACATTTGTATGTACACGTCACGTACATCATGTGAGATGTGTTTTGAAGAAGTGAGAGTCAAGTCACAGTTACATAAAAGTCACTGTCCTGTCTAAGTCACGTTCGCGTAAACGGTAGATGCATTATTAATACCTTCTTAGGCGTTTGATGAAAGATACATTGAGAAAGCAATCGTAATTATGTAAATTAAACAAAATGAACGCTGCCATTTTTTCGGCGCCATTCTGAATTTCGTGAGAATTGTTATATCTTTTTATTTATTTCTTTATGATACACAAAAGAAATTACAATCAATTTCAATTTGTTTTATTGCTACATAATAGTGTATGAGAGTATAATAAGGTATTTGTTAATTATTAATCCATTTTTTTATAAATATAATATATATCTCCGTTGGGATACGAACATTGGTACAAAATACTTTTTTAATGCTTTTTCATGATCTTTAATTTAGGTCTTATAGATTTTTCACCTACTGGTCATCGTTATTGAGATATCTATCGTAAAATTCAAAAATGTTGGCAGCGAAATTAGTTTTAGCAATTGTTTTTTTTTGTGGTGATACTCGTATTTATCGAAAAAATGTATTTTATAAAACTTGTGGAGATTGTATAGTAAATTTCGAGTGTGTAATTCAAATGTGTCTGCTTTATTTATTTATACTGTATCGAAATAATTCCCTGAACAACCTTTCATCTATTTTGACGTGTAGAACAGTGTGAGCGGCTACCATCGAAACTGGGCATGGACGTATCGGCTTTGCGGCCCGCTAGAGGTCGTAATTATAGTATAAAAAAATATGAATTGTAGGCCTCAACACACTTTAGGTACAATTTTAATTAAATACATTTTTGCGGAACCTATCACGAAAAAGAAATTGCATTAAACTAAATTCACTGTTTACATTTTTGCATATTTTGATCGATATTTCGAGAACCATTTTTTTTATTGCCAAGAGTAGGCAAGCCACCTGAGGGAAAGTGGTAACCGTCGCCTATAGACGTTGGCAACACCAAGGGCGTTACCAACGCGCTGCTGATCTCTAAGGACTTTAATGACGCCCTTTTTAAACAACCCCATATTGAAGCGCAAAGGGAAAACCTCGAAGGGTTGACCGATATGTGAAAAATGTATTGTACCTAAAACAAAAAAAATACTATATCACAATGTAATGTGTATCGTAACTCGATGGAGAGCCCAACTATTGTAAAAAAACTAAACTAACCGCTTTTTTCAAGATGGCGGAAAATGCAACAAAGAAATATCGGTCGAGTTTTTCAAGGTAAGATTTTGTAGGCTTCCCTCACGTGTCGTATTATCCAAAGTTCAGCTTTCCCGGTTCAATTTCTTTTCCAAATGTATATAGTGACTGGACAACTTGGCATAGATTTTTTTTTTACCTAAATCTCAAATACGCCATTTTGTGAGGTTACACTTGTGCTGTCTATTGTTTTCATCATCACACTCCTCATGAACAGTTTCATGAACTGCTATTACATCTCTTTCTTTACAGGTAGAATAGAAACCGGCTTCTAGAATCCTGATTAATATAAAACAATGCAATTTTTAGAGAGAAAAAGAATTCACATCCTCGGACAGGATTCGTACCCGCGTCTTCCGACAATCCGCGTCCGTCCCCATACGACAGTTGGAATTACCAAATACTATAAAATATTTAAATATATATATATATATATATATATATGTTACGGCTAATACCCGAAGTGCGGTTACACCTAGTTTTAGCCGGCTAAAACTAGGTGCAGCCGGCCACATGCGGTTAAACCTAGGTGTATTCTACTTATCTTCGGTTAGAACTAGGTTTAGCCTTCATCATAGCGGCTAGAACTAGGTGCAGCCGCACACCGGTGGCTAAACCTAGGTGTATCCTATTTATCATCGGCTAGAACTAGGTTTTCAGTTCAGCTAAGCATTTTGGTTTTGTTTTGAGATTCTTATCTTGTGTCTCTCGTTTGATATGGTTATATTGAAAAAATAAAAGACAGGTATGTTGAAGTGACAGTTATTTATAATTACACAATATAAAATAAGTAATTAACAAAACTCAAAATATCCAAAATATTCTCTTCAGAAGGAAAAGAACCTTGCGCAAGATAAAAAATTTAAACAAAAAAAAACAATTTTTATTTCTTAACTATGAAAAAATCAACCTGTAATCTGTACTCATATTTTTATGTTAAAAAAATAAGATAACGATAAGATTAACGCAGTTATTATATAAAAAAACAATCAACAAAAAAAACTCTTCATGTGATAGTAATTATGTTGCAAGAATGTCTATCACTTATTTGAACAAGATAAACTTGAATGACATTTAGAGTTACACAATATACCGGCTGCTTTACAGAGGCACTTTTTATTACCACATTTAGTTTTGCAATGGCATCTTTTGTATCCTTGTCCTCCAGTTGTAGATTGGGCATTAGCTATTTGGCGTAAAGAATTTTTTTCGGGAGAAACAATATCAACATCTAAAAATTTCGTCTCGCATACAGAGAATTGATTCCTAGAAAATAATTCAGTAATAGTGCCAAACTGGTTACCCAATTTATACAATCCATCATCATTACATTCAACAACAACCATTAAAACATTAGGAAAGTTGCCTCTACCTCTGTCAATGTCAGGAATTTTCACCCGAACTGTGTCACCTATTTTGCACGGAGGAAACTTTCTGTTAGATAATGCTGTCATTGTATTTGCTTGTACTGTCAACGAATCTTTTGCGCCTTTCCTATCAGTATCTATTGTCTGCCGTTTAATACAGAGGTCACATTTTTCATTTTTGTTTTGATTACAAAGCTCACAATCTGTTCTGTTTTCTGCTGCTTCTTCTACAATCTCTTCCTGATTTTCATCTGTTATTGTCTCATTTTCAGCGTTATTTCTCTCTACCTCCAACGTCTCCAATGTCTACCTCTAACGTCTTAAGAAGTTTAGAAGTTAAGAAGTTCTCTATATTTTCGATTGTCTCAGTTGGAAGTGCTGAAGATCTTAGGCTCACTTTTACGTCACAACCGAACATAGCATGGTAAGGTGACCTTTTAATTCCGTGATGATAGGCTCTATTTTTCATAAGTTGTACAAATCTAAGTCCTTCTGACCACTTTTCGCAGTTTTCGTCTTTCATCCAAGTCATCAGCATACTCTGAACGTCTTGATTGGCACGTTCGACACTGCTCTGTGACAGGTTTTCCATGCACAATTTTCAGACCTGGCCACATTTGCGTCAAATTTTCCACAACTCGATTAGCGAATTCCCTGCCATTGTCAGACTGGAGTATTGAGGGTTATCCAAATATACAAAACATGTCAAGGAGTATCTTCGATACTTCCTCAGCAGTTTTACTTTGTAAAGGACGCAGTTGTATGAACTTAGTGAGGTGATCTTGATAAACTAAAACAAACTTGAAATTTCCATCAGGACTTGTTTGCATGTCTATCAAGTCTACCTGACAACGACTATTCATCTCATTAGACAAAATAGGTTTAACGACGAGACCTTTTCTAAGAGCAAAAATCTCTAGAAAAGGTTCATTTGACATGGCTTGCATAATTGAAGGTATAAAAGAATAGCCTCTTGAGTTATATTTGCATACCTTTTTTTTGCTTCTGCAACCATCCTGTTTCTCCCACCATGTCCAATAGATAAACGTATTTCTTGAAGAATATCGAACAGTTCTTCGTTCTTGACGTAATATTTGAGATTTTCGGAACTACTGGTAGATAAAGCACTAATTAACTTTTCCGTGTCACCTATATTACACACATCAAAACGTTTCAAACGACGGTAGTGTAATGTTGTATGTACGTTTTGTTGCTATTTTTGCAGCTTTAACCTCTTCTATGAACGTCAAATACTCTTCACCACTCATGTAACTATGGTTATCGCCATGTTTCGAAGTTATAACGCGGTCTAACTCTTTGTCAAAACTCGCCTTCATCGTTTCTAATGCTTCGTTTACCGCCATTTTGTAACGGAGATTAACGCGCGTGCAAACCTCCTAGCGCAGAGCTGTGATTCACACTGACTGACGGGAAGTAGAGTAGTGGCGGTCGAGGCGAGGGTATAACGCGCGCGGGGGGCGGCGGACTGCGCGCGGTCCGGTCGGTCGCCTCACCCACCCCTGCCCCGCGTCTATACCCCGCTGCTAACTTGACGAACGCTTTAGTATACCTACTTACTGTAGCGTGCATTTCATTTTTACCACAGAAGAACTCGACATTAAAAGACATTTAATTAAGTTCACAATTTCATTAAGTACGCAATTTCATTTCAGTGCATAATATAATTCAACACAATTAAAAATCTTGTTTCAGACTGACATGTCTTGTTTGGGGTAAGGTGTCCAGTCTATAGGGGTATTACGAAATCGAATCAATTGGAAACGCAAGATAAGAATCTCAAAACAAAACCAAAATGCTTAGCTGAACTGAAAACCTAGTTCTAGCCGATGATAAATAGGATACACCTAGGTTTAGCCACCGGTGTGCGGCTGCACCTAGTTCTAGCCGCTATGATGAAGGCTAAACCTAGTTCTAACCGAAGATAAGTAGGATACACCTAGGTTTAACCGCATGTGGCCGGCTGCACCTAGTTTTAGCCGGCTAAAACTAGGTGTAACCGCACTTCGGGTATTAGCCGTAATATATATATATATATATATATATATATTACGGCTAATGGGGAAGAATTCATTTATATATATATATATATATATATATATATATATATATATATATATATAAATGAATTCTTCCCTATTTTTCCTGGTCACGCTATAACTTAAGAACGGTTTTACCGATTTCATTCAGCTTTTTTTATTGTTTTCTTATACTTCGTAGAAGATTCTTCATCATCATCATCTCAGCCGTAGGACGTCCACTGCTGAACATAACGCCTCCCCCATGATTTTCCAAAAGGACCGGTCTTAAGCGGCCTGTATCCAACGTCGTCCTGCGACCTTTATCAGGTCGTCTATCCACCGTGTCGGTGGACGACCTACGCTGCGCTTGCCAGTCCGTGGTCTCCATTCCAGAACCTTCCGGCCCCATCGGCCATCTGTTCTGCGTGCTATGTGCCCTGCCCACAGCTACTTTAACTGGCTATCTTCTGGGCTATGTCGGTGACTTTCGTTCTTCTACGAATCTCCTCATTTCTGATTCGATCACGTAGAGAAACCCCGAACATAGCCCTCTCCATAGCTCGTTGTGCGACTTTGAGCTTATCTATGAAGCCCATAGTAAGAGACCATGTTTCAGTGACATAAGTCATCACTGGTAACACACATTGGTCGAAGACTCTTGTCTTGAGGTACTGAGGTATTTTAGACGAGAAGACTTCGCGATTTTTTCCGGAACGCTGCCCAGCGAAGTTGGATTCGACGATTGACCTCTTTCTCGAAATTGGACCTGCCTAGTTTTGACTGTCTGTCCCAGGTAGATGTATTCGTCAACAACTTCGATAACTGAGTTCCCAACTGATATTGGGGTAGGTACAACATGGACATTAGACATAATTTTCGTCTTGTCCATGTTCATCTTAAGGCCTACCCGTTGGGAAACTCGATGGATGCCTTTGAGCATTGTACTGAGGTCTTCCATGGATTCTGCCATGACTACAATATCGTCGGCAAATCGAAGGTGAGTGATGTAGTCGCCGTTAATATTGATGCCAAGTCCTTGCCATTCCAGAAGCTTGAAGGCGTCTTCCAATGTAGTGGTGAACAGTTTCGGAGATATAAAGTCAATTCATCGTTCGAACGATGATTCTTACATTAAAAAAAAAGAAAAGATGGGAGGATACGGCGAGCTCAAAGGCCGAGCCTACTTCGCGAACGATGTAGCGGGCAGCCGCTGGTAGGCAATATTATAAATGTAAAAGTGAGTTTGTGTCTATTGGTTTGTGTACGCTTTTATGCCTAAATGGTAAGCGCACTGTAATGAAAGTTGGCAAAAACATAGATTACATATCGGGGAAATAAGATATTTTCTACCGACTTCCAAAAAGGAGGAGGTATTTAATTCGACTGTATTTGTTTAATGTTTGTTACCTCATAACTAACTTTCGACTGGGTGAACCGATACTTAAAATTATTTTTTGTTTGAAAGCTGGCGCTTTCCGTGTGGTCCTATTTAACCCACTGACTCGCGATTCGCCATATTTGGCCAATAATACAATAGATTTCGCAGAAATCAACCTACTTTTCCAGGAACTGCAACGTGTGTGGTTTGTGCAACAGCATTTAATTTCATCAAATTCGGTCCAATAGTTTTTGAGTTACACTCCAATAACTGAATAGAATGGAAGTCAGTATCAAATTTTTCAAATTGTATTTGTTCTTCGTCATCATCATCATATATTTATTACCACGCGAGTAAAACCGCGAATGAATACTAATTCAATAACATTTGTTTGATTAAAAATGTCAGAGTATAGCATGTGTTTATTTGTATAACTTCCCAAGAGTTGTGTTTGCCGTGTTGTTAACAACAACGGTGCGATAATAACCATATATAATTGTTGATACGGACATGCGCGAGCGCGTGCAAATCATAGAATAATAAAACCTTGAATTTGTATGTTCTCGGATTTCCTGTGACACGAGATGTGCGCATGCGCACACATTAACGTACCACAAACTTATCATCACTATGTGACTTAAAATTATAAAGTTTTATTATATATAATAAAATTCTAGAGATCAAGTTTCTGTACAATGAAAAAAAATGCTAAAAACCGAGTCAGGAGGATGTAAGGAGTGAAATCGAACTAATTTAATTTTGTTTATTTTGTTTGTCTGTCTGTCTGTTTGTACGGGTTACGAAACGACTGGACCGATTTAAATGAAATTTTATATGGAGGTAGCTTATATCCCTGGTCAACATATAGGATACTTTTGAAATCGGTAAATTAAAGAGTCCTGTGTGATAGTAAAAAACTGTAATGAACCACATCCCGCGAGGCCCCGCGAACGAAGCTGCTGGCGGGTCAGTTAGTTATGAATAATTGACGTTCACAAGTGCGTTTTTGATGCCTTAGTTGGATAAATGATTTGTTTTATTTTCATACTTTTGGCTTTTGAAACATTTTTGTACTCAGGTAGAGTACAAAAATGTTTTTGATATTGTCACAAATATTTGCCCTGGTCAGGGGTCGACACTGAGACCCAGTGTTTTGTCAGGGTTAGATACTACCATCGGAGCTAACGGGCCCTACACTATCTAACGCCTAACCACACTAAACACTAGGTACACTAATGATATCACCGCCATATTTTTCCATTACTTATCTGACAATACCTGATACAGGCCGAGCTTTCTTACCTCAAACCAAACACTAACACTGGCTTATTGTTGCTTAACAACGCCATCTATTGTCAAGTATCATTAGGGTGATATCAAACAGAGAGCCGTCAACGCGTTCACGCGGTCAGTTTTGCTTTCGTTGTGTTGTATTACGTTACATAGATATACCTACAATCTATACACAGTTGACCTACGTGGTCAGTGTCTCTACCATGAGTTGGCAACATAAATGTCATCTATAGTCGATACTCGATCTCGCCTAACTATGAAGCTTGTGATTTGCATACTCGCTATCAATTTTAGTTCTACAATTGACCGCGAGGTGGCACTGTTTTTTATTCATTCTTTTTTTTCGAGCATCGATTGGTGTCAATGTTGTAAACTCATGGTAGACCTACAGAACGCCTCCTGTTTGGGCTTACTCTTATGGGGGATCCCTATAATCTATCTATCCACAGTTTTCCTTACTATAGAAATTTGACATAACGTCCATACAAATAATGTCAAATATCTAACTCTAATAAGGTAACCGGCGATAGATAGATTATTGGGACCGGCCGTTAGTGTTGCTGTATCGGTAAAACAGTTTAGTGTAGAAGGTTTTCATTGCCTGTAAACATGGATAAATCGACGTTTTCTTAAAATGAAAGTTAGCTATCGATTTATCGCCCCCGAAACCCCCTGCATACTAAATTTCATGAAAATCGTTTGAGCCGTTTCCTAGATTCAGATTATTATGTACCTACTAGCGACCCGCCCCGGCTTCGCACGGGAGCAATGCTGATACTAAACAATATACCTACCTACTACAGAATGAAATGTAAAGGGCCATATGGATCTATATTGAATGGAAAATGTATTTAAGGTACTTAATTGGATAAGGATTAATGCTTTTAATATACGAGTAACTTCCTAAAAAAGCAATTTTTCACGTAAAATGTAAAGGATAAAAAATGGTTATTGTGGGTTATCTTTAAGAGATAGACATACACCATCGCGTACTTTTTTGTTGACTTTTTTAAGGTGTACAATACCGTAGTACATTATTTTGATTTATCTCGTGGGGTTCCGTCAGCGTTTGCAATGTAAGCGCAAAAAATGTGTTTATTTACGACATCACATTAGAAACCTGTAAATTCATCAGTGTTTCTCTACAATATTATGCATGTGTCATACATATAAACATTCCTCTTGAAACAATCTATCTATTTAAAAAAACGTGCTAAAATCCGTTGCGTAGTTTTGAAGATTTATATCTTCATCTCATTTAGCATTACATAGCGACGGACAGACAGCGACAGCGACTTTGTTTTATACTATGTATTGATAGTGAAGTGATGATAGTGTTAGTGAAGTGATAGTGAACTGATAGTGAACTGATAGTGAAGTGATAGTGAAGTGATACAAGAATTGCTCGTTTAGAGGTATCATTATATTAGATCTCGTAAAACATCTCAAAAACATTTATGATTTTTGAAAATGGATGGAATCATTTTGATGGGACTAATTTAGAAGTGGCATACTTAACTAACAATAATGATTGATGGTTTAGTAAAAATAAGTTATGCATCATACGCGTTCTTTTGAGTACCTGTTATTCTCAGTTGTACCTAAATGGCGCCTTTCTAGGTCAAAATTGATTAACACTTTGTTAACCCCCGACGGCCAAACAACGGCATGTTATAAGTTTGACGTGTCTGTGTGTGTGTCCAACTTCCTCAAATTGGATATCAAATAAAAGTGCTTGACTAGTAGAACACTATTTTCAAATCCAAGCCGCCATTACAAAATTGGGAATTACGTTTTTATTTCACAATGCTTTTTTAGTTTTACCGATTTGATTCAAATGGGTAAATATTGTGTGTATGCTAACATAAAACCATGCCACTAATTCCTTGGTACTTTGATACGGATCGGCTTCCACCATCTCCTTCAATTCATCGTTGTTTAGTGCCTGGTTCCTCCTCCCTCTGAAATCTGACACTGAAGGTTTTATTTTAATTCTAAGTGGCTAGTGAGATACATTATAAGTAATAAGTAATAATAATAATACCGCAGGGGCAGCTTTGTGACGAGCCGTCGGTGAGTGACGACACCGTGGACCCTGATTCTCCCTTGGGCTAAATGAGACCTCTGCCCTTGGCTTGCCTTAATTGACCCCCAGACGGGAGTGGAGACGCAAGAGCAACTAACAAAAAGCTCCAAGGGTGGAAGTGTTAAAGGGCATAACGCCGGTAGTAGCGCTCTCGTGAAACCGCAGATCACCTCTCTACACCTTTTAGCCATCCACACCAACGTTGCCCCTTTTGTCACCATTGCTGGTGCCCCTTATGGGGGGCCCGTTTAGTGGGTGGCAAGTCACCACCTGCCTAAATATTTTAATATGAGACTAAAATGGGCAGGTGCCGTAGTTTCGTCCATAGTCTTATATCTCCCTTATCATCTATAAGTTCATAACAATAGCCTTGTAATTTTACCCATTTTTGTAATAGATAATCCATGTTACCGTCATCCCTAATTCTATTTTATACACTTTTGTATGTTTTATACCAAACACCTCTAAGTGTCGGCTATACTTATTTATGCCTTTGGAAAGGACCGGCTAACAAAACCATGAATAAAAATGAATAAATAATAATAATAAGTTTATTGACAGTAGGTAAATAAAAGGGGCATGTTGAAATTTACAGGCTTAGGACTATCTATTTGATATAATAAAGTATGCACCTTAATGTAAATAGTATTTTTTATGGTAGGAACAGCCATGCGATTCTCAAAGAGCAAACATCGTTGCATCCTTGACATCTTCCGTGAAACAAATGACGAGATGACAAGAACCGTTGGAAAAACAACCTTACGTACAAGGGTGATATCTCATAAAGTTTTTGACATCGATGAGCTCGTCGACGAATCATTAGAGAATCGCACAGCTGATGACACCTGAACTAGTAATGAAACTGTATTTCAGACGCCAGAGCCCTCCGTTTTATGGAAAATAAAAAGTAGGTACACTGTCTGCTCATACCTACCCGCAGATACTTCAGCTCACTCGTGAAGATGGCGCCTGCAACTGTACCGAAATATCGAGAGCTCACAATAAATACAACACATGGTAAATATCCCGTTTCTAAAGCTAATTCTTGCATTAGCGACCATGTCAGTTTAAAAAATGGTTATATTCTATTCATAATGTGTGCTATGTTGTCGAAAAACTATTACTAAAAGTAGATATTTACAAATACTTATAGGCAATAGTACCATAAAGTAAGTGTAATATTATTTTTTGTTTATAAAACACCACGTTTCGATATTATTTATTTCGAGCAATCATTCCATGAAAAACAACCATAACAATTGCATTCGTCTTGAAGATATCCGCCATAATGAGATTTCTTCTGAAACACAATGTTTTTCTGTATCCCGGTATGATTGGAGACAGTCATGCTGTAGTTATATTATAATATATAAAATACACTATTATATTATAATATAATAGTTTATAAAATAATCAACAATGCATCGGATTGTGTGTTTGGTCGTGCTTTCTGTTTTGAGCAGGGCTTGCTGTGATGAATCTTTGAATAAGACGATGCAAGATTTGTGTAAGTTCTATACTTTATTACTAATTTTTATTTAAAACTAGATGCGCCCCGCGGTGTTATCCTCGTGGTGTGGTAATGGATGATAATGATGATGATGATGATGAAAAGGTATCCTATATTTTCCAACGTCTCATATATTCACATACCAATTTACATAAAAACCCATTCAGTAGTTTTTTCGCGATAGAGTAACATACATCTTATACATACAAACTTTCGCGTTTATAAGTAAGTTACATACTGTCGTGCATTGAAATTTATAGCGAGAAAAATTCCATCTTCTGACGGGATTCGAACCCGCGTCTTCTGACTCTCCGTGTCAGACGCCATTGTCCAACTAGGCCACCGAGGTTCGGGTTCGAGCATCGAATTTGAACCTCTATTTGACTAACCGTCTTCCGGGACGGAGCGACATTTATTAGACAGTTTAACAGTACCATCCAACTGAAAGAAGCAATATTTAGAAATACTTAAACTTTCGTATTGACATCGCAGCCCTTGTTATTTTTATAGTATTACTTTTAAAAGCACTAACGCCTGCTTTAGCGATCTCAAACATTGAAATTTAGAGATTGGAATTTGAAATCACTAAAGCAGGCGTTAGTGCTATTAAAATAATACCATAAAAATACATACTGTCGTGTTTAATATATTGGGTAGTAGTTTTCATAATGCGTCCCAATATGCAGTCTCACACAGATAATATATATAAAAAACTTATCGGGACACTTAAGTCTAAGACGCGCAGTTTTGAAAGCCCTCTTAAGAGAAGGTAGTGTACACGAAAACATTTCAACAACACTTCTAGAGTTCCAATTAGATTAATCCTTCCTATACCGTGATAATTAAAACAAAAGATTGATGAACTGACGTACTCGTACATATACCCATAAGTCTCTAGGACGCAAAGGGTTAAAGTTGAAATCGTATTAATTCTTTGGTAAAATCTGCTGAAAACCGACCTACCAGCTATTAAGTATGACCAAGCAATTAACACGAGTCCAATACTGAAACAGAATTTTATCATTTTGCCTCCATCTGCAAACGTGTTAATGACTTCATTCCTAAATCGATTGTGACGAAGTTGTCACGCTGTAAACAATATTGTTAATTGTTAATGTTTAGTTTTGCAAACGAATACTATTTTGTTTTATTTCATAATGATCTTCATAACATGACTTCTATAATTATTTCAGAAGAGGTTAAGATAAGATGAGATGAGATGAGATAAGATGAGATGAGATGAGATGAGATGAGATAAGATGAGATGAGATGAGATGAAACATGTAATAACTCCAGTTTTCCAGTTTTTCATGTTCGGGTTCATTATATTTGTCTCTTTCAGGGCATTTAACTTTAACATTATCCATACATAGATTTTGACTAATACTTTAAGTCCTATGCAATAATGATATTAAACTTTATGCTAAACATCATATAGATCATTATATCCATCATAGATATCATTAGAAAAGTACCGTTTCTACATCATCGTCTAAGCCGTAGGACGCCTACTGCTGATAATAGGCCTACCCCATAATTTTCCAAAAGGACCGGCTGTAAGCGACCTGCGGCGCATCCAACGCCGTCGACGTTTATCAGGTTGTCTGTCCACCTTTTCGGTGGCCTACAATGCACTTGCTGGTCCGTGGTCTCCACTCCACAACCTTCCCAACCCATCGGCCGTCTGTTCTGCGTGCTCTGTAGCCTGCCACTGCCACAATTCGATCACGTAGATAAACTACGATAATAACCCTCTTCGTAGCTCCTTGTGCTTCTTCGAGGTTGCTTATGAAGCCCATAGTGCAACAACTAGAAGTAATTTACAGTTATAAAACTACCGTTTACAACCGTTCATTTCTCCTAGTCACAATAATTGTGCATTTACATATTTTTTTGCTTTATTATTGTTCATTTACGTATTAATTTTACAATTTATCGGACTGAGACATGGTAGTACATATTGTTGGAAGACTTTTATCTTGAGAAACCAGTATGTCATGGTTACGAAAGTCGCAGCAGACCTTCCTGAAACCTGCCTAGCTGAGTTGGATTCAATTATTGATTTGTTTCACCAGAACCTGGACCTGAAATTACTGATATGCAGTTAAAGAAGATTCTTACCTCATGAGATGGAAGGGACAATGTAGTCAAGAATTAGTTCGGTACTTTAGTGCTCAACAACACTTCATAGTGCTGATGTGAACTCTATTTACTGAATAAGTAACTTATTTAGTAATTTACTGAATAAACTGCGAAGGTTATTAAAATATCACTGACTGCTAATCCCTTATTTTTCTCAGTGATCGAAGACATGAAGCAGCGATCGTATTTTCCTCAAACTTACCAGGAGTTGATTTACAAAGGGAGGCTCAGCCCAGGCTGCGTCTCACATTATAACCGGATGTACGTCACCAGGGAAGTACCACCGAGGACTTATCCCTACTTCCACGAGGCTGAAGCAGATCTTCATAGGAGTAGTGGTAATGATTCTGATTTGCAGGTAAGATCTGGTTTGTTTCGTATTAATAACATACGATTTTAAATAAATATTTTAGTTCGTCAGGTACTAACCCACATCAGCAAAAAAATTGAGGATTCGTGTGGTACTAAATAGATGTTCCACTCCCTCTTTGAGCATGTTGACTATTTAGAACAATGTAGATTAATAGACGACCTCGCTAGCCTACTTGGTAGTGTTATAATACCCCTACCTTCAAAGCGAGGACTCGCAAGTTTGATTCCTGGTCGGGGGTAAAACGTTTGTGTGATGAGCTGAAAGGTTTGGTCTCGAGTCTTGGATGTTTTTGGTGTGTGTGAGTAAAAGTTATATTAAAGCCAAAAACAGAGCAATGGGTAATCAGCTCTTTACGGCCTTAGAAATGAGCATTACCTTTAGAGACTGGAATGTGAACTAAATTACCACCCTTTACAAGAATATCTTCGCCAGAAATCAATAATACTTTCGAATACATTTATTTATTTATTTATTTATTAACTAAAACGGCACACAACGCCAATTACATGATGAACATGTACTATGTAAGATATGATGTGCCAGATGATAGCACACTAGACGTTGAAAATGACTGAATACAGGTTTTTAGCAACAGATTTTCTATCTTCAGAGTGGTTTAGCCAGTTGGGTGGGCACTAAAACGACAGCTGCCCGACACATCGTTAGTGGCTGAGCAACACTTTTAAATCATGAAAAGTATAATGTCTGTGGAAGTAGGAAGTAGACTTAATGGGAGATACCTATGTGGGAAGTAATAAACTCATTTTAGGAAGTGTTATTTGTGGGGCTCAACGACCTTGATAGTTTATAACCAGCTAGGCAATTGAAAGTAGTTCAACATGTGAATTTTCGCATGATGACAGCTCAAACTTAAGGTATGGTTAGGATGACAACTGACTGATCAGCAGTTAATACTCCCTCATAATTGATCCATCATCACTTAATTGTGTTTTTATTTGATTAAAAATACAATTCTGCACACAATAGCTGAGTTGGAGGATCGTAGGAGGCTATCAAGTAGACATCCGCAAAGCTCCATACGCCATACTCTACGGCCTGTACTGTGGGGGGACCCTCATAGCTCCTAACTGGGCAATCACGGCAGCGCACTGTAGGTAAGCTTATGTAATCATCATTTTATTAACAACTAGCAAATAAAGTTTAAATCTTACCATTAATTTATGTTAAGTTTATAAAAAAGTATAGCCTTTTTTTTATTGCCAAAAGTAGGCAGACATGCAGGTGGCCCACCTGATGGAAAGTGGTAACCATCGCCTATAGACGTTTGCAACAACAAGGGCGTTGCCAACGCGCTGCCGACCTCTAAAAGAAATAAAAGAAAGAGGGTGGAAGGGTAGGCGGAAGAGAGGGGAGAAGGAGAAAAGAAGGGGGGATTGGACTTCCGGAACCTCCCACAAACCGACTGAAACGCAATAGCAATAGCTATATTACTCTACGTTGGTGTTATGAGTTCGTCGGCAAATGCAATGTCCGCAACTAATTTCATGGACATTTAAGATCCCTGATATAATTAGTGTATAGCATATTAAATTTACGAGTTGATGTACTCATCAACTCGTAAATTACAACTAAAAAAATGATACTGAACTTTTCTCTCACAGAACAGAAGACAATTTCATCATCGCCGGCTCCACCACGCAATTCGACGGCATCCGATACCCCATCTGTGCTCACTTTCTCCATCCCAAGTGGAACTTGACAGAGAAGCTTCATTTCCATGACTTTGACTACCAGCTGCTTCTCCTAGAACATCCGGTTCCAGTGACAGCATGGTCCAGGCCAATAGCCATTGGAAATGTGAATGATATCCGAGCTGGACAGATGATAACTGTTAGTGGCTGGGGACATACAGCGTCTAAGGTAAGGTCATTATTCTAGCTGTTTATGACGCGAAGAGCAATAAACCCAATTCAACCAATAATTCTCGAGCGATAATGATTACTAAATTTCGCGCGGACTAAGTTACGGGCAGGGATATTATTATTATCATTAATTTGTGTTACGTATTCGTACTTTTATTTTATTTATGAAGGTAAGGTATACAGTTGCAGGTACGACGACATCATATTAAAACTTAAGTAGATCTAAGAGTAGTATTGTTTAAATGATCCTAGCCGTCTGCTCCACATTTCCTGATTCCTTAGTTGAGTAATTGTATTTTCTGAGCATATTGTTCTTTCTTAGCAAACACAAATGCAGAACGTGATTCGGCAAGTATCAGTACCAATCATCCCACACGCGGTGTGCCAGGCGCTGCCCCACAAGTACTACAAGACGATTACACCAAGAATGTTCTGTGCGGGATATATTGATAGAGGAGGCAAGGACTCTTGTCAGGTAAGGTTTTTTATATTCCATCTTTAGGAGATTCTTATGCAATAAATTGACGAGACGGGCAGGGCGTGTGTCTGATGATAAACATTACCCCTGCAGTTGCAGTGCCATACCTTTAAACTGTAGTAAGGAAGGATATCTAGTACTACATTGGTATCAACCAAGACAAGCCTGTCTCACAGATAGGCTTGCCACCTAAAAGGTCGGGTTTCCTCGCCACCTACGATTTGTTTCTTTAACTGCGTCCCTTCAAAAAGTGAAAATGCTGATTATTCAATGATTCCGTCTAAAATATTTATACTTGTGTATCATCTAATAATCATCATCTAAATTCATTCAGCACGATCAGCTCACGATCACATAATTTTCTTCCAATGAAAGATAAACAGTACACAAAAAATTTAGTTTAAGTTGTTTGCAGCTGCACTGAGTCACTGATATCAAGCGGAAACTTTTCATCACGTTCATATCCGAAATGCACTAGTTTGTGACTACATATTAAACTTGCCTTACTACTTGAAGCTGAAACGGTGGACGGATGTAAAACAATTCAAAGCAAAAGGCAGCAGTAGTCAAAGTGTAACGTGTCTTGCCCTACTGATACCATTATTATGGTCTCTTTTATAAGGCAACACACTGGAGCTAAAAATAAATGAACATTAAAATTTGTCAAATACATTAAGTGGCTATAAAAAAAGTGTAAAAAGACAAGCCCACTGAGTTTCTTGCCGGATCTTCTCAGTCGTGGTCGCGTTCCGATCCGCTTGTAGATATAGGAAAACAAATATGTCCAATGACAATTTGTAAGTTCCCCCCTAGTTCTTTACAAAATAAATGATTTGATTTTGATTTTGAAAAGGAGATTACTTATTTAAGGTTTGACTTAGTTTAGTACTTATTTTTTTTTCCGCTTAAAGGTAAAGTTCCCGAGGGGTCATGATAATCAGGATCTAAATACGTGGACGACGTCGCGGATGTAAGCTAGTGTGTTAAATCATTACGTTAAAATAGGAAAGAGAATTTATATGCAATAAGTGACGAAAGTAAATTGACACTGCGATGTTCTTACAAAACGCTCGCCGCAACTGTGCGTCGCCGCTGCGACAACGGAACATTACGACTGCGTCGTATTAACGCTGCGATGACGCGGCACCTGTGTGGCCGTCGTGGAGTTGGATGCACGCCGCTTTCATCCGGTGCTTGAAGAAATTTATCGGGAAGGCAATGTTTAACAGTGAACGTCCTCTCGCTGAAATGATGATGATGATCAAAATTAAATGTGTTCAAATTATTTCTAGGGCGACTCTGGAGGCCCAGCAGTGATCAACAATATGCTCGTTGGTCTGGTATCCTTCGGAGTCGGCTGCGCAGAAGCGGACCACCCGGGCGTCTACACCGATATACCACTAGCTAGAGACTGGATCAGAGAAATCACTGGACTTCCACTGTGATGATGCTTTATCTATGAGACAGCTAAATGATTATACATTATTTTTGATGTAAATAAATTCTGTTTATTTTTTACGGTCATTCTCTCTGTGTTATTGATCTGAATCTTACTAAAGGAACTTGATAAAGACAGCGTTCAAAGGCCAATTTATGTGACAAGCGAAAAAAACGTGCTGACAATAAATATAATTCATAGCAGTACTTCGAAATATAAATAAATTCTTAATTTAGTGTTCGTCTACTGATTTAATATTCTTTCATGTATTAAACATCCATGCTCTAGGGGAAATGGCCTAGGTCGATTAGTCTATTCTCCGAAAATTATCTGTATGGTTTCCTTTTATTTACGGACCGCATATAGACGTGCTCTGACACACAGTGCTTGAAATTTCCTCTAGGGACGTTCCCACATCGACTATGAATCACATCGTTAGTGGCGTCGCTGAATATGGCAGCCGGCGCTATACTTTGCGTAGGATCTTAGATAGTACGCTCTTTATCTGCTTGCTGTATCAAGGGCGTAACTAATACAACCAAATAAAGGTTTAGGTATAATAATTTCACAGTATCAACTTCAATCAATTAAACACTTCTAAACTAATGCAGTTTTTGTGAATAGTTATAGATCTAGTTATATATTATCCCTTCAAGAGTCGATGTCATTATAAAAATGAAATTTCTATTGTGTCTGGCCAAATCTGGTCGCAACGTGGGTGCTGCTACTAAGATTTAGTATTAGAACTTGCTTCTACTACTGCTTTGAACTGGTTCACGTCTTGTGCTTATCTAAAATGTTAAGTATGTAGTCATCATCATCAGCCTGTAGCAGTCCACTGCTGGATATAGGCCTCTCCAATTGCACGCCACTTAGGTCTATCTTGGGCTTCTCGCATCCAGTTGCATCCAGCCATCTTGCGCAGATCATCACTCCACCGTGCCTCAGGACGTCCTACACTACGTTTGCCGAGACGAAAACAAAAAAAGTTTTAAAATGTTCCTTAAAAATAGTTTAAATAAGTTACAGACCCTGGAGTCTATGGAGGGTATTTATAAATAATAAAAAAATAAAAATAATAAGCCTGCATGGGCGGCAACCCATTGGTGAGTGGAGACTTCGTGGAGTCCTATTCTCCCTGGGGCTAAATGAGACCCCTGATGGCTTGCATTAATTGGATGTCCAGGGGCGGTGACGCAAATGCAAATACTAACAAGTACAATTTGAAACATTTAATACTGACTTCCATTCTATTCGGTTATTGGAGTGTATCTAAAAAACTACTGGACCGAATTTGATGAAATGTAAATGGGTCCACACGGGAAGTACCAGTTTTCAAAAACAAAAAAAGAATTTTAAGAATCGGTTCTCCCAGTCTAAAGTTATGAGGTAAATAATTTAAAAAAAAACAGTCGAAAACGGAGTCCGTTTTTTGGAAGTCGGTAGAAAAGCATCAAAAAATGAAGTATTAAAGGGTGTAAGGCCAGAAGTAGTGAAGCGCTGTAGTGAAACCGAAGCAAACCATTTAGCCATCCATCGTTGCTGCGTCGCCAACGATGACGGTTCTTATAGGGGGCCCGTTTCGTGGGTGGAAAGTCAAAATTGCAATGTGCCTTAGTCTTTTCCATAGCACTTTTCTTTTTGACTGACAGTGTCAAAAGATCTGCCATTTTACCTATGAATAATAATAAGTCAGGAACAGTAACTGCGTTAAAAAAATGACCCAACAAAAGTCGTGTTCAAGTAGGCGGGGCTTAAAAGTCGTGTTCAGTACGTCATCAGTCGGACATTTTTCTTGCAATCGCTTGCAAGAAAAATGTCCGCACACGTGAAATCTTCGCATACATTTTAATTTTTATCATTGTGAACTACAGCTGTGAATCATCATGCCAGCATGTGTTGTGAAGTGGTGCAGGATCCATACAAGATTAAAATGTCCAGGAATCACTTTTATTAGTACGTAGTAGCAAAATTATATTTATATTCAAAGATGTTCAAATACGTATACAAACCGAGATGGTCAATACTATGCAAAATAAAGTCAGTCTATTTTTGTTTAATGTATTTTTTTTACAGAACTGAATATTGAAATGCAACAGCAATGTATTTTGCTTATTTTGTTTTATTTTCATTTACTTGCCGATCCAATGCAGTAAAATAAATGCCTCTCTGCACTTAAGCTAGAAAGACAAGAGTATGACTAGATGCCTGTGAAAACCAGCATTATATACTTACTCCGTTTATTTTGAAGAAAAAAATAAAAAAGTAAATTGAAAGATATTATATATGTACCATGTTACACAAAACTGCAGATCCTCCCAGTTTGTACAGTAATTACTACTGTTTTTTTAGTTATATTATTATCTAAATCAAATCTTATATTAAGCATTTTAACGCTGATGATTCTTCCTGAAAAAAAATCATCATCTCTAAAAAATACTACAGAAAATGAACAATTAACAGTAATAACCGATTACCTACAGTTGCATAATATAGCATTTAAAAATAGTTCATTGTTTGGTTGAATTATGTAAGTACGTTTAATTTTTCAAGCTAATGAAAATTCACCTACTGCAAATTTTGAAGTGGTTTACTTTAGTTGCTCATAAATCTATCAGTAATATCAACACAATGCTTTTCCAAAATAATTGATAATGAAGGTATTCTGCGATCACTGAAAAACGTCCACCAGGCAAATAACGAATATCCTATCCTACTTCTTACTTATATCCCACTAATATCATAATCGTAAATGTGAAAGTGTGGATGGCTGGATGGATGATTTTAATGAATGTTTGTTACTCAATCACGGCAGAACGGCTAAACGGATCTGATTGAAATTTGTCACAGAGATAGATTATAGTCTGGAATAGCACATAGGCTAATTTTCATCATCATTATCATCACCCACACGGGTGAAACGGCCTAATATTCTTGGGTACAGCATAGACAAAATAACAAGATCTCCACCGACGCCAAGATCGTAATGATGACTTACTTTCTGTCAAAAGAGTTCTGTCAAAGTTGTTTCAGTTTCTGATAGATTATATAGTGCGTTCGAATAGCCCCAAGTTGACGAAAATAACGCTAAAACGCTGACAATGGCGTTCGAATTGGAAATTTGTGGGTGAAAATGTCGTTTAGGGCTCTTTTTGTCCACCGTACGCAAAGCTAACAAAGGGTTATTTATGCGACCGAAAATACAATTATTAACCCACGTCCGGAGCTGCGGTTGTTTTTGATCATTTTTTGACACAACTCGAATCTATTTGACAGCACAATCGTGCGATTTTATGCACGGCTTAGCGTTCGAGTAGAGTGTGGGAATAGCGGCAATAATAACGATTTTGAGCTTTACGAACGCTTCAACAAAAAAAGCCAACAGTTGCAACGTCCCCAATGCCCTCATTGCTAAACGAACGCACCTCGAGTCAAAAGCACGCAATGATTTTGCTAGCTCGATACACTAGACGTGCTTGGCGATAGAGTTGGCATGTCATCCGTCTTTGTTGTTCAGCCGACTGTAGTCGAGCGATTCCGGCATCACGATTAGGTGAAACATCAATCTAGCGGTCTTGAGTGAATCGCCCGCAATACTTACATGTTATTTTTAAACACAACATAACAAATGGTTTCGCCTATATATACTCGAAGGGGTAAGCAGCGGTGTTCCAACGCCTACATTTAAGTTAAGTTTGTTTTTTTGTTTGTGCCTTAAGTTTGTGTCGCTCGTATTTTGACAGCTCGATACACTAGACTCAAGGGGGATGAAATGTAACACAAATACCGTCAAGGGTGATGAAATGTAATGACAGTTTTTTTAATGGTGATTAATTTTATATTTGTATGTACTCGTAATTCCTGCCTTTTATTATTAGTGTTTACTGATTGATACACTTAGTATTTATTTTTTCTCTTGGATTTCTATTATAACAATGGCGTTTGACCATGTACATATTTTATGATATTTTGGTATTTTTAAGATGGATGTCTGGTCAGGGTGAGGCCTTGGAGAAGATAATAAGCTACTCGAAGTACTAACCCTGCGCAGACGTAGTCGTAGTAAATATATTTTTGGTTATTTAATCTCACTTTACTTACATTGCGGAATAAGAGTCTCTTCTAATTACTTCTAGACGAAAACTTAATATTTTGCGGGACATAAAGTTCACTGAATTTTAAAAAGTAACCGATATAAAAAAAAAAACAAAAAAAAAACAATGTGTATATTATTGACTTGGTCCAATCCACTTGTTGCATTACATCGTCCACGCCGCTACGACTCAGTTGTCATAGTTACTTGTATATAGTGTCACGTTGCAGCACGCGCGTGAGCCAATCCCTGCTTTCCTTCTGAATTTAAACCAATCACCGAACATGTCTATTTGTAACCTCGGAAGTAATTCGTATTTGGAATCATACGTCGCTTTGGTTTGAAAGGCCACTTTTTGTGTGGAATTTGTTCTGAGTTATGCTTCCTGACTTATTATTATTCGTAGCATTTTACCCATTTTTCTAACAGACTTCATTACAAATATTTGTTTTTATACACGTTTTTTTATTTTTGACTTAACAGGCCTCTATGTATTGGCTACAGCTCCAATTATACCTTTGTAAAGAACAAAGGTAATTAATAAGTGTGTGAAATAAAATCATTATAATAATATTGTTAGAAAACAGAAGTGAAAAGGTTTTTTAAACAGAGCGGTAACTTTATTAACCTTACAGTTATTTATCTATGTAACCGGCGGCTCGACTCGATTTATCCCGAAACAAAAAAGTTGAGCTTGTCTCCACTACTGCTTCCCACGTTAGCCATTACACTTTTGGGTTGGGTACCTTATTTATCAAACAATGGGCCCAATCTTACCGGGCCCTTATTTTTCGTCAAATATTCTAATTCGAAATCTCCACCTTGCTTCCAAGCTTCAACAGAAGCTAGAGATGTTTTAAATATTAACTTTTATTTGCGATGCAACTTGTTTGCTCAACTGCTAACAAATATAAATAACAAAACAAATGCACATAAATATGCAGCGCGTGGCACCTTGTAACTAGATTAAGGTCTTAGCTTTGAATTTTCGAGCCAAAAAATGTGAAAACTATTTCTAACTAACAAGCAAAAACACTAAAAGGGCGTGTATTTAAAAATCCCATAAATCACGCGAAAACACGTTATCAAACAATCACAGCGTCGCATCGCATAAAAAATGAAATCTCATATCAAAAGCCAATATGACCCCCTCTTGTCCCCGTCCCCCTTCGTGTCAACACCGACCCCTTTATTTAATCATATTTGCTCAGAAAGCCGAAAAGTCAATTTCGCGGCGAACAAACAACGATCAGCGGTTGATTTTTCGTATTAGAACATCAGCCATTCACATATTCAACCCTTGTGGTTGAAGGGTGGAGGTGAAACATACGGCCCAATATTGTGAGCGTCACCGATGACTAAATGCCTTAAGGCAGGCAGTACACATAATATGGCGATACTGGTGGCCTTATAAATATAACGGCAGATGAGGGTCACCGTTATCAGCAGGTCCATAATGTCTAGTCTTCTAACAGTGGGCGTCGTTGGGTAATGTCGGTGCAACGAAACTAAGTAGTTTACTCAATCAAATGATAAGTTCTAATGAATTTTTAAGATAGGTTCGTATATATAGGAACGCGCGATGGTTCAATATCTACCGCTCTCGCTGACCGCCACACATCAAGTGTCATGCCGCGTGCGCTCAGCCGGTTACGTTGACTCCATCGAACGCCGACAGATGGCGCTGGCGTTCCGTATTTTATTTTATATTACGCGTTGATTATAATTTTACCCTCACCGCTTCTCAAGTATAAATCGAAAAATATTGATCTTGCCAAAACATTGATGGGAACCAATTTAGTAGAAAATTTAATGTAAAAAAAATTGAATGAATAATTATTACGTGTAAAATTTAAAATAAACGTTTAATAATATTATAACCCCTCTACTTCTCAGGTACAAATCGAAAAATAGCGCAATCCGACGAAAACATTTTTGAAAACCTAAATTGTAGAAATTTTATTTTTAAGAATTTTTTAATACAATTTTTCATGTAAAATTGAAAACAAACAAATTGAGACTAAACCAAAAATTCACCCCCTTTTTTGGGCACAAATTGGAAAATATAGATCCTACGAAAAAAATGGATATCAAAAAATGTAGGAAATTTAATTTTCAACAACTTTTAATGTAACAATTTTTCTTTTGAAATTGGAAATAAACGAATTATTCAATAAACAAAAATAGACCCGCAAAATCAAAATGGCGGATGACGCAACACGTCGATTACCACGCAAAACAAAATGTAGACTTGCAGTGACCTTCTTCAACGAATTTCGAAGGAAAATCGCTACACATATTTTTTCCGTGTCAAATCCTAATATGACTGGGCTAAATTGCCGTTGCTAAAATGATGTAGAGCCAATTATAAGAATCAAGCTTGCACGGTAAGATTATAAAAAAAATGTGTAACATAAATTAAAATTGCAATGATACTCAGAGCTGGGTCTGGATATGTTTTATCTTATGACAAAACCAAATCACAAGAGCACAATCGATCCCGCAAGTAGCAAGCGTCACTAAAGAGGGTCAATATTTTTTTTACCGAAAATGGAACCAACTTCAACAATAAAAAGTCTAATAGTATATTAAGCAACTAGTGAATAAAGGACGGATTTAATGCGAAGGCCATACATCTATGGCCTTCGCATTAAATCTGTCCTTAAATCACGAATAAGTGAAGGATTCTAACGACTGAATCACGACCGCAGGGAGTGATTCGTGATGATTGAATCACGAGCGTAGCGAGTTATTCAAGTGTTAAAATCCTGAGCGATGCGAGTGATTCATATTATTAATAATATAATAATATACCTCGGAAGTATACTCTACTCAAATAAAAAAAAGAATAATCAAAATGGAACTAATTTATTTTTATTGTAATAAGTAGATTTATATTATATTAGTATCTTTGTGCTTAGATTAAATTTATTTCCTATATATAGCATACGAGTACGAGTACATATATTATAAATAAGACTGCTCTATAAAATGTTATGCGTGATCATATATAAAAAAATAGACGCGTTGACTTGAAAACCTCCTCCTTTTTCTACCGACTTCCAAAGAAGAGTAAGTACTCAATTCGACTGTATTTTTTATGTTTATTACTTTGTTTTTAATACTATGTTTTTTTACGCATCACTTGCGATGGGATGAACCGATTCTCAAAATTTTTGTTTGAAAGCTGGTGCTTTCCGTGTGGTCCCATTTAAATTGAATTAAATACGGTCGAGTAGTTTTTGAGTTACACTCCAATAACTGAATAGAATGGAAGTTAGTATTCAATTTTTCAAATTGTACTTGCTTAGAGTTCGATTGAAAACGTACCCGTTCAAAACATCGTGCGCTGTGTTCGTCCCAACAATCTGCATTCAAGGCGCACACCCACTAGTGTTTTCCGTACATTTCTCGCCACGGACGAACGCCAACTGATTTCGTATTCCCGAAGACATGAGCGTGATTTATTTACCAAAACTGGAGCAGCACTTGGGTGCAGGGAGTGCCTGGATATTGGCACGTGGGTGATGGCTTTATCATCTATTATTTTGGCAGTGGCGGGTTTCATCGCAGACATTCTGTTATGTATAAAGAAGTTTCAACTAGAATTGATTGAACAATAGTAATATAGGTAATGAAAATTGTACTGTGTTACTACTAGAGCAGTTAATGGTAACACAGACAAAAAAATACCCGTGTTACTACTGGTAATGACTGGTACCATTGGTAATCAATCTCAATCAAAAATCAAATCAATAATGGAATCATAGTTATAGGTTAGCAACGGAATATAGGATACAATATTGGAATTATTAAGACTTTGTACACATGCGATTTTTATGTATTTGTGGAGGTGAAGCAGGGGAAGTGGTGGACTCTGCGGGGTGCATCGCTTACTCGACCTACCTACGCCATTGTCTATTCCAGCGTGATTTCGTCGATTTTAACAAAGACAAAGATTTAATTACAAAAAATTATGTTATTTAAATTTATTTTCTTTTGAAATAAATACAGGTTATTGAGATGTATTTATTAATAAAATGTAATGAATATAGGAAAAAAATAGTGATACTTTAGCGTTACCTACTTAGATTTTCTACTACCTTTTTTTTTTTTTTCCCGGGGAAGTCTTTTATGGATACCACCCACCACGGGGAGGTAGGTGGTTATGTGGGAGTCCGTATACCCACCAAAACCCCGGGGTGTTCCGTCAGTGCCGCTTTTGGCGGGAACGCGGGACAGATTTTGCACAGGACCGCGAACCCGCCGCGGCTGTCCGTTGCCGGACCCTTCTCTTCGCGGCACGCCAGAACACATGGCGCGCCGCAACTGCCTCGGAGAGCGAACCCGCCAACAATGGGCGCCAGACTTCCCCGTGTCTGGACGCCCGTGGTCTCCCTGCGGTGGGTCGGATACGTAGCCCCACCGCCTGCTACGTCAGCCACAGGGGATAATCCCCAGCGACCCCACCTCCTCGAGTCTGCGCCGAGCGCCCGGACCCCACCTCCTCGAGCCTGCACCAAAGTGCCCGGGCCCCCCTTCTCGAGCCTGCGCCAAAGCGCCCGGGCCCCACCTCCTCGAGTCTGCGCCAAAGCGCCCGGACCCCGCCACTCCTATGTGGACTTGGCGGCCAAAGCCCATAGGAGCGGCCCCGCCTGAGCCGGCCAGCGCACCCCAACGCCGGCGCGGCCCCTGGGTTCCTCTTGGCTTCACCGTGGTGATCCAAGCCACGGCTACTGAGCCCCCCCGCCACGTCAACGCGAGAACCCTTCGGTCTACTACCTGCACTATGTGTGATGAACCTTAGCTTTAAAATTTATTCCACGTTGGAATGTATCGGTATTGTCAATTGTTTAATTTAATTAACAGCAATATCCTCTGAGTAATGGTAACATGGTAACAATGGTACCCGATATCAGTATAACTATATGTAGGTTTGAAGCGATGAAAGGCTAGGGGGTTAGTAATGAGGGTTGGCTACCATTCTGCGACCCTGGATTGTACCCTTGGTCTGGCTTGACGTTTTTGATGAATGTAACATTGTATTGATATCCACAGCATAGATATAAGCACTTTTGTGGTGCCAACTTTACTAGCTACCACTCCAAAGTTTGAAAACCTCTCACGAAATACATAATGATATGTTCCAGCACTTGTCCTCAAGAGCCAGTCACCATTTCAGGTCCAGTATGATATCATCTTCCACCGCATCATCACTGGCCATTGTGTGAGATAGTCATCAAACGCTTATTTATCAAGTTTATAAAAGGTGAAAAAAAATGTAATTGGTAGAATTTCGTATATTCTACTTGATCATGAATCTCAGAGCACTCGCTTAAGATAGTCACATTGACACGCAGGAACCAGTGCGAGTAAAGTTTTATATTATTAGACAACTAAATGCACACCAACATGTATTGTCTTTAAATCTCTTAAAGAGTCAGGAGAGGTGCATAAATACCCATAATTTTGAGCCATGTTCTTGGTCTCATCAGGTCGAGAATAATTGATCTCATCACATATAGCGAAATAAACTGGTCTCATCACATAATGTGAAAATAGCTGGTATCATCACATAAGGCGAAAATAACTGGTATCATCACATGAGGCGAAAATAACTGGTATCATCACATAAGGCGAAAATAACTGGTATCATCACATTAGGCGAAAATAACTGGTATCATCACATAAGGCGAAAATAACTGGTATCATCACATAAGGCGAAAATAACTGGTATCATCACATAAGGCGAAAATAACTGGTATCATCACATAAGGCGAAAATAACTGGTATCATCACATGAGGCGAAAATAACTGGTATCATCACATGAGGCGAAAATAACTGGTATCATCACATGAGGCGAAAATAACTGGTATCATCACATAAGGCGAAAATAACTGGTATCATCACATTAGGCGAAAATAACTGGTATCATCACATAAGGCGAAAATAACTGGTATCATCACATAAGGCGAAAATAACTGGTATCATCACATGAGGCGAAAATAACTGGTATCATCACATAAGGCGAAAATAACTGGTATCATCACATAAGGCGAAAATAACTGGTATCATCACATAAGGCGAAAATAACTGGTATCATCACATAAGGCGAAAATAACTGGTATCATCACATGAGGCGAAAATAACTGGTATCATCACATGAGGCGAAAATAACTGGTATCATCACATAAGGCGAAAATAACTGGTATCATCACATGAGGCGAAAATAACTGGTATCATCACATAAGGCGAAAATAACTGGTATCATCACATAAGGCGAAAATAACTGGTATCATCACATGAGGCGAAAATAACTGGTATCATCACATAAGGCGAAAATAACTGGTATCATCACATAAGGCGAAAATAACTGGTATCATCACATAAGGCGAAAATAACTGGTATCATCACATGAGGCGAAAATAACTGGTATCATCACATAAGGCGAAAATAACTGGTATCATCACATGAGGCGAAAATAACTGGTATCATCACATAAGGCGAAAATAACTGGTATCATCACATGAGGCGAAAATAACTGGTATCATCACATGAGGCGAAAATAACTGGTATCATCACATAAGGCGAAAATAACTGGTATCATCACATAAGGCGAAAATAACTGGTATCATCACATGAGGCGAAAATAACTGGTATCATCACATAAGGCGAAAATAACTGGTATCATCACATAAGGCGAAAATAACTGGTATCATCACATAAGGCGAAAATAACTGGTATCATCACATGAGGCGAAAATAACTGGTATCATCACATGAGGCGAAAATAACTGGTATCATCACATAAGGCGAAAATAACTGGTATCATCACATAAGGCGAAAATAACTGGTATCATCACATGAGGCGAAAATAACTGGTATCATCACATAAGGCGAAAATAACTGGTATCATCACATAAGGCGAAAATAACTGGTATCATCACATGAGGCGAAAATAACTGGTATCATCACATAAGGCGAAAATAACTGGTATCATCACATGAGGCGAAAATAACTGGTATCATCACATGAGGCGAAAATAACTGGTATCATCACATAAGGCGAAAATAACTGGTATCATCACATGAGGCGAAAATAACTGGTATCATCACATGAGGCGAAAATAACTGGTATCATCACATAAGGCGAAAATAACTGGTATCATCACATGAGGCGAAAATAACTGGTATCATCACATAAGGCGAAAATAACTGGTATCATCACATAAGGCGAAAATAACTGGTATCATCACATGAGGCGAAAATAACTGGTATCATCACATAAGGCGAAAATAACTGGTATCATCACATTAGGCGACAATAAGTCGTCTCATGTAATTGAGTACTGCCATCCCTCCCTTTAATCAGTTTTTAGGATATCATGTGTGATGTGACAATTTTGACCAGTCGAATTCTTAAGCTAGTAACTGTACAGACTAAATTTTATTTTTTTAACATCGTGTATGCCAATCTCACACCACGCACTGTAAGAGCGGGGGGCAAGACGGGGAAACGTGACGTCTTCGTTTTTATTTATGTACGGCATACGTCCTGATTTGACAACGCACTTGACTGTTTGAAATATAGCTCCAGCGGATGTATCTTTTTGTGTTAACCTTCAAGGAATATCGTTTTCAGTCGAGGAAAAAGTGGAAAACTGGATTTGCGAAAACAGGGAGCGTTCGAGAGCTCCCCTGACATTGATACGGGGAAACATGTTCCGATGAGAAGACACTATATAAAATAATAAAACACCCGTCATTTGAATTTTATTTGTATTATTATTTAGTACCTTGGTGACCGAGCTTCACATGATTTAGATACGAATACAAAATAGAAATACATGTTCCGTGAGAATCTTGACACCGCCATTCAGGATCTTGCAATGCGATTGTTACACCATCTAGTTTGAACACCGTTGAGTTTGTTCCTTAATAAAACGACGTCTTCTAATTATGAAACCGGCTAGATCGATTTCTTCTTCCCTGAATTCCCCAACATACTAAATTTCATGAAAATCGCTGTTGCCTTTACTCAGGTCGTACAAGAACTACTCGTGTAAGGTATTAGACAAGTTGATACTATAAAAATTCACACTAATGCTATATGTGAACGTGAGTATGTTTGGTTGTTTGTTACTCAATCACGCAAATCAATCAATCAATCAAAATTATTTATTTCAGATATAAGTCCATACAATTAATAAATTACACATAAAATACACACTTGCACATTAAAAAAACAAATGTCACAAAAGATAAATAAACATAAAATTACAAATGTCATCTTAGTCAAAATTTAGGTTTGGATAGACAGGTCCGTGTCCTGTGTAATGTTATACAAATGTTTAAAAAAATATTACAAATGTAACATTTTTTCCAAGAACTTTAATTTTTATATAATTTAATATCCTAGTACATTCTCCTTTTTTTGCTCTTTATTTTTGCTCCTTTTATTATTTTCCTCCTTTTCTACGTAAACGTACGTACGTCTTTTTAAATAGATGTTAATATATGATAAGGAGTCGTCCAGCCACTTTTCTACCGTAGCTTACCCATGAAAAAAATGTTTGAAAAAATATTACAAATGTAATTTTTTTCCCGAGAACTTTAATTTTCATATTTTCAATTTTATATCCTAGTACATTATTCTTTTTTGCTCCTTTTATTATTTCCCCCTTTTCTACGTTCCTCTTTTTTAAATTACATATTAATTTATTCTTTGAATAAATATATTTACCAATCTTATATAGGTATAATAATAAGGTCTTCCAGCCGCTTTTCTACCTTAGCTAACCCGTGACTGAAATTATGGCAGATAAAAGACTGCGAATAGATAAATTAATTGTGGGTATGTTTAGTGCAAATTTAATCGTCATGTAAATTCGTCATCTCTAAACTAGTCTAAGCTGATGTAAAACTACCCACATTTGAGTAGAATATCATAGAATTATCATTCTAAGTGTTACATTAAACTTAAACATATCTCAGAAGCCGAGTATAAATGGTCAACATAAAATAAAACATTAACTAAAATACTTTTAAGAAAAATGAAAGTCACGAACTCTATAATACACAAAAAGAAAAAATGAAACAGTAACCACAAAACCCTCCGTCAGTCAGCAGTCAACACCACCGTCCGTGACAGACAACGGTCAGCGTTTAAAAAACAATCTCACACCAAAACAATTAATAACAGCGAGTGGGGCCATAAAAATGGCTTCGATTTGTCACGTATTATAATAATTCATAATTCGTTTATAGTAATATGAACGTCATCTCACTAATTACACATTGTTAAAGCACATTATTATCATGCTATACTAAAAATAAAACTTCCAAAGTTAATTCTAACCGCACGAGAGCGTCTCGCACGCAGTTGTCGCGGTTTCCCGGCACACGAGGACCTTTGTCTACTATGCCGACGACGAGGATGATGCCACCGGACGGTTTGTGAGGCAAGCGACGGTTGCGAGCGAACAAACCATCTATAGCTACAACCTGAAGATGGCAATCATGGATCGAAACAGCGTGGTGATGAAGGCCCTGCTTCAGCGCAAAGTGGGCAATGTGGGCTCACAATGACCTGTAACTAGCGTTAAGTTCTCATATAAGTGGTGTAAAAATTGTAACGGACAAAGAGATGGTGTGGGCATTCAGAGCAGACATGCTCACGGAAATGTGTTGGCAAGCGGTGGCGTGTGTGGCGGGTCGCCATCTTCCCTCAGATATGGTTGAGGAAGGCGATGGCTGGCACATGCGGCAACTCGTGAACGGGTGCTGTTTGCGGACACTGGTCTGCTATGAATGCTTACACCAACTTAGAATAATCATAATTGTGTTATATGATTTATATGTACTTAGTAGTTAATAAATTTAGTATATAATATAGTAAATAGTTAGTAAGATTAATATGTTCCCCATGTATGTATATTTGTTGAATGTAATAAATTAATCGTAAGTAGTGAAAATCCCAAAAGTAAAAAAAAGGCACGGACCCTGGAGTCTGTGGAGAGTAGTTTAAAAAAAACACATTACTATCTATGTTTAGAATAAATTTCGCTTGTAACTAAAGCTAAAATTATCAAAACTTTGAATCAGAAAAAATCCAGTATTAGGTTGTTTTAAAAATAAAAGTCCGCGTTCAAAATGTGTTCAAAATACTATACGCAGTGATACAGTGAGTGTGTTTTGTCGGGACTTAGGATCGAGTTCGAGTTCCAGTGATAACCGTAGCAAAAGACTAAGAAAGAGGGTAGATCGTTATGTCTGCACCTAACTTTTAAACTTTTTGACCAACCACCCGCATTCTTCAGTCTTCCCGTGAACATGGTGCATGTAACTGCGCCGAAATATCGGGAGCTCACTCCACAACCTTACCACGGTAAATATCCCGTTAATAATCATATAACTTTAGTCAAACAAATTACTTTATTTTTAAATTTTTAAAAAGGCTTACCAACGAAACTTTTATAATTATTATTTACTCCTCAACAACGCCTATTAAGTTTCTGTTTATTTTTTCTTTCCAAAACATGACTTTGGCGAAATGGCGCCGTTTGTACACGTCCTTAGGAAAGTTATCCATAATTTCTATAACGCCAATTTAGTGGCCTTCTCAACGGGTATAACATCATTAATCGGCGCTGACGCGAGTGCGAGTGACAAGTCACATGACAGCTCGCGACGCGTCGCCCTTTGCTAAATGACTGCTAGAATTTATGCATTTGTAAGTCTGGGCGCTTAGTTTGACGAAATTGAGGAGCAACGATTACAAGTTGCGATTATTTAGTTAAGTGTCACCGATGTCTTAGTATAAAGATGCAACAGTATGGAAACTAAACCTAGTTAAGCGGAAATAAACGTACACGTGACCACTCGTCTTGACGCGGCCTCACTACTGACAGCACCGCGACAACCACTTAGCTTACGTCGATGCGCATGTTTGTGTGAGTCGTTCCGAACGTTTGTAGGTAGTTTCTGTACTGGTTGTCTATATTTATACTGTGCCGACGTACTTAATTTTCATATATCTAGAGACTTAAAATAGCACTACAAAAATGATCTGCCGTGCGATTATCTAAGAGCAAACATCGTTGCATCTTTGACAACCTCCGTGAAACAAATGAAGAGAGGACAAGAAAAGTTGGAAAAGCAACCTTATGTACAAGGGCGAAGTATTTGACATCGGTGTGACATCATCGTCGACAAGCATCACAGAACCATTAGAGAATCACACGGCTGTACAAGTAAATTAAATTGTTTGCTCGTAATAAATTGTAAATGTATTTTTTTACTTAATGCATGTTCGACCGATTTTGAAGGGACTTTCAAGAGAAGCTGAGGTTGTAAGGAAATTTGTTTTTTTATTTTTATGTTATAAGGAAACGGCACAAGCACGAGGATCACCTGATAACCTCCGCCTAGCACAGATGCATTACCTCACATCATAATTGGCGAACTGCCCTGCGCCCATAATTCTCATGTTGTTAAGTCTCATGTCATGTGCCTCTAACTTTGTCGGTCATACCTTCAAACTAAATCACAGTATTGCGAACATAACAGCTTCATGGTAGAAAAAAGCATGGTAGCAGTAGTGTCCTGGAGGAACTCATTCACAAAGGTTTCTCCTGCTACTAAAGTAACTTTGGCTATTCTAAACAAGAACTAGCTGCTCTCCGCGGTTTCACATTTATAGATGATGATGATGATGATGATGAATTTTATATAGCCTATGTTACTCAGAGTGAATGTAGCTTTTCAATGGTGAAAGAATTTTTAAAATCGGTCTAGTACTTTTTGAGACAATTCGTTACAAACATACATACAAATCTTTCATCTTTATAATATTATATATTAAGTATAGAAGTGTAGATTAAGGTTACACACACAAAACTTGGCACCCATTACCCCGCGAGGCCATGCGAGCGAAGTCGTGGACGGATTTCATATGTAGAGCTACGACTTACCACTAACTTAATGCATCTTTGCTCTATAAAACATGACTCTTAAGACATGAGTCTATATATAAGGTATTTGTTAATTAGTGCACAATATTGAATACTGTGGTATGAAATCGATAACTGGTCATTATAGTAAAAAAATACATGTTTTTTATTGTTATGAATCCATATTCATGGCTCCGCGGCCTAAACTATTATTATTACCTAACTATTGCGCGACTGAACGCACGACGGCGCCGCTACATCACAGAATACATAGCAGTAACTACGTGAGACATACCTATTACCTACCCACTTAGAATATGTACACCGACGTACAAACCTACTTTCATGCCAATGTTTGTACAGCTGATCTCTATTCCTAAGCCTACTGGCTATATGGCGGGCTTGGGTGGGTCAACGTGCGAACCACAGCATTAAAATCGTATAGTAGGCCAACGCGTTTGATGTCAAGCGAAATGTCGCTTTTGTGTAGGTATGCGGCATTTCTGTAGGGTTGTCACTACACTACAATTTTTTTTTTCTATATACTGGGCTCAATATTAAATTGTTTAGGTAATATTTGTGTATGTGTTCTTAGTATGTGTATGTAGTATATGGCATTTAAAAATTTGCGTCCACCATTTTAGATACCTATCGAAATATATTGTCATATTCGTAATAGGCATTACGCACCCCCACCACCACACCACCCACCGCAACCATTCTATAAAAAGACAAAAATCTCGTATACAATATTAATATGCTATTATAATATATATGCTAGTATCGATATGCTAAAGCAATTTTTTTTAAATCATACAAAGTATAGTCTTAGGGCTACTTGCACCAACCTTCTTAAAATGTTTATATCGATGAAAGACCGAAAGAAGGAGATCGTGAAAAAAATGGACTCGCTTTAGTTTTTTAAGCAATTGCTACAATGGCTTATGAATGTTCATTATGATATTTGGAGAGCAAAAGGTAATCTCATAAATACATGCCAAATGATCGACGAAATCAATACGAGATATGCAGTCTCTCACAGCACGAGTAGTATAATATATAAACCATTATAAATAATTTCAACTTAACGAAACACTTAAAACAATCAAATTAAAAAGCGTCAACCCCGAATAACATGTCCCAAAGAGTGTATGGCAGTTTGGGCTCGCTAACGTCCCTCTCGCACCCCGCAAACCCCGCACGATTGCTCTGTCTAGACGTCTCTGTTGGACGACTGTAAGCTTTACATAGACTGTGGTGCAAACGTTGACCCGCCTGGGCCTGTGCGTTCAGTCGCACTATGGCTCTTAGCTGTGGAGCGGCGAAAATGCAATCATTCATAATAATAAAAAATATATGTAATTTTTGTCGTTTACTTTCTTCACCAGTTATCGATTCCAAACCACCCCGTTCAATATTGTGCACTAATTAACAAACACCTTATATGTCTCATCTCAGTCCACATCCTACTTATCAGATTTAAAAAAATCCAATTAAAATGAAGCAAAACCATCTGAAAATATGCGGCGAAGTCGATGCTCTATATTGTTATCGGTCTGCGATGGGATATTTCCCGTGGGATGGAACTTTATCTTGAAGAGCTGGTGGTCACTTTGTCAAAGATTTAAGCATGTTTTTTTTAAATATAACGTAAAAGATGCTACCAATGATTTAATTTATATCTCGTCATCCATACTAGTCTATGTCGATGCCAAATTTCAACAAAATGGGTCCACCCGTTTGAGAGTGAACAAGTAACAAACATATCATAACATAATATCATATTATAAACATTTATTTGCCTCAAAACATGGTAAACACATTTACAGATCTCATGTAGGTTACATAATATAGTCCGAACATGTCAAAGTCAAAGTCAAAATCATTTATTCAATTAAGGCATCAAAGACGCACTTATGAACGTCAACTTTTCATTATAATGTACTTTAAAGACTCTACCACCGCGTTCCAAAATATATAGAACTCACCGAGAAGAAGCGGCAAGAAACTCGGGGCCATTCTTTTTATATGGATGTTTACGATGTTTCTACTTAGGTACTACAAATATTACATTTTATGGTTGGCAGAGAGACAGCTTTGATGTTTTTTGCTAAGATAGCATGCAAATTGTATAATAGACATAATTTATTTACTTAATCAATGTTAATCATTCCTTCTAATGTCCAAATAATTTACGTGTCAATTTAATTTATATAATATAATAAAAATATGAAAATGTCTAATAAATAAAGCAACACTACCGTGTTAAATGTATAATTAATAAATTTCATAAACTTGATCAATTTTATTTAACTTCATTGAAATTCAAAAAATCATTTACAGAATAGAAACAGCTGTCTAATAACCATTTATGCAGTTTAAATTTAAATTTGTCAAGACATAAATCTTTTATTGTATCTGGGAGATTATTAAAGGTTTTAACGGATATGAAATGTACATTTTTCTATAGGACAGCTTACAGTTTGGTATACTCGTACATAAACGATTGTTAACTTTCGATCTAAGTTGACGTTGACGCATCTCTTGACGATTTGTGAAAAGTTCAGAATTTGTTTTTGACAAAAAGCGCTAACTGCTTTATGTACAGGCATGGGACCAACATACAAACGCACACACTAAGTTTCGCCTTTACAATATAATAAAAACGTGTAAACTCTGTAGCTCTGTCTCTTAGTCTGTTTGTTACGTTTGTCACAAGCAATCGAGCTCCGCTGCGATCGTTTTAATGAACATTTTCCCGTAATACAAAAATTAATTATCCATGGACTTGCCAATCGCCATATTTGGCCAATAATTTAATTGTTTTCTCAGAAATCATACCGCTTTTCCAGAAATTGTGCATGTGTGGTCAATTAATTAATTTAAAAATAATGAAGTATTGGTGAAATTATACATTCACGGTTATTGATTTAATTGATTCTAAATTGATATTTTCAGCCACTCAGAATATATAAGGAATTAAACAAACAATTTAATTCATTAGTACTAACCATGTCTTTTGAAGTAGTCATTTAAACTTCAAAGTTTAATTGGAATTTATCTCTGGTTGTTAGTTTTGTTGATGAGCCCCTTCTTTTCGTGTACTCTTCAAATATAATTATATCTAACAATGACACTGAAACGTGGTCTCTTACTATGGGCCTTATTGAAAAGCTCAAAGTCGCACAACGAGCTATGGAGAGGGCTATGCTCGGGGTTTCTCTACGTGGTCGAATCAGAAATGAGGAGATCCGTAGAAGAACGAAAGTCACCGACATAGACCAGAAGATTAGCCAGTTGAAGTGGCAGTGGGCAGGGCACATAGCACGCAGAACAGATGGCCGATGGGGCCGAAAGGTTCTGGAGTGGAGACCACGGACCGGCAAGCGCAGCGTAGGTCGTCCACCGATACGGTGGACAGACGACCTGATGAAGGAAGGTCGCAGGACGACGTTGGATGCAGGCCGCTTCCAACCGGTCCTTTTGGAAAATCATGGGGGAGGCCTATGTTCAGCAGTGGACGTCCTACGGCTGAGATGATGATGATGAACAATGACAAATATCACAAAACGTTTGTAGTTAATCTGTCTGCATAATATCAAGACGGCAAGACATCGCGGTCGCGACATGAAACCTGTTTTGAATTTGCAATAACACCAACCAAAATGGCCTACAGCTTTTAGAGCATCCACCCGGGGATTCCGTACTTTTCCCTGACTAGATTAAAACCTCCTCTCTAACATTAATGATCAAGACTTTGAAAACGAAGCCACTTTTCTCGTTTCTCTTTTTTTTAAGAAATTCTTAACAATATTATATTCAAAAAGAGCTAACGCTAAACTGTCCTAAGAGACAATAGTGATTCCGTTTTTATATAACTTACAAGCTGCGCTCCGCGGTTTCACACACGTGGTGATGGAACATGATGATAAGTAAAATGGTACATTTTACTTATCATCATGTTACTAAGGAATAATGTAGTTTTCTACTGGTGAAATAATGTTTTTATTCCGTTAAGTAGTTCTTAAGTGTATCCATTACAAACAAACAATCAAATCTTTCCTCATTATTATTAGTGTAGATAGACTAACGTTTCACCGCTATTACACTTGATAGTAAGTGATAATGCAATGGTCGATGGTGCTAGACGCACTAGAGCTAAATAAGAAACTGGCTCTCAAAAGCAGCTACCGAAGCACATCGTTGGTCCCTGGATGAAGTAAATAAAGAAATAAAACAAGTACAATTTGAAAAATTTAATACCGACTTCCATGCTATTCAGTTATTTGAGTGTATCTCAAAAACTTTGAACGAATTTCATGAAATTTAAATGGACCCACACGGGAAGCACCAGCTTTCAAACAAAAATTTTGAGAATCGGTTCACCCAGTCGAAAGTTATGAGGTAACAAACATAAAAAAAACATATAGGCGAATTGAGTACCACCTCCGTTTTTGGAAGTCGGTAGAAAATAAAATTAAATATTAACTTCACTTTTTTAGCAAATCTACAGGGGAGGTGCCTGGATGTAGCCAGGCGAGACACGAGGTGGTAGAACTCTTCTGCATGTATGTATCTTGAACTACAGTGTCGGAGCGCAGCTGTAGTACTTTTACAGAGTCCGCGTGGGGTAGTACCACACTTTTGCCAGTTATTTAACCATGAAGCAGTAGTGTGCAAACATTGCTGTGTTTCGTTGAAGCACAATTTCCATTGAAGTTGCAGGTCAAGAGATTCAACATCTTATATCTTAGGGTGATGTAGTGCATTGCCGAGGAAGATTTAGAACTCTTGTAGTGTAAAATTCTGAATGGCACTGAACTATTATGGGCTACCATGACGCTTAACATAAGCAAGCGACTGGCTCGTCTCGTCACTGATTGACATAAAATATATTTTGCTTGGATGTTGTAGTGTGTAAGCACGTCGGTGTTAAGGTTGAAGGACACTGTAGCAAGTGAAATTTCTAGCTGAATGACACCCAAAACCAATATGACAGGTGCATAACACTGTCAAGTAAAAAGTTGGTACTATTAACCAAGTTTAAATTACCACTTTAACTTTTTTTAAGTTGTACACTTTTTTAAGCGATTGTAAACCGATTTAAGCTTAACTTATAAGCCGAGTATGTAGGACTCGACCGGTTTCACGACGTTCAGAGTCGCTTCTTCAAGCAGTACGTGCGCTTCCAACCGCGATTATCACTGCAACTACGAGCCGCTCATAGCACGCAGAACAATACAATACAAAATACAAAAAATATTTATTTCATTTCAAAGATTAATGTTACATAAAGCAAGTGTCAGGAGTCTCCTTTTAAGCATAAAATGCCTGTAGTAGGAGCCTCCGCTCTTCCGTATCCAGTACATACTAGTAACATTGTGTGTAAACATAAATGCTTCACAAACCTTTTAATCGATAATACATTAATGTTGAGTGTGTGGTTTGTGCGTGTATTTGTGTGTATATGTATACATGTGTGTGTGCGTGTGTGTGTGTGTGTGTGTGTGTGTGTGTGTGTGTGTGTGTGTGTGTGTGTGTGAGTGTGTGTGTGTATGTGAGTTTGTGTGCGCGTATGTATGTTTGTTTTAAGTTACTATTTAGTTCATAGAATATCGTATATAATTTGTGTTATATATGTAAGTTGTTGCAAAAGTGTTTCTGTCTCCTTGTAATCAATAGTTCTAATCCAATTACTTATAATTTTTTTACATTCATAATAAGATTTGTTGTAAATTTTGAGTTCTTTATTTATTTTATTATATAGTTGTACTGAGCGTGAATTGTACTGCCAGCTTGCAAATTTAGTTTTAACATAGGGAATTTGCAAAACACCTTTTTTGTTTCTTCTTTTCTCTACAAGGTCATTGTAAAGTGATGAATTATGTTTGTTTAACACCGTCTGTAAGATATATAATTTTCTCACAGATAATAAGTTACTGATCTGATAAAGCCATTGAGTAGGAAATCTCATTTTTTTAAAATACATTATCTTTATTAATGCTCGTTGGGCTCGTTCAAGTTCTATAAATTTTGTCTTAGCCGCACCTCCCCAAATAGTAATACAATAACTTAAAATCGACTGAACTAATGCAACATATATTTCATTCAAGAGATTCTTTGGATGGTCTTGGTTTTGTGTGTGACTAGTCGCATACTTTGGGACAACGTGTCTTAAAGTTCTGAAAATCTATTTCAACTTTCCAATTCTGCCAGTGACTTGCTCAAGATGGGAGTACCAGGTCAGTCTTTGATCCAGTATTATACCTAAGTATTTAGTGTGTGTGACCTTATTTAAACTAACGCATTTACAAGTTTCTCTGTTCGTTTCGTTACATGTGTGAACTCTAATTTTAATTTCTTTAGACTGAGTATGATTGTAAATGCTAAAGCACATATAACTTGTTTTTTCTGTGTTTAGGGTAAGTAAGTTTAAAGTAAGCCAATTACCAATCTTGGTAATTCCATCTTCAGCATATTTCTCAACTTCATCCCATGTGTTACCAGAGAAGACTACGGCAGTGTCATCAGCATACGAAAATATCTGGGCGTTTTTAATTTCCATATTGCAAAGATCGTTCATATATATAAGAAATAGGGTTGGACCCAGGACACTGCCTTGGGGAACTCCATACGACACCCCTGCATAATCACTAACAGATTCTCCCACCCTTACTCTTTGCATTCTATTTGTGAGGTAGTCTCGAAAAATTTTCTTTGGGATTCCTCTTATTCCGATCGTTTCCAGCTTATGCATAAGGATTGGCATAGACACGGTGTCAAAGGCTTTTTTTAGGTCTAAAAACACTGTTATACACTTTTTTCCACTGTCCAAAAGTTCTGTTACCAAAGAGGTCAGGGAAGTAACTGCATCTTCGGTTGATTTCCCTCGTCTAAAACCAAATTGAAATGGGGATAGAATTTCAAATTTATTGAGATAATCAACAAGCCTGCTATTCAGTAACTTCTCCAGTATTTTTGAAATAGCTGGCAAGACAGATATGGGCCTATAATTGTTGACATTGTCTCTGTCTCCACCCTTATGCACTGGAGTAATTACAGATCTCTTTAAGAGGTCTGGGAAAATGCCCCTATTGATACATTCATTTGCAAGATGAGTTATAATGGGAACAATGCTAAATCTTACATATTTTAAATATTTCGTAGATATATCATCCCACCCTGGTGCACTATTTGATTTAAGATTCATTAATATTCTATCTACCTCCTCAACATCAGTATTTAAAAGTACCATGGAATTCGGCTGTGTTATTAAATTCGACAAGTCACCAAAGTTATTATCAGCATTATGTTTAATTTTTAGAGCAATATTTTTACCAATATTAACGAAATAGTCATTTATGTAATTAACTGATTCAGTATGTGAAGGCTTAGTATTGAGCAATTCGTAGTTATGATTGTTGTTTTTTTTAGAATAGGTAATATTTTTGATATTTTTCCATAGTAACTTATTATCTTTCATAGAGTTTGCTAGTAATTCTCTATCATATTTTCGTTTAAGTTTTTTGATTAGATTGTTGCAGTAGTTTCTGTACCTTTTGTAAGTGATTTTTAGGATATCATTGTGTGGATCTTTAGTGCAGTTCTTTTGAAGTTTATTTCTATTTTTTATACAGCGCAGAATACCAGGTGTGATCCAAGGTTTGAGTATCCGTTTACTACTTGTACTAGTTATGATATTAGTATTTAATTTTATAGATTCAGACAAAGTATTTATAAGTTTGTTTGTTATTAAGTTAGGGTCATGACAGAAGAGTAGTTGATACAAGTTCTGATCTTGTAAATATTTAAGCGCCCTTTCAAAATTTATGGAGGTTTTAATTTTATTAAGATGCTGATTATGGTTAACTTTAGATAATTTTAGTAGTGTAGTAAAATGGTCAGTGACAGATGTGTGTAGGATAGCTATTAATGCTGATACTTTATTTTTATTAATTTTGAGCATAAAATGATCAAGACATGATTTATCCCTAGTTGGTAATGTATGCCCTGGTAGAATACCATATGTTGACAGTACATTAAGATAACTTAATCTGTTTCTATATTGATACGGAGCTTCCGCTTCTTTAGGATTAAGATTAATATTTATGTCCCCAGCCAAAATAATGTCTTTCTGAGAAGTCAAAGTCTCAAGATGAGTACTAAGTGATTCAGTAAAACTATCTGTATTAGTATTAGAAGGGGATCGATAGATACATAAAACTGTTCTATTCAATACTTCCAGTTGTAAACAGGATGCCTGTGCTAGTTTAATTTCTTTGACTTTATGGTTAAGTTTCTTTTTAATATATACTGTCACTCCGTCATTCTGGTTATGTTGACAAGCAGTGATGTAAGAACAATAGTTATCAAGTTGTGGTATAGGTTTATTAACGTTAAGTCTGCATTCTGTAAGAATAATTATATCAGCATCAAATTTAAAATTGGCCAGAGTAAGCACAAAATCATCAAAATTACAGTAAATGCTCCGAATATTCTGAGATATAATAGTGAAATCACTTTTACTTACATGCATCAATCTTTCCAACTCTGAGTCATCACATTCCAAAGTACGTGCAATTTTAATGTTGTCTATTTCGTGAAGGGTTTGTATTATGTCACCCATGATTTATAAATGAAATTATTGTTGTCATTTCAGAGTTTGTTTTGTATTTCAAAAATATTAAATTACTTTTTATTAGGTGTATAGTTATTACGCTGTAGTTTGAAGAATTTAAATTTAGAACTATATTAAATATATGACGTAAATGATTTTTCAAGATGTGTGTACTAGCTATAAGGTGTGTTATATTTTTGTTATTTAGTGTGTAGATAAGTATAATGATAAATGTATGAGTATTTTTTACAAAAGTTAACCAAAAAAATCTTAAGTGGTTTATAATAAATAGTCACATTTTTTGCATTAGTTGATGAACTTGTTCTTCACTTCTAATTCTGATAATCTGTGAATTCTCGTCTTTTCTTACATACACTTTTCCATAGGCAGTCCAGCAAAATTTATATACCATAGATTTGGCAAGGTCGCGCGCAAGGAAATATAGCCGAGCCCCCTTCACAGTTAGGTGCTCTCCAATAAAAACTGGATGATCTTCTTGAGTTTTAAATCCTAAATGCTTGCAGCATAGCTTAGTTTTGTGCCTTGTGTTAAAAACTTTTGCCAGTTTCAGAAAATTGGTCTTAAGCAATGTGGAGCTGGTTTCTACAATAATAGGTGTACTTTGTTTTTCACTGTTCTTCCCACGAATTCTATAAATGTCTTTAATATCAGATTTATTCACCGTACAGTCTATGTTTTTGGAAAGGCATAAAACCATTTCAATTAATTCGTCTTTGGATTCATTGTTCTTTTTTGGCACGTTCTTTATTTCAAAATTAGTTTTTCGGCTCCCTATCTGTAAGTCTTCAATTTTTTCCTCAAGTATTGTGATGTTCTTTTTGTCTTCTTTAGCCTGATTCTCCAATAATTGAATCTTCTTCTTATACTCTTCGTTTTGAGCAGTCAGATACTCAATAGATTTTTCTATATTGAGATTTGTCTGTTGAATTTGTTTCAGTGTAGTAGTAACCTGCTGCATCTCACTGCCTTGTCTGGACATCATTTTCTTGATTTCAGTTTTAAACTCTTCCAATTGCTTTGAAATAGACTCATCCATGTCCTCTCTCGTTCTCTTAATACGTTGGAATACGTAACTTGTCGGAGTTATTTGAGGTTCCCGCCAAATTAATCTCAGAGTCTGAGGCAGACTTATCCAAAATAGAGTCCATGGCGCTAAGCTTACTATAATATTATGATACTACAGTACTTTTAATTGCCTCAATCTGGCTGAGCCGTTATTGCACACCGCGGCGCTCGAATTGAGAGTGAGGGGTCAGCTGAACTGGTCGTTGATCTGCACCTTCATATAATACTGCGTTCCGTCCAATGTACTCTGAGCTGTTATTGTCACTTCTCGGCACTCGCATTCAGAACGAGGGGTCAACTGAAATGGTCGCTGATCTGCACTTTCATATAAAACTGCGTTCCGTCCAGTATAACCTGATCCCACTGTGTTTTAAATAAAATAAATACGTATCGTAGCTTAACACACGTCCGAGCAGCTCGGCGTCCGGGGGGAAGAGGAGAACAGATGGCCGATGGGACCGGACGGTTCTGGAGTGGAGACCACGGACTGGCAAGCGCAGCGTAAGTCGTCCACCGACAAGGTGACCCTGATAAAGGTAACATGACGACGTTGGATGCAGACCGCTTCTAACCGGTCCTTTTGGAAATTTCTGGGGGGGCCTATGTCCAGCAATGGACGTCCTACGAGTGAGATGATGATGAATGATGAGGTGCAGTGCTTAAAATCACGCTCCCGACTTACCCGTCTCGTTGCTTGTTTGTAATAAATAGTGTTTATTGGTTATCAGCTACGGAAACCTGTAAAAAACATGGCCCGAAATGCTCTTGGCAAGTCATTTGTTTCGAATATTTTAACAACATAGATATGAAACATAATATGAAACACTTTGCAATTGAATCACGAGGGTCTAAATCTGGATTTTCAAAAACCGCCACCGATGTCTTCGCATGTTAAATTTCGATATTTTTCATATTCTAAGAAAAGTTTAGTATATAATAATATTTTAGTATTACAAAGGTGTGTACAAAAATAACGTGGTAAAAGTTAACAGTTCACCGTTTCAAATCCCAAAAGCAATAGAAACTAAGAAAAATATCTAGAGGTTGAAAATCTTTTGATATACAAATATTTCTAGGCTACTTCATGAAATATTACTATAGAAATTTCTAAGTTTAATATGTCCGCGGTATATTCTCATATCGTCATATTAAAAAATATATTTTCGCAACACAATTTTGAGGCTGCTGAGATTCGGATAGAATTCTGTCTCCAGTGGATCAAATGTTTCCTATATTAAAAAAAATGTTAATAAAACTCAACTTATACACATATGTGTGGAATTCAATTTCTACATTACTAGTTACTGCACGTGACTTCTACTACTCTCGGAAAGGGTATAAGTACTGGTATATAGGGTAGGCTATAGACTGCCTCGTAAACTTAGTTGGTATGCAAACCTGCCCTTGGAGAGCGGGGTCACAGGTTTGATAAATGGCGGGGCAAATTGTGTGATGAGCAGGATGTTTGTAATGTATTAGTTTCTATATTTCCCGCGACACAGGGGGTCCTAGTGCGTAATAGTAGATTAGGCACCGAGGGAGTAAAGCAAAGTCTTACGTCACGGGCGGCATATTGGACCCTGAGTGTAACGGGGACTCTACCCCTGAGCGCAGCGAGGGAGTTATGTAGAATTCTGAGTGAAGCGAGGAGTTCAAGCCACCCAATAAAAAGATAGGTTTTATCCTCGAAGTGAATAGTCTACTTTTCGTACCTATTGTGAGACAACAATAACTCAAGTCTTAATAAATAACATCTATTTAGAAGTAAAATAAATTAAAAGATAATAATAATATCGGACACATTTGTCCGGTTACGAAGGACAGAGTAATATTTTTGTCAGGAAATTTTATGGAAGTTGTCAAAATAACACTTTAGTGTTGTTTGACCGGTGTATGCACCGTCTTTTGTTGCAAATTCATTACAATCGCGCCTTTTTTCATTGTGTCTAATTTTCCATTTTCGAATGAATTCTCTTCACAAACTATAACTTAACTTTGAAATTTATAGAGAAAAATTCCATCCTCGGACGGGATTCGATCCCTTCCGAGGATGGAATTTTTCTCTCTATAAATTTCAATGTTTGAGATCGCTTAAGCAGGCGTTAGTGCTTTAAAAAGTAATACTATAAAAATATAACTTAACTAGTGGTTTGTCTCGATGCCGTGATGTGCCAATATAACGTCAGTTTTGAATCAAAGTAGAATACCTTTATATTTGATAATTTGATAAATAATTACACAAAACAAAATTACATAATATACAACGTGTGCTTAATTTATGGCATACCTTGAACGCATTATCCATCGACTACCTGAACACTAATAATGACTAATCTAACAAACATAAAAACCTACGATTTTATGTTTGTTAGATGATAACTTGTAATTACGTACAATGTATGGACGCCACTACCCTTGTAACCTCAAAACCTTCGCTTCACTCGGTCCAGAAAATAATATTTCAATATATATAATAAGAAATTACTTTTAAATATAAATGTAAATTATGTAATATGTAATATCTCTAAACCATTTATTTCATTATTTTTATGATTTACTGAAGAACTTTTTCCGAAAAGATACTCCTCAAACACAATTTGACTCAAATTCCATCGCGTCTCGAAATAATTAGTTTAACAAAACAAGCATCGGCAATCTCCGATAGTTGACGGATGGTAACACGACAGAACTTATCGAATTACGATGTCGTAGCTGCTACGCCGTAATACGGTTACGAAGTCTCGTAGACGTTGGGGTCTCGACGTATCCGTTGATGTTGCAAGTGCTACGACACGTAGATACTCGTAGGCTATGAGTTAACAATGTGTTTGCTATTATTAGGTTGCATATTGTTAGGCTTTGAGTATAGAGTAGTATTTCAGTTAAAATTAAATAACTTAAATATCATGATCTCATATGATACTAGGGTTAAACTATAGTCGCCCGGTACCCGCGGGGAGGGAGGAGGGGGGGCGGAGGGGGGGGAGGGGGAGGGGGTGAAGCCCCCCCGGCATCCCCCCCCCGCCGGAGGCCTTTAGTTTTTGAGTAATAATTTTTTTAGTACTTAACCTCACTTTCGGCTATATCAGTATTTTTTACCTATTTTTTGTTTCACACCTAATCTATTAAGGCGGTTCGCTTCTGGCACTTCGCCGGCCGCTGCCGCGGCACGCTCGCTTCGCTCGCTCGGCTCGTGCGTTGTTTGTCATGTTCTAACCTAACCTAACCTATTTTTTGTTTCACACCTAACTTATTAAGGCGGTTCGCTTCTGGCACTTCGCCGGCCGCTGCCGCGGCACGCTCGCTTCGCTCGCTCGGCTCGTGCGTTGTTTGTCATGTTCTAACCTAACCTAACCTATTTTTTGTTTCACACCTAACTTATTAAGGCGGTTCGCTTCTGGCACTTCGCCGGCCGCTGCCGCGGCACGCTCGCTTCGCTCGCTCGGCTCGTGCGTTGTTTGTCATGTTCTAACCTAACCTAACCTATTTTTTGTTTCACACCTAATCTATCAAGGCGGTTCACTTAACATTGTATTATATAACAACAATAACATATCCAGTCCGTCTCAGAGTTATGTTGATAGATGAGAAAAACTTAATGTTAAAGGGCTAGGAGAGACACAATTTAACAAACATTTTAATACATTACTTGTTTATTTCATAAACATGTTTAATTGCTTTCATTAAATGTACAAAAGAGTCTCTTTTATATTTATACACGTCTCTTCGCCACAAATATTCAACAATTATATCACTAAAGTTTTCTGGGGAGCCGAAGAAGGTCCGGCTACAGGCTCGACGGGCAGATCAGGAGCCGAAGAAGGTCCGGCAACAGGTTCGACGGGCAGATCAGGAGCCGAAACCGCGTCCGCTTCGGGTATTGTACTGTAATACTCCATTACAGCCAAGTGCAGTCCAGTTTTCAAGCCAAGTTCAAGTCGTAGAGCAATCCAAACAAATCCGGTAAGCAAGCCAAGTTTCAAGTCGTCGCGCAATCGAAGGAAGTCCAGGGAAAAAGCCAAAGTCGTAATAAAAATCGAAAAACAAGAGAGCACACATTCACGAAACTACGAGAGAAACGGAATGAATGGATGACAGTCCATCTGTCAGTAAGACAAAATGGCGCCTTTTTTTTTTCTTACGTTTAACGATAACGATACGTTTCGTTTAACTCAGTTTGACAACTTAATTTGACAACTTAATATTGTACCATTTTCTCAACATTGCGTTCCATTTCACTTTTTTTTATCAAATTTTAATTTAATCATAATTAATTTAAACTACGTTTCCGGCAAAAAAAAATTGCTGGAAGGGCTTCAGGTGGACCCCAATGATACCCCTAAACTCGCACCTTCATCAAAATCAGGTACCGGACGGCTATAGCCAACCCAAATAATACATGCGTGTTAGGTTAGTGTCAATTACAGGTTCTTACTCTTTAAGGCCTTTATTAATAAACGTTGCGTAAACCTATATTAGGCCTAACATGCTCTGTCTTGCTTTCACGCGTGACATTTACTGCAAGCGAAAAATTGACAGATAGATGTTTTAACTACTCCGGGTGTAAGCCAAGTTTATTAATAAGGCCGCTAGTATCATATCGCTTAGAAAGAAAAAAATATTTTTTAAATTATACTTAAGTAACATTGGAGAATCATATAAATGTATTTTAAAGTTAGAAATAAATACAATTTAGATCAATAATTCAGGAAAAGAAAAATCGAAGCAGAAATAAAAGGAAAATAAAGTACGCATATGATGTAATGTATTGTGAATATGTGTATGGTGTGTATGATGAAATGTGTATGGTGTGTATGATGATATGTGTATGGTGTGTATGATGATATGTGTATGGTGTGTATGATGATATATGTATGGTGTGTATGATGATATGTGTATGGTGTGTATGATTTTATATGTATGGTGTGTATGATGATATGTGTATGGTGTGCATGATGATATGTGTATGATGATATATGTATGGTGTGTATGATGATATGTGTATAGTGTGTATGATGATATGTGTATGGTATGTATGATGATATGTGTATGGTGTGTATGATGATATGTGTATGGTGTGTATGATGATATGTGTATGGTGTGTATGATGATATGTGTATGGTGTGTATGATGATATGTGTATGGTGTGTATGATGATATGTGTATGGTGTGTTTGATGATATGTGTATGGTGTGTATGATTATATGTGTATAGTGTGTATGATGAAATGTGTATGGTGTGTATGATGATATGTGTATGGTGTGTATGATGAAATGTGTATGGTGTGTATGATGATATGTGTATGGTGTGAATGATGAAATGTGTATGGTGTGTATGATGATATGTGTATGGTGTGAATGATGATATGTGTATGGTGTGAATGATTATGGTGTGTGAGCAAATAACAACGTACTGCGTTGTTAATTGTTGAAATAATTTGCTTTTTAACATTTAATTTACTGTGATAAAAGAGGACGATGTCAGAAAAATATTAATTGTTATAACTCTTGAGTGTTCGGCCAATAAGTGAATTTTGAACATAGTTGGAGCGGCCAGGTGGAACATGAAATACATGTGTATGTCTAGTGCGCTTAGCGGGAGCTCCAAATTGCAAGAAGAGTGACTGACATGGACATACTTTACTATTTATATTGAATACTATGTGATCCTTAGCGGTTTCGCTTGCTTGTCTATGGGATACAAAGCCACAGAAATAAATTGACTTTTCGTCGTTTTTGGTGAAATTTTCTTACTTAACTTAAGATATTAATTAGATAATAAACTACCGAAACTTTAAATTTATAACTTCACCAGTTAAGGCTCTGGGATCAGTTCACATTATAATATAATGATCAATCATTAGGTCAATACAAATAATTGTATATGTAGTATAGATAGAAGATAGATGTTCTCTTATACAATATTTTCTTCAGAGCTGTTGACTGTTTACAAAGATGAACATAGTATACCAAGCACATAATTGTATATTATACACATTTGCAGTCCAATGCCCTCAAGACGACGTATCATCTTCTGAAACACAATAATGATATGAATTTCAAAATCATCAAGATACGGCACTAAATATCTTTGTTTATGTGCGAAAACGTTAGCAGAAGTAGGCGATAAGTTTTTTTTGTTACTACTAAATACTACTTCCAATACTGTAGCGTAGACAGATAGATAGAAAACATTTTATTAAAACACCACATTAATCACTTAATATTAAAAATTACACTTCTTAAACCTAGGTGTAACAATGGGCGGTCTTATCGCTCTGAGCGATCTCTTCCAGACAACCCATGCTCAGAGGAGTATCAAATATAACATGGACGGTAACAATACAAAATAGATACGCTTTAAACTATAACGTTTGGAAATGCTACTTAAAAATAATTGTTGAATGCGTTTTGTAACAAAACTTTATTTAAATTTTACATTTTGTTGATGGTTTAAGAGGATTGCATAGCAAGTACTTTCCATACTAAAAGAGAAAACTCTTTTGTACCTCTTAACATTGTCCGATTTCAGTGATATTTTTTTCATGGAATCATGACATTGTTTACTATGCCCATACGTTTTGATTTTTTCAGTTCTTTTAAGTTCTAAAAAAGGAAGTTTATAGTACTTTGAAATACTGAAAAAATCAAAACGGGCATACGGGCATAGTAAACAATGTGATAATTCCATGAAAAAAAAATCACTGAAATCGGAAAATGTTAAGAGGTAGAAAAGAGTTTTCTCCTTTAGTATGGACAGTACTTGCTATGCAATCCTCTCAAGTACGCGGTAGGTAAGGAAGAGTACGATTATCTCGATCACTTTCAACAAATTTGAAGTAAACACCACTTATTTTATTTATTTATTAATAATAATAATTACATTACAAAGTCAAAGTCAAAGTCAAAATCATTTATTCAATTTAGGCATCAAAGACGCACTTGTGAACGTCAACTTTTCATTATAATTTATATATTTATTTATTTATAATGTACTTTAAAGACTCTACCGCCGCGTTCCAAAATATATAGAGGCCACCGAGAAGAAGCGACAAGAAACTCGGGGCCATTCTTTTTATATAGAAGTTTACAATGTTTCTACTTAGGTACTACAAATATTACATTCTATGGGTGGCAGAGAGACAGCTTTCCAGAAGTGGACAAAAAGATACAGTTTAAGGACCAGAACGTTTTTGAGTCAGATGTGAATAATGTAATCATAATTGTACTTTATTACTTAACTATAGTGACATAATTGGGGTAAATAACGCATACAATAATTTATCAATAGTGCATTAAGTACGGTGTTAAATACATCCATATCAGATTCACAAACAATTAAGTAGTTGAGTAGTGTGAGTGCATGGTGTGTCGGTGCATATTTTGGGCCCTTGGGTCCTTATGTCTGAGGGTCGTGATGTTTTCACACCGCTCTCTTCTTTTTTAAAATTACTCATTGTTCAAGTTCAAGTTCAAGTCATTTATTTCACTTTAAATTGTGACTATCTAACTGATGGTTTCAACCGCATTAAATTTGCGTGATCTAGGAGGAGTTGGTGGATATACATACAGACAGACGTGGAATAAATTTTTTTATGGTATTAGTAAAATGTACACCCATAAAGCCCACCTGGTGTTAAGTAGTAACCTCTGCCTAGAGCAGACGTATTTAGTCATAAAAATGCAAGTTCGTAGCCGGCTACATGAAGCGGCAGCAAACGACGTGTCGCAGCGATACTACTGGTTTCTATGTATTATTATGAAATACCGTCCGTAGTTAGCGACACGAAGCTAGCGTCGCGTCGTCGAGCGGCAGACGACACTGTCGCCCGACCGCAGATCAATAGTGCCACTCGCGGGTACCAGTCTGTCCAGTGACTAGTCTTTCGTATCGCTCTTCAAATGGTTGATGCCATCTGCAGTTGCCATCTGCTGTCGGTTCGAAATCATTACTGTAGCGACATGAAACGACAACACGTCGTCTGCTGCTGCTACGTGTAGCCACCACGTGTACGTGTAGGCTACCAACTTGCACCTTAAGCAACGAACTGCACTGCGCCCGTAGTCTTTAATTTCACTGTAATTTCGCCGGCAGCTATACCTTCAAACCAAAATGCAGTCAAAGTCAAAGTCAAAATCAATTATTCAATTATTCAATTTAGGCATCAAAGACGCACTTATGAACGTCAATTTTTCATTATAATGTACTTAATGTTTATTAAAGACTCTATCACCGCGTTCCAAAATATATAGAGCCGACCGAGAAGAAGCGGCAAGACACTCGAGGCCATTCTTTTTAAATAGATGTTTACAATGTTTCTACTTAGGTACTACAAATATTACATTTTATGGGTGGCAGAGTGACAGCTTGCCAGAAGTGGAGTATTCCAAGCATCTTTATCTTCTATATAATGTCGAAATTTATAAGTGTTGTAAGTGGTAATGCTTACTGCTTCACGGTATAAAAAGGTGTGGTGGCAATACACCTTTTTTTTTTACGCAGAGGAAGATTTTATATCCTGATCACCAGCCCAGGGTAGAGATGGTGCTTGTGTGGGAGTCTCCGCCAGAAAGGCAGAATACTCTCCAGACCTCTGAGGTGTTCCATCGCCATCGACTTGTGGCAGGGGCCGTGGGACCATTCGTATTCACCACAGCCCCCACCGACGTCGCTGCCCGTCTATGCAGGCCCAGCCTCTAGGGAGGGTGTAGAGAGCCCTCCCCACCACCATCTCGTGGGATGCCCCGGAACACGCGGGCCATCCACACCTTGTGAGGACCTAATACTAATGGGGGGCACCGGCCGTCCCCACAGCCGATACCCTAGGTCCTCTGAGCGGCGACGGAGTGCAAGCCCGATCGGCTCGCCACCTTGTCCGCGCTCTCTGGAACGGGAGAGAGAGGGAATCTACCTCTCTTTCTCGCTCCTCAGCCTCTCTCTGCAACATCACAACCTCGCAGAAAGAGACCATCGCCTCCCACGACCTCGACTCGTCCACCATCTTTGTAAGAATGGTCGACAAAGAGAAGTCCGCCCCCACGACTGCAACCAGGGACTACCGCGCCACGACAGCCCCTGGGCAAACTTCCAGCACGTGCTGCGCGGTTTATTCCACGCAGCCGCACTGGTGGCATCCAGGAGTCGCCTCCCTCCGGACAACGTTGTACAAGTTTCTCCCGAAGCACCCGTGTCCCGAGCGGACCTGTGTCATCTGGAAAGTAAGCGACCCATGCCCTCGATAGACCCACTCCTTCAGGATGGGCTGGACCGCTTCGAGGAACCGGGTTGCTCCGGCTCCCCTCCGCGGACCTACGCCCAAGGGTCTGCTCCAGGATGCCAAAACGGCCTCCTTGGCATCCGTTCGCCACTGGCCATACTCCTAAGGGGCAGGGCGGAGACCCTTCTGCCGCGCCCACGTTTTACGCCAAACACAGAACCTTGGCCTCTAGATCCCATGGAAGGGACGGCGAGAACGCAGGCCACCTCGTGTGAGAGTGTGCGATAGCCCCTGCACACTATCACCGCCATGGCCCTCTGGGCTTTATGGAGCAGGGCGGTCTCCTGGAAGTTCAGGGACCCAGCCCATATGGGGGCACCGTAGAGGGCCATGGAGCGCACCACCGCCATGTATAGGTGGCGGCAGCTACCTCCTCCACCCCCGAGATTCGGGAGCAAGCGACCCAGTGCAGCAGTCGTACCGACGAGTCTGGGGGACAGCTGCTGAAGATGATGGCAATACAGCCCTGGACGAACTCATTTACAAAGAGTTCCTACTGCTATTAAAGATTTAATACTATTTTTAAGGATGGTCAGCTACATGACCTTACCTACGTTACCTCTATGCCTCGGTAAGTTTTATTTTACCACCTAACCGTCAACGAACATAACCATTCACGTGGGTTAAATAAAAAAAAATCCCAACTGAAATAAAAACTACGGTTGATTCGATCCCGAACGGAAACAAACTCGGCCTTTCGTCGCGAAACTTTTTTCATTTGTAGACTTTTTGTCGATACTGTTCATTCAGCCCTAGATTGGACGCGACAGATCTCACTTGGTTGGAGTTAGGCACGATATTATATTTTAACAGTATGGTTTATAGGTTTGTGGGAAGATGAATGTTGTATTAAATTATATACCAATTGACACTTAACACTTGGGTGGAAATATGTTTAAAAGTTAACTATCAGACTGGCTGCTTACATATTGTTTAAGAAGAATTTGTAAGTACCCAGTCTGATAGTTCCTGTACACTTTAAGTAGTGTACAGAAATTTTAGATTTACTGTGTTAGATTTCTTTTTACATTTAAATATATTTATTAGATACTAGCGACTGCCTGACGCGACTTCGTTCGCTTAGTAGGCTCGGCCTTCGGCCTCACCATTTCCTCCCAAATTTTCTTGGTTTTTCTTTCATAAGAACCTTCTCCTGATAATAATTAACAGAACATAGGAATTAGTGCAACGTGCGCACGCGGCGAGCGCTCGCAACAAAATGAGCTCCGGTTTTTTTTTTTTAGAATGGACTAATACTGTTTGCCTCTACCGGCATTTACAGCGTCACCGGACGGTTGAGCTCCGGTGCCAAGCGCAGCCGTTTTATAGGCGACTATCGTGGTGGGTGCGTTGTGACTCAACCGTTCGCCCATTGCACGTGTTCCGTCACAATAGGCGGCCGACACCGTCATAAATGTATATATATATATATATACAATTATTTGAAAAGAGGGGGCAAGTCGTGTGCCTGTATGCATTTCACAGTGGTTTCAATGCCACCCAGAGTTTGGAAATGTAGTAATTCGTTTTCACCCAGTAATTTCACTTAAACCATACGGAAACTACCTACAAACGGTCGGAACGGCTCACTCACACAAACATGCGCATCGACGACAGTCCTAAGCGGTTGTCGCGGTGCTGTCAGTAGTGAGGCCGCGTCAAGACGAGTGGTCAAGTATAAGTTTATTTTCGCTTAACTAGGCTTAGTTTTTATACGGTTGCATCTTTATTATATGCTAATACTTTCGCATTATTGTTTCAAGGCAAAATATCTGGCACTGCGGTGGCATTGACCAAGATGGTTTCTTGGACAAGAGCCTACCGCCTACTAGTTCGGAGTTTCATCTCCTCTTACGATTCGCATCGAGTAACTCCATCCCCTTTAGGATAGATATATCGTGTACGTTCGCACATAACTTCTGAACAAGGTTATTGGTTGGAATAAATCTTCTATTGTTTGGTCGATCTAATACAGGGATGGATGAAAAATAAAAATAATCATCTTAAACATCATCTACTACCATGCAGGTGAAACCGCGGGGGGTAGCTAGTTCATGATATGTAGTTTATGTATAAATCAATGATAAACAAGTCAAGAAGCATCCAAGCCCACAATGGTATAGATGACGCTGCTTGGTACTTTAGAGTCAGTTACTTCACAAAACCGTTTAAAAACGTACTACTATCTAACCTCATTATGTATAATATCAAAGCCCATATGGACTGAAATTCGAGTCGGTCATCGGCATCAAGTCCATGGGCGGTTTGAAGCTGCACGATAGCGTTCCCCATGCAGTCGTTGCAGTCTCGCGGCACACTGGGACCTTATCTACCACGCAGACGACGATAATGATGCCATTGGAAGAATCGTAAGGAAGGCGATGGTTGAAAGACCAGAGACCATCCGTGAATATACTCTGAAAATAGCCATCCGAGACAGAAATAGCGGGGTGATGGAGGCCCTGCCGAACTAGGGTGAGGGTAACTAGCCCTCTTCGTCTTAATGAGATTAAGTTTCCATTTTTCTTAAAGTCAAAAAAAACTGTAACATATGTAGTTACCTATGTAATGTAATGATTGGCATTCCGACCAGTCATGCTCACGAAGAGGTGTTGGCAAGTGGCGGCGTCGTGTGTCGGGTCGCCATCTTCCCTCAAATATTGTTGAGGAAGGCGATGGCTGGCACATGTGTCAACTCGTGAACGGGTGCTGCTTGCGGAGACCGGTCTGCTCGGAATTCTAATGGATAACTAATTTGGTTTTGTTTATCTCTGTGTTTATTTTTTCTTTTTATATATACGTTAGGTTTAGTCTATGTTCCCTCCTTGTATGCAAAGATATATATTTAAATAGGTGAGTAATTAGTTAAGTTAAGTAAATGTAAAAAAAAGGCACTGACCCTGGAGACTGTGGATAGAAATAATAAAGTAAACAAAAAAATATGTAACCTCTTCATTAGTTCGCCATTAAAGCTATGCACAGACACACGGAACAACCGTATTATATGTTATTATAATTATGGTTCACAACAGCGCTCCACGAAGCTTTTTACTTTCAAAGCAGAAAGCTTTGTTTCATTGTGAGCTTTCAAACGAATGCATGATGTTTATACTTTTTGCTTTATGCGAAGTGGAGACTTTTATATTATAATATGTGTATGGAATTAAATGAAGCTTATAATATAATATAATCATATTATGATAGCTCAATTATTTGAAGTCCTCTCAGTAAGTCAGTCCAGTCTTTTTTTAATAGACTTATGTTTAGACGGTCAGTTGTAATGAGGTCGATCCATGGGAAGTAACGTTTTTAAGAAGTACATTTATCTACTAAATAGCGACTGCCCGCGACTTCGTTTTCGTAGTAGGCTCGGTTTTCAGCCTCGCCAAACCTCCCATCTTTTCTTCGATTTTCTTTTATAAGAACCTTCTCCTGACAAAACTAACACAACAAAAAAGAATTAGCGTGATTGTTTCATCCGTTCCCAAGTTATAGCGTAACCAGGAGAAATAGGGGTTCATTTATATTTAGATATATACAGAGGATAAAGGAGAAAACCGGCGACTCCCGCTCCAGCTCGTTCCTGGTGCAAAGGTTAGCCATATCCACCAAGCACCTTTGCACCGGGTACAGTACGGGGTGGGTTATTTAATTGATTTTATTTTTGACTGTTGTGTTTGTTTATTTATGTAATTAATTACTTATTTATGTATATTGACATTTATGAATTACTTAATAAACTATATATGTATATAGATAATATAGAATATAGATATTCATATCCATTAGTAATAACTGCTGCTATTATTACATTAAACCAGAATGCTACTTATGCAGAGTTATGTAACTGTTGACATCGGTAACTGGGCTCATTATGATGCGCATACGTCTTCTATATGTAGTTACGTAAGCAGCTTCTCTGTTTCAGAGCTTGGAAGCTTAGAAGCTACATTGATTTGCACAGTGTAAAGTAAACAAGTAAAATGACGATAGTATAGGTCTTTCAGGACTTATAATATTGAAAATATAGGCGTCCTTTGGTTGCAATAAGGAATTATAAAAAGGGTATATCGATTATAAAGGAACCACACGTTCGAATGAAAATCTTATTTTTGAGAAAAGTGACTTGTCTTTAAAGAATCGTGCATGAATTACTCTTGCATATTTCTTATACTTTCTGTACATATTTTTCTATATTTGTAGTAGATTTTCATAGTGGACATTCGTAGCGTTAGGTTGAGTTCTGGTACCACTATTTTTTCGGAACTCATAGAGTGTCAGTATTACAGTTTCAAAACGCTTCAATTGTAATAGTTTAATTAAAGCAACCGTATGAAGGGTCTCAAGGTTGAAAACCTGTTACTTAGGGCATCATGCTACAAACCGGCAGTTTTATGTTTTAATATTATTATGATCTCGACCGGTTTCGTTTTGTTTAGTAGTCTAGTAGTTTCACTAGTACTAGCGCTGACTGTGCCGGGTGCGCTAGTACTCCATGAAGAATTGGCCCGGGCGGTCACGAAACCGGTCGCGATACTCGACTAGACCTACCGCGTAAGTTAAACCGTCAAAATAATTATAAAAAATATCAGTACTTATAAAAGTTTCAACATAGTTATACCTTATACCGGCAGTTGTCCTGACATGCGATTCTCTAAAAGCAAACATCGTTGCATCTTTGACAACATTCATGACACAAATGACGAGATGACAAGAAACGTTGGAAATACAACCTTGTGTACAAGGGCGATATCTTATAAATTATTTGACATCGGTGTCGTTGACGAACACAACGACGAACCATTAGGAATCGCACGGCATTACCCGTTCCATTCGACGTCTAGACTCTATAGACTGTTTAAAACAAACAAATTTTCTTTGTACAGCACGTATGTAGGTGCTATCAGATAAATACTCAGGAGGTCGCGTCACCTACGTTTGTCGCAGGATCCATCAGCGAATCCATTAATAATTCCTAGGTGGTGCCGATCAGGTGTTATTCTAGGTGGTAAAGTTTACTACATATGTCCGTTTTGGTGGGTACCACCACACCGCCAGATATATTTTACCTCGATGCTGTTATGTGTAAAAATAATAAACTGGTAATGAACACTGTGGCTAAGATGGGTAAATAAAACTCAATTTTAAAGTTTAAAGGTTGAACTGGAACTGTCATTATCAGTCACGACGCTTACTATCAAGTTAACGACTTGGCCGTTTCGCCAACTTGCTAAGAACATCACCGAAAAATGTTACATTGGTTACTAAACTGATCAATTACGGAGAAAAAACAACGAAGATTGTGTCTATTAAAATTCTTTTATAAAGACTAATAGTGACTGCCCGCGACCTTCGTTCGCGTAATAGGTTCGGCCTTCTGCATCACCATAACCTCCCATGTTTTTTTTGGTTTTTCTTTCATAAGAACCTTCTCCTGACAATAATTATTAACAACACAACAAAAACAAAAACACAACAAAAAAATAATTAGCGAGATTGTTCCATCCGTTCTCAGGTTATGCGTAACCAGGAGAAATATGGGTTCATTTTCATATAATATATAGATTGTCTATACTAAAATTATCCTTAGTAAGATTGTCTGCATTAAGATTGTCTGTACTAAGACTGTATAAAATAGTTTTGCGAAACATAGACCTGGCAAACATAAACTTTTTTCTGTTATTGAACTAAATCAACCGATAGCTGTTGTTACCGCTGCCAACTTTCCCCTCTTAGAGAAAATACCCCTTCAATTAAAAAACTCCATTTACTCAAACAATCTATGTAATCGTTAAAATTACATACCAAATTTCGCCAAGATCAATTAAAAAATACGAATTGTACGTAAGTACCAACATCCAGAAAGATGAAAGCAAATTAGTCAAATAGCTCTCGAGAGTTCGTTCGCTTAGCTTACTCAGTTTACAACTTTACTAAGATTATCAGCCATGCGATTCTGTAATGATTCGTCGTTGCGATCGTCGACGAGTTCACCGATATCAAATACTTTATGAGATATCGCCCTTGTATATAAGGTTGTGTTTCCAACGTTTCTTGTCATCTCGTCATTTGTATCACGGATGTTGTCAAAGATGCAACGATGTTTGCTCTTAGAGAATCGCACTGCTGTACTTAAATTGTCTATCCCAAAATATGTCTTCTTATGACATTTTGCAAGACACAGGCGTTGAGTTGAGAAGACTTATAAGATTCAAAAGGATGCGACTTGCTTTCATTGAAATATATTTTCATTTCTATTAAATGTTTCCAGCTTGCTATGAATAAAGTTGTTTTGAAAACTGGGAACTTGAATTCTCTACGGGCTAACAACAGTCTATGTTGCCCGTATACGAACGGAAAGTAAATAGATGAAAAACTCTTGTATGATGGATCCAAATGGCTAATAGCTATTCATTGAGGTTTTTAAAGGCGGAGGCCTTTGTGAGTTGTTCTACGGTTCCAACCGAAAAATAAATCAGATAGAGAGTTAAAATTCAATGCCCAGACCTCCAGCTTTGGTGGCCTAGATGGTTATGGCGTCTGACATGGATAGTCAGAAGACGCGGGTTCAGATCCCGTCTGAGGATGTGAACTTTACTCTCTATAAATTTCAATGTTTGAGATCGCTAAGCAGGCGTTAGTGTTTTAAAAAAGTAATACTATTAAAATATATAAATACGAGTATATATAAATGAACTCCTAGTAATTCTTCTCGTCACGTTGTGTTAATTATTGTCAGGAGAAGGTTCTTATGACGAACGAAAACAAAATGGGAGGTTATGGTGAGGCCAAAGGCCGAGCCTACTACGCAAACGAAGTAGCGGGCAGTCGCTAGTATAATATAAAAATGAACCCCTGTTTTTCCTGGTCACACTATAACTTGAGACCGGCTTTACCGATTTCTTTCATATTTTTTTTAACGTTTTGTAATACTTCATAGAAGGTTATTCCATTATAAAAAGGTAAGAAAGATGAGAGGTTATGGCAACGCCGAAGGCTGAGCCTACTACGAGTACAAAGTCGCGGGCAGTCGCTAGTATATATATAAAAATAAATCCCTATTTCTCCTAGTCACGCTATAACTTGAGAACGGATGGAACAATCTCACAAATTTTTGTTACTTGGGTTAATTATTGTCAGGAGAAAGTTCTTATGAAAGAAAAACCAAGAAAAGACGGAAGGTTATGGCGAGGCCGAAGGCCGAGCCTACTACGTGAACGAAGTCTTTCACAGTCGCTAGTATTCAATAATTACTAAAATGCACCAAACAAATTCGTTTAAAATTACACAAATTAATATTTTAATGTGCAAGTAGCACAGTATTCACTTTGTTCGCTCCGAAGTAAATTATTAATAATGATGACATCACCACAGTCTATATCGGACCAGTAGGAAAGGTGATAATATTTCCTCCCGCATGGAAAATATATTATCATACAACTAACTGACATAAGATACAACCGCAACTATCCTTTGTTATTCCTCAGGCATATTAACCCTTTTTAACCCCGACGGCAAAAAAAACGGGGTCTTATAAGTTTGATATGTCTCTGTGTGTGTCTGTCTGCGGGATCGTAGCTCCCAAACGGATGAGCCGATTTTGATTTTGTTTTTGTAAAGGTGTATTCTTAGCTATATTTCGTAAAAATCGGTTCGCCGCCACAATATGGTGGATTACACATTTTTTCACAACTCCCTCAATATGGGTAACAAAAGAAAGGGCTTGACTAGTAGAATTCTATAAACTATGATAAATTTTAAATCCAAGATGGCCGCCAACTGAATTGGGCATTTCATACTTTACTTATTATTTTGTGTCGGGCTTTTTTAATTTTTTTCATTTAATTTTACTTGTTTGAGTAGCAATGCATGAGGCACCGTGAGTGGTGGCTTGTTTCAAAATTTTAACAAAATATAAAGGAGGAAATTTATATTATATACATTTCCAGATAAAAGGCCACTTGCCTTCTCTCCTAGCTATGAACATTTTAATAATTTCCTATGCTGTAATGTGTGTTGTAGTCAGGGAAGTTGAGGCATGCACCCCTGCAGTATATGAAAGAAAGAAAGAAAATGTTTATATTGGACATCAAACCACACCACAGCAAGCAATGTAGAATAATACAGCAAAGACAAGTAGGTAAAATACAAATAACCTTAGTTACTACATTACAATAAGTATATTTATTAACATTGTTTAATATAATAGGTTATTTATATAATATATTATGTAAACAATACATAAAAAAGAAAAGAAATTGCTGTCGTGTGCGGCCCAAAAAAGGTCCTGGCTCCGCATAATGCTGCAGGCGAACCTACAGCGCTGATTTTCAGCCAAGGCCTAAGTGACACACAGACACAAATAATATTAACTAAGTATAGTAAAAGAAAATAAAATGATTATGCCTATCTCACTATAAAAAATATATGCATATGGAGGTATTCTTTTCCAAGGAGTGATCGTAAGTCTATTCCTTACAGACGCATCACTTGATGCATGTACAAATTGGCATATACAAACATAATCGTCGAGTGATATACTCATTTAGGTTTTTACATAATGAAACAATCGTTTGTAAAATCGCAGATTTGTTTCTTGATTGTGTCTATATTAGTAGTTCTGATAACAGAAGACCTCGCGAGCACATAGCTAGTCTTATTATCGGCAATCTTTTGAAGTACTTACAACCTATTATTCAGGAAACCACTAGACCAAGTATTACTTATATTTAGACTATGCAAAATTCATGCAAAAAGTCAGGTACCTCTAATGTGTGTAATAAATTTTATCAAAATCGGTCCTTAAATAGCGCCGCAGCAAACTTACCCCGCTTTTAATGAAAAGTACCCCTCCTTTCTCAAAATCACTGCACGCAAAAAAATATTAAGTAGTAGAACATGCTTACCAAGTTTCGTAAAGATTGGTTAAAAATGCGACCAGCCGCGCGTTTCTGTAATAATTTGTCGATGCGCTCATCGACGATCTCACCGTTGTCAAATATTTTATGAGATATCGCCCTTATAAATAAGGTTGTTTTTCCAACGTTTCTTGTCATCTCGTCATTTGTTTCACGGATGTTGTCAAAGATGCAACGACGTTTACTCTTACGGCCGTTTTCATTATTCTATCTATCCACGGTTTTCCTTACTACCGATAGAAATTTGATACAATGTCCATACAAATAGTGTCAAATATCTATCTCTAGTAAGGTAAACTGGCGATAGATAGGTTATTGAAAACGGCCGTTAGAGAATCGCACTGCAGGAAGACGTAATTACAGCCTAACAAACCTATGGTCAGATGAAGGTCAATTTGGCCAGTTAAAGCAGAGACGCTTCGCTCGCTCGGTCAATTTTAAAGTTTAGCACAGTGTGTTTTTGTTACAGTGTGGACATGATCTACTGCTTTCTCTTTCCTGTTACAGTTATCACAGTTAATGAACCCACGTGCAACACGTGCTATGACGGAGTGTTGTATACGTCACCCAGATATGTGCGGTGGCTGAATACATCTCTGTTCAAGTTTAATTAAGAACTCGCTTGGCTCTCAGTGAATCTTAGTGAATAAAGGTACATTTTAAAGCCCAGTCCTTTGTATGGTTGATGTGATATCACTCCTAATCATCATTAGCATATAAGCTCATTAATTAAGTCGCTTATCTATAAGTTACTAAGACAACAATCATCTACATCTATACATACATATAAATAAAATTGAAGTGTCTGTTGGTAATTCCAAATTAACAGCTTTTCATCTAGTGCATTATGAAAGTACGTAAGGGTTTACGAATATCAATTTTAAAATTTTTTGGCTGGGCTGTCTGTCTGTCTGTTTAATCTCTGAAATGGCTGGACTGATTTTAACAGGACTTTCATTAGCATATAGCTGAAGTTAAAAGGAGTAACTTAGGCTACTTTTATTTCATCATTATCATCATTGTCTATCACCACGCAGGTAAAACCGCGGGACGCAGCTAGTAACAAATATAAATCATAAATGATCAGACATCCAATCCCGCCACCACTCGCCACTCCAATTCCGGATTCATTTATCAAACCAACTAACACTTTAGCCTCAATTCCCTCTCTGTAACTTTTAGTATTTACTTTTTCTATTAGTGTTATTAAGTTCTTTACCTATTTTCGTACCCGACAACAGCGTAGCAAAAGGGAGGGTTATATTTGACATGATAACGTCTTATAAATCGACGAAGCCTGGCTGCACGCACGATAGAGTATAATTCATTGTCACGTTCCGCCTGAGCAGAGCGTTCAAGCGAGAGCGCGGAACAAGCGATAAAGAGGCACGATCGGTCTAAGCGTTCGGCTTGTCTTATGACGTTATCGCGTAAAATTATCGTCCGTAAACCGACTTTACAGCCGTTCGATTCTCTAAGGACAAACATCTTTGCATCTTTGACAACATCCGTGAAACAAATAAGGAGATGACAAGAATCGTCGGAACAACAACCTTATGTACAAGGGCGATATCTATTAAGTAGAATTAGAAACAAAGTTTTGATATGAGAAACGGGAATCACTCACGTAAATAAGTCTGTTCTTTTTAATTATACATTTAACCACATCCGGTGGTCTTTTACAAAGAGAGTGCAGAACGCTCGCGGCCGCGTCTCGCTTCATGCGAAGTGAACTCGAATATAAAAATGTTTAGATACCACACTAGTTTTTGCAATTGTGTTATATATTATATATTGACTCGTAGTCCAGGGGCAAGTAGAAGGCAAGCAAGAATGGCACTTACGCGTTGGACAGACCTCATGAAAGCTACAACACAAACGTCCTTAGTTCAAAGCACCCGAAACGCAGAAGACCGCAATGGATGAAGGCGCATCGTGAGGGCTGCATTATTTAAAGAAAAGGCATCGTCTTCAACCACAACCACTCTGTCAAGAGTAAACGACTAAGAAGAGAATATATTATAATAAATAACAAATAATATTTGTAAAAAAGGTAATGAAATTATTTAATTATAAATTTTAATATCCCAAGTACTTTATTATGTTATTTTGACATGAAAAAGTACTCTAATAACATTAAAATGTGTAATACTTACGAAAGTTTCAATCTAGTTATCCCAAGTACTTTATTCTTTTTAAGAATCACAAAATGAAAATCTATATGCTGAACTAAATAAAACTGCTAATGACCTTGTTTCTTTCAACTCATAACATATTCTGTAACTATATTTATTATAATTCTACATAGTTTGTAAACCTTCAGCAACGCTGCTGAATTAACTAGTTTACTCTCTAGGAGAAAGTATTAGAAACTTCTCGAATTGATCACAGCGTTCAAAACCTACATCCACCCACAGCATTGCTAACCGTGAAACAACATGACATTAAGCTATTCGATCACTGAGTCCAAATACTGGCACTTTTTGAAATTCATCATTATATGAAAAGGCAACTTAACCAAAGTCCCAACAAATTCACTTCAAATTTTCTAATTCCCTCCACAGTAGAATTGCAGTAGAAGAAGCAGTGGAGGCAGTGGAGGGGGGTGTAACGAGTCCATTGAAAGCTGTTGGACACACGCGCCGGCCGCTAAGTACTTGCCAAGTTTATTTTTCCACTAACGGTACGATGAAAAGTGGTTTTTATGATACATACGGGCATTTCAGTTGACATATTTTTTAATGTTTGAAAATTATCAGTACTTTGTATTTTGGTTCTTATTTCTATTCCAAAGAGAGCTTAAAGATAATTAGGCTTGTTCTAACCATGAAAGGGCGCGGGCATTTAGATTCATTGTGAATGTACTATACAAACTAGGGTTATCTTAATTTAGTTACTGTGTTAGTCTTAAACTATATCTTAACTAAAGGGAAGGTTTTGAAAATAAATGACTGACGTGCTTAACCTTATTAAAGTGATGTGATATATCGACAATGCGTAAGACTCACGTTAATCCCAAAACAAAGTCATTATAGTAGTTTCATATTCTGTAATGGTGGGTTTTGGCATACTCTAAGTTCAGTTAACATCAGTGTTTGTATGTGTTCCATTATCATAAATATACCTATATCTCAACGCATCGTAGGTACCTTACGATAAAAGGTAATCTAAAATAATCACATACAATAAATGGATGTTGAGGGTAGGCGAGAAAAGTCACAGGCAAGCCAGTGGCGCTCCGACCGCTGAATAGTGCGTATTGTTTCTAATCGTGGAGTCTCGTATCTGTGTAAAAGTGCAGTTTTCTCATCGCCCTTAACACCAACGATCGGCTGGACACCCGTACACCCTCTGGAGTCTGGACATCATACGTGCGAGATTCAATCAATTGTCTTTTAGATTCGCAAGGCTGACGACTCGTGAACTAATCGAAGGTGGATTAGATGGAAGCTGCGTGAGATGCGAGACATACACAGGTACGCACTACTTGTTAATGTCTCTGACATCTCGCAGCCCCTACGAAAATGTAATTACGATATTTATTGCAATTGTCCCAGTGTAGTAGTTATGCCACCAACTATTTCGGCTTGGTGCGGACGCTACAGTATGTACTAGGTCTAGTTATCTAGTACATTTAAACAAGAGTGACAAACTGTAATAAAACATTTTATGAAATTGTTTGTTTAATTTTTAAGCTTTGTTTCCGAAACTTTGTAGCCGTATGTCGCGTCAACAACCCGCTCTAGATATTTTCTCACGTCCTAGACTCCTCAATTAATATTTTATTGCCTCTAATAACGTCACCGTGGCCCATTTCTGTCTTTAACTATCTATTTGCCTATTTGGCATTTAAGCAACTGAAAATTTAATTGCTGTCGCCGCTTATAAAATAAATGTATAATACTAGAGGCTTTAGAATTTATTTGTAAATATTTTGAACATGGAGAGGATTTTAAAGTGGTCGTAGCTTACTAGCGGTGACGGTAAGCTTCTAACCAGTTGTTATTGATTGTTTGAATCCTCCCTTGGGCTTCAGCTTTTAGTGATTGGCAGGACACTGTTTGGTGTCCGCCTGAATATAACTATACCACTCTATAAGACACACAATAGCAAGTAAAGGGGGAACATAGACTAATCCTAATTTGTTTACGTACAAATAATAATACAAATAGGGCTGGACAAAATGATTAAGGCATTCATTAGCATCCTGAGAAGACCGGTCTCCGCAAGCAGCAACCATTCACGAGTTGACGCATGTGCCAGCCATCGCTTTCCTCAACCATATTTGAGGGAAGATGGCGATCCAACATACGACGCCGGCATTTGCTAGCACCCCTTCGTGAGCATGACTGATCGGAATGCCAATGTCTACCCATTACCTTATCAGGTAACTATACTGATGAACTTATATTACTAAACACATATCCTACTAATATGATAAACGCGAAAGTTTGTGAGTATGGATGTGTGGATGTTTATTACTCTCAAATCAAAAATCACGCTCAAACGGAGGGCAAATTTACATATTTAATACAAATCGTATTAAAGAGATAGAGCAGAAAAAGGCTCCAAAGTGTCAAATCAAATCAAATAATTTATTTGTGATACACAGGTAATTAACAAAGATCTTAATTATTAGGTAGGTATATGGTTCATGCCGTGATGAGCCTTGTGAGCATACAAATATACGTCAATATAACATTCTAAATTAATATCAAAAATATTCTATAAATGTAATTATCATAATAATTATAATAAATTGTAGCACGTCAATTGGGCATAAACAAACAATTTCACGTACGATTTTACTACTGAAATGACATAAAATCGCTCACTGAATAAAAAGTATGGTCAATTAAAAATTTTAAAAGTTTGAATTTAAATAAGTTATAGTCATTGCACTCTTTTATGTAATTTGGAATCCTATTGTAAATCTTTGGCGCCATTACAAAAACACTCTTGGCGTACAGAGCAGTTTTGTGCTGAATACTATTAAGGGTATATAACTAGTTGTTTTCGGCTACGAGATCTTAACACAGTTTTAAATAGTTTTGTATTTTTCCTGATGAATAGAGCCATCTCGAAAATATATAGCGAGGGCATAGTCAATAAATTTTTTTTAAAGAATGTTCTGCAGTTATCAGTCCTTTTCAAGCCGCACATAGCGCGGATGCATTTTTTTTTGACACTTGAAAACTCTTTCCCAATTGGTGTCATTACCCCAAAAAATAATAGCATACCTTAACCTGGACGCGACAAGCCCGTGAAAAGATATAAGTAGTGTCGGGAGGTTAACCTTTTTAGCTAGCATGTATAGATGGTATGCCGATTGAGACAGTTTTTTACAAACAAATTCTATATGACTTTGCCATTTTAAGTTATCATCTATGTGTAAGCCAAGAAATTTTGTTGTTAATGTTGACTTTACCCCTTTTCCGTCGTGTTGTATTGTACCCAAAGTGTGAATAGTTCTCTGTTTAAAGTTCATTATTTTAGTCTTGTCTATATTTATAAGTAGATTATTATTTTGCAACCATTGTACTATAGTAGCTAAATTACTATTTAGGGTAAACCATACAATGATTGGCACTCTAAGCTGGTTTTTGACATTAAAATTGTCATCTCTGGGATGTTAACAATTTGGGTACGAATAGTGTTGGTTTAATATACAAATAAATACTTAAACTTTAATAAAATGACAGCACCGTGTGAAAAATAAATTGTTTATTATCATTAAAATTAGATTTAACTTCAAACTATGATAATGTACAATCATTGGCACTGTAGCATAATCATTGGCAGCATGAATTTAATACAATTATTGGCCCATAGTGAGATCGAAAAAGAGAAATAGACATTGACAGAAATTTTATATCGATGAGAAGTCAATTAAGAATGTTAACTAACAATCTTCTGTCAATATTTTCAGTAATTCTTCGTCAGTAATTTTAGTAATTCATCATCTGTATTTTTTTTTTGATTTTCGAAAGTAAGTAGTGCTTGTTTCTTTCTTTATATTCACTCCTTTTTCTATTATATTTGCATTGTTAATTTGAGCCATGCTCTTTATATCCTTTATGTTCGCATTATCTGTAAAATCACTGTTCTTTTTTACCTCTATGTTTTCTTTATGATCTTTTGTATATGTTTCCTGTACCGGATGTTTACTATCTTCGTCAACTTTTGCTTCTATTGGATTTAATATATTGGGAGGTTTATATTGGATGTTTGAATGAATTATAACTTTAGGCGGAACTGGGATTTTTGGTTTCAGTTTACTACGTTTTACTAAATCAGCAGTTTTAGCTTTATTCTTTTCTGTTTGTTTGTGTTCTTTAATTATACGTTTTTGGTTTGCCTTTTCTTGTTTTTCTTTTCGTTTTGCTTCTTTTTGCAGGGTTTCTTCTAATTTTCTTTTTTGTATTAGTAATTCAACGGCTTCCCAGCTCTTACTGGTCAACACAAAACTGCGGTGTTCGATGCCGGGTTTTTGTTTTTTAATTGGAGTCTTGGGTAATTGTAAAAAAGCTGTAATTTTTGTTTTTTTAATGGACTTTGTGATGGGGTTTCAACTGGTAAGTCGTCCGCAATCTGCCATTTACCATCAATCAATACAATACTTTGCCGACTGGACGATGGTATATCATGTACAATACTCATTAGCACATTTTCGTTTTGCTTTTCAGATATTATTTCAATTGTCTGTTGAGCTTCTGGTACCAACACATCGCTTATCGGCATACAGAGTGAATTTTCGGACACTATGTCCTGGTATTTAGGTTCAGCATGCATAGACGATTCATTTTCTAAGATATTGGTGACGTCCGTTGAGTTAGTCCCCGGTACATTAGTGTTTGTCGGCTGTTTCATTTTTTCTGTTTCCTGTGTAGAAAGTTCTGTTACTATATTTATTTCTTTTACCAAACATTCTTCATTTTTGTTGTTTCTTTGGTCGAGGTAAATTTCTTACTTGCTGATTCCTGAGTCGAAGTATTTGACGTAAGGTATTTATAAAGTTCAAAGAGTTTTTTAGCTCCTACAGTTCTACACACAATCTGATTTTTCATTTTTCTTATTAACTGTGGCCCAACTATTTTATTAAACGCCTGAAAGCTCAGATTTCTTGTTAAGTTTTCATCCAAGATGTCTTGATCTGATTTGAAGGCAGCAGACATTTTGAATAATCGACAAGATTAGGATTAAATGGGCATAAGCCACATGCCGCAAAACCATTCTTTAATGTTGTTTTGTTTATTTTCGGTAAAATCTTTGCCAATATTGGTCCGACATCTGTTTTAAGCAAAGATTTTGAAAAATTTTCTGTACGCCATTCCAGGACAGCTTTACGCCACATTACTTTTATAAGACGAAATGCAGCAACGTCGGCTGGTTGCAAAATTCGTGTCGCGTTCAGGTATAACGCTATAAGTACAATCTCAAGACGTTGGCAAAGTTGGGTCAATTGAAGAGTGGTATGACTCTTGGGTCCGTCCAGAAAAAGGATAATTGGAAAAGTAACATTTCTTTTCTTCAGTGCGGGATGCAGGACATTTTCTATGTACTGGATAAAAAGTTCACCCTTCATCCATCCATTGTCCGACAAGCCAATACCCCAGTCATCAGGTACAGGTTTTTGTACTTCTGGTTGCATTCTTTTCAATGGAAAAATTATCATTGGAGGTGTAGTTTCACCGTCTGTTCCAAAAGTAAACATGACTGTTACGCATGATTTCGATTGTGCGTGGTCTACCTCATACACGTAATGTACACATAATGTACATTGTCAAGTTTTACATGTCAAAAATAGTTGAGCGTCACTGTATTGTCCCTTGTAAATGTTGTCTCACAATATTTTAAACATTCAGTTAGAAGACTGCTCCAACAGCCGTCAAACACATCAGTCTCTGGATTTGCGTCAAGAAGGAAGCGCGGTATCGGTGAGACTCTATGAGCAATATATTTAACTACTGGTTGTCACATATAAATAAACTCACAGTTTATACATTAAATAAACAATAGTAACATGTGATACTACTTACTATTTATACGGATTAGTTTTGGAACAGTGTTTCTATCATATATCATCCAAAAGATGTCAAAATGTTGTACTAAACTTAATTATACAACTCCTTTGCTATGATCCTTTCCGAGTAAAGGGGTTCACTTTCAAACAACCACATTTTACGACTGGATTCATGGTATATTTATGGATTTCAAAAAAAATAACTTTTACTGCACGCGCGCTTCACTGGCACAGCGCCGTAATGAGATTTTATAAAATGGCTATGGATAATAGTTATTTATGCAACTGTTGTATAATAAGGGGTGTTAAAACACGAATGTGGATTTATCTCATGAGTGGAGTCCTTCCTATACCGTGATAATTAAAACAAAAGATTTATGAATGAAACTGATGTATATTTACGTCTCTGGGACGCAAAGGCTTAATACCCAATTATATACAGTTGCATACAAGACTTTATCTACGCCTGTGATATGAATACTCTGTTAAATGTTCTGAAATCATAGGATGTTGTAAGAACTCTATGTAAACGCAACACAAGTACAACATACGGACCTTTTACCGGACCTGGTAAATTGCGCCAATTTCTGCGCTCCCCGAAGGACAAAGAGCCACTGAACGTGCCAGGCGTATACTCGTATAAGATCCCCTGTGAATGCGACAAGATCTATAGGTGAGACTCGGCGCAATATTGCGACGAGACTCACGGAACATATAAAAAGTGTGAAGAACAAGGACACAGACAGATCTGCTGTCGCAGAACACGCTCTGAAGTCGAGCCACTTCACGAGGTTTGATAAGGCTTCCGTATTATCGAAGGAGAAGTTCTTAATACCGCGAAAAGTGCGTGAAGCAATAGAGATCGACCGCCATCCCAATTTTAACAGAGACCATGGATGGACTTTGGCCCCAGCGTGGAAACCTGTTCTACATAATTATACACGAAAATCCAGCTTAGCAAACATCTCATCGCGGGACACGATTAGTGCGGTTTGTATTGGCCTTTTTTTCACGTTTAGAAAACGTGTTTGATGAGTAAAGGTGCAAGTTGGTAGCTGGCTACACGTAGCAACAGCAGACGACGTGTCATCGCGTCATGTCTCTGCAGTCATGATTTCGAACCCGACTGCAGACGGCAACTGCAGATGGCATCAACCATTTGAAAAGCGATACGTGAGATTTACTTTTAAAGATTGTCAGTTGTTTTAGAACTAGGTAGATTGCTACCCGCAAGCGGCACTATTGATCTGCAGTCGGGCGACAGTGTCGTCTTCCGCTCGACGACGCGTCGCTAGCTTCGTGTTGCTAACTACGAATGGTATTTCATAGAAACACATAGAAACCAGTAGTATCGCTGCGACACGTCGTTTGCTGCGGCTTCATGTAGCCGGTAGCAACTCGCATTTTAAGAAAAAGCAAAGGAGTTGAATTAAGCGATGTGATCGCTAAGCGACAAAGACCTTTAAATAAAAAAAAAGGTTGCATTATGAAATTCAGTACAATATAGTAACACTCGTTAGTAACAATTGCAGTCCCTAACTGCATCTAAATTACTGAATCGGTACAACTTGTAGCATCAAATCAAATTATTTATTTACCAGAATATATATTTAAATTTTCAGATGTAGGTACTGAATAATTTTATGTCATTGTATTCAACGTGCTATGGGCCATCTATGCAAGTTCAAAGTCACACAACGAGCTATGGAGAGGGCTATGCTCGGGGTTTCTCTACGTGATCGAATCAGAAATGAGGCGATCCGTAGAAGAACGAAGTCACTGACATAGCCCAGAAGATAAGCCAGTTAAAATGGCAGTGGGCAGGCCACATAGCACGCAGAAGAGATGTCCGATGGTGCCGGAAGGTTCTGGAGTGGAGACCACAAACCGACAAGTGCAGTTTTATTGTCCACCGATCAAGGTCGCAGGACGACGTTGGATGCAGGCCGCATTCTACCGATCCTTTTGGAAATTAGTGGGGGATTATTAGTTCAGCAGTGGATGTACGGCTGAGATGATGATGATTCAACCTGCAAGCAGGCGTACAAATATTTAGATTCATTTTACTAGATAAACAACAAAAGTCACATATATAACATAATATAAATACATAACATATAATACTTACAGAACAAATAAGTTATCTGAAAAGATTACTTGGTAAATGAATCCTGGTGCAAGTCCCTTGGATGCAGGTCCGCTATTAATGCCAAGGCTGTAATAACTAAAACACACATTGTAATCACTTGATATTAGACTGGTTTAACTCGCACTCTCGCATTAGGCTCAGTATAAGTCTAGCAAGTCATTCTTTTATGAGTCAATGTATACGATTCTATAATAATTTTCCCAATGTTATCCGAGATTTGCCTGTTAATAAGTTTACAATTACTATTAAAACCAAACTCTGTCAAAAAGGTTATTTCAAAATTTCGGATTACTTGGAGGATAAAACAGATTGGGACTGATCACTCCAGGATCTATCTACTCGTATATTACCATGTCAAGGAGTAGTGTGTCCTACTGATACCATTTTTTATTTGTTATTTTTTTATTAATAATACTACACTCCACAGACTCCAGGGTCCGTGCCTTTTTTTAACTTTAAGATATTTGACAACTTACGATAAATTTATAACATATAACAAAATACATACATGAGGAACATATTTTTTTTTTTAATTAACTAATATATATAACATATAAACTTAAAGTTATTGATACATTTTCCGAGTTGGTGCAAGCATTCACAGCAGACCAGTGCCCGCAAACAGCACCCGTTCACGAGTTGACGCATGAGCCAGCCATCACCTTCCTCAACCATTTCTGAGGGAAGATGGCGACCCGCCACACACGCTACCGCTTGCCAACACATTTCCGTAAGCATGTCTGCTCTGAATGCCCGCACCATCTCTTTGTCAGTTATAATTTCTTAACAATAGCTTACATACAATTTGAACATTTATTGTGAGCCCACGTTGCCCACTTTGCGCTGAAGCAGGGCCTCCACCACCACGCTGTTTCGATCCCTGATTGCCATCTTCAGGTTATAGCCGTAGATGGTTTGCTCACTCGCAACTGTCGCTTGCCTCACAAACCATCCGATGGCGTAGACAAAGGTCCTCGTGTGCCGGGAAACCGCAACGACTGCGTGCGGGACGCTCTCGTGCAGCTTCATTTTGACTTTAGTTTTAAACACCGTGACTCGTACGTCAGTCCCTGCACCTCGTGAATGGTAAGGGTGCGTGATCCTTCGCCCTTTCCATAGCCCTGGCTGGTCAGGGTCTCCTTTTCCTCCTGAGTGTGGAGCAGGAAGAGGGTGTTTGGAAGGGATTTTGGGGATTTTTGCTCCCGTGTAGCTCTCGAGGCGCAGGGACCTTATACTGAGAGCCGAGGAATATATACCGGAGTATATTTCCCTCAGCGCATACGCAACATCCATTGGGTTCCGGTGCGTGCACAACAACTCCTGGCTGATGTTCGTAACCAGGTTAGGGCGGTTATACCGGAGATCGAACAGGTTCTCCCTGTCTATGTAAAGTAATTGGTTGACGTCTCCGATGAGGACAAGTTCGCTAGCTCCAGACAACCTAGAAGCCATTACTATGGCCCCAAAATGGTTCATGAGAGCCTCGTCCACCATCACGCGGACGTAGCTCTCATTCTTTTTAAAACCATTTACTAAAACCGAGGCCATAGTGCGCACCTTGGTTTTCACCAGGTCTCCGATTCGGTGCGTCTACTTCTCTCTCAAGTCTTTTGCTGCCTCTGTAGTTGTTGTTGCGATAACATCCTTGTCAACATCGAAGTGTTTTTCCGCATCCGGGAACTCCATTGACCCACTGTATTTTGGGTACCTCCCAGTGTTTCCAGAATGTCTCAATCTTAGAGTCTCCCGAAATGGCTTTCGCCATTTGCAAGACTCTGTCATCCAACATTATCTTGGTGCACCGGGCGGTGACAACAATAGGGTCGTGTGGTGGTGTTGCGTATTTTGGCCTGTCCGTTCGGTATCTTCCTCTTCCAGAAACACAAAGCCACTTGTGGCGTTGTAGGCAGCCATATACTGACCAGACGTTGCCCCCATGATGATCGAGGATGTGTCGTTGTTGTATATGGCTGCTTCAGCCTCTTCGAGTTTCCATTATTATGGTCTCTTTTGTAAGGCAACACAATGGTGCTGAAAATAAAGGAACATAAAATTTTTTTTTTCGGCAATTTCTTAATGTATATAACAAATTTAGTTATAATATATACATTAAGAATTTGGCGTTAAAAAACGGGTAGAAAGACAAGCCCGCTTAGTTTCTTGCCGGATCTTCTCAGTCGTGGTCGCGTTCCGAACCGGTTGTAGATTTAAGAAACAATAAATAAAATATGACATTTTGTTAGTGCCCCCGTAGGCCTATACAGAATAAACGATTTCATTTCATTTCAGCATAGACAATCTCGATTGACCACGTAAAAATTTACCGGCCTGCTGACTTGGTTTTCTAAGATTTATCGCACGTTATTTACGATGTTTAAGATTGCTCTTCGAGTAGCCTGCCTGCGATTAATTTTTTTGTTGAACAACTAGCTGCGCCCTGCGGTTTTACCCGCGTTATGATGGACGATGATGATGAGGAAATGTAACCTTGTCTTTTCCCGAAATATTACAAATCAAAATGATACAAAAATCATAACAATTATTCCAGCCGATCTTGAGTTATAAATGTGTAACTACGAGCACATACTTGGTTTATATTCATACATTTAAAAAACCTAATCAATTAATGGCATTTTAAACTAAGTAATCACTTTAAAAATACAAAAATATTGATATCTTACAAAAACCTTTGGGCTACACAAAGACTCTACCGGCCTTATTAATAAACTTGGCTTACACCCGGAGTAGTTAAAACAACTATCTGTCAATTTTTCGCTTGCAGTAAATGTCACGCGTGAAAGCAAGACAAAACATGTTACGCCTAATATAGGTTTACGCAACGTTTATTAATAAAGGCCTACAGGTTTTAATATGAAAAATATATCCATGAGAAAGACCACCGGATGTGGTTGAAACTATAGTTGGAATGATCCGACTTATTTACGTGAGTGATTCCCGTTTTTTCATAATAAATTATGTGCAAACCACGTTAGTTTTCATAATAACACTATATAGGAAAATCCAACGATCCTTTACGTCACCAGCAGTACAAATACCGAACTTACCGATCGATAAATTTGAATCTTCAATTCGTCATACTTCGAAAAAGCTTACTATACGATTACGGTACCGATCTTGATCTACTGCAACTAAGTAAAAAGTAAGCGATCGGTAGACAAATTCAATAAGCCTTTATGATAATAACAATAGCCCTAACATGGAATTGTTGAATCAGGTTTGAGATCGTCTATTTAATCGATTTTAACGATTACTTTGTCAGCTTTGAAAATAACCTCGATATTAGCTTATCAACAGGCGACGGAAATGGGGATATTATTTAGTTGCGTTTGATCTTACTAAAATTATAAACGCGAAAGTTTGTATTTATGGATGAATGGATGTTTGTTGTTCTCTTACTGAGCGTAACGGCTAGCCCAATTTTGATGAAATTTGGCATGGAGGTAGATGGGGCGCTGAATTCACCCTTAGAATAATTTTCATCAACATTGTCATTATCCATCATCCATGCGGGTGTAAACGCGGGGCGCAGCTAGTATTCAATAAATAAAATAGACTTTCTTTTGATCGTAGAAAAGCAAAATGCTCGTAGAAATCTTCAAATGAAAGAAGGGTGCATTGTGGAATGTAAACAATTCGAAATAATCGATATAATGTCGACAATTTGAGGATCGTATAAGTCGTCGATATGACTTTCATACTTGCTAGGGGGATACGATTCGTTAAATTTATCGATCTTAGCCACTCGAAAAATTTAACGACTATTACGGTACTTGGACTGCAGGTCAAGATAATGAGATTATATGTTATTAAAAGGAATGCTAACCCCACTTCCTAAAATATATATGTTTCGACTTCTGTATCATGTACTCGGTCGGAAACGGTCTTAAGAAATGGCCACGATATACCTAGATTGGTGAGGGAAGGCCATCGAAATTACCAAATATAGGAAATAGAGAGGATGGGTTTCAACATGCTTGTGTGCTCTTAGATATATGATTTAGTTAGCTTCTTCCCATTTATATAGGCATGTATAAAGCTGCCATGGCGAAATATATTAGAACCTGTAATGAGCCTTATGATATCTCACGTTATTTCTTCTTCTTTGGATGCTTCTCCACTACTGGAGGTTGGCCGTCATCCCTCTAAATTCATCTTTGTTCAGGGTAAGCCTGAACAGATCTTCAGCCCTTCTTATTACGGTCCATTTTCGGATGTTACTGTTATAATCTCACGTTATAGGTACTTATTATTTCATAGTATGAGTTCAGATTGTTGTTAAACACCATATTGACTAGTTTGTAAACTAAACAATAGCGTTATGCACAAACATGTGGTTTATGAATGCTATGTTATTATTTCAAATATGTATGTATTTTAATTAGGCAAATAAATTTAAAAAAGTACTTAAACCTACTATATACACACATCAACATGGTCTAGGGATATTTCAATTAAACTTAAATAACTAAAATTCTATTAACTTTTTGTTAAGACACCTACACATTAAAATAAACCTTGTTTAATAGCCTATCTAATCTGATAATAAACTTTTAGATAAAGTTAAATTTTAAAAAAACTTAGAAGAAGAGGAAAAACTCAGACAAAATTTCAATCTTAACTTTGTTTTTAAAACATCAAAACCTAAACAAAACAACATTTTTTTTTTAAATTGTTAAAACATTTAAAATAAATAATCCGTGGATCCACTTAAGACTCTCTTGACACATCTGCAGTGGTTCTGCATACTCAAAACAAGGGTGTCAATACCCTGTTGTGGAATACTGTCCCAAGTCCTGCTAAGATGCAAGAAAAGCATGCTCAATAGGATTTAAGTCAGGGGACTGTGCAGGCCAGTGTAAAGCTTGGATATCATGCTGTTGTAACCAACTTGTAACGATACGCGCCGTATGTGGACGGGCATTGTCGTGCATTAGCTGGAAATTTTGACCCATTTGCTGTCTGTGGGGCAAGATTACAGGCTCTAGCACTCATCTCGGTATTTTATAGCAGTCATATTGCCTTGTATCCAAACGAGGTCCGTTCTACCGCCGAGACGAATTCCTGCCCAAACCATAATCGTGTCACCTTGGTATGCATGAACTTGTTGCGGGTGCTGCAGTCGATTCCAATATCCAGGTTCGTTTGGAGAGAACCTGGACATTGGAATCTTTGCGAATCAGAATAAAATTCAAACCTGGATTCATCAGTGAAAAGCACAAGTGACCATTGAGAATGGTTCCAGTTTTCGTGTGCAATAGCCCATTGTAATCTTCTTCCTCGATTCCCTTTCCTTAGCGCTGGTACCCAAAGTGGTCTACGAGCACGTAGGTTGACTTCATGCAGTCGTCTTCTCAAAGTTTGACCACTTACTAGCAAACCATACCCTCTCTGTAGCCTTTGAACCAATTGCATCGCCGTTACATTTGGTTGACTTCGTGCAGCATTTACTATGAATCGGTCCTGTACACGTGTTGTAATGCGTTGAGGTCCTCTGTGCCGTTCCACCACTTCCCCCGTGACACGATAACGTGACCAAAGCCTGGATATAACGCTCTGACTGGTCCTCATGGCTTCAGAAACCGTAATTTGGGTAGCGCCAGCTTTAATTATGCCCACTGCTCTTAACATTTCGTTCCTGGTCAAGTGTCTACATAGCATGATTAAATTAACACCTGAGATGCGTTTGACAAAGATTTATAGAAATTTATGGAGTTTTTATTGAAGTAAGAAGTTCGTGAAGATTTACTTCTTTGGAAGGAATTCAATGAATGTGAATTTCATCTTAAAACAAAACCTTTTATATACAAATTTGAATTTAAAAAAGGAACTTTATAATGTTTTTATAATCTGTCATTAATAGTTTTTTGTAAGGCCAGTACTTTTTAAGTTATTTAAAAAAGTTTTATATATCCCTAGACCATGTTGATGTGTGTATTAATACATTCCCGGCAAAACTCATTCACAAAGAGTTCTACTACACTAAAATGATTATAGTTTAATGAATTACATATAGAAAGATCACAAGACTCACAAGTACGGTATTGATAGGTCAATTAATGTGTTCCATGTTTAATACTACAACATACACCAGACTAAATGTATTAATAATTACAAGGAATAGTTCATTAGAAAATGTTCCCAAATTTCACGCTCCTAAGTAAGGTCAAAACCGCAGTAACCGAGTTAGTAACAAGTTGTTGAACTTCGGTCATCACCTATTCACCCAACAATGTATCCAAAATTAACCAAACGCCGCTAAGTGAGTGGCATCCGTCAATAGTACTGGAAAATAGAGTTGCTGCACTGATCCGGAAACTTACCACTCCGTCCGCACATTATAAAAGGAAGCGAAAGTTTTCAATGACGTTGAATTCTTCTTTAATCCTAAGGCCGGTTTCAGTGTTCGACCGACCATACATACATACCATATTGCTACGCACTCCGTACGAGGGTCGTCGGTGAAGCGCGTCCGCATGCGTGCCGTCGATTGACCGACGCGTTATGGAAACATATTAACGCGTTCAGTGCCACACCGATCGGTGGACCGACCGTACGGATGCGTGTACGTGTTTGTGACTATATTAGTCCGGCCAATTTGGTAGATCAGGAGAGCACTGAACGGTACAAACTGACGATCAGCAGGCTTATTATGTATATCAGTTGCAATCAAATGTTGATTGAAATCTTGAAAAAATGGTGGCTCTATATCACTTTTGTCAGCTCCAATCATCAACTTCCTTACATTTTTGCTATCTAGAGTGATCAAATGGGATATAGAACTACAATTTTTCAAGATTCCAGTCAACATTTATTAGCAACTGAGATACATTATAGCCCTGCGGGTCGTATCGTCAGGAACGACGTACGCACCGTCGGTCGGTTGAGCACTTAAACCGGCCTAAATATTTTATATCAAATGTAATCGTAATGACATGTTTGACTTGACGCACAATCAAGTCGTCATGTAACTTAGTGATTACTGATTCAATTGTTTTTAATAAAATGAACAGAGTAAACACTACTACTAACTGACTAATATTAGATTTTAGTCTGATAGTTTAACTTGGGGTTCTGCACAAACGAATTGCTGACATTATGTCATCATCATGAACATCAGATGAAATACTGTTATATATACATTGTATCTTCAATATACTTATAACATTTATTTATTTAAGCAGTATTCCGATTTTGAAGCGCTCGCAGCGGAGCTTGATTTGGCGATCTTAATCGCTCAACAAGTTGATCAACACTTGCTGCGGTCAGGACTTGGATGGGTGACTGCTATTGGCATTATTCAACTGAGCGTTTCCGTGCTTCGGAGGGCACGTTGAGCTGTCGGTCACGGTTGTTTGTCTTTTTATTTTATTTATTTATTTATTACATATTAGGAAGACTATCGACTTATTACTTAACCTAGTTAACAAACATATATAGTGAAAAGAGTCATTTACAAGTCTCCACAGGTAGAACCAAAATAGCTTACATAAGAACGTCCTAGTAATAGAAATTAAGGAGATAATTAATATATAAACTAATATAAAGGTAAACATATATAACAAATAATATGAAAAAAAATAATATGAAAAAGTAGATACTGCACTTACAGCCATATGTTGATCGATATCGTTAAATCACTTGTGTGAAAAAAAGGTATTGCTAAGTTGCTTCTTTATTGACGCCAGATTGGACACGAAAAGATCGATGTCAAGATTATCTTGATGATACATTTTATTAAATGTTTTACACGCTCGGTACATGTAAGTGTTCTTGCGGTAGTTAGTCTTAGCTACAGGGACATATAGTAAGGGACTTTTCCGTAAGGATCTGGACGGTATATAGATATTAATTTTACTTAGAATTTCAGGGCAGTCAATCGATGAGGTGACAATTTTATTAAGAAATAATATGTCTGAAAAATCACGGCGCTCTTTAAGAGGTAGAAAGTGATGTTTTGCACACTGTTTAAAATAATCTTTTTCTTTAGAATAAGTACGAAAATTTAAGTATCTAAGAAACTTACGTTGCACACGTTCTAGACGTTCAATGTAACTTACGTATGAGGGATTCCAGATTTGAGATGCATATTCTAGGTGACAACGTACGTACGTACTATAAAGAATTTTGAAGGTCTTTAGATTTTTAAAGTCTTTTGACACCCGTATAATAAATCCTAACGATTTAAGAGCCTTACCAACTATATGTGATATATGGCTTTGGTATAGTAGTTTACAGTCGTGAATAACTCCCAAATCTTTCATTTCCGTTACACGATTCAAGCAGTGACCCTTTAAAGAGTAATTGGAAACAATGGTGCATTTTTTTCGCGTAAATGTCATTATTGAACATTTATCAACGTTGAGGTCAAGTTTATTTACCAGACAGTAGTTATCAAGCCTGGCCAAGTCTTGCTGTAATAAAGAAGAATCATAAGCGCTGGATATTGATTTTAATATTTTCATATCATCAGCGAAACTAATTGCATAGGAATGTTGAAAGCAAGAATCTATGTCCGATATAAATATTAAAAACAGGAGAGGCCCCAGCAGTGACCCCTGCGGGACACCACTTGGGACGCACATCCACTTAGACATGTAGCTTTCTAAGACTACTGCCTGAGAGCGGTTTCGAATGTATGAAGTGAACCATCTTAACAAGTCCCCTCTAATACCAGCGTTTTGCAATTTCAGAATAAGGATATTATGGTCAATTCTGTCAAAACACTTCGCATAATCGGTATAGACAACATCAACCTGTTTACCCTCGTCCATACTGCCTGAAACAAAGTCATTTAGTAATATGAGATTACTCACAGTCGATCTCCCCCTTATAAAACCGTGTTGAGATAATGGTAGATATTTACTGATTGATGCGTACAGTTGCTCATAAATAATCTTTTCAAATACTTTTGCTATGGAACACAGTTTAGATATAGGCCGGTAATTTGTAATTTCGTTTTTTGACCCTTTTTTGTGGATTGGTGAAATATAAGCCATTTTCCAAACGTTGGGCATGTAGCCTTCTTTTATAGATCGATTAAAAAGTATTTGCAGAGGGACAGAAAGTTGCTCGGCGCATTTAATCAATAAGATGGGGGGGATACCATCTGGTCCAGCAGACTTATATGCATCTAATTTCAGAAGTTTTGATTTTACTGTAGAGTCCGATATATATACTGTAGAAATGTCACCATCAACTGACATTGAGTGGAAGTCTATATTATTATTATTATAATTTAAGTTGACAGGGTCTGAATCCGGAGTCAAAAAGGTTGAATGAAAATAATCGGCAAAAAAATTGCAGATTTCTATACCTGAGCTGGATTTATTTTTATTAAATATCATAACGCTCGGATAATTACTAGTGTTTTTAGTCTTAAAGTATCTCCAGAAGAATTTAGGATTTTCCTTGATTGATTTTTCCACATTATTTATGTATATTTTATAGCAATTTTCTTCTAATCTATTAGCTCTGTCACGTAATATATCCATAGCCTGTTTATCGGTGAGCAATTTGTATTTCTTGAACTTACAAAAACATTTATATTTCTCTTTTAAAACCTTGACAAGAGCAGATGAATACCACGGTGGGAAAATTCTTTTTCGTATGAGTTTTTTTGGTACATATTTATCCCGCAATACGTTAAGGATATTGTAGAAGTAATTGACGGATTCTTCTAATGACAAATTGTGTAGGTCAGAATGCCAGTTAATTTCAGAAAGGTCCAAATTAAACGCGTCAAAGTTTGTACGTTGAAATATGTACTTAGTGCGTGGAGCGGGCTTTAAAGCATCCGCGGAAGATAAACTAATAATAATACCCAATGCGTTATGGTGCGGATCTAGAGGGACAAGTGGATTTGATATATTACTGATCGAAATAATGTCTACATTACAAAGCACTAAGTCTAGAATTCTGCCGTATTGATTAGTGACGTGATTATATTGATGTAGATCAAAAAGGTTCAATTCATCCAAAAACTCAGTTTCGATAGTTCCTAACATTGTCGAATTACTCGGTACCAAGTACTCGTAATAATCAGATGGACTCCAAAGAATCGAACTCATATTAAAGTCGCCACACAACAAGAAAGTATCGGTAGGGTTTGTAGCAACAATATCCTGCAATTTTGTTAAAAAGTTTGTGAGCTGCTGGGAGAAATTAGGACCATTATTTTCACTGCATAAATATATTACACATACATGGAGCTTGCTTTTGCCTACGTCAATGGTGAGCCATAGATCTTCGGCTGATGAAAAAGGATGAATCACCAGTCATATCTCACTAGTGCATGCAGTTCCCTCCTAGTAGCTAATAAAATACCCCCACCCTTGGACTGGCCTGTGACGCCATACCTACGAATTCTTTGCCAAACTGAGTATCTCTCATCAAACAATTCTTAGTCGGTTATGTTATCGTTCAGCCATGTCTCAGTCAGCGCTATTATGTCATAATTCTCTAGTTGTAGGTTGCGGAAAAATGTCGAAGTTTTAGTTCGCAGGCCCCGTACATTTTGGTAATACGCATATAGTTTGAACTTATCCATTATCGTCCATATAAAATACCTGAATACAAAACGTACCGTATGTGGTTGAACATAACCATACAAAATTATTATAACATATTAAAATTTCATTGTGAATTCTATAACTAAGTAAAGCAATGCCTAATACTAATAAACTTATGGGCTTGAGCGTATAATATCTAGATAATTTTATTATGGGCTGGTAGAATAATAATAAACGTATATAAGGAATAACCAAGTCATCATAAAATAGCGATGTTAAAATAAGGCAAGGATAAATCATTTCCATACAACGATGCACACGTACTTTCATTGCAATCTTGTTTTTGCCACAAAAGTAGTAATCTTGTAACGTTAGTATTTTAATAAACAATAAATCAACAATAGGTTCGTATCTACAAGCATAATAATATGATAAATATTTCGCTGATAATTTGCGTACCCACATGCGTGAATGACGGTTTAATAGTTGAGGTACATTAGAAACTGGTTCATGTAATACTGGTCGCAACGAGGGATTGCAAGAAATAGCTCGAAGTGACGTTTGGAGCAACAGAGATGACAAGAGTAATAGCGTATAAGGTGTGAACGAGATAACTAGATCTGGCATGACGCAGACGGCTTCATTGACTAACGTAGCTGATAACGAGGTGCAGAAAACAGTATAGCAAGTAGTCGAGTGAACAAAAGAAGCATTAATGAGTGCAGGTAATAACAACCTTTGGCGCACAGCAAGTGATTCAACGTGAAATATATAATTAAAATAACGTTTCAGTTTATAAGAGAATAATTCAGAAACTAGTATAATAATAAGAGATATAATAACATAGTAATAATGTTTTGGTGCAGAATATTTAAGTATTAACTTATAACTTACATTTTCTAGTTTATTGGTTACATTAATTTGTTTAAATCGCATTCAGAGTTAATGACAATAATGTGAGAGGTGTCGTTCTTACGTACATGTATTTTTGAGAACTTTACCCAAACATATTGAAAATCTTTTTCCTTCGCCAGTTGTTTAGTTTTCGTTAGCAGTTTTTTATACTCAGGTGATAAGTGGTCATTCACGTAAATTCTCTGATTACTCACTTCAGTAAAACCTATTCCCGAAGCTGTCATTGTTTTTACCAAACGAGCTGAGGCAATAAAGTCTTCTTTGACATATCTATTAAGAAAACTGATTACAATAGATTTGTCTTTATTGTTGGCATATGATGGTATTCTACTCACATAATTGATCTGATTTTTTGTAACCTTGTAATTAATAAGAGTGCCAATTTTATCAATCAAATCATATAGGTTTTCAGATTTATGAACAGGTACTCCTTTAACTTCAACATTATTAAGTCTGGACCATTGGTCACGCGACAGCTCATTGCGCTGGCAATTGAAAACCTGTGTTTTGAGTTCCACTAGATCACTTGTTACTGCCTCGATGGAAGTGAGACGTGAGTCCATTTTCTTTATTTTAGATTCACACTCCTGTACTTTCTTAGAGGTACTTTTAAAGGAATCTTGCAGTTTCACCATGTCAGCCTTGATGCCCTTGACGTCTTCTATTAAGGTCGGAAGAGATTCTAATTTGAAAGCCATTGAGTTGAGTTTAGCCATAATGGCTTCCAAGGATACGTCCGGGCTTTGTGCTGGAGTGATGGTAGACGGAGACCCAAGTCGGCACGCAGGACACTTCCAAGATGCACGTCTTTCTGCTCCAAGTCGACGATATCCTGCTTCTGAGATGTTCGCACAGCCATAGTCGAAGTGCTTTTTACACCAGCTACACTGAACACCGTCATTAAACTTATCTCCACACGAATCGCAATTCATTATTAGTAATATAAATAAAGTAAAAAAGTTGACGATGTCTGGAACAAGGTTAAACCACGAGCGCGCTCTGATATACGTGTTGCTCCAGCTAATGCTAGGATCGTACTGTCGTCTTAGGACAACAATCGTTAGGTGTTCATGTCGAAGGTTTTCGGGCGGCCTGAAAACTTCTACATGGGTTGGCTACTAACTTTTCCACCAAGCCGCACTGGGTGCGCGTGGTGTATTATGGCCCAACTCCTCTCTCTGAGAAGAAAGCTCGTGTCTCAGCAGTGGGAACGAAATGGGCTGATTGTGATTATGATATGATTCAATAACGATTGTGGTTTCTTATAATATTTTTAGAAATGATCAATAATATATAAATATATAGGTATCGCATGAAGTTGTAGAGAACTTTGATACTATTGTAACAAGATGCTTGAAACCCACGAGAAAACTAAGTTATACGTAATTTTGAACAAGTACTTTATATATATATACAGGCTGACTGGTTGAGCACTTTACATAAACAAGGACATGATAATTCATGGTCACATGAAACGTTTAAAAAAATAAAATTAAAAAAATACCGTTAAACTACAGAGGAAACCTTCATTCTATGAATGTGCTATAACTCGAAAATTATGGACACCGTCCGAACGGGGTTAATGACCCAAAGCGCCGCGCCGCGTTCAAAGGAATCAAGCTGCGTCCGAACGGGGTTAATGACCCAAAGGACCGTGCCGCCCGCGCCGCGTTCACAGGAATCAAAGGATGCCGCGATCGTCGGCCGCCCGACTTACCTTGCCGCGCTAAGGCAAATTTTATTACTATACGCGCGCCGCGAGTGACCATGTTTATTGTTTTGAGTAGACAATTAAAGTTAAATTAGGTAAATATTAGGCACCTATTTTTTTTTCTTAATTAGAACGAGAATCGAGTACTGAGCACTATATATCAATATGTAAAGTGTTCAACCAGTCACCCTGTATATATATAATATATATATATTTTTATATATTGTCCAAAATTTTTACTTATAAAACATCAATTGTACTTAACATTTATCAATTTTTTACTCAACTGTATCCCTGATAATAGTAGTTCAAAGTTATTAAGAAAAATTGTTACTTAAATAGAGTTTCAATAGTCGAAGCTGTGTTGAGGTGAGGTTAGGGGAATTACTAGGGGTCACCTTAATCCCTTCATAATATTTTTGGACGGAAGAAATGTGTTTTTAACGAATGATATAAAATCCTAAGATAATACGTGAAACAAAACGCTCAAGCTTCTATAGGTTGTAAATTCATGTTCAGAAATGTGAGTAGCGAAACGTAATACCAGAAAAACAAGCCTGCCTCTATTTGTTATAGTTTTACAAGCGACTGCCCCTGACTTTGTTTTCGTAGTAGACACGGCCTTATCGACATATGAAAAGGTCCCGTTTTATGCATTATCAGTTTCCACGGTGGTGCTATTAACTTATGTGGGTACCGAGTCGGGTACGTAGGTATTTGATCACCCTCTTTTTTATAAAAATGTGCATATTGTCTTAGAAATTTAGCTATTTCTAATTAATATCTAATTCTATTGAAGTTAAAGTTAAGAACTTCAAATGTATGAAGTGAGGCCTGCAGCGTTTAGGTGTTTGAATTTTTCAATTATCCTGACACATTTTATTGGCATACAAAAATATTATCTGCTTTAACGCTATTGCCCCAGAGTAAGATGCCTTTTGGACTGGAAAGGATGTGGCATCAACATTAATGGCGAATACATCACTAACCTTCGTTTTGCCGATGATATAGTTATAATGGCGGAGTCGCTCGAGGATATCGGCACCATGCTCAACGACCTCAGTAGAGTTTCCCAACAGGTTGGTCTTAAGATGAACATGGATAAGACGAAAATCATGTCCAATGTCCATGTTCCACCTATACCGGTAATTGTTGGAAACGATACACTCGAAGTTGTAGACGAGTACGTCTACCTGGGACAGACTGTCCAATTAGGTAGGTCCAACTTCGACAAGGAGGTCGCACGAAGAATCCAGCTCGGATGGGCAGCGTTCGGGAAGCTTCGATCCATCTTTTCGTCCCCAATACCTCAGAGCCTGAAAATCAAAGGTTTTCAACCAGTGTGTGTTGCCAGTGATGACTTATGGCACTGAGACGTGGTCCCTTACTGTGAGCCTCATTAACAAGCTTGAAGTCGCTCAACGAGCAATGGAGAGGGCTATGCTTGGGGTTTCCCTGCGTGATAAGATCCGAAATGAGGAGATCCGTAGGAGAACTAAGGTCACCGACATAGCTCTCAAAATTAGCAAGTTGAAGTGGCAATGGGCAGGCCACATCGCTCGCAGAACTGATAACCGATGGGGAAGAAAGGTTCTCGAGTGGCGACCACGCACCGGAAGGCGTAGTGTAGGCCGGCCCCCCGCTAGGTGGACCGACGACCTCATAAAAACCGCGGGGAATCGCTGGATGCAGGAAGCGAGTAGCCGGTCCAAGTGGCGTTCTATGGGGGAGGCCTATGTTCAGCAGTGGACGTCTTCCGGCTGATAATGATGATGATGAAGATGCCATACTTCAATACCAATACCATCACCTCAATCTTTTGCTTCATCGTGTTGGAACTCGGCCCCTGGAGCGATTCCCCTGCATTCGTCCCACAATCAACTGCTTCTCCAACTCATGTCTATGTGATCGCATTATATGTTCAATGAAACTTAGTTGACGTTCTCGGCATAGAGAGGTAAGACGTTTTTTGATGTGCAGGTGTGGAGGAATATCGATTCGCTTGTCCTCATGGCTTTCTATGGTATCTTTAGCATTCGTCTCCAGCAGCATTTCAAAAGCGCTTATTTTATTTATGTCTCGACTTTTGACTCACCAGGTTTCAGCACCGTACAGAAAAATAGAAAATACCTAGGAATGCATTTGCGGTAGCTCGACGTAAACCCTTGTTCCTCCAAATTTTCTTGAAGCGGGACGACCTCTATGTGTTCCCGAGAGTAGAATAGTTATGACGAATTCGACTTGAATCGGTTAGGTTTAGAAGGCGAAGCAAAGCAGAAATGGTAAGGACTTAAACTCTCCTCCCCACTTCCCGCGCAGGGGTTGTATCTGTAATTAAACTCTGTCCTGTTCAGTCGAGTTCTTTTTTACTTGCAGCTTCGCAACGAAACTAGACGACAAATACCCATACTTATACATTAACCAACATAATATTCGCATTTATCAGTGTAATTTCTTACCGGCCAAACTATACCATCCATTCTCAACTCAATTGTAAGTCCGCACCCGTCCCCAGCGCGTAATGGCTCTGAACTTCATAATACACTCTCAAACTGTCCTAACTTATTAACGCCTTCACAGAAGGTTTCAACTATTCTTCTGTTTCGAACTTGGAGATTGTCTCTTCTCTACTTAGTTTTTAATTGTTTAAGATTAGATTAAGAGTGATTAAGATTAGATTATTATCTTTATCGACTTTAAACCTTAATTGCTTTGTTAGCTCATTTGGTAGCGACTAATGTCTTACTGCCCTATTTATGTATTTATTGTTAGGAAGATTATCGACTTTATAATAATAACTTGTACATTTTCGTAGGTAACATAAAGTAATTTAAAAGTCTCCACTGTCAGCAATATTGTACAATTAAACGTTAATACAATTGCAAATTAATAATTTAACATTGGGAGATAGATAGGATCTATAAACAAGTAAAAGTAATTACTTAAGCAACGATTTTAATTCTACAGACTAGTATTTGCCTGAAGTTAGAACTATCAAAGGCTAGAATTCCTAGCCGAGTAATAGTCACTTAAGCAATGAGGACACGTCAATTTTTCGGTGTTATTGCAAAAGTTTTATAAAAATTACATTCGCACACAAGTCTGAACTGTGAAGGATGCTATGCTGTAAAATAAAAAGCTCATGACAACAACCAAATATATAAGATAGAAAACTATCGCGAGTTATGTTCATAATTACGCTTAAAACCGGCTAGGACTCGCGTAATATTTACCGGAAATATTCTCCGACCAGTTTCGAACTTATTTGAAGTTCTTCTTCTGGGAGTCACTCTTGTGCACCGTTGTGTGGCCCGCGCTCGCCGCTGTGCACAAGAGTGACTCCCAGAAGAAGAACTTCAAATAAGTTCGAAACTGGTCGGAGAATATTTCCGGTAAATATTACGCGAGTCCTAGCCGGTTTTAAGCGTAACCAAATATATGTATAAAAAGATACATCAGATTTTGAAAGATTTATGTCATTACTTACTTCAGTATTTACGAATATAGAATACGATTGTATGTTGAAGTATTCTATCGTCAAGTAATTGTTTCGTTGAGAAATTACTTAGCAACAAATAATTGCTTGTTTATAAATACGGCTGTTAGAAGAACAGGGTCCTAGGTTCAATCCCTGACAAGGACAAATATTTGTTGAGTGATGTAAAGAATTGTTTTTTTTTTGGGTTTTGGATCATGCGATGTGTTATTGTGTGTATCCGTGTCTTCTGAGACACAGAGAATCCTGCTGAGGGGTATGAGTGCGAATTTTTTTTTACGGGTATCATCCAGACGGTGAAGCAAATATTCGTACTCTGTACCCTAACACATTATTTTTTTTTAATTCATCCATAAATATTTTTTTTTAATCGAATTTTTAAGCACTAACGCCTGCTTAGCGATAACAAACATTGCAAAGAGAGAAAAACTCCATCCTCGGTCGGGATTTGAACCCGTGTTTTCCGACAACCTGTGTCAGACGTCATGACCAGTAGCCCACCGAGGCACGCGGTAGGTACCCACCCAGGTACCTACCTAACCCACAGGATTTTAGCTAGGTACTTAAATAAAAAGGTCACTAGACCAGTATATGAGTATTTACCGAAACCATTATATATAATATAACTAGAACTTTAGGAAAGATCTGTTTGTTAAACTTCGTATAATGTTTCATAAAAGAATTCAGCGCCATGCCAGAAACAATGTTTACCGAGAAATACAATTTTGGTAATCTAGATCTTTTAAAGAGCGACTTAGATAGTTAAGGCTGTTCAAGTTCAAGTTCAAGTCATTTATTTCGCTTTAAATTGTTGTTACAATGAAAGATCTTATAGCTATAATGTTTAGTACAACACAACTTTTGCCTATTTGGCATGCGAAAATTCAAATCTTAATCTAAAATTATATTAAATTTAAGGTAATATACAGCTGAGCGCACATTGTAGTCACGACAGTTTTAAGACAGACTTTCCTCACATAGACAAGTCTGTCTTAAAACTTAAACCGAATTGTTTTGCCTGTGACACGTAGCACATCTAAAACGAAACTGTTTTGAATATGAGATATTTTTGTCTATGAGACGTTTTGTTTGAAGTGTGCGCGTCTTCATATTTTTTGTAAAGCAATAGTCTTCTTAAAACTATCTTGACTCAAGTCTGCGCTCAGCCAAAGTGTTGAACAAGATAATAAGCAGTAGAACTCTTTGTGAGTGAGTTTGTTGAAGGTAGAACTGGCATCATACCCTATTCATACCGCGAAGCAGTAATGTACGCAATACTGTCTTCTGGGTTGAAGGGCGCTGTCAAAATTACAGACACATAATATGAGACTAAACAATATTCTCAGGTTTACGGGGGCAATGCAGCCATGTGATTCTCTAAGAGCAAACATCGTTGCATCTTTGACAACATCCGTGAAACAATTGACGAGATGACAAGAAACGTTGGAAAAACAACCTTAAGTACAAGGGCGATATCGCATAACGTATTTGACAACGGTGAGCTCGTCGACGAATCATTAGAGAATCACACGGCTGTTCATTACTTGTGACGGAATGCATCTGTTATAACATAACATAACATAAACATAAAAAAATATTTATTGACATAAAAAAGTGTACAATTTAAATTTAAAGCCTCTGCTCTTCGATGTAGCGTTACACTGTGATTCGAAGACCAGCGCCTTCTCCCCTCATAGGTAGAGGTTACCACTTAACTGCAGGTGGGCCTCGTGCTTGTACTGTCTCCTAATGGAATAAAAATTCATATTTATATTATAAAACACTTTTTGTATCGTATATAAGATAAGCAAATTATATTATACCTACATGTGAAATAAACATCTATGAAGTTCAAATCCTAACCCTCCAACTTGAATAATAGATGGCGTTTTCGCAAAGAATCGCTCTGAATATTTAATGAACCGTTTTGTGGAACAATTCCAACGGGAGCTAACTTTTAGCTTCTTGACGGTATCACGATTCAAACAAAGATATTTTTCGTTTTTACAGAATCAAGCAGAACAATAGTCTGCGTGGCACAGCATTTAGGCCGTCACCATAAATACATATAATAACTATATTTAATTACCTGGTAATTTCATTATTAGATTGCATCGTCACTGTTCGTAATTTGAAATAGTCACACGTGGCTAACACGTTTGACTATTTCAATTTACTTTATCAATTAGAACTACTTTTTTTTATTATAATTTCTCAACTCAATTTTAATATCTTTAGGGGTTAATAGGTTTAGGGTGTACACGTCATAGTAGATGTTGCCTTGACTGTTCTACCGTAAATATAAGTCAACACTACGATAAAAATAAATCAAGGTGAATTAAACTAGCATACTTTTATTAAATATTTGAAACGGGAATCATTCAGGTGAATAAGGTAATGAAGGTAATTAAAAGGAGGTTATGAAACTACAAACATCAATTATCAACCACATCCGGTGTTTTTTTAAAGTCGAGTGCAGCCGTGCGATTCTCTAATCATTCGTCGTTGCGTTCATTAACGAGCTCAACGATGTCAAATACTCGTACTAATGAGATATCGTCCGTGTTCACAAGGTTGATTTCAACGTCTCGTCGTTGTTTCACGGATGTCGTCAAAGATGCAACGATGTTTGCTCTTAGATAATCGTACGACAGAACGCTCGAGGACGCGACTCGCCACGTACCTTATTTACGTGAGTGATTCCCGATTCTCATGTTGAAAATGTGTATTTTTTACTTTATAACTAGACTTTTCTCCTCATCATCATCAGCCTGTAGCAGTCCACTGCTGGACATAGCCTCTCCAATTGCAGACTTTTCTACTGACTTCCAAAAAGGAGGAGGTACTCAATTCGACTGTATTTTTTTTATTTTTATGTTTGTTACCTCATAACTTTTGATTGGGTAGACCGATTCTCATTATCCTTGTTGTTTGAAAGCTGGTGCTTCCCGTGTGGTCTGGTATTTTTTTTTTTAAATTATACTTGTACTTTATACATTTTTAATTGCTCATTATTTAGAAATAAATAATGATTGCTCGTTATTTAGGTAATAATTTATTTATAGTTAAATCAAGTTACATTTTTATTATAGTACTTTAAGTTACATAAAAAAGGTCTTGTATAAGTCACGTTCTAGTAAAGCTATGAGTACATTACTTATACTTTTACAAAATGATTTACGAGGGGAACACATAAACAACGTTTCATAACACTACACTCACTACACACTCAGTACACTTTTCCTACACTCGTGCACCATTACGAACAATTGCCTATCAATAATCCACCACTACTTCACGTAAGACTAGAAGACGTCACAAAACTAGAAGAAACACGTTGTCAGTAAGTCAGTAAAACCACTATTGGAGTTTTTTCCTGTCATCCTGAGTAATACCTCCACTATACCCTCATATAACAGAGTACCTACGTTTCTTATCACCATTTCACGCAATTGTATTAACTTTAGAAAGCATGAGTGTTATTAACTCCAATAACTCCACTATTAGTACCTATTGCTTCAAATTTTAGTACCTACCTGGATGACCAGATCAGTTTTTTTTGGTAATTCGTGTTTTTGATAAGTTAAGATAATCATTTATTTACAGAAAACATGAGTTTTATGGTACACACACATGGTTTGTATAAAGATGCAGTTTGTTATAACATTAAAGCTCGTCATGTTTTGCCCATACGAGTATAGACGTACAAATTTGTTGAGAGATGGCAAATAAAACAATACAAGAAAATTAATCTATAAATACAAGTCAAACAATAGTTGAATAATTAAATATTAATACATTAGAATGTCAGGAAGTAAAACAGTCATAATTAATAGAATAGTGTCATTTCAATTCACGGAATGTCATAATTTCACAAATACTACGACTAGGTGTTCAGCTAAATTTCTTATCGGCTAAAAAATCACTTACACTATAATAACATTTTGTCAGTAATATTTTTTTAAGCTTAATTTTAAATAAAATTGTATTTAAGTCATTTAATTTTAAAGAATTCGGTATTCTATTGTAAATAGCGGGTCCCATACAAAAAATGCTATTACTCATAAGAGCCTTTTTTGCCGTGTGCATGCTGTATTTATAGTTGTCACGTCTGTTACGCTTAACTTTCTCAGACAGTAAGGGAAAATAATGCGGATTTGATTTTACAAATGAAGCTACTTCTAAAACATAGAGTGACGGAGATTTGAGAAATTCATCATCATCATCATCTCAGCCGTAGGACGTCCACTGCTGAACATAGGCCTCCCCCATGATTTTCCAAAAGGACCGGTTGGAAGCGGCCTGCATCCAACGTCGTCCTGCGACCTTCTTCAGGTCGTCTGTCCACCGTGTCGGTGGACGACCTACGCTGCGCTTGCCGGTCCGTGGTCTCCACTCCAGAACCTTTCGGCCCCATCGGCCATCTGTTCTGCGTGCTATGTGCCCTGCCCACTGCCACTTCAACTGGCTGATCTTCTGGGCTATGTCGGTGACTTTCGTTCTTCTACGGATCTCCTCATTTCTGATTCGATCACGTAGAGAAACCCCGAGCATAGCCCTCTCCATAGCTCGTTGTGCGACTTTGAGCTTGTCTATGAGGCCCATAGTAAGAGACCACGTTTCAGTGCCATAAGTCATCACTGGTAACACACACTGGTCGAAGACTCTTGTCTTGAGGCACTGAGGTATTTTTGACGAGAAGACTTCGCGAAGTTTCCGGAACGCTGCCCAGCCGAGTTGGATTCGACGATTGACCTCTTTCTCGAAGTTGGACCTGCCTAGTTTGACTGTCTGTCCCAGGTAGATGTACTCGTCAACAACTTCGAGAACTGAGTTCCCAACTGATATTGGGGTAGGTACAACATGGGCATTAGACATAATTTTCGTCTTATCCATGTTCATCTTAAGACCTACCCGTTGGGAAACTCGATGGAGGCCTTCGAGCATTGTACTGAGGTCTTCCATGGATTCTGCCATGACTACAATATCGTCGGCAAATCGAAGGTGAGTGATGTATTCGCCGTTAATATTAATGCCAAGTCCTTGCCATTCCAGAAGCTTGAAGGCGTCTTCCAATGTAGCGGTGAACAGTTTCGGAGATATAACGTCTCCCTGTCTCACGCCTCTTTGCAATGGAATTGCCTTCGAACTCTGCTCCTGTACTCGGACTGACATGTAGGCGTTTTTGTACAAACACTTCAGCACTTCAATATACCGATAGTCAATACGGCACCGCTGGAGAGACTCAAGCACTGCCCACGTCTCGATCGAATCAAAGGCTTTCTCATAGTCCACAAACGCTAAACAAAGAGGCAAGTTATACTCTTCGGTCTTCTGTATAACTTGCCGTAGCGTGTGGATGTGGTCTATGGTACTATAGCCTTTTCGGAAACCGGCTTGTTCCGGAGGCTGGAATTCATCAAACCTGCGACTGAGACGGTTCGTTATGACTTTCGAAAACAGCTTATAAACATGGCTCAAAAGCGAGATGGGTCTGTAATTTTTAAGTAAAGTGTTGTCACCTTTCTTAAAGAACAGCACCACCACGCCTTTGTTCCATGCTTCTGGCGTTGAACCTTCGAGTAAGACGGTATTAAAGAGCTTCTGAAGGACTTTAAGTACCGGTGTTCCACCCGCTTTCAGAAGCTCAGATGTGATACCGTCATCACCAGGCGCCTTGTTGTTCTTAAGCTGTTTCAAGGCCATTCTAATCTCGTACAGGCTGATGTCCGGGATATCTTCGGTATAATGTCGGGTCAGCTTGGCTCTTGGGTCTTTGGCCGAGCTGCTAACAGGTTTAGCGACCGAGGTGTATAGCTGTCCGTAGAAACTCTCTACCTCTCCTAATACTTCCGCTTTGGTCGACGCTACACTGCCGTCTTCTCTCTTCAGCTTCGTCAACTGGCTTTGCCCAATAGACATGTCTCTTGCAAACACTTTGGAGCCTTTTTTCCGCTCTATCGTCTCTTTAATACGGTTTGTATTAAAGATCCGGATGTCGTGTCGCAAGGACTTCCATATTCGTTTATTGAGCAGCCTATATGCTTCAGCATCATCCGAAGACTGCAGTTTCAATGAGCGTCGTTCAGCCATGAGGTTGAGGGTATCGTTGGAGAGTTTCTGTGGCCTATCTGTACGGTGGGGTTTAAAGTACTTGGAACCCACTGTATGGACAGTTTCTACTAACCTGTTATTGATCTCGTCCACTGAAGCGATGTTCTCAAGGCAATCGAAGCGATTGGATAGCTCAAGTTGAAAGCTCTCGGGGTCTTGAATACGGGCACGAGTGGGTCGGAGCGTAGACTTCATCAGAAGAGACCTCTCCAGTTTGACATTAATATTCACCGTGCCTCTTACCATTCGGTGATCACTACCGGTTTTAACCCTGTTGATCACGGAGACATCAGTGAATATTTGCCTTTTGGTGGTCATAATGAAGTCAATCTCATTTCTCGTGGAACCATCGGGACTCAGCCAGGTCCATTTCCTGTGAGGTGGCTTCTGAAAGAAAGAGTTCATCATAAAGAGTCCCTCTTTCTCCAGGAAGTCGGCCAACCTCTGTCCCCTACGGTTCCGTTGTCCATATCTAAATTGCCCCACTTTCAACTCATCCTCGCTTCTCTTACCCAACTTCGCGTTGAAGTCCCCCATAACAACTAGAAAGTGCGTTTCAGAGGTATGTATGGCCCGACTAATGTCCTCATACATATCCTCCACCTCATCATCCGGGTGCGACTTCGTCGGTGCGTATACCTGAATGACCTTCAGCGAATATCGTTTGGATACTCTGAGTATTAGGTATACGACCCTATTGGAAACGCTATCGATCTTAACTATGTTGTTAGTAAGGGACTTGTGGACGAGAAAACCGACACCACCTTGGGACTGTTGGTCGCCCTCCCGGTAGTAGAGTAGGTTACCTGATTTCAGGGTTATCGTGTCCTCACCCGCTCTACGGACTTCAGATAACCCTACTATGTCCCAGTGTAACTTACTCATTTCTTCTTCCAGCTCATATATCTTCTCGTCTGTCCTCATTGTGCGTATGTTGTGTGTCACCAGGGCCAGTCGTCGTCGTTGGGGGTGGTAGCCGGGAGTCTGCCGGGGATTCTTAGCACCCCCTGCCCCACCGTTACCGTGGCCGCTACCGTAGCCAGGAATAGCGGGGCTGCCGGGGACTGGGGGCCTGGTTCCTAATGTGTCCGTCATTGGGGGGATTTTGCCAATACTCGCCACGCTTGGCAGGCGGGTTGGCGAGCGCAGTTTTGGGGTTTTAATACTGGGAAGGTGCTGCTGCCCACCTTCCGATTGTTATCCCTTAGCAGATTTTTACGCACCCACGGGTAGAGTTGGGGGGGTACTATTCTAAGCCGGTACCCCACGGCAACTTGAGAAATTATATTTAGATAAAGTGTAAAACAATGCTATCTATTGTCAAGTAGCTTAAGCTTAGTATTGCTGTGTCAATAAACAGTTTAGTGGTTGTTTAAGCTGATGGCCCTAGTTACCATAATGATATTTATTGTAGTAGTTTATCATTATCTGCAAACACGGTGTAATAGACCCGCACGTGCTAAGTGACCTATTTCTTATATAGTACTAATACTTCCCTTATACTTATCACAGCTGCAAAATTCTTGAAATCTCAGCTATCAAGGACTCGTCCACGGAAGTAATCGTGTCTTATCTTTGTTCACCATTTACCGAAGATACCCTGCGTATTGTCGTTCTTAAGAATATCTCTTACTGATTTGGCTGTCAGAATTTTATCAACCAAAGGTTAAAGACAAGAGTTTAACATTAATTTAAATATGGATTTGTAGAGGTCGACCTTTCAGTTAAGTACGATTATCTGATGTCTGCCTGATAAGTCAATCCCGGAAATTGACTAACGGCTGACGCAATCAACTCTGCTTGCGGGTCAAGACCAGACCTGTCAGTCACCTGCAGTGTATGTGTCCTCTCTGAGCCGGAACTGAGTTAGCCAGTCTTTTAGCAAAATGTCAGGACTTCGTTAACTGATCGTTAAAAATTATCATGTGTGTCAGGACTCTTGTCTACTGACTTGATAGTATTAAACCATCAATTCAATTATCATTTGTCAGGAGTACATCGACTGACCTTTCACATTTGTCAGAACATGTTGACTGATCTTTAGTTATAAATATATTGTATGATTACCTACAAAATCAGAGATCGCACCTTCGTCATATAAGACGGCATTCGACTCTTTTGTTACACGAGATAATGACAGGGACAAATCACATAAATTGATAACAGCAAATAGATTTAATCTCAATTAGCTTATTGTCCGTTAGGTATGAAATGTAAGTATGTGACCATAACTTCTCTAACTCAAAGGAAATCAACACCTATTTTATATTTCATAAATATTATTATACCGTGACCTTCTACGAGCACATATCAATAATAGTGAATAGTTATGCCTAAAGACTTCTAAACCTGGTAAATATTATAAAACTGTACTACGTCAATTACAGGATACGTTACTCTGGATCCAAGATATTTCCTAACTGTCCTTGCCTTAATTAAGGGGTTAGGGGGTAGTGATTATTCAAAAACAAGATAAGTTTAAGGAATTTACTTTCAGATTAAAATTTATATTAATTCAAGAGTTTGATTCTACAGTTACCCACACGTTTCACAAGCAAGTTTGTAGGATACCAAGGAAAAACGTGGAAAAAACCTTGGCCACTCTTTTCATATGATTTCGATATTATAAATATACATAAAATTTAGAACAATAGATCTATATCTAAGAGCTGGAAAGAACACACACACGAATAGTAATATCACGGCGAATTTAGATCGTAATTGTGACTAAACCAAAATATAAAGTAAAAATATAAACCAAAATATAATAAAGGTATTATAAAAGTAAAATTCTATTGATGAAATTGGAATTTGGACGATCTAAATTCTCCGTCTAGATTTAAAATTAACTTAACTTATAAAAGGCCCCCCTGGACGAAGATTCACGATCCACTACACGTCACTGCACTTTATACTGTAATCACTTTCTTAGTGGAGCCTGGTGTCTCCTCTCGACTCTCGAGTTAGAATGTCGCGGCCTCTCACGCCCCCAGCTCTCACGAACAGCGGCAAGCCATCATAGCCGCGAAAGGCCCTGATTGGTTACACCCAGCCGAAGCAATACTGATCTATGTGATTGGATAATGGATAGCGCGTCGTATCGTCCACTCACGTGGTCAAATAATGGCGGGCTCGATTTTTGGCGCCATTTAGTTCTGTAACACAACATTTACAAGTGTATATAACATGTGTTTGATGATTACATACGCCCTTAGCTTGGCATTTACCATAATCTCAGATCCAGGTATTTAAAGTGGCAATCTTTCCATATATTGCTATTGTGACAAGCCGCATCTCTTCTACATGAGAGCAGTTTATTTATAAGCTAACTCGCAGATAAATCGTTACCTATGTTATAGTTTAACTACGCTATAATTGATCTATGCTCAATAAAGATCATTATCCTTTAACATGCAACAAATGGTGTATTTTTGTAAAGTCACACGGCTTGCGTCATAAACATGTTTCAAATATCGTTCCAAAACGGTCCTCCATTGTTCTATTTCCGAATAGGGTTTCTCTATTGTAGATAATTCTTTTTAGACAGCGTATTGCATTTTATGACTGACCAGATGCTAGTTCTTTTGAAACGCGGGATTTCTTGCTTAAGTTATCTTTCACAAGAATCAAAAAAAAAATATAATTGCCTTCCACATGTACCACTACATAACCACCCTTGACAATTGAGCGCGCAGAACTCGAGCGATTAATTTTCACTAATCTATAATCTCAACATAGCTCTAGTGGTGTGTCTTATTTACCGCAATTTAATAATAACTAACCACCCTTGAATAAGAAAATTCCGTAACCACCCTTGACCTTACAAAGTTTCGTAACCATTATTTATTAACACAACAGCTTGACACACGATAATTAAGTTTAACGTATGGCACTTAAAGATCCTACCTAATTATTAAGTCCTGTTTATTATATTTTAATCATTTAGTAGTCTTTAATGGTCTCCCTTCGTAATACCTCGCTAGGTGTATCGCATTATAATTTCCTTTAACTACTCCAGTCTGTTCATCGGCCAACGCATATAGATTTGGATGTAATATTGCTGTAATAACATAAGGCCCTTCATACAGTAAATGAAACTTCTTTGTGAGCTTTTGCATTTTATCTGACCGTGGCAAAGTTCTCAATTTGACCTTGTCGCCAATATTGAAGGTAATGAGCTTATGATTTTTATTATAGGTGGTCACGCAAATTGGCTGCCTTTAGAATGTTTTCTTTCGCCTGCTCTCTAATTTCATCAACATTATCGCAACTCTCGAATCCTTTCTTTGATATATGCATATCACTTGATAACCTAGTAGATTCCCCGTTTATCAACTCCATAGGGGTAAAATTCGTACTTGTATGGACAACGTGATTGTAACAGCGCTCTATTTTCGGCAAAATATCAACCCAACTCTTGTGTGACTTGTGACAATATGTCCTGAACAACCTGCCTAACTCCCGATTTACGCGTTCTGTGGAATTTGGTCGCGGATTTCGTATTGAAGTATGGGACAACGAAATACCTAAGCTTGTCAACCCATGTTCCCATGCGTTAGACGTAAATTGTGCACCATTATCCGTTACTATGCATTTAATCTTTACTTCAGAGTGAAATTTTCTTATGCAAGCTAAAACACTCCTTCCTGTTGCTGTTCGCAAGGAGTAAAGTTTAATGTACTTACTGAACGCGTCTTGCACTACAAAAACATATTTTTTCCCAAATTTCCCAGTAGGTAGCGGCCCGTACAAATCCGCAAATACTAGTTCACCTATCGCCAAAGCTTTTACTGATTTACAAGGCCCTACTTCTGTCTTTAAACGATGTTTAGCTTTCTGACATATATCGCAGGCTCGTATTACCCTACATATTTCTCGCGACATCCGTGCAAAGTGGAACCTCTTCTTCATCAATGAATGGACTTTATACCTACCAAAATGACCTATTTCTTCGTGGATGTTCATTATTAACTCATCTCTAATGGCTTCCGGCACGACGACAACCTTTCTCCCCGACCCCAATCTCTTATAGAATAAAATGTTTTCATCCAAACTAAAGAGTTGCTTATCTCTAACTACCTCATTTGCCTTTGCGTCACTCAAATTACTTATTATGGTTCGCAATTCCGCATCTTCCTTTTGTAATCTTCCAATACATTTTAATTGTTCCGATATACGTTGCGGATTTTTCGTCTTGAACATATTAAGTTGAGGATTTACAACACGTGTTCCGCGACCCAATTCAATGTTCGGTATGTACCTTGATATTGTGTCCGCTACGTTTGTTATTCCCGGCACGTGTTCAACTCTATAGTTGAAACGTCCCATAAAATGAACCCAACGAATCAAGCGCGCACCTAGCAACTTCCACGAATGTAAAAATGTCAAACTTTTATGGTTGGTCCGAATTATCACTTGTGCCCCCCTAAGATACGTTTCAAATTTAGCTAAACTGTAAACAATAGCATATAACTCTTGCTCAGAGACCGTCCAGCGCATCTCCGCATCCGTTAGCCCTTTACTACAAAACCCAACGACCATTGGGTCACCCTCTTCTGATAGCTGGTATACGACTCCGGCTATCCCAACAGCGCTGCTATCCGTTTGAACATAATATGGTTTATTTATGTCAGGATGTATTAACATCACAGTGGCTATAAATAAATCCTTGACTCGGTCAAAGACACCTTGAATCTCAGGTGTCCATTGCCACGCAATACCCTTTCTTAGCAATTGACACAAAGGTTTCGTCTCCTCCCCGTACCTATGAATAAACTTTCTAAAATAGTTTATGAGCCCCAAGAACGCCCTTAATTGTTTTATGTTTTTAGGGACTGGGAATTCTCTGATAGCGCGGGTCTTGTCTTTGTCTACCTGAATACCGCTAACAGTTACTATATGGCCCAACAATTTAACTTCAGTTTCTAAGAAACTACACTTTATCAAACTACATCGCATGTTCGCATCACGTAATCGGTGCAACACTTTATCTAGGTGTTCTAGGTGCAATTCGAACGTCCCAGATGTAAATACTACCAAATCATCCAAGTAATTAACGCAGAAATCCCTTACTTCTGGACCTAAGATAATATCCATCGCTCTACTAAAACTAGACACCGAAGTCTTGAGACCTTGTGGTAGTACATTGTAGGTATATGTTTTTCCCATGTAAGTAAACCCTGTATACTTTGTTGAATTACTATCCAACGGTATATGAAAATACGCATCACTACAATCTAGCACACTCATGAACTTTACGTTGTGAAAAGATTGTAATATCTCGGATGTCAATAATGGAGCCTCAGCATCTCCCACCATTCGTTTATTTAACTCACGCGCGTCAAGCAATAACCTAACACTCCCATTTTTCTTAATTACATAAGTCATAGGGCTGCTATAAGGTGTAGCCTCACGTTTTATTATCCCCAGCTCTTCGAGTTCAATTATCTTATCTCTTATCAATTCTCTGTGTTTGAAAGGAATTGGATAAGAGCGCTTTATAAATGGCGTATTGTCTATCATTTCGATCTTATGTATGTACTTATTTGTGCGTCCTGGCTTGCTTGAAAATACAGCACTATTTTGTTGCAACACAGCCAGTAAAAGATCCTTCTGAGAATCCGGTTTATTTAAAGATTGAACGTATTGTTCTATTGTGATATCTTCCTTTGTTACAATGGGACTTGAAGTCACTGTTGTCTCTAAACTATTGATGGTCCCTTCCCAGTCGTTATCTAAGCATGCTGTGCCAATCTTTATCTGTGTCCTAATACCTAAGTGTTCAACGCTCAGAACCTTATCTGGCCCACATGATATAACTGCTTTCATGCGTTCTAGCCAATCATGCCCTAGTATCATAGAATATGGTAGCCTCTTTAAAACCATAACTGGTGTATCTACCTGGACATTACTTAACTCGATCGTGACAACAATAAGTTTGTTAACCCTTTCACTTTTCGATCCGAAAGCTCCTTGTATTTGCATTGAAGGTGTCGGTACCTCAGGCAAATCACCCATCTCCCTTTTAATAGAATCATATAAATCAACACTAATTGCAGTAATCTGACTCCCCGTATCGATTAAGGTCTTAATTTCATGATTATTTATTTTGATCGTAATCTCTGGCAACCGAGACAAGGAATGTACTATGTCACCATCTTCATAATAATCTGAATCACCTAATATGGTATACAAACCCCTTTCGCGATTGTTACATGTAATACACGGCCGCCCTACTTCCTCACAAACCAAAACTTCACCTTCCGTTCTACCTAACAATACCCCTACCACGTCTTCTATAGAGTTTTCGCTAGAGTTAAATTTATGTATAATAGGATACCTCATTCCATCTTCATTTTTACCTAATCCTTTTTCTGGCCTCCAACCCGTCCTTTTCATATAATTATAAGCAACAATAATAGCTTTGTTTCGAGCGTTATTATCTACGTCGTTATCACTCTGATCATTCAACATGCCTCTAGCGTTATTTATTGTCGATTCGTCGAGGCTTGCACGTCCGACAACAATTCGTTTCCCTGAGCGAATGTACCTATCTCATTAGTTTTAAGATTTTCTACGAAGCCGACCCCCGGCCTACCTGTGTTTGAGGTAGAGTTAGTTTCCGTGGCCTTTTCCCATTTTAACGCGGGATACGGACGCTGGCGACGGTAATTATTTCTAACGTTACGTGGACGTAACCTCGTCCGCGACACGCATGATACTTACTCCTATCAACAGGTATTGTGTTCATGGAGTTTACGTGCCTGAACCCACCTCGTCCACGATTACCGCCTCTACTATAATTATTGTTGTTGATTACTGTGGGTTTATCAGTTAACTGACTACAACATTCTGTTCTATATCTCTGATAAATTCTGCCGCTGTAAAAACTGAAATTTGATCTTTCCTAGTAAACCATAACCTTTGTATTTCTACTGGAAAATGCCTCATGACAGAGTTAACCATATCACTCTCACTCAACGGAATAGTTAATAACCTAACCGTATCAATTTGTTCAGCAAAATGCTCGCTCATGGACAACCCGGAACTCTCCTTCCATGTGGTGTTAATTAATTTATATTTAGCTCTTTCTTGTTGTCTCTGACCCCAGAAAGTCTTTTGAAAATCCTTTTCAAAATCAGGTAACGTTTCCCAATTATCACTATACTAGCTGCGCCCCGCGGTTTCACCCGCGTGGTGATGGATGATGATGATGATGATGATGAAAAGTATCCTATGTGTTAATCCAGCGCCTCATCTACCCCCATACCAAATTTCATCAACATTAGCCCCCCCGTTTGTGCGTGAAAGAGTAACAAACATCCATACATCCATACATACAATATTAATAGGATAATTCTAACATTGTAAGTGCCGAACCTGACAAACAACCCGTAGCTATATCGATGGCACGATTTTGACCGTTAACGGAACAAATATATTTTTTTAATTTCTTTAAAAATCTCATAGGGTTTGTGTCGTCTCGTCCATTGAATTTAGGTTTGTCGATAGTAGGACGCATTATATACGTAACCTCCGAACTTGACCCAGGAACTGCTGAACAATCTAATAAATTATTTGCTCGCGGTAATGAATCATTAGAAATCGAGTTTAAACTTGTAGTAGCCATACTGACGGTTGAGTTAGTAGCGCGTTCCTGTTCTATTGTGTCTAAACGCCTCATAATAGACTCTAATTGAGAGCTTATCATCTGGAACCCCGACTGACTTTCTACGATTGCATTACTCGGTTCAGTCATACCGTGACTTTCATTATTTGTATTCGCATTTGAAACATGTTTACGACCACGCCTTTTCCCTCTAACAGCAGACATAATGATGCTATAAAATCCCACACAATACTATATATCACACAAACAAATGCACAACAATAAATAGCAAGCGGAATAAATATGCAATATTAAGCACAAGTCAAATAATACAAGTACTGATCTCCTCTGATGAATACTATATATTATAAAAGAAAACAAGTTTCCTAGGTACTTGCCCTCCCATACACTATATTATCTCTACACGGTTAAACCTTATACCTTCATACCAACAGACAATAACCTAAACAACAATACGCTTATAACAAGGATCACTTAATAATTTAAAGGTGATGATGATCGTCTAGTAATTCTACGTTGTGTTTTATTCAATTCTACGTTGTGTTTTAATTTAATTTTAGTATATAAATATAAAATAACTCAGTTTCTCTTCTAGGGGTATGCTACACGCAATACTCTTTATTTCCTAGATTCTGGTCCGCGGCAACAACTGTAATAGACCCGCACGTGATAAGTGACCTATTTCTTATATAGTACTAATACTTCCCTTATACTTATCACAGCTGCAAAATTCTTGAAATCTCAGCTATCAAGGACTCGTCCACGGAAGTAATCGTGTCTTATCTTTGTTCACCATTTACCGAAGATACCCTGCGTATTGTCGTTCTTAAGAATATCTCTTACTGATTTGGCTGTCAGAATTTTATCAACCAAAGGTTAAAGACAAGAGTTTAACATTAATTTAAATATGGATTTGTAGAGGTCGACCTTTCAGTTAAGTACGATTATCTGATGTCTGCCTGATAAGTCAATCCCGGAAATTGACTAACGGCTGACGCAATCAACTCTGCTTGCGGGTCAAGACCAGACCTGTCAGTCACCTGCAGTGTATGTGTCCTCTCTGAGCCGGAACTGAGTTAGCCAGTCTTTTAGCAAAATGTCAGGACTTCGTTAACTGATCGTTAAAAATTATCATGTGTGTCAGGACTCTTGTCTACTGACTTGATAGTATTAAACCATCAATTCAATTATCATTTGTCAGGAGTACATCGACTGACCTTTCACATTTGTCAGAACATGTTGACTGATCTTTAGTTATAAATATATTGTATGATTACCTACAAAATCAGAGATCGCACCTTCGTCATATAAGACGGCATTCGACTCTTTTGTTACACGAGATAATGACAGGGACAAATCACATAAATTGATAACAGCAAATAGATTTAATCTCAATTAGCTTATTGTCCGTTAGGTATGAAATGTAAGTATGTGACCATAACTTCTCTAACTCAAAGGAAATCAACACCTATTTTATATTTCATAAATATTATTATACCGTGACCTTCTACGAGCACATATCAATAATAGTGAATAGTTATGCCTAAAGACTTCTAAACCTGGTAAATATTATAAAACTGTACTACGTCAATTACAGGATACGTTACTCTGGATCCAAGATATTTCCTAACTGTCCTTGCCTTAATTAAGGGGTTAGGGGGTAGTGATTATTCAAAAACAAGATAAGTTTAAGGAATTTACTTTCAGATTAAAATTTATATTAATTCAAGAGTTTGATTCTACAGTTACCCACACGTTTCACAAGCAAGTTTGTAGGATACCAAGGAAAAACGTGGAAAAAACCTTGGCCACTCTTTTCATATGATTTCGATATTATAAATATACATAAAATTTAGAACAATAGATCTATATCTAAGAGCTGGAAAGAACACACACACGAATAGTAATATCACGGCGAATTTAGATCGTAATTGTGACTAAACCAAAATATAAAGTAAAAATATAAACCAAAATATAATAAAGGTATTATAAAAGTAAAATTCTATTGATGAAATTGGAATTTGGACGATCTAAATTCTCCGTCTAGATTTAAAATTAACTTAACTTATAAAAGGCCCCCCTGGACGAAGATTCACGATCCACTACACGTCACTGCACTTTATACTGTAATCACTTTCTTAGTGGAGCCTGGTGTCTCCTCTCGACGCTCGAGTTAGAATGTCGCGGCCTCTCACGCCCCCAGCTCTCACGAACAGCGGCAAGCCATCATAGCCGCGAAAGGCCCTGATTGGTTACACCCAGCCGAAGCAATACTGATCTATGTGATTGGATAATGGATAGCGCGTCGTATCGTCCACTCACGTGGTCAAATAATGGCGGGCTCGATTTTTGGCGCCATTTAGTTCTGTAACACAACATTTACAAGTGTATATAACATGTGTTTGATGATTACATACGCCCTTAGCTTGGCATTTACCATAATCTCAGATCCAGGTATTTAAAGTGGCAATCTTTCCATATATTGCTATTGTGACAAGCCGCATCTCTTCTACATGAGAGCAGTTTATTTATAAGCTAACTCGCAGATAAATCGTTACCTATGTTATAGTTTAACTACGCTATAATTGATCTATGCTCAATAAAGATCATTATCCTTTAACATGCAACAAATGGTGTATTTTTGTAAAGTCACACGGCTTGCGTCATAAACATGTTTCAAATATCGTTCCAAAACGGTCCTCCATTGTTCTATTTCCGAATAGGGTTTCTCTATTGTAGATAATTCTTTTTAGACAGCGTATTGCATTTTATGACTGACCAGATGCTAGTTCTTTTGAAACGCGGGATTTCTTGCTTAAGTTATCTTTCACAAGAATCAAAAAAAAAATATAATTGCCTTCCACATGTACCACTACAACGGATAAAACGACGTTTCTAAAATGAAACCTTGCTAGATCGATTTATAACCAGCAAAACAAATTTTTACTTCGGCGCATTATCTGTTATCAAATATAGAACCTATATTCCTTTTCATGTACAAACAGCAACGTTAACTTTACTGAAACTAAACTAATACTGTACCTAATATGTAGCGTGTATTAACAAAGACGGAAGGGCACTGATATCCTAAACACAGGGAAACCTAGTTAGGAGTTAGGGCTTAGCCATGTACTTACAGTAAAAAAAACCTGCATTAACGTACTTAATCCAACAGTTAAATTAATACAAAAAACATAAAATTACCGTGATCAAACCATTAATGATTCTGAATGAGCCAAGTATATCTATACATATACGTACCTATAGCTAATTAAATAAATTTTGTTTCATTCACTTTCTGTTAGTTCATTTATATTAAATTAGCAGGTTTCATTTTATATACTTCTCTTTTCTTTTGTGGTAGGTACATATTGTGTAATAAGCATGGTGCTTAGGTATTATTATTTTTTCTCTCTCTTAAGTGTGTTTAAAGTAATACTTAATTTCGTATAAAATATAGTATTTTATATTACCTTTATATAAAATATACCTATTAAATATATTACCTTTTAATTATTTCAGTATTATATAAGTAAAATAAATGTTTATGGTGTACTCTAGCATATAGTTGTAACCTAAGTACATAGGCTATTAGTAAGTAATACTTAGTAAGTTGGAAATAAATATTATTATTATTATTATTATATTATATATTATTATATAGCCCCCGTAACCTAACCCTATAATATTATACTAACCCTAAAACAAACACTACAGATTATTGTCTTATATTTATATTATATTGTCTATAGCTTAAAAAAATAGAATAGTATAAGGTAAAATAGTATTTTTATATAGGTAAAATTACTAAATTACATGAAAATCGTTGGAGCAGTTTCCAAGATTCCGATTATACATACACTAGCAGTTGCCCGCAACTACGTCTGCGCAGGATCAGTACTTCGAGTGGCTTATTGTCTTCTCCAAGAGCATATCTACCTTTATATCAAATGTCTTAAAATATGTACATGGTCAAACAGAATTGCATTAATATATGATTAAATATAATCCATAAAAGGTCGTTGGTCAACATGCGGCCCGACACAATAGAAATTTCATTGTTATAATATGACGACTCTTGAAGGGTTAAATACTTAGTATATCAATAAGACCCACTTGCACGTTTGCTCGGGTTGAATAAATAAGTCTACGAGTTTGTAAGCTTGCGTTAGTCATATCAGTTTTTAACTCTCATATTGCCTTGCACGACTATAAAATATTACCGTTTATGCTAAAATTACATTTATAATATTTAGATGGGAACATTGAATTGTCTCTGAGCTTAAATTATAACCTGACCAATAATGAATGAATTGAAAAAAAGTGAAACTTATATCTATCTCTTTGGCACTACAGTACAATGTATATAGACTTATTATTCTATACGTATTGTCTCGTGTCATTTCGTCCAATGAGTACATTATAAAGCACAATGTAACCTCAATTTCTTTTGACGCAAAACTTCACTAACCCTAGTTAAAGACTTAACCCTCGCACATTGCTGGGTTAAATATCAATAAATACCTAACATTAAATTTACTCCTAACCTTTAATGGTGCAAGATAAATTAATTATAAAACCCCGTTTTAGCAGTTGACTCCGAGTTATTGAAGCTTTATATTAATCACCATGGAAAAACATTGTCATTAATTTTCATCACCTTGACTGTATTTGTGTTACATTTCATCACCCTTGACCACATACCATTATGGTCTGTGCCCTTGACGGTCAACGAGCACGTCTAGACGTCTTGTGTATTGAGCTGTCAAATTGACTTGACTTTTGACTAAGCTATACCAGAAACTGACACAAACTTTGACAGAATTGTCATCATTACGATCTTGACGTTGGCGGAGATCTTATTATTTTGTCTATGCTGTGCCCATGCACATCTATGCTGTGTGTGTGTGTGTGTGATATTACGCTATTTCACCCGCGTGGTGATGGATGATGACGATGCTCAAAAGTATCCTATATGTTCCAGTGCCTCATCTACCTCCATACCAAATTTCTTCAAAATTGCCCCCGTCGTTTGAGCGTTACTGAGTAACAAAGATTCACACATCCATACATCCATACTCACACACTTTCGCGTTTATAATATTAGTGAGATTTAAACAACAATTGCTCGTTAAAAGGTATTATATTCATCACAAGAGCTTAGACTACAATAGAATTGACAAAAACACACGTGCGCTATGAAGGCACTAAGTGGCAGATCTCAATTACTGCTGTCTGTGGTATACAATGGTTATAGACAATATATCAAGTCACCGACGACGGCTAGGTTACTGCTATAACTTTAGGTACACATTAGGTGATTAACATTCATTCTAATAACGCTATTGTCATAGAAACATCACGAAATCTATTGTTGCCTAATGAGTATACTTTGTAGAATTGAAATCGTTGATTTTGTAAGCTACTATTATTCTGAGTGGTAATCTTATATACGAGTAGGTACATACTTGAAAGATACATGTTGCAAGGTATTGAATAGCTGCTTGCTGCAGTTGGTTGCTTCTGAGCCGCTGGTCCCGGGTTCGTGTGCATGAACATGTCTGATTGATCTTTGCAATTTTAGAGAGGAAAATACTCATTTATGAATGGGATTCGAACTCGCGTCTTCCTACACGAAGCGGGCACGATTCACTCGGTACCACTCGGCGCTCGCTTGCTCTTCACGTGCTTCACGATTGAACTATTTCTTGTTCAATACTTTTCTAATTAGTGTTTTGAGAGCTGAGGAACTAGCACCACCACAAAACTCTGCGAGGTTTATTGGTGTTTTTGAACGTTGTACTATAAGTTATGTATTGATAGTAATAATGAATAAATAAAATAAATAAAAATACAATCCGTGTCAGACGCCATGACCAGGGGCTATTAAGTATCTCAGTTGCTAACAAATGTTGATTGAAATCATGAAAAATGGCGCCTTACTGGAGTTGTCAAAAGTGACATAGATCCGCCATTTTTTGATTTCAATAAACATTTGTTAGCAACTGAAATACATAATATCCCTACTGGGCACCGAGGTTTACCTTCCGAGCATTGAAGTATAACTCTCTATTTGAATTTGAACCGTCATATGGGGACGGAGCGACATCTATCGAACACTTTGACAAGCATTGTCTAACCGAAAGAGGAGTTTTATCAAATCTAAAATGGCATAGTTTGGTCGCGCTAAGTAGGCGTTATAAATATATTAATATTTATTTTATAACATAATCCACGGATCTTATAAATATCTTCAATGATAGTTTTATAAATATTTTAAATAAAAAGCAGTTTCAGTAAGATAAACGATTGTCAGTGAAAATTAATATTGGTTATATTAATATTTAAGTGTTTCATAATAAACATCTTGTGGGGATGGTTCTGTGTTCGTCTTAGTCGGCTATTGCCAGAGCTGGATATTCTACCTCGAAGCAATAGCGAGTATGTTACTGCATTGATTTACAAATTACTAGCGTCACAAGTCCCCAGACAGGTGGTCAGTCTCTTGAGATACTGGTACGGAAACCATTCAAACAGTGTAAGATGGGGCGATTCAACATCTAGTAGTTATAGACTAGCTCGTGGCGTGCGTCAAGGAGGTATCACCTTTTTTTTTGACGGTGGGAAAAACGCATTCCCCTCCATTGGGGGATAGGGGGGGTATGTGGGACTCCCCGGTACGACCGGTATACCCACTTAAGTAACCCAGCGGCACTCCGGTTTCGTATATGTGGAGGAGGACTGGAGAGTTGACCGAGCCTTTACGTCCAGTCCCCCACCGACGACCGCCTGCTTTTACAGCGGGGCCTGCAAGCCCCTCCCGCCAGGAGGGGCCCGGGAATGACCAGGAGTACTCAGCCATTCCCGCCCGACGGAGGTGGTGAATAGGTGCAATGCGAAAGAAGGCGCCCTCGCGCCTATCTCTCGCTATTCACCACCGGAGGAGGTATCACCTCTCCGGACCTTTTTAACCTGTACATTAACGACTTGATTGGTGAATTGAGGAGTTCCAAGGTCGGGTTATCTGGGTAAAATGTGCGTCAATACCCTGAGCTACACGGCTAAAAGTAAGTCAAATATTGAATTGGTAACAATTCCTTGTCAAACTTGACGAGAACAGTGTCAAACAAAACATTAGCTTACTTTAACGGTATGGGTGGCGAAGGAACCATTATGGGCAGGCGTTGTACTATAAGGCCCAAAATTCTCCAGTTTTGTAACGTAAAAATATAAAAAATACTAGATACGAATTTAGAACTAACTCTAGAATCGGTCCAGTAGTTTCGGAGCCTATTCAATTCAAACAAACGAGCAAGCAAACCTTTCCTCGTTATAATATTAGTAGAGATGCACTTAGATGAGGTACTATAAGTTAACAAAGTATTACATATTTATAAACTGTTCAAACCTTCCACAAAATTGTGGAGTTGTGTTGATTTATTACCTTTTTATACGTAACAATCAAGAAAAATTCCTTCTATATTTCGCAAACGACACCTGGCAAAAATACATCTGCCATCACAAGAAATATCATCTCTCAACCCTTCATAGCTACAATGTAGAGCAAAAAATAACCCCAACTCGGTTAGATAGAGTACGTAGAGTATAACAAGGAGAGATTCTGTAACGCAATATCTCTAAACCCTATGAATACGGTATGACAGCGAAACTACCACTGTAGAGATGTGAAGTGGGGTGTGGCTCCACGTTTAGCGGTTAGCGGTTAGTATAATGTTATAACACAATGCGTCTTATTAAAGTATTGCATATCACTACGTCTTTACTTTATTTATTCATTCATCCTTTGACACTAGTATTTGACTACAAATTAAATTTAAAATATATTTATTTCAGGAAACTTAATTGGTAACTGGTGCAAATTACAATATTTTTTTACAATTGATTATATTCCTAGTCTAAACATCCTCCAAAAATTTTACAAAACTACCAAGGACCGGCAGAATTGCAATAAGCAGAAGCGCCAAAACATTGAAGTCAAGTTATTCCAGATATGCCTCGAATCTATAGACACCATTATCTAGGATTAAAGTTTGTATTGCTAATGATGATCAAAATATTTATAGCCTGTGTTCATCACAGATATAGTAGCATTATAATGGTGAATTATTTTTTCAAATCAGTTTAGTAGTTTCGGAGTTTATTCAATTTAAACAAACCAGCAAGCAAATCTTACATAGACACACACACACACTTGGTGAACCCTAGGATTCCCTGTGTGGACACTCACAGTGATCTGTAAGATCACGAACTTACCAGACGCAAGTTATGTCTGTTAATCACACAAGCATTTGCCCTGGCCAGGAATCAAACTTCAGGGAACCACGCAGGGTTACTAACAACTAAGTAAGGGCACAAAACAAATCTCTTTGATACAAATAAAAAAAAACTGGGAGCCTACAAATGAGAATTCACCATTTAAAGTAGAATCTAAACCTTCATCAACTGGACTGTTATGAATTTATTTTTGTTGCTCCGTCTCTGCACAAAAACAATCACAAAACGCTTGTCTGAAGTGGAAGGCACTCGCTCTCATACTGTTCCCAACCGTTCCGAGATATCATGCCCGTGGACACGTCTATGTGTGCGTTGCTCGAGCGCACGTTGTATGTAGCTAGTTATGGGTGCACCTGGCTCCTCCATGCTAGATGAAGCTGCTGAGTAAGCTTTATTGTGCTTACTCAGCATGGAAACTCTTAGAACATAAGATTGTTATTATGCAGACGCAACTGCCTGTGTCTCGGCAGGTGTGAACTGCCCATGTACTTTAGATCATAATTAAATTAGCCTCCGAATCGGCAACACGTATTTTATTTTATAGTTTTAATTAAATTAATAATTAGTTATTCAAAACATAACTATACGCGCCCAAATCAAGAGTAGCTTGACTTCTGTTGTTTATGTTGTGGTGAGGGGCTGTCAAACTACAAACAACTACTACTAAAATTACTATTTACTCAAACTCACGAGAATATCAATACAAAAAAAAAACTTAATATACCGTATTGTAAATTATGTTGCTGTATAGTATGTATTATGAATTATTATTGTAATATGTTCTTATACCTCAAAACTTACTGTCTGACAACAGATTAATATCAATCTCTGAAGCTTACCTAAAACCACTCAAAGCGTAAACAATATCTTGTATAACTAAACCGCTATCACTATGTACCCACCTCCTCACAGTATAACAAAGAAGAAGCGATTTGCAAAACAATAGTACCTGTCACTCGCTGAAACTGCCTTAAATGTACTCAAATATTAAACACATAGCTATTGTGGCTGTGATGAAGCGCTCGTAGCGGAGCTTGACTTGGCGATCTTAACCGATCAATAAGTTAAGCAACGCTTGCTGCGGTCAGGACTTGGATGGGTGTGTGCTAGTGGCATTATTCAACTGAGCGCTTCCGTGCTTTAGCGGGCACGTTAAGCGGTCGGTCCTGGGTGTTTGTCTTAGGGCAGCAGTCGTTACGCTATGTCGAAGGCTTTCGGGCGGTCTGAAAACTTCGACATGGGTTGGCCACTAGCCTATCCACCAATCCGCACTGGGCCTGCGTGGTGGGTTATGGCTCAACTCCTCTCTATTAGAGGAAGGCTCGAGTCCCAGCAGTGTATATAATCCAGCAAATATATATAAATAAATACAGAATCATAAATAACATAATATAATAGTCAGCCCTTAACGCTCACCCTGAGAGAAACGGCCTTTCCTCCGATAGACAGACGGAACGGATTTTTATGTTCGGTAACTGATGAAGGATGGTGGCCCATGCAAATTGTAAGTGGCAAGGCAACCTGACTTTATACGTAGGCTCTTGTACAAGATGGCGTCTTGGCTGGTAGCACCGCTGTGCTAGACATTCTTCTATTGCCACTACGCTATCGTAGCGCTTCATCGTAAGTGGCAAGGAAACCTGATTTTATACGTAGGCTCTTGTACAAGATGGCGTCTTGGCTGGTAGCACCGCTGTGCTAGACATTCTTCTATTGCCACTACGCTATCGTAGCGCTTCATCGTAAGTGGCAAGGAAACCTGATTTTATACGTAGGCTCTTGTACAAGATGGCGTCTTGGCTGGTAGCACCGCTGTGCTAGACATTCTTCTATTGCCACTACGCTATCGCAGCGCTTCATCGTAAGTGGCAAGGAAACCTGATTTTATACGTAGGCTCTTGTACAAGATGGCGTCTTGGCTGGTAGCACCGCTGTGCTAGACATTCTTCTATTGCCACTACGCTATCGCAGCGCTTCATCGTAAGTGGCAAGGAAACCTGATTTTATACGTAGGCTCTTGTACAAGATGGCGTCTTGGCTGGTAGCACCGCTGTGCTAGACATTCTTCTATTGCCACTACGCTATCGCAGCGCTTCATCGTAAGTGGCAAGGAAACCTGATTTTATACGTAGGCTCTTGTACAAGATGGCGTCTTGGCTGGTAGCACCGCTGTGCTAGACATTCTTCTATTGCCACTACGCTATCGCAGCGCTTCATCGTAAGTGGCAAGGAAACCTGACTTTATACGTAGGCTCTTGTACAAGATGGCGTCTTGGCTGGTAGCACCGCAGTGCTAGACATTCTTCTATTGCCACTACGCTATCGCAGCGCTTCATCGTAAGTGGCAAGGAAACCTGATTTTATACGTAGGCTCTTGTACAAGATGGCGTCTTGGCTGGTAGCACCGCAGTGCTAGACATTCTTCTATTGCCACTACGCTATCGCAGCGCTTCATCGTAAGTGGCAAGGAAACCTGATTTTATACGTAGGCTCTTGTACAAGATGGCGTCTTGGCTGGTAGCACCGCTGTGCTAGACATTCTTCTATTGCCACTACGCTATCGCAGCGCTTCATCGTAAGTGGCAAGGAAACCTGACTTTATACGTAGGCTCTTGTACAAGATGGCGTCTTGGCTGGTAGCACCGCAGTGCTAGACATTCTTCTATTGCCACTACGCTATCGCAGCGCTTCATCGTAAGTGGCAAGGAAACCTGACTTTATACGTAGGCTCTTGTACAAGATGGCGTCTTGGCTGGTAGCACCGCTGTGCTAGACATTCTTCTATTGCCACTACGCTATCGCAGCGCTTCATCGTAAGTGGCAAGGAAACCTGACTTTATACGTAGGCTCTTGTACAAGATGGCGTCTTGGCTGGTAGCACCGCAGTGCTAGACATTCTTCTATTGCCACTACGCTATCGCAGCGCTTCATCGTAAGTGGCAAGGAAACCTGATTTTATACGTAGGCTCTTGTACAAGATGGCGTCTTGGCTGGTAGCACCGCTGTGCTAGACATTCTTCTATTGCCACTACGCTATCGCAGCGCTTCATCGTAAGTGGCAAGGAAACCTGACTTTATACGTAGGCTCTTGTACAAGATGGCGTCTTGGTTGGTAGCACCGCAGTGCTAGACATTCTTCTATTGCCACTACGCTATCGCAGCGCTTCATCGTAAGTGGCAAGGAAACCTGACTTTATACGTAGGCTCTTGTACAAGATGGCGTCTTGGCTGGTAGCACCGCAGTGCTAGACATTCTTCTATTGCCACTACGCTATCGTAGCGCTTCATCGTAAGTGGCAAGGAAACCTGACTTTATACGTAGGCTCTTGTACAAGATGGCGTCTTGGTTGGTAGCACCGCAGTGCTAGACATTCTTCTATTGCCACTACGCTATCGCAGCGCTTCATCGTAAGTGGCAAGGAAACCTGACTTTATACGTAGGCTCTTGTACAAGATGGCGTCTTGGCTGGTAGCACCGCAGTGCTAGACATTCTTCTATTGCCACTACGCTATCGCAGCGCTTCATCGTAAGTGGCAAGGAAACCTGATTTTATACGTAGGCTCTTGTACAAGATGGCGTCTTGGCTGGTAGCACCGCTGTGCTAGACATTCTTCTATTGCCACTACGCTATCGCAGCGCTTCATCGTAAGTGGCAAGGAAACCTGACTTTATACGTAGGCTCTTGTACAAGATGGCGTCTTGGTTGGTAGCACCGCAGTGCTAGACATTCTTCTATTGCCACTACGCTATCGCAGCGCTTCATCGTAAGTGGCAAGGAAACCTGACTTTATACGTAGGCTCTTGTACAAGATGGCGTCTTGGCTGGTAGCACCGCAGTGCTAGACATTCTTCTATTGCCACTACGCTATCGTAGCGCTTCATCGTAAGTGGCAAGGAAACCTGACTTTATACGTAGGCTCTTGTACAAGATGGCGTCTTGGTTGGTAGCACCGCAGTGCTAGACATTCTTCTATTGCCACTACGCTATCGCAGCGCTTCAAAAAGGTCGAAACGAGGTTCAAACACGTCCAGATACTTTCTCACACTTGCAGCCCCGCAGTAATATTGTTAGTGTCATAGGACACATGGACACATATAAACACATCAGAAACATATGTGCTATCATACAAATGTTTTTCCTGGCCTTGTGATCGAACGTTGTGCCTCTCGCTTCGAAGGTAATGTCACCACCAATTGTGAAGGCTCCGATGGCCGGACCCGTCAAACTAAAGGTACTCTGGCGGTATGTCCTTTATAGCGGTTAAGTACTATACTCTTTCTGAAGAGTAAAACTTGTAGGTTACTTCCATCTATCTCTTCTCGAAGCAAAAACCACACTTCAGAACAAAATGAACCTACCTCGATGTTTTTTCTGCACAAGTAACGAAACAAGGTCTTGTTCTCGTCGCAAACTTGTTATCGTTGATCATATGTATGTAACGTGTCAGTTTGTTTGTCTGTTGGATATAAGCAGCATAATTAGCACATTAAGTTGCTACTGCTGGAGTACGTGTGTTTTTGCTGGAAGAGGAGAATGGATCGATTTGTATCATGCGGATCAAATGTGGATAAGATAGGCTAGTAACTATTGCACCCGTCGCCTCGTAATAAGTTGTTGAGTCACATATGCTAGTAATATCACTGACACCCATAGGTATTCTTCAAACCGGAACAATGTAATGCGAACATTACTGCAATGTGATATATAATAAGGTATGGTGGCGGAAGAATTCGTTTGCAAATAGTTCTACTGGTCAAAAAACGATATAAAAAAATATTTAGTGACACTTCCGCTGAAAAGAAAACAATGAGTTTGGCCTATTTGGGGGCGTGCACCACCCTCCCTCCCGCATAAAATCCTAATAGGAAGAATACAAAATAAAAAACACAAGAAACCCCAAATCAACCAAAACCGATTCGACACGTGTTTCGCCTCTACACGAGGCATCCTCAAGAGATGTTGACTCGTCGAGCGCTAGACGAGTGTATTCTTCCTATTAGCATTTTATGCGGGAGGGAGGGTGGTGCACGCCCCCAAATAGGCCAAAATCATTGTTTTCTTTTCAGCGGAAGTGTCACTAAATATTTTTTTAATATCGTTTTTTGATAATGGATTTCCGCAAAGTAACGCCTGAATCAATAAAGTTCTACTGGTACCTTTATTATTAACTTATTCTTTAGTCTGACACATAAAATAATGTTTGCGATCACTTTGAGAGATCAAAATCTTTTTTATTACGGTAGATTATATTATGATTTCTTCATCTTATTGTTGCTTTTGATCAAATGGTCAGACTATTCCGAGTAAACCATTGGCACCAATTTGTACTGCGATGATAATGCGCTCGCCCATCGATCGACTCTTCAACGAGTCAATGCTGCTCTCCGAGAATACGACATCACAAGGTTAGACTGGTCGCCGGCTCACCTGACTTAAACCCAATAGAGCACGCGTGGGATGTTCTTAAGCGATCTGTTTGGAACCGACAGTCACGTCCCCAGAGAGTGCCAGAGCGCAGAGAAGCCGCTATTCAAGAATGGGACAGGTTACCCCAAGAAATGCTGGATAACTTGATTCTCAGCATGCCCAGGAGGATCACCGTGTGAGTTAGAGCCAGGGGAGAAGTTACATTTTATTGAATGTAAACCTTTTATGAATAGTAAATGTTGATTAAATTCAATTTCAAAATTATATCAATTTATGCTAGTTTTTTTTATATGTGTACGTGGTACTGACCACGTACACATATTATATACAAAATTAGTGGATTGTCGCGAATATAGAATTGAACAGGGAGTGCATTGGAAACATATTTTACTAGTTTGGTGGTTTGACTAGGCACGTACGCTTATATAGCTGTAGCTATTTATAATTTATAGAATCAATAGAATTACCATAAATATATCAGAATGTTTACATAAATGTACCTTTTGTACGAAATTAAAAGAATATGATATAAAAAAAACATGTATTTATATATTCACATTTAATTATGTAGGTGTGAGGCAAGGCGCAACCGCGAGCTTTCTGCACTCTCCTTGAAAAATACCACCGGATGTGGTTGAAACTGTATTTGGAAAGATCTGAATTATGTACGTGAACGATTTCCGTTTAATCATAATCTCGTTGTCATATTAAAACCCCGTTGTTATATATTAATATATATAATAGCGCATATGTTCGCTGTCACTTAGAGTATGCCTCTCAGATTTGGAATCCTAGATATGCAGTGTATATCTATCGTATAGAGCGCATCCAACGGAATGTTTTGCGTCATATAAACTATCGAACTAAAAGTAACGAAGAAAATTACTTAAACTCATGCGCGAAGCATCATTTTCTCCCGTTAACCGTCCACCATCCATTATGGACGGTTAACAGAAGAAAATCCATGGCGCCACCAACTCTGATATCATTTTTCTGAAAAAAATTGTTACATCAAATATTGACTGTCCTGATCTGGTTAGTAAAATTTTTTTTTACACACCATATAGGTCATACAGAAAAAGTCACTTTTCTACATACCTCTAGTTTCTACAAATTAAAGGCAGAACAATTTTATTTATCGTGCAACTAAAACTTTTACATCTCTCATATTCGGTAAGTAGGTCCTTATTACCCCCAAATGTGGCTTGTAGGTGACCGATTAGCGCTCTAGGGTAATAATGTAGCTAGAAACGACCTAGGGCGGTTTACATCTCTCATATTCCGTAAGTAGGTCCTTATTACCCCCAAATGGGGCTTGTACGTGACCAATTAGCGCTCTAGGGTAATAATGTAGCTTGAAAATCCCTAGGGCGGTAAGTAATTAAAAAAAACACTTCACTCTTTCAAAAAGTTCGCGTACATCGAACCATCATACTGGCAATAGACATCATGCATTCAGCCCAATGACAAAAGAGGTCGCTTCACTATTCAGCCTTGTCTTCGTATGAGTATAATCATCAGTCATCAATTTTATTTTTTTATGCCGGTTTTTTTCTACTTACCTCACAATCGAGATGTAAAGCAGAGTAGTTAGCTCGGGTGTTAGCATCAATTGCACCCTCGAACTATAGGCGTGACCAAATGAGCGTGTTCGGGGGACCACTTGGAGAATACAAGTTGGCCAAAAAAAAAAATCCCCGACACCCCAATTTTTTTTAACTTTTTTTTTGTGAATTTTCTCGTTTTTCGGGGATTTTTTTTGGCCAACTTGTATTCTCTAAGTGGTCCCCCGAACACGCTCATTTGGTTTGTCGGTCCCTCTACCAAACACCCTATATAATTTTGTAGTCGATAGTCTTCCTAATAGAAAAAAAAAGAAAATAACAAGAAAAAAGTATATTTTCAAAGCATATCCCAATTTGTTTTTATACGTTAAAGTTCATATAAATTTAGTGAATAACACTTATATTTCATAGATAGGATAATTCAACCATTTACTTGCACATGACAAGAAAAAGATTAGTTTCATGAAACGTCCGCCTGCAGATTATGGAAAGTTTCAAACATGTTTAATTTTTTTTGTTATTTTCATAATTTGTCCTAAGCTGTGGCAAAAACTTTTGACAAGTAGAAAATGTTTTTTTTTTCGGGTTTTGGATAGTATAAAAAAAAATCCTACTGTGGGTATGAGTGTGTAAAGCTTCGATCAAAAAACGTTATAAAAACTCACAAAATACGAAACGATAAACCTTATGAACACGAGAAAACCCGTAACAAACGCTAGAGTAACATACGTGAGCAGCCGCCTACAGAACATACGGCTAATGACGACAAAAACCAGTGACAGACGGACGGACGGGAGCAAACACTCGCTATTATATTAACGAGCAAGAGAAAAAGGTAAACTCGGCTTATTCTTATGAGAGGTGGGATAGAGTAACTGTGCGTGATGTTTGTACCTAACAAGACTTTGCTCATTTTCACTTACACTTATACCTTATCTATAAGTATAGTCTCCTACAACACTGGGAACCCTAGTATGGGAGCTAGTTTTCACACCCTATCCTAAAAATTAGGTTAAATTAGTAACAGCTTCATGCCTAATAATTTGAAGCCACTTATTGCAAACTTATATTCTGGTAAATAAATATGATTTGATTAGAAGTAACACGTTTAAAAAAGCATATTTCATAAATAGTGGCAGACGATCCAAAAAAGTTAAAGTTTACGATGTCGATTTAACTGTTAAAAGTGAAAAAAAAAACTATATGCTTAAAAATAGCACAAACGTTTGCTTAGCGAGACCAAATTTAGCAATTTTAGAGTAATTTTAAACATCCTCGGATGGGATTCGTACCCGCGTCTTCCGATAATACGTGTCAGACGCCATGACCGCTAGGCCACCGAGGCGATACGTCTGAGAATCGAATTTGATTCTCTATAAAAAATAGGTAAATTTATATCACACACACATAGGTTAGGGTAGTGTAGGACGCCCTGTGGCCAGGGAGAGACGACCTGCGGAAGGCGGCTGGCAGAAACTGGATGCAGAGAGCTGAAGACCGAGCTCTGCGGCATACTTTAGAAGAGGCATATGTCCAGCAGTGGACGAATGACGATTACACAGCTATACGATACAACGATATAATGTTTTTCGAGACCTGTTTGAGAACCTGAGAATTAAAAAGGCTTGAAAAATAAAAACTGTATTGTATCGCTGAAGAATCCTTATATCGCGTACGCTGCGGAAACTATTGACAAAAGAGCAAAGTGATATACATCACCCACAGTGATCTTAAATTTTATAGAGGACATTAATATAAACATAAAAGTTTAAAGTGCCATATGCCCAACTACAGTTATGTCACAATAACTACTTTTTCACGTTAAAATATGCAATAGTAACGCCGGTACTGGCTAAGCCACATTATTCATACCTTGGTATTTAATCCTAAAAACAAAAAAATATTTCTTTGTTTGTTTGATTGTATGGAAATGCAAAAACTACTTTACCGATTCAAAAAGTTCTTTCGGCAGTCGAAAGCTACATAATGCCTGAGTAATGTACGCTATATTTGATCCACCATCATCATCAATCACCACGCGGGTGAAACCGCAGAGAGCAGCTAGTCTGTAAATAAGTTTGTAACTAGTAAAGTCACAAACATTATCTGTAATTCTCCAGTACATTCGTTATCGTGGCGTTTGCAACAGTGCTGAATTACACATTCTGACTATCCCACCAATCATGTAGTTGGTAATGTTATTTATTACCTAACCTACCAATGGCAATTCTTAAAGGCACTGATTTATATGTTACACATTCATTTAGATGTAAGTATGTTATTTTGTTTGTTTAACTCAGTTGTTGAACGTCGAATTTAAAGTTTTATTAATTTTTCTATGTGCTTACTTACAAGTAACTTAATTTGTACCGACCTACTCAAAGAGTTCGCCTTTTTTATATTATTTGTAGGTACTTACCTACCTGATAATTGCAATCGCGTTTTATAACCCCATACTGCTTTGTTTATGTTCCTACAAATAATTATCTCATTCTAGTTCGTTTCAATCCTATGTTTGCAATTACAATGTATACCTACCTAAATTTAAGGATGCTTGTATTTCTCTGTGAAGTGAATTCATATTTTTCATTTTTTAGAGTTTTTACGTTCTTTAGAGAAATAGATATCTTAAACCGTTTATTTAATCTAAAGCCTTTTTTATTATAAAAAAAATATGAACTGATGCTACGCCGTAGGCAGTGTACGATATTCGATGCAACCTTCATCTCGGCTATCATTGAATGCACCTGAAATATAATTTCTCTATCGGGATTGAAGTGGAATGAAATTGGAAAAATTCTAACGTAGAGCTAGAAAGTGTTAGACAAAGTTTAATTTAAACACTTACACACAGCTAGATATACACACAAGTGTATATCTAGCTATTCAATATACTCACTCCGTATCAATACGACGGTTGAAAATAACTAGAGAGTTAAATTCTATATTTGGACGGATATTCTTGTTGTCCTAGCGATCATGACGTCTGACACGAGGTATCGGGAGACGTCAAGAAGAGAGCCTATTCCGTTCTCAAAGGCTAGCAACGCATGAGAATGCGGCCTCCGGTATTGCGGATATCTGTGGGCGACGGTGATCACTCACCATCAGGAGAGCCGCCTGCTCGTTTGTCAACCTATCCCATAAAAAAGACGCGGATTCGAATCTCATCCGAGGATGTGAATTTATCTCTCTAACATGGCAAAGTTTAGTCTCACTAAGCAGACGTATGGTGCTGTTTTTATAATAAAAAAAAGTGTTACCGTGACAGTAAAAAGTGTTTTTACTGTCACGGTAACAACAAGAGCGAACTACCAAGGCCGCTTTCAGTGCTCGACCGATTATAAGTCGCTCGAATTTCGTCATATGCAAGGCTATTGCCCTCATTATCTACATTTAAAATCAACTGATATAAATGATGTATTTGGAAGAAAAACAGTAAACTAATTAGCTAAAAGTTTCATTAATTTTAATCATACTACGGAAATAACTAGCCCAAACTTTAAAGCGTATAAAATCGCCCAGCATCATATTTTTAAAATATAATATAACTGGCTAGTCTCTTATATATAAAAACTTTTTTCGATATACTTTTTGAGTGGCCATACATAATAATGGTACTATATAATATAATATATACATACATAATAATGGTACTTTACTACTGGTGGCCATAAATTGAGAACGACAATACAATACAAAATACTTTATTGTAAATTATTTACAGCATTAAAACATACACAGGGTAATATACTACAAACTAAAGTACAAAGGGCGGACTTATCGCTAATAGCGATCTCACCCGACTGGAAGGTTGACTAACTTTTGGATGGAGAGAAGCAATGGAGTGAGGATGGTGAGAGATCGGTGGTGTAAGTAATGTAATTCTTACATAGTAAAAGTAAATAAATACTTAATATAATATATACAATACACAACATAATACATTAATACGTAAAGTTTGCAAATATTGAGCGATGGAGCTTGTCCGGCGGCATTCGGAACCTCATTCCAGAGTTGAACGGCACGTACTGTGAAGGATCCACCAAGGAAACCAGTCTTATGATTGGCATTCTTAGTTTCAGATTTATAGCTGATCTGAGGGTAAGTGAGTGAGAAGAGTCTAAGAACAGGAATTGTTCTTCCAAATGGGGAGTGAAAGGAATTAACAAAATGTTGAATAGTAGGAAAGTATGTGAGTATACCGGCGAAAGCGAATTGGCAGCCACTTGAGTTCTGTACGAAATTTAGAAACGTGATCATATTTTCGAAGACCAAAAATAAATCGTATGCAGTAATTTTTGAGATGCTCAAGTTTCAAAATCAAAATTAAAATTCATTTATTGCTCGAATACAGTTTGGTATATAGGTCTTATATTTAAACAACGCGTAGCTCCGTATTCTTACCATAATGGCGTGCAAATTACAATAATTAATAATAATAACAATTAATTTTATTAGTCCATTAGTCAATAATTATAATAATTTACCTATCTGTCATATCCATTATAATTTATCTTTAAAAAACTTATCAATGCTGTAATATGCCTTGTCGATCAGAAACTTCTTTAATCTATATTTAAAAATTTCATTATTCTCTGTGTCCTTAACAGTTGATGGTAATTTGTTGTATATTTTTACCCTCATCACAAAAACACTTACTATTTACAGCTTTTTTACTGTTTGGATTACATAGCACGTTTTGATGTCGCCTACTCTTTAAAGGATCAAAATTTAAAAAGGTAAAGTTTATTAAGCTAATCCTCCGTAAGATCAAGATAACAGGCATCGGCTTTGTCTAAAATTGGTAGGGGTTGTGCAAGAGTAATTTTAGTAGCAGTTGGAAGAAAATTGCGTAACCTTTGAAGTGATGCACCTGAATCAAATATCTAACGGCTTACTGATGCTAACTGAGGTTTCCATGAAAGGCAGTTGTCCATTACAACTCTAAGGTTTTTGACTTCAGAACTGTACGGAACAACTACCCCATCAAATGGTATTTGGGGGATTGTCAAAGGATCTACTTCAACAATCATTCTCGAACTTCCAATTTTATTATAATAGCTTGTGTCTTTATGAGGTTGATAGTAAGGCCAAAACATTTGCTCCATTCAGATATATGACCAAGATTGCAGTTGGTATCGTCGATGGCTTCACCCAGCCTATTAAGCGGTGCTTGAGAGTATATTTAAAGATCGTCTGCATAGAGGTGATAGGAAGAAGTGAGAGAATGAGAAATGGAATGATAAATATAACAAAAAGAAGTGGAGAACCCCGCCTTGAGTAACACAAGCAGTCGTGTTACACCATGACGAAAAAGAACAACGACTTTAGCGATTTCGATGAAACTCGGCATGGAGATAGATAATATACCGAGGAAGGACATAATTGCCATCACAAATAATCACGCAGGTAAAACCGCGGACCACAGCTAGTTCTTTATAAGTTTAACTGTAATGACTATGAACATCAGGCAGTGAACAAACTTACAATTACTATGAATTGAAACCTCAGGCAAGGCCATAGTCAATTTATCCATAAATATTCTACAATGTTTAACTCTCCCAACTGTTTACCTTAACAAACCTGAATTAGTTTCGAATACCTACTCGCTACACTTAGTAAGTTACGCCTGCAAATGGTACAAGGCACCCACGGTTCCACAACTTGCTTTCCCCAACCCATGTACGCATGCTACAGTTTCCTCAAGTTCTACATGTTTATGTTCGCATAGTTCCATATTGTGTTGTTCCAATATTAGTATATTGTTTGTGTTTGACAAGTCGCAGAACTTGTGACGAAATGCACAGAGCACATATATAATAGAAAAGAAATAATGAATAAAAATGTTACAGCCGTCCTGACCTACACTGCATTGCTAAACTATAAAGAATAGTGCCTACACTAAATATGAGAAATAAAAATGATGGTTAAATAATTAATATTCTGTAAAAATGTGACTGACACTTAAACAAAGTGAAAGTGACTTTAGAACAAATTAAAATAATTATAAATAATAAAAAACGAAAAATCCTAACACTAGCGTAGATATTATAGTACTACGCGCAGCCGGGTGCGCAAGTACTCCATGAACGTAAGTTAAACCGTCTAAATGTCTAAATAACAATAAAACTCATTGTTTCTCTTTAAAAATAATCGCAATTCACGTAATTTTTCGAGCATTAAGAGGCAAATGAAAATTTGCGGTCTATTAGTATATTTTTAATTATTATAACCGAACTCACGAAGGTAGGTATCCACGCGACTTGGACAACACTTTTATGCAGCGTATTTTATTTTACACTGTGCCAACCAATAGCTCCGCTGGGACGGAGCATGCCTTGACCTCCGGGAGATGACCCAGGTTTGGAAGAGAGATAGAAAAGATCTGCGTTCATCTCAATATTTAGCAGCAATATAAATTAGTCGGTATCCAAATTCAATTGAGATGGAGGGTGGGTACTATCACAAAGCTGGAAAATGTGTCTTGCCTTAAATTAACCACTTCTCTTGATATCAACACTTTATATTATTTCAAGTACAAGAACTTAGCACAGATATACACACTGATTATGACCACGTTTTTTTCTGCGCCAGAGCCTCTTTATACACGTCGCTTATCGAACCACACAGTACTCGTTAGAATTCCAAGGAAATACCAGTACTTAACTTAATATTTTAATATTAAGTACTTAGTATTGACATTAAATAATTAATCCATAACTAATATTAAAATTTATTGGTATATTTTCTAATTGAAATAAAGTATTTAGATCAAATTTATTAATAATAAATAATTATTGTTTTTAAATATAGTCAATGTGAGTTCAATGCGAGGCCATTGCAAGTCTTGCAGTTTTCCGTTTAAGGCAATGCTTTTTTTGGGTGATAATTATTAAAATACTGAAACCATGAAACACACTGAACGAAGTTGTTATACGCATTACTCAAGCAGTGAAGTGAGCGCGCGACGCAATGTTACTCGTATTTGTTTTGTGTAATGACTATAGGTATTTACTTGCTATATTTATGTATTCGAGAACGCTACTGTCTAGACAAATCTTACATAGATTTTAAGACGGTATCATTCAAACTGATGTGTATTTCTTCGTGATGTATAATAAATAAAAATTTAAAAAAAGTGGGATAAACGAGCCATGACAGTCAGTTTCATATGGCATTCACGCAGGAAAATATGTTTTAAGTAATGTAACAAATATGAAGAACAACCAGAGATGTTAATCCCGATTATTTATTACAATATTATAATAACCATGACTTTTAGGAACACTCATAGATGTTTCTTTACTTATAAGAATTAAATATTTAAAAATTAAGTTATCCTTGTCAGCCTTCAGTGATGTGTCACTGATGTAATATCAGCACATTGCAGCAAATATAACCTCTCTAGTAACAGACTGTATGAACTGATGGTAATTTATATGTTGTTGTAGGCGTCTCGTAGTTTCTGGAACTATTGTGCGAGACTTAATTTATGTGGTGGAAGTAAGTCGCGCTCGCGAAGCTCGGATACTTCTTAGGTGAAAATGATTAATGTGAAAGTAGAAAATATTCTTCTACGAGCTTGTTCATTCTTTTTAGTATTATAAAAGACCCGGCTCAAATAACTTTTTAAGTATACTTTGAGAATCGGTAAGAACTCTCAAATTTTCTCCGACTAGTTTTGAACGTATTTGAATTTTTTTGTCTGGGCACTGGTAGTGTATAGCGGCGAGCGCGGAGTACATATAGCACGTTATAGACATTGAGATGGTCGCGGTGTGTCCGTCAAACTTATTCAGAGCAAACTGTCACTTATGTCAATATCACTTTCCGTGTCACTGTCACTGTATTAAATAGGGCTGATACACCACACCTATTGCACCATCCTTGCAGTCGCAGAGCTCTGAAACCATCTCGTCAAAATACAGTGTTTGTCTTCGTTTAGCGTAACCCAGAACTATAAGTTAAAGCACTGCGCTGCTTAGTTGAATGCCATTTTCAAGAGAATGTAACACACTAAGTATTTTATTATGAAAACTAACGTGGTTTGTACACATTTTTAATATGAAAAACGGGATTCACTCACTCATAAAAGTCAGATCTTTCCGGCTATAGTTTCAACCACATCCGGTGGTCTTTTTCAAGGAGAGTGCAGAACACTCGCGGTTGCGTCTCGCTTCGCACTGCGGGCAGCAGCACGTAGCGCGCGCGATGACATCATGTCGTGCGGGGGCGGGAGGATATCTGTTGCGTCGGCGCAAATAATCGGGAGTCCTCTTCATCGCTGGTGTCATATCTTGGAGCACTCAGGCAGAATGAGCTCACCACATCGCCACTGGTCACTCCTTGCCCACTACTGTTAGCTTCACGAAGACACGATCGCCAGGTAGAAGGCAGGCTCCATCCTCCATCTCTATTAAAATTCTGGTGCCTACCAATCTCGATAGCCTCCCGGATCTTACGTGGAACGAAAAACTTTTCCCGCGCTAACACCTGCGCTCTATCAAAGCGGATATAGTGCTACGTATCTGAGGCTAGATAATGATCTGCAACAGCGGAGCTGTTGCTGTCCAGATTCTTCATGGAGCGTATGTGATCAGTGAGCGTAGTGGATATATTTCGTCTTGTCTCACCGACGTAACAGTAAATACATACTAGTACATGCGAGAATAAACAATGATACGAGTACCACGTCTGGTGGTGGTATCATTGTTTACTAACATACCGATAGAGGACACTATACACATTATAAATGATCTAACACAATGCATAGTATTGCAATAGTACACGAAGATGATGTGGACCCACTACTAGTACATTTGAATAGCGTCCACCCTAAAATTGCTTTCACTGTGGAACGTGAGCAACATGGCGCTCTTCCCTTTCTAGATGTATTGGTGAAACTCGACTCAAATGGCCGGTTGTCACATACAGTAGTATACCGTAAGCCAACACACACGAACAGATATCTTAGCGCTAATTCACACCATCACCCAGTGCAACTAGCCTCAGTACCGCACGCCCTTATTAACAGGGCGCTGACATTATGTGATCCCGAACATTTGGATGCTGGGCTAGGTTTCTTAAAAAGTGTGTTGGAGAGTAACGGTTACAAGTGGAAACAGAGCTGGCGTGTTGCAAACGCTTCGACAAACGCACGCCCAGTAGATAGATTGGTGGACAGATTGGTGGCATATCTGCCGTACATAAAAGGGGTAACGGATAAAATTAGAAACTTATTACGCCGAAGATACAGTATTAAGACAATATGCCGTCCGCTCAAGCAAGTAAGACATATGCTTCGCTCTCCCAAGGATAGAGAGCCACTGGGTGTCCCCGGTGTTAATATGAATCCCTGCGATTGCGGTAAATGTTACGTCGGTGAAACAAGACGAAATATATCCACTAGGCTCACTGAACACATACGCTCCATGAAGAATCTGGACAACAACAGCTCCGCCGCGGGTGCCGCGCCGGGAGGCTATCGAGATTGGTAGGCACCAGAATTTTAATAGAAATGGAGTATGGAGCCTGCCCTCTACCCGGCGATCGTGTCTTCATGAAGCTAACAGTAGTGGACAAAGAGTGACCAGTGGCGATGTGGTGTGCTCATTCTGCCTGAGTGCCAGTACCAGCACGGGATATGACACCAGCAATGAAGAGGACTCCCGATTCGTTGCACCGACGCAACAGATATCCCCCGCCCCCCGCACGACATGATGTCATCGCGCGCGCTACGTGCTGCTGCCCGCAGTGCGAGGCGAGACGCAACCACGAGCGTTCTGCACTCTCCTTTGAAAAAGACCACCGGATGTGGTTGAAACTATAGTCGGAAATATCTGACTTTTTTAAGACAGTAAGTAATAGTATATTTTAATGTGTATTGTGTGTATTGTATTTGAACTAGGCAGTATATAATATATAATCATAGTAGGTATTTATGTATAATATGTATTACAATTACATTTTTCATCAGACATTTAGGTACTTATTCCCTATTTTCTATACTCACGCTGATACTATTTAAAACTAGCCCTGTAAATATTATTCTTTCTACTCAAAAGGATGTCTAAAAAAAATCGCTTTAAGCGACAAGATTGCCTTTTGTACTAATATGTTATTTTTTTCTCGTATGTTTGTATCTTTTATGTTTTACTATAGTGTACAAATCGTTTCTATCTATCTAACATCTGCAAGCAAATCCGTAGTTTGATGTTGGGACAATTTGTGGTACTCACGTGGGTGACTGTTGCGCTCAAGATCTAAATCTGATCTGATCCCCTAAATTTTGTATAGCGTTTACTGTGAAATCTCTACTTAAGTAAATGATCACAACTAAGCATCTTTCTGGAATACCAATCTAAGCGGTCTAACACGAGTCTATAATGAGACTCGTTTAGCATGATCGGTACCTTACCGGTCTTTATTAGACGTTCTACGTCTTTTAACATGGTATTAAAGAATCAAATAAAAAAGTTCAACAAATATAATAATGATCTGCACTTTTATTATCCTTAATATGATTCCAGTAATTGGATGGTATGATGTGTTATTGTGTGTCCATGCCTGCCGCGACACAGGGTGGAGACACATATATACATTAATATAACCTGATTCTCAAACGGCAACTCGGGTTTCGGAGGCGATAATTCGTTCTAGCTAGGTTTCATTTCTATAAAACGTAATTTTATCAGTGTTTTCAGGCATTGAAAAACTCCTACAATATCATGATTGCAAATAGGGCCGTCAGCATAAACAAGAACTACACTGTTTTACCGACACAGCAACACTAAAACTATTTAACAATAGATGGCGTTGTTAAGCAACACTAAACCAATAAGTGTTCGGTTTGAGGTTAGAGCAAGGAAATCAAGTTTTTACTTAAGGAAAGCTCGCTCATCCAGTTACTTAATAAAAAAATTAAGTAAACGTTTACCTCTTAACCACAACTTACAATTACAATATAAGTTTTAATTTGAAAATCGCAGTTTTTCTATTTATTTTAAATATTTTAGCTGAGACGAACGAGAACTGTGGCCATTTGCATACGCGCTCGGCTCGAGTTATTGTGTATCCATGGATCCAATGGCACAGGTCATAAACAAAACAAAATAATCGTTCACCTCTCAACCATTCCGAGGTCTACACGTTATTTAGCTAGTGTATAGATACCGTGTATTGCACATGTCTGTACAGTATGTGTAATGCTATATGCAGTGTACGCTTCATTTTGTACTTGATGAATAATGGTGGAAGCTTTCAATATTATATTTTGTGAAATTCTCGTAAGCATTTTTTTTATGGGATGACATACATCCACACAAGGTGTTCAGGTAGACACTAGACAAAGCCTGTACTATGGTAGCCTGATGATTGATATACAGTCGCCTGCAATAAGACGTATACATTCTATAATTATTAAAAGTATCTCGGTATCTAATTTCATAAAAAATAGCGACAATATAACACAACAAATATTATTATTATCCTACTGTTGAAATGTATTCTTATGTATATGTGGGAGCTTAAGTTGAAAAATAAACCAACACATCGTTCATTATAACCACTATAATTAAATCAATCATAAATTCATTATTGTTCCAACATTTTAACCTAAAAGAAGTGTATTTACATATTTAATTATAAGGATATAAATTATGTTGTAATATAATTACTTAATTGACTAATTTGACTCATACTTTATAACATTGACAATAGTTCATAGTAACGATAGCATAATAACAATTAATAATCAAACTTATCATACCTGACCCTTGAAGAGACAGTTCAGAGCACTAGTCGTGCCGTGTCCGTAGCTGGACAACTTCTGATCTGTCGACAAGCTGCGCGGCCTTTTTATGTCTGAGCCGGACTCGTCAGTGGCGGGGAGCAGATAGGCAATTGAGTCAACTGCATTACTTTTTAAACATTACTTATTTTGTTCGAAAATAAATTTACCACAGATAAAAACGCAACCATAAATTAAGGTCTTTATTAATCTCCCACATATATTGACGTGTCCAGTGATTGAACTAGGATTTACATTTTTACAGTATAATAGATCCTTCACAGTGCAGACTTGTGTGTGAATGTTATTTTTATATAACTTCACTTTTGCAATAAAAACGAAAAAGTGTTTTCATTGCTCTTGCAATAAAGGACTATTATTCGGCTAAGAATTCTAGCCTTTAATAGTTCTAACTGCTGGGGAAAGAGCGCTGTATGCTGAAACACGGGTGATGAACCTAGTTCAGCAAATACTCTTGCACAAATTTGCTCATGTTTTCTAGCCCCATTATAATGTATGAAATCACATTTTACAATTGTTTGAATAAAGGTTTTATTATTATTATTATTCACATTATTTATTTCTTTTTCTTAAAATTACATTTTTTACAATATTTCTATATAAAATAAAAACATTATAAAAAACCTAATCCTAGATTGCCATCGGCAGTGGAGCATGACCCAAACTACCGGTGGTTAGGGCTGCAGACTGACGAACCTCCTGACAATACGTGCCGTGTCAAGGAGTACTGCCTTCTGTATCTGGCTCTTGATCCAACCGTCTAGCGAGAGCCTCTTAAGATGTTGGTCGAGGCTTTTTGCTATAAGGCCGTTTGCTGAAACCACTATCGGAACAATGATCGTCTCGTCAACATCCCACATGGCGGTCACCTCGTGAGCTAAGTCAAGGTACTTCCTGAGCTTGTCCTTCTCGGCCTTCACGAGATTCTCATCATGAGGAATGGTGACGTCAACAAGCATTACCCGGCGCTGAGATCGATCGATCACCACGATGTCAGGCTTATTAGCAACCACAGTCCTGTCCGTGATTATAGATCGATCCCAATAGAGCGTAGCACGACCGTTTTCAAGAACAGGCGTAGGTGCGTACTTATAGTACGGCACCTCAGACTCAATAAGGCCGTATTGAAGTGCAAGTTGCTGGTGAATAATCCTGGCTACTTGGTTATGTCTGTGCAAGTACTCTCCATTAGCAAGATGAGAACAACCGGAAATAATATGTCTGAGTGACTCTCCAGGACGGCGGCATGCCCGACAAATGTCGACCGTACCGTCTTTCAGAATATATTTCCGGTAGTTATTCGTCTTGATAACTTCGTCAGCAATTGCACAGACAAAACCCTCGGTTTCACCAAACAGATCACCGAAACGTAGCCAGTTCACTGACGCGAGCTGGTCTACATCAGGCCCTGTTAGGGCCTTGTAGAATCGTCCGTGCAGCTCTTTGCCCTTCCATACGTCTCTTCGGTCTTCGATGCTTAGCACAACTGGTTTACGCCAGTTCTCGTTTGCCAAGGAGAGAGGCGTGAGGCTCCTATCAACTGCTATGACATCGCGATGTATCCCACACTCGGTGTTACGGAAATACTCTCTGAGACTGGACACCTCACAGTTATGGAGGTTCTTGGCATTGAGGAAGCCACGACCTCCCCCTTTCCGTGGGATGTACAGCCTCATAACAGACGAGCGTGGATGTAGCATGCGATGTTTTGTAAGCATTTGACGGACCCTCCTATCCAGGGCGTCAAGTTCGGTCTGAGTCCATCTTAGTATGCCAAAGGAGTATATGAGTAGGGGCATCACCCAACCATTGAAGGCGCGCGTCTTGTTTCCGCCCGACAAAAGACTATTAAGAACTTTTGTTAAGCGGTAGAAGAAACGCTCCTTCACTGTCTGCTTAATGTCTCTATCCATGATACCCAATGACTGTGACATACCAAGATACTTATAGGTTTCAACTTCAGATAGACATCTGAGAGTAATTGTCTCAGAAAGTTGTAAATTTGAAGAATTTACAACCTTCCCCCGTTGCACATGCATGACCGCACACTTATCTACTCCGAACTCCATCCTGATGGCACTACTGAAAGTTTCAGTAATTTTCAGAAGGTTCATCAGGTCTTGGTGCTTCGGTGCAAACAGCTTGAGATCATCCATATACAGCAGATGAGAAATTATCTCACCATCTTTACGAAGTCGGTAGCCCAGTCTTGAATCCACCAACAAAGTGCTGAGAGGATTCAACGCTAGGCAAAACCACAAAGGACTGAGACTGTCGCCCTGGAATATGCCTCGTTCAATCCTTATGTAGTCCTGTGAACTAGGGACGCTCCCTCGACCTACCGGTTGACAAAGGACTGTGGTCCAATGTCTCATGCATGTGCTTAAGAATGATCTCAGAGTTGCATTGATTTTATACAACTCTAATACCCTCTCTAGCCATGAATGAGGCACTGAATCATAGGCCTTCTTATAGTCAATCCAGGCAGTCGATAGAACCCCCCTTTTTCGCCGGACTTGTTGACATATGGTCATGTCTGTGAGGAGGAGCTCTTTAGTACCACGGGACCCAACCCGACATCCATTCTGAGCAGGAGCCAAAATGTTGTTCGCAACAATGTGCGAATTAATTTTTGTTCGCAGAATAGATGTAAGGAGCTTGTATAGCGTTGGCAAGCACGTGATGGGTCTGTAGTTCTTCGCTTCCGCGGTACTACCGGACTTATAGAGCAAAAAGGTGACACCAGTTGTCAAGAAACTGGGGAGGGAACCATGTTGAAGGGCTTCTTGGTACTGTATTGCCAAGCACTCATGTGAGCATCGAATCCATTTTATCCAAAAGTTGTGCAATCCGTCTGGTCCAGGGCTTTTCCAGTTCGGGGCCTTACGAATAGCACAACTTACGTCTATGGGGCTGATGTTCACAGCCTCCATGGGTTCGATGGATTCACATGAGCGTTCGACAACCGTCATCCAATTGTCTTCCGTGTGTTCAATGGGTAGTGACCAGATGCCACGCCAGAAGCTTGTCATGGTGTCAGCATCCGGCAGCCGCCCATCACTCACACATTGGTCTTTTCCTTCCCATTTTCTGTATACCTTTCTTTGGTCGCTTTGGAAAAGGCGATTTTGTAGGTATCTATCCACACGTTCTCTGTAGCGGCGAATGCGGTTTGCCCACGCATAGATTTTCTGTTTCAAAAAATCTATGCGCTCCGTGACACAAGACATATATTCCTGGGGTCTAATGCTAGTCCCAGCAAAAGCTTGGTTCACAAAGCGCATGATTCGAGGGCGATTGTTGCCCCTGCTGAAGCAGATTAGCTTTGCAATGAGAGTCCTAAATGTAGTGATACGTCTCTCGATCCGTATTTGCCACGCAGGAACACTTGAAGCAGTTCGCGGTGTTCGGTCAGTGTCCGGAAATTTGACACGAGCAACGCGACATGCCGCAATTGCCCCACAATACAGGATCGAGTGAGTATCAGTTAAATCTTTGCTATCGCGTAAATACGGCGCTAGCAAAGCATTTAAGGCTCCCATTAACGCTAGGTTACGTCTATTCGTGGGTAGACGAGGTAAGCGCGGCCTAGAGCTAAGTGTGAATCTATATGTAAAAATCGCGTCATCCAAAGCCCTCCTTAGTTGCTCATTCGCCTGGGTACTTACGGTCATATTCAGGCAATCTTCCTCGTCGACTACAGTATCCGGTCGTATAGTCGTCGATACCGGAACCGATATCGACCCTATGACAGACGGGTCCCGTGTCGAGGACGAGCTTGCATGAATAGGTAGTGTCTCCAGGCGCAGCCGATCAAGTACAGGCTGGTCCAACATTTTACATCGATGAATAGCCCGTACCTGATCCGATAGTCGTTGTGCAGATACAGCCAAAGTCGGTTCAAGGGTCTGAAACAGAGACAACATACGATCACGATACGCAGTCAGGTTGCTTCCTCCATTTGTAGCCCCATAGTAGGCGCGCATGCAGTTCTCATTTATTGACGGAGTCCATCGCATGCGGCGCACTACACCACCGGTAGCGGGGGCCGGGCGCAGAACAGGTTGTCCCGCAGGCCCCAAGCATGCCGGCAGCGGTGGTCGCCCTCGTCGCGCAGTTGGTGGTGGCGGCGATGGTGACTGAGGCCCGCTCTCGTCGCTCGATGCACTCGTGTCACGGGGGGTTCGATACTCCTCATCTGACGACGAGCACGATGTTGACGGGGCAGGCGGTGATGGTGGTCGTGCGCAATTCGTTCCCGCTTTACTTCTTGTGATCATTAGTTATTGTAAATTGTTGTAAAAATTGAATGTGATCTTGAGCTAATTTTGACATTGTCATTTGGTTGGAAAAAATTTGTTGTTCATGGATTTTTGTCTATATCTGATGAATTTTTTATGCTTATTGTAACGGAGGCGGTCTTTTTGTAAAATCCAGAGATAAAACTGTACAAAATAGTAAAATTGAGAAAAAAACTGTATTTATAAAATATAGAAAATCACAAGACGTCTATGTTGTCAGCGGTTTTTTTTTTTTTTTTATTTTTTTTTTTTATTATTATTTTTATTATTATTTTTTTATTCAAAACAAAATCTCGGATTTCATCCGGTCCTTTACAAAGGCATAAGTGGGGCTGTAGCCAACACTTAGAGGCCTGTTTGGTATAAAAATACAAAGGAGTATAAAAAACAGAAAAAATGTTGGATGAAGGGTAACATGGTACTTATAACTATTACAAATATGGGTAAAATGGCCAGGCTATTGAGATGAACTTATTAGTGATAAGGAAGATAGTGGGCTATGGATGAGACTACGGCACCTGCCAATTTAGTCTCATGTTAAAATATTTAGCCGGTGGTGACTTGCCATCCACTAAACGGGCCCCCCATAAAGGCCACCATGAGTGGTGACAAAAGGGGCAACGTTGGTGTGGATGGCTAAAGAGTGTCGAGAGGTGTGCTGCGGTTTCACTAGAGCGCTACTACCGGCGTTATGCCCTTTAACACTTCCACCCTTGGAGCTTTTTGTTACTTGCTCTTGCGTCTCCACCCCCGGACGGCCAATTAAGGCAAGCCGGGGGTCAGGGGTCTCATTTAGCCCCAGGGAGAATCAGGGTCCGCGGTGTCGCCACTCACCGATGGCTCGCCACAAAGCCGCCCCTGCGGTATAATTATTATTATTATTATTCCTTTTATTTGACATATTTCACGGGTTTCACCCGGTCCTTTACATAGGCATAAGTGGGGCTGTACCTAGCCAACACTTAGAGGCCCGTTTGGTATAAAAATACAATGTAGTATAAAAACAGAAACATTTTGGATGGATGGTTACATGGTATATCTATTACAAAAATGGGTAAAATGGGCAGGGCTATTGATATGTACTTATTACTGGAACGGGAGATAGTGGGCTATGGACGAGACTACGGCACCTGCCAATTTCAGTCTCATCTTAAAATATTTAGGCAGGTGGTGACTTGCCACCCACTAAACGGGCCCCCCATAAGAGCCACCATCAATGGTGACAAAAGGGGCAACGTTGGTGTGGATATCTGAAGGGTGTTGAGAGGTGTGCTGCGGTTTCACTAGAGCGCTACTACCGGCGTTATGCCCTTTAACACTTCCACCCTTGGAGCTTTTTGTTTCTTGCTCTTGCGTCTCCACCCCCAGACGACCAATTAAGGCAAGCCGGGGGTCAGGGGTCTCATTTAGCCCCAGGGAGAATCAGGGTCCGCGGATTATTATTATTATTATTATTATTATTATTCTACCGCAGGGGCGGCTTTGTGGCGAGCCGTCGGTGAGTGGCGACACCGCGGACTATTATTATTATTATTTTTATTCAAAAAGTTTCACGGATTTCATCCGGTCCTTTACAAAGGCATAAGTGGGGCTGTAGCCAACACTTAGAGGCCTGTTTGGTATAAAAATGCAGAGTATCAAAAACAGAAAGAATGTTGGATGAAGGGTAACATGGTACTTATAACTATTACAACAATGGGTAAAATGACAAGGCTATTGAAATGATTTTATTAGTGATAAAAAGATAGTGGGCTATGGAAGAGACTACGGCACCTGCCAAATTCAGTCTCATTTTAAAATTTTTGGGCAGGTGGTGACTTGCCACCCACTAAACGGGCCCCCCATAAAGGCCACCATGAATGGTGACAGAAGGGGCAACGTTGGTGTGGCTGGCTAAAGGGTGTCGAGAGGTGTGCTGCGGTTTCACTAAAGCGCTACTACCGGCGTTATGCCCTTTAACACTTCCACCCTTGGAGCTTTTTGTTACTTGCTCTTGCGTCTCCACCCCCAGACGGCCAATTAAGGCAAGCCGGGATTATTATTATTATTATTCCTTTTATTCAAAATAAATCACGGATTTCATCCGGTCCTTTACAAAGGCATAAGTGGGGCTGTAGCCAACACTTAGAGGCCTGTTTGGTATAAAAATACAAAGGAGTATAAAAAACAGAAAAAATGTTGGATGAAGGGTAACATGGTACTTATAACTATTACAAATATGGGTAAAATGGCCAGGCTATTGATATGAACTTATTAGTGATAAGGAAGATAGTGGGCTATGGATGAGACTACGGCACCTGCCAATTTAGTCTCATGTTAAAATATTTAGGCAGGTGGTGACTTGCCATCCACTAAACGGGCCCCCCATAAAGGCCACCATGAGTGGTAACAAAAGGGGCAACGTTGGTGTGGATGGCTAAAGAGTGTCGAGAGGTGTGCTGCGGTTTCACTAGAGCGCTACTACCGGCGTTATGCCCTTTAACACTTCCACCCTTGGAGCTTTTTGTTACTTGCTCTTGCGTCTCCACCCCCGGACGGCCAATTAAGGCAAGCCGGGGGTCAGGGGTCTCATTTAGCCCCAGGGAGAATCAGGGTCCGCGGTGTCGCCACTCACCGACGGCTCGCCACAAAGCCGCCCCTGCGGCTAATTATTATTAATATTATTAATTTTATTAATATTAATAATAATTAATAATATAATAATTAATATTATTAATTATTATTATTATTTTTATTCAACCAATTTCACGGGTTTCACCCGGTCCTTTACAAAGGCATAAGTGGGGCTGTAGCCAACACTTAGAGGCCTGTTTGATATAAAAATACAATGTAGTATAAAAACAGAAACATTTTGGATGGAAGGTTACAGGTTATCTATTACAAAAATGGTTAAAATGGCATGGTTATTGAAATGTACTTATTAGTGATACGGGAGATAGTGGGCTATGGTCGAGACTACGGCACCTGCCAATTTCAGTCTCATCTTAAAATATTTAGGCAGGTGGTGACTTGCCACTCACTAAACGGGCCCCCCATAAAAGCCACCATCAATGGTGACAAAAGGGGCAACGTTGGTGTGAATGGCTAAAGGGTGTCGAGAGGTGTGCTGCGGTTTCACTAGAGCGCTACTACCGGCGTTATGCCCTTTAACACTTCCACCCTTGGAGCTTTTTGTTACTTGCTCTTGCGTCTCCACCCCCAGACAGCCAATAAAGGCAAGCCGGGGGTCAGGGGTCTCATTTAGCCCCAGGGAGAATCAGGGTCCACGGTGTCGCCACTCACCGACGGCTCGCCACAAAGCCGCCCCTGCGGTATTATTATTATTATTATTATTTTTATTCAAAATAAATCACAGTATAAAAAACAGAAAAAATTTTGGATGAAGGGTAACATGGTACTTATATCTATTACAAATATGGGTAAAATGGCCAGGCTATTGATATTAACTTATTAGTGATAAGGAAGATAGTGGGCTATGGAAGAGACTACGGCACCTGCCAATTTAGTCTCATGTTAAAATATTTAGGCAGGTGGTGACTTGCCATCCACTAAACGGGCCCCCCATAAAGGCCACCATGAGTGGTGACAAAAGGGGCAACGTTGGTGTGGATGGCCAAAGAGTGTCGAGAGGTGTGCTGCGGTTTCACTAGAGCGCTACTACCGGCGTTATGCCCTTTAACACTTCCACCCTTGGAGCTTTTTGTTACTTGCTCTTGCGTCTCCACCCCCGGACGGCCAATTAAGGCAAGCCGGGGGTCAGGGGTCTCATTTAGCCCCAGGGAGAATCAGGGTCCGCGGTGTCGCCACTCACCGACGGCTCGCCACAAAGCCGCCCCTGCGGTATTATTATTATTATTATTATTAACTTCAGGCATATACTAGTTTATACTTTTACTTGTTTATCAATACGGCAGTTAGTGTTTCTATAACCTATCTATCGATTAACCTTACTAGAGATAAATTTATGATTTTAGTTCGATACAAATTGTATTAAATTTGAAAGGAAATACATCGATAAGTAATATATAAAAACTGCCTTGCGATTCTCTGAGAGCAAACATCGTTTTTAGTAGTAAGTAAGTATTAACATCGGTGGTGTCAAATACTTTATGAGATATCGCCCTTGTACACAAGGTTGATTTTCCAACGTTTTTGTCATCTTTTCTTTTGTTTCACGGATGTTGTCAAAGATGCAGTGATGTTTGCTCTTAGGACGGATCCCAATAATCTATCTAACCACAGTTTTGCTTACTACCGATAGAAAGTTTGACATAACGTCCATACAAATAGTGTCAAATATCTATCTCTGGTAAGGTAAACCGGCGATAGATAGATTATTGGGACCGGCCATTAGAGAATCCCACGGTCGGTCGTAAGTCAACAAACATCTCTATCAAATGCTACACTGCTACGCCGTAGCTGTTCGTAGCCAAGTAGCATAGAAATGAAATAAATGCATTTCCACATCCCGTACTTTACACCACCCCGTCTATTCATCCAATGCCTTTGACAGCCGCTAGAGGGCGCAGATGTGTTTTTAATTCATAAAATGCACGTAAGCGATCTCTCTATTCATCATTGAAATGAATGATATCCAGTTTTCTTTTTATGTTTGCAGCTTCCGGGGTTTTGTGGCGCAATTTATATATGAGAAATATGTTTTGTATTATAATACGGTCATGGAGAATATTAGCTTTTAGTTTTTCTATAGTAAAATAATAACTTACAGCGTAAAGAACTGTTAGCATTCTATGTACGACTAGCCGCGCTCGGCGGTTTTACCCGCGTGGTGATATAAAACCTATGTGCATCAAGGATAATGTAGGATTCTAGTGGTAAAATAAATAAAATAGGCTCCGATAATACTGGACCGATTTGAAACAAAAAGATATTTTCTGTTATTAATGTTAGTACAGATGATGTGGCTAGTTAATTAACATCATGCTTGTTTGTTTCGGAAGGGATGTGCAGGGTCTTTTTTCAAGTAAGATGATAAGAGCAAAAAGTTTGTAAAGGGGATCACGCCATTATTGACCATGACAGCTGCAGCGTGCTGTTACGCTTGTAAGTTCTGTGTGTCCAGGTGTTCTGAAGTCCCCGGGCGATGCCATCAGATCACACTAGTTGGTAGGACTTGCGTGTATGTGTATGCCTAGCTTATTTAATCATACTGTGCCAAATAACCTTAAAAGTTTGGTACGAAGGTATACTGTGTAAAGGCTTTTCGGCCAATGTCCAACCCCGCATACTATCTTTCTTTGACTGTCCAAATCAAGTGTGCGGTCGGTGGACTGGCATGAGTGCACCAGGTTGAACGCTTAAAGGTAATATCGTGAGGCGTATAACTTCTGGCCCCGCCAAAATTACTACATGACGACCACGAATGCTCTGTCAAGAGTGCAACGAAGAAGAAATACAGGTTGTTGTGTGTGGGCACTGCAGCATGTAATATCCCCGTGCGGAAAGGGACAACTATGTCTTAGTTAGAGCGACAAGTGATGAACATTCCCTCATAGAACTTCAAAGATCATATACCAACTATCATCGGCATCAATGACGTTAGAATTTCATCGTACAGTTTGTCGGCTGATCATTTACTGGTAAAAAAAAATAAGTAAGAAATCACAAATACTCTTGTAATATTAAGTAACCCAGTTTTAATACTTTATTACTCTTTATATACAGCTTATTATTCTTTATATACAGCATCCTTCAAGCGCACGCGAATTAGAGCGTTATTTTATGAGTTATATATAATACTAGCTGTGCCCCGCGGTTACACCCGCATAATGATGAATGATGATGATGATGATAAAAATTGTCCTATACGTTAATCGAGCGCCTCATCTACTTCCGTACCAAATTTCATTAAAATTAGCCTAGTTACTCTTCGAGCGTGAAAGAGTAACAAACAGCCATACATCAATACATACAAACTTTCGCGTTTATAATATTAGTAGGATTAAAAGCGTTGGCCCGCACGAGCTCCTTGGTTGGCGATTCTATTCGGTCAACCTTGAAGTAACCTGGTACTGAAAGTAAGTACTTACTGCATACTTGCAAAATGTTATTTAATCATAAATTATCCAAAAACCAGAATACACCAGTTTCCAGATTATTAAATGCATATTCCACTTAGGGAAAATCCTTCAGAATATTCAGCAAATCATATTTTTAGCTGCTGCATTTTCTTTTTCCCCGATTACATTACCAAAACGGATCATTTACTCAACAAAATAAGGGCCAGCTTATTAAGAGTGGAAGTCTAGGACCAACAATCTTGAAAATACGGTACATAAGCGGTATTTAGTTTTTACGTGGCTAATACCATCGTAAGAAATACTGTGGTATAACTTTGTCTGCATTATGTAAAGTCAGCAAATTTTAGCTTGAATAAAACTACTTTAGTGATAATAGTTCAAAATGCTGATAGTTTACTAATATTTAGTGACAACACGCATATTTCGTTTGTTTCATATACTTTCTTTTTAAATTAAGTTACCTTAAGTACTTTTACACTTGCACTTTTAAGGCTACACTGACGAGCAAAAACAGATAATCATATAATGTTTTTGGACGGTTTAACTTACGCGTAGGTACAGTCGATTATCTCGGTTTTCGCGCTCCACCGCTACCACCGCGGTCGCCAGTACTAGCGCGAACGCAGCCGGGTGCGAAAGTACTCCATGAAGAAGTGACCCGGGCGGTCACGAAACCGGTTGAGATACTGGCCAACACCTACCACCTAAGTTAAGCCGTCAAAATAACATTAAAATGTGTAATACTTACGAAAGTTTCAATCAAGTAATAATATAATACTAATATATTTATCGGTAGTAGTGCCACGCTGTAAACCCACAGCCGCATGGGCCGGCACGATCGGGGAAGTACCACAATCCTACATAACACTGACGTGAAGTGACATAGCTTGCTATTGCGTTCCGTCAGTTTGTGGGAGGTTCCGGAGGCCCGATTCCCTCCTTCCCCATTATCCCTCTTCTTCCCCCTCCCCTTCCAACCTTTAACTCTTCTATCTCCAATCATCCTTCCTCAAAGGTCGGCAACGCATCCTCGAGACTTCTGGTATTGCGGATGTCTGTGGGTGACGGTATCACTTAACACCAGGTGAGAATATAATAATAGTAAATTACGCACCAAGGGAGTAAAGCAGTGGCTTACGTCATGGGCGGTATGTTGAACCCTAAAAGTAACGGGAACCCTTAACGGGAACGGGAACGGGATTAAGATTTAATTCCCGAGCAAAGCGAGGGAGTTATGTAGAGTCCTGAGTGAAGCGAGGGGTTAAAACCGCCCAAGACGAACACAGGCTTTATCCTCGAGGTGCGTACTCTATTTTTCATACCTACTGCGAGACAATAAAAACTCAGAGCTTTAAAATAGCAGTTATTTCGTTAAAAATAAAACCAAATTGGACACATTTGTCCCGTTATAGAGGGACATAGACAATATCTTTGGAAGGAACATTTTATGGAAAACACTGTTTTAGACTTTCGCAGTTGTTAACTAAGTTATAATTAGTACTCACGATTTAGTTGCTTTTGGAGCACCCGATATTTCGGTACAGTTACATGCACCACGTTAAGAATAATATTTTTTTTAAAGTTGAATAATACCAAACACCAGAACATAGATGAATATAATAACTAGCACCGATTGCAGAGCGGACCGTGCGTAACCCATAGCAATGTGGTGCACAACAATCACACTCCTTAGGTTCGTTTAGCAATGAGGGTATTAGTGACGTTACTATTGTTGCCTCTTTTGTTTAAGCGTTCGTAAAGCCCAATTTTGGTGGCAAAAATAATTAATTCTTTTAGGTTTTTTAGAGCGCCGAACATAAAGAGTCATAAACGTCATTTTCACTATTCGAACGCACTACTAATAGTACAATCCCACCTTTTTTTTCTGTATGATGTAAGTACAATGAGTTTTCCTACAACTAACGTTCCAAATTTAAATCACTTTACTCCCCAGGGAGTTTAAAACAACTTTACAGCCCCGCGTATATAATGCCTTGCTTTACGTAGAGATTGCGAGATTTGTAATTGGACATGTTCGAGCAAGTGCTATAAAAAGATAATTAATACAATTTATTGACGGGCGGGCGTGTTGGGGATGACTGATAGGCTGTCAACTGAGCCGAACAAACGTGCGGCCACGACTATAACGGGAATGTGATTCTGTCTAACATATTAATATGAAAAGGCTACTTATCTAATTATGTAAGTAAAATAGGTTATACAGTCCTTGGTTGAAAGCCGTTATATTGTCCTGGAAAATAACAAGAGATTTATAAATATAAGAGTTATTGAGACATATTTTCGTGTAGAGGGCGACTTCGTAACAAGGAGAGCGTGGTTACTGTCCTCCGATATTCGAGATTTATGGACAATTTCATTAGAGAAACTCCGGTTATGGTAGCTTGTTACACCGTACTGACTAATTTAGGTCAAATGAGGTGGACATTCTTTTTTTTTTCTGCGACACGTTTACGTTGGTTGAAAGGTCTGGCAAAATAGATATAATACTAGTGACAAATCGATCTAATACAATCATCATACGCTTTATAAACTGTACTCCTCATTTGCAATTTATAATTAATACATATAATAGTTATCATTATCCGGTTAGATTAGGTAAGGTTAAGAATTTTGATGAATTTTAGTTTAGTTAATTACTGTTAATTGTATTTATACTGTTGGAAATTAAAAGGGGAAATGTCGCCGCCGTGGCGACGTTGTTGCAATAAGAAAAAAACGATGTTGTTTCTTTTCTTGTGGTTTAATAACCAGTAAATTGTACAGTAACGAATATAAAAGTAAAACTATAATATGAAGCGCCTGCGGTGGGCACGGCGTCTGGAGCAGAAGTGGCGCCATGGCGGCGCGGGCGCGCGGGGAACGTCCGGTTCCTTTTACGTTCCGTTAGCGGCGCTAACATCCTGGGCCCCGTTGAAACGACTGGTTTCAACAAGTGGACAGAGGCGGGATACAGCTCGTCGTAGGGTGCCTTTGCTGGTCTTCACATCAACGACTCGACAGATGCTGTCAGGTCCTGGATAAAGTTTTACGACTCTGCCCATTAGCCATTTAAGTAAAGGCAGCTGTTCGTCTTTGACGAGGACCAAATCATCAATTTTGATGGCATGCTTGTTTTCTTTCCACTTGCAGCGAGTTTGAAGTTCAGACAGGTACTCTCTAGTCCATCTGTTCCAAAATCCTTGACGAAGACGTTCGAGGAGTTGATAGCGGTTGACAGTGAGGCGTTCGATTCTCGGGGATGGCAGCGAAGTCAATGGACGCCCGATCAGGAAGTGTCCCGGTGTAAGTGCGGTTAAATCTGACGGATCCGATGACGACGGCGTCAACGGGCGCGAGTTCAATATGGACTCGATGGTCGCGAACAAAGTCGATAGTTCCTCGAACGTTAAACTAGTGTTGGAGGCGAGACGTTTCAGGTGAAATTTGGCGGATTTTATGGCGGCTTCCCAGATACCTCCGAAATTTGCTGTGTATACGGGCGAGAATTTGAAAGTGATACCCTCACTACATGCATACTCACCGACCTCACGGTTGCAGGTGCGCATAAGTCTGCCTAACTCATTCATTGCCCCGACAAAGTTCCTGCCGTTATCGCAAAACATAGTGTGGGGTTTACCGCGGCGAGCAATGAATCTTTTTAAGCACAATATAAAGCCGTTAGTACTCAAGTCGCTAACAGCTTCCAAATGGACAGCCTTTGTTGAAAAGCAGACAAAAATACAAAGATAGCATTTAGAGGTTTTAGCACCGCGTCCCTTGCGACTAGAAATTAAAAATGGACCCCCAAAGTCCATTCCACAGACTTCGAATGGAAGGCTTGGAGTCACACGAGGCTGGGGCAAATCGCCCATCAAAGGTTGAATTGTCGCAGCTCTAGAGCGTCGACACCGAATACATTTATTACATGTAGACCTAGCTAAAGATCTCCCGCTTGTGGGCCAAAATTTGTCGCGAATGGAAAATAATAGTTGCTGCGGGCCACAGTGTAGCAAGCGTGTATGCTCTTTGTCAAACAAGAGCTTTGTAAACGCGTGTTTACCGTCAATTAATATGGGGTGTCGCCTATCATGAGAGCAATGTGAAGCTTGGTCGATGCGGCCACCTGCCCTCATTATTCCTTGAGTATCAATGAATGGATTTAGTGATAAAATTTTAGACTTACAGTGAAGTGATTTGCGTGTTGTAAGTGAGTGAATGTCTTGTGGGAATGACTCTTGTTGTGACAACTTAGCAAGTGTGGTAAGTGATCTTTCTAACTCTTGTGCTGTGAGATCACCCTTAACCCTATTCTTACTAATAAATCGTAGAACATAAGCCATTATTCTTTGAAGTTTATATAATTTTGAATGTCTATCAAAATCTATAACCCTTTCTGTGTTTTGTATAATTAATGTGATTGTTTTTATTTCAGGTAGCAGCGCTTCTTTAGTGTGGTAGTCACGCGGCCACTCATTTTCTGGTTGAGTCAGGTAGGCAGGCCCGTGCCAGTACAGCACGTTGCCCAGTAGAAGCCGCGGCGGGATGCTTCTCGTCAGCCCGTCTGCGGGATTAGAGTGCGTCGGAACGTGTCGCCAGGATTCCCGCTCGGTAAGTTCACGAATTTCATTTATACGACTACAAACAAAAGTTTTAAGAGTCTTAGGCGGTGTCCTCAACCAACCCAGGACAATAGTTGAGTCTGACCAAAATACGGAACGCGAAACCCGAACGCGAAGCGACTTGACAACCTTATCATGCAAGCGAGCTCCTAACAAGGCACCTAAAAGCTCTAATCGTGGTATAGTCATCTCAGGCTTTAATGGCGCTACCCTAGCTTTAGCACATAGCAAATTGACTGTGACTGCACCAAAATTATCGCTTGACTTTATGTATAAGCAGGCCCCGAAGGCGCTTAAGGAAGCGTCAACAAAGCAATGAGCTTCAATATTGACAGGGGTGCTGCATAATACATGCCTAGGTATGTGAATATTACCAATATGTTTTAAGTTTGTTATAAACTCTAGCCAGGAGGCCTCGATGTCTTTGGGCACCTGTTCATCCCAACTCAGGTTTAAAAGCCACAACCTTTGTAGAATCGTTTTGGGTATGATCGTGCAAGCTGATAGCAGACCCAGAGGGTCGAAAACGCGGCACGAAGTTGATAGTATGCTCCTCTTGGTTGTTTTAGGTGGTGCGGTTATAGCATCTACAGAGAAATGTAATTCATCGCATGCTGGTGACCACCTCAGACCTAAAACAGAGGATTCCTTTGAAAAATCTTGAGTTTGACTAATAGTGGGAAAGTCATCAAATATTTCTGGTAGGTTCGTGCGAAATTTCCTCAATAGAAAGCAACCTTCCATTAATTTATCAATAACTCCCTTCACAATATGTTTCAAGTCTGACTTTGAATTAGAACCGGTATTCAGGTCATCGACATAAAAGTCATGCCTTACTACATTGGCTACTGCTTCATCTGTGCACTCATCAGCTAGCTGCAACAGGCAACGTGTACTCAGATAAGAAGCTGAAGCTGTCCCATAAGTTACAGTATTTAACTGTAGTGTCCTTAGAGGTTGGGTCTCGTTGTCACGCCATAAAATTAATTGTAGATGGCGTTGAGAGTCGTCAACCATTATTTGTCTATACATCTTTTCAACGTCCCCTGTAACGACGTATGCATTTAGCCTAAATCTTAGCAAGATCGACAGAAGGTCGTCCTGTACTACAGGGCCCACCAGCTGTATGTCATTGAAAGACTTGCCTGAGCTTGTCTTACATGAAGCATCAAACACTACTCTAAGACGTGTTGTCTCACTAGACTCACGTATCACAGCATGATGAGGAATGAAATAACCAAATGATGGTCTCTCTATTTCCGTTAAATGACCTAAACGTTCGTACTCTTGTATGAATTTGTCATAATCAGGTTTATTATTTGATTTGACTAACCTTTTCTCTAAGCTGAGAAAGCGACGCCTTGCATTATTATATGAGTCGCCCAGAGCCATCTCCGGCGATTCTTTCAATGGTAGTTTAACCCTGAACCTACCATCAGCTAGACGTTTTGTAGTTTGAATGAAGTGAGTTTCACAGAACTCCTCCTCCTTAGTTAAGACTTGTTTTTTACAAACAACATCGTCTATCTCCCAAAGTTTCATAAGGTCAGGCATAGCTTCCCTAGAAAAATTGCATTGAATGCTTGAAGGTATGTTACCTCCAGTCGGACCGGCGACCAACCAGCCTAGCTTGGAATTTTGTAATGTGGGCTTGTTTCGTCCCAATCGAATGCGGTTTGAGCCTACCACATCCCAAAATACATCTGCCCCTAATAATAGTTGAATTTCAGAGGGCTGATGAAATTTAGTATCTGCTAATCGAATGTTGGATGGTAAGTTGAGCTGTGATATATCGACTTCAACGCTTGGAAGCAAGCTTGTGATCTGTGGAATGACTAAGCATGACACAGTTATTTGGAATGAATTTACTCTTGACCTTACTTGTATTTGACAACGCTGTCTTACTTTAGAAGACGTATTATTTATTCCTAACACATTTACTGAGTCGGTACTAGAGCAGTCAATATTCATCAATCTTTGCATTTTTTCCGTCAGGAATGATGACTGGCTCCCTACATCAAGTAAGGCCTTAACTTGATAAGGTTTATTAGTTTTAGGATCAATAATATCCACTTCAGCCGTGCACAAAAGTACCTGCCCTGACATAGTAGCGGATAGGGACACAGGTGAATGCACAGTGCTGGCATTATCAGTGGGTGAGCCTACACTTGAGTCGCGAGTAACAAGTTTGTCCTCAGCATAGCTAGTATTAGTAGAACAACAGTTGCATGATGTAGTATTATTGGCTTGCCTACTTGGACTTTGTGATTTATGAACGTGTAATAAAGAATTATGTTTCACCTTACAGAACCTACATGGACCTAGTCGACACAGCTTGGGTTGATGGCCAGCGTGGAGGCAGTTGCTACATAGATTGTATTGTTTAACTACACTCATCCTTTCATCAAGGGGTAATGACCTGAACTTCTTGCAGCCATACAAAGGATGATGTTTGTCACACAAGACACAGGACTTAGAAGGATCACCTGAAGCTGTTACAAATGATTTCGTGTACCTATTATCTTTATTGGTCTTGGTGTACCTACTTTCCCTTTCCGAGCTAGTCAATTCTAGCATGTCAGCTCGTCCTCGCAGAAAGTTAAGAAATTCATTGAGTGTGGGTGAAGTGCCTAAAGTGTTTCTTTTCTCCTCCCATTTGCGGCCCGTAATCTGATCTAGTCTTGACGTCATCATATGGATGATCAAGGTGTCCCAGTATTCAGTGGGTTCATCAAGTTTAGAAAGTGAATTCAAATGTTTTAAATAATGATCTACTAAGTATCGCAGAGATTTGTGTGACTCATTTGTTATAGGATTTAAACTAAATAAAGCTTTTAAATGATTGTTTACGAGAATCCGTTTATTATTGTATCGCTCACAAAGTAAGCTCCAAGCCAAATCATAGTTATCGGCTGTAAATTCAATGGACTTTATGACAACAGAAGCTGCTCCTTCAAGCGAGGATCGTAAGTAATGAAACTTATTGATTAATGGAATAGAATGAGTCATGTTTATTAATGCATCAAAAGTATCTCGATATTCCAACCATTTGGAATGGTTACCATCAAACGTGGGTAATAGAATAGTTGGAAGTTTAACATTTGACTGAAAGTTTGACTGTTGTATATTTGACCTACGAGAGTCATTAAGATTGTCTGTAGAGTTTGCTCTGTATACTGTAGGTGATTTGCAGGATTGACTTTCCTCGACAATTACTTGGGCACAAGAAATAAGAGTACAAAATAAATTTTCAATATTCTCACGCTCTTGGTATTGGTCTTGTAACGCGTCATCAGAGTCCATCAAAATCTCTATTTTGCTTTGTACTATATCAAATTGATTGAATGCTTCCTTTAGTCGAGAAAGCTTTAATTGTAGTTCGCAGATAATCTGCTTCGTAATTTTGCTCGATTCAACTAATTTGACTACTGCGAGATATTTGTCGAACTGAGTCACTTTCGCCTTTATATTGCCTCGCTCCTTTATAAGTGACTTTAGTTGGTCTGCCATTTTTGACATAGTATGACAAGAAATTGTTCGAGGCAATGAATGTAGGACGAATAAAACAAAAAAAAGAAATGAAATGTCTAACCGTTGTGCGCAGCTATGTACAAACTGCGTGGGATGTGCAACCGTTCAGCCGGCGAGTGGTGCGCGGTGAGTGTACTCGGTCGCGGTAGCAGCCACTGCGACGCAGGGCCCCGCGAAGTGAGGCTACACTCGGTGCGCGACTTGCGCTCGTCGGAGGTGTCTGGGATGCACGAAGTAGCACCACGCTTCAACACCCGGTGGATAATCTTGCCATCACACCGCTGAAACAGGTCGGCATATCCAAATCAATAACGCGGTATTTGACAGTATCTAAGTACCTACCTACCTGTTTGGTAGCAGAACAAATATAGTTAATGCGATTTAGTGAAACTTCAGTCAACAAATACTGTGAAACACACAAGTTTGTAGCGGTACGGCATTAGTTATGGATTTACAGTAGTAACAAAACACGTACCTACGTAAATAGTGTGCAGCAAAGAAAAAACAATGAGTATATTAGCAGTAATTTACCGATACGACGCGTAAAATTACTACAATAAGTGCAATGGCAGTTTTGAGCTTGTAGTATATATACCTACCTAATTGTCGGCGCGCAAAACCCGCACTTATATATCAACAAAACGAAACAATAACAACGAAGTGTTTACCGATACAACGCATAAACTACTTCGATAAGTGCAATGGCAGATTTGAGCCTGTTAGTATATGTACCTAGCTACGAGTACCTAGCACTAAAATCCCGCACTTATTTTGCAATAAAAAATGAAACAATAATAGCAAGTGTTTACCGATACAACGCATAAACTACTTGGATAAGTGCAATGGCAGATTTGAGCCCGTTAGTATATGTATACCTACCTAGTTCTCAAATCCCGCACCTATTTTGCAACGAAAAAACGTCAAAGGATTAGCAACTGTTTAGCGATCGACGCGTAAACATTTGACAAGAGTGCAATGGCAGCCTTGTGGCGCTGTTGAGACGTGATTATAGACACGTAGCCCACAGGCCCGCACTCCTGCAGCAAAATCAAACACGTATTTTGCCTGAATTAGTTAACATGAAATATTAGGTAGCAATCATTTCGACTTATTTGCAACCTAATTTGCGACTGTAATTTGACTCACCTTACAAAATGGTCGAATCCTTACATAGAAACAGACATCACTAGGTACCTATTTTATTTGTAAAGTAAACACAGAAGAGGAACTATGACCTTGAACGCGACAGTCCATGTTGTATGCACTACTTAGTGGTTACCAACTAGTAGGTACGTTATTTGCGAATTTGTGATAGCGCGACAAGATTGATTACACAAATTGAATTGCACTTCCCTGCATCGAGCGACCAAAAATGGCGGGCGCTCTGACGTCTCGAAGGGTTGGTGTTCTCTTGGCCTCTGCGTACTTGATGCTGTTTTGTTTATTTGACCCTCGCCGCTGCTTCGATGTGCGAGGGGACTTCTGCTCTTCACATTATGGCTTCGTACTCGTAGTTTGAAAGTTTTCGTGCGATCATCGCTGTGCGCCGTAGCAAAAAAATGGCGGCTCGCTCGTGGCGATAGTTTCTTCATAGACAGGTTACAGCGATCAATCACGTCGGGGTCACCATTATGTCGCCGCCGTGGCGACGTTGTTGCAATAAGAAAAAAACGATGTTGTTTCTTTTCTTGTGGTTTAATAACCAGTAAATTGTACAGTAACGAATATAAAAGTAAAACTATAATATGAAGCGCCTGCGGTGGGCACGGCGTCTGGAGCAGAAGTGGCGCCATGGCGGCGCGGGCGCGCGGGGAACGTCCGGTTCCTTTTACGTTCCGTTAGCGGCGCTAACAGGAAAGGATTTTTTTAGAAAGAGCGGTACATTAACCTAACAGTTATTTATATTTACAAGTACAAGAACAATAATTCAATAACCGACAATCATTACCACAGTGTTTGCACTATACAAAATCACGACAAGGATTAACGTCACCACAATAACGAACTCGGAGATGTTGACTCGTCCACGGTTGAAGGCAGATTGAGCCACGAACATTTTTGGAACGAAGTTCCTTATCGCGCGTTGTGAAAGGGGGCTAGACGGAAAAAATTCTTACGAAAAGTTGTTACGACACTTTTTGCTATAGTATGCTATGTTTCTCTGTCTGTCTCTCTCTCTCTCTTATAGAAAGCAAGCCAAATGTTGTAATCGTAGCAAGTGGCGCCATTTAGTTCCGTAAATTTATACTAGATGGCGACTCAGGTAAAGTTAGCTCACGGAGGCATTTCATTCACTGGATGTAATATGTAATTTTAAGAAATATATATTTTTGAACACTTCCCATACGCAGAAAGGAGTTTTATTGAAGTAACCCTATACGCGCGATTATCGGAACCTATTTTTGGAATATTTACCATGGTTTTGTATTTTTAGCATTATTTTTTCTGATGAGGAACTTCGTTCCATCCGGATGTCCCTTGACACCTCTCAAGTTTTTTTTTTACAATATTATGCAATAGAATTACCTCGTCCACAGCCATTACCTGGGCCGGAAGATACATCGCGACCGGGGCCGCGGTGTATACTCCTGCCCGCACCGTGGCTCGGGCAACATAATGAAACAGAATTACCTCGTCCACAGCCATAACCTGGGCCGGAGGAATCATCGCGACCGGGGCCGCGATGTATGCTCCTGCCCGCACCGTGGCTGGGGCTACATAATTTAACAGAATTACCTCATCCACAGCCATTACCTGGGCCTGAGGATACATTGCAACCGGGTCCGCGGTGTATACTCCTGCCCGCACCGTGGCTGGGGCTACATAATGAAACAGAATTACCTCGTCCACAGCCATTACCTGGGCCGGAGGATACATTGCAACCAGGGCCGCGGTGTATACTCCTGCCCGCACCGTGGCTGGGGCTACATAATGAAACAGAATTACCTCGTCCACAGCCATTATCTGGGCCTGAGGATACATTGCAGCCGGACCCGCGGTGTATACTCCTGCCCGCACCGTGGCTGGGGCTACATAATGAAACAGAATTACCTCGTCCACAACCATTACCTGGGCCTGAGGATACATCGCGACCGGGGCCGCGGTGTATACTCCTGCCCGCACCGTGGCTGGGGCTACATAATGAAACAGAATTACCTCGTCCACAGCCATTACCTGGGCCTGAGGATACATTGCAACTGGGGCCGCGGTGTATACTCCTGCCCGCACCGTGGCTGGGGCTACATAATGAAACAGAATTACCTCGTCCACAGCCATTACCTGGGCCTGAGGATACATTGCGACCAGGGCCGCGGTGTATACTCCTGCCCGCATCGTGGCTGGGGCTACATAATGATACAGAATTACCTCGTCCACAGCCATTACCTGGGCCTGAGGATACATTGCGACCGGGGCCGCGGTGTATACTCCTGCCCGCACAGCCACGAACACTCTGCGAGCCGCCTTTTATACTTTTTGGTCGGCTAGGCTATTCTAGTCTCCAACAATACTTTATAATATAATGTACTGTCTGTCATTTAAAAGGACACGCTGTACATCAGCTAAAATAGTGTTCTAAAGGAAGCTTTGTTTGAGTCAGAGAAATACACATTCTCACAACTTTAAACCCGATTGTATTTTCCTAACATTTATATGACAATAAATATAAGTATTTGGTGGTTTGTGACTTTGCAAGTATGTTTCTTTGTTATTACTTCACACTTTAGCGGCTCTACGGAGTTAAGTAACATTTATTTTAGGGATTCAAGTAAAACACAAAACTTACTACAAAATCTACTTTTATATAATCAAAATATTCCCGTAAACTGTTACACTCCACGTGGACAAAGTCGGACGACGTAGTTAGTTTCATAAACAAGTTGTTAAAAAAATAAAAAAATAAATTGGTACTTGGTACTCTAAATGTATTCAAGTATGGAATAATAGTCCTTAGTTACTCGTATATACATTTAGTAAATAGTAGTAATGATACAATACATTATTTAATAAATGTGTTTTTTTATTATTTAAAGAAGTCAAAATGATTTTAACATTGAATGGTTTAGATCATTTTCATTACAACTTAATTTACAACAGTCAATGAGTAAACGGCAGGAAAACGCACGTTTTTATCTTATTTTAGTTTTTTGATTTGGTGTAAGTGTCGGCCGCGTTTAGCTCAGGCACGACAGTCCGATGCATAATGCATGGCGGTATATTTTTACTGTTGGACTAGCGCCGGCGGATGCGACTCGACTTAATATCGCAATCACTTAGTGGAACACAACCGGGGATTTTTTATGATTGTGCTACTCTGCTTTTTGGCTATTTAATTATGGGGATGTGGGGATATTAACTGAAATAATTTATGTATTATAATAGAATCGTGTCAATCTGTTTTCGAAGACGACGCTATAATAATTGCTAATACCTACCACAAAATTAGCTCGTTTTGTGCTAATTACTTGTCTGTTATCATCTTGTTCAGTACCTACTCTACTCGTAGTCGGGCTGGCTTACTCTGCTGGACATGGGCATGGATTTCCTCAAGTGGCTGGATCATTATATTTATGTGATTTATTTCCACAGATATAATTTGAACAGAAAATATTACTAATACAAGTTTCTTTTTCTGAGCTATTCTCTTACGAAACTACGTGAACTGGAATGATTCTAAGCTTAGATTGCAGGCGCAGTTAAAGAGCATTGATGAAAAGTTTTTATCACAATTGTACTTACTTCCCTATAGAAAAATCATGGAATACGAATTTGCAATATTAAAAACGTGTATATATAATAATGCGGAAAACCCAGATTATGAAATAAATTGGTTTAGGAAAAATAATATTATGGACAATATTATTACTTGGAAAATTAATAATTTGGAATAAATATCCGACATCCATTATCTAAACATGATAACATTAAATTCAAAGTCAAAATGATTTATTCAATTTAGACATCAAAAACATACGAGCGTCAATTGTTTGGCATATACCTAAGATATTAATTTTAAGATACATGACAGTCAACGTGAAAAATATAACAGCATAATATATTAAATATAACACATATTATGTACGTGAGTTATCAAATAATAATCTGTTCAACTCTCTGAGCAGATATTTTCAGCTGAGGAAATCCAGTCGGATGAGGATAAAGCCTCGAGCGAGGAGACATCTCGGTCACGTGACGCCGTCTCGACACCTGAGATGTACGCGAGACGTGCGGAATTATTGGGTGTCTAGGTAACTCCACAGGCGCTTACAGTTTGTGTAATATGAGAAGCGTCCTAGGAATTGAGGTCGCACGTGAGCTGATTTACTGTTTAAAAATGTTGCATACCACCTGCTCGAAAATGTCCAAGTACGAGTTCATATCACGCAATACAACGTAAAGCAAGGCATTACATCCCCGGGGATGACATGTTGTATGAAACTTCCACGGGTGTAAAGTGATTTGGATTTGGAACGTTAGGTGTTGGAAAACTCTTAGTAAGGTGACAGCATACAGAAAAAAGGCGCGGGATTGTACTAAAGGGAGTGTGTTTGTTGTGCGCCAGGTGGCTATGGGTTACGCACGACCCCTCTCTGCGCATTCAAGGTCATATACTTCAAGTTACGTGCCGCGAACTGGTGTTTGGTGTTATTTTAACAACTTCGATAATTTTACGTGGTGCATGTAACTGTACCGAAATATCGGAAGCTCCAAAAGCAACTAAATCGCGTTCTACATCTCGTGAGTACTAATTATAACTTAGTCATTAACGCGAATGTCTAAAACAGTGTATTCTATAAAATGTTCCTTCCAAAAATATTACTCTGTCCCTCTATAACAGTACGAATGTGTCCAATTTGAATATGAGTTATTAATTTATTTTACAATTATTACTTAAAGCTTTGAGTTTTTACTGCAGTTTTTTCTCGCAGTAGGTATGAAAAGTAGAGTATGCACCTAGAGGATAAAGCCTGTCTACGACTTGGGCGGCTTTAATAAGGCTCTCGCTTCCCTCAGGACTCTACATAACTCCCCCGCTTCAATATGCCGCCCGTGGCTGCTTTACTCCTTCGGTGCATAATCTACTATTTTTTTTTTTTTTTTTTTTTTTTAATAATATAATAATAATAATGGTTTATTAACTTAATAAGTAGGTAGGTACAGAAAATTCAAAAACTAAAATTAACTATTCTATTTTAACACTGTAGGTCTACAAATTATATTAACTTTATAGCAATACCCATGCTTTGAGTTTTCATCAGGTATTTTATTCTCTCTGAAATTGCGATATTTGCGATAGTGCTTTGAAAGTGAATTATATGCATATAATTAGATTTAATATGCATATGCATATAATTAGATTTAAGTTAGCACAAATGTACAAACAGCATATACAACACAACTATGCTATAAGTAAACAACGAAATTAAATGTAAGATTCACATCTACCCTCCGCACTAGTTTGCACTGTACGACGGCAGGGCAGAGCATTCATCGTCCACAAAACACGTTATTATTCACACACAGTATATGCGCGGTTACTAGATCAATCAGTAATTTTTTTTTTTTTTGATCATTTTAATATAATTTTAAAAACTTATGACAGAAAACAACAATCAATGTTAAATAAATTGTGGTAAGTCTAATATAAATCATTAATTACTATAAGATATATAAACTTTTAGGTTATACATTTAATATTAGACATTTGTTTACACTTAGTTTAGATATAAATTAATGATTAGCATAAGGTTATAATCTAACTAACTAAAATATATATTTAATACATATAAGTATGGATATATATTCCATTGTATGTATATATACTTAAGTGTTCTAAGCACGTAATGTGTGGTGTATAGTATATATATATTGTGTGTTTATTTATTATGAATAATATTGTGTATTTTGTAATGTATGCAGTGTATGTGTTTTGGAATGGAGACATTGGAACAAAGTAGTTTGAGACAGTAGGTAATCTTTTGAATTCCCAGAAATGAAAAAGTGTTATTATTAATAAAAAATAAAAAATAAATAGATAAAATAAGTAATTATTTTACCTATATCTACTTCAAATTTTGTAATTAAAGACTATTTTATTTGCCAGAAATATTAATTTTATTATTACGATACAACGGTCATTAGAGCTTCCGTGTCATCGTAACTATGAGATTTCAGATAATTCTCAAGCGTTTTTTTGCAGTTATACATAGTTGAATCAGATATTTTAACATGATAATTAATTGCATTGTATACATAGGGACCCAACCAGTACGAAAAGTTTTTGATAAACTGTGTGTTGCATGTTATAAGCTCGTATACTCTGTCACTTCGACGTTTATATTGGTGACCAGTTATCATTGGATATTTATGTTGGTTTATTATCACTGATTTTATAAAAAGTTGACGAACATTGAGGACATTTGTGTCGATATACAGTTGTTGAGTGGGATATCGGTAAGGCTTGTAGAACATAACTTTCAAAACTGCCCGCTGGGCTCTTTCTAAGTGAAGAAGTAATGTTTTGTTCGCTCCTCCCCAGGCAATAATACCGTAGGATAAAACTGACTGACATAAGCTAAAATAAACATTTTTTAAGGTGTCAATATCACCTATATGTCGTAAGTTTTTAAATATATAAATTAATTTCCTTGTTCGTCCTGTAAATAAACGTATCTGAGGTTCCCATCTCAGGTATTTATCTATTACTATGCCTAGGTACTTGTTTTCATTAGTAGGGCTTAAAAGGTAGCATTTACATTTATTAAAATTCTTGCAGGAATGTGCCTTCAATTCAAAATTATAGTCTGGTTGCAAGTTTTCTTTTATACTGAATGTAATATACTTCGTTTTTTCTAAATTCAAAGTTAGTAAGTTGTAGTCCAACCATTTCATTATTGTAGCAAACCCCTTTTCAGCAAAATATTTAGCCTCATCCCATGTATCACCATCAAATAAAATCACGGTATCATCCGCAAAAGTTATTATTTCAGCATTATCGAGCTTTTTTCTACACAATTCATCTATATATATCAGAAATAACGTGGGCCCGAGAACGCTTCCCTGCGGGACACCGTAAAGTACAGTTTCCTCGTCACTAAGCACTGATCCTATCCTTACTGACTGTTTTCTTTCTTCTAAATAACTTCTAAGAAGCTTATGCGGAGTTCCTCTCACTCCCATCTCTTCCAGCTTCTTTAATAGCAGTGGAATAGAGACAGTATCGAATGCCTTCGCCAAATCAAGAAATATACCTATACATTTTTTAGATTTATCTAATTGTTTAATGACATGTGTAACCAGTTTGTTAATAGCATCCGAGGTCGATTTTTTAGCTCTAAATCCAAACTGGTTTGATGAGATTAGTTTATATCTTTCTAAGAAGTCCAATAATCTGCAATTGAATACTTTTTCAAAAATTTTTGAGAGTGTAGGTAATAGTGATATTGGCCGATAGTTATTGATACTATCTCTATCCCCAGCTTTATGTATTGGAATCACAATAGATTTCTTAAGTTCCGCAGGGAAAACACCCGAGTTCATGCATTCATTGCAAAGATATGCTATTGGTGCCGCTAGAATATTCATGCCTTGCTTAAAAAGAGTTGATGAGATACCATCCCATCCAGAAGATGAGGTATTCCGTAATGATAGGATATGTTTTTTAATTTCTGCTTCATCAGCCGGTAAAAATACTATAGAATTTAGAGGGTTGGGCTTATCCTCCTTAAGCATAGTGAGATCACATTCACTAGTTTTAAGACGTTTCAATATTTGTGTTGCGAGGGTTTGACCTACACTTGCAAAATGACCATTAATTTGTGAGATTAAACATTTTGAGTCAGCTGTCACATTAAGAAGCTCAGTTGGTGATTTGGAGGACTGTTCCATGTTACAAATATTTTTGATTATCTGCCAAGTCTTTTTCATATCCCCTTTGCTTTCATTAATTTTCTTTCTCTCATATTGTTTTTTCAATTTTTTCAAAATGCGGTTACAGTGGTTTCTGTATCGTAAGTAAGTTATTCGTAATGATTCATCGTAGGGTTTTTTCTTTGATCTTAAATGTAATATATCCCGAAACCTAATGCAACGAAGTATACCTGCTGTAACCCATGGCTTGATAATTTGCTTTCTCTTAGGAATAGTAACTAATCGAGTGTGCTTATTTAGAACACGTTTAATTACTTTCAGAAATTCGTTAGTACTTTCACTAACATTCGAAAATTTAGAAAAAGTGATTTGCCAGTCAATAGATTTTAGTTCTTCAATGACTGAGGAATATTCCACTTTTTTTGCTGTTATTGTAGAATCAGTTCTTTTGTTAATACTCTTATTTTTGATACAAGATATGATAGTATAATGGTCCGTTACCGTGGATAGGCAAACAATAGTACTGACCTCACTTTTAGTCCTAATAAAACAATGATCCAAGCAATTATTTATTCTTGTTGGAAGCAAATGAGTTGGCATCAGACCATTCAAAGCTAAGACGTTCAGATATTCCGTACATCTTCCATCAGTGTTGCCTTGCTTGATATCAATATTCATATCTCCCGCTAATATTATATCTTTAAAAATTTTAAGTTGAGATATGATTATGTCCAACGATGGCAAAAAACAGTCTATTGACTTGAAGGATGGCGGCCTATAGATACCTAACACAGCAGTATGATTTCCTATTTTTACTTGCAAGCAATTCGCGTCATCTAAAGATGGCTCACTTACTTTCACATTTGTAAGATTATCCTTTACATAGATTACTACACCACTGTTTTGATTAATAATTTTTTCTGTACAGTAAGAGGTATAACCAGGTAAGATATTAATTTTAGGAGTTATAGAAAGCCAACATTCTGTCAACACAATTACGTCAGGTTGAATACCGCAACGTGCCAAATAAATTTCGAAGTCACTGAAATTTTGGTTTATGCTTCTAATATTCTGAGACAATACGGTAAGAGATTTTCTAGGAGAATTTAATAGATTCTTACACTGTTCAGGATCATTCAACAAAGTGACACTACCCACATTGACTATTTTGTCAATGTCAATGTATTATAGAAGCACCATCATTAGTTGTCTTATTTAATAAATAAGCGTAGCCAGTTCCCAATTAACTCTTGAACCCTTTTATGATTTTCACAAAATCTAAATTTTCGTGTGTGCTCATTACAAAGAATGGTGTGGACTTAAAAATGTGTTTGAAAGAACCAGAAATCATAACACGATAAAAGCACCTTGTTGAATGATAATATAAATTATAATCAGTAATTGTAAAAATACTTCAAATTCAAGCGGTTAGTGTAAAGTTAAAGGAGTTTACATTGATCTTTCCTTATTGACAAGCTGTGATGCATTTTAGGCAAAACGCGTTTAGGTCATATGGCGATTAAGGTGGTTTGCGAAATGGGTAGTATGCGTTTTAGGTACAGTGAGAAATAGACAGTTAAATGTTTTAGACAAGTAACGATTTAGGCCAAACACTACTTAAGAATGAAGCTTAGGCAAAACGCGATGTAGACTAACTACGTTTCAGGCATACAGAGAACAAAGGCTACTATTATCTATATCTGTCGAAGTTCACATCTGACAGTTGCGTGACGGACAGATAATAACTTGATTGGAATGCCATTTAAATCTGAATGTTAGCTCTTACACCACGTCGGTTCTCTTTTTACACACACTCTAGGCAACTTCGCAGATTTAGAATTACTAGTACATTGAAATTTATAGAGAGAAAAATTCCGTCCTCAGACGGGATTCGAACCCGCGTCTTCTGACTCTCCGTGTGACGCCATTGACCAACTAGACCACTGAGAATATGGTCCAAGCATCGAATTTTAACTCTCTATTTGACTAACCGTCTTGCGGGGAAGGAGCGGCATCTATTGGACAGTTAACAGTACCACCCAACCGAAAGAAGCATTAGTTAGAAATACTCCGTCCCCGCAAGACGGTTATAGTCAAATAGAGAGTTAAAATTCGATGCTTGGTCCCGAACCTCGCCTAGTAGAACCTAGAACCTGGCCTAGTTGGTCAATGGCGTCTGACACGGAGAGTCAGAAGACGCAGGTTCGAAACCCGTCCGAGGATGGAATTTTTCTCTCTATAAATTTCAATGTTTGAGATCGCTAAAGCAGGCGTTAGTGCTTTAAAAAGTAATACTATAAAAATTACTAGTACACATGAGGATGAGGAGATTTGTCTGACGTCACAAGAACGTTTAGTGACAAAATTGGAACGTTGTGGTTCTGTTTTTGTTAGAAGACGACAGATGTTTTACCTTGATACGTGAACTTTATGTTGTGTAAATATTGGTGTTCGATATAGATGTATTTGAATAAGATTGGATTGATACATGTGAACTGTTTGCATTTACGTAAGCAATAGGCAATTTTTGACCTTTCCAACTGGGTTACAGGTTAAATATTATTATTATCATCCATAATACCTATATTATATATAGGTATTATGGATGATAATAATAATATTTAAGTAGTCTTAAACAAGATATTCTACTAGGTTTTTTATATGCTATGATATGGACGAGTCGTCCGTGATGGAAAGCTTGTCCATGATAATTACAGTGCCACTTAATGCACGTCCCAATAATCTATCTATCCACGGTGTACCTTGTACCGATAGCAATTTGACATAACGTCCATACAAATAGTGTCAAATATATATCTCTAGTAAGGTAAACCGGCGATAGATAGGTTATTGGGACCGGCCGTTGGAGCTCACATCTGTAGTTTTGTGGTGTGAAAGGTGGCTGTGCATTTCATTTGTAGTGTAATTGCTGGGTGAGATTAAAAGATTATAATAATTATAAAGGGTTGTGACGTGATGCTATTAAAAAAAATATTTCGGTTGGATAATGCTGTCAAAGCTGTTCGATAGATGTCGCTCCGTCCCCGTAAGACGGTGTAATCAGATAGAGAGATGGTCATGGTGTCTCCCCCCCCGAGAGTTTCCGCCTTGCCGTGGCGGGGGGGCTCAGTAGCCGTGGCTTGGGTCACCACGGTGAAGCTAAGAGGAATCAATGGGCCTGCCAGTGATAGCCGATAGCTGGCGGGCCCGAGGTGGGACCGCTCCTATGGGCCTTGCCCTCCAAGTCCACACGGGAGCGGTCACTGTAGGTAGCGGTGGTGTATGGGCGCCACTGCAACTGAGGCGGGCTGCGGTGTCGTATGGGCGGCACCGCGGCTGAGAGTTAGAGACCGCGGCGGGAGAGGAGTGCCGGTGTTACGGTGAGCCGCTCTCCCTGCCTTCCGCGGCCTCGACGGGGCCGCCACCGTTAGATGGCGGACGCGGTGGGGTCGCAGGGGAAGAGGACTGTCGGTATTGAGAGGCGCCGATGTCCCTATCCTCTGCGGCCGAAGTAGCAGGCGGTGGGGCTACTCACCTGACCCATCGTGGGGGGACTTAGGGCGCCCAGACTCGGGGGAGTCTGGGGTCCATTTGCGGGCTTGGTCCCCCGTGGCGGTTGCGGCACGCCAAGTGTTCTGGCGTGCTGCAAGAGAGAAGGGTCCGGCAACGGACAGCCGCGGCAGGCCTCCGTCACTCCATGTACTTGCACGCTATAAGTGCCTACCGCCCAGCCGAGCGGTCTCGGTCCGCCGGCGGATCAAATTCAGTGCGGTTTTCGCAAGCGAAGCGCGCGCACGCCGTTCAATTTTAATAGTGCTGTTCGTTCGTACGCGTATTACGATGCCGTGTGGTGCCTTATGTGCTGTAGATGGGTGTAAATCAAGCAAAAGAAGGGATAAACACCTAACATTTTTCCATTTACCTGCCAATGAAGAAAGGTAAGTGATAAATTATTACTAGTTTTTGTCGTTTACATTTTTTTCCATTTACATACCGTCATTAGAGACATAATTAAAAGACAGTAGGTGTGCGGACACCGCTATCCACTTAGAATTTGACAGTTTAATAGGTATATACTAAGCATTAGCTTGCCTTTCAGACACAGATTTACATAATTTTGTTACATAGAAACGTTATACCACAGAATAATTAATAGTACAAGGTACAGAAGATGCACTCTTCGAAAGAAAACATTCGAATATAAACTGCTAAACTAACAACTGCAATAATGTTCATAAAACATTGCAAAGCACGGACGTGACCTTCAAAAAATGTGCCTACAAGTCCTTGACGCGCTCGTAACGAATCAAAATGCGCTATAAGTCTGTGTAGCGAGAGTTCTTTTTCTTACGCCCGATGAAAACCTTTGAACAAGCCGCGTCTGTTGTAAGGTTACTTGTTGCGAGAAAACGAATCAAATTTATTAATCTTAATAAATTTGATTCGTGATAATTGGTAGTAGTACAATACACCTAGATATGTACAACTAGGAACTAGATATATTTTTTTATTTTGAAGGCCATCGACTTTTCGCGTGAAAACTTTCGAAAACTGCAGTGTTTATGTATTTTTGTGTGAGAGTGTTACACTCGTTAATAAAATAACTTACGGCTTAGTGCTTTATTTGAAGTCGGTTCTCTTTTTTTAAGGCTTTTTTTTTCATTTCTAGTGAACATCTCCGAAGATCATCATCAAACTAAGAAGTATTATACTTATTTTAAAACGTTCTCCTAAATGTAACAAATCCTTTTCTGAAAACCGCATCGATATCGGTTAAGCCAAACGCGAGATTATCGCGCACAAACATACATACCTACAAACCATACAAGTCAAACATCTCAGTTTGGCCTGTATGTCTGATCACCTCCTTTTTTTTAAGTTGGTTAAATATTTTATAAATGATAAAATTTTTAACTGCCACATAAAAGTCAGAACATATTCACAGTTCTCAATAACATAGATAAAAAGTTATGTTAATTTAATTTTATCGAAGAGACAGCCCTGCGATTACTGTGGAATCGCGCGGTGCGAAGCAATCACTGCTGTACGCTTGAGCATTTAGGCGCATTTTAGCATACAGTGGTTGTTGACGCGAGGGAGTAGGCAATTATCGTAATAGGTATTGGAAATTTTCTACTGAGTGAAGTATCTGTTCTTATTCAGTAATCTGTGGCCGCGGCGGGTTCGCGGTCGTGTGCGAAATCTGTCCCGCGTTCCCGCCAAAAGTGGCAGTGACGGAACACCGTAGAGGTTTGGTGGGTATGCTGCCCTTCTGGCAGAGACTCCCACATAACCACCGTGCTCCCCCCGGGGCCGGTGGTATCCATAAAGGATTAATCTGCGTCAAAAAAAAAAAAGGTCATGGGGTCTGACACCGATTGTCGGAAGACACGGGTTAGAACCCCGTCCGAGGATGTGAATTTTTCCCTCAAAAAATTGCAATATTTGTAGTGCGTTCAAATATATCACTTCTGATCGTTTTTGGCGAAAATAACGCTAAAAACGCTCACAAGAGGCGTTCGAATTGGGAATCTGTGGGTGAAAATGTCGTTCATGCCTCTTATTGTTCAGCGTTCGGAAAGCTAAAAAAGAGGAATTTTTGCCACCAAAAAGTGCAATTTTTGACCCACGTCCGGAGCATGGTTGTTTGTGATCGTTATTTGACAGCATAATCATGTGATTTTAGGTCTTATGCTCAGTTGAGCGTTCGAATAGGGTATGGATGAAAGTGGCAAAAATGGCAATAATAACGTTTTTGAGCTTTACGAACTCTTTAACAAAAGAGCCATCAATGAAAACGCCACCAATGCCCTCATAAGCTAAACGAACGCACCTTTGGTACCGCTAAGTAGACGTTAGTGCTGTTAAAAAGTAATACTATAAATGACTAGTATTTCATGGGGATGAGTGCAGTGCAATGTTTCGCAAGTTTCTAACTTAAAGTACTGCGATGTCTTAGGCAAGTGAGTTTAGTAGACTGCTAAACTGATCTATGTATCCATAAATAGGTAAACACGTTCAAACAAAATAGAAAGGGAGGTCTCCTAACCTAACAAAGACAAATGTGTTATTCGTATGTATCACGAACAATCACATCCGCTTGTTATTATAATATTAGAATAATATAGAAAGAAAGAAGAAAAAAGAAAAAAAAGTTTATTTGTTACTTCAAAATAAACACAAAAAATACAAACGAGTGCAATTTGAAAAATTTAATACCGCCTTCCATTCTATTACTTTGGTAAAAATCTGTTATTGGAGTGTAACTCAAAAACTACAGGACCGAATTTGATGAAATTTAAATGGGACCACATGGAAATTTTTAGAATCTGTCCACACAAACAAAAGAATTTTGAGAATCGATCCACCCTATCGAAAGTTATGAGGTAACAAACACACACAAAAAACAGTCGAATTGAGTACCTCCTCCTTTTTGAAAGTCGGTTGATTATAGCCACAAACCGGCCCCAACTCAGTATGATGCCGGCGGCTAACCAGCGCTGGTCTTCCATTGGAGCCGTTTGGTATTGTCGCGAAACCGGCACATACACAGCACAACACTACAAGACAAAGTTGACTTGAAGCTATCTACTGTTACTGTAATCTATAGTTGACGACATTTGTATTTCTATGCCAAGGTAGTTATTATATTATTTAGTACTTATATCACGCTTAAACTAAAACACTCGTATCATATAGGAGTTACCATTGTTGACTAAAGATTTGCATATCATTGATTTTAAGACGCAATGCTAATTGTTAAACGTATTTTATAATACTCTTTAAGGCGCTGTCAGCTCAGCGCTTGTCTACGTTCAATTTCTTTTACTTATATTAAGAAGAGCTTCTCGTAAATACGTACAAAATTCATACAAAAATAATGCGCAAACTTAAATATAAAAAAAATCCGTCAATGTATGTGTATTATCAATTGCTATTTTATGATATGTGTTTCATGACAAATACGAGTACAATAGTGAGTAAAGAGAAAAACTGTTTTAAAGGCTAAATTAAGAGGTATGTTTGAATTTTTTTAATGATTTCTGCTAAGTTAAAATATGTTTTAATTCCGTTTCTGTGTACTTAGAAGTATTAGAAATGTCATACTATTTTTTGTAGTTTTAAATAAATCGCTGCTTATGAGATACATTGGTCTAAAAGTCCTCATTTTTATCGACAGCACGTTAAGTAAATCAAAATCGATAACTTAAATTGTATTTCAAACTGTTATTAAAAAGTTAAACAAATTGGCTGAACTAGAACTCCTTAGAGCGTGTAAGGGGCGACACATGAAAGGACTTCACGCTGCATTTGTCCTGCAGAGCGGCTAATGGATTGTTTATTTTTGTTTGTGTCCTATAGAATGGAAGCAAAACGAATATTTTTGTATAATTATCTGTATCTATACAAATATTTTAGAAAGGAAATATTTGTATTTTTGTATGTAACAAATAAACTTAAAAACTACTAGAACGATTTAAAAAATATTTTGCCGTTAGAAAGCTACATTTTCACTGGGTAACATAGACTATATAATACGAGTATGTTCAAAAATGTTATGGATCAATATAATTGTTTTTTTTTGAGAGTTTGTTTGTTGTGAATAGGCTCCGAAACTACTGAACCGATTAGAAAAATACTTTCACCATTAGAATTCTACATTTTCTCTGATGTAGATAGGCCTTTAAATATTTTCAAAAAAGTTAGGGATCCGTATGTAAACTTCGATAATGTAACCCAAGGTGTGAAAAAATACGATAAAACATACTTATATCGCGTAAATTGCAGAAACTATTTACAATAGAGCAAAGTGATGTATAATAGTTTTATAGAGGACATCAATGCCTACAAAAAAATATATTCTACCATATGTCTTACTATTACAGTTATGTCACAATAACTAGTTTTCCGTGTTAAAATATGCAATATGAACGCCGCCGGTTCAAACTATAGGCCACATTATTCGTACCTTGGTTTTAATCATTGTCTACTCTAACAGTAAAGAGAAAAGATTTGATAGTTTGATGGAAAGGATAAACGAAAAAACTGCATTACCTATTAAAATAACTCTTTCACCAGTAGAAAGCTATATTATGCCTGAGTAACATATACGCTATAGACTCATCATCATTATCAGCCACGGAGCGCAGCTAGTTATATTTTAAAGAGGAATTATTTGTTTATTGTTTGAATTGAATGTGCTCCAAAACTACTAAAACAATTTCAAAATTCGTTCCCCATTTGACCTTACATTATTTCTGATCAAAATAGGTAATATATTTTTATTTATCGTCATCACCATCTATCACCACGAACGGTGAAACCGTGGAGCACAGCTAGTTATATTTTAAAGAGGAATTATTTGTTTATTGTTTGAATTGAATGTGCTCCAAAACTACTAAAACAATTTCAAAATTCGTTCCCCATTTGACCTTACATTATTTCTGATCAAAATAGGTAATATATTTTTATTTATCGTCATCACCATTTATCACCACGAACGATGAAACCGTGAAGCGCAGCTAGTTCCGAATAAATATTTATTACACCAAATTTAAGGCGGTATCCTTCCTGCAAGAATTACTTCGACTGAACGTAGCGGAGTATCTAGTCAGAGCATAGTCACGATAGGTGCGACGACGAAGGATGGAAGAAGGAACTGACAGAGAGAGCATTAGGTTGAATGTAGACCACACAACGCCAGAATTAGGCTAACCTACATCTCGATAAGGATAAATATACACAGCACAACATAGTTCCACAAGCAATGACTTGTGGAACTATGTTGTTTCGAAGTAAGCGACTTGTCGAAGAATTAAACTTGTCGAAATTCATAGGCCAGACACATTCACAGACACCCACTAGCTGATTTACCAGCGGCTTAACTATGTAACTTTAGAAAAGTAGACCGGTAAATATAACCTAAAGAATCCTAGCATCTCGTTACGGCCCGTACTTACGTATTGCGTTTTTTCCTTATTTTTCTTTTTTTCGAATATGCACCAAAGTATCAACCGCGAATGTTTCCTCAATTTGCAGCCCCTAAGTGTAGTATGATTCGGCACATCTGCGCCAGTATTAAGACATCGTCAGGTTTCCCAGTATTTTTCCAATCAGCCACTTTCATGAATTATTTAGCAACCAAACGAGATGTAGAGCTGGATAAGTGTCATACTTTGATTGGTTGTTATCGATGTTTTTTTGTGATCTTAAGCTATAGAATGGAGTTTGTTCAGATTTTGACAATGTCACCCTCGTAAAAGGAATCTACACGTTAAGATCAGCAATAAAGAAAGTTATCGATACTAAAACGTTAAACTTTTAGGGTAGTGTTCCAGAAATATGATGTTTGTCTTGATTTGAGCGGAGATTTACTGATTGAGATTGACTCAGCGGTGAATCCAGGCTTGAGTACAGCTCTTAGTATTTTTTCTGGCCACCTTAACGCTGGTTTGCGAAGCTATATATGGTTGATTGCAGCATTGTTAAATGCAAAGTGCAGTAGGGCATATGATTTCATGTAAAATGAAGCAAATCATACTCATTGATGAACGTAAAAGTTTGTGAGTGTGTGTATGTTTGTTACTTTTTCACGACGATAGTAAAGGAATCAAACAATACAACTTATTCGAAATGAAATCAAAAATGTCAATTTTTTATCTCTGGTGGAATAAATTGTCGACGATTATACTTCGACGATATACAGCGTGTAACAAAAGGTGTATTAATACTGAAAGGTGTGCTTAGGCTCATAGTTAGGATTGACTTGGCAAAATATCAAAATTTAAATTGCAATTTTATTGTTTTCATACAAAGTTAAAAAAATATTATCTGATTATTTCGGACAGCTATATTAGACATGCCTTGTTCTTGAAGTCCGTTGGGATCAATGCGAGAGCGCATTGACCAATCCTACACCACCTATTTATTCATCTCCGTCTTCTTACCCTACATACGCACTCTTACCGTGCCGCACCCCAACCCAGGCCGCACTTAGGCCCCTTGTTTACCTAGACGTACGTTCTGGAGGTCATTGCCGACTTTGGCCTAGTTTTGCGAGGGATAAATCTGCTTGCGTATAGAAAACCTGTTCGCGCCAATGCGACGTCACTTCAAGGAATTCCCCCCGCGCGCTGCGCCGCCGCTGTCCGGCAGCTGTCAAACTCCGAGCAAGCGGCTAAACGGGCCAGCGCCAACAGTCACCAATTTACAGTCGCTGCGAGCGACCGCTTACCGCTCCGCGCCCCCCGCGCCGCGACCGCATGGGAAACGCCGCCACGTTACCGGCACTCGTGATCAGCACAAACCCTTCGCGTTACGCGTCAGCCTAAAGTGACCTTCAGGGGGTGTCGGCACGGCCACACACCATCAGCTCAAATCAGCCACGCGTTTACTCGTTACCCCAGTGTACGTGGGTGCGTGATAAACTTAGTGCACAAAAATTATATAAACAGAGTGACACAAACACAACAATCCTTCAGCACGCAGTCCGACCCGGACGCTATATACAAGAGGACTCTCAAGGTCATCAGCCCGCACGACCCAGAGCCCCGACTATCCTGTAAGTACATACCATTCTTTCCTTAACTATTCTCTCCTAACACCTTTTAACACGAGTGTATGGTGGCAGATTGCTTAACCAAAACCTTTGATTACTTATGAGAAATCAAAGGTTTTCTAATACTCAAGCAGGTCTTACTGACGACCGAGTTATGATTCGGAATGTTTACTACGTCCCGGGATGCAGTATTTAGGTTCCAATTGTATGCATGCTCCTGCGTATGTGGTTTAAGTATTTCTACACCTGTTTGTTAGAAAACATACATTAAGAAATACATAATAAATAGAGACTACTTTTTTGAAAATTACGAGTAATTTACTGATGGAACGTGGCAATCATTCGTTTGTGTTCGCTGAAGTACCCAGAGCTTTACGTTTTAAAGCACTTGATCCACCATATACGAACTGTGGTACATCAAGCAAAATGTATCTTGATTCGTATCAACATTTTTTCTAACAATAAATACATTTTAATTTAATTTTGTGGCAGCTTCTTAATTTAATTTGACCGGCTATTTCGAATATATGTTTCTACACTGCCAAAGGATACCTACAACGTAAATAAAGAACCTTAATAAGCCAGCACGTCTATAAAATATCGATTATTACCCCATCCCTAGCTTAACCCTCGCCCCTACGCTCAGCTAAGTAGGTAAGCCCTGTTTGTTCTCGGACATAATATTTTTTACCTCAAAATTGAAGCGCGTTTTCAATTTTTATCCAAATCCTAATGGTTTAAGTGAAAACAAATAAAGCTTAATGTTTTGCCCTCTTTTCGTTTACGGGTTTTATATCTTGAAAATTTGAGTGAATATTTTTATTGTGTGTTGGAAGCTTCAAAGTTGTTCAAGTATTTTATTGTTGGTTTTCAGAACAGCGATATCGTATTTAAATGCTTTTACTTTAGTTTCGAAAAGGTTATACTTGTATTGTCTGATGTGAAGAATCTTTGTATAAGGAGGTTATTTTTTATATTACAGAGGTAAATTGTAGGTGACTTCTTTTGATTTTTGTGGCAGCACTGGTGAATAACTTGTCGTCCAAATTTCATAAATATTTGTACAAAAATGTGATACGCACATGTGACATCTATAACCCAAAAGTTAATAAAACAAAAACCGCTAAGAAGCGCGGGGTCCCAAGTTGTATTCCTGGCCGGGCCAATTATTTTGTGGTGAGCAGAAATTCTGAAGTTTTAATATAGCTAGAACACTGAATTATAAATAGGTAATATTAAACTTAACGTTAACGGTTGTTAATGAAAAATTTTACAATGAAAGCTAAGAATGAAAGGCTTCTTGTTGTATTAAGTCCTATTATTTCTCTTCGTTTAATTTTTAGTTTTGACTTTTAATATATGGAATTGTATATTTTTTTGTTTATTTATTTATCAATCAAATTTATATACTACTATATGCCTAATCTAACACAGCTTCCTCTAGCTAAAAGAATGATCTCATAGTCTAAACTTCCATCTCAACAAATTAATTGTTAAAACACATTATGGTTAGGTATTTTGTGATTGATTATTTTAGAACTTTTGTTTATGTATAGATTTCAATTGGTAGGTACTCGTATTTCTTGACTTACCAATCTTGTATTTTTTTTTTGTTTTTTAGTGCAAGTCTTTACTTACATAAGAAATAAAGAATTTGTAACTTACATTATACATTATGTATGTTGTTTGTAATTTAGTTTTAGCCGATGGGGATTTCATTTTAATCCGATACACATATACCCATATGTGGCTTTTATCCACAAATCTCCGTTTTAGGATCTTTTTTCTATGAGATGTTAATGGGGATTTGTGAATAACCCGACCTTTCAGTTAATAAGGGCATTAATACAATATATAAATAGACATAACAAACCTTGTTGTGCGTACAATGTGTAGCAACAACCTACTCGCGTAGAATTGGGTAGTAGCATGGTCTTCGGTCAGCGCATGTTCTTCTTATTTACTCCTATACTATTTTTCAGAAAATACCTGCATTGGAACTTGCCTTTTTTACTTCAAGAGAAGTAACAAAATAACGCTCTGTCTGTAGCAATAGCAACTCTACGTGGTCCGCTGCGCGACATGATTGAATGTACTGGACGTACGGACAGCAACAACATTTGAAAAAAAAAAGTCAGTTAAATAAATATCTGAAATCTTTTCTTACTTGTATGCTAGAAGTTGCAAACAAGCAGGCCGAATTCACGGGCTGATGGTGAGTATATTCTTCAATGTATTGCCAGTTTTAAATTTTTTTCCGCCATATTTAAAGACTGCATGCTTTAGCTGGAAAAAATGCTTTAGCAAGAAATATGGTTAACACAATATTGTGACGTACAAAACTAACGTAGTTTGACACTTTATAATTAATGTTAAATTTAAAAAAATATATAACTTATTTAAGCACATAAAACACTTCTATAATCTGCAAAATGTTGAATGATTTTATCCTTTATGATTGAGTTACCTGAAAAGCAAAATGCCGATGACAGTATTATACCTAAATATACCTAAAACAAGAAGTTGACTAGGATACTGTTTGCCTTATACGTGATATACCGAGAAAGCGCTATGCCTGAAACGCTAAACTGACTAAGAAGCTATGTGCCTAAAATTGATGCCTACATAGCAAAATGTCTTAGTGGTTAAATGACTATAAAGTAAAAAATCTAATTAGTTATATGATGTGAAAGCAAAATACCAAAGAAATCTGCCTGGCTACATAATAATACAAGTAAATCGCCTCACAATCGTTATGTAACACCGAGCGCACGATAGCCGATACGCAAGCGTATTCAGTCTCGTAAATACATAGAGAAAGAAATTTATTCCCACTGAGCGTAAACATGTTTATGAGCAAACATCTACTTAGGAGTCCGCTGCAAATGTTTTAAATTCTATTTAAAATTCACTATAGTACATGTACATATCTTCACAAGCATACAACGCTCTATTAAAAAATGTTTCTGTGTAAAATAAATTACTGTGGGCCGAGCACGAAAATCTGTTTAACTGTAACGTAATCGCATCGTCAACGTATTAAGTACAAACGGTCATTTATCTAGTACAATAGTGGCACAGATAACTCATAGTTTGTACTGTATACGATAACAATAAACTTAAGCAGATTTTCAGATTAAGGGCGTTGTTTGTAAGTACTGAAATTAAAGTAATATAAGCTTAATGTTTTTTCTTATCTCAAAGCACTATAAAGTACTATCTCATCTATCGGAGATAAGAAGTTATTAATGTTTCGAAATAAAAACTGACATCGTACTCGCACAGGTTCATAATTTAGATGTGAAAAGTAGGAATCGCTCACGTTTATAAATCATATAGTTTAAATTATTATTAGTTTATAAATCATATTAATCACTTTCAGTGACACTGAAAGTGACATTGACGTAAGTGACAGTTCGGACGGAAAAAATCTGACAGACACAGCGCGACCGTCGCAGCGCCAGTTACGTGCTGTAGCCCGCGCTTGCCGCTGTGCACAAGAGTGACTCCCAGAAGAAGAACTTCAAATAAGTTCGAAACTGGTCGGAGAATATTTCCGGTAAATATTACGTGAGTCCTAGCCGGTTTTAAAGCGTAATTATGAACATAGTTCGCCACAGTCCAATTATATAAAGAATTTATGTCATTTTGTAGCATAATGCAGTCACTTTGTGTTCTAATTTCAAGAGCTAGCTTAAGGTCATCAGCGTATAATAGACATCTAGCAACATCCACCTCACTAATGAGGTCATTTATCACTATTAAAACAGCACTGGCCCAAAAACTGACCCTTGAAACTCCGGAAAGAGTTAAGTACGGTTCAGAGACGTGTAAGCCGTGCTTTACAAATTGCCGACGGTGGCGCATGTAGTCAGCAAAAAACCTAAGCAATTGTGGAGTGAATCCAATATCATATAGCTTTTGTAATAACACATCATTGTCAATTTTGTCAAAAGCTTTCTGAAAGTCAAAATATAACACATCGACCTGTGAACCGCGGTCCATACAGGTCGACACATAGTCAACTAAAGTTAGAAGGTTAGTATTAACCGACCTCCCAGCCCTGAAGCCGTGCTGTTCATCAGATATATACATATGAACCTGTCTGTGGATTTCATAATGAAGGACGTACTCAAAAACCTTCGCAGAAGAGTTTAATATGTAGCGTAATAGGGCGGTATTCTTCAACTGCTTTTTTGTTACTTGACTTTGGAATGGGAGTTACCCTGGACATTTTCCATTGTGGAGGATACAAACCATCCCTAAGCGATAAATTAAAATTGTGACAGAGGGGGTGCATTAAAATATTCTGGCATGACTTAATAATAAAAGCTGGAATATTGTCAGGTCCGATTGATCCGCTCGCCTTCAGCTTCGTCAGGCCACGTTTAACCTCCTGAGGGGAGATGTTAGGGATACTGACGTAGCCTCCGCCCGGAGGGTGTTCTAAGCCTTCGAGTGTTAGAGAAGGGGGCTGTTTAAGAAAAACGATAGAGAAATAGTCAGCGAACGCTTCTGAAGCTTTAGCGCCGACATGCGACTGACCATTATATACAACACTAGGTTCAAACCCACCTTTTGATTTAAGACTAGCAATGTGACGCCAAAAATCTTGAGGGCGGCTTTTCAACTGTTTTTCGATTGCAATGGTGTGAGCACTGTAGGCTTCTGCTATGCGTTTCTTTAAACTAGCGCGCAGTTCAGAGAAAGATTTATAGGCCGCGTTACACTTCGAGCGTTTCCACTCCCCGTGAAAGTACGTTTTTCGTCTAATATCTTTTATGATATCCGACGTAAACCAAACCGGAAATAAACCCGAGGCAGTACTAGCACGTTTCTTCTTAGATACACACTCGCGGAGGGTCTGCAGCTCGCACTCCAAGTTATCCATTCGAGCCGCTATGACGGGTAAAATATCCGGGGAAAGATGACTAAGCGACATTGTTCCAAACAAAACAGCACAAGGAATTTTAAAATGAATAACGCAACGGTCGCGCAACTGAGATGCGTCGCTGAAAGCCGCGATTGTAATAGCGCACGTGCAAACGTAGCGAGCGTTCGCCGCGGACTGTGACTAACTATGAGTATCTGTGTCAAAGTTATTCTATATACATGATAGTTTGTACTGTTGCACGTGAACAACGCAATACGTTACACTTACGCAGTTATTCGTGTCCCTTTGGTGATCTTTTTTCAGGTACAATGGGGGAAGGTCACAGACATGTCACGCTTCGCGCTGAGAGTGGGTCACTAGTCACTTCAAGGTCTAATATAAACTTAAATTAAAAAATGTCAGGCCTAAATCTTCATCAAAAAAGTGAATAAATTTCCGAAGCGTATTTTGCCGACCGTACTTGTGTCACCGTTCCGGTCACTCGGGACTATATTGCTGGTTTAGGATTTGTATTGCGTCTTGTGGTTTTACGCCGAACTGAATTCTTTTGAGACAGCCCAACCGCACATTATAAGACTCTGCAAGTAATACAACGCCGCGCGTACTCGGTTGGACCGACAAGACCTATTATTAATTTTTAGCCGACTGCGGCATAACCTATTTAGGCTAGGCAGGGTCCGTTCCTACGTGCGCTTCTGTATTTGATCACTAGCATAAGCCGATATAATTATTAAATTGAACTTAATCAAAAATTTATGAAGAATAGGTTTATATTCAATATAATATAACTACTCCTCTGGCTTGAATACATACGGTGATCCTCCTGGGCATGCTGAGAATCTAGTTATTCAGCATTTCTTGGTGTTACTCCCATTCTTGAATAGCGGCTTCCCTGAGCTGTGGAACTGTCTGGGGACGTGGCTGACCGTTCCAAACAGCTCGCTTAAGAGCATCTCACGCGTGCTCTATTGGGTTAAAGTCCGGCGAGCCAGCTGGCCAGTGTAGCCTTGTGATGTCGTATTCTCGGAAAGCAGCATTGACTCGTTGAGCTCGGTGGACGGGCGCATTATCATTACGCGGAATGGTGTGACAATTTCATCAGTAGCAACTAAAAAGACCAAGAAATCATAATATAATCTAGCATAACAAAAAAGATTTCGATTTTTCAAAGTGAACGCAAACTTTTTTTTTGATTTGTGTAATGTGTTGTGGTACGTCATTAGATTAGTCTATATTGTGCGAGTACCACTCGGTACTAATGCTTAAAACCAAATGGCAGTTTTTATGCGCTTTCTTGTGCTGGTTTTTTTTTTTATTTTTTATTAGTAGCTGCTAGGTCCACAGACATAAGGTCCGTGCCCTTGGTAATACAAGATTATAATTTTTAATATTTTTTTTTAAACTTAAATTTTAAACATTTTACGTGTATTCAAAGTCCTAGACAAGATCAAGTGATTTTTTTTTTTTATATATGGACGGCTCCTTATTAACTTCTTACAAATACATAATATCTAAACATATCTAATACTAAATCTTATAATTAACAGTAAAAGGTCTTTTTTTTTTTTTCTTTTCTTCTATTGCTCTTTTTTATGTTTTTTGTCCTTTACATATTTTTTTTCCTGTTTTTTACAATTTATCTTATCTCTAATTAAATAAATTTACAAAACAAATCCAATAAGGAGTCGTCCAGCAGCTCTAATCTACTTAGCACAAATCAGCCTTACTTATTTCTCGCCGCTGCGATTCTGGCAGCCTTGCTCGCAAATGCCAAGAAGGGTGCTCTAGAGGCCTGGCTCTCCATGATGGTCGGGAGAGAGGATTGATCTAGCATGATCTGGATTCTAGATTCCAGATCCATCCTTTCCAGGCCAAATCTTGGACATTCGAACAGTATGTGCCATATCGTTTCGTCACAAGCTGGATCGCAGACGCAAGAGGGACTGTCTTTTACATGGAAACGATGTAGGTACGCTGCGAATCCTCCGTGGCCGGTCAATATTTGGACATGGATAGGTGTTAGCACCATGTCCTTAAGTACTCGTCTTGCGAAGAAGACGGTAGGAAGGAAAGCCTTCGTGACCGAACCTGTAATAGAGGATTCGTAGCGCCCCTGCCACCTTCTGACAGTCTCCTCCCGAATCTGTTTCCTGACGAACGATAACGGCACCTCGTCATAGTCAGCGGCCGTCTTCTTAGTAAGTGCTGCTTTCTTAGCAAGCTCGTCTGCTCTTTCGTTCCCCGGGATACCTACATGGGCCCTCAGCCAGAAGAGTCTCACGGTTTTTCCAGCATCTTGGATGTCACGCACGCAACTCTTGAGCGCGAGAGCTAGAGGGTGGGTGGCAACAGGACTCGTCAACAAATCGAGCGACGATCTTGAATCGCTCAAAATGTTGACACAGTCCCTCCTCGAATCTCTCGCCATCTTAACGGCTCTAAAGAGTGCGTACATTTCCGACTGGAAAACGGTGTTATGGGGCTCGAGGCGAAAGGTGGAGTACTTGGTCTCCCTGCCTTCGTCCCACCACGTAAGGGCAGCACCTACTTTCCCCTCAATCTTGCTGCCGTCGGTATATATTTGGGGGCCGACTACGTGGTGGTCCTTCAGGGTTCTTGTGCTGGTTAGTTATATCTGTAGTGGGGTTAGTAACATTTAGTTTGTTTTTTATCTTTTTAAAATCACAAGGAAATGGTCACCGGCAACAGGGTAGATCAAAAATGGTTCTGGCGACGTGTTCATATGTAAAACAACCTGAACTCGTCAATAAAGACAGTTTTTCATGTAGCTAAGCATGTTTATATATACAGCGTGTAAAATTCAAAATTCAAAAAAGGTGTATTAATACTAATACCACACACGCGGATGCTTGCACACATTTAGGTTCTAACTGCGTCCCAGGAAGCATTATGAGTAGGTAACCAAAGTTTTTCTAATACTCAAATAGGTTCATCCCTGAAAAACTGACCCAAATACGGCAATGGCCTTCAGAACGTAGACGCTTACCTTCTGGAGGCACGCACTCCTCCTGCACTTGTAAGTAACGGCGAGGGAGTGCAGGGAGACGGCGCATGTAGGGTAGGGAGACGGAAGCCGATGAATAGGTGGCGAGGGAATTACAGAGCGTATGACCTCTACGAACACCAATAATAGGCATGTCTAATAGAGAAGTCCAAAAATATTACTACAAATTATTATTTTTATAAAAAAGGTGCGGCAAGAGCAGCGTAGGTCGTCCACCGACACGGTGGATAGACGACCTGATAAAGGTCGCAGGTCGACGTTGGATGCAGGCCGCTTCCAACCGGTCCTTTTGGAAAATTATGTGGAGGCAAATGTTCAGCCGTGGACGTCCTACGGGAGATGATGATGATGATGATGAAAAATTATGGAGCGATTTAAATGTTGTTACATTGTCATGTGAATGCTGACTAGGTACATATGCACACGTTTTATTATTACTACACTTTTTTGTGTTATACGCTGTTTATGTATTGTATATATACTTTCATATACATTTACCAACCCCTCAACTTGATTTATTTGTATAGGTTTATATAGGCAAGCTGGCAGTACGCTGGACCAGTAGGACTATTATGTATCTCAGTTGCTAACAAATGTTGATTGAAATCGAAAAAAATGGCGGCGCTATGTCACTTTTGTGAGCTCCAGTCATCAACTTACTAACATTTTTGTATACTGGAGTTGTCAAAACAGACATAGAGCCGCCATTTTTCAAGGTTTTAATCAACATTTATTAGCAACTGAGATGCATAATAGCCCTACAGGAATAGGAACTGCCTACATACTGATAATACCTTAAATGGGGGCAAGAGGTTGAGTCTCACTTGACTAGTAATTTTACTAACTCGCTATAGTGTCTTTCACTCCCTAACACAGTAACGCTTTCGCATTTTTGCTGCGGGGCCGCAGAGCACTACCACATAGACCGGGTTTCCTTACCATTCAAGTCCTGTTTTCGAAGGCAACAAAAACATAATCTATATATATTTCCCTTCATTGAGCAAAACGTAAGTGGATGGACTAGAAAACAATGACGCTAAAGCAGTTCCTTATTCATATTTTAGTAGTATTTTCGTTCGTCTAAACACCTAGAACGCACTGTTCGTACGTACCCTCGTACGTATCCTCGTACGTATCCTCGTACGTATCATACCCTCGCGCATTTTTATGTTCCATCATTTGATGTTTATTCAAAACTTGTACTTCACCTAGAAATTAGTGACATAACTGAAGTAAATTAATTAATAAGTTACTATATTTTATCAATTTAAAAGCCAATCTTCTTAAAATCCAAATCTTAGCTTCCAACTTCATTTTTGACGCTAAACTGCGTTCAAGTTACGCAGACTCCATCTCGGAGAAGAATTTAAGCTATAATAAAATTAACGACACTTTAAAATGGCCGAAACATAAGAATTTTTGATATTCAGACGAGAGCAGATAAAAATATAAAATTTTTAGTATCAGTGAATATTTTAAGACGACAGGATGAAAGGGGGTGAATAGGGTGGAAGATGGGTAGGTGGGGAAGGTGGTAAAGTTGTGAGTGTCGCTGTAGGATTAGATAATATGCCCCCTTTTGACCCCTTGTGAGTCTGCATGAGACTCTAAGTTGTACTTTTTGAAGCGATGATAGATAACAGATAGTGAATGTTAGCTGCCAAATTGAATGATCTGAAACCAGTGGAGTGAAGTGGGATCTACATTGTCTGAAATAGAGCTTAGAATAAATTACTTTTTTTAAGCGTTGGCCGTGTTCGTCTAAATAAACTTTTTATTGCTAGGTCTATAGTTGGCAAAAGACCAATATTTTGTTTTAGAACAACGAACGACGCTCTTCTAAGTTATCGATATCGTGCTCTATGAGATGTTTGAACAACTCTTTATGAGTTGCAAATTGAATTCCTTTGGTCAGTTACTTCTTTTCCTGTCAAGAAACAAGACCTTGAACTTAACTGATTAGATAATATAGGTAATTAATAGGTCATATTACAACCTATTTTAAACTGCCGTTTGATATTTAAAAATCTAGCATAATCTTGTTGAATTAGTAGGTATTCATTATTATTGTTTATCTATACCCATGCAATAAATCCTCCATAAAAGTTTCTGAGACAGTTAGCTTATTGCCAAGATTAAAACGACCAGTGGCATAATACCCATTATACTCGTATAATCCAAACTAGTGTTATAATGATGTACTGAATTTCATTATGCAACGCCTTCGCTTTCGATCCCTTCCGCGCAAAGAGGTCTACTCATCAAACAGCCACATTCTCACTTCGTGGTATTAAACTTATGGTAACCCTTGATGGTCCCAGTGCGTTCTGTGGAGATCCTGGGGTCATCTATAAGACATCGAAGAAGGCCACCGATGGGGTTTTAGTGGAAAGTCCCTCATAACCCGGACGCTCCCCATAGTATATCTAATAATATCCACCTCGTAAAAAAGGGGGCATTACTGCAGCGGCCAGCAAAAGAGGCAATGATGGACGAACGTGTAAACGTGGACCGAGGCGATTTTCTCAAACAAAGCAGTAGGTACCTTTCTTCTATTGAACACTGTTTTCGCCGGTTTTAAAATACTTTTCATTCGATTTTGATGGTATCAAGTTTTATATTACGGCTGTTGCCACCTCTTGGATTTCAGTTGGCGGTAAAGTAAGTTAATCACACTCAATATCTTCACTTGAACCCATTTTGTCAAATACAATTACTTTTTGAATTCAATAACGAACATCGAAAAAAAATATTTATTGCGATATAGTGTTCATTTGTTTATTTTTTCAATAAGCAGCTTTCTATTTGCAAGCCAGTTCGAACTTTAAATAAAATCTGTGATAAGTGACCTCCTTGGTTGCCATGTTTCGGAGTAAAATATCGTTTTATTTTTGAATTGCGGAACAGATAACAGTTTTATACAAAAACACAATATAAAAGTTTGAGACAAATACTATAAGGCGTAGACTAGTTACAATTTATTACATTTCTATTGTTAGACTTAAGTCTAAACTTAACGAGTGGCATGTATTGCTACTGCATGATTTATTTTATTTATTTGTATTTAACTTGGTTTACTATTCCTATGGTTTAATTAGAAAGTTATTTATTATTTATTTAGATTTTGATTAACTCATAGCTATAAAACTGAGTTACAACTATATCTATATACGTTATTACATGCTAGAAATGTTGAATAGGCAAGCTTTCACCGCATTATACCGCAATGGAATTTGGTCGGTTATAAACAATGAAATATTTTAAAAAATAACTGTGTAGTTCTATTAAAATAAAATTGAAATCAAAGTTCAACTTTCTTATTTGTAAGTTATTTTATTAGAATACAGAAAAAAGAAACTCTAATCTAAAAACCAATCTCGACGAAACTTCTTAAGCATGTTTTACTATTGAATATATTTTTGTCGTCAGCGATTTTTGACTGGTACCTTTCCTATGTATCCTTTCCTATATTGTATTCTAGCAAATAAATATATTTGTATTTGTATTTGTAAAAAGATTTGTTGCGGTGCTATTTACCTACCATTTTTGACAAAATTTGGAACACAAGTTAGGTACCTGAATTGAAAGAGGAATTTTAACATGAGCATAATAGGTCAATTGGTTACCGAGACAACAAGTTGGAAATGTTAAAAAATTATGAACCAATTCGATAACGTTAAAGATATCTTTGTCGTTTTTAGCTTTTGGAAACTTTACAATTAAATTTAAAAGATTTTGTTTTAAGTTGAGTACTTATTCAGTTGAATCTATTCGAAAATATCTGCGAGTATATTTTCGAATAGATTCAACTTTACAATTAAATTTAAAAGATTTTGTTTTAAGTTGAGTACTTATTCAGTTGAATCTATTCGAAAATATACTCGCAGATATTTTCGAATAGATTCAACTGAATAAGTACTCAACTTAAAACAAAATCTTTTAAATTTAATTGTAAAGTTTCCAAAAGCTAAAAACGACAAAGATATCTTTAACGTTATCGAATTGGTTCATAATTTTTTAACATTTCCAACTTGTTGTCTCGGTAACCAATTGACCTATTATGCTCATGTTAAAATTCCTCTTTCAATTCAGGTACCTAACTTGTGTTCCAAATTTTGTCAAAAATGGTAGGTAAATAGCACCGCAACAAATCTTTTTACAAATACAAATACAAATATATTTATTTGCTAGAATACAATATAGGAAAGGATACATAGGAAAGGTACCAGTCAAAAATCGCTGACGACAAAAATATATTCAATAGTAAAACATGCTTAAGAAGTTTCGTCGAGATTGGTTTTTAGATTAGAGTTTCTTTTTTCTGTATTCTAATAAAATAACTTACAAATAAGAAAGTTGAACTTTGATTTCAATTTTATTTTAATAGAACTACACAGTTATTTTTTAAAATATTTCATTGTTTATAACCGACCAAATTCCATTGCAGTATAATGCGGTGAAAGCTTGCCTATTCAACATTTCTAGCATGTAATAACGTATATAGATATAGTTGTAACTCAGTTTTATAGCTATGAGTTAATCAAAATCTAAATAAATAATAAATAACTTTCTAATTAAACCATAGGAATAGTAAACCAAGTTAAATACAAATAAATAAAATAAATCATGCAGTAGCAATACATGCCACTCGTTAAGTTTAGACTTAAGTCTAACAATAGAAATGTAATAAATTGTAACTAGTCTACGCCTTATAGTATTTGTCTCAAACTTTTATATTGTGTTTTTGTATAAAACTGTTATCTGTTCCGCAATTCAAAAATAAAACGATATTTTACTCCGAAACATGGCAACCAAGGAGGTCACTTATCACAGATTTTATTTAAAGTTCGAACTGGCTTGCAAATAGAAAGCTGCTTATTGAAAAAATAAACAAATGAACACTATATCGCAATAAATATTTTTTTTCGATGTTCGTTATTGAATTCAAAAAGTAATTGTATTTGACAAAATGGGTTCAAGTGAAGATATTGAGTGTGATTAACTTACTTTACCGCCAACTGAAATCCAAGAGGTGGCAACAGCCGTAATATAAAACTTGATACCATCAAAATCGAATGAAAAGTATTTTAAAACCGGCGAAAACAGTGTTCAATAGAAGAAAGGTACCTACTGCTTTGTTTGAGAAAATCGCCTCGGTCCACGTTTACACGTTCGTCCATCATTGCCTCTTTTGCTGGCCGCTGCAGTAATGCCCCCTTTTTTACGAGGTGGATATTATTAGATATACTATGGGGAGCGTCCGGGTTATGAGGGACTTTCCACTAAAACCCCATCGGTGGCCTTCTTCGATGTCTTATAGATGACCCCAGGATCTCCACAGAACGCACTGGGACCATCAAGGGTTACCATAAGTTTAATACCACGAAGTGAGAATGTGGCTGTTTGATGAGTAGACCTCTTTGCGCGGAAGGGATCGAAAGCGAAGGCGTTGCATAATGAAATTCAGTACATCATTATAACACTAGTTTGGATTATACGAGTATAATGGGTATTATGCCACTGGTCGTTTTAATCTTGGCAATAAGCTAACTGTCTCAGAAACTTTTATGGAGGATTTATTGCATGGGTATAGATAAACAATAATAATGAATACCTACTAATTCAACAAGATTATGCTAGATTTTTAAATATCAAACGGCAGTTTAAAATAGGTTGTAATATGACCTATTAATTACCTATATTATCTAATCAGTTAAGTTCAAGGTCTTGTTTCTTGACAGGAAAAGAAGTAACTGACCAAAGGAATTCAATTTGCAACTCATAAAGAGTTGTTCAAACATCTCATAGAGCACGATATCGATAACTTAGAAGAGCGTCGTTCGTTAATTTAAGTTAATTTAATTGTAAAGTTTTCAAAAGCTAAAAACGACGAAGAAGAAAGTCTACAGCTTATAGATCCACTAGATTTTATAAAGACTTCCAAAAAGGAGGAGGTACTCAATTCGACTGTATTTTTTTGTTTGTTACCTCATATCTTTCGATTGGGTGAACCGATTCCCGAAATTTTTGTTATTTTGTTTGAAAGCTGGTGCTTTCTGTGTGGTCCCATATAATTTCATCAAATTTGATCCAGTAGTTCTTGAGTAACACTCCAATAACCGAATAGAATAGAAGTTCATCATTTCAAATTTTTAAATTCTACTTTTTCTGTTTAAAATGACAATTATCACTAGATTTTGAAAAAAATATTATGCTATCGAATATATATGCAATTTTTTGCTGTTAAACGTACGAGTTACGCTGTTATTAATATTTTTTTAACAACCAGCTGTCAGTTAAATAAAAAGGAAGATAAACATTCTCATACTAATTTAAATTAAGATAAACATTCTCATACTAATTTAAACTAATTTAAACATAAGAAGCTTACAGAGCTTCTTATGTTTAAATTAGTTTATTACGCTGAACGAGGTGATATTTCTCGTTATTTTAAAAGTTTACTGTTTCCGTACAATTAATAAATTTAAATCTTCGAATAGCAAAATTTTTTTTTTTTTTTTTTTTTTTATTTATTTGGCATAAAACTGTTACATATAAGATTGTTGAATCCATAGGCTCTCGAACTAGTTATAAACTGTGTTTCGAGTGCCAGTGGCTTCTCCGAACTACCTAGATGAAATAATACAAATTTATGCGTTTCTTAATCAAAAGTTATTAAAGTTATTACTAAGTAAATACATAATTACTCGTATATAGAATTATATTTTATAACATAAGAATACGATAGCATGACTAAAAGCATGTATAGAATTAGTTAATGTAATGTACCTTTATGCAAGCTCGTGATGTGTGCGTGTTTGGGTGAGTGAGTGTGTGTGTGGGTGCGTGAGTGTATGTGTACGTGTGTGTGTGTGTGTGTGAGAGAGAGTTTTAATGCAAGTAAATAAAAGTAATCTTAGTAAAATTATTGCTAATTTACTATTATAGAGTTTTATAGAGTAGAAGTTCACACTTGACAGTTGCGTGACGGGACAGCTGTGCGATTCTCTAAGAGCAAACATCGTTGCATCTTTGACAACATCCGTGAAATAAATGACGAGATGACAAAGAAACGTTGAAAAAACAACCTTGTGTACAAGGGCGATATCTCATAAAGTATTTGACATCGGTGAGCTGGACGATAGCAACGACGAATTATTAGAGAATCGCACGGCTGTTGGTGGTATTCCTATCTCTAGCTTTTAAGCTTGCGGTTGCAACCATGCGATTTCCGAATTGATGAACTTTCGGTATAGGTATCATCGTCAACAATTTTGACGGTTTTGTTTACCCCAGTATCCCAGGTTTAATCCCTGGCTGGTACAAGTATTTCTATAGTGAGCAGGAATATTTGTTTTCGGGTCTTGGGTGTAGTGTTATGTTCTTGTTTTTCTCTACTTCAAATTTCACTTCTAAATTTCTGATATTGAAGAAAATTGTTGCTTAATTCAGTAACACATATCCAAACATACAAATACTTTCAGTTATATAATTCTAGTAGCTCTTTGTGTGTGTTTGTGTGTAAAATACATGTCACTCATGCACTCAAAAAATACTGACGACAAAAAATTTATATTGAATAGTTGAACATGCATACCAAGTTTCGTCAAGATTGAAAAATGTGACTTATAAAGCCCAACATACAACCTATTAAACATATGAACAAATGAAAGTCAATTTGGCCAGCTAAAGTAACGCTACAGATAGTATGTACTTTTACATCTCTGTTCAAGTAAAAAGTAATTTGTTTGTAATCCATTTTTCCAACGCTATGTATGTTCTTCGTCTAAACCCACAATATGGACTTAACTTTCTGACAACCATAAGTGCTTCTAATCTTAATTGATACAATCTTTATAGGAAAAACAGATATAAGTCTGCAGCCCGAAGTACTTGGCAAGACGCCAAGCTCAAGCACCAGCGTTTTACGTTATATTGGAATATATAAACATAAAACGTTCTGAGAAACAATGGTATCAATCAGGGAATTCTCTCTCTTGGTGGGATTTTGCCTTTTCGATGCTGTCATACCTGTTTTATTATGTGTGTTATATGATATAGTTTTTTAGGCGTGATAGCGGATATAGTTTTTTATTTATTAAACTAGATGTCCCGTCCGCGTCAGGTCCACGTGGCCTCGCAGAATACGGCCCCTCTAATAGTGTATTAGTCTAAATTCCTATTTGCACGTCGCTATGCGACAAAATGTGTATGGTACTATTTGTTTTTAAGTTCCAACTTCATTGTAACCTTTATTTTAAGCCAATAAATATTCTTATTATTATTCCATTCTTATTCTTAAAGTACTCTGTTGCCGCTGAAGGTTGCTTTTGCGTGAAAATGGTTTCGTGTGTGGTTTATTCTGTATACTTCCTGTTTGCAGTTTGTGCGGGAGGGAGGGTGGTGCACACCGCAACTCGGCCATAAGCATTGTTTTCAGCGGAAGTGTCACTAAACATTTCATTTAATATCGTTTTTTTAGTTGACAGACAGATAATAGCAGCCGTGCGATTCCCTAACAATTCTTCGTTGCGTTCGTCGACGAGCTCAACAATGTTAAATACTTTCTTGTACTCAAGGTTGTTTTTCCAACGTTCCTTGTCATCTCGTCATTAAAATTTATTTCACGGATGTTGTCATTGATGCAACGATGTTTGCTCGTAGATAATCTACGGCTGGATTGGGGTGCCATAATAATCTGAATGTTAGCCCACATTAACACCACGACGGTTCTTTTTTTGCACTTTTAAACACACTCTTCTATTTTTTTTAATAAATTTTCTTTTTACAATAAATGTGATGAAGAATTAGAGCCGACATACACGCACCGCTCTTGCAGTCATAGTCAATAGCTTGAAGCTGCCATAAATGTTCGAGCAATTGGTATTTGCTCAACAAGTCTCAATTTCAATTCAGGGACGGGAAGCGCACTCAACGTGGAATAAAGATCGCGGGCGGAGGTAGGTAACTGCGCGAGAGCATTCGACAGCTCGAGCAGTCCGTGTATGCCTGGCGACAGTTTTACCACCGACTGCTCGAAGCTGTTGCAACTGCTCAAACGGTTTTGGGTAGGTACTCATATGTTCAATTCATAAAAGTTAGATATGATTCACAAAAGTAGTATCACCTTTTTAGTAATAAATAAAAAAAAACAAAGCTGTGTTTGTAGCTTAAAACAAAGAGCTATCTTTTCCGAGAACAAACGAACCACTGAAACGGAACAATCACCGCTACTAATTATCTATGGATAGAGCCCCGGTAACTCATTAATGGGTTCAACTCTGCACATTTTCAATTTGAAAGCTTGCTGATTGAATCTTCTCTTATAGTGAAGGGACTGAAGAATCAGTCCTTTTGTACAAGTATGTCCTTAATTTGTATTTTATTGTGGTCTTTTTATGCACTCAAACATTCTAGATCTTGCGCCCATACAAACCAATATTATAATCAGCTATAATTACGGTCATACTGCTGGGGCTCAGTAGATAATCATCAAGCAGGCCGTGTGCGAGATGGTGGCATGGTAGACAAAAAACCTTAGGTATAATATTTTATAACTATAGGGCTTTACTTTAATTTAGAATACTTTATTTTAGAAACAATTTCAAGTTCTTGGGTGATGGCCTCTGCTGTACAGCCGCAGTTCCTTCAGTGTTTCTTGGATATAATAGGAAACAAGCGAAGGAGATTGCTCGGTGGAGAGAAGATTGATATGTTTAGGTTTATTTATTTCGAATGGACAGTGACGATCGACTAAGCTATCAGAATAAATATTTATATTTCAGCAACTCTTGCTACCACACCTATCCATATATCAATGGTTAATATTAAAATCTTTCATGTTCACCACTGGCTTATTTAGTTCACTATACGTTCAAAAGTCATGATACTACATAATAAAAACAAAACGAATTTAAAATATATACACACACCTGTTACGCACTTTGAAACACATACTCAATACTCCCTTGCGTACAACTATTTATATTATTATATTAACATAAATTGTTATGCTCACCTCATTATCATCATCATTTTAGCCGTTGGACGTTCACTGTTAAACATAGGTCTCCCTCATAAACATCGAAAACAGTTGCTCACCTATAAATAAAATCATACTTAATATTCACTTTTTAAGGCACACTTTATACGAATATTATTTAACAACATACAGGCTTATTTAATTTATTATATTTCAGGTGTTAGCTACATATATGAAAAAGATATACAATGTAAATATTTAATAATTAACACGATGTTTTGATGTTCGTGTTTTTAAACAGAATCACACATTTTTAAAATATTAAATCATCCACAATACCTACTTAAAGTCAGGTACCATATTCTATTAAAATCAGTTGGTAAATAGCGCCGCAGTAAAGCAGCCCACCTTTTCGAGAAAAGTACACCTGCATGAATGTTGGTTACAAAGACAAATAATAATAACGGCGAGTGAGTTTTTTTTTTTCATTTACTTCTTCTATATATTACAGGTATTCTATTAGAGTATTTTGAAGTACACCAGTCAATGGTTTAAACGTTTACATGAACGTCTGTAACGTAACAAGTCCTGACTTCAGGAATGTAATTGACGATATCGCGAATGACTACTCGGGTGCAAATCACTATTTCATCATCTTCAACACCTCTCCCTTAACTAAGGTTTCCAGGGAATATAAATACTTAGTGTCTCGACACACCAAATTGGAATCTTCCTATAATATTTTGTCAATCGGACGAAATCGGTGATCGGAATCCTCTCTCCTCCAAATCAATTCCAAAATTCTTGACGTCCTCCGTGGCATTCTTCATTTTATTTTTAATATTTCTAATTTCATATTGCTGGTCAGCATTTAAACACTTTTTAAATATAATATACAAATAAAGATTTAATTACATGAGGTATGCTGTTTTTTGAAATTATATTACACGTCTTTGTTACCTAAATTTAATACTATGATCCAAATTTCAATTTGAATTGAACAAAAACAACAAGTCTCTGATTCAAGATTAATAAGACTGCATACGTACACATCACTAGTCCTTCCGTAGTCGATCTTCTTCGAGGTTGCCGTAATTAATTCACTTTAAGACATTTTGCGAAGAGTCGACGAGACGGGATGATGTTTTAACTCCTTATTTAGGTGTAACGAAAGTACCAGTATATAATCGTGTTTTCATTTCGGAACCACATTGCTGGGGTGGTACATGTGGTAAGGCGTTCAGAAATATAAAGGTCAGGAATTCCTCAGTACGGGGGTGACTAGGATTTTATACAATGCACTCGTCGTGGATTGGTATCATCACCATGAGGACGAATATAAAAACACGATGGAAAGGATCAAGAATAAATTTACGCGTTTCATATAATATTTAAGGGAGCTTCTATTATTTTTGTCCGTTGATCTCCGAGCATGTTCGTCATTGACATGGTCGGGTACAGCAAGCTAGGCGTAAAGTGAGACGTCGCGCTCTGCAAGATCGTGGCGCGTATTTTTTATTTTAATTTTTTGGTATTTTTGTATGTTTGTAAACGAATAAACTCAAAAAGTAATACCTCGAATTCAAAATTAGTTTTCTCTCCCTAATTAGAATGCTACATCCGTTTCAATAATACATTCAATATAATGAGGGCTTGCGACATCAATGGACATGCCCATTGATGTCGCAACCCTGTGCGTCTGACGCGCATTGTCGGAAGTCGCGGGTTCGAATCCCGTCTGAGGATGTGCATTTTTCTCTCTAAAATCGTAATATTTCTCTAATTCTCTAATTGGTCTCGCTAAGCAGGCGGTATTGCTTTAAAAACAATAAATTTAAATAATTTATTGATTCAGGCGTTAATTTGCGGAAATCCATTCTCAAAAACGAATGATATTCGAAAATTTTTTTTTGTGACTCTTCCGTTAAAAACAATGCTTATGGCCGAGTTACGGTGTGCACCGCCCTCCCTCCCGCACAAACTGCAAACAGGAAGTATACAGAATAAACAACACAATATTGTTTTTTAATAAATTAAAAATTTATAGTAACTTGTTAACGCTTCAGAGCAGATTTTAACTCTTGAGGGTAGTCAGAAGATTTGATTTTAGACTGTATAGGTAGTAACATGTTAGGGTGAAGCTTCCAGATTTGAACTCTTGTGTGTCTGCTGATGAATAGAACAAAAGTCTGTTGTCGCTATCGTGCTTTCGAACGAATCGGGATGTGACGTCAGCAAGGTGCAACAACATCGCAGCAAACTTGACATCAAGGCCGTCAAAATGGCGGCATCGGGATGGCGACGGAACTCACATTCGCTCATAGATTAATCAGACTATATGTAAAGACTTTCGCTCGAGCCTTTGGACCGAAAACTAGTTTTACATTCAATATAGATAAAAATTAGACTCGAAAGCTTTTGATATTATATTTAATAACCTTAAGCTAATTTTGTCTGAGCAAATTATTATTCTGTTCCTTGAAATTATGAAACTGTGTTGATTTTCTTATAGTGATAAATAAAGTAACAGCCATGCTTAATATCTTATTATACATAGTGTTCACGTGTAGGGATATAGGTTTTTCTATGAATAAAGACGCAATGTGATTTACTAACAGTACTTTTTCTCTCAAGTCTGCTGGATCTCAGTGAGTCAGATACGAGTACATAACAGCTAGAAGAGCCGATATTTGACTTTATAGTGACGTGTTGGAGTGATGCTTCCAGTTTTTTGCAATATACTATGATTAATGTAAATCTTAATAAGATGTCTATACTCTATACTAATATTATAAAGAGGAAAGATTTGTATGTATGTTTGTAACGAATTGGCAAAAAAAGTACTGGACCGATTTCAAAAATTCTTTCTACATTGGAAAGCTACATTCACCCTTAGTGACATCGGCTATATAAGATCCATCATCATCATTATCATCAATCACCACGCGGGTGAAACCGCGGAGAGCAGCTAGTGTCCAATAATTTCTGTGGATTCGTCTCTCTTAAACTAAACGAGTGAAGCCGTGGGCGAGTAGCTAATGTACAAATAATGTTAAAAAAAAATTTTATTAGATAATTATTTTTATTAGATAATTAATTATTAAATTATTAAATATTAAATATATATATATATATATATATACCGAACTGGGTAGCACTTGACCACTATCTCACCTGATGCTAAGTGATGATGCGATCGATGATGGAGCGCGCTTACCCAGAAGATATGCACTCGTGTTTTGAAGACCCCCATATCGTACTTAACCGGAAACACCGACTCAGGGAGGGTGTTCCATTCCCTAGCGGTTCGTATGATAAACGAAGAAGTAAATCGCTTCGTCCGGGTAAATGGAATATCCACCATAAAGCGGTGGCGCTTCTGAGTTTCTCTGGATGTCCGATTATAGAATGGGGATGGCGGAATCAAATTGTGAAGTTCCATTGCACACTCACCGATATATGATTTATTGCAACATATGTACTCGTAGCTACATGCAGGTGTTATTGATCATGTTTTTATTTGTATAACATAAGACCCTATCAGGCAACAGTAGGAACGGAACGATCTATTTTAATTTCATTCAATTTATCGTTGAAAAATTCATGTAAGGTATAATAACATTTCGATTCAAGTAATGATTTTAAGTGTTTAATATAACATTCTGCCTTTTCTACGTCGTTTAGCGTATTAGGCAGTTTATTATATATTTCTATAGACAGTGAGTTAGGGCTGGATCTGTACATTTTTAGATTGGACTTTGGACTAAATATGGGTGTCATTTTATAAATTTACAAGTTTCTAGTATATAAATTATTTATAAATAAAAAATTGTTACTCATATTTGTAAGAAAGATAAATAATTGTTTTTGAAGTGAATTAAGTACCCCAATCTGAGTTCAATAGCAAGGTAAGTAGGTAATTAAATATCCTTGGTGCCAAACCTACCCCTTTTTTTTAATGGTTCATCAAAGTGACTCACTCTCGCCTAATGGAAAGCGAAGACGAAATCAAGAAGCGATGACCATTACTGCAGCCGTAAGCTGCACTAATGATGAATGAGAGATACTTTTTCACGTCCCGCTTAAAAGACCCAGGGTCATAGCCGCAAGGAAATACGTACGCCGGCAGAGCATTCCACAATTTACTTACACGAAAGAAGTAAGAACTGCCAAACTTTTTAGTTCTTGGTAAGAAGTTTTGACAGTATTTTGATGCAATGCTAGGCCGGAATGAGTAGTTCGGGATCGAAATGGTGAGGAAGGAGTAAGATTAAAGAGCTTTTCAGAATATTCACCATGCATCAAACGGTAAAAAACGCTTAGAGAAGCTATAGGTCTATGCATTTGTTAGGGGTTCTAGGTGTTGAGTGACTTTAGTGTGTTCAATAATACTGACAGCGCGACGTTGCAGTATGTCGAGAGCATCCATAAGGTACTTAGCGAACCATTCTGAAGGTGGCAACAATATTCGATACAAGGGCGCACCTGAGTTTTATATAGAAGGCAACGCTGATCAGGAGTGAAGAAACGTCTTGCTCTGTTCACGACTCCGAGCTTGCGGGAAGCTAACTTGAAAATGTATTAATTCTAATAATATAAATATTTGTATTCATTTTTATTCACGGTTTTGTTATCCGGTCCTTTACAAAGCCACAAGTGGGGCTACGAGTACAGCCAACACTAAGAGGCCTGTTTTATGTAAAACCACAAAAGTGTATAAAAACAGTATTTAGTATGACGGTGACATGGATTATCTAGATGAGAAAATGGGTAAATTGACGAGGCTATTGTTATGAACTTATAAATGATAAGGGAGATATAAGACTATGGACGAGACTACGGCACCTGCCAATTTCAGTCTCATTTTAAAATTTTTGGGTAGGTGGTGACTTGCCATCCAATGAACGGGCCCCCCATAAGGGCCACCATGAGTGGTGACAAAAGGGGCAACGTTGGTGTGGATGGCTAAAGTGTGTTGAGAGGTGTGCTGCGGTTTCACTAGAGCGCTATTACCGGCGTTATGCCATTTAACACTTCCACCCTTGGAGCTTTTTGTTACTTGCTCTTGCATCTCCACCCCCAGATGGCCAAATAAGGCAAGCCGGGGGTCTGGGGTCTCATTTAGCCCCAAGGAGAATCAGGGTCCGCGGTGTTGCCACTCACCGACGGCTCGCCACAAAGCCGCCCCTGCGGTAATATATATTATTATTATTTGAATTAATATATTACATGATAATAATATTAAGGTCTACGAAAACAATTAATAGTTAAGGTACGACTACACCACAGATCCTGTGGCCTGCACGGAAATGACAAGAACATATCGGGAAAATCCATTAGAATCTCGTGCATTTGGTTACCCTAGCCAAGTAACAAATCGCTCACTCGTATGTACTTTAGCGATATATCAAAACGAATGAATAATGACTGAAACAAGATGCCTCACGTCCTCTTTGATTCCTTAAAGACTTAGGTACACATTACGAGTTTAAGCTATTTGAAATTTAATTTTTTTTTATCAGTTATACGTACCAAGTACACTGATAATTTATTCATTTATTTTTGTGGGGTTCTTGGTATGTTAAACAATCTCGTGGCGTACGTCACCTATCTAGGTTACTATGTACGCCTTTATTTGTTCCATATGCGTGTTCCGTCTGACTTCTGGGTTGGGTAAATGTAAGTATACCATTTCTGTGATCGCCATTAATATTCTTGATTATTCAGCATTACATATAAATTAAAAGGTGTGTACCCATCTGTGTCATCATAATCGATCAGTAAATAGCGCCGCAGCAAATCTCCTCCTTTTTAGGAAAAGTACCCCCTCCCCTCTCAAAAGCGCCGACGACAAAAAAATATATTGAATAGTAGATTCATCCCAAGTTTCGTCTTCGTCCGATCATGACCTACGCATCTGTAACGTTCGGTCATGCTTCAGATAGGCACATTCATAGACTTCAAGTGATTCAAAATCGCTTAACCCGCAAGGCAGTAGGCGCACCGTGGTACTTACGGAACGCTGACCTCCGCTGTGACCTAGAACTCCCCTCTATTGTAGAGTTCATGAAAGACTGTTCTCGCCGCTACTTCGACGCGGCCCCACACCATCCCAACCCACTAGTGGTGCAAACCGCTAACTACTCAACACACACATCAGATCCATACTTCATTCCGCCACGCCGCCGCCCACGACACCTCCTGGATGACCCGGACGACCCCATCACGACAGCTCTGGCGTCGATCAGTCAGCCTCCTGGTAATATTGGTATTTCAGGTATTTCAGGGTCTACTCGCCGAGCCACGAGAGATAATATGTCCGATTTTGGATTTCCAGTCTTCACAGTTAGACATCGAGGTCGTCGTAAGCGACCTCGAAATAATACTAAATCAGATACAAGGTAATCTGTATTATATTTTGGTAATGTGTATTAAGGTAAAGGTATCGATTTTCGATTGAAAGTTTATAAGTACGAGTATCATCAATATTAACCTGTGTTTTATTTCATTAACCTGTGTTTTGTTTTCTTTCAGACAGTGCTGGCGGCTACCGGCACCTCTATTCCCTACTAGGCAAGGGTTCGCCCTTGTCGTTGTCTAGCGCTTTATGCGCCCTTGTTGTCCCTCGGTTGAGTGCTGCGTGCACTCACCAACAGTCCTGTGTCGCTTTTAATGCCCGTAGTGGCAAAAAGCTCAATGTCCTCCCTATAAAAAAAAGTTTCGTCAAACTTGGTTGAAAAATGCGACCTGTACAGGTGGAGCAACACACAACCTAACAAACATACGGACAGATGAAAGTCAGTTTGGCCAATTAAAGCAGAGATGCTTCGCTCGCTCGGTCAATAAGTAAAGGTAAAATAAATGTCATTGAGTGTGTCTATATTTTATAAGTGCCTACCCACCCACAACATAGAATGCTAAGAGCAAATGCGAATATTGCGAGTCAGCAACTATAACTATAGTTGTAATTTTGGTATGCATCTTTTTAACCAAACTTAGTAGGGTACTTGTTTGTCTTGGGACAACAGTCGTTAAGCTATGTCGAAGGCCTTCGGGCGGCCTGAAAACTTCGACATGGGTTGGCCACTAACCTATCCACCAATCCGCACTGGGCTCGCGTGGTGGATTATGCCCCAACTTCTCTCTCTGAGAGGAAGGCTCGAGTCCCAGCAGTGGGAACAAAATGGGCTGATTATGTATATAGTTTATATTGTAGTCCGTGCACTCACTAGTATTATTTGAAATGTCTTGTATTTCTCTAACAAGTGAATTGTATTCTTTATGATAAATAAATAAAACCTTGAAAAAACCCTAAAAAAATTCAATAGAGAGACAAATACACACTGGTTACAATGTCGAAACGTTTTAACTATCTTGAAAACTTCTCAACAAACGAAGTGTTTTAGTCCTCTCGGTAAGAAATTAGTTTTTAATCCAGGCATCGAGCTCGTGCAAACTTCCCCCGGCTTTGTCCGAGTTCGCGGCGAAGTACTTGACACGGTGGACCGGTTCTGCGACTTTCAATAGCACTTCATTGTGTCGATGGAGATTGCCATTTTATGTTATATTCAGCTTATTTTATAACTAATACTTTGAAACTTATCGAGTGGCGAGACGAGCGAGTCGTAGGCCAGCCGTGCGATTCTCTAATGATTCGTCGACGAGCTCACCGATGTCAAATACTTTGAGATATAGCCCTTGTACATAAGGTTATATTTCCAACAATTTTTGTCATCTCTTCATTTGTTTCACGGATGTTTTCAAAGATGCAACGATGTTTGCTCTTAAAGAATCCCACGGCTGATATAAAGCATTATTGCCTTTGATAGTTACCATGCCACTCAGAGGTTGTTGATTTCCGTATCTGCCGTGCGAGAGCAAACATCATTGCATCTCTAAAAACATCCGTGACACAAATGACGAGATGACAAGAAACGTTGGAAATCAAATCTTATGTACAAGGGCGGTATCTCAAAGTATTTGAGATCGATGAGCTCGTCAACGAGCGCATCGACGAATCATTAGGGAATCGCACGGCTGCACTGTCTCCTCTAAGTAATTTGACTTCCTACATTGCCCTTCATACCCTAACATACTAATGATTGCGCTCTTTTATTTGTTGAAGGTTATTTTATATCTGGATATCTATTTTTATCTTATTAAATTATGATACATCCATAACGCGTAAGTTGCATGTCAATCTCGTTTCAATTTATAAAACTTTTGCATGCTATTTTCTACTGACATCCAAAAAGGAGGAGGTACTCAATTCGACTGTATTTTTTTATGTTTGTTACCTCATAACTTTAGACTGAGTGAACCGATTCTCAAAATTCTTTATAATATTCTATATAGGTATATTGTTTGAATGCTGGTGCTTCCCGTGTGGTGCCATTTAAATTTCATCAAATTCGATTTAATAGTTTTTGAGTTACACTCCAATATCTGAATAGAATGGAAGTCGGTATTAAATTTTTCTAATTGTACTTGTTATTTTATGAGTAGTTTGTTTATGGCTTGTTTTGTTTTAGAATAAAGCTTGATTTTGTGTATAGATACATTTGTGATTTTAATATGCCTTTAATATATTTGATTTAAAAATTTAAAATCTTGTCCTTGGTCATAAATTAAATGTGAGGTTTTTCAGAATAAGATTTGCTTTAAACCGTACTAATATTAAAAACGCGAAAGTTTGTATGTATGATTGTAAGGATGTTTGTTACTATTTCATGGTAGCCTGGAAGAGTCGCTCTGAGCGATAAGATAAGTGCGCCCATTGTAAAACCTAATTTTTTGCATTTCATTGTAGTGTAGCGATTGTTTTTTTCTAGAATATTACCCTATACCTTTGTTTGTTATATTTTGTACTATGGTGTTGCAATACAGAGTTTATCTATCTTTCCCGCTTAAATGTTCTGTGTATGGAGGTACACGAGACGCTGGATTAACACAAAGGATACTTTTTATCATCATCCATTACCACGCGTGTGAATCCGCAGGGTGCGACTAGTATAATATAAACACAGCCGTGCGATTCTCTAAGAGCAAACATCGTCGCATATTGAACAACGTTAATCAACATCCGTGAAACAAATGACGAGATGACAAGGAACCTTGGAAAAACAACCTTGTGTACAAGGACGATATCTCTTAAAGTTTCTATCATCGTTGAGCTCATCGACGAGCTCGAATCATTAGAGAAGCTCACGGCAGGTAAGAGTACATGCACGTTGACAGGTGTATACGTCGAGCTTAAAGCGCTCGATACAAAAGACACTGTAGATGGCTGTTTACTAACAATAGCCATTCTTTCGATTGTAAGGTACATCACTTTCTGCTCCAAAAATCTCAACAACTTAATAACATCTCAATATTGCCGCTGTGATATTAGCTTGAACGTACTCAGGACTTGGCCCTGCTCTTGGGGGGTAAAAATGTATAGCTTTGTTCCCACAAAATATATGGTATGCAATTATGAATAGAATATCTAAGTACTTCTTCAGTTCGATGCTGAGTTTCAATTATTTTGTTCAACGTTATCTTGTTATTTTCAAAGAACACGAAAACACGTTAGTTTTGGTTAAGTAACCAAAACTAACGTGTTTTCATGTTACAACAACATATTTTTATAATAAGTATTATGAAAATATGTTGTTTATTCATTTTCTACGAACGGTATTATTTTTGTACGTCTTACCATCCCTACAATATGATGAAAATTGTTTCATTTCCTCTAATGACTTTTTTGTTCTATTTTACAGTATACTTATAGTTAGTTTCCCTTTGCAATTTGCTGAATATAAATTAAATATGTATGTAGTATTTAAATGTTTTGTAACGACGATCTGAACGTATTTAAACCTTCATTCTACTTTTATCAAGCACTACAAATAATATAAAAATAAAACTTAGTTTTAACTTTTCATAACGCTATAATTATTTAGCGGCAATTCAGGAGATGCGTCAACGTCAACTTAGATCGAAAGTGAACAATCGTATATGTATACTAAACTGTAAGCCTTTTACATCTGTATATTTGCTTACCATGTTTTGATGCAAATAAATGTGATTTATGATGACTCTTTGTCGATTAGGCTTATTTTTTTATTTTCTTGGTGCCCCACAAAAGTTTACCCTAGTTACGTCCAGGCGTATTAATATACAAGGATGTATTCTTGCTCGTATGAAAGGCGCCGAGAGTGAATACGTGATTCCTGTGCCGCAACTTGTTCATATTGAGTCCAGGGACACACAGATTCAGAAAATGTATAACAATTTCATTTGAAACACGCTATTTCCATTCTAAATTCACACTGTAGTTACTGTGCTGGGTGGTACAAACAAAATACTTTCCGTATTTATAGACACGTTCTTAGGATAGTTACTATGTAATCTAATACTTTTAAAGGAGCAACTCTTGGATCTAAGTATATTTATTTATAATCTGAATCTCAGAAAAGGCTGCAACGATTTTCATGAAATTTAAGTATGCAAGGGTTCGTGGACGATAAAGCGATCTAGCAAGGTTTCATTTTTAGATAACGTCGTTTTAGCTGTGTTTTCAGGCAATGAAAAACTGCTCATTTAGAACTTTGTGTGGGTTAGTTAGGTTGATTGATCTGACTCCAAATATGTGTTAAGTATGTGATTATTAGAAGGTGACCTAAGTTGGGATCGCGTGTTCAGTAAAAGACGGTGGTAGTTTGAGTACGTGCGCTGTAATCGCGCTCTGGTCAAGGACTGACCGAGCGGTGCAAAAGGTGACTCATAAATACATTCGTAACTACTTAAAATACCTATGATAAACAATGTTTTAACAGCAAACACATCTAAAGCTACTTGAAAATAGATAGCGTTGTTAACAACGCCATCTATTTTCAAGTTGCTAAAGCAATCGCCTATGAGAAGTATTCCGAGTGCATTCAGACAGGCTGTCAATGTTTTTAAAAGACTAGTCATTATGTTCTATCATGATGTTTTATAGTCATCATCATCTCAGCCGTAGAACGTCCACTTCTGAACATAGTCTCCCCCATAATTTTCCAAAAGGTCCGGTTGGAAGCGGCCTGGATCCAACGTCGTCCTGCGACCTTTATGAGGTCGTCTGTCCACCGTATCGGTGGACGACCTACGCTGCGCTTGCCGGTCCGTGGTCTCTATTCCAGAACCTTCCAGCCCCATCGGCTATCTGTTCTGCGTGCTATGTGCCCTGCTGAGTTTCTTGTCGCTTCTTCTCGGTAGGCTTTATATATTTTGGAACGCGGCGGTAGAGTCTTTAAAGTACATTATAATGAAAAATTGACGTTCATAAGTGTGTCTTTGATGCCTAAATTGAATAAATGATTTTGACTTTGACTTTGCCCGCTGCCACTTTAACTGGCTTACCTTCTGGGCTACGTCTGAGCTATGTAGGTTTATGGTTTTATAGTATCTTTTATGAATTATGTGATCTATAAATAGTGGGTATGTATAATACTTAAGTTCTTACCTGTGCAATGTAAGTGATGAATTTTTTACACCGTCGACCTTCCTCACTCCCTTACTTGTCTCTATTCAAAAGTTACAAAATTTAATATTAAAAATAAACACATTTTGAGAATACTATGACAGTTACACAGACACTTTCAATAGAGTTATTAACACAGGTTACGTAAATTTTAGCGTGGTCTCGGTCTTGTCTCAAAACGTGCAGGAGTCAGAGGCCCTCCTCACCAGGAGACGGTATCACCAGGGCACCAGGCATACCAGTGGATGCAGGTAGCACACTCATCACCCAAGGTCCTTGGATGAGGACCAATAGGCTCCAAAACTTCTTATACGTTGGAGTAGATGTCTTCAACGTAGTATTATTTGCGGTTGACTCAAAAAATAAAGATCAAAGGTTGAATTTACATTACACACAATGAAAAAAAATCTAGTCCAATATAGAGGGACTATACAGGATGTAATCGTTAAGTGTGCACAGGCGATTATTCCGTAACTATTACAGATATCAAAAAACTTTAAACTGATATCGAAAGTACTTTACCTAAGGGGTAAAATGACAATAATAACTTTTTAAAAATAAAACGAGAAATTATTACATTTAACACTCCCATACGTTTTATTTCTTAGTAAGTACAAAATTTTGTATTCAAAGCAGATGTTCGAAGTGACGTCCTCGTTGTGATACAATGACGAGCTCTATTTATAGTTTCTAAATGAACTTTCCTTAAAATTTGCAGAGTAATTAAAGCAATTGCACGACGTACACGATTCTGTAACTCTTCTAGGTTGTGACCTCTCTCAGCCTACACGTGGTCTTTGACAAATCCCCATAGGAAGAAATGACAAGGCGTGGGATCCGGGATCTGGCAGGCCAAAGGGTTGCACTATTATTGACTATTAGGTATTATAATTGCTTCGTAAGAAATTTTGTATTATGTGCAGGTGCTCAATCTGGTTGAAAAATTATCGACCTTCTTTCATCGTCTGGAAATGGTACTAAGAGATACTACTATACTATATGACAATAATAACTTTTTTTTAAATCTTTAAAAAATATATTATTGTCATTTTACCCCTTAGGTAAAGTACTTTCGATATCAGTTTAAAGTTTTTTGATATCTGTAATAGTTACGGAATAATCGCCTGTGCACACTCAACGATTACATCCTGTATATATAGATATAGGTACTTGAATGTCACTTGAACAGCAAGCCTGAAATTTCAAACTTGAAAGTGACTTGAGTGTATAAACTTGATTTTAACTTGAAAGTCTATCCAAGAAACTCTGAGTATATTAACTTGATTTTTACATGAAAATCTATGCCAGAATGTCTGAGTATATAAACTTGATTTCTACTTGAAAGTCTATACAAGAATGTCACGAATCATCAAATGTATGGCTTTTATATAAATATCCTGTTCCGAAATCAACCCAAAACTTTTTTAGTTATGGCCAGTAAAACGTAACGAAAATCTAACAGAAACTCTTTTGAAGAGGCAGAAAAGTAATAATATTTTAAAATTGACAACTTCAATCTGCCAAAGATGGAAATATTAAATTTGTTCGGGGAAGTACTGCCATCATGATTATTTCTATCGCTAAGCAGTAATGGTTTATAGCTAGGGTATGCCGGTGAAATAACGGGCACACAAGACTTAACAATATAATATAGGTATCATGGTTATGGGCTCAGTGCAGCCCGTTCTTGTCACGTAATGCATCTGAAGGCAGAGGTTATCCCTTAACTCCAGGTAGACCTCGTGCTTTTTCCGTAACCTAATGACATAGAAAAAACTTTTACGGAGAAACTACCTGGCAAATTTAACCACATCTAGTGATAGAAGCCGTAGTATAAAAAAATACCAAAAATGTAACCGACTTCAACACTAGGCGTTAGTTCAGACACGGCGGGAACCGTGCGGTAATCCATACTAATATATCCTTTACACTGTTGAAACATTTAACGAAACAAAGTTTACATACAAGTCGAGAAAGTTTTCTAGTACTCCCAAGTGTAGAACTAATTACGGGGAAAAATATTAATTTTTAAATCGCACAGATGTATAACAAAATACCATCGACCATTAAAAATGTAAGCTCATTTAACGTATTTAAATTTAAACTTGCTCAACATGTTCTTTTAAGCAACCTTGATAAACGAGGGGTTAATTCTTATCAACCTACCCGCTATCTTAAGTATTTACTTAAGATAGCGGGTAGGTTGGTAAGGATAAGGAGTAAGGACTTACTCAGTGAGTACAGAGTAAGTAAGTAGGTGCATATCTAACAAAACGAACGACAGTGTAAATATTATACGTAAGTAAAAATATGTACTTATATAAGTGACTATGTAGTCTTTTAGAGAATAAATTAATATTGAAACGCGCGGTTTCGTAATCGCGTTAAAACCGCGCGGGTTTTATTTATATAGATGTCAAAGTGTATTAAAGTCGGTACCTTGATATTTCATAAGTACCGACTTTGACAAGTTATTTCATACTTTTAGTGTTGAAGTCGACTCCAACTCTGTGTACTTGCAAAAAAAAAATCCCCTCTCTTAGTGGCCCTTGCTACTTACGGGATCGATTGTCATTCACCGTCAATAAGGATCTCATCAAGATAGGCGAAACACTTAAGTTATTGGAGTGTAACTCCAAAACCGCCTGACTGAATTTAATGAAATTTGAAAGGGTAGTCTCGCAAGTATAATCTTACCATACAAGAACGACAAATCAAATCGGAAAGTTATGCGTGTTCATACATAAAAAAATATACGCGTCAACCTCCTCTTTTTAGAAGTTGGTTAAAACGCAGTGATTTCGGAAACCAAATATATCTGTTGTATGCATATGCATCTCTAAATAATCACGAAAATGGATATCCTAGAGCTTTTAAGCTTACTGGTACACTGTGTATAATGATTAATGATGTTAATGTTAATGATTAATGATTAATTCATCATCATCATCATCTCAGCCGTAGGACGTCCACTGCTGAACATAGGCCTCCCCCTTAATTTTCCAAAAGGACCGGTTGGAAGCGGCCTGCATCCAACGTCGTCCTGCGACCTTCATCAGGTCGTCTGTCCACCGTGTCGGTGGACGACCTACGCTGCGCTTGCCGGTCCGTGGTCTCCACTCCAGAACCTTTCGGCCCCATCGGCCATCTGTTAATTAATTAAAGTTAATGATTCTGTGATGATGAATCTTACCGTAAAACCATAAACTTGTCATTTTAATATCCTTAACAAACTTAACTAGGTCAAGTTAATACACGGCAATATTTCGCATGGTGCGACCCGCTTCTTTTGATGGAAGTTTTTTGCTAAAAGTATAAGGGTCTAAACAAAAAGAAAGTTTTTCCTACCACGGTCAAGTAATTTATTACGGGGTGGCTTTTTGCCACGGTATTATTCGTGGTTGGGGCTGTGAGGAGACTTATTTTATTAGTATAGACTTTCTATAGACGCGTCATTATATGTATTGTATGATGTTAATTATGGACTGCTCCGAGATTTATGGAAACTTTATCGAGTGAAACTGCTGGCAGGTCAGCTATTAGATGCCCTCTGCTAATAGTGGTAGGACTTTCATTTGTCGATTAAAGTTAATCGGTCACTCTGAAAACATATGCATGAAGTTTATAATAGTTATTATAATATGTTAATATGCATAATAGTTAGTTTATAACAGTTTATAATTGCTTACCATCCAACGCATGACTTATTCGTCGCGTTACTTGCTACGTGAAATGTTAATAAAAACAAGTGCAAATTGAAAAAATTAATACCGACTTCCATTCTATTACTTCGGTTAAAAATCAGTTATTTGAGTGTAACTCAAAAAATATTTGGCCCAATTTGATGAAATTTAAATGGGGCTACACGGGAAACACCAGCTTTCAAGCAAAGAATTTTAAGAATTGGTTCACCCAGTCGAAATTTATGAAGTAACAAACATTAAAAAAAAAAACTGTCGAATTGAGTACCTCCTCCTTTTTTGGAAGGCGGTAGATAAAACCTCCATAATCAACCGACTTCCAAAAAAGGAATGTTCTCGATCGTGTGTGTTTCCATGTGTTTAAAAATATAACATAACTTTTTACCTAGTGAACTTATTTTCTCATCAACATCGGGTATAATCAAATATAATCGCATAAGTTGTTGTTAAAAAGTGGTTATAATTTCATTACCTCTCGGAATCGGAATAAAACCTTTCGATTGTTCCTGGATGTACAACTTATTGTCTCGGCAACCACTTGACTAATTATGTTCATATTAGAAATTCCTCTTTAAAGTCGGGTACCTAATGTATGTACGAGTACTACATTTTATCAATATCGGTCGATAAATTGCGATGCAGAAAACTTCCCTCTTTTTAAGGCAAGTTGTCATCTGCCACCCAAAAATGTAATAATAGAATTACCTAAGTAAAAACATCGTAAATATCTGTATGAAAGGAATGACCCCGAGTTTCTTGCCGCTTTTTCACGGTAGGCTCTATATATTTTGGAAAGCGCCGATAGATTATTTAGAGTAATAATGAATAATTGACGTTCATAAGTACGTCTTTGATGTCTAAACGCCTTTTTTTTAGTATAAATGATTTAGGCTTTGACTTTGACTTTAGGAAAAGTTCCCATTAAAAATCGCCAATGACAAAACATATTTTGAATAGTAAAACATGCAAACCAAGTTTCGTCAAAGTTAGCTGGAAAAATGCAATCTATACAGTACGACCAATAAACCTAACAAACATACGGACAGATGAAAGTTAATTTAGCCAAATAAAGCAGTGACACTTCGCTCGCTAAGTTGAAACATTATGTACCTAACTATTCTAAGGACGACATATTCTGTTAAAGCCATGCCGCGTGCACATAATTCTTCAATTGTAGAATAATTTTATTAAGACTATACTATAAAGCTGTATGTTTATTGAAGTACCTCCTATAATATGTAAAGTACGCCTTATGAATAAATCCTACTTCCTACTAATATTATAAATGCAAAAGTTTATGAGTATAGATGTATGGATGTGTGGATCTTTGTTACTCATTAACGCACAAACTGCTGCGGGAATTTTGATGAAATTTGGTATGAAGGTAGATGAGGCACTGGTTTAACACATAGAATAATTTTCATCATCATCATCCCCGTTAGGTAAAACCCCCCATTTCAACTAGATCATTTAGCCCTCGGTATAAATTTATTCCTTCTTCTTCATTCTCACATCCTGCTAAGAGATCATCCATATAAAAGTAAGTTGACAAGGTTTTAGCTGCAGAAGGAAACATGTGACCTTCATCTTTGCTTAGTTTCACCACGCAGGTGAAAAAGCGTAATATGCTTGGGCACAGCATAGACAAAATAATAAGATCTCCGCTTACGTCAATATCGTAATGATGACAGTTGTGTCAAAGTTTGTGTAAGTTTCTGATAGCTTATTCAAAAGCACGGCAGCATTTTGACACCTTGAGACGTGGTCGCCGACCGTCGAGGGTGATGAAATGTAATGAATGTTTTTTTCATGGTGATTACTTTTATATTTGTATGTACGTAGGTACTGTATTTTATTGTAGTTTTTACCGATTGATTTACTAAGCATTTAAATTTACTCATATAACCAAGTGAATATTTTATGACATTTTGGTATAAAGATAGATATGGCCTTGGAGAAGATAATAAGCTACTCGAAGTAATAATACTGCGCAGACGTAATCGCGGGCACCAATATATACTAGCTAGTATATAATACATGTTTTCGGCCGTTTTGTCTCCTGAATCTTTGGCATACATCTCATCGATTCGTTGTACCAAATAGGTCGTTGCTGCGTGTAAGAAAGCCGAAATAACAAACACACTAACATTATAGTTATGTTGATAGACAGATAAAGAAAAGACTCCACATAAAAGATATATCTACAGTGATACAGCGTTTCCAAAAAGATGAAATTAATGCAATCCCTTTTTGTTGTAAGGGAAAAATCTTCCTTATTGAAAAAGGAACACGCCAAAACAGCCTTTATCTCGAATCGAGTAAGAGCGAAGTTATGATAATAGTGGGTGTTGATAAATCCAAAGATATTTGAATAACAAAAGAGACAGTACGTTACGCTCGTGATTGAAAAACAACGTTGATTCCGAAGAACACTTACTCACTTGGTCAGCCGTGCGATTCTGTTAGAGCAAATATCGGTGCATCTTTGACAACATCCGTGAAACAAATGACGAGATGGCAAGAAATGTTGGAAAATCAAACTTATGTACAAGGGCGATATCTCATAAACATAAAGTATTTGACATCGGTGAGCTCGTCGACGAGTGTTACAACGAATCATAGAGAATTGCACGGCAGTACACTCGGTCACAAAATAATAGTCGCATTTTGTCATTGTAGGTACGCTTATTAATTTTACTATTTCACAACATTCAATAATCTATTCCGCTGCAACCGCAGTCCGGTTATCATTCGATAATTACTCAAAAGTCATTCTACTATTTAACTGACTTCAAAAAAGGAGGAGGTTATATGTTCGTGTGTAGGTATTTTCTACTGACATCCAAAATGGATGTTGTACTCAATTCGACGGTTTTTTTTATGTTTGTTACCTCATAACTTTTGACTGGGTGAACCGATTCTCAAAATTCTTCTATTGTTTGAAATCTGGTGTTTCTCTTGTGGTCCTATTTTAATTTCATTAAATTCGATTAAGCAGTTTTTGAGTTACTCAATCCAATAACTGAATAGATTGGAAGTCGGTATTAAATTTTTCAAATTGTACTTGTTATGTGTAGGTATGTTAGTAGATTTCTCCCCCATTTGTAAACCGATTCTCAAATTTCTTTTTTCTTTTAGTAGAGTATACTTCCGAGGTGATCCCATTTAAATTTCATCAATTTCGGTTGAGCAGTTTTTGAGTAACACTCCACAAACTGAAAAGTGTTAGGCCTATCTTGATGATATCGTCATTGACAATGACAATCGATCCCGTAAGTAGCAAGGGTCACTAAAAATGGTGAAAACAATTTTTACCAAAAAATGGAACCGACTGCATTATCAAAAATTGTGCAATAACTTGCCGCACAATATTGTGATAAATACCTTCTATTAACTATCATGGTACCGATTTCAACAAGTTATTTCACACTTTTTGGTAAATTATTCGGTCCATTTTATGGTTAAAACTAAAGACAAATTTAAACGTAACGTCATCTTATACTCTAGTATGTAGATATTAAATATACCTTAAACCCTACTATATACGAATATGAGTACCTACGCGTCGCGTTTAATGAATTATCAAATTACCAGTCATGCGATTCTGCCGTGCGATTCTGTAATGGTTCATCGACGTGCTCACCGATGTCAAATACTTTAAGAGATATCGCCCTTGTACATAAGGTTGATTTTTCAACGTTACTTGTCATCTCGTCATTTGTTTCACGGATGTTGTCAAAGATGCAACGATGTTTGCTCTTTGAGGATCACACGGCAGAATATAATGTTTTTATGGATCGCTGACGTCAACGTCAACAGAAACGTAACTGCAGCTGGAATAAGAATAAGAATAAGAATAAGAATCATTTATTTGCTCAAAATACGAGTATACATACAACACAATAATATGCGCAGGTTGTATTAGATCAGGTGAATATAATAGATATAGATGAACTTACATCGTATTTTGCCCACAGGCGTGCAAATTAGTCGAGCGATGGCATGCATAAAAGGAACATTATTTTTATAATCAAATTAAATATAAACTTAATACAATGTGTCCGTATAATAATAATTTGAATATCAATTATGTTAATGTATAATTAATCAATCAATTTGAAGCGATGTCATAAAATAATAACAACAATAATATGTCAACTTAAACTAAAGTCAAAAGCAAAAAAGTCATTGATTTTATAATAACACTTCTCAATTAGAAATTTTTTTAGAGCCTTTTTGAACAAATTAATTCTTAAGTAACTTACTTCTTTGGGCAACTTGTTATATACAAGGGGACCCATACACACTAAACTATTATTCATAAGGGTTGTCTTAGCTCTATGTTTACTGCATTTATTTTGGTCTCGCCTATTTCTTTTTACATAATCTGAGAGTGATGGAAACCATTCAGGATTACATTTAACAAATAGAGCTACTTCAAATATGTACAATGACGGAAGTGTAAGAATTTTATATTTTTTGAAATAAGGTATGCAGCTATCAGTCTATTTTTACCTAAACATCGCTCTGATGTAACGTTTTTGCCTCTTAAAGATTATCTCATTATTGGTAGAGTTACCCCATAATATGATCCCGTATCTTAAAATGGATTCAGCCAGTCCATAGTAAGCGGAAAGTAATGTATCAGTGTTCAGAGTAGCCGAAAGTTTACTCAAAGCATATGCAGCGCTATTGATTCTTTTTGACAGACACTCTATCTGAGGCTTCCAGTTTAGTTTCTTATCTACAACTAATCCTAAAAATGTTGCTTTATTCACTTCGTTAACAATGTTACCATCATATTTTGCAGTAATATCGGATTTCTGTGGGCCTCTTTGCTTGAAATGTATTAAATTGGTTTTACTAATGTTAATTTTTAAGTTATTATTATCAAGCCACGCAATTACTGAACTCAAAGCATTATTAATGTCAGTTTCATAGGAGTCAATATTTTTTCGCGGTATCGTTATTGTGCTATCATCTGCAAATAATGACATTTGCTGGGTTGTGGCATTAGGTAAATCATTAATATAAATTGTAAATCAAAGTGGACCCAGGACGCTGCCTTGTGGAACCCCGTAAGTTACAATTCGTACATCTGATCGTGATACCACTTCGCATGTAGTTTTAAAATGTATTCTGTTTATTTCAGTGTTTTGTTTTCTATTAGATAAGTAGGATTTTATTAAATCTAAAATATTGCCACGTATTCCGTACGTTTCCAGTTTATTTTTCAAAATTTCGTGATCAACGTAGTCAAAGGCTTGCGTCATATCACATAGAATCGTGCATACTGGTGAAGTTTTATCGACGCATTGTAAGACTGTTTTATAAAATCATAGATGGCCATATTGATAGTTTTATTTTTACGAAATCCTTTTTGCTCATGACAAAATATGTTGTTGATCTCTAAATATGTATTTAGTTCGTTGTAAATATACTTTTCAAAAATGTTTGAAAATATTGAAGTAAGTGCGATTGGTCCAGTCAATCCTTGTTTCCCTTTTTAAATAATGGTTTTATAATAATAAATTTAAGAGATTCAGGAAATGTGCCTGTAGTAATACACAGGTTCATTATGTAGCTTAAAGGTGTACAAAGATGTTCTTTTACAGCCTTTATTATTTTGGTTGATACCTCGTCATGACCTACACTATTAGTGTTTTTTAAGTTTTCTATAATTTTTCCAATATCCGATGGTATACTTGGAGCCATGAACATTGAATTTTTCTGAGTTCTAATATTTGAAGTCACGCGATGTCCACAATTTGCAATCGGTTTGATTTTGTCTATGTAATAGTTATTAAATAAGTTTGCTATTTGTAAAGGATTAGTCACATATTTATCTTCAATATTAATTTGAGAAATAGGCTCTTTTGGTAAATTTAATCTTATTGTATTGATAATTTTCTATGCTGCTTTAGATTTATTGGTGGAAGTTTGTATTTTAAAGTTTTTCTGTGCACGTTTAGTCAATCTTATTATTTTCTTAAACAATTTAGAATATTTATGAAATTTACTTTTATTTGTTTTACTGGGGTTTAGTCTAAACTTCCATAAAAGTTTTCTCTTGTTTTTACTACACATTTTTATACCACGTGATAGCTATTTTGTTGGTTTGTTTACTCTAATGCAAACATATCTTAGTGGAAAGCAAAGGTCATAGTACAATTTAAAACACTGCATAAAATGGTCAAAAGCAGAGTTAGCCTGAGTTCAATAGCAAAATTAGTTTTTTTTTTGTAAAAGTACCGTTCAACTGCGGCTCGATTGCTGTTTAGTTAGTGAAATCGGCCCGTTGGTGTCTTGCAATGGGCGTTTCACTAGACGACAGGGCACTGATATTATTGGGCCAAGCACTAAAAAAACCGTAAAGGCTTCAGCACACCAAACGCGGGACGTGCGCGGTGCTTTCCTTCGACGGGCCCGCGCGTGTTGTATTCCATCGAAATGTATCGAACACGGTACATCAAATAAAAACGCGGGCCCGCCGAAGACCCGCGACGCACGCGACCCGCGCAACGCGCTCCCATCGACAAACCGACCGCGCGCGGCGACAGCTGGGCGCGTCAGTCGCGGGCGCTTGCTACTTGTACCACTAGGGCTATCATACATACACGTCACACTGACAGCGTCGCGGGAGTTTAGCGGGCGCGCGGGTGCTAGTGTTTGTAAATAATTACAGAATTGTGTTATTTAAAATGGATTCTACGGAGAATATTTGTGCGAAAACATAAGTGTTTATATATAACTGCAGAGACAAATAGTATAAAAATATAACTTATAAGCTAAGGTTGTGGGAGAATCGGTCTGGAATTAATAATAGTATAAAAAATTAAGATACATAATCTAGGTAATTATCTACACAGACAAAAATTTGCTTGTTTTATATTTTTTGTAAAACTATTGACATGGGTAAGTCGATTAGTTCTTTACCTTAAACTCTCCCTGAAATTAGTATCAGTTTTCACAATTGCGTTGTACAATATTCCATGCAATTCTTCAAAAGAATTTCTTGACATCTGGAAATATATAAAAAAACAATCTTCATGACTTTCAAGTTCCCTACACAAACGATAATATTCCCCAAATTGCTTTCTGCTCGTGTTTAAAACATGCAACTAGGTTTTTTTTTTCGGAGAGCCAATAGCAACAACAGTTCCTCTTCATCACTATCTGTATCGTACATTTTTAAAACACTCGACACTGTTTCACCTTTCGTCCGACTGAACGCGTTTTAAACGCGGGCCCGTCGTGTACACGCCACGCCGCCCAACAGTCTTGCGGTGTGCCGTGTACCGCGCTGCTCACGCCCCGCGCCGCGCACGTCCCGCGTTTGGTGTGCTGAAGCCTTAAGTATAACGTAATCGTATCATTGATAATATACAGTATAAATTATCATTAATCTAGTACTGATGTGGCACAGATAACTCATAGTTTGTATGAATACGTCAACGATTACTTTACGTCTACGCAAATTTTCCTGCTAGGTCTACAGTACTGGCAGAGTGAAGGGCCAGCCTGCAGCTGCTTTTCAATGTATCTATTTCTAACATTTGTACACCTATTCAAAGGATTTTTGTGTTTCAAGTCGTGAACACACACAACACACTACAACAACCAAGATCCGAGAACACTATCTGAAACTGACACCCCGCGCTTCTAAAACAAGTGCGTATGTAATTTTTCTTTACAACTTTGATTGATGAGTTTTGAAAAATGAGGTGGAGAAAGAAAATAACTTATTGCTAATAATAACTTAGGTCCGTGACGTGCATATAAGAAAAAAACTTATTGCTAATACTAATTTAGATCCGTGGGGCCGTCTGCTCTAAACTTGTATAGGGATCTGGCCAAACGTTTGCTTGAAGTGACGGGTGACTGAAATGCTGGCACCTACTTTAGGCAAAAAGTAAGCATTGCTATTCAGCGTGGTCATCTAGCATTTTGGCCACTTTTCCCCCCACCATGAGCTTATAGATTACCTAGTGTTTAATTTCACGGTAAATTTTCTGTAAATATTTGTATATACCTACATAGATATATATCGTTTTCCTACCATCTTTTACGACACCCCACACAAGAGTCGGTACTTAAAACCAAGTACATTATCACCATTTCACAGTTTCACAGACACAAGGGATTGAATAAATATTGTTCTTAGTATTTGAGGATAATTTGATACACATTCTCAAGTTTTTTACTCAGTATGATGATTTTTTGTGTCCCTGCACGATACAATAGATTAGGTAATAGATACTACGACACTAAAGTCTGTAATAAACGGCTAACCACTCGAAAACTTTGCCCTATTACGTATAATACCTATGTTTTATATGAAAACATTAAACAAGGCTATTTGGTTTTACCCTATTTCGTCATAAACATTTCAGAGGTGTACTAATAAAACGCCAAGTCATTAGGAAGCGTTGCAGACGGGCTACTTTTGTGGCGGTTACAAATATTATTATTCCAGAGTTTTACATTAGCACAGGTTCACTTCACGTTTCAATTAAGCCTAATTTAATTTCAAATAATTTTATTGTATTTAAATAATCCGAATAGAGTTTTGTGTCATAATGTATTAAAGTATGTAGTTATACATCCCCCTCGCCCTTCCGTGCTCGACTAGAGGGCTTGCTCAGCAGTAGCTGCAGTATCATGTAGCAGTTACATGTAATGCTGACCAAGACTTCTCGTTGTCCTGCGGTAGGTTAAGTTAGCTGTTAAGATTTCTTTTGTTCATTTTATTATTCATTATTAAATCAGCCTCCGAATCGGCAACACTTAGTTTTTAATTTTAGTTTTTAAAAAAGGGTTTTCCTTAGCCCAAGTTTTGACTGGCGCAGCCGGTAGGATCGGTTTTATAAAGGCTGTGTCGTTCCTGCTATACTCCGGGTGTCCAAATCCATCTGGAAAACGCGAGTGCGACGCGAAACGCCGAGAGCCGATCCTCGAACCAAATAAATTTGTCAAACGGGTGAATCCACAGATGACCATGAGAGTAACGGCGGGTGCTTGATGAGTCAAACTTTTCGCCATATCCTTCCCGAATCCTCCTCTAGTTATCCTAAATTTTGTTTTGTTATATTTGAGATAAGACTTCGCTCACTATAACGTATCTGGTTTTTTGTATGGAATTCTACGAACTACCTTAGCGATAAGCATACCGTAGAGTATTAGAGTAAAGAGATTGAAATAAAAATAAGAACGATTTATAATTTCAGTTTCAAATTAAATATACTGTAGATTAACATCTTGATAAAAGTATTTAAATTGAATAATTATTAAGTAGATAAATTTGCTTTTAAACGTTATTTATAATTGTTAGTTTCGAGACTACAATTTTCTTTTTACTGAGTTATATTTACTGATTTTTATTGTGTTTTACTGGATTTTACTGTGTTTTATTGAATTTACTGTGTTTTACTGATATTACTGTGTGTACTTGATTTTACTGTGTATTTTACTGTGTATTTTACTGTGTGTTTTATTGTGTAAGTGGTTATTTATACTTTTTATATTGTGAATTGGTCTCTAAAGTTTGCTCTATTCTATAAAAATGGAACCGGCCCAAGAAGTTACCGCGATTCCAAATGAAATGTTAAAGCTTGTGCCTACATTCAATGGCGATAAAAGGCAACTTAACTTGTTCATTAGGAAAAGCGAATACGTAATAGCTAGGTATAGAGGTAGCGAGGAACAAAATCTATACGTATATCAAGCGATCACAAGTAAACTCACGGATAAAGCGGCCGCGTTATTATCAGAACGCGAAGATATTATAACTTGGACCGCACTTAAGGAATTGCTGCAACAACACTTTGGCGACCTTCGTAGCGAACAGTGCATTAACCTTGAACTTGAATCGGTTAAGATAAAGCCCGGTGAGAGTTATTTAGAATTATGTAACCGCATACAAAGTATTCGATCTTTATTAATTTCGAAGGTTAATATGTCAAACGACGCGGAATTAAAACGTGCAAAAACCACCATCTATAACAATACGTCCTTAAACGTATTTTTATACAACTTGCCCGAAAATATGGTACGCATAGTAAGATTAAAATACCCCGCGACTTTAGAAGATGCGCTAAGTATTGTTCTTGAGGAGGTTAACTTCCATGAGCAATATAATATGCGGAACCGCGTTTATGGTAGCGCGAATAATAGTGCAAATGCCCCGAAACCATTTTTGACTCAAAATCCTAACTTTGGTTTTAAGTTTAATGGACCATCACAACCGAGTGGTTTTAGAATTCCGACCTACTCGCCAAATAACGTGCCGCCAAAATTCAATTTTGGTAGTCAACCCGCACCGTACCGAATGCCTCAAGGACAATCACACAATTTCGGATACCGTCCGCAGTTGGGCTACCGCCCGCCTGCCCAGTTCGGTTCACAACCACCCCAGTTCGGTTACCGCCCACCTCAGTTCGGTTACCGACCACAATTAGGGTACCGTCCACCTTTCAATAATAATAGTAATCAACCCCTACAAACGGGCTCTAGGCCTTACGTGGGTATGACACCCCAACAATTCGGATACAAACCACCCCAAGTTAACGCTCCGCATTTTCAAGCCTCAGATGCTACGATGAGGACTGCACCACCAAGGCCGCGCGACGGATTTAAAATCAATGAATTGACCGATAATGACGAAGCGCAATACTATGACTTTTACTGTGACCACGAACCTGACTATAATGCATATGGCTATATTGATGACGCCAACTGTGACGAGTACAGTGACGAAATGACGTATGAGACCACACAAACAGACTCACTTCAGGACCAGCCGATAGAAAATTTTCCAACAACAGCCTCCATAGAGGACAAGAAATGATAGAACTAAACTGTGACCCTACACTTAAGTTGCCTCATATATATATCCCGGAAATAGACGCGAAACTAATGATCGACACTGGCAGCACTCGATCATTCTTGAGTCCACGAAAGGCGTATGAATACTTTTATAACAATATTAGGTATGAACCATTTAAAGTCGTAAGTACTCACGCCTCCAGTGACCACAATGAAGCAATAGAATTTACCAACCTTTCAAAGCAATGAGTGTCACAAATTTTATCTCTATGACGTCGATCCACGTTATGACGGTCTTATCGGGAATGACTTATTGAAACAATTGAATGCGATTATAGACCTTAAAGACTTATACTTGAAGACTAAAACTGCGTGCATTCCAATTATTAATAATAACTTAGACTACGTAATTGACTTACACCCGCGATCTGAACAACGCGTGAAATTACCCACTGACCAACACGCAGGTGACGCAATTATAGACTACAAAGAGTTCGGTCCTGGTGTTCGAATGCCGAGTGCTGTAGTAAACTGTACCAATGGTTACGCTACAACTGTCGTTCAGAACACCTTAGACAAATCAGTACGACTGACTGTTAACAAACCTCTCAAAGTAACGCCTCACCAAGAAACCGAGTGCAATCTAAATTTTACAACGAATGAGATGACAGATAGACAAATTGAGACAATACTTGTAGATAACCTAGACAAACTCAGGCTGGACCATACTAATGACGAAGAACGTGAACTGATATACAAGTTATGTATGGAATACAAAGACATTTTCTACTCTGACCAATTGCCTTTGACTTTTACCAACCAGGTAAAACATAGAATCCGTACAAAGAATGAGGACCCGATATATGTAAAACCCTATAGGTTAGCCCCGGCACAGACAGACGAAATTAACCGACAAGTGAAAAAGCTGTTAGATGACAATGTAGTTCAGGAATCGCATTCCCCGTGGAATGCTCCGGTGCACTTAGTGCCTAAGAAAGCAGACGCGTCTGGTGAACAGAAATTTCGTATGGTGATAGACTATCGACGACTAAATGACATAACCATCGATGACAAGTACCCTCTACCAAACATCAACGATTTGTTTGACAAATTAGGTAAAAGCGTGTACTTTAGTACGATCGATTTGGCAAGCGGTTACCATCAGCTTGAGATCCAGCACGAGGATAGGGAGAAGACTGCCTTCAGCACACAAAACGGTCATTTTGAGTTTCTTCGAATGCCTTTTGGGCTCAAGACAGCGCCTGCCACTTTCCAACGTACTATGGATAGTGTACTGAGGGGACTACAAGGCCTACACTGCATGGTGTATCTTGATGACGTCATCGTTTTTTCGTCAAGCCTCCAGGAACACCTACATAAACTACGACTTGTGTTCGACAGACTCCGACAGACAAATTTAAAAGTACAGCTAGATAAGTCTGAATTCTTACGAAAGGAAGTACTATATCTCGGTCATACCATTACAAAAGATGGCCTCAAACCTAACGACGACAAAATAAAAGCTGTAATGAATTTTCCTCTGCCGAAAACAGTAACGGAAATTAAAAGTTTCTTAGGACTTGTTGGGTATTACCGACGTTTTATATCTGATTTTGCCAAAATTACCCAGCCATTAACATCTTGTTTAAAAAAGCGAAACAAAATTATTATCGATGAAGGTTACATAAACGCGTTTAACAGATGCAAAGAACTTCTAACTCACGCACCATTGTTACAATATCCAGACTATAACAAACCCTTTATACTGACAACAGACGCTTCAAATGTAGCGATAGGCGCGGTGTTGTCCCAAGGACAAGTAGGTTCGGATAAACCTGTAGCATATGCCAGCCGCACCTTAAGCGATACTGAATCTCGGTATAGCACCATCGAACGCGAACTACTCGCGATAATCTGGGCTACCAAACATTTCCGGCCTTACCTGTATGGTCGGAAATTCTACATATATACCGATCATAGGCCTCTAGCATGGCTCAATTCACTGAAAGACCCTAACAGCAAGCTTACACGTTGGAGGTTGCGTCTTCAAGATTTCGACTTTGAAAACATTTACAAAAAGGGTAAGCAGAACACAAACGCAGATGCTCTCAGTAGAATTAAGGTCAATGCCCTAGATTCAGATGAGGATGGAAATTCAATGGACGTGAACATAGATAGAAAGGAACGTAAAATACAGAAACAAATGGACGAGGTAGTTCAAAACATCATTGACATATCAGCTGGAAAGCCAAAGCGACATGACTCGTCTACAATATCTGTATCAGACTGTAGTGGAACAATGACAGCTAGCCCTATGAGTATATCGTCTTCGGAAGCTACTGAACCTATTTCTGTACTCACACTTGAACAGCCGGTATACATATCACCTTCAGAACATAGTAGTAAATCACAAACAATCCATTCTGCAGCTGATTTAGAATCGATAGGCATACCCATTCTACACGAAGCGATTGATAATAAGCCGAACCAAATTCTAGTGTTCTCTTGGTATAAAAACGAAATGCAAGTAAAAGATATTTCCCGTGGAAAAACGAAAATAATGGAAGTTTTTCTACCCAAAAACAATCCAGATCTAATAAAGAACTTTTTAAAAGAATACATTCGACCAAAAATAAAGTTAGTACTTTGTATATTTCGAAGAAGAAGAACACCGCAGACAATTTAGCAATATTATAATCACCCTGTTCAAACGAGATATGGTAAAATTATATGAATGCACTGAACGTGTAGTATACGTGGAAAATGAGAGTGAACAAAAAGAGATAATTTTGAAATATCATCTAGGAAAAACGTGTCACCGCGGAATTAAAGAAACGTTGGTCAAGCTCCGTAGAAGTTATTGTTGGTCCAAAATGGAAGAAACTGTAACAGCTATTATCAATGCTTGTGAGGGTTGCAATAAAATGAAATATGATAGAAAACCTCTCAAACCCGTAATGCAGTTAACACAGACACAAGATGCCCCCTTCCAGGAAATTTTTATTGATCTCTTCTCCATTGAGGGCAAACATTACCTGACCCTTATCGACGCGTTCAGTAAGTTAGGTCAAGCGATCGAGATCCCTAACAAATCGACACCAGAAGTTGTAAGAGCCCTAATGAAATACTTTTCATTTTACGGCATCCCTAGGAAGATCAGTTCGGATCCTGGAATGGAGTTCAATAATGTGTTAATGAAAGAGTTTCTAGGCTTACATAAAATAGAACGACATGTAGGTACAATCAACAACCCTAACTCCATGGGACTGATCGAACGTTTCCATTCGACTATAATAGAAATATACAGGCTAGCGAAATATGAGGAAAAATGCACCGATGCAGCATCAATTATGACGTATTCAGTAATGGGGTACAACCACACGATTCATTCGACTACAGGTCTCACTCCGTTCGAGGTCGTTTTCGGACATACAGACACAGACAATCCTTTCAATGTAGAATTTGAAAAGTCCTACACGCAACAGCTAGTAAAAGACCACGAAAAACGCACAAAATGTTTGTATAAGCAAATAGCAGAAAAATTAGCAGCAAATAAAGAAAAGATTAGGGACAAACGAGGTGGTGAAATCAATATAGAACTCCCGCAAGGCAAAACCGTATTTGTGAAAGATATAAATAAAAGAAAAAGTAAGGATAAGGCAAGGTACAAGAAAGCGGAAGTAGTGGATGAGATTGAAAGGAATGTAGTCCCTATTAAGGTAGAAACAGAACGTAAAAATACTAAAGCACCGATTAAAAATATAAAACGCCCTCCGCAGGTGGTGCATTCTGACACTAGTGACGTCAGCAGTCGCCCTTCATCTGCAATCACTTAAAGGGAATCCAGGACTCCTGCCGGTAAAAGAAGGTCAAGCGTATCTGCAAATCGATAAATGGACTATTATTAAAACTCTTAGCTTAAATAGTATTCACGACGACTTACATTTTGTGATAAGGAAATTTACTGAATTTAATAGAATAGTTTCGTTAAACAAACCGTTTCCCCATGACTTTATAAGCATGTTAATGCATGTCGAATATCTACGCGACATAACTATAGATAAATATCGCCAACTAATGCCGCAACGTTTTAGAAGAGGAATCCTTAATCCATTGGGTTCTATTATAAAAATTGTAACAGGAAATCTAGATCACGATGACGCGTTAAAATATGACCAATTAATATCCGAAATAAACCAAAATCAAGTTATTATTTCAAAGAAGGCTACCATTATCTCCCAAGCGTTGAACAGTCTCATTAACACTTCACAGTTGCTTAATGAAAATACAATTATTCTTGATGCCCGCCTTAAAAAGGTTGAAGCATCAATAAAAGACATAGCAAATAAGGAAACTAATTTTGTTCTGACTTCTTATATATTAGGATTATATAGTTTATTTATAAGTAACTTCCAAACTATCTTTATAAAATTGAGCGAATTAGAGACGGCACTAGCATTAAGTAAAAGCTCTATATTACATCAGTCTATTGTGAACTCTACCGAACTTTTAGATCACCTAAAAATTATTTCTAAGACAGAAAACTTGGTTTATGAACCAATTGAATCAAATTTAGTTAATATAGAAGAAACAATTTGTGTAAAATCATTCATAAAGAAAAACCAGATTACGTTTATCTTACAAATTCCACTTACTGATAATTACAATTATAACTATTTTAAAATGTATACCTTACCTGTTTTCCATGAACCTGAAAATACAACCTTAGTTATAATACCCAATTACCCTTACATTTTGGCGAAAGGAAAGACATACTTACCGATCACTCAGCCATGCCGTCCTCTAGCTGCTGGAGACCACTTCCTGTGCACAGACGATAACAGAGCCCTATACGCTGGATCCACCTGTGAAGAGCAACTCATGAAGTATGAGGACAACCTTACTTGCTGCAGACAGTACCCAATTCAGTTGGAAGATGTGAAGGTCCAAAGAATTGATACTGAACACTGGATCCTCTATACGAACCTGAAAACCACACTCAACAAGCAATGTGTTGAAGAGACTACTAAATATCCTGTATACGGCACGTACTTGGTAACCATCGACGAGCCTTGTGATTTGGAGATTAACGGAATCCAAATTCGTCACCACCGTGCCTTCATAGACGTTGAAGCTGCGACGCCACTCCCAATCATAAATTTACCTCAACTAAGACCAAACGTCAGTGTATTAAGTGCGCGTGCACTCAACATGCATAAAGTGAACTTGGACGAGGTTAAATATATGTCCTATGCGTTGAAAAATAGTGAAGTGCTCGAAAGTGTACAAAAAAGAGAAACGGACTCTAAAATCAGTGTGTTAGTTTATATCATGTTAGGTCTAGTTATATTTAGTTTTGTATTTTTTGTATTTTATGTGTTTCGTAATAAGTTTATAAAAATATGTGTTTTTGCGAAATTATCGGAAAACTCTATAATCGAACCTTCCGATAATTTCCCTCTTAGGGAGGGAGGAGTTATACATCCCCCTCGCCCTTCCGTGCTCGACTAGAGGGCTTGCTCAGCAGTAACTGCAGTATCATGTAGCAGTTACATGTAATGCTGACCAAGACTTCTCGTTGTCCTGCGGTAGGTTAAGTTAGCTGTTAAGATTTCTTTTGTTCATTTTATTATTCATTATTAAATCAGCCTCCGAATCGGCAACACTTAGTTTTTAATTTTAGTTTTTAAAAAAGGGTTTTCCTTAGCCCAAGTTTTGACTATGTACCTTTAATTATATTTATTTAGTTTAGATCGTTGATTGTTAGGGCATACACATATACTGTTTTATTTTGATATTAATTTTGAGAAATGCATCTTATTTAATTTGTTCTCACTAAAGTAAATACTACTTCCTACTAATATTATTATAAATGCGAAAGTTTGTGCGTACCTATGTATGTGTGGATTTTTGTTATTCTTTCACGCACAAACGGCAGGAGCAATTTTGATTAAATTTGGTATGGAGGTAGATCATCATCATCTCAGCCGTAGGACGTCCACTGCTGAACACAGGCCTCCCCCATGAATTTCCATAAGGACCGGTCGAAAGCGGCCTGCATCCAACGTCATCCTGCGACCTTCATCAGGTCGTCTGTCCACCGTGTCGGTGGACGACCTACGCTGCGCTTGCCGGTCCGTGGCCTCCACTCCAGAATCTTTCGGTCCCATCGGCCATCAGTTCTGCGTGCTATGTGCCCTGCCCACTGCCACTTCAACTGGCTAATCTCCTGGGCTATGTCAGTGACTTTCGTTCTTCTACGGATATCCTCATTTCTGATTCGATCACGTAGAGAAACCGCATAGCCCTGTCCATAGCTCGTTGTGCGACTTTGAGCTTATTTATGAGGCCCATAGTAAGAAACCACGTTTCAGTGCCATAAGTCATCACTGGTAACACACATCGAAGATTCTTGTCTTGAGAAGACTTCGCGAAATTTCCGGAACGCTGCCCAGCCGAGTTGGATTCGACGATTGACCTCTTTCTCGAAGTTGGACCTGCCTAGTTTGATTGTCTGTCCCAGGTAGATGTACTCGTCGACAACTTCGAGAACTGAGTTCCCAACTGATATTGGGGTAGGTACAACATGGGAATTAGACATAATTTTCGTCTTGTCCAAGACCTACCCGTTGGGAAACTCGATGGAGGCCTTCGAGCATTGTAATGAGGTCTTCCATGGATTCTGCCATGACTACAATATCGTCGGCAAATCGAAGGTGAGTGATGTATGCGCTGTTAATATTGATGCCAAGTCCTTGCCATTCCAGAAGCTTGAAGGCGTTTTCCAATGTAGCGGTGAACAGTTTCGGAGATATAACGTCTCCCTGTCTCACGCCTTTTTGCAATGGAATTACCTTCGAACTCTGCTCCTGTACTCGAACTGACATGTAGGCGTTTTTGTACAAACACTTCAGCACTTCAATATACCTATAGCCAATACGGCACCGCTGGAGAGACTCAAGCACTGCCCACGTCTCGATCGAATCAAAAGCTTTCTCAAAGTCCACAAACGCTAAACAAAGAGGCAAGTTATTCTCTTCGGTCTTCTGTATAACTTGCCGTAGCGTGCGGATGTGGTTTATGGTACTAAAACCTTTTCGGAAACCGGCTTGTTCCAGAGGCTGGAATTCATCAAACCTGCGACTGAGGCGGTTCGTAATGACCTTCGAAAACAGCTTATAAACATGGCTCAAAAGCGAGATAGGTCTGTAATTTTTAAGTAAAGTGTTGTCACCTTTCTTGAAGAACAGCACCACCATGCTTTTGTTCCATGCTTCTGTCGTTAAACCTTCGAGTAAGACGGTATTAGAGCTTCTGAAGAACTTTAAATACCGGTGTTCCACCCGCTTTCAGAAGCTCAGATGTGATACCGTCGTCACCAGGCGCCATGTTGTTCTTAAGCTGTTTCAAGGCCATTCTAATCTCGTACAGGCTGATGTCCGGGATATCTTCGGTATAATGTCGGGTCAGCTTGGTTTTTGGGTCTTTGATAGAGCTGCTAACAGGTTTAGAGACGGAGTCGTATAACTGTCCGTAGAAACTCTCTACCTATCCTACCACTTCTGCTTTGGTCAACGCTACACTGCCGTCTTCTCTCTTCAGCTTCCTCATTTGGCTTTGCCCAATAGACATGTCTCTTGCAAACACATTGGATCCTTTTTTCCGCTCTATCGCTTCTTTAATACGGTTTGTATTAAATATCCGGATGTCGCGTCGCAAGGACTTCCATATTCGTCTATTGAGTAGCCTATATACTTTAGCATTATCCGAAGGCTGCAGTTTTAATGAGCGTCGTTCAGCTATGAGGTTGAGGGTATCGTTGGAGAGTTTCTGTGGCCTATCTGTACAGTGGGGTTAAATGTATTTGCAACCCACTGTATGGACAGTTTTTACTAACCTGTTATTGATCTTGTCCACGGAAGCGATGTTCTCAAGGCAATCGAAGCAATTGGATAGCTTAAATTGAAAACTCTTGGGGTCTTGAATACGGGCGCGAGTGGGTTGGAGCGTAGACTTCATCAGACGAGACCTCTCAAGTTTGACATTAATATTCACCGTGCCTCTTACCATTCGGTGATCACTAGCGGTTTTAACCCTGTTGATCACGGAGACATCAGTGAATATTTGCCTTTTGGTGGTCAAAATGAAGTCAAACTCATTTCTCGTGGAACCATCGGGACTCAGCCATTTCCTGTGAGGTGGCTTCTGAAAGAAAGAGTGCATCATAAAGAGACCCTCTTTCTCCAGGAAGTCGGCCAACCTCTGTCCCCTACGGTTCCGTTGTCCATAGCCAAATTTCCCCACTTTCAACTCATCCTCGCTTCTCTTACCCAACTTCGCGTTTAAGTCCCCCATAACAACTAGAAAGTGCGTTTCAGAGGTATGTATGGCCCGACTAATGTCCTTATACATATTCTCCACCTCATCATCCGCGTGTGACTTCGTCGGTGCGTATACCTGAATGACCTTCAGCGAATATCGTTTTGATACTCTGAGTATTAGGTTAACGACCCTATTGGAAACGCTATCGATCATAACTATGTTATTAGTAAGGGACTTGTGGACTAGGAAACCGACACCACCTTGGGACTGTTAGTCGCCCTCCCGGTAATAGAGTAGGTTACCTGATTTTAGGGTTATCGTGACCTCACCCGCTCTACGGACTTCAGATAACCCCACAATGTCCCAGTGTAACTTACTCATTTCTTCTTCCAGCTCATAAGTCTTCTCGTCTCGTCGTCCTCATCGTGCGTATGTTGTGTGTCACCAGGGCCAGTCGTCGTCGTTGGGGGTGGTAGCCGGGCGTCTGCCGGGGAGTCTTAGCACCCCCCTGCCCCACCGTTACCATGGCCGCTACCGTAGCCAGGAATAGCGGGGCTTCCGGGGACTGGGAGCTTGGTTCCTGTTGTGTCCGTTATTGGGGGGATTTCGCTAATACTCGCCACGCTTAGCAGGAGGGATGGCGTGCGCAGTTTTGGGGTTTTAATACTGGGAAGGTGCTGCTGCCCACCCTCCGATCTAGCTTGCTCATTCCTTGAAGATATCGTACCATGTTACGTGTATCAATAGTCATGACGATGAGGAGTATAGGATGACGCCTCTGGGATGGATACGCTTAGTACCTGACGCATGCTCTCGATAGACCGCAACGTCGCGCTGTTCGTATTGGAGACACTGAAGTCACTCAACACCTAGAACTCCTACAAATGCGTAGAACTATAGCTTCTCTAAGCGTTTTTTACCGGTTGTTTCATGGCGAATGTTCTGAAGAGCTTTTTAATCTTATTCCTTCCTCATTATTCCGATCCTGAACTACTCGTTCCGGCCTAGCATTGCATGCATATACTGTTCAAACCTTCTTACCACGAACCAAAAAGTTTGGCAGTTCTTACCTCTGTCGTGTAAGTAAATTGTGGAATGCTTTGCCGGCGTACGTATTTGCTTGCAGATATGACCTGGGTCTTTCAAGCGGAGCGTGAAAAACATCTGTCAGGTCATTATAGAGGTGGCGATTAGTGCAGCTTACGGCTGCACTAATGGTTATTGCTTCTTGATTCCATCTTCGCTTTCCATCAGGTGAGAGGGAGTCATTTTGATGAACCATTATAAAAAGACACAAAAATAGAGGTACCGTACTGAGGACATTTATATTCCGATGTTTGTCTAAGGTCTGATTTCAATAATATACGAGTATAACTGAACGCAATCAATAGAACCTAAACTCAGTTAAAGCGATCATTCCGCATATCATTCTAGCCGCAATACGAGATTTCTTTATAATAAAACAATCGTTTATTTCAATCAGCGGTCATAACTTATTAAAACAATCACAATTAATTACATTATATAACAAGTACAATTTAAAAAAAATTAAAACCGACTTCCATTCTATTCAGTTATTGGAGTGTGATTTAAAAACTACTAGACTGAATTTTATTAAATTTAAAAGGGACCACAAAGGAAACACCAGCTTTCAAACAAAAAAAGAATTGTGAGAATCGGTTTACCTAGTCGAAAGTTATTAGGTGACAAACAAAACAATCCAAGTTAATTGAGTACCTCCTCCCTATTTGGGAATTGGTTGAAAAACTAAAAATTAAAACAATTACATTTTATATAAATTAAACAAAAATAGTAAGATATCAATAAAATTAAATACCATATATTTATGATGCACCAATCACAACATTCGCTGCCATGGGAACTTTTTCTCGTTTTTTGTTGAGCTCCGTATTGTTTAGCTCGATTAGCGGTCTAATCAGAGGTTTGTTGCTTCCAATAAAAGTCAACAAAGTGTCTCATGATAAAGGAATCGCTCGTCTGCACGTGTTATGCCGTAAGAGGTTCAAACTTTGGAAGTAAACCTCTCGAACAAGTCCCGTTATCGCAAAATATTGAAGCAGGCAATTTGATCAATAAATTGGTAGGGCCCAACGATTATGGTAAAAATACAAGGTAACCTGCTAACGCTTTATAACTTTTGTTTTCATTTCTACTTGTGTTATTGTACCTTTGAAAATTATAACTATAAAAACATAACTATATTTACCAATAGTATAAAGAATAAAGATTTCTTTGTTTGTTTGAATTGAATAGGTTTCGGAACTATTACACCGATGTACAAATTCTGTTATAAAAACTAACGTGGTTTTCACTCGTTATTAATCAGAAATACGGGATTACGTGATATTCATCGGATAGGTCCGGTCCGACTATAGTTTCGACCGCATTCGCTAAGCGAGACGTCATCGACGCGGCGTCCCGGACACTTCTTGAAAAAGACCACCGAACGTGGTCGAAACTATAGTCGGACCTATCCGATAAATATTACGTGAGTAATCCCGTATTTCTAATTAATAATCTACTAATTCCTTAACCATTTGAACCGTATATTGTCCCTGATGCACATAGACTACCTATAATGAATGAGGGAAGCCCAGGGGCAGAGCTTTTGCCTCACCCACCTATACGGGCGGCTCTATGGGTTTCTTTCAAAGGACTCCAACATCTGCCACCAGGCTTCTCTCTTGTACTCGCGGATGGCTACACGGAGAGCCTCGGATGCCTCTCTCTAGGCTGCATAGAGGGCGTCTCATTCAGCTGGTTCCTGGCGTCTTCTTCTCCGGTACCGCTAATAGCAGCGGCGCCTCGCCACGCACCGGCGGCGGAGCACGACTACCATCCTAAGACAACCACCGGGACGTGACTGGGACCGACGGATTAACGTGCTCTCTTAAGCACGGAAGCGCTCAGTAGTAAAATCCAATAGCTATAATAATAAATAAATAATATAACTCATCCAAGTCATGACCGCAGCGGATGTTGCTTAAATTTAATCGGTAATCGATTCAAAACAAATAGACAAGCACTCCACTACCAGCACTTCGACATCATATGCGGTCACTATTATTTATTTTGATTTAATTATTACTATAAAAACGTTGTCTGCATAATACATTGATTGAAATATCTTTGACGAATGAGAAGACTGGCAAATGTCCTAGCGAAAACGGCCATTAAGTAAAGTAACGAATAAAAAAACCTTACCTACCTACCTTACGAAACCGTTTCATAAAGAAACTGATGAATTAGCAAGACTGGCGAATAAACGAAAATGTCAGCTTTGCGAAACCATCGAATTAGGATACTGACAAATAAGTAAACTGACCAGTGATACGCGAAACCATTTCGACACTGTTGCAAGCGCCATGGTCGCGGGACGACTGGAGAATGCGGGTGGGTGGATGAAATAACATTAAGAGCAGACATATCTGTCTACCCTCTTTCTCTGTCTTTTGCTGCGCGCACTTTTAGAACTCGATCGTAATTCACGACAGAACACGCTCACTGTGTCAGTACGTTTTTCCGAGTCCATATTAGGCCGTTTATTGTCCGATTAAGTTCGCGTACATCTAACCATCATACTGACAATAGACATCATGCATTCAGCCCAATGACAAAAGAGGTCGTTTCGCTATTCAGCCTTGTCTTCGTATGAGTATAATAGTCATCAATTTTATTTTTGTAATGCCGGTTTTTTTCTACTTACCTCACAATCGAGATGTAAAGCAGAGTAGTTAGCTCGGGTGTAAGCATCAATTGCACCCTCGAACTATAGGCGCCCTCGCTGCACTCGTGCGCTTAAATATCTCGGGCTGCAATTGATGCCTTGCACCCCTTGGCTACTAATCTACTATTAAACCCTCTTTTTTATCGACATCATGAATTGACAGCACCTTAAGAGGCCTGTAATTAGTATTCATAAAAGTGCCATAAGTAATCACTGACGTACACACTGATCAAAGAGTCTTATGACACAGAGGTATTTGACGAGAATCTTTATTATATAATTTGATGTCTATTTCAATAAAAAGTAATACTAAACTTTATTAGTTCAGTATTACTTTTTATTGAAATATTAAAACACAAATTGTATTCTGTAGAGTACAAAATGTCGAGATCCGTTTTGTAGACTTATAATTAGCTCCTTCTCTACGGAACTCGTATTAATCTTTCATAAACTAAAGTCCACCTCCAACTCATTGTAGCACCCGGCGTCTCTCGCCGTGAATAATTACTAAGCACAATTATATAGAAGTTACAATTCACAAGTTTATAAAAAGAACAACTTCAGGTTATAAGTTGTATATTAAAATTACATATGAGACTGATTTTGATTAACGTACCATGCTTGTCAGTGTTTATTACAGTATTCAACTTTTCTGTGTATTTTTATAAATATTAAATTAAATAAAGACATTATTTAAGAAGCTATTTTGCTAAGAGAATTTGCCGTTCCGTATAACAACAAAACATCTATGTTAGCGCCTACCGTATAAATACATACTCGTCTGTTTTCTGGAAGTTGATTGTTTCACTCTTGATATAGTCATTAAATTTAAATATTCCTTTAATTTAATAACTACATCAAGAGTAAACTTAATATATGTTTTAAAACATGCTAAGTAAATCAAACATAATGTAGAAGAATAGAACATAGTTACTACGACGTTGTGATTCCTGACATTGTCTTTATTGATTACAATTTAATAAACGTGTGCCCACTCGTCCCCACAGTTCCAAGTCGTTCCCTCAATTCATACTCGTCCCTTGATTTTATTTATTATACAATCATTTATTTTTCCCATTCACTTTTTTCACACCTACTAACGGCACTGCAACTGTTATTGTCTGCGATTTGCTAGTCATGACGCTGAGTAACTACTAACTAGATGACGGTTATCTGTGGAGTTATAATTGTTTTGTACCATCTGTGATAAATTCATCAAAACGTTCCCGTTCCACGCGGATAAGTTATGTGAACTCGCAAATTCTGTGTAAAGTTCCAAAGTTCATGTGAACTTGTAAGCTCAATTGAAAATTCTACAGTTCATGTTGCGCGGTATGTGGTCATGTTCTGTTTTCAAACCTTTGAACTTAGTTCTAAGACGCTTCGACTTTATCTCGGCCTCCAATCATAGCCTGACACGTCATTGAAGCTACCATGAAGCTCCATGCTCCATGTTTAAACGAATTGATCTTGATTTGCGATGTATTCAAATTTAGAAATTTAGAACCTTTGCTTTGTGCTGGGAGTAAAGTAACTTCACAGTTATATATTTAATTATATGTGTGGACTGAGCGGAACGCATTGTGTAACATTACAATGTGAACTTGTAAACTCAGTGTAAAGTGCCCCAGTCCATATAAAACAGACACAGTACGTGGGAACGCCTCTACGGGCGAGTTAATAATGCAGCTAAAGGTTGAACTCTCGCGTCTCAAATCTGAAATCTCAAATCTCAAGTCTGAGCGTCTTGTTACAATTCAGTCATTCATTTTGACTGGTTCTTTTTGACGTAACGTGCTTCTCTTTGCTTGATCAAAATGTTTTTACTAATCCATATTTTTGTCTAGAGTGTTTTTAATGAGTAGGAAATAGTTATCTAGAACTTATACATCAGCATTGCATCATGACTATGAAACAGCATGTTGTGATCACCAAACGTAAAACTAGTAATTACTAGTAACGTAGTCATAAACTAAGAAAAAACGATGAATTCTTAGAGAACTAACTGTGTGTCTTTGCAACAAAATCTTCACAGAAAGAAAAATCGAATTTGATTTAATATAATGGCTTGATGAAAAATCCTGTGTATTCTGTAATAAGACATTACTTTAGAAGAAAAAGTTGCTTGGAGTACTCCACTTGTACAAACATAATTGCATACAATGTCCTCTAGAGCTTGTCTGTTCATATCTATTTAGAGTTCATTATTAATATGTAAACTCACAGCATGGTTGTTACCTTACAAGTACCTAACCAGGTCTTCTTAGTACTAAGTATAATAAAAACTGTACGATTACCTTAATGATCCTTTATTACATGTATCTTTAGCTTCCACCAATACTTTCCACAATTTATAATTCCTCTTTTCTAATCGTCTGTTTGTATTGTTACATAAATAATTCGCCACCGTCTGTTTTCCAATCCTATCTCTCAGTTAATTTCCGATCGTCTGTATCTCTGCCAAACAGCCTTGTTATACAGTTCATTCGACACCGTCTGTCAACGAATAATATTGCGACTGTACCGCTTGCTAGCTGTCACCAGAATGAACCAACGCCACTTTATTCTCCCGATCCCACCAGTTTGTGTTGCCAGTTCAGTTTTAATTTTTAGCAAACAGATTCATTGATTTATTAAAAGTAGGGAACAAATAAGAAATCTAACAAATAATTGACTAATAGACTGCAGATGGCCACAAAACATACATTTATTGATTAAGGCATTACTTAAATAATGCATCAAAGGTCGCACGGCCAGACACAATAGCAATTTCATTGTAATAATGACATCGACCCTTGAAGGGATAAATGTTCCGCTTGAAAAGAGCTTAATAAATTTAATTAATAATATGGCAGAGATGCTGTATGAACCACCCTCTCTCCTGCTTAAAATGCATGTAGGAAGAATACTGAATAAGAATAGAATATAGTGTATGTGTCACAGAAAACATATAAAGGTACATAGTTAACGTTATTTAAAGATCAAATACTTACCCAAAATGTTTTTAGATCTCATCAACAGATATTTTGTAGGATTTCAAACCATTCAATTATCCATTGTCCAATGAGCCGATTCCTATAAATCCTCATCAATTTGAGTAACTGTCAAATAGGTACCTAGGCTCGAGGGGCAAAAATTGTGATACAAAATGGAATCACCATCAGCTGATGTTTCATTTAGTAAGTCATATCTGCACTGTAAAATATGAATAAAATAGCGCCAATTCAATTCTCAATTCAATTCAAATACTTTATTTGCATGAATATGGGTACAAATAAGATCTATAACAATAATTTAAGTCCGCCATAACAACCTCGTATGAGGTATGCAAATGTCAATTAGAATAACTAAAGTCGTCAATGAAGTTATATAATGTAATGTCAATAAGGTTTACTATTTATCATGGTAAATGTAATACCGACATGATGTTTCTTTCAAAAAGTCTTTGACCGAATAAAAGCACTCGCTCACCAACCACTTTTCTAACTCCGTGTAAAATCTGCGACCGGGTGAGATCTGGGACCGGGACCAAGAAATGACCCTTCGGAAAGTTCAGCTGGACAAGTACAATTTGAAAAATGTAATACCGACTTCCATTCTATTCAGTTATTGGAGTGTATCTCAAACACTACTGAACAGAATTTGATGAATTGAGTACCTCCTCTTTTTTATGGAAGTCGGTAGAAAATACCAGCTGTGCCTAGCGTAAACGCCATTAAATATTGTATTGTATTAATATCAAATCCAAAATACCTTATTCTTCTTCTTCTTAAAAAGTAATAAATACAAAACTCAAAATGGCAGGTGAACTGTAAAATTACTACCTTATATACCTAGTAAAGCTCACAATGGCTACCAAATTATTAGAAAACCAAACAGCACCGGTCCCCGAGGAGTAGACCCGACAAGGGGTGCCAACTCTGAGAGGAGGTATATCGAGTGAAACTTTAATAAGTACGCTCACGGCGGCTGAGATGTTAGCTTTGCTGTACGGGATCGGGTAGCCACGAGTTTGGCTTCGCAGAGTTATTTTTTTTATTAATAGCGATTTATTCTTTAACTTTGTAAATTTGATATCTGCAGGGCTATTATGTATCTCAGTTGCTAACAAATGTTGATTGAAATCATGAAAAATGGCGGCCCTATGTCAGTTTTGGCAATTCCAGTAAGCAAAAATGTTAGTAAATTGATCACTGAAGCTAACAAAAGTGACATAAAGAGGCCATTTTTTCAGATTTCAATCCACATTTGTTAGCAACTGAGATACATAATAGCCCAGCAGGTCACTTCCGTACGATGGTACCTGTCAATGTGTCTTTAGACGTGGTACATCGTAGAACTTATGTCCAAATGTCTGCCATGTCGGATAAAACTATAATGGTAGATATTCTGCCAAAAAGAAATGTCGTGCCCTACAACTAAAGAAATTGTAAACTGATTAACACCTAATTGGCCTAATGTAATAGATTGAATAGCACTGAAATAATAACACTAATAACACATATAGGTGATATTATTATACGAATTATACTAAATAACTTGGCCTGAAACGAAGTGCGCAGTGTAATGCCCCGCAGAACTTAGGAACTAAAAGATCATCGTACTATAGCTGTTTTAGATAGGCGGGAAGACGCTTACCATGAGGTAATAGTGACGGTATTATTGACTATTTTATGCTTGCTAAGTCTAAACTGTCGTTTGTCTGTCTATCTAACTCTCTGTCTATCTGTCGTACCGTATCCTTAGAACCGTAACCGTTTTTTATAGATTATAAGTTTTAAAGGTGCCTATTTGCGCCGCGCGGGTTCACTCGCGTGGTGATACATGATGATGAAATAAAAGTAGCATAGTTAATTCTTATAAAATCAGCTATCTCTTAGTTAAAATAGGTCCAGTCGTTTCAGAGATTAGCCGGAACAAACAGACAGACAAACAACAAAAAATAATATTTATTTTACGTAAGTATCGTTTACTCTATCATACGAATTTAATGAATTGCTGTTAATTTGGAATTACAAACAAACACTTCAATTTTATTTACCTATATATATTTCTAAATAAAAATACTACTACATATGGGCGGGCTAACGCAGGTCTTTAATGCAGCAATAGAAACGTGATTGGTATTCTATGATATTACTATTCTAAGATCATGCTGCACTAGAAAGAGTCTTTCTTATCCTCGAAATATCTGAAGTGTGGTTTCTCTACACGGACGGCGAACAGTATGTATACCTAGTTCAACACACAACCTTGGAACAATTAGGTAGGAAACTTTGTGGTGTGGGATATTTCTCCATGTTTTGCTTGTACCGATATTTGCCGCGGTTTTATTTATTGACTTTGCAAACTATAATGTAGTACACTGGAAAGAGACACTCACTCTTCTGCGCCAGTATATGGTACTTAGTATGTTTACGGAGCAGGAGAAATTTCTGAATTGTCTCGTTGCGGACACTGAACTGTTCACTAAAATTCTGTATTAAAGATTAAGAGCCATACTACTGCAACTACCTATAATTTTTCATCAGCCATCTCAGCCGTACGAGGTCCACTGCTGAACATGGTCCTCCCCGAATGGACCAGTTGGAAGCGGGCTGCATCCAACGTCGTCCCGCAACCTTTATCAGGTCGTCTGACCACATCGTCGGTGGACGACCTACGCTGCGCTTGCCGAACCTTTCCGACCCATCGGCTATCAGTTCTGCGTGCTATGTGACCTGCCACACATTTTTTTTTTGAATAATTTTACTAGGCTCCCCAGTATCCAGGGTCCGAGCCATTTAATAGTTATTTGCAAATCACATCTAAATATAATTCAAAGAAGAGACAACAATACATAGGTACTTAATTAGGGGAATGTTTATGTTAAATTAGCGGCTGCCCGCTACTTCGTTCAAGTAGTAGGCTCGGGCTTCAGCCTCACCATAACGTACTATCTTTTATTTTTATTTAATGTAAGAACCTTCTACGAAGTATTAGAAAACATTTAAACAAAAGATGAATGAAATCGTTAAAGCCATTCTCAAGTTATAGCGTGGCCATGAGAAAAATGCGTTCATTTGTATATTTATACTAGTGACTGCCCGCGACTTCGTTTGCATAGTAGGCTCAGCTTTCGGCAACATGGCCTTCCGTCTTTTCTTAATATATAATAATGTAAGAACCTTCTACGAAGTATTAGAAAACATTAAAAAAAGATTAATTCTCAAGTTATAGCGTGACCAGGAGAAATAGGGGGTTAATTTTTTATATACTTGTATAGAGACTAGCGACTGCCCGCGACTTTGTTCGCGTAGTAGTTTTGGCCTTCATCCTCGTCATAACCTCACATATTTCCTTGGTTTTTTCTTTCATAAGAACCTTATCATGACAATAAATAACACAACAAAAAATAATTAGCGAGATCGTTCCATTCCTTCTCAAGTCATAGTGTGACCAGGAGCAATAAGAGTTCATTTTTATATATTAGATAAATTACTTAAGGGCTATATTATTACTGAGTTTGCATCAGCATTCAGAGCAGACCGGTTTCCGGAGACCCGTTCACGAGTTGAAGCATGTGGCAGCCATCGTCTTCCTCAACCATATTTGAGGTAAGATGGCGACCCGCCATGCCACTCCACTGCCTGCCGAGACCTTTTTGTAAGGGTTTCTGCTCTGTACAAATACTCGTACTGACAAATTGGCTGTATTTGACAAAAAGTAAGTATGAGCAAACGCTCATACTTACTTTTAGTCATATACAGCTTAACTTAAATGACTACTAATGTTAATTTATTCACTTAGGTACTCTTCCGTATTGCACTGAAGCAGGGCAATTAATTATCACTAATTATTAATTAATTAAATTATTAATTAATTAAATTATTAATTATTAATTATTAACTCCATTACCACTCACTTTCGATCCTTGATGGCCATTATGAGAATGTGTTCTAATATGGTTTTGGTGTTTCTCACAAATCGCCCAATTCCACATTAACTGGCTTATCTTCTGGGCTATGTCGGTGACTTTCGTTCTTCTACGGATCGTAGAGAAACCCCGAGCATAGCCCTCTCCATGGCTCGTTGTGCGACTTTGAGCTTAGTTAGGAGGCCCATAGTAATTAGTAGGTTTCAACGGTATTTATTCGCAACTTTGCCCATGTGAATAATGATATCATGATCCTCCCGGAACTACCCGCTGAGTCGAAATAAAAAGTGTTCTATAAACAGTGTTATACTAGGTACCTATATCAGAATCAGAATCAGAATCAGAAATTTATTCACCATTATAGCAATGATTGTTACATTCGGTAAGTCACATGAAATATAAATTAACAATATTGTATACACATTTCAAATTCTATTAATTAACTTAAATTCACAACATATCATTACCTATTTTGAAAATAATCATCCACATTTTTCACTTAATTCAACTTTCAGTACAAATAATAATAATTAAATTAAGTAAATAATAATGAGTCACACAAGCAACTTAATTTACTTGTCAATTGTTCATAACTACACAATCAAAGGAATAATATATTATTTTTTGTTCATATTTTGTACAAAAATGAAGAGTCTACTAACTTCATTTCCATAAACTCATTTAGAGAATAAAATGGGTTATTCACAAAAAAATACTTAAGTGTAATTTTTAAAACTTTTATGTTTAGTTCTGTAATTTTAATTGGCAGTTTATTATACATTTTTATTTTCGTGCATTTTCCTTGGTTTCGAACTTTAACCAATCTGACTCTAGGTTGGAATAGTTCTTAGTTGGAATAGTTTCTTAGGTTAAAGTTGTGCATGTCCTTATTCTTAAGTAAACTTTCCTTTTCTGTATGTACCTCTAAGAGACTATTATAGATAAATAAAGATACAACGGTCATGATTTTATTAAGTCTAAAATGTTATTTTGCAGAAGCTCGTTTTTGCAGGCCATTAATAATTCTTACTGATCTTTTTTGGCACTTTAAAACTCTTTTTATGTCACCTGCATTACCCCAAATTGTGATAACATATCTCAAAACAGAGTAAATGTAAGCATAGTACACCAAAATAAGGGTATTTTTATCTGCCAATGGTTTCAGTTTGAACAAAGCGTAATTGCCACTAGCCAGTTTTTATTTTTATTATATTTATGTTTTCTACGACTTAACGTGTAATTTATTGTATACCCCAAAAATACGTTATCACTTGTATTTACACACTTAGTTTGTTTTGTATGATACATCATTATTTTACTTTTATTAGAATTTAAAACTATTTGCCTTAAACCAAGTTTTACGCATATTCATTGCATCATTAATTTTTATTTCTAAATTATATTGACATTTATCTTTTAAACCAACATGGGTATCATCAGCGAACAAACTTAAATAGGTCCAGGAAGGCATTTAACTAGCAAGGTAATTTACATAAACTAAAAATAACAATGGGCCAAGGATTGATCCTTGTGGTACCCCGATGTTTATGTTCTGAGCCAATGATTTTTGATCATGAATAGATACTATTTGGATTCTATTATGGATAAATTTTTTCATCATATTAAGTGCATTCCCTTTAAAGCCATAAAATTCCAGTTTGAGCAACAAGATATCGTGCCTTAAGCAATCAAATACCTTAGACAGATCGCAATAAATGCTAGCGCATTTCTGTGAACCATCTAAAGAGTCGAGAATGAAATCTACGACTTTTCGTATTGCCATCTCTGTGGAATATTTTTTTCTAAAGCCGTACTGCGAAGCAGTGAACAAATTATTATTTTCAAAATAGTTGCTTATTCTAGTCTTTATAATGGTTTCTAATATTTTAGATAAGGTAAGCAATATACAAACAGGCCTATAGTTGCTAATGAATGTAGTGTCTCCTTTTTTATATAATGGTATTACTTTACCTGCCTTAAATACTTCGGGGAATACGCCTTCTTCTAGACAAGAGTTAATTGTAATTAAAAGCAATTCCAATAAATTTTCGTTATTTAAAAGTAATTTTTTAATAATTTTTGTACTCATATCATAAACATCTAATTTCGGTTTTGCCTTCATATTTATTATAATAGTCTTTAATTCTTTATAACATACACGTGAAAAATGCATTGATGTCTTGGGTTTAACTAAATTATCCATGAAATTCAAGCAATCCTGTGCGTCGGTTATTATGTTTCTTGTTAATCTATCAGCTACGCTACAAAAGTATTCATTGAATAAATTAGCAATCTTTTCTGGTTCTGTCACATCGTCGTTTTTGTCGTTTTTGTCGTTTTTTATTGATCTTATTGTTGTTTTAGTTTTTTGTTTATTGTTTCTTTTGACCTGCTCATTTATTATTTTCCAGACTTCTTTTATTTTATTGTTAGAGTGTGCTATTCTATGATGATACTAAAGTTTTTTAGCGGCAATTATAGTTTTCTTTAAACATTTTCTGAACGTTTTTATTTTCAACTTTAAACGATCACATGGGGCATGGGCCTGTAATATTTCCATTTTGTTCAAATTGTTCTTTGACGTTTCAATACCCAGTGCAGTTAATTTTTAAGTTTTATTTTTTTGGAAAAGCAATATTGTAGTAGAAATGTATCACGTCTGTCAAGATCTTCATTTTGGTATTAGAGTCTTTACTTGTCATTATTTCAGATTTTATTTTTATATAATTACTGCTTAACAAGAAATTAAAATAACTAAAGTTAGCTATATTATATAATCTAGTCATACAGCTGTTTTCATTAAGATTTACATCTGTTCTCGTACCTAACGTCAACTTAATTACATTGTGGTCAGAAAGCTTACTATCTAATACAAACGCTTTACAGCCATTAAAGTTGACTATAAAGTTGTCTAAACAAGTGGAGCTGAGCTCCACTGTCCACTCCACTGTATAAGCTATATCCACCCCGTGATTAATCCAAGTCGGTTGCGTTTTTTTTTCAATAATTCTGTTTCAAACGGATGAGTCGCTCTCCTAACAATAAGCTTCACGCTTGCCCATAACATTTAAGCGCAATTCAAAGTTTACTAAAACTACAACAGGCTTATTATAAAACGCGGACTAATATAGTCCTGAGTCTAACCAAATTTCATATATGAAGTTTCCTGGGTCTCAGTTCTCATGGTCTAAATACGGGGCTATCCTCAGCTCACATAATTTAATATCGCGACATGAGTTAAAAACCCGGCACTAGCAGTGCATTGAATAGAATAGAATAGAAATTATTTTATTGCCAAAAATACACACAAAAATATAAACAACTATCACGTAAACATATTAATGTCTAACAATGATAACAACTAACTTAATGATTACAAACAAACTTATTTTTAGCAAACGGAGTTCAGATCAGCACTGGCTGCGTAAACACGAATGTCTACGCAAGGCTGGTTTTCAGCTTACCCCTATGATCGAACTAAGGTGTTAAGTACTCGAGTAGCTGCATTGCCCTCGTCTCCCTGAGATATAATCTGTTAAATCTCTTGCCATGTCATTTCGCTGGAAATATTGCCCTTCAACAAAACACAGTGTTGTTTGCACACTACTGCTTCACGGTTAGATAAATGGCAAAGGTGTGGTACTTCCCCTAGCGGACTTTGCAAAAGACCGACCATTACAAAATTGTGGTTATAGCTTGATGAAATAACAATCAAAAACACACACACTCACACTCTTATTTAAAATATTATATTATGATTACCTGTTTTATCTTACTCCAAACAAAGTGCAGACCATTTTGAAATCTTTTATAACCTAAGAAAATTGAGCGAAAAATAATCAAATTTCCTGTTGTTTCTTCATCAGTATTCCTTTCGTTTTATTAATACAAAATTAAAAAACATACAATACAGTGTGAAATATAAAAAAAAAACATTAAATTTATATAAAGGCGTTTGTTCTCTTTTAATTATTTATATTTTGTTATACACTTAGCTAATATAACTAAATAATAATGTGCCTCTGTTTGCCTTGCATATCTCAAAGCTGATCTACTGACATGGCATCCACATTTACAGTTAACTGTAAAGACGGACAGATTTACCTTAAAATGAGATTCAGATAGAGATTAGATTTTCCGTCCTCCTTCCTTTTCTTTTCAGAGTTTTACTTACTAGTTAAGTAATGACCTGGGTAAAGATACACGAAGTAACACTACAAGATGCTTCTTCGTAACTTGAAAATTCAAAATTCGGTCTATAATCAGGCAATTTCAATAAGTATAAAACATACCAAAAACCCCTTGTTTCCGTAGTATTTCGTATTTCTCCATGAAGCACAAAATTACGAAAGATTAGGCACAACTTACGACAATATAGAACGTTACAAAGAGTTACGCATGTTTACTTCAACCTTTGATATGATATATTTCTCTATGACTGGGACAAGGGTGACCACACTTTGTTGTAAGGGTTCCTTCAAGTACTAGGATAGTTTTTTTTCATCATCATCTATTTTTGTGTCTTTTTATAGTGGTTCATCAAAATGACTCCCTCTCGCCTGATGGAAAGCGAAGACGGAATCAAGAAGCAATGACCATTAGTGCAGCCGTAAGCTACTCTAATCGCCACCCCTATGATGACCTGAGAGATGCTTTTTCACGCCGCGCTTGAAAGAACCAGGGTCATAGCTGCAAGGAAATACGTACGCCGGGAAAGCATTCCACAATTTACTTACACGACACGAAAAGAAGTAGAAACTGCAAAAAGTTTAGCAGTTCCTACTTCAAAACTGTTGCACTGGGACGTGAAGGGAAACTACATAGATATCGTAAACTTAAATCTGATTCTATAAACATTTTGCCAGGTTTAGATTTCCATGGCTTGTCATTTAATCAAGAAAGTACCTGGAAATACCGAGCTTTTCTCGATTCTCTATTTATTTTCTTGGTTTAACGTCAAACCAAAAATTAATTGGCTTATCGTTGCTTAACAATGCCATCTATTGTCAAGTAGCTATAGTGTTGCTGTGTCGGTAAAACAATTTAGTTATTGTTTAAGCTGATGGCATTCGTTGCAATAATGATGTAGTAGCAGTTTTCTACCGACTTCCAAAAAGGAGGAGGTACTCAATAGACTGTATTTTTATTTTTTTATGTTTACTACCTCATAACTTTCGAATGAGTGAACCGAATCTCAAATTCTTTTTTGTTTGAAGCTGGTGCTTCCCGTGTAGTCCCATCTAAATTTCATCGAATTGGGTTCATTATTTTTGAGTTACACTTCAATAACTGAACAGAATGGAAGTCAGTATTAAATTTCTCAAATTATACTTGTTCATTGCCTAAAAACCAAAACTCAAACATGGATAAAACCACGTTTTCTAAAAATAAAACCTATCTAGATCAATTTATCGCCCACGAAACCCTTGCATACTAAATTTTATAAACTCGTTCATTCACAATGCAGATTATATAATATATAATACATATATACAAGAATTGATCGTTTAAAGGTATTCGATTAAAATACACATAACAATTGACTTTATATTAGGCAGAAAGTTTTGCAACAGATGGTATTTGTACGACTTTTAAGACATTTTGAGACTATGATTAATCTAATTGTTAATTATAGAAATCTTGATGTTGAGATTTTACATAAAACACGCGCAACTTTAATTTTCGATATTGAGTGATTTTCACATTTGATGTTAAATTGAACTACGGCAGTGCCGAATGCTTGGGAATGCCAAGCCAGGAAAAGAGTCCTTTGCATCCATTTAACAGCTTTGTTTCAGGAAGATGAGCGCTGTGCTTTACCGCGCAGAAATTTAAAACTTAAAGATCTGGGTCCATGTTGTACGATATGGAGCAGCCCATTGGCAAGTGATTTGATATTTACTGAAACTGGTTTTTGAACATTGTTTTTTTTTATAAGATGTTATATTTTATGTTAGCTGCCTGCAGTAGTCAAGTGTAGTGTTAATATAGGATACAATATTAAACAGCATGGACAACATGGAGCATTAGTCATCATCTCAAGTAAAGTATGTTTTTGCACGAACTAAAACACGCTGAGACGGTTGCTTGGCGAGGAATTCCTTAAAATTAGCTATGTAACATGTTTTTATTTGCCGTTTTGTTATACTTATGATTAATATCAGGAATACTTGCTAACTATTTGTTTTTTTATCTGTTTAACGTGAGGACCTTTGGTTTCTCGATGCTTATTTTAATATTTAACCCGTTGAATTGCGATTCGCCATATTTGGCCAGTAATACAATAGATTTCGCAGCAATCTACCTACTTTTCCAGGTACTGCAACGTGTGTGGTTAAGAAGCTGTAAATTATTATTGTATGAAATTGAAAAATAAACTACATTTCAAAATTTACAGTTTGGTAATCATCAATAAATACCGACACACATTATCTTCATCAATGTAAATATATGGTAAATAGTTCCGGGAAAAGTCTGACTAGACAAATGTTAATTCTGGTTATTCCGGATTCCGGTACGGAACGCTAACCGTCCGATTTGTCCCCGAATATGTAGGAAAAACACAATGAAATAGTTCCCAGTTTCCGTCCAATTTACGTAATGCGATATGGCCAGAGCTGACTTAACATCCCCCCTTCTCCCAATTGTAGAGATGCGTGAACCTGTTTTAACCGGATAATCGTGGACAATACGAACCATTTAGGATTGTGATATGAACGTTGGAATTGCATAGACAAAAATTACTTCATAAAATCAGACTATCAGCTGCAATTGGAGCACTATTACTTTAATTAAGAGTGCTGCACACTTACACACCGAAAGGTCGTACAACGAAACGCATAGAAAGCTCTAAACGTGAACACTCGCTTTTAACACACCATAATTATCAAGTTCTCGGCTATTGTTTTTCTTATGTGATTAGATTACGCACCCAACTGTTTAAGCAGTAACCTCTGTCGTCTCTCCATCATAAGTGACGATCTGCACTGTGTCCATCACCACGAGACCTTATGTTGTTAAGTCTCATGTGCTTGTAATTCCTATTGAAGAATCAGCAAGCAAGTAGTATGAGAGTTACTGGTTCATTGAGTCGAGTCAGTGTTGGGTCGATAAGGTGTACGAAGGGTTTCCGTTTACAAAGTTGGCTCAGTGTTTACACTCATCGAAATGTGGAAATATATGTGGATATTTATCAGTCTTATGGTAATAACTAGGGGGTGGTGGGGAATCGGATAGGGATGCGTAGCACAGTAATGGCCGGTAGCCAGCTTACTAGGACACTTGCTACGATTGCATACATTATGATGTTGAACAGCCCTATTTGCCAAGTTCCATTTTTTTATAATGTTACAATTTTGGAAGATATTATTTTCTGACTTGATATTACACAAGAGGTCGTTTGCCTCGGATAAGGTTGTGTCAATCCCTTGAGAACTGACTATATTTTCAGGATAAAAAGTAACTCATATGCAATTTTAGATTTTAACCTATCTCCATTCTAAATTACATCAAAATCAAAGTTTCGTGAAGAAAATTATTAATATTATATTACAGCCATTTACACGATTTCGCATTTTATAATATTCTAGTGTTATTTTCAAGGTGTCTTTATATTAATTTCCATATTCTTACACAACATACAAGTAACACACATCTAAAACATCTAACACAATATACAAGTAAGTGCAGCCAATCTATCTAATTGTGTGTGATAGGTACTCTAACCTTATTAAATTTTTAATTGCGTTGCAAAGTTTTTATTCAAACAAAATCATAATAAGAATATGGAAATTAATATAAATACACCTTGAAAATAACACAAGAATATTATGAAATGCGAAAATTTGTAAATGACTGTATTATAATATTAATAATTTTCTTCACGAAACTTTGATTTTGATGTAATTTAGAATGGAGATACGTTAAAATCTAAAATTGCATATGAGTTACTTTTTATCCTGAAACTATAGTCAGTTCTCAAGGGATTGACACAACCTTATTCGAAAGCAAATTACCTCTTGTGTAATATCAAGTTAGAAAATAATATCTTCCAAAATTGTAACATAAAAAAATGGCGCTTGGCAAATAGGACATTAAAATGTATGCAATCGTAGCAAGTGTCCTAGTAAGCCGGCTACCGGCCATTACTGTGCTACGTATCCCTATCCGATTCCCCACCACCCCCTAGTTATTACCATAAGACTGATAAATATCCACATATATTTCCACATATCGATGTCACCATCCATTGCGTGTTATATACTACCTCCTCCAACTTAATCTTAAAGTAAACCATCGGTGGTTGTTGCCAAAGATTGTATTATAGATACAAGAGTGTCATGTTATGGATTCGAAGGAACTAAACCGAATTTTGACACGTTTTATGAGGACATTGAATTTTGATGTGTCCTCGGCGCCATTGTTTTGGGCGCAAGTGTTTAACGGTGTTACTAGTCTGCAGCCACTGGCTTTACTTTCATAACCAAAAAAGGTAACCAAAGGTGCTGTCAATTCGTGATGTCGATAAAAATTAGGGTTTTTACAAGTACAATTTGAAAAATTTTATACCGGCTTCCATTCTATTCAGTTATTGTTATGTATCTCAAAAACTACTGGACCGAATTTGATGAAATTATAATGGGACCAAACGGGAAGCACCGGCTTTCATACAATAAAAGAATTTTGAGAATCGGTTCACCTATTCGAAAGTTATGAGGTAACAAACATAGAAAAATGAAAAATACAGTCGAATTAAGTACCTCCTCATTTTTTTGAAGTCGGTAGATAAACCGCGAAGCACAGTAGTAGATGCGTAGATAGGGTTCGATCACTAGCCAGGCGTTGTAGCTGGTAATACGAGCATATCTTTCTAACCAGCGAAATTACAAGCACATGAGACTTAACAACTTAATGTCGAAGGGATATGGGTTTTTCAGTTTTCAAACAAAAAAAGAATTTTGAGAATCGGTTCACCCAGTCGGAAGTTATGAGGTATCAAACATAAAAAAAACACACAGGTGAATTGAGTACCTCCTCCTTTATTTGGAAGTCGGTAGAAAACAGTTTATCTCTTAAGAAGCGATTTAATTAAAATTACAATAAATAATACGACATCTCTGAGACTTGTAAGTACACATTGACGGAATTAAAACATATTACTTAAAAATACTGAAGTACATTGAAATTTATAGAGAGAAAAATTCCATCCTCGGACGGGATCCGAACCCGCGTCTTCTGACTCTCCGATACTGAAGTACATTAAAAAAATCAAACATACCACTTAATTTCACCTTTAATCCTTCCTATACCGTGATAATTAACACAAAAGATTTATGAATGAAACTAGGGTATGTTTACGTTTCTGGGACGCAAAGGGTTAAAACAATTTTTCTCTTTATTCCCTGCTGTATTTGTCATGAAACATAAAATAGCTAATTATCATAAAATAGCAATTTTTAATACACATACATTAACGGTTTTTTTATTTAATAAGTATTGTACGTTTTTACGAGATGCGCTTGTTTGATTTCAAGTAAAGGAAATTGAACATAGCCAAACGCTGAGCTGACAGCGCCTTAAAACAAATCTAGTACTTTTAAAATAAGCACTATCACTTGAGACGCATTTTATTAATGTACCTGCATGTTTTTTCATAGTCTAAACTGTTTTTTAAACATTTTAACTAGCTGCATCCCGTGTATGACCCGAGTGACCTGTGATCATCCTGCTATCTATGGAAAATCCTTAATCAAATGAGGATTTAAATATCATAGTTACTCGTATTATTCCGAGAAAAGTCTAAGCTTTTTTAAAACAGAATCAACGGGCTTTCTTTTAAGGCTCGATTCCATCATCTATACATGCATATAATTATACCAAATGATACCAAATAATACCAATATATACCAAATAATGTATCTATCTATCTATCTGGCTAATATATAATCTGAATCTCGGAAACGGCTTCGACGATTTTCGTGAATTGTAGTATTCAGGGGCGTCGCGGTCGGGGGTATAAATCAATCTAGCTAGCTAGGTTTCATTTTTAGAAAACGTCGTGTCATCCGTGTTTGCAGGCAATGAAAAACTGTTGAAATAACTCTTTTACCGACACAGCAATACTAAAGCTACTTGACAATAGATGGCGGTGTTAAAAAATGTTAAGTGTAAAAATAATTGTGTATTTTAATGTTTAATTTTTGCATTTATAATAAGTAATATACGAATATGAAAACGAATAGGAATACGAATACGAATACGACTACGAATACGAATACGAATACGAATACGAATATGAATATGAATATGAATATGACTATGAATATGAATATGAATATGAATATGAATACGAATACGAATACGAATACGAATATGAATATGAATATGAATATGAATATGAATATGAATATGAATATGAATATGAATATGAATATGAATATGAATATGAATATGAATATGAATATGAATATGAATATGAATATGAATATGAATATGAATATGAATATGAATATGAATATGAATATGAATATGAATATGAATATGAATATGAATATGAATATGAATATGAATATGAATATGAATATGAATATGAATATGAATATGAATATGAATATGAATATGAATATGAATATGAATATGAATATGAATGTGAATATGAATATGAATATGAATATGAATATGAATATGAATATGAATATGAATATGAATATGAATATGAATATGAATATGAATATGAATATGAATATGAATATGAATATGAATATGAATATGAATATGAATATGAATATGAATATGAATATGAATATGAATATGAATATGAATATGAATATGAATATGAATATGAATATGAATATGAATATGAATATGAATATGAATATGAATATGAATATGAATATGAATATGAATATGAATATGAATATGAATATGAATATGAATATGAATATGAATATGAATATGAATATGAATATGAATATGAATATGAATATGAATATGAATATGAATATGAATATGAATATGAATATGAATATGAATATGAATATGAATATGAATATGAATATGAATATGAATATGAATATGAATATGAATATGAATATGAATATGAATATGAATATGAATATGAATATGAATATGAATATGAATATGAATATGAATATGAATATGAATATGAATATGAATATGAATATGAATATGAATATGAATATGAATATGAATATGAATATGAATATGAATATGAATATGAATATGAATATGAATATGAATATGAATATGAATATGAATATGAATATGAATATGAATATGAATATGAATATGAATATGAATATGAATATGAATATGAATATGAATATGAATATGAATATGAATATGAATATGAATATGAATATGAACCACTAAATAAATGTATGTCTGGTTTGAGGTTAAACTAAGAAATTCAATTGCTTACTTATGAACAACGCTCGGGCATCTAGGTACTAAAAATCTAATTTGCAAAAATGTTTAATTAATTTTGTACAAAGTGTTTCTAACCAGTTTTTTCAATGGTATGTAATATTTGGTTTTATTTTATTTGTCACTTACACACTTTCGCATTTATAATATTACATTAGTGTTTGTTTACATTTTATGTTTGTGCTATAGTTTATATCCGGTTTCTAAAAGTATTTTACGGTGAATTGACAACCCATTGATAATTGAACACACAAACAAACAAACAAACAAAACGACTCTCTTCTCCAGCAACCCTGCACAGATTCCCAGATAGATTTGCTATTACATTTGATGCAAGGACATGAAACTTCATACGTTACGAGATGAAGATAGCAGGATGTATGTGAGTGTTTTAATAACTTTTTGAGCATTTTATGTCCTTACGCGGAAAAACAACGAGTGATTTGTAGATGCAATAAAAATGTATGGAAGCGTGCAAAAGTGTCCCAGAATCAGCAGAGGGGGTGTGACTTGTGACGCAGTCGTTAGTTTTTATTTGCTATTTGTCCATTTTGATACCACTGTGGCGGAAGGAGGGGTAATTTAGCTGAGTAATACTTATATTACATCTGGGGCCTTACTCCCACCTCTTAAATCAGTCATGTTTTAACCTTACCATTAAATTTGGTACCACCACGTCAATGTAGCAAGCTTAAAATAATACTGTATTACAATAGACGTTTTGATGACGTAGTATCAAATGTTTCACTCAATTTGCTTACTTTAACGTGACTTTTGACCCTAAATTTCATTGTTCCAATGGCAAATTTTTTGAAGATCCGTACTCCCATCTTTTAAAGTAGCAACCTTATCATTAAATTTGGTTGACCGTTTTGTGTCGGAGCGAGTACGATAGTAAGTATGATTATTCTAAGCTTATTGAAAAACGCTCCTGATTTATGATAGTTTCGTCAAAGGTGGAAGTAGGCCCCCTGATTTTTTCCGGTTTCTTATAATCCAAATCATGGTTGCAGTGCTATAAACAAAATTTTGCGTTCTCTTGATAAAAATAAATTTTCCAAACTATCATGGATACAAATGTATATTCACATTATCAATGAAAGTACATGGTAACTATCATGTTAATGTGCACTTGTAAGTAGTGAAACGAATACCCACGTTGCTCATTTAATGGTAAGTGACAGCCTGCTCGTGGTACTTGATGTGTCATCCAAGAATTAGTTCATAATTTTTGTTTTTGTGTTTGTTTAAATTCAGTGATTCAATTACTTCATATTCTTAACCACACACGTTGCAATTCCTGGAAAAGTAGGTTGATTTCTGCGAAATCGTTTGTATTATTGGTCAAATATGGCGAATCGCAAGTCAACGGTTTAATGTAACTGCTAAACCTTCCCGACCATCAAAGCGGTGGGTCCAAAGTTCGATTCCTGACTGCGGCAAATATTTGTGTTAGGGTTCAATTAGGTAGAAAAGACCACCATAGTACCAAGACACTGCCAGATATCATGCCGAGAAGCACCTCCTGGCAAAACTTCGTATCAGAAACGTTTCTTCGCTCTATGCGTCCAGAAGTCAACTCTTAGTTAGGTTATCCCACTGCAGAGTCACGACGAATAGAGAGACCCTATGATCTAAACTCTATTTAGTCAATGCATAAGGGGGCGTCCATAAATTACGTGAGGTGTTTTTTTAAATTTTCTGTCTCTCCCTCCCCCCCTGGTGAGATGTCGTGAGTTTTTATTCAAACCCCTCCCCCATCACTCAATCTCACGTGAGATTTTTCTAAATGTGGGTTTCTTACGTAAACGCGTTGGATTGTTATTGTAAAAGGAAAAAAAAATAGTATTTATTTTGTTTAAATCAGAAAAAAAATTGCGTGATATTTGCCGAGACCCCCCCTCTCACGAACGTAAGATTAGATGAGATTTGACTCGACCCCCTCCCCACCTTAAACAACTCACGTAATTTATGAACGCCCCCTAACGTGGCTACCACCACGAACTATGCAACGAGCTGTTGAGATGCCGCTTACTAAAGCAAGCCACTCGTGCTCCTCAGATGATCCCCTCTGGCGATCAAAGCCATGGTAATGGACCAATTCTTACCAGGAAGATCGACTGACGCTCTGTCTCAGATATTCTGAAGCAAAGGAATACAATTACAGTGGTTGGAGTAAAAGGCACAGTAGCAAATGAAACTATAGGGCGAATGACACTTACAAATGTAAGTATTGGTATGACTAACGGAGTATGGTCCCACGCAATTTCAGCTCCGAGTTATGGGTAGCATTGCAGCTGTGATACTTACCATCAGGTGCAAGAATTGCTTGTCTTGATATTAAATTACATTACATTAAAAAGTTTGCAAGCTGTCAAAAAACTATGAATTTCCCTCCAAGTATTCATATTTTTATACAAAGCCTAGCTGACTCGCCAGCGACTTTGCTCGCGTGGTCTCGCGGGTTACAGTTTTTTAACAATCCCACGGGAACTATTTAACTTACCGGGAACAAATTTATCCTATATATTGGCCAGGGATGTAAGCTACCACCATACAAATTTTTGTTTATATCCGTCCAGTCGTTTCGGAGATTAGCCCGTACAAATAGACAAACAAACAAAAAAATGAAAAAAAATCTAAATTAGTTCAATTTCACTCCTTACGTCTCTCTGAGCATTTTTTTTAATTTTACAGAAATGCGACCTCTACAGTATTTACTATATGTAGTGTAGTGATGAATTCTTAAAAACTGCCAAACAAATGAAACTGCCCTAAGTCCTCTACGTTGTCGTATACGAAAATACAATCAAACAATTACCTACACAGTTACGTACTACACTATAAACAATGACAGTAACTCGAATTTTTCATTATGTTTTATGTTCAAAATTTTGGCCACAAGGGGTTCATTTAATATCATTGGTGAAGCGACATCGCTTCTTTATATTACTATTACTATATACTTTATATTATATATACTAAAACTAAAATACAATGAGAAAAAACACCTGTATTATGTGCAGAGCTCACTCATTAATGGATTCGATCCGAGTTAACCCATGAAGCGCAGAGATGGCGCTGGCAGTCTCAAACTCGGCGAATTAGCTGTGACAGTACAGCGTGCCATGACTTTCGTTCGCCCTCTACGTTTGTTTACATCGCGTGTGCGACATAATTTGTGTGGAAATTTTTTATAAATTATCCCTGAAGACTTTATACACCGTTAAAAGTGCCGTTATGAACTGTTCAGACGTGGTGTGATTAAAGAGAGAGGAATTCTGTTGGACTTACATCAAGAAATCCGTAAATGAGATTTGCCGGCCGGTAGCCACCTACAATCTCACATAGACGCCGATTACATCAGGAAAGACATACTTGGAGTTGCATATAGCACGAAGACATGAGGAATATGACCCTGGTTCGATGATAAAGGTGAGTGAGCATATTATTCCTGCACGGTGATGACTACTTGGGTTTTTTCTTACACTTTATACTTCAGTAGGGAATAAAGGTTCTTTCACACAGGGGAGCCATTTTTGATAGGCATCAAATTCCCTAAATATTTTTACTAGTACGCAAGTACACACGGTTATGGCTATTTACACGCCGTACCAATCATGTTTATACATGTCATGATATTAAACGCATTTTATATGTTCACAGTTCATTATCACGAAGCACGAATAGTTTTTTAACCGACTTCAAAAAAGGAGGAGGTTCTAGTTTCGTCTGTATGTATTTTATTTATGTATATTCGCCGATTTGTCCCCCATTTGTGGACCGATTCTCAAAATGTTTATTTGAAAGAGTATACTTCCGAGGTGGTCCCATATAAATTTCATCACAATCGGTCGAGCGGTTTTTTGAGTGGTTTCTCTCAAATCACTGAAAAGTGTTTTTCCTATCTTTTTAATATCCTTATTGACGGTGAATGACAATCGATTCCGTAAGTAGCAAGGGTCACTAAAAAAAAGTTTCTTTTTACCATAAAACCGCATCGACTTTGACACTACATAATGTGAAATAAGTTGTCGATGTCGGTACCATGCGCACAATACGAAGGTTCAACCTCCAATATGAAAATCATTGTGTGATTAGAAAAACATTTGACATCAGGTGAAGAGTTGATGTGAGTATCAATGACTATGTGACTTAAATACGTTACTCTATTATTACATCAGTCATAGCTGAAATAATTTACTTGTAAAATATAATATGAATGTCCCTTACTGCTTACATCAGCGGCTGAATAAAACCCGGCGACAAAGCTCAGACCTAAACCAGGTCAGGCCAGACAAAGGGAAAGTTTCCAAAACTTTCAGAAAAACCAACAAACAACACAGACTCGTTACGACACGGCAGCTGTCATAAGTGAATTTGAATTTGGAATTTTTCCGACGCCCGCCGCGGGCAATGTAAATGGGGCAGGTGCGTAAACAACAAGCTTCGTCAGGAAGAGTTGAGTTTCTGTTTATACGGTGTTTAGTTTTAATGGAGATTACATTTAAAAATATTCTAGTCAAATTACAGTTTTTCACCGCCGAGAGGCTAAAAGCCAATGACCGAAATTGGCGCATTTTTATTTACCGCGGACATTCACCAACCTAGGTTATTGATTGTAAAATAATATAATAAGCAAAAGATGTTATTTATTGTATAACCTAACATAAGTCTGAACTGAGTTATGCAGCTTTGAAAATAAATCAAATTTCCGTTTTTATTAACATGTAACTAGCATTTCTAACTTAATTTTTAGTATTATTATAATGTTTATCCCTGTCTCGCTGTGTTATCGCCGTGGCTTTGTATCCGATACAGGAGGATAAACCTTCTCAGCGAGTGCGGCCAATGAGCAGGTTACGAGGCCCTTTTTTTATTACTATTATTATATGGTATTTAATAATAGTAATAAAAATACAGGGTGTTTGGTAGAGGGTCCAACAAACCAAATGATCATGTTCGGGGACCCACTTGGAGAATACTAGTTGGCCAAAAAAAATCCTCGACCCCCCAGTTTTTTTTAACTCTTTTTTCGAGAATTTTACCTTTTTCTCCGAAATTGTACCATTTGTAAAATCTGTTTTAGACCGGATGTTTTTAGTTGAATTTGGTCTCTAATATACCTTCAGGCCACACAAAGCAAAATTGGATACAAAACAGAGCTAACTAACTTATTTAGAGCTCATAGAGTGAAAAAATGAAATAAATTTTACCTCATACTTCAACTGTCACAGTGATCTAAAAAAACCACTACCAATTCTGGAGGTAATATGCATTTAAAAACTTCTCATTTATCACTTATTAAAACGACGTACTAAATTAGTATAATACTAAAAAAAAGTTTAAAAAAATTGGGGATCGGTGATTTTTTTTTGGCCAACTTGTATTCTCCAAGTGGGCCCCCGAACACGCTCATTTGGTTTGTCGGACCCTCTACCATCACCCTGTATACATACATGTACGTATATATATATGGTATGCATATATTATAAACAAACCCGACTGCGCCACAAAATATGTATTGATGTCTATATATTTGAAACTGCATTTTTATTTACTTAGATGACATGACGACAATTTTTAAGGTTTTTACTCATAACTCGAGGTGTTATATCTCATTTCAGTCTGCATATATTAAAAATCTTTCATATATTAATATTCGTGTTAATTTTTCCCAACTCGTCCCAAAGTTTCAACGATGGCCGTGGAAAAATAAATGCGCCGCTTCCCATAGTGATTTGGTCATCGTCCTTTGTATACAAATGTATTTCTTTTATTACAGGGTCTTCAATATCACCGGGGACGCAACTAACGATGTATCAATCGTAAAGCTGCGTGCAGAACTCACAAAGCTTCTGCGGTTAGGGTACTAAATGGTCCTTACTAAATGGTCTGCACCTATATCGCCTAAATGTTGTACCGGCAACATTTTTACAAATAGTGTGTTTTGTTTTATCAAGTAATTAATAAGCATATTAACAGGCTGATAGACCATTAACCTATCTTCGTTGCGCTCTTGACAGAGCGGTCGTGATCGCCATGTAGTGGTGTTGGTGGGGCCAGAAGTTATATTAGAGATTTGCCTATTAATAAGTTTAAAATTACTATTAAAACTAACTTCTGTCAAAAAGGTTATAACAAAGTTTCGGATTACTTGGTGGATAAAACAGCTTGGGACTGATCACTCCAGGATCTATCTACTCGTGTACTAAGATGTCAAAGTGTAGCGTGTCTTGCCCTACTGATACCATTATTATGTTCTCTTTTGTAAGGCAACACACTGGAGCTAATATTTGTAGTACCTAAGTAAAAACATTGTAAAAACATCTATGTAAAAAGAATGGCCCCGAGTTTCTTGCCGCTTCTTCTCGGTAGGCTCTATATATTTTGGAACGCGGCGGTAGTCTTTAAAGTACATTATAATGAATTGACGTTCATAAGTGCGTCTTTGATGCCTAAATTGAATAAATGATTTTGACTTTGACTTTACGCCTCACGATGTCTAGCCATTTTTGCCTGCTTAGCGGTCATCCTGGACTCATGCAAGGAACCACCGACCGCACACTTGATTTGGTCGGTCCATCGCATCAGTGACCTACCGCGCGGTCTGGTGCCGTCCACTCTGCCTTGGACGACTAGGCGCTCTATGGAGTCGTTGTCTCGCCTGGAAACGTGTCCAAAGAACGATAATATACGGGATTGGACAGTGACAAGAACATTAACAATCTACCCATATTGTAAATGTAAATGTTTATATTTTAATATGTACATATCCCTTCAAGAGTCGTTATATTATAACAATGAAATTTCTATTGCGTCTGGCCGCAAGATGACCAATGACCTTTGATGGATTAACTACGAGTACAACGCAAAACTGTATTCAATGAAATTTCGAGTGGAGATGATACAAGAGCTAGTTTTATCCTGATTTTACGATTAGCTCCCGAGGGATCGCGATGACCGAGCGCTTGGAGTCACAGTCAGAAAATAGCTTTAATATAATAAGGAGGAGTCCTTCCTGCTATCAGATCAGTCTTAACTACTTCCTGCCTCCAAAGAGCCACCAGGTGTCACAGCACCGCTTTTAGAGTACCTACTCCAGGAGTACACTCAGCAGTGAACCCTGGCTTGAGCTCAGAGTTGTATACATTGTGTATGGTACTTACTGTCAAATCTATACATTATATATATATATATACATACTAAAAAGAAAATAAAATGTAAGTTCTTCGCTAAATACATAATTGTGATAGCATTGACGGTACAGAAAAAATACAGAAAAAGAAAAACAATTTTTAAACTTTTTGTCTGTCTGTTTCATCCGGCTTATCTCTGAAATGGTTGGACTGATTTCAAGGGGACCTTCACTGGCAAATAGCTGATGTTTTAAGGATATGTACTTTTGTTTTGGAAAAAAATGTTAAACTCTAGAGTACACAAGGTAACGAACAAGGTAACAAACGAACACAACCTTGTTACGCCTAAACGGCTGAACGGGTCGTAATCAAATTTAGCAAGGTTATAGATTTCATCCCGGGGAACCACGTATGATACTTTTCATCATTACTATCAGAATCATCCATCACCATCAAGTTACTAGAATAATTACAATAAATACGATATGTTATGGAAAGTATCTCCAATTGATTGAGAAAGTGTTAGAGACTTCCCTACGATTTATTCAACACCCTTCCCTAAAGGGTCGTTTTACAAATGAACACGCAGGTGTACATTTCTGAACATAATTTACGTTATAATGAACACCCGCGACCGGTGTCGAGTTACGAATCGTTAGGATCTGAACAAGTTTTAATGAAGGATCGACGGAGGTATCTTGAATAAGGATTTTCCACTTTTCACTCAAAATTTTTGTCCATAAGATTTCAAAAGCATTACAACTGGTTTTTTTTTGGTTAACGGTACTAATACGAGGCCCACCTGTTAAAAGCGGTAACCTCTGCCTGGAACAGATGCATTTCCTCACCAGTGATGATCTGCACTGAACCCATAACCCTTCGATATTAAGTCCCATGTGCTTGTAATTTTGCTGGTTAGGAAGATATATTATACCTTGTTTTAAATGTTTATCGGGACTTATCACGTATTATTTAATATAGGTAAAAATATGTACCTTTCGCTCGACGTTTCGACCATGTTAAAATGGCCGTGGTCACGAGCTGACTGGCTATATTATACCAGCTACAACGCCTGGCCAGGGATCGAACTCAGATCTACGCATCTACTACTGTGCTTCCCGATTCAAAAGATTACGAGCTGAGTGCGGGATTCATTCGGTCTTGGTGTAGTGTTGGGAACGCCGCCTTGGGATTTCGATCTTCGACCGAGATCCTGGGCCAAATGCTCGTGTCGGACCGTTATTGGGTTTTCCTCGACAGCAGTCTAGAGTCTGGAACACTGTCCCGTAGATGGCAATAGGCTCACCTCCTATTACATGGGAAACCAATGCAATTCGAAAAATTTAATAACGACTTCCATTCTATTCAGTTATTGGAGTCTAACTCAAAAACTACTGGACCGAATGAATTTGAATGTTTTGAATTGATAAAATTTAAATGGGACCACACGATAAGCACAAGCTTTCAAACAAAAAAAAATATTCCTTTCGTAAGTATTACACATTTTTAATGTTATTTGATGGTTTAACTTACGCGGTAGGTATAGTCGAATATCTCGACCGGTACTAGTGCGAACGCAGCCGGGTGCGCCCGTACTCCATGAAGAAGTGGCCTGGACGGTCACGAAACCGGTCGAGATATTCGACTATACCTACCGCCTAAGTTAAACCGTCAAAAAACATAAAAAAAAATTCGAGATCGAAAGTTATGAGGAAACAAACATTAAAAAAAATTACAGTCGAATTAAGTACCTCCTCCTTTTTTTGGAAGTCTGTAAAAAAATATTATTCGTCAGTAGAAAGGCCGGTGTTTCAAACACCGCTACCTTCCCCTTCGAGAATGTAGGCGTGGTGATTTGTTAGTTGGATTTAAAAATAACATAAGTATATATTATAATGTATAGTATAGTATGTACAACCCGGTCAGAATATCTGTGCACCTCGCTGGAATGCGGCGCCTCTCCCGCTTCCCCTGTTATCTCTCCGTGCACTACCCGGTGCGACAGTACGGTTAGCATCTTCGTAGATAATATTTTATTTATTTTAATAGATCAGAAGTTCCATCGAACTCTGGACTTTAACCCCTAGAATACCTACTTTAGGAAGACTTTCCGTTTATGAAAGCAGCCCAGCTATATGTACGAATCTTACTCCCTACGCTACCACTACTACAAGCTATCTAGGTTTCTATTGTGTCTTTAAACTTAGAAATGATATTCATGAATCTATATAAATATAAATGAACCCCTATTTCTCCTGGTCACGCTATAACGTGCTGAGAAGGGTTGGAACACATTCGCTTTTTTGTTGTGTTAATTATTGTCAGGAGAAGGTTCTTTTGAAAGAAAAACCTAGAAAAGACGGGAGGTTATGGCGAGACCGAAAGCCGACTCTACTACGTGAAGCGGGCAGTCGCTACTACTTTTAATTAATAATGTGCACCTGCTTGCTTGAACACGCAATAAGATACTACAGTCTGCTTCTATAGTTGGCCACAGTTTGGATATAACAGTTGTGCAGAGGAAGTTATTATTATAACGCCCCTGTCAAGTGCAGTGGGGGAGGAGTGGACCATGAATCAGTCTTCCCGTTTACTAAGGAGACCGCTTGGATGCTTGGGCTTGATAAATTATTACGATAATATCCTGGAGACATCTTTGGTAGAATGGTCAATCGCCTAACGTCTTAACTTGGGAGAGGTTCCAAAATGTACTTGACTGGCTAAAGACCGCAAACCTGAAAAAAAAATTAAGATATTAAACAAAAAAAAAAATATATAAAGAACCGGCCAAGTGCGAATAGAACTCGTACCATTATCTATTAATCTCCCACACAACAAACATGTTTTTTTTCCCGTTTTCAACCGACTTCCAAAAATGAAGAGGTTTCGACTGTTTTTTGTTATGTTTGTTACCTCGTAACTTTCGATAGGAAGAACCGATTCTTAAAATTATTTTTTGTTTGAAAATTGGTGCTTCCCATGAAATTCCATTTTAATTCATCAAATTCGGTTTAGTAGTTTATGAGTTACACTCCAATAACTGAACAGAATGGAAGTTAGTATAATTTTTTTCAAATTGTACTTGTTTATTATAGATAATGGTACCCTTCGTGCGCGAGTTCGACTCGCACTTGCTCGGTTATTTAGTATTTGTTGTTATAGCGGCAACAGAAATACATCATCTGTGCAAATGTCAACTGTCTTACGGTTCATGAGATATAGCCTGGTGACAGACGGACAGACAAACAGACTGACAGATATACGGACGGACAGCGTAGTAGTAGTAGTAATAGGATCCCGCTTTATATAGTAAACACCACAAGTTCAATTCACCAGCACTTCTTCATGATGGCCTCCCTTCAAAAGCAAAATTCACAGTTTAAAAGTATGCTTAAAATCAGCCGCGCACACATGTAAGTACGAGTATGTACGCAGCTCAGTGCTGGGCATATTCCCCTATTCTCTATATTTTTCATCATCATCATCATCACCAGCCTGTAGCAGTCCACTGCTGGACATAGGCCTCTCCAATTGCACGCCACTTCTCTATATTCACAGTTAGTTATTTTGCTATAATGTTTAGTCAGCCTGCATACGACAAGCCTAACTACATATTATTGATTTAGTAAGATGACCCTCATCTCTAGGAACCTATACCTCATGCAGTCCGCTAGTTTTGTTAAAGTCGGTACCTATTACGATAAAAAAAACTTGAGAGGTGTCAAGGGACACCCGGATGGAACGAAGTTCCTCATCAGAAAAAATAATGCTAAAAATACAAAACCATGGTAAATATTCCAATAATAGGTTCCGATAATCGCGCGTATAGGGTTACTGCAATAAAACTCCTTTCTGCGTATGGGAAGTGTTCAAAAATATATATTTCTCAAAACACATATTACATCCAGTGAATGAAATGCCTCCGCGAGCTAACTTTACCTCAGTCGCCATCTAGTATAAATTTACGGAACTAAATGGCGCCACTTGCTACGATTACAACATCTGGCTTGCTTTCTATAAGAGAGAGAGAGACAGACAGAGAAACATGCGACGCCGCACTTGCTTTCTATAAGAGAGAGAGAGACAGACAGACAGCTTACTATAGCAAAAAGTGTCGTGACAACTTTTCGTAAGATTTTTTTCCGTCTAGCCCCCTTTCACAACGCGCGATAAGGAACTTCGTTCCAATATATCATAAAGATATATTATAGGTAAAAAAACAGTTGTCCGTAAAGTCGGTTTACGGACGATAGATAACGTTGTTGATCGTGCCTCTCTATCGCTTATGCCGCACTCTCGCTTGCACGCTCAGCTCAAACGGAACAAGACAATGAGTACACATACTTTTTCCTGCGTGAAGCCGGCTTTCATCGATAACACGTCAAATACAGTGACACTGACTGGCGGGTAGAGTGCCCAAAAAGCTGGCATTGTTAACTCGTTGAATAACCAGGTTGGTACGTTGCCCCAGGGAAGCACCAGCTTGTTTCCGCGTGCCCCTCAGGAGTGCTGGGATGGAGTGACTCCTGCTCCCTCCCACCAGGATGGGGTCCTCATGGGAGGGCCAACGCCGCCGGGACCTTGGACTATTGCAAAAGCGTGCCCGTTGTCCCGACATGAAGGCGCCCGGAGAAACACCGTGTGGTGGTTTAGTCGGTATGATCTGTTTGCTGCTATGGGTGCAGTTGGTTCGTAAAGGACGAGTCCGACATACCCCGTCGACTCCCCCCGGGTTGGCTGGGATGTGTAAGTACATTCACCACAAGTTATTAAAAAAAAGGAAAGCACCAGCTCTTTTGTGACCTGTAGTTTGCTAAAGGCGACAGCTCCTTCACTAAACGCCCTACACGTGAACTGGAAGAACCCATTGTAAAATAATTTAAGATTGTTTCAATGTCATAATGCTATCCATATTTCTTGCGTTTTAACTAATTGCATCTCGACAATCTCAAACGGAAGAACTATATAATTTTCTCTATATAGATTCTGCTGCTGCACCTGCCGACCGTGTAGTCTGCTCGAGGTGAGAAGGCGCAAGTGTGTCAGCACATGTTTCAGCACACCAGCATTTGTGAATTGAGCAATTGTGAAGAAATGTATTTAATATGTGTATAGTTGTGTATAATAAATAACCCGAAGATTTAAAAACCCTAAAGGGTAATGTTTTTAAGAGTAGATTATCGGACAAGTGTTTTTATAGCATGAAATAATATTTTGACATTAATTAATTGTTAATCTTAAATTGTAATATAATAGAATATTGAAATTGTAATTGGATATATATATTTTATTAATTATATTTAAATGAATTAAGTTTAAATATATGTAACACGACACGACCAATAATTATTTGCGCGCCTGCTTGCAGGCTGAGTACAGTGACTATATGTTTACTATAAGACCTTGAAAATGTACCTATCTGTATTCTAGCAAATAAACATTTGATTAATTGATTGATTCCATACATCCATGAAATTAAACTAATTAAAACGGATTATATCACGTATGATTTCAAATTATTTATAACCCCACAGCCGAATGGGCCGGCATGAACTGGGAAGTACCACACTCCCACATAACACCGACGTCAAGTAACATAGCTCGCTATTGCGTTTCATCGGTTTGTGGGAGGTTCCAGAAGCCCGATTCCCCCTTTCCCATTCTCCCTCTTCTTCCCCCTTACCCTCCACCCTCACCCCTTTTATCTCTTCCTTCTTATAATTCTTCCTTAACGGTCGGCAACACATCCTCGAGACCTCTGGTATTGCGAATGTCCGTGGGCGATGGTATCACTTACCATCAAGTGAGCCGCTTGCACGTTTGCCAATGAATCCCATTTAAAAAACAATTACGGGTATAATATGTTAATTAGAGTTAAGCATGTGTACCTACCTACTGTATATCTTTCGGACAATAAGAAACTATGTCAATTTCAATTGTCAAACCGGAGAGTCTACCCACTAGTCAGCCTGGTACTAGAAAACGACCCACCATCATACTTGGATCTCAACACGATGCTAACTTCACATAAAGCTAAACATGAGACAGGATTGATCCTGCAGTTATTGAATTAGTGGCCCAACCTCAACACCCTGGACTATTAACGCTTCAAAAGTCATCAGTAAAATTACTCAGCGAATGAAACTTAAAACCAAGGTAGAACGAGCGCATTTTATGTCAATCTGTCAATCATTGATGAGTCGAGCAAGTCGCTTGCCTGATGGTAACTGTTATGCTTGCCCATAACACAGCTGAGCCAATCAAACTTCAAACTCAACTTCAACTCAAAATTGAGTCAGCCGTAAGCTGCACTAATCGCCACCCCTATGATGACCTGACAGATGCATTTTCACGCCCCGCTTGAAAGATCATCGCTGCAAGGAAATACGTATGCTCTGAGCATTCCACAATATACTTACACGACAGAGGTAGGAACTGCCAAACTTTTTGGTTCGTGGTAAGAAGTTTTGAACTGTATATGAATGCAATGCTACGCCGGAACGAGTAGTTCGGGATCGGAATGGTGAGGATGATGAGTATGAAACGTTGAATCTCTTGCACCATAATTTCGCTGGAAGCATCGCCCTTCAACGAACCACAGTAACTTTGCACACTACTGCTTCACGGTTAAACACCTGGCTAAGGTGTGGTATTTTTACCAGGCGGACTCTGTAGTCCCAACGCTACAAATGAATACCATAAACCCAATTATATAGCAATAAAATTTAAATTCACAGCCATCCCAATTGAGTACTTAATTTTAATTAATTAAACTGAAGCTATTAATTTGCATTGATCGAATCAATTGAGGAAGCCGCGCTTCATGTGGACACAATGTAAAACATTTCGTGTTACAATGTACGCACAGCTCACTGTAACACAATCTATTCGTGATATTTAAATTTTATTGCATTTGTGTCAGTAAACTCGGATCAAATACTGTATAAAATTGTGTTGTTTACGATCGTCGTTGCTTACAACAGAGTCACACTTCTTGCTTTTTGTAGTTCAGTTTGTTGTTCGTAATCTACGAAGAAATAATATCAGGAAGAGTAACTGCCTTAAAAAAATTACCCAATAAAAGTCGTGCTAAATCAATAACATCGTTCACGCCGCCATGACGCAGCTGTCATAGTAGACGTTGCAGCACGCGCGTGGAACCAAACCAATCCCTGCTTTCCTTCTGAAATTTAAACCAAACACCGAACATGTCTATTTGTAACTTCGGAAGTAATTCGTATTTGGAAACATACGTCGTTTTGGTTTGAATCTTTGAAGGACCACTTTTTGTGTGGAATTTGTTCTGAATTATGCTTCCTGACATTATTTCTTTGTAGTTCTTAACTGTCTAAAGTTTCAACAACAATCCTGCCTTGCGATTCTCTAATGATTCGTCGACGAGCTCGTCGATTAGCTCACCGATGTTGGATACTTTATGAGATATTGCCCTTGTACACAAGGTTGTTTTTCCAACGTTTCTTGTCATCTCTTCATTTGTTTCACGGATGTTGTTGAAAATGCAACGATGTTTGCTCTTAGAGAATCGCACGGCTGTTCTTATACTACGGTTACAGCTCAGATGGGTGTCTGTTAGTTCCTCTTTGGATTGCAGGCTCTACACAAACTGTGTGGTAGGATTTTGTAGAGTCCGTCTAGGGAAGTACCACATCATTACTAATAGTTCAACTGTGAAGCAGTAGTGTGCGAACATTACAGTGTTTCGGTTCGAAGAGCAATGTGTCCAACAATATTACGAGCGTTGACGAGCGAACGACGTTACGATATAGTTACTTGGATATCTCAGGTTGATGAGCGCAGTACATACCATGCAGGGTTTTGCTGCCTGAAATGTTATGGCCAAACGTGATGGTTAACATCAGGTGAGCAACTTGCTCGTTTCGTAACATATCATCATAAACAAGTACAATTTAAAAAAAATTAATACCGACATCCATTCTATTCAGTTATTGGAGTGTAACTCAAAAACTCCTATACCAAATTTGATAAAATTTGAATGGGACCACACGGGAAGCACCAGCTTTGTAACGAAAAAAGAAATTTGTGAATCGGTTTGCCCATTCGAAAGTTGAGGTAAAAACATTTTTAAAAAACCTGGAGAATTGAGTACCTCCTCTTCTTTTTGGAAGTCGGAAAAAAAACATACAGACGAATGGAGTACTTCCTCCTTTTTTTGGAAGTCGGTAGGAATAAACAAAATTGATAAACGAGACAAGCTTCTTCGTATATAATATGTATCGGTGGCACAGCTGTACTAGACAAATTACTAGACTACTTAATTTAAGTGTTTTTTTTCTGAAAGCTGTCGGTCCTGTTTATTGTTTTACGACAATCATTGTTGCGAAGCTTGATAACTCTAACATTAGAAATATTCACTATTCGCCAACACGTGCGGGGCCCACTTTACTCTGTTCATTCACTCCATTACTAATCCATAACTCACTCCAAATTTCTCTTACAATGATAAAGCTTAAGTAACCGTGATAGAATTCGATCAAAAACCGCTTGATGAGCGGTTCATTCATTAACACTGAAGCATCATCGATGCTATGATGAAAACCCAACGCATGTTGTATGTGTTCTGATAGTTTAGTGGTCCTCGAACGATGCCTATCCAATGATGAGTTAGGGTAGGCGCCAAATTGTCAAGTTTCCTAATTTAAGTTAACCGCTAAAATCCAACACACGGAGAAATATAGAAGAACGAACGTTAACGTGGCACGTCACAGTTGTCCTAGATAAATAACAGTTCATTCTGTTTCACGTAAACGACTTACGCAGTTATTAGTTAAATAGCTTTCGTGGTATAGGTTTGTTATTTTTATTGTTGGCTTATAAGGTGTGAAGGATTTGATATGAACTGACAGTAACGGTTTGAATGGGAAATAAAAAGATATGTCTAGTAGTGGTGCACAAAATTTATAAATATTAAATATCTTGTGCGCGTGGTTCAAATTTCTCGGAGAGGTTTAAAGCTTCCATTAGAACAATTAATTGGCAGTTTAGGCCAGGGACTGTATACCGGTATGAATATCTGTACAATATTTTTTCTGTATGACGTCATAACATTATCTTCCGATTATCCAAAAATAGCAGTACAATTATTTTTCTGTACTGTGTTCAATCCTTTAGTATTTGGGTACCGAGTTTTTTTGTATTGCATTCATACCTTTATATTTTAGTAGCTTTTCTTTTGTATCACAGTCATATCTTTATATAAGGGTAGCGTTACATTTCGGTACAGATATTATTGATACTCTTATTATTAAGGTATTCATAAGCAATGTTGGTTTTTCTCGATCGTCTTTAGTTTATTTATTTATAATAGCTTTTTTCCGCGTGTCTACTTCAGTGTTTTCATGTTCATAAGCGAGTGAGGTAAAAATTTGTTTCTAACAATACATAGTTGTTACGATGGGCGAAGAAATTAAACAGAAAATGAGAGAGGGTATCCGACGAGCTTGGAAATGTAAGTACCTATACCGCACTTTAGTAAGTTTGTTTTGTGTAAATAGTTGGGTCACGCACCTGCCGGTAAAACGCAATCAAATCAATAACAAAATCGTTTGAACATGCCGTGCTGCAACGTGCGTCGACCCTCCCCGCTCTTCTTCATTCACCCGCTATCGCCCGCGCGCTCGGGCCGAATACGTATTTCAGTACAGAAATAAATGACACATGATACCACAAACATCTGAACAGAAATTTTTCGAGTATTCATATTTGAGTACTGATATTTTACTAGTCCTATTTTAATATTTATACCGTTTATGAACTCCGTGAACCAGTATAAAAATTTCGGTACTGTTATATTACTAGTACTATTTAAATATTTTATACCGATATGCACTCCCTGGTTTAGGCACATAGTACCTACCTTACATAAAAAGGCAAACATATCTCACATCAAAATTACAACATCATTTCCTGACATCAAAGTAATTAACAACAAACACTTTCTATACGAGAATATCCTAAAACAACTTCCCCAACACTCCCTTCTTCCCGGAAATAATTTAAAAACAACAAAATACCTGCCAAAATACACCTCCCGTGTTTTCCCAAAGGAGTTTCTACATTACGCTAAAAACCTCTCGAAATGCATTATTAAACCTCCGTGCGGATTAAATAGAAATATTTTATACTGTTGTGGAAAATGTATAGGTTTTTTTTCTGTTTAGTAATCGAGAGTAGTAAATAAAGCAGTATGATGTGTAAAGTTTCGGAGTCACTCACAAAGTATAACCACCAAATCAATATTTTGCCTTTTTGCACAAATGTTGGGTTAATGTTGCATTTAACTGCGGTTTCCGTGGTGATGGTGACGACGGATAGTGATGATGCGGTTGATGGTGGTATCACGGTAGATCTAAAATGAACAGTCCTCATGAATAGCTACCGGAATGCGTCCTTACAGTCTTAGACTTGCGAAGACTAATAAGTCGTCCTCGTAATTGGGCGCGTTTTTACAATAAAATCCCACAACACATAACTGGTACTTACCTCGGACAACGTATCAGCTGTTAAACGAGGTAACGTTGTCATCTTTTTGGGCTCTCTACCCGTAGACAGGGACTTAAATGCTGTTTTTTATCTGTAATATACCTATATAATTTAGAAATATTTTAGTGAATTAGTTTTATTGTAATAGTGTATTTATTTTATATCAGTATCTACATAGTACATATAATAATAATAATTGTTTATGCTTAGAATAAATCTCTCATAACTGAGCTGATAGGGAAAAAATCAAGTTTACTGTATAAAACGTTTTTATATAAAAGCATATTATAAAGCCCGACATTATGCAAAAGATGCTTGGAATACTCCACTTCTGGCAAGTTGCCATCTGCCACCTATAAAATGTAATAATAGTAGTACCTAATTAGAAACGTTGTAAAAATTTACATGAAAAGAATGGTTCTTGCCGCTTCTTCTCGGTAGGCTCTAGGTATATATTTTGTGAAGCAGAGAGCAGGGAATTTACATTATATAGAATAGTTAACGTTCATTAGTGCGTCTTTGACGACTAAATTTAAATAATAATTTTGATTTTGACTTTGATTTTGACTTCAATTGAATTTAAATTCCGTGCTCATAAATAAATTAAGAGGCGGCTAAGGGAATATCCGGGAAATGGGCAGCAGCATTTCCCGCAGTCTGCGTCAACATCCACTGCGATCACCAAGACGCCTGCCAAGCGTGGTGCATTAAGGCAAATCCCCCCCCATGACAATTAACATTAAACCACGGCCCCCAGTTCCCGGCAGCTCTGCTATCCGTGGCTACGGTAGCGGCCATTGTAACGGTGGAGCAGGGGGTGCGAAGAATCTCCGGCAGAGATCCGGCTACCAATCCCAAAAACGACCCCTGAGAAAGATGGTCAAATTGGAGGAAGAGACGCTCAAGTTACGCTGGGATGTCATGGGATTATCTGAAGTCCGAAGACAGGGACAGGACACGATAATTCTAAATTCCGGCAACTTGTTCTTCCACCGGGAGGGAGACTAACAATCCCAGGGTGGTGTCGGGTTCCTCGTCCGCAAGTCTCTCGTTAACAACGTAGTGAAAGTCGATAGTGTGTCGGCTAGGGTAGCGTTCCTTATACTCAGAATAACCAAACGGTATTCGCTGAAGGTTATACAGGTATACGCACCGACCTCGGCACACTCGGACAATGAAGTAGAAAGTATGTACGAGGATATATCCAGGTCCATGCATACTTCTAAAACCTACTTCACTGTTGTAATGGGAGACTTCAACGCAAAGCTAGGCACAAGGAAACGTGATGAGTTGAGAGTAGGGCCATTTGGATACGGGCAGCGGAACTCGAGGGGACAGAGGCTGGCTGACTTCATGGAGAAGGAGGGACTCTTTATGATGAACTCCTTCTACATGAAGCGGCCATCCAGGAAGTGGACGTGGATGAGTCCCGACGGTTCCACTACGAACGAGATAGACTTCATCACGACGACCAATAAGCGCATATTCAATGACGTCTCTGTGATCAGCAAGGTAAAAACCGGCAGCGATCACCGCATCGTAAGAGGCGCATTGAATATCAATGTCAAGCTTGAGAGGTCACGTCTGGTGAAGTCTACGCTCCGACCTAATCGTGCCCAAATCCAAAACCCTGAAAAGTTTCAACTTGAACTTCAAAACCGTTTTCAGTGCTTAGCTGAATGCGACACAGTGGATGAGTTGAACAACGGGTTGGTGGAAACTGTCCAAGCGGTTGGGTCCGAATTCTGTGAGACCAAACGCCGCAGGAAAGCTCAAAAACTCTCAAAAGAAACTCTGAAACTAATGGCAGAACGGAGCGAAATGAGACTGCAGTCCGCAGTTGATATGTCGGATTACGGTAAACTCAATAGACGAATTTGGAAGTCCATGCGACACGACTTGCGTGCTTATAATACTGCGCGTATTACGGCAAAAATTGAGCGGAACCAGGGCTCTAAAGTGTTTGCAAAAGATTCGTCTATTGGGCAAAGCCAAATGACAAAACTGAAGACCGAAAATGGCAGTATCGTTTCATCCAAGCCTGAGATTCTAAGAGAGATTGAGAGCTTCTATCGACAGTTATATACCTCGACGCGCGAACCCGTTACTGAAGCAGCTCAGGACACCAGAGCAAAGTTAGTCCGATACTATACCGAAGACATCCCGGACATCAGCCTGTACGAGATAAGAATGGCTCTCAAACAGCTTAAGAACAACAAGGCGCCAGGAGAGGATGGAATTACGACTGAACTTCTGAGAGCGGGTGGTAGACCGATACTTTTAGTCCTCCAGAAGTTATTCAATTCTGTCATCTTCGAAGGCAAAACACCGGAAACGTGGCACAAGAGCGTGGTGGTGCTGTTCTTCAAAAAAGGTGATAAAACCTTATTGAAGAATTATAGGCCCATATCGCTCTTGAGCCACGTGTACAAGCTGTTTTCGAGAGTCATCACGAACCGTCTCGCACGCAGGTTTGATGAGTTCCAGCCTCCTGAACAAGCCGGTTTCCGAAGAGGCTTTAGCACCGTAGACCACATTCATACACTACGGCAGATTATACAGAAGACCGAAGAGTATAATCAGCCACTGTGTCTAGCATTTGTGGATTACGAGAAAGCCTTTGATTCTATCGAGAAGTGGGCCATACTGCAGTCCTTGCAGCGATGCCAAATTGACTATAGGTATATCGAAGCGTTGAAGTGTTTATACAGCAAGGCCACTATGTCAGTCCGATTACAGGACCAGAGTACGGAACAAATTCCATTGCAGAGAGGTGTGAGACAGGGAGACGTCATCTCTCCGAAACTGTTCACTAACGCATTGGAGGATGTTTTCAAACTTTTGGACTGGAAAGGATGTGGCATCAACATTAATGGCGAATACATCACTAACCTTCGTTTTGCCGATGATATAGTTATAATGGCGGAGTCGCTCGAGGATATCGGCACCATGCTCAACGACCTCAGTAGAGTTTCCCAACAGGTTGGTCTTAAGATGAACATGGATAAGACGAAAATCATGTCCAATGTCCATGTTCCACCTATACCGGTAATTGTTGGAAACGATACACTCGAAGTTGTAGACGAGTACGTCTACCTGGGACAGACTGTCCAATTAGGTAGGTCCAACTTCGACAAGGAGGTCGCACGAAGAATCCAGCTCGGATGGGCAGCGTTCGGGAAGCTTCGATCCATCTTTTCGTCCCCAATACCTCAGAGCCTGAAAACCAAGGTTTTCAACCAGTGTGTGTTGCCAGTGATGACTTATGGCACTGAGACGTGGTCCCTTACTGTGGGCCTCATTAACAAGCTTGAAGTCGCTCAACGAGCAATGGAGAGGGCTATGCTTGGGGTTTCCCTGCGTGATAAGATCCGAAATGAGGAGATCCGTAGGAGAACTAAGGTCACCGACATAGCTCTCAAAATTAGCAAGTTGAAGTGGCAATGGGCAGGCCACATCGCTCGCAGAACTGATAACCGATGGGGAAGAAAGGTTCTCGAGTGGCGACCACGCACCGGAAGGCGTAGTGTAGGCCGGCCCCCCGCTAGGTGGACCGACGACCTCATAAAAACCGCGGGGAATCGCTGGATGCAGGAAGCGAGTAGCCGGTCCAAGTGGCGTTCTATGGGGGAGGCCTATGTTCAGCAGTGGACGTCTTCCGGCTGATAATGATGATGATGATGATGAAATAAAATATTTTCTTTGATGAATCTAAACGACATGAACTAATCAACAAACTAATAATTTTTGACAGGTTTAGAGGACATGTGCAAAATCACATAACTTCACTAAATATTATAGTGGAACAAAATTTTGAAAAAAATAATTTTTCCTGATAAAATAGAAAAATATTGGCTTTAACCCTTTAAGTAGCTTAAAAATAAAAATATTTTGGCGCCAAATCGATCGGAAAAGGCGCGAATTAATTCACTATTTAAAAATTTGCGCGCGCCGCAAACGTTTGCAGGAGTAAAATCGTAGTAAAACAGCTATTTGTTCTATTTTATATCTGTAAACGGCGTAAATTTACACTGGTTACCCAGTACATCTTCCTTTATTCTATTATTATGTGATCTGTTTCTTTTTAGTCAAATTATAGAGGTAAAGTCAACCGAAAAAACACATACAAACATAAACCGCAACAAAAAAACGTGTGGCACTCGGAGACTGCCGCGGTAAAGCTATTGCATAGCTGTTTTTATCAACTTATGCAATTATAATTATTTAACCAATGCCATCTAGAGGCGAGTTGCTGAACTAAAGAGACAAGCGTGATATTTCAAAAAGTCATTAAAAGTTCTGCTATTCATCGATAGATGAAGTCGGAGTGGGGGGTGTTAGGTTATTTTCGTTACGGAATTTCTGGATTCGCTCAAGCTCAAGGCCCGCGATAGAAGCTATGCAATAGCTTATTAAATAACAAATTAAATAAATTCTACAAAAACCAATTTTATCTCTCAAGCAAGTGTAAATGGAGTAAACATACAATCACAACGGTATAATAGACTTTGAAAACCTATTTTTTAAATTATCCATAATAAATCTACAAATTGTCATACAAACATATACTCTAACGCTAACCAAATAGATCTCAAAACCGTAGTCTCACTCGTTATCAAAACAATATGGCGGCTACCTTTATCAAATTACGGGAAATTGCTCACAAAACCATACTATAAGAGGATTATAAGCTTTTTCTTAGGTTTTTACTTTGAAATGGTACTTATTCACGAAAACAATACACTATCACATGCACACCTGCGAAAGTTTAAGAGATATGGTATCGACGCCCATTGTTTTTTTGACTAGCCTACTGATCACCAAAATAATTTATATTTCTATGTAAAAATGATTTCTAGGTGCTAGGTATTAAAAAAACATCTAATAAACCGAAATGTATTATATATAAACAGTTAACGTTTATGTTCAGTCCTGATATGGGTTTTGACTGCGGTACACCGGTGTACCAGCGCCGCTTTGTGCAATGTATAGATTTGGCCACCGGTGTACCGGCGCGTGTTTATAGGTTAAATATATATATTTTTAAAATAAAATTTAAAGAGTCTACTTTTTACAGAGTATTGTAAATTTTGACCCAATTTTACAGTCACGCAATATAATGCTTGCAAGATATACCTTAAAACAGGTTACTAAGCAAGCACAACTCTGTTGGCACATCAGATAATCCTCACGCTGTCGGCGGGGCCCGCTCTAAGGAGCGTATCCACTAATGTAATTGCCCAATCTGGGCAACGGTCGGCGATAAATAATGTCGAGTCGAGACGTGCCCAGAAACAGGAAATATAGACAGGGGCGCCTGATTTCACCATGTCAATGTTCATGTTAGGTGATATTCGTAGCTTTTCAACCTCGTTTTCTCTCTGTGGTCGTTTCCTCATGACTGAGGATCGCGGCCATCGGTGGATGTGGATGTGGATGGTGTACATCAAGATCGTTTAATCTGCTTCCATCGGTGAATATCCATCGCGTCTCTGACAACTGAGCAAAACTCGATTAAGGAAGGATGTTTCAACTGGTCGCTCCATCTGGTTGGGGATCGCCCGCGGGCTCTTTTGCCCTCCGTGTTCCGCACCACAATAAGTCTTTCAAGGCTTTTAAAGGCAATAATATAAGGCAATTGTCTAATATTACATTTCGTACCGTCGTTAAATCCACTCAGCGATATGAGCACTATAAATAATTTAATTGATAATTTCAATAACCGCAGAGACGATTTTTTGGCGTGCTGTCGGTGTGTGGAGACACCGTGGACCTTGATTTTCCCTGGAGCTAAACGAGACCTGACCCCTGGCTTACCTCAATTAGCTGTCTGGGGGTGGAGACGCAAGAGCAAGTACCAAAAAGTTCCAAGGGCGAAAGTGTTAAAGGGCATAGCGCGGAAAAAGCGCTCTAGTGAAACCGCAGCACACCTCTCGACATTCTTTAGCTATGCACACCTAAGTTGCCTATATCGTTGCTAATAATGGCGGCATGTTTAGTGGGTGGGTGGTGAAGTCATCACCTGCCTAAATATTTACGATATTGACTGATAATGGCAGGTGCCGTAGTGTCGTCTATCATTTATAGGATCAAATCAATATCCTTGCCATTTTACCCTTTTCTGCAATACATATACCATGTTACCCTTCATCCAAATGCTTCTGATTTTTACACAACATTGTATATTTTATACCAAACATGCCTCGTAAGTGTTCGTCACAGCCCACTTATGCCTGTGTAATGTGTACCTATAGGACTAGATAAAATTCATGAAATATATGATTTCATATGATGGAGGCCCTGGGCCGGGTGGAGAAAGCGGAAAATTAGTTTAAAATAAAATGAAAATAATATTAAGACAGCTTTTGTGTTAGGAATGCATGTAAACATTGAGCATTCACGCATACTAAAAGGCTTCTTCTCGCGGCGGCGTCGTGTGGCGGGTCGTCCTCTTCCCTCACATATGGTTGAGGAGGGCGATGGCTGGCACACGTGTCAAGCGCGTGAATGGGCGTTGCTTGCGGGAGCCGGTCTGCTCTCGGTATGTACGATATTTAGAAATAAGTTTACAAACTGTTCCCCTCAGATAAAAATTGTTTTGTGGCCTTCAGGCCCTTAGAATATATGTATAAAGTTTTCAAAGTACCCATCAGGCCTGAAAATGTTAAGAGTATAAGTAAAAAAAAACTGTCCTGTATTCTTACTGTAAATATAAAAAAAATGCTACTCGACTAATAATTTACTGTTGAATTCAAAAAAGACAAAATTTTTGAAGTTTTTTTTGCCTACTGTTCCATATTAGTATTCCAACATTACGCATGATGGAGTTAAACTCGTAATGGACAAAGTAACTGTCTTCCTAGGCATTAAAATTGACGCAAAATTACAATGGAGTCCTCATATAAATCACTGTCTGGAAGACTCAATTCTAAATGCACCTCATATAACTCCATACCAAATATAATCAAAATTGGCCTAGTCGTTTGAGCGTGAAAGATTAACAAACATCAACACATCAATAAATAGAAACTTCCGCGTTTATAATATTGGTAGGTTTAACCGACAGAGTAGTTTGAATTCACTTCGTGTTTTGAGAGTCTTAATTGTTGTAAAATTGGTGCTCAGCATGCAGTGTAGGTAAACTTATAACAAAAGTATTACCGTGGCTATGCATGGCCTTTAGCTTAGCGGTTCCAAGAGGGATAGTTATGGTCGCAAAGTGCATCTGAGTGTAGTATTTGCATTTATATTTCAAGACTTTTACTTTATTACCAGACTGTCGCGATGTTTTCCGGCTGCTACTGCATGTATATGGCTAACACGGGAATTTAATTTATATCGAAGAAGTTTGTCAAAATAATAATCAACTTTCCAAGCATGTTTGAAAATAAGTCCATTTATGAGTTTTTGCACCTTATCAGTGGGATAAAGTGTATCAAGCACTTGTAAAACAAACACCAATCGGGCAGCAAGAATTGTGTTCAGCATAATGTAATGACCAATAATAAAGTGTCAATGGATATTGGTTATATTTCAACCAATGATGAGATACGATTGGGCCTGTATATTATTTTATATGGACTTCCTACTTCATACGGGCCTACTATATTATAGGGGATGTCATTTTATTAGCCGTGTTTTGAGTTATGTTCGGATTTATTATAGTTGCCGTAATGAGATCTTTTTCAGGAATGGACGTTTACCAATACACGTCCAGAAGTGTATTGCGTGAACAGCGTGGCCTACGCGATAAAAGATTTCATGGAACTGGTGGTCAAATAATATTATGATTATATCTAATGTTTATTTTACAAAGGCCTTGTTTAGAATGTACTAGTAATATTGAGACATTAATGGTATTTTATTGAATGCAATCTATTCGGTTTGATATGCGATCCTTCTAAAATGCATAAGTGGGCCCGTATAGCTAACACTGGCCTGTTTAAAAAAGTATACAAAATTAGTTACATTACACTAATGTCCTAAATAGTAGTAAAGTAGTGATATGGAATGACAATGGACGGAACTACGGCTCTTGCCCGTTATAATCTCATTGTTGTTTATTCTCAAATTTCTCTTTTACAAACTAGCTGCTCTCCGCGGTTTCACCCGCGCGGGATGGATTATGATGATGATGAATTTTATATAGCCTATGTTACACAAGGTGAATGTAGCTTTCCAATGGTGTAAGATTTATTGAAATCGGTCCAGTATTTTTTGAGCCAATTCGTTACAAACATACTTACATACAAATCTTTCCTCTTTAGAATATTAGTATGGATACACACAATTTAACAGTGTATTCGTTTCGGCTAACCTCTGAAACAACTGGACCAATTTTGATATGACTTTCACTGGCAAATAGCTGATATTGGAGTTACTTAGATTATTGAGAGTGCTATTATCATCACATCCCCGTCGTCATGAAAACTCGGGGCGCATTTGGGCACGCATTACGTAAATGGTACTACCTACTTAATGAGTATTTAGGTTTATTTTCATTTTCCATACTCGGAAAGTAGGTCTGAAGTTGCCCGAGAAGCTGCTTGAAAGTAATACTTTGTAGCTCTAGGGAGCAATGTTTTTAACTGTTACCTGTCAGTTGTTAAAAAATCTAGTTCTATGTTCACATGTCTATGGAACCATGTTCCAACTTTCAATACAACCATACAATTTCAGCGCGATGTAAACTTGAAATAACATAAAGTTAAGTATTAATTAAAGAATATATTTTTAAATGGCTTTATAATTACAATTAAAATTTACTGTGAATACTTTCTTAAAAAATACATAGATTTAGGCAAAATATATACCATATTTTCAAGGATGAAAAGGAAAAATAATTGATCTGGCCGGCCATAAAAAAAGGAGACCAGAAAGCGGCAATCCGATCTTCATTTGTTTTTTGGAGTTGTGAAGTTTTGTTTCTACTTCATACTAATATTATAAACGCGAATGTTTGTGAGTATGGATGTTTGTTTATCTTTCATGCTCAAACGGCGCGGCCAATTTTGATGAAAGCAGGGATAGGAGTAGATAAGGCTCTAGATTAACACAGGATACTTTTCATGATCACCCATCACCACGCGGGAGTAAAAGCGTAATATTCTTGGGCACAACATAGGCATACGTCAAGATTGTAATGATGACAATTCTGTCAACGTTTGTGTCATTAGATACACTCTACGAAGAAATTTCTTCGTAGGATACACTAGACGTGCTCGGCGACCGTCAAGGGTGATGAAATGTTATAGCAGTTTTTTCCATGATGAATAATTTTATATTTGTATGTAATACGTAGGTACTGTATATTATTATAAGTGTTTACTGATTGATTTACTAAGTCTTTAATGAACTCATACAATTTTATTATAGCAATTGCATTTGACCATATACATATATTATGACATTTTGGTATAAAGACAGATAAGGCCTTGGAGAAGATGCTACTACTACATGCTTAAATTTAAATAACGTCACTTAGTACGGCGCAGAACAGTTTTCATTTGCACAGTACTGAATAACGTCATTTAAAGTTAAGCAGCGTTTATAAGTAAGGCCGTAGAAGTACTAATCCTGCGCAGACGAAGTCGCGGGCACCAGCTAGTGTCAAATATTATTATAATCTGGAACAATAGATTTTAACTGAAACACACAGTTGAAATCGGCGCTAACCCCACCGCCAGTCAATAACCTAGTTGAACAGGAAATTAATGCTTATAGAAATATTACGGGTTAGTTAATAAAAAATCGGTTTCGCGGTCGATAATAATGAAATGCAGCCAGAATAGTGACGTGCGTATTTACGCCAAGTGATTGATGCGCTAGGGATGGGCGAACAATGATTTATATACGATAGTCGATTGATGGGGCAGTACAGACGAGCGATTTCATTCTTGAGTACGAATGCCTATAAAGGCAGTATACTAATACATTGATTTAAAAAGTGTGATATTAGTTTGATTTAACACTGCGGTAGCTATATTACTAGTTATAAGCTTAAAACTGTACATTGCACTTTTAGAGAGAAAAAATACATTTTCGGACAGGATTCGAACCTGCGTTTACCGACAATCCGCGTCAGACGCCATGAATGGTCGCCGAGACACGACCTCCGAGCATCCAATTTAACTATCTATTAGGTTTTAACCTACGTATGCCGTCAGAGGATGTGAATTTTCTACCGACTTCCAAAAAGGAGGAGGAACTCAATTTTTTTATGTTTGTTATCTCATAACTTTCGACAGGGTCAACCGATCCTCAAAATTCAAATCCTCAAAATTTTAATTTGAAAGCTGGTGCTTCCCGTGTGGTCCCATTCATTTAAATTTTAATTAATTCGGTCCAGTAGTGTTTGATTTACACTCCAATAACTGAATAGAATGGAAGTCGGTTTTAAATTTTTCAAATTGTACTTGTTCTCTCATATATTGCAATGTTTGGTTTCGTAAAGCAGGCGCTAGTGCTTTAAAAATCTAATAATAAAAATTTGAACTGAAGTTTCGAGTGGCACCTAATTGCGCTCATGACCCCAAGATATAGTCAGTAATTTCACTTTCTACTGCCCTTCACACAATAACAGTAAAGCTTATGCGATTGATACGCAGCAAAATAGCTGGCAGTGTGGTGGTACCAACTAAGATTAGTTTTAAGGTTTCTTGTATAAGAAACCTGCCACCTGAAATTCGGGTCGCCTTATTATACGATTAGCATAGCGACGGCGGAGGGAGTTCTTTCACTCCGTATGATTTCAGCTTAAAAATTATCGTGAGTATCACACATTATACTAATATAAAGATTGAAATTTATAGAGAGAAAAATTCACATCCTCGGCCGGGATTCGAACCCGCGTCTTCTGACTCTCCGTGTCAGACGCCATTGACCAACAAGGCCACCGAGAATCTCGTCCGAGCATCGAATTTTAACTATATATTTGACTAACCGTCTTGCGGGGACGGAGCGACATCTATTGGACAGTTAACAGTACCATCCAACCGAAAGAAGCATTATTTAGAAATACTTGAACTTTCGCATTGACATCGCAACCCTTTTTTTATAGTCAATGCGAAAGTTCAAGTATTTCTAAATAATGCTTCTTTCGGTTGGATGGTACTGTCACGTCCGTACGAATCCCGTCCGAGGATGGCATTATTCTCTCTATAAATTTCAATGTTTGAGATCGCTAAGCAGGCGTTAGTGCTTTGAAAAAGTAATACTATAACATAAAGATACCGGCTTTACTCATTTTGTATTATGTCGGTTTAAGTCCGACGACGTTTCGACGTTCTTCTTCAGGGAGTGATCACGCGCGGAGATCGCGTCGCGCACAGTGCGTGATCGTGCGAGAACAGACGAAATCTCAAGGGGGAACTTAGGTCCCTCTTTGAACGTCAATACGGGTCGTCTGACAGACTCCCGACCTTAGCCGACCTCATCAGCTTCCTAGAGCACCACGCACGCTGTAACGAGGTCAGCGTACCAATCCCCACCACTCAGGCCACGCTCGGACCAAACGCAAACCGAGCGTCACCGTCCGAGCCACAGCGTGCGCGCACGTACTACCCTGAGTACGCGCAGACTCGATAGGTATATACCGCAACTGCCTCTCCGACGCACTCCGAGGATTTGAACCCGCGACCTCAGCTTTATGCGCAGGTATTAACCACACGACCCGCGCGCTTCTCGCCCCCACCTCAACAGGTATCGAACCCGCAACCTCCGCGCTATGCGCAGGTTTCGAACCCGCGACCTTCCAGCTCCGCGCCTAGACCCAAGCAGGGATCAAACGCGCAACCTTTCTATAGCGACAACCATTACTGCCCATGGTGTAATGTCAAGGGTCACAAGCTTCGGGTATGTACCCAATACAACAAACAACCAGTCCAGGGCCGCTGGGACTTCATCTACGCGCAGGTGCTCCAAATGTTTAGGCCCGCATTATGACAATGAGTGCGCGTCAACGGGCCAATGCAAGACTTGTGGCAGTGCAAATCACCACACAACCCTGCACAGGTTGGGTTGTACCTCCCCAACGCACAACTCTGCGCATTTATTACCACTACAACAGCGCGAGGTACCACGCCGCCTTCCCTCACCTAATACGGGCCGGATGGTGTCCCTCCGTCGTACACCATCGCGCACTTCCTCGCGTTCTCCACCGCGACCTAGGCAGTGACTATGACGGTACAATAAACACATTATTCAGCACACACACACAACACGACGACAAAATGTCGCAAACACCTTAAGTCGTCCTCCTGACATCTCAACGCCAGACAGTGTTCACGATAGACCTGTACTGCTGCCTACAGTCTCACTTGAGATAGCAGACTGCAAAGGCAATTTTCACCAAGCACGAGCTTTATCGACTAGTTTGCCCGCGCAACAAAACTGCAAGGATTTTTGAGGTCCAAAGTGTCGGCGCAACAATTGTTGCAAGTAAGTGTCACGCGCGTTTTTCTTTTATTTATTTTTTAAAGTCATCCCAATGTTTAACCATAGAGTTTAATTCTTTAGCGTAATATATTTTCTTTCTATGGCAACACTACACACGGACATGTTCTATCTGTGAACTTTAAAAAAAATATATAATCAATGTTTATATTTTCATCTGTGTTTGGCGGCGAGGTTATGTTTTGTGCTATAGTTTTTAGTGAATTAATCGGGTTAAACTCATGATTTTGATACAAATTAAACATGAATATGATCGTGAATGTGTAAGGAATACTGTAAATATGTGATTTAAGTTCTGACATCAAAATTTTACGATATAAATTTGTCACGAACCGAAAACACTCGGTAAGCTAACTTCAAAAAAGTCACGTGACAGTTAAATTCAGGTCAACTCAGAGGAGGTCAACTCTATGCGCGATCTTGGAGTTATTGTCGACACTAAACTAGCCTTTAGAGAACATATTGACAGTATTTCCAAAAAAGCTTCGCGTCTGTCAGGTTTTGTAATTAGGCAGACTAAATTCCTCAAGGATCCAGACGTATCAAAATTGCTTTTCAACCGCTATGTGCGTAGTCAATTGGAGTACTGTAGCCCGGTTTGGAACCCGTCCTACAAAGGACATATAGAGAGGTTGGAAAAACTTCAATCTAGATTTTTGTACCATCTTTCATACTCAAAAAAATCTCTGTCGCAAACTTGATAGTTATGACTCAAGATTGGCCCATTTCAATATGTCTCCGCTCCAACAGCGAAGAGATATTGCGGATATAATGTTTCTACATAAACTAGTTAACGGATTTATCGATAGTTCTCTGTTGCTGGAACATATAAAATTAGCTATTCCACGTTCTTTTCAATTCTTGGGATAGGGCCCGAGAGGCTGAAATACGTCATCCTAATTTATAAATTTATTAAGTGTGATTTAATTCAAGTTTCTCACTAAAGTACTTTAAAATTTTGCATGCTGTGTCCACTTCGAGAAGGTGACACTCGCTCTACACATGTTTTTGTTTTTGTTTCTCTTGTTAAGCATTAAGAGTGTATCCAGTTTTGTGGACCAAATAAAAAAAAAAAAAAAAAAGGAGTACCTAGATAAAGGTCACATGAACCCCTGCCATCCAAATACGTCCCGCGATCAGCCTCATTGCTACATACCGCACCATGGCATTTTTAAGGCCAATTCAGACAAGCTACGTACAGTCTTTGACGCTAGTTGTAAAAGCGCAAATGGCACTAGCCTCAACGACACTTTACATACGGGACCGGCCCTGCAGCGAGATATATAGAACACAGGTGCACAAACATACATCGAGAATCGATAACATGCAGAAGTGATGAGAAGAGTATGATAACTGATATAGTATGTGTAACTGTTTATTTCAGCAGCTGTATTTGAAAAGCAGGTATTGAGTTTGGTAGTTTGCACGATTTAGATAGGTATCCATAATTACGATAATTATTGACATAAGGTTCCGGAATGGAGACCATGGACTGGCAAGCGCAGCGTAGATCGTCCACCGGTAGACAGACGACCTGATAAAGGGAGCAGGACGACGTTGGATGCAGGCCGCTTCCAACCGGTCCTTTTGGAAATTTGTAGGTATAAGATTCTGGACTGGCAGGACTAGGTTTAAGGAAACAACAAGTGCTCTGTAACGTAGCTGTATTCAGAATGAATCAATTATCTTTTACCACCACCAGTTTTTTATCAATATTTATATCTACCCTATAATACTTAATACACTTCAGTAGGGATGGCCAATGTTCAGCAGTGGACTTCCTACGGCTGAGATGATGATGATGATGATGATGATCGAGATTGAAAGAAAAAAAATGTATAGGTTAATAGTATTCAAAAACTGTAAAGTATATTTATAGTAGTAAAACAGCAAAACTTTCAGAAGATATTAACGTTTTTAAGTTTTCAAACTCACGTCTTTCAACTACTACTCGTAGGCAACTTGCTCAATGTTTCTGATGAAAAACTTGCAAAAAGCGCGACGTCTGAATTTTGATCTTTCTACGAGATAACAAAGAAAGGGGTCACTGGTCTCGAAATTAAATTCAATTTGAAAAGGCAGGAAAAGTAATTGTTAAAGTTTTAATACAATGTCACAGATAATTGCTTAGATATCTGGATGTCAAAAAGTTTAATGAGGTATTTTTTGGCTTTTTACTATCAGCGCGAGGGATGAGCTTTTGAAGCATTAGGGGCTTTTTAACTGAATTGAAAATACTTTTAACCCCAACGTAATCCGCGCGCACCTAGTAGATTACTGTAATAATAATAAAAATAATTTATTTGGAACTATACGTACATACCGAGAGCATACCGGCTCCCGCAAGCAGCGCCCGGTCACGAGCTTGACACGTGTGCTAGCCTTCGCCCTCCTCAACCATATTTGAGGGAAGAGGACGACCCGCCACACGACGGAGCCGCGAGAAGAAGCCTTTTAGTGAGCGTGAATGCTCAAGGTATACACGCATACATAATACAAAAGCCTAAGCTTGTGTATATTTTTTTTTGTTTTTTTTTTTTTTTATAACTAATTTTTATTTAAGTCGGATTTCTCCACCCGACCCAGGGCCTCCGTCATATCCACATTCCGATCTTTTATGGCCATCTGCAAGTTGTAGTCGCGGATAGCATTTGGTGACGCAGACACCGCACGCCGCACGAAACGGCTGATGGCGTCTTCTTCGTCGTCAGCGTAGTAGGTGAAGGTCCTGGTGTGCCGCGAGACTGCAACCACTGCGGGCGGGACGCTCTCGTGCAGACTCATGTTGCCCTTGGTTTTAATGGCGAAGACCGACTCGTATGTGGATTCGACTTCATGGATGGTAAGGATGCGCGACCCCGTGCCTCCACCATGACCCTGGTTGGTCAGGGACTCCTTTTCTTCCTGAGTGTGTACTAGGAGGAGGGTGTTGGGAAGGGTGCTGGGCATATGCGAATCTCTGTACCTTCTCTGCTCCAGGGACCTAATACGTGGGTCTGAGGAATATATACCTGAATATATTTCCCTCAACAAGTACGCGACATCCATGGAATTCCGGTGTGTGCACAACAACTCCTGATTGATGGTAGCTATCAGGTTCGGGTGACAGTACCTTAGCTCGAAGAGGTTCTCTCTATCGATACAAGGCAGTTGGTTGACGTCTCCGATGAGGACAATTTCGCGAGCACCTGCCAGCCGCGCTGCCATGACAATGGCTCCGAAGTGGTTCATGTTAGCTTCGTCTACCATAAGGCGAACGACGCTCCTACCACTTCGGATGCCATTCACGAGTACAGAATCCATGGTGCGCACTGTGGTTTTCACCAAGTCGCCTATGTGGTGCGCTAGCTTCTCCCTCAGGTCTTTTGCTGCTCCGGTGATAACCACGTCCTTGTCCACATTGAAGTTTCTAACCGCCCATGTTGTTTTACCACACCCCGGAACCCCGTTCACCCATCGTATCTCCGGTACCTCCCAGCTTTCCCAGGACTTTACCTCGACTCCAGGGCTCCCTCCCATGGTTTTAGCCATTTCTAGGATCCTATCGTCTAGCATTATCCTGGTACAGCAGGCGATAACCACGATGGGGTCGTTCGATGGTGTTTCTTACTTAGGCTTTCCGAGCTGCTCCGTCTCATCTTCGTCTAGGGCCACAAAACCACGCTCAGAACTGTGTGCTGCCATATACCGACCTTTCATCGTTCCCTTGATGACCAGGGAGGTGTCGTTATTGTATATGGCGGCATCAGCCTCCTCGAGCCTCACCATAACACCATAACTCACCATAACACGATTTAGTTACAAACATATTGGAATCGATGACACCTGCAGAAGTATTAACTGTGTCGCAGATGTCAACGCTCTCATCCGAAAGTAAGCTAATTACATAGTTCCTTAGTAACAAACAAAGTACAACTATATAACATATTATGTAAATACGTACGAGAAGACTAAGTGTGGGATATTGTTATAAATTTATGATGATTCTTAAATATTATAGAGCTATTTAGGTTAGGGTGAGTAGGTGAGAGTAGTTGAAATGTGTGTTTGAGAGTGTGTATGTGTGTGTTGTAATATATGTGTTCGGTAAGGGTGTTTTATATAGGTGTGGTTGTGTGGTCGGGTGCGGTGTGTTTGTGCGAGTGTTAGTTTGTGGGGTACCAAAGTAAGATGAGATGTGGTGTGACGTTATTTTAGAACAACAAGGAGTATATATAGTGATCAGTGCTTTTTACTTTTAAGAGAACTTTTGTTATTTAAAATGTTTCATTTATAATTGTTAATCTTTGCTCTTCTGCATGCGAGCTGATACATAGCACACCCACTTCAGTGGATGGTAAGGCATATGACGTGCCGAATCTTTGGATAACCCTGGAGCTCTGTTTGGCGCTTGCCATCAGCCGAATTATACAATTCTTCTGCTTAAAATCTTATAACAAACTATTAAATTAAACATGCATAGCAAACTGAACACACATTATGTTAAGAATAAGGTATAATCTAAGGTATTTTTTTATATACTTGGTAATTTTTAATAAGGTTTTTTTTGCTATTCGATTGGATATATACGTTAACGGGGTTCACTGTCGTACGTCTGCCCAGCCCAACAATCACATTTACATGTATTTGTTAATTCAGCATTCTGACGGTAGGCGCGATCCGTCTTCCTCCAGATCCGGTATCGGACCGATATCGAGGTTTTTATTACACTTTGATAGACCGAGCTATCCGGCCGTCGGCGCTGGGGTGGCTAGTTCGGCCAAACTCCGGCATATTTTTACAAACTTTTTTCTTTCTAATAAACTAATCGGCAATTTATTAGATCAGTTTATTAGAAAGTTATAACGTGGCCAGGAGAAATAGGGGTTAATTTTTATATATTTAGACTAGCGACTGCCCGCAACTTCGTTCACGTAGTAGGCTCTGCCATTGACCTCGCCATAATCTCCCATATTTACTTGGTTTTTATTTCATAAGAACCTTCTCCTGACAATAAATAACACAACAAAAAAAGAATTACCGAGATTGTTCCATCCGTTCTCAAGTTATAATATGACCAGGAAAAAGAGGGGTTAATTTATATATATAGACTAGCGGCTGCCCGCGACTTCGTTCGCGTAGTAGGCTCTGCCTTCAGCCTCGCCATAACCTTCCATTTTTTCTTGGTTTTTTCTTTCATAAGGACCTTCTTCTGACAATAGTTAACATAACACAAAAAGATTTAGCGAGATTGTTTCATCCGTCCTCAAGTTATAACGTGATCAGGAGAAATAAGGGTAAATTTTTATATACCTATATAGACTAGCGGCTGCCCGCGACCTCGTTCACGTAGTAGGCTCGGCCTTTGGCCTTGCCATAACCTTCCGTCTTTTCTTGGTTTTTCTTTTATAAGAACCTTTTCCTGACAATAATTAACACAACAAAAAAATTATTAGCGAGATTTTTCCATCCGTTCTCAAGTTATAGCGTGACCAGGAGAAATAGGGTTTCATTTTATATATAGAGCAGATAGATTTACATTTGGTTAGTGACTGAATTTAACTTAAAGTTATGTATGCGCAGATAATGGTGCGGCACACAGACTGCGCAAGCGTATTTGTACAATATGCACTTACCTTTTTATAAATAAACTAATATTATATGTATTATTATATTATATTAACTTCTATCCTATATGTAGCTTACACTAAGTTTTCATACTTTTCTCATTAAATATAATGTTCGTTGACGTTAGGTCGGTAGCCTTTCGTTTCTCAGCATTAGTCGATTTATACTATTTAATTTTCCAAAACCAATCGTGACCTCGTGGGCGGCAAAATACTAAAAATTACAGTCGATTTTAATGTAATCATTTTAAAATATATGTAATGTTGCATAATGATTTCTTTTATTTGTTTTTATTATGCGTTTATGCGTGTTACATCAATTTCTACGAAATAATTTTTCGGGAGGGTTATTTCTTATATCCGGCCAAACCAGCAGTCCACTCAACACTACCACCACACTTTGATGGTCTGATTTGGTCTGATTGCTTCCCCTGCTTTTGTGTTCACTGAATAAAACATTTTAGGGGCGCGTCGGTATCTCAGATGTGTATTCAGATGCGCCTAATAATCGTGATCACTGTATTAGATAGCTAGTTTTGTTCTGTATTTTCGGGAGGTATCCACCCTTTGTGGTATCTTTGGATACCAACAAGGTGTCGTAATGTAGGTACTACGAAAAAGAAATCGAAATTAAATAAGAAATGCAGTCATTATCGTGATCACCATCTAGAATAGGAGATATTGGTAGTAATTCGCTTGTTCAGAACACCAAACTAAACTGGCGAACTAAAGTTAATGTTTAGTTCTTATTCTCTTCATGCGTAAGGCCAAATTCGTATTATGCTTGCAAGTGACAATTCTTAAATTTGCCATTTTTGTTTAATTGTTGGTATGTTTTACAAATTATCAACAACTAAATTCATACTCTTTAATACCGTCTTACTCGAACGTTCAACGCCAGAAGCATGGAACAAAAGCGTGGTGGTGCTGTTCTTCAAGAAAGGTGACAACACTTTACTTAAGAATTACAGACCCATCTCGCTTTTGAGCCATGTTTATAAGCTGTTTTCGAAGGTCATAACGAACCGTTTCAGTCGCAGGTTTGATGAATTCCAGCCTCCGGAACAAGCCGGTTTCCGAAAAGGCTATAGTACCATAGACCACATCCACACGCTACGGCAAGTTATACAGAAGACCGAAGAGTATAACTTGCCTCTTTGTTTAGCGTTTGTGGACTATGAGAAGGCCTTTGATTCGATCGAGACGTGGGGAGTCTCTCCAGCGGTGCCGTATTGACTATCGGTATATTGAAGTGCTGAAGTGTGTGTACAAAAACGCCAACATGTCAGTCCGAGTACGGGAGCAGAGTGCGAAGGCAATTCCACTGCAAAGAGGCGTAAGACAGGGAGACGTCTCTCTCTCTCCGAAACTTTTCACCGCTGCATTGGAAGATGCCTTCAAGCTCTTGGAATGGCAAGGACTTGGCATCATGTCAATGGCGAGTACATCACTCACCTTCGATTTGCCGACGATATTTTAGTCATGGCAGAATCCATAGTAGACCTCACTACAATGCTCGAAGGCCTCCATCGAGTTTCCCAACGGGTAGGCCTTAAGATGAACATGGACAAGACGAAAATTATGTCTAATGCCCATGTTGTGCCTACCCTAATATCAATTGGGAACGCAGTTCTCGAAATTGTTAACCTTGACCTTGTTGGCGAATACCTGGGACAGACAGTCAAACTAGGTAGATACAAGTTCGGGCAGCGTTCCGGAAATTTCACGAAATTTTCTCGTCTAAAATACCTCAGTGCCTCAAGACAAGAGTCTTCGACCAATGTGTGTTACCAGTGATGACTTATGGCACTGAAACGTAGTCTCTTACTATGGGCCTCATAGATAAGCTCAAAGTCGCACAACGAGCTATGGAAAGGGCTATGCTCAAGGTTTCTTTTTCATTTCGTGATCGAATCAGAAATGAGGAGATCCGTAGAAGAACTCAAGTCTGACATAGCCCAGAATATTAGCCAGTTAAAGTGGCAGTGGGCAGGGCAAATAGCACGCAGAACAGATGGCCGATGGGGCCGGAAGTTTCTGGAATGGAGACCACGGACCAGCAAGCGCAGCATAGGTCGTCCACCGACACGGTGGACAGACGACCTCATAAAAGTCGCAGGGCGACGTTGGATGCAGGCGGCTTCAAACCGAACCTTATGGAAAATTTTTGGGAAAGGCTTATATTCAGCAGTGGACGTCCTACGGCTAAGATAATGATGATGATGATGATGATGAAATTTATATTTTTATTTTAATGTTGTCAAATTAAAAGACTGAGAAATCAATCGCTTAATGTGAAGCTCCACAACCACAACTGCCCATAGGCGTTCTGACTGCATCGATCAACTGTGGGTAGACACAACGAACGCATAACTGACCGCGTGAACGTGTGACCACTATCTGTCTGGTAGCACCCTTAGGACTTACACGTAACAATATTAAATCAAAAATACTAACATGACGTTTTAAACAGAGGTAAAGTTAAAACCAAAAACCCGACGTAAAGCAAACCGGCATCATATCGACTCTGTAATTCAAAATAAACTTCTGAACAATACTATTATCAGAGTAGCGATAGCGTTTATATGTTTTGTTCAAAGTAAACCTTAAAACTATAGGGTTCCGTAAGCAGATAGGAAAATGGAATATTAAAAGTGCTATGACGGTGCTACCCACAGTCTACCCACAGTTGACCGACGCGGTCAGAACGCCTCCTGTTTGGGTATATCTAGGTAACGTTATAGAACACAACGAACGCAAAACTGACCTCGTGAACGCGTGAACGCTCTGTGTCTGACTTCGCCAACTTTTGTCATATCCGTGCGCCCGTCTTGTAGAGCACCACCACCCCAAGCAGGTGAGTTGGTTAAAAATATTTTGTTAAGACGCGCTCGTACCCTAATTATAGTAAAAAGCAGAATTTTTGAACACCTAGTGTAACGAAACAGATTGATAATATATTATGAAAAAAATATCAAGGTTCGAAAAGAAATAGGAAAAGGGTAATAACCGAATAGAATTCATAAATATAACTCTTTTTCAGCAGAAAAAAAACCTGAATAGGTCCACAAAAATAAACTTTCACGTCGAAACTCTCAGAATTTTCAGCGATAACACTATATATTTTTTTAAGTAATACATAGCCAACGTATAGTACTAAAGTTATAACCAGCAGTTTTTTCAATTGTGTTAGTATATACGAGTATCGAGAAATATAAAGATAACGTACAAAATTAACGCATTTTCGCATTACCTCGTCCAATCTAACAAGCGACTTTCAACCTTACGTAAAGCATCGTAGATTATTTTAAAATTGGGGTTGGACCGCGCCTTAAGGGTTAAGATGAAGTTTACTTCAAATTATATAAATAAGATAGTTTTTTCAGTTTGATAATGGGCTGGTTGGTACACGTTACTTAAATATTGATACATTTTCTCCCGACTTCCAAAAAGAGGAGGGAGTACTCAATTCGATTGTATTTTTTATGTTTGTTACCTCATAACTTTCGACAGTGTAAACCGATTCTCATAAAATTATTTTTTTGTTTGAAAGCTGGTACTTCCCGTGTGGTCACACTTAAATTTCATCAAATTCGGTCCAGCAGTTTTTGAGTTACATTCTAAGAACTGAATAGAATGGAATTTGGTTTCATATTTTCAAATTTATTTGTGTTAAAAAATATTTGTATGTGCCGCATCGACGTAATAGCGAAGGTTGTAAAGGTTAATTGAAGGTTTTTGTATGAATATGAGCCTGGGGATCTCTATGCGCGCCAGCGAGAGATTGGTGGCTACCTTCTGCGAAACGGTGATGGCGCAGCAGGAGGCTGCGGAGTGGATCAATGAGAACGACGTTAGAGCTGACCCGCTCCGGTGCAGAAGACGGGGGAACGGAGGAGACGGTACGGACATCTTCTCTCTCCTCCGTCACTGGCGAAGAGTCGCGGGATTCTTCGTAAGCTTGCACGGCCCTATACGTCTAGGGGGCGACCTTAGTGAGCAAGGTCATCCCTTTACAGGCACTGAGGCCCGGTTAAGATCAATTCAGGCCTACCCCTGGGGCGAGATAGTGAATGCTAGTGCGACCCCATATCGCCCCAGCTTGGCGAAGGACTGCTCAGGGTTTTAGTAGGTCTGAACCCCACATCCCCTTCCGTCACCCTCGCGTCCGAAGGGAAGTGGACAGCATTTCCCCCCTCAAACAAGGCTTATGTATCATATATATTTTGGATCAGATGATGATGGCAGAGTCTTTAAAGTACATTATAATGAATAGTTGACGTTCATAAGTGCGTCTTTGATGCCTTAATTGAATAAATTATTTTGCCTTTAATTTTGTAGGTTTACATGAAAACTTAATACCTATATAGAAAATAAAATGATACATTTTTAGAGAGTTAGTGGCCCTATTTGCAATTTCAAGTTCCCCGCGAGCTTTCTGTAAATTCTATTCTGTAATTTCTGTAATTTTGTGAGTTCTAGTTTATTCATTTTACCAGCTCGAACAACAGAACTCTGTCACCAATGGGTTCGGAACGGGCTTAGCTACGTTTTGTGTTTATAATAAAAGCTAAGAGAGTTCGTGACTGCAATGTAGAGTACGGTAGAGTTGGTAGAGTCAGTAGAGTATAACAAAGTTAAAAGCAATCTCTATTGAAACTGTTATCAGTTTTGCCCACACGATCATATGAAATTGAATCGAAATCGGTTTCACCTTTTATCCAGAATATAAATACGTATTTTTGCGATATAAAACGATATAAAATGGATATGTTTATAAACTGAACGTTTATAAATTGACTAACTTCATTTTTTTTAAATTAGGACATTGCTTGGTATGTTTAGAAATTTTGTATTGCCGTGATGTTGGTATTGGACAAATCTACAATATTTTTATAAATATAAAATATGTCCGACTGTCTTTTAGGACTAAAAAGCAGATATATGTATAATTTCGATAAAGTTATCATCACATTAGGCCGATTTCATAGGTCGTATAAAACCTAATTCATAATTTTCAATTTAAATCATCCAGCCAAAACCGCAGGCGAAGCAAGTCAATTTATTAGTACTGATTATATTTAACGAATAAACGTTAGATTATATTTAAGAGCCTTAAACATCAATTTATATTTACCAAATTACGTACACGCTGTTAGCAAACTCGTCTGGTTATCCGGCCCGTCCGGTATCACCAGTACGGATTACCGGACCGGCACGTTACCGGGATATTAAAACATCACGGTTTAATAATGCGCCGATTATGTTGAAAGCTTTTCATCGTTTTTATTGTGGTTTTATGTATAAGGTAAGCTTAGAAAAGAATACGGATTACTGTGATAGAAAAAGCGCAAGGATGGATAGTTCTTTAATCTTTAACTTAATTCTAACTTAAGGCATCGATCTTTTTAAGTTGATAAATGAATAAACCTACTTATAGAACAGTCGGGTTGGACGCTCTTAAGACGTTGAGTTTTCGTTGAATTTTTATTCATATTTAGTTATCCATATTTTCATATCGTGACTCATAACGTTACAGCCCATGCTGTAGGACGCTTACCGGGGAGGCAGTTTTGTTCTGGTTTAGAATCTAAACATAATCAATCCAGTATGATCCTACTGCTGGGCCTCGAGCCTAAATCTTACAGAGAGTTGTATGGGCCATAATCTACTACGAAGGATATAAATAATACAGACCTTCCCACGGCTATGCCACATGGAGGGAAAGTACCTTGAATTGTAGATGGAACATTTTACTGAAACAATACATTGTTTTACTTTTAAAACTAAGTAATACTGAAAAACGATATTAGAAGAATATTTAGTGACACTTCCGTTAAAAACAATGCTTATGGCCGAGTTGCGGTGTGCACCACCCTCTCGCACAAACTGCAAACAGGAAGTCTACAGAATAAACCACACACAAAACAACCCAATCAACCAAAAACGATTCGACACGTGTTTCGCCTCTACACGAGGCATCTTCTACCATGCGATTCTCTAAGAGCAAACATCGTTGCATTTTTGACAACATCCGTGAAACAAATGACGATATGAGAAGAAACGTTGTAAAAACAACCTTGTGTTCAAGAGCGATATCTTATAAAGTATTTGACATCGGTGAGCTCGTCGACGATCGATATAGAGAATCGCACGGCAGGACGATGTTGACAGATCGAGCGCTAAACCGACAGCTGTCGGTGGAAGTGTCACTAAATATTTCTTCTAACATCGTTTTTGATAATGGATTTCCGCAAAGTAACGCCTGAATCAATAAATTAGTAATACTGCATTCAAAAATTTAGATAAAATACTGACTTATCTGAGAATCGAACCTACTCAAATGTGAAAAAAAACACTTATTTTTATGATGCCAATCGAAAGAATTGACAAAAATGAATAGTTCCTCTTCCCAGTAATATAGTAGTAGCTGTAATTTCCTTAAAAAGGGGGAAGTTTGCTGCGGCGTAATTTACCGACCAATTTTAATAAAATTGGGTATATACGAGTACATTAGGTATTTAGGATTTTAAAGAGAAATAACTGCGAAAAAATGTCGCTCATAATATTATGTGCTCGCGAACTACTGTTCTGTATGTCTACTGTTCGCAGAACTATTATTGATCTTAGCTACGATTTCTAGAAAATTATTTGTTTGATGAGCCACCCAGCCGAGAGACAATATTATGATTCCTGGAAAAGCAAGCCTGCCGTTTTAATTAAGCTCGCTAAGCTCCCTCACGAGCTTTTCACATAACGTCCAAATTGTCAAAAACCATCAAGTTAACGCTCTCCTACATCAAAATAAATACCGCTTTGTCCTCCATAAAGGTCCCTCAAGTAATCCATTTCACTTAATTTGGCTAAATCGCGGCCGTTCCGGGGACGTTACAGCCGGCGATGAGTGATCTCGGCTATCTCATGAAATATCACCTGCTTATTTACGTTATTATGTTTATATTTACCTGGTGCGGTGCAAGCTGAAGCTGAAGCGGGTGCACAAGGTTAGCAGTCAGTACTTCAAAAAATTTTTGTTCAAAACAATTTTTTGCATCAAAATGGAACCGTTACAAGTTATTTCACACTAGTGTTGAAGTCAACACTAAAAAGCTTGAAATTACTTGTGGAAGTCGGTACCACGATAGTTCAAAAGTACCTATTATCACAATATAGTACGCATGGTATCGATTTCGACAAGTTATTTCACACTTTTTAGTGTTGAAGTGGGTTCTATTTTTATGTAAAAAAAAGTTTTTTTTTTTTTAGTGACTCTTGCTACATACGGAAACGATTTTCATTCACCGTCAATTAAGATGTCATCAAGATAGCCGAAATACGTTATTGGATCTTAACTAACAAACTACTTGATTAAATTTAACAAAATTTTAATGGGACCACCTCAGATACTCTACTAAAAAAAAAAAAAATTATAAAAATAGGAATACTCTGTAAAAAAGTAATGCGATCCAATCCAATTCAAAATCCAGGTATCCAATTTTGCTTTGCTTGGCCTGAAGGTGTATAGAGACCAAATTCAACTTAAAACATCCTGTCTACAACAGATTTTACAAATGTTATGGTGGTAAATAGGTACGATATCGGAGAAAAAGGGAAAATTCACAAAAAAAAAGTAAAAAAAATTGGGGGTCTGGGATTTTTTTTGACCAACTTGTATTCTCCAAGTGGGCCCCCGCTCATTTGGTATGTCGGTCCCTCTACCAAACACCCTGTATATGAAAAAATATATACGCGACGACTTTTGTTTTGAAAGTCGGTTGAAAAGACATACAGGTACCTAATCGTTTAAGTATGCTTGTCGTTTTCCTTTTTACAAATCTATTTCAGTTGCCACGTTGTTAGCTTCCAAAATAAAATGACAATATTTGGTTGAAATCGTACTCATTTTGGGATTTGGTTTATAAAACAACTTTATGGATCTATATTTATAACAACTATTCACGGAAAGTAAAATGATAAATTTGTGAGAGTGGGCTAATTGCTATTGCAGATAATCAGGGCTTTTCTGTAAAATCCTACGAGAGGGTACAAGTTTTTTATTTCGCCAGCTACGGAACTCTGTATCGAATTCGTTTGGAACGGTTTAGTTATTTTTCTGCCGACTTCCAAAAAAAGAGCACGTACACAATTTGACTGTTGTTTTAATGTTTGTTATCTCATATCTTTCGATAGGATGAACATATTCTCAAAATTCAATTACAAGATGTTGTCGAACTTATAGGTAGATCATACTAATTTATATCTGTAACTCTTTGGAAAGTCACGGGCAGATAAAGATTAAGGTCACGAGACAAACGCCCTTGACCCTTCGTCGATGAAAGCTTTCACAAATTAAGGTGACTCATTCCAACACAAGAACCAACCAAAACTTATTATCAGTTGTTATACTCTTACAATCAAGGATATAGGGTCACGTTATGCGCAATGAGAAACACGATTTTCTCCAACGTAGATGCAGAGTAAAATCCAAGGACGCAGACGACCAGGTAGAAGACGTACCTCAAGATGGCTAAACAACTCTCCGAACGTGGTTCGACATGAGCAATAGGTCGCTATTTCAGGCAGCAGCATAAAGTCCATATTGCTTTAATGATAGCCAACCTGCGGTAGGAGATGGCACCGTAAGAAGAAGAATCAAGGATATACCATTTTGGATTTCATCTACTAAAAGAGCATAAGACGGTTTAAGGCCTCAAGTTACCTGTGGACTCTCAGGAACTCTTCATGAGGGCAGGATGAGAATATTCCCACCAGGATGCGAATGGTAAGAGCCAGAAAACTTGACTAACCAGGTGGTAAGTTTCATGTGCAAAAGTTCTTCTTTGTTTGTGTCACTGTAGTGCCAGAAACGGAACTATAGCTACTCTAAGCATTTTCTACCGTTTGTTAAATGGCGAATGTACTGAAGAGATCTTTAATCTTATTTATTCTCTTATCTTATATCTTATTTGTTTCCGCCTAGCATTACTAATATCTATATACTGTTCAAAATATCTTATCATGAACCAAAAAGTTTGGCAGTTATACCTCTATCACGTAACTAAATTTGGAATGCTCTGCCGGCGTACCTTGTAATTATGACCTTGCGTCATTCAAGCGGGGAGTGAAGAAGCATCTGTCAGGTCATCATAGGGTTAGCGATTAGTGTAGCTTACGGCTGCACTGATGGTTATCGCTTGGTCCGTTGTCGCCAAATGTCGCGATTCTTCTCGGACGTTGAGTATCGTTGCTGACTTGCTGAGGTTCGTGAGATCATGACTATAGGTTGCGACTTAAAATCAGTGACTAAGGATTGTCCTTAGTCGTATGCTGAGTCGGGACCCATATTCATGACACGCACACCATCACGCTGTTTTCCATACGTGTTTTCTTGTTTATAATGTATGTGTAAGTATTTCGTTTTTTATTTTTATTATTTCATAATATCTGTAATGTGATGTTGTGTTTGTCTTGAATAAATGCGTTTTCTTTCTATCTTTTCTTTCTTTCTTCTTGATTCCGTCTCCGCTTTCCATCAGACGAGAGGGAGTCACTTTAATGAACCATTATACAATTTTATAGAAAAGAAGATATTCTAATGCGAAGCAGTAGGAATTAAATATGGTCTTTAAATATATAGTTAATAAAGTAATAAATAAGTTTTAAAACTTCACGCTTGTATTATAAAGACGAAAGTTTGTGAGTGTGTTTGTATGTTTGTTATTTATTCTCACTCAAACGGCTGGACCACACTGAAGGCTGGAACAAAGGCAAAATTTGATATGGAGGTCGATGAGGCACTAGATTAAATATATAGAACACGTTACGCCATCATCATCATCATCAAACTGTGTCAAACCACAAGTAATCCAATATGGCCAACAATATGTTCTTTACTCTAAGAGGATCGAGGTATAAAATGTTCCAATTTAAAATAAACACAATGTTGAAAAGAAAACTATTTCTGCTTTAGTTTTAAGAAAAACAATATAAATCCTCCTTTAAAATGGATCTCAGCTCGCAGCATCTGCTCCCAATGATTGCAAATGTTTATTAACTGCAGCTAAGTAAGAATGGACGTACTCATTGGGATGATATAATATTGTTTTGGAAGGACGTCGGCAAACACACTCTTATAATGTTTGTTGATTTTGGTACTAATTTATAAATTAGATTTTGGTACTAATTTATAAATTAGATTTTGGTACTAATTTATAAATTAGATTTTGGTACTAATTTATAAATCAGTACCAAAATCAATCCGAGACTTGATTTAAAGAATATTTTATGGTAGAAAACTACTTTTTTTTATTCAGTTGGCGGCACGACTATTGGCCGTCGTACCAGCCAGTCAATTCAAACAATATTTGTGTTCGGTTTCTTCAGCGCTGAACACTAAGATTTTCCAAATTCAAAAAGAGCGCGGCAAAGACACTTATAAAGAGTAATTTTTAAACTTTCACGATTTGAACACATGTTTTAAATGTTTATCGGGACTTATCACGTATTATTTAATATAGGTAAAAATATGTACCTTTCGCTCGACGTTTCGACCATGTTACAATGGCCGTGGTCACGAGTTGAAAAATCGATTTTTTTCAAGATCAAGTGAGGGTAGAAAACACCCGCTCTTCTCGCCGGACTCACCCGCAGTTTTCAGTCAGCTCGTGACCATGGCCATTGTAACATGGTCGAAACGTCGAGCGAAAGGTACATATTTTTAGCTATATTAAATAATACGTGATAAGTCCCGATAAACATTTAAAACACTTATAAAGAGATTTAATAACTCATTACTGCCCGCTAAAAGTTACTTTTGGAAAACACTACTTTTGGGTACTCAAAGGCGAACCAAGTCGTCCAATTCGAATAGATGGAATGAAAAATATTTATCTGATAATCTTAAAATAGTGTTTACTTTTTTGTATGTTCTGTAATAACTTGGTGAACTATTCAGTGTTTGCATAATATTGTTTATTAAGTCGCTTTCTGTGAAAACCTGTAATTGGCTTTCCGTTTCGTTACTAGTTGCTAAAGTATAGCTGTTGGTTATGCAAATTGAAATAAATAAATGAATATGCGGTAGCAAAGCAATAACCATCATTGGTTAGAGTGTAAACAGCTTAGTACCAAGTTCAATTTCTGAGCAAATGAAACTCAGAATCAATCTCTTACAGTGCCGAATTCAGTGCAGTGTTATACAAAACTTCAGTTTTAAACACCTGGTTCCTACGCAGCTTTTTTGGGCAAGCGCAATATTTACCATTACACGCACGAATGACCCGTCTGGCCACATCGTTCTGTATTTGTCTGTTTATACGGTACCTAAACTACATAACTGATATTGATGCGGTTTTGATGTATAATAAAATTAATTTAAATGGTAAGTAAGTAGAACATTTTTTTTTTTAAATTACACCTATGAAAAGACGGTGCGTTGCAAGTGAAAAGATAAAAAATGTTTTTTGCATTGCCGTTGCGTAAAAAGATTGAACTGCAGACATGAGAGCACGTGGCAACTTTGGGCAAGCACTCAGTGTAACCACATCCTTGATAAGTATATCAGTGGGTATAGTAATGTTTGTCGTTAGCCTGGAGCTGGCGACAAATGGCGTTGTTAAGCGCCAGGTGGGAAGGTGCTTTAAACGTGATGTTTTTAAGCTTTTCGCGAAATCTGGTAATGTTTTAGGCTGAAAAAGGGAAAAGAAAAGGTAATTGTTTTTTATCATAAATAGGCTGTACAGGCAAAATGGCGAAAAAGACGTCATTTTCGTGTCGTTTGTTAGGATTATGTCTGTATTTAAGTGGCTTCTTTTTCTCGCTTTTCTGTTTTATAAAAAAAACTGTATGACAATAAAACTACTCGCAGGTCGCACTGAGGTAAGACCAAGACAAATCAATTGTTTATTTACGACCAAAGTTTGATCATCTTATCATCATTTTATCATCACTCTACTCTTATTCGATGTTAACTGCACACGTTGCAGTTCCTGGAAAAGTAGGTTGATTTCTGCAAAATCTATTGCATTATTGGCCAAATATGGCGAATCGCGAGTCAACGGGATAAGCGAAGACGTAAACTGTAAAACTGTTAAATTGCATCTATCGTAGACAATCGTCAGGCAATGAACCATTCGTTCACAGTGCTTATTAAAAGCAAAACACTTCGTGCACATGATCGTATACTCGTTTCTACCGTGTAGTGACAGCGTGAGTCGTAAGACGATTGATAAACTGGGCTTTCAACGCTATAGTTATAATGCACGAACTAATGTTCTGTAGGAAATCTATATGTCAGATAAAAACTGACAAATTAACTTCTCTGCATCGTTGTTCAAGGCCTGAAAGTCTAACTTTGTTCAGTAAAATATGTTAGCCACACTAGATGAGCACATGAATAAACTTTTGGTTAAACAAAGGTTAGAACAAGACATACAATTTATAACTATAAAAAACAACATTTCATTAAAAATATAAGGTCATGGATGATAAGGCTGAGTAAATATATTAGATTCCTTTAACAAGTTAGTTTATCTTATAAATAGTTAAAACGCATGACTTGATATTTTTTTTTTATATGAAGCATTTAGTATTAAGCTTAGTTTGCTAGGATTAAAAAAACTTTACGTAGTTAACGGTAAGAAATCAAAATATGTAGTAATAAAGTGTCATGTATTTGCAAGACACTATAGCAAGAGGGTATCTATATATGTATTATGTTATGCACCCTCATCGTACCAGAAATCAGTCTCGCTTAAAGCTTCGATCCCACCAAATCCAATCTCGTGACTAACTTGAGTACAACAAAGGCAATCGAAATTGTACAAAATACGAATGAACCCCTAAAACTAACATATAGAGTGTCTCTCTCCAAAACATCTTCATATTTTGGCATTCCCATTTAAAATTCTTAAAAGATTCGCATAAACCCAATATCTGTAAGTGATGCAGGCCATTAGTTCATCGAGTGGTCTTGGCTGGAAGCCAAAGGACACTGGATACTGAATCCTCGTACAGCACAGTGCAGATTACAATAATAGTCAGTTCGTAATATGGAGTGGCGTCGGTTTGACGGTACAGATTCTTTGCAAGAAGATTAGAAGAAGAAACTTATTTCAAACAATATTATCACGATAAGCACACATTTAGTTAAAACCAGTTTTTAAATGGAACGCGTTTTCACCAGTAATAACTAGTTTTTACTAAATACCTTTGTTAAAACTAGAATTCAGTTCTGGCGCATCGCCGGCCGTTGCCCCGGCACGCTCGCTTCGCTCGCTCGGCTCGCCCGCTGTAGTCACAAGTAACCTAATTATAATATTGAATTTTAGTTTTAACTAGGTAGTTTTAGTTTTGACAAAGGCCTTTATTAAAAACTACTTTTAACTAGTTTTTAGTGAAAACGCGGTCTATCTAAAACCTGGTTTAATTTGTCACATTATATGAATGTTAATAAATGATACAAGATACATAATTCGCTTATAATTAGAAGCCCTGCACAGATGAAAGGAAGGCACCGCGCTGTAAGGGGTGCAGCTAGGCAGCGTTTGGATAGGGAGTGGTGGAAGTCTGGTAGTTTAGTTATACATTATAGGCTAGCTTCTTGATATTCTGGCGTGCTGGTATCCAGATATAAAGCAGAATCTTTTGACATCTAGTGGGACGAAACAGATCGATAATATTCTATGAAAACAGTACCATGATCGGAAATGAAACAGGAAAATAATGAACCAAATGTAAACTGTAGACCAAAAATTATATTCGATTATCGAGAAAATATCTTAAATAGGTTCACAAAATTAATCTTTTACATCAAAGCTCTTTGAATTCTCACCGATAAAAGTATATTTTTTAGGTAATACATGGCTAGGCTTATATTAGGCCCAGACCTGCCTCAATTGGTATGGAAAAAGAGGTTTGGTCCACTCTGAGGCGGCCTCCAGGATAACCTAACGTGCTCTCAATAATAAGGGGCTTTAATATATATAACTGTTACGTACAAGTTAAGCAACTATATACCTACCTAACAGTGCACTGAAGGAAGAGTATTCAAGATTGCTATGGGCCTTCATCAACAACCCCCTTGGGGTTGGTGCGTATCTAAAACACGCCACAACACGCGATCACAATCAAGCCTCTTAAATTTTCCGTTTCATCCAAATTCCAACAAACAAATTACGAATTAAAGTTACACTAATTAGCACAGCTGTTCAAAAGTAGTGTATTTCAACAATAATTATTTTACTTAAATTGGTGATTGCAAAGGACGCCATTTCACTATCAGTTCGCAAATTAACATCACAAATTACATCGGCGTATTATATAAAAAAACTCTAATTGCCACAGACCATCAATGCATCTGAGATCAAAATAATAATGCCAGGAAAGTGTTCAGAATTGCGTTCATAAATGTACATCATACATCCTAAATTAATTTAAAATCAATATTAGAGGGCTATAAGTTTTTAAACTATGATGGTCACAAACATTAGAAGTATTCAAATTATTAACGGGATAATTACCATGTGCCAAGCGCCATGATCACGGATGGGTGAATTTTTACGAGCAGACGAAACGGTCTACCCTCTACCGTACTCGTTTGTTATGCGAGGCACCACTACTATTGTTCGTAACAATATTAGGTGACGCTGCTATGGGTATTTCATATGGGTGTTTGTTCCCAATTCACACTAATTTTAAGGGACCAGCAGGCCTAGACAAAAGGTGTTTCTGTTATCGTTAACGCCAAACCTCAACTTCAAAATGTATGGCGTTGACATTACATGTAGAAAAGTCACGTGATGTCACGCTAAGTACGTAGACACATTTTTGTCTGTAGCATGTATTGTGCGGAAACACGCCTGTTTGAATTTAGTCTAGGCCTGCAGGGCTGTTTAAGACTGCCTTAGATTGCTAAAGGCTACATACCCTCTTATATACGTGACTATCTTGGCCTGCAATAGGCCTAGCACAAACATTATCGTACGTGTATCGTAATCGTATTACAAACTATGAGTTGTCTGTGCCACAGTTGTACTAGATTGTATATATTGCCTCGAACCTAAGGAGACACAATGATGCTAGCTATCTTATTACTAAATACAAAAGCACTTTGTCATAGTACCTACGCAATCTCTAGAAATAATTGCACGTCTAAAATACAATTTCTCACGACGAAAAAGACGACTCATGCCTCCTCAACGTATTGATATACGAACAGAAAGGTCTATTCCAATTTTAGTGCTGATTTCAATACATTCAATGAATATCTTAGTAGGTTACCTCCAAACCGCAGAATCTGGTCGATTATACGATCGAGTTTCATTCATAACATATGTGAGATAAGGTTTAGTCTTCTGTGAGATTTAGTGTTAACATTTACTCGAATTTGAAGAAAAAAATCGAAGTAGTCGAGCGATTGCCTTTTACGATTCCAGCAGTACTTATGTTAGGAATTTATGGCGGTTTTGTACCTAAATAATGATCTCGGGGCTACATTCTGATAAAATTAACAGCATTATGCGATTATTATTTAAAATATTATAATATCAATGACATTAACTTCAAATTAGTGTGCAATGTAACCTGGCAGTTACGACAGTACTCTTTTAGGTACACTGTTATGGATGATGATCACAGAGATCTAGAAAGATGCCAATCCGTGCGCTGAATACAAAACCTGGTGTCGCAAGCAGCGGTATACTGCGATTCAACGTATTGTTAGCTTCAATAAGTTCATTATCCACTGCAGTATAAAAACTTAACGTTTGAATATTCATAAGTATAGAGCAAGCATTGTAAACTGTTTACATGCAATATCGTGACCGGCGTTCAGTCACATAATACAAAAGTTGCGAACCGCCGCCGCCGCGAGCAATGTGTTCTGTTTTTGGGCATTCCTGTGACACCAGCCCGCCCCCTTTTCATATCTCCCTTGGTTCTGTGATATGTGATGATGACAATATTGAAAATAATCCTTTGTGTTAATTCAGTGCCTCATATATCTACCTACCTGATTTCGTAAAATTTCGTTCATACGTAATTGGCGTGGTTGAGTATCAAATGAAGCACTCGCAGCGGAGCTTGACTTGGCGATCTTAACCGATCAACAAGTTAGGCAACGCTTGCTGCGTCCAGGAGCTGAATAGGTTTGTACTAGTGGTATTATTCAACTGTTCGCTTGCGTGCTTTGGAAGTCACGTTAAGCCGTCGGTCCGGTTGTCTTGGAACAACAGTCGTTAGGCTTTGTAGAAGGTCTTTGGGCGCCTGAAAACTTCGACATGGGTTGGCCACTAGCCTATCCAAAGCAGCACAACATCTCTATCTGAGAGGAAGGCTCGTGTCCCAGCAGTGGGAACATAATGGACTGGTTACGAGCAAGAAATATCCATACATTAAAACTTTTACTTTTATAATACTAGTTAGTTCAGTGTAGGATGGATTAAAAAAAACTTTAAGCATTCAGTTTCTATAAACATAAAATAACATAATATGAAGTTATTTTGTTCCCACTAATATATACCACTAATATAGGACATGGTTCCCATCAAAGATAAGATGGTTAATTGATAACCACGCGGGTTCAACGTGGCTTGGCGCATAATAACGTATTTTATTGAGTTCTGATCTCATATAAATTAACATAAATGTAGACGATCCTAAACCCTGAGGGGACAGAGTCAAATAATATTTCTCCTACCAGGAAATCATAAGAGACCAGGAAACTTACTAAGCAGAAGGCATCTTTTGCAAGAGAGTATTTCTTGGCTTTTTACCTCCACAGTGTCAGATCTCCTTCCGGAAGTAATAGTGTGCAGAAATTACTGTATATCCTTACACGATATACACATGTAAAACTACTAAACTAAAAAAAAACTTAAATACCAATCGCTCAGGCTGATGAATTCAGCCCTGCGATTGTCTAATGATTCGTCGATGCGCTCGTCGACGAGCTTACCGATGTCAAATCTTTATGAGATATCGCCCTTGTACATAAGGTTGTTTTTCCAACGTTTCTTGTCATCTCGTCATTTGTTTCACGGATGTTCCATTCAGATCGGATGTTCAGAGATGCAGGAACACGCAAAACAGTGGGCCGAGCACGACAATTTGCTTCGGTGTAACGTTATCGTATCGTTTACTTATTCAGCACAAACTATGAGTTATCTGTTTCACTATTGTACTAGATAAATGTCAGATTGTACTAAATAATACTTCGTATAATAATCGTGCTCGGCCCACTGTTGTTACCTCTGGGTGGCACTGCAACTACTCGTATCAAAGTACGACTGCGCGGCCTCGAGTAAGTTTAGATGCAAAATTTTGCAGAAAATAGTACTCTATAACCTAAACGTATAAATTAATTAAATAAATTTATCTTATTAAACTTCATAAATCAAAATCATAATCAGTCCATTATGTTCCCACTGCTGGGACTCGAGCCTTCCTTCCAGAGGAGGAGTTGGGCCATAAAGCCTTCGACAAAGCCTAACGACTGTTGTCCCCTCCGAAGCACGCTGACTTTTGTAAATTGGTTCAATATAATAGTGTAACAAACAAGCATGGTGGTCTCTTAGATCTCGTTTTACCGAGCGAGCGGATGTTTTTTTTTTAAGAAGAACGTAGGTTTTTTTGCCACTACGGGCATTAAAAGCGACACCGGACTGTAAGCGAGCGGATGCATATCATCCGCCGCTATCAGTTCGCGTGTGCTTGCCGTGGGGTACACAATGCCCTTCACCTACACTGCCACCTCCTATTGAGCGCCCTTCGGCGCAAACAAAGAACTTGATTATCAATGCTTATCGGCAGTACATCCAAACGACACAAGTACAGATAATTGATGAGCATTCTAAATTTAGAGAATATATAAAAGATAAGCGCAAAGATTCACATTCAACGGTGCTGAGGTGGAGGGTGCCGATGCCGCTGCCGCGTTTGCGTACTACTTCAGCTCTGTATTCCAGCGCGAGGTGCCGAAGCTGGATGCGGAGGCGGCGGCGTGCTATTGAACTAACCGTGATTCCGCGCGGGTTGCAATCGACACAATAGACGCGGCTGACCTTCGTGCTGCAGTGAAGCGCCTGAAACCAGGGTCCGCATCTGGCCCAGATGGCATTCCTGGCTGTCTATTAAAGGTCTGCATAGCTTTACTTGCGTTGCCACTATTGTTTCTGTATAATTTTTGTCTTAACAAATCTACCTACCCACAGCAATGGAAGTATTCCAGAGTTCAACTGTCCCTAAGGCTGGCTCCAGTTCAGACGTGTCCACTAACAGGCCTATTGCTGTTTTATCAGTCTCCGGTAAGGTCTTTGAGTCCATTCTTGGTCGCCGTATTAACTAGCAGATCGGTCCTGCTCTGGACAATAGCCAGCATGGGTTCCGTGTGGCTCGTTCAACCACAACTAACCACATAAACGTTATTGATTATGTCGCTGCTGAAATGGATGCTGGTCGGCAGGTCGATGCGACGTACTTAGACTTCAAAAATGCATTTGATTTGGTTGATAATGATATCTTACTTCAGAAATTGTCAATACTTGGATTTACTCCTAAACTCCCACATTTCTTCTCGAGTTATCTAAGTAACCGCAGTTAGTTTGATCGAGTGGCTGGTTATCAGTCCGACGACTACGAGTATTATACCCGGTCAGGAGTCAGTCAAGGAAATACTTTGGGTCCAACACTTTTTTTTATTAATGATTAACGACTTGCCCAGGGTTGTTAGCATTGTAAAATGCCTAATGTTTGCGGATGACTTGAAGTTGTGTTTAACTGTGAGTAGCGTAGCCGATACTGCAGCTCTGCAGGGGGATATCGACTTCGTGGTCAACTGAAGTGAAACTAATAGACTACCTCTAAATGTAAGGCGATTACTTTTTCACGATTGCGTTCTCCTCTATGATCTGTATATTATTTACCTGACGCTCCCCTGGATAGAGTTAATGAAATTTGTGCCTTAAGACTGACTTTAGATAGCAAACTTAACTTTCGAACACACATAACGAATATTTGCAAAAGGCTAACAAAACACTCGGTTTCGTTATAAGGCTGGCTTCTCAGTTTGGCGATGCGAGAGCAGCTACAGTTTTATACAACTTGTACGTCCGTAGCACTCTTGAGTTCGGTGCTGTCGTCTGGGATCCTTACGAGACCAAATACTCCCTTATGATCGAAAAGATCCACCGTAAGTTTGCGCGGTGGCTGTAAAAACGAGCCTATGGATATTATCCCTTTTTATATCCATCCATTTTCGTATCGTGGTCGGCTTCGACACACTAGTACTGAGGCGGAAACTGCTGCTTATAGTGCATTATATTTCTATAATTCACAATAGGGATGACAATCTGACTGTTTTAAATCAGATGGAATTGCAAGTGGCGCGTCGCGGTGCGACAGTTGCGCCACGCTGTGCGCCTCGGCTTGTATCGCGGCCGCTCACGCGTACCTGCCGCGGCCGTAACGTGCCCACCGCTCGAGCCCGAGAGGTGCTCGGTGACATGCTCGTTCGGCAAGAACATGTTGATTTGTTTGCCGACGGACTGGGCACGTTAGTTTAACATGCCTATTTATATTTGAACATTTATTTTAAATTTAAATTTAATTGACATTATTTCATTAATATGTTGTATTTGTTCTTTGACTTTGATTTATATTATTTTATTGTTGTTATTCTAACTTTGTATTGATTATTATATTGACATCACTAATTCTGAATGTTTGCTATATAATTTTATTTAACCTTCTAAGTACTTACCTACTTGATGTTTTATAAATATACCTACTTACCTAAGTTATGATAATGTATGATATGAGGTGTTTTGCAATAATTCTGTTGGCCACATCGATTGACTTAAATAAATAAATGGCACTAGCAGTCACCCTCCTACTCCTGACAGCAGCAAAGTGTTCCTTAACTTGTTGATCGGTTAAGATCGCCAAGTCAAGCTCCGCTACAAGCTATCCTTTCTTCGATCATTTCTTAAACTTAGAACATTAGTATTTAGAAAAGATAACTTTATTTTAAATCATAATATGAATAAATGGTTCTTCAATTTACATCTGTGTAACCTTGCGCTACTTGCCTCCAGGCTCCCCCGTACGTATCCGCGTCACCGTACGTATAAACCTAATCAGGAATTCGGAAGTTCTGAACTCGCTATTTCCGTATAGGTATAAACCTAATTTGTTCCTAAATTGAAAACGCCGTGCAACTTCGCTAATAACACATTTTGTGATATGTACTGTACAGTGATATCTTACCTATAGATGGGGACAAAGAAACACCTTTGTTCATATCCAGTTCTATTCATCACATCGTAGGATGAATAAAAAACTGACGTGCAGCCATATTACTAATATAACACAATAAAACCATTTGCACACATTTGAACCATAAATGATACCTCACTTGGTGTAAAAGTTACATGGGTGGCCAACAGATGGCGCTGTAGCCTCTTAGTACACGCAAGCGTCACTAGCGCTTCACAGCAGCACAGCCCCAGCCCTCAAGCTTTTGCGACTAGAAGTTGTCTGATGCACTGCCTATTATCCGGTTGATTCACACTGCTACGGCTACGCGTACCTTTGTCAAAATCAATAAACGCTCTTCACTTCGTAAAAGGCTAAAACTGCCCCCCGCACTCTGCAGATCGGGGGGACTCAACGTGGGGTTCAGTTTTTCAGCGTGTTATCGATATTTGTTTATTAATATATTTCGAAAAAAAACATAGTATGACATGTCATTGCTTCGACAGAACATAATATTCGACAAGAATTACCCCCACAGAGTATAGCGGAGGCATGATAGGTGCGATGACAAGCGAAGGCGAGGAGAAACGTTAGGTTTAATGGTGTCCACACAACAGAATCAGAAACAGCCAGAATTAGGCTAACCTCCACCTCGATAAGCATATAACGCCTTGGGATAACACTCTTGTCGAATATGCGTTCTCTCGAAGCAATGACTTGTCGAACTTTGTTGTTTTTTTGTCCAAGTGTTGAACTGTTGAAATTCGTATGCGTAGTACCTAATAAAGATGTGGGGTACTTTTATGTTATACAAAGTCATCTTTATATATTTATGTTATAGGAACATGCCTGCTCATAATAGTTGCATTAGGTCGCTAGGAGCTTTAGAGCATTTTTTAGCGTCAAACTCTTTGCTTCGTGCGTCGGTGCCTAAAGTGCGAAATTCTGTGCGGTACTGTACTGCACTTGTCTAGCCAAACCATACGCTTATTTTTATAGTGGTTCATTAATGTGACTCCTTCTAGCTTGATGAAATCAAGAAGCAATGACCATTAGTGCAGCCTTAAGCTGCACTAATCGCCAACCCTATGATAACCTGAGAGATGCTTTTTCACGCCCCGCTTGAAAGACCCAGGGTCACAGCTGCAAGGTAATACGTACGGCAGCAAAGAAAGCAAGAAAAAGAAAGAAGAAAATAAATTTTATTTGTTTCTACAAAATAAACACACAAAAATATACATATCTAACAACAAACAAGAATATAGCCACAAACCGGCCAACTCAGCATGATGCCGGCGGCTAACCAGCGCTGGTCTTCCATTGGAGCCGTTGGGTATTGTCACGATACCGGCACATATACATGACAGCACAACACTACAAGACAAAGTTAACTTAAAGCTATCTACTGTTACTGTAATCTATAGTTGACGACATTTGTATTTCTATGCCAAGGTAGTTATTATATTATTTAGTACTTATTTTACGCTTAATCTATATAACACTCGTATCATGTTTATGAGTTTACTCTTGAATTTGATGTGCAGTAATAATTATCTTTAGTTTAGATCTAAAAGTGGTAACATTTTGCAGGTTCCTCGACGGTGGTGGAATATTATTCTAGCATTTACTAGCTGCATACCGGAAACTGCCTCTAAAGGCGGCTGAGCTGTGACGTTGCGTGGATAGGACAGGTGCACATAAACGAGGCTCTCTACGACTGGATATCCAATTCAGTTTCTCATAGAGATATGAAGGCTGATTATATTTAATTACACCAATAAACATGCTAGGTGTAGTTTACGTCAATGTTTCATTTTGAGAATGAGCAAGCCTAAATTACAAGTTTCGTAAACACGTTCTATAGGCTTACCCATAAGCATAACGCTAACTGACGGTTTAATTTGCGCAAGCTGAGGTTTGCTTCCAAATATTAAGTACTTTTACCCACCAAATATTAAGTTTTAAGGGGATTAAGTAGTAGCTATAGTACTATCGATCTCGGATGGCTTGCATGAAATGTATAACTGAGAGTCATCGGCATACAAATGAAATTTGCAATGCTTAATACAGTTTCGCATATCAGCCGAATACTAAATAAAAAGGCTCGGTCCTGAAATAGATCCTTGAGGTACTCCTCTTGTCACCGCAATTTAACTAGATATCAAATTCTTTCCGTCATTTCGGTTCTGTTTCACACGATTTGTAAGATAGCTGTTGAACCACTGTACTGCTTCATTGTCAAAACCATAATACCGCAACTTTGACATTAGAAGGTTTATATTTAAGCTATCAAACTGCCTAGAATATCCAGCATTACAAGGATTGTGCACATGCCTGCATCTTGGGCACAAAGTATGTTGTCCGTCACATCAAGCAATGCTGTAACTGTTCCGCGTTCTTTCCTGAACCCAGACTGTTCCTTTGGTAAAATATCTGATTCAAGAATTTCTGTGAGTTGCAAGCACACGGCCTTTTCAAGGATCTTCGACAAACATGGCAGTATACTGGTTGGTCTAAGGTCTTTCAGTTCAACTGGATTTAAGATCTTAGGAATGGATCGCACAATGGCAGACTTCCAAGTTTCAGGAAAAGTAGACGTGTTAATAGAGTAATTTATTATCTTCTTTAATAAATCTAATGAATGTGGAAATGTGCATCACAACCTTTTGCGTTTGATTTAAAGGCTTTTAATTATTCTAATAAGTTTATCTAAACTAACAGTATGTGAAATACTGCATTACTATAACGGCGGTGTTCAAAATATGTAAGTTGTGAAATACTTACACTTGTTGAGTCTGGGACGTTTAAAAATGCTTATTAATAATTTCCGGGTAATCATAAAAACTGGGCAATTCAAAACTAGTTCGAGGTAATAGAGTATTTTCAAGGTTTCTTCAAAGTAGCTTAGGGTCATGTAATTTATTTTTAATATTAAATTTAAAATAAGCACATTTTTCAAAAAATATATATTTCTTGGTTAACGGAAGTTTTTAAAGATTTGTAGTAATTTCTTTTTGAATCATTTGTTTTCTTATGATATACTGAACGAGCTTTATCTCGTAACTTCATCATTGTTTTAAAAGTTTCTGTTATCCAGAGATAAGATCTCTCTTTGATAACGACAGTTTTTATGGGTGCATGTAGTTCAAACAAAGATACAATAACTACAGTGATACAATGCGGTAACCATGACGTTAACGTCATTGAAGAAAAGCGTTCCACAATTTAATTACACCTCAGAGGTGGGAACTGCAAAACTTTTTGGTTCGTGGTAAGTAGTTTTAAACAGTATATGGATGCAATGCTAGGCCGGAACGAGTAGTTCGGAATCGGAATAATGAGGAAGGAATAAGATTAAAAAAGCTCTTCAGAACATTCGCTATGAAACAACCGCTAAAAAACGCTTAGAGAAACTATAGTTCTACGCATTTTTAGGGGTTCTTGGTGTTGAGTGACTTCAGTGTCTCCAACAATATAGATAGTGCGACGTTGCAGTCTATCGAGAGCATTCATAAGGTACTTAGCGGAGCCATCTCAGAGGTGGCAAATATATTCAATACCCATGTATTGCATGCATATGCGCCCATGCGCACCTGAGTTTTATAAAGAAGGCACCGCTGATCCGGAGTAAAGAAACGCCTCGCTCTGTTTAGGACTCAGAGCCTCATTCATCCAATAATTTAAGTGCTACAGCGTCCTATACCTACCTACTACTTCCTACCTACGCTGAACAACCGGCTTTTAACCAGTACCTACCCACCAAGACATCCTATTACTTGGTTATAGATACATTCATTTTTATTAAAACCTGCGTCCGTATATGTGACGTCCCTTCAGCAATTACCTACACACTACGGACCTTGAATCAAGCTCAATCGAGACAATTCAAGCGGAATGTAGTGTTAGCAAAGACTTACAAAAACCTGGGTCTGAAAGCAAAAGCAAATCACACTGGCAGGCGAGATATATACCATCAGGTCTATGACTTTCCAGTCCTTCCTTTTAAAAGTATAAACAAATGTTTTATTTTTATTTTACAAACAATATTTTACTCTATATATGTAGTTATGTTCACCAGCTCAAACTTTTCTTATATTTATAATAGCTACTAGGTAAAAATGCTGGCACTAAATGCTACGAACTGGAGCCAAATATGATTGCCATTATCCGAGTGTCACTTAGTGTGCGTCTATTGTGCTTTATATAAATATCTGAGTTGATCTAAAATGTATATGGTTCGCCGTGGGTATGTCTAAAACTTTTGTGAAATATAAGAAGTTGTGGCGAAGTCTGCCGTTCACTCAGCGACTTGAAAGCCTAAGAGAGATTTATGATACTGCTATTTATGAGCTTATTTTTCAAAATTCAGCCTTGACTATCTTAAATTCATTAGACATTACACTGGCTTTGTGTACACGAAGAATGTACAATTTGTGGCTAATCCACAACAATTCAGTATAATACAATACAATACAATACAATACAATACAATACAATACAAAAACTCTTTATTTGCACCAAAGTAAATACAACATAAGGAAACAACTTAAATAGTAGGCACAAATGGGCGGTCTTATCGCTAAAAGCGATCTCTTCCAGACAACCTTTGGATGGATAGCGATTACATGATTGACATGGACGGTGGTGCAACATCACGAAGAAATATATTATTACCTAGTATTACATGAAACAGATGTAACACTAGGTAATACTAGATAAAAGGGTAAAATTCAAATTAATAAAAATACACTTAAATATAACAATACTTACACTTACCTACACGTAATAATAATATAATACATATATTATACTATAAACATACATGAACATATATACTTACACATACATAAATATCAATAATATAAAATAATATCAATCAATGAATTATGTCAGGGATTAACATTTAACGTGGAGAGATAGTAGTCTTTTACTTGAGCTTTGAAGCTATTCAGCGATTGCGCGCGTTTGATACTAGTAGGGAGGGCATTCCAAAGGTGAACTGCCTGGACTGTGAATGAAGAGTTGTAGAATATAGTACAATGTTCAGGAGTCGTTAGAAGTAAGTTTTCTGATGACCTAAGAGAGTAAGAAGAGCATTGGAGAAATCTAAATCGTTCTTTTAGGTAAAAGGGAGTAGAAGGATTAAACAATATGTTATACAGAATAGAGAGGATGTGAGAATTCCGGCGAAGGCGTATAGGGAGCCACTTAAGTTTACAGCGAAATTCGGAAACGTGGTCGTACTTTCGCAGACCAAAAATAAACCGAATACAGAGATTCTGTAGACGCTCCAGCTTGTTAAGCTGGCTTAAATAAAATTCTTATGAATGTAGACCACAAGTAAGTTTTGTCTATTTGACACGAACCTTCCCATAGGCATACCACATATTATATTTTATATACCATACTAGTTGTTTGGCGCGACTTCGTCCGCATTTATATGGAAGCAAAAAAAATACCGTAAAAAGAAAATTACGGAGTACTATTCACCGTAACAGAGCCTATATATTTTACCGATATTACTCTTTTGATACATTTTATATCTATTTTTATAAAATGAACCATTGCGTATATTTGACATGCTATCAGAAACTGACACATCTTTCACAGAACTCTATTGACATAAAATAAGTCATCATTACGATTTACACGAAGAATATTAGGCTTCAGATAATTTATTGATTCAGGCGTTACTTTGCGGAAATCCATTATCAAAAAAACGATATTAAAAAATATTTAGTGACACTTCCGCTGAAAAGAATACAATGATTTTAGCCTATTTAGGGGCGTGCACCACCCTCCCTCCCGCATAAAATGCTAATAGTTATTATAATCCACTCCTGTGGATACCACGTAATTGTAAAACGTGGTGGTGTTCAGTATCATTATATGTTATTCAGCTCCAAACAGCTGATTTCGAATGGAAATTTTGATGTTCTAAGTAGTTATGGCGACTCACCATGACGTTGCACTGATGTCCCGCTCTAGAATTTTCCTGTATCATGAAAGGTGAGAGTTTAACTACTTGATGGCTAGTGCTGATATTTAAAATCGATGTACGCTAGATCAGGAATGGCAGTTGCTTTTCCTGGTCTAGTGCGTGTGGGGATCCAGAGACAATGCCCGGAACAAATCGTCGGTTATATGTGACAGATTGATTCAGTCTTGAGGGTGGTAACTTCGCTCACGTAGAGAAACCCTTAAACCATTTCCTTCATCCATCATTCATTCCGTTCTAGTTCTGCGACTTTAAGATTACTTATGAGGCTTAGGGATTAGAACTAGGTTATTAAGATTAGACTTCTAATCTCAACGATTTCAATAGCACTGCATTTAATCGGCAAACGTTACTCCTGCTGATCGTAAACTTCTTCAACTAGAGAGCAAAAATAAAGTCAAAGTCAAAGTCAAAGTCAAAATCATTTATTCAATTAAGGCATCAAAGACACACTTATGAACGTCAACTTTTCATTATAATGAACTTTAAAGACTCTACCGCCGCGTTCCAAAATATATAGAGCCCACCGAGAAGAAGCGGCAAGAAACTCGGGGCCATTCTTTTTATATAGATGTTTACAATGTTTCTACTTAGGTACTACAAATATTACATTTTATGGGTGGCAGAGAGACAGCTTGCCAGAAGTAGAGTATTCCAAGCATCTTTATCTTCTATAATATAATGTCGAACTTTATAGTAAGCTTTTTTATTAAAACGTTTTTTACAGTCAACTTGAATTTGCCCTCTGTGAGCTCAGTAATGTGCTTTGGGATTTTATTGTAAAAACGCACACAATTTCCTAGGAATGACTTCTTAGTCTTCGCAAGTCTAAAACTAGGTACAGCTATCCTATTTGTATTTCTGGTATTAAAACACTATTTAACTCATATTTATATAAATTTTTACGAACATACATTATATTTTATACATATAAGGAAGGTAACGTTAATATAATATTTTGAAATAAATATTGATTTCTTTAAATACATCTCTCAAAGATTAAACAAAGTCTGTATGAGATTGTTTCTTCTATTCTGTCTAATTTGAAGAAGTTAGGTTACATATGCAGTGTATGATGTCACCTATTACTAATGCTAGTACTACTAATCTACTAATGGGGCACATTGAAGACATTCCCTGCTATGAAGCCATTAATAATAATAATAATAATAATAATGTCATTTATTTCAGATCATAAAAATCCATATTATACATTAAAATTAATTAGATTAAATAGATTAATTAAATTTTTATATATATTTTAAATCATTATTAATTAGACGATCATATTATAACTAACACATTTTAAATCGAAAATCATTGAAAACAGACACAAAAACACACGACATTACAAACAGATTTAGGTTGTATTATACAGTATTGGTTCTCAACTCAGTCCAAAAGACTTTAAACCATATTGAAAACTGTTACGTGGGAAAAAATACGACAAGCACTGCTCCGAATATCTGTGTCTGTGGAATTTGGACTAAATTACTTACAGTATTATAAGCATTATAACAGCTCTTGAAAATTTAACTCGCACCCCCGATAAAACTCTCCAAAAACTCCCGGCAAAATTTTCCCACAATTAGGTATTCCACCAACAAACTCGTGGAAAATTTCCCGAAGTGGTAACCCACGCTCGCAGTTACCTCACTGGCTTCGCTCCAACTAAGGTATGTAGGGTCCTCCTGTGCTCATCGTGCAGAAATAACGACCACTACAGACTTCTCAAACCAATCTCAAACTGCCTCGAACTTGAACAACTTAAACCTTAATCCTTAAGCAATAAGAGTTCAAACAGCGGCAGAGATGTTTTTGTCAAGAACGCAGCATCGCTACTCCTATATCAATAACGCATTTTGACTCCGATGGCTATAATAACAAGAGCGTTTCAAGCGCAAAAATAAACTGGTGTAAAAAATTGCAACGCTGCGCCCAATTTATACAGTTCTGAACACTAAAATGCAATAAATAAAGTTGATATTGCCTTTCCAGTTATTGAATAAGAGTGCAGTGGAGCTGTCTCAATTGTATTAGTTTGTGGAAATATTTTACTTAGTTGTGAAACAAATAGAGGAGCTTGGATTTGTTCAATTTGTATAACTTTGAAGTTTATTTATGTTGCACAGTGGATCTGTGGAGTTGTTTCGGGATTTTCTATATCTGTTTTTGAATTATTTTGATCTCATTCATATTATCGAGATATTGCTTTTGTAAAGTCGTTTTATTATCGGCAGCTACCCTGTTTTTTAATCTTAATTTATAGAATTAATTATTAAAACTGAAAACATATTACTTTAACTACTCGTTTTATGTAAGGTAACAGATACAAAATAAAGTTGGAATTGAAGTTTTACTGTTTTATTATTTCAGAGATACTATTTATACGCATATATATCTACTACCTAACTTACCTATCAAATTTTGTTTTCTTGTTTTATATTATTTAAGTTATAGTTAGTTTATATATTTGCTTATTGTTAAATCTACTTATCTGGGGGAAGACACTGACTGCTGCAACACGATATTTTTCTTCAATTTAGTATAGTCCAGGAGTCTTTATATGTATTTTTCTAGCAAGATTTAATTGTACTTTAATTTAAAATTGAAAAGAAACATACTTCATTTTAACATACGTTCACTTATATACTTACATATATATGATTTTAATATCCTCAATGCCATTTAATTATAGCATACCATCATATAAGTACAATTTTAAAAATTTAATACCCACTTCTATTCTATTCAGTTATTGTAGTGTAACTTAAAAACTACTAAACCGAGTTTAATTAAATTTAAATGGGACCACAAAGGAAGCACCAGCTTTCAAACTAAAAAAGAATCTTGAGAATCGCTTTACCCTATCAAAAGTTATAACAATCATAAAAAAATATAAAGTCGAATCGACCTCCTTTATTTTGGAAGTTAAAAGAAAATTATCATGATATTATATGTATACAGAAAAAAATGTGATAACTTTTTGATATATAAAAATGTATATCCATTTCCTTCAGTCATGGCGTCACGCGTGAACGGATGAAATAACTTCGCAATTTTTTTTCTTGTTGTATTAATTATTATCAGGAGAAGGTTCTTATGGAAGAAAAACCAAGAAAAGTTGGGAGGTTATGACGAGGCCGAAGGCCGAGCCTTCTACGTGAACGATGTCGTGGGCAGTTGCTAGTAATACATATATATTATTGTGTGTGTATTTCAGATCTACTTTACTATTATAAAATCTTAAAATTAAAAGTAACTTATCTTATATGTTATAGGACATAGATATTAATGTTTGTAGAGGTAGTGCTTCCACCATCATCTTATTATTATAAGTATCATCATTATCACCACCTTCACTGTCATCATCATCATCATCATCACTCAAGACGGCAGGTAACCGCAGGCACAGCATTGTAATTAAATGTGAAAAGCATTTTTGTTGGTAAGCGCTTAACAAAGACTCTCCGTTACTTTTTGATGTTTACTGTCGGATCAGCTAGTTAAAAATAAAACACGATCATCGGTAACTAATGAATTTATTTACATATTCACATATAATTTAATTATTAAACCTGCAACATTCAAATAATTAATATACAATAATAGCTTTATAACTAACTAATACAAATACCTTGACTATATTATCATAATGTCTATCACAACATTCAGTTTCTTACGGTACGCGTCTTAACTAGATATCGCTGTCCTTTTCTAAATTAATGAGATAGAAAGAGCAAGTGATATTGAAAGGGTCAGGAATTTTCATCTTCAGATTGGAAGCTCTTTTATAGAATGCATCTCAACACGTTTAAAAGTGTTTCAATTTTCTAAATGGATAGTTTTGAGCAAGCGTTTCAGTAGAATCGTCTATCGTAGTACTTTTTATACTATCACGAACTAAATTCATATTTTATTAGACACTAGCGGGTCTTGTCGCGCACAAAAATCAAAATAAGAGCATATTTATGGTTTGACTTAAAACCTCAATGTTTCCGCTAAGTGGCATTGACCGTGGTTACGAGCTGACTGAATCGCCTACTATTTATGCGAATAGGCGATTCAGGGTCCTTTTCTTAGTAGTAATAAGTATATAGTCTTTTTTGTTGAAGTTAGTATTGAATCGCGGATCATTGATGTGGTTATATGCTGATCTCTGTTTTGCACAAATTTGTTTTCTATCAATGTGGCAATGCTGGCAGCAAAGACCGCTTTAATTACTATTGGTAGCGGTTGGTTAAAGTAAGGCTCGAACAAATTTTATTCATCGTATACAAGAAATAATAAAACGCAGTAAACCTTTGAAAAATATGAGTAATATGCAGTAAGTAAATATAAAAAAAAATATTTAACTTAGCTAACTTTAGTGTTTTATAAGAGGGAAAAAGTAAACTTATTATCAAATAATTTATGTCTTTGAAATATTATTGTTTTATGTATAGTAAAAACAGGATATAATAACACGATGTTTTATAAAAAATTTAAATAGATGTTTACTGCCTCTCAAAAGGCGATTTTGCAACACAAAAGGTAGTCCATACCTTCGTCTCAGTTTCGACCGAACTTATAATATCTCGATTAAATAAGAAATCTAATTTGTTTTTAAGTTCGAAATTCGTAAATAACAATATTTGACACGTAGGTGAAAGCTATATTATCTATTCATCAAAATGCAACGTTTTTTTCTGGTGGTGGGACTCCATAGTAAGACAGCCCGTCTTGGTGGGTACCACCACTGAGGGACTTTCAGGTCTCAAAAGAAATCAATAATAAGTGGCATTACTAATCCACTTCTTATAAACTATACCAATCAATTATATAGAAAAAACCTAATGAAACTTAATTAAAGTTATAAATCTATAAAATTTTATATTATTTACGTACGTAGGTATGTATCTTCATACTATTTTTATTTACTCTATAGTTTTTCTTAATCAAATATGAATACTAATTTGGCACATATATAAATACTCCTAGACCCCTTTCAACAAGTGACATGAGAAAGGTAACATGGTCTCTCTCGCACCCATACAAAAATTGACACGAAACAAGGACAGCGATAGCTGATCACGTGACGATTATTGACTTATCACCCGAGTGATCATAATGCTGCGTACACACAGACGAACACCAGGAGTAGGTTGCTTAGCGGTGAAGTTCCTGTAAACAAAACGTTAACATTTTTACAACTGTAGGTTGTATAATGTAGAACGAGATAAAAATAAATACCAAAATATATGGTACCTACCGAGTTTGACACTAAAACATGTGAAATAACTTGTTGAAGTCGGTACCGCGTTAGTTCAAAAGTACCTATAATCACAATATCGTGCGCATTGTATCGACTTCGACAAGTTATTTCACACTTTTTAGTGTTGAAGTCGGTTCCAATTTTTGGTGATAAATTTGTTAACACCCTTTTTAGTGACCCTTGTCATCCCTGTGATCCCGTAAGTATTACGGGATCGATTGTCATTCACCATCAATAAGGATCTCATCGAGATAGGCGAAACACTTCAGTTATCGGATTGTAACGCAAAACCCGCTTGATTGCATTTGATGAAATTTAAATGTGTCCACCAAGGAAAGTATACTCTTTAAAAAAAATGTGTATCGGTCCAAAAATGGAAAAAATCGGTGGAAAAATTGGTGAACAGACATAAAAAATGCATACAGTCAAAATAGAACCCACATTTTCTAAAAGGATAAGTTCTAATTCGACTGTATATATTTTTTAAGTCAAATTTAGGAGTTTTTTAGGAAGTCGGTTAAAAAGATAATTATGTAGCTGTTAAGTTAGAAGGGAAGAGTTTCACATTACAAAAACATTACTGTTTGTAAAACAGTTGCCATCTTATAAAATGTTGACTAAACACAGCACCTAGTATAAACTATGGTAGGTATATAAATAAAGCATATTTCATATATCAAATTCGCTTAAACCACGGTTTAAACTCGGAATTGTCTTTAGTCTAAGTATTATGAGGTAGTTGGTGTTTATGTTTTAAGATAGAACAAACTTGAAGGTAGATAACCATCACATGAAAATAAGTTTGCGTTTGACTACTACAAACATATTATACACAATCTCCTAATACAACTAGTAGACAATATATTCACAATAAGTTATCTTAAATTTTATTCTAACACTTGGAAGCTCCTGCAGGCAGAACTGTGTTAGGAATTATCTAATACACAAAAATTAAATATTAGTAATTTTTTTCAATAACCTCGGACCTTTTGACGATACATGCTGTGTCAAAGAGTACTGCCTTTTGTATCTTTTTCGTAATAAGTAACAAAGTGCCCTGCGCCTTTAACCCTGAGACATAAAGTTGTTAAGTCTCACGCCTGTAACTTCACCGGCACATTCCTTTCAAGCAAAAATAAAGTATTTCAGCCATTACTGTTTCGTGGTAGAAATAGGTAAGTATGGAGGCAGCACTTATCCGGACGAACTCATTAACAAAAACTTATTTGCAGTATAGAAAATAAAAAAGCGTTTACAAAGTAACAAAGCATTTTACCTAAGGAATCTTCTCCAGTGACAGAAGCGGGATGAGGTGCGTCTTCTTTGATGTAGACCGGCTCGCTCTTCCGCGCGTAGATGTCGAAGATGGTCGCCACACAGCTCAGCGTGAACTGCCCCGTCGGTGGGGGGATCAGAGTATACCTGGTGGAGGAAAGTCATACCCACATTTATATTGAGAATTGTATACTTTCTAAGTGGTCCGTGAAAGACTAAGAACTCTATTGCTTACCGTAGACAATAGAGTTCCACAGAAGGGTGTATCCAAGGATCCCGGCGTGTTGTATCCACTGATACTGAGATCCGTTCCCAACAATGAAATAAATTAATAAATACCCGCTGATCCCGGTATCCATGGCTACAAAAACTAATATTAATTAAATGTTGAAACTGATCACGGTGTTTAAAAAAATTTTTGTAGCATAGTAAACAGACGACAGATGGATTGCGCGCTGTCGTCTGTTTTATCATTACTAGTCTCTATTTATGTAACCCTAGTAAATTATGTAAAGTATAGTATATGTTTTTAAAGATATGATACCTTAATTTTCATAATAAAGTTATATGCAACGGCCCCCTCACCAGTCGATAGTCTATATAACAATGACATTTATATTGAGTCTGGGTCGTGCGACTGATGAAGTAATATATACCTACCATGTAGCTCATATAGATATATTTTTATTATTATTTATTTATATTTAAATTTAAATTGTACTGGAATAAAGTAGCCATTGCAAGTAGGCTGGATGGCAATGCTAACTTTTTACCTAAATAACTGGGACCAATAGCAAAACTTGGGCAAGTGCAAGTTGGGTTCGCGCTAATTGCGCTATCCGTCGCATTGCTCTCGTAATGCAAAGTAATTTAAATTGCTTTAGTGCCTTTCGTATAACTTCGAGAAATAATATCATAATAGGCGGAATCTTTCACAAGAACACTACCATCTAGTAAGACGGCATCTTTTACGATTGTCTGCCCCTCGGAGCAGCGGAGATAAATATCTCTTGACCAATGAATCAATAAACAGCTCTGAAAACCTGTGAAATCGATGGGAAACATCTGAAAGACTCTTTACCTCAAGATCTCTTGTTCCTCCTTCTCCTCCCGGCTGTAAACGTGCAGGTCCTGGTACGCGCGGTGCAGGTTCGAGCTGGTGTAGGTCAACCCCATCTTGTAGTGGGAAGCTTCGAGGATAGAAATCTCCAACTGGCTGAAAGCTGGACGTTCTTTGAAATCCATGTCTAGGCTACGCCAGGCTACAGTTTCTGCTATCTATAGAGATATAGAAAGATCTTATTAAAATGCATATTCATATACATCTGCTTTAATGCTAACACTGTAATGAGCTTTAAATATGGAGTTCATGTGGAAGACGTTAGACAAAATCCACAGAGACGTAACAACTAACTCCTATCACCTGTTTTTATTTGCATCAGTAGGTTATTTCTTAGTGCTTATCTGACTATCCTCCATACTTATTATTTAATATTCGTCGCTAATACTACACGATGTAGTGGATTGTTGTATGTTTGTCTTTTAGAGCCACTTGCTGTTTTAGGTCTAAAGAACTGCCATTTACAACCACATACTCACTGATTGTCATGAGTGATCAATCGATATTATTATAAAAAAACATTATCGCTATAAGTCAAATACAAGGAATTTGAACTACGAGTATGTTAGGTTCGACACAAACCTTAAACTCTAAGTGGTTGCAAAGGGACATAAGAATTGAACCAGCCACTGGACACATCACCACTAACCACACATAAAGTAAAGGTGGTCATGCATAAATAGTTTTTGCTCGATAATTTTTAATCACTTAGACACTCTTCTGTACAAGCTAGGCTTTAAGTTTTATACCTGAAACTGTGACTGATAATATAATAACACTTAGAATTAAATAGATTAGTCAATAAAAGTAAAATTTCAAATTGCAATTCCAACTAAACTATCATCTCAAACATCTTTATCGACTCCGAGACTTGTCTCAATTTCGTTTTCCAATTGGAGCCAACCCATTGAGACATAATTTAATTTCCCACAAAAACTGAACCCGCAAAAGATATCAAAAAACCTTTGCTGAAGTTTTCATCTGGAGGACTTGTATTTTTATTGTAACCCTCAGGGGGAAACAATGGCCCATTATTCATAGATTTCTATTCATTAACGAGAGAGGATTGTTATTACGTTTTTTGCTTTGTTGATCGACGACTCAAAAGGGAAAAATCTGCACAACTGCGGAGCAAAAATGATTTTCTTTGATGTATCGAAACTCTCGCGGAATGAGGCCATATTTTAAATGGATTACAAACGTTTTTGGAAAGCTGATATTGTTGAAGATTTATTTTATTGCGCTGTCGATTTGTCTTTGTCAGTAGAGGCTGTGAACATGAATGATTGTCGCACGTGTGAGGATATATATACGTGGGGATAATAACTATAATTTCATGAAAACGTAAACGTAAAACGTTAACTTACTCATACTGCGCAAGGTATAATCTGTGTCGCGGGTGGCACATTGGCCATACATATTCCAAGTGCTCAAGAAAAGAGAGTAAAAATTGCTTCACGTCAATCAAATATCCAGGCCAGGGATCGAACTTGGAACCCAGTGCGTCGCAGATTCACAACCAACCAAGCTAACAGAGTAGTCAGAATAATGAAGTCAAGTATTGGTCTAGATTATGCCATTGTACAATTGCATTGTATTTTTTCATTACGATAGGTTAATCTTTTTAATATATTCCCGACCTGTTTGCTGTTGATTCTCTCTACTTCTCCACATTTTTACAGATTGACGTATTTTCATCCATTAGCAGATTAGTATAACACACTATTTATAGTATTACCACAGAATAAGTAACAGGTTTTACTAACTAATGCTTTCGACTTCGTGCGCGTGAAATAAGGCAATCCTTCGCAAACTATCTGTTGTACCGTGAATTCAAAAAGGAGGCTAGTTCTACGAGTAGTCGTGGTTATGAAGTGTCTTTATAAAAATTTTTATTCATATACTTTCAGATGGTCGCCTACTCACCCACACACAAAATTTTGAATGTATTTTATCAGTACAGTGTTTTTTAATTACTTAAAAAATATTTTACATGATGACATTTTTTTTAAGAAGCAAAGTGTTGTGTCTCATGTACAGTGACGGAATGAGGAATGAAAGACTCAGAACAACTACAAAACCCTCCCGTGAGCAGTCTTCTACCAAGGTGGAGCGGTAGGCCCGGATTGGTCGTAATTGACTCAGCGCTTGTATAGTGGTAATCTTGCTCACTAAAGCGACCCTTGGAACCCTTGTGGACAGCTTGAAAACCGACGACAAGACCCATCAATCCACCACAGCCCACCAGGGACCCCATTCCAGAGAAGGGACGAGACATACGAACTGCCTACTCTGTTCCCCCATCATCTAGACCGAAGTCGGACATAGTTGTTTCCTATGCGCGCTATGGCCTCCTTCTGCGCTTGATAGAGCAGAAGGTAAAAAGAGTTAAAGGTAAAAAAGGCTCTAAAGTACTGTTTCTTACTTTATGATCATCGACTATCCAAGTGATGTTAGGAGCTGGGTAGGCATCATCAACGGAGCAATTGGCCCGTAGTGTGTCTCCACGCGCGTAACTACTCCTCGAGATGGAGATCTGAGGTGCTCGAAATGGAGGATCTGCAACAAAAAGTATTAATTTCAAATTTTGCATTCAGGGAAAATATATGTGTAATCCCGCGAAAACGGTGTAACAATGCGTATAAATTCGTGTTCGATCGTTGCATCTTAGTACGGAAGCACTCAACTTTTTAAAGTTTGCACACGCATACCCATCACTAGAATTCCCTGTGTCGCGGGTGCATAGCACCTCTAAGAAAGAAAACAAACTTGACTAATCATCACACAAAATTAGCCTCGAACAGGCATCAAACCACGCCCTTCGAAGGCAAAGTCACTCCCAACTGAACTATCGTAACAGAGCCATTTTTATCTATATATATAAAAGCGAAAGGTTACTCACTCATCACGAAATCTCAGAAACTACAAGTGCTAGGAGTTTCAAATTTAGTATGGGGGTTCTTTTTAGGACGTAGGTGCTCACTAAGACGGAATATTATGAAATTAACCCCTAAAGGGTTATTTTTTGGGGTTGATAGTTTGTATGAAACTTCGTTACTGCGAGTGCTCAAAAGTTTATAATTTTACATGGGGGTTATTTTTTGGACCTATGTACTCACTAAGACGGGATTTTGTGAAATTCGAGCCCTAATTGAAATCTGACCCATTGAAATCTGTACCGTATCCCGCGAGGCCACGCGAGTGAAGCCGCTGGCGGGTCAGCTAGTCATGGTATGCTTGTAGTCACTATAATCCTTCCGTGTTCACTTTCAACTTTCTAACTAATTTTAGAATACCAGGATACCAGCACATACAAGAGATTAAGATCTTACCAACTACAGTAAGCGGTGCGGACCGTATGTCCGTGTGGAACAGAGGCGCGTCGGCGGAGACTTCGCACTGGTACTCCCCGCTGAGCTGCCGATGCATGTTCACTACTCGGACTTGCTGGTGGTCGGATTGCGTCAGCTGATGACAAATTGTAAGTATTACTTGGCAGTTATGTACAAGTTTTATTATAATTATTAACCCGTTTAAATTACCGATACGTGTCCGGTTAAACTTATCTAACCCAACTTAATGACAATTTAATTTAAGACCGGAGACTAATATTTTTTTGGTTTTTTATATAATTAGCCTCCATAGACTCCACGGTCCGTGCCATTTTTTAGTTTTTTCTTCAATCTTATCAAATCTAAATATAATAAAAAAGAGACAACAATATATACTTAATTAGAGGACATAGGATTTTATGTTAAACTACCTAATTAAGGCCTTTATCGTTTCTGAGTTTACATCAGCCTAGCATTCAACGCAGACGGGTCTCCACATACAGCACCCGTTTAGGAGACTAATATTAAAATATTACACTAGAAGATTTTACTCTGGGGTGCCAATTTAAGAAAATGTTCCTCAATTGTAAACTTAAAAGCGTCATTGATGCATGTTCTTCTGACAGTTCTAAGGACGGAGATGATCAGATTGCACAAAATGTACTAACTAAAAGTCCCCAGCAGGTGAGGTATTCCGCGGTATTTTCTTCGATGCTGTGAAGTGATTAAAGCCTAGGAGTGATAAGGCTCAGAAGTCAATCTAATGTTTGATGAGTCGATCCCTTCCACGGTTTCTAACCAATCTCAAGCTGTCGGTGAAGGTTCAATTGTGTTGAAGTCTTACAGCATGGTGGTACGGAAATTTATCGTGCCTGTCTGGCTAATTACATCTCTCGACAAAAAAAAAGGTTGTGTACAAAATACTTTCGCCAGTACAGTCCACGTCATAGTTACGCCCAAAAATCCATGGCTTCTTTTTTGAAGTGCTTGAGTTATTAACCCGTCGCATGAGTACGTACAAAGAAGTGCTATGCCTTGTTGCGCGTACACCTAATGTATAGACATTTTTATACCTCTGGTTTGTAACTAATTTTATCAGTTAAAATGCACTCCATCGGTGTAAACTTGCTTTTAATTGGTCAAACTATTCAAGTGCAGTATTTTTTATCAGAACGTTTTTATGTGTAGTTTGGAAAGACACCGAATGAAGTAGACACTGGACGAGTTAAGTGGCCTAGACACAATCCGCGGACAATGTCTCGATTGCTTTTAGGCTTTCCAGTTGAGAGACTGGAGAGATTTTAGAGAGATTCTGGAGGTGATCATCACAGTCATCACATCGTGAACTATCACGACAGTACTGATCTCATTACTACATATCCCATATACGATCATCCATATACTATAGTATCTTAGTCGATTCGCCTCTTCAGACGCCGATTCTTTTCTCAATAATACTGGCCAGATTACATGGGGGTACCTTTTCAGTTGTGCAATCATCACAATAATCCAAAATAGTCTTCTTACAGGTCTGGTCACAGAAACGTGTTAACGAAGACTGACTGTAAGAAAAGATATAGTACTTACATCCACCAAAGTTCCCGGTATAGGAAATACTAGAGTTGGCGGCATTTCCCTCGGGACGTATCGGTAGAACTCGGTTTCTGCTCGGTACCACTTAATGGAGTACAGGGCCGCACCCTCCAAGTCGTAGGAGCATCGCAGCACCACCGACTCGCCTTCTCCGGACAGCACAGCTCGAGGGACGGAGATGGATAGGTTGCGGAGGGACCATACTCCTCCTGTGAAAAGAGAAAGTGATGTTTAGAGTGACGTTTAATACTAACCAACTAACTACATAAATAGTGTACAATAAAAACAATGGGTCGCTTATTAAAACTGTTATATTTTGTTAAATATTATATCATTCATTTAAAAGTAATAAACTAGATTAAAGTATACATTAAAATATAGGTAAAATTGAAAATTTTCTGCATTTATTATCATTGAAATAAGAATTCATTGAAATAGAGGAAAAGTTAAACCTTATTATTTCAAAACACACCACGTTGTGCAAGTCTATTTGACATAAACAGTAGATCCATCAAACAGGTATTCATACAAAATCAGGAAGGTCAAAATCAGATCATTTCTGTAGTTGCAGTCGTAGCGCCATCTAGTTATAGATTTGGTACAATATATTTTATTAACAACTTGCTGAACCGAAAGACGAAGTGGCTTTGCACAATAGAAAAATATCTTACTTTGTATCCCAAACTATCCCATGTCCCGGGCATGCGTTCTAATTTTGTTTCACTAAATTCACGAACTACAGACACTTTTGTGGATATTATATGGCTTACAAACATTAAAAAAAATACATCACAATAAATTAGTATGTTCATACAAACAAACTTGAACTTAATACTAAAAATCGTTGTTTCTTTTACTATCTAGGTCATAATGTGCAAACAAATACTTTATGTTCAGGTTAAATTTTTTTTCCGTTTTATCACCGACTATAAATAGATTGATATACAGTATACGATACATTCTGCAGTGCAAGTACCGTGATAGTCGTTAAATTTGTCGAGTCGCTAAGATCGATAAAAAAATCGTATCGCCCTAGCAAGTATCGAAATCATATTGACGACTTTTACGATCGTCAAATTGTCGACAGTATATCGATTATTACGAATTGTTTGTATTTTACAATGCGTCTTTCTATTAAGATTTCTACGAGCATTTCGCTCTTCTTCGATCAAAAGAAGGCCGAAGTCTATTTTTTTATTGAATACTATAATACTACACCCGCATGGTGATGGGTGATGATGATGTTGATGAAAATTATCCCATGTGTTAATTCAGCGCCCCATCTACCTCCATGCCAAATTTTATTAAAATTGTCCCAGCCGTTTTAGCGTAAGAGACAAACATCCACTCATCCATAAATACAAACTTTCACTTTTATAACATTAGTAAGATCAAACTCAACTAAATAATATCACCATTCCCGTCGCCTGTCCATAAGCTACATCGAACTTATTTTCAAAACTGACAAAACAATATTTAAAATCGATTAATAGACGATCACAAACGTAATATAACAGTTCCATGCTAGGGTGATAGTTGTAATCATAAAAGCTTATCGAATTTGTCTACCGATCGCTTAATTTTGTTACTTACTTGCAATGACCCACAAAGATCGATATAGCCAGTTTTTCAAAGTATGAAGATTTCAAGACTCAAATTTATCGATCGGATTCGGTACTTGCACTGCTGTATCGTGATATCACAGAGCTACAGATTCCCACTCCTCCTGGCCTCTTACGATTCGTATCCCAAAGACAGAAATCATTTGATCTCACCTTAGTCCCCTCACGGAGTAGCATCTGGCACAGCGCTGGAACCAACCGAAAACCCACGAACTATTAAGGCTTTCACCCTTGGAAGTTTTCCCAACTCGAACGTTACGAACTTCGATGGTAGACGGAAGGAAAATTCTTGTCCACACGCGGGTTTTTTGTAATCTATACTAATAAATAATATTATAAAGAGGAAATATTTGTATGTATGTTTGTAACGAATTGGCTCAAAAAGTATTTGACCGATTTCAAAAATACTTTCACCATTGGAAAGCTACATTCACCCCGAGTAACATAGGCTATATAAGATATATCATCATGATCATCATCCTAACCGTGCGGGTGAAACCACGGAGAGCAGCTAATATTACATAAAATGTAAACAGTAAATGTTTTATGCATAACACTAATGATCTCAGAACGTATTAACATCTTTGCCAGACGCTCTCCGCGAATATTTTATTTAACCCGTTGACTCGCGATTCGCCATATTTGGCCTATATACAAAAGATTTCGCAGAAATCAACCTACTTTTCCAGGAACTGGAACGTGTGTGGTTAAACCCGTATTACTTGAACTCTGTATCTGAACCCGGTACTGCAATATATATAGCATATATATAGCAATATAGGAAGATAATTAAATTTAAAACTAAGTAAACGTATGTGTGAATACGGGGGCGTTGGTCCGGCTTGAAGAGTATAATTATACGTTTGAGACGATTAATGGAAAAGCTATCCTTTGGTTTAAATCAAATTAATATCATGAACTAGCTGGTGCCCGCGACTACGTATGCGCAGGATTAGCATTTCGAGTAGCTTATTACCTTCTCCTCATATCTATCTTTATACCAAAACCAGCTTTTGGGCGGTGCGCGGGCCACGAGTGGCCCGCGTTTGTCCTTGTGCATTAGTTTATGTCATCAAACTTTTAACCATTTGAACAGATAAGTAAAAAAATTCATACAAGTTCGATTGCAGAAATTTTGCCTCTAATTACAGTTGAAGTCGGGGCATAGAAGCCATTCGGAATTTTAATATTAAAAAAACTGGTACCCAGTAGGTAAAAAAAAACAGAGACCTTGTTATACCAAAATATCATAAAATATGTACATGGTCAAACGCAATTGCTATAATAGTAAAGTATATCAATCAATACAGTAACTTAGTATATCAATCAGTAGACATTAATAATAAAATACAGGACTTACGTACATACAAATATAAAATTAATCACCATTGGAAAAAAAACTGTCATTACTGTTAAAGAATGGCTACACTGTTTGTTGTCTGTGACATCTTGTAGTCTAATTTATTTAAGGTTTTTTGGTTGTGGTACTTGTGGACTTAATAAAAAAAATTGTAAGGACTCTCGTCGTATTTCATTGGAAATCATAAATATTAATAGAAACAGCACCAAAAGTAAACTGATTTATAAAGCAGTATTATTTTACCATAATTACATTTCATCACCCTTGACGGTTCTTCTGTTACATTTCTTCAGCCTTGACAGTATCCGAGCAGGTCTAGTGTATCGAGCTGTCAAATTGACCTGGCTTTTGACTAAGCTATCAGAAACTGACACAAACTTTGACAGAACTGTCATCTTTACGATCTTGACGTAGACGGAGATTTTATTATTTTGTCTATGCTATGCCCAAGCACGCTTTTGCACCTGCGTGGTGATGGATGATGATGATGATGAAAAGTGTCCTATGTGTTAATCCAGCGCCTCATCTACCTTCATACCAAATTTCAACAAAATTGCCCCCGGCGTTTGAGCGTGAAATAGTAACAAAGATCCACACATCCATACTCACAAACTTTCACGTTTATAATATTAGTAGGATGTGACAGCTCGTGGTATGCTTGTTACTTCATCCTGTAACAGCTTCAAACTTTTGGATTGAAGCTTATTTCAGCAAGCCAGCAAATAAATAGATTATTGAGGAAGCAACACTTACGTCACAATTTTATTTCATAACCCTTCATAATTTTTAAAGCACTAACGCCTAGTTTGCGATACACAGTTTTATGTACACATTGTTAACTTGTTCTGGATATGCAGATGTTGATAATTTTAATAATTTGATTTCTCATGGAGAGTTTGAATAGTATTTACAACATACTTAACCCGTCCCGTGTCTAGTGTTTTTCGGTGTCTTTCCGAACTACGCATAAAAGTTAAAATAAAAAATACTACCCTTGAATAGTTTGACCAACTAAAAGCAAGTTTATACCGGTATTGGATCTAATAAAATTAGTTACAAGCTCGAGGTCTAAAAATGTGTATACAATTTGTGTACGCGCGACATGGCTTAGCCCTTTTTACACGTACACGTGGTGTACGCGTGACACGCGATGGGTTAAAGTTATCGTCATCATGTCAGCCTTGGGATGTACACTGCTGAACATAGGTCTCACCCAGTTCAGACACTACAAAAGTATCCGTTGAAAGTACCCTGTACCTAACGTCGTCCTGTTATCACCTGGCATCGACTTTTATCAGGTTGTCTGTCCACCTTGCGGGTAGACGACCGACGCTATATTTAGAGATCTCACAACCCGGTCCCATTGGCTATCTTTTTGCGTGCTATGTCCCTGTGCGCTGCCATTTTTGTTGTAGTTGTTTATTTATAGCATATAGTTATTATAGTTGTGTTGTATATGGTGTTTGTACATTTGGGCTAACTTAAATCTAATTATATGCATATGCATATTAATTCCAATTATATGCATATAATTCACTTTTAAAGCACTATCGCAAATATCGCAATTTCAGAGAGAATAAAATACCTAAACATTTTTAATAATGTTGATTTGATAAAATGAGTTATTCCGGTCGGATCCCCCATATCTGATACCCTGGGGGATCCGTTTTATTTTATAATATTTTCTATTCCGGTCTGATCCCCTGTGCAGTAGATCAGAAATAAATTGGAATATTTAATTCCGGTCGGATCCCCTAATCTGATCGCTTGCTGGTTATTATTACTTTTTAATTCCGGTCTGATCCACTTAATATTTTGTCATTCCGGTCGGATCCCCTTAAGATTGCTTCTCTTTATGACAGGTAAGTACAATCAAGAAAAAAACTGTAATATAGTTATAAAATAACATTTTTATTTGTAATTAGTGTTTCATTCAGTCATCGCAGGTATTTGGCATTTTTAATTTAACAAACCTAGTAACACCTCACCTAATAATATTATAAAATTTGAATATCTTAATCACTTAGCATAAACAGAACTTATAATAGATATATTATATAAAATCATCACAGATAATCAGACATTTGGACAGATATCAAAAATAAACAGGATATAAAACTTACTATAAGTAATTATAATTATCACAGATAATCAGATGTTTGGTCTTTTTATTTGAATAAACCTAAAATGAAATATATAATTATGTTTCTAAGTAATTAAGGATTTTAATTATCTTAATCGGATGACTAAAAAATCTTAATCACTATAACTATCACATTAATCACAGTTCAATTTACAATCATGTTACAATCAAGTTACAATTTCTTCAACATTTTAACTTTTCCAAACAGTGACCAACTGTAATTTTCCCAGTCAGAAGTTGGTCAGTTACATGTTGGTACCACTTATCGGTTGCAATGTCATTTGTTAGCCGTCGTTTTGGGTTGGGCATTTCAATACTATTAATATTCACAATTTGTAACTGTGCATCTTCTTTTAAAGCTTTTAAAAGCTGATATAGATTTGGGTTTTTTGGCATACTGCTGTTTAGTTTTTTATGCCAGGATTCCACAGCATTGGTTGTGCGATGGCGTTGATTGTAGGCACACCAAGTATCAACGAAAGCTTCATCCTCTAGCCATTGCGTGACCATATAATCGTTGAATGCTTGTATTTCTTTACATTCCGGGGAATCTTCCATTATGTAGCACCATCCGTCCGGGATATACTCTCGAGGTAGTAAAGGTAAAAATGCTGATAACGCTACATGTTTGCGAAATCGTTTGTTTTTCGTCAAATTCAGTGCTTTAGCTTTCTTCCACACATTATGAGTAAAATGGAAGTAACACCCTTTTACTTCAACTAAGGGGAAAATTATTGTTATGGCATTCATGGCTGCTTGCTCGAAGTCTGTCATATATTTAAGTGGATTCCAATCTGGGAGGTATTCCTTTAATAACTGGAATAATGTTCGATAGATTTCTTCGGTTTTTCTATTCAGTAACGCATATATTAATGGTACTATTCGTGTGTGCTCGTCATCACTCCCAAGGTCACCATGTATGGTATAAAGTTGAATAAATGGCGTCGGGCAACAATCAAAGGTTCCATCGCTTAAATAAAATTTGATGTCTCGTATATATTTCAAAACCTTTTTATCGGCAAAAATGATAATTCTTATATTGGAGGACTCTTCATAATGATCGACCAATAAAAAATCTTCAAACTGTTTCGGAATTTTTACTTCTTGAGCATCTTTGCACTGTATTTTTGTTATACCAGCTTCTTTATTTCTAGCATCATACATCGCAGTTTTTATGTTTGTAAACGACGGAAGCTTCTTTATCAATTCTAAGCCTGCGTCGTTAAATTCCGCTTTTAGGCTATTGAAAATATTCGGGAGTGGGGAAAAAGACGATGATAATACCTTTGCTCGGCAATCGTGTAATTTATGTGCGATTATATTATCAATTTCACTGGGCTTGCATTGATGTTGTTTCTCATTAGTTATGTCGTTACCCTGAAATAGAATACAAAATTGATAATGATAACTAAAATTCCAGGCCTAATAAATAAAAAATTCGATAAATTATATGAAACGTAACTACCTACCTTGATATTAAGAGACCCCCAGCAGTTCTTTCGCCAGTTGACACAGCGCCAAAGAGTCCATCCGGTTTTATATTCCTTTTTCTTTGTATACTGGTGACCAGCTCTCAGTAAAACAACACCACCATTTCTATTAATGAATGTTAACTCATCAGAATTTTTAAATGATGACGACGGCTGGCTTCCATCGTCAGACATTCTGGAACGCACAGCAATAGAATGTGAATAAATATTATAGCATCATAACTCTTATTATTTAAATAATACATTATTTTTAATTACCTATTAAATAATAAACCAGATCATCTATGATTCTCAATAAGATAAATTAAATAGCTATCTACAAATACTTACTTTTTCGGAAGGACACTTTTACTTGCACACTCACACAGTTAACAAGACAGAAACTAACACTGTTACATTGATAACCCTTACCCTTACCCTTTTCTCGTGGTCAATAGAAGTTAACTGGTCACTGATTGGCTACTTCAGAATCGTAAGACAATAGCCAAGGCGAGCACAATGCATAGCCATACTTTCGCAGGTAACAAAACATTACAAAAGGATTCAAACCGCTTGCGTAGACTCTGCAGAGACAAGAATATAGAGTAAGTACACGTTTCTATTGCAATAAATATTACTGTTGGAGAAATAAGTACGATGACGTTTTGTAGTGTTACACGTATATTAATTAATAGACGGCGCAGCTGTCGTCGTTAACAATTACCGGACATAATTAAAATTAAATGCTTTGAATTCAAACCTCTACATTATATTTTGTTGTCGTCTGTCCTAAATAATGTGTTAATACTAATAGGGTATCTGACCGGAATAAAATATTTTAATTTATTTCTGATCCACTGCACAGGGGATCAGACCGGAATAGAAAAAAATATAAAATAAAACGGATCCCCCAGGGTATCAGATATGGGGATCCGACCGGAATTAAATATTTTAATTTATTTCTGATCCACTGCACAGTGGATCAGACCGGAATAGAAAATATTATACAATAAATCGGATCCCCCAGGGTATCAGATATGGGGGATCCGACCGGAATAACTCGATAAAATTGCAAGCAATGAAAACTCAAAGCATGGGTATTGCTATAAAGTTATTATAATTTGTAGACCTACAGTGTTAAAATAGAATAGTTAATTTTAGGTTTTGAATTTTCTGTACCTACCTACTTATTAAGTTAATAAACTATTATTATTATTATACCTTTTATTTGACATATTTCACAGGTTTTACCTGGTCCTTTACATAGGCATAAAATGTAGGGCTGTAGCCAACACTTAGAGGTCCGTTTGGTATAAAAATACAATGAAGTATAAAAATATAATGTAGTATAAAAACATAAACATTTTGGATGGATGGTTACATGGTATATCTATTACAAAAATGGGTAAAATGGGCATGGCTATTGATATTTGCTCGTACTTATTAGTGGTACGGGAGATAGTGGGCTATGGACTATTATTATTATTCACATTATTTATTTCCTTTTCTTAAAATTACATTTTTTACAATATTTCTATATACAATAAAAAATAATAAATAAAAAAACATTGTAAAAACCCTAATCCTAGATTGCCATCGGCAGCGGGGCATGACCCAAACTACCAGTGGTTAGGGCTGCAGACTGAGGAACCTCATGACAATACGTGCCGTGTCAAGAAGTACTGCCTTCTGTATCTGTCCCTTGATCCAACCGTCTAGCGAAAGCCTCTTAAGATGTCGGTCGAGGCTTACTATCGGGACAATTATTGTCGAATCAACATCCCACATGGCGGTCACCTCATGAGCCAAGTCAAGGTACTTGCTAAGCTTGTCCTTCTCAGCCTTCACGAGGTTCTCATCATGAGGAATGGTGACGTCAACAAGCATTACCCGGCGCTGAGATCGATCGATCACCACGATGTCAGGCTTATTGGCAACAATAGTCCTGTCCGTGATTATAGATCGATCCCAATAGAGCGTAGCACGACCGTTTTCAAGAACAGGCGTAGGTGCGTACTTATAGTACGGCACCTCAGACTCAATAAGGTCATATTGAAGGGCAAGTTGCTGGTGAATAATCCTGGCTACTTGGTTATGTCTGTGCAAGTACTCTCCATTAGCAAGATGAGAACAACTGGAAATAATATGTCTGAGTGACTCTCCGGGACGGTGGCATGCTCGACAAATGTCGACCGTACCGTCTTTCAGAATATATTTCCAGTAGTTATTCGTCTTGATAACTTCGTCAGCAATAGCACAAACAAAACCCTCAGTTTCACCAAAGAGATCACCGAAACGCAGCCAGTTCACTGAGGCGAGCGGGTCCACGTCAGGCCTTGTTAGGGCCTTGTAGAACCGTCCGTGTAGCTCTTTGCCCTTCCATACGTCTCTACGGTCTTCGATGCTTAGCACCACTGGTTTACGCCAGTTTATTATTATTATTATTATTATTTTAACTGGCTGATATAATATAATAACAATAATAATGTAATAACCATTTTGTAAAAGATTATCCATGTCACCGTCATCAAAATAGTACATTATGGTTCTAGTGTGTAGCATTGGTGATTACCGCCGAGGCGCCATTGAGAGAGCCTTAGAGATCTTAAGAGAGCCGAGCACGGTAATCATCAATACACACGTGTATCATACGACGTTTTTCAACACATTTGTGAATAAAATAACAATAAAAACTCATTTTATTTAGTAGATAAAAAGTTTATTTAGAGAAATAATTAGTAAATGTGCAGTTAGTAAAATTACAATTAACTGTTTTTGATGGCGGTCTCATCAGATAGATTATATAATTTAACCTGGTAATTTGAGATGGCTCATTATTCGTGTAGGAAGGTGAAATCCAATCATTGGATGTACTTGGTGTTTCGTCAGTAGGAAGCGCCTCAGAATCAAGTTTAATTCTTTTTGTGATTTTTGCACAAATTTCCTTCTTGTTTTGTATGGAATCTTGCCAGATCGCCACCCACCATGACGATTCAAAGTCATTACATCAGCTCTTGAATTAGCCAGCAATGTAGCTGAAGTTCTTCTGAAACTATATCCAGTGTAGCTCTTAGCATCTGCTAAACCTAAAAACTTTGCGATTTCTTTAGGCATAGAACCAAATTTGTTTATACCTATAGACTGACAGGTACATTTACCATTCTGGTAATTTAGAAAGAAACGGTCAGTTTTTGCTTTTGGTGGCCGCAAACTTTCATACTTCTTAACAACTTCATAGAATGGACCGTGTATGGTGAATGACCTCGGTATTTTATTTTTCGTGATAGGTATCTTCACTAAAAGTGTCTGGCCATGGTTCTCTATGTTTTTGCACCAATTACACCATATATTAAAGCAAAACCTGAAAAAAAGAAACAATAATTAAGTTCAACACACAACACAGGCTGAAGTCGCGTAGATATTTAAAATTAATTTAACTAGCCTTAGTAGCCAGATATTGGTTATCTGGAGCATCTTTTATAAATTTTTCAATATCGTCAGACGATAAAACCTTTGATTTCTTGGTTCTAAATCCATCGGCTAGTCTCTTTGGATAAGCTGACAAATTAGAGTATGTTTTAAGTCCACTCCATTCTTTGTTCGGACTGTACTTTTTAACATTGAGTATAAACAAAGAGCTAGGTTTGTACTCAGAAGATAATTCTTTAAAGTACGCCATGAACACATTTTCTGAAAAAGACTGCGTATTCTTGCTGTTTTGCCACTTTATGAAATTTTGGTTCGCTAATAGATATTTTTCCTTGGAGTTTTCAGGTAGTAAACTTTCCATAACGTTAAGGGCTTCACATCTTATATCGGACGGTGTACAACATAAATCATTTTCTTCGTAACTAGTACTTGTTGTTTGTTAACATTTTAATTAATAAATGTTTAAAATTTCAACAGTGAAAACGTGTTGTGAAAAGTGTTTCGCTATGGCGGGAAAAATTAATCAGTTTTCCTATGCGCGCGTATAGGAAAACTGATTAATTTTTCCATTTCATTTTTGTTGCATTGTGATCAGCCGCAGACTAAAGGGATGAGGTTTTTTTTTATTTTCCGCGCATAGGGTTTGTGCTTATTCTGCCACGTGCTAAATGGGGAATTTAAAGTTTTCTTTTATTACAGAGAAAACAAAAGTTATATTTGAGTGAAAGTTTTATTCATTAAACACGTACGAGTTAAAATTATCTATTTAAATAAGAAGTTGCATGAAATGAGCAAGCAATAGGAACATTAATTTATTTGTTCTATTGAACACGATCTTTTATTTGAATATAAACTTTTTTAAGAACAAAGCACCTCAACCAATGAAATTTCAAATAAAATCTATAACTCATAATACTTAGTTATAGATTTTACTTATCACACTTATCAATAGTGAGTTATAGCAATGAAAAAGCCACAGTTTGATTATGGGTGTCATTCTGTGCCTAATTGCGGTGACCATAGAGCCACTTTATGAGCAAGTGTGTTGAAAATTATGTTTTTATACACATTTCTATAATTTGTAGCAAACAGTAAGTGTTGGTACAGCACACTTATGCCTTTGTAAAGGACCGGATGACAAATCCATGAAACCAAACTATACACTGAGCTATACTATATAGTTTGTAACTTAAAAAATATTGGTTCTTTTTAGTATTAAATTATTATTATATTTAAATTAGTGAAATCTATGTTCATTAGAATTACACATAATATTTTTTCCTGCTAAGTATTGACTTATTGAGATTAGTTGCTACAGAATTTTTTTATTTTATGTTATGTAAGTATCTATTAGTTTAGTTTAAACCGTCGCGTGTCACGCGTACACCGTGTGTACGTAAAAAAGTGCTAAGCCAAGTCGCGCATACACAAAATGTAAACACAATTTCATACCTTTGGTTTGTAACTAATTTGATCAGATCAAGCACTCCATCGGTATAAACTTGCTTTTAGTTGGTCGAAATATTCAAGTGTAGTAATTGTTACCGGAACTTTTATGCGTTGTTCGTAAAGACAGCGAAAGAAGGAGACACTGGACGCGTTAAATAGATACAATGGAATCTGCAATCCAGTTAACCACGAAAGTAATTAGCATAACCAGAGAGGTCATAAGCCGCCACTAGCAGCATCTCTGTCGTCTATCACTTGAGACGACCTATGTACAGTAGTTACCACGAGAATACATAATTATTACATAGGTAAGCTTGAGTAGGGTCTTCTTCAATGATTTATTATCTAATGACATGTGAGCCTATCAGTGAGTATGTTATGTGACTGGGAGGTTGCAATATTCAAGTCAATTATATCTTGATCTTAAAGAACAAATATGGAATCGATTTTAAAATATTTTGTACTATTTATCTTATCTACAATCCTACTGTAGAATAAGCATGCGATATAAAAATTCAAAAAAACGTCTTTTGGATATGAATGAACGTTTCCAAGTTATTTAGATAATTAACAACGGTCATATTAGATTTTGATTTGAAAATCCTACCAGTAAATAAAAATGGACGTTTGGCACTCGGAGACTGCCGCGGTAAAGCTATTGCATAGCTGTTTTTATCAACTTATGCAATTATAATTATTTAACCAATGCCATCTAGAGGCGAGTTGCTGAACTAAAGAGACTAGCGTGATATTTCAAAAAGTCATTAGAAGTTCTGCTATTCATCGATAGATGCCAAATCAACTTATGCAATTATAATTATTTAACCAATGCCATCTAGAGGCGAGTTGCTGAACTAAAGAGACAAGCGTGATATTTCAAAAAGTCATTAAAAGTTCTGCTATTCATCGATAGATGGAGTCGGAGTGGGGGGGGGTGTTAGGTTATTTTCGTTACGGAATTTCTGTCGGATTCGGTCTCCACGCTCAAGGCCCGCGATAGAAGTTATTCAATAGCTTAAAAATAGTGCCCAGGATTAAAAAGAGCCATGAGAGAAAGTTTTATCACAATTTTGTCAAAATCTTGAGGTAGAATTCTTCAATCTTCTCGTTCTTAACACCGTCACTGCTTCAAAACCTACACTCGTGATTGGCTACATTTGCCCAATAACATATTAAATTCCAAGAAATGCAACGCTGTGATTTTATTGCATAAGTAATGAATAGATAACAGAGGGTGAAGTCTCAAACCGTCAATCACGCACCTATCACCTATGAATCCTTATAAAGTAGACATAACGCTGAAGGATGAGGTTGAGTAGGGGCTTGCTGAATGATTTACTGTTTCAGGACGTTTGTACCTGTTCAGAAAGGCTCACTGGTACACTGTCTCTTAATTTACAGTCATCATTCTATAGATGTGTAGTCATTTTACTCATCTCACTCGTACTAATGATTAACAGTCATCTTACTAATCATTTGCAGTCATTTTAATGTTTAGCATCCATCTTATGATTTACAGACCTGTTACTATTGAATTGCAGTAGTGAGTATCTCTCATAGTAATTTGACTACAAATCAGAACAAATACGAATATTTTTATAGAAATAACAGGTACATTCAGTATACATTTATACGCTCTCAATGTAGTGTGAAAAGTGTTTCAGAAGTCAGTGAACTTCATGATCATGTTTTTATTTGTAATCAAATTAACCTTAATTTAATAAAAATCTTAATTTTAACCAAGCTTCTAGTTTTGTTTCAACCCATCACCAAAATAGGTACCACAGTGCACATTCAGTAAGCAAGCAAAAAAACTTGTCACTTTATTTCCCACCGTCTTTTGGTGGCATTTTAACTGAAAACTTTCGTCTTTGTAATAATGTTTTAGCGGCACTGTTATCGACAAACGTTATATTTGCTATCATTCAAAGGAATCACCACTTTGTATACACATAACTACGTTCAGCGTTTATGAATGTATGAAAGACCTATCTATTGTAACAATAGCCATAAGCACCCATATTGAAACTATCTTGAACTGGCATTTAATATGACGGCCGCAAAACCACGGAGTTTCTACTCTAAAGCTAGCAACATTCAAGTACGGACACTTTGGTCCTATGTAATGGTAAGTTTGTGCAGTGACTTGGCTTTACAACAACTTTGTTATAAGTTTCAGAGGTGACATACGTCGTCTCTGATGTGTATTTAAGCAACAAGTGTATGATATACTCTGATATATCACACTAAAGTCCCAATAAAGCGGAGGATACATAACTAAAAGTTTGTAAGGCTATTGGAGAGGAAAACACAAAAAAAACGTTTCATGATGTGCACACTTTGCCTACATTCGTGCACCCCTATAAACACTTGAAGGTATTTTCTTCCGCGAAGCAATGGTAAAGGGATAGTAAGTAGTAAGTGAATTTAGAGCTCAGTCTATCGGAGTGAAAAGTGTTTTGAAGTGCTAATTCAGTTTTAAGCTCTGGTGATACTGGAACTGTCATAAACAGGCGTACCTTCAGACACGCAACTTGTCCGTCTTACTCGATGGGAAAAATAATGGGGCTGGTGTATTTACACTACTGTACTTTATTTTTTGCGTAAAAACGTCTCCCGTGACCAATAGGTTACTACTTCCTTAACACTTTTACAGCAGACACTTTCTGTGAATTTATCGGTTTTCAGTTTGACAGCTGTCCGAAATGAAGAATTCAACGCGATATATCAGTTCTCTTTGGGAACCGATATACTAGGATCACTAGTATCAGAATTATAGCACGTTCCAGAGTTATGGCAGTTTTATGTTTGACAGCTGTCATGCGAAGTTAAGGTCTCGGCGAGCACTATCATTTCTCTTTCGGAAGCAGTATTCTAAGTTCAATAGTTTCAGGGTTCTGAAAGTATTCATTTTGACAGATATCATCCGAAATGAAGATCTTCAAAAGGTTAGTAGTTACCAGTGTTAGTACTTTCAGATCAGGCTTTGTCTCTGTTCGAGGTCGACTTGGAAGTCAGACGATATGAAATAATGACTTAACGGAGCAAGCATCTGACTTTTTATTTAATTTTGCAGTTTTGGAGAAATATTACCTACTCGTACATATTCTTGGACGAGATTTGAAACCTCGTTTACCGACAATCCGTTTCAGAAGGAATGCCGGCCACCGAAGCAATCCGTCTGAGCATTGAATTTAACGCTAGTTTATTTTGACCATCGTATGGCGACGGAGCTACATCTATTGAATAGCTTGACAAGCATTATCCAATAGAAAGTGTGTAAAAAGAGTTGTAACATACACTCAACTAACGTATTGATGTCACAACCTTTTATTCCCTATAAAGCTTGCTCTAACGCTTGCTCAGTTTTGTTTCCTTGGTACATGTTTCACTTTGAAATTTTAGGGAGAAAATTATACATCCTCAGACGGGGTTAAAACCCGCGTATTCCGACAACCAGTGTCAGATACCATGACCGCTAGGCATCCAAGGATAGAAAGCTAGGATTCGAGCAGTCATGAACTGGATGAGCATAAAACTTAATACACAAGATACTTTTACAATTTGATGTAACATTGCTTTACAAAAGCAAGAATAAAAACTGACAAAATGTTAAAGAAATGTTTTCTTCACGTACCTATTCACAAATTTAGTTAAAGCTGAAGTACTGTCTGTTCCACATATAGATGAATGTTTCCTCAGCTGTGCTCACATAAGCCCTAACGGGCGGAGATTATGCACGCCTCTTGGGTAATTGATAGTGTGAGAACTTCATGAAATTTGTGGTCATCTTCCGACTTTAAAACTTTAAGGGTTGTGCGTCCTTTACTGATCAACCTCGGGGTTTAGAGGGATAGCAATCTCTCACCATTTAAAACGTGAGCCCTAGAGAAAGATTAACCTCCATGACTTGATTGATTACAGCACACATCTGTTACGTTTATTCATCGTTTGATTATTTCAATGGAGCTGTTCGTGAGTTATAAAAGGTGTAATTAACCAGATCTTGTTTTTAGAGGACATACTTATAGATATTTGATGTCAAATTACAAACAAACAGATGTGCGTTTTTAATTTACGCTCAATGTCTTCTTCTATTTGACTTTTTTTGTTTTTGATCATCCTAATATATTGTTGATACTTACTTACATTCCTACATTTCGTTATCAATGACTCTAATGGTATTGAACTAGGAACTAGAAACCAGTAAATATATAAAACTTATTTTTTACTAAGGACTATCAGTACCATGGAAAAGTTATATTATTTAAAATTTAGGTTGGTAGCTGTTTCGCCTAAATATTGTGTCGGTTCTTTATAGTGCTGTAATAAATCCGGAAATGAAAGTTCATCAATAAGTTTGGATTCAGTCATTACCAAATCGGGAGTTACCAAATACTCTGTAACACTCTTGAATCAGGTTGCTGATTATCTTGTCAGTAAAATTGCATAATTGACGGTATTGCACTATCCCGCAAAGAAAGTGGACTTAACTAAAATGTTATAGCCATTATCACTCAATCGGTGTTGACTCCACTCGGTAAGCGGGGTTGGTTAACTTAATGATGGTAGAGGATTTTACTACCTACTTCAATTTACATTCCATAGATCGTTTATATGTTATTGAATTTTCCTTCTTTCATCAGAAGCGGATATTCATTTTATTATCTCCTTTTATGTATCACGTTTTCCTGATTTGAATATACGATCCACTAAATAAGATCCAAATCACAAAATAAGGAAAACCACTCATAATCCCTCCTCATCTCGAGAACATCTCAACAAATTAGCCGTAGATCGTCGAATTGCGCGTTCGCTTGTAACTAATGAAGGTGATGGATGCGTGCGGGTGTTCACGCGAGCAGCGATGTATGGCAACCATCGAGATAATGACGCCGAGTTTCTCCTATGGATTAATTAAATCAACAAAGCTATATATAATTTTCATATTTTCACATTCATTCCGAGATAAATTTTACGGTTTCAGTTATAAGTCAACATATTTTTTGTATGGATTTCTAGTTTGTTTTTTCTTTCAGTTTACACAGCGTGGTAGATGATACATTAGGCATATACAGAGAATTGAAGAAGGCAGCAGATGGTGAAAATTGGAAGTTTCACATATCTACAAGATATTCTTCTTAAACCAAAAAGCTAAATTATTTCAGTCCGTTCTAAATTCGGATTTGAGTAAGTCGGATTTCACCATTGTATAATTGAACGCAATCAATTAACTTTCAAAAATTCATGGTTGGTTTACAATTCTAGCCAATGACATATTGGTCCTTTATATTATGTTAATATTGCACCAATCACAACACTCGTCGCCATGGGAACCTGATCTCGTTTATGCTGAACAATCAACTTTGAAATCAGGCTTTAGTCATAGATAAATACTATACAGGGGTACTGGTAATCAATTAGCATCCTTTTAAGAGCATATTCTGTACATCAAAACAGAATCTTTTGTTCAACGACTTTCAAAAATTCGTATTTTCTTCTTCCATACCAAACTTAAAAAATCAATTTGACCGGTCTAAACATAATTAACACTATGTAAAAAGCGCGCGCGTCGTGCATGGCTACATGTAGATGAATGAAGTGGATGCGATGTATATGTAGTTATGTAAGAGAGAATCACAAAAACTTAAAAAATTTTTTTTGGGAAATTTGTTTAGTTTTGGGAAAAGTTCTAGAACAAAAGTTGTTTGTTTTGATGTACAGGATATGCCCTTAACAGGATGCTAATTGATTACCAGTAACCCGGTATATATCTTTAGTTACTAGAGAGCATCACACAAGGTAGGTATATAGGTGCTAAGAACAGTAATAATTCTTCTATACTATTATGCTCTTTATCTGGCATCCTCTTCTAGCACTAACAATTCGTGATTCTCATTTGAAATAGCAAGAGATGACAGGTATGGGTCTCGATTGATACGGCAAGAGATCGGACAGCATCCACTTTTTTCTCAGTTATGTTTCCACCAAGAAAGTGTATTGGCTTGCTTCCATACACGTCCATCTCGGTCGTAGTACAATATATTTACTACTTATAGGAGTGTCAACGATACTCTAAATAAATAAATCAATGGTTTTTATGCAATTAAGTAGTATGACGGGCATCTCATGTTGAGCACTGCGCTTGTACACGCAAGTTGCAGTGCTGTCCAGAGCTTTTAACCCTAACATTTCCCCAGTAAACTTTCACACAATAATTTCACTTACTACAGTGCCTTTCACATTCTAAAACAGTAATGTTTGAACACTGTTGCGACAGAATATCTGGCACTGCGGTGGAACCAACCAAGACAATTTCTTGCACAAGAGGCCGTCCTACCTAGGACACAGTAAGTTTCCTCGCCTCTTACGATTCGTATCATTCAATTAACCCCTCACGGGGTTCGTTTCACGTTTATTATACTAGCAACTGCCCGCGACTTCGTTTGCGTAGGAGACTCGGCCTTCGGGCTCGCCATAACCTCCCACCTTTCCATCTTCTACAAAGTATTAGAAAACATTAAAAAAAGATGAAAATCAGTTCAAGCCGTTCTCAAGATAAAGCGTGACCAGGAGAAATAAGGGTTCATTTATAAATGTCAATATATATACATATAGATACTAAAAAGCTTAGATACATATCTCTTAAGCTTATTCATAAACCTTTTTTACTCTGAAATCCTTTCACGCAGGCAATCCCAGTTCCCTAAACTCCGCCATTAGTGAGCAATTCCCTTAAAAATACCAATTGTCACTCCCTCTCGAAACATATCGGCAGCCATTACCACGCCATTCGCTTATTGCTCGACTCGGGGTCATTATCTCAATAGCGCCTATACATCGCCGCTCGCGCGAACACTCCGAAGCATTTGTTACGTTCATTAGGTTCAAGTGAACGCGCAATTTGATGAACACGCGAGGTTATCAGACGCTAGGCTTTTGATGGGTTCCTTGGTATTCGTTGATGAGCTCTTTGATGTAATTCATGTTGGCACGGTAACTTCCATATATTACGTATCGTTAGTGGTTATATTAATGAAATATAATTATTTTCCCATCTATATATAAATACACTGAGCCACAAACATAGCGGATTGGTTTATTTAACTGTAAGTTTACTTTTTAATGAATAAATAAAGAATGCGATAATGTCTAACATATATAAGCAAACCTTTTAAAAAAAATTTATTAAACATTGTAATTTTAGGGAGAAAAATTTAAATCACTCGATTATGGTAATAACATTTTGATATAGTAATAATATTAATGACATTTATTTTTTAATTATTGACATGTTCTTCATATATCAGTCATATGTTAGTCATAAATCAATACTAACAATATTATATTGTACGTCTGTCGAGGACAAACTGTGGTTCTACAAGCACTTGTGCGCTTAATACGATCTATTATGTACACGGTTTTTGCAATTAATAAATTTTATTTTCATTTTCAACCTGAGGATGTGTATTTATCTCTCTAAAATTGCAGAGTTTGGTCTCGCTAGGCAGTGCTTTAAAAATCATGTAATAATAATTATAAAATTTACCGGAAAACGTAACACAGTTTATATTTATTTTAAAAATGACCAGCTTTTACTTTAGAAAAATATGCTATTGCACCATATACTTATGCAAATTTAAAACATTTTAGTATTTTGTATTGCCATCGAGCTGTTCATGCAGCTGTCATACGGTTTGGTGTGTTCATTGTGGTAGCAATTCAACATATTAATAGTTATCATTCTAAATACGCCATGCTCTTTCAACTCTCTTATGCCTGTACATAAAGCAGTTAGCACCTTTTGACAAAACAAATTCTGAACTTTTCACGAATCATAAGCCGTGCGATTCTTTAAGAGCAAACATCGTTACATCTTTGACAACACTCTTAAAACAAATGATGAAATGACAAGAAACGTTGGAAAACATTCTTATGTACAAGGGCGATATCTCATAAAGTATTTGACATCGGTGAGCTCGTCGACGAATCATTAGAGAATCGCCAACGTCAACTTAATCGAAAGTGAACAATCGTATATGTATACCAAACAGTAAGCTGTCCTATAGAAAATATGTACATTTGATGGCCGTTAAGATCTTTAATAATCTTACAGATACATCCTACAATAGAAGTGCAATTTGAAAAATTTTATACCGACTTCCATTGTAAATAGCTATTTGAGTGTAGAAACAAAAAAAAACTACTGTACTGAATTTGATGAAATTTAAATGGGACTACACGGAAAGCACCAGCTTTTAAACAACAAAATAATTTTGAGAATTGGTTTACCCAGTCGAAAGTTATAAGGTAAATAGCAAACATAAAAAATACAGTTGGATTGAGTATCTCCTTCTTTTTTTGGAAGTCGTTAGTATAAGTGGCATGGTATGTCAGTAAAAACATGTTCATACATCTGTAAATGTGCTTACGATGTTTTGATGCGAATAAATGTTTATGATTATGACTATGATTATGCATAAGTGAATCATTTTAAAAACAATTTAAAATCTATTTTAAAATAATGATTTCATAGGCTTTCGCGATTATTATAAGTACATTAAAATTAAACAACTATTAACGTTCCGTTTAAAGATATTTAACTTTAAAATTTTAAAAGTTATCGTAATTTTATTTATTTATTTTTCTAACCTCTTTCTTTGCAGCCCAGCGTATTTCGTGTGTTCACCGTCTCGTAAGACACAGGTTCATGTGAAATCATTTTCCGAGACATTCAACAGAGACAAAACAGGAATTACGATATGACGTATATCCGATAATTGCGCGGTTGTTTGCGTTAGTCACGGTTATAGATAATCTGTACAAACACATACAATTGTAGTGTACGTTAGTGTCAAAATAACAGCTTATTAAAAGTATTGTTTTAAAATATAATGTATATTATCTTTGGATTGCTTGAACGCATCAATAACATAAGTACAGACTTAATAATGAACTGAGCAACTATATGTTAGATATGACAGCTACAGGGCTATAATGAATTGAGTAACAAGGAACAGATATATAAGTAGCGTCGGATCCGCAAGCGCTTCTTTTGATTCGCATCCTGATGCGCCTCTGGGCTAGGGACGGTAACGATTGTATCTAACTAAAAATTTAATTGTTATTGTAGAAAGTTTCCAACATATATCGCTTTAATCATTTTGTTACAAAACAAGTTATAATAATAAAACATTTACGTTACTTATAATAAAACACAAAATGTAAAGTTTTAGTTTTCTTGTTTGTGCAAGCCTCCTAAACGGCTGGATTCCGCCGATTCTGGCGGAATACGCTTATTTTAGTAAAATAAATAGATTCTCCAGGTACGAAAATTTAATTAAAAAACATCCATAGCGACGGTGCATGAGTGAAACCGTGGACCGAGTGGACCGTCCAAGGAGTTCTAAAATCTCTAAGGGTATGGAAGTCGCGGTGACTATACGGTCATAGCGCGCGTCTCGTCTGGAGGCATACTCCCAAAAACGAACTGCGAAGTTTGGGTTGACGGATTACGCGTGTTATACTGTATTTAAACGTAGAAATACAGTGATGAAATGTAGTGACTCACGACTCAATCGAATCACACTTCGACTGGTTACCAATTGAGCTAATAGGGCTGTCAAACATTATCGGACTTACTTATAAACGTTGCATTATTCGAAACTAGCTGGTGATCGCGACGTCGTCTGCGCAGGATTAGTACTTCGAGTAGCTTATTGTCTTCTCCAAAGCCATATCTTTATACTAAACTGTCATAAAATATTTACATGGTTAAGTATATGAGTAAATGTAAGTACTCAGTAAATCAATCAGTAAACACTAATAATAAAATATAGTACTAACGTACATACAAATATAAAATTAGTCACCATAGAAAAACTGTCATTACATTTCATCACCCTTGACGGTCGCCGAGCACGTCTATCTAACTATCAGAAACTGACACAAACTTTGGCAGAACTGTCATCATTACGGTCTTGACGTAGGCGGAGATCTTATTATTTTGTCTATGCTGTGCCCAAGAATATTACGCTTTTTTACCCGCGTGGTGATGGATGATGATGATGAAAGTATGCTATGTGTTAATCCAGCGCCTCATCTACCTCCACATCAAATTTCATCATAATTGGTGCTGCCGTTTGAGCGTGAAAGACAGAACAAAGATCCACACATCCATACATCCATACTCGCAAACAAAAGTATTCTGCGTTATATAACGATATATATAATATTTGTAGGAGTTGAATCTCTATATGGGGTGCTGATAGAGTTGTGATCGCCATTTTGCGGTAAATACCGCTACATTTTTAAAACAGTGGCGCACCATAAAACTTATAAAGCACTATAAATAGAATCTTTAGACGAACAAATAGTGTCAAATTACATACATTCCTAAGTAGCAAGGTTTTAAAGTTTTCGATGGATTAACTTAGGATTTTGTTTCGTACTGGATCTTTGATATGGATTATCACGATAATTTTGCGCTTTAGGACATTAAGTCGTATGACAAGTTTTGTTTGTCTATAAAACCTCTATCGATATACATACAGCGGTAACTCATGTTATTAGAGCCACACGAAAAAGTTGTAGTTTTGAGTTTAGGATGAATTAAAACCAAGAAGTTATTAAAATAAGATTTAATTTTCTTTGCATTTTCCACTATATTTATACTTAAAACAAATTAAAACTAAGAAAAATAAGAGACAAGATGATAAAAAATAATTGAAAAATTAATACTACTCCACTCTTTGCAGTGATCACAGCTTCAATTCTACAGATGCCTGTTCATGTGCCAGAAAGCATGCGGTCTCAATGCATTTGAGCAATTTTATTTTATTATCTTAGTTCTGTGCCATACTTCTCTCAAGCGCTCTATTAGTTAGCGTTTGGTTGTGGTGTGTTTTCATGGAAATTTCTCGCTTTATCAGCTCCAAGAGATTTTCAGTCAGGTTGGATGAAGAATTTCCAGGCCAGGTCTAAAACCTTAATATGTTCATCGGCAAGGAATTTTGTCACCATGTTAGCTTATGGTAGGGAACAAAGTCGAGCATAAAGGTCGAAATCGCCATTCGGAAACCATTCCTGGACTTGGGGCAGCATCTAATGCAGCATTGCGAAATACGAGCCACCATCTTATATTGCGTAGTACGCCGCTGGTTTGAACATAACCCAAATTTTCCGCCAATGTCATCTTTGTGCAGCGTTTAAAAGAAAGGCCGTATACTTATAAAATTAATAAAAAGTCAATACATGATATTAATTAGTATTTTCTACAAATAAATAACTCTAGTACAGTCAGTAAATAGTAGATTAAGTGCGTACGAAACCTTATCTGCAGTACAGCACAATCAGACTCGTAAAGGGTCCAATTAGGGCGGCGGGGGTGAAAGGGCGACAATGGCTTTCATCCCTGCCCTAGTTTTGGAGTTGTTTTGATTGAGTGACGGAGGCTTACTTCCTACTGGTTTTGTTTTACTATGGAGGGGGATAATGGGTGTAAGATGTATATGGTTTTATCATGTTTACTATAATTGACTTTTAACTGTCCATATGTTTGTTAGGTTGTATGTAGGTCTTCCTGTACAGGTCGCAGTTGACAATCAATCTTGACGAATCTTGGTATGCATGTCTTATCATTATATTTTTATAATCGTTGGCGATTTTTGAAGGAAGGAGGCGGTTATTTTCCAAAAAAGGGTGGAAGATCGCTTCGCGGCTATTGTCAGACCAATTTTGATAAAAATTGGTACACTTTAGATTTATAATATACTCGTAAGAATAAATGGTCCAGTAGTTGCCGAGATAATATAGGTTGTGAAGTAAAAACTCGACGATTTTGGTAGGATTCGGCAAGAAGATTTCGTAACAAAAACATATAAAATTTTAGCAAAATTTGTTAAGGTCATGTCGTCGACGTCTTTGTTTAATTTTTTTTAAGCACAATATCCTGCAGGTGGCTCAGGTTGCGAAAAATTGCCGCTGCTAGACTGTGCTCGCGAGGTCTACTGTTCGAAGAACTAATAGTAGTTACTTTAGTCGGTTGAAACTTAAGAGGCGAGGAAACCTGACGTACCTACTAGAGGTAGCCATTTGTGCATATAGCCGTATAATAATAACATAACACCCTGCCACAGTAGTGCATGCACGAAGACATAAAAGATACTGCACGAGGAGTCTACTACATAATAAGTTGAGTTTCCTCACCTCTTAAAATTTGCATCCATATATTGTGTAACTCCATCCCCTTACAGAGGATCCCCACATAATACCCAGTAGTAGGTATTCAATATTGGAAGCCATCGACTTATAACTCATAACATACCGATGAAAGCGCATAGTTGGAAGTGTCCATGTCGAAACCGCAGGAAAGTATTCTATTGACAAGTTACGAGAATTACTCTGCAAGCTACACAATAAACGCTTCACAACTCATATAAATGATAAAATAATATTCTCTGAAACCCATTTGAATCCCCACAAAGAACTAATAGACATCATCCAGAGTGCTAAACAAAAACCTTTGTTGGAACGCTGAGCCACCGGGATAGTCCATGCATTTAGTCAGGGAGTACTTGTCTCGTTTTATAACGAATATCTGATTAGAAAACTTCAAACTTGCGTATGTGTTTTAGTTTGTTCATACTAAAAGAATAAAAAAGTCATAGTTACGTTTTGATAATAATCTGAGCACGAAAAAGGCCCCATACTCTCATAAACCTGAATTTGATTTGCGGAAGTTGTCTTGGAGGCTCATATTGAATTTAGTCGTAAACACTTCGTTTGTACAGGATTCAATTATTTATTCACCATAACTTAGGTTATAGTACATATTATCAACTTAGGCACTATAAATAATGACTAGCTATATCAGTGGAAACAAAATATAGGTATAAATATTGCGTGCTAGCTTTTGTAGATGACCACAGTTTTTAAACTAGTCAGGTATTATGTTGTACATAGGTAATACTAGATCCCACACTAGGATTTCCTGTGTTGTGGGATGCTAGTCTCTTCCTGTTGTTACACGAGCTGTGATGTAGGTACCACAGTCAAGCAGATACAATCAGCAATGTATAATCAGCGATGTAAAGAAATTAAACTAAACTTTTAAAGTAAAAAAGATATGAACCAATTGTCAAAAGTAAAAAACAAAATTATCTCATGTTAAAGTACATTGATGAATCACTCTTCAATTCAATTCTTTACGAAGGAAACAAAACAAACCCCAAATACTTATAGGTAGTTATTAGTTAATGTTATGTGTTCCAATTGAACCAAGCAGTCATCAACACATGATAAATGGTACCTTAATAATTTTAAACAGGTTTGTATAATCGACTCAAAGGCGAATTTTGAAACACGATTTGTCATGTAACCATTTGTACCACCACCCCCCGCACTTCATTCATGTTCATTCCCTCATTTCCGTTGGGTTATTCCGTAACTCGTATTAACTCGTGCTATATGAGTTATGACATTTTGTTGACCGGACTCTCTGCTCTCAGTTGCCGACACCCAAACCCGGAGAACTTTATGAATTTCACATTTTCAACTTTCTGCTTTGGATTGTGTGTTGTGTTTCTGACATGCGAAATGAGAGTTTTTTTGTGTTATATTTGTAATTTTTATGAGTTTTAGTTTTGTGATTCAGTACCGACTTCATTACGAATATTTTTTAAGAAAGAGTTAAGGCAAGAGATACGAATTGTTATCTCCTTCTACTAAAGTAAAGAGTAAGTAAAAAATAAGTTATATAATTATTATTATTACTATATCTTGATAGTAAGAGAAGCAAAGAAAATGATTTCAGAACATATCATACGTACATACAACCCGGTCACAATATCTGTGCACCTGACCTCGTGACGTCATATCGGCGGTCTGGGTACGGTGTGAAAAAAAGTTTTTTCGAGAAATGTGGAGGTAAAAAAATTACTAACCTTTTCAAATCAATTTATTATTGATGAAGGGTTTGTTATTAAAAAACAATAATTTTGATTACAAAAACATTTATTATTAAACTCAGTTACTATAAATTATTGATACAATGTCAGGCATAGATGCCTGACATTGTATCTTCCTCCCTCTCACTTTCTGAACTCACCGAACACAGCACAGATATTCTGACCGGGTTGTACAATCACTTTATGTAACTTTTTTAATTCATCCTTATGTGATCGATACTTAAACAAAACAACATAAATATGTACTTCATATTAATGATGGCATTGTTTTTTCCAGAATCAATTATAAATCTGTTTCAATTATTATCATGATATCATACGAAATAGACTGACACATTTTAGCTTAAGTTATTTATATATTTTAAGTGAATACAATCTTTGTCATAAAATTCATAATCATAAATTACTCTCATTTAAAATAATTAAAATACCAACCTACCCAAATAAATGACTCAATTAAACTTTTACACATAACTACATACAAACATAAGTTCTAACAATCAGAATTAATTCACTTAATGTGCGAAACTAAATTCACTCAATTCGCATCCGATAGTAACTAATCTCACTTATTAAACTCCACCACTAACAGTTCGTTTTAAACCTTATTATACCAAGTTAGAGTTCAAATTGTCCTTCTTTGTTTATGTAACGGTACGTATTGTCATCGCCCATTTTAGGAATGACGTACTGTTTTTCACAGATGTCATTACTGTTCAGTTAGAATTTGACTATAAGTGGATTAGAGATATAATGATGGACCTAACAACGACCCTTGTAGAACTCCGATGCTCATTCCGCTGATATTAACGGTGTGATGCTTCAGTAAACGGGTTTGTAGTTCTAAGCATGATTTGTTGCATTCTAAGTTGTAAGGCAGTTTTATTATGAGTTTAGTACCTTATAACTGTTGACTTTGTCGAGTCAAATGTAGTACTTAGTACTTTAGAAATGCAATTCAATTCGCTTATTTGGTATTTAATTGGAATTAATAGCGTGACCCCACAAATTAATATAATAATAGCACTTGAGAAAATATGTGCTCTATGTGTATCCCTTAGTATGTGTCACTATAAATATTAGAAACTTGAAATATGAGCCCATGAATTATGTTTTGTTATCTAAATACTACCAAATGAAAATATTCAAAAAACAATATTATATATTGGAAACAAAAAAGAAAAGAGAGCAGAACCTAAGTTAGAACAAATATACATGTCATGCATACATTATATACATAGCTTACATACAATCACTTTAAAAATATAATAATTTAGGAATCAAGGAAAAAAACGAGCTTGTATGAGTCAGAATTGATAAAACTCCGAATTTTTTAAACAACGTTGCTGAGTCCGATGTTCCCTTCAGTTTCCTTTCCCGTTCAGATTAGTCTAATCCGCTGATTGCAACTGACGGCGATTGAATACATTTCCGTAATCAACCGGCTGAGCCGCTGCAAGCCGCGCTGACTGATTGAATCTGAACTGAACGTAGCCGATCTAGTTAATCTCGTTTAGATTAGAGATAGAATGGGTTGACCGGTCACTTAGATCCGGTAATAGATTAGATATAATATTTCGTTATATATATTGTTTTTGATGAATGCAAATATCAAGTAAACAGCGCTTTATCTTGTATATCTAAAGCGTTCACTTGCGCTGGGTTTCTGAGGTAATTTAACTGTAGTTTATTTGCTTGTATTAGTTAGAGATAGAAAATCAACAAACACAAAGAAAGTTCGAAATATCATAATTATTTAGTAAGTATTTTGGAAATCTAGAATTTATAAACATTTAAATATGACTTCAAAATACTAAATAAATAATTTGAAATTTTCTTAATCTACTTGCTACACATTTGGAGTGCAACATAACACGATGGAATTAAACTTCAGACTGGTACAGTTTTCCTGTGCATCAACATCAGCATAACATTCCAATTCAACGTCCTGATGTCTAATTTAAAGAAAACATGCTGGAATTCATTTTGTTAATCTTTATTCTTATTACAATAATATAAATAATAATGTTGGATGCATGTTTGGATGGATGGAGGTTTGTAACACCATCACGCCAGAACGGCTGAAAGGATTTGGATCAAATTTGGTATGCAGTTAGACGAAGCGCTGAAATAACATATAGTTTTCATGATCATCATCCATCACCACGCGGATGAAACCGCAGGGGCGCAGCTTGCAGCTGATTAAAGAAAAGTTAAAGCAGATTTGATTTAATAAAGTACACATAGAACAACTTGTACACTCCGTTACGGTAAAAGTGAGCTGTAGGGTGAGAAAGCTTTCGATCACGAGACAAATAAATTGTAAAAACTTTTGCTTTACATATTATCCTCATGCTATTATGTTCAATTGGCGAAATCACTTCTTCTAAAACTATACCAATGTTTAAAGTTCGGCGCGACACTCTTTCATTACAGAGGCACTTATAATTAAAAGTAACAACATTATATTGTTATATATTATCAGCATTAATAGTTCTCAAAACATCACCATCTAAAAATATATTATTTATTGTCATTACGTTGTTGTTTAATCATACAGGATAGGTATGATTGATGATGATGAACAAAGCAAAACAAAATGTTTCAATATTTTCAATAAGTATCCGTTATTTTGTTATGTAAATTATAGATATTCAAAATAGTATATAAACAATAATCCTACTAATATTATAATTGTGAAAGTTTGTATGTAAGGATGTATGACTGTTTGTTACTTTTTATCAAACGGCTGGTACAATTTCGACGAAATTTGGTATGGAGGTAGATGATGCGATGGGTTAACACGATACTTTTCATCATCATCCATCACCACGCGAGTGAACTGGACCAATTTTGATTAAATTTGATACGGAGGTAGATGAGGTGCTGGATTAACACATATGATAGTTTCATCATCATCAACATCTATCACCACGCTTGTGAAACCGTGGCACGCAACTTGTATAATATATTGTAATACGGCTTGTAATAAATTAGCAAAATTATTTTTACCGTTCAGAGATACCAACAACACTGTACGATACAAACCGGTTATTTTCATTCTAAGCATGATAGTTGCCGGACAAAGCCTCCCTATCAGAGAATCTAATTAAGATTGATCGGTCAAATTAACATTAATTGGAAATTAGAAACCTTTTGATATAGACGTAATGCAAAGTCGAGATTATGCAATTTATGTGCTTGCGGTGGTCAGTGTAATTAAGTGTGAAATGAATAATGCTGTTGTAAAAGCTAATTCCATTAGAAAAGATCACGGGCAGTTGTTTATATGCACGCCGTGTATAGGATATTCCCTATGCTGTCGGGATGAGAATTGTGAGATACGAGAAAACAAGTACAAGAGCGCAAGAGGTCGCGTGATCATACGTCGAACACCATCTGTTTGGTTGTGAGAAACTGTTTTGAAATAGTGATTTTTATGTAATTGTGGGTTTATAAATATTTAAACTAAATTCTAAATATGAATAAACCTTCAATTATTAGATTAACAACATGAACAATACTAGTCGAAATTGGCCTGTCAGCCACTAACTTGTTTTTCAAACCGAGAGAGAAGGCGTAAAAAAATTAAAGAAAACTGCGCAGCAGAAGCAAATACGAGTATATTATAATAATTCACTTTTTCGACCTTTTTACCCGACTTCATCGCAAAATCACCATTATTGTTCGATGTCAAGTTAAATAAAATTTTAAGCATGATATTCAAGCTTCTGCATATAAAAGTTATTTAATTTGATTCCAACAGATATAACTTAAATTATTAAAACTATTACAAAGTTCACACATTTTAATTGTACTATTACAACCACTTTATTTGATCAATTTGAAGGTTTTAGTAGTATTTATTTACATGTATTAAATAATCCAAAGCCTAATTTTTGACTGTTGAGATTCTAAAATACTTTTGTACAAACTCTAACCCCTCCATTAAACCCTGGGAAATTTATTCTAAAGGTATTTCTTTACTCAAATTAAATAATTAACCAAACCCCAAATTTTCGTTCGCCTAGATTAAAAAATACAGAATGTTTCTGCAAATTTAAACCTTCAATATTACCCTATTTATTTGTCCCTTTCGCAAAATCCAATTAAAGCCTACAAGTACCACCTACCTGCCAAATTCCACTTGTCGGTCAAGTAATCTTTGGAATGTATTGTTTCTTCAGTGAACAAGGCTAGTCTTTAGGCTTTTACAGGTATCCAAAGATTTCGTAGCATAAATAGATAAGTACCTACATTATAAAATCAATTTCTACGTATTTTTCTTCTATTTATTAGTAGCGGTAAATGTGCCTCAAGCAACATACTGTTTGCTAAGTGCTAAAAGAACCGCCCAGACCAGCCAATACCAATTACTCTGTTCAGGAAACGTAGATTTTATTGTTTTAATTTGATTGCTGGAAGTAAGTTTTAAGTTAGAATATTGCTAGAAGTAAGTAAGTTTTTGTCGCTGTTAACTGATTTTGCACGGAGAGAAAACAGAGTCTGAAATGTTTAACTATAGAAATCAAGTCCCGTTTATAAAGATAAAAGTTGCAGTGTGCATGTATGCGATTTCCACAAGCTTATTCCCTCATCTCCTTTCTTTCATCGAACAGCAAGACGCACAGGAACACGTCATCCGTACCGCTTTAAATCTAGCTTCATATGCGTTTGTGTAACGTAATCGTATCGTTGACGTATTCAGCACAAACTATCATGTATCTTGTACAACTGTGGCACAGATAACTCATAGTTTGTACTGTATGCGTCAACGATACGTAACACTTTAGCAAATGTTCGTGCTCGGCCCACTGCTGAACTAAGGAACAACCTACCAGCGCGCAGCGTCTAGATTTCCTAACATATACAATCTGGCAGTCTTCAAATACAGAGCGAACATTTAATGCAAGCATGAAACACCCTCGACCGCGTGATCATATTCCATCAGGTGAGACTGTGGTCAAATGCTTGTTTATCAAATGTAAAAACAAGCAAAATTTGAAAAATTTAATACCGACTTCCATTCTGTTCAGTTATTGAATATTACTCAAAAACTACTGGACCAAATATGATGAAATTTAAATAGGACCACAAGGGAAGCGCCCGCTTTCAAATTGAGAGAGAGAATTTTGAGAATCGGTTCACCCTATCGAAAGTTATGGTCGTAGGTAACAAACATTAGTAAAAAATACAGTCGAATTAGGTACCTCTTCCTCTTTGGAAGTCGGTAGAAAAGATGTGTCAATGGTGGTTAACTACGATACCAGATTTTTTTTGTCAACGGTCAGACGTTTTTGCGGGGTATCTACGAGTATATAAACATTGTCTGACTGTACTTTATTTTCCACGCGAGTGTTTCTTATATATTTCTCAAAATGCTCCAGTTCAGTTTACAGTAACGAAAGTCACTTATCTTGAAGAAAAAGCTATCCGTACATGTAACGCGTCTCCACAGAATAAGTCATTCTTTTATGGAATAATGTATACGATTCTATAATAAAGTTCCCAATGTTATCCGAGATTTGCCTATTAATAAGTTTAAAATTACTATTAAAACTAAACTCTGTCAAAAAGGTTATTACAAAGTTTCGGATTACTTGGAGGATAAAACAGCTTGGGACTGATCACTCCAGGATCTATCTACTCGTGTACTAAGATGTCAAAGTTTAGCGTGTCTTGCCCTACTGATACCATTATTATGTTCCTTTTGTAAGCAAAAACACACAGGAGCTAATATTTGTAGTACCTAAGTAAAAACATTGTAAAAACATCTTTATAAAAAGAATGGCCCCGAGTTTCTTGCCGCTTCTTCTCGGTAGGCTCATATATTTTGGAACGCGGCGTTAGTCTTTAAAGTACATTATAATGAAAAATTGATTTTCATAAGTGCGTCTTTGATGCCTAAATTGAATAAATGATTTTGAATGGCAAGAAAATCAATGGCCAATCCTTATCCTTGCCTCCCGCGACACAGGTTATTCTAATACCAGCGGTGTGAAATTGTTAACATTTGTTTCAATTCCGGTTTCATCCGAGTGGTGATTATGATGAAATATATGTTGCAATATCATGTGTGCTTCACGGGGATATAATCTATAACCTTGCCAAATTTGATAACGATCCGTTTGCCGTTTAGGCGTGATAAGGAGACAAGCAGACAAAGAGACAGGATTTTTTTTCTGAAATGAGAGTATACGTTTAATACGTTTATGTAATAAAAGTATGAAAAGAGATTAGCCGGCATAAACAGACAGACAGACCGAACAAACATTTAATATATTTTTTGTAATTAACAGCGTTGCACTAAACGCATATAATAGTAGATTGTATCATAAGGAACCAAAACAATATTGTTACGGCGACGGTGAATCCAGAGCGAAGTGAGGGATTATAGAGTAGAATCCTGAACGTAGCGAGAGATTCAAAGTACGTCGCCCGAGCCATAAATATATTTTAAGCTCGAGTGATACACTCTATTTTTCATAACCCTTTATGTGAAAATAAAAGGCGCCCCATATTTTATCGAGTATTACTATTAAATAAAACATAGAGTAACAACTAAATTGAAATTAAATAGTCTCTAATAATAAAACAACAACGCAATTATGAAAATACACTCGAGAGCAATGAATCCGGGTCACTTAAAGAATGTTAAAAATCTCGGAAACTAAAAATGATTGGTTAATGCAATAAATTGTATTTAATAGACAATGTAATACTCCTTAAATGAAAGTAAAAAAAATATGAGTCACCATACATTTTATTAACACAAAATTACATAAAGAAAAAAACTGCTGATCTCTCCTTAAAACAAAAATAGGAAACATGAAATTTTTGAACTTTATTACGATTTTCTTGAATTTTAATACTTCGTATTGCCTCCTCGTGCTTCCATTACTGCGTTTACGCGGTTTGGCATGCTGTACACCAAGTTCCTTATACGATTATGGGGAATATTCTCCCATTCCTCTGTGAGAGCAATTTTGAGCTCACGAAGCGTGATTGGGAGAGGGTTTCGTTGTTTTACGCATCTGCCTAGCTCGTCCCAAGCATGCTCGATCGGGTTGATATCCGGGCTGCGCGCTGGCCACTCCATACGAGTAATGTTCATCTCTTGAAGGTAGTCATTCACAATCCTACCTGTATGAGGTCGTGCATTGTCATGCATAAATATAGCATCCTCACCTAAATTGACCATAAATGGACCAACGTGATCATTGAGGATTTCTTCCACATATCTTTCGCTAGTTAAAGAGCCGTTTTCTATGATCACCAGCTCTGTGCGACTTTCAGAAGAAATTCCGGCCCACACAAGTACAGACCCACCACCGTAGGCTACTTTTTCTTCGATGCATGCTTGCTTGAATCTTTCCCCTGGTCTTCGATACACTCTGTGTCTTCCATCTTGCTTGTAGAGCATAAATTTTGATTCGTCGGAGAACATAACTTTTGACCAATCTTCAATACTCCAATTTACGTGGCTCTGGGCATATCTTAGTCTTGAAATACGATGCCCACGCTCCAGTTTAGGGCCGTTTGCAGGTCTAAGGGGTTTTAAGTTAGATTCAGCAAGCCGACGTCTTACTGTCCATGCACTTGGGTTACTTCCTCCGAGGCGTCGAAACTGATTTGTGAGTTCAGTTCCTGTGAGAAAGCGATTTCGAAGCATGGTGTTCACCAAGTATCGGTCTTCTCGTGCTGTGGTACACCTGGTTCTGCCCATTCCTGGTCTGCGTAGGTTAGAACCAGTTTCTTCGTAACGTCGGAGAACTCTTTGTACTGTTGACAGCGACACACCGACAGTCCTGGCTGTATCGCGCTGACTCCGGCCGGTTTCCAGCATTGTAAGTATTCTGGTGCATTCTTCAGGCGTAAGCGACATAATTTCAGCTTGAATAATGAATATAGAGCACTATCAACATGGTTTATGTACCCACATAAATGACAGATTACAAACAAAAGCAAAACCAAATGCTGTAATTTCGTAGTTCCATCTTCGAAAGTGGCCCTTTTTCAAATTTGATTTTTTTATTATATAACTTTACAATAACTAAGAAGTTTTAATACCTTCATTTAAGGAGTATTACATTGTCTATTAAATACAATTTATTGCATTAACCTAGCATTTTTAGTTTCCGAGATTTTTAGGATTCTTTAAGTGACCCGGATTCATTGCTCTCGAGTGTATATTGTTACAGTTGTATTAGGTATGGAGATTGTTGTAGATTTTATATCCTGCGTGTTTGAAATAATATTCGAATCTGGCTAATTTTGAGGAAAATGTGACAGTTAATCTTATTGTGTGGGTGTAGATGGGCGTGGCGACAGTGTCATGGATGGATTAACTCTAGAATCCCTCACTTCGCTCTGGATTTAAAAAAGCGTCCTCGGCGTAAAAATATGATTTTGCTCCCTTATGATACAATCTACTAGGTATTATATGCATTTAGTGAAACGCTGTTAATCTGGAATTACAAACAGCACTTCAGTTTTATTTATCTGTGTAGATTAGTCTTGACCACAACCAATATATAGCCGGTATACGAATACTTTATACCAGCTATCCACCTAAATTCCAAATACACACTTGCTTATTACCCCTATAAACACAATCCACTCAGTAAAACAGGCACTAAGCAGCCGATACTAATTACTTCGTTCGGAAGAAACATCAATTTTTATGTTGGTAATGTGATTGTGGGGAATAAAGCGCTTTTATAGCGCAAGGTTAGCGTTCTGTAAGCAAACTGTGTTGTTCACGATACAACAAAATAGGGCTGTCTACTGGAACTTCACATATATTTTGTATTTATTTCTGTTTGAGTTTCTTACGCAAATAAATGTTACATTCAGTACTTTTCTAAATTACCAAGTCTGTAGATATTGGCTTAACCTTTAGTCTGTCGGGCTGTACAGATCTGTACAGGCGAAGGGTTAATGACCGTTCAAGTACAGAACAGTACCAGCCGACACGAAAAGTTGTCGCGTCTGCTGATTCTGTAATGTTTTTTGCCAAATTGTACAAAACGCTTTGGAACTTAAATTTATTGAATAATCTGGATGGAGTTTGGAATCAGTTAATCGCCAGAGAAGGAATTAATAAGATTACCATCTAACAATGCCTGATCATCATGACTCTTTTAGGCATCGTAATATTAATGTTAATACAGTTTCTAATTTTGTTTCTTTTGTTGTTGTCCCTAATAATACTGTAGACGTAGTTGGTCGGCAGCGCTTATTGCGTAAAATTAATTTTAAATTTGATATACGTCTCTATACTTTGTCATATTTTCATCAAACAAAAGTAATAATTAGATAACACAAAACAAAGATTTAAAAAAAACACTCAAAAACCATATATTGAAGAAACAGTGCCCAGAATGCTGGCTGCATTTTCACATTGAATTTTGTGTGCAAAATTCGAGCCTGCATTCTGGTCACCTGACGCTTCAATCAAACGTTGGCTCAAGTCCATGAATAAATAATAAATGAATAATCCCTTTTTGTTTTATGTATCGTATATTCATTAATACGCAATTAGTTAAATGTTGTTAATCTGATATTAAAAACACTTAAATTTTCTACCTACTTCTAAAAAGGAGGAGGTGTGAACACGACTGTTTTTTTTTTTATTTGGTGAACTGCTTCTCAAAATTATTTGTTTATTTGAAAGCTGGTGCTTCCTGTGTTCCCATTTAAATTTCATCAAATTCGGTCCAGTAGTTTTGGAGTTACACTCCAATAACTGATTTTTACCAATAGAATGGATTTATTTGTAATATGTAACATAACGACGGCATTTTTAAAGATATTAATCCAAAATGTATTGCAACTGAGTTAAACCTATGCCCTACTGTTCACATGTTGTAGCAACATAATCTATTAAAATTTATAAAATCTACTGTATCAATGTAACTTATAATTTAATTATAAATATATTGCGACAGCCCTAGCCATTAGTGCCTCATAGCAGTGGGCATTAGTGGCTACTAGTGTGGCCAATTAGAGACGTGCCGTAACCCCGCAAGACAGTTCGATAGTTATTGGCACAATTATGGACTTATAGGCAAGGAGCTTACGTCACATTTTGTATAATATCTATACCTACCATATATTTACTCCATGAGTAAAGCGGAGTTAAATAATATTGTCACCTTTGCTCCCGGAATGCGAATACTAGATTGAAGAACTATTGTGGAAGAGGTCTTTTTGGCGAGTATCACAGAAGCCCTAAGTAATTTGCCGAGAAGCAAACATTACTGTGTAAGGGTGTAAAAGTTACTGTTACAAGTAAAATTACTAAGCAATGGGTAGTAGAAATAAATACATAGTAAAATTACTAAGCAGTTGGTAAATAATCATGTTAAACCAATGCCGTAGAGTGAATAGTGCAGTTCACTGTGATGCAAATCTATAGCTCTAATGCCCTAGTGTTACTTTATTTATTGTGGTCAAGCTTGATGTTTACCATTAGATGTACAGATTGTCCGCCTTGTACTTTATCGCATTAAAAAAAGGTCGTCTGTAAAGTCGGGTTACAGACGATAATTTTACGTAATAACGTCATAAGACAAGCCAAACGCTTAGGCCGATCGTCCCTCTTTATCGCTTGTTCTACACTAACATGCTCGGCTCAGGCGGAAAGTGACAAAGAGTCATATTTTTTGTGCGGAAAGCCGACGCTCTGCGATTTATAAGACGTTATCACGTCAAAAAACCACTTGATCAGTAGATTTAGTACGAATAATACAATACATACTAATAAATATTAGTCAACAATATTTAAGCGTTTATTATTATTGATACATACAAGTGTGCCTTCCCGCACCTAAATGCTTAATTTTGCTTATAGTAGGTACTTTAAACAGTGCATATGTAGATTTTTTTCTCTCTAAAATTGTAATGTTTGACACTAAGCAAGCGTTAGTGCTTTAAAAATCATATTATAAAAATACATATGTGGCTTTATTACACCTATATCACACCTTACACAAAGCAACCGGTGAGCTCTCCCCACTTAAAAGCTCGCTCTCTCAAGTTTGTTGGCACATATCGAGTTCTCAACTAGATAACGACAGATACGCGGCTTGAGGCGGGGTTCGTGACAGTTAAGAGCCAAATCTAGATTAATCCAGCATTTATTCTTCAAGTGGCTTAGTGAATGCTTGGAATAGTGTATCGTGTTTTACTAGTTTCTACCCGCGACTTCGTCCAAAATAAGGTTATCCCAACCATTTGCGATAGTCCTCTTGATATAGTATAAAAAGTAGATCATCTGTAAATACTGTTAAATAAAATTGTGAATAAAAAAAATAAGTGTCTCTTTGTAATTCCAAATTAACGGATTTTCACTAAGTGCATATTAAAGTATATACGGTAGTTAAATCTATTTTTAAAATGTTTGTATGTCTGTATGTTTGTTCCGCCTAATCTCTGGAAAGATTTGAATGATTTTAACGGGACTTTCATGCAGATAGCTGATGCTATAAGGAGGCTTAAAGAAGAACTTAGGCTGCTTCTATTTCATCATTAATCCATGGTCCAAATTAACGGTAAATAATGTTTTGAGACTATTACGAGCTATCTCCATAGCTCGTATTAGTCCGGAACAAGCCGGTTTCCGAAAAGGCTATAGTACCATAGACAACATCCACACGCTATGGCAAGTTATACAGAAGACCGAAGAATATAACTTGCCTCTTTGTTTAGCGTTTGTGGACTATGAGAAAGCCTTTGATTCGATCGAGACGTGGGCAGTGCTTAAGTCTCTCCAGCGGTGCCGTATTGACTATCGGTATATTGAAGTGCTGAAGTGTTTGTACCAAAACGTCTACATTGCAAAGAGGCGTGAGACAAGGAGACGTAATATCTCCGAAACTGTTCACCACTACATTGGAAGACGCCTTCAAGCTTCTGGAATGGCAAGGATTTGGCATCAATATTAACGGCGAATACATCACTCACCTTCGATTTGCCGACGAAATTGTAGTCATGGCAGAATCCATGGAAGACCTCAGTACAATGCTCGAAGGCCTCCATCGAGTTTCCCAACGGGTAGGTCTTAAGATGAACATGGATAAGACGAAAATTATGTCTAATGCCCATGTTGTACCTACCCCAATATCAGTTGGGAACTCAGTTCTCGAAGTTGTTGACGAGTACATCTACCTGGGACAGACAGTCAAACTAGGCAGGTCCAACTTCGAGAAAGAGGTCAATCGTCGAATCCAACTCGGCTGGGCAGCGTTCCGGAAACTTCGCGAAGTCTTCTCGTCAAAAATACCTCAGTGCCTCAAGACAAGAGTCTTCGACCAATGTGTGTTACCAGTGATGACTTATGGCACTGAAACGTGGTCTCTTACTATGGGCCTCATAGATAAGCTCAAAGTCGCACAACGAGCTATGGAGAGGGCTATGCTCGGGGTTTTTCTACGTGATCAAATCAGAAATGAGGAGATTTGTAGAAGAACGAAAGTCACCGACATAGCCCAGAAGATTAGCCAGTTAAAGTGGCAGTGGGCAGGGCACATAGCACGCAGAACAGATGGCCGACAGGGCCGGAAGGTTCTGGAATGGAGACCACGGACCAGCAAGCGCAGCATAGGTCGTCCACCGACACGGTGGACAGACGACCTCATAATAGTCGCAGGGCGACTTTGGATGCAGGCCGCTTCAACCCGAACCTTATGGAAATTTTTTGGGAAAGGCTTATATTCAGCAGTGGACCTCCTACGGCTGAGATGATGATGATGATGATGAATGTTGGGAAAATATATTTAAACTTCCAAATACTTCATCAGCTTATGAGTAATTATTTGGAATCCATGGTTTCGGTGGTTTGTAGTATATTGTTTTGTATTATTTTTAAGATGATGCCGCAGCCTATCCTCATAGCTTACACCTCCAAACGAAAAACCAAAAATTTCTACGGAATAGTTAATTCTAACAGTAGATATATACCTATATCGAAATTCGTCCAAATTAGATGAAAACACGAAATGTGATGATGTCCTGAGGCACGGTGGAGTGACGATCTGCGCAAGACGGCTGGCAAAAACTGGATGCGAGAAGCCCAAGATAGACCTAAGTGGCGTGCAGTTGGAGAGGCATATGTCCAGCAGTGGACTGCTACAGGCTGATGATGATGATGACGAAATGTGTGCGAGTACCATCCGGACGGATGAAAGCAAAAACTTTACAAGTCATTACAGAGACTTCGTTCAATCACTCAGTCAACTAACTTAATTTCGCATTTGATATCATCAAGAATTTAATTTCAGAAACAGGATTACTAGCATGTATTGTATTTATTTATAATTTCGACTGCAAAAGTGCTAGTGCTTTTTTAGAAACCCCCTTTTTTCCCTTTTTGTAAGTAACAAGAGTAGTGGCCCTTGCTACTTACTGTATGGATTGTCATTCACCGTCAATTACGATATCATCAAGAGAGGCGAAACACTTTTATGGGATTGTAACTCTAAACAGCTTAACTGAATTTGATAAAATTAAAATGGGACCGCCTCGAAAGTATACTTTACCATACAAAAAATAAATATTAATATCGGATTACTTTGTAAAAAGTTATGCGTGATCATACATAAAAAGTATACGCGTCGACTTGAGAACCTCCTCCTTTTTTTAGAAGTCGGTTGATAATAATGGCCTCAATTGCCAAAATTTCAAATTATATAGCCGAACTAGTTGACCCGCCAGCGGCGTCGCTCGCTTGGTCTTGGTGTGTAGTGGAAGTGCCGTTTTGGATCCTCGAGGTCATGGGTTCGATCCTCGGTTTGGATAGTTATTGGAGTTTTCTGAGAAACAAAAATGTTCTCTATAACAGTCCGGAGACTGGAACAGTGTCCTGTAGATGGAAATAGGCTCGCCCCTGTTACAAGATCACATGACCAAAAACATATAAGGCGAAACGTAGGCGTTGAAAACACCGCTGCTTACCCTTCGAGGATTATATAGGCAAAAGTATCGATTCACTCAAGATGACTGATGTTACCTCCCAGCGGTTTCACCTCCGTGGTGATGGATGGTGATGATAAGGAAATGTATCCTTTTAAAATACCGCTGCTTACCCCTTCGAGGTTATATAGGCGAAATTATTGGTTAATTTAATATGAACTTTATTGAATAGCAATAAAGTTCTAATTGACTCTACATTTTAGTTAGAAAACGTTTGTATGGGAAAAGAAAAGGGCTGTTTTTATGGTTTTTCCGGCAATTATTCGATTTTTTCTTGCCGTGAAAACCATCATTGGACTTCAACAAACATGTAGAAAAAAAAATTGGCCGAATTAGTCAAGGCGTTGTTGAGTTATGCGCTTACCAACACATTTTGCGATTCATTTTTATATTATAGATAGAATATAACCCTTTAGGTCGTTTACTGCGTTGATGAATCTGTGAGTCAGTTCATTTATTATAAACCGTGAGTACTACCGTCAATAGCATCGTACATTAATGTGTTAATTAGATTTCAAAGCCTCTCAACATCTCCAATATAATAGATAAGGAAAAGCCGCACTGTACTCTGCTACTCTAGTTTGTCGCGTGGCGTGATCACCTCCACTTCTCCATACAATAGTGGAGATACGCGGTCTAAAGAGGGTCCGGTGACAGTTCGGCACACGGATGTAGGATTGTGTGGATATGGCGAGTGGGCGTGGTCCTGGTCAAAATCCAGCCAACTATGTAGACCCCTTCTAAGCTAAGCACTTTTTTGACGTATTCTATATTATCAGGTGGGAAAAAGTAATTACCCAAAGTTCTTCTGCTGTAATTTTTTTTCAATGAAAAACTTTAATTCTGCTTGTGAAATTATTTTATTTAACCATTAGAATATATTCCATCATGTTCAGAGAGATTATATTAAGAGATCATTCCATGATATCAGCGAAGTGACTGCTGCCAGGGTTGATGACCCTATGGGCTCGATTTTCCGTCACTTGCCAGAACTTCAAGCGATAGGTTCTCGCAAGTTTGGCGAATATTCGTTTTAAGGGCTTCAAGAATCTGAAGCTTGTTGACGTAAACCTGCGACTTTAAAAACTGCATAAAAAGAAGTCTGGAACGGTTAAATCGGTAACCAATTCATAGCTTGTCGATTTCTATTCTGCGTTTGTTTACTTCATAAATGTCAGAACCGAATCGACATTTGATGCCATTTGCAAAAGAAATATGATTTTCCAATAAGGTGCCTACTTTTGCCCCACCTAGTATGTCTAAATAATATTTTTGTGTATAAATTAATCATTAAATAATAAAAAAAAATAACAGTAATAAACTATCCGCATTCTATTCCGTATATCCGTTGGAAAATAAAAATAAGTAAGCACAAATATAATGTCTCTCTGGTATACAACTCAACATTTTTATTAATGTTCGTCCATTGCTGCTCATATATTACAAGTACAATTTGAAAAATTTAATTCGGACTTCCATTCTATTCAGTTATTTAAGTGTAACTTAAAAACTACTGGGCCGAATTTGATGAAATTGAAATAGGACCACACGAGAAGCACAAGCTTTCAAAAAAAGAAATGAGAATCGGTTCACCCTATCGAAAGATATGAGGTACCAAACATAAAAAAATACAGTCAAATTGAGTACCTCCTCCTTTTTGGAATTAGGTAGAAAACTGCTCACAATCTGACTAACAAACAGTGCAATAGAGTATCTTCAAAAACATTTACCACGAACGTGTATGGTGAGGTGGTACATCTGAAGCTTGAATAAACTGTCAATAACAATAAATACGTACCGTCACATCTCCTCTATTCCGACATCCGTGGTTAAACCTATTATCTTGACTTAGACTAAAGTTGTTCTGTTGTAGCTTACTCTGCGGTTTGAGATAGGTCTGCTTTAGGATACCTAGGGTTAGTTCCAATGTGAATAAAGGTCTGGATCAGATATCTTGACAAGGGTTTAGATTGTTTTGTGGATTTGAATGTTTCGCTGAATAGATTATCTTGACACTGAGATTTACTTTTTGTGAATGGTACTGGAGAACACGGTGTTTTAGATTGGATTAATACTTCAACGTAAACTGCAAGGATTCTAAGCAAGTATATTAGTATAATATAATAATATTTAAGTATATTAGTATAATATAATAATAAGTATATTAGTATAAGTAGATGAGATGATAATTATAATAATTATGGGCCGGGATCTTTTCGGAAGGTTATTGAAATCGATTAATGATTTAATTTGTTTATTGAATTTCCTGTGTCGAAAGGGGCATGTTGGTTGAAGCGCTCGTAGCGGAGCTTGACTTGGCGATCTTAACCGATCAACAAGTTAAGCAACACTTGCTGCGCTCAGTAGTTGGATGGGTGACAGCTAGTGACATTATTCAACTGAGCGCTTCCTTGCTTCGGAGGGCACGTTAAGCCGTCAATGCCGTTTTGGTTGTCTTAGGAGAACAGTCGTTAGGCTATGTCGAAGGCCTTCGGGCGGCCTGAATACTTCGACATGGCTTGGCCACTAACCTATCTACCTAGCCGCACTGGGATGGCGTGGTGGATTATGGCCCAACTCCTCTGTCTGAGAAGAAGGCTTGAGTCCCAGCAGTGGGAATAAAATAGGCTGATTATGTTATGTTTTGTAAAGGGCATGTGGTCCGAGCATGTAAATCTGTTTAAGTGTAACGTAATCGCATCGTTGACGTATTTAGTACAAACTGACATTTAGCTGGTACAATAGTGGCACAGATAACTCATAGTTTCTACTAAATACGTAAACGTAGCAGATTTTCGTTGATCTCGGCCTACTTAGTAGTGTAACGCGGCACTGCACTGAACTCATCAGCCTGAGCGATTGGTTTTGTTTAGTAATTTCGCATGCTATACAGCGTGTGAGATTATACAGTAATGTTCACACACTATTACTTCAGGGAAGGAGATCTGACACTGTGGAGGTACCAAGAAATACTCTCTTGCAAAAGAGGAATACCTAATATTTCCTAGTCTCTTATGATTCCCTGGTAGGAGAAATATTCTTTAACTTTGTCCCCTACGTTCTAGGATCCTTTACATTTAGATAAGTTTAAATGAAAAAACGATATAAAACAATATTTAGTGACACTTCCGCTGAAAACAAACAATGATTTTGGCCTAGTTGGGGGTGTGTACCACCCTCTCTCCCGCATAAATTGCTAATAGGAAGAATACAAAATAAAAAAACACACAAGAAACCCCAAATAAACCAAAACCGATTCGACACGTGTTTTGCCTCTACCTGAGGCATCCTCAGGAGATGTTGACACGTCGAGCGCTAGACCGACCGGTTTTGGTTTATTTGGGGTTTCTTGTGTGTTTTTTTTTTATTTTGTATTCTTCCTATTAGCAATTTATGCGGGAGGGAGGGTGGTGCACGCCCCCAAATAGGCCAAAATCATTGTTTTCTTTTCAGCGGAAGTGTCACTAAATATTTTTTAATATCGTTTTTTGATAATGGATTTCCGCAAAGTAACGCCTAAATCAATAAATTATCCGAAGTTTATAATAAATTTTACAATAAAATTACGTTATTTTGCGCCAAGTTAAGTAGATTTTCGTTCTCGGCCCAATGTACGGGCCTCGGCCAAACATACAAATTAACACATCACAAAATGTAAGACCTGAGAACTACCATTTTTGTTTTCCACTCGAATATTTACCGCAGCCAGGGGTCCGACCTGGATCTCCGAGCTTCGAAGGCAGGTTCACTACTAAACTTACGAGGCTGTTCTATACAATTCTGACATCTACATTGTGATTGGACATGTTAGTACTAGTTTAAATGCATAGTACCTGGAGGACCGAGCTTTGCTGTAAGTAAACAATTGATTTTCTTGGTTAACCTCAAACCTAACACTCATCGGCTTTGTGTTGCATTACAACGCCATCTATATTGTCAAGTAGCATTAGTGTTGCTGTGTCGGTAAACAGTTCCGTTGTTGTTTAAGGTTATGGCCTGAGTTGCCATAATGATATTGTAGCAGTTTTTCGTTGTCTAAAAACGGATAAAACAATGTTTTCTAAAAATTACACATGTGTAGATTAATTTATAGCCCCAGAAACCCCTGCTACTAAATGTCATGTCGTGAGAGCCGTTTTCAAAATTCATATTGTACCCATACTACTAATAGTACAAACGCGAAAGTTTGTGAGTGTGGGTCTTTGTTACTATTTCACGTCCCAACGGCGGGGCCAATGTTGATGAATTTTGGTTTGTAGGAAGATGAGATGCTGGATTAACACATAGGATACTTTTCAACATCATCATCAATCACCACAAAGCATAGACAAAATAACAAGAACTCAGCCTACGTTAAGATCGTAATGATGACATTAGGATAGGATAACTGTTATGTTAATATCACCTCTATGTGTAATTGTTTGTTTACCACCAAGGCGGAGATGAGCATACCAATTAGTTCAACCCTGTAATTATAGAATGTGCCTAATTACCGTGTGGTCGTGTGTCTGTACACACGTATATGTGCCTGTGTAACACTATAATATGTATTATATTTACCTATGTATGTGCCTATGTAATTGGGTTGGAGAAATCATAAAGGAATATATTCCGAACGTATTCATAATAGGTATGCAGTTGCCGTTTTATTACAAGAAATTTGTTTCCGCAAATAAGTTAATTATTAGAAAACAAAAAAGGACTTGTACTTTTACAACTGTGTTGTTTCTTCTTCTTGTACAAACGTTAATTAGATTTGATAAATATTTATTTTTCAATTTCTTCTTTTTAATTTTATAACTATGTCTTTGTAATTCATTTCTATTCATATACTATACTTAGTTAATGTACGTGCGTAGCATTTTATGCATCGAACCTATTCTTCTTCTTCGTTCCACTCTTGACAGAGCGGTCGTGATCGTCATGTAGTGGTGTTGGTGGGGCCAGAAGTTATACGCCTCACGATGTCACGCCATTTTTGCCTGTTAGCGGTCATCCTGGTGCAATTGAATCTATATTTTTATATAAGAAATGTCCTAATTAGCTCTATTTGTAATTTGCACACCTAATAAGAGTTGATTATAGCGAACAATATCCACACTGTAACACCACATGTCTATATTACCTGTACTCTGCAAATAAATGATTTAAAATTGAATTTGAATTCTTTTATTACCTTGTATTATGCCTTTAATGTACTAAGATTGTTGAACACTGTTGAGTGCAAAATTATATTTACTACTTTTCAATAACAGCTAGCATAATATGTGTATATGTGTTTCAAATATTTCAATATCATTTTTTAATTCTGGTGCGCTGAATAAATGCCGATACAATTTTTATGAGACTTTTCTGAATAGTATGACATACCAAAAAAAATTCATAAAATCAATTCATAATAATTGAAGGATTGATCGTGTAAGAAACATACAAAAATAAACAGCCTAATTAAAACCTCCTCCTTTTTTGAATTCGCTTAATTTATGAGTCATTGCTTGATAGTCCTGAAGAAATAACTCAGTCTTTTCTATGAGCGCCAAGAGAGAAAGCTAACATGAAATTTTTAGCCAATTAAAGTCGGAATGTAACGAAAAAAAACAGGTGACCGCCATTTTCCAGGAGAGTGATAACTAATTAGGCATGACAAGAATTAGGACAAGATTTTTTTTTTTTTTTGTCCCGGGGAAATCCTTTATGGATACCACCCACCACGAGGAGGGAGGTGGTTATGTGGGAGTCCGTATACCCACCAAAACCCCGGGGTGTTCCGTCACTGCCTCCCTCGGCGGGAACGCGGGACAGATTTTCCACACGACCGCGAACCCGCCGTGACTGTCCGTTGCCGGACCCTTCTCTTCGCGGCACGCCAGAACACATGGCGCGCCGCAACTGCCTCGGAGACCAAACTCGCCAACAATGGGCGCCAGACTTCCCCGTGTCTGGTCGCCCGTGGTCTCCCTGCGGTGGGTCGGATACGTAGCCCCACCGCCTGCTACGTCAGCCACAAGGGATAGCCCCCCCGCGACCCCACCTCCTCGAGTCTGCGCCGAGCGCCCGGACCCCACCTCCTCGAGCCTGCACCAAAGTGCCCGGGCCCCCCTTCTCGAGCCTGCGCCAAAGCGCCCGGGCCCCACCTCCTCGAGCCTGCGCCAAAGCGCCCGGGCCCCACCACCTCGAGCCTGCGCCAAAGCGCCCGGGCCCCACCTCCTCGAGTCTGCGCCAAAGCGCCCGGACCCCGCCACTCCTATGTGGACTTGGCGGCCAAAGCCCATAGGAGCGGCCCGCCTGAGCCGGCCAGCGCACCCCAACGCCGGCGCGGCCCCTGGGTTCCTCTTGGCTTCACCATGGTGTACCTAGCCACGGTTACTGAGCCCCCCCGCCACGTCAATGCGAGAACCCTTCGGGGGGGAGGAGAAGATTTCTGCTGCAACTTAAGTTAACCCTCTGCAACAGAGGTCAGTTTATTGTTAACATTTGACTGACGTGTATTCTGTCAGTCGTTAGCTTTACTAGCGTGAATTATCTATGTTAAGAAGCTTGATTATAAATCTAACTTTATTTTTCTTGTATCGGTTCATACACATTCTAAATAAATAAACATTAAAAAAAACAATAATTTAATTATTAAAGAATCACTTTAATTGATATCAATTTCTTAGACATTTGGTAACTAACTTTACATAGTATTTTAAAAAAACATCAATGTACTTTAATATCAAATCTCTGAGTCTAAATTTGCTTTAAACATTATAATTAGAAATAATGAAACAAAATCAACAAAATCGTATGATACATTTGGGCACAAATCAGTTTCAAAGTTCTCCCTAATTTTTATTTAGAACTTAGTGTTTATTTATTTTACTTAACTTACTTAGCATGTTTGTGCTGAGTATTGTGAGCAAATAGGCTTCTTACAAGCACAGCAGCTGAATCTTGTCTGCCTTTTCAGTTTACTGGGGCATATGCTACATAACCTTCTTGCTGTTCCTGGTTGAGAAGGAGGTTGAGTAGTGGGAGGTAAATTCTTACCTAGAAGCCTTCTAATTGACAATCGAAGCTCTCCCGGCAGTCTGTCGTTATCGCGCCCATTGAAACTGGGAACCTCTCTTGATAAAGATAGTAAAAGTCAACCTTGGTACAAGACGAAATCATTTACGCCAGTTAGAGCCTGCGACGTGTCTTCGAGTGTTCGAACAAATCGAACATTTTTTGTCAATTTCATCGACTCCAGCCTTGGTATTATTGTAATAAACAATCAGAATTGGTTTATTGTTCGTTTCATCTGTACTTGGTGCGTGATGAGAGGAAGAAATCAAAATCACGGCTTTATTTTTTTCTTCCGCACATAATAGTCCTTCGTGAGCCTGTAGAGCCCCCATAGTATTGCAAAATAAACAAAATTAGAAACTAAGGTTACATTATTGGCATACTGTCACTCATATTATGCAAAACACTATGCTCATTTACATATTTTACTGAGGTTACGAATGTTGGACACAATGGAACTACAGATGGTCTTTGTGAGGTGACGTCTAACAGAATCAGATCTTATTGCTGTACTTACGTCTGACGGGCACCAAAAGCTCGTATCAATTGATGTGTAGACCGCGCTATTGCATGCGCCACACTACCCGCTGCCGCGAGCCAATGCAGGGAGGTACTGAACGAGACAGGGCCACATCACGCGATATTGCGAATTGGCAACGTCGAATTGTTTGACGGTGTCTGACAGACTACCACCTCAGTTACAGAGGGTTATTAAAACTTTAATTTTAGAGTTATTTAGCTAGGATTACCTGGTCCAAACTTAGTGGTTTAAAAGAATATATCATAACCGGTTCCGGGACATGGCTGTTCACATGACTGAAAGTCTAAATGGTTTAATTGACAATGTGCAAAATAATACGAGAGGTAAAATGCATATAAGAGATATACATACTGCCATTGATAGAAAAAACGATTGTTGAATGCATTACTTGTCTTAAAGTTCAATTGTCGGATCGAGCTAGTGTCAAAATGAACTAATTGTTACAAAGTGCAAATGTTAGAACGTTCGAATGTCATACGGCCTTAACTAACACATAACGTCACAAATATAGTACGGCGCAAAACAATTTTCCTGTGCGCACTACTAAATAACGTCATTTACATTAAGCAGCGTTTATAAGTAAGGCCCATTATGTTTAAAATTAATCACATCATTAATATGACTACTAAAAATCCAAATTAAAGTATTTGTTGTTTTACTAATGTCCCATAAAATATTTTTAATTAAAGCTTCTGTATATTTATACCAAAAAAGTATGGTGACTTTTGGAATAGTGGAATCTATTCACAAAAATATTTCCTTTATTCGCGAACTACGAGTATAAATTGCTCGAGTTTCCCTGAAATGATAAATTCTCATCGTGTGAAAGGTATTTTATTCACTAACATTCAAATGTTTAATCACTGACTTTACATACATGCATAGTAACATTTGTACATTATGACACAAGCACAATTTTACATAGATAAAATGTGAACCTTTGTCGCTTTGTCACTGCAACATTTTAACCATTAAACTTTGTACATTTTGACACACAATTTAACCATTTAGACTTTCAGTCATGTGAACAGCCATGTCCGGGAACCGTTCTTTGTCATCTTGTCATTTGTTTCACGGATGTTGTCAAAGATCCAACAATGTTTGCTGTTAGAGAATCGCACGGCTGGATTGTACCAGCGTTACTATTGCTTCAAAATGAAAAAGTATTTATTGTGACATAACTGTAATACATTAGACATTATGGTAATGTTGACTTCTTTGTGGATATTGACGTCTTCTATACAACTGCAGTACCTACGCCACTTTGCTTTAGTGTCAATAGCATAGACTCAATCAAAGACCTTTAGTAAGTGTAAGGTCTTTGGACTCAATAGTCAATAGTTTTTTTTTTTCGTTTCGTCCGTTCTGGAGGATTTGGCTTTGCATGACTTATGCATCTGCCAGTGTCAAGTTAGTCAATAGTTTCCGCAGCCTACGCAATATAAGGACTTTCTGGGAATTTTTTCCACACCTTGGGTTACATTATCGAAGTTTTCATATGGATCCCAACTTTTTTTGAAAATATTATATAGCCTACGTTCATCAGGGAAAATGTAGGTTTTTTATGGTATTTTTCTAATCGGTCTAGTAGTTTCGGAGTCTATTCAATTCAAACAAACAAATCTTTCCTCTTTATAATATAAGTGTACACGTAGATGATATACGAGTACATACCTTAACAGATGCAAGAAATACATGATCCCTTAGTAGGAGATATAACGGCTTACCTGAAAATAAAAAGAAAGCTTATTAAACATTGTTAAATTATGACACAACTATTTACAAGACGACTGAAGTTTTATTCTAAGGCTAAGGTTAACGAAAAGTAGGTACCTTATATGTTTGGATAAATGGGTTTTCAGACCACCTGCTCGACAATGTACAATTAAATATTTCGCGATCTCGACGATAAGCAAGGCATTACATCCCCAGTGAGGTAGTGTTGTAAGAAACTCCCAAGGGATTAAAGTGATTTGGATTTGGAACGTTATTGAAGGAAAAATCTTAGTACGGAGTAAATACGGGCATTGAAGAGAGTTTAGTTCGAAAATCGAACTGGTCACCGAATGGACAACATACAGATAAACAAAACAAAAAATGGGCGATTGTAATGAATTTGAAACAAAAGACTGTGTTTGTTGTTATTTTAACAACTTTCATAAAATGCTCCTAACTATAAAAATATTAAAAAAATAATTTTAAAATATTACTCTATCCCTATAACTAAACAAATGTGTCCAATATTAATATTAACTTTTAAAGCTGCGCTCAGGAATTAACTGTAGAGTCCCCGTTACGCTCAGGTGCCAATATGCCGCCTGTGAGGTAAGACAATGCTTTACCCCCCCCGGTGCATTATCTACTATAATTACAATTCATTAAGATCCGTCTTTCTCTTTCTATGATTTTGTAATTAGATCCTGAAATACCTATTCAATCACATTTCATGCCGTCACGGATATTGAATCTGTGTATAAGATTTTGATCTCTTATCCTTTGCATTAGCTAATTCCTTGAACTTGTCATTTTCGTTTTGCCTTTCAAGTTAACCAGACGATTCAAGTAGATTGCCATCAGAATAAACACTGTGTATGGCTATATTTATTAAAAATATTTATTAATGTAGTTTGTTGATTATGTTATTGACTAGCGGCGCCCCGCGGTTGCACCTGCGTGGTAATGGATGATGATGCTGATGACGTTAAAAAGTATTATATCTGTTAAAACAGCGTCTCATCTACCTCCATACAAAATTTCATCAAATTTGATCTCGCCGTTTGAGTGTGAAGAAGTGACAAACATGCAGACACATTCACTAACTTTGGCCTTTATAATAAATAGATAGATAGATAGATAGTCAAAGTCTAAGTCTAAGTCAAAGTTAAAATCATTTATTCATTAAGGCATCAAAGACGCACTTATGAACGTCAATTTTCCATTATAATGTACTTTAAAGACTCTACCGCCGCGTTCCAAAATATATAAAGCCTACCGAGAAGAAGTGGCAAGAAACTCGGGCCCATTCTTTTCATATAGATGTTTACAATGTTTCTACTTAGGTACTACAAATATTACATTTTATGGGTGGCAGAGTGACAGCTTGCCAGAAGTGGAGTATTCCAAGCATCTTTGTCTTCTATATAATGTCAGACTGTATCGCCAATTTCTTAAATGATATAACAAATGTTCGCTTATTTTTAGCTCCAGTGTGTTGCCTACATAGATAGATAGATAGTATTAGTGTTATGCTAAAGCAGTGTGAAGTTGTTTGTATTATAGTAAGTGGCACGCCTGCCATAGTAGTATCGGCGGTATCTATATATTTTAACCCATAGACTCCCCATTTGGCCAATAATACAATTGTTTTCTCTACAATCATACCACTTTTCAAAGTACTGCGACTTGCGTATGGTTAACTTTAACATGCTAACCATCGCAAATAAAGGTGCTTTGTAATAGTTTTTAGCAATATATACCCAGTATTTATTAATAGAAATAGAATTAAAATACGTCCTACAACTTGTTTAGCGCCCGTTTATATGTACAATCCTTCTTTTCCCAACCTTTTTCTGAGTCCCAAAACGTCTCTCAGGGATACATCAGCCATTTCAATATTTGATCCCATTCTCTATGGCCGGACGTTATTGCCATTGCTCATGCGATTATGTAGCCTTACTGCAAAATCAACTATTATTTATCCTACTTCATATTTTATTCTATTATTATTATTATAAAAGGTGCATACTTACAAAAATTAAAAGACACTTAAAAATTTATTAAACTATTTGTTGAAGGAAAAGTGCCCAGAATGCTGGCTGCATTTCCATGTTGAATAGCTAAGCTAATTTTTTGTGCAAAATATGAACCAGCATTCTGGTCGCCTGACGCTTCAACCAAACGCTTTAGCCAAGTCCCTGAAAATTTCGTATTTACCTGGACCCCACAGACCCAAAGTTTACACCCCAAAATGCACAAATATGTAACCTCTATCAAAATTGGTATATTTGCGCCGTTAAAAGTTTTCGGCATTTGTCGCTGCCATACCAGCCTGAGCGTAAGTTTCTGGAAGATGCGACGGTGCCAGAGTATCGGCACAAGTAGCATCCCACACAAGAGGCCGTCCCATCTTCCAAGGAACAAGAGTCATTCCATCTGGCCTCTTACCTCTTAATATTTTATATGTGAAAGTTTGTATGTAAGAATGTTTGTTACTCAATCACGCAGAAGAGACTGAACGGGTTGGGATGAAATTTGGTAGATGACGCATTAAATTGAACACATAGGATACTTTTCATCTTCATCATCCATAACATAACACAATTTTTTGCTTGTCATCGGGTAATTACCATGGCAGTGAAACCGCGGTGCATAGCTAGCTATAAAATTCTACAAATGAATACACTTATTGTAATAAATGCAAGTGTGTGAGTGATGTGTTACTTCCTCACACTGAAAAATCTAAACGGATTTAAATTAAATTTAGTAAAGCCTAGGAATGATAACAAAGTCATCATAAAGTGACTCATCTTTTTGATTAACAAAAATGGTTATTTAAAACACAAGTATGAAATAAGTTTGAACATAAAATTAAAGTATAAGCAATACTCTATTAAAATTATAATCATAAAATATGCAAATTTTCCAGATAACGTAGATTTTAAAAATTTAGAAATGCCGTAACTAAAAAACGCTTGTTCTGAACAATTGACAAAAATTTAGTTAGGACTATTAGTCATGCGAGCGATGATACCCGTACATGGACTATTTTTTTACGTTTACATTCAGACTCGACGGGTGAGTTACTGAAATCACGATAATTTTATTCACGCGTACGATATCGCGGACTTGTGCCAGTTCTAAAACTTAGGCCATCATTATCTATCCGGAACTACTCGGTGGGTTGGAATAAAAAAGCCTGTGACAAAATTTGGTTTTTGTCATACCAAGTTAACAATAGATTGTCTATTGCATATGGTTCCTAATACAGTTGAAGGTTTAATAGAGGAAAATAACACATCCTTGGACGGGATTAGAGTTGCATCATCCAACAATCCGGGTCAGACGGCATTACCGCTTGACCACCGAGGCGATCTGTCCGAACATCAAATTGAAATCTCCAGTTGATTTTAATTGTCGTATGGAGATGTATATCTATAATTATACTATAAAATGCTAGATGTAGAGCAACAGATATTTCACCTTGATGGTTCGTAGCTGACCTGGTGGATAGTGGAAAGTTCCATCATGTTATAGATTTTCGCGGTTGTTAACTAAATTTTAATTAGTACTCAAGCAATGTAGACCATCATTTTTAGAGTTCGGAGTTCCCGATATTTCATCACAGTTATATGCACCATGTTCACGGGTAGACTGAAGATGCGGATAGATCAGGAACTCCAAAATCTATTAATGATGGTCTACATTGCTTGCATGTGCAATGGTGCTCAACATCCCGTGAGTATTAATTCTAATTAAGTTCCTCTAGAGCTCATGAAATATTGCTTTCACTTTTCATATTAAACATGAGTTGAGAACCAACGATTAAATAATCGAAAACCGACCTTCACAGCCTATATATTTTCAAATAAATATTGTACATACAGCAAACAAAACAAGTAGCAATATCAGTTTGTTTCGAAATCCTGATGAAGCAATCGCCCACCATCGAGATCCGTTCCATTAGCCGAAGCATTAGCTCAAAACGTAATCTTTCAAAGGCGCAAATCTGTCCGGAAACTTGTAAAAACGGAATAATAAATGGCCCGCGTTGTCGATAGATCAGTACCTCGCTGTATTGGTAGGGACAGTACCTAAAGTCAATATTATTATTTCACCTTCTCTATTTATCTTGATATCAAAATTAATTTTAATATGTAGTAAAAACGACCTCTTGATATTTTTAAAGCACTAACGCCTGCTTAGCGAGGCCAAACTTTGTGATTTAGAGATAATAAGATACCGACCAACTGGGAGTTAGACTCGCAGACCGAGGGATCCGTATAAACTTGTAGGTAACTCATCAACGACTTAATTTTGCTATTCGATACGTAGACATAATTATTAGACCAACAGCAAATTATAACATGAATAAATAAACACTAAAAATAAATTCACTTTTTTCTTATAAAGAAAAATTTACGACTTTCAAATCGTTTTTCCTTTACATGTGCCATCAATGGTTTTGAAGCAAAGTGCGTTAGAGCTTTCGAAACCGCTTGTTATTATATTCCATAGGTCACTTAGGACTGGAATATTCTGAAGATATAGAAAGTGGCCCATATAACTCCAATTTACAAAAATGAGATTAAGGTTATCCATGGTAGTCAAAAAAATACTAGTATATGTCATAAACACCATATTAATGGTAATGCCGTAAAGAACTACAAGTATCAATCTTATTGGTTATATTAATGACATCCTAAAGGTTCTGGTGAAACTCATGCTATATATACAGACTTTACCAAGGCTTTTGATATTCATGAATTGCTACTAGCAAAACTTCACGGATTAGGTGTTCACGGTGCACTGTTCTGGTGATCAAATCATAATATAAAAACAGATTTCAATCGGTGGTTGTAAAAAGATTTAAATCTGTATACTCGAGAGTACTTTCAACGTAAAATATGAATCCCAAAGCCTGTAAAAGCAAATGCTTGTTTTGGTTTTTATTGATGGTTTTGCCAGCATTTGTAAGTTCTAAAGTGAAAGTTTTGTTGATTGCTTATAACTTTAGAGATACGAGTATATCAATAATCAATACGAATACGATGCAGTGGTACCACAGACAGATATAACAGCATAAACCAGTGATGTACTCAATACCAGATGAAGCTTAATGCGTCTACGTTTTACTGCATTAAGTTTACCCGTAAATTAACCCCATATCCGGCTAAATATACTATCGATAATACCTTACTAGCTGAAGTGTTAACAGTGCGGGACTTAAGGGTAACTGTTGACGTACAAATGAGTTTAATTAATCATACAAAAATAGATGCCAAAAGAGACTGCAGAATGTGTGGGTTTGTTTTAAGACAGGCTAAAGCTTTAAAAAATAGAGACTTCTATCATCTTCTATAATCCACATTATATGTTCTATATAGAATTATTTAATAGTTTAGATAATACTTCACAAGTAGTATTAGTGTTATGAACGGGATATCAGATAAATTTTGAAAGACTTAACGTGTTTTGAAGGATCTCATGTACCACTTGACCTTCATGGAGAACAATTGTAATAAATTACGATCCTTTCATTCTAGACTATAAAAGATGCCTATCATTATGGAACGTCGTTAATTGACTTGTTATTCTTATAAAAAGTGATTAATGGGTTGGTTGACCTTATATTTATTATATGATTGTTAAAGCACTAACGTCTGCTTAGCGACACCAAACTTTGCAATTTTAGAGAAAACGCAGGTTCTAATCCGGCCGAGGATTTGTCTCTGAAATTGCCAATGAGTGTTTAGTATTTAGTTAGGCTTTGACAAACTTTTCAGAAACTTAGAGTAAAAATTATACATTGAGTGGAATTTAATCACTGTGTTACACTGTATCCGAAGGACGGGGCTTAGTGCGGAATCAGATCGCAAATCAGTTCCTGACAGTGTTCCAGACATCTTGACCTGCGATTCTACCGATTTTCTTCTGATATTAGGAATATTGAAGTTTTCTTTGATTTAGGGTCATATTCTAACTATGCGATAGTATACAGCAAGAACCTTGTTAAATAGCGCATATCGCAAATCTCATTTTAAATAAAAATGAACTGCTGTTTGCTAGTCTTGCAAAAATTTGAAAAGGGATAGACCGAGATGACCAATTCTTTATTATTTTTTCGCCTGAATACAGGGGGTAATTATAAAAAAAACATCAAAATCACACATGTGAAACCGCGGGGCGCAACTAGTAAATTATAAAATATAAAAGTTTTTGAATTAGAATGCTTATCTTATTTTTATTACGTATACTCTAGATATCGTAAGTATGCCCTGAATAACCACAGCCTTTTTATACCTGAAAAAAGGTTCCATTGAGTTAATCCTAAGTTTTCCGCGTCGGCAGAGCAATGGGGCGAAACTATATTCTAGAGAATATAGTTTCGCCCCGCTGGTCTGCCTAAATCTATCACAAGGTAGAATTAGCTTTTTCTGGACCCAGATTTTTTTTATTATTATTTATTTATCCTGCGATCAGTCCATCGACTATGAGCAGATGTGGTGTATGTGTGTGCGGGTAGGGTGCTACTCCCATTAGAGTCTGCCCTTTCTTGATCAAAATCAGTCTTCGTGCTGATTCATCTCGTCAAAGACATCTCGTCGCTTTTTTAATCGGCGGAGGCTTTCGGGAATAGTTAGCTGCCCTACTGGCTGGACCTAGACTTATATTACATTTATATATATTATATTCTACAGTAACTTCACTGATCTTATGACATAAAAATACTCTATTAATTCATAGTTTGTGATGTGTGAATATTAAATGTATAGTTTAAATTCGTTTTTTGAAGATAATCATGAGTTAATTTGTTGTTTTTTTAGTGTCATTTGATAATATTCAATTAAATAATGTAAAACTACTTACTAATAACGTAAATATATACCTACATGCCTAATTTATAGACTCAGGCGTTACTTTGAGGAAATCCAACATTATTTATATTACATTAATAGTGAATCCCTTGTTTTTATTACATAATATTTGTAGATTAGAAATTACATTACAGACTGACACACAGTCAATACAATAAAAACCGCTGCGACATAATTTTAAGAGCATTATGTACCCTCGCAGTTCTGAACAAATTTCTTTTATTCTTATTCTTAATTGTCATAAAAAAACTTTCATGAGATTTCATAATTAAATTCAGTACTGCCCGAACACCCGTCGGAGTAATAACGACTAGATGATAGACGTGAGTGTTTGCCGGTTTTACTATTTAATTCTAAGTCTTATTTGAAAAGGTGAATTTTAATATTACAAAAAATAATTTCTGAAACATAACTTTATTAAGAAGTTACCTTCTCGATGCGTCCACTGTTCCAAACGAACGCGCATCACGTATTACACGCTTCAGTGACTCAGTGGAAAGCGCGGATATCTTCATATACACGTCTTCAATACTTCTGACATTTTATGATGTCTGCCTATTAACGAATACTTTTAAACGAGCAATTCTTGTATATTTGTATAATTTATGTATAAGTTTAGATATATAAAAGTGCTCGTAGCGGTGCTCGACTTGGCGATCTTAACCGATCAACAAGTTAAGCAATACTTGCTGCGGTCAGTACTTAGATGGGTGACCGCTTGTGGCATTATTCAAATGAGCGCTTCGGAGGGACGTTAAGCCATCGGTCCCGGTTGTTTGTCTTAAGACAACAGTCGTTAGGCTATGTCGAGGGCCTTCGGGCGACCTAAACACTTCGACATAGGTTGGCCACTAACCTATCCACTAATCCGCACTGGGCCCGCGTGGTGGATTATGGCCCAACTCCTCTCTCTGAGAGGAAGGCTCGAGTCCCAGCAGTAGGAACAATAAGGGCTGATTATGTATATAATTATGAAGGATATAAAATCTGAATCTTGGAAACGGCTATAACGATTTTCATGAAATTCACCAGGGGGTTTTTGGGGCGATGAATTCAGTGTTTTCAGGGGCCTTACTATGAGCTCTTAAAGCAGGACTTCTAGACAACTGCCCGGTTTGTTCGTACCATGACAACTTTAAAGCAGGCCTGCCCAGGCCTACTATTCAAGAACCGCAGAAAAACCGTTCACCTGTTTTTTTCGTATGGACTCTCGTTAACATGTCGCTCTAAATCCACTCAGTTTATTAGCTTACAAACGTTAGGCGTCTGCAATGTTGGTTATAGTAAATTGTTAGAATGCCAAAAACAATATTATACGTTCACCTTTGAGAAAACAATATTCAAACAGTTCACCTAAATGAGCGTCGTGGTATGATTTCATTCAAAACTGTTTAAGTCAGGTTTAAGAACTGCACGGAACTTGCATGTTTTTTACGAAGCTGATAGTAAGGCCCCAGGCAATAAGATACTGCTACACTGAACTGTTTTACCGATACAGCAACACTAAAGCTTGACAATAGATGGCGTTGTTAAGCAACACTGCCAATGAGTGTTTGGTTTGAGGTTAGACAAAGAAAATCAATTGTTTACTTACGAACAAAACTCGGACGTCCAGGTACTACCCAATATGTTTATGAGTAAGAGCCAGACTGTTGATCTATTGTCTAACTTTGACATTTGAAGTGACTAACTAGGCTCTGTTGTCCACCAAACTTCCAAGTCAACCAACATTGTCATAGTAGTCACGTCACGGAAGATAGTCAATTGTACGAACGTTGACTTTTGACAACAGACGTGCGATTCTCTAATGATTCGTCGACGAACTCACCTATGTAAAATAGTTTTTCATAGAGATATCGCTCTTGTACTTAAGGTACTTAGGTGTTGACATCTCGTCATTTGTTGTCAAAGATGCAACAATGTTTGCTCTTAGATATTCGCACGGCTGATCATTGTTCACTTTGCATATCACTTTATACTGCCAAATGAGATAAACAATAGGCCTACTATGACTTCTCCTGTCATGAAAGTGAAAAAATCCTAATCTATAAATCAATCCAAACCTACGACAGAAATGTTTTTATATTTTTTAACAGCGTGAATATTACTGATTTTTTATATCGAAAACGTCAACAATATTCGAATGTGGGTAGTTTAACATCTGTTTAGACTAGTTTAGAGAGCATGACTATTAAATTTGCATTAAACATACCCAGTACATACAATTGAACAGAAAGTGCCCATTTATGAATTGTCACTCGCAAGCGTCATACGAATTTGGATTTAAGCAAGAACAGAGTAAGAACTACCATAACTTACTAAAAATACATTGTTCCCCAATACCTTACCGTTTTCACCTACGCGTACACCTACTCAAGCTCACTTGTGTTACACTCGTAGTTCGCCCGTTTGGTTTTCAGTTTGGTGTTCTGAACAAACGAATTACTACCATTATCTCTTTTGTAAATCTGACAGTTATAAATATATATGAGTAATTGAGCTTAATTTGTTCTAGTTATAGAACCTTTTCAAAAGAAGACACTTCGTTGTTCTGTGGGTTGGCGTAGTATCTATTACTATGATGTCCGAGCTGATCCACTCCGGCGCAGACGACCGGGGGAACGGAGGAGACGGTTCGCACGTCTCCTCCCTCCCCCGTAGTGGGGTCACAGGCGAAGAGTCGGGGGACTCTTCGTCGGTTTGCACGGCTCTACACGTCTAGGGGGTGACCTTGGTAAGCAAGGTCACCCCTTCACAGGCGCTGAGGCCCGGTTAAGATCAATCCGGGCCTATCGCTGGGGCGAGATGGTGACTGCCAGCGCGACCCTGTCTCGCCCCACCTTGGCGGAGGACTGCTCACGGGGGGGTTTTAGTGGGTCTGAGCCCCACACGCCCCCTTCCGTCACCCCCGTGGCGGAAGGGAAGTGCACAGCATTTCACCCCTTCAAAAAAAAAAAAAATATCTATTACTAATTCTGTGGTACAACCAATGATGTTAATATAAACTTAATCTCATTGGGTACAACACAGTGATTGTGGCCTGCAGTGCCTTGTGCCCGGCTTAGTTTGGATTAGTGGTTAGAATCACAGGTGCCTCCTGTACCTTAGTTCGTAAATAGGTATGTACACAGTTGCCGGTCTTGCACGTAATTTATCAATTAATAGCGGCTGCAAGCGACTTCGTTCGCGTAGTAGGCATGACCTTCGGCCTCGCCATAGCCTCCCATTTTTTTCCCATCTGGTTTTTTTCAGAAGAACATTCTCCTGACGATAATTAATACAACAAAAAAAGAATTCGCGAAATTATTCCATCCGTTCTCAAGTTATAGCGTGACCAGGAGAAATAGATGTTCATTTTTATATAGAATACTTGTCGGATTGTTAGTTCAATTTTTCGTCGTTAGGACAGGATATCGACTTTGTTGTCTCAAGTTTTAAATTCAGATTTTTTTGGAAGAAATATAGATAGTGACTCTCTCTTCGACGCATGGGGTCAAGATCAAATCATTTATTCTGTATAGGCCTACGGGGGCACTTCTAAATTGTCATTTTACATTTATTTTTTCTTTAATCGGCAACCGAATCGGAACGCGACCACGACTGAGCAGATCCGGCACGAAACTCAGCGGGCTTGTCTTTTTAATTATGTTTTTATCACAAATTGCTTAATGTATTTAACAAATGTTCATTTATTTTCAGCTCCAGTGTGCGACCATAATAATGATATCAGTAGGGGACGACACGCTGCATTTTGCCATCTTAATACACGAGTAGGTAGATCCTGGAGTGATCAGTTCCAAGCTGTGTTATCCTCCAATTAATCCAAAATTTTGTCGTCTCAAGTTCGATCCCTAATCGGATCAAATATTTGTGTGGCGAGCAGAGATATTGATTATAGTGCGAGGTGTGAGTGTAAAAGCTATTATTATTGAGTAAGTAATATACGTTCGATTCATAAAATACATAAAGACAAAAGAAATATAAACTTCTGACATACTATTTATTTCGTATATACCTAATGTTAATAATACAAATAATATAATAAACCTTTGATCGAAATTCAATACAAATAACAACAAAAGAAAACCATTCATAAACTATAATTTCATGTTTCATTTTGATATACTTAGCAATTAAAATAACTATAATTAAAAATATAATCACTGCACATAATCATCTTTTAGTCAAATTTTAATAAACATATATAATGAAACGTTGAAACCTATTAATATATTTTAAAAATAAACAAAAATGCCTGACTTAGATTGATAACCTAATTCTAGCGCTTCGCCGGTTGCTGCCGCGACACGCTCGCAACCCTCGCTCGGCTCGCGCGTCGTGTGGTCACCATTCAACCTAATTTTGTCTTAAACTAGTCATGAAAACTAATTACTATTAAACATACATCATTTTACGGAATTATACCAAAATTTATAGTATTTCAAATCATTATTATATCGAATAAAATATGATACTTGAAGAGTATTTAATATTAGTAGTATATAAAATTATAGTATTACAGTTTATCGATGTATCAGGTGCTGGTATAGATTCTAAATTATATAACAACTATAACGTATATCAACTATAACGTATATCAAATAAAATTATATCAACTGTCCGTTACGGCAAAAGTCTTTTATATCCAGTGAAGGGTAATCAAATAAAAATCTGTAAAATGAATTTCGAACAAAAACGCGCACCCGTTAATATTATAAAAACCAAATAAGCATCAAATTTGAATTTCCTCATTTTTCAGCCAGTAAGCGGATTTAAAAGTGTTAAAGATTTTTTCAAATTGTACATATTGCGGTTATTAACAGTACTCTGCTTGAAAATATAGTAATAAACTGAATAATATTTCTATATTATTTTTTGTCTACGCACGCCCATAAAGTTTCGTATTGTTTGAGTTAAAATGTGTCTGTAATATAATTTTGTCTGTGCTGTGCCTAAGAATATTAGGCTTTTCAGATGTTGATGATGATGAAAAGTAGCCCATGTGCTATTCCAGACAATAATATATCACTGTGCCATATTTCAACCAGATCCTGCTGTTCTGCCGTGATTGAGTAACCATCCATCTAAACTTTCACATTTATAATATTAGTGGGAAGTGGGAAAATCAGTAGAAATAAATGCTAGTAAAAAATGGTTATCTGTAAAGTCGGTTTACGGACGATAATTTTACGTGTTAACCCGTCCAGCTGCCTTGGCATACCTGTATGCCAAAAAACATTCCGTAAAGCTGCCTTGGCATACAGGTATGCCAAGGCCAAATCAAATAAGGATCCAATTAAAAATGTTATCTATTCAAATATACAATAGATTTCAGCTAATTGTTTTTTTGATGCTGTAAAGGACCTGGAAAAAATTTTTACATAACAAATTATCATTTGAAAGATACCAGATCGGTAATATCAACGAAAAAGCGACAGTCACTTGTTTTTTGCGGGGTTTTTGCAACTCTGGTTTGCAAATTTGATGATAGTCGGGAGCTCACTAGGTCATAAGACAAGTCAAAGTCAAAGTCAAAGTCAAAGTCAAAGTGATTTATTGCATTCATGAGTATACAAGGTGACATAAACAATACAGAAACATACATAATATTGCTATACCCATTTGGGTATAGCAATATTACCATGAGCGGCATGCTTTATAATATATGAACATATATTAATAATACATAGTTGGAATCGAGCGTGCAACAGCCATTGATTTTCGTAGTGTTTGTCAAGAATGTATATTTTATTGTATATATTTATAAATTCTAATAAAATTAATAAAATCATAATTTCATTAAAAATCGTATTAATCTAAATAAATTAAAAGTTACATTATATTTATGTCAAGTTATCAATAAAATATTAATTCAAATTATAATAACATTTATCAATAAGCAAACATTTAGTTTTATTTACAAATCTTTTTAAATTTTCTTCACTTCTTATGTCATTTGGAAGGTGATTGTATACTTTAATTGCAGAGCAGTAGGGACTTTTACTAGTTAGTAGACAGTTCTAAGCGAATTCTCGGTAAGGACATTTTGTTTGCACGGTTCGTTCTTGCAGCACAACGATTATGATGACTCGGTTTTGCGCTTTCAAATATTATTTGATTCTTTCGAACAAATTTGCATAACTCAAATATGTACATGCATGTAAGTGTTATTATTTTGTGTTTAATAAAGTGTGGCCTGCACGAGTCAGTATTGTTAATATTGGCAATTATTCTTTTTCTGTTTAATAAGCTATCCACTCCTGTTCCATTACATCATCATCATCATCATCATCAGCCTGTAGCAGTCCACTGCTGGACATAGGCCTCTCCAATTGCACGCCACTTAGGTCTATCTTGGGCTTCTCGCATCCAGTTTTTGCCAGCCGTCTTGCGCAGATCGTCACTCCACCGTGCCTCAGGACGTCCTACACTACGTTTGCCGAGACGCGGTCTCCACTCTAGAACTCGTGTACCCCAACGGTTGTCGGTTCTACGGCTAATATGGCCAGCCCACTGCCACTTCAGCTTGCTGATCCGGTGGGCTATGTCGATGACCTTGGTTCTCTGACGGATCACTTCATTTCTGATGCGATCCCTCAGAGAAACACCGAGCATAGCCCTATCCATAGCCCGCTGAGCGACCTTGAGCTTGTGGACCATTCGAGCCGTCAGTGTCCACGTTTCGGCTCCGTATTTCATGACGGGTAGGACGCACTGATTGCAGACTTTCGTTTTCAGGCATTGTGGAATCCATTTCCCCATAAGATAGTTCCGTAATTTAACCAAGAATATGCATATGCGTAGTTAGCTGTAATTGCTGTGCTCTGATTCGTACCAACTTTAAGTTCGTATAGAGCATATGTGAACCTTGATATTTTAGATTTTAGTTTTTCGATATGTGTTTTCCAATTCGACCCCGAATCGACCTCTACACCCAACAATGTACAAGTACTTACTGTTTCAATTTTTAAGTTATTATTCTGTAGTTCTACATTCAGTTTTGATCTTTGGTAAGGCAGAAATTCGATCAACTTGGTTTTCTTATAATCTATTATTAAGTTATTAGCCGAACGCTTAGGCCGATCATGTCTCTCTATCGCTAGCTCCACGCTCTCGCTTGCACGCTCGTCTCAGGTGGAACGTGACAATGAGTCATACTTTTTCATGCGTGCAGCCGATGTTCATGGATTTATAAGACGCTAACACGTCAAGGTGTAATATGTCAATTAAACAGAATGACAAAAAATGTTAAGGTTGAAACTAATAATTTTTTTTTTCTTTCTTCTTAAAATAAATAAAACTAAAATGTGTACTGATATTTTTTTATTAACATGAGTCGTCAGAATCGTCATTTATACTAGATTCATCCGATGAAGAGTCTTCTGTAATATTAATGATTAGCTCTTGTGTGCATGAATTATCTCCTGCAATGTGTATTGGGTTCCAATCAGACATTATGACTCAGTTAGTTCCCTCTATCACCGCCGTGCGATTCAGTAATGATTCATCGATGCGTTCGTCGACGATCTCACCGATGTCAAATACTTTATGAGATATCGCCCATGTACAATGTTGCTTTTCCAACGTTTCTTGTCATCTCGTCAATTGTTTCACTGGTGTTGTCAAAGATGCAACGATGTTTGCTTGTTTTTGATTTTTAGAGAATTGCAAGGCAGTTCTAGGTCGTCACGTGGGTGCAAGCGTTTTAAGCTTACCTATATTGTATGTCGTATTTCATGACGTAATACATAGTAAAATATCTTCCAAAGAAATCTTGTAGGCCTATGATATTGTATTTATCTTCCATTCAATATAATAAATTAATATCATACAAGAAATAAGAATTTCAAAGGCGAAACTAGTAGGGGTAGATACTCGGATAGAAATCCAGTATTGCCCATTTAGCCTCGGGGTGGGATCCCTATTGAGATATTTGATCCCCAAGTCGGACAATAACCACTGCTATCTGGAGAATTTCCAACTAGATTAATAATAGTTTTTTTTGTACCGTAGGTTGTTATTTATGTATTAGAATTTATTGCAATTATTCAACATCTCAGCCGTAGGACGTCCACTGCTGAACATATGCCTCTCCCATAATTTAGCAAAAAGACCGGTTGGGAACGGCCTGCAACCAACGTCATCCTACGACTTTTGTCAGGTCGTCTGTCCACCTTGTGGTGGACGACCTACGCTGCGCTTGCCGGGCCGTGGTCTCCATTCCAGAACCTTCCGGCCCCATTGGCCATCTGTTCTGCGTGAAGTTTACTCACACATTAAAATTACTGCAGGAATATTATTGAGATAAATCCTTATTTAGTTTACAGGGTGGCCAAACTAATGAAGGAACCCCTGAAGGAAAGCACCCTTAATGTTGATGTTAGCAAATTGTCCTCTAATGAAACATTTTTTTCATTTTAACCGACTTCATAAAAGGAGGTTGACAATTTGATTATATTTTTTTATGTTTGTTACCTCAGAACTTTTGACTGGGTGAACCGATTTTCATGATTCTTTATTTGTTTGAAAGCTGGTGTTTTCCGGGTGACCACCCGGAAATTTGAAATGAAATGTAATGTAATGTTATGTTATGTTATGTTATGTTACATTAAATTTAAATGGGTGACACCCATTTTAATTTCATGATATTCGGTAAAGCATTTTTGAGTTACACTCCAAAAATTGAAAAGTGTTTAGCCTCTTTTGATTATTTGATGATATCATCTATGACGGTCAATGACAATCGATCCCGTAATTAGCAAGGGTCACTAATGTATGCACCAGTTGGTACTACATTTTTTTTTACCAAAAAAACGGAACCGCCACCATACCTACATTTTTTTTACCAAAAAAACGGAACCGCCTTCAACACTAAAAAGCGTGATATAACTTTTATAAGTCGGTACCATGCGCACAATATTGTGATAATATGTTCTTTTAAACTATTCATACATTATATCATTCAACACTAAAAAGTGTTAAATCACTTATTGAAGCCGGTACTCAATAAGTGATTTAACACTTTTTAGTGTTGAAGTCGATTTCGTTCTGTGGTAATTTTTTTAGAAACAAAAACTGCATTTAAAGTTCGACTTAGAATCTTAGAGCTCAACGATTTTTCATTTATGAGTTTTGATGACACTTTACTTTCAATAAAAGCATAAATTATCTTATGAATTTGAATCATCCTGTTCCGTATATGGCTTGAATAGCACCAGAATGTAGGTGCTATTCGAGCTATATACGATATAGGCCCCGGCGGTACGCTTTAATAAAAAAACGCATATTATAAAGTCCGACTTTACTTGTAAGACCAAAATGCTTAGAATACTCCACTTCTGGCAAGTTGTCATCTGCCATCCATAAAAATGATAATAATAGTAGTACCTAAGTTTATACTTAGGTACTACTATTATTACATTTTATGGATGGCCTGGATACATTTTATGGATATGGATGGATTTATGGGGCCTGTATTATTTTCATATAGATTTACTTATGTAAATCTATATGAAAATAATACAGGCCCAGAGTTTCTTACTGCTTCTTTCTTACTCTTCTCGGTAGGCTCTATATATTTTGGAACGCAGCGGTAAAGTACATTATAATGAATACCTAAATTATCTTTCTTCTTCTTTTCTAGTCTTTGATACCTTAATTATATAAGTGATTTTGACTTCAACTTTATTATAACCAGATATGGGCAATATAACAAATGGATAATTTAAATGCATAACGTTTAACGCGTTTTCGATAGATGGCGTGCAAAGTCCTGAATAAAACTTCAATACATATTTTTTTTTCTGTTCACACAGAAACAAGGACATTTAAGAGTCGAGACAGATTCAAATAATATTATTAAGTTACGTATTGTACTGTATTATAGTATAATAATCTACTGTGTTGAAGATGTCGTATCTTTCAGAACAGATTTTGTTTAAAGAGGACTACGACCTAGTAGCTACCTAATAACAAAACTTAACTCTCCTTAATCTGTTCCCGCCATTCAAGACTTCCTTAAACACGATATTAAACTGAATAAATCAAAGTGAATCTCTCACGGACCACCTTAATCCGCCGTTTCAATAATCCAGGGGCCCTTTAGGCATCTTTAGGGGTCCGTAATGGGGGGTATAAATCAGGCAGCGACAGTTGCGACCTTTGGTGACTCTGTAGCGTAATTAATAAGGGCTTTGGATAGCAAAAAGTCGTGTCTTCTGTTGTCACCTCGTTGGGCTCGTTCGAGAATAAATTAATTGTTAATTGGGGTATTATAATTTAGAATTTTAGATGACAATTTTGGGGAATGGATTTCAGAAAGTCCTTATTGAATTATTATCGTATAATGAGCCTTTTTTGTACAATATATTGGGGCCGTCAAGATTAGTACAAATAGTCACAAGATAGGTAAAATGACTGATTTCTCTGAAGTATCGTTCTTTACTCGTACGATTGTCAGGGAAATATAATCGGCAGGAAGCTAGGACGTGACAGTCAGCGCAGGCGTGCGATTATCTAAGAGCTAATATCGTTGCATCTTTGACAACTACCGTGAAACAAATGAAGAGATGATAAGAAACGTTGGTACAAGGGTGAAGTATTTGACATCGGTGAGCTCAATCATTACATAATCGCACGGCAGAGCAGTGGCTCGAAAACTACAACAGTGGCCGTAGCACAAACAATTTGAAAAAAAGTATTCGTATAACGTCAACGTATCACGCTTCCGCGTACAAACTATGAGTTATCTGTGTTACAGTTGTCCTAGATAGATGACAGTTTGTACTGCTTCACGTGAACGACACGTTACGTTACATTTGTGCAGTTATTCGTGCTGGGCCCACAAGACAGTACAGGGCGGCACTAGAAAATAACGTGGTGCGTATTGCTTAACATTTAGGTAAAAGTTTCATATTGAACATAAGTGCGTCATAAGTGCGTCTTTGATGCTTAAATTGAATAAATGATAACTTGACTTGAACAAGTGCAATTTGAAAAATTTAATACTGACTTCCATTCTATTACGATGGTAAAACTCAGTTATTGGAGTGTAACTCAAAAACTACTGGACCGATGTTGATGAAATTTAAATGGGACCACACGGGAAGCATTAGCTTTCAAACAAAAATCATTTTGAGAATCGGTCCACCCAATCGAAAGTTATGAGGTAACATACAAACATATACAGTCGAATTGAGTACCTCCTCCTTTTTTAGTCGGTAGAAAACTCAATTCACAAAATTGCATCTCATAACGCCAACTCTTTTAAAATGTTTCATTTTTTTACGACTTTTTTTCCATTCCTTGCCTTTACACTGTGTAGGTTTTGTTAAGGCTTTAACCAATAGCAAGAAGTCCTGGCCAAAAGGACTGGAATTTAATCTTCTTTGAACAGCTTTGGGGCCTTGAAAATAGTAAAAAACCTCTTTACCTCGTTCATGGTACGAAACGTTGAATTGGATACTGGTACATAAAAAGGGTACAGAGAGAAAGTAACTTTTCGCATTTCATAAAATAATATAACTATGAAAATAGAACTATACAAGCTAGATTTAAATTCACAGAATTTTTAAAACTCAATCCTACTTGTTCTGACTTGTTGAATCGTAGTCGCTTCTGAAATATATTTTTATGAAAATAACAATTTGTTTCTTTTAAAATACATTAAATTTATAAGTTTTATAACCCATTACCGCCACAAAGGGCTCTTAGACTAGTATTTTTATAAAATTTCATATTATTGTTATTTTATTTAAGATAAGTAGAAATAATCGTTTTCAAAACATTCTTAGCACGTTTTGGCTCGATAGTGATAGCATTTGACTGCACGCTGTATGTGGGTTATATTCATCCAAAGGTTTTTATAAGGTAATCTCAGTAAATGCCGCTAAAACAAAACTTGCAAATATTCAAATATTACAAAATAAAATTTATAAAATCTTCTTCAACTGTCCGTACCTTACATCCACAGATAAAATTTACAAGGAGACAAAAATAATGAACATAAAACAGTTGTACATCTTTAACACTTGTATTTTACTCTTACTTCTTAAACTCTTGACAAAAACTTACATAATGCTGTAACATTTACCAAAGTAAAGAATATTAGCAAACGTAGCACCCGGCGAGCTAGTTTCCTAGTTGTGCCTAGAACTCGTACAAATTATGGTAAAAAAAACTATCACGTATGAATGAGCAAAATTACCTTCAAACATAAAACATATACCCTCTAAGTCAAAGTCAAAATCATTTATTCAATTTAGGCATCAAAGACGCACTTATGAACGTCAATTTTTCATTATAATGTACTTTAAAGACTACCGCCGCGTTCCAAAATATATAGAGCCTACCGAGAAGAAGCGGCAAGAAACTCGGGGCCATTCTTTTTATATAGATGTTTTACAATGTTTTTACTTAAGTACTACAAATATTAGCTCCAGTGTGTTGCCTTACAAAAGAGAACATAATAATGGTATCAGTAGGGCAAGACACGCTACACTTTGACATCTTAGTACACGAGTAGATAGATCCTGGAGTGATCAGTCCCAAGCTGTTTTATCCTCCAAGTAATCCGAAATTTTGTAATAACCTTTTTGACAGAGTTTAGTTTTAATAGTAATTTTAAACTTAAAAAAACTCTTTTAATATATTCAAAACGAAGTTGTATGAACATATCATTTAAGAAACCATTTGTATTGTATTTGATGAGTGATCACCTTAATTATTTATTTTTTATAACATTGGAAGTTGTTCTCATGTAAGTGACCTCGGTCTTTTTTGAGAATAAATATCTTTAAACCTGAATATAAAAATCCTATATTAGGTTTGTAAACTTTTTATGGAATAACAGTTATGGAAGTTCACTGTTTAGCATTCTAAAGTTTAAATTTAACTATAAAAGTTTATTTTATGTATTACGATGCCGAATTAGTTATTAAATCTGGGATCGTGCTCAAATCTGAATAATATTAGGGTTTACTGTAACTATTCTATGAAAATCACGTTTTTAATTTGTGCTTGAGCTGAATACTGCCAAAGAGATTCCATATACATACCTAAATTAACATAGACCGTGAATCCATAGACAGTCCGCGGCGAGCGCTTGACAGGTAAGGTCGTTTGAACCCTGTGTGAATATTGCATGTATTGATGCATATTAATAAAATTATGATAGAAATAAAATAGCATCAGTCAGTTCGATTACCGAGGCCACAAAACTCTGATATTTGCAAACTTCCTACATATTTATCAAATGGTGACCTCAACATCTGACGTACGGGCTATAACCTAAGGTTCAATCTACCCGCACATGCCTAAGGTCAACTTTATCGAAATCCGATACCAGCCCTAAGAAACCTATCAGGGGTCATAAATTAGATGAAACAGAAGATAGTTAGCCAAGCGAAAATGATATTAAGTCGTATACTGCAATATGGACGAAAGTCTACGAAAATAAATAGCAGAAAAGGTACTAAACTTGAAGAACTTTTTGTACGGAATTCAGTAGCTATTTTTGGAACAAAGGTTTTTTATTGTTGCTTTCTATGTCCGTTCAGTGGAAGTTATTTTTTCTCGTTATATTGTAGCGTTTGTTCAGATTTCTTGACGAGACTTCTTATTTGGACTGTTTCATGATTTTTCAAAGCGCTAACAGTGGGTCTTGAATTTACGTACCTACACTATTAGTTTTTTTTTTATTTACTATTTTTCCATTTAATTTTTTATAGACGTTTTGTTAAAGTCATGTTTAAATACAAAGACATTAGGTATTAAGATTTAGTAGAACAAATTTTACGTGTCTCTTCACGCACTTTTTGTGAAAACCACCAACTAACGTTGCTGAAACCAGAGGTAGTTGAGTCTCATGGCATTACGCAACATTCATCATCATCATCATCATCTCAGCCGTAGGACGTCCACTGCTGAACATATGCCTACCCCATGATTTTCCAAAAGGACCGGTTGGAAGCGGCCTGTATCCAACGTCAACATTATTATGATGGTAATCCTATTTTGTCAGTATTTTTGTATGTTATGTTGTATGATGTCCTGAATAAAATTATATTCTTTCTTTCTTTCTCTATTTGACTTGTTTATATAATTGTCCCGTTTTTACATCTTGTAGTAATAGGTACTGGCTCTGTGAGCCGTAGACCTTTCGAGTATGTCTTTGAATAGCTTTAGTTTCATTTTAGGTTACTTTTTTACCGATTGTTTCATGACGAATGTTCTGAAGAGCTTTTAAATCATATTCCTTCCTCACCATTCCGATCCCAAACTCTTGTTCCGGCCTAGCATTGCATCCATATACTAATAATATAATATAATATTTTTTTTTATTCAAATAACAAAATGGTTCGGTTTCACTCTTAAAACTAGTTACACAATTCTAATGTATGTTACTTAATATTATTAATAACCCTGATCTCCACACTAGGATTCCCTGTGTCGTGCAGATCAGTGTCGTACACTATGCAACATTGTGATACACATAATACTAATATACTGTTTAAAACTACTGGGTCCTGATGACCCTGGGTCTTTCAAGCGGGGCGTGGAAAAGCATCTTTCAGGTCATCATAGGGCTAGCGATTAGTGCAGCTTACGACTGCACTAATGGTAATTTCTTCTTGATTCCATCTTCGCTTTCCGTCCGGCGAGAGGGAGTCACTTTGATGAACCATTATAAAAAAGAAACTAATAACCTTACACGATACACGGGATACGGCTATTCTTAATGAAAAGTATTCATGTCTAAAAGATTCCCTACATTTTTAGACGGCAAAGCATGTAGCCAAAGCCCCGACTCCCATCGAGTAACAGCTAACAGGCGAGCACGCTCTGCGGAAGAGCTAGTTGAATTGATCAGGTTTTGAAGTTCTAACTGACAGAGCGGCCCGTCCCACCGTCTCTGAGAAGCAGGAGCTTTGGGCAGGGACTGATTTGGACAAGCTATTTTCCAGTTTTCTAAAGCCCCAGTCATATAACTAATTTGATCAATTTGAATAGAAGGCGATAAAATTGCGTTTACTATCTTTTGAGTACTGAAAATTGACGCAAGGAAACCTGTTAATTTTATACTTGAAATTTTGCAAATAAAAACAAATTTAAAGTTATTATAATTTTTTATTTCTTTTTAAATTTATTCTTTTTATTTTATCAATATTTAAATTTAAATTTAATTATTGATAAAATAAAAAATGCCGATTTCAACACCAAAAAGTGTGAAAAATAATATGCTGAAGTCGGTACCATGCGCACAATATTGCGATAATAGGTACGTTTTATCGATAATGGTACCGAATTCAACAAGTTAATTCACACTTTAAGTTGTTGAAGTCGGTTCCGTTTTTTGGTTATTTTTTAACACATATGCTTTTTTATATTTAACAATTTATTACTTATTATATTTTACATGTTTTTATATTGTAGTCCTGCAGAAGCAAGACAAGAACCACAATATTACAAGTACTGTTATTAAATTCTACATAATAACCTATCTAAGCGAGTTCGTATACATACATAATGTGGATATTAATATCGGAATGTTCCTTATCCATGTATTTATCGGTTCAAATTAGTACATGTTACTCAAAGTATATTCACCCTCACTAAGGTAGTAGGTACCGTTGCCACACAAAGGAGCTCCACGCTAAATTTATTGTTACCAAGCTCTCTGCACGTCTATGCAGGATCGAATGGTCTAGGTTGAGAATAGAGCATAACATTATGTAGAATTATATCTAAGGCTTACGCGATTAATCATCATTAAAGTTGAACAGCTTTAAGCGGATTAAACAGCTTATATTCTCTATTATTTTTGTCCTGACGCCGACGTTTCAAACACTGTTCAGTGATCATAGTCACGGGTATACTAGATAAAACAGTATTAATAAAATCCTAGCGGTCCCGCTGCTGTAAGTAATTCACGGTGTCCAGAGGTCTTGCAGTATTGTACAGAGGCCGTAAGCACATAAAAAGAGTTCTTATCGTAAGCGTCAACGCGTCACGCTTCGGCGTCAAACTATTAGTTATCTGTGTCACAGTTGCCAAGATAAATTACAGTTTGTCTGTTTCACGTGAACGACACGGTTACGTTAAATTTACGCAGTTATTCGTGCTAAGCCTACTGTACTGAGAACCTTTAAGAGAAGGACACACCGCAAGTGACTATACCGTGCACCGGGATCCGTGGGAATATTATAAGCGGTGCAAAAATGTTTCCATAACTTTCTTTCCATAACAGCAGACAACTGTAACTCAGTCTACCCGTGAACTCGAACGTTCACTGTTCAGTTTTCGAAACGTTGGACTAAAAATAATAAGAAATATATGCGATTCTCCTTTAAAATATCCATTACAACACGAACAACTTTAAAGTTTTCAATTTCAATTAGATATGCACGTTTGGCAAATGTTAGGTAGAGAAACTGGCTGCATTACTGTCAATACTCCGATACTTAACTTCAAAGGAAACAGCGAACATCAGTTGATGCACAAACATGCCTCATTGACTATCAACACGTTCACGATCACGTAATTTACACTTCAATGCGATTACAGTTAGATCGGGTCAAACATGGTGTCACGTGATGTAAGGGAGACTAAGATTTCACACGAGACGATGGTTATGGACGAGATCTTGACGATGGGCTGATGGAGTATCCATCACGAAAACTGACGCATCTGGCTTCGTTCTACATGCGCTAATGCGAACTGACTTCCTCTGCCCGCCATATCCAGTGTGGTGCTTAATTTCTTGGCGATCAGCTCCAGGAAATCCTTTAGTCCGTTGGCTTTGCAGTCCACTATATACGATACAATTCCTAGAAGCACAACTTAATGGCAAACACTCGAGTCGTACTGGCTTACGTCTAGTAATAGCTAACTGTAGATGGGCTTTGGGAGAAACACATTCAAATAAACTTAGTATGTCACAATAAAGTTTCAAAACAAAAGTTTATGTACTGAGTTGTCTTAAAATTCGCAATAAATTTGAAAACAATGAACTCATTCACATCGTTTGATTTCGGATGTATAATAAAGTCAGTAAAATTCTATGGCAAATAATCAAAATAAAAATGACGACAGCAAACGTAAATAATTAATTTTGAAATATACGTACTTCAACTTTCCCTTGTTCTTAACACATCTGATAAGCCTAAGGATGAAGTTCTATACAGTAAATGAATAGCTAGTAATAAAAATATAATTTTATAGTAATAAAGTCTATATATAAGTCGAGTTTTGATATTATATGTAAAAGCTCAAAGTACCGCGATCTCAATTTGTTGGAATTGTTGTTTCTCAGGGGATTCTCACTAACGCAAATTCCTAGCGTATAGATGTACAGGAGTGGCCTTTCTCAATCATAGAGGGCGATATTGTATTGTAGGTATAGGCTTACTTATTTATTATAAATTGACATAAGTAATATTACACACTCCCACAATAAGGAGATTAAAAAACTTGCACATCTATGGAAAAACTCCGTAATTTACTATAGTTTTTAGATTTAGTGCTGTTCTAATTCATTAATTTTATCGAATATTATCTTATCATGAACCGCCGAGTATTCGAAAAAAAAATTACAAGGGGTTTCCTTAAAGTCATGACGTAGGTGCTACCGACTTTGGTATTTATAAACTGCAGTAAGGTATCGAGTATAACACAAGTACAATTAGAAAAAAATAATACCGACTTCCATTCTATTCAGTTCTTGGAGTGTATCTCAAAAACTAATGGAACAAAATTGATGAAATTTAAATGGGTTCACATGGGAAGCACCAGCTTTTAAACAATAAAATTGACTCGGTTCACCCAGTAGAAAGTTATGAGGTAACAAACATTAAAAAAATCAGTCGAATTGAGTAACTCCTCCTTTTTTGGAAGTCGGTAGAAAAGTAGTGCCCAAAGACAATATATTAAGTTCCCCGAAATATTAGAAAATATATACAATACAATTCCTATTTATGACTCATTGCTAAGTTCAAAGAAATATAAATAGCAGCTTCATACAACGACTGTCTGTTAATGAGTATGAGATGAGTAGCAGTCTTTAATATAGAGGTCCACACCCAGATATCTGAAACCCCTTTACTGTATTTTAAAGAGACTTATATAATTTTAACTCGTAGAGGTGTCAGATGCTAAAAGTGATATGATCAGATTCCCAGTTCTCACTTATTCGGATTTGACTGCTTAGTATAACCTATATTAAACTTGTCTTGATTAACTTATTATTCAAGACAGAATTTAAAATGAATACAATGTTGAAATTTTGTAAGTTGGGGCCTTTTATGTTATAAACATATGGAATGTTTTAGAAAAGGAAGAATTTTAGAAAATTTCTCCCCTTAGCAAACATATAATATAATAACAATTCAAGGTCTGGACCAAACAGTATTGCGTCTTCAAAGGGTTCAACATTAAAACATAATATTTAAAATAACACTTTAAACGTCTTTGGAAGCATAAACATAAATTAATTTTGGTAATTTTACCAACAACGATCATTTTCGAGAGACGGAAAAAATAGGGCAAATTATCTTTTAACAACTTAATTAAAAGTTGCCACAAAATGAAAAGGGCTTCATTACCGAGAATTGGAGGGCATCCGTGGTTATATAGAAGGAAATTATAAAAAAAGCTTTGATTACGAATAAGAAGTTAATTTAACTTTTTCGGAACGAGTTATTAATCAAATACTTTTTGAAGTAATAAAAATACAAATAGGTTGGGAGTTCATGTTTGTTATTCATCAAAGAAAGTCGAGCAGCTTGTCCGCCTGATGTCTAGAGCGTCATGGTTTCTCTAAACAATAGCTACAAGTACAAATTGAAATAATAATCGAACGAAAAATAATATTACAAAAACGTAGCCTTCCAAAGCTCTCTATTTAGCATTGCTACATTACAGCACATACATAATTGTAAATGTAAAAGTTTGTATACTTGGATGTTTGTTACTCAATAATGAACAATCGGCTACACGGATTTGAATTTGATTTGGTAAGTATGTACTTTTAGGTTCTGAAATAACACATAATTATGATACTTTGCATCATCGTCGTCACACGGGTAAAACCGTAGGGTGCAACTAGTACCGAAAAAAAACTACGAACGATCTACCTAGTTGTGCCAGTCGCACGGTCAGATTTATTCGTAGTATCTTTCGGCAAGACCACAGTGAATCGTCAATGGAGTACTCTTGTGAGTAGCTAGGCGTCTCTAGTTAAGTTAGATTACAGTCAGTCTGTTGCTGGATTTTGCTTGAATTAGATTTTTGGTCCTTGTGTTTTTAAAAACGTCCCTCGGGTCCGTCGCAATTTGAAAACTTACTATGTCTTTACCTGAATCAGTGTTTATAGAGAATAACTTAGCCAACTTCGCGTGAAGAACGAACAGGTATCATCTAAGTAAACGTACGCCATCATCGGCCTTAGTGCGCAGAGTGTGGGCCAGCTCCAACGCCGTCTTGCCGATGATTGCTCTCAGGATCGATTATGCTTTCCTTTGGCAATGTTGTGATAGACACCGATGCCGAAGCAAATGTACTGGCTGTTTATTTATTTCTTATTAGTTTTGACATGTTATAGTTTAATAACAACAAGGTGATTGACGACTCACAAAGAGAGTAGAAATCTCACTTAAAACAATTTGTATTAACGTATAGATTAACTTAAAGAATGGCACTGTAGAAATGACAAATTTAAAAGTATTCGTGTCCGTTTATAAAGAAATAAATCAAGTTTGTATAAATATGATACTTACTTCAAACCACTAGCCTAACAAATTAATTGTAAAGTAGCCCACGTTGGAGTATTGTAGGTATTAAAGTTAACAGAGACAAATTTTGTTATTCATGTCTATAAAAGTTAGAACTAAAATTGTTAATTTTGAATGAAATATGATCCTAGGTCCCCCAACCATACTCGAATATTAATATCGAGTTTAATTTACAGAAGTATGTAAATTGAAACATGAACCCGAAATCGCAGAGTCGTGACTCTGGGCTAATCCCGGTCGTGACCACAGTCCGCCCGAACTTTAGTCTCGGAGGACTAATTAATTTTAATACAGGTCCCACTGAAATAGACAAGCTCGAGTAGCTTAATAACTATGTCATCAGAGCTACTTAGATTGCTGCAATATATTAATTAAACCAAGTAATGAAAATTGGCTGCAGTACTTTGCTGTTCAGATTTTGCGGAAAATGAAACTGTTTAATAGCTACACTAAAACTTAACAAGAACTATGATAAAGTTGATAATAAAAATACTTTCATTAATATTGTACTAAGACCTAAACAAATATTCGGTAGGTTATATGTCTCCTCGTTAATCTAGGGCATCGATCGGACAAAAAAATTAATTCGTGGGTCGTAGCGTAACCTGAGGAAATATGTTAATAGCAAGTATAATATATATACCTATCAACGGATGATGTCGATAGAAATAACATGCGTCTCAGGATTTTTTGTCTCATCATCATCATCATCATCATCTCAGCCGTAGGACATCCACTGCTAAATAAATGCCTCCCCCACAAATTTCCAAAAGGACCGGTTGGAAGTGGCCTGCATCCATCGCTACCTTTATCAGGTCCATCAGTTCACCTTGTAGGTCGTGGCCCATAGTCCACGTTTCAGTGCCATATTATGTCATCACTGGCAACACACATTGGTCAATACTTCTAGAAGCTGATCTTCACTCAAGATTGATGAAAAGATTAGTGAGATGACTGTTACCTGGGATTTACTGAGTTATTTTTAGCTTTTAGTACATTGACATTAACTACATCACTATTATCTTTTTTTGAATAGAGCAGTTTAACTTATAAATTGTTTTATGTATTTACCGTTACCCATAAAACTGTGAAACAATTATGACATTAGACATATATTGACACAACTGTTTAAGACTTTCATGGTTGTTTACTGAATTTTAATTAGTACTTACGGGTTGTAGACCACGAGTAGATTTTGAAATTCTCGATATTTCGGCGCAGTTACATGCACCATGTTCACGCGTAGAATGAGGATGCAGATAGATGTGAACAAAGTTCCAAGTTTATAGGTGACAAATCGGTCTATCCTCTTTCTCACTCTTTTACTACGGATACCTCTGACACTCGATTGTAAGTCTCGGCAATACACACTGACTGTATCACTGCGCATGTTGTTTTGATCACATTTTGAATGATTACTATGATATATATAGATTGCTGGTGGTAGTACCACGCTGTTACCCTATGGGAGAGGTTTAATATCATATATCTCAGGGCGAAGACCGCAGTGCGTTGCCATACAGAAGTGTGACGTTTAACATCAGTCGAGCAACTTACTCGTCTCCGAATGACAAAACAACTTGATATACGATATGATTTCTAATCGCAGTTTCTAGAAGTAATCGAAGGAACTTGCCAAAAAGTAATCTATGAAAAAAATGTTTATATTATGGCCATTACTGTTTACAACAAATTGCCTGACTATATTTTATTTTATTTTATTTTATTTTATTTTTAATTTTCAGGAAAACAAACAGCTTAGAATTAAACAGTAATACACAAACAGTTGAAAAACTTAAGCCAAAAACAGTTTTCACATTTAGAAAAGATAGTTATATAATGGAGGTAATACAATATTAGAGTAAAAAACGCCCCCACACTACGGAAACCAATTAAGGGTATGATAATCATAAACACTTAGTTATAGATAAATAACATAACCAATCTCTAAATAGTACAGACAAATGGACAATCGCAAGAGTGTTGGATATTAACCCCTTAAAATAAGATTTAACGTTTAACGTTCAACGACTCTCGGATTTAGATAAGTTAGTTAAGATTATTTTTTATAAGAAATTTGCTGATAATATGATAGATGTAAGGAATCAAGTAGAGTACTTTAAACTTAAAAACATTACATTCCATATAAAATTACAAATTGAAGAAATCGTGGCTGATTATTGCTTTAAAACCATTTCTCCGTATACAGAATAAATCAACTTGTGGAGAATGATTAGTATTAAACATATTAGCAACCCGTACAAGGTATGAATTTTTGCGGTAATTGGTGGTACAGAAAGCAGCGTGAAGTTTTAAATAGCTACGACGGCTGACAGTGCGCACAGGTGTCTGGATCCCTATCATAGATAGTAGCATGGGACAGTCGACAACATTTGAGAAGATATTGTGCAAAAACGACAGGTCGGCAGCTTCTCTGCGCTTAACGAGAGGCAGCAGGTGGTGACGAACACAACTATCAACATAATTAGAACTACTAATTTTGTGTTTGTAATTAATAAAGCGCAGGAATTTCTTTTGTACCTTTTCCAGCATATTGATATATATTTCATATCGAGGGTTCCAAACTTGTGAAGCGTACTCAACATGACTTCTAACCAAGGAGCAATATAAAATTTTCAATGATTGTATATTTAAACATAAGACGGTAATATAGATTGCACACGTGGTTATTGAACAATTGTTTTTACAGCGTGAAAGAATATCTGCATGAATATTTATTGTGACATAATTATAAGTAAGTTGAGTTAGGTATATAATATAGAAATTAAAATTGACGCAAAATTACAATGGGGTCCTCATATAAATGCCCTGTCTGGGAGACTCAGTTCTGCTGCATATGCAGTACGTAAAATAAGAGAGCTAACAGATGCTTCTAGGGCGCGGTTAGTGTATTTTGCATATTTCCACAGCGTAATGTCATATGGGATATTGCTATGGGGTTCAGCGGCTGATATAGAGACTATATTTATCCTTCAGAAACGTGCTATTAGAGCTATATACGAAATGGGTCCCCGTGAATCTTTGAGAGATTTATTTAAAGAAATCAATATATTAACGTTGCCTTCCTTATATGTATTTGAAAATATAATGTATGTTCGTAAAAATTTACATAAATATAAGTTAAATAGTGATCTCCACACTTTTAATACCAGAAATACAAATAGGATAGCTGTACCTAGTTTTAGACTTGCGAAGACTAATAAGTCATTCCTAGGAAATTGTGTGCGTTTTTACAATAAAATCCCAAAGCATATAACTGAGCTCACGCAGGGCAAATTCAAGTTGACTGTAAAAAACGTTTTAATAAAAAAAGCTTACTATAAAGTTCGACATTATATAGAAGATAAAGATGCTTGGAATACTCCACTTCTGGCAAGCTGTCTCTCTGCCACCCATAAAATGTAATATTTGTAGTACCTAAGTAGAAACATTGTAAACATCCATATAAAAAGAATGGCCCCGAGTTTCTTGCCGGTTCTTCTCGGTGGGTTCTATATATTTTGGAACGCGGCGGTAGAGTCTTTAAAGTACATTATAATGAAAAGTTGACGTTCATAAGTGCGTCTTTGATGCCTAAATTGAATAAATGATTTTGACTTTGACTTTGACTTAGAAATAAAGGGTCGGGTCTTGAATCGAGTCGCCTGAATTTGAGGATTCTGCTACTGTGGAATGGTCAAGGGGCTTTGTCTTGACCCTCCCAATTCGATTTTGGCTGCCGGAGTTACGCGAAAGTATTTTAAATTAATATTTAAAGTTTCTGTAATTTCACACGAAAAACATGCGGATGCGTGAAACGGAACGCAATATCAGGAAATATTGCATAAATTTGAACGTCTGCTATGTTTATGTTCGTGAAACGAAACGTTTTGATCGCTATTTTTGAGGTTTGTGATTTAACTATGTTTACAAAATAAAATAAATACTCCTACATAGTTTTGTGAAAATTATTTTCCTCCCTTACCCACCCAGAGACCAACTCAGACCGGTTAGGTTGAAAGTAGTCAGAAAACCGACACAGAGCACCCCGACTCCACCTATTATTGTGGCTACTACCCCTAGAGTGTTTATAAATAATGCGGGAGCCAGAAGCTCAAGGGAGGTCCTGAACGTTGCTTCGCCGCATGAAGTCGAGTTGAGCGAAGGGGGGAGCTGGCGAGCGAAGCGAGCCGGCGACCTGCGTAGCGAAAGGAAGGCTGAGTGTGGCGAAGCAACGTTCAGGGGCGACCGCTAGAGCTTCTGGCGGGAGCCCACCCGGAGTCCAAGTCAGACCGGTTAGGTCGAAATTAGTGACAAATCCAACTCTGACCCCCTCCTCTCTCCCCCCTCCCCCTCTAAATTTAGGTGTAAAAGTGTTAGTAGAGTAGACAAAATTATCTTTGATATTAAATTTAAAAAAAAACTACGCGGTTCCGGCAGGGGGAAATGGTAGGGGGGGGGTTCCCTGCCCCCAACCCCCCCTCTTACCCACTCCCCCTCCCCCAAAGTTAAGTGTAAAAGTGTTTAAATAGAGTAGAAAAATTGATCTTTGATATTAAATTAAAAAAAAACTACGCGATTCCGGCAGGGAAAAATGGTGGGGGGGTTCCCCTCCCTCCCCCCCCCACCCCCCACCCCACCTCCCCCCCCCTAAATTCAGGCGACTCGATTCAAGACCTTACCCGAAATAAACATGAATATTTGTACGCCTGCTTGTTGAATACATTGACGTCAATTATTCAACACTGAAATTGTGTCATGTGTATTCTGACAAATAAATGTTTGATTGATTGATTGATTGGAATTATTGATTTAAAATTTTAAAGAAGTTTTAATATGCCTAATTACTAAGTAAATTGAACTGGAGAGATTTGTTCTGATAGTAGAGTGGTGGTAGAGTTCTATCGCTTTACTTCAGATTAGATTACACTTTCATAGCAGACTGGTAGTGAACCAGGTAAATGACGATTCCGAAAAATAAAAAAACATTGGAATATTACAATAGATTGACACCAATAACATAAATAATACAACAAAGTGAATCTAATGTGTATGTTTCTATCACGTATTATCAAACTAAAACGTTTTCTCTGATTCACAGTACATCTTTGTTCCTCGCGTTTGTTTTATTAAAATTCAGTGCGTCTGCTTCTTTTACAGCGTATAAACTTTTACTATTAAACCGTTACCGTCGACTTCTCAACTTTTATGTACCTCTCAGACTTCTGACACTTTTTAAACTTTCCATTTTGTACAGATTCACTTTACAGCTTTGATGTTGTCGAGATTTCTTTTACAACTTGTTGTTGTATATCAAATCTTTTGTGGGTTGTTTCATGGGAGCCTTAAACAGTGTTTTTACAATCTTTGTAATATTATATTTTACGTAAACATTGTTGGAAAAGAACAGAAATGTGGGCGAAAACTTGAGAAGGCTTTTGAGCTTGATTTAGAACATGTTTATAGAAGCGAAATAACGAAACAAAGCTTAAATCAAATACAAATAAAAATCAACAAATAACATTGTAAGTTAACATGAAAGGCACAACATATATGTAAAACTCTAAGTCTTTGGAGCAAGTAAATAGGTTCACTAATATATTCAAAACAACAATAGTAAATCATAATCAGTATAAAGCTCACGAACTCTCGCAAAACACACAAAAGAGTTTCGTGAAAGAAGCCCGGCACAAAAATATTCCAGAAATTTCATAAAAGCTACGAATAAAGGGTTCAGTGCGGATTAAGAAACTGAATAAGATAAGAAAAATCTTGTTTTACGATGAAAATATATAAGAAAAGTTAGCAAGTGATTCTTTGTAGTCCTTTATAACGATAGTGGATTTTTTTCGTTTATGTTCTAATAGAACTTTATTGGTACCTACTTTATAAATAGAGATCTTGTAAAATCTGTATTACTTTGGATGAGTGAGAATCAAGTTTGCACACTTTGGGTTCTGTAACACTACACAAATAAATTTTGGTAACTTTTTGAATTGTTTAATTAAAGAATAAAATCTCTTTATCACTATTATCACTATACTTTATGTCATTTTCTCCCAATTTGGTAGCTTTTATTTGTTCTTTTTTATGAGATAGGTTGACAAACAAGCAGACGGATCACTTTCTGGTAAGTGATCACCGCCGCCCACGGACATCCACAATACCAGATGTCTCAATGATGCGTTGCCGGCCTTTGTAAAAAGAAGAAGATTATCAAAAGTGTCTGAATAAAAAAAACAACTTATTTATACTTTGAACAATAAAACACGTACCTATGCAAATTAAGTGTGTGTGTGTGTGTGTGTGTTTGTGTGTGTGTGTGTCTATGTGTGTGTGTATGTGTGTGTGTGAATGGTGTGTATATGTGTCTGTCTGTGGCAGCGTAGCTCCCGAGCAGATGAACCAATTTTGATGTTTATTTTTTTGTATGACAGCTGAAATAGTTGGGAGCGTTCTTAGCTATGTTTGATGAAAATCGGTCCAAGAGGCCGCCACCACAGAATTGCGGATTATATTTTTCACAACTCCTTCAACATGGGTAACAAATAGAAAGGGCTTAACGTAGAATACTATTTACTATAATTAAAACTAAATCCAAGATGGCCGCCATCATACAATGGGGAATTACTTGTTTTTTTTTACAACTCCCTCAATATAAGTATTTCATACTATTTTTATTATTTTGTGTAGAATTTATCCAATTTTACTTAATTTGTGTAGGATGAATCCTTATTTCCTTTTTTTTACGACATAAATTCGTATTTCATTTTATTATAATAATTAGTAACTTATGAAACTTTAAACTTTAGACTTGAGAATGACTTTACTAATTGAGATGTTTGGCAAAGAGATATATTATATCTCAGAGAAGGACATATGATAACTTTCCATCATCATCATCATCATCCATCACCACGCGGGTGAAACCGCTAAGCGCAACAAATATACAATACAATAAATCTTTTAAAAAATAGAGTAGCTAAAATCTATTTTACGAGTAAAAACAATTCACATACTTATGGTGGTTGTCTGAAATCTCTGGTCGGGAACTTTTAGATAGAATAGGGCAAAAAAGAAGAGTGTAGATGTGGTGTGCAAAGAGGTAAAACAAAAAAAAGAGAATAATTTAAAGAAGAACAACGGAAGGGTAACATAAACACCTACACAATTAATATACATAATACATATTACAGAACAAATCTACAATATGTATTAAATAATAATGTTTACAAAGACAACGAGTAACTACCTGAACCAAATAAAAATAACATTCTAAATATCTTTCGTTTTTAAATTAGTACGAGTACGGCTACGGTACCCTAAACCATAAAAGCCATAAATTTGGCATATCGTAAAATGTATAATACAATTGTGGTAAAGTTAATATTAGATAAATCATCGTCGAATTCATATGCATAAAAATATTGCTACTTTTACTAAATACTAGACCTAGTGCCTGTGACATTGTAAAATAGGGTATGCGATACCTCAGAAACTACCGGAATCGAAAACAGTAATAAGTTTTGAGTTAGTTTTTGAAACAGCTACCGAGGTACTTATTTCAAATAAAATTCAAACCAGAATAAAAGTGGGGATTGGGATCATACTATATAAAATGAGTATGCCATATATATATAAAGTACTCTTTGCTCTTATAGTCGTCTATACTAATATAATACATATTATAATAAGGAAAAATTTGTATTATTGTTTGTAACGAATAAACTTAAAAACTGCTGGACCAATTTTTAAAATTATTTTGTCGTAAGAAAGCTACATTATCACTGAGTAATATAGGCTATATAATTTTATGTTTCAAAAAAGTTATGATTCCGTATGATAACTTCGATAATGTAACCCAAGGCGTGAAAAAGAAGTAAAACAAACATTCTTATGTCGCGTACGCTGCGGAAACTATTAACAATAGAGCAAAGTGATGTACTAAAGTTTTATAGAAAATTTTAATGTCTACAAAAAAACTACGCATAACTATATGTCTAACTATTATAGTTATGCCACAATAACTACTTATCCGTGTTTAATATGCAATATTAATCTGTTGGGATCAGCAATCCTCTTTAGAGGCAAGGTTCATTCATAAATCCATTGTTATTTTTTGTCCTGATGCGGACGTGCTAACGCCGGTATAAACAACATATTTCGTACCTTGATGGATCCTTATCTACTGTAATAATAAAGAGGTGAGATTTGATAGTTTGTTTGTAACGGATAAACGCAAATACTACATAATCAGTTAAATGGTAAAACTGGCAAACACTCACGTTTATCATCTAGTCGTTATATTCCGACCGGTGTTCGGAAGGACGTGAGTGTTTGCCGGTTTTACCATTTAACTATGAGTTCTCACGGAAGTTTTTATGACAATACTACATAATCAGTTAAAAAAATATTTCACCAGTAGAAAGCTATATTATGCCTAAGTTACATACGCTATATTTGAGTCATCATTGTCCTTATCCATCACCGCCCGGGTGAAACCGTGGAGCGCAGCTACACGGAATACATAGCACAGCACATTAATCAATAATCAATATAATGCACGTAAAGTTGAAGTGCTTATTTGGCTTTGATTTTCAATTCTTAAATCTGCCACTAAAAAAGTAACGGTAGGTAAGGTAACGGCTGTTTCTTGTAAACCATCCAACCACAAAACTTCACGTGCGCCATTGACACGAATAAGTTTAGTAAAAAAATATCAATATTGAAAAAATACCGAGGTCAAGAAGGCTTAGCTATATGTTGCTTATTGCTTCTAACTTAAAAAATGATATACCATCTGCCCTTAGTATGGTACCCGTAACCCGTAACAGGCGAGAAAGCCCGACTTTTTAGGTAGTAACCCTCTTATGCTGTCCATATTATTTTGCTGTGGAGCAATAGTGCGTAAGCTTTCCTGTGTGACAGTGTCAAAAGAATTGTATCAAGAGATTATGGAGCGAAAGTAGTTCAAACAACAATGCCTTGCAGTGACAACGCAGTGCTACTTAAAACTTTAGTCCCTTAGGTCTCAAGTTCTGGGTGCCACTGCAACTGTTATTGGCAGACGAACACCTAGTCCGTATCGTCACTTGATAGTATAAAAAAAAACTTCATACCTTCGAGTGCACTGTTTCCACTATACATAATGCACTTGTTTTCCGCTCATGGCAGAACAATTACTAAGCTCAATTTTCTGTAATTCTATGCAATTTTATTATAATAACTAACTAATTTAGTATAATGTACTACATATATACTCGTACGTATAGAGCCTTTGGGTTCAATTGCCATGTACTTACATGATTTCATGTGAAATATTAATTGTATTTTATAATTCAGTTCAACTCATCTAAACTAAATGTTTATACGAGTAACACGTAATCTTTCTCTTAATACATTCTGTTATTAAAACCCGAATGAGAGCTCTTTTTACATTACAGTATCGTTGAATAAGAGAATAATAAAACATCGTATAACGTAGCTATATAAAATTATCTTACGTATGACTTTCATTTCTTCTTTCCAAATATAATAAGCAAACATGTAAACAAATATGTAAACGAATTCCGTTCATAAATACACCGCGGGTCCCAAAAACAAATACATTTACGGAAAGAAAAGTGTAAACGTAAAAAGGAGAGAATCGACCGAAAAAACTGACTTATGACAAACATGTAGTGTCGTGCCTCGCCAAGATTACGGTAAATTTTATTACTCCGCTTTTTCGCCTAGAAAACGACCCCTAAAACGCTTTCGACGGGGTTGGTCACAGATTCCCAATAAAATAAGGAAGATTCTCAGTGAATTCTCTAGCGCTTTCTCCGTCGAGGTGTTAGGTACAATTCGGGTTGTCGCACCGATAGAATAACAATGGGGGAGTGACGGCCAGCCCCACAGTTTGCGGCAAAAATTGTCTCTCGGGCTGGAGTTTCGCAAGGTTCGTTACTGGGGCCGATGCTTTTGTTTGACGTCGTGGATTGTTCTGATTGAGGAAATCTATTGAGACAATGAAATAAAAAGATATAGCTTGATTTAATTCACCTTTTCATTACGGATTTATTTTCTACAGAGATGATTTTACCAGTTTTCAATACTTTATTGTGTAAAAGCTATTTTATATACTATAAAATGTACAAATAAAAACTTAAATGATGCACTAACCACAGATACCTGCATTTTAATATGATCTAGCTTATTGCCACTACATTAGTAAGTTTACTTCTAGTTCCAAATATCCGAAATTACACCAAGGCGTGAAAATAAGGTCGCCATTTAAACCCCTGAAAGCATAACCGTCCTCGCAATATTTCATTCCGTCGGCATTTTCTTTGTCGTTTTATACCAAAAGCCGTACGAATCCGACACAATACGTAGAATTACACAAAGAATGTACTGCTTTGACTTCAAAAAGTTTTTATTAGTAGCCTTAGGGTATAGGTGCTCTCGGAAAAAGGCCCTTGTACACTCGCGAAGAAAAATACGATAATAACGGAACGGGCAGAAGGGCACTTAAAATCGGTGGTCCGTGAGAGGAATCTACAAGTACTTTATTTTTGGGGATGGACGCGTAGAATCGTGAGCCTGCGGTGTTAAGGATAATGTATGGTTGAAGCGCGACGGATCTGAATCAAAAGACCATTTAAGATTACACATTTTTTAACCGGGCAACACTCGCGTCAGCGATCAAATATGATGCGCTGCTGTGACGTGTGTCCGCCGGGAGCTATCGTGCGATTCTCTAAGAGCAAAAATCGTTGTCGCGACGTATCGCGAGTTCCGACTAGCTCCATCTTTTGGTGAGTTGAACGATTACTAATATTTTATACTGGCAATTTCTACAATGTGTTTGACATTCGCTATAGAACGTTATTGGCGCCTTCGGCTTGCGGTTGTGCGATAAGCAACATTAACCATTTTTAAGTGTGTACAGGTATCAGCGCGATGCTAGGCGATTGCATGTGATCTCGAGTGTAAGGATGCGAGATGAGGACTGGTGGCGCACATGATACGATGTGCGCACTGACGAATGACGAAGGATACGGTACAGAGACCGTAGTTGGTGAGTCAACCCAATTGTTCATTATTCTCTATTGCACCTGACCTGTATGTAACATTGAGTGATCTGAGGCAGTGGTAAGATCGCGACCATTTGTAGTAATAGCCGATGACCAGCATTGTGAATTAGTATAATGCACGTTGTGGCCATCGATGGCATCTATGCGCACGTTCCAGTATGCAGCCAGGAGACGTCCTTGGCTTTGCTCTGTGGGTGGTGTGGTTCCACTAGGATCTAGGGTTAAGCCCTGAGATCAGTAGTTGGAGGTTTGCCCAGCGCAGTTGGGCACAGGGAAACCTCAACTAGTTGGGAACCTGTGTCTTTGGAGAAAGGGCAGGCTGTAAGGGGTGTGTGGAGGCCTGTGGGGGGAAACCCTCCCAATATGCGGGCTTCCTTCGGGAAGTCTCGCTGACGTGTAAGCCGGTGGGAGAGGTGAGGACGGGCCTGACTATCCCATGCGGCTGGTGATCAGGTATGCGTACCTGGTTTCCTATCCCAGGCGTGTTGGCCCTTACGGCAATGCTTGGGTATCATGGAGCGTTTGCCACTGTATCAGAATCACTGTCAATGCGGATGACTCACTTTCCAACCTAACCTATTATACGTAATAGATTGGGTTGCATCCGATATATATAATTATTAATCTATACTCTTGGCGTCACCGAGATACAGAGTTCCTGTTTACCCTGCTATGCGATTCTCTAAGAGCAAACATCGTTGCAACTCTGACAACATCCGTGAAACAAATGACGAGATGACAAGAAACGTTGGAAAACCAACCTTGTGTACAAGAGCAATATCTCATAAAGTATTTGACATTGGTGAGCTCGTCGACGAGCGCATCGACAAACTATTACAGAATCGCACGGCAGCCGTGCGATTCTGTAATAGTTCGTCGATGTCTCTGGTTGTAGTGTGACGCCAAGACAATCGTTGCATCTTTGACAGCGTCCGTGAAACAAATGCAAGATAACAAGAAACGTTGGAAAACCAACCTTGTGTACAAGAGCAATATCTCATAAAGTATTTGACATTGGTGAGCTCGTCGACGAGTGCATCGACAAACTATTACAGAATCGCACGGCAGCCGTGCGATTCTGTAATAGTTCGTCGATGTCTCTGGTTGTAGTGTGACGCCAAGACAATCGTTGCATCTTTGACAGCGTCCGTGAAACAAATGCAAGATAACAAGAAACGTTGGAAAACCAACCTTGTGTACAAGAGCAATATCTCATAAAGTATTTGACATTGGTGAGCTCGTCGACGAGCGCATCGACAAACTATTACAGAATCGCACGGCAGCCGTGCGATTCTGTAATAGTTCGTCGATGTCTCTGGTTGTAGTGTGACGCCAAGACAATCGTTGCATCTTTGACAGCGTCCGTGAAACAAATGCAAGATAACAAGAAACGTTGGAAAATCAACCATGTACAAGGGCGATATCTCATAAAGTATTTGACATCGGTGAGCTCGTAGACGAGCTCTACGACGAATCATTAGAGAATCGCACGGCAGTATGCTCGAAGCCTGGGTCGACCTATTCAATCGCTAACATGAGTCTTTTGTCGGTAAATAGTGCTTTAATAAGAGTCAAATACGCGATAATTTTAAAACATATACCACATGTTTATGAACTTTAGTTTTCTTTCTTTTTAGCGGACTAAAAACAGTTGTTTGTCTTCATAAAGACATCGCGAAAAAATTTAATTATTACGTATCGCAGAATCTCTTAAAAACGCACACCAACTATCTATTCAGGAATGGCGTGTGTTATCGAAATAAAAAAAAATTGTATAAGGTGTTGTGCGGGCATGCGTCATTTAATGTTTTAATACACGTTGTTTTGATACCAAGTCGTTGACATCGAAGATTCAATAATATTATAAAATGTTGCTAGGAATCTTACAGCGGCTTACGTCAGCGGTGTGCAATTGGATCAAGGGCCCTTCTTATATAACCAAGTTTTAAACTAATAGCATAAAGATGATAAGGCTTATGAGATTTATACTTTATCGTAAATACCATTGACTTATCGTATTAAGAACTTAAATATTTTTATCAGATTATATTTCTTTTGACCTACGCATAGTTGTCCTACCTACTTGTGAATAAAATAAATAACTCTTTTCTACCTCGTAATATTATCAAATTTTAGTGATTTTTTTAATGTCATCAACACATTGTTTGCTATGAATCACTGAAATCGGATAATGTGAGGTAGAAAAGAGGTATTTCTTTTAGTATGGACAAGTACTAGCTATGCGTTCCTCTTAATTTATTACAACATTTTGTAGTTAGTAGTACCTTGGTTAAATATTTTTGAAGATATTTTTTCTGGAAAGATTCTATTAGAATATCTAAACGGAACCCTCCACTAAATCCAGCGGATTCTAAATCTCCACAAGTTTCCATCAGTGAGCTACTTATCATTCAAACGGGCGTTTTATATTGCCCCTACATTGTGCTCGATCACTGCGAACCTTTGTTTTATACAGTGAATGTAGAGCTAAGGATTTTTTGTTACTTTTGACACAATAATAAATAAAACTAAATATATCAACGATGTAAAATTTTGTTGGACAACTTTTTTGTTCTCAGAGTCGGTTTTGTAGAGCGTGTCTAGCTATATATTTTTTGTAAGTCTATGTTAGTTAATAAGTGCTGGATAACACTGTTGCACTTGATGCTTAATGATACGAATACCGTTAAGGCGCGGTCCAATCCTAATTTTAAAACTGACACTCTACATAAGGTTGAGAATTGTTTATCAGATTAGACGATGTAATACAAAGATGCAATTGAATGCGTGATAATACTTTTTATATTTGTTTCGTACAATCGAATGATTTAATTTTAATGATTAGGAAGCCCACAGTTCACTAGTAAATTTCATTGGAAATTCGGATATGATACATTTATTGGAATATATTTGTCCATAATTAAATAAAAATGCTTTTCTCACGAAGCACGTAAGGAAAATTGCAAAAATTAGGAAATGTTGCCGATTTTTTACTATTGAGCAAAGTTTGCTCAATCGTGTATTGGCTCCCATACTTCATAAGAGCGTGTGTTCAATTTACACTACGTTTTTTCCGAACTTCGGTTATTAGGTTAAAACATCGAAAAATGTAGTTTTCGCGAAGTTTAACCATGAAACTTGATCGTAATCTACACTCGTTTCGCTTTTAGGGCTTGTGGGGAAACGTTTTCTACCTCGAGGTAGGCACCAAGCCGGCTATGTCATCACAAAGCTGGTAGTCACCTTCTTTCCGAAACGTAGAGACTCAGGTCATTGTCGATATAATATAAATATTACCATTTCAAATTAAATTGAAAATAAAATAAACATAACCAAAATATTTAAATAAAAATCAAATTGGCCATAAAATTATATTATAACTATAGTTTATATCAAAGTTATTATATCCTAATAACGCTTTGCCTGAACAACAGAATTTTCTTTAAGTTGTCTTTGTAAATATATTTATCGCCATATTATTATTTTGTAGTTCACTTACGTCGTGCTTAGTGGACGGCATATAATTCGAACTAAATATATTGATGTTTATTTCACATCATTTCTATATGTTCTACTTTGATTTCTTTTTAAGTATATTTAGTTTAGATTGAATTGTCAAGAGACTTCAGATATTGACCGATGGACTTCCATTAACTTTCATTTTAAAAGTATTTGTTTCAACTTAATATCTATTTCTGTCTCTCATTCAGATGTTTGCTTACTTTACCTTTGAAACGGGGAAGTTGTTTGTTGTTCTATTGAGATGTATCCTCTATTCTAATAATTATTTGCTTTCTTTTTGTTTGATAGAAAATAATTTGGAGTTCTTTTGCAGTTTAATGGTTTTAAAATCGTGCTATTGTCTCGTTGTATATTTGATTGTTTTCAAAATTTCGATAGCTGTCGCCTACTATAGTAAACTACGATAGTAACACAACAGTTTGTTTTACATTTAAAATAAAATAGTAAAACATTGTTTAGGTTTATACATCAACATTATGTACCAAATTGTGAAATCACAAACAATAACTTTGTAAATATCCCGTTGCATATAATGGTTCCTCTAAATAAACATTCATTTAAACTAGTTCCAAACTGTTAATGTTATCAACAGAACACAAACAATTACCAACCAAAGACCCTATATAACATAAAAACCATTAGCATTCTGTAGAGTCACTCTTTTCAATAGAGCTATTCCGATGCACTCTCCCCGAGGCAGGGTTGCCAATTTAAAACAATTCTACCGTTAGAGCAAAAGGTAGTGTAGCGGAACTGAAAACTACGGGAATTCAACTCAGCAATACAGCGATTGTTAGTTAAGTGTCAGGATTTGTTTGCAACTGTTGGAGATTATAAGTATTAGTAGTCTTGCTATTTAAAACATACGAACTATTTTCACTGCGTGTGTACATTTACTACAGACAAAGTTTTGCTATATCATCATCATCATCTCATAATCTCAGCCGTAGGAGGTCCACTGCTGAACTTAGGCCTCCCCACAAATTTCCAAAAGGACCGGTTGGAAGGGCCTGCATCCAACGTCGTCCTGCTCCCTTTATTAGGTCGTCAGTCTACCTTGTCGGTGGACGACCTAAGCTACGCTTGCCGGTCCGTGGTCTCCACTCTAGAACCTTTCGGCTTCATCGGCCGTCTGTTCTGCGTGCAATGTGGCTTGCCCACTGCCACTTCAACTGGTTTATCTTCAAGGCTATGTCGGTGACTTTAGTTCGTCCACGGATCTCCTTATTTCTGATTCGATCACAGCCCTCGCCATAGCTCGTTGTGCGACTATGAGCTTGCTTATGAGGCCCATAGTAACACACCACGTTTCAGTGCCATAAGTCATCACTGGTAACACTATTGTGTGCTAGATGTCTGCTAATTATATCCCTGGGAGCACACTCAGTACGAGAGACTGAGGTGTATTGAGTATATGCTCTTTGTTTTTATCACGATCGTTCGTATTCATAAGCAATAAACGATGTAGCATTCAAATTTAAGAATCTGAAAGTGTCTTCAGTTTGATGATATTTATTGCATTTAATTAATAATTAGAACATACTAATAATTTCGCATTTTAACTATAAATAGATAACAAAGGGATCTAATACGCATACATTTTTATTAAATAATAATATATGACTGCTCATTTGACAACCCTAGTACCCAGTTAGTACCATTAGCATACATGTGGAGAACATGAAAGAAACAAATAGAATTATTACACTGATAGATACTCGTACTTGGCTTCTAGAAGATTGTTTGTTCAATGTTTATGTTTTAATTTCAGGAATCATAATTTAATTTAATTATACAGATATACGCTTGCACTTTCCATATTATGAACCCAGGCTATATTGCCCTATCCAGGGACTCTGGCTTCGAACACATGGGCACTTCAAACTGAGCTAACTGAGTCGTCTAGACAATGGTCACATTGGGTATTATTCGCTATGACCATTCAAACATATAACGCGCTGCATTACGATATCTTCAAGGAATGATCGTGAACTCCATACAATTTTACTATAATTTCTTGAAGGTACCGTAACGCGCCTCGTTACGTATGTGTATAGTCATAACGAATATGAACTCGCTGGCCCTATATACAATCTTAGCGGGATAGTTTGTCCATGCAAGTACACTATCCATGTGTTTATATAGTTTAGTAAAACCAAAGTAAATGTACATTTCTTATCACTATAATTGTAGCATTATAGTCACACATATTTTATGAGTTCTGCGGTGCAAGTACCGTAATAGTCGTTAAATTTGTCGAGTCGCTATGATCTATAAAAAATAGTATCGCCCCTAACAAGTATGGAAGTCATATCGGCGACTTATACGATCGTTAAATTGTCGACAGTATATCGTTTGCATTCCACAATGCGTCCTTCTATCATTTGGAACTTTCTACGAGCATTTTGCTCTTCTACGATCAAAAGAAGGCCGAAGTCTATTTTTTTATTTAATACTAGCTGAGCCCCGCAATTGCACCCTCGAACTATAGGCGCACGAGCGCAGCATTTGATGCCTTACAGCCCTTGGCTACTCATCTACTATTAACACTACATCCTAATGTACCATTTTAAAACTGAGGCAAACAATGTCGTGCCGCGGCATGCCGTGGCAAGTCGCTGGAATGCCGCGGTATCTAAGCGGCTAGTGTGCGCCGACTGACGGCAAAATCCTTTGCCACCCCGTTCCGGTCTGCGTTGGCCTTAACTCGATAATGCTTACGAACTATGGCTTCGCGGTAGAATATCGTTGTGGTGGTACTAACCAAGACGACCTTGCATGTGCACAAGAGGCATTTCAACAAGTAACTCGGGTTTCGTCACCTTTTATGATGCGTATGAGATTCTTGGTATGTTAAGTAGTCTTTTGGTGCACGTCACCTTGGTTTCTATGTGCGCCCTTATTTGTTCCATATGCGTGTTTACTCTGCGCACTGGGATGGGTAAATGAAATTATAACATTTCAGTGATCACCATTAATAATCTTGATTATTAAAACTACGTATAGTATAAATTATAAAAATAAAGTTGAGACTGAAATTGGCAGGTGCCGTAGTCTCGTCCATAGCCAATTTCCTAACATGTATAAGTTCATTTATGTAATAGATAATCCATGTTACTGTCATCCCTAATTCTGTTTTTATAATACTTTTTGTTTTTATACCAAACAGGCATCTAAGTGTTGGCCACCACTTGTGTCTTTGTAAAAGACCGGACGAAATCCGTGGTAAAAATAAATAAAGGGAATAATAATATATTTATTTATTTAAACAGAGGTATGGTCTAAATCAAAAGGTGACAATATTTAGGTGGGCTGAAGCACAGAGACTCAGTACAAATGCAGTAGGACAACTGCCGTGCAATTCTCTAAGAGCAAACATCGTTGCATCTTTGACAACATCCGTGAAACAAATGACGAGTTGACAAGAAACGTTGGAAAAACAACCTTTATGTACAAGGTCGATATCCCATAAAGTATTTGATATCGGTGAGCTCGTCGACGAGTCATTAGAGAATCGCACGGCTGAGTGCATGGCGCGACTTTTGCAGTAACAGCAAATTGCGCTCACGTTGCAGATGTCGTGTCCCTCTCCTCTTCTCAATTCGTATCTTAAATTCAGAAGGACATTTAATGAAGTGTATCCCCTCACGTTGTAACTATACCCCACATTACCTCTCGTAGTCGGGTAACACGGCCAAACTAAACAGTGATTACGAGTGACTTGTGTACGCGCGACATTTCTGATTACTTCCAACAAGCATTTGCATCGCGAGCGTACTTACGGAATATTAATGTTTAGGCTGGTTGCATATTTACTATTGAGTGCTATTTAGTTTACGGGCATCTCACTAATATTACAAACATAAAAAAATTTAGTGCTTATAGTTTTGTTACTATTTTACGCTATTTTACTCGAGTTATTATGAGACTTTAAACGGAAATAATTATGCCTTGGATTCGGGATGTTAAGTTCTATTAGCCGATTTTTTTTGGTTTGTTCCATATTGTGTTCATTTGTTGTACGCGTGTGATGCTGCAGGGCACAGTTCTGTTGTATTCCAATTTTATTAAATAGTCTTTAATCATGATCTAACTAAATAAATCTAAATAGTACCAGCAGTGGCATTCGATTTTCTAGCAAGAGCATACACTTAAAACAATTTTTAACACATATTCAATAAATTAGCTCATTATACACACTAAATCCGATTCCAATATCAACATTACTTACGTATATATTGTTTATATGCTCTATAATATAAGCCAAGTAAATGGCTTGTATCAAATGTATTGCATGCACCCACAATTTGTTATTTATATTCTTGTTTTTTTATCACAGAAGATGTATATAGATTTTTATAGCCCTTACTCATCATTAGTTTTTTGCGACATCAATGTGGGATGATATGGAAGGGAATAATTTTTTTGGTTAGGAGCTGTTTAGCAACACAGGAACCTACAAACAGAAAAGACTAGAAACATTAATAAATTTACCGGATTACTTAGAACTAAGGTACAAAAAAATATCACACTAACATGTCATGTCTCTATTGCTATCGATTAAGAGTAGAATTATTAAAACAGTTTACCACATAAAATCTGTCTATTCACATTTAAAGTCTTCCTTTTGAATTTTAGTTATTTTTTTCTTTACTGAAATGTATTGTCAGTGATTAATCTCAATACATCTCAGTAAACATCAATCATTCTGAAAATTACTAATCCATTGTTACTTAACGTCCCTAAACAAAACTAATATTGAGAAAAATAAAGTCTAAAAAAATTATGAAATGGACTAGTACTGACTAAGTGTCACAAACTGACTAATAAATGTGCAGCCGCCCTAAGCCCCTTGGGAAATCGCCGAACATTTGCAGCTATGACAACGCGCCAGTTCAGCTGTAAAATTAGACATTTAATGAAACGACTGGGCCGATGTGTATTATATAGTGTATTAGTTGCCGTAACTTGCCTTAATTTGCCGTACCTACGATAGTTGCCGTAATTATTGGCCGTACTTAAGGTTTGATTATCTGTGGCACTGAAAGTGGCTCTTAAAATAGGATTGGTAATTTTGTACTGAATAGTTAATCTATAGATCTGAGAGGAGCTTATATATATGAATTTTGCACTAAGTGCGCTTAATGATTTCTTGAGATAAAAAGTTTCCTATTTCCTTGTTCAGGCTACAAGCTATATCTTAGCCAAGTATCATCAAAATTGACTATGTTGTTTATCTGTAAAAAATTGCAATCCAATAAAGTTGATTTTGCGTTTATTATATTGCTGGTTTTAAAGTTATTGATGCCTTGTTGAGCCAGCGGCTTCGCTTACTTGGTCTATGATATACGAAGCAACAAATTGAATTCATCCCTATTAAGGGGTTAAATTACAAATTCTTCCTTCCTTAGTGTATACTAGAAACAAAAAAGGTGTAAACTGCTAAAATTTCAAGTTTGTAGCTCCAGCAGTTTACGCTCTGCATTAATGAACCAATCAGTCGGGAGTCTAGACAATTAATTGTTATATTATGTATAGATCATTACGAAATTTAAGGTTGAAAAGAGTAAAGTTACTGTGTAAGTGGGAATTAACAGCTGCCAAGTTTCACAGCCGTAATTATAAATAAGCAAAAGTAACTACTTAAGGAAAACACGCAACGATTCTATAGGCAAGAGTTTGCCTGAAGTTAGAACTGTCAAGGGCTAGATTTCTTAGCCACAATTTCCTTTGCTAATGCAATGAGAACACGTCAAAATTTTCGTTCTTATTACAAAAGGTAAATATAAAATGACATTCGCACACAAGTCTGAACTGTGAACGATCAATTATGCTGTAAAAATTAAAATCCCATGACAACAACCTAATACAAGTGTAAAAAGATACTTCCAATTTTGATAGGGTTATATCATGCATTTCTTTTGCATTGCTCGACTATAGAATAAGATTTTATGTTGAAGTATTCTATCGTCGAGTGCTTACTTCATTGAGAAATTACATAGCAACAAGTAATAACTTGTTGATAAATACGGTTGTCAGAGTAACAAGCACTGTCATGCGATTCTCTAAGAGCAAATAGCGTTGCATCTTTGACAACATCTTTTGAAATAAAAGACGAGTTGACAAGAAACGTTGGATAAACAACCTTATGTACAAGGGCGATATCTCATAAAGTATTTTACATCGGTGAGCTCGTCGACGAACTCAACGACGAATAATTGGAGAATCCCACAGCAGGGCAGATACAACTAGGTCGCAATGTAACTGTCATGAATAAGCGTTACGCAAACTTTCAGACGAACGATGATCCCGTTTTGAAACAACAACCTCCAAGAAAAGTTTATGCTGAATCATTTCAGTAGGCCTAGGACGAATAAATGCGTAAGTAATATGTAACGTGTCGTCACGTGAAACAATACAAACTGTCATGTATCTAGGGCAACTGTAACACAGATATACCAATACTTTTTCGCAAATCATTTGTGCTATGGCCTCTGTAGGTACTCTTCACTATAAAACCTTACACATAACCTTTACTAAGGCTTCTTCCGGTAAGCGCCGAAATCACTCGCGGCATTCGATATGTCTTCGATGACGTCACCGAAAACGCTCACGCCGCGACCACAACCGCTCGCGGTTTGAAGGGTTTTCGTGCTCATTGTGAGCTGTCACTGTCAACGAAATGCAACGGCAAACCGGGGCGCGACAGTTGTGAGCGTTGACGGCGCTTGCCGGAACGTACCCATAGTCTATCTTGTTTTTCAAACTTCCGATACTAAGATCATGCCATGATCATGGATGAACTGTCTCGTTAATAATGTGAACATTTCTAATGTTTGAAGTATGATAGTTTATTTTTTATTATTCCTAATTAAAGAGCTTTTTCGCTGAAGCGAGTATGTAGCTCTGTTTGACAATCATCATCTCAGCCGTAGGACGTCAACTGCTGAACAAATGCCTCCCCCATGATTTTCCAAAAGGACCGGTTGGAAGCGGTCTGCATCCAACGTCGTCCCGGGACCTTCACCAGTCCGTCTGTCCACCGTGTCGGTGGGCAACCTACGCTGCGTTTGCTGGTCCGTGGTCTCCGCTCCAGAACATTTCGGCCCATTCGGCCATCTGTTCTGCGTGCTATGTGCTCTGCCCACTGCCACCTAACTGGCTAATCTTCTGGGCTATGACGGCGACTTTCGTTCTTCTACGGATCTCCTCATTTCTGATTCGATCACGTTGAGAACCCCCGAGCATAGCCCTCTCCATAGCTCGTTGTGCGACTTTGAGTTGTGTGACAATAACATAATCTTATTCTACATAGTTATTATTAAATCAGATACAGATAAAATTATAACATTTAACTTAGTCTGCTATCATCTTCACATTTTCAGAGTGAGGATACGAAAGGTTGCCATAAGCCGATAGAACTGTCATCAAGTAAATACTGTCTCGGCCCCTCATTTTGGATACATTCCATTATGACATGGAATACGTCTTCCTCTCTACACAGTACTAGAACTAGTTCTCCAGTTTTCTGCATGAGATAAGCGAACTTGTTCAATGGGATGTTTCCGCATCGGAGCCGAAGCAATAAAACTAGATCTAACACATGTATGAAAACTACACTAACTGTTTGTCACTCACACTTTAAAGCTCTTAACCTATCAAGTTGGAGCAAGATCGGAGGCACTATCTGCCTTAGAGCGAATGGATTAAGTCTGCTTTCAGACGGAGAGCTCGGTCCGCCCCGTACAGGACTTTGTGCTAATAGCAGAGCCTCAGACGTGAACATCAACACGTCGAGAAATCTAAATGCCAAAAAGCTCTGGAAATCTCGTACATGCAGACACATGACGTTTGGATGTTATGCGAACGAGCCGACTTACCGTCTTATTTCTTAAGTCACCCTGTTATACTTTCCATAAGCTCATAAGTGTTTATGGCGTTGTATCGACTTATTATGTATAGTATACAGTATCTGGATGACGAGATGTGCGCGTAAGCAAACTAAACAATTGGTTTTCTTGGTCTAACCTCAAACCAAACTCTCATTGGCTTATTGCTTAACAACGCCATCTATTATCAAGTAGCTTTAGTATTGGTTTTTCGTTAACTCCTATACGTGTTTTCTAATCTTGAAAACAAGAATAAAACGACGTGTTCTAAAAATGAAACCTGGCTTGATCTATTTATTGCAGGTTTGCCGCCAGTAAATGCTGAAATATATGGTTTCCACCATTACGAGCCTTGAAAACAGTAGAGTATTTTAGAAGGCACTTGAATACGCGTTTTTTTGCTACTTATAAAATATCCGTATAGTGTTCTTATTTCTCACTTATTCTTGATATACATATTCTAAACTAAGGTTGCTATAGTAACGAGATAGTTTCTTCCCAATAAATGTGTTATAATATTATAACACATAACTATACCATATTTATTTCGAAATAGCGAAACGGCAACGTCGCATTTCATAGACAAATCCGATAAAAAAAGTTAATAATGCCATACTTGTGTCCAGTTATTAACCTAGCTATCATTTTTACTTACTGTGAATGACAGTTGCACACTGAAATATTTTACTGTATTATAATGGCTTGGCTACATCAACGTTCAACGTCAATGCTCATCATAGCCATATACAATGTGCTTATTAATATTTATTGATAATAATAATATTTTATTTCGATAATTACCGCGATAAATTGAGTGGCCACACTAAAATAACACCAAACACCAGATCGCGGCATGTAATTTGAACTATGTATTTTTAGACTTGCGAAGACTAATAAGTCATTCCTAGGAAATTGTGTGCGTTTTTACAATAAAATCCCAAAGCACATAACTGAGCTCACAGAGGGCAAATTCAAGTTGACTGTAAAAAACGTTTTAATAAAAAAGCTTACTATAAAGTTCGACATTATATAGCAGATAAAGATGCTTGGAATACTCCACTTCTGGTAAGCTGTCTCTCTGCCACCCATAAAATGTAATATTTGTAGTACCTAAGTAGAAACATTGTAAACATCCATATAAAAAGAATGGCCCCGAGTTTCTTGCCGGTTCTTCTCGGTGGGTTCTATATATTTTGGAACGCGGCGGTAGAGTCTTTAAAGTACATTATAATGAAAAGTTGACGTTCATAAGTGCGTCTTTGATGCCTAAATTGAATAAATGATTTAGACTTTGACTTTGACTTTTATGACCTTAAATGCGCAGAGAGGGACCGTACGTGACCTATAGCAACGCGATGCACCACAATCACACTCCCTATAGTACAATCGCGTTATTTTTTTTTTCTGTATGCTGTCTCCGTACTAAGAGTTTTCTTACAACTAACGTTCCAAATCCAAACCACTTTACACCCAAGGTACATTACATACAATATTACAGCCCCGGGGATGTAACGCCTTGCTTTACGTTGATATTGCGTGATACGTAATTGCACATTTTCGAGCAGGTGGTATAAAAAAAATAACAATAATTTAGTTTGAAATAGCAATTTCTTACTTTAATGTTTCTACCCACCCTGTTGGTAGTGAATTAACTTAGACAATATTTGCCCTTTTATTTTATACTTAACAAACATTCAAGATCCGGGATCAAACAGATTTAATGTTGGTCTTGTACATAAACGTTTGGTAGCATTCTGATCTGGGGCCTTTTTCGCTGTGGCCATTCCCTAATTAACGCCGCACGTTACGATTTCGTTAAGCATTGATCACAAAATTATATTAATTACACGATCATTCCTTGAAGATATGATAGCGCGCTGCGTTACTTGTTTGAGTGTCAGTGGCCACAGCGAATAATGATCTTCACTCACAAGTTTGACAAATGTTTCACTACAAACTAAGTGTTTTATAACTTATCAGAAAGATCAACAAACACAACCATCGTGAAAGGGTTGATCTAGTCTATGAAGATCTAGTCTCGTTGAAGTCAACGACATTCTAAAAGGCCTTAACAAACATTTTCTAGAAATAATCTTAAAAAGTCTATTCGGTCATCTTCTAATAATCAATAATAATATAAAATATAAATAAAATAATAAAAAATAAAACTATCCTATTAATAAAAAAGTGCAATTTGAAAAATTTAATACCGAATTCCATTCTATTACTTTGGTAAAAATTTGTTATTGGAGTGTAACTCAAAAACTATAGGACCGAATTTAATCAAATTTATATGGGACGACACGGGAAGCACCAGCTTTCAAACAAAAAAATAATTTGATTTTGGAAATCGGTTCACCCAGTCGAAAGTTATGAAGTAACAAACATTAAAAAAATACAGTCGAATTGAGTACCGCCTCCTTTTTGGAAGTCGGTAGACAAGAAGTTACACGCTCTAACGTTGCTCTTAGATTCCCTGTCTCGCTGGAGGCATGTACACACACACACAAGAACATTTCACAATACCTGAGACCCGAGAAAATGATTTCTGCTCATCACATCATCACACACACTGCTCTTCGGCCCCGCGATTCTTTAAAGGTGCGTCAACACTAGTGACAAGACAATGGACCGGACGACTACGTGACATTGTACAAGACATGTTACGCTTATTGTGGACAGTCTAGGGCTGTGCTGACATGGTCACAAATCTTGTACGATGACAATTTTACAAGTGTAGACGCATGGTGTCGAACTAGAGTGCGTGGCAATACGTCGCTACAGGAGCGAGGCAGCGCAGCGAGAAGCGGGCGACGTGCGGGCGGAGGACGTACCGGACACGTCATGATGTGATCCGCTCCTTCACCGTGTCTGTATCCGTGTCTTCTGGCGTACTTCGACGCGTCATCAACGCAAGTGTGGACGTCTCCTGGTCACGCGGGCAATAGCGATATATTCAGTGTTCGGAATGGCTTGAATCGAAACTGCAGCTTGTAACAATTTTTCGCGTAACAAAACAAGTCCATACTATCGGTACTGACACGCGTGTCTGATACGGTCACGGGATTATGTTTGGTAAAATGTTACAAATGTAGACGCAGCTTAAGAGCAAACATCGTTGCATCCTTGACAACATCCGTGAAACAAAGGACGAGATGACAAGAAACGGAAAAACAATCTTATGTACAAGGGCGATATCTCTATAGTATTTGATGCATGTCGACGAGCACAACGACGAATCATTAGATAATCTTACGGAACATTGATAAGGTTGACATTTTTGTCCAGGACATCATACTAGAATTTGTATTTAGGAACGTACATTTAAACTAATAAACAGGCAGTTAAATTACCATACAAACATTTACTTAAAGCAAAGGTTGTTCTTTGGAAATGAAACATAAACAAAGCAGTAAAACGGATAATTTTAATCAAATAAGCGCCGGCAGCGCCTTTGCGAAACGTATTTGATTACACTCATTAGCACCTATGCTCTGTTAGAGAATAAATAGATATTAATATGTGGAAGAGACTCTTCTTATTTATTAAGGTTGCTATCAAATCGGTTGATGTGGTCAGTAGAAAATACTGCAATTACATCAAAATCGCCTCAGTGGCATCGTGGTTAGTCGTGGCGTCTGACATGGATTGTCGAAAGGCACGGGTTTAAATTTCGTTCAAGTATATGTGTAATTTTTCTTTCTAAAATTGCAAACAATGTAAGCCATTGTCATTTCAGAAAAACCTCATAATTACCGGAAGCGAGTAAATTGCATCCAAACTTAGCCTGAAATTATTATTAAGCCGTATGTTTATCTTGTTGGTGTATGAGCTATACGGGCTTGCTGATCCGTGGTCTTCACTCAAACACCTTTTACAACCAAATCCTTTTACAGATATCTTCATTTCTGATTTGTATATAGTGTGGCATAACCCTCTCTATCTAGAATGGCGTTTCAATTAAATTAATAAAGTAATCTGGATCCACATTTTGTTCTTTTAATAAAGGTTTAGTTTTTACTTTAGACAGTACAGTACATTGAATTGACAACCATTGTTTAAATTACGAACTACGACACATCGGGTCTTTATCCGAGAACTATCGCACCTCGCCTTTGACGTCCATTGCTGTGCGTTAAACGTTGACAAGCATTGTGCACGACCGGTGCGGAGAGGGATCGAATTGCAAGGAACATTCGCTTTGGACGGAACATTACCATGCTTTGGTATTGGTGCGATGTGTGAGGGTTGTTTCAAGGATACTTATGCGTTGTGTTGTGAAACAATAAGTATCAAAATGCCACGGCTTAGGATTAGTTTTCCGTTGTCATAAATACATACCTCATCGCTTCGTAGGTACCTTAAAATATAATGTAACCTGATAAGCACAATGAATAAATTGATGTTGAAGGTATGCGAGAACATCGTAGGCAAGCCAGTGGTGCTCTGACCGCTGAATAGGGCGTATTGTTTTATATCGTGGAGCCTCGTATCTGGGTGAAACTGCAGTTTTATCATCGCCCTTAATACGAAAGATCGCCTGGACTTCAGCACCACCTCCGGAGTCTGGACACCATAAACGTGTGATTCAATTAGATGGATTCAATCATTTTTCAAGGAGATTCGCAAGACTGATAATTTGTGAACTAATCGAAGGTGGATTAGATGGAAGTGCGTGAGATGCGAGACATACCCAGGTACGCACTATTTGTTAATGTCTCTGACATCTCGCAGCCCCTACGAAAATTTAATTACGATATTTATATTTCAGCTTGGTGCGGACGCTATAATAAGGGATATTATTTAATGTTAGGTCCTTACATATTAAATTGGAGTTTCATAATACCTATATAGAAAAAGAAAATAAAATTAATTTTAATATATATCCAATCTTAGTATGACCATTATTATTTTTTGGACATGAGACAAATTACTTCGGCATCTATGGGCCGAAATATAAATATAGGAAAATTACCGAATAATGATCCTCAAAAGAGATCACTATTAAATATGGGCACGGCCATCGGCATATAACTATATTTACGATATATTATTTCTAAAGCTTAGAATATTACCTACGTTGATATAAATTTAAAACTGAAGTCGTTCTTATCACTAAGATTCGCGTGACATCCCTGCAGACTTTAAAAATTAGAGCCTTAAAATGACCCGAACAAGTTACTAATATGGATTTTGTCTGATGAATACATAAATTGATATATTACCATAAACCAGTCTCTGGCCATTTCCTATCCCTATGTTATATGAAACGGTACAAGCATGAGGCCCACCTGATGGTGGTAACTTCTGCCTAATAGAACAGATGTATTTCCTCACGAGTGAGGAACTGCACTGCATCCAAAACCCTAAGACATTAATTATTAAATCTCATGTGCCTGTAATTTCTCCGGTACCGGTATACGGTATATACCGGTACGGTCATACCGTCAAACCAAAACCCAGTGCGAACATTATTGCTTCACGGTAGAAAAAGGTATGGTCATATTTGCTCCCTTTGAGGTTCTCTGCAGATTCTACAGCAGCACTTGCCGACCGTAAAGTCTGCTCGAGGTGAGAAGGTGCAAGTGTGTCAGCACAAGTTGCGCCCAACACCAGCAGCTTCCCATGATTCCACGGAATCAATTTCAATTCCTATCCTATCAACGTAAAATGACATCATCACATGAAATACCATTCGGCTCTAAAACTGCCGGCACGTGGACGGCAGTAAGGGTCCGATGGATGACGTCATTCATTATTTTCATTCTTAGTCACAAAGTATTATATCATGGAGCCAATAAAAACCTCAGCACTGAGTCGCGATTATGAAGCAACGACACGAGTAGGAAAAACATTTTTTCGCATAATTTGATTTCTCCGAACCACCAATAAGTATATTGATATCTCTTTGAACTACGTATAATTGTATCTCAGCGATATTTCCATCTCACAGTTGACTGGAGCCGGTTTATTGGTATTTTATTTAGACGTGTTTGAACTTTCCGACTTTTGATCTTGAACTTTGTATTTGAACCTAACCGTTTGTAGGCTGGATCGTGCCAAATTGATCGTATTATTAGAAATAGTCAATTTTTATCCTACAGCAAATCCTACCGATTATTAGCAGCTTTATAGTATAAAGCCCATCTGATTGAAGCCCTCCCTCCATGGATTCGTGAAGCCTGCTAAATGATAAGATGGCAGTAGCTTCCTTTACATGTGGATATGGCTAAGTCGCAGTGGCAAAGTTTTCAAGCCACCTAAAGGCTGAGTCAACTAGCCAACAACCGTTTGCCATGGCTTTAAACACGATGACTTCAACCCTTGATGAACTTTCGAGGAGCGCGAGTGCCCTTCTTTTGATGGCGGCCTCTCAGCGGCTCTTCGAAGCCTGAAGGACAACGGTTGGTGTCCTAAGACCAACCAGGACCGACAGCTATATTATAGCTTTAATAATGCATCAAAGGTCGCACGGCCAGACACAATAGAAATTTCATTGTTGTAATGACATCGACCCTTGAAGGGCTAATTAAGTATCTAAATTTTTCGGATGTGTACCAAATATGGAAACATGATCTATTTCAGACTAAAGTAAGAGTGAAAGTTTCTTTGAAACTTTTATAGTAAATTTAGATAATTTGCCCGCAACTTCGCTCGCTTGATCTACAGAATACGAAGCTACAGTAAATAAAATGAAATTTAGAAATTCACCCTTAATAACAACACGGAAGGTTCTGGAGTGAAGACCACGGACAGGCAAGCGCAGCGTTGGTCGTCCACTGACAAGGTGGATCTGATAAAGGTCGCAGGATGACTTAGATGCAGGCCGCTCTCAACCGGTCCTTTTGGAAATTCGTGGCGGAGGCTTATGTTCAGCAGTGGATGTCCTACGGCTGAGATGATGACGATGATGCAGTTGAATCTGATATCACAGCCACTGAATATTAGTGCTGTGAATTTCATCATTAGGATTACTTACGAAATCTGATTTTTACTTATGGTAGAAATTAGACCCAGTAATCATTAAACTATCAACGCTTTAAAACAAAACAATCTTAATACACGTTTGCAAATCAGCTAAGACTACGTTAATATTCTCAAGTTTAAACTCATTTTGTTGTTTCTCGCGGAATCCGGAAATAAAACCTGACTCAATTTAAATTTATTGAGTTTCGGGGAGTTTTCAAATAAATTGCTTTTACGTTAAGATTTCTGACGTTTCAAAAAGACAAATAGAAATATTGTAATTCGGGCCGTATTTCTAAGGCTTTGGACGGAGTCGTTCAAACTAGACTCGTAGAATAAGGTTATTTAAAACATAAAATGACATAAACGTGAGACTTATGCGTTGTCGATATTGCGATTGTTAACTCGATTTTCTTCCACACATTGTATCGTAAAACAGTGCGTAAAGACCGATAGTTAAGAGTTGACTCACACCACCATCGATCACATCTGGCTTCAAAGTCAAAGTCAAAGTCAAACTCATTTATTCAATTTAGTAATCAAAGACGCACTTATGAACGTCAATTTTTCATTATAATGTACTTAAAAAAGCCTACCGCCGCTTTCCTAAATACATAGAGCCTACCGAGAAGAAGCGGCAAGAAACTCGGGGCCATTCTTTTTATATACATGTTTTACAATGTTTTTACTTAGGTTCTACAAATATTAGCTCCAGTGTGTTGCCTTACAAAAGAGAACATAATAATGGTATCAGTAGGGCAAGACACGCTACACTTTGACATCTTAGTACACGAGTAGATAGATCCTGGAGTGATCAGTCCCAAGCTGTTTTATCCTCCAAGTAATCCGAAATTTTGTAATAACCTTTTTGACAGAGTTTAGTTTTAATAGTAATTTTAAACTTATTAATAGGCAAATCTCGGATAACATTGGGAACTTTATTATAGAATCGTATACATTGTCCCATAAAAGAATGACTTATTTTGTGGAGACGCGTTACATGTACGGATAGCTTGTGCTTCTTTCGCGTGTTAATGGAATGAGCATCATTCCTTTTATCACAACTGCTAATGTTTTTGTTTCTCTTTTGTTCCTCGAACACTCATCAAAGAATGGGTACGGATGGAAGCAGAGCAATCTAATTGTAAAGACTGCCATGAAGAGCCGACTGACATCTGTATGCAGGGCAATAACGTCAGGTACTTTATTGCCCTGCTATTAATTAAAGGGATGACAGACACATTTGGACACTTGTAAAGGCGTAAATTATGTATCAAGACGATATCCCACCGCTTTCAAAAATAATACAACTACTGCGTTCGCCGAAGGATAGAGATCCGCTTGGAGCACCTGGTGTGATATCATGTTAATGTGGTGAAAGTTACGTCGCCTAACCCAGAAGGAATGTGTACACAAGACTCGGAGTTCCATAAAGAATGTTGACACCAATAGTTCTGCTGTGGCGGAGCATGCCCTCACTTCCGGGACGTTGCACTATAATTGTAGTACAACTCGCGTCAAGTGTGCGACTTGATAAGAAGGGTTTTATCGACAAAATAGCTCTCCGTTCCTCGCACAATCCGTGAGGTAATAGAAATTAGACAGTGTCCAAATTTCAATTGGGATGGAAGGTGGGCACTGTCACAAAGCTGGAAAACGTGTCTTCATGGTACTCTGGATAAAATGGGAGAAAAGAGTAGTGACACAGTCAGTTTCGCATGTCAGGCAATGAAGGGGGTAGTTTGCGGGATGACGCAACACTCACCGCATCATGCATGGATTGCCAGAAGACGCGGGTTCGAATTGCATCCGAGGATATGTAACTTTACTCTCTCTCTGAAATTGCAAAAAAATATTCTAAAAAGCAAGTGTATCTTAGCCATTCCCTAAACAAATAATATTCTCTGAAACAGACACGCTCGGTTAGCCATTTTCGCTGTTACATTTCTTCAAAGATCCTATTTTCGTAAAACCTCAAAAAACCTTGGGAATGTTGCGAACTCAAAGGCAGTAGGGTACCGCAGGCAGTCTGGAAAAACGACGGTAATTGATCATTAAACATTCGTGCGGAACCCTCGGAGATACATACCTTGACAAACAATATACAAGTTAAGAAGCTTTCCCGCTTAATGCTTTAATGTGTTCTTTGCGACGAGAGATGGCGATATATAAAAAAGTGAAAGTACTGAAGATTAATGTTCATTATTATGTGATGTGGTTTTTATCCATTTCGAGAATTGTATTTCATGTTAACTGTTACTTCAATAATAATTGAATGTTATTTATTTACCTTTTATTATGTAAGCCATTATTTAAGGAAAATTTTACTGTAGACGTGGTCAGGGAAGGACGCCTATAAGATGGTCTGACACGATTAAGAAAGCGGTGGGTGGTAGCATACACCGTGCGGTTCGCACAGCCTATGACCGCACCCAATGGAGACTGATTGTACGTGGTCGTGATCCTCAGTAGTGAGGGAACGAGGAGAAGAGAGATCTTATGAAGCATCTTTGAGAATTAAAACAATTTGAGTTAAGGCAAGCAATGCAATGGTACGCTAAAATTGTAGGTATCTACTTAGTACTGCTAGTAGTACTACTACTTTTATCAACTGACTGACTGACAGTCATCTAATGTTTTCAAGGGGTATGCAACAGCTGTCTGGGACACAGAGCTGTGCCTGACAGATGGACGTAATATTGTATCTCATGCGAAATGAATCCAAAAACATACTTCGTTAAAAGTGGGTAGTGTTTTTTCTCTGTCCACGCCGGTGGTAATACGTAGACGTGATGTTCTGCCGTGCCGTGTGACAACATCCGTGAAACAATGACGGGATGACAAGAAACGTTGGAAAAACAACCTTATGTACAACGGCGATATTTCATAAAGTATTTGACATCGGTGAGCTCGTCGACGAGATCGTCAACGTATCATAAGAGAATCGCATGGCTGCTAAATTAATGGCAACATTCATCGTAGGTCATTGATTATATTATGTAGACTAGCTGCATTCCGTGGTTTGACCCGCGTGGAGATAAATATTGATGATGATAAATATAACGTAAGTGGTTCATGATGTAGCTTTCTACTGATGAAAGAATTGTTTGAATCGGTTTAGTAGTTTTTGCGTTTATCCATTTCAAACAAATCACAATCAAATCTGTTCTTTTTATTATTACAGTACTTATGAATATTAAGGTACGAATAATGCGGCCTAGTTTGTACCGGCGTTACTATTGCATATCTTAACATGTAAATATAGTGCTTTCGACATAATTGTAGTAGTTAGACATACGGGATCGCAGATTTTTTTAGATATTGATGTCCTCTATAAAACTGTACTACATTACTTTGCTCTGTTGTTAATAGTTTCCGCAGCGTACGCGATATAATGGGATTATGCCAGATTTGATCAAAGTAGTTAAGCAAAACATTTTGAGCCCTCTCACTCATATTTTTAATGCCAGTCTATCAACGGGTGTTTTTCCCCATCAATGAAAACTTGCACAAGTAGTTCCAATCTTTAAAAACGGCCAGAAAACCCTTCCGGAAAGTTATAGACCAATATCACTTTTAGCTACTTTCTCCAAACTACTAGAAAAAATAGTAAACAGTCGCCTCGTAGCTTACTTAAAAAATTCAACCTTATCTCGGATAATCAGTTTGTCTTTAGTCGCGGTAAATCGACTGAAGACGCAGTGGAACTTCTCACTACAAAATTGGCGCGCAGCCTTGATAAAGGCCGAAAATCGGTGGGCGTATTTTTTCTCGATCTGGCCAAGGCCTTTGACACCATTTCGGTGGCGATTCTTATAAAAAAACTCGAATTGTACGGAGTCAGAGGGCTGCCGCTGAAATGGTTTCAGAGCTACCTAAGCGAAAGAAGCCAATGCGTGAAAATATGTAACCATAAGAGCGATATGCTACCCTTTTTATTATGGTGTACCCCAAGGCAGCGTGCTTGGGCCCACATTTTTCATCCTATACATGAATGACATATTTTCTACCATCTCTTTGGATGCTAACTTAATCTGTTATGCCTACGATACAGTAGCTCTCTTCCACGACGATACATGGGACTCAGTCATGAAAAGGCGGAAGCGGGCATGACAAATATTATACAGTGGCTAGAAAATAATCTCCTGACATTAAACTTGTCGAAAACTAAATACCTGTGCTTCCACAAAACGCGGGCTTCTGAACCAAATTCTCAATTACCTGACATCAGGGTTCACTCTTCCTGTTCCATAGCAACATCATACGCCTGTGGAAAGATCAGCCGTGCATCATCGATCAAATACTTAGGGGTGGTAATCGATGAGCAGCTCTCTTTTAAAGAACACATTGCTGTTTTGTCAAAACGAGTACGCAAACTGATACACATAATGAGAGCCCTTCGTAATTTTGCAAACAAAACAGTTCTCCATCTTGTGTATGTCGCCTTATGCGAATCCATCCTATGTTACTGCTTGACCTCATGGGGTGCAGCAGGAGTCATACTTATGGTCAGCCTGGAAAGGGCTCAGCGTTCAGTACTCAAAGTAATGTTAAAACGGCCCTACCGGCATCCTAGCAGCAAACTCTACGAAGAAGCAAAAGTTCTAAACGTTCGCCAGTTATATATTCAGAAGGTTATCCTAAAAATGCATCGTAAAATTATATGTCACCCAAAAATCACCAACGCCCCACGGAGACAAAGATGTCCTCGTGCTGTCTTTGTGCCTAAAGATAAAACAATTTTTGCCAAACGTTTACCCGATTTTAATCACCCGTTTATTTACAATAGAATACTTAAAAAATGTGACATTTACGACAAAACAGTAAGAGATACCAAAACAATAATAACAAAATACCTGCAATCACTCACTTATTCGGAATCAGAAGACATCCTTAAAACTATTGCATAACCCTTATACAGAACGTCCTCATTCTATTTATAATATGTACATAATCACATCCTCACTCTCACATTGTAGCTCTCCCATTGACACGTGCACCCGTACACACCCACACACGGCAAGTAACGCTCTCATACATACACACTTTTCAGCACACTCAAACTCGAGGGAGTTTGAGTGTGCTGAAAAGTACACGATACAGTCACTCTTTTGATACAATCGCTCTAACTGCTCTTTTTAAAATAACTATATGCACCTAAGTTTTCTTTGAAATATAATTGTGTAAAAGTTATTAGAAAACCTACCGTACCGTATAACCTACACTCAGCAAACGTGACTTAAGTGGTCCTTGCGAAACAGGATTCTCCTAGTGCAAGGCCACCAGTACACTGATAACCTATTGAGTTTTACCTAGTTAGCATTAGAAGCTATTCAGATGTTAATTTATATGTAAGGTACTCGTAAATTTTTTTTGGAAATAAAGTTATTATTATTATTATAAAGATATTTTTTTCCACACCCTGGGTTACATTATCAAAGTTTTCATACGGATCCCTAACATTTTTAAAAATTACATCGCTTATGTTCATCAGGGATAATGTAAGATTCTGTAGGTAAAAGATTTTTTCCAATCAATCCAGTAGTTTTAGAGCCTATTCAATTCAAACAAACAAACAAATATTTCCTCGTTATAATATTAGTGTAGAAATGTAGATTTAAGCCCTTTAAAGCTAAAGTACTTAAATCGCTTCAACTATTCACTTACACCACGCTCGAATGTAGTAACAAACTTACTCGAGCGAATTCGGCGTTCGAATTGAAATTTTCACTAAATTAAGAAGGTATTCCTTTCAGACGTTATTCTGAGCGTATCAGCATTTACACACCGACGGTGTTTTTATTACGTATGTGGTAATTTTGTACGAAAGCGGCACTTTTTGAACGCTTTTGTACTTTTATAAAGAATACGTGCGTGAATTGTCTTAGGTAGTGACATAAGTGCATATTCTTGTGTTTCGCTTAGCTGTCTGTTCATTTAGCAAGTGTCAAGTGGGTATAAAACTCTTAAATTTTAGTCCATTCTCACAATAGGCAATTGCCTGTCTCGTATTCCGCCAAACTCATACTCTAACTGCAATTGCCTATTTCGCGGCCTTTGCAATATTGTATCGAGCCATTTGATTTATTCGCATAATGCATTCTTTATTAGATACACTTGAAGGCGTATAGGTATTTTTTTTTAATTTTAGGCTCGAATTTAACCATCATAAGACATAGTTAGTGGCAGATCTTATGTTATTGTTGTAGGTACACAAGCTGCGCTACGCGGTTTCACCCAGGTGGGGATGGATGATGATGATGATGACGGTGATGAAAAGTATCTTATGTGTTAATCCAAAGCCTCATCTACCTCGATACAAACTTTCATCAAAACTGGCTTAGCCGTTAGAGCGTAAAAGAGCAACAAACATCCATACATACATCCATCTAAACTTTCAAATTTATAATATTATATAAAATATATATATACATATATATAAATAAATATATATATATATATATATATATATATATATATATATATACACAGTAACTAACAGTTAGGAAGGTTAAACACAAAAGAAATTTCATAATATACAATACATATATATATATATATATATATATATATATTAGTTACTGTAAGATCAACCCCTTCCTTGATCGTAGATTACAATGCTTCAATTATCGTTGCGATTGATTACAATGATAGTTAAATCGATTATTGTGTTCGGGCGTTTAGCGATAACTATTTGCAAATGACATTAGGGATCAGATTGGTTGTAATCCTTAACGTCCATGAGAAGAGATTTGTTCTATATTCCCTATTGCACAAAAAACAATAAGTTAATTAAAAACACATGTTCAAAACCTATACATTTTTTGAGTATAGATGAGAAGGCTAGCCTAGCACTAATTTTCTTTCTGCAAACTGTAGAGGAATAATCATTTTTATTCAAATTGTGATAAGGATATATATATATATATATATATATATATATATATATATACAAGCTGCTTCCTACGGTTACACCCGCGTGGTGATGGATGATGATGATGAAAAGTACCCTATGTGTTAATCCAGTGCCTCATCTACCTCCATACCAAATTTCATCAAAATTAGTCCAGCCGTTTGAGCGTGAAAGAGTAACAAACATTTATTCTATTCATCCATCCATCTATCCATCCATCCAAACTTTCACTTTTATAATATTAGTGGGATGTATATGTAATACACAGATATTTTTATATTATGATTTTTAAAGCATTAACGCCTGCTTAGCGATACCAAACTTTGCAATGTTACAGAAAAATACAGTTTCTCGGACGGGAGTCAAACGCGCGTCTTCCTACAATCCGTGTCAGACGCCATGACTACTCGGCAAACACTAAGACACCTGACTCAATCCGAATCTAGTCCCATTGAGCTAATATTACTGCGTACTGGGAAGTGACTTAGGCAAAGGTAAATAGGTACTCCATTTTATTTTAGTTTAAATTCTAGTTAGCTGAAATAGTAATTAGTCGTCTAACAAAACTGTATAAACTCACAGCGCTAGAACGCTTAGGCGTATTTTGACGGTGTAAATGACGCAACATGGCGTTCGTTAGATATTTTTTTCGAATTCTATTGTAAAATTAAGTTCTAGTTCTTTACCGGTTAAAAGTTATTTTTTTGCACTTCACCGTATTACTGTGTGTTTTTAGGAAATATAAGTAAACAATTGATTTTCTTGGTCTTACCTCAAACTACGACTACGAGATCCCAATAATCAATGTATCCACAGTTTAACTTACTACGGATAGAAATTTGACATAACGTCCATACAAATAGTGTCAAATATCTAACTCGTCTAGTAAGGTAAACCGTCGATAGATAGGTTATTGGCATCGGTCGTTAGTGTTGCTGTGTCGGTAAAACAGTTTGTTGTTGTTTAACCTTCAGGCCTTAGTTGCTATAATGATATTGTAATAGTTTAGTATGCCTGGAAACACGGATCAACCGACGTTTTCCAAATCTGAAACCTAGCTAGATCGATTTGTCGCTCCCGAAACTCTCTGCTTACCTATTAAATATTTTGAATATCATTTTTAATTAAAAATATGGGATTACTCACGTAATATTTATCGGATAGGTCCGACTATAGTTTCGACCACATTCGGTGGTCTATTTGAAGGAGTGTTCGGGACGCCCACGTCGATGATGTCTCGCTTAGCACCCGGCAATTTTTAATTAAAAATTTGTGAAAACCATGTTAGTTTTTATAACAAAATTATGAAAATCGTTGTAACTGTTTCCGAGGTTCAGATTATATATATACATATGTACAAGAATTGCTCGTTTAAAAGTATTAGACATCTGTAATTGAAATCTTTTTTTGTTCATATTAAAACATATTTCAATGTCAAATGTTCAAATCGGCAGTGCAAGTACGGTACTTTGTCGATCGATAAATTCGATATAAAACATCGATAAATGCGTTATCTACCGACTTCCAAAAAGGAGGAGTTACTCAATTCGACTGTATTTTTTATGTTTGTACCTCATAACTATCGTCTGGGTGAACCGATTCTCATAATTATTTTTTGTTGCTGGTGCTTCTCGTGTGATCCCATTTAATTCAATTTCAAGGTCAATTTCATTTAATTCAGTCTAGTAGTCTTTGAGTTATGCTCCAATAGCTAAATAGATTGGAAATCCGTTTAAAATTTTTCTAATTGTACTTGTAAACGATTTCTATTGTGAAATATGAAATTTTTAATTAAAAAAACCAAATCTGTCGACGTCGTATTGTCGAATTTATCGATCGACATGTCAAATATTATAATAATATTTAATAAAACCGATTGTTTTGATGTCAAATTTATCGATCGACAAAGTGCCGTCTTGCACTTCAGTTCAGATAGTGCTTAAAGCACTACCTTACCTGATTTTTGCGTATGTGATGAGGCGAAGACACACTAGATGGGCTAAGGGTGGGGCGAAGATGCTGTTGATTGCCTTACGTATTATATATTAGCCCCCTCGTGGAAGAGCTTCAAAATAAAAAAAACCAGCCAAGTGCGAGTGAGACTCACGCTCGACGGGTTCCGTAACATCATCTATAAATGTGCCATCTAACAGATATGATTTTTTTGCCGTTTTTCTTCTAGTGGAGAATTTGATATTGTAACCTATGAAATTCACCAAGAACAAAGTGAATCAAAACAAAGGGCAGTTTTTAAGCCATTCCTTAATCTGCAAATTCTGAAATTATAATCCTACTAATATGTAATGTAAAAGCAAAAAAATTTAAAAAATTAAGTATGTATGGATGGATGTACAGCAGTTCCAATCTTGTCCACCTGAACCGATAAGTTGGTGGCACTGTACAATCTCTCGATTATCATCTGTTACAATAATAGTTACCTTAATTACTGATAACTCACGGCCTCTTAGCGACAATGAATTGTTAATTAAAGGGTTGCCATTGTCATCCGTGAGAAGCGATTTGATTATAGTATTATAATAGAAAATTGGTAGATTACAATTTTGTGTAATGTTCTTATCAACACAATTTGTCGTAAATTATAAGTTATTCAGGGGTTTATTTGCTTAAAATCAGATGTAAGGCAAATTAAACGCCAGTAAAAGGCAATAAAAAATAGATTATATAATTAATTCACATTTTATGTAAATAAACAATATCACACTCTCCATAATAAAGGATTTTAATAATTAATAATATAGTAATAGTAATGTTTTCCAGTCTTCAATGTTCAAAATATCGTCAAATACAATAAAATAAAATATTATTAGATAGTTATAAGTTATTTATTGTAAAAGTTGTTTATCAAATTGTTTAACCATCTTAGACGTGAAAAAAAGTCTGTAACATTTGTTTAAATTATACTAATCAGCGATTCAACCCTCTTAACAGGCTGTTACATACTAACTTTTGATTTTCTCTGTTGCGGTCTGAGTTCCCTCCACACACGCACATCAAAATCCGTGTTGCCTATGTCATTTTTATTATTATCAGTCAATTGATCATGAAGGTGAGAAATATTGGTAAGACAGCCTACTGGAGGCGCAAATATCTACCTAGTACCTACCATCAAAATAAGCAATCAATTCAGAATAAATATGTTTTCAATGTAAAAGATAGGTAGCTAAAGAAATCAAACTGTTAATAAGATAAAATACAACTCTTATAGAAACAAAACATTGCCAAAGCCCGTAACATCCAATCAGAAAAACAAAAAAAACTATCACCCCTTGTTAGTACACAGTACAAAAACTACAGTAATACAAGTTGCTTTTAAAAACCATGTTTACTCTCCCTTTGTCAGCAGTTGAAAAAACTTTGCTAACGATTCACATGAATATTTCATGCCTCAGAGTTCGCTCCAGACGTTGAACCTCATGAAGGCCCTCAAAAGTTCCAGGTTTTTCTGGAATTTTCCGGGATTTTCTGAATAATTCATACTGTGGTATATTAAGGTTGACTTGCGTAAGTCAAGTAACTCGAGCTTGTCATTTAAGGATTTAGCCTTCTGAGTTTTTTCTACTACATTAGGATTTTGTACTTGGTTTATGTAAATTCGAGCGTTTTCATCAAGGGTGGGCGATTTAAGGGATTGGATGGAGAAACTAATGGGGTAGGCTCTTTAAGATAAACTTCACGTCTGAGAGTAAGATTTCATAGGATAAAAAGTGTGTGTGGATTTATATTATAACACTTTTTTTCGTATTTATGTAACAATTTAAGGCGTGGTCGTATCCTGATATTAGTAAAAAACAGAATCTTTAAACATCTAGTGTTACGAAACAGACGATAATATTCTATGAAAAAATAACTCAAGTTAGAAAAGGAATAGGAAAATAATAGTAACCGAATGGAATTCATAATTATTACTCGCTTTCTGCAGAAAAAAATCTATTCAGGACTTTTTTCCACAAAAAGAAACTTTCACGTCCAAACTCTCAGAATTTTCAGCGATAACACTATATTTTTTAGGTAATACATAGCAAACGTGTAGTACTAAAGTAGTAACCAGCAGTTTTTTTCAAATGTGTAAGTATAAATCAAAAATGTAAAGAACACGTACAAAATTAATGCAATTTCGTATTACATCGTCCAATATAACAAGAGATTTTCAACCTTCAACCTTACGTAAAGCATAGTAAATTATTTTAAAATTGGGGTTGAACCGCGCCTTAAAAGAAAAATATAACCAGAGACCAGACCCTTAGGCCGTCGCCTGACTTTTCGTCTAACACTAAAGATAAACTAGTACCAAGGATTATACTATATATGATGATCCTTGCTAGTACAAAATCCTAATTAAACCTTCCTGCTGGGGAGCGTAATGTGGGCCTAAATCGACTACATGGGCCCAGGGAGGCTTGCCGGAAAAGCCTAATTAATGACGGACGAGCTTCCGAATGACATTATCACTTCTAGCAACTTATAAGATAATAATTTAATTAATATAAATTATTAAAAAATATTAATTAATTAAGTATATTTGTGAACTAGTACGTCTACGTGTAAGAAATAAGTGTTGATGTATTTTAATTTTCCTTAAAATTGAGTCCGCGGCGTTCAGCGTTAGACTTGGCCTTGATGCTGCAGCATACCATAAAGTAGCAATGTTCTTGCGATATCCTTGAAATATATAATACCAGATTTCGATTAATCAGACCTGTGGATGTTGCTCGCATCTCCTCATCAACTAGAAAAGAGCTGATGGAATTCAAACGGCTGCACATTTTATTCTTGAACCATAACTCGAGCAAGTCACTGTTCAAATAGTAAAGCTATATCAAAATCGATTCATCTGTTTGAAAGCTTCGTTACCACAGGCATATACACAGACACACAGTTTAAACGTGCTCGTATAACACCTCTCAGTTTGCGAAGAGGTTTTATATATACATCCATAATCATCATCATCATCTCAGCCATCCACTGCTGAACATAAGTCTCCCCCACAAATTTCCAAAGGGACCGGTTGGAAGCGGCCTGCATCCAATGTCGTCCTGCGACCTTTAACCTTTCATACATCCGCTTGTAGGTATTTTTCTCTAAAATCGCTTAGTTATACGTCTCAATAAAACATCGTAGGGCGGACACGTTGCCTACAGAAACGCCCTACGGTACATTGAAATGGGCAAAACTTTTTGGCCTATTTATAATATATCGAGTCTATCGATTTATTCGCACTTGAGATTCGCTTGGATATATTTTATTTTGTAATTATTATGCCAATATTGGACCACTATCTTATACCTTGCAAGCAATTTTTGTATATATATATATTAAGATTAGCCAGTTGAAGTTGCAGTGGGCAGGGCACATAGCACGCAGAACAGATGGCTGATGGGGCCGAATGGTTCTAGAGTGGAGACCACGGACCGGCAAGCGCAGCGTAGGTCGTCCACCGGTGGACAGACGACGTTGGATGCAGGCCGCTTCCAACTGGTCCTTTTGGAAAATCATAGGGGAGGACTATGCACTCACACTTCAGCAGTGCACGTCCTACGGCTGAGACGATGATGATGATTTCTATAGATATATATATATATATTCTGGATCTCGAAAATGGCTCCAATGATTTTAATGAAGTTTAGTATGCAGGGGGTTTCGGAGACAATTAATCGATCTAGCTAGGTTTAATTTATAGGAAACATCGTTTTATCCGCGCTATGAGGCAATGAAAAACTGCTACAATAGCATTATGACAACTAAGGCCATCATCATAAACAACAAAACTGTTTTACCGACATAGGTACAGTAAAGCTATTTGACAATAGATGGCGTTGTTAAACAACACTAAGCCAATGAGTGTTTGGTTTGAGGTTCGACCAAGAAAATCAATTGTTTACTTACGAGCTACTACAAAGCTCGGTCATCCAGGTACTACTACTAGAATAATGTGGCTGAAGATGGTACTACACTAAACCCAGAATACCAACTGGCCTCTTCGGGACAGACATGAGAACATCAATATCAATATCTGTCAGATGGCTGTGGATTTCAACATTTCCTCACACCTTTACCAGAAGCTCAAGCCCTAAGTAGGAACCGATCCTGGGGCCGCCTGAATAGCGGTCATACATATTATTAGTGACACGGCAAAATTGATGAAATCATTGTTAAACCGTAACGAAACAAAGGCAAATTACAAGGGCACAACCTGCTATATTTATGTTATCTCATTCTTCCAAATTGAATGAGCTGTATGATGGAAAGAAACGCTAAATGACTCGCTTTCGTCCATAACTTGGCACCCAACCACAAACTCAGTGGAGTGGTCATGTTTAACTGCGCCACATAACATTTGTACGATACACAACAGGCACGTCATATTAACGTGTACATTGTGCGAACTGTACCTATTTATCGTTACATTATTACCAGTATGGGAACTCGCGTGAAATGCACAAACATAAAAACAATGGAGTTACGATCTATGTAATTCGTAGTCTACTTTTTATATCTAAATTAAGGTGACCGTGAGGCGAAAGAGTGTGACCCTTTCGCCACACGGTCACCTTAATTATTATAAAGCGAGGAGCGACCGAGGATAAATTGATTTATTCATCTGGTCGGGATTATTAGGGCAAATAGTAATCGTATAAACGCCTATATTTATATCCGGATATCTCCTATTAGAACCGGCAAATCAAAGCACCCTAAACATTGCGACATGCTAGTGGTAAAAGCTACGTCATTTAAAAAAAAATACGCACTAGTAACGTGTCCTTCAGGAAATAGGGAACCATGAAGCTAAGGAAAAAAGCCAAAACAGACGTAAGACGTACTTAGTCTTCTGTATATAAAAGGTAATCCTTACTGACTGAGTGATCTGTCAACATATTCTGATCCACTGAACGGATTGAAATAAAAATTTGTCATGTTAATTATTATGGCGTAGGTATCCGCATAGAAAGAACATTCTAAAATTTATCCCCTAAGGATATAAAACGGGGTGGGGGATAATTATTGACTGAACTTTGTGTGGGAAACTTAAAAGAACAAATCTTTTATACTTGAAGCTTTACACAAGTAGTTTCGTAAATAAATAAAGCCAATACGTATTTCAGGTTTTTTTTTTTAATTCAACTTCTTAAGTCGTAAAATTACACTTTTAACGGCAAAAGTTTGTTATCGAGTTTGTATGTTTGTTACTTCTTCACACTCAAACGGCTGGAGCTATTTTGATGAAATTTGGTATGGAAGTAGATGAGGCGCTGCATTAACACTAGGACACATACTACTCATCAACATCATCCATCACCACGCGGGTATAACCGCGGGGCCCAGCTAGTAGTTACTGATCTGTGTTATTTGGTATATCCTCTTAAGTTGGTGTACTGTACGTTTTATGTGACCTGCCCATACTGCTCATCACTTTTATCTTCTACCATTGTTCTAATCGGTACTATTATTTTACTACCTAACAGCGTACTAGGGAAAATAAAACTAGAGATTCATACTTTCTGTACAAAATGCTGTACAATTCTTGTCTTTATTATCTTTTAGTTAGTGGCGGTATTCCGGTGTAATAGGTAATATTTCTTCAAACGGTTTTGAGGTATATTTGTGTCAGTGTGAGTGAGGTGAACTTGTGTGATCATGGAGCTACTTTTGTGTTTGCGTAAATTTAAATGTTTGTGTTTATAACTTATATTGAAAGTATGATTCACTGAGAAGAACTAACATTTAAAAAGCAGTATTTTTATTATTATGCATTCGTTTTTGTTTTTTGTCGTGTGTTTGTTTTTCTTTTGTTTCTTTTGATTTTGCTAGGTCTTTCTTTCTACGTTATATTAGACCTTTATAATTATTTCTTAACGTTGATTCTCTGTTTATTCGAGAGACGTATAAATGCAGATAATAAAAACAGTAAAAATTGCTAAAATGACAGCATACATAGAAATAGGGATTCTATGTATATTAACCACATACGATGCAGTTCCTGGAAAAGTAGGTTTATTGAATTGAATCTATTGTATTATTGGCCAAATATGGCGAATCACGAGTAAACGGGCTAATACAGTCCAGTACCAGGCAGTCATGAACAGTAAGCGATTGCTGAGTAGAATAGTATGATTGTATTTTGACCTCAGATCATACGAGTAGATTGTATGATCTGAGATTTTAAACATGCAGTGAAGTACAATCAAAAATTTGGTCAAAGTAAATTAAGGGACGGGGAAAAAAAGTCCAACAATGGCTTTGATATTTTTTTTTTCATTTTTCTAGACTTGTATTTCTTCATGTTTTGACGTGATAGTAAAACTCAAAGAAACACAAATCCAATAAAAATAAACGACATCAATGATTGCCGTTGTTGAGATTTTTCCCGCCATCTATAAAAAACATCCAGTGATCGAAATATTTATAATTCATTAGTTGTATTGTCAAAGACGTATTGTAGAAGTACGAGACCAAATTAATACTAAGATATAAAAGTTAAATATGTTAAATAGAGTATCTACCCAAACAAACTTATGTAATATGTAGTAGCGTTTAATGTATGTGTAATATATAGTAGCGTTTAATGTATGTGTAATATATAGTAGCGTTTAATGTATGTGTAATATATAGTAGCGTTTAAGATGTTATTACGTTCCAATTTGTGTGTAGAAATAGTATAATGGCTGTAATTATCGAATAACAACCGGAGTCGAACTGCAGTTACAGCGGGACAGATTGTTGAACGATGTGAAATAATAGAATTTTGCTCCTGCTAAAGCAAAGTTCAATAGTTGGATTGCCGTGCTCATTAGAGTAAAGAGATCTGCTTCAAAATGAGTTTCTGCGGCAGTTGGTGCGTGATTGTAATACATGAAGCTACTTTCTGCGCGTTAAGCTGTTTAAGCATTTCTAAGTACATGTTTTCTGTTTCGTTTCAGTCTCTGTTTGTGGATGGCACTTATAGAACACTAGCTGATCGCTGATTCACTCGCGTGTCCTATAGGGGTACTGTGATTTGGTGCTTACATAACTAAATAAATAAGCCCCTGCATTCGATAAATGAGTCGCATAGTTGTTGGCTTTTTCAGACAAAGAAATTCTCAATACCAGTCTGGATTTTGGAAAACTATTTAATAATTTTTAAACTGTATTGAGCCTGTTTCTTAATTGTATTTGATTTGACTTAAGTACTTAACTATTATATTAATTTAAACACAAATATATAGATTGTTTGGTAGAGGGACCGACAAACCAAATGAGCGTGTTCGGGGGACCACTTGGAGAATACAAGTTGGCCAAAAAAAATCCCCGACCCCCCAATATGTTTAACTTTCTTTTTGTGATTTTTCCGTTTTTCTCCAAAATTGTACCTATTTACCACCATAACATTTGTAAAATTTGTAAAAACTAAAAACATCCGGTCTAAAACATACTTTACAAATGTTATGGGGGTATATAGGTACAATATTGGAGAAAACGAGAAAATTCACAAAAAAAAAGTTTAAAAAATTGGGGTGTCGAGGATTTTTTTCCCCGAACACGCTCATTTGGTTTGTCGGTCCCTCTACCAAACACCCTGTATAAGTAATTCAAGAACATATTTTTTTCCTCTCGATATCTAAATGGAAAGTGTATTAAATTTATATCCATCATCAATATCCATTTTACATGCTGGTTAACGACAAAATAAACTGAATGAAAATATCCAATAAGATCTGTGTATTTCTCTAATTTGGTGAATATAATTCACTTCATTTCAAAAACACTTCTGCCTCCTTCGAGGATATAGAAGCGTAAAGATATGGTATTTGTTTAAAAATAGCATATGTATTTAATTATTTACAATAAAGTTTATTTAAACCAGGGCTTGAGTAAATTGAATCAGGAAATAAATTGCATTTACTCTGCATACAATTGCTCTGAATACAGATAATACTCAAAATTCAATCTACCTCATGCACAACAAAATTAGCTTTGAATTTCTTCACTGCAATTTCAGTTAATCCGTCCTGTCAAAAATGTTCAAATTAAAAAATATCCAAACGCTGTTCACAAAATTGCGCCAGACGGGTCAACTCAACAATTATACCAAGACCAAGATAGAGCCGTTCCCGCCAACTCAGTGGATTGTTATCGCCAAAGTGCGGCCACCGGGATCGATTCCATCTGTCTAATTACATGATCGTCTGATCCCGACTCTATTAGGCAAGATGGCGGCCAACGGTGACACAGTGGAATTAGAGCAGTGGGATTATTGCCCAACTGGACGACCTTTTTATAGTAACCCCTCAAAAAGCATTCATTCAGTATTGGCTTCTTTTATGGTTTACGTTTTATTTTGGGGAATGGTACTGTATTATCAAATAAATATTCAGATTTGAGTAGAATAATAACGTTACGTCAGATCTCAGTAAAATTTATTTTTTTATTAAAAACCAATTTTTATTTATGCAAAGATCATTGGAGTAACTATAAAGGAAGGGACTGAATCTCACGACACAGGCCATCCAAGTGTGGGATTCAGTGATCATCACTGAACTTACGAGTACTATATTATACAGTACTTAAGCCAATAGTTGTATTATATTTTGTAATTTATTAGTATAAGTTTTAGTTTTTTAATAGACGTTATCATTATTAATGTAATTATCGATTCACTTTCATAAAGTTTTTTTTTAGCTTTATCCTTTCAAAAAATTCCAAAGTATAAATAAAATATGTGTCAATCCAGTGCCTCGTTTAACTACGAATAGCTACCAAATTTCATTCAATTCCGTCTAACCGTTTAATCGTGTTTGAGTAACAAACATACATACATCCAAACTTGCACATTTTAAATATCATTAGGATAAGGTTGAAGACAATATATTGAATAGGTAAAAAAAAAACGTATTAAAAATTACAGATCCTGCTAATTAAATGTAATGTTACTGCCAAACAGCGGTACACGATTCCATCTGTCAAATTAAAAGATTATGTCATTCCGATTCTGTAAAGCAAAATGGCGGCCGACGACAGTGACACAGTGGAATTATGGCAGTAGTTTTATAGTAAGCACTAACTGTTTTAACTATATTGGCTTATATGTTAAATTAGGAGAACCACAAAGTTTTCGGTTTAAGGTATTCCATAGTGAAGTGGGCCACTTCACTATGGAGTCTCGTGAATTAAAACCATTCGTAGATCTAGGATCATAACTTAAAATGATGGTGTATAATAATAGCATATTTTCTAAGTTAATAATTAGCGTTTATATAATATATTTGTTATTTTTAATGGTTATAATTTATGAATTTTAATATCAAAAGCGATCTTATTTTTTTCCTTGCAGCACCGGAATCATGAAACTTGCCGTAATATATGTGCTCTGCATTTGGATAAGTGACCAACGGTGACACAGTAGAATTACGGCAGTGGGATTATTATTCGATTGGACAACTGTTTTATAGTAATTGGCGAAAATAATATCCTTATAATATTAGCTCTTGCGGGAGGTTTAATTGTAATGATATGAAAAAATAATTTGTTTTTAATTTTTTTTTACTTTTCCATATCTTGGGGAATTGTAGGTATTTTCAATTTAAATCGAGGTTTAATCCCAATTTTAAAATGATTTACCTGGCTTTATGAACTTTACGGGTTGAAAATTTCATTTATTTTGTTCGTTTTCTGTATATTTTTTGATACATACTAAAACAATTAAAAACCTGCTTGTCACTATTTTAATACAATACGTTGGTTATATATTACCTAAAGAAATATATGGAGTAAAGTTCTGAGAGTTTGGACGTAAACATTTACTTCTGTGGTTATTTAGGTATCTTCTGCGGAAAACGAGTAATATTTATTAATTTTATTCGGTTAATATAATTTTCCTGTTCCTTTTCTAACCTAAGTATTTTTTCATAGAATGTTATCGATCTGTTTCGTTACACTAGATGTTTAAACATTCTGCTTTTTACTATTATCAGGATACCAGCGCGTCTTAAAGTTGCAGAAGATTTAAAATACAAGTACAATTTGAAAAATGTAATACCGACTTCCATTCTATTCAGTTATTGGAGTGTATCTCAAAAACTACTGGACCGAATTTGATGAAATTTAAATGGGATCACACGAAAACCACCAGCTTTCTTTTTTTACCAATTTTGAGAATCGGTTCACCTAGTCGAAAGTTATGAGGTTACAAACTTGATGAAAAAAAATTAGTCGAATTGAGTACCTTTTCCTTTTTTTGGAAGTCGGTAAAAAATGGGTACCTATCAGGATTTTGTCATACATAGATGTCACTATTATTCGTCTATTTAATTTTTGAAAGTTCGATGCCACAGCATTCAAAGTTAAATGTGCATGTCAGATCGTTAATATTTTTCAAGGTTTTATATTTTAAATTATTTTTCACCAAAATACAAGATCCTCCTCGCTTAGAATCTCTCGAGCAATATGAAGCCATCTTGTACCCAGGTATTTTAAGAAGCATCTCTGTGCCTTTTTTAATAAACGTCTCTGTTAGGCATATCACATCTATTTTATGACCATTTTGCGACAATTGATTAATTGCAAATACCAGATCTTCTGTTTTGGCGATTGCTCCTGCGATATTTTGATGAAAGATTGTTAAGTTGAATTTAGAATTAGGGACGAAAAAACTCTGTACCCTTTGAATGTAACTTTAACTCACTTTTTTGTGCATTCGTAACTCTCGCTCCTAACCTGTTAAAGTAATACGGTATGGTTCCTTTTCTGTGAGTAACGTTATTTGTTTCTGCTTTGGTGAATTTGTCTCGTAAATACGCAGAGCCTTCACCAATCAAGAAACGCGAGTTGGTACCCGTGCGACAGCCCTCATCTCTGTCAAGCCTGGCTAAGGAGTTATAAGTCTTACATGTAGGGCTTATAGTCGAAATACTGAAAGGCTTGACATTTCTACTATGCTGTTGGTAAGACAAAAAACTAATCTCTACGTGTAATTTAAAGCTTATTTTTTTCAGATAGGTTCTTGGCCTGTATAGATAATCATTTAGAAATTTTGTATCAATATATGAGCAATTGTTGTAATTACGCAATAATAATTGAATATGGTGATTTAACAAGCGCTCGCTCAAGTAAGGGTTATATTGAGTACTAACAACAAACACTTTACAGCATCGCAGTTTGTATAACATAATACTTAAATTCGAAATAAAGCTATATGGATTTTTTTCATTCGAGCCGAGCATCAGAATCACAATATCGTTCCTGTTTAAAGTACGAGACACATTTTCACAACATAGTAATATTTCTTTAGACTTCGCCGAGGAGCTCACCAGTCCGCACACATTGTACCTAAGTTCATGTTCGGTTTTCAAGTCAGTCGATAATTTTGAAGCTACATTCCGCGCTTGCTCGTCGCCTAATATGAAAATATTTTGATTCTCAAAATTGGTAAAAAACAAAAGCTGGTAGTTTCCGTGTGATCCCATTTAAATTTCATCAAATTCGGTTCAGTAGTTTTAGAGATACACTCCAATAACTGAATAGAATTTAAATCGGTATTATTTTTGTTATTGTATTTGTCATCAACCGTCTGCATGAGGATTAACTGCTTTGGGTACCATTATATTCAAATTGTATGTCAGCAACAATTTATACGTATTTTAGAGAATTGAACCACAATACTACCTTATTTGGTTCATCAGTCTTAGATTCATTGATTTTATCTGAAGTAGACTCCAAGTCTTTCAAGGTCTAGGGTAGAAGTATGTATGAACTAGGATGACAGATAGACAGTAGATATCATTAGACACTTATATGTTTTACTCTGTTAGTGTGTAGCAAACTCCTAAAACATAACTCGCTAAATATGGTTTATACACAGGCATGATATTGCGTGATCCCAAAAACGAGGTGAAATGTACCCCTATATAAGCATTAAGCATGAAACAAGTATGTGCGAACATAGTTTTTATCTGTATCACTGTTTCTCTTCACTTGAAACCCGCTGTATTACGAGGGCGGCGTTGGGGGCGCGTAACGGCGCGTTAAACGTAATCTTTTCCGGTTGCGCCGGATCCGCCCGCCTCGCCTGCTGCCCAGACCCGCCGTTACTGAGGATTAACGGACGGGCGCATTTTTCGTAGTAATTCACTAATTAATATGGTATTAGGATTTTTTAAGAATTGGTATTTTATATACTACCGATGGAAATTTTAAAAAGCTACCTATAGCAAAACTGTCGGCCAAAGCTTTTATCACTCAACCTTCTTCTCTGAGAGTTATATTGAGAAGTATTATGTGCTGGCCTTTAAATGGAATAGATATATACTTATAAATTCTAGGTCTAGTGTACTACTCACTTTAAACCCAATCATCACTGACCATCAAGTGAAATCAACCTCTGGATTATTAAAATAAAAAAAGAGTATGATTAACTCTGCAAGGGGACACTGTTATAGTATACTAGCCGCCCTCCGCGGATTCGCCTGCGTGGTGACGGATGATAATGAATGTCTTTGTTTATCAGGGATAATGTTGAATTCTAATAGTGAATAAATTTTTCTAATCCGTCCATTAGTTTCGGAGCCGACTCAATTCAAATAAAGAAACCAATCTTTCCTCTTTATAATATTAGTAAAGATTTCCGCCCCCACTCGGAATATGAATCGAGTCGAGGAAATCCAACTTGCAAGATGGAAGACGCTGTCTTAGTTGGTAATGTAGCAGTGCGGGGTAACCTACTGCTAATAATCATCATCATCATCATCATCTCAGCCGTAGGACGTCCACTGCTGAACATGGCGTATGTCCCCCATGATTTTATCAGGTTGCCTGTCCACCGTGTCGATGGACGACCTACACTGCGCATGCCGGTCCGTGGTCTCCACTCCAGAACCTTCCGGCCCCATCGGCTGCTAATAATACGCAAGCATTACTGTATCAGAGTAAAAAGGGTGTAGTGAGTAAAATAAGTGAGCGAAAGAGCCTCAGAAACAGATGTCTCATCTCAATGGGTGACAAGCGCAGTGCAGTGTCACGCAACACTACAATTCTTAGCTCTGTGTGGCGCTTATCATAGACGTACGACTTGTCCGTATTGTCACATGCTTGCATAAAATAAAAAGACGTGTGGCACTCGGAGACTGCCGCGGTAAAGCTATTGCATAACTGTTTTTATCAACTTATGCAACTATAATTATTTAACCAATGCCATCTAGAGACGAGTTGCTGTACTAAAGAGACAAGCGTGATATTTCAAAAAGTCATTAAAAGTTCTGCTATTCATCGATAGATGGAGTCGGAGTGGGGGGTGTTAGGTTATTTTCGTTACGGAATTTCTGGATTCGGTCTCCACGCTCAAGATCCGCGATATAAGCTATGCAATAGCTTAAAAGTACATCAAGGGTATATTGCTCTGATCCTACAACATCGACACTTCTTTGTATTTCTGATTTTGCATGAATACTGCAAAGCTTCACAACAAAGACCGTTTTTTTCCGAACGGTACACCGCATTGGTGTAGATAAGTCTTTATCGTCCCCAAAATCTAATAACATTCTTTACGACCCCATCGGGAGAACCAATAAAATAAATCTACAAATGTTACTACCCCTTAAAAGTGAAATGAAGTGAATCAATAAAAACCTTCTACCCTTACCTACTATACCAAACTCGGATAACTTTTGCGACCAATCTTCTTGGGGCGATAAGTTGTTAGCAAAATTTTACCAAAGCAGTTATATAGTTTTTTGAAAGTTCATTAGTTTATAATTGTTACTAAGCGATTTCTATCAATTCATTGTCTAAAAAATATGAATATATTTAGTTATATTCAATGTGACAAATAACTAAATAAATTCTAATATTCAATTTAAAAATTATTTAAATAACAACATTACACTCACGCTGGATTAGGTCGTGATGATTGATATGCAGTAGAACCCGCTTAATACGATTTCGCGCATAATATACGCCATTTTAGCCCAGTCTCTACAACTTGAGACCTATTTTCATACATTTCTTAACACTAAACACGATTCGTCATCCCGTTTAATACGCCTATGACACCAACAATACGTACCTTATCGAAAATCAATCAATTGAAGATCTTATTGAAAATGTAAATAAAAAACAAAAAGAGGCCCTAAGTAATAATGATGAAGGCGAAGATGAGTCAACTCCGATTTTGTCAAACGCCCAGGCATTATCAGCTGTTTATGATTTAGCCCTTTGAATACCAGAGACGTTAGTTTACGTGCGTTTCATTCATAAATCTTTTTTTTTAATTACCACGGCCTAGGAAGGGTTAAGACGTTATTTAGCTTCTTTACAACAAAGCGAAGACGCACTGCAAAAGGTAAATTATATTGTGTATTTGTTTTCTGTCAAACAAAATAAGTGATTGCTTTAAATAACGTAATTATAATTACACTATACATTTAACGTAATCTATAAATGTATAATTTAATACCTACATATATGAAATTATAACATAATTGTATGTAGTAGGTACGTTTTATTTTCCCTATCCCGCTTCTCGCTTTAGACGCGTTTTAGGTTGGGTCCCTGTGAAATCGTCTTAAACGGGTTTCACAGTGCGTACTTATGTATATATACATTTACAGACAAAATGAGGGTGTGAGAGTAGCACACTATACCTACAATAACAAGTAGCTTTCAAGGACAGCTGCGAAAGAAACACTTCGTCTACAGTCAAAACTACAGTCTTCAGTGGGTACTTCTTATAAATATACTGTCCATCTTCGGGGTGGTGGTGCCGAAATCTGAGAGGCTGGTAACAAACAAAATTTGTTGGCATCCACTGTTAGCTATTCTATATTCTGCTTAGCTACTAATCACTGTGGTAAATGAAACAACGGGGCATATGAGACTTACAAATTTATGTATTGGTGTTCATAGCGTAGTGCGTACGATGAGGCACATAACTTGACCGTCTCATCACTTCAAACAATTAAAAGGTTTTGTTGTAACTATGAGTGAATATTGTACCGGGAACTGTTTTACTAATAGTTGTATAGTTTAATATTCCGAATGGTACTTGAATCAAAACCTTGGTTCATGGCAGTTGTCAAAAGTGTCTTCAACGATTTCAACAAGTTATAAAATTATTAATTAGAAATACGGGATTACTCACGTAATATTTATCGGATAGGTCCGACTATAGTTTGGAACCACATTCGGTGTCTTTTTCAGGGAATATTCGGGACGAAGTTATAAAAGTAAGGAGGGGGGGGGAGTTTTTAGATGTGTATAACCTTATTCTTCATAGTAAGACATTATTAAGATGACAATGATGTCTGGTACTCCGCTTCATTGACATCTGTCATCCGTGTAATAAAAATAAGTTTGTAAAAAAAACACATTGTAAAAAATATTAGTTATTCTGGAACGTGAAAATTGAGTATTTTTCAGTAGATACGTTAATTAAAAGTTAACGCTAATAAGTGCATCTTTAGTGCCCGAATTGAATAGGTAAATAATTGGAAATGTTTAAAGGTAAGGATGAGATATTAAAAAAAAGACGTGTGGCACTCAAAGACTGCCGCGGTTAAGCTATTGCATAGCTGTTTTTATCAACAAATCAATTATAATTATTTAACCAATGCCATCTAGAGGCGAGTTGCTGAACTAAAGAGACAAGCGTGATATTTCAAAAAGTCATTAAAAGTTCTGCTATTCATCGATAGATGGAGTCGGAGTGGGGGGTGTTAGGTTATTTTCGTTATGAAATTTCTGGATTCGGTCTCCACGCTCAAGGCCTGCGATAGAAGCTATGCAATTGCTTAAAAATTAAAGCATTTTATTACTTAACCAACTGGGCTTCGCGGTTTCATGCGCGTTGTAATGGACGATGATGATGATGAATCAAATATAACGTATCCTACTCCGGCATAATGTAGCTTTCTACTCCTGAAAGATTTTTTGAAACGGTCCATCAGTTTCGGAGCATATTTAGTTCAAACAAACTTAAACAAATCTACATCTTAGTTAGTACTTCTCTAACCAACTGATTTAATAAATAACCTTACCGAGCGAATGCGATGATTTTGATTTAATAAGTGCAAATAATAAAATCCTAAGTATACCTATAACTTATGGAATGCACTGAATGGAGATGGAAACAGTCAGAACCGAAGGCAATTGGACCGAATTGGCCACCGCACAGCACATGTATGCATGAGCCTTTACAGAATTAATAAAAAAAACTTTGTAACCTTTACATCCCCATAAGTAAAAAGTTTCGCCATCAATCTGTTTAACGTGGTAAGTTTAAAGTTGAACCACTCAACGTTGTTATAGATTGTGAAACTTTTTTTGCACAGAAGTTCATAAAGTTATCGATTTCACTGCTTTTATTAGTGATGCTGATAACTTTTGTGTGAAAACGATGTTTTGCCATTAAACACTTGAGTTATTCAAACAAATTTCGTCTTTATTATAATGGAAATACCATCAATCGTATTGATGCCGCTTTATCATGTTAGGACGTGTACACATAAAATTAAATAGTATTTTGCGAGTAGTATTCTTATTTTATTCGAATTTTGCTGTGATTTACCTTTATTAAGCTAGTCTAATAAACATGCTTATTTATGCCCATAAAATGTTTTTAAAGAAAATAAATGATTAGGCTCCATTTGCAAGAATTTAATACCTACATTTTGATTTTTAAAACACTAACGCCTGCTTAGAGATAACAGACGATTGGCCAAGTCCCTGAAAATTTCGTATTCACCTGGACCCCGTGGACCAAAGTTTCTACTCTTTTGCCTATCTTTTTATTTTTTTGGGAATATCTGCAAGATATCAGTCGTTGTTTAATGAAAACTAACTTGCAGTCATCCTGACTATCACAGTTTTTGAAATAACAGCCGAAGGCCGGTACTCGAACATGCATACAAAATGGCAACAATGTGCAAAAACGGTGAGGAGAAGAGACTACTCAACGCAAGAAAGATGACTGATGTATTATGTTAAAGGTATAAGTTTTTAAACTATCATAATCACAAACATAAGAGGTATTCAAATTATCAACGGGATAATTACCATGTACATTTTCTATGAGTTTCCGATATTTCGGCACTGTTGCAAGCGCCATGATCGCGGATGAACTGATCATCCTCATCCATCAACTGACAGACTGGCCTTCGGCTGTTATTTCAAAAACTAATTATTATATTTATTTAATTATTATATAATTTGAATACCTCTAGTGTTAAAGGTAATCACAAAACTGTAATAAACAAAACATAATAATCAAATATTTTTTACATAATTATTTTAAAGGCCCATTTTTATACGGGCGTACTGCATAAAACATATTTGGTACTAAGATCATAAATCTAATAACATAGATTACTATTTCCTTTGGGCCTACTTATAAAATATCAGAAAGTAACGGCAGTTTTCTGAATTCATGGAAATTTACTGCTCACCCACTTTTTAATAAAATCCGTGAGGTCACTCACTGTAAAAGGTAAGCAGAACTGAAACTATGACTTTTTTGACTTTATAAAACATTACTCTTCCAAATACACTTTTTTTAATCAGTATTTTCAGCTTAGCACACTAGTAATTTTGCGAAAGTTTGTGAGTGTGGATGTCTGTTAATTACTTTTCCCAGAAAGAACTCAATGGATTTAGCTGAAATTTGAAATGGACACTAAAAAGGCTTATTTTAAGAGTGACAGTTCCAAGTAATACATATTACTTAGCCTTTTAAAACTACGCATTTCGAAAGATATTTACGCCTGAGAAACCGTAAATCTATCTAACACCTTTAAACGAGCTTTTCTTTATCATCATCTCAGCCGTAAGACGTCCACTGCTGAACATATGCCTCCTCCACAAATTTCGAAAAGGACCGGTTGGAAGCGGCCTGCATCCAACGTCGTCCTGCTACCTTTATCAGATCGTCAGTACACTTTGTCTCCATATCAGCCGCTAAACCTCAGAGCATTAGCCCGTATGACATTACGCTGTGGAAATATGCAATATATGCTAACTGCACCGTAGAAACGTATGTTAGTTCTCTTATTTTACGTACCGCATATACAGCAGAACTGAGTCTCCCACACAGAGTATTTTAATGAGGACCCCATTGTAATTTTGGGTAAATTTTAATGCCTACAAAGGTTGTGTTTTTTCATCTTCATTATATACACTTGTATATCCTGACTTATATTATAAACGTGAAAGTGAGTTTGTTTGTTTGTTACGCTTTCACGCCTAAATAGCTGAACAGATCTCAATGAAATTTCGTGAGGAGCTACATTATCCCGCTCGCGGAAGGACTTTTCATCATCATCATTATCCACAACCACGCGGGTGTCCCACATGCCACAGCTAGTAAATTATATTTTTATCCAATTATATTTCAATATATAATGCTGCTTCTGATTCTAAATCCCGATTTTTTCTGTTTTTAGTAATATATATTTGCAGTTCATTTTGCAAGGTCAGCGGTTTAATGTTACGTCATACAGAACAATTATTGTACTTACACGTTTTTACCCCTTGCACTACTGTACATCACTTCACTAATTTGCAAAACAGCTCTCTATAAACGCAATTGCAACGCAATGGCTGTTACAGTATTCAATAAACTTCCTAGAAGTATTAGAGAGCTTCCACTCAAATTATTCAAAATTAAGCTTCACAAGTGGCTCGCTGAAAATTGCTTTAACGAATTGAAAGAGTTCTTTAATTCTAAATTTAAGGGTATATAATTATAAAAATCATGTTATTGTTTTATAAATAAGGTTTGCGCATTTTATAACTAAGTTATAACATTTTTTTGACGTTGACATTCAGTTAATAATAATGACATTTTTATAATTCAATTTGAGTGCTATAAATTTAATTTAATTATTATTTATGTCATTATTAAATTGTAAATCGTATTAAGAATTGTAGTTCATTGTGTATTTTTTAATTTCAAATGTGTAAATTTAACTCATTGAAAATATTTTGTATGCCAGTCTATGGTGGAACATGCAGAACAAATGTATAAAAAAAAACACCTCATTGTTACCATGTTTCGTGCAATAAATCAATTTCAATTCCAATTTACAATAGAATTCCTAAAAATCGGGGCTCTGTGGCTAACGAACTTAAAATTACTTCGTTAGTGTAACGTAACGTGTCGTTCACGTGAAATAGTACAAACTTTCACTTATCTAGGGCAACTGTGACACAGAACTCTTAATTAGTACGCCGTAGCGTGATGCGTTGACGCTTACGATACGAAAACTTTTTCGCTAATTGTTTATGCTACGGCTTCTGAAATAAGACATTATGTTATTTTCATCTTGATTAAATGTTTTTGTGGAATAATGATATTAGAGTGCAGCTATATAACTAGTTATCAAAATCCGTCCAAACATTTCAGCTCCCATGATACCGAATATATAATGTCAAGGTTCAGTGAGCTTAGTTTGTAGTAACCGTGCTATTTTATATTTATTGTATGGTACCTATGTATGTATTTTAAATATATGTATGGTATATTATTATGTACGTGTATGGTATATGTATATATATACTTATATACAGTGTTTAATGTAATTATGTATTTTTAGCTAAATTCTGAATGTTTGGTATGTAAATTTTTGGTTTATACACCACCTCAATAAGCTTATGTCCATTTCTTTCCATGCATGGTTGTCTGGAAGAGATCGCTCTGAACGATAAGACTGCCCATTGTGACACTATTAGTTTTAAGCATTTAATTGTAATAAGATATTTTTTGTGTACAATTGTATCGAAATGTATAATGTGGTGTTACAATAAAGAGTTAATCTATCTATCTATTGAACTGCGAGGTCCAAGATTCGATCCTGACCGGGCAAATTTTAAAGCGACAAGCAGTATGCTTTATTTTCTGCTCTTGTCCTTTTTTGACGCGATAAAGCGTGCGTCTGTTCCTACTGCGACAAAGAGAATCATAGTGCGCGTATATGTGTATGTAAACATTACGCAATTTAACACACATACACAAACAAACCAGCTCGCCAAATATTCATAATCATACTATTCCTAACCCTTATCATCCAAATGCAACCTCTGAAGTAATCCCTCCCCTTCCTCGCCTCCCACCTGACCACAACATCATCCCTTATTAAGGCACTATCTATTATAACTGCGGGTAGGAACATTTCTCTATGTGCCGTATTTGGTAGACACCATACGAATTTGTTGAGTTTGAACTTTTGGCAGGTCACAGTTTGTGACGCTAATAGTAAAGTAAATTTTAACATCGTGATCAAGCTATCCGTACATGTAACGCGTCTCCACAGTATAAGTCATTCTTTTATGGGACAATGTATACGATTCTATAATAAACTTCCCAATGTTATCCGAGATTTGCCTTTTAATAAGTTTAAAATTACTATTAAAACTAAACTCTGTCAAAAAGGATATTGCCAAATTTAGGATTACTTGGAGGATAAAACAGCTTCGGACTAATCACTCCAGGATCTATCTACTCGTGGATTACGATGTCAAAGTGTAGTGTGTCTTGCCCTACTGATACCATTAGTATGGTTTCTTTTATAAGGCAACACACTGGAGCTGAAAATAAGCGAACATTTGTTATATACAGTAAGAAGTTGGCGATAAAAAAATGTAAAAAGACAAGCCCGCTGAGTTTCTTGCCGGATATACTTAGTCGTGATCACGTTCCGATCCGGTTGTAGTATTAGGCCTATACAGAATAAATGATTTGATTTTGATTTTGACACATCGACACCACTATTAATAGCTTTAGTCCAGCAAATTTTTAAGTAATGGATGTTTTAGAGATAAGGCTGAACAAATTTACTCAACGATAGCCATTTTGGGTTTTTCCCCGCCGTCACAAAAAATGTGTTTTATTAGCCCCTCACCAGTCGACTGTCCATATAACAATGAAATTTCTATTGTATCTGGGTCTTTCGACTGATGAAGTATTAGTTTACATTCAACAATTTTTTAAGAACAGGTTGGCAAATGAGCAGGCGGCTCACCTGATGGTAAGTGATCACCATCACCCACGGACATCCACAATACCAGAGGTCTCGAGGATGCGTTGCCGGCCTTTGAGGAAGGAATAGGCTCCTTTCTTAAAGGCTCCCAAGTCGTATCTGTTCGGAAACACCTCAAGTGGCAGCTGGTTCAATACAGTAGTAGTGTGAGGCAGAAAGTGCCGTCGGAATCGCACGGCTGTGGTCTCCCAGACGTCAATATGATTTCTATGAAATTTCCGTCGTGATGCCCGATGTCGCAATTCAGCTATTGTAAAGTATTATACCGAACAGAACTAGCAACTGTATTGTTTGCATGACAATGAGTTTGCAAGATATCCCCAAACTACACGGTTCGTGTAGTACAAGTTTTAAGTTAATTGCACTTTATTTTCTTTCCCTTACTGTGACAGCGTCATGGCTAACGTGAGATATGTTCGAGGTTATTTTTGAAAGGTGGCAATCGTTCACATATATGTTAACTACCTCACCGATACTCATAAGGCGATGATTGCTATAGTTATCTATAAATATCTCGCAATCCGAAACTATTTATTTATTTATTTATTTACTTCACAGCATATACTAAGCATACTATACATATATTAATACTGTAACTATTTAAAACACTTTACAATCATAGAAAAGAAACAATAGCTTCTTATTACATATTACATTACAACATAATTATAAAGAGTTGCTTAATTTTAACAGTTTTAACAGCGTACTAGGTCAGCCTGTGTTACGCTGTTAAAGACCTTCCTATAAGGCAATTATTTATACTAAATGATTATTACTATTACTTAATTATATAAAATATTAAATACTTACGAAACATATTAGAATTTTATAAACTTACTTTCCTAACTTACTACTACATAAAACAATAATAAATCTAAACAATAATAAAAAACCCCACAGCCCTTGCTGCAAGGAACAAAATAATTACAAGTGAAATACCTATACAGTTTCAATAACATAGTTTAAAACTATAAATACAAGAAAACTGCAAAAACCTTTAACATTCATATTTTGATAGGGTTTTTAATAATATCTATTTTGTCAAAATTATTACTTTAAAATTATGTAATTAATTAAACTAAAACTACGACATGAAATACTACGAAACGAAACTAAAGGTTTGAGGGGTGCCGGTGAAATTACAAGCACGTGAGCATATCAATGTCTCAGGGTTACGGGCGCAGTGCCGTTCGACTTGTGACAAACTGTATCTGTTATAGGCACAGGATACTACTTAACCGCACACGTTGCAGTTCCTGGAAAAGTAAGTTGATTTCTGCGAAATCTATTGTATTTTTGGCCAAATATGGCGAAGCGCGAATCAACGGGCTAATCTGTCCGCATCAGGTTTACGCTTGAACAATCGAACCGATCAATACCAGGTGACTCACAGCGTTCCTTAATAGGATAACAAGTAGAATTTTAATTTTAAAAATTTAATACCGCCTTCCATTCTATACAGTTATTGGAGTAAAACTCAAAAACTATCCTTTTTTATCCTTCGTGACCAAACTTGAAGTCCACCAGAAAACCAGTATGAACCTAAATTCCATATATATCGAGATTGTCTAAGAGTCAACATCTTCCCTTCTTCCTGGACTCCCCATCCCATCACTTCCCCCGTTCTACCCCGCCCCCTATTCCATCCGCGTCCAGTCCAATACAACAGTTCGTTACGGCACAAATTGGCTTACCTCCAGAAACCTTTCTATTTGCGACAAATACTGTTTGCGACTTGGTTTCAGTTGCTATTGTTGTTTAGTTATTCTTGTAACGGAGGTCTTTGTTAATAAACTGAACATGAAATAAATCATCACGCCTATATATCCTTGAAGGGGTAGGCAGAGTTTTTTATAACACCCACGTTTCGCAAATTATGTTTTTGGTCCTGTGCAATAGGGGGCGAGCCTAATTGCCCATCTACAGGGCAGTGTTCCAGACTCCAGACTGCTATTAAGGATTTCTTTATCAGAGAATCTCAATACGTGTTAGTCCTGGGGATCGAATGCAAAGCCTCGAGATTCCAATGCGTAGCTTCTACCACTACGCACCGACGGGGCAGGCAAGTTAAACTTTACTGTTACTTTTTTACATAATGTGCGATCAAGAGACAAAAGGCAACATATACGCCTGACAGCTGCAGAGCCATCTAGTGTTAGTAATCTTAGACTCACATTTTTATACTTTTATTCTGAATGAGATATTTATTTTTGAGTCTACTTCATCCTGTAATTTTACCTGCCACAGTGCCCTTCAACCCAACCAAACACAGAAATTTTGCACACTGTAGCTTCCCTTTGAAACATCTGGCACCACGGTGGTACCAAGCAAGATGGCCCCCGTACGATTCACATCCTGACTAGAAGGGGATATTCTAACTCCGTCACTTCACGTCAAAAATACTGTATCATAATTCCACCCCGTCAATTTACTTTTTTACTCTCTTTCTGCTAAGTATTAATACTGTCTCAAATATTCGTCTTGACAATAGTAGGCCATCTCGGAAGCCTCAAGGCGGTCTCATAACACTGACACTAGGGTTATTCGCCAACCAACACTAGGCCCGCTTGTTAGATTATAACCAGTACTCCTCTCTCTGAAAGGAAGAACTGTACCATAGCCCTGAGAACCCAAGAGCCTGATTTTATTAGTAGAAATAAAAAATATTCACCAAAAAATGCAACTGACTTCAACACTAAAATGTGTGAAATAACTTGTTCAAGTTGATGCCATAATAATTCAAAATTACTTATTATTACAATATTATGCGCATGGCTTTGGCAAGTTATTTCAAACTTTAGTGTTGAAGCGGGTTCCATGTTTTAGTAAAAAATATTGACCCTTTTTAGTGAGTGACCCTTGCTACATACGGGATCGATTGTCACTCACCGTCAATAAGGATTTTATCAAGATAGGCGAAACACTTTTCAGAAAATGGAATCTAACTCAAATACCGCTTGACTGAGTTTAATGTAATTTTAATGGGACTACATTAGAAGTATACCCTTTTAAATAAAAAAAAGGATTTTTAAAAAATTGGTTTACTAATGAGGGTGAAATCGGTGAACAAACATTGAAAAATTCAGTCGAACATATAGCACCTCTTCTTTTTTGTATCGGTTAAAAACACTACAAACTCTCAGTAAATAACATGTAAATGTGAGAAAAATATAACATAAAGACCAAAAAGCCCGAGCATTCGTATTTATCTCATTATAAGGGTGTTATGTCGTATTTGTGTTGAGATTTCTGATATTTATTTATGTATAGAAAGGTTGGTTCGAGCAAACAATAATTACATGTGAGTTAAGGGTGCCAAAGTAAAGGTGTGAAGGTTCTGTAGGATTTTTTAATATAAATTACATTAATTATGTCAAAACAATGCTCCAAAATCTTTTAGGTTTGACAAACCATGAATAAGTTTTTAATAAATTTTCCCATATAGATCAACACCACGTAAAACATATCATATTCATTAATAAATAACGAATGAAACGTACATAAGTTGACATTAAATTTGTAACGAAAATTCAATATCAATGAGCTACAAACATAAAAGTGACGCATATAGTTTAGTATTTGACAGGCCGCCGGTTGGCGCAGTTGGTAGCACCCCTGCCTTCTGAGCCGCTGGTCCCGGGTTCGATCCCCGGACTGGTCAAACATTTGTGTGCATGAACATGTCTGTTTGATCTGTGTCTGGGTGTGTATATGTATTTAAGTATGTATATCAGTCATCAGGTCACCATAGTACAGGCTCTGTCTAGTTTGGGACCTGAAGACCTTTGTGTGGATGTTGTCACATATTATTATTATTTGTTCAAAAAGTTTCACGGATTTCATCCGGTCCTTTACAAAGGCATAAGTGGGGATGTAGCCAACACTTAGAGGCCTGTTTGGTATAAAAATGCAGAGTATCAAAAACAGAAAGAATGTTGGATGAAGGGTAACATGGTACTTATAACTATTACAAAAATGGGTAAAATGGCCAGGCTATTGAGATGAACTTATTAGTGATAAGGAAGATAGTGGGCTATGGAAGAGACTACGGCACCTGCCAATTTTAGTCTCATGTTAAAATATTTAGGCAGGTGGTGACTTGCCATCCACTAAACGGGCCCCCCACAAAGGCCACCACGAGTGGTAACAAAAGGGGCAACGTTGGTGTGGATGGCTAAAGGGTGTCGAGAGGTGTGCTGCGGTTTCACTAGAGCGCTACTACCGGCGTTATGCCCTTTAACACTTCCACCCTTGGAGCTTTTTGTTACTTGCTCTTGCGTCTCCACCCCCGGACGGCCAATTAAGGCAAGCCTGGGGTCAGGGGTCTCATTTAGCCCCAGGGAGAATCAGGGTCCACGGTGTCGCCACTCACCGACGGCTCGCCATAAGGCCGCCCCTGCGGGTTTATTATTTATTATTAGTTATTTATTTAGTTTATTATTATTATTATTATTCCTTTTATTCAAAATAAATCACGGATTTCACCCGGTCCTTTACAAAGGCATAAGTGGGGCTGTAGCCAACACTTAGAGGCCTGTTTGGTATAAAAATACAAAGTAGTATAAAAAAACAGAAACTTTTGGATGGATGCTGACATGGTATATCTATTATAAAAATGGGTAAAATGACAAGGCTATTGAAATGATTTTATTAGTGATAAAAAGATAGTGGGCTATGGAAGAGACTACGGCACCTGCCAAATTCAGTCTCATTTTAAAACTTTTATTTATTATTATTATTATAGTTAATGCATAGTGCTCGCTTAAACGGTTTTCTTAATTACTAATGAGATTAAAAAAATCTACTTTTAAACAACTTTACCTACTTTAAGTTGCTACTCTTATATGATAGATTAATATCATCTTATATAAATTAAATATAACAACGAAGTGACTGTATATTTTATTTATTTTAATTTGTTTTAATTTGTCCTTGCAAATTATAAAAACTTCGTCCCATATCGTATTACAGGTAAATCAAACGCGAAATGTAGCTATGTAAACGAACCTCAGCGAAACGGTGCAGCGCTATGCGGCTCGAGACAAAAAGAACATTAGCTAACTTTTTCTGGAGCACCAAACGGTTTATGATGACTTTTCACAATCTTGACCTGAACTTCAAAAAGACAAAAATAATTCAATTTAGACCACATCAAAAACCCTCTCTTGACATTAATTTCAACTACAATAAACAAATAGAATGCGTTGACGCTGCGACCCTTTTAGATATAGAACTTGACACCCATGTAAACTGGAAAATACATATAAATAAAATGAAAGCAAAATTATCTAGTTTTTGCTACGCTCTAAGGGAGCTTAGACGAGCCACTGACCTAAGCACAGCCCTAACTGCGTACCACGCTTACTCTGCCTCTTGGCTTAGATATGGAGTTATACTCTGGGGAAACAGTGTGAATGTGAATGACCTTTTCATTGCCCAAAAAAAATGCATTCGCATTCTAGCTAATATTGATTCCCCCGACTAATAATATACCATATTTTCACAAGCCTTATTTTATAAAATTTAAAATACTAACAATAGTGTCAACATATATTCTGGAAATGTGTAAATTTGTAAAAAAAATACTTAGACTTAGACTATTTTAAAAAGGCATCTGATAAATCGCGCAGTATTAGGCCGCAATTTAGACATAAATTAATCGAACCAAAGTCCAACCTAGAAATACACAGCTCTGGCCCTAAATCAATGGCCGTTAAGATATTTAATAAATTGCCAAATGAATTAAAAGATATCGAAAAGAAGTAACTTTTATAAATAACTTAAAAGGTATTTTAGAATCCAAATGTTATTACAACTTAGAAGAATTTTTCAATGATAATTTCGACAAAATGAACATAGATCGTTCCGTTCCGACTATCGCCATACCCAAATAGGGTCAGATGTATTACTTTATATTTAAACATGTTAATTTAAGAACTCCATGTACCCACATATGTCTGCAATAAAATATTGAGTATTGAGTATTGATTATGTGTCTGTAATACTCGTACGATGCGATGTTAAGATACAAAGTTTATATAAATAAATAACGTTCATTCACTCACTCCGTACTAGAATTCCCTGCATCGTGGGAGGTACAATAATAATAATAGTTTTTCAATGAACAAAATGGTTCGATTAAACTCGTCCAATCCTAATTTTAAAACAATTTACGATGCTTTACATAAGGTTGAAAATTGCTAATCAGATTGGACGATGTAATGCGAAGATGCAAAGGAATACGTGCTAATACTTTTTCATATTTATTTTAAACAATCAAATGATACAATTTTAATGATAAAAGAGTCCTTAATTCACTAGTAAATTTCATTGGGAATTCGAATTAGTACATTCATTGAAATATATTTGCCCCAATTAAATAAAAATGCTTTTTCCCACGGAGCACGTAAGTAAAATTGCAAAATTTAGGGCATGTTGCCGATTTCTTTCTATCGAGCCAAGTTTGCTCAATCGTGTATTGGCCCCCATAGTTCATAAGAATGTCTGTTCAATTTACACTAGGTTCTTTTTTCGATTTTCGGTTATTAGGTTTAAGCGTGGAAAAATTAAGTTTTCGCGAAGTCGAATCATGAAATTTGGTCGTAATCTACATTCATTTCGCCTTAAGATTAATTATACAATTCCATTGTATCTTTCTCAATATTAGAAAAGAAACTGATCTTCATGTATGGACAACATAACACCACACGCAGCATCCAAGTTCTGGAATAAGAACATCACAGCTCTTCACTCAAATACTATTCTCGTCTAGAAATCGAATATGGGATCCCGTTATTCGAAGGCAGTGTCGCTATCTACTGAGCTATCGGAGCCATCCACTCGTTTTATTATATTTTCTTTCCCAGCAAAAGCCAGATGATACGATGCGATAAACTGAATCATAAATGTATTTGTCACAAAGCGTGTTTCAACACCGTCGTTCATATTAACTTTGTCACAAATATTGTAAACGGTTTAATTATATGTGACGTTTTCCAAATAACATGAGGGGAACCCTAAAATATCGTATTATCCGGTGAACACACAATCGGCTTAACTCGTACGTAAATATAGCGGAATTTTAATTAATAGATCAACAGCTGCTGAGCTTACAGCAAATTCTGTCGGCTTATTTTGAGTGTTTATTTTGGTGTGACTTACGACCTTACCAGCTTTTGTCCATATAGGTAAGATTAAGCATGATTTTGAGGTTTTGTAGAGTAATGTTGTTCTTTGTAGGTGCATCTGAGAGATGTTTTATGGAGGCATCGTATCAAATATTTGATATTACTGCTATGCCAATTTCAAAATCAAACACAACAATTCAACGAACTCAAGCATGATTCGAACATGGGTCTAGACATCCAGACAAACTTGCTAGTCAATGCGTGATTGGACCACCAAGAGGTCCATCGCTTACTTAACGTAAATGGATCTTTGAATTATGAAGAGAGACAAAATACTTCCTCAGGCCAAGAGCTATTGTAACTCACCGTGTCAGAACAGGGCCTTAGTGGCCAAGTTGTCAAGGAATTTAACATAATTAGTAAGAAGACTTGTGTTCTAGCCCCGTCCGATGAAATACTTCGATCTTTTCTAACCGACTTCCAACCAGGTAGAGGTACTCAATTGACTGTTTTTTTATGTTTGTTTCCTCATAACTTTCGATAGGGTGAACTCATTCTCCGAATTCTTTTTGTTTGAAAGGTGGTGCTTCCTGTGTGGTCACATTTAAATTTCATCAAATTCAGTTGAGTAGTTTTTCAGTTACACTCCAATAACTGAAATGAATGGAAGTCGGTATTAAATTTTTCAAATTGTACTTGTAAAATAAAATTTTATTGACAAATAGAAATGGTATCAGTTCAATTAAATTTATTTGTCATCCTTAAGTTCTTATCATTCTTTGCTGCAATCCTGGGGGGTTAGAGTGTTCGATTCCATGATTTCTATGAGTATATGTTAATTTAAATAGCTTTTCAAGCTATCTCCAAGTAATTACGAGTACTTATTTAAAATGCCAGATTTCCAGCACAGAGAATTATAAAATAAAAGTAATTAATATTGCTTATCTGAATTCGACACCGTTATTACATCATCTAGATATTAAATGTCAAAACCGAGTTTGCTCACGAATTTACCCAACGTAGGTTTGGAGCAAGTCTGCAGTGGTCGCCGAGATCTTACTCCCTGAGGATTGGAATTGGGCATATTGGAAACCTACGTCGACGTTTGTGAAATACATCTTAAGTAGTTGATAAAAAATAATAAGAAAACCTGTTTTGCCAAAAAAACTAAACCGATATCAACACTAAAAAGTATGAAATAATTTGTTGAAGTCGGTACCATGTTATTTTAAAAGTACATAATATCACAATACTGTGTGCATGGTACCAACTTCGACTACATTTATAATTAACTAGCTGACCCGCCAGCGGCTACGCTCGCGTGATACGGTAATTACAGATTTTTAATTATCCCACGGGAACTCTTTAATTTACCCGGATTAAAAATATCCTTTATGTTGATCAGAGATATAAGCTACCACCATACGAAATTTCATTTAAAGCGGTCCAGTCGTTTCGGAGATTACTTCGTACAAACAGACAGACATACATATAGAGAAATAAACAATTTGAACTTATTTTTCACTCCTTACATCCCCTGACTCGGTTTTTAGCATTGTTTTCATTGTACAGAAATTTGACCTCTACAGTATTTTATACGAGTATGAAGTAGTTTTTAAATCCCTCGTTTTACCCCCTTAAGTCATCCCTGACAAAAATATTGAAAGCATCACTATTTATTTTAAATTACATATCCAGTTATCAATTTTCATCACTCCACATAACAAAGAACTTTTGAAAAAAAAAATTATACCCCGTTTCACCCCCTTAAGTCATCCCTGTCGATGAATATTGAAACCATCATTATAAACTGTCCAAATGCAAATTTTCACCACTGTATGTTCGAAAACACAAAATTTTCCATACAAACTTTCACCCCTCCATTTCACCCTCTTAAACCAACACTATCACAAAAAAAAAAATAGGCCTACATTTTTTATTTTGAATGACCTATCCAGATACAAATTTTCACAACTATAAGTTCAAAAACAAAGGAGTTTCATACAAATGTTTTCACCCCTTTTGAACCCGTTAGGGGTGGAATTACATAAAATCCAGTCTTAGTAAGCACCTACGTCGTGAAAAAAACCCGCATGCAAAATTTGAAACTCCTAGCACTTGTAGTTTCTGAGATTGAGTGAGTGAGTGAGTGAGTGACCTTTCGCTTTTATATATATATTAACAAGGAGGAATCCTTGTAAAAGAAAATATAAATATATATAAAGAAAAACATCAAAATGATCAAGATAATTTAGTTATAATAGAAATTATATACCACATATAAGGTAACAATTAAAAAATTTTAGAATCTTCTCTTTTTATAAGTCGATTTAAGTATTCTTTGGTGTTTACGAGTTAGTTATATCATAAACCTAACAAAGCCAAAAACTAGTTTAAATTATAAGTTTTTACTGCATTCTTTTAATTAAGAATTAAAACCAGTCCAACCTATTACCCTACTTTTAACTACAAAGGGAAGCTACTTAAAACTATTTATTTTTAAGTACAATGATGCACAAAACTTTTTAACATGCAAAAGCTCTCTTAGAAAGTTGTATCTCTGTTGTCAAAGTCACATTGGAATACCGTTCGCTTTTCAGTGCAACTATGTTGCCTTTAATTTTGCAAAATTTTGTATTTTTATCATAATCAGCCCATTTTGATCGCACTATTGGGACTCGAGCCTTCCTCTTAGAGAGAAAAGTTGGGCCATAATCCACCACGCGGGTCCAATGCAGCTTGGTGGATAGGCTAGTGGCCAACCCATGTCAAAGTTTTCAGGCCGCTTTAAGACCTTCGACATAGCCCAACGACTGTTGTCCTAAGACAAACAACCGGGAACACGAAAATGCTCAGTTGAATAATGCCACTACCGTTCACCCATCCAAGTCCTGACCGCAGCAAGCGTTGCTTAACTTGTTGATCTGTTAAGATCGCAAAGTCAAGCTCCGCTACGAGCGCTTCATCACTAGTATATTGTGTACTATGTATTTTAAATTTTGTTTTACATTCACATACTCATCAAACCGTGCCACAATTAAGCTTGTGCAATATTGCTTCCATCAGTATATTTGTCGCAACCAAGACCACCACTTACAAATACTTCTACCACATAATAAAAAATAACATATTATACCAAACTAACTTTCTAAGTACTAATTATTCATCATCATCATCTCAGCCGTAGGAAGTCCATTGCTGAACATATGCCTCCCCCATGATTTTCCAAAAGTACCGGTTGGAAGCGGCCTGCATCCAACGTCGTCCTGCGACCTTTATCAGGTCGTCTGTCCATCGTGTCGGTGGACGACCTACGCTGCGCTTGCCGGTCTGTGGTCTCCACTCCAGAACCTTCAGGCCCCGTCGGCCATCTGTTCTGCGTTTTTTTTTTCCTGCCCACTGCCACTTTAACTGACTAATCTTCTAGGCTATGTCGGTGACGTTCGTTCTTCTACGGATCTCCTCATTTCTGATTCGATCACGTAGAGAAACCCCAAGCATAGCCCTCTCCATAGCTCTTTGTACGACTTTGAGATTAACTTTGAGACCCATAGTAAGAGACCACGTTTCAGTGTCATAAGTCATCACTGGTAACACACATTGGTCGAAGACTCTTGTCTTGAGGTACTGAGGTAAAGAAAGACGAGAAGACTTCGCGAAATTTCCGGAACGCTGCCCAGCCGAGTTGGATTCGACGATTGATCTCTTTCTCGAATTTTGGTCTACCTACCTAGTTAGTCTGTCCCAGGTAGATGTATTCGTCAACAACTTCGAGAACTGAGTTCCCAACTGATATTGGGGTAGGCACAACATGGGTATTAGACATACGAGTAATATGTACTCGTAATGTAATACATAATAGTAATTATTAAATTAAAGAAAATTCATATTTCTATACAGTAGCAGCGACCCGCGTGATGAAGAAAGATGATAATGTACAGTCGTATGTGTTACTCCAGTCTCTCATTTAACTCTATACCTATTTTTAATAAACCAGTAAAGCCGATTGAGCATGAAGAAGTAACCAACATACAAACAGCCTTACAAACTTTCGACTCTATATAATATCCGTCTTCAAAACTAAAAAGTGTAAATTATTTCACACTTTTAGTAAAGAAGTCTGTTCTTTTTTTAATTATTTTCACCCTTTTTAGTGACCCTTGTTACTTACAGGATCGACTGTCATTCACCGTCAATCACGACATATTATAATAATGAAACACTTTTCAGTTATTGGATCGTAAATCAACAAGCACAATTTGAAAAATTTTATACCGACTTCCATTTTATTCAGTTATTAGAGTGTATCTCAAAAAGTACTAAACCGAATTAAATGGAATCACACGGGAAGCACCAGCTTGCAAACAAAAAAAGAGTTATGAGAATCGGTTAACCCAGTCGAAAGTTATGATAAAAGAAATATAAAAAAAAATACACCGCCAGTACTTCCTCCTTTTTTTGGAAGTCGGTAGAAAATCTCTTAATCAAATTTGATCAAATATAAATGGGACCATCTCGGAAGTATACTCTACCAAACAAAAAAGAATCCTCAAACTGGAACGAACTCTGTAAAAAGTTATGCGTGATTATACGAGTACATATAAAAAAATACGCAGTAACTTTAAAACCTCCTCTTTTTTTTGGAATTCGGTTGATATTTGCAATATTTGGTATTGCTGAGCAGGTGTTACTACTTTAAAAATCATATTATAAAAAATATAACGAAATGATTTATTTCTATAACTTTATACTAATGTTCTTACTTAAGTGCCTTATAGATATGTCTAAACGGTATATATCTAAGCGCTTCTGTGCACAACTGTACACCTAATTTAATACCTACCCACGTTATTAACGCTCTGACAATCTGCAGAAACACAAAGGGAGCTTTTTAAAGCCGGCAACTGAGAAATCTTTCTTTGAACCGTGTTTAAAATAACTCAATGGTGCAACGTACTAAAAATTAACAGTATGAGAACTTTTGTTTTTTCTATCAAGTGACGCGAGTGGTCATTTATGTGCTTGATAATAAACACACTTACTTTGCATAACAGATTGACACAGTATGTGTGTGCAACTTTTGGGTAGAACAGACGGTTGCTACAATGAGCTACTGAGAGCAACATGTAAGGGTATCGGACATACCCAACCGAGGCCGATCTTAAATAATATAAGTTAAAGTCGCTTAGTACCCGTAATTGTCAGCAGAAGGAACAAAATCATATCTTAAAAATAAAGTTAGTCAAATACAATAGCTTCCTACGTTTCAAAGTAAAAATTCATTTAAGGACAAAAAATAGCCACGAATTTCCAATTTCAGTCCCACACACAGGTTAAAATGTATGACGTATTGAAAATGCCCTCTATAAAAAAAAAACACCTATTTTACGCACCGAGGGAGTAAAGCAGTGTCTTACGTCACGGGCGGCATGTTGAACCTTCAACGTGGACTCTTGAGTTAATCCGCGCGAAACGAGGGAGTTATGTAGAGTCCTGAGTGAAGCGAGGGGTTAAAGCCGCCAAAAGCGAAGACAGGCTTTATTCTTGAGGTGCATTCTCTACTTTTCATACCTACTGCAAGACAATAATAGTTATTCAGATATAAATTGGACATATTTATCCAGTTATGGAGGGACAGAGTAATATTTTTGGCAAAAACATTTTATGAAAACCACTGTTTTAGAATTTTGCGGTTGTACTAAGTTATGTAGACCACGATTAACTTGCGGAGTTGCCGATATTTCGGCACAGTTACATGCACCATGTTTAAAATTATAACATTCTATGGAATTTGGTAAAATAAAATAACACCAAACACTGTGTTTTGTTCCAAATTCATGTCAATCGCGCCTTTTTCTAATGATTCGTCGATGCGCTCGTCAACGAGCTCGGCGATATCAAATATTTAAGAGATATCGCACTTGTACACAACGTTGTTTTTCCAATGTTTCTTATCATCTCGTCGTTGTTTCACGAATGTTGTCAAAGATGCAACGATATTGGCTAGAGAAGCGTAAGACTGTAGCTTTTTACTGACTTTAAGATATACTTTTCAGTTAAAGTGTGACGTATGTATTTATAACATAGTATAGACATAGTACATAACATTGCCTCTGTAATTAAGGAAACGATTTTAAGATAGGTGTACCTTGCAGTACAAGTAAAAACATACAAAAGACCACTAACACAAATGCCCCTACTGCTAATGCTGCAGCTCTCAAGTGTCGCAGCTCTTTAGACACTGCGGCTGACACTGCACTAGATTGTGTCGTTAGAGCTCGGATTTGTGTCGAGTACGACGCGACATTAAGGTATTTTAACTCGGAAACAATTATTGTTTGGGAAAGTGTCGAAATGGGAAAGATTTTAACAGAAAATGTGTTCGTTGTCAGATGTTATTTTAACGGGATTTTCAAGCGGAGAGATAGCGAATTTACGCTACATTTACTGTATTTCTCTTTTTAAATTGAAAACCAGAGCTATTTAGATGTTAGCAGATATAAGTTAGACTATGGATTAAATAGTACTAGCTGACCTATAATACAATACAATATATTTAACAAAAAACACTATGCAGAATAATCGGCATCTAACTTAGAACAAGTCGAATCCAATCTCTATTCTAAGAGCGTGATAACTTAAAGATAATTACGAACAATAACGTCAAACAGTATTACTATCTCAACACGTCACAAAACTATATTTCACCCCGAGACGCCATACAATTAATACAATGGCAACACAGAAATGTTAATGTCGGGAGTGCAGCTGTCTGCAACTGGCAACACTAAATCATACGCCCGCCTCACGGAATGTTCCTCTTGATACAGTGACTAAACTTTGTTTGTATTGGAAAATAAAAAACGGTGCGATGGAAACCTAAATAATATTATTGCTAAAACAATATCGCAAGAATGGTCTTAACTTTAAATTAAATAGTTTGAGTGTTCTGGGGACCTTAGGTACCTAGACTTATACACATAAAAAAAAGGAAAATAATTACATGATTTAGTATCATGATTGAGTATCATAAGCTGCAACGAACTCTTAATGAGATCTTATCGTTCAGATGACTTATACTTATAACTAAGCCTTTTTTATTGAATTTGCCAAATTCAAAAATTTTACGAAAATAATGTCTTTCGTCAGACAGAATGCGAACCTTCATCTTCAGTTTTACCGCTTCTGATGGCTTCTAACCGAGCATTAAATAAGTTTGTTTTATTGTTTCAACCATCATAATTATGTGGCCAGAGTGTATCTATTGATATTATTTTGTTAGCATTATCTGACCAAAAATAGTATTTATAAAGGCTAAAATATATAAGGCTTTATTGATGTCGCAATCCTTCTGAGTTTATAGTTATAATTTGAAATGACTAACTCCTGCTCGGCAAAACCAAACTTTCAAAGTTCCAGATATAAAAAATAATACACGTACAGAATTTAAGCCCGCATCTATACAAATAGTAGAAGAAAGAAATTAAGAAACAAAGAAAAGAAAGCATTGATATAATATATGGCACTTCGTTTCCATGCGACGGTTAAAGCTACTAGTATGAAAACGGTACGTGTCCCGTCCAATGAAGTAGTTTTCTCTCTAAATATTGCTAGTTTTGAAAACCATACATCAATATCTTGATCGAAGTTTTATAAAGTTAATCCAATAATCAATCTGAACCACCGAAAACACGAGACCTTAGTCACTGTTTTCCACAACGCTCAGTTATGTAAACGTCTTCTCTAAATGTAGGCATGGGTCACTGAACAGAAATGATTACTGCGAAATTGTCTATCTCACTGCTTTCTCGTAGTTGTTATATTAGATCCTGTTAACAGAATTAAACGTTAAAATCAAATCATTGATTTAAATGTTTCATTCAACACGCTGCTATTTATGTACAAGCTTCGGGAAGAAGCGATACGTTGGGTCGATCCTTACCGGTTTAGACGTAAACTTATAATGTAAATATTTATATTGATATTTGGTTCAATCAGCGCCATCTAATGTTTAATATTACGTTTAGTAAGTGATCGTTATCTTTAGAGCAGTCACAATTCTTTGATGGCGTTGACTCACGTTAAGATGACGCATCGGGCCGAGAAACACGAAAACGGCGAAAACAAGTCCTTTTTAATGCGCGATGTGAGAGGATGAAAGATATTGATTCAAATTTAAAAAATGTCATAAATAAGGGAAAACTTTGAAAAATTTAATGAACCGGACAAAATTTTGAAAATTAACCGGGTTTATTAAAAAAAAAATACAAATTTCTCACCAAAAAAATAAGTTTAATAATTCGAATGCTCAGAATTATCAGCGACAACACCCCATTATTTTTTACGAATAAAATAGCCAGTTCACTTTTCTATTTCATAGACCGAGTTTTTTTTATTTTTATTATGGATATTATGAGTAATTAATTAAAAACTCAATCAAATCCATTCGCGCCTACTCTAGTTTAGCTTTTACCCTAACGTGTTTGCTCAGAAAATTTGATCAGGCACTATCTGGGCAGCCGCCGCTGCACCGATGCGACGTTGCGACTCCGACGAGCGCACGATTGACTGTTCGCTCAGCGTCGGGCTGGCAACGCCGCAATGTATGGACGGCGCGATACGCGTGCTGGTTGTTTTTGGTTATTGTCTTGTAGTTGTAGGCAGGTACTCTGTGCGACGACAACCGAGTGATTTACTTCGAAATTATTTTCAAAATTATAAGTTAGAGTTTAATCACAGATTACTGGTTTAATGTACTATATTATATTGTAGCTTCAGAACATTATTGTAGTAGGTAGTAAGTTAGGTAATTATAATTATTTTAATTTGGTAGTGTGTAAATAGTATAGGTAGGTTAACAAGTTTAGTGTTCATAGAAAATGGGGAGGAAAGATAAGCGGAAAGAATTATTTAAAAAAAAAACGAAAAAGAAAACCTAAAAGAAATGACGGAATGTTTGGGTAAGTTGGATTACATATAATATAATAAACTTGCCATAAATAGCTGCACTCTAATACCCTAAGAATAAAGTCTATATTTGGCAAACACACATTCGTCTACAGATGATGGATTATCACATGCTTAAATTTTTCGGCCAATTTTCTGCATTTACACATATTTTCAATTTTTTTTAGGTCAAAAATAACGGAAACTGCAAAGTTACGATGGTTAACCCACAGCCTCAACAGAGCCAGTAGATAGAGAGTGAGTACTGAGTACCTACCTATCTATCATGTCAGCAATCAATTTAGAGTACCTAATAATAATACTCCGTCTATTTTTTATTTTCAAGAGTGTACTAAGATTTGTCTGTATAAAGACGTAACCATACTGTAGGAAACAAATATCAGAACAAAAAGCTATGGAGTCGTCTCTTGATATTTTAGAAACCTATCTAAAATAATAATATTTATTAGGTGATGTTCTATCACCTAATAAATATCATTCGAATCCGACGGTATTTGTGTTAGCTTTAACTTTTTAATAATTATATAATTACATAATTTTATTTTGTAGCCATCCAGAAATATCACCAACTTACGCAGAGTTACACAATGTGTTGCCGACATCTGAGGATTCAGAGGAAACGGTAAACTTAAATACTTTTTTAAATTATCACGGTTATAGTATTGTCTTTTTACCGACTTCAAAAAAGAGGAAGTTGTCGATTGGGTTATTATTTTTTCCTCTTTTAAATAAACGAAATTAAAATTACTCTCACTGCTTTATCACAAAGATTTTCCAGGTATTTTGTGAGTATTTAGTACCCATCCCTCCGCCACTGTACTCCAGTCATCTATTATATCTAGTTTTCTAATTTACTTAATAGTAATGTAAGTAATTACGTTTCAGTTAAACGAACCAAATCCTGAAAATGAAGAGCTTTCATACATATTCGAAAGTACCCCTGAAACTACAGTAAGCATTTTGTAATAGCTAAGTAATATTTACATAATAGGAAATCAAACTTAATAAATACTAAAATATGTGCTTAAATTTCAGATTCAAACAGAAACACCCGACTTGGGGCATCGAGTAATAGATGTTAATCATTTTACATCACAACTAATACAGCTCTCTCAACATGAATCTCTGTTTGACTGCGGATTAGCCTCAATGAAATTAGTTTCTGAACATCGAATAGGATTAGTCAATCAATCAGTCATCAATAACTCACGGAAAAAAGCACGAAAAAATTGCAATCGAACAATTGTCGGTTATGGAAGACTTAAAAATCGAAAAATGCGGTTTATTTATAGATGAGCAATATCCATTTTTGGGGGCAACGCCTGATGGGATTACCGATGACAACAAAATAGTCGAAATAAAATGTCCCATAGCACCATTCAAAATGGGTATAGACGAAGCGATTGAATAGAACAAGATGCATTTTTATAAAAAAAATAAAGACGTCGAAATAGTAGTCAATAAAAAATCAGACTGGTATTTTTAAGTCCAAGGCCAGTTACATATTTGCAGAAAACAGGAGGCCTTACTTGGTATATGGTATGGAGACAAAAAAATGAAAATAGAAATCATAGAAAGAGACGATAAATTTTGGTCAGATATAATGGAACCAAAACTGCTTAAATTTTACTATGATTGTCTTCTTCCTGAGTTGGTTGATCCTAGACACATAAGGAATAGGCCAATTCGTGACCCAGAATACGTGAATGCAAAAGGGAAAGAAAATGATACAGCTACCATTTCAATAGAAAAAATACTTGTGACGTTGACGATTGTTCGGTCGGGGATACCATAGATTATGTGATGCCATTTTCAGAATATTGATATTGAGTATGTTTTTTTCTTCACAAAAAGCATTAGTTTTAACATTAAGATACCTACACTTTCCAACACTGTAGTATTGGGAAAAAATGATAAACACTTCACTAATTTGGCGGCTTCGCAGACAGCGTTCTAGCTTAATTGGACAAAGCATCTGGGCCGGAATCCCAGAGAGATGCTGGTTCAAATCCTGCAAGCGCGTCAATTTTTGAAATGTTTATCACTAAAAGAAAGTTTCTATAAGCCTGTGAAGATAATAATAGAAAGAAATATGTGAAGCACGATAAAAATCAGTTCATTGATTAAGATAAAGATGTAAACAGGGTTATTTGTAATCAATTATAAATAAATAGACAGGCCGGTTGGCGCAGTTGGTAGCACCCCTGCCTTCTGAGCCGCTGGTCCCGGGTTCGATTCCCGGACAGATCAAACTATTGTGTGCATGAATATGTCTGTTTGATCTGTGTCTGAGTGTGTATATGTATATAAGTATGTATATCAGTCATCAGGTTACCATAGTACAGGCTCTGCCTAGTTTGGGAACTGAAGACGTTTGTGTGGATGTTGTCCCATATTATTATTATAATTAGCATTTTTAGGGGTTTATTCCGTACATCAAAACCAACAACTATGGTTCTGCAACTTTTGTCAAAACTAAAAAAAAATCATCATCACATATCACATCACAGAATAAGCCCCTAAAAGGATGCTAATTGATTAGAAATAACCCTGTATTGTATGAAAAAAAAACATTAAATAAATCAAAAGAATTTTTGCCTTTTTTTTAAATGGTTGAATAAGGACAAGCGACTCCATGATTATCTATGCTCTAGGCAAATTAGCATAGCAGCGCCAGTACGCTAGACCAGCGCTGCAGTGTGATTCTCTAATGATTCGTCACTGCTTTCGTCAACGAGCTCACCGATGTCAAATACTTTATGAGATATCGCCCTGAGTACATAAGGTTGTTTTTCCAACGTTTCATGTCATCTCGTCATTTGTTTCACGGATGTTGTCAAAGATACATCGATGTTTGCTGTTTGAGAATAGCACGGCTGCTGCCCGCCGCCTCTCGCGTATTCCTGTCGAGTGCGACCGCGTAAAATTTGTCCGAGTGAAGGGGCGCGGTCTTCGATTTTTGAAACCATAGTTTATCAATGCGTCACCTTAAAACATGCAAGCATTGTGATCCGAACTTGTAGTTCTAAAGAACTTGTAGTTCTAACGAACTCGTATGTCAATAAATAAATTTTGACTAGGGTCGATTTTGTGTTTTATTTCCATGTTTTGGCGGGTTCTGTCTACTATCTCATGCTTGAGTTTTCAACGAAAGTAACATCGTGATCTACTTCACATCATCGTAGGGCATTTTCCGGTGCTCACTAGCTTACATCCTTATGATTAAAAACCGGTCGCCAAGCATCTAACAGTGTGTCTTTAAGGACCAGGAGCACCTGGTACTCGTAATATCACACTAGATGTAGAATAGCAATTCTACATCTAGTGTGATATTACGAGTACCTTCGACCGCATCATCAATCAACATCAAGTGAGATAAAACATAAAAAAACTTATCTATTAAGTATTATAAAACTTAACTATTTATAATCACTGCATTGATATGTACATCGTTTAGTACTACGCACAAGATTTTTTTTTGTGAGCAGTATTAATTCGGCATGGGACTTTTAAAAGTAAAACCTTTAGTGTTTCGTTATACTCGTATTCATGTTGATTTTCATTACAGACTCACGTTTCCCAGCAACTACTAAGTTAGCGGCTTCTTTGATATCAAGCGACAAGTTCTAACAAGTAAGTAAGCGAGAAGTATATCTATAACAGTGCCACCATAGTAAACAAAGATCTTTACTACTAGAGTACCATGGCACCCTACAAATCATCACCAGCAACATATTTTATTTATTAAATTATTATCAGGAAGACAAACAGCCATTTTATGTATAATAGTTACAAAATAGAAACAATGGGACAATTACAGGCCCTTACAATTTTTTATTGATTTATTGATTACAATGTGAACTTCGCCTAGAAGCATATTATGTAATAACCAAAATTAAATATAATGTAATATATAATGTTAAAGCCTTAACAATAATATGCGGTAGGTGATGATGTTAGAAAGAAAGAAAAAAAGAGAATATTTATTTTGGTCATCAACCACACCACAGCAAACAAAATCTGTAAAATGATACCTACAGCAGAAACAAGTGGGTACAACACCAATAACTTTAGTTACTAAAACTACATTAATTATGTTAGTTAAAATTGTTAAAGTAAACAGATGTTATAATTAAAATAAATTAAAAATTTATAAAATATGTGTATATTACTTAAAAAGAAGAAGAGAAATTGCTGTCGTGTGCGGCCCAAAAAAGGACCTGGCTCAGCATAATTATATATTATATAAAAATATAAAAAGGCGCTGATTTCAGCCAAGGCCTAAGTGGCACACAGATACTAATAAAATTAACAACAAAATATGTATGCCTAAATAACAATTTAAAATTAATTCTATTAAAAAGTCTTCCTAGTATATTATATACGGTATATAAAAACGACCAGCGGCAATATGTTATGTATATGTTAGGTCCATATATATATATATATTCCTAAATTGATTTGTTGAAAGCGGTTTGTATCATGCCGTGCGATTTTCTAAGAGCAAACATCGTTGCATCTTTGACAGCTTCCATGAAACAAATGAAGCGATAACAAGAAACTTTGGATAAACAAACTTATGTACAAGGGCGATATCTCATAAAGTATTTGACATCCGTGAGCTCGTCGACGAGCACATCGACGAATCATTAGAGAATCGCACGGCAGCTTTGTCCTGCGGCCTATGTCAAGTCGTCTCTCCACCTTGTCGGTGGACTACCTGCGTTGCGCTTGCTGGTTTATTGTCCCATAAAATACTTTAATCTAACTCTCAATCATGTACGTAAAGCATTAAAGATTGTTATAACATGCATGATAATTAATTCAGAATCATACCCATCTCATACAACTTTCGACTTTATAAACTCTATAACAACGTTAGCCAGAGTAAATTCACAATGAGCAAGTTTAAGCCCCGAATAAAATAACACGACATTTCTCGTAACAAAGCACTGCATTCAACTTTGATTCAGCTCTGTAGTACACGAAGCATTATAACAGTCCTCAGAGTATACGCTACAAGTTATAATGGCAGATATGTATGTTTTATGTGCTAAAGTACGCTAAAACCGGGTTCCATCTAGGTTTATCTAGGAGAGAAAAATATATATGCATAATATTCATCTTTCCTTTTTTGCAATTGTGTTGAAGATATTATATTATTACCTTTAAATTTATTAGGTTATAATTAAAAGATTTTTTTTAATTTTTATTTCCTTAAATGTCAAAGTCATCGTCGAAATACAGACCTAGCCTATTTTCTTTTTGATGGGCCCTTCGTCATTTTAGTTATATATTTTATCTGATATGTCGAAGCACATTACCAAAATACAGACCTAGCCTAGTTTCTTGTTTGTGTCATTCCATTGTCAAAGTCAAAGTTAAAATAATTTATTTAATTTAGGCATTAAAGACGCACGTCTGAACGTCAATTATTCATTAGAATAAAATATTGTTACTTTAGTCATTTGATTCTAAAATGTCAATGTGCATTACGAAAATACAGGCCTAGCCTAGTTTCTTGTTTGCTGGGTCCTTTTTATTTGAGTCATAATTTTTTTAAACATCGAAGCGCCTTACCAAAAATATTAACTTAGCCTAGTTTCTTGTTTGATGCCCCCTTTGTCATATTATTTTTCATAGATGTCGTAACGCAATACAAAAATACAGGCAAAGCCTACTTTCTTGTTTGCTGGGCTCTTTGACATTTTAATCATATTTTTCTTAGTCGTAACGCAATCCAAAAATACAGGCATAGCCTAGCTTCTTGTTTGTTGGGCCCTTTTTCATTTTAGTCAATGACAAAGACAATGTTGTTCATACATAATGCGGGCTGCGTTCAATTTGACCGCAGACCGCATCCAGTGTGAGTAGTAGAGATCTGGTCTTGCTCTGCAGCTATGATGGGTGATCAAGTCCACCATTTACTATACAGGTTGTGGCGTAATGAATGGATAATATGGTACCTGCGCGTAGTAGACGTTGCGTTGTATAAAATATTTCTAATGCAGGTGAGGTCACTAAAGGCTGATACAATACATGCTTTAATATATACATTATATAACAGACTAAATTTACACAACCAAAAGCGTGGGATGTAAAGCAAAGAGAATACATAATGAGCAAGCAACTCAGAATATTACAGGAACAGCTTCCGTTGCAGCTACCGTCCGCATGCATTTAATTCCATTTCATTATTAGAGTCAATTATAACAGAAATGAAAGAGATTTTTCTCGTTCCGTTCAGCATTTGCAACTGTTCAGCCGTAGTGTAATTGTTTTTACTCGATTGCTGCTAGCCCAAAAGGAAGGTTATGTGGTTGAACTGTATGTATGTCTGTTCTTATGTCTCGTATACAGGGTGGAATTTTGTAATGTCACCTGAAGGGAAAGTTATTTTAACACTATAGATTTTTTTTTACTCAAAACAACATTCCTTCCTTTTGAAAAGAAAGAAAACTGCATTTTATTGCAAAATTGAAGTAAATTGCACAAAAGATTTTCGATAATTTTCTTACCACGCCCGGGAATTGAACCGACTAAAATCTATAAATATTACAACCTTTACTTTTATTGCATTGATCGTTAGGGTCAATTTTAAGGATAGAATCTCTCTAACAAACTCGATCAATTAAATTAAAGGAAAACCGTGAAATCTGGACTTATGGAGCTTTGGACTGCATATTTCAGTTTACTCGTAATCATGGCGCTTGCAATATTGCGAAATATCGGGAACTCAAAAAAAAAACATTACACGGTAAATATCCCGTTCCTAATGTTAACTAAACAATAGTGGCCATGATAGTTTAAAAATGTATATGAATTGGTATGATATATGCCCAGTGGGATAGAATCAGATATGATTGAAAGATTAAGATTAAGGAAATGGGCTTGTATGTTTCTATGTTTGCCGTTTCCCAAGTTATTTAAAAGTAACTATGTATAGTTGTAAGTTGTAATCAAGTAAGTTTTTATTAAATTGCCAGAGTGAAGTCATAATCATATATATAGCTGTTATTAAGCCATTTTCCTGTGTAAACACGTTGTAGAGTTGGATACATCACTACAACTTTCTGGGGCGATTGTCGAGAAAAACACAGAAACAAGTTTCATGATTATATGGTAATCCGGCAAACACATCTAATATCTGGTCGCTATTACTCTCCTTGATGATGGGCATCAGTACTGCCCGAACACCGGTCGGTAAACTTTGCCTACACCCATCATTATTATGGGTCAAAACTCAATCCAACACAAATCTAGGAAAATTATACAAATTCAACGAAAGCTCTTTGGGGTTTTCCCGCCCAATCTCTTATATTTACCTATCTTTATGCCAAAACGACAAATTCTATTTGCACAACGGCACAGTAAGCTTCGAGATAGGCGTCGAAACAAAACCTCTTTACAATGTCACAAGCCATATTTTCCCTATTGTGAAACCGCTGCGACATTTCACTTCAAATGTACGCATTCGCGCGACCACATGCTGAATGCACGCCAAAAACCACACATCAACACTGACAAATCAGACAATAATAACTCGTATCACAGTGGCATTAGAGTTGTGTGTGGGAGTAAAGTTAAGTTGTTAGCATTATAAGCCAATTTGGCCAACTACTCGGGTGACAAGAGGTTACATAGAAGCGTTTTGCAAGCCTTCGCGCGCAGTTAAACGGCTAATTTATTACGTTATGTGTCTTATTTCGGAGATTAAGTGGTTCTATTTTGTGTTGGAATGTGTGTGGATTATTTATGATATGTTATAATGGGGATATGCGACATAATGGTTGTGTATGCGTCTATTCTGCGAACGGTGTGAGGAATGCCACTTGCGTATGTAACAATTTTGGCTGTCATGTAGACACACGTGCTACAAATAATAATATCTTAAATTTATAAACATGCAAAGTATAATAATAATGATAATTATAACGTTGGCTACAGCCTTACTTATGCCTTTGTAAAGGACCGGATGAAATCCGAGAAAAAAAGAAATAAAGATAATAATAACTTTATTGACAGTAAATAAAAGGAGCATGTTAACAATTTACAGGCTTTGGACTGCCTATTTGATATAATAAAGTATGCACCTTAATGTAAATAGTAATGTTTAATGTACGAACTGATGACACCCGAACTAGTAATGAAACTGTATTTCAGACGCCAGAGCCCTCCGTTTTATGGAAACTAAAAAGTAGCTACATATACGTACAAGTAGTACATTTTTAATAACATCTTGGGTCCCACGGTCTGGTATTATCAATTTAAAAAATGGTTTCTATATATACAGATATATTCAGAATCAAGTAATAATTTGTTGACTTTCTGTCTGATTTCAACGTAGAAGCTATCAGTGAATCATTCCGGAAAAGTAGCATAAGTTATTTACTGTAGAAATATGGAATTGAGTATATGCAATAGATAAGAAATGTATGCCTGCAATAACATGTTCAAGATGTTATAAAAGTAAGAAAACGATTCACGGTATAAAACTGACGATAGGTTGAGAGGACGGTACATTTGCCCCGCCATTTTTAGGTTGTAATTATATAATAATAATTTATAGGACAAACATAATGTTAATAAGTCTTTTTCATTTTGTTGTCATCCTGATTCTAAAACACGTTCTTGTGATATGACTTGGCTGGTTGTATAAAGAATTCATACAAGTCATAAGTCATACTTATAAAATGTTTGGTACAACATAACTTTCGATAGGGTGAACCGATTCTCAATTTTTTTTTTGGTTGAAGGTAAAAAAAAGATAAAGCTTAAAGATAAAAAAAAGATAAAAATTAAAGCTTCCCGTGTAGTCCCATTAAAATTTTATCAAATTCGGTCCAGTAGTTTTTGAGTTACACTCCAATAACTGAATAGAATGGAAGTCGGTATTAAATTTTTCAAATTGTACTTGTATATTTTATATACGTGAAAACAACTCGTGCAACGTCTATAACTGTTAGGTAATAGTTTTCAGGAGATACTCAACTTGAACACAGGTACCTTTACCATATTAAAGCTATGGAAAGTTAAAATCAAATAGCAGCACAACTCTCGCAATAAAAAATGTTTAAACTTTACCGGCGGCTGCCTTTGCGTAATCTCAAACCGACGTTGAAGAGTTTAAAACTTGCTTTTATTACATTTGTTTGAAGGTGTTTAGGTTTTTGAAAATGTACGGTAAACAAAAATTAAATAATTTTAATAAAACACAATGTTCATCCTTGTTTTGGCAGGAGGGCCACAGATAACGCATAACAGACTCGAATAATCGCTTTTTTGTTATTGGAAGCCAGAATTTTATTATTTTGTTAATGTAATATTTATAATGTAATTATAATGTAATATTATAATTTTATTTATAATTTATAATATGGGACAACATCCACACGAGGTCTTCAGTTCCCAAACTAGGCAGAGCCTGTACTATGGTACCCTGATGACTGGTATAAATACTTATGTGGTATATTTTTTCTCATGGTTTTCATATTGTTTTTCTGTCTTGTTTTGTTCTACACCTATTAAACAAATGGTAAGCTTATCCTTTGACCTTTTTTTCCTACAAGAGTGGATTCGTATGGTTGTACATAATATGCCATTCATCAAAATAACTGTATATATAAATAACTAGCAAACCCTGCGAACTCCGTTTCGCCACCAGATGGCTTCGTTTTATGTAACATTTCGTTTGGCGCCATCTACTTAAAATATTGGCTTGTAGTACATGCTTTGTATCAGAGATGGCGCTGTATGTGAAAAAAGATTTACCCGCTTTTCTTTTTTAATTTTTTCTTAATTTTCTTTACTATAAACCTCACGGAGTCCGAGACCTTTCCAACGAATGCAAAACCATGGAAATCGGTTCGTGCGTTCTGGAGTTATAGCGTCAGGAAGGAAAACTCGACTTATTTTTATATAGTAGATTATACGATTTGCACTAACGCCTCTTTATCCAGATCAAACATTAAAATTTAGGAGAGAAAACCGTCCTCATACGACTGTTAAACTCAAATAGATAGTTAAAATACGATGCTAGGACGCCTTTGTAAGCTTCGATGGCGAATCCGGGTTCGAGTCCCGTCCAAGGATGTGTATTTCTATCTTAAATTGCAATGTTGTATAATAATAGATGGAATCATTTAAATTATAATTAAAATACATACTAAGAGTCAAGGCGTACTAACCACCATGCTCGGTATGACAGAGCTTAGAACAGAAGTTTTGAACTGAATAGCACTGCACACGTCACCGTCATGCTATATGGTTATCGTGATATGCGGGAACTAAGTCACTGAATTATTGCCCCAATGCAGCAGAAGCTATTCTTAAAGCTAATTTCACGAACGAAGTACCCAGTTTTTCTTTAGAATATACTTCAACTGTCAAAATTATACAAACGTTTAAATGCTTAAATATAAAGAATACTAAAGACTTATGGGGAATGTCAGTAAAAATTGTAGAGCCAATTATTAGTTTTATGGGTCATATTTTGGCCCGCTTATTTAATCTTTGTATAGATAGAGGTACCTTTCCTAATTTAATAAAATATATTGTAGAATCACTCTAATTTTTAAGGCTGGAGAGAAAACAGACCCCTCAAATTATAGACCAGTATCTATACTACCAATTTTGAGTAAGATGTTTGAATAAAATATATTCAAACAACTTTTGGTGCACTTCAACGAGTATTCATTACTGCACGAAAATCAGTTCGGCTTCATGAAAACAAGATCAACTAAGGATGCCGGTGTAAAGTTAATGACGTATGTCTTAAAGGATTGGGAGAGCTCACATGAAGCTATTGGGGTATTTTGTGATCTCTCTAAAGCATTTGATTGTGTGGAACACCGTATACTGATTCGAAAGCTTTTCCATTATGGTATTCGTGGAGCTGCGCTTGATGTCATCGAGTCATATTTATCTGTCAGGATGCAAAAGGTTGGCATAAATGGTGTAACATCTTCAGGAACTATAATTAAAATGGAAGTTCCACAAGGGTCCATTTTAGGGCCTTTTTTGTTCTTAGTATACATTAACGACTTGCCACTTATGGCCAAGGATATTTGTGATATTGTTTTATTTGTGGATGACACATCTCTGATTTTCAAAGTAGATAGGAAAGATAGCACACTAATTCAAGTAAACAACGCTCTATCTATTATCTCTAAATGGTTCTCAACTAATAATTTACCTCAAAAAAGAATTTAAAAAAGACAAAATGTGGAGTCCAACGTTACGCTTGATGGAGTTAAACTCGTAATGGACAAGGCAACAGTCTTCCTAGGCATTAAAATTGACGCAAAATTATAATGGGGTCCTTGACTGTCTGGGAGACTCAGTTCTGTTGCATATGCAGTACGTAAAATAAGAAAGCTAACAGATGCTTCTACGGCGCGGTTAGTGTATTTTGCATATTTCCACAGTGTAATGTCATATGGGATATTGCTATGGGGTTCATCGGCTGATGTAGAGACCATCTTTATTCTTCAGAAGCGTGCTATTTGAGCTATATATGAAATGGGTCCCCATGAATCTTTGAGAGATTTATTTAAAAAAGTTGGATGTGTCATTTATTACACAAATACATTGATAAAACATAATACATGACGTGAAAGTTTGTATATTTGGATGTTTTGTTACTAAATTACGCAAAAACGGCTGAACGGATTTTAATGAAGTTTGGAGTGAAGATGGCTAACCAGGAGATGAGACCCGGGACGTTTTTTTATGGGATAGGTTGGCAAACGAGCAAGCGGCTAACCTGATGGTAAGTGATACCGTCACCCACGGACTTCCGCAATACCAGAGAGGTCTCGAGGATGCGTTGCCGACCTTTGAGAAAGGAAGAAATAGAAGGGGTGAGGGTGGAGGTGGAGGGGGAAAGGAGAGGGAGAACAGGGAGGAAGATGAGAGGGGAGAATGGGGGAGGGCGGATTCGGGCCTACAGAAACTACCACAAACCGACTGAAACGCAATAACAAGCTATATTACTTCTCGTCGGTGTTATGTGGGAGTGTGGTACTTCCACGGTCGTACCGGCCCATTCGGCTGTGGGGTTACAGCGTGGCACTACCACCGAAACTAACACATAGAATACATTTTATTCCAGACTAACCGGTTTGCGCAGTTGGTGGTAACCCTACCTTCTGAGCTACTAACCCCGGAACATGTTTATCTGTATATGTGTAATAGTATATAGATCAGTCATCATGTTACCATAATACAAACTCTGCCAAGTTTGAGACCGGAACACCTTGTGTGGATGAGGTTAAAATATATCCCAGGCAGAGCTACATCTTACGGTTAATTTCATGCTATAACCTGCCTAAGTACTCGACGTTACTTTTCATACAGCCTGAAGGTTAAGTAGGTACTAAGGCAGCTCGTTGTACTTAGGAGTTACGGTAATAACTCGAATGTGCTACGCAATGCCTTTCGTGTGTGCTTTAATATGGTTTATTTTATGATTATTACGTGTGTGAACATTCAAAAAGGAACATTATTATTTAGTATACCAAAGCCTAAAATAGCATGATGTAGTTGTTTATATAAATAATTTTACATTCTTATCTTTGTGTAAGTACAATTATACACTACTGAGCCGCCAAGAAAGCGGGTTAAAAAATGCGATAACTTTTAATATACAGGGTGTTTGGTAGAGGGACCGACAAACCAAATGAGCGTGTTCGTCCATGACCATGTCGTCTGGACCTTGTCAAACGCAATGTTCATTATCATGGCATTACGATTTTCAACTAAACTGCCAAATGACTTCATAGGTCTACTTTTAAAAACATTTAAAAAATGTAGTTATTAGACAAGACAAGTGTTTTTATGATGTTAAGGAATATTTGACTTTTAAAAGTTAACTTTGCTGACATTTACTATTTTACAATACTAAAATTAAAATTTAAGCAGACTTCTACTACTAATATAATTTCTATGTAATCTTAATCAGAATTCAATTTTGTTTGCATAATTACATTTAAGGTTTGACATTGTTAGTAACAATTTTGGTAAGTTCATACATTTAAATACCTACCTACTATATTTTAAAATTGTACAAAAAATATTTCTGCACGCCTTGATCAGGCAGAATGTAATGGATCTTTTCTATTTTAACTATAAGAACTATTGTACCTACATTTCTCGCAAATTAAAATTATTATTATTATAGTATATCTATTTTTTTTATTTTATTTTTTGGTAATTCAACAGCGTTTACATTTAACATGTATGTTAAATATAAAAACTTAAAACATGGTCAAAACAGAATTACTCAAATTAAAAACAATTTACAGAAAATAATTATAATAATAATACGAAAAAATATATGTAAAGGACAAAGATAAGATACAGGCACAGGTCATATTACAATTACAGTAAAAATAGTAAGAATAGCAGGTATGTTTGTGAGTTATTTGCGCGCGCACGTGCGTGTGTGTGTGTGTGTGTGTGTGTGTGTGTGTGTGTGTGTGTGTGTGTGTGTGCGTGTGTGTGTGAGTGTGAACATGAATGTGTCGACTTCTATTCAAAACAAAACTAAATTATTTTTATATTATTAGCATTCACTGGTAAGACTCGTATGAAGAAGGTAGTAGACAAGCAGCAGACTCCATGACACAGCACGTATCGTCAGGAGGTTCCTAGTCTGCAGCCCTAACCACAGTGTGATGTAAATAGTGGGGTCATTCCCCACTTCTGGCGGTTCGCTACGTATGGCTTCTTGTAACACGAGGTCATTTGAAAAGTTCTTAGCCTAATATGGTTAAAGTCATTGGTTTTTTTTTATTACTACTCTCATTTTGTAGTTACATTATTTAGCAACAAGTATGCACAGTTTAGTTTATTCACAGTAACTCATTGTTCGTTTACACGTGATACCGTAAGTCAAGTCAGAGCTATTTTTGAAAATGGATAAAATTTAACATCGTGCAGTGATAAAATACCTGAATTTGGAAGGTTTAACTCCAATAGCTATACATGAAGACATGTCTGCTACTTTGGGTGAGTCCGCTGCTGCGTATGCGACTGTTAAAAACTGGGTGGCAGATTTTAAACGTGGTCGTGAGACCATTCAAGATGAGCCCCGTAGTGGCTGGCCTTCGAGTGCTTCCACTGATCAAAACAGAAAAAATCTGTGATTTAATTTTACCTGATTGAAGATTGACAGTCGAGGAGATATCTAAGACTGTAGGCATCTCATCTGAGCGAACACATCATACTATAATTACTACTGAACTTGGATTCTCTAAGGTGCCTGCGCGGTGGGTACTGCGACTGCTTTCAGTGGAACAAAAACGCAACCGACTCTCAACTTCTCGCGTCTGTTTAGTTATGAGGTTAGATGAGTTTAGATATGAAGCTGACCCAATAGAATTTGTTGAAAGATTTATAACCATGGATGAAACCTGGGTTCACCACAATACACCCGAGACAAAAGAACAGTCGAAACAATGGAAAAGAGCAGGATCGCCCACCCCAAAGAAGGCAAAGGTGGTTTTATCGGCGGGCAAAGTCATGGCATCCGTTTTTTGGGATGCAAAGGGTATAATTCTCGTGGATTATTTAAAAAAGGGTAAAACAATAAACTCCGATTACAATTGCAACCTGTTGCGTCGTTTGAGAGAAGAAATCAAAGAAAAACGAGAAGAAAAGTATTGTTTCATCAGGACAATGCGCGCGTTCACACCTCTGTACAATCCATGGCAGAAGTCCATCAATGTGGCTTGTAATTGTTACCTCATCTCCCATATTCACCGGATTTAGCACCATCCGACTTTTATCTGTTCCCAAAGTTGAAAAAATTTTTAGGTGGTAAACAATTTTTTACAAATGAAGAGGTCATAGCCGCCGTGGACGCTTATTTTGAGGATATGACGAAGATTTTTTAAAAAGGTATCGAAGCCTTATCGGGTCGATGGAAAAAGTGTTTTGAGCTCGGAAGAGAGTAAGTTGAAAAGTAAAAATAAACTAAAAATCGTGTGGTTTCATTAAGTATGTTAGGCTAAGAACTTTTCAAATGACCCTCGTATATTTATTTTGTACTAGCTGAGCCGCGCGGTATATACAAATATTTATATTACGAAATGAATATTAAAAAATCTATAAGCTCCATGGTAGACGGAAGAGTGGCCTGCCGTGCGATTCTCTAATGATTCGTCGACGAGCTCACCGATGTCAAATACTTTATGAGATATCGCCCTTTACAAAAGGTTGGTTTTCCAACGTTTCTTGTCATCTCGTCATTTGTATCACGGATGTTGTCAAAGATGCAACGATGTTTGCTCTTAGAGAATCTTACGGCTCGACTAGCATGGATAACGGTGTAGTGTAACGTAACGTGTTATTCACGTCATTCTGTATATACTGTCATGTATCCAGGGCAACTGTGACACAGATAACTCATAGTTTGTAAGCCGAATAGAATAGAATAGAATAGAATAGAATAGAATAGAATAGAATAGAATAGAATAGAATAGAATAGAATAGAATAGAATAGAATAGAATAGAATAGAATAGAATAGAATAGAATAGAATAGAATAGAATAGAATAGAATAGAATAGAATAGAATAGAATAGAATAGAATAGAATAGAATAGAATAGAATAGAATAGAATAGAATAGAATAGAATAGAATAGAATATTCTTTATTTGCTTGAAATGTGAGTACACAAATTTTAGGTGATAAATAAACAAAATAGACCTTACACATTTCACCAAGCTAATGGCATGCAAAAACTTAATTAAAACTAAAAATCAAACCTTATGCCACTATGCTAAAAAAATCTTGTAAAGAGTAAAAACTATGCTGTAACAACCACGCTTGTAACTCTTTCTTGAATTTGGCAAAAGGTAATACCTTTAGGAACTGAGGTAATTTATAGTTTTTTTGATAAAGTGCTGTTCTCAAAAGGTAACTGTTTACTAGCCTGTCTCTATTCCTTGTGTTTCGGGGGAACATTTCTCTCGCCGTTGTGAACATATAGCTGTGCTGCCTTACAAAACATGATATTTCGTAAATGTATTGGCATGGTAGGGGTCATATTTTTAGTATCTGAAAGAGCGGTCTGCACGACTCATACGGTACTGCCGAAGCGTGACATGTTGATGCTTTCGATAAGAACACTTTTTCGCAAATTGTTTGTGCTACGGCCTCTAGAAGCATTGCCACGCTGAATTGCAATGCACCAGCATTTCGGTCACCCGTCGCCTTAATCAAACGTCGTCTATTTAAATTAAAATTAAAATTGATAAAACGACACAATATCTTTGAGTTTAATATGTGATCGAACTGGAATCGTAAAAATTGCCAACAATGCCTAGATACACTTTTTTCGGATATTATGGTGCGCACATAACATCTGAGTCCATGAAATAAGAGATCCACATAACTCAACGGATATAAGTGTTAGTGTTAAAAAAACTAGCTAGTTATAAAACATTGGAATTTAAAACTCTGCATAAAAATCTGTTGGAATATGAAGATAAAATCAACCAACTCAATTCAAATACACTTTATTGAACACCTAACATATAAATGTAAATTGAACATAAAATGTATACTAAGTATAAAAGTTCTAGCTACATTAGACATTGAAAGACTGTCAACACCTAGTAGTGTGTTCAACCACGCGATTTTCTAAGCGCAAACATCGTTACATCTTTGACAACATCCGTGAAACAAATGACGACATGACAAGAAACGTTGGAAAAACAACCTTATGTACAAGGGCGATATCTCATAAGGTATTTGACATCGGTGAGCTCATCGACGAATCATTAGAGAATCGCACGGCAGATATCCTTGTGAGCTTGTCGCCATTTTATGTCTCGCGTGATACTATATCTATCATACTATATCTATCATAATATATTTATCATACTATATCTTTTATAATATATCTACCGTCAATCGCATCATCACTCGCCATTAAACGTGCTACTAATAAACTCAATATAAATATTTATACTTACTGTTACATTTGAATAGTCAATTTTAATACTAATAAATGCGGAATAAGTCGACGTCGGGATAGTGTCGACATAAATTAACTGTCAAATGTGTCCCAGCTCTAGCCTGTCAATAATAATCAGTTAACAACATTATGGTAACACTATTTTACCTATTTCATCCGGCAGTGAGTTACTCAGCTGATTACATCCATCAACCGCTGATTGTGATGTATATCCGTGCGTATCATACAGTGATCCATCCGACAGGTTCAGCCACTAACCACTATTACATAGATTTTAATGTTGGTTCCAGTTTCAATTTATTCCGATCTGGGTAGTGTTCATTTTTGTTTTATAATTGATTTCAAACTTTATTTGAAATGAAATGAAATTAATAAGTACCTAATCCTTTAACCTTACCATAAACCTATTTGATTGGAGATTCTGTAACCAGCATCCTTAGATTTGTTTATCTGTGGATTGGTGCGCAATACGATATTCAAATAAATTTATGCGAAAGCCGTGTTATTTAATTTAACCCTTTGCGTCCCAGGGACGTATATGTACGTCAGTTTAATTCATAAATCTTTTGTTTTAATCATCACGGTATATGAAGGATTAAACTAAGTCATTTGTTTTAAGGATAGTGTTTGTACAACAGCCAACACTGGTTAATCGCTGATGGGGATGGGATGGGGAATGGGGAGGCCCATTGAGCCTTTTATTACTACGTAGTAATAATACCACACAGCTCTTCCCCTTTGCTTGACAACAACGCGCAAGCTCACACTTCACGTTGTATCCGCGTGGTGATGGACGATGATGATGATTATGAAAAGTATCCTATGTGTTACTAGCCCAACGCCTCGTCTAACTCCGCAAGAAATTTCATTAAAGTTGGTCCAGCCGTTTGAGCGTGAAGAAGTAACATACATACACACTCACAAACCATTATCCATAGCTAGCTGCGCCCCGCGGTTACACCCACGTAGTATGGTGATGGATGATAATGATGATGAAAAAGTATCCTATATGTTATTCCAGCGCCTCATCTATCTACATACCAAATTTCATTAAAATCCATACAGTAGTTTTCGTGAAAGAGTAACTAACATCCATACATCCATGCACACAAACATTCACGTTTATAATATTATGTAAGAAAATTTATTCAATATTAATAATATTTTTTATGTTTTTTATCCTTTTATAATGCACATAAAATTAATTGACGTCGTAAGCGAATTTCTCTGCTAGCCACCCAAAAAATTGGAGTCTACTAATCACTGGATAGTCAATGGCGAAGCGTTAGCACACTAGACCTATAATAACGACTGGCCAGACAGCTACTAGGACATCGTTACTAACACAAAGTCAAGTGACGTCAGCGGTGGCAGTTAACCAGGCGTGTTCAACCACCACGCAGTGTATTTTCTCACAAAGCTGAATTCTCGAGAAGGTTTAAGCCAGAACGGATCACCTCCTAATTGACGGCTGACCTTTACTGTTCCTGAACCTTCACTGATTAAAATATAAATGTCCTAGAGGACGATTGAACGCAGATACCAAAAGATTTCTAAGTGAAACCTGAGCACTACGGCTCAAGAGATTACTTAAGCAAAGTATACATACGTTTAAATCAATAGTACTTTTAATGGAACGGGAGGCTGATTCTACTATATCACAACTTTCAACAATCTATCCCGCTGCAACTGCAGTTCGTCTCCGTTTGTCGATAGATCATTCTACTATTTCTGTACACAAATTGAAACGTAACGTAATCTTAAACACTACCATATCGTATATAGGTATACATTAAACGCTACTATATACAAATATGGAAGCGCTCGTAGCAGAGCTTGACTTGGCGATCTTAACCAATCAACAAGTTAAGCAACGCTTGCTGCGGTCAGGAGTTGGATGGGTGTATGCTAGTGGCATTATTCAACTTCCGTGCTTCGGAGGGCACGTTGAGCTATCGGTCCTGGTTGTTATCTTAAAACATCAGTCGTTAGGCTATGTCGAAGGCCTTCGGGCGGCCTGAAAATTTCGACATGGGTAGGCCACTAACCTATCTACCAATCCGCACCGGGATCGCGTGTTGGATTATGGCCCAACTTCTCTCTGTGAGAGGAAGGCTCGAGTCCCAGCAGTGGGAACAATATGGGCTGATTATGATGACACAAATATGAGTAAGCGTCGCGTACATCAGAATATTAAACTTAGATCGATCGCTGGCGTCAACAGAAACGTAACTGCAGCTGGACTGTTTTTCAATGGCAGAATAAAAAAAAACTTTTAAAAACCATCATTCAGCTGCGGTTCGTTTTGGTTGTACCAAGAGTTAGTTAGTGTTATTGGCCTCCTGGAGTCAAAGAAGTACATACATATCTAAACAGCATTAACCTCACACGTTTCAGTTCCTCGAAAAGTATTATCGGCCAAATATGACGAATCGCGAGTCAACGGGTTAAGTCACGCCTGTACATTTCCGTAAGGATAGGTGTATAAAAACTCGAAACAAAATTCTATATTATATGACTAAAAACCAGCCAAGTACGAGTCGGACTCGCGCACGATGGGGTTCGTACCATTATTTGAAATATTTCAAGTATCTACCTGTTATAGTTATAAAGACCGGAAAAAAATAGAAAAAATCAAATTTGTTGTATGGGAGCCCTCTGTTCTCAGAGACAGAGTTAAAAACGTTTTTGTAATATTATTGTATTTACGAGTAGCTATGAAATAAAAAATTTGCACAAAATGTGGGTATTCTTTTTATTTTAGGTAATTAAAATACTGGCCGCAATTACCTATACAATTTCGTCACTTTAATGGTGGTTATACAGAAGTCTGCCAGACGAGCACCGATAAAGTCAGCGAAAGCTTTTTGTGCTGCCGCTTCGATGTTTGGTTTGTTTTGCCAACTCCAAGGCCCGCAGCAAGCTCAGCCGTAGATTGAGTCGGATCCGCTTCCACTATCGCCTTCAAATCGGCTGTGTCAACAATGGTAACCAACCGACCGCGAGGCTCGTTTTTGTAATCAAATTTTCTAGATTTAAAACGATTGAACCAATAATGGACTGTGTTTATGCAAGAAGTGTTAGGTCCGTATACGTTGTTAATGTTTCCTGTTTTTCGCGCAGCGTTATTTCCACGTAGGAACTCATCCATGGTGCCAAAAACTGCTACAATTTCTCAAAAACAAAAGACTATCTTAGCAAAGGGAATTTAAAATATGACTACTTTCGAATATAATTTATATGAATTTCGAATGGTGCTCCAATCTACAGGTAATTAAATGTTAAAATGCTGAAAATCTTCTCCAATTATAAAGGTAAAGACCTATTATTAATAAAGTATGGATTTATATTAACAAATGATCTTGACAGACGAGCATCGAATGGTTTCTAGAATTTACTCTCAAATATGTCAGTTATCAAATATGTTTTAGATCAAAAACGATATTAGAAAAAATATTTAGTGACACTTCCGCTAAAACAATGCTTATGGTCGACTCCCTCCCGCACAAACTGCAAATAGGAAGTATACAGAATAAACCTCACACAAAACAACCAAATCATCCAAAAACGATTCGACACGTGTTTCGCCTCTACACGAGGTATCCTCAGGAGATGTTGACACATCGAGCGCTAGACCGACAGAGGTGGGTGGTTTACACCGTAACTCAGCCATAAGCATTGTTTTTAGCGGAAGTGTCACTCAATATTTCTTCTAATATCGTTTTTGATAATGGATTACCGCAAAGTAACGCCTGAATCAATAAATTATGTTTTATATTCACTTTAATAAAACTTGTCCAATCTACGACTATTGTTAGTATCCTATATATTGTTGTATTACCTAGTAATAGATTCTACTTGTGTACCAATTCCAAAGACATTATCCACCTTCCGGTCATTCTAATTGTGATTTATATCGCACCTGTAATTGTGTACTGCGCTACAGATTACCTACAGCACAACTGTTAGCTTCCCCCGGGAGTTTGATAAAAACGAAGTAGTTTTCTTTATTCGTAGAACGTAGGCAGCCAGCATTAGTAATGGTGTTTTGGAAAACAGACGGCTGCTCGGATGGATAGCGCTTACCGCCCCGTATAAATTTGAAATACCATGATTCTAAAGACGCGTTCTCACGATAAGAGTTGCCTCGCAGGATTGTACTATGATAGAGTAGCATAAGTCCTAGTCCTATATCCTCTGAAAACTCCGTTCACAATACAAGTACCATCCGAGTGGCCGTCAGTACACGTAACTTTTGCCTACTGCGACCAAAACTGCGCTCGCACAATCACTCCTTCTACTTATTTTTGATTATGCTGATAACTGCTACTTAAATCTCACAGAGGATCAGCTGAATAAGCTTGAGCGTCTTCAAAGTTTTTGTATTCGTTTTATTTTTGGCCTTCGCAAATATGACCATGTCTCTCGAGTTCGTGCTAAGCTCATGTGGCTTCCAATACGTCTTCGCCGAGATACTCACGTACTAGCTTTTCTTTACAATATACTTTTTAATCCATCAACTCTAAAGGAGCGATTCCAATTTCTTCATTCCTCACATCTTCTGTCTCACAAGTCATCAGATAACCTTCTTAAGACACCGGTACACCGTACAGATTTTTAGAAATCATCTTTTACTGTCCAGGCAGTGTGTCTCTGGAATGCGCTGCCAGTTAACATCAGACGCGCGCAATCGCTCAATAGTTTTAAGGCTCAAGTCAAAATGTTTTACTTATCATCCATTATACCTGTCACCCAATAAAACCTGTCATGCAAATTAGTGTGTTCATCTTTTATATATGTATGCATATATATTAATATATATTTATTATAATTATATGTATGTCTAATAGTTTGAGTATGTATGTATGTATTGTTTATGTATTATATTTATTTTGTTACACCTCCGTCCTTACTTATCCAATAATCTCTATCCATCCCAATGTTGTCTGGAAGAGATCGCTTTTAGCGATATGCCCGGCCATTGTACCTGTACTTTAAAATATTCGTTCGTCGTAAAAATTCATTTTGGTGTCAATAAAGTGTTATTGTATTGTATTGTATTTTATTGTATTGTATTGTACACTACGTCAGAGTCAACTCTTATCGACAAAACGTGGCTTAATCTTTAAAATATTGTCCATTAGTGATCTATCACGTGCATAGTGATTACTTCATAAAAACGCGTGTATAACATTCTTCAAGCGATACGGACATCTTATACATAACACTTATTACTGTTTTTTTATTGATTCTGGGGTATTTTCTTGTGTCATGTTAACAGTATGTCTGTATTTGGATTTTAAAATCAAGAAGTAACTCATAATTAAGAGACACAGAAAAGCAATAAGAAGATATTTTTTTTATAATCGTGAATGTTTTACATTACAACCCGGTCAGAATATCTGTGCACCTCGCTGGAATGCGGCGCCTCTCCCGCTTCCCCTGTCACCTCTCCGCGCACTCCCCGGTGCGACAGTACGGTTAGCATCTTGGTTGCCGATACACGTCCCGATAATTTTGATATATTCGCTTTGTTGTTGTTTTGTTTTTTAATATTTATTGTTAAGTTAACAACTTACAAAAGATGCGATTAAGTCAATTACGCCAGCTGACTGGAAAAAAGAACTGAATCATGTGGAGAGACTACAGCGAGAATACTGGGAAAAGGATCATCTAGCAGATGACAACATCACACAACTTTTAATATCACTAGGGGAAGATAGTTCGGAGAGTTCAGAAAAAGAGAGAGAGGAAGATACAATGTCAGGCATAGAGTCAATAATTTATAGTGACTGAGTTTAATAATAAATGTTTTTGTAATCAAAATTATTGTTTTTTAATAACAAACCCTTCATCAATAACAAATTGATTTGAAAAGGTTAGTAATTTTTTTTTACCTCCACAATTCTCGAAAAACCTTTTTTTCACACCGTACCCAGACCGCCGATATGATGTCACGAGGTCAGGTGCACAGATATTGTGACCGGGTTGTAAATCATTAGTGACCCCAAAGTTTATAGGCGTATGGCGCGGTCTTGGGGAATGATGACGAGGATGAATCATAACGAACTATTGCCAACACGGCTTCCGACAAGTAAACAAGCTTATTTGAAGCTTACTTACTACATATTTGTGTAACTTCAGAAAAAAGTTTCTGAAAGTCAAAAAACGTCACTTTAATCATCACCTTTCCCGCCACCACAACGAATTTCGGATGAGCTTCGTAATCGAAACATGGGGTTCCACATTATTCGATTTATGCGGTCGCAAGTTTGTAAGCGTCCGTGAGGGAATAATAGGTATTTGTTATAAAAGAGTGCAAAGTTGCTTTTTAACCGCGCTCTCAATTTTGATGACTGAGCAAGCGATGGATTTTAAAATAGAATCACGAGCGCAACGGTAATCCAAAAATGAGAATCCTGAGAGTTGCGAGGGAATTAAAAGAGCACGAGACAAATCTTTCCACTCGAGTGCAACACGTAACTTTTCATCACACATCGGCGAGGAAATGACTAAATGCAAAAAAAAATATTTACAATCACAAGATACTTTTATTTCAGTTGCTATTAACTACTACATTAAGAAAGGTAAGTATTACAGAATATACTTTAAATTAAAACAAATAATACTTAACACATAACTAGTTTTTAACCTAAGATTTTAACAATATGACTTGAAAAGAAAATGGCGCACGCAAAGCTAATTAAATAAGTACACCAAGAAGGTTCCGAGTCTGAGTTTTTAACAAATTAAAAAAGGTTGTATGATAAATTTGGCACCATGGAGGTAGAAGTAAATAGGTTTAATGATGTTTTGTATTCACAAACTTAGTGCACGCGATGTTCGAAATTCAATTTACTTTATCCTCTAGCGGATAGAAACGGCTTTTGCAACTCAAATATCGAAGAGCAAAAATACTCTTTTCGAGATGGGGGGGATGAAAAAGATATAATAAAATTTAAAAATCCTTATAAATGCGAAATTAAACAAGAAGTGATATTTTTAAAGCGCTATACAATATTCGTACAAAAATGTTAACGATGTTTTAATCACGGCAATAAATAACAGTTTCAGTGTAAAGAGGCGTGACAATCCGCGTATGCATCACGGGAATCCCGTGAGAGTGACGAATTGTCGATCGGCAATTCGATGATATAGGTCATGCCAAAATAAACGTGAAACTCCAGTACTACTAAATGTACTCCAGTAACAGTACTTTAGTTTTCCATTTACTACACTTACTACAAAACGAAACTTAAGTATTTGAAATAAACTTCTTTTGGTTAGATAATCCTGTCAAGCTGTCCAAGAGATGTCGCTCCGTCCCAATATAATGGTTATAATCAGATAGAGTTTAAATTCGATGCTCGGACGTCGTGCCTCGGTGGCTTAGTGGTCAAGGCGTCTGACACGGATTGTCGGAAGACGCGGGTTCGAATGCCGTCCGCAGATATAATTTTTCTCTCTATAATTACAATGTTTGGTATCGCTAAGCAAACGTTAGTGCTTTACATATCATAGTATAAAAATTATTACAATAAAATTGAAAATCGAAGACAAATACAGTGGAGTTTAAGTAATAATACTTAACGAACGCATTACCATACGTAGGTCGTCCACCGACAAGGTGAACTGACGACCTGATAAAAGTAGAAGGACGACGTTGGATGCAGGGCGCTTCCAAACGGTCCTTTTGGAAATTTCTTGGAAAGGCCTCTGTTCAGCAGTGGACGTCCTACGGCCGAGATGATGATGATGATGTATTACCATGAACTAGTACTGTGGTAATACTTGGCAGAACAGACTATTGTGTCTTTTGTATGTCAAATACGCAGATGGATGGATGTAACACCGTTTAGAATCACAAATACGCTGCCCAATTTTAAAGGCTCACTTGAAGAGCCCCATGTTGTATTTTCCCCAAAGCATGGGAGGATGAAGCTCATTTCCAATGTCTACAAGATCTACCTTACTACTTTGCTTACCGTGTATAGACTGCGGACCTTCGATCGCTGGTTTAAATTCTACGTCGGAATTGGGCTTTAAAAAAGAAACATTTTTGAAATGGTAACTTCTTATGGAGGGTTTTGCTAAAAACTTTTTCTCACGCATCCTCTCTCACTCTAACCCACACTCTCTCACTCTAGATTAGTTTAAGTTATCACTTCTGTCGGGCGTCCAGAGACGCACACATTTTTTATTTTAGAGAAAAGTCCACATTATACTATCCAAGAACACTAAAAACTATGTAAGTACAACCATTTGAGACAATTAAAAAGTTCACAAATTCATAAACGACTATTTAGCGACCAAGCACATGATAAGCCTATAAGCACCAGTTCAGTGTCTCATAAAAGATGAGTACATATTCTCAGCCACAGCCAACGTCGAAGAGGAAATCGTGTGAAAAGCCTACAGCCTAAGACACTTTAGTGTCCACGTGGTTAGCTATGATTGATGAAGATTGCAAATGTGCATATCCAATCTTGGAACGCTCGTACCGTACATTGTCTAGTCGTGCATTCAGTGTACCTAGTTGACTAGGTTGATTAAATATTACTTATCTTTTAATATAGAACTTATCCTTTAATATTAAAATTCACTTTACACTTGCTTCAATAATTCTCTGCAAATGGGTTGTCTGGAAACACACGAACACCCGTTGAGTTGTTGCTGTACTAGTTCATGTTGTATTATTATTGTGATTTTCAATAAAATGTCTATTCACTGACTTATTTAGTGAAGCATTCAGTCTGTATGAACATTGCGATCTCGCGGGGCTGTCCACGAGCCTATCGATCAGCTGCACTGACCATATTGATCTTCCTGTAAAGCCGAAAAAAGCCCTGGTCCTAACAGTATCAATGTATTGAGCTGGTTATTGTACGCATGTATTGCTTATCATCAATAATAGCAAAATGACTTTTACGTTTCACCACTTTTTCATCATTTATTTACCCATATCCTAGGTAATTATTTTTTATTCTACAAAACTACAGACTTTTTGTTCCGTACTTTTTAGATTCGATTTGTTTTTATAAGATATTACATTTTAATAGAGATTCGTTCTCCAAACATTACAATGAATATTTTTTAGCTATGTTGAAATAACTAAAGTGAGTCCAAATTTTTTATTAGCTTTTAATATGTAAGAGTATTTTTTTTTTCTTTCGTTTCTTTTTTTTACATATTTAATCTTATTGCTGGTTAACAAAATTTGCTAATTTTATAATTACGTGTCTGATGCTGTTCACTATGGTCTCATGTGCACGCCATTGCCCTGTCCCCTACCCTTAAGGATAGATAAGAATACTTATACGTATTACTTATTTACTTATTAATTAATAATACTCCAAAGGGGAAAGATTTGTATGTAAGTATGTCTTTAACGAATTGGCTGAAAAAGTCCTGGACCGATTTCAAAAATTCTTTCACCATTGGAAAGCTTCATTCAGCCTGAGTAACATAGGCTATACAATATTCATCATTATCATCATCATCCATCACTGCGCGGGTGAAACTGCGGAGAGCAGCTAGTCCTAGATATTTGTGTCGTACAAAATGGATTCTCTTCCACATCACATAATATTGTAAAAAATGTACAATGTAAGTAGTGCATCGTCACTGCCTCGTCGCGTCGGTCCTCTCCCGGATATTCCAAGTGCGAAACGTATTAGCGAGAGTCCCTCTGGATCAACATTGACAAAGGCCAAGAGGTCCGGAGGCCGTCCGGCGTTAGTCAGCGGAAATCTTTTAATCTATTACGTTAAAGTCCCTATTGCTATTGACGCGAAACTCTCGTCTTTCTTCGGGGTACTCGAGAGGGGCTCGAGTTGTTTGTGAACGTTACAATATCGTAGTGTTTTCTTAGTTACTAGTATGCGTGGTCAGAGACAGCTGCTCAACTGTTATTCTAATTCCCTTCCGTGCGAAAAGTCAAAAGCCCTTAAGCCATTGCTTACTACTTCGGTATACTTTTAAGTAATTTATAGAAAATATTCTATGAAAAAAAAGTTAAAAACATTGATGGTATGCACACATAATTGTGTTGTTAAATTGTTTTAAAATAATGCAGACAGAGCTTAGTCTAGTAGAATTTCATATCAGAAAAGCCATAATTAATTTAAGACATTTTTATTCTAGAACCTTTCCGTGCGAAAAGTCAATAAAGAAATAAGAAATAGAAAGAAGAATAAGAAAAGTAAATAAAAGTAAATAGTCAAATAGTTTGGTATATCTTTTCATAGCACATTGTAGTGAATATTCCATGAAAAAACAATTTTCAAATATTATAGTGATGGCATGCCTCAATAACTGTGTTGTTAAATTGTTTTTTAATTACATGCAGAAAAAGATAAGTTTGAAGAATTAAAATTATATAACAGAAGGCCATATTTAATTTAAGACATGCTCAAAAATATTGGTGAAACTGTTTTGATGAGGAATTGCCAGTAATAAGTACATTTGTCTAATTGTGCAGTTACCTTAGAAGCCAATTTAACTTACAAAAAGAACTCCAAGAGATGGGTGCTAGGTTTGTCTGTAAATGTTCATTATTTTCACGGGATGTAATTATCGTTACCGTCATCGATCATCTCAGCTGTAAGACGTCTACTGTTGGACACAGGCCTCCCCATGCAATTCCAAAACGACCGCTTGGAAGCGGCATCCAAGCCTTTACCTTTCACTTGCTAAAGCTGGTACCTAGAGGTACCAGTGGGCCTGGCACGAATAACTGCGTAAGTGTAACGTAACGTGTCATTCGCGTGAAACAGTATAAACTGTCATCTATCTAGGGCAACTCTGACAGATAGGAGCCAATATGTCTTTTAACGTATTTAAGGTAGGTATGATACATTGTATATACGCGACCTTTTGAAAATAACAATAATGAATGTATAATATCATATACTCTGTCTCTTTCCTATAGTGGTTTTATAATGGCAAGTTAATTTATTATTAAGGCCATCCGCGCAGCACCAGGCTACAGAAGTGAAGCAACCGTTCATGGACTCAAGTTGCAGTCGCTGTAGGTACCTACCTATTCTCTTACGTTATATACCGCCAGGCACATGAGACCCTCGGGAGGGGAGTAGGGTGAACATATTGCTTTATAATTCTGCTTTTTGAGCTTTAATAATGTTAAAGGAATAATTTGGGCTTTGGTAGTGGCACTATAGCTTAATTTGCAAAATGTCAGATAGGTTTTCAGTTTCTAAACCTACTAGTTTAATTTTTTCAATATTTTAAACGTATTATATGTTTAAAATATTTAGATAGACTCACAAAACCACAGTACAAAATATAACAAGCAAAGAAATAGGATAACAAATATTATTAAATTAAAAAACCATTACACAACAATGTATAGCTTACAATTGTTACAATGGGAGAATCGCTCTAAGCGATAAGACTGCTTATCGCTCAGAGTGATATCCTCCAGACAACCATGATAAAATAAGTTTTAATAAGCTTTTAGTTTTCTTCAAGCAGAACATCAAAGTTTTCTTCGGATGCTCTCAAAACCCATTCATTTAATTGCGATGTAACTTTTGTAGATCGTTGTGTGCCACCTGGGGATGTTCCTGACACATTTATTATATAGTTAAATTTAAATATGTCTTAAGTTATGTACGTTAGACAAAGATAATATGATAGACTTAAAATTAATAAAGAGCCGCTATACTACGTTCTGGGCACAGCTACTCATAGAGTTAAATTTTCTACAAAACAGAATGAATGGTTACTACATATGAAAGGCGAAAGGGGGTAAAGTGGTGGATAGGGGACAGGGGGAGGGGGGGGTCTTCGCGTAATGGTGTTTACACGACAGTGTCCGTCTAGAGCTTCCGATTTAATTTCTGTTTTATTAGTACTTGTGTAACGTTTGTTTTGGTGAGTGGACGTCGCGTATATTGTAACGAAATAAAATGGATGGAAGTTTAAAAGGAATATTGGTAGAAAAATGGATCAGATTAATAAACTCATAATTTAGTGGGTTGTATGTATCTCAGTATGTATGTAAGATTCTCATGATCGTTGTACAGAGTAAAAGGCTTGGTCTTTTTGATTTCACTCTGCGAGAGAAAGGATTTAAAGAATATTCCACCAGCATCGATGCGAATCGTAACAGGCTAGCAAACCCGACTACTAGGTGGAAGGCCTTGTGTGGGAGGCCGTCTAGGTTGGTAACACAGCAGTCCCATACACCGCTAAGCAATAGCGTGCAAGCATTAACGTGTTAGGGTGTCATTCTCTAACGGCCTTATTTGTAAACAAGTAGAATTACTTAATCTTCCCGCATCAGGTTTACGCTATAATAAAAGATTTGTGAATGGACTGGAGGCTTGCTGATTCGGACAGTTTAATTAAGAAAAGTAATTACTTAAGCAACGATTTTAATTTTATTGACTAGAATTTGCCTGAATTTGAAACTATCAAAGGCTAGAATTTTTTGCCGAGTAATAATCCCCATTTCCTTCGCTTAAGCAACGAGAACACTTATAGTACTGATACACAAGTTTTTCGTTCTTATTGCAAAAGTTAAGTTGTATAAAAACGACATTCGCACACAAGTCTGAAGGATCCGTAAATTTAAATTAAATTCTGTATGTAATATTAAATGCTGTAAAAATTTAAATCCCATGACAACAACCTACAAGTGTAAAAAGATACATCCAGCTTTGATAGGGTTTTGTCATGCATTTACAATTAACTACTTGTTTATAAATACGGCTGTCAGGGTAACAAGCACGCCCGTGCAATTCTCTACGAACAAACATCGTTGCATCTTTGAAAACATCCGTGAAACAAATGACTAGATGACAAGAAACCTTATGTACAAGGGCGATATCTCAAAGTAAGTGACATCGGTGAGCTCGTCGAGCGCAACGACGAATCATTAGAGAATCGCACGGCTGTTCTCTGATGATTCGTCGTTGCGTTCGTTGACGAGCTCGCGAATCACACGGTTGAGGCTATAGTATTCATATCGAAAGCGTCACGCTTCGGCAAACTAACTATGAGTTATCTGTGTCACAGTTGCCCTAGATACACGACAGTTTGTACTGATTCACGTGAAGGAGACGTTACATTACACTTACGAGTTTGTTTGTGCTAGGGCTACAGTTCAAATTAGACTCATAAAGTCTCAGAATAACAAGCGCAGTGCAGAGGCATGTAAATCTTCGTCCATCCGAAACTTCGTGGTCATGAGTAGATTTGTTGCTGATGCATGACATCAGTCTCGTCACTTATTGCACAAAACGCACTTAAAGCGAAATTTTATTATTTTTTATTTAAATTCAATGACAACATGAATAGCATCAATGAATGGAAAATCATGGGGGAGGCATATGTTCAACAGTGGACGTCCTACGGCTGAGATGATGATGATGATGATGAATAGCATCAAGTTTTTTTCTGATAAACAATATTTTATTTATTTATTTATTTTATAATATAATAATTGTTCGCGCCAACGCGATGTCATTTCAAAGAACACGGACCCCCGCGCTACCCGCCGCCGCTGTCCGGCGGCTGTCAAACGCCGAGCAAGCGGCTAAACGGGCAAGCGCCAACAGTCACCAATTTACCACCGCGCCGCGACCGCATGGGCAGAGTGACTCAAACGGAATCAGCGCGCGCGCACGTTAAAATTGGCAGCCGTTATAAACTACTAAATCAGAACAAAACCTCCGCGTTTACGCATCAGCCCAAAACCTCCGCGTTTATTCGTCACCCCAGTGTACGCGAGTGCGCGATAAACTAATGCAAAGACTTTATACCTACGAGTGATACAGATGCAATAACCCTTCAGCACGCCGTCCACGGCCGGACGCTATATACAGAGGACTCTCAAGGTCGCCCGCACGACCCAGAGTCACCCGACTTCCTGTAAGTACCTACCTTTCCTTAATTATTCTCTCCTAACACCTTTTGCCACGAGCGTATGGTGGCAGATTGCCTCACCAATAATTTATAATATTTTTTTATAAAAAATACAACTACTTACCTATTTCTACGCTTAACGACGACGCCAAGTCCTGGAAATATCTCTTTATATTCTTTTGCAAAAAGAGGCGGTGCGCTGCGAAATATGCATTTGTAATTCTGAGAAGTTGTTTGAATTTTTTTGTACCGTGATATGATACGATTGCTACTTCAGCACATACAAATACACTCAGTGGCACTGGTAAAGCGTCTCATCAAAAAAGATTAAGCGCTCATCAAAATAAAACATCGCTTGATTTCTATCTTTTATTTGTGTGTTGTTCGCGCCGTTTTACTAGCTTCGCTCCTACCTTCATTTCCTACCCTAATTTTTCCTACGAAAACGTCGGCTCTCGCTGAACGTCAATTTGTGGGCAATGAGACTACTGCCCGGCGATGCAAGCAGTCTGCGACCGACTCTTGTCGATGGTGGATGCCCACGCAATCGCCCTTGGGAACCGCGAAAATTAACCCGCCGATTTTGGTAGCCGGGTACTAACGGCACCGCCTACGCTCGCGCATCTATATTTATAAGGATCAAAACAAGCCACACCTACAACAGGAGCTACGCAACTTAACTTGATAGAGATTCTTGTATCAGTAGAACTCTTTGTAAACTAGTTTGTCCGAGGAAGCCCTGCCTCCGTACATATTTCTACAGTCAAGCAGTAACGTTAGCATTACTGTGCTCTGGTTTGAAGATTATAGCAGTTAAATTACAGACACATTGTAATATATTCGTGAATCATGCATTTTTATTCGCTGTCCATTTTGACCTGTTTAACCGACTTCAAAAAGGAGGAGGTTTCTTGATTAAACCGTAAAGATATAAATATATAGCTTTGAGTTGCACTCCAAAACTGAAAAGTGTTTCACCTATTTCGAGGATATCACCATTGGCGTTGAATGACAATCGATCCCGTAGTTAGCAAAGCTCAATGATAAGGGTAAAAAAATATTTTTACCAACGGAACCGACTTCAAAACCAAAAAGAGTGAAAGAACTTGTTGAAGTCGGTACCATGATAGTTCAAAAGTACCTATTATCACAAAATTGTGCGCATGGTACCGACTTCGAAGTTATTTCAAACGTTTTGGTTTTGAAGTCGGTTCCTTTGTTTGGTAAAAAAGTAATATATAACTTTATGTATTTTCGTATTAAACCTCATTTTTAAATCAATTAGCGGATGTGTTGAGATGAAAATGTAAGAATGTAAGATGAATATTTGACTGACAGAGGAGATTCAAGTATATGTATAAACTGAAGGGATATGCTGGTGGTTGGATTGATGGAGTATTGATGAGTGCTCTAAAACATTTTGCTACAATAATAATTCATAAAGTGAATGTAACAAAGGATTTCAATGGTGGTGCTGAGAGAAGGAACCTTAGCTTGGAGCAAGCTCGATGTAGAAAGAAGAATTCCAGAAAACGTAGTCAGGTTGGCTTTAATCGGAATTAATTTTTCACATCATACTCAGCATTTTGTTCCTACTGCTGGGACTCGAGCCTTCCTCTCAGAGAGAGGAGTTGGGCCATAATCTACTACGCGGGTTCAGTGCAGCTTGGTGAATAGGTTAGTGGCCAACCCTCGTCGAAGTTTTCAGGCCGCCCGAAGGCCTTTGACATAGCCTAATGACTGTTGTACTAAGACAAACAACCGGGACCGACGGCTTAACGTGCCCTCCGAAGCACGGAAGCGCTCAGTTGAATAATGCCACTAGCACACACCCATCCAACTCCTGACCACAGCAAGCGTTGCTTAATTGGTCGATCGGTTAAGATCGCCAAGTCAAGCTCCGCTACGATCGCTTCACATTCAAATGGTGATTTCGTGACTTTCGTGGGTCACTTGTCACAGTACACTTTGCCTGCACTTCCCACCATTATGCAACATAACGATCACTTAATAGTTGATAATCCACCAATTGAAGACGTCACAACTCGAAGATAATTCGACAACTCGAATTCAACGAATAAAGATCTAGGCAAAATACACGAAATCGGCCATTGTTCGGCTTTTTTCCGCCGTTCTAGAAAAAAACAAGTACCTAATAATATTTTTTTTAACAGAGGCAGAAAGCCACGTGGTATTAGTATCTTTCACCCGTGCGATTCTCTAATGATTCGTCGCTGCGCTCGCCGACGAGCTCACCGATGTCAAATACTTTATGAGATTATCGCCCTTGTACACAAGGTTGTTTTTCCAACGTTTTTTGTAATCCCGTCATTTGTTTCACGGGTGTTGTGAGAATCGCACGACAGATTACAAGATTTGACGTGAAGTCAGAAAATAACAAAAGACGCAAGCAAAACGATTGTTATTGCAACAGCAGCTTGCAATATTAGCACCAAACGGAAGTTTCCAGCAAAATGCAATTTACTTTTGATCCAATACAACAAAGTGCAAATGGGTTCGGTACGGTGACTCTGCGCCGCCAAGCGCGGGAAATGGATTTCAAATCCTTTGCAAAATGCAGCAGCGCATATCCGAACGAAATGTTTTATCTGTGGAGTTCTGTAAACAATTTTTTTAGTAGAATGAAATTTTGAACGAATGTTTACGGTGTTTGTTGTTTTTGAGCATTTGATTTGATTGGTCTCGTAAAGCTTATGTTTAGATTGGTCATATTATGTGCGTTAATACAAGAATAAAGGCGATGTATGTTTATTATTTTTCTTTACTGCTGCACAATGTCACGCCCTTATCATGCAACCCTAACCGAAAGAAATTCGTAATGTGCTTTAAATATCAAACCTCAAAATAAACTTGTTATTTTTACTACTGGAATAAACAAACGTTAACCAAAGACTATAAAGGCTTTGCTTGCATGAAAACTTTAGAATGAATGAATGAATATGAATGAATGAATATTTATTTGCTTCAGTTTTGGGTACAATATTGCATAGTTGTTAAAAGCACATAATACAAGTTCAACAAAACTCTACTTAAACGGCGTGCTAATGTTATATACAGGAATAATACTGATGTGTTTTTAGAATCTACACAAAAATAATAAAAAATTAAACAGACAGTAATTAAAAATAATACAAACTGATTTTAGATATAATAATTAAGAATGTCAATTAATATAATTGTTTGATAAGTCGCTTATGTCAATTAATACAATTAAATGTCAAACCTTAATATATAATTAATTATGTTAGATTTTTATCATCTAAGTTGTCCTTTATTTTTTTAAAAGGATTTAGGGCAACTCCCTTGATATTGTCAGGTAAAGTATTGTACACTCTCATCGCCATACAACTGGCATTCCGTTTGGCAAGCTGTAACCGTTGAATTGGCGTGTATAATTCGTAAGGATGTCTACTCTGACAAGCTCTTTTTATGACATCACATTTATAGCGTTTACTTACACCAATAACTTGTATATCCACAACTGATCTAACACCATATACATAGTACTGGCATAGTATAAAGATGCAACAGTATGGAAACTAAGCCTAGTTAAGCGGAAATAAACGTATACGTGACCACTCGTGTTGACGCGGTCTCATTACTGACAGCACCGCGACAACCACATAGGGGTCGCGTCATTGCGCATGTTTGTGTGAGTGAGCCGTTTCGAACGATTGTAGGTAGTTTCCATACTGTTCTCTATATTTATACTGTACAGGCTTTGTCTAGTACTTGAAGAACCTGAAAACCTTGAGTAGATGATGTCCCATATAAAAAATATGAATAACGAGTACTCATGTAACTTCAATTATAATAAACTATTACTATATCGACAGTTCTGATAGCAGAGGCCGTAGCACTAACAAATTGCGAAAAGGTATCGTATCGTAGGCGTTAACGCATCACTCTTCGGCGTACAAACTATGAGTTGTCTGTGTCACAGTTGCCATATATAAATGACAGTATGTACAGTAATTTGACGTGAACGATACGTTACCTTACACTTTCGCAGTTGTTTATGCTAGAACCACAGGTGGTAGTGCCCATGCCTGCGAAGCGAGAGGTCTTAGATTCGATCCCTAGTCAGACCAAATATTTGTAAGCAGTTTTTTTTGTTTTCGGGTCTTGGTTGTTGTCATGAGTTATGGTGAGTGTCCATGCCTTACGCGACACAGAGAATTCTAGTGCGTTTCTGTGTAAACGCTATTGTCGTTCTTAATAACACTATTATAACATCGCCATTAGCATCCCGTTAGCAGATAACCAAGTTAAGTGTAAGCACGCCGGACCTCCTCGAAACAATTTGCGGAGCTTTTAAGATGTTCATATGAGTTAAAGTGTTTAGCTAGCGAGGGCTTAGGGAAGTATTTGGTAGTCTTCACAGTCTTGTTTTTAAATTTACAAATTACAATGATATAGTAAACTCAACAACAGAACAAGCCTAATCTATGAACTTGATTCTTACAACTCTCTAATATATGTCATAGAGTAACATTATTTTACGAAAGTATTTTAGTAATGAGAGAAAAGGACTAAACAATTATATCCTGGAGTGAAAAGCATAGTGCTGAGTCAGACAGAGCTTTGAAGTTTGAACACACTAAATCCAGACTTCCACGAAATCCATTGTGACGCGAACTGAGAGTCCCATTAAATAATGTATTTCCAAGAAGCGTGAGTCGATTGGTTAAAGATTAAAGGCACTTACGCAGTTATTCGTGCTAGACCCACAGATGGTAGTGCCCATGCCTGCGAAGCGAGAGGTCTTAGGTTCGATCCCTAGTTGGACCAAATATTTGTGTTATGAGCTATTTTTTTTTCATGTGTTATGGTGAGTGTCCAGTCCATGCCTTCCGCAACACAGAGAGTTTTGGTGCATTTCTGTGTAAACGATATTGTCGTTATTATCAACACTATTATAACATCGCTATTAGCATCCCAACCAAGTTAACCCTTCAAGGGTCAATGTCATTATAACAATGACATTTCTATTGTGTCTGGCTGTGCGACCTTTGACGCATTATGTCTAAGAACGCCGGACACAAGATTTGATTTAGAGAAAATGTTTTGAATTAGTTACATCTAGTTCTTCCTCATACATGGATCCCAACGCGGAGCTCAATCTAAAGATCTATTTTTCGTTAGTATCTTATAAATCAATCTATGCAGTAAGCGAAACTATTCGCTTGAAGATACCTAAACCTTAACATATACATGCTATGTAATCAAAAAGGTTCACCACACGTGCAAGACAAGAAGCGAAAATTTTGTGCCTCAAATATTAACTTTTAATATTTGTTTTTCTTACAAAGGTAGCGATTCACGCGTTCAAAAATACTAAACTAAACTACGAGTACCAAACTAAAACTGTATAATGGTGGTCCTTATTCTGTTAACAATAAATCCAAAATCTATTAACACTTAGAATGACACTTCTAAAATAGTATTATTCTATTCAATTTTGGTTTATTTTAGGTTAGTTTAACGCGCACCAAGTTACGTGACGACTAAACTGTCTAAAACATGCACACAATTGAAGAGAAATATCTAATTTTAGTGATATCTTTCGAAAGTTTTATACTAATTTGTATTTTAGCCTAAACAAAATAAGTACTGCTATATTTTGAGATTTTTTGTTAAGAGAATGCTTACAGAATCGACACCAATACCAATGTTGTATAACTATTTTAAATTGAAATAATGTGTTGTGCACAAGCAACGCAGCTCACTAGCATCGCTGTGACGTCGGTGTAGTTAGATTGACGACATGACGCGGGCACAATTAGCTCGACACTCGCTCGGTCTCGTTTTTTTGGTTTTATTAAACATTGTTCTCTAACATAAGTTAACGGTAATAATAAACGAAAGATAAAAATCAACTAAAAATATTATGCACAATTTGTCTTCAACACTATACAGATATCGTTTATTACCCTATAGAGTCGCTCGGTCATTATCTATAATTCAAGACCAATCCCTCCCAACTCTATTTATATCCGCTGCCTAAGAATAGATAATAGTAGTACGGCTCTACCTTACTCTACCTAACAGTGTACTAACACGCTTCCAACCGGGATCGCGGGAGGCTCTGTGCTCTACAGGTTATTGTCTGAAACACGATCATTAACAAGCGGTAGTTTGGTAGAATCATCGATGTATTACCTTCTTAGAGATGTAACTACAAGTTATACGATAGGAAATTTTATTTCAAAAACTCAATGTCCAGACAGAAAGTAACTCAAATCTTTATGTTATTAAAATTGTATCTGAAAATAAATAGCCTTATACATTATATAATATATTCATAAAAAAATATAATAATAAATATATACTCGAATATCTTCCAAACTTATTAAGGAGCATTGTCAGTCTAATAAATGTTTTTTTCTTATAATTTACGTGGATTGTACACATGTTAAGCGTATAAACTATAGTTTAAACTACGTAGATTGGTTCATTGGTATAAATTTTAAAGCTATACCAATATCACAGATGAAATAGTAGTGCTACGTACAAATGTGCATGCTGTATAAATGGTTTATATGCCTCTACTAGCCGATGATAAATTATTTCACTTATTATAAAATAATACTCAAATCGATCAAGCACATGACCATCCCTATATAACCTTTTAACTATTTTAGGAAGAGATTCGCATATTGCCCTGGTACCAGGTAACTAAGGTAATTGAAAATAAACACACATATCTGTTATGGTTAGTAAATTTAATAGTATCGCAAGACATCTCTAGGGGATAATCTTACCTCTATGGGTTGGTTTTGGGGAAACTATTAGCACCTCGGATATCAGATAATTTGTTAGTACAGCCTCTACAGCAGTTCTGGGCTTTGCTGTAGTAATATTTTAGCCATATAAGGAGTTTATGTAATGTTTATGTTCGCATATACACAATTGTGTTTGCGCTGTTCAGAAATTGGAATTGTTTTTAATAAGAGAGCGATAATTTAAAAAAAATATACACAATCACACCCGCACCGAATATAAATGCGCAAACTGATCGAGTTCACCATTATGAGTCTGCTGCTATATTTTATGTTCTTTTATATTATAATAATATGTTAAGTTAGGTTTCCGTATTTAACAAATAATACGCGCTATGATTCATAATCAAAAGAGTATAATTTTAATTACTTACCGTTGTCCAATAAACAATGTGGTAAAAAATGCTGCTATTGCTATATTTTAATAAATATGATATATTTTATTACATGCCTTCATCGATTCCCACCCCAAGGGTTTTTATATCAGACGCTTCAATGTCACGTCAATTACCTTAAATTTAATGGTAATATAATGTTCGAATACCGCAGTTTTATACCGTAAAACTTTTAGTTAATATTAGCTGCGCCCCGCGGTTACACCCGCGTGGCGATGGATGATGATGATGATGCTCTAAAATTACTTATCATATATTCCAGCTCCTCATCTATCTACATACCAATTTTCATTAAAATCCATTCAGTAGTTTTTGCGTGAAAGAGTAACAACATCCATACATACAAACTTTTGCGTTTATAATATTAGTCGGACTCAGTTTGAATAGAAGCTTTATAAGCGTTCTATATAGTTATCATAACGAATACAAGACACAAGAAGCTTACACACCTAAGCAAGCCAACGCCTGCGACATCACCCAGTAATTTATTCATAATACGGTGTTATAGGGGCGTTAACGAGCTCCTTTAACATTCAATTAATATCAAAAGCGGTGATTATCTGCTGTTCATAAACTGTATTGAAGCCGTAATCATATAGGTACTGTTTATAAACTCTATTGTGCTTATAATGGTATTAGTTAGAACTTTGTTTTTGGAATTTGTAATTGGAAAACCCTCATAGCAAGGTATATACGTTATTATTATATCTTGCCCTTCTAAAATATGTACTTAAACATATAGATATGCAGGAAAATATTGGAATCAGCCGGCTAGTGCATATAGATTTGTAATTAAGAACCCCTGGTTTGAATCTTGTTATGAAACTGTTAGGCTAGCTCTCCTAATTTTGTTGTATGATAGATTTCATGAAAATAATATACTACCTACTTGCATTCAGGTTCACCAAGATCACTTCAACTTGTTCTTACTGTCATTGGATATTTATATGGTGAATGGTTTTTCCTTAAAAATATAATTATTATTACATATTTTGTAGTACATATCGCCTTGAGATTCTCTAAATATTAACTTTACATAAGAGAAAATGTAATAATGTAAATAATTCCTTGAGCTGAAGGTAAATGTAATGATTTTGTGTAGGTAATGGTGTTATAATCTATAGGAAAGCTATTTAATGTAAGTATAAATGAAATGATTTAATGTTGGATGTACAAGTATCAGCAACAATTTGATGTAGTAAGAGAATGAATGTGCAAACCCAAAATAGATTTGTATGATTGTCTCAATTCTGACTCAGAGTGTGGCACAATTGCGCTAAATAATTATGATGTTGAATATAATTGTTTATTTTTGATGTTAACTGTGATTGCACAGGCAAATGGAGGGTTCATTAAGTATGTGTGTAGAGACATTCAAACAATCTAGGTATCTGAATAAATGTTGAATCTACCTATAATTGATTCAACATTTATTCAGATACCTATCTTCCTCGAAGAGCAGCAAATTATAAGACCTTAATATGTTAAGTACTACATAAAATTAACTATTAATGTATGAGTCAGCTCCCTGTATTATCATGTGTATATATGCTTTTAAATTTAAATTAAAATGTGTATGTTAGCTCTATAAGTACATAACAAATGTCAGCAATTTACAGTCTACCAATAGTTAAATTAAATGGAGTTGTAAACATTAAGATTTGATCCGAGCTATGTAGATACCTAATTTATAAATGAATCAAAACTTGTAGAAGTTCTGATTAGAGTGTAGTGAACTTAGTTTTTATTTTTTGTGTACTTTCTGTTAAATGATAATAAAGATTAATTCGTAATGTTTTTTATACTAATATAAAGATACCGGCTTCACTCACTTGGTATTGTGTCGGTTTTAGTCTGACGAGATCTTGGATCTCGGACGCGATCTCCGCGCGTGAACAGTCCCTGAAGAAGAACGTCTTACACTTTCGAAATGTCGTCGGAGTTAAACCGACATAATACCAAGTGAGTGAAGCCGGAGTATAATGTGTGATACTCACGATAGTTTTCAAACTCTAATGTTTTTAAATATACGCTACAAATACCTCTACAGTTTCAGTACTACAAAGAGGCTCTTTGTAGTACTGAATGTCTTTTTTAAGCTCATGCCTAAACTGTCTTTGAAACAGCTTTAGGCATGTGCTTAAAGTACTTGGTACTGTGCAGCGATCGTGGTTCTCGAGTACCATTGGCTCACGAAATCAACTTGTTTCAGTGCCCTTCATAAAAATATGATATTAACTTTTGCACATGACGTTGTCCGCGCTGTGTTGATAATGATTATGTACTTTATATGTTATAGAAACTGATAAACATAAACTTTGAATGTTTATCAGTTTCTATAATTTTATAACCCTTCGTTGACTACCCCAACAGGCTGGTTGATATTGCCCATGCCTTCGAAGCGAGGGGTCAGTGATTCGATCCCTGGCTGGGACTAATATTGTTGCTATGACCAGTATTGTTTGTTTTTGGGTGTTAAATGTGTGTGTCCATGAAACAGGAAATCTTAGTTCTATTAAGTTTCTTGCAAGATACTAAAATACAATTAATTATAGTATTTAATTAATATATCTTAAATGAATAAAACATATGTAGAGAACCTTATTATAATTATCTAATAACTTTGCTCTAAAATAGTTTTTCTCTTATTAATTATTAAACTCAATTGATATCCAGCAGAAGCGAAATCATCTCAATTTCCAAACAAAAACATTTTATCATAATTATACGCAATTAAATATATTATACTTTACAAGTTATGGGGTCACTGGTGCACGTTCTCTTACCTGAAACAAATTAAAAAAAACATTATTAAAAAAAATATCTTTACTTAATTAAAATCGACTTTGATCACGTAGTTAGCCGCCGTTTCGCAGATGTCCGATTTCCTCAGAGGTATACGCTGCAAGATTACGACGATTTGGTCTAAATTGTGTAAAACTAAAGAGAATTAAGAGATAGAAATCCGGCTAAGTGCGAGTTGGACTCGCGCACCGAATTTTCTATACAATCTGAAAGCATCAAACATCACTCTTACTAAAAACAAACTAAGTTTAAGGACAAACTTAACTTTGCCGCCCGATCGCTAGACACAATTATTGCATCAACCGCAAATAATAAGTTTGTAATTGCAAATTCAATCTTATTTACATTGAACTACATATTTACGATATTTTCTTATTTTTTTTGCTTTTGTATAATATGTTCAGATATTGCTTCTTATCCATCCGCAATAATTCGCTTGATTTTTTTATATCTTTTTAATTTATATAATAAATATAATTTTCGTGTATATTAACAAGTTTTTTATTTTATTTCAGTCGATCGATGACAAGACCAGCACGTCGCTCACCTAATGCCAAGCGTCAGGTTTGCCAATAACAGTGCCATGGAATAAAGTTTTTTTTTTATTTACACGGAAAACAAACAGCTGCTTATTTAAATAATGTGGTATAAGGATCTTGTGAATACAAAAGCCTAACAGTTTTGGCTTATCATAACATTGTAAGTGCCCTGAATGCAAATAGGTAACAATAGGTAATCGCGCTTGATTGAAGAACACGAACAGGAAACAAAAAGTAATGTGATGCACACAAATAAGACTCGATTATAAGTTTGCAAGCAACATATAAAACCTGATTTACCAAAAAAGAAACAGATAATTAAGAAAGAAAAAATAAGAAAAACACAAGCACATTTACATCAGTCAGTGTAAAAACGCTTGCTTATCAAGAGTTTCAATGTATTTTGCTCCATCACAAAGAAATCAACTAATTTGGAATATTTAGAATTAAAAACATCAATAGTGCGAGGAAAAAAAGAGTTATGACGATAGTTGGAGTGACAACGAGGAGCATATAACTGTAAATAATTTCGGCGACTAAACGTCCTATATGGTGTTATTATTTTAATCTCCGGTAGTAGTCTCGAGAGTCAATTATATTCAGTATTATATTGTGCAAGAAAGTAAGATCTGCTGCTTCCTATACAAACATTTGTTGACTGTTTCAAGAAGCACAGGATCGATTTCAATGAAATGTATACGGTCTCCACTGAAGTACAAGCTACCAAAAAATCAAATCAATTCGTATTTGGCGGAGTTATCACGTAACAAATACATAAAAAACATACCTGTCGAATTGACAACCTCTTGAAGTCGGCTAAAAATATATCTTAACAACAGAAACTCTCAACAGATAAACTTTTCAAGTCAACCAACTAACCACTACCGCCCACTTAACTATTCAATAAAAACTGTCAAAGTCAAATTAAACTAAAGTTTGGACAAAGAGCGAGAGTCCCGAGAGTCGACGGTATTTTAACTAGGTACAATACCGCGACCCCACATGGGAATAACCTGGTTTTATATCTTCCTGTTCACGTTTTAGTGACTTTGCTGTTTTTCTGTAATTTTTTGATAGGGTATTGTGTCGCAACTATGTCAACTTGACTTTAATGTGCGCTGTCGTTTAATAGTTATTATAATATTTTTAAATAGAAACATTATCTTACGCAGCAGACAAACTATCAGTATTACTTTTAAATTGTTATAACGTATGCGCTCAACAGTGCAGACTTAAACAAAAAAGTAGAAAATATACTTCTTACGTTCTATGCAGTGTTTTATTCTCTTTTGTCCTCATCACAACTATTGCTGAAGGAAACCAAAAACAAACCAAAACGACACCTTTGTCACAGACTTCACACGCAAAGGGTTAACTTTGACATCCCTCGGATATTGATGATGACTAAAGTTACAATATAAAACACTCTCTTCGGTTGTTCCCTCATGACTGAGGATCGTGATCATCATGGCAGCACTTTGGTTCTGACGAACTGTCTCCATCGGCTCCGGTCTGTGGCCATCTCCACCGCGGTGTAAGTATAATACTACAATATACAAAATACAAAAATATAAAATTATTTATTTCATTTCAAAGATTAGTGTAACACAAAGCATTTGTCAGGAGTCTCCTCTTAGGCATAAAGTGCCTTTAGAAGGAGCCTTCGCTCTTCCTTAGTACATACGTACTGGATATGCTAGTATTAGTAACATTATGTGTAAACTTAAATGTTTCACAATCCTTTTTATCGAAAATAGATTAATATTAAGTATGTGGTTTGTGCGTGTATCTCTGTGTGTGTGTTTGTGTTTGTGTGTGTGTGTGTGTGTATGTGTGTGTTCGCGTATGTATGTTTGTTTTAAGTTGCTTACCAATAATGCAGGATATGCGTCATGGATGAAAAAAGAGGAATTCAACGTCATCACGGGTTTCTAACAAGGAGATGCTATCCCCCTGTGGTGTTTGAATTGACACTGGAGAATGTCCTTAGAATGGTTTTGAGAGCGGTTAATATGCACATCATATGGTAAACAGGTGCACTGATGACGTAGTGCTCCTAGGGTGAAACAAGAATGATGTTATGACTTTTATAACAACCCTAGCCAAGGAAGCCTAAAGGCACAAAGGTAAGCACAGAACACAACATAATAAATATCTCCACATGAAATGTCGTCACGTTGGGGATTTGTCCTATACAGGAGTTGCTAAATAATAGTATCTTGGCTGCAAATATAATATATGTTAACACAGCCACGGACCCATTGATGTCTGTAAACAAAGGCATTATAAATAAAAATAAATCTAGGCTGCGCAAGCACTGATATACCACAAGGGATGAGGAAATCAATTTACACCACACCCTCCGTCTGGCTCCGCTCTGATTGAACTTAGTAACCAGAACATTCTGACCTTACGGTCAGAATGTTCTGGGTTGTCTGGGTTGGAATAAATTGGTCGACACTTCAAACGAAGATATTAAACAGTTATCGGAAGAAAATACTTACTATTTAAAATATGAACTCTATAGCCACAGGAAATAACAAAATCGAAACATATCAAGGAGCAAAATAAATATCTATAAGTAGAACGTCTTCCCTACTAGTGTTGATTCATGCAGGGTTAGCGCGAGACGCGTGTAGGGATGTCAAGATTCAGATTTATTTATTGATAGACTGTGTTACATATAGTTCTTAAATATTATAAATAGTAACAACAGCTAAGTCCAATCGGACATACAATAATAATGTGCTTATATCTAATACATATTTATAGTCATTTAATTATTAAGGCATGAATAAAACAATATAAATCTAAATACAATTAAATATCATCAAATTTAGAATCTATCTGTAAGAAAGTCAGTCACTTTGTAATATAGTTTTTGTGAAAGAAAATTAAACAAACTTCTTTTAAATGCAGTGACACTCTCCGATTTTAATATTGTTTCTGGCAAATGATTGTATATCTTAGGGCCCATGCCGCACACACCTTTTCTAAAACATGCTGTTCTTTGTGCAGGAACTTTCAACTTGTTTCTGTCAACACCGCATTTACGAACAAATCGTCTATAGATCTTTTTTGTTGGTAGGATACCTAACTGCACAACAGAAACAATGTCATTTAAAAATGGCCAACCCATTCCTCTGCTGGCACCCGCATAATGATCACCGGCGTCCTCTACTCCCACAGCAGTGCCTCTTCCTAATTTTGTCGCCTATTTATCGTGAAGATGCTCTACGTACTCGGGACCGCGCGCTCCAAGTATGACGCCAGGAGTGTGACAATTGCACAGTCCTATATCTATCATTTGTTTTACTATCTTAATTTACGCCATGAATTAATTTAAAAAAAATGGCATTATAACCGCTCATTCCATAGCCGCGCGCTATTCTTTTTAGACTTCGCTTGGCTCGTTAGCGAGATCTTTCTATGCAACAATTACAAAGATTCATTCCCGGTTCATTCGTTCCTTCGCTCCTTCATTCGCTCCTTCGTTCATTCTTTTAATTCGTTTTGTGTCGGTGCATTTAATATACTTTTGAAGGCTTAATGGTTAGTCTAGGGTTCCAGCGGTTTGCTTTGTTTCAAAATTGTATTGAAACTGGTATTGTTTCAAGTGAACTGTAAAATAATGAATGATTTATAACGTTAACATTTAAGCAACTAAGAAACTCTTTGAGAGCAGTTAGCGATCTAAGTCTAGTGTATTGGCCGCATATTTCCTGTTTCATTTTACTTTGTCACATGGCTGCCTCTATTTTGTCCCAAAATTTAAGGTTGTTTTCTTTATATTTAATTTTTTTCTATTCTATATTTTCCTCGTAGGAAACTGGCCATAACAAAAGAGAATCAATCATATGTTATAAGTTTGCATGTTACAAAGTTTAGAAATGAGAGCAGACTCACCTTACATATTATGGTAATAAAATAAATTAAAAATTAAAAAACCCTGTTATTTCATGCATTAAATATTCAATGTAAACAATTTATTTTTTTATATTTTGCATAACACTAGTCACAATCTTAAAAATAATATATAGTTGATTAGTTAATATATTAATTTAAAATAATTACCATTTTCATTGCTCTTGTAATAACAATGTTCATTATTAAAGGTGCCTAAAATTAAATTAAATTTTATTGCTTTAATAATTTGCGAAATAAAGAAAAGAAAGTTTCTAATAAAAATATGCATGAATCCCTCAAATTGTGAGAGTGAAGGCCTCCTCCGGAGATCTCCAGTGGTCTCGGTCATTGGCTTCTGTTTGCCAGTCTTTGCCTGCTAATTGTGTGATGTCGTCCACCCATCTGGTTATAGGTCTTCCTCTTTTCCGGATACCCGCTGGGCTTGGCCATGTTGCTCATTCTAGCTACATATGCTAAGCCTAAAAAGGACTGGCAAGCGCAATAGGTCATCCACCGACACGGTGGACAGACGACCTGAAAAAGGTTGCATGACGACGTTGGATGCAGGCCACTTCCAACCGGTCCTTTTGGATAACTTTAGGGGAGGCTTATGTTCAGCAGTGTACGTCCTACGGCTGAGATGATGATGATTCTCATTTTGTTCCTGTTTTTAACCGACTTCGTGATAACATACTCCAAAAAAGAGGTCTGTTACAAGATTTTAATATTTTTTGGTTATAAGATCATCATATTCAAAAAAACACCTGCAACTAAACGCGTTAATTTCATACTCCATTTCAATATTACCGTAATTATTTATTTCACGTCGTTTTCATTGAAAAACAGCTAACTTCCATATTATTTAGGGGCGAAACGAGCTAATAAATACCAGTTGAAAGATTTAAGGCGCCTTTTTTGCTTCGGAACAAATGCAAATGCTCGGGTCTGCGGCGAGCTTTATGCGAGATTTTGATGAATTTTCCGGGTGTTTATGTAGTGAAGCTTCCAGGGTATAATTAATGTAAACGAGTGTTATTTAATAACATCACACTTTTATTAAAATTTCTTATCTTACACGTAAAGTTTTTGAAATGAGCTTTTTAATGTACTCGTACGTTAGATGTTGTAAAGTAAAAATAAGCGTATATTTTTAGTTGAAAACACGGTCAGGTAATTTTTTTGATGTAGGTTACTACGCGTACCCATAGCAGTTGTAGTGTTACCAGTAGCTTTGGCGGAAGTGATGTATACAGGATTGTTGGAAAAATGGTTACAAACTCTCAACTCTTGCCTCTACTACATCACATAATCAAAGTTAGTTCTACGTTCTTAAAACCTTATTTTTCACATAATAAATAAAAAACAGTTTCGTACCTGATACTTTAGTTCGTCTTTGTTAAAAAGAAAGTAACTGCGACGTCTACGACGGCACGCCTCCAGCAAGCTCCGTAGGAAACTGCTTCATAGACGTACGACTATTTAGATCGAGTGATTATTATTTTTAATATATGTATGAGAGTAAAAATAAATACGTCTCATCGAGGTTTTTCCTCGGCGTTACGATATGGCGTTGTTTAAAAAGGGCGTCATTAAAACTCTTAGAGGTCGGCAGCGCGTTGGTAACGCCCTTGGTGTTGCCAACGTCTATAGGCGACGGTTTCATAGACATAGACATAAATTTTATTATGCCAAAAAAAACAGGTTACAGACAAAGGAAATAATTAAGAAAATGAACAGGTTTTCATTGACACAATGACACAAGCCGGTCCCAACTCAGCATAGTGCCGGTTGTAAACAACCAACGCTGGTCTTCCGTTGGGAACGGCAGGTGACGTCACGCACGGACATAATACACTGTGCGTGATTCAACAACAACAATACCATACACTCTAAATCCATTTATAAAATATATCATATAACACACACATCGTTAAAATTAGTTATGAAAAAGTTTGACATAGTCTGTGGAGAAAAACGCTTAATACCCATTGTTACCTGTGTTTAAACTGGTTCAATGTCACTGTTAAAGAAATACTATCACCATTTTAATGGTCTCATTCAGGTGGGCCGCCCGCTTGTCTGCCTATTTTTGGCAAATAGAAACATTTTTGATTATTATAAACGTACAACTAATAACGTTTCTTATGCTTTAAAAAAATCGACCTTATAGGGTGTTGCATTTTTTCAATAACCCTTATACACTTATCCGTATAAGGAACTACAACCAAAATATGTAATTTTTATATATTTTTAATTATCTTAAAGAATGAAGCTAATCGCTCCTGTAAAATGTGCTGAATTTCATGCACATAAGACGTTTATATCTGTTAAAATTCAGAGCTTGTTAAGAATTTAGAGCAACAGACGCACATTATAAAGCAATAAAGTGCATATGTTTCAATATTTCATATATTACTATGTACTATAGTAAGTAAGTTGACGACTGATATACATACGTTACATATACACACCCGCAGATACAGCCGTGTGCTTCTCTTAGAGCACACATTGTTGCATCTTTATGGAACAAATAACGAGATTAGAGTTTGAAAACTATCGTGAGTATCACACATTATACTAATATAAATGCTTAGACCTTATCGCGAGTGATAGTGATGACGACAGTGTTTCGAATTCTTTTGCTCCGTCTGCACTATTGAGCGAGCGCAGACGATCTCCGCCGAAATCACCCGAGCCAACGCGCACGCGCCGGCAGCGCGACGCGATCTACAAGCGTGAACGCTCCCTGAAGCAGAACGTCTTACACGTTCGAAACGTCGTCGAACTTAAACCAACATAATATCAAGTGAGTGAAGCCGGTATCTTTATATTAGTATAATGACGAGATGACAAGAAACGTTGGAAAAACAACCTTATGTACAAGGGCGATATCTCATAAAGTATTTGACATCGAGCACGTCGACGTCCGCAACGACGAATAATTAGAGAATCGCACAGCTGATCAAACAGACATGTTAATGCACAGAAATGTTTTACGTGTACTCGGATTATTAATTTATATTATTATCAATATTATAAATTTATCAGTTTGTATATTTAATAATAACAAAAATTATTACTAATATTGTTATACAATCGAAAAATCTCTCTCCAACCTACGTCGTTTAGACTTCACTGTGGCCAAACGTTAAAAAAAACGTCTACATTTTCTTACACGTCAGTAAATCTATATTTAATAAGCTGTGAACTTTAGCCCTAAGCTGTTATCCCGCCTAAAAGTTTTTCTTAACAATAAACCGACATGAAAAATCGAGTTATACTAACAGCTTTATTTAGTAAACCTTTTATCCCTAAATAACAAAAAGTAGGTATTCTAGCGGCATGTTGCCAAGTCCTTGGCAATATTTTTGCTAACAATATAAGCCTGGTTTGTGCAACGTATAAAACAGTTGCTGATTTCACAACGTAAATATCATATCTAAATCCATTGTCATGAAATCACTAATAAAAGAAGAAAGTTGACAAAAACCTTTTATATTTTTATGTTTATAATATTGTAAATGAATCCCTATTTCCCGTTCACGCCTTCTTGAGAATGACTTTACCGATATGAACAATCCGTAATAATACGACGATATATATATATTATAATATTGTTCAGAAATTAACGTGTGTGTATTTTAAAATTTAAAAATAGGACATAAAAATATCTCAATTCGTAGTCACGTTTGTCGGGTATTTGAAGATCCTGTTACGAAGGCCTGAAGTTTTTTTAAATACATGCATATTTGAAAATGTTAAAGAAATACTTGTGTTAGATTCAATTATTATGTGGATTGAACAGTGAAGTAATCATTATATTTTCCTTATAACTTTACATTTATTCTTATCAAGTTTACGGCAATTTCCACAATTTTAAATATAGTATTTTTAGAGTTTGGTTTGTTTTGTTCTGAATAGATAAATTTACTATAAAATAATTATTCTTCAGTCATAATTAACTATAAATATTACATTAGTTTATCAGTTTTACATAGCACATCATAAACTAATGTTATACGCTTAATAGGTAGATGTCTCAGACAAAATAATGTTGTGAACAGAGAAGTGAGGCCGGTTTTCTAAACTACATGTGCGTGCATCGGTACTACTATGATAATACTAATTAAACTAAAATTATTAAAAAATAAGTAATAATAAATAAATTTACACTAAATCATAATTAAAACTTTACGTGTTGCTTCTACGCGCCGGGATAATTCGACGAGTCAAGGCGTAGTTTCGTTGTAGGTTTTGTATGTAAATATGTATGGACACGCCGAGACGTAGTTTCACCCGGCCTCACTTCTCTGTTCACAACATTCTGTCTTGACTTTTCTATTTTGTCTGAAGTAGATGTAGGGTAGATATTGAGTATATTGAGTTAAGCAGGTTTGTAAAAGTATTGTTGTAAGCCTTTATATCCCTTGAGAGGCAGAAGAAGTGTACAGTGACGTAGCCTACGATCCTAAGAGTTATTTTTTAGTGTGTCCGTTCTTGGGTATGTGGCTAGACTGGATTAACATCTACGTTTTAAAAGCTATGTTCTTGGTATTATCTATGGTAGTAGAAGAATAGAACACCTTTTATAGTAAAAGCTAGTCTAATTCAATCCCATCTCGTAGCCGTTATGATAATCTTGTAAACTGTGTATATAAGCTGTACGGATCTCACTAGCCTTGATACGAAGATAAAATTCATTTCTGTATTAGTTAGAGCTTAGGTACTGCTTTGTATTGGTAGTATATGTACGGTGATATAGGTTCTTTATGTCAAACGGTGCCAATTTGGCTCTTTGTTACGTGAATTTGATGCGTGTATTGTGCCCCTTTGAACACGGGCACGTGGTACGAAAGATCGTCAATTATTACGTGTGTAAGATAAATAGTGGAGTTACAATTTGGAAAGTTTTATAGTTTGCTATATCTGAGTTAGTTCCTAGAATAGTTGACCGAAGAAGCGTTTCAGTTTTGAGACTGGCCAAAAATGCTTTTGTACATCTGTCTGTTCCCGCCTGCAAGTCGCATTTAAAACCGATGTTGACGAAAACTGCCACCCAAGTTCCTATATTTTTTTTGGCAATTGGCGTAATATTTAATTAGGTGTCGACCAGTCAACTTCGTCCTGAGGATGCCTCGTGTAGAGGCGAAACACGTGTCGAATCATTTCGGTTGATTGGGTTGTTTTGTGTGTGGTTTATTCTGTATACTTCCTATTTGCAGTTAGTGCGGGAGGGAGGGTGGTGCACACCGCAACTCAGCTATAACCATTTGTAACATGTTTTGTATAACATGTTTTTAGAGAAAGTGTCCCTAAATATTTATTCTAATATCGTTTTTGATAATAAATTTCCGCAAAGTAACGCTGAATCAATAAATTATCTAATTAGGTGTAAAATAGGGCGAAGCTTGCTGCGGCGTTATTTTATGACAAATGTCAATCAAATCTGAGTGGCACATTATAGACTTCATTCTAAAAAAGATGTAAGGAAAAACATCTAAAAGAGGAGCTCAGAACTATAGTTTTAAATGGCACTGTGCTGTGCTTGTCACTCTGAGCTGTGGGGTTTTGATTCTACTTCGTGCAGTAATTTCAATTGCTACAGTTATCTACAATACTTGCTTTGCAGCAGAATAGCTAGCACCGCGGTGATATGATGACTAAATAAACATTACATAATGTATACCATCAATCAATCAATCAAAGTTTTTATTGTTGTAGAATATGTTACAATTTAAAATGTGAAAGCCACTGGTTCCCGAACTAGTGGGTACTGTGTTTCAGTAACCAGGGTCTTCTCCCAATATTTAGTGCAGCTTACATGTCTACAATATATATACCTACTCGTATTAAATACTTTAAAGAAAGTTACAAAAAATATATGCCTTAACCAAACTTAACAAATTGTCTACCATACGGACTTAAATAAAAGTGCAAGAGTGTACTTGTTTGTGTGTGTGTAGGTGTGTGTATGTAGGTGTGTTTGTGTGTGTGTTTGTGTGTGAATATGTGTGTGGGGTATTGTATGTGGAGGTGTGTGCTAAATGTATGTTGCAGGGGTCTGTCTGTTTGTTGATGTGTGTGTCGAGGGTTAATATATATATATATATATATATATATAATACATTATGTAAGTAAGAGAAGTAATAGAGTTTAAGTCCCAATACTTCATATGGTTTATTTAATATCATATGCGACTTTACCCACGTAATAACTTTATGGACTTACATTTCGGTGTTAATATAGTCTACACTATCTACATCTACACTTATACACTATACTCGTATCTATACAATAATATATACCACGGACCAGAAGCTCGGTGGCCTAGTTGGTCCATGGCGTCTGACACGGAGAGTCAGAAGACGCGGGTTCGAATCCCGTCCGAGGATGTGAATTTTTCTCTCTATATATTTCAATGTTTGAGATCGCTAAAGCAGTCTATAGTGCTTTGAAAAGTAATACTATAAAAATATATTATATAATATTATAAAGATATAATATTATAATATTATATATTATAAAGAGGAAAGATTTGTATGTGAGTATGTTTGTAACGAATTGGCTCAAAAAGTATTGAACCGATTTTAAAAATTCTTTCACCATTGGAAAGCTACATTCATTCTGAGTAACATACGCTATATAAGATTCATCATCATCATCATCATCCATCACCGCGCGGGTGAAACTATAGTATAATATTATAAAGAGGAAAGATTTGTTTGTATGTATTGAATAGGCTCCAAAACTACTGGACCGATTAGAAACATTCTTTCACCATTAGAATCCTTCATTTTTCTTGATGAACATAGGCTATATGGTATTTTCAAAAGATTAGGGATATGTATGAAAACTTTGATAATGTAATCTAAGATGTGGAAAAAATTAAAAAAACTCTTTACATCGCGTATGCTGCGGAAACTATTGATCATTTAGTCTATGCTATTGACAATAAAGCAAAGTGACGTAATATAGATTATAGTCAATGCAATATCTACAAAGAAGTCCACATTACCTGTCTAACTATTACAGTTTAGTTCACAATAAATACTTTTTCATCTTTAAATATGAAATAGCAACGCCGGTACAATCCAGGCCACATTATTTGTACCTTGGTTTTAATCCTTATCTACTCTAATAATGAAGAGGAAAGATATATGATTGTTTGTTTGTTTGTAATAGGTACACGTAAAACTACTTAACTGATTCAAACAATTCTTTCATGAGTTTAGAGCTACATTATGCCTGAGTAACATACGCTATATTTGATTCATCCTCATCATCATCCATCACCACGTTGGTGAAACCGCGGAGCCCAGCTAGTGTGTTATATTTGGGCGAGGAAGTTACTCAATTCAACTGTATTTCTTTTATTTTTTTTAATGTTTGTTACCTCATAACTTTCGATAGGGTGAACCGATTCTCAAAATTCATTTTTTTTTGAAAGCTGGTGCTTCCCGTGTGGTCTTATTTTATCAAAACAAAAAATCAAATTCGGTCCAGTAGTTTTTGAGTTACACTCCAATAACTGAATAGAAGTCGGTATTAAATTTTTCAAATTGTACTTGTTTAGAATCGTTACGTCAACAACTGACTGCAAAATGTTTCTGATTATGAAAGTTATTTGTTTCAGAGTACAATTACTTATTATAAATTACTTATCACTTATTTTGTTGCGCTATAAATTACCTTCTTACTATTAAAAAAAAAACTGAAAAATCTAAAATTATGAGCCTAGTAAACAATGTGTTGATCATATGAAAAATAATCACTGAAATCGGTCAATATTAAGAGGTAGAATAGAGTTATCTCTCTAAGGACAAGTACGACCTATGCGTTCCTCTTAACTCGCGTAATTATGAATGATAATGAAATGTATCCTATGTAATCGAGTGCTGCATCTAACTACCTACTAAATATCATCTAAATCCGTTTAGCCGTTTTGGAGTTACAAATGGTGTAACAGACTTTGCCAAATTAAACCCTTACTATACCGCGATGACCTTACTATGGGCCTCATAGATAAGCTCAAAGTCGCACAACGAGCTATGGAGAGGGCTATGCTCGGGGTTTCTCTACGTGATCGAATCAGAAATGAGGAGATCCGTAGACGAACGAAAGTCACCGACATAGCTCACAAGATTAAGCCAGTTGAAGTGGCAGTGGGCAGGGCACATAGCACGCAGAACAGATGGCCGATGGGGCCGAAAGGTTCTGGAGTGGAGACCACGAACCGGCAAGCGCAGCGTAGGTGGATGCAGGCCGCTTCCAACCGTTCCTTTTGGAAAATCATGGGGGAGGCATATGTTCAGCAGTGGACGTCGTACGGCTGAGATGATTATGGTGATGATACCGTGATAATTAAAACAAAAGATGTATAAATGAAACGTAAATTTACGTCTCTGGTACGCAAAGGGTCACTCATAGCTAAAATTTTAATGACAGGATTCATTATCTGAGAGTATTATAGCAAATTATATTGTACCCGAGATAAAATCCTCTCCAAATAAATTTGTCCCTGAATAGAAAAATCTTGTTAGTAATATGTCAAGGATCATAATAGGCTTTGGTTTATTGTTATTTATTATGTGTATCTGTAGGTTCAGTAGGTTAACTCAATGTTATTGCAATGGTAGAAATACGTTTGTACTGATATTGTTTGATGTATGTAGGAAATAACATTTTTAACTTCTATTAGTAGTATTTCTAAATTTTGCATATTAATAAATAGCATTAGCACTGTTAAACTAATTGAAAATTATATACATTTATACAAACGTTTTATGTACTTTTCAACCGACTTCCAAAAAAAAGGAGGAGGTACTCAATTCGACTGTATGTTTTTTTTATGTTTGTTACCTGATAACTTTCGACTGAGAGAACCGATTCTCAAATTTATTTTTTGTTAGAAAGCTGGTGCTTCCCTTGTGATCCCATTTGAATTTGATCAAATTAAAAAAAAAGTATTATTTGAGATACACTCCAATAACTGAATAGAATGGAAGTCGGTATAAATTTTTCTAATTGTACACGTGGCAGTTCAATACAATAACCACCAAAAAGATGACGATTTCATAACAAACTATAATAGCTGCTCTCCTCAGTTTCACCAGCGCAGTGATGATTGAGAATGATGATGAATCAAATATAGTTTATATTTGATTCATCATCATTATAGTACTCAGGGTGAATGTTGCTTTCCAACGGTGAAAGAATTTTTGGAATCGGCACAGTAGTTTTTGAGTTTGTTTATTACTAACATACACACAAAAATAAAAACTTTTCCTATGTATAATATTAGTGTAGAAGAAAAACATAACACTGAAAATACCTCTCTATCAAAAAAACAATTGGCTGAATATTAAATTAAAATAACACGGTTATCGAATAAAAATTATTTGAATTTCTAATTGCGCGCCAATTTACAGATAAATAAATATGAAAATTCTATATTATGTATAGGATATAGAATCTCCAATTATATAGGTTAAGACCTACTAAGATTTCATAACAAAAGAAAAACTAAACACAAAAGTAGTAGATTGTTAACCATGGGTCGAAATAATCAATTCCCGAGGTATTTAGACGTCCGAGCGCATCGAGGGCGGCTTTAATTCGAGTAGGAATTGATTCTTTTAGCCGTGTTAAACACTCTACTTTTCATTTCGAATATGAGGAAAATAAAACTAGTTGTTTATATAAACTATTTATTGATAATATCTCACTAATAATATAGATGTGAAAGTTTAGATGGATGGATGGATGGATGGATGGATGGATGGATGGATGGATGGATGCATCCATGAATGTTTGTTACTCAATCACGGCAGAACGGCTCAACGGATCTGGTTGATCTTATGATGGATGATACTTTTCATCATCATCATCTATCACCACGTGGGTGAAAAGCCTAAAACCTACACTTCACCACTACACAATACCAAGCGAGCGAAGCCGATGGCGGGTCAGCTAGTATAATAATATTAGTAGTACCTATTTAAAATTAATTGTCAAATTAGGACAATTCGTGAAATTAAAAGTTACATTTTTGTTTGGAATGTTTATGCTGTTTGATATATTATGACAACTTTGGCTGTTCTGGATATCTGCAAAAGTAGGAAACTCTGGTATTTCATCAGACGGTGGATTCCATGGCGGACACTTCCTGGAAGTTGTCGGCTGACGTGAATTGGAGCGTATTTTAAAATTTTCAGTTAATTTGGTTTATTTTGGACTGAATCCTCAATGTAGCCTTCGGCGACTATGCTGGATTTCCAGCTTCCATGTCTTTTTAAGGTTGTGGTGTTTGCTCCAGAATCGGCTAAAACGATGCCGACGTTCGTCTGTAACAATGTCCGGTATACTGCTCACAGTTTGGTAAATTCAAATATGTTGCTATCTGCTTCGGCATACCTGAGATTTTATTTTACCAATTACTTGTTTATAGCATTTTCCTTTCTGATAGATGAGAAAAAAACGGTCCGTTTTTACATCACTGGGTCTCATTTTTTGATATTTCTTTACTATTTGTGTAAACTCTTCTTGTACTACAAACGAGCGCTCAATATTTGTTTTTAGTTTAGTCAGTTTTACTAGTATTACTGGGCTTTGACTTTCAATGTCCTTAATTGTCAAATTTGTGAGTTCACTGCTTCTGCAAACGCCTCTTATACCGAGTATCAATACCACCTGTGAAAAACATGTATTTTTTTAGTATTTGTGTAATAAATACGTTCAGTTTTAGAATAAATCATAAATACTTAGGTAAACTTACTTTCACTGCCAAATATATCTTATCAGGAGAATTATTTAAAAAAAACACTTCATGAGAGGTGAAAACCTTAGATTTCCTACTCTTGAACCCCTGAGACTGTCTTTTCAAAAATGATGCTCTGATTATTATGGTTTTTTTTTTCAAGTTTACATTGTGCTTTACACTAAGTGTACACTTGAGCATTGAATATCAGCTCCATATCGTAGAAGGCTGTAGTTTGCTACACTGTCCATTAAATATGTAAGAAATACACTTTCAGAAAACGATTTATATTCTTCTCTGCTCGCCACTTCATAAAATCATTGTATGTGTGCATTGTATTTGTTTATATATCTTTCTTTTGAGATCACTGCCTAAAGATTTTCAATAACACAATTTGCCTCGTCTTTAATTGTTTCTGGTGTCAACATTTCAGAATCGCTTGAACTCATTTTTAATATTCAAATCTTAGCATAAAAGATTATTACCCATTTTTTTGTTATTAGTATCCCGCCAATTTCTTTCGACGTTTTAAATTTTCAATATGGAACTCACCGGGTAATTGTTGCGGCTTATTCCGCTCAAAGAAGTTTGCGCTAAGTTCACACTGGCTCTTTAGAAAGTCACGTGGCCGCAGAATTTTTTTAATCAGTTTTTTTACATTAAACTCTTCACAGCTGACAGCAGTTCTATTTTTAAAGCTCATACTGGCCCTTAGGTGGGAAGTAATTTGTATGAGTTTTTCCCTCTATATGGAGGGAAGCAGCATTTTCCACCCAATAATCAGATCAAAACAACACTTCTTTCTGAGTATGAGAAATGAAAAATCCATTTCTTTCCAAAAAACAAACTACTTAATTTGAAATTAAAAATAACACGCCTTTCAAATAAAATTTATCTAAATTTCGAATGAGGCGCCAATCCACAGACAAAAATTAAACCTGAAAATGCTGGTTATCCAATCACACAGGTAAATACCTATTAAAATATAAAGTCGAGCTTGTCCTTAGTACGATTCTCATTGTTTCTGTTGCAATTGCAGTGTGAACTACCAAATCAGGTTAACTCTAATTCTAGTTTCCATCAATGTTTATTCGGCGCAGTGTTCCCGCGAGCTCGTTATGTGCGGTTATACATTGACAGGTTAACAAATCACTGCCACAAATAAATGACGAAATCAGTAGTACATTGGGCGTAATGGCATCAGCCCGAGCTAAGCGAGCGCTAGACTGCGTCGCTGCAGCGTCGTTTTCCTCCGTGAGACATCCTCTCGACTGATGAAAAGCGAAGATGGAATCAAGAAGCGATGACCATTAGTGCAGCCATGGTTGTGGTTGTTGGTGTTAGGGTGTGAAGGATGCGAGAGACTCAAAACCCAATGTCTCGGAGTGACGAGTTGCAAAACTACAGTTCTAGGTTTCGGGTGGGTGGTACTGCAACTGTCATAGGTAAGCGTAGTGATTATCACGCGCAATACTTTTATTATTAAAAACGGCCAAAAAACGAGCATGCGCCTGATGATAAGGGATCGCCCACCGTCGCCCACGGACATCCGCAATACCAGAGATCTCGATAATGCGTTACCGGTCATAAAAACTTGAAGTGGTTCATGAGTTAACAGGTTTGTGGAGATGTGCAGACACAAAAGATTTAAAGTTTAATTTATTTATCACATACTCAATTCAACCCGTCAACTCGCTCAACATTGTAAATGGTAATTGTGACTTATTCACATCACTAGTTTTAATTTGCCGCGTTATTGTTTTCCCCGCTTTATTTGTTCGCTGTTCAAACGGATGTAGTTTTTAGAATAAACTCTAAATTACCTAAATACGATGAAAGTTCTTTGAAGCCTGCCGTGCGATTCTCTAAGAGCAAACATCGTTGCATCTTTGACAACATCCATGAACCAAATGACGAGATGACAAGAAATGTTGGAAAAACAACCTTATGTACAAGGGCGATATCTCTTAAAGTATCTGACATCGGTGAGCTAGTCGACGAGCGCATCGACGAATCATTAGAGAATCGCACGGCTGATCCACCATCGCCGGAAACCCTGTGCGCTCCGCAGTTTCACCCGCGAGGTGACGAATGATAATGATGATGAGAACGCACGGCTGATCCACCATCGCCGGAAACCCTGTGCGCTCCGCAGTTTCACCCGCGAGGTGACGAATGATAATGATGATGAGAACGCACGGCTGATCCACCATCGCCGGAAACCCTGTGCGCTCCGCAGTTTCACCCGCGAGGTGACGAATGATAATGATGATGAGAAGCGCACGGCTGATCCACCATCGCCGGAAACCCTGTGCGCTCCGCAGTTTCACCCGCGAGGTGACGAATGATAATGATGATGAGTATCGCACGGCTGATCCACCATCGCCGGAAACCCTGTGCGCTCCGCAGTTTCACCCGCGAGGTGACGAATGATAATGATGATGAGAATCGCACGGTTGATCCACCATCGCCGGAAACCCTGTGCGCTCCGCAGTTTCAACCGCGAGGTGACGAATGATAATGATGATGAGAATCGCACGGTTGATCCACCATCGCCGGAAACCCTGTGCGCTCCGCAGTTTCACCCGCGAGGTGACGAATGATAATGATGATGAGAACGCACGGCTGATCCACCATCGCCGGAAACCCTGTGCGCTCCGCAGTTTCACCCGCGAGGTGACGAATGATAATGATGATGAGAACGCACGGCTGATCCACCATCGCCGGAAACCCTGTGCGCTCCGCAGTTTCACCCGCGAGGTGACGAATGATAATGATGATGAGTATCGCACGGCTGATCCACCATCGCCGGAAACCCTGTGCGCTCCGCAGTTTCACCCGCGAGGTGACGAATGATAATGATGATGAGAAGCGCACGGCTGATCCACCATCGCCGGAAACCCTGTGCGCTCCGCAGTTTCACCCGCGAGGTGACGAATGATAATGATGATGAGTATCGCACGGCTGATCCACCATCGCCGGAAACCCTGTGCGCTCCGCAGTTTCACCCGCGAGGTGACGAATGATAATGATGATGAGTATTGCACGGCTGATCCACCATCGCCGGAAACCCTGTGCGCTCCGCAGTTTCACCCGCGAGGTGACGAATGATAATGATGATGAGTATCGCACGGCTGATCCACCATCGCCGGAAACCCTGTGCGCTCCGCAGTTTCACCCGCGAGGTGACGAATGATAATGATGATGAATCAAAACCTATAAGCCTATGTTGCTCAGGAATAAAGCTGCAATCTAATGATGAAATAATTTTTGAAATCGGTTCAGTGCTTTTTTAATTTATTTGTCACAAACATGCAAAACACAAATATTTCCTTTTTGTTGATTGAGCAGGCGAAGCGTCTCTGCTTTAACGGCCCAAATTGACTTTCATCTGTCCGTACAGACGTATGTTTGCTAGGTTGTATGAACGTCTTCCTGTAGACGTTACAATTTTTAACCGATATTGACGAAAATATTATATATAATTTATAAATGTGAAAGTATCGATGGCTGGATGGATGGATGTTTGTTGCTCGCGCAAACGACTGAGCCAATCTTAATGTAACTTGGTATGGAAGTAGATGAGGCATTGGATTACCAAATAGGATACTTTTCATCATCATCATCATCGATCACGCGAGTGAAAATCGGAACATTCTTAGGCACAGCATTGACAAAATAACAAGATCTCCGCCGACGTCAAAAACTTAATGATAACTTATTATCTTATAGAGCTCTGTCAATGATGTGTTAGTTTCTGATACAGTTAGATAAACAAGACGTGCTTGGCGATAGGGTCGGCCGAGTACATTATACTAGCATAGGCTGTATTTGATTCATCATCATTAACATCCATCACCACGCAGGTGAAACCGTGGAGCTCAGCTAGTATTTAATATATTTTTGGTAGTTGCTAAGAAAACTACGTGTTCACGAGGTCTACCGTTTGCAGAACTACTAGTAATATAAGTATGGATACGCTAATTCACAGTGTCACTATGGTGAATACACGGTCAGTACAGTTATCAACATGTTTAGTGCGTGTTGTGTAGCGGCGCCGTGTTTGCCGCGCGCTCGTTACGTGCGGCTTCAGTTCCACATGTTAACGAATCGCTGCCGAGTTAATTGCTAATGCGTTTGTTACACAGTGTGCAGACAGCAGTAGGATCACTCTTGTTGCTATTTTACAACATTTCTATATAAATTAAATCCTACTCTTACTAATATTATAAACGCGAAAGTTTGTGAGTATGGATGTATGGATGTGTGGATCTTTGTTACTCTTTCACGCACAAACGGCGGGGCCAATTTTGATGAAATTTTGTATGGTATATGGGGTGCTGGATTAAAACATAGGATACTTTTTAACATCATCATCTATCACCACGCGGCGCGGGTGAGAAAGCGTAATATTCTTGGGCACAGATTAAGTTCGTTAAGATAGTATGACATGATGACAGTTCTGTGAAAGTTTGTGTCAGTCTCTGATAGCTTAGTCAAAAGCACGTTATCATTTTGACATCATCGACCGTCAACGGCGACGAAATGTAATGACAGTTTTTTCCATGATGATTAATTTTATATTTGTATGTACGTACGGTAGGTCCTGTATTTTATTAGTGTTTACTGATTGGTTTACTAAGTATTTAAATTTGGGGAAGATAATAAGCTACTCGAAGTACTAATCCTGCGCAAAAGACGTCGCGGACACCAGCTAGTAATTAAGTAATATTAACTACATTTCATCGTTGAATTACTATAAGCAGTCTATCGTTTTACGGATATATTTTTACGGACTAGCAACACTGAGTTGGGACCGATTTAAAACACTACCTTGTTACTTTATTCTTGGTTACTTCGTTCATTATTTTGTTATTTCATCCATGTGCAATATTGTTATATTTAAATATATTTTTATTTTATTAACCAGGGACGTATCTTTTGATATTTATAGACACTATTTTATTTGACGCTGATATTTTCATCAGCGTCAATAAAACTAAGTTAAATAGAGGTAACTTAAAGCATTAAACTTATATATTTACTTCTTTTCTTACAGTTAAACCTATAATACTTAAAATCTAGTGTCTACGTTGGTTTCTTCTGAGGTGTGTGCTAGATAATTAATGACATTATATGTTTAATGTGACTGTACAGCGTAATTTAAACTGTAACAAGTACAATTTGAAAAATTTTAGATCGATTTCTATTCTATTCAGAAATTTGAGAATCGGTTCACCCAGTCATAAGTTATGAGGTTATAAACATTAAAAAAAATATAGTCAAATTGAGTACCTCGTTTTTGGAAGTCGGTAGAAAATTAAATAAGAGCGTGCATTATATAAGAAATTTTTATACGAGCTGATTTCATATGACTAAAAAAACTTACTTGAGAAAGATATCAAGTCTTGATTCAAGAAAGTAAATATTTTAATAAATTTAGTTTATTTATTTATTTATTTGACTATAATATATAATTTAAAATATATATTTGACTATAATAGATATATAATTAATAAATATTTATATTATCCAAAACTCAAGTTTTGGATAATAAATAATTATTAATTATATTTATTATTATTAATTTTTTTTTATTAATTATATTAATTATAATAATAATTTATTTATTTATCATCCATGTAAGAGTATATATAAGAAAATACTAACGTTGCCTTCTGCAATGCCTACACTGTGTCACCAAAGTCCACGCTCGTCTATACTGATTGGACGTCACCGCAAAGCGCGGTTTGTCCCAACTTGTTATATTCCGAGAGGCCCGGGTCCATAGATAACGCAAAAGTTACTATCGAGTATCAACATAGATAATTCAACAGTTACTATAGAAACAGCCACAGCTTAACAAAGAGATAGCTCTGAGCATAAACAGCTACTGTAAAGTTACGATTAGTTCGAATATTAGGACTTTATATTGACTTTTGAAGGGTCACTTTACTAAAGTCTGGTGTCTTAATTGGTTTCAACTTTAGTTTAAATTAAATGGGTATTGGTTAGTCGTTAAGTAAGACTGCGGTGAATCTCAAAATCTGGCAAATATTTTGACGAATGATTTCACTTTATATATTGATTTTAATTAAATAGAGAAACAGTTGTTTTTCGAATAAATTTGAGTCTTAACTGAATTTTGACAAATTTATAGATAATAGTTATTGCACCAAACACCTAATTATTGGGATCTGTTCATGACATGTATTACGTTTTATAATAAAAAATAATATCAACTCACAGTTCATCGGTTTATATTACCATTCCAAATAACAGTCCGTAACCGAAGTTCTAGTCGAGTGGTGCATAGTGTCATAGTAGTTCACTCGACTAGAACGTCGGAGCTTCCAGTATTATAAAGTAAGTATCTATGGTCGGAGCCAAACTGCCAGCGAGTGGTTTGAATTGCTGCACCGACAAAGAAAAATACCCCCTCTACTTTCAACCTCCGTCACTAGTATCTGATTGGTCGGTGAGCCAATCCCACAGGATGTTAGTACCGCGCTAGTCAAAATAACAACTGATTAATATATTTTGACTTGAGATTATCTAAAATTGCTAACACCGTACATCTGAAGTTGACGTGAACACATCTTCAAAATCAAAATCAAAATAATTTTGTTGCTCTAATACAGTTAAGGTATATAGGTATTATATTAAAACTACGCGTTGCTCTGTATTCATACCATAATGGTGTGCAAATTACAATATTTAATAATAATAACAATTAAAATATAACATATAATAATAACAAATAATCTTCTCCAATATGATTTTTTCATACCTTGATGAGACATGCAAGTCACTCGCCTGATGATAAGCATCACGCTTGGCCATAACGAAGAATTTAGGAAATTTAATTTATGAACACTTGCGTAAATCCATGGTGTAAACTCAGGAGACTATCTTTAGTCTACCTTTTATTATAAGGCAGTAAGAGTGCAAAACCCTGTATGGCAATAGACTGTTTTCGTCACTGATACTCTCTGAGATATAGTAATTATTTTAAACCTCTCAAGAGACCTGTAATTTATACATATACGAGGGCGGGTCAATAAGTCCGTGACTTTTTGAACTTCTGACCTCTTTACTGAAAAAGCAACACTACTCCTGTCAACAGGCATCTGTCAGTTGACTCCTGTCAAAATTTGAACTTGCTGCGTCAGTTAGTTTGTGTTTGACAGCTATCTTTATCAGACTACCCAGTAATTTGAGGAAGAAATGGAAAAAAGTGAATTTCGTTTGCTTATTAAGCATTATTTTTTGCGAAAAAAAACCATTACCGAGACCAAGGCTAAGCTTGATAAATACTATGGGGACTCTGCACCATCGATTTCAATGGTAAAAAAGTGGTTTACTGAATTTCGTTGTGGCCGTACAAGCACTGAAGATGCCGAACGTCCTGGACGCCCAGTTGAGGTCTCTTCACCCGAAACAATCGAAAAAATTCACGATATGGTGTTGGCCGACCGAAGATTGAAAGTGCAAGAAATTGTGGAAGCCGTAGGGATCTCGCATGGCTCAGTGGTTTCAATTTTGAATGATCACTTGGGCATGAGAAAGCTTTCCGCAAGATGAGTGCCGCGTTTGCTCACAGTCGACCACAAACGCAATCGTGTAACAATTTTACAGGAAGGTTTGGCGTCGTATAATCGCAATATGGAGGAGTTTTTGCGCCGTTTTGTAACCGTGGACGAAACATGGATCCATCACAATACACCAGAGACCAAACAACAGTCAAAACAGTGGGTTTCTAAGGGTGAATCGGTGCCAAAGAAGGCCAAGATGGGTTTGTCAGCCAGTAAAGTTATGGTGACTGTTTTTTGGGATGCACGCGGGATAATCCACATTGACTACCTCCAAAAGGGAATAACAATTAATGGGGAATATTATGCCAACTTATTGGACCGATTCAATGACGATTTGAAAAAAAACCGACCTCATTTGGCCAAGAAAAAAGTTCTTTTCCACCAAGACAATGCAAGGGTGCACACATGTGCAGTTGCCATGGCAAAAATCCATGAATTTGGCTATGAATTGCTCCCTCATCCGCCCTATTCTCCAGATTTGGCTCCGAGTGACTACTTCTTGTTCCTTAACCTGAAGAAATGGCTTGGTGGAAAAAGATTTGATTCCGATGATGAAGTCATCTCGCAAACAAAGGCCTATTTTGAGGAACTCGACAAATCATATTTTTTGTAAGAGATAAAAAAATTTGAGAAGCGTTGGACAAAGTGTATAGAGCTCAAGGGAGACTACTTTGAAAAATAAAATGATTTATTTATCAAAAAATCTGTATTTTATTCCTAAAGTCACGGACTTATTGACCCGCCCTCGTACAAACAACTCACTAATACACAATGACACTAACACACACAATACACTTACATAATAAGCACAACATATCTTGTTTGTAGCTTTTATATAATGTAGGTACCTATTGTTACTTATATTAACTAACTTATTAAGGCATTTTTCCTGTTACTCCGACGAAAGAGTCCTGGGTTGTATAGTACGGGTCTCGAGCCTAGTTTAGAAACCAAGTGCTCCTTTACATTTATTCTGTAACCTATATGTTTGACCTTAATAAATTTATTATTATTAAAAAAAGAAAAAAAAATTACTGGAAACATTGCCCTCCAACGAAACACAGTAACGCTTGCAAACTACTTGTTCGATCATTGTTAGCTAAAGAGGGTAGTTTGAAATATACTCCATTGATTCTTTATGATTTGGAACCCTTATCTACCTAGTGCAGTAAGAAATGCTGTAGAAGTGCTGTATACTAAGGAGACAATACTGGATCACCGTGATACCGACTGCGCTGTAGGCTTGCCGTCCCTGGTCTGCGACTGATGCTGCTATCCTCGGCGGGCGTGGATACAAGTTTGGTGGAGTCTCCATATTTCACTCTGAAGTTTGCATGGAACGAAGATCAGTTCTTGTAATGAACTGACAAAGGAGTGGTACTACCCCGGGCGGTAAGGCGGACTCTACAATAGTCCCACTGTAACGTTTCTTTTGTGAAATTTGTCTACATTCGAATATTCGAATTTGAACTTTCCAATGTTACTGATGTGGTGTTATACTAATATAAAGATACCGACTTCACTCACTTGGTGTTATGTCGGTTTAACTCCGACGACGTTTCGATCGTATAAGACGTTCTTCTTCAGTGAGTGTTCACGCGCGGAGATCGCGTCGCGCACTGCGTGCCTCGGCTCTCAGCTGCAAACGTCGTTGTCGAAACGTCCTCGGGCTTAAACCGACATAATACCAAGTGAGTGCAGCCGGTATCTTTATATTAGTTTAATGCAATTGTTACTTAATCCTCCCTATACCGTGATAACTAAAACAAAAGATTTATGAATGAAACTGATGTATATTTACGTCTCTGGGACACAAAGGGTTAACTATTGCTAGCAATTTTAGTCCTGTAAATTTAGTTGAATGTAATTGGTATAGATTTGAGTTCAAGTTAAGGAATACCTACTTGTGCAGTATCTGGTTTTACTGTTTTATTGTAATGGGCGTTACACTAGCACTACAAAATTAATTACAATTTAAATAGATCACGTGTAACTTTTACCTACTAGGATGAGAGAGTTTAAGTTAAAACTCCAAAAACTTCACACAGTCGCATGCTCGCGCGCGGAACAAATTAACTTAATTTCGAACTATTCCGACAAAACTTAGTTCATTAAAGCTAAGTATAATTTAAATACCAACAACTTTCCGTGAGATATAAGGTAATGAGAAGTCTTGTGCAGTTTGATAAGGTGAGGAGTTATGTATAAAACCTCCTAGCCCTAAATTCCAGAAATTTGACAAAGTAAATTCCATATAAACTTTATACTCAGATTTTATTTTATAGTGAGAACATCTACACTAGGTATTCAGGTCCCAAACTAAGTACAGCCATATCCCGTTTGTTAGCAAAGAACAACATTTGTGGTGCCACGTGTGCCTTTCTTGAACATTTTCAAACAAAGTCTAAAAGCAATTAACTTCTAGAAAAGTAAGTAAATATCTATAAGTAGAACGTCTTCCCCGAGAATATCTATAAGTAGAGCGTTGATTCACGCAGGTTTGGCGCGACACGCATGTAGGGATGTCAATTTCGCATCTGCGAACAAATCTCAGATAAATTTTTTTTTATAGGCAGTGTACGTAATCAACAGAAAACAATGACATTTAAACCTGCCAACCTCGACCGATCTGCCGGCACTCACGTAATTATCGCCGGCATGCGTCCTCCGCCCCCACCGCACCGCCTCTTCCTATTTTTGTCGCCCATTTATGTCGTGAAGAAGTTCTACTTACTCGGGGTCCAAGAACCATAATGAATAAGATGGATGAAATGGGTAAAGCAGTTTTCAAGTAATGGCGTGACTTGGCAAGGCAACAAGGCCACAAGGCTTCTGATTCGGATAAAGTTTAAGGAAAATTTTCAATAGATGGCGCTCTATTTCTATGCCACGGTTAGAGTACATTACAGCCGTGCGATACTCTAAGTGCAACCATCGTCGCATCTTTCAACATCCGTGAAACAAATAAAGAGATGACAAGAAACGATGGATAAAAAACCTTATGTACAAGGGTGATGTCTCATAAAGTATTTGACATCGGTGAGCTCGTCGACGAGCGCATCGTACGTAAATCCATCAATACCTAGTTGTGGCCAAGACTTGTATGATACTTTTATTAAATAATGGCGAACAACGAACAATATATTTTTTCCCGCGTTAGTGTTCATTAGTTTTTTTCAATAAACACCTTTCTATTTGCAACATAACATACCTACGTAACCAGCCCATTAAGTTCCCACTGCTGGGACTCGAGCCTTTCTCTCACAGAGAGGAGTAGACCCAGTTCGTCTTGGTGGATTGATGTTAGGTGGCCAACCCATGTCGAAGTTTTGAGGCCACCCGAAGGACTTCGACATAGCCTAACTACTGTAGTCCTTTAAAAAAATTGTTGTGCGGGTCCGAAAACGACCGGGACCGACGGCTTAACGTGCCCTCCGAAGCACGAAAGTACTTAGTTGAATAATGCCACACACCCATTCAACTCCTGACCGCAGCAACCGTTGCTTAACATGTTTATCGGTTAAGATCGCCAAGTCAAGCTCCGCCGCATAGCATTCATGACATCGGATAGTCAGAGATAGCGGGTTTGCATCCCGTCCGAGGATATAATACACAAGCGCTGAAATAACTTAACTAACGGATTACAACGCAATTAAATAATATGTAGATAGTTGAATTCCCAAACAATCTATCAATCAATCATTTATTGATAACGTCAAGTTACAAATCAATACACAAAATAGAAAGCCGTAACTACACGAGATACCTACCCAATTAGAATAAGTACAGTAATAGTGCAGTAATTATCTAAGGCCTTATATACTTTTTTACAAAATTGTACTTTGATAATATTCTAGTTAGTCCGGCAAGAGCAGCGTAGGTCGTTACCGACTTACACAGGTCACGGACGACGTTGGATAAAGACCGATTCAAACAATGAGATTGACTAATTGAGGCGTTTTAATCCTTGAATATGAAGTATAAACATGGCAAATTTTATGCTATACCTACCTATAGCTAAAGTACACAGCTCGCACAACGACATTAACTACATTGATAAGATTAAAAGAGCACGAAGATATATGAATCCTAGTTGTCAAAAAGGGATCAATATATTATTAACAACGTTCGCTGTGACCGACCATTCGACCGCCAATGACAGACTCGTTCTCTCTGTCGCTCGCTACTTGTCTCGTTCTCGTGGGTGGCGAAGCGGCAACGTCGCAGGAGTTATTTTAAATTAAAATACAATTTTTGATTTTACATTTTTGATAAATAACAGATAACAGAAAAACAATACTTACAAATGAAAAGATACATCATTCTTGTTTTTTACACTTGTTCCAGTATATGTTCTGCAGTTTCTAACACATAAGAAGGCATTTTTTCCTAAATGTAGCACACGTGCTGCGTCGTTGCCAGACAAGCTGGAACTAAGTTGACTCAAGACAACTAGCTTGTGTTGATGTCGCCAAGCCGAGCGCAGTAAGGCGTATCTATCTCCGTTTATATTAACATCATTGGCTTCAAACCAGTCCTTTTGGAAATTAGTGGGGGAGGCATGTTCAGCAGAGGACGTCCTGCGGCTGAGGTGACAATGTTCTGGTTTAGGATATAATGTAACTGAAAATACTTTCACTAAAGGGTCTAAGGTATGTAATAAATAGTACCCATTCTGTGGTCTAAGGTCCTTCATTAATCAGATCCCCGGAGGCCCATGGCTCATCATAACAGTTGAGACGAGTGGATCCAGTTCCGGACACTTTTGACATGTTTACGGCGAGAGGAGATTAAACTTGTACAACTGTTTAATTATGGGTGGGAAAGGGATAGCGATCTATGAGCGCTATATATAGTATAACTAGAAATTCTTAATTTTTCTCTTTGTAGCTGATACAGGTAACTACATATCGTATGTAATAAGAGGGTGAGCCAATAAGAAATATGCATTTTGTAAATAGTTTAACGCACTTTTTAATATGAAATATGTTAACACTGTTGGAAGGGTTTAGATTACGAGTATATTTTAAGCGAATATATAAAATACTGATTAAATTTGACCTGTAGCACGAACAACTGTGAAAGTGTAACGTAACGTGTCGTTCACGTGAAACACTACAATATGCCGTGTGATTCTATAATGATTCGTCGACGAGTCAAAGATGAGTCAAATACTTTATGAGATATCGCCCTTGTACACAAGGTTGTTTTTCAAAGTTTCTTGTCATCTCGTCATTAGTTTCACGGATGTTGTCAAAAATGCAACGAGGTTTGCTCTTAGAGAATCACACGGCAGTAAGGGGGATAATTTTTTATAAATTTAAATCACTTCCATATTGCCTATTGTCATCCCGATAGTTCATCGACCGAAAGCTCACTTTTACAACATTCGTCATAGTTACTCCTAAATGAAACTTCTAAGTTTTCGGACCTGATACAATTTTTTTTATAAAACGTTAAAAATATTAATTTTTAATAACCCATGACAGAATGCAGTAAAAAATATGTACTTATAGGTGCTCCCTCACCTGGAGCATCAACTTGTAATGTAACAATTTTTATTCGTTTTTGAGCATTGCATTTCAATACTGCCTCTCGGACTTGACGAGCATTCAGTTGTAATGTTGCAAGTTGTTTTACAAGTTGTATCATAGTATTACACATTGTATCATCAAGTCGCGCACTGTAATGCTCGATGATTTTCCCTCACCAACGTTATGCTCGACTCTGTAACGTTGCATTGCAGACGAATGCCCGAAGTGAGGGAACACCTTAATATAAATGGAAACGGCATATAAGCGCTACACTTAATGCTTTTTTTATTCTTCTAAAACTAAGATCTATTATTAAAAAAATATAAATTCACACACTTATGTTTGTAAACTGTAAAAGATACAGAGCAAAAGTCTTATTTTATTAAAATTAGGATAAAGAAATATATAAAGTTCATAAACTATTTTTTAAAGGTTGTATCACCTCGTCGGACTGAGTGAGCGATCTTGTAAAGTTAAGTGCACAACTATAGGTATTCAGTGTTAAGGGTAGTTGCTAGCCAAGTAGCCCTCTAAAAATTACCCTATCCTTATGCATTAGTTTTCATCACGATTTTATCTACACTGAAGGCGCGAGGAGATGGATTCAGAAGCTATCAAATTGGAGGCTGAAAAAAAACATTTTTCGGTTGGATAATACTGTCAAGTTGCTCAATAGATGTCGCTCTGTCCCAGTACGACGGTTAAAATCAGATAGAGAGCTAACATTTGACGCTCGGTGGTCAGTGGCTTCGGTGGCGTCAGACACGGTTCGTCGGAATACGCCAGTTCGAATCCCAAAGTCTGAGGATGTGATTTTTTGTACCTAAATTTGCAATGATTATAACTAGGAACTAATATAACTATATTATAGCTATATATTAGGGACGTTGAAATCGCTGAAATAAAAACGAAGCTCTCATCTTGTCATTTGATCTGATGTATAAGCCAACGTAACGCAATATACAAACTTTTTCGTACTACATGGTAAGTTATGTACCCTCATGCCAGTGTGATGCTTTGTGATACATATCCCCAAACTTTGGCTCATGTAGTTTTCGTTTCACCGAAACAACAAACTTTCAGAACCACATCACAGACAGCATCCAGTGTAATCACAAATTATCATATCTTAACTGCTGCTACAAAGTAGGGCATAGTGTTGGGGTGAACAGGCGGCAATTATGTTTGTTTTAAGCCGGAAGTAATGTTTTATTGTTTTCTACCGACTTCCAAAAAGGAGGTTTTCAATTCGACTGTTTTTTTTTTGTTTTTACGATTGTTACCTCATAACTTTCGACTGGGTGAAAGAATTCTCAAAATTCTGTTCTCAAATTTTGTTTGAAAGCTAGTGCTTTCCGTGTGGTCCCATTTAAATTTCATCAAATTCGGTTCAGTACTTTTTGAGTTACACTTCGATAACTGAATACAATAGAAGTCGGTATTAATTTTTTAAAATTGTACTTGTTTGTAGTACTTATTATATCTATTGTACAATACAAACTACAAAAAACAGTTAATTAATGAAAACAATAGCTCAAGGCGAGCTTATTATAAAAGAGATACTGGTAGTGATTTGCTTGCGCGTACACTAAACTAAAGTCCTCTAAACTATGGTAGTTCTTATTATGTTAACACTAAAATCCACATTCGTCTAATACTTAGAACAACAATTCTAAACATATGATGTGGGAAGTTTTATATCAGCTTAGACTAGTTTAGAGAGCACGAACTTACATGACGATTAAATTTGCACTAAACATTCCCATAATTTAACAGAAAGGGCAAATTTAAGAATTTTCACTTGCAAGCATTATTCGAATTTGAACTTAAGCATGAACAGTATAAGAACTACCATAATTTACTTAAATAATATTTTAGTTCACTTGTTTAGTTTGGTATTCTAAACAAGCTAATTTCACCACTAAAATGATACCATATAAATGAGCAAATATTTTTATAGTATGACTTTTCAAAGCACTAACGCCTGCTTTAGCGATCTCAAACATTGAAATTTATAGAGAGAAAAAATCACATCCTCGGACGGGATTCGAACCCGCGTCTTCTGATTCTCCGTGTCAGACGCCATTGACCAACTAGGCCACCGAGAATCTGGTCCGAAAATCGAATTTTAACTCTCTATTTGACTAACCGTCTTGCGGGGACAGAGCGACATCTATTGGACAGTTAACAGTACCATCCAACCGAAAGAAGCAATATTTAGAAATACTTGAACTTTCGCATTGACACCGCAACCCTTGTGATTTTTATAGAGTTTGAGCAAATATGTTATTTATATATAATTTTAGAAAAAGTTTAACTCTATTATTGAACATTACCTAAAACTTTTACAACTGACAATGAAGAAGTAAAAATAATATTATTAAAACCGTAACTTCATCATCATCATCTCAGCCGTAGGACGTCCACTGCTGAACATATGCCTCCCCCATGATTTTCCAAAAGGACCGGTTGGAAGCGGCCTGCATCCAACGTCGTCCTGCGACCTTTATCAGGTCGTCTGTCCACCGTGTCGGTGGACGACCTACGCTGCGCTTGCCGGTCCGTGGTCTCCACTCCAGAACCTTTCGGCCCCATCGGCCATCTGTTCTGCGTGCTATGTGTCCTGCCCACTGCCACTTCATCTGGCTAATCTTCTGAGCTATGTCGGTGACTTTCGTTCTTCTACGAATCTCCTCATTTCTGATTCGATCACGTAGAGAAACCCCGAGCATAGCCCTCTCCATAGCTCGTTGTGCGACTTTGAGCTTGTCTATGAGGCCCATAGTAAGAGACCACGTTTCAGTGCCATAAGTCATCACTGGTAACACACATTGGTCGAAGACTCTTGTATTGAGGCACTGAGGTATTTTTGACGAGAAGACTTCGCGAATTTTCCGGAAACCGTAACTTATCCAACAATATTTATTTTGGAATGCTTGAAAAAACATAATGTAAATGTGAGAACTGTTCTACTTGTTTAGAAGTAGGTTAAAAGCATAAAACAGAATTTTGGCTCGTCATGTAACAACCAGCTTTATATTTTCTAAAGTTACTCCCTCGACACTGTAATATTATTATCAAAATATACAAATATTTTTTCTATTATTGTTTCTAACGTCAAAATGTTCAACCAACGTTGACGCAAGTAATTCAATTCCGCTCTCTTAAATTACGGGAGTACCTGATTTTTTAAAATAGTGTAAACAACAAGTAGCGTAAAGGAAGCACCCGCAGCGGAGCTTGACTTGGCGATCTTAACCGATCAACAAGTTAGGCAACGCTTGCTGCGGTCAGACGTTGGATGGGTGACCGCTAGTGGCATTATTCAACTGAGCGCTTCCGTGCATTGCAGGGCACGTTAAGCCGTCGGTCCCGGTTGTTTTTCTTAGGACAACAGTCGTTAGGCTATGTCGAAGGTCTTCGGGCGGCCTGAAAACTTCGACATGGGTTGGCTACTAACCTATCCACCAATCCGCACTGGGCCCGCGTGATGGATTATGGCCCAACTCCTCTTTCCGAGAGGAAGGCTCGAGTCCCAGCAGTGGGAACAAAATGGGCTGATTATGGATTATGATGATACTTAACGCATATAAACTTGCAACATCTAGTTATAAGTTGAAAATTATTAAATCACAAAATACTCGTAGTAAACATTTGCGATATTAACGCTCATATCTTGTGGTGGCGTTATCTTACAAGTTTGATTTTTTGATTCTGTTATTAGAGTGTAACTCAAAAACCACTAGACCGAATTTGATGAAATTGGACCACACGGATAGCACAAGCTTTCAACCAAAAAAAGAATTTTGAGAATCGGATCACGCTATCGAAAGTTATGAGGTAAAAAACATAAAAAAATATAATACAGTCAAATTGAGTACCTCCTCCTTTTTTTGGAAGTCGGTAGAAAAGTAACTTGACCCGAGCGTTTGATATAAATTTATTATTATTGATACCTATCTGCGCTGCTGAGAAAAAGGGGGGTTAACAGGCAGACAAGCGGACAGATGGATAACAAAGTGATACTATAAGATTTTTAGGTACAGAGCCCTAACGAGTAATGTGAGGTCGTAGGTACCTACATAAAAAGTATTTTGAGGTTGACATGCAAACTCCTTTTTTGGACGTCGGTTAAAAACTGAAGCTACTACGTCACTATCCCAAACTCTACATGCCGTGGAGACAACAGAAACTATTTCCCGCACAAAAGCATGAAAGTAGAGTCCTTATCATAGAGTCGAGGCCGTTAAAAAGTTTCGGTAGAGCTTTCAGTTTATTTGTTTGTTTGTATCTGAGATATGTTTTGTCTTAAAAGAGGAACGGTAGAGTCGTGAGATTTGGGGGGATTCGGGAAATGTTGTTTCTAGAGTAGACATTGCGATTGGGACTTTCAGTTTGTTATCGTATTTGCTATTTAAAGATTTTATCGTGATTGTTTTTGGGAAAGATGTTTCGAACATTTTAGTGGGTCAGTATATTAAATTATTGTTTGTTTAAATACAATATTATAACTTTTAGATAATGTGATTAGTTTATCTATTTATTTATCTTATGCATTGGGACCTTAGCGCCTTAGTTACTGTAATACAAGTGTAATTAGAAAAATTTAATACCGATTTCCATTCTATTACTTTGGTAAAAATCAGTTATTGGAGTGTAACTCAAAAACTACTGGACCGAATTTGATGAAATGTAAATGGGACCACACGGGAAGTACCACCTTTCAAACAGAAAAGAATTGTAAGAGGATTGCATAGCTAGTACTTTCCATGCTAAAAGAGAAAAAAACTCTTTTCTACCTCTTAACATTGTCCGATTTCATTTATGTTTTATGGTATCATGACATTGTTTACTATGCCCGTACGTTATTCAGTTTTTTTAAGTTCTAAAAAAGAAAATTTATAGTAATTTGAAAAACTGAAAAAATCAAAACGTACGGGCATAGTAAACAATGTCATGATTCCATGAAAAAAAATCACTGAAATCGGACAATGTTAAGAGGTAGAAAAGAGTTTTCTCTTTTAGCATGGAAAGTACTAGCTATGCAATCCTCTTAAGAATCAGTTCACCCTATCGAAAATTATGAGGTAACAAACATAAAAAAAACACAGTTGAATTGAGTACCTCCTCCTTTTTGGAAGTCGGTAGAGAAGACGACTTCTTCAGGCACAATAGTTATTTATTCTTGAGAAGAGCGGTGAACGGTTGGTTGGTTAGCTAGCTGGCAACACAGTTGTAATGGCGAAGCAACGTAGGGCTAGGGCACACCACTAGTGATGTGATAATGACAATGCCTATATGACAGTTACTAAGGGCTATGACCTTATAATGAAAAGGTAGCATATTGGTTCTTTAGAATAATAATTAGGCAAAATAATTTATTGGTTTAACACGTCGCGTGTCGCGCGTACACCATGTGTAACGTACAAAAAGTGCTTTGCCATGTCGCGCGTACACCTAATGTATACACATTTTTATGCTTCTGGTTTGTAACTAATTTTATTAGAACCAATGCACTCCATCGGTGTAAACTTGTTTTTAGTTGGTCAATCTATTCAAGTGTAGTATTTTTTATTTGAACCTGTGTGCGTAGTTAAACATTAATTATTGCAATAATAATCAGTATTAATTGATTATCTAACTACGAGTATTACTGTACTGTAATGTTGACTTTGTCCTTATTAAAACGGTTAAAAAAATAAAAATAAAATAGTATTAATTTGTCTAATATAACATGTACATAACCAAAAACTATATGGACAGGCGGGCAAAAGCTTTGAATTGTCAGTCATTGATTTTGTTTGTTAATGATTGATTAGCAACCGTGCGCGTTTGTGATGAGTTGCATGTGTAAGTACTGCATGAAATGTTACTTGTAGATTTTTCTCGTTAACTGCCCTAGAACATAAGATGAAACTCGTTAACACTCGTAAAGTGGAAGTGTTAAGGCGCGCTCGTACCCTGATTAAAGAAAAAGAATTTTTAAACATCTAGTGTAACGAAACAGATCGATAGTATATTATGAAAAAAATACAAAGGTTAGAAAAGCAATAGGAAAACAGTAATAACCGAATAGAATTCATAAATATAACTCTCTTTCAGCAGAAAAAAACCCTAAATAGGTCCGCAAAAATAAAATTTCACGTCCAAACTCTCAGAATTTTCAGCGATAACACTATATTTTTTTTCAAGTAATACTTAGACAACGTATAGTACTAAAGTAATAACCAGCAGTTTTTTCAATTGTGTTAGTATATATCGAGAAATATAAAGAAAACGTACAAAATTATCGCATTTTGGCATTACATCGTCCAATATAACAAGCGATTTTCAACCTTACGTAAAGCATCGTAAATTATTTTAAAATTGGGGTTGGACCGCGTCTTAAAGAGCATAACGCCGGTAGTAGCGCTCTAGTGAACCGCAGCACACCTCTCGACACCCTTCAGCCATCCACACTAACGTTGCTTCTTTTGCCAACATTGATAGTGGCCCTTATTGGGGGGGCGTTTAGTGGGTGGCAAGTCTCTGAACTGGGTGACTGAAATTGGGTGACACACGTACAAAAATAAAAAAAAACATAATAAAACTCGAAGCATGACAATTTATAATGGTACGAGTCTAAATATAAACGCCAATGTACTATGTTATGGGCTTCCACAAGATTTCTTGAAGTCGACTAAGTATTAATATGACCAGAAGCTCAATTTCTATAATATGAGATACTTCTTCTATGATGAGACTAAAAACGGTAATTAACTAGAAGTTGGTTTCGTTTCACATTACCGCATTCATTCAAGGATGAACAGATGTGCTCATTGCTCAGTACACAGTGGGTATTGTTTCGTTTGAACCCCCAAACGTAGCACAAGGCCGTACTAACGTTTGCGCGTGTATAGTGCAAGCGCAGGAAGTGATAAAAATTGCATTAGCCCACTGCGCTTCGCCGCGTCCCCTATGCATAAATACTAAGTTACTCTGGAAATTTAGCAAACTATATTACATTTTTATGCAATTGTATTCAACCTCACTGTGTTCTACTCGTATATATATTACAGTGTTCATATCGGTTTGACTGCGATTGGCAGCACCATCTATATATATATATATATATATATATATATATATATATATATATATATATATATATATTTATACCATATATACATATACTACATACATATATACACCATCTATATATATCTATATATATACTAGCTGCTCGCCGCAGTTTCACCCGCGCGGTGATGGATGATGATGATGGTGAATCTTATATAGCCTATGTTACTCAGGGTGAATGTAGCTTTCCAATGGTGAAAGAACTTTTAAAATCAGTCCAGTAATTTTTGAGCCAATTCGTTACAAACATACTTACATACAAATCTTTCGTCTTTATAATATTAGTATAGATATAAACATAGATTAGTATATTCATTAATCTGTGATATAAATGAACCCCTATTTCTCCTGGTCACGCTATAACTTGAGAACGGCTTTACTCATTTCATTCATATTTTTTTTAAACGTTTTCTAATACTTCGTAGAAGATTCTTACATAAAAAATGAAGAAAAGATTGGAGGTTATGGCGAGGCCGAAGACCGAGTCTACTACGCAAACGAAATCACGGGCAGTCGCTAGTTTACATTAACAAGTATAATTTGAAAAATTTAATAGCGACTTCCATTCTATTTAGTTATTGGAGTGTAACTCAAAATCTACAGGATCCAATTTGATGAAATGGGACTACACGGGAAGTATCAGCTTTTAAACAAAAAAAATTGAGAATCCGTTCACCCTATCGAAAGTTATGAGGTAACAAACATAAAAAAATACAGTCGAATTGAGTACCTCCTCCTTTTTGGAGGTAGGTAGAAAAAACAATAAGTTAATAAGTTTGGATCGTTTCAATTAAATCACGTGGACTTTTTTAATGAACGATTTGACTTATTTACGTGAGTTTCGAGTTCAAATTAAAAAGGCATTCACAATAATAACAGTGGAACTTATATATTTGTTCTTCTCATGATAAAGGGTAGGATGTCCTGCGGACGTAGGCACAATGTTTTAAAATAATTTAACGAGGTAGAGTATGTACAAGAAGAGAATTATCGTGGTGTACGGAGAACTAACATTATGATTTTTATACGGCTGCCCAATCTAGCTACGAGTATTATCAGCCATGTGATTCTCTAATGATTCGTCGACGAGCTCACTGATGTCAAATACTTTGAGATATCGCTCTTGTACATAAGGTTGTTTTTCCAACGTTTCTTGTCAGTTCGTCATTTGTTTCACGCATATTGTCACAGATGCAACGACGTTTGCTCTTACGGCCGTTTTCAATATTCTATCTATCGCCGGTTTACCTTATTAGAGATAGATATTTGACACTATTTGTATGGACGTTATGTCAAATTTCTATCGGTAGTAAGGTAAACTATAACTATAAGGAATCACACGGCTGTCCGTCACGCAGCTGTCAATTTGACTAGATACAACTGTCAAACAGTAAATTAACAGCGATTTTATTCAGCTTTTTATTTACTAGTTATAAAACAGTAAAATAGCATTCGTGTGACCTTAATTTCTAAGAGGTTTCTCATTTTTCTCAAACTCAAACACTTTCTATTATTATAACTCAAAAGCTTCTCCGAACGACACTAAAGAAATTTAGAAGGAATAACTTGGCGCCATCTATCTGCTAGTTCTGCGAACATTATAACTCGCAATTTTAGTATGAACAGCGGCATGTTTTCGTAGAACTTCACAACCTAGTATCTCGGCAACCACTTGACCAGTTATTCTCATATTTGAAATTTCTGTTTAAAGACAGGTACCTAATGTGCGAGCCAAATTTTGACGAAATTAGTCTGTAAACAGCGACGAAACAAATTTTCCCTCCTTTAAGAAAAAGTACCCTCCTTCAATAAAAAAAATAGACAATAACATAAAAGATATTTGGTAGAACATGCATACCAAGTTTTGTCAAAATTGGTTGAATAATGCGACCTATACAGGAGGACCAAAATACCACCTAATAAACATACCGAGAGATGAAAGTCAATTTGGCCAGTTATAGCAGAGACGCTTCGCTCGCTCGGTCAATAAAGGCAACCAACATCAAAATCGGACGATTAGTTAAACGTTATGAGTTATCATACATTTGACGGCTTCGTTAGCAGTTAGGTAGTGACCCTGTTTTCGAAACGGGGTGTTCCTGTTTGATTCCTAGCTAGGGCAAATATTTGTGTGATGTACAGAAATGTTTGTTGTCGAGTCTTGGATGTAATGTTGTGATTTGTAATTGTGTGTGTCCGTGCCTCCTACGACACAGGACATCCTAAAATATATGTGTGTGTAAACGTTATCATAATTATAATCGGCCCATTATGTTCCCACTACCGGGACTTAAACTTTCCTCTCAGTGAGAGAAAGATGGGCCATAATCCACCAACTGCGCCCAGTGTGGCTTGGTGGGTGGGTAGTTTAGTGGGCAACCCGTGTCGAAGATATCAGGCCGCCGAAGGCTTTCGACATAGCCTAACGACTGTTGTCCTAAAACAAACAACCAGGACCGATGGTTTAACATGCCCTCCGAAGAACGGAAGCGCTCAGTTGTATAATGCCACTAGCACGCACCCATCCAACTCCTACCGGAGTGCATTGCTTAACTTGTTAATCGGTTAAGATCGCTAAGTCAAGCTCCGCTGCGAGCGCGTATATTTTATTTTTATAGCGTGTAAACGTTATATATAAGAAATATACGCATAGTTTTGAATATCTCTTTCTTTATGTTGTAGTCGAAAATCAGAAGGCAGACTAAGATTTTATTTATATATGTGTATATTTTAGAACCCATTTTCTTGAAAGTTTACGAGTGAGCCGCAAAGTAAGCTACACATTGTGCTACGTCGAACATCGTAAAATCCAAGCTGTTCAAAGTTGCATTACCGCCCTGTATGCGCACATGTTGCCAACATGTTTACACACAAACTTGTGCATTGCGAACCAAATACACTGTCTGATGAATTCAAATAACACTGAATTTAGAGGGATTTATTTAAATATCTGATTTTACATGTCATTTGTTACAGATGATTGGAATATACTTGCCAACGGTATCGCTACCTATAGTGAACAGCCGTGCGATTCTCTAAGAGCAAACATCGTTGCATCTTTTACAACATCCGTGAAACAAATGACGAGATTACATGAAACATTGGAAAAACAACCAGTACAAGGTCGATATCTCATAAAGTATTTGACATCTGTGAGCTCGTCGACGAGCACATCGACGAATCATTAGAGAATCGCACGGTAGTATGCGGGTGAAATTAATCTGAGGCCGTAGCACAAACAATTTACGGATACGTATTCGTATCGTAAGCGTCAACCCGTCACGCTTTGGCGTACAAACTATGAGTTATCTGTGTCACAGTGTGCCCTAGATAGATGATAGTTTGCACTGTTTCACATGAACATCACGTTACGTTACACTTACGCAGTTATTCGTACCAGGCCCACTGTCAATGCGGTGATACTAACCAAGATGCCGTCCTGCACAATAAACTTACCACCTATAGTATGCCCCTATAGGGCTTACTCGACTCTAACGGTTCTCATCTCTCATCTCATCGGTCATGTGGCATAATATGGAGCATAGTTTATGGTTAATGGGACCTTTAGACCATCGATTATTCTCTTTAATCACACATTTTATGTTGCATAAGCATTGAATGAATCAAGGCGCGGTCCAACCCCAAATTTTAAATAATTTACGATGCTTTACGTAAGGTTGAAAATAGCTTATTAGATTGGACGATGTAATGCGAAAATGCGTTAATTTTGTACGTTTTCTTTATATTATCGACATATACTAACACAATTGAAAAAAACTGCCGGTTATTACTTTAGTACTATACGTTGGCTATGTATTACCTAAAAAATATTGTGTTATCGCTGATAATTCTGAGAGTTCGAACGTGAAAGTTTATTTTTGTGGACCTATTCAGCATTTTTTTCTGCAGAAAGAGAGTTATATTTATGAATTCTCTTCGTTTATTACTCTTTTTCTATTGCATTTCTAACCTAAGTATTTTTTTTCATAATATATATTATCGATCTGTTTCGTTACACTAGCGGCCTTAATAAACTTGGATTACACCCGGAGTAGTTATAAACACATCTATCTGTCAATTTTTCGCTTGCAGTAAATGTCACGCGTGAAAGAAAGACAAAGCATGTTACGCCTAATATAGGTTTACGCAACGTTTATTAATAAAGGCATAGGTGTTTAAAAATTCTGCTTTTTACTATTATCAGGATACGAGCACGCCTTAAGATAATGTTTGTAAAGGTTTGGATGTACAACATAGTAGTTCTGCGTACATTAGACCTCGCGAGCACAATCTTATCAGTGACTCTGCATTTGGAAGAGGAATATTGATCCAAAAAGTACAGTCAAAGCCTTAGAATAAATTTATGAGGGTTTAATATTACGCCGAAATGATACCGTATATATTATAAATATTTTTGCCGAATATCACTTACCAAAATCGTAGTTTTTAAACATGACATCCTTTTATCTCGGTAACCACTTGACCAATTAGGCTCATAATTATTCGAAATGCATTTACAAGTCAAGTAACTAATGTGTGTACCTTGATCAAAATCAGTCGATAAATAGCACCGCAGAAAACATAGTTACCTCAATTGGAAAACGTCAGAAGAAACTCCACTCAAAAACCGCCAAAGCCAAAGCCAAAAATATATATTGAATAGTAGAACATGAATATAAAGTATCGTTAAGATAAGTTGACAAATGTGACCTGTACAAGAGGACCAACACACAACCTAACATACATACGGACAAATGAAAGTCAATTTGAGAAGAGACTCTTCGCTCGTTTCGCTTATTCAATTATTTAGTTCATACCTACATTCTTTACCTATATTCGAGTAAATTTAATACACTTTATACCGACTTCCAAAAAAAGAAGGAGGTACTAAATTGCTTGTTTTTTTTTAATGTTTGTTACCTCACAACTTTCGACTGGGTCAACTGATTCTCGAAACTCTTGTTTTAAAGCTGGTGCTTCCCGTGTGGTCCAACTTAAATTTCATCAAATTCGGCCCAGTAGTTTTTGAGATACACTCCAATAACTGAATAGAATGGAAGTCGGTATTAAATTTTTGAAATTGTACTTGTGCGTAATAATTTTGATGACTTGGTTTATGCAGGATCCCAATAATCTATCTATCCACGGTTTTCCTTACTACCGATAGAAATTTGATATAATATATATATCATAGCGTTCATACAAAAAGTGTCAAATATCTATCTTTAGTATGGTAAACCGGCGATAGATAGATTATTGGGACCGGCCGTTAGTGTGTTGCTATACCACCTAGAGTGCACTGATACGATAAGCAGAGCACTGTTTTTTCACAGTATCACACATTCATACCTAGTCCTCAGTTAAAACTAAAATCGGACTTATTCCTTCAACGTCCAGCAATTTTTACCTGAAATCTCCATATTATCAAGCAGTCTAACTACCCAGTTAAATCTAGATTTCCAGTTTAGCATAATTCGAGCTCCATTCAAAAGTTTAAACTAAAAACTGCCGTGAAGTCGGAAATTTAAAAGACAGTGGAATTTCGCATAAAATATGAAAATGAGATTTGAACTGTTTCGAAACTTGAGCGGATTCAAGAAAACTGTGTGAGGTAAATAGTTGCCGCGGAGATCTCCATTATGCAGTTCTTAGAATCATTCTGTCAATATTATTGTCAGGAGATCCTGTAAACATTTTTCTTAATAATTTCTTTGTTGGTTTTTTATTTAGCTACTTCCAAAAAGGAGGAGGTACTCAATTCAACTGATATTTTTATTTATATTTGTTACCTTATAACTTTCGACTGGGTAAAACGATTCTCCAATTTATTTGATTGAAAGCTGGTGCTTCACCTGTGGTCCCATTTAAATTTCACTAAATTCGGTCCAGTAGTTTTTGAGTTACAGTTGCGGTGTACATGTTTGTACAGACAAGTAAAATTTGAAAATTTAAAACCTACTTCCATTTTATTCAGTTATTGGAGTGTGACTCAAAAACTACTCGACCGAATTTAGGGAAATTTAAATAGGACCACACGGGAAGCACCAGCTTATAAACAAATAATTTTCAGAATCGGTAAGGCTCAGGATTTAATTTAACACCTATGACTTAAGACACTACTCTTCTTGTAGTGGGTTTTGTTAATTATAATGAACTTAACTTTTTTATTATACCAAAATGATTTTTATTTCATAATATACAGTTTAGTAGCCGTAAAACTCTATGTGCATAAGTTCGTCCGGAGCAGTACTGCCACCATACCTATTTCTATCGTGAAGTAGTAATGTCCGCAATACTGTGTTTTGGTACTACTTAATGTCTCAGGATGCCGGTTATCCTAATAATATGATGCAATTAATCACATGTGATGAAATACAATTTTTAATACAGTTGCTCAAAAAGTGGCGTATTGCAGAGACGTATAGCGTTCGGGATGTGGGCTATTACATACTCATGCTTTTTTTTTACCTTTCCCGAACTCGTGCGTTTTCTTTCCCAACTGTCAAAATAATGTATATTAAAAAGAAAAACTAACCATGAAGTTTTTACTAAAAACTAACCATGAAGTTTTTACTAAAAACCAACCATGAAGTTTTTACTAAAAAAAAATCATAGAAGTTTTTATGATTCGTGCAAATACGTATACTCGTATTTTTAAAAAGAAGCTACGAATTTGTTTCAATATCAGATTTAATGATTTGATTGAATGAGTCAGGTTAGGTTTCATTTCATTTTACCTCATTAAATTTCATTTTCATTTCATATCAATAAAAAAAATCTACTGAAGACTTGGCTGTATGGGCATAGTTCCCTTTGCCTACCAGAATGGGTGAAGAAAAAAAAATATCTGCTTATATTCTACGGTTGGCGCCATTTTCCAGAAATTTTCTTTGCGTGTTTATTTTATTAAATTGCTTCATTTTTTCGCAACTGTATTAAAAATAGTCGTTTAGTACACGTGCGGAACCGTCATTGCAACTTGTTCCGACTGTCAACCCTCGCCTTCGGCTGCGCCTCGGCTCGGGTAGACATTTGTCGGAACTCTTTGCAATGACAGCCTTTCTCCACTTGTAATGAAATATACTATTTTTTGGCAGAGGCTTCCGCTTGTTCATTGGAAACCTCCAGAGAAAACCAGGCGGGCTTCGTGTTTGTACCGGCTCATATTTTTTTTGTATAATCATAGTTAAACAATTCGTCAAATATAATGAATCAACACATACATAAGACGGCTCTGTCATACAAATGCAGATAATAAATAAAACCTAAAGAGCCTTTTAGTATAAGGTGACATCGCTGCCGCATATCTGTCGTCGATAGTAAGTGACGATGCGTTTGAAGGCACGGTGGACCTAGAATGATGTGATGTCTTTCAGAAACAGCTACTAAAACACACTGTTAAGGCGCTGTCAGCTCAGCGCTTGGCTACGTTCAATTTCCTTAACTTGAAATCAAGCAAGCGCATATCGTAAAAACGTAAAAAGAATCATAAAAAATTATGTATACTCTTAAATAAAAAAAAACCGTCAATGTATGTGTATTCAAAATTGCCATTTTATGATATGTGTTTAATTTCAAACACCACTATTCCGTCAATGTGTACTTAGAAGTCTCGGAAATGTCATAATATTTTTTGTAGTTTAAATTAAATTGCTGCTTATGAGATAAACTGCTTTAAAAACCCTCATTTTATCGATATGACAGCTCCTTAAGTAGTTAGCGACATATGTATTTCTAATTTTGAAGGTAGTAGCGATCCAGGCGAAGACTTAGACCATCATCACTAACACATCTTTGGTGGTAGTGCTACACTGTTACCCTATGGGTTACAGCCGAATGGGCACGACCGGGGAAGTACCACACTCCCACATAACACCGACGTTAAGTAATATAGCTTTTGTCGGTCTGTGGGAGGTTCCGGAGGCCCAATCCCTCTTTTCTCTCTCCTTCTCCCTTCTCTTCTCCACCCTCCCCCTTCCATTCCTTATAGAGGTCGGCAGCGCATTGACAACGCCCTTGTTTTAACCCGTAACTTATACCAAAAACTGAAACTCGAAGTCAAAATCAAAGTCAAAATCATTTATTAATTTTAGACATCAAAGACACACTTATGAACGTTACGTCATTATAATGTACTTAAGACTCTACCGCCGCGTTCCAAAATATAAAGAGCCTACCGAGAAGAAGCGGTATGAAATCCGAGGGACTAGAACCAACAATCGCCTCATATCGACTTTACTACCCTTGAACTATTATTTCAAGGGTAATAAATATAATAAATAATAAATATAATTATAACGTTTCACTTCAAAGTCGGCAGTAGAGTTCACAATACAGCCGTGCGATTCTCTAATGATTCGTCGATGCACTCGTCGACGAGCTCACCGATGTCAAATACTTTAAGAGATATCGCCCTTGTACACAAGGTTGTTTTTCCAACGTTTCTTGTCATCTCGTCACTTGTTTCACGGATGTTGTCAACGCAACGATGTTTGCTTTTAGATAATCGCACGGCTGTATTATAATTGCCACACACAGTCTCTTTGTCTATCACAACAGTAGACTATAGAGTGGACGTAAATTAAATTTTTATCGTCCCGTCCAGTCCATAAAGCAAGTGTGTATTTGCTTTGTTTTGTGCCCGTGACGTCAGCGGTTTGTGGCGACATGACCGATGTTAAGCTTTTTACGTTTTGTTTATCTTGTTTAATTTTATTTTTTGTTATACGACGTAACATAATTAAGAGACAATTTTAAATTAGGCTAATTCACAACTGGCCAGTTTCTGCGGCTTTGTGTGCGTGTTTATGGTGTATAGAGTAAGAGAGAAGCACTACAAAGAAAGAGATAGCAGGTACCTGAACATTCTTGATCAAGAAGAATCGTATTCTTTTCCTATATTATAAAACGGAATTATAGAATAAAATTAACTAGATATCCACTGTACAAAAATGCAAGACGAGTACGAACATACTACGGATATAAAAGAACGTAAGCCAAATAACGGGATATGGATGTAAGAGAGAGATGCAACTATGGTCTTGTACGATTTAGATATATTTGCGTTTTTAAAACACCGATTTATCATTTATTATTCCGAAATCGAATAATAGGCATAATGAGAGGCACATAAGTGTACATGCGCGTATATAAAACATACTTCAATGAAAAAAAATATTGTTCTGCAACAGATGTCTGTGGCAGAACAATATTTTTTTAACTAATAAGCTTAAGCTAATATCTATAAATACGAGTATAATAGACGGTTTTATTATTGTAAAACGTATTAAATTGTAAAAATTGTGATTATCCAAATATAAACACACGATGACGATAAGGGAAAATAATAATTTATAACAGAGACAACGTTACCCCTTTCATCGCCAATAATGGCGGCACATATGGGGGCCCGTTTAGTGGGTGACAAGTCACCACTTGCCTAAATTTTTAGGAGGGTGCAAGTTGGTAGCCGGTTACAAGAAGCCGCAGCAAACGACGTGTCGCAGCGACACTACTGGTTTCTATGTGTTTCTAAGTAATACCATTCGTAGTTAACGACACGAAGCTAGCGTCGCGTCGTCGAGTGGCAGACGTCATTGTCGCTTGACCGCAGATCAGCCGTGCGATTCTCTAATGATTCGTCGTTGCGCTCGTCGACGAGCTCACCGATGTCTAATACTTAATGAGATATCGCCCTTGTATTTAAAGTGGCTTTTCCAACGTTTCTTGTCATTTGTTTCAAGGATGTTGTCAAAGATGCAACGATGTTTGCTCATAGAGAATCGCACGGCTGTATTGCCGAAACAACTGAAAAGCTTTTAAAGTAAGCCTTTTGTATCGCTTTTCAAATGGTTAATGCCATCTGCAGTTGCCATCTGCAGTTGGTTTCAAAATTATGACTGCAGCGAAAATGAAGCGACGATACTTCGTCTACTCCTGCTACGTGTAGCTGGCTACCAACTTGCACCTTTAGAAGTAAATTGGCAGCTGCCGTATTCTCATTATTAGCCCTCTATCCCTTATCACTTATGAGTTCATGTCAAAGGCTTCGCTACTTTCCATTTAAAACGTTGGCCTTTACAGCCCCACTTATGCCTTTGTAAAGACTGAATGAAATCCGTGAAATGAATGTAATAAATAATAATAAGTAAATTATTTCTATTTCGTATGTTTTCAATATATATTAATTATATCTTTAAATATACTTCACGTGTATGGAAATTCATATATATATATATAACTCATCTGATACTCTGATATAACCGTAGTCTGAACTCTCATACTACCCGAGCGAAAACCCCTTCATATGAATAGGCGCCTGCAAATGATTACTAATACGGTAGTCATACCTTTAGGTACAAATCGTTTTGCTACACTATCATTATTTGGATTCTAACGAGTGGAATTGATTGGCTAAGTCGTTGTTCCCCGATATAATAGTCTATATACACTGAGACTTATTAAATAGTCACGACCAAAAAAGAGTAGTTTGCATGTTACACCTTAGACAGCATCGAAGTTTTAGGCTTATCGGGTTGTGATCAAACACAAGCATATCTGAATAAAAAAAGCCGGTTTTATATTGAGGTATTGTTAAGAGATCTGACTTTGTCATAACTTACATTTTGATTTTGGCATAGTTAATCTTCCAACGCTAAAAAGAAGAAGATGAAATGTATTTCCTACGGCCACTGTTCCAGCAGATAATGTTAAATTTACAGAAACTTATTATAATATTTAAAAACAATATTTCCTATTTCCATTCACGCAATCTAAGCTCTCACATTTTAAACTGGAAACTTTACAAAGCGTAGAACTAGATAAATTGTAAAATATTACCAAGTGCTGGTGAAAACTACCCTTCCATTACTTCTACGAGTACTCTAGGAGGTCGTCAACATTTTCACTAAGATCTTTTAATAACAGTGAACACCATCTACACCTTCTCATCTACTTTTGAAGATATTCGAATCGATTTAAGGTAACTAACCTATATCTATATTTTTGGATTTTATATTTATATATACACACATTCCAATTCACTTGATCCATCAATCCTCTTTGTGAATAAGAATGAAGTATTTATTTGAATAATGAACTTACTCAGGAGGAACCCATAAGCAAACATGTTTGAATAATCCTACATAATACTTACGAGTATATATAATTAATCTAATAGAAGATATTTGAGTCTCTACATAAACACATATAAATTCATTCACAAACGTTCACTACCGCGTTTGGCCCCTAAATATATCACACTAAAAAAACGATTGCATCGTTTGTGTTATTATTTAATCAATAATAACTAAGCCAAACTCAAATTTTCGAGTCACAAGTTTATAAAATACTCATACAAATACTCCCCATAGCTACTTATTATTTATAAAATTCGATTCTAAATGTAAACTTCGAGTCTATTTCGTAGATCAGTAAGTGGTGTTTCACTTTTATATATTATAAAAAGAAGAATGTGAAAATGAAATCGACGTTCCCAAGCAATGACACGGTAATCGGAAAATCCAAATTTTACAGGAAAAAAATAATTACTAATTTTATCGAATATCTTTTCAGCAAGTGGAACTATTAAAGTCATTGATGTATGAAATGAAAGCTATTTTTTTGTGAAATATTATTGTGCTAATAATATAATATAATATTCCTTCTATTCAAAACCTGGTAATTTAGGAAAACAAATAATACCTAAAAATGTGTACTTCAAACATTACAGTAATTGTACTTACGGGATTATTGCAGTAAATTTATCAAATAAAATATTTTGTAACTTTATATTATGGACTTCTACAACGTTCTTTTGTATCGTTGTCAATGCTCTAATTAATAGTGATATCTCGATTGCCCCAGCCCCAAGTATCCAAGACACTTGGTATCTTAAGATTGATATGTTAACAATGTGGGTAGGTGGCGTAGGGTAGCAATGTAAAGAGAATATACGAGTCAGTCACTGCCAACGTCTCGTGTTTAATTGAGCTCCGAAACCTACATGTAATAGTACCTAGATACATAGCAGTGGCGACGAGGTAAACTGGACTTTTATGCGTTATTTAGTCATTTGTGCTCTAATTGCAGTGTATACAAATAAAATGTCGCTAGGAAAGATAAAGGAGTTCGACGTAAGTACGGGCAATTGGGCGTTGTATTGTGATCGCGTCGAAATGTATTTCCTAGCCAATGCAATAAAAGACGAACTAAAGTTACCGACGCTGGTGTCCCTAGTTGGTGATGAAGTGTATGAGTTAATGGTAAACCTGGCCAGTCCGAGAAAACCTACACAGCTAACATACAGTGAAGTCATAACGTTGGTTCGTGAGCATTTACAGCCTAAGCCGTCCATCATGGCAGAGCGGTATAAGTTTCGGCAGAGACGGCAAGATGGCGGCGAGAGCATTTTGCAGTTTTTGGCAGCGTTGAAAAAAATGGCAAAAGATTGTGATTTCAAAGGTACACTCGACGAAAATTTACGTGATCAGTTCGTGTGCGGCGTGAGCAGTGACTTAATACGTCAAAGATTATTCGCGGAAACAGAATTGACGTACTCAAAGGCGATGACGTTGGCCTCAGCCCTGGAGGCTGCGGAAAGGGACGCGGCGGCCGTGGACTTCTCGGCGGCATCAAGCAGCGGGACGGCTGCGATCACGAGCGCGGTGCATGCGTTGCACGTGACATCTTTGGCACGTGTCCGCGCACGCCAGGCGCGGGGTGGTGTGACAGTAGCTCGGGCGGGAGAGCGGCACAATCTAAGGTGTGAGGCCTGCGGAGGACAGCATCCCTCGGAGGGCTGCCGATACAAAAACTTTGTGTGCAGCGCGTGCAAGAACAAAGGACACCTGAAAAGGGTGTGTCCGTACAAGGGCTCGGATGGAGCGAGGCGCCGGTATGCATCGGGGTACAAGCGCGGCGGTGGCGTTGACTTACGTACCCAGGACGCGCATTACGTGCAACCGACGGCGTCGACGTCGGCGGGTGCTAGCGAGGGAAGCGTTTCTTCATCGTCAGAAGAAGAAGTTGAACCGTTATTCCAGATGGTTTTAGGTGAATATACACCGGTGAGTCTCAGTGTGATTGTTAATGGATTGCCGCTAGGCATGGAAGTCGATACAGGAACTCCGTGTTCCTGCATAAGCAAGGCTACATATGAAAAGATGTTCAGTGACGTGAAATTAGAACGATCGAAATATGTATTTCTTTTTTATGATGGAAAGTCGAAAGTAAAACCACTCATGGGTGCATCAAGGTTAATGTACAATACGGTAGCATTAACAAGTACTTAGACTTGTTTGTAATTGATACTGGCGTGACGTCATTGATAGGCCGACAGTGGCTTGCGGAGTTACAGATTCAAATTCCGGTGTTGCAGTACAACTCAAGTATAAATAATAATTTTAAATTCGAGCCCGTCAATGATAGTCTCTGTGTTATTCTCGACATACATAAGAATGTGTTGAGTGGCGGGCTGGGACGGTACACGGGGGGATGTGCCACGCTGCGGGTGCGCGAGGGCGCGACGCCGGTGTTCCACCGCGCGCGACCCGTGCCCTTCGCGCTGCGCGAGCGCGTCGACGCCGAGCTGGATACTATGCTGCGCGACGGCGTCGTCGAGCCTGTCGACTGCTCGGACTGGGCTACACCACTAGTTTTAGTACCTAAGAGTGATGGCGCGTTACGCTTGTGCGCGGATTTTAAGGTAACACTTAATCCTGTATTACTGGTCGATAGATATCCGCTGCCGAGGATAGATGAGTTGCTGGCGAACCTAGCTGGCGGGGAGGAATTTACAAAAATTGATTTGTCACAGGCCTATGCACAGATTTGTTTGTCAGAGAGTTCAAAAAAATTTTGTGTTATCAATACCCATCGAGGACTGCTTAGGTATAATAGATTAGTATACGGTCTTGCCTCTAGTAGTGGTATTTTTCAGCGTATTATTAGTAACGTCGTCAAGAATATACCGGGAGTACAATGTTTCGCTGACGATATAATTCTGACTGCTAAAGATAGGGCCTCACATTTGCAATCGCTTGAAATACTTTTACAAAAGTTAGAAGCGTCAGGGCTAAACTTTAAACAGGATAAATGCTCATTTTTAAAGAAACAGGTTCAATATTTAGGATTCATTGTTGATAAAAATGGCATTAGACCAGACCCAGAGAAAATTCGTGCGATAGTGAACATGCCGAATCCTAGTACAATATCGGAGCTAAAGTCATTTTTAGGTATGGTAAACTTTTACGCGCGTTTTGTAAAGAATCTAAGCGACATACTTCACCCACTGCACGAGTTACTGCGGCATGGTGTGCGATGGGAATGGTCGCCAAGGCATGCGCGGGCGTTCGACCGTGTGAAGCACTTGCTGGCGAGTAGCCGCGTGCTGGCGCACTACGACCCGCGGCGCGACCTAGTGCTTACGTGCGACGCGAGCGCCGTTGGCATTGGCGGGATCTTATCTCAGCGTGATGAGGGGGGTGCGGAGCGGGCGGTGGCTTATGTTTCGCGAAAACTCACCAAGGCCGAGCAAGGATACGCGCAGATACATAGAGAAGCACTAGCCATTGTGTATTGTGTCAGAAAGTTCCATCAGTACCTTTACGGTAGAAGGTTTAAGTTAAAAACTGATCATAAGCCGTTAGTTAGCATTTTTGGACCGCAGAGCGGTATCCCTACAATGGCAGCGAGTAGAATGCAAAGGTGGGCTCTTATTCTTTCTGCGTACAATTTTGAAATTGAATACTTAAGCACTAGTAGTAACGGCGCAGATATTTTGTCTCGGCTACCTGTCACAGAGGAAACGAAAGACGAACCGCCTGAACAAACATACCTGCATTTTGCGAATGAGGCAATGTTACTAAATAATAATAAAATAAGAAAAGAAACGGCGCGAGATCCCTTATTAAGTCGGGTATACGGTTACATACAAAACGGCTGGCCAAGCCAAGTCGACATAAAACAGCTCGAGCCGTATTTTACCCGGAGGAATGAGCTATATGTAGAAATTGGGTGCGTTATGTGGGGCCACAGATTAGTAGTTCCGGAATCGTGTAGGCAGTCGGTGCTACGGGAACTGCACGGGGCTCATATGGGCATAGTCAAGACTAAGGCCTATGCCCGCTCGTATGTATGGTGGCCTGGATTGGACGAGGCCGTGGTTGAGCAGTGTAAGGCTTGCAGTACGTGCGCCGCAGTGGCACCTGCCCCGGCCACCGCACCGGTCGCGCCGTGGCGCTGGCCGAGTGCTCCATATGAACGAGTACATCTAGATTTTCTTGGGCCGATCGACGGTCAGACCTATCTGGTCACGATAGACGCGAGGTCCAAATGGGTCGAGGCCGTTAAAATGACGCGTACGACAGCGGATGCTACAATTGCTAAATTATGAGAGTCTTGGGCTAGGTGGGGTATTCCTAGACAGGTAGTGTCAGATAACGGGCCACCCTTTGGCAGCAAGCAGTTTAAAGACTTTTTGCAAAGTAACGGCATATATCAAGCGTTTACGGCTCCTTACCATCCATCTTCGAATGGCGCGGCTGAAAATGCCGTAAAGATGATAAAAGGCGTGATTCGGAAAGCGCGGCGTGATGGTTTTGATGCTGAGTTAGCCATACAGAGATTCTTATTAGTATATCATAATACCCCACACTGCTCCACAGGCGAAAGTCCCGCTCTATTGTTGCAAGGCAGGCGGTTAAGAACTCGATTAGATGTTATGAGGCCTGAGCACGGTAGTAAGTCACGGGATAAAGAACTAACTATGGCGGAAAATAGAAAGGGTAGGCGGGAACTCCGTGTGGTATAGGAACTTTGGTTCAAACGCTAAATGGTCGGAGGGGCAAATCGTTGATCGTCTTGGTAGAAGCAACTATACGGTACAAACACACGATGGCTCGGCAGCGCATAGGCATATCGACCAGATCAAGCGGAGGAGCACTTGCGTTTTCCCATCGGAAGGTACTGGTGAAACTGGTGGTGTGGCCGAGCCCGGGTGCTCGCCGCGCGAGGCACAGGCCGTGGTTGGTGAGGGCTTGCCCTCGGCGTCGTCCGCGTTTTCAGGGAGGGCGAAAGAGTTGCATGCAGAAGTACACGCTCATAATGATAATGATAAAGTGCATACACCTCTTGCAGCACCTCCCGTCGCCGTGCCAAGCCGTCAAAGCATTGATAAAACGCCTTAACGTCCTAGAAAACTTGTAACTAAGTACGGCTTTGAAATCGATTAAATGTATACCTACTTAATAAGAGTAGGTAATAAGGCAGGTATTTGTATAATATGTACTAAATGTATCTGCGTATACAAGCTATCTGTAGTAAGATTGATCGCATGTAATATTTATAGCGGTATAGCGGACTAGGTACCTTACTATACGTACTTAATACTTAATAATTCACAAATGTTTTAATGTCTAGTTTCATAAGCGCTTTGTTTGAAAGTACCTTTCGATGTCTAAGTTAATGTATCCGTATACTCTGTACTTTATGAAACTTAAAATTAATAGATGATAGATTAACTAGATTAATTACTAATTTAGTCTCCTAGTTACTATTGCTAGTGTCCGTATTGTCGTTTTACGATAGGCATAAAGACCTACTATAACTAGGGTAGCAATTATGGTATGACGTATTTGTCTTACATAGTTTTAGTACTTAGAATTAAGGGTGAAGGATTGATATGTTAGCAATGTGGGTAGGTGGCGTAGGGTAGCAATGTAAAGAGAATATACGAGTCAGTCACTGCCAACGTCTCGTGTTTAATTGAGCTCCGAAACCTACATGTAATAGTACCTAGATACATAGCAGTAATATAGAATGTAAAATAAGTTTTATTTTATGAACTGAATATTTAGCTTAACTTGGTGAAACACCTTCCACATACAGTCAGTAGCTCTCTGGCTACAACTGGCTTAGCTGCTATCGCCGCCACCGGACGGCACTCACGACAGGTGCTATGTGTTTAACTCCTCTGAGCTTCATATCAATTTTCAAACTCCACATTAGTTGGTAGAAATTCACACAAGAGCCAGTTATTAAAACTGCAAATTTGGAGAATTCTGTTTAAAAACTTTTTGTATTTGTCAGTTTATAATATAAACAATGCCTCGATTTTTTTATTAGAAATACGGGATTACTCACGTAATATTTATCGGATAGGTACGACTATAATAGTTTCGACCACATTTGGTGTTCTTTTTCAAGGAGTGTTCAGGACGTCCGCGTCGATGACGTCTCGCTTAGCACTGCTCGTAGCGCTCGTAATGTTAAAGGTTGGTGCTGTGTACCAACCTTTAACATCACGAGCGCTAGCCGATTAATATTACGTGAGTAATCCCGTGTTTCTAATTAAAAATGAGTGAAATCCACGTTAGTTTTTATTACAAAATCCCCTTGTTTGTTGTATCGAAATGCTAATGTAGAGAGATGCTTAAAGGGCTACATTATTAGCTCATTAAATGATACACATTGTGTGCATCTATGTATACTATCTACAAATACAACAATAGAAAAATAAATTTTATGTGTAATCATTGGAGTTCCGAGCAGTAATGCTCACGATGAGGAGTTGGCAAGCAGCGGCGTCGTGTGTCGGGCCACCATCTTCCCTCAAATATGATTGAGCAGGCACATGCTTCAATTAGTGAACTGCTTGCGGAAACCAGTTGGAATTTGTGATTTTAGACAGAAATTGCTGAGGTAATTTTCGACTAGTACTTATATTATTATATAATAATATTAAAATATGTTTTCAATTATATAAATATAATATTTTTCTCAAATTTCGTTTCACATCGTCATTTTATAAAGCTCGCTCGCTCGCCCTATAAAATGTAACGGTAAACGTCTAAAAGCCAGCAAATATCTTGCAGCTTGAAAACGCTGAGATTATGTAAAGGGTGAGCCATTATCGTGAGTGGGCCGATTTCAACCGCACGTGAATGTATTTTGTCAAGAACTTCGAGAAGATTTCTAATTTATTTCTGGATAAAGTAACTTCAAACGCTAAACTCTGGATAAAATCAATGATTGGGCGTGCCATCTGAAGAAATGTTCGTTCTTATGAAAGGAAAACCAAGAATCATTTATACCCATAATTATATGAATTAATAATTAATAATATTTATATAATGAAATGATATGTAATACTAATATGAGACATGTATGCATATCTAGCAATTTAAATTTTTAATGTTGAATGCTACTCGTATTTGTACGTATATTTAAATTTGAGTCATGTTTGCAATACTATTTGCATGCCTAGATAGGCAAAGTACAGTTAAGGTCTACATTTTTATTAACATCTCTTTTGTACCTGTATTTTATGCAAATAAATAATCTTGAAATAAGTTGAAAGGTTATGGCGAGGCTGAAGGCCGATCCTACTACGCAAGCGAAGTCTTGGGTAGTCGCCCGTATTTGATTGAATTAAAACACTTTGATAGATTTAAATTAAACCACATGGATATCACAATACAAAAGGATATTACAACTGTACAGTTAATAATATATAATTCTTTAATTTAACTTTTAAAGATGAAACATTCTTTATTACGGAACTGCGTCCGTTCTCTAATCTCAAATATAAAATTCTCGTGTCATAGTGTTTGCAACAAAACCCCTCCGTGACGGCTGGACCGCTTGAGTTTAATAAATAATTTTAAAAGAGACGGTCCCGTTAGTCCTGCCTTCAAACTATGGATCCCAGGTTTACTTTCTGGCGTGGGTAAATACTTGTACATTTATTAAAAGTTATTCAAATAACGAATTAGAATAAAATTATTTGTTTAAATCATATACGAGTATATCTAGGAGAGTAATCCCTATGTATTTTGTATACCTTGTCTACAATCGTGAACCGTTACGAACATGGCCTAGCATTGCATTCATATCCTGTTCAAAACTTCTTACCACGAACTAAAAAGTTTGGCAGTTCCTTACTCTGTCGTGTAAATACATTGTGGAATGCTTTCCCGGCGTACGTATATGCAGCTATGACCCTGATTCTTTCAAGCGGGGCGTGAAAAAGCAACTGTCAGGTCACCATAGGAGTGGCGATTAGTGCAGATTACGGCTGCACTAATGGTCATCGCTTCTTGATTCCATCTTTGCTTTCCCTCAGGCAAGAGAACCGACTACTACACTAAAAAGCATGAAATAACTAGTTGATGTCGGTAGGTTGATACTTCGAAAGTACCTATTATTACAATATTGCGTGCATGAAACCTAATTCGACAAGTTATTTCACACATTTTAGTGTAGAAGTCGGGTCTATTTATTAATGAAAAAAAAATTACACCCTTTTCAGTGGCCTTACGGGATACACCGTCAATGATGATATTATCAAGATAGTTGAAACGATTTTATGGTATTGAAGTTTAACTCAAAAACGGCTTGACCGAATTTGATAAAATTATATGGGACCACCACGGAAGTATATTGTATTAAACTAAAATATAATCATCAAAATCGGTTGATAAATGACGAAGTTATTTAACCCGAACGCACATAAAAATATGTATATATACGTTCTAATTGAGATAACTTCTCTGTTTTAAGTCGGTTAAAAAACTTAACGGTTGACTTAATCCACCACTCCATTACATGAAAAAACTACAAATGTAGGAAAATTAAACAAAAGAAATAATTTATAATTTAAATGTTTTTTTGGGTTTTTCCCGCCATACATAAATTAGTCTCTTCGTCCGTTATTACGATATTCTACTTCTAATCACTTCTGAAAACATATTAAAACCCTACTCGAATATATATTTATCATCGCGTCTTTGCCATGCCAATTATAGAAATGTGTTTCACAGAAATAAATTTCGTCGCACAAATTAAGAATTCAGAATGATTTATTTCAATCACCAATAATGGCTACAACATTCTCAAAACTTATTAACATAAATAAAATAATATGAAATATAAATAAAACTTATGGTTTTAAATCTAGATCTTAATTTAATTTTTACCTTAAATAACAAGCAACTGTTAATTACTAATTACTTTAAAATTACTGTGATAATGTAGAGTTACTCTACAGTACAAAATGACTTTATTTTGGTGGGATTCTTTTGCGAGAGTCTTGGTGAGTCCAGTGCTCGTTTATCTGCCGTAGTAGTGTACAAGCACTCTCATGTTAAGGTTATAATGCAACGGTAGCACGGTAATATTATCTATATATTACCGTGACTGTAGTATTCAAATGACTATATGAAAGGGACTAAAGCAAGTGCGAGGTGAGCGTAGAGCAGATAAACAAACTGTAACTCTACAGCCATGCGATTCAAGAGCAAACATCGTTGGACCTTTGACAACATCCTTAAAACAAATGACAAGAAACGTTGGAAAAACAACCTTATGTACAAGGGCGATATCTCATAAAGTATTTGACATCCGTGAGCTCGTCGACGAGCGCAACGATGAATCATTAGAGAATCGTACGGCACATAAAAGCCCCGCACTTTTGATAAGATCGTCTAGTCTTGTGACTTAAAGATAAAAGATTCTTAAAAAATATCCAACTTTAATAAAAAAGACATACGAGAATTTGCCTTCAAACAGAAAAAAATAGTCTAAAGTAAATAACTAACTGATAGAATCAATATAGAAATTTATTTAAACTTTTCATACTCTCAAAATTCTAAACGCAATACTTTGCGAAATTCAAATGTATCACAAAAACAACCTTTTGACAACCATTTCTACATTTCAATTTGATAGTGACTCGTATATCGTATGCGATATAGTTGAAAATTGTACAGCAGAGTGAGAGATATTCCAATGAATATACAAAAGGGGCAGATAAGCAAAATGTCGAAACTAGGACCGATGCTACAATATAAATAATAAACAGTAACAAGAATCTATAGTATATATTTATCAATTTAATATTTATTAATAATATATATTTCAGCTGTTTTGAAAATTATCTCACAATATTCAAAATCATGTTTCTGTAAATTTTAAATTATTAAGGTTTTTTATAGGTACAAACCTATTTTAGGATATTATAATTATAAGTATTTATAGTCACTTTATGCATTTTATTCTCAAGCATCTACAATAATTAATTAATAATTAATTTTGTGTTTTGTCATCACTGGCAAAATGCAGTCTTCTTTTGTAACAATTTCTATTATGTGTAAGCAAAAGGGTTTTTCACATTACATTTAACTATTGATTATATTTATCATTGTTTCTGTCTACCATTCATGTTACGTTGTTTTGATGCGCAGCTTCTAATCACAATTTAAAAAAATATTATAAAACCCTAATCAAATGGCGACAATAACTAAAAAAATTGCCTATTGTAATCTTAAAATATGTTAAACAGAAGAAAATTGGATAGCACAAAATTGTATAGTTACTTTGCGAATAAAAGCTAGCAAACTGAGGTACTGGTATCGTCTGTATGGTGTCGTTATTTTACCTGCCCTAATCTGAAGTTGTAATCGAATCGGCTCCGATCCAATTTGCTATTTCAGAATACTTAGTTCAATGGAAATGCTCAGGCTGAGGCACTGAAACTTTTATTAGTTATTTCAATTAGAATATCTTTATTGAAAAAGATTATTTTTTGGGATTGTTATATTTAAATAGCTTGCGAGTCGCTTTTTTAGCAACGTGATGACTTAACCCTGTTGATAAAAGTAGCCTAAGCTACTCCTTATAACAAAAGCCAGTGAAAATCCCACCAAAATGGTTTAGCCGGAACACAATGATATACACATATTTTTTAACTGTATTCTATATACTTTTCCTAAAAAGCGACCAAGTTTTGCTGTGGCGCTATTTAAATTTAATGTTTGATTTTTTCAAAATTGGTACACACATTTGGTAACTGACTTTGAGAATCATTTTATAATACTTTCTTTTTTTTTTTAATATGGTACTACATCCACACAAAGGTCTTCAGGTCCCAAACTAGGCAGAACTTGTACAATGGTAACCTGATGTCTGATATACATACTTATATACATATACACACCCAGACACAGATCAAACAGACATGTTCATGCACACAAATGTTCGACCTCTCCGGGGATCGAACCCGGGACCAGCGGCTCAGAAGGCAGGGGTGCTACCAATTGCACCAACCGGCCTGTCAAAAAATGTGTCTAACCTATCTCGGCAATAAGATATAAGGGTTTAAAGTTTAAAAACAGGATGATTTTGGTAATACTCGGCAGGAACATGTTGTACCAACAAAATATAAAATTTAAAAAAAAAATGGTCAAGTTTGCTGGAAGAAAAAAATGTGCTCGCAATTTCTCGTACCGCGCGTATTTTTCACTCATTTTACTGTAAAATAGGGGAATACACACGGTGTATCGTTGAATGGCAATGTTTTCAACAAAATTACTGGGAAAGAGAATTAACATCTTATATCTCAGAGTGACGAGCGCAGTGCATTGCCATGCAGGGTTTTGAACTGTTGTTTGTTGTTGTTGAAATTTTGAATGACACTGAACCGTTATGAGCTAGCGTGATGCCTAGGCTTAGTCGCTTAGGTGGGCGACTTGCTAACCCCGCCTCGTACATGATTTTGGTTATGACTCAAAACTTTTACCTTCATTACCTTTTACTATTTAGTGATCACCACAGTTTTAATACCAGAAATACAAATAGGATAGCTGTACCTAGTTTTAGACTTGCGAAGACTAATAAGTCATTCCTAGGAAATTGTGTGCGTTTTTACAATAAAATCCCAAAGCACATAACTGAGCTCACAGAGGGCAAATTCAAGTTGACTGTAAAAAACGTTTTTATAAAAAAAGCTTACTATAAAGTTCGACATTATATAGAAGATAAAGATGCTTGGAATACTCCACTTCTGGCAAGCTGTCTCTCTGCCACCCATAAAATGTAATATTTGTAGTACCTAAGTAGAAACATTGTAAACATCCATATAAAAAGAATGGCCCCGAGTTTCTTGCCGCTTCTTCTCGGTGGGTTCTATATATTTTGGAACGCGGCGGTACAGTCTTTAAAGTACATTATAATGAAAAGTTAACGTTCATAAGTGCGTCTTTGATGCCTAAATTGAATAAATGATTTCGACTTTGACTTTGACTTTGACTTTTTAAAACAATCTGCAGACAGAGAGTCCTCAAGTTCTTCGACCACACACAGGCGAGACCCAGACAGTCTAGAAAGACTGATTATCACTGGCTGTGTCGAAGGAAAACGAGGCAGGGGGCGCTCTAGGACGCGATGGACACACAACACGCAATAGGGCCCACCTTACAATCATCTGTTTAAATGGCGCAAGGTAGAGAGAGCTGGAGAAAAATGGTGGCACAGACTACACACCAAAATCATGTCCAGAAGAAGATTCAAAACTTTGATGATTATTTTGTGACGTACATTGTGATGAAACATTTTTGTCCTTTTCATAATATATGGACTCGTACGAACGTCCAATTCACAAATACCTAGCTTGTTTATTTTCAATATTTAGATAATTTTCAATGTAATCAGAATAAAACTGGAACTACAACGTCGCATACCGTTTCAAACTGAATGTACTCAAATACAAAACAACAAAGGGAACTCAGAAGTGAGAATTAGCACGCGAGAGACTTACAAATCCCAACACACCAGTGGGGTCTAAACTTGTCTTACTCTACAATTGTAGAGTTCACAAAAAGGATTACAGCTTCTACAGTTCCTAGAGACTGGACTTGTAGGAGTTTATCGTTGTAGAGCTATTGCACATTAATTCATTAGCCTGTCGTTTGTTCTCTATATGTTTAAAATACCTACAGTGCTCTATTTTTTATTATATTTAATGATGAGGATTGTAATTGGGACCATAATTCCACTGAGACAGTCTTGTTCGCTTGATAATTTAAGACAAATGACATCGCAAACAAAACAGCTTTCTGCTAGCCGTTAAAAACATCGACAGATCTTGTGTTATTTTAAAAGCTATCGTGATCACCACACATAATAATAATATTATAGACTAGCTGGCGCCTGTGACGTCGTCTGCGCAGAACTAGTACTTTAAGTAGCTTCTCCAAAGCCATTATCTGTCTTTATACCTAACAAATAAAATAGTTACATGTAACTATTGCTATAAAATTTACTCATATGACCATGGTCATACCTAACAAATAAAATAGTTACATGTAACTATTGCTATAAAATTTACTCATATGACCATGGTCATATGAGTAAATTTTAATACTTAGTAAATCAATCAGTAAACACTAATAATAAAATACAGGACCTACGTAAAAACAAATATAAAATTAAACACCATGGACAAAACTGTCATTACATTCATTACCCTTGACGGTCGCTGAGCACGTCTAGTGTATCAAGCTGTCAAAACAATAACGTGCTTTTGACTAAGCTATCAGTAACTGACACAAACTTTGACAGAACTGTCATCATTACGATCTTAACGAAGGCTGAGATCTTTTTATGTTGTCTATGCTTAGCCTAAGAATATTACGCTTTTTCACCCGTGTGGTGCTAGATGATGAAAAGTATCCTATGTGTTAATCCAGCACCTCATCTACCTCCATACAAAATTTGGTCAAAATTGCGCCAGCCGTTTGAGCGTGAAAGAGTAACAAAGATCCACTTACCACACATCCATACTCACAAACTTTTCTCATCCATATTCACAAACTTTTCACATCCATATTCACAAACTTTTCTCATCCATATTCACAAACATTTCTCATCCATATTCACAAACTTTTCTCATCCATATTCACAAACTTTTCTCATCCATATTCACAAACTTTTCTCATCCATATTCACAAACTTTTCTCATCCATATTCACAAACTTTCCTCATCCATATTCACAAACATTTCTCATCCATATTCACAAACTTTTCTCATCCATATTCACAAACTTTTCTCATCCATATTCACAAACTTTTCTCATCCATATTCACAAACTTTTCTCATCCATATTCACAAACTTTTCACATCCATATTCACAAACTTTTCTCATCCATATTCACAAACATTTCTCATCCATATTCACAAACTTTTCTCATCCATATTCACAAACTTTTCTCATCCATATTCACAAACTTTTCTCATCCATATTCACAAACTTTTCTCATCCATATTCACAAACTTTCCTCATCCATATTCACAAACTTTTCTCATCCATATTCACAAACTTTTCTCATCCATATTCACAAACTTTTCTCATCCATATTCACAAACTTTTCTCATCCATATTCACAAACTTTTCTCATCCATATTCACAAACTTTTCTCATCCATATTCACAAACTTTCCTCATCCATATTCACAAACTTTTCTCATCCATATTCACAAACTTTTCTCATCCATATTCACAAACTTTTCTCATCCATATTCACAAACTTTTCTCATCCATATTCACAAACTTTCCTCATCCATATTCACAAACTTTTCTCATCCATATTCACAAACTTTTCTCATCCATATTCACAAACTCTAAACAAAAAAAAAGTGTCAATAATATTAGTAGGATTATTACTTTTGAGTATTGTTATTCATAGAAGCGAGTGAGTTTTAGTCATAGCGTCAGATCTGACTGAGTTGCATGTCTACCGAGCTATCGCTTTCCTTGAAGAGGGTTGAACTATGCGTTATATATAGGAAATGATCTGGGAGTAGCCACTGCTGATATATATAAGCTTTGGAAGTTATACCATGATACAAGAGAATATTCACGAAGGCGTGGTCAAAGTCGAAACTACACATTAGCAAGATCACAGACACAGACGTCGTATATCTCTTGTTCTTGTTCTTCTTCTGCTTTTTTAAATTTTTAACGTTGGAAATGTCTCTTGTATATTTTGTGCATAGGTGACAGCACTTGTCACTCTTGGGAGCGTGTACAGTCCAAAGCTATTGCAGGTGCTGTAGGTACATGAGCACAGTATAAAGATGCAACAGTATGGAAACTAAGCCTAGTTGATCAAATAATTATCTATGCCCCATTGAAGCCATAGGGTTGTCACTTTTAATGTTTTAAGATATTGTTTTTTTTAAATAAAACATTCGTTGTTCTGCTGTAGACATTAAATCTAGAAAATTTTAGTTTACAAATAAAATGTATATAGGTGTATCATGGCGTCGGTTAATCTGTCCGCATCAGGACAAAAAATAACAATAGATTTTTGAATGAAACTTGCCTCGAATGAGGCTTGCTGATTCGGACAGATTAATCTTGATAGTTTAAAATACGGAAAACAGTTTAGTATTGACACACAACCACTTGTATATCTTAGGATTTTTTGTAGGTATTGTTACACTAACTTATCATTATGGCATAACCTTTTACAAGTTTTGGCGGGAGCGTACGTGAGCCGCGGTTGGGCGCGTGTTAGGCGCTACAGGTGGCGCGGGTGCAGTGCTCATGAGCTCTGTTTTCGGGTGTTTTTCACGCATTTTCGGTCTAAACCGTACTGCGTTTCAAACTCAAAAATGCGTTTGATACCTTGTAATTAAAAAAACATTACATAAAAAATACTTTTATTCTTCATAAATTACAAATTATTGACTCCAAAAAAAGTTGATAATTTCGCCCAGCCGCCATCTTCGACTTCAATTTTGTTAGCATTATCGGCTTCAACGCCCTCGAAAACCATTAAAACAGCACCCAAGAAGAAAAAGTGGATAATTTTGGGCAGATGCCATCTTGCATTTCTATTTTGATATGACTATCGGCATCAACGCCCTCGAAAACCATGAAAACGAGACCCATGAAGATAAAGTTTATAATTTCGCGCAGACGCCTAATTGGATTTCTATTTTGACAGCACTATCGACTTTGACACCCTCGAAAACTTATGATTTATGATCGATCATACAAAAACACTATTACAATTTTAAAACACATAGTCAGTCAAGTGTGACTTTTCATATTTTAGATTATATGAAAAAGGTTATGATGTAAAAATAGTTTGTAGCACTCACTACTGACGGCACCGCGAGAACCGCTTAGTTAGTTTAGGGTCTCGTCGATACGCATTTTATGTCAGTGGGCCGTTTCGAACAATTAAAGGTAGTTTCAGTACTGTTCTCTATATAATGACTACTTGTGACATGAGCAATGAAACGGAACTCCGTTTCTCCCATTTTCTCATTTACTCATGTGATTTAGGTATGTAGCCTATACATTTCCATTTAAATTTTGCGAACACATTGTTTGTTGTGTCACAAGGCTATGCTCAGGGTTTTTCTACATGATCGAATCAGGAATGAGAGATCCCTAGACGATATAGAGGCACCGACATAGATCAGAAAATTAGCCAGTTGAAGTGGCAGTGGGCAGAGCATATACAACGCAGGCGCACTCTGCCGGGCTGGTAGGTTTTGGAGTGGAGATCAAGGACCGGCAAGCGCAGCGTAGGTTTTCCACTGACAAGGTAGACAGACGGCCTGATAAAGGTAGCAGGACGACGTTAGATGCAGGCAGGAAATTTGTGGGGGAGGCATATGTTCAGCAGTGGACCTCCTACGGCTGAAATGATGATGATGATGATTGTTTGTGCTAACATGAAACGTAGGTATAAACTAAAGGATTATTTGTATCTAACACTAGAAATACGGATCACATGCATTTAACTTCAATCTCATCTGAAAGAGAATGTCGATGCGACTGAAGATGGAACAAGCTTATCTAGTTTAGTATTGCCAATTTTATTATCAATAGAATTATTATCATTTCAAGTATGTCCCCGATTGTCTGAACGGTGATAATATCATTGTATTAATTCATTCGTCCACTATAACTGAGTTATAAATGCGGGGAGGCTCCGGTTTCCTCACAAAGGCTCCGAGCGGCTCTCAAAGGGCGCACGAATTATTATCAATTGAATGTGTATTGTGAGAGAAACAATTCCGTAGATTAACTTACAAACAGTAGGTCAAGTTTGATGAAACGATATCTATACAAATAATAAAGGATTAGAGGCCAAAAAGTCTGCAGTTGGAAGAAAAAATAAAAAAACTGAGTCAGAAGACGTAAATATCTACTAAGCAACAATATAACGTTTTTGAAAAAAATATCTCTGTATATTTACGCAAAACTTAAAAATTACGGTACAGATTTCGATGAAATTTGGTTTATGGATAGAATAGAACTAGATAAAATAGAAGCCCGGAGCTCTCAATTATAAATTTTTTATCTTGACTTTTCACATAAATCTAAGATGGCAGCTTGATCTCGCAGTTACTAAGACCAAGCAAGCGAAGCCGCTTGCGGATCAGCTAGTTCTTAAAAATATCATAAAAAGGAAACCATATACATACAATACCCGCAATACTCTCAATATTTGCACTTTTCGCCTCCGGGCTTAAAAACCTGAATTGATTTATATTGTCCTATATGTACATATTTGTTCGAAATATAAATGCCAGTTTTTGACCGCGCCTGACTAGCAACGCTTGGCTTTGTCCAAACAAAAATAATAAAAACCCTCTATAGAAAAACAACGTTTTGTGGAATAAAAAGCTGAGCTATTGTTATAATTTATATGAATTTATTGAAATTGAACAACTAAGTGATTGAAAGTAAACAATTCTAAACGGATTAAACCGCCTGGTCCTTAATTCTGAGGTTACGAACACAATTTAGTGAACATGGTCACTAGTAGACTGTATTTGTTGTCTGTTATATAGTTATGAAAATTAAGTAATTGTTAACTAACAAAAAATAATAGGATCACGTGGAAAACATTGTTTGATTTAAATAAAATGCATATCAATCTATCTTTGAAAACTTATATGAATATGCGGGCGAAAATCGTATAGCGTAGGAGTGATTGATTCTATAAACAGCTGTGTGTGCATGCTGTCAGGTCACATTTTTAATCTTGAGCATGGTTTAACCTTTTCTATACCGTGATAATTTAATCAAAAGATTTATAGATGAAACGCACGTAAATTTACGTCTCTGGTACGCAAAGGGTTAATAGCCTGGCGAGTACCAAAAATCGTCTTGCTACTATTCTGCGTATGTCATCGTGGTGTTAACATCACCAGAAGCTTTAAGGCATTGTTTAAATCCGTGACCGAGCCATTTACTGGACTAGCGGCTCTCACTAACTTCAAGCTATTTGATAGCTTCAAATAAGTCGAAACGTATTTATTTATTTTTATTTATTTATTATACATCACAAAGAAATACACATCAGTTTGAATGATACCGTCTTAAAATCTATGTAAGATTTGTCTAGACAGTAGCGTTCTCGAATACATAAATATAGCAAGTAAATACCTATAGTCATTACACAAAACAAATACGAGTAACATTGCGTCGCGCGCTCACTTCACAGCTTGAGTAATGCGTATGAAGTGATCATACTGTTTACGTTGTGTACGTTTCAGCATTAACTCTAACCGATTACGCAGTTGTTTGGGGGAAATAATACGTTCCTTATGAGTGGTTATGAAGTAGATACATTCTGTTTTGATGAGTTTATTGGGAAGAATAAAAACAATTATTGTTTCCAACTCATTACATGTGTAACCAAATCTCACATTTTATGGGGTCTGTAAAAAGACACGACTTCAAGCATAAGGGGTATTTATTCTTGATTTAGAGAAGAGCGGTAAAGGGTGAGCAAGCAGGCAGGGTAGTCCTTGTAATGGCGATACAACGTAAGTTTGGGAGATACCAATAGTGATGTGACAATGGCGATATAACACAGGTTCGGCTATGTCGGCAATAATAAGTATTTCGCTAACCACACATGCACTTATTCTGGTTTATACTCGCTAAATCGAGTAATAAGCGGAAACAATTATTATGAATTACTAAGTTTGCAGTGCCACCCAGAGTTTAATGAATATAAAAATGTATGTCTATGTATATGTAAAACTACTATTTTAATCTTCGAATGACACCGAAAGTTTCATGGGTACCCGTAATGTTTAACCATGAAGCTCCAGACCTGACCGGCTTTTAATTTAGTTGCATAAAAAATAAATTATCAATTAACTAGTTAAGAACAAAAGTTAAACAAAATGTATATACGAGTATTACATGTGATTTATTATAATTAAAGAAATATTAAAATCGGTTAAAATCGGTCCTTGTGGACTTTGTGGAGACAATCAAATGGTATTTTTATGAATTACTATAGATGCTAAATTGCTATAGGGTTTACATTAAAAAAATGTCTAGTAGGCTCAGTTCAGCGGCTTATGCTGTTAATAAAAATTAGACTATTAACTGATGTAGACACAGCTAGAATAGTTTATTTTAGTTATTTCCATAGCGTTATGACTTATGGCGTACTGCTCTGGGGATGTTCTGCAGATATTAAATCCATTTTTATACTGCAAAAAAGGGCTATACGAGCGATCTACAGTTAATCTCCCAGAGTTCCCCTTAGACAGAAGTTTAAAGACATAAACGTTCTAACTGTTGTCTCTCAGTTTATGTATGAAAATCTAATGTTTGTAAAAAAAAACAGCATCAAAGAAATCATCATAAAAGGAGTGATGTTCATTCCATCAACACGCGGAATAAGCACAAGCTAGCCGTACATGTAACGCGTCTCCACAGAATAAGTCATTCTTTTATGGGACACTGTATACGATTCTATAATAAAGTTCCCAATGTTATCAGAGATTTGCCTAAAAATAAGTTTAAAATTACTATTAAAACTAAACTTAGTCAAAAGGTTATTACAAAATTTCGGATCACTTGGAGGATAATACAGCTTGGGACTGATCACTCCAGGATTTATCTACTCGTGTACTAAGATGTCCAAGTGTAGCGTGTCTTGCCCTACTGATATCATTATTATGTTCTCTTTTGTAAGGCAACACACTGGAGCGAATATTTGTAATACCTAAGTAAAAAGATTATAAAAACATCGATATAAAAAGAATGGCCCCGAGTTTCTTGCCGCTTCTCGGTGGGCTCCGCTATATATTTTGGAACGCGGCGGTAGTCTTTAAAGTACATTATAATGAAAATTGACGTTCATAAGTGCGTCTTTGATGCCTAAATTGAATAAATTATTTTGACTTTGACTTTGACTTAGTAGCTGTCCTATAATGAAGGTTGAAGGTCTCTGTAAACAATATTATTACTGTGGAAATGGGACAACACAGCTGGCTGGTGACCAGCGTAGTGCTTCAGATCTATGTCGGCCTGCTGCTGTCGGTGTCGTCTGGCGGGGGACGGAGTGGCGATTTCCATCAGGTTAACGTCTTCCACCTTCCAGTTATAACTATAACAAAATATGTACTAAAAAAACGCAACAGTATTAGACTACTGAAAATCACGAAAGTTTGTGAGAGAGTGTGTTCGTTACTTATAACCACTTCAAGCTGCATCGGTTTGGCGGATTTATGTGAAGTTTGTAATTAAAATAGCTTTTACCCACGAATAACACAAGAACACTTTTTTTACTATCTCGATTTAACGGCGTCGTAGTACAATTATTTCACACGGACGAAGTCACGGGCGGTATATAGTATGTCAACATGAATTTTGTTTTATATTGTGTAATTTGCATTTATATACTTATTAGTTATTGAAATATCCTGCGTTTTTATTATTCAACATAATTGTTACAATTCATTGAAAGTCTTGGAAATGTTATTTCAAATATTCTTAAAAAAAAATTCAAGGCCATTATGAACAAGTACAATTTGATATATTTGAAATTGACTTCCATTCTATTCAGTTATTAAAAAACTAAAAAAACTAATGGACCTAATTCAAAAAAAATTAAATGGGACACAGACACACTACACGGGCAGCACCAGCTTTCAAACAAAAACAATAATATCAAGAATTGGTTCACCCAGTCGAAAGTTATGAAACATAAAAATTTACAATATAATTGAGTACCTCCTCTTTTTAGAAGTTGGTAGAAAATATCACACAATACTCGTCAAAACCAGTTACGCGTGAAAACGGGGACCCCAAAGAAACGAATATCGGGACCACAGCATTTCGGTTTGACTGAGGGACCTGTGGGGTCTTGGAGTTGGTGGGGTCAAAGTGACCCCGAGAACAAATAGTTGACTAGTTGTTTGAGGTCCGAAGTAATGCGCTGTCACGGGGATGAAAAGTTAATTAAAATTGTTTCACGTAAGTACGCGGGAAGGTTCTGTGTCGAAGTGTGAAGTATGCGCGAACTCCGAATATCTCCATAAATTGTACGAAAAAGGTTTCGTGCAAGTACCGTCACTAATTTGACATTTTATTTTGGGGTTTTTTACTTAGTTATTTTATCATGCTAAGCAAGAATACAATATTAAAAAAAAAATTTGTCCATAAAGTCGGTTTACAGACGATGATTTTACGTGATAACGTCATAAGACAAGGCGAACGATTAGGCCGATCGTGCCTCTCTATCGCTTGTTCCGCGCTCTCGCTTCCACGGTCGGCTCAGGCGTAATGTGACAATGAGACATACTTTTTCGTGCGTGCAGCCGGTGTTCACCGATATAATAAGACGTTTTAACGTCAAAAAAACTTAATTTATGTACCTACTTGTGAAAACTTATAATTTTAAACAAGCTTTTTGCTGCGTCAGACGCTGGGTTAGCCATAATGTTGCAGTATCATACCTGTTCAAGTCGTAGGTGCTTTCCAACCCCTGCCGTTCACTTTGTAACCGGGCACTTTCCACCAACACGTGATGCACATCTTCTACCTTCCCAAGTAAGTTAAGTAGTCACTTTTACACATCATGTAACCAAACTTGTTCATTAAAAGTTTTCTTAGGATGCAATCGTTGATTATGTGATTACCTTATTAATTTTATTTATTTTTAATTTTATTACAAATAACTGATTTAGGGGATAACTGGTCTTTTTATCCAATTTAATGGTTAAGGGAATTTATGAACTTTTTGTCCAATTATCCCCTTCCGACCCCATAAGACGACGCGCATGGGATTTTAGGACAAAAGTCCAGAAATCCCCTTCGCAAGGGATCTGTTAAAAGGATTTCTGGAGAAAGCCAAAATGTTTATCCTTCACAAGATAAAAACACTAAAGTTGAGTTTTGAAACCATAACATTATAGCATGTTAAGGTACCTACATGTTGAATTGCACTATTTCTAAACAAAACTAACAAAGTCATATTTCTAGTACAGCAAACTATTGTAGTTGGTAGCGACCCTTTCGAAGCGAGGCCTCCCAGGTTTGATCCCTGCTTGAGTAAAATATTAGTGTGTGAATCTAGAATATTTATTTGAGATATTGTGCCCATGCCTCTTGCCACACAGAGAATAGCGAGCGCGTAGTGCAAGGGTATATTAAAAAATAATAAATTTCAAACACCTATCAGCGATTTTACTTCAAAATGCAGTACCTAGTAAAGTGCTCGCAGCGTAGCTTGCCTTGTTGTTCTTAACCATTGACTACACTAACCTTTACCATTCACTCGCTAACGGTATGCAGTTCACCGCTAACGGTATGCAGTTCACCGCTAACGTGTAACACCTGTGATTTGTGCATATTTAAACATGTTTATCACGCAAGCATTTGCCGCGGCGAAGAGGATTGTCCAACCTACTGGATTAATGAGTTAGTAAAAGTTAATGGTCGGCAAATGTCTTATTTTTTAATAGTATTGTCAACGTTTCTTTTATTACCGCGTAAGTTAAACCGTCAAAATAACTAGTAGTTCAGCGTACAGTCGTGCGTTCGTTCTCAAAGAGCAAACATCGTTGCATCTTTGACAACATCCGTGAAACAAATGACGAGATGACAAGGAACGTTGGAAAATCAACCTTATTAAGGGCGATATCTCATAAAGTATTTGACATTGGTGAGCCCGTCGACGAGCACATCGACGAATCATTAAAGCATCGCACGGCAGAATCGCACGGCTGTAGACCCCTCGAGCACTGGCTCAGAGCCCAGAGAAAGCATAAAATGTTGTATGGCGATGAAATATTTTTTTACTAAACATTGCAATTTTAGAGGGAAAAATCACATCCTCGGACGGGATTCGAACCCGCGTCTTCAGACAATCTACTACAACACTAGGCCACCGAGATTCACCGACCGAGCATTATACAGGGTGTTTGGTAGAGGGAACGACAAACCAAATGAGCGTGTTCGGGGGCCCACTTGGAGAATACAAGTTGGCCAAAAAAAAATCCCCGACACCCCAATTTTTTTTAACTTTTTTTGTGAATTTTCTCGTTTTCTCCAATGTGTACCAATTTTGCTTTGCGTGGCCTGAAGGTGTATTAAAGACCAAATTCAACTAAAAACATCCGGTCTAAAACAGATTTTACAAATGTTATGGTGGTAAATAGGTACAATTTCGGAGAAAAAGGGAAAAATCACAAAAAAAGTTAAACATATTGGGGGGTCGGGGATTTTTTTGGCCAACTTGTATTCTCCAAGTGGTCCCCCGACCACGCTCATTTGCTTTGTCGGTCCCTCTACCAAACATCCTATATATACAGACCTAAGACAGTTCTTATCAGCGGCAATTTGTCATTTACTTGTTACTTCACAACCTATTATCTCGGAAACCACTCGACCAATTACGTTGATATTGGAAATGTATCTTTAAGTCACGTACCTACAGTGTATAAAAATATATTGAATAGTAGAACATGCAAACTAAGTTTTATCAATTAGGGTGAAAAATGTGCCTGTACAGGAGGACCAACAAACAACCTAACAAACATACGGACAGATGAAAGTCAGTTTGGCCAGTTAAAGCAGAGACGGTTCAATCGTTCGGTCGTTAGTAATGTCTAATACTTACGAAAGTTTTAAGTTTCGTAAGTACTAGATAGAATTTCAAGTTATTTCCAAGCATGTTAAAGAAAATGTATTTCACCGAGCCGAATAATTGAACATGTACAAAGTAAAACGCGTAAGAAATATTTCAGAGTTAGTGTCCCATCTTAAAAACCTGCTGTAAGTTTGCAGTTTCCAAATCTTATTACAGCGCTATAAAACTGCATTTCTCATAAATATTTAAACTTCGCGAGCATTCCGTAAATCTAGCGAGTTCAGCGCTTTCTGTTTAATGTAGAGCGGTGAGTAACTTATGAGATGTTGCTGTGGCTGTGGAGAGGTCAAGAAAAACCAATTGTTTGTAATATAATAATTCAATTTACTAATAGAAATACACAATTTTAAGTACATAGCATTGTTCATGCAACTATAAATACTGTCAATCTAATTATAGAAATACATAATTTTAAGTACATAGCATTGTTCATGCAACTATATATTTATGGTTGCATGAACAATACTATGTAATACTGTCAATCTAATAATAGAAATACATAATTTTAAGTACATAGTATTGTTCATGCAACTATATATTTATAGTTGCATGAACAATACTATGTAATACTGTCAATCTAATAATAGAAATACATAATTTTAAGTACATAGTATTGTTCATGCAACTATATATTTATAGTTGCATGAACAATACTATGTAATACTGTCAATCTAATAATAGAAATACAGAATGTTAAGTATATAGTATTGTTCATACAACTATAAATACTGCACACAATTGTGTTTAAAATTGCGCCAAACGCTGAATTAACTAACTAGCTATGCTTCATGAACACTAAACTTTTTCTAATAGAACGTCTCATTTTTTATGTTCGGGGTTAGTGTGTTTATAAAGATGCCAAACTGTATCAATCTTTAAAATAGTTTAGAAATGTATCGGTAACTAAAATATTATGTAGCTTTGGCATAATACCAGTGTAAAAAATAATTTTAAGTAAGTACGTACTTTAATTTAGATATTTGAATACATAATATCGAGAGTGTAGAGTAAAACCCATTAACGGCCGTTTTCAATAACCTATCTATCGCCGATTTACCCTACTAGAGATAGATATTTGACACTATTTGTATAACCCGCGGCATATAACTCTAGCTCTGACCGTTATTGCGCAGAAGTCAAAAATTGGGACGAAGGACTCTTGTCTCTCTCTGTCACATCGAAGACGAGGGACTGTTGTCTCTCTCTATCAGCGCAGCTATCCCTTCCACATTTCGCTCAGAGCTAGAGTTATATGCCGCGGGTTATATGGACATTATGTCAAATTTCTATCGGTAGTAAAGAAAACTATGGATATATAGAATATTGAAAACAGTAAGTCAGTCAAACAGAATTGCAAGATAATCGATGTTGAATGTTGTAGGCATCATAATACTAACTTTTTACACAATTCAGTCGCTGATACGTAGACACAACATAAGATAATATAAGACCTAGCTTGAGCTGGGGAACTCCAAGCGATTGCAATATTTAATTCTGAAAAATTTAATACCGACTTCCATTCTATTCAGTTATTGCAGTGTATCTCAAAAACTACTGGACCGAATTTAATGAAATTTAAACGGGACTACACGGGAAGCACCAGCTTTTAAGCAAAAAAAAAAAGAATTTAAAAAATCGGTTCACCCAGTCGAAAGTTTGGAGGTAACAAATATTTGAAATAAATACAGTCGAGTTGAGTACCTCCTATTTTTTTTGAAAGTCGGTAGAAACGCACAAACAGGCTTACAGAAAAAATAATAATCAAGTTGGCATTAAAAAATTGTAGAGTACAGTCAATACAAACTTAATATGTATTCCTTCTAATTGTTCAGTGTTTACATTTCGAAATTAAAATCATTCTCCATTCACTTGACGACATCTCAAAAACCATTTTCAATTTTCCAGTTGTAAGTGTTCCTTCCATCAATAGTAAAATGGTATGTAAATGAAATTGTATGATAAATAAAACAGTTACATTACATGTGTTTATAACTTTATGTACGAAATTTCGTTCACATTAAAGTCCACGTTCCCACACGTCCCAACATCCAGCTATAATAATAAAACCCACTGTAACGTTCCAATCAACTCAGAAAAACAAATTCCGTTAATTCTACAACAGTTCCGGCAGTACTAAAATTATCCAGCAGTAATTATTTAAGTAAATTAAAAGAGCAGGCGAATTCGGTCGGACAAAAACTATAACGTTCGTTTCGGTCATTATACGAGGCACAAATCGAGTTTTTTTCTTGTGACAGAGTCGGCTTGCGAGACAGTTGGCTGCCGACCAAATCCGGGCGTTTGGATCGTGTGGCGTAAACGTTGAGAGGCAGCGTTGTAGGTCGAGATAGTTTCACAATCGTGATGCCCATAGACAGAAAAATATTTACTGAATGATAAGTGCAATGCTTGTCAACGTGGTCATACCTATTGCAATGGCTTAATTTTTCCAGTACGTTTAAATGATATAACATTAATCTTTTATAATAATTATACTTTCTACAACCACCATGAGATCGCATTTAATTTTTTTTTGTTTATTAAAAAATACATAAAACGAGTCACTGACACAGACTTTTTATATAAGTACTATGGTATATAAATACGGCTTTATCTTTAGTGAGTATTTTAGGATGGTTGTTTATAATATCATATTGTCCGATTTTTAAGACTTTTTTTATAGCCCGCATCTCATTATTTGTTCTTACTATAAAGAAAAACAAAAAAAAATAACTCGTATTGTTTACATCCTTTCCTTTTATTACTTCTGAGATTTTTATCATTTACTAGTACCTACTCGCGACTTCATTCGTATGGAGTTAGATTATCGCGATCCCTCGGGAACTGCCCGTAACTTTTTTATTTTTTTTTACTAATACTGTTTGCCTCTACCGGCATTTACAGCGTCACCGGACGGTGCACGTCACCGAACGGTGATTGCCCGTTAAATCTAAAAAAAAGGCTTATGTAGTGTGTAATCCTTGAAACAAAAAATCCCCACTCAAAATTTCATTCAGATCAGTTCAGCCGTTTTTATACAGCCATATGTAAAACTTTCTCATTTTAAATATTAACATTCATAGTGTGACTATGCTATGCCAAATAATATTTCAAGTGACTACTTATGGTGCAAGTTGGTAGCCGGCTACACGTCACGTCATGTCGCTGCAGTCATGATTTCGAACCCGACTGCAGATGGCAACTGCAGATGGCATCAACCATTTGAGAAGCGATACGAAAGGTTTTGTTTAAAAGATTTTCAGTTGTTTTACTAGGTAGATTGGTACCCGCGAGCGGCACTACTGGACAGCCTTGCGATTCTCTAATGATTCTTCGATGCGCTCGTCGATGAGCTCAACGATGTCAAATATTTTTTGAGATATCGCTCTTGTACATAAGGTTGTTTTTTCAACGTTTCTTGTCATCCCGTCATTTGTTTCACGGATGTTGTCAAAGATGCAACGATGTTTGCTCTTAGAAAATCGCACGGCTGATCTGCGGTCGGACGACAGTGTCGTCTGCGGCTCGACGACGCGACGCTAACTTCGTGTCGCTAACTACGAATGCTGTTTCATAGAAATGCATAGAAACCAGTAGAGTCGCTGCGACACGTCGTTTGCCGCGGCTTCATGAAGCCGGTTTCCAACTTGCTCCTTTCTTAAGGTTCAGTAGATACAGTTTATCTCAATAGATATATTTGAAACCCTTCAACAGTCGCCCGCCGCGTTGACTAGTTTGCGTCAGGTCCTTAATTTTTATTTTTTTATTTTATGGCACTAACGATAGCACTTATAAACAGACGGACATAGAGATAGCATGTGCTTAGTAACAGAGCCTTGTAGTGTTGCACGGGACCCAAAAAATAACATAGTAAACCGCATTTAGCTTGTCCCTTACACCACTCAAATAACCAAGAATTTATTATAAAGTGCGGGTCCCGTATTTACGCGTGCACTAATATCTGGCGCCCTCCGGATGTGCCCCGAACCGACGGTACACAGATTAGAGGATGGTTTGTTGCCACTGTGTTCTATTCTGGTGAATTACTGAGGAAAGGTTACGGTAATGGAATATACTGGGGTAAATAAGAATATGGACGTGTGAAGGTCGTGTAGATAGTTGTATATGTGTGGGTAATAGTATTGGTGGTATTAAAATAGGTATCTACAGTGAATCCATTCAATAAGAAAATGCTTCCCTCTGATCCAGGTAGGAGTTGTTGGCCCAGGCACAGCTGTCCGATAGCCCATTTTAGGATCATGTATGTTATGTTACTGTGCCTTATAAATTTCGTAATAGCAAATCAGAAAATTGACCCTATTTATTCTTGGACTATGGAAAGGGTTATGCTCGGTGTTTCTCTGAGGGATCGCATCAGAAATGAAGTGATCCGTCAGAGAACCAAGGTCATCGACATAGCCCACCGGATCAGCAAGCTGAAGTGGCAGTGGGCTGGCCATATTAGCCGTAGAACCGACTACCGTTGGGGTAAACGAGTTCTAGAGTGGAGACCGCGTCTCGGCAAACGTAGTGTAGGACGTCCTGAGGCACGGTGGAGTGACGATCTGCGCAAGACGGCTGGCAAAAACTGGAAGCGAGAAGCCCAAGATAGACCTAAGTGGCGTGCAATTGGAGAGGCCTATGTCCAGCAGTGGACTGCTACAGGCTGATGATGATGATGATGATTCTTGGACTTGTTTGTGTTCCTCTGTGTCCAAGACGAAAATTTACGTCGGAATAAAGTAATGGCATCGTTGAAGTATACAGTACAATCTATAACAAAAACTATAATAAAATAAAATAATAAAATAATAATAAATACATAAAAATCTAGTACAAATGTGGCACAGATAACATAGTAGTTTCTACTGAATACGATACGATTAGGTTACGGCTCACTGGAGGAGAGCATGGCCTTCTTTGCGACTTCCTTAAGGGGATTGCATAGCTAGTACTTGTCTATATATATACTAAAAGAAAAAACTCTTTTCTACTTCTTAACATTGTCCGTTTTAAGTTTTTTTTTCATGCAATCAACAAATTGTTTGCTATGTTTTTTCAGTTTTTTTTAATTTGTAATAAAATAAAAATATATTTCATTTCATTAATTTATTTATTTAACAAAACAATTGTACTTATAAAATAGGCACCAGTAATACATTAGATGTTATAGGTATCGATATAAATACAACCCTAGGTTCCACACTAGGAGAACCTGTGTCGTGGAATCTAGTCTCTTTCGCCTTCATGATATAGTAAATTCGTTCATACTTAACAGTTGTACATGTTAACATAAAAGGTATGATTAAAATGTCGGAAAGCAATGACTGTGCTACATAAGTAGCAGTGTGTGAGTGATTTTGGGGGTGTGTGTGTGTGTGTGTTTGTGTTTCTTTGTGCGTGTATGTGATTCATGTGTAGATATTGAGATACGTATGCCAGGTAGTAATCAAATGTCAACAGCCAATAATAACCTCATGCTATGTGTTTATTTTTGTTCGTTTATTTAGTAAGATATAGTTATTTATATATTCAGCCGATTGTGTTTGGAATTAATTGTGTGGGGCCTGGTATATCTCGATTTGGCTGGTATTGGGTTCCTTGCAGTTATGATACGGATATTTTTGTTCAGTTTTAACAGCCGAGCAGGATATACCAGACCCCTGGTGTTATGTCGGTCCTTTTATAAGGTTTTCAGTATCTTCATACCCCTTAGGAATCTGCCAATGCTGCGTTTGCACCTATGCTGAGAGTCATTCACTTTGCCAATGGATCTATATATTGTTTGGTACAGGTAGAGACCTTTGTAAGCACAAGACCGTTGCGCAAAATGTGTTCTTACTAAAGGGATATTCCAAGTATTACGGCGTGAAGATCTTTGTGAGTCGCATATAGTAGTCTGGGCCGTTTTGTGAAATCGTAATGTACATTTGCCTAACTCTTAGATGGTTGGTGTCTTGTAGAGTTGGTTAGTAGGATATCTCGTAGGTATGGTTTTGAGTACAGCACGTTGCGCTATTTCAAGTTTTAGAAGAGTTGTCTTAACGGCTGTTCCCCAACTCACAATACTAATGTTCTCGTCAATTGCCTTATAACAGTCATTCTGAAGTCGGTTCTATTATTTGGTAAACATTTTTTTTCTTATTTTAATTCGGATATTCCAAGCACTTGTCGTAAGCGACTACTGCAGGCACCGGGAACCTTTTGAGTAATATATATGTAACCGTGGACTCTGATTAATTGGATAATTATATCACTTGATCCAACATGAGTATTAACATAATTTACTTGAAGAATGGCAAATTTACAAACTTACGAGTCTGCTAATAATGAATAAAACGAAGTACTTATACAATTTATTTATTCTTTAGAATAACAAATATGGTAATAATTATAATCTTTATAAAAGTGACTTTACTAGTATCTACTTTACATTATAAAGATGTTATTTATTTTTGATTTAAAAACCAGACAATTTTTAGGGTTCCGTACCCAAAGTATAAAACGGGACCCTATTACTAAGACTCCGCTGTCCAGGCTGTGTTTCATGAACCCGGAACCGTGATAGTTAGATAGTTGAAATTTTTACAGATGATGTATTTATACGGTATTTCTGTTGCCGCTAGAACAACAAATACTAAAAAAATACAGAATAAAATGAATATTTAAGTGGGCTCCCATACAACAAACGTGATTTTTGTGCTCGTTTTTATAGTTACTGGTACGGAACCCTTCGTGCGCGAGTCCGACTCGCACTTGGCTGGCTTTTTAAAATACTTCTATGATCGTGCGTTTCGATCCGAGGAGAGACCGAACGCGTTAATTATGAGCTTTGTCTCGAGCTTCTTATATACAGGAGTGTAAGCTCTTAACTATACTTTTAACAGTTATCGCGTTTGGAATTCAACTAATTGTAGTTCCGCAAGAAAAACAGATCCTTTGAAACTCAAACTCGGTGCGCAATCAAACAAGCAAAGCAATTACCTCTAAAAATCGATCCATAATATCCGTGCTAATGATACACTTTGTAAGGATGTGTCCAGTATTGCTACGGAAATGTCATTTAATGTTGGTACCAATTAGTAAAATTTAAAATTAAACATTAATATTCCAATGAATTTGGTACCACAAACATATCTGTTAAAGTAACAAAATCCTTTTAAATACGAATTAATAAATTATAAAAATTTCAATAATATTAAAGTTGGTTGGTGCTATACCTAATATAATATGAGTTGGTTACGAATGCACTGATTTAATAGAATAAATATCAGTTGTTTTAAATATTTAATTAGTTTTAGTTTGCATCCACCTAGGTGTTTAGGATATGACATGGCGCTTGTAGATGCAATTACTAAGTAACGGGATGAGTAAAGTCGTTTTACAAATGAAAAAGAAGAAAGAAAGGAATAAATGTTGATGAGCAGAAACATCATTATGTAGGAACGTGAGATTATGTATTTAAATATTGTCAAAGCTAAATAAGTTACACAATGTTTGTCCAAAATTTGCTAATAAAGTATGTAGGTTCAGCGATCCCCCCCTCCCCTCCTCCCTCTCGAGGATTCCCGATTTGCCTTGGCGGGGGGGCTCAGTAGCCGTGGCTTGGGTTACCACGGTGAAGCTAAGAGGAACCAATGGGCTTGCCAGTGAAAGGGTACAGCTGACGGGCCCGAAAGGTGGAACCGCTCCTATGGGCTTTGCCCTCCAAGTCCACTTGGGAGCGGTCACTGTAGGCAGCGGTGGTGTATGGGCGCCACTGTAACTGAGGCGGGCTGCGGTGTTATATGGGCGGCACCGTGGCTGAGAGTTAGAGGCTGCGGCGGGAGAAGAGTGCTGGTATTACGGTGAGCCGAAGACATTTTTCAAAAGATCATCCAGGTGCGATATACTTGATTTACATCCAGATCGAGTAGGTGGTATTTTTAAGTAAGTGGTCGATAGGATAATATAATAATACCAATTCTTTATTTGATTTCGTTCCTCGTTTCTAAAACGTACAGCCCTGGAATGGAACTACATGCCATCTTCTCTATTTGCCGAGAAATACAATCTAGGCATCTTCAAGACTAGTGTGAATAGATCGTTACTAGATTGACTTGCTTCATCCACGGAAGCACCATCGCTAAAAATCAGGTGATGTCATGGCTAAACGTCGATTTATTAACCCTTTGCGTCCTAGAGACGTAAATATACGTCAGTTTCATTCATAAATCGTTTCGGTATAGAAAGGATTAAAGTCAAAAATGTACAAATATTTTTTAATATTTAATTTGAGCCAATATGTTCTTACGACCGTTTCCTTTGTGTATCATATCACTACATGGATTAAATTAAATTAAGACGAGTATTCGATCACTTTGAAACAATTTCCAACTGGAATTCATTAAAATTAAGATTTAATGAGTGATTATATCGGTAGGCAAGTTGTATGTTCGAGAATGTTTGGAAGTGTTTGCAGAAGTTCCCCGAGCTTAACATCCGGGTTGTTGTATCAAATGAGTTTGGATAATTACGTTGCGGTGCTAATATATAAGTTTGTGCTTTGAAGTTTTTGAAGTCAAAAGTATTGATTCGTATACGTTACTGTGAAAGCCTGTATCGTATTAATATTAAGATTTACCAACTCGACTTAGGATTTACAAACTTGAGTGGTGAATGTTAAAAGTACAATTTCAAAATTTTAAAACCGACTTCCATTCTATTCAGTTATTAGGGTGTAACTCAAAAACCACTTGACCGAATTTGATAAAATTTTAATGAGACTACACGGGATGCATCACCTTCCATACAGTATTTTGAGAACAGTTTTACCCAGTCGAAAGTGAAAAGGTAACAAACATAAAAAAAATAAAGCGAATTGAGTACCTCCTCTTTTTTTTATGGCGGTAGTAAAGAAACTTTTTTTACCTTATCCAAACCTTACAGTGTCTTTGTAGTAAATCAAAAGATTTACCAAGTGAATGGTGCTACAAGTTAGAAAAATATCGATGCTCCTAAACTATTCGGACTTTTACCAAGCAGAGTTGGTAAAGGTTTAACAGGCTCTTACGAAACATAATATAATTCAGTTAGACTCGACTATCTGCCCGTGAACGTGCTGCATGTAACTCTGCCGAAATATCCGGAACTCTGAAATCTATCAAATCGTAGTCTATATCCCGTGTGTGCTAATTATAACAACACCTAGAAAAGTTTGATACAAAATATAATTATTTTGAAATAATCCTGGCAACAAATTATAACATATTATTAAACTTATTTTAAAGGGGTATATGGTCTGCACTTTCCTCCTACCACGTGTGATGGAAGGAGGTGTGTGGGGCTCAGACCCACGAAAAAACCTCTTCAGCAAGGTCCAGGTGCAAGCACAAGGTCCTCCGCCAAAGTGGGGCAAAATGGGGTCGCCTTGCCCCGTTAGTAGATCCGGACTGACCGTAACCAGGCTACATCACCTTCGCGTTACGCCTTTGGAAGCACCCTACCTCACCAAGTCACCAAGGCCACACAAGGCGTGTAGAATCGTTTAAGCAAATCTAGCTTCTTCTTAGTACCCTTACTTGTTTCGGGATGTTGTTTAGACAATTTTAAGTATTTTGTAAAAATGTATTTACAGTTGACGTTTTTATGAGACACAGTTAACCTTAGGTAGGTAACCGGGGTGACATATTAAGTCAATGATAAAAAAAAACATATTTTTGATTGCAAAATTATAAATATATTGACTATACTAAAATCAAGTTTTGTTCAGTTGTCAGAGACGTGATGGATTATCACCGATGGAAGCAGATTAAACGATCTTGATGTACACCATCCACATCCACATCCACCGATGGCCACGATCCTCAGTCATGAGGAAACGACCACAGAGAGAGATACTAAAAATAACGATACTGCGGATTTAACGGAGCCGTCAATATGTCTCCTTGCAATCAGCCGTGCAATTCTCTAATGATTCGTCAATGCGTTCATCGACGTGCTCACCGATGTCAAATACTTTTTGAGATATCGCCCTTGTACACAAGGATGTTTTTCCTACATTTCTTGTCATCTCGTCCTTTGTTTCACGGATATTGTCAAAGATGCAACGATGTTTGCTCTTAGAGAATCGTACGGCAGAATCGCACGGCTTAGGAGAATGTTGTACTTTTTGCAGTATTACAACTCTTCATATTGCTAATACTCATGCACTAGCACGAACACAAAACGTTTATTATATATATATACACCACTATCACACGTTAAAACTCGAAGAAACACAACTCTAGGAAAATTAAACAAAATCAACGATTGCCTTTGTTGGGCATTTTTCCCGCCATTATCTAGTTTTATCTTCACCGATAGCTTCAAACAAAACGTTATAAAATCCGAACTCTCCCGCATACTAATGCGCTCGTTATACGTTACCGGTTATCAACTATAACTGCTTTATCTGCTATTTAGAACGCGTTCGCGAGATAACGACCACCGTTACGTTACTCTCAAACTTCACAATAGAGCAATTCAACGCGAAGTCAACTGACTTTCCACTTTCCACTTCTAGAGCAAGCTCACATTAGGTTGGATTTATAAAAGATTTGTCAAAGGGTTCTTCATAATCAGGCCGTTATGTTCCCGCTGCTGGAACTCGAGTCTTCCTCTCCAGAGAGAGGATATATATGATCTTCCACCATAATCTACCACGCGGGCGACTTGCGGCTTGGTGGATAGGCTAGAGGCCAACCCATGTCGAAGTTTTAAAACTGCCCGAAGGCCTTCGGCATAACTTTACAACTGTTGTCCTAAGACAAACAACCGGGACTGACGGCTTAAAATGCCCTCCGAAGCACGGAAGCGCTCAGTTAAATAATGCCACTAATGGTCATTCATCCATGGAGCAAGCGGTGCTCATCTTGTTGATCAGTTAAGATCAAGATTCAAACAAGAAATAACAGATACAACATACACTGAGGTTTATCTGAAAACCTACTTTTATTCTAGATGTAGCTGCTACTGATAGCATGTACTGGTAGCTTCGAGATGGTGATGATTGACATTATCTATTCTGATAGTAATACTTTTTACTCTAGCACTAACGCCTGCTCTTAAGCAGGCGTTAGTGCTATCTTGCTATCATGCTTATATAGTGATCCCTTAGGATCTCAAACATTGAAATTTCTAGAGAGAAAAATTCACATCCTCGGACGGGATTCGAACCCACGTCTTCTGACTCTCGGTCTCAGATGCCCTTGACCAACTAGGCCACCGAGGTTTGGGTCCGAGCATCGAATTTTGACTCTCTATCTGACTAACCGCCTTACGGGGACGGAGCGACATCTATTGAATAGCTTAGACAGTACTATCAAACCGAAAGAAACATTATTTAGAAATTCTTATACTTTCGTATTGACATCGCAAACTTTGTAATTTTTATAGTATTACTTTTGAAAGCACTAACGCCTGCTTCAGCGATCTCAAACATTGAAATTTTTAGAGAGAGAAATTCACATCGTCGGTCGGGATTCGAACCCGCGTCTTTTGACTCTCCGTTTCAGACGCCATTGAGCAACTAGGCCACCGAGGTTCGGATCCGAGCATCGAATTTTTTAAATTTTGACATTATCTATATTCACCTGAAATTTTGTCGCTCTGTATAGAGACGACCATATGTGAACAGGCTGTCATAGAGTACAGTTATTCGTATGGGGAAAAGTTTTTGAGTGCTTTCCCGTTATGGCAGTATTTGGAGTGAAATCACAACGAGTTGGGAGCTTTTTGAAATCACAGAAACGGAACTACAAGTGATATGTTTTTGTGAAATTGTTTGATGTAACAGAATATAGGTTGTAGGCTAAAAACTTTGAAAGTTTTTTTTTTCGTTTGTAACCCAAGATGAAAAAGAATTGCTTTATACATTCAAAGCCTATGTCTGCCTCTGTGGGAACTAAATCCACACTCTTTCATTCCTTTCATCACTCACATAAGAAACATTCTTCACAGATGAACTGTCAAGTCATGGTTCTTGCAACAGTGCCGAGGTATCAGAAACTCAAACGCAATTTACACGGTAACTATATCTTTAATATTAAGAATATTTCTAATGATTCACATTCTTTTGTAATTTAATTTATGTTACCCTTCGCGTAACCACTTTATGCACTATGTTGGCTTGTTGGCCAACTTTATAAGAAAAAATTTAGCGTTGAGTATTTTTGCAATATTTGTATTACTCTCGCATTGAAACAAAAATCTAATTGTCATTCTTTGTCTAATTTATATTCCAGTCGGTAACAGGCGAGCGGTTGAGTCACCGCCGCACAACCATCACCACAATCGCCTATAAAACAGCTGCGTTTGGAAACCGAAGCTCTTCCCAGGTAAACTCAATTCCTAGGTAAACTCAATCAGACACCGAGCTCGCCGGCGAGCTCGAGGCAAAAACTATATCTTGCTTAGATTCTCTCCAAATAGTCATAGAGTAAAAATTCATAGGGCCCACTTTCAACGGTACACTCATGTACCGGGGCGATTTTCTCCGACTCCCCTCTCTCCTGGCGACTGCCCAAGCCAAGGTCCGTACCTTAGTCGTGCCCTTGAGCAAGTCGTCTACTCCTCTCCTTGCGGCGAAGCGTCTTCAACGCACGCCTTAGGCGGTGCGCCTTCTGCGCCCGCATCTGGCTGAGCGCCATCTGCGCTCGCTACCCGTCCGGTGACGCTGTATGCCGATAGAGGCAAACAGCATTAGGGCGTCCGAAAAAAAAACTGTAGTTCAGTTTGCTGCGAGCGCTCGCCGCGTGCGCACGTCTCTTTTGTTATAATGTAATAAGTGATTGAAGATGAAATTTGGAATAGACATTACGTGTTTTATTCATACCGGGTCGCACTTAATACTGGCTCTGAGCAGATGCTTAATAAACCAATTAAAATGTGTTCCATTAATTATTTAGGATAGTGTAAACAGAAGAGGTTGTTTAATTTGCATTTAAGTTTGAAGTATTATTTTTACTAATACAATATACGAAAACTACGCGTCTATATGACAAAACAACCACGTCACACTTATGTATAAATTTTATAGTTTGCATGTTTGGATGATTGTTGTGAATCACGCAAACACGGCTGAACAGATTTAGATGAAATTTGGAGAAGAGATGATTCGTACCCAATATTACCATATAAACTACTTTCCTCCGGGAAAAAAACGTTTCTATTAGAGGTGCAGTAAGGCGCAGCAAGTTAATCATATATGTTTTATTGGTTAATAATTGAATACCATACAGTATCTCTTGAGGCACAGTGCCTCAAGACAAGAGTCTTCGACCAATGTGTGTTACCAGTGATGACTAATGGCACTGAAAAGTGGTCTCTTACTATGGGCCTCATAGATAAGCTCAAAGTCGCACAACGAGCTATGGAGAGGGCTATGCTCGGGGTTTCTCTAGGTGATCGAATCAGAAATGAGGAGATCCGTAGAAGAACGAAAGTCACCGACATAGCCCAGAAGATTAGCCAGTTGAAGTGGCAGTGGGCAGGGCACATAGCACGCAGAACAGATGACCGATGGGGCCGAAAGGTGCTGGAGTGGAGACCACGGACCGGCAAGCGCAGCGTAGGTCGTCCACCGACACGGTGGACAGACGACCTGATGAAGGTCGCAGGACGACGTTGGATGCAGGCCGCTTCCAACCGGTCCTTTTGGAAAATCATGGGGGAGCCTATGTTCAGCAGTGGACGTCCTACGGCTGAGATGATGATGATACAGTATCTCAAAAATCAAATATGTTTATCTCCAGAAAGATGTCTTGGCGTTAAGAATAATAAAACTACTTTTTGCAACTTTATTAATAGAAAGCTTATAAATTATCCGTGAATAAAGAAGTAATCCACAACCATACTCGCTCACTCACTTCAAAACTTTTTGCGTGTATTATAATTACCTATAATAGTGTGTCGTATGATATTACATATTTGTATACGGATCTGTAAACTATGTAATGAAAGAAAGCACCATGACACCCGGAGGCTTCCTGATCCAACAAGATCCGCTATTTTCATATGTGAAAGTGTTTTGTTTATCATACAAAATATCATTGTGACAGAAACAGCTGTCAATAAGATCAGTAAGGGCAATGATCTTTAATCAGTTGAATCTGTGCTACCTTTGACCGAAATAACAGACTAGTGTTAGTGTTTTATTATGAAAACTAACGTGGTTTGTACACATTTTTAATATGAAAAACAGGATTGACTCACCTAAAAAAGTCAGATCTTTCCGGCTATAGTTTCAACCACGTCCAGTGGTCTTTTTCAAGGAGAGTGCAGAACGCTCGCGGTTTCGTCTCGCCTCGCACTGCGGGCAGCAGCAGGTAGCGCGCGCGATGGAAAATACCACGGGATGTGTTTGAAACTATAGACGGAAACATCTGACTTTTTTACGTGAATCCCGTTTTTCATATAAAAAATGTTAGTGTTTTCGTAACTGAAGTGAAGTGACCTCAATTGTTCACGCCTTTGTAGAAACCGCGCCCGGACACCATCACATTGGAAACCTTGAGAAGACCTGGGGAGGTGACTGTAGGACCCTTCTGGAAAAAAATTATAAGTTGACATATTCTATTCCTTCATGCACTAAGGTATATTGTACTTAGTCGTGAACTTGAACCCTCGAAGAATTTAAAATATAACCCCTAGTTAGAGTCATGCCATCGCGGCCAGTTAGAACCCATATGTTAGACCTTGCCGAAGTCGGAAGAAAAGTTAAAGAACTCTGCTACCACACACCCATTGTGTCATGGATCTAACAATTACTCTTAATCTTAGAATAACTACCTATAGGAACTAAGTACATGCACTTAAAGTAAGCTGTTTATTGGAAGCCATTTACGGCTCACTTTTGCTTGTCCTGTCAGTACAGCAGTATACGACTTTTACGAATATTATTTTTTATGAACTATTAAATCAATGCATGGAACACATTTTTACCAATCAGCCTCCCAAGTTTTATGGGATGTATGCGTGTGTGCGTGACGAAGCAAGTAAACACAGTGCACACAGCGAACTAATATCGCATGTTTTGAGACGTTTGGAAACAAACCGTCGATGGTATTCTAAGCTTTATTACTTATTTATGGGCTAAAAATCTTGTTACACTCTAATCTAATCTCTTCTATGTGATAATCTAGTCTTGACTCATTTGTTTTCTAGTCTGCACATGTCATCTAAGAAATCTAAAAGCTGTTAGAACCTCTTTACCGTTATTATACTGTAGACAGATCTGTCACTTCTCGACCCGCTCAAAGCGAGCCAAGAGGAATATTTTTGGTGACAAAAACGGTACAATTGTGAAACAACCCTTCCGGGAAGAGACGCATATTGTAGGCTTTTGGTTACATTTATTTGTCTGAGAGTTACACGAAGTGTTACATATAATTTATTTTATCGTACCTGTCATCGTTGAGAGACTAATACGTTAATTGGGAAGTATTTAGTACTAGCGACTGCCCGCGACTTCGTTCGTGTAGTAGGCTCAACCATGGGCCTTGCCATGACCTCCCATCTTTTCTAAATGTTTTGTATGTATGAACCTTCTGTGAAGTATTAGAATACATTTTAAAAGAGATGAATGACATCGGTAAAGCCATTCTCAAGTTATAGCGTGACTACGAGAAATAGGGGTAAACTTATATATATATATAGATTTGAGTATTAGTATTTATGCAGATTGTTTTGATATTTATGTAGGTGTATATATAATTTATATCTATATACAGATAAGTAATATTGACGTGTCTGTATCTAATTCCAAATTAACAGTTTTTCACTAAATGCTTATGAAAGTATATTATACGGTACATCTAAAAATGTGGTTGTTTGTAAAGTCGGTTTACGGACGATAATTTTAGATGATAACGTCATAAGACAAGCCGAATGCTTAGGCGTAACGTGACAACGTAACATGACAATGAGTCAGATAATACTTTTCATCATCATCATTATCCATCACCACGCGGGTGAAACGCGCAGCTGGTACATATAGGAACTTCACAATTTGATTCCGCCATCCCCATTCTATACTCGGACATCCAGAGATACTCAGAAGCGCCACTGCTTTATGGTGGATATTCCATTTACACGGACGAAGCGATTTACTTCTTCGTTTATCATACGAACCGCTAGGGAATGGAACACCCTGCCTGAGTCGGTGTTTCCGGTTAAGTACGATAAGGAGGTCTTCAAAACACGAGTGCATAGGTATCTTCTGGGTAAGCGCGCTCCATCATCGATCGCATCATCACTTAACACCAGGTGAGATAGTGGTCAGTGCTACCCAGTTCGGTATAAAAAAAAACCTTTGCTACGAAAGAATAGTGTAGGTACTTCATATAATTTGGTTATATGAAGTTTGGTTATTTGGTTTGGCGGGCTACTCTCACGTACAGTTTTCATTTAATGGTAAAGACGAATGTTATGTTTCCGCAATACCTTTCTAGTTCCAATAGATAGAAGTCCTTTGCTACCTCTGCTGCGCAAAGGAACTATTATAATGAAAAGCTCAGAGAAATATCGAATGGTAGATCCCACTACCATTCATTTACAATCAGACATTACAATCGAACCAGCGCTCACCACAGATAATGTTTACTTAAATTGAATTGTTACCTCCTTGGTCGGGACACATTGTACTTTAATAATTAAAAAAAATCTTTTAAAGCATTGTTTTGTTATGAGAATAATCCTTTAATTTAATTTATTAATTTTCTGAAATAAGTAGGTAAATAAAATATGCCAATAAAAAAAAATAAAAAAAAACAAAAACAGTCAGCAGCCGTGAAATCTTTGTTACAAAGAACACACGGAATCTGTGACTACATTCACTTAGAGGAGGAGCTTTACAACATCAAACATATGTCATGGCAACATCTACAAACTCACACAGTTGCATAATAAATGCCGTTCCAAGACTTCCACAGTCGAGCAAGTTGACGACAGTATATACTTTTTGTTAACTTTTGTAATATATTAGCAGTTTACATTATATATTTTTAATAATTCGAATTTTCTCTGACAATTTCCCCTATAACATGTCTCTGAAACACATCTTATCTGATATTAGTAAAAACTGTTCTGAAAAAACTACTGTACTTTCAAAGTCAAAGTCAAAGTATATTTATTGCAGAATTACATGTGTAAAAAGATGTTATAGTTATATTATAGAGTCAATGTAATCTACCTTATATGGGCGTGCAATATTTATCTAAACAAATCATAAAATTAGATAATTACAGAATAAAATAAAATCAAATCAAAATATCAAATTAAAAACGAAGTACATATAAAATTGGTCATTATGAATATATTAAATTAAATATAGAATATGCAATTTCGAAGAAAAAGTAAAATTATATTTAATGTTTCGAAGAGAATTCTATTCATTAATTATGCTAGCTAAGGATTATTACTTACAACAGATTTATCATTCATAAAATCATTAATTTTGTAATAACATTTTGTGACAAAATAGTTTTCAGTTCTCTATAAAAGAGCGAGGTTGGCAATTCTCTTAATGAAATGGGTATTTTATTATTTAGACACACTGAAGATACTTTTGCGTATCAACGCTATCTTGGAGTTACTAGTCTGTCTTTTAGTTTCATGCAATAAAGGGTTATAAAATGTATGTAGGGGCACGATACATGCAACGTGAGCGCAATTTGCTGTTATTGCAAAAGTCGCGTCGTGCGCTCAGTTGCCCTGCCGCGTTTGTACCGAGAGTCCGTTCTTCAGCCCACCTACATAATGTAACCTGTTGAATAACATATATGAAAATGAAGAATAGTAATGGTGATCACCGAAATGACATAGTTTTATTGACCCATCCCAGTAGGCTGTAAGGTAGGCGTTAGGGATGTAAGGGGCGAGCCAACATCTTTTGACCCAAGTCAACCTCACCTGCACGCGGTACATCCTGCTGATCGACGAACGAGGCTCTGACAACCGACCGATGGCGGTATACCCATCCCAACAGGCGTCGCTAAATGCAACAGGCCGGTGACGGGCAGCAGCGTCACCGGTGCGAGAAGCTACGCCCTGCGATCGCCAACCCGCCTGCCCAGCGTGGCGATTACGGGCAATATCCTCCAATGCAGGACAACAAAAAGCCACGGCCCCTAGTTCCCGGCGGCCCCGCTATTCCTGGTCATGGTGGCGACCATGGTAACGGCGGGGCGAGGGGTGCTAAGAATCTCCGGGCTACGGAAGGCCACCACAAACAACTGACCCTGGCGACGTATAACGGACGCACGCTAAGGCTTGACTCGCATCTGGCGCAACTCGAGGTAGAACTTGGGAAAATTAGGTGGCACATACTGGGGTTGAGTGAAGTCCGAAGAGAGGGGGAGGATACCTTAACCCTAGAATCGGGCCACCTTATGTACTTCCGAGAGGGAGACCAACAATCCCAAGGTGGCGTTGGGTTTCTGGTAAACAAGTCCCTTTCTGACAACGTTGTGGAAGTGTCCAGTGTATCGAACAGGGTATCGTACCTTATTGTGAAGCTCACCGAGAGGTATAGCCTTAAGGTGGTGCAAGTGTACGCACCGACCTCAACACACTCGGACGATGAAGTGGAGGATATGTTCGATGACATATCGAGGGCCCTCCACTTCACTACAAAGACCCAGTACACCGTTGTCATGGGGGACTTTAACGCTAAAGTGGGAGTACAGAATTTCAGCGAATCGGTAGTAGGATGCCATGGCTTTGGAAGCAGAAACCATAGGGGGAAAATGCTCGTCAACTTCCTCGAACGGGAGGGGCTCTTCTTGATGAACTCCTTCTTTAAGAAACAGCCCCAAAGGAAGTGGACGTGGCTAAGCCCCGACACTAGGACTAAAAATGAGATTGACTTCATCATGACGAATAAAAGGCACATATTTAGAGATGTCTCCGTGATCAACAGGTTCAATACCGGTAGCGATCACCGACTTGTCCGAGGCTCTCTGAATATCAACTTCAAGGCGCAACGTGTCCGTCTGATGAAGTCCAAGCTCCGACCAACACTGCTCCAAACCATTGCAGGATCTGAAACATTCCAGTTAAACCTGGAGAACCAATTCGCTGCCGTGGAAACCACCACAGACGTAAACCAGAACCTCGAAAATGTGACTCGGGTCCTCAGGGAAGAAGGTACGAGATTTTGTTACATGCAGCGTAAGGGCAAGAAGTCCAAGCTTTCAGAAGAGACTTTGGGGCTAATGAAGGAACGACGTGAAAACCCACCCATCACTTCGTCAGAAAAGCGGACTCTAAACCGAGAGATCAACAAGAACGTACGACACGACCTCCGGTGCTTCAATACTCTTTCGATCGAAAGAGCGATCGAGCAGAATCGAGGGTCAAAGGTGTTCGTACAATCTCTTGGAAGAAGCCACCTGACGAAGTTGACCACAGCTAGTGGAGAAGTCGTTGCTTCGAAGCCGGCAGTCCTTTCGGAAGTGGAGGACTTCTATGGCCGACTATACGCATCGCATGCATCTCGACCTGATCCCGAAAATGATCCTAGAGCCACGTTAACACGCCATTTCACCGAAGACTTGCCAGAAGTCAGTATTGGCGAAATCGAGATCGCTCTTAGACAGCTTAAAAATGGAAAAGCCCCTGGAGAGGATGGCGTTACAACAGAGCTACTAAAAGCAGGAGGTAAACCCGTACTGAGGGAGCTCCAGAAGCTTTTTAACGCTGTCCTGTTCGAAGGGAGAACTCCAGAGGCGTGGAGTAGGAGTGTGGTCGTCCTGTTCTTCAAAAAAGGAGATAAGACCCTGCTGAAGAACTATCGACCCATATCCCTTCTAAGCCACGTCTATAAGCTGTTTTCAAGAGTGATCACGAACCGTCTTGCGCGTAGACTCGATGAATTCCAACCACCGGAACAGGCTGGGTTTCGGAGCGGATACGGCACCATAGACCACATTCACACAGTGCGGCAGATTATACAGAAGACCGAAGAGTATAATCAGCCCCTGTGTCTAGCATTCGTGGACTATGAGAAGGCCTTTGACTCGGTTGAAATCTGGTCTGTTCTGGAGTCCCTGCAGCGTTGCCAGATAGATTGGCGATACATCCAAGTGATGAGATGTCTTTACGAAACCGCCACCATGTCCGTCCAAGTACAGAATCAGCAAACAAGTCCCATACCGTTGCATCGAGGAGTGAGACAAGGGGACGTTATCTCCCCGAAATTGTTTTCAAATGCAATGGAGGATATGTTCAAGACGCTGAACTGGAAAGGACGTGGCATTAATATCAACGGCGAATACATCTCTCACTTGCGATTTGCTGACGATATCGTCATCGTGGCAGAGACGCTGCAGGACCTGCAACAGATGCTGAATGACCTGGCTGACTCTTCTATACGCATCGGCCTACGGATGAACTTGGACAAAACCAAGGTCATGTTCAACGAACATGTTCTACCGGAACCGATTGCGATACACGGCGCCGTTCTCGAAGTTGTTCAAAAATATGTGTACCTCGGGCAGACATTGCAGTTGGGAAAAAACAACTTTGAGAACGAGGTGAATAGAAGAATTCGGCTGGGCTGGGCAGCGTTTGGGAAACTACGTCGAGTCCTTACTTCGCCGATTCCACAGTGCCTGAAGACGAAAGTCTTCAATCAGTGCGTCCTACCCGTCATGACATACGGAGCCGAAACGTGGACACTGACGGCTCGAATGGTCCACAAGCTCAAAGTCGCTCAGCGGGCTATGGAAAGGGCTATGCTCGGTGTTTCTCTGAGGGATCGCATCAGAAATGAAGTGATCCGTCAGAGAACCAAGGTCATCGACATAGCCCACCGGATCAGCAAGCTGAAGTGGCAGTGGGCTGGCCATATTAGCCGTAGAACCGACAACCGTTGGGGTAAACGAGTTCTAGAGTGGAGACCGCGTCTCGGCAAACGTAGTATAGGACGTCCTGAGGCACGGTGGAGTGACGATCTGCGCAAGACGGCTGGCAAAAACTGGATGCGAGAAGCCCAAGATAGACCTAAGTGGCGTGCAATTGGAGAAGCCTATGTCCAGCAGTGGACTGCTACAGGCTGATGATGATGATGATGATGATGATGATCCCAGTAGGCAGACATAACACGCATATGGAAGGATCAGGGCGCACCTATGAACCTAGATAGGTGACGTGCGCCACGTAGAGTAACATAACAGAAACCCCACAATGTATCTCTCTCTATTTATTTATCAAATGTGCGTCGTGGTTTCTGTAACACTGCTAACACTGCCAATACTACCACCTTCCCATATACCAAGAGTACAACTAACAAAATTGAGAACACCTTTAGACGAGCATCTTCGGAAACTTTCTTCAAGCCGCACAAAAAGTTTAGGCAGTTGTTTAAGACCTATCAAGAATAAATATTCACTTACAAAATGCAGACGTCTTCTCGTATTGTTTCTATTCTGTACAATATGCAATACTTCTACTCGTTTATTTAGGAGAGTGAATCCAATTGCTCTTTTTCTCAAACAAAGCTAGGTAATAGCAGTAAAAAACAGTAAAGCAAAGTATCATAACTTCAAAAAAGGAGAAGGTACTCAATTCGACTGTATTTTTTTAATGTTCGATACCTCGTAGCTTTCGACTGGGTGAACCGATTCTCAAAATTATTTTTGTTTGAAAGCTGGTGCTTCCCGTGTAGTCCCACTTAAATTTCATCAAATTCGGTCCAGTACTTTTTAAGTTACACTGCAATAACTGAATAGAATGGAAGTCGGTATTAATTTTTTTGAATTGTACTTGTTTAAATGTATGTTCATCAATGTCTCCGCCAACTGTAACCGATTTAAGAAAAAAAATCTTTTGTTTGGTTGCGTTTACCAATTGGTACCAAGGCAGGATCTGATGATGTGATGTGCTCCCAGGGAAATCGAGGGCTACCCACAAATTTTATAGTTACTTTATAGTTACTTTATAAAGTTTAAAATGTATACAGTCGTGAATATTACTACTCAACTTATTGTTCGTTTTGCTGAGCATTTCATTAATTCATCAATAATATTATCGAATTTAATTCCGTTCCCACAATCGGTATTAATTGGAAAAAAGTTTCGTTCAATGGAAATTGTTTCGCGATTTCACTAAAAGAGCAGCGCCATAGAATAAACTATGCAGTAGGGAAACTTGTAACGAACTGTAAACCTGCCTTCAGGAATTCCTCTATAACTATGTATTATAAACCACACAGTAAAGTTCACATTACTGTGCTCTAGTTTGAAGAGTACGGGAGCCGGTAAAATGACCTGCATATGATAACAACTAAAGTATCAGGGTGATGAGAACAGTGCAGTTCGTCACTTATGTTGAAATGTATCTGTTCTAGAGGTTACCACTTAACACCAGGTGGGCCTCGTGCTTGTACTGTCTCCTAATTACATAAATAAAATAAACGATATTGTATGATAACATAATTGTAAATAAATGCTGATCAGAATTACATATTCGTTTTGGCATCCATTTGCTAAATATATTAATTTACATGTCCTTTGATGAAAAAAATAGTTAATTTTTGGTTTATATGTAGCAGTTTAGGATTGAATACAATTACTTATTAGCCTTTTAAGGCTAGTTTGTAATATCAATAGGGTGCATAATATTTCTATGTATGCTAGGTAAAAAAAAATTGGTTTAAATTACGTCGTGGAGAATAAATTTAACCATACTACACAAGGATGTTAAATTTTTGTTTTATATTAAACAATTTAAGTCATAGTTATTTATTATAAAAGTAATGTATACATTGCAGATATGTTTATGAAATAAATCTAGTTGTAATATAGTACCTATATAAAGACATCTATAACAATAAAAGTAATGAATACAAATTTCAAAAACAAGGAATATTGAGTAAAATATTATTGTTTAATAAGCTACCAGTAGCTATAACAAAATTACATTCAGGTGATTTTAATAGGAAAATGAAACATTTCTTTCAATCTCATCCGCATTATTCTATTATTGAATTTATGGGCGTCTTACAGAATCCTCATTCTTGTAAAAAAGTATAGTTCAATATCTAGAATCAACTCTTTTGATTAACTGTTTATTTAACATATTGTTAAGATATTTAGTTTCTTTGAATGTATTTCGATGAACCCCGTGCCATTTATATAAATCATCATCACCATCATCATCATCACCATCATCAGCCCACATTCGTCCACTGCTGGACATAGGTCTCTCCTAAAGTACGCCACAGAGCTCGGTCTTCAGCTCTCTGCATCCAGTTACTGCCAGCTGCCTTCCGCAGGTCGTCTCTCCACGTGGCCGTAGGGCGTCCTACACTCCGTTTGTCTAAACGTGGTCTCCATTCATATAAATATAAATAATCCAATCCATTTATATTAATAATCCAATCCAATTATAATAAATAATTTAAATTACTTATTATTTAATTACGATATAATAATAACGAGCTATGGAGAGGGCTATGCTCGGGGTTTCTCTACGTGATCGAATCAGAAATGAGGAGATCCGTAGAAGAACGAAAGTCACCGGCATACTCGTAGCTCAGAAGATTAGCCAGTTGAAGTGGCAGTGGGCAGGGCACATAGCACGCAGAACAGATGGCCGATGGGGCCGAAAGGTTCTGGAGTGGAGACATCGGACCGGCAACCGCAGCGTAGGTCGTCCACCGACACGGTGGACAGACGACCTGATGAAGGTCGCAGGACGACGTTGGATGCAGGCCGCTTCCAACCGGTCCTTTTGAAAAATCATGGGGGAGGCCTATGTTCAGCAGTGGACGTCCTACGGCTGAGATGATGATGATGATGATGATTATTTAATTTCGAATTTTAATCTCTGTTAACTTGACATTTATTGTATGTACTCGTAGCTTCTATTAATAAGTATATAACACGGTATGTTTAATTGCATAGAGATTCTCAACACAATTAAATCAATTATGGAATGAATGGAGTGTATAAATGTCATGGGCAAGATCCACAATTTGTGCACTTACTGATTTAAGATATTGTTGCGGAAATGTAATTTTCTATGACCCGCCTAGTTTATCGAACACTGAACATAACGTCAATAAATAATTCTGATTCTAATTACGTCGAATCCTACAGTGGTGAGAAAAGAGAACAAACTTGTTTATACTCTATGCAATACTCCTTCTAGTACCTACTTCGCAAGTATTCGACTAAGTAAGTACCACCACAGTGCCAGAAATTCTTCCTTGAAATAGTAGTGTGAAAGCACTGATGTGTTTAGCTTGAAAAGAGCAAGTGAAATTACTAGGTCGATGAGACTGTGCATCTGTTCCAGAGTGACGAGTCCAGTACAGTACCGATCAAAACTTTGAAGTTTAAGTGTCTGGGTCACACTGCAACTAAAACGGGCAGGCGTAACACTTACCATCTGGTCACTTATTTGCATATCAATTCTATAACGTTAGTTATTTTGGTTCACCTCTGAATTCACCCAAACGGCTTCACTAGAAGATGAGCGTTGGTGAACCCATGACCAATGACCAGCACAACTCTTAGTTGATGCCGCTTTGCGACATATTCGGTTTTTCCGCCGACTTCCAAAAATAGGAGGAGGTATTCAATTAGACTGTATGTTTTTTTATGTTTGTTACCTCATAACTTTCGACTGGGTGAACCGATACTCAAAATTCTTTATTTGTTTGAAATTTGGTGCTTCTCTCGTGGTTCCATTTAAATTTCATCAAATTCGTTCAAGTACTTTTTGAGTTACACTCCAATAACTGAATAGAATGGAAGTCTGTAATACATTTTTCAAATTGTACTTGTTATTATTAAAACTTGTTTTTTTATTTAAATAATACATTTTGTTGCAAATACATTATTGTGATCATTCTGATTTTAAAAGTATATTAAAACTTTTGCAAATGGTCTCACTGCATATGATTTTTCTGTGACGGAAACGTCGCGTCGCCATTTTAATTTGCGAGCAATTTGTATAAAAATTAAAATGTTTAAACGTAATGGGACTCTCGTAATTGAAGTCTCGTCGAACAAAATATGATTTGGTTATTAACAAGCCGCATCCGGTTCATTGGTTTCCTTTTTTCATTTAACTTCTTTTTTGTTTTATTTTTTGCAGCTCGATTTCCCTTATGAGTATAGATGAATATATAATCATTATTTGAATATATCACAATAATAAAACAGGTTTAACTTGAAACTTACGCGTTGTCGATATCACGATCGACAATTGTTTCGGCTTCGTCCGGAATCTTTCGGCCGTGCGATTATCTAATGATTCGTCGAAGAGCTCACCGATGCCAAATACTTTATGAGATATCGCCCTTGTACATAAGGTTGGTTTTCCAACATTTCTTATCATCTCTTCATTTGTTTCACGGATGTTGTCAAAGATGCAACGATGTTTGCTGTCAGAGAATAGCACGGTTGAATCGAACGGCAGGATCTTGAGTGCGGTGGGAGGCGGGAGGCGGGACGCAACGACGAACGATCTTTATATCGACAACGCGTAAGTATCACGTTAATCATGTTTTATTATTACAAAATTATAATGAACGTGAGTTTTAATAACATTACATACATAAATAAATTCAATAAATTATTTATTTTAATTAAGCTATATTGAAAAAGAAACTAGCAATACTAGACAGCATATTTAAAAATAACCTCATTTATTCTATTATGATTTCTATGATAAAATATTTATGTAAGATTTTTGCATATTAAAGCTACTTCTGGTGTGATACGCAAATAAAATCCAGGCCTTTTACAAATAGTTATCAAATAAACTTACCCAAGTATGTGAAGTTCAATTGCTATCATTAGAAGACTGCCTTCAACGCGATTTAATCTGCGTGTGGAGCTGAAGCCTGAAACTCAGCTACAGTAAGTAAATCAAAGAAGAAAAAGTCGCGTCGAATAAAGTCAAATAATAATAGCAATACTTACAAGAAATAATCATTAAATGAGATAGTGAATCTCAAATCAATTTTACAAAGCGATTCTATATATAGTGTGATAGCACCTTCGACTGCATCATCACTGAGCAAACAATAGCTTAACAAGTCTGAAAAAAATGGATAAAAGGTAAGTTACCAACAGTAGTCCGCCAGATAAAACTGCTATTATAGTCTGTGTAAATTTTGTATCTTTCTAACCCATCAAGAAATATGTTTTGTACGAGACCAGCCTCAAAGACCTGCAAACTCCAGCAGTGGAAGCGCTTTGTATTTGGAGTATGCGAGCTGCTGGTACAAAATTTGACTGATACAGTGTCCTCGATAAACAAGGAGCTGAACAAATAATATGCCTAACAAGATCTTCTACGATGGGTTCCTACAATATGCAACTACCTACCTAATCTTAATAGTACTTCCAGCAACCCCGCTGCGTCGAGCGTAGCATCCGTTAGTCGGTTCTGTTAGGGGAAGGAGAGGATAGGCGTTGGGCAGGAAACAAGGATGAGAAAAACCAACCAAAAACATCATCCACGTCTCGCCACATGAGTTTTCCAGGCGTCGATCTGCTGCAGTCTACGAGTATCCCAAACCACAGGTAGATTCAAACCGGTGTAATATACCACTCTAACACTAAACACGCAACAGTGAACTACAGTGATTGCCTAGTTTAACTTCAATTATTAATACATTTTACAATTATACATTTCTAAAATCAAGCCTAGCTCGTTAGCCATTTTTACAAGATCAGAGAGTTCTCTCTGCCCAAAGTGAACGCATAACAAGTCAATACAAAATCTATGTGACGTTACGAGCGGTGCCCTCTAGTTTAAGAGTTAGTTCGGTACCAAACAAAATATAATATGTGAAATCACGCTATTTTACACTGTATGTATGTATATATACGTTTTTTTTTAGTACGAGATCAAGTACAAGTACAGGTCATGATCAAATGTAATGCTTGCTTGATTGCATTTCATATATAAATTGTCAAGTAAACCGGCCTCAACTGTATCACAATTGAATTAATTAGCGAACGGAAACGGGACGTGTATCGGAGACAATTACCGTGGAGTTGACAACACAATGAGGGGTTTGCAGTATATTACATCCGTGAATAGGGACACACGAACTTAATCTTCTTTCAGTTCTTCTTAGTATCTTGTTCGTGTATCTTGAATCATATTTCTCAGAACAAATTTTCAATGCATATTTTATGATGCGTGATGTGACACCAGTGATGACTAATGGCACTGAAACGTGGTCTCATAAATAAGCTCAATGTCCTACGACGAGCTACGTTAATGAAGAAATCAGTAGAAGCATGAAAGTCGTGAATATAGCCCAGAAGGTAAGCCAGTTGAAGTGGTAGTAGATAGGGCATATATCACACAGAACAGATGGCCAAAGGGCTCAAAGGTCCTGGAGTGGAGACCACCGAGTAGGTCTTCCATCGATAAGGTGGAGAGATAACCTGATAATGGTCGCAGGACGACGTTGAATGCAGGCCGCTTCCGACCCGGTGTTTTTGGAAATTTGTGTGGGAGGCATATGTTCAGCAGGGGACATCCTACGGTGATGATGAGTACCTACAGAAGAAGAACACAGCGAGGTGAACGTTTTAGGCTACTCTACCATGAAATAGTATCTAGATATCTTTGCATGAAAACCTAGAGAGAGACCTTTGACTTAATTTGATTGGTTCCAAATCCAATTGGAGCCAAACCTACAAGCAATGCTATTTAACGTATCTGCACGTATTCTTTTTAAATGTACGGGATCGCACGCCCGATGACAGGAAGATAAAAACATAATATATCGTCCGCGTTTTTAATAGCAAAGGGTTCGGAATCCGGATGAGTCCAGAGATACTAGAAAATTGGATTTTCGATAAAAATGGTGATACGACCGATCGACGCTTCGAGTTGAAATTTTAGGTGGTGTTCGTTTTTGCAATTACAGTAAATACACTTTTACTGTCCGAGGATACCACAAAGGGAGACTCTTGCTTATGAGGCACTCAAATGTCAAGAGGATATGGTATAACATTTGTGTTACGTAATGTTACTAATTTGTGTTTCAAGGAGGTATTAAATATGTTGTGGTAAGGGCGTTATTTTTAATTCAGAACGTAACTAGAGGCTTCTAAAGTAGAAACTTGACTGTAGCAAGAAATTTAATAATTAAAGTTCTTGCTTATTTTATTAGTTTAATATAGCGTATTTAAAATTTCTTGCTACACTCAGGACTCTACTATGCATAAAATAACTTTGATTTTTATTACTAGGTAGCTACGAAGAAAGACTATTATTTCTTCGTAGCTAGGTAGTAAGAAAATGGAAATGAAATGAGTACAAGATAGCACATGTCATTAAAGTCCTATGTGTAAAAAGTGGGTTGACAGTATAAATAAAAATAAGTACACGAATATTTTTTTATGATAAAATTATAAATATTATTTTATATTATTTTTGATATATTCTGACAATTTGTGAATTATTTACGAGTACTTTCTGAAAAAGAAGACCAAAGATCTTTACAAATGGGGTAAAGCCTTCTAGAATCCAATGGACCAATCAGAAGGAGAAGCAAGAACATAGACATAAAATATATTTATATAAAGGTATTATTGTATGCTATGTGTACGTTGACAGTAATTTTGTGAACCATAACTCGTCAAAACGTAATTTATTTTACTAAGTTAACAATATTTTATTAATTTAATTTGTGGTTACAATTAATAGTACTATTATTTGAGATTACATTATTAAATAAAACACTGTAAAAATTTGCAACTTTATCGAAAAATGTCTATTATTGCTTGGCTGAGTGACATGGATTTTTTAAATATCTCATAACTCGGAATACCTTAGACTCTCGCCGGTACCAGGTTACCGGTAATTTCGGGACACCCGATATAAATTAAATAAATGCCACGGTCAAAATTTTGTAATTAATGAAAATTTGCTAAATTCAACTTAATGCTGGATTCTGTAATGGGCATTTTTCTGGAATACGACCTTTTAGTATGCGATAAAAGTTTTTACGCCCTTACTGCGTCTATAGGAGTGATCGACGAGTATCTACTGCCCGCTTAAATTAAACCGTGAAGAGGATTTATTGAGGAACTCGCAGATAAGGGATGCGGGAAGTTTAGAGTTTCGGATTCCGATGCCTTTGTTAAGTACCGGGTTTTAAAATACACAGGATGAATTTTGGACTTGGTTAGAAATAGAAGGATATGATACGAGTATCTTAAAATATACAAAGTAATGCTTTTATAGTAGGAATAAAAAGTTTCGAGCAATTGGGACGAAAGGTATAATTTATATTTAGGATATAAATTATTAGGGAATTATTAAATAATGAATTATATATGGAAGCGATCAGCTTGACTTGGCAATTTTAACAGATCAACAAAGTTGAGGAACGCATGCTGTGGTCATGAGTAGGATGGATGTCCGCTAATGGTATTATTCAACTGAGCGCTTCCGTGCTTCAGAGTGTGCATTAAGCCGCCAGTCCTGGTTATTTGTCTTAGGACAACATTCAAAAGGCTGAAAACATCGACATGGGTTGGCCACTGACCTATCCACCAGGCCCAAATACTCTCTCTGAGAGGAAGGCTCGAATCCCAGCAGTGGAAACATAATGAGTTGATAAGAAAATAATGTATATCTTAACATAATACTAGCTATGCTGTGCGGCTTTACCCGAGTGGTGATGAACTGATGATGAAATGGATTTGTCCTATGTGCCTGTGCACGATGAAAAAGGGAGGGGACAACAGCAGAACACCAGTTGGCGCCTCGAAGAAATCTCGCGACCCTTTCGTGACCACCAGGATTAAAGTAGTAGCAAAACCACCGGTGGAGGTACTCAATGACGACAATACAGTTAACATCACGGTGCTCGTGCATGAGATAACCAAGCTACGAAACGAAATATCCTCCATGAGGGAGCAGTTTAGTGCAGAGTTAATGATTTATGACTCAAAGCTCAGTCGATCTATTGTTATCATCGAGGGTTACGAAAAGAAGCTTAGTGAGGCAGTTTCCAGCATCACCAGCCACGAGTCGGAAATTGAGAAATACGCCGGGCTAGTTGAGACACTCGTCGAAGGGATGACAAGGTATGAATACCTCACGACATCTACTCTTCAAGTTCTCTCAGAACAGCCAGCACATTTAACACAAAAAACAGCGGCTGAGGTCATGATGCAACCTGCTCTATCGACATCTAGTGAACCCAAAGAAGTCGAGATACCGACGTTATGCGAAATCGTCTCACGTCCTTCAGCGTCTAAACGTCAGCGCCGTGCACACAAGCCAAAAGGGAATAAATCGGTGCATGTGACTACATCGCAAATCAACACCGCTGACGTACCAGGCCGTCATCACAAAGCCTACGATCTCCATACGTCCGACAGCCTGTTCACAGTCAGAAGCAGCAACCTATAACAGTCACAGTAAGTATTATCCTGCACATATAGTGGAAACAACAGAGGACGCACCTGATAACAATGCCAACGATGACGGATGGGAAAAGGTGGCGAAGCATAGAAGTAGAAGGAGCGGGCAACGCCGGCGGACTGTAATCCAAGGAAGCGGTGCCGATGACGACGAACTAAGAACCGTCGAACTAGCGCGTAAAATTCACGCATGTTTCTTCACGCCCGATACTACGTGTGAGACAATAAAATCGTTTATGACAAGAAAGAAACGATGTGAAAATTACCAAGTTGAGAAACTTCGATTAGCGCATTCTTACTATTCGTCTTTCTGCATATCGGTACCAAATAGCCTCTTCAACTTCTTCATGTCCGCCGAGAATTGGCCGAGCAGCACCCAGGTCAGTGAGTGGTTTCGCGGGCGCGCGGGCGGTGCGCCACGCCGTCCCTCCGCGCCGCGCGGGCAGCCGCACGGTCGCGATAGCGCTGCCGCCGTCTCCGCCGCCGTGCCCGGGACACCAATACATACTACCTACGCCAAAGCAGCATGCGCCGCCCCCACCAGGGAACATTCAACAACAACAAAAACTGTGTCTAACTATATGTCATCAAAATATTCGTTGCATAACGAATAAAACGAAAGCACTTGAAGTGTTATTGACAAAGGATCTGTCCTGCGACTTAATTATTATCACTGAACATTGGTTACGTAAACACGAAATGATTTCTGTTACACTTTGTAACTATGATTTATTGTCATTTAGTTGTAGAGAACATGTAGCTCACGGTGGAAGCTGTATTTACGTGCGGTCGGGTATGATGGTGGTAAATAGACAAGATTATTGCGACCTGACGCGAGAGCAAATTTTTGACGTGTGCGCTGTGCACTTATTAGATGACAATATCTTAGTTATCGGGGTGTACCACTCTAACCTTACGAGTCATAGCGATTACCTTGATTTGTTCGAAACCCTCCTATGTAAAGTTACGGACGAGGGTCTGGACTGCGTCATTATGGGTGATACGAATATTGATTTGTTATGTAGTTCTAGCGCGCAAAAACAGTTGGCTGACATGCTCGATAGTTTTAATTTTGCGCAATTAGTAAACCACTATACGCGAATAGACATGGGTGGTCGTAAATCGTTGATAGACCACGCGTACACAAATATGCCCGCAAAACGAGTGACCGAGATCGCAATCGTTGACACGGCGCCTCTTAGCGACCACGCCGCCCAGCGCCTCACGCTAGCGAGAGACCACGTTCTCGCGCCCGCGCCTACCCATAGTCTGGGACGAAACTTCTCTGCGGCCAACGAGCTCAATTATATTAGAGCTCTCGAATCGGTAGACTGGGAGAACATCGTAGACAAATCAGATGAATGTTGTCACGCCTTGGCCGACAGTATAGTAAATATTTTGTCAAACAAATTTCAAGTATGTTTTCCGCTTAAAAAACAACTCGCTCACAACAGACATTGGGTCGATGCGGAAATTCATAATTTTAAGCATCTACTGCGAGATACTGCACGATTAAAAAGAAAATTTCCCACAAAGAAATTCTTCGCACTAAATGCGATGAGCTGACGTTAGAATATCATTCGCTACTTAAAACGAAACGGGTAAGCTACTATTCGAACTTAATCCGCGGCAATCCGAAACGCATGTGGCGTATGATCAACAATGAGCTAGGACGTGGTACTCGCGAGAGAGCCGATTTCACTGACTTAGTGCGTGACGCGAACGGTCAATCGTTTGGCACAAAACAAAATGCAGTTGATGCACTTAATCTGGAATTTGCGAGTGCGGCGAGTAGGTGCGGAGCACCCACTTCTAACAGCGCCAGCGCGCTCGCTGTACTCGGGGGTGAGTCATCAGTGAGCGATGTATCAGTTAGACTGGAGCCGTTCTCCCCTTTCGAAGTAGTCTCAATAGCAACTAAACGTATTGCTCCAAAACGGAGTACTGATATTTATGGCCTATCAGCGAGTTTACTAAAGACAGCAATAGGACCGATGGCACCTGTGTTAGGACATTTGTTTAATTTGTGCATGCGGAAGGGTACCTATCCCACGGTACTTAAAAAGGTCAAAATATGTCCATTGTACAAAGGTAAGGGCAAGAAATTTGACCTCCAGTCGTACCGCCCTATATCTCTCGTCCCTGCGGTCAGTAAGATGTTTGAGGTTGGCCTTAACAGAAGGCTCCTTAATTTTGTAGTGGACCGAGATATCTTGTCGGAGAGGCAGTACGCGTATAGAGCCGGCCGCGCGACCACAGATTTAGTACGCGAGGTGGTGTGGCGGGTGCTTAGTGCACGTGAAGCGAAATTGCAGGTAGCCTTACTTTGTTGCGACCTATCACGTGCGTTCGACAGCGCCGATCACGCTCTTGTCGCAAACAAGCTGCGATTTTACGGAATCCGTGGCCCGGCACTGTCTTTACTGTCCTCCTTCATGTCCAAACGAACGCAGGTTGTGGTGGGTGATAAGGGTCGCGCCGTGTCTTCTGAGATAGAGAATAGGATGGGTGTCCCGCAGGGCTCCTGCCTGTCCAATACCTTGTTCAGCCTCCTCCTCAACGACCTGCCTGGCAACATCGATGAAGCCGAGATATACATGTACGCTGATGACGTCGCAGCTGTGGTCACGGCGCAGACGCACGCTCAACTCGAGTCGAAGCTGAACTCGGTGGTGAACAAGCTCGACGGGTGGTTCAGGTTAAACGGGTTGTCACTGAACAAGGAAAAAACCGGTTTCATAGCTTTTAGCCTTAACGGCCATACAAATACAAAGAAATATTCAGTAGCAGTAGGTCATAACACGCTCCACCAGGCCCAAAGTACTAAACTGCTTGGCTTTCATGTGGACGGCGCATTGAGTTGGGAGACGCACATAGACGAGCTGTGCGGGAAGCTCTCGCGCTCGTGTTTTGCGCTTCGGCGTCTCGCGAGCACCGCCAACCGAAGCGTCGTGCGCTCCTGCTACTTCGCGACCATCCACAGTATCATCACGTATGGGTTGGAGCTGTGGGGCCGAGCTGCCGACCGTAATAGGGCTTTTGTCATGCAAAAGCGAGCCGTTCGAGCTATATGCGGGGTTCAGGATGACGTCTCCTGCGTAGAATTATTTCGAGAGCTCCAGATATTACCGTTGCCTTGTGAGTTCTTGTATCAGGTAGCCATATTCACACACACCCACCGCGATACATACGAACGCAGGGGTGTTAACAGAACGATTGCCTTGCGGAGCAATATAAAAAAAGACCAACTGGTGACGCCGTCGCACCGGCTCGTCAAGTCAAGGCGGTCAGTTTATATTCTCGGGCCCGCGGTGTACAACCGCAATCCCGCATCCATTCGAGATGCAGCGTCCACTGCGTGCTTTAAAAGTAAGCTTAGGGCTTGGCTGTTAGAAAAAATGTTCTACGACATTGAAGATTATTTTCTATTAATAGATTACTAATTTTTTATTAATTTTAATTATTAATTTGAATTTTTAATTTTTTATTAATTTTGATTATTATTATTTTTAATTAATTTTAATTATATTTTTTTTTATTTATTTTAATTTATATTTTTAAAATGTTAATTTTAATGTATAATGTTATTATATATTATTATTTACAGTTTTTTTTTTAATATTAATTGAATGTCTGCTAAGTGCAATTATTGACATGTAACTTTTGGTGTTATTAATAAATTATTTGTATTTGTATTTGAACACTAATGATGATGAATCAAATGTCACTCATGCTTTCTATTGGTGAAAGAGTTTTTAAATGCGGTCGAGTATTTTTTGAATTTATCCTTTACTAACAAACAAACAAACAATCAATTATTTATTTTTTTATATTTGTGTAATAAAAAGCAAATACGAATTCTTGGTCTATGATATTCAAAAATTACAATGTATAAATTTGTATTAATTTTAATTCACGACGATTTCAAATAGAAGATCTAAATGTAATCTTATCTTATTCTACGTGAGGTTTTTTATATTAGTATTCTCTGAATACCAACACGATTTGAGAGATTTGAACGAATGATACGTGGAATAACACATTAAATCCTCGAAATTTGAAATTTTTTTTAACATTACAATCCAAGGTATAGATAGATAGATAGATAGATAATTCTTTATTGTTACACCACTTAATATACAAAAATAACATAAAAGTAAAAGAAAGCTTAAAACAAAGTGTTACAATGGGCGGCCTTATCACTAATAGTGATCTCTTCCAGGCAACCTTAGGATGGAGAGGAAATACAGGAATAACAAGACGGGGCGTAATATAAAGATAAAGGTACAATCAAATCAAGACGATAATACATTACTAAATAAAAATGATAATAAATTATAAACAAGAAAAGAAAAATATCTACTAATACATAAAAATACACTAATACATATTGAAATATATATAAACATATAATTAATTCATTGATATACTTACATAATATATATATACACTACAATACAATATACTTCCATACATATATTTATACATTAATTCTTTGATGTATTATAATCAAAACCCAAGTTCACACGGGTTAAACTAATTGGCGAGATAGAAACTTTTTACTTGGCTTTTGAAGGTCGACAAGGATTGTGCACGCCTGATAGTAACTGGTAATAAGTTCCATAAGCGAACAGCTTTCACTGAAAAAGAGTGATCATAAAATACTGTGCCATGCTGAGGCATACTGAGGGCAAGATTTTCTGATGACCTAAGATTGAGAACGTTGGCATTGTGAAGGAAATTGAAACGTTCCTTAAGATAGAATAGCATAGCAGGTATAGAATAGCAGTGGTAGAAATCACGTGGTGTGCTTGTAGTTTCATGAGTTTGTTTAACCCATGTGTCCGTACAAGTGTGCATATACATGTAGTGCAGTGAAGTAGCTTTTATATACAGAAACCAATTATTTACAGAATTATTTTAATGTTTAATCTCCTTTTGTTGTCCCGTTTTAAAGCAGACTTTCTATTTTTAAGACTTACGCCGTTTGATGTGCCAGTAACAGATTCTTCATGTGCTTTTACTTTAGTAGATAAAGAGTATTACCTGAAACAAAAAACATTTAAAAATTAATATACTTACACACAGGGCGTAACTCGTCTGATATAATTGAATATAGTATAATTTTCTACCGACTTCCAAAAAAGGAGGAGGTACTCAATTCGACTGTATTTGTTTTTTATTTGTTACCTCATAATATTCGACTGTGTGAACTGATTGTCAAATATTTTTTTTTGTGGAAAGCTGGTGCTTCCCGTGTGGTCACATTTAATCAAATTCGGTCTAGTAGTTTTTGAGATACACGCTAATAACTGAATAGAATTGAAATCGGTATTAAATATTTCAAATTATACTTGTTAGGGCCATATTCAAGAAATACGACCAGATGTAAATCTAGTACCGATTAAAGTATATGCAGCGTTTACGGATAAAGCTCCGCTCAAGTCAGGACTCTCAACTAAGTGTCTTTTTATGGAATACTGACATATACTATAAACATTTACTCCTGCTTAAAATCATATATTAAAAACTGAGAAGTAACTATTTTAAGAAAACTCTTCCTTTGGTTGGATGAAACACTTCAGTTAGTAAATCAACATCATGTTTACGCTTAGAACAAATTATATTTATGGATTATAACTATCGTCGACGGATGCGTAAGGATTAAAGCAACTGGAAAACGAGGGTGTTGACGCCATTCATACGCTTTATTGTTTAACCTGTCCAATGTCTACTTCTTTCGGTGTCTTTCCGAACTACGCATAAAAGTTCAGATATAAAATACTACACTTGAATAGTTTGACCAACTAAAAGCAAGTTTATACCGGTGGAGTGCATTTAATCTGATAAAATTCGTTACAAACCAGCCATATAAAAATGTGTATACATAAGGAGTACGCGCAACATGGCTAAGGACTTTTTGTACGTACACATGGTGTACGCGCGACACGCGACGTATGAGTATGTGTGTGTATGAGTGTATGTGAGTACATAAAGTAGTGTATAAAACTGCACATAACTGGATGTCAAGTTATGTGTAGTTATGTATCCAGGTAAACAACAGTTTCATAAAATACTATTTACATATCTGTATTTTACCTAATAACGAAACTCAGACAGAACAGAGGGAACGTCATCCACTGTCAGGAGCTATAGATAATAGATAACCGACCGAGAGTACACTACCTTTTTTTATAATGGTTCATCAAAGTGACTTCCTCTCGCCTGATGGAATGCAAAGATGGAATCAAGAACCATTAGTGCAGCCATAAGCTGCACTAATCGCCACCCCTATTATGATTTGAGAGATGCGTTTTCACGCCCCGCTTGAAAGGCCCTGGGTCATAGCTGCAAGGAAATACGTACGTAGGCAGAGCATTCCACAATGTACTTACACGACAGAGGTAGGTATTGCTTAACTTTTTGGTTCGTGGTAAGAAGTTTTTAACCCCTCACCAGTCGATTGTCATATAACAATGAAATTTTTATTGTGTCTGGGTCGTTTGACTAATGAAGTATTAACAGTATATGGATGCAATGCTAGGCCGGAACGAGTTGTTCGGGATCCGAATGGTGAGGAAGGAATAAGATTAAAGAGTTCTTTAGAACATTCGCCATGAAACAACCCGTAAAAATTACTTAGAGAAGCTATAGTTCTACGTATTTGTAGTGGTTCTAGGTGTAGAGTTACTTCAGTGACTCCAATAATACGGACAGCGCGACGTTGCAGTCTATCGAGAGCATACATTAGGCATTAGCGGTGGCAACAAAATTAAATACAAGGGCAAACCTGAGTTTTATAAAGAAGGCAACGCTGATCAGGAGTACAGAACTGCATCGCTCTGTTCAGGACTCCGAGTTTGCGGCAAGCTAACTTGATAATACTCTCGATGTAGTCACGCTGGTTCAGGTCACTACGGATATTCATGCCATGGATGTCAAGATCGCAACAAAGCATCCAAACTTCAGAGAGACTTTAAAGTCAGGACTAGAAGCAGCGTTCTTTGGGTTAGCTTAAAAAGCTTAGCAACTGAGACTGGTTGAATTGACTGGACCTACGAAGAAATAATAGTCAGGAAGCATAACTCAAAACAAATTCCACACAAAAAGTGGCCCTTAAAATCAAAACAACGTATGATTCCAAATACAAATTACTTCCGAGGTTACAAATAGACATGTTCGGTGATTGGTTTAAATTCAGAAGGAAAGCAGGGATTGGTTTACGCGCGTGCTGCAACGTCTACAATGACAGCAGAGTCATAGCGGCGAGGACGATGTTATGCAACAAGTGGACTGGACCAACTTAATAATAAATCAATCGTAAATTTCGTATGTCTCGCGAAATATGATTAATTGTTTAAGTTTTTGTCTAGAAGACATTAGAAGAGATTTTTCGCAATGTAGTATAGAAAGATTATGAAACATTTTAGGCTTATACATTTTACCAAAAAATATAAGTCGTTATTTGTTAGCTGGGTGTTTTTCAGTGGTCACAGAATACCTTCATTATCAATAAAAAAAATTCAATCAATTTATAGAATTACTTTAGAAAAGCACTGTGTTAATATTACTGACAAATTAATTAGCAACTCAGCTAAACTACTTTAAAATTTGCAGAGGGTGAATTTTCATTAGCTTGAAAAATTAAACGTGCTTTAATTTGACCAAACAATGAACTGTTTTTTTTATGCTATATAGTTACCTATATTACATACCAACTGTAGGCAATCGTTTATTGTTCATTGTCTGTAGTATCTCTTTAGAGCGTAAACGCTTTGGAAGCGCCAATTCGCATTTTTGCTGAGTGTTTGAAGGGTCACATAATAATGATTGATAGTATATTATGTCAATTATTCTTACCTCATGTAATAGAACATTATTTGATTAACAAGTTCAAGTTCCATAGACTACATTTAGAAATTGTTTATTAGTTTGTTATTTCCGAGCGGTTTCTACACACACACGTTTTTAAAATCAATCATAAAACCGGTCGCGCCAGTCACGAATCGTCAGACGCGGCTGAGGCCTCTTAGAGAGAGGTCAGAGGACGTATCGCTCTGACGCTCGCACTTACACAACTAAATATTAGTGCGCTCAAAACTTCCTGATACTTATTGAGGTAACATTTCTAAGTGGGATTCTAACAAATAATTTTATATAGGTTTAGTGCATCAAAGGTCAGACATAATAGAAATGTCATTGTTATAATGACATCGACCCTTGAGGGGCTAGTATTTTACTAGTAACCAAATTTCTTATGCTTATACTTGGTATCCAGTAATCCATGCTGGAGCCGGCTCCAGCATGGATTCCTGGACACCAACTGGTACTACCAACTACCATGGAACTGGTAGCAGAAACTATGTGATGGTCAATAGTAGACACACCGTGTTTGAGATCGTATGAATCGTCTTCGCGATACCTTTTTTCTAGCTGGTGACCAGGACCTGATGCTGGATCCAGAAACTGGTATCAGGAACTATTTGATGGTTGTTTTATTTACATGATTAGGTACATGAGTTAAATCTTACTTTTTTCTAGTCTATGCTCTTGCAGATAACATGTACTTGATTAATAATTATCATATTATGATAATTACTGTCGATATTAAAAATAAATTGTGTCCTGCGTGATATTTTATTTCACCTTTTTGACCTACGTCTATTTGTGACATAAAAACCAAAGTAGATAAAAAAAAAAGATCCAAATATTAATGCGCGCTATTTTGGTGAAGCGGTAAGGCCACTGCCGCATGCCGCAGGGCGCGCTAGTAAGTAACTCGCTAATACGGACAGGCCTGTTGGTCTAGTGGTTAGTGACCCTGACTGCTATGCCGGAGGTCGTGGGTTCGATTCCCACCCAGGACAAATGTTTGTGTAATAACTATCATTTGTTCTGTGTCTGGGTGTAATTTATCTATAATATGTAAGTATTTAGAAATATATAAGTATGTTTATCAGTTGTCTAGTACCCATAACACAAGCTCTGCTTAGCTTGGGAACTAGATGGCGTTGTGTGATAGTTGTGGAATATTTATTTATTTAATGTAAAATACCTAAACTCGCGCAGCGCTGCGCAGAATAAAGGCTCTTAAAGATGTTGATGTTTCTTCGGGACAAATTATCAGCATAAAAAGATAAATATGATATTTTATATAACATAATTAAAAAAACAGTAGGTACTTACTGTACCAACTGGTAGATAGGTACTGCAGTTTTGTGTAACATGGTCCATAATTTTTTTATTATCTATAATTTTATTGTTTTCAGTCAAAATTAACGTAGTATAACTATGCTGGTTTTCACAAGCAGTCATACTCTTGTTTTTCTAGCTTAATTGCAGCTAGTCACTTATTTTGCCGCATTGAATCGGCAAGCAAGCGAGAATAAAACATAACAAGCAAAACCATTGCACATTACATACATTTCAATATTTAGTCTTGAAGAAAAAAATACATCCTAATTTAAATAAAAATTGACTGACTTTATTTTGCATAGTATTGACCATCTCGATTTGTTAACGTATTTGAACATCTTTGAATAATTATAATTTTCCTATTATTTACTAGTAAAAGTGAACCCTGGACATTTTAATCGTGTATTGTTTCTGCACCACTTCACAACGAATGCTGGCATGATGATCCACAACTGAAGTTCACAATGATAAAAATGAAAATGTACGCGAAGATTTGAAGTGTGCTCGCTTGCAAGAAAAATGTCCGACTGATGACGTACTGAACACGACTTTTAAGCCCCGCCTACTTGAACACGACTTTTGTTGGGTCATTTTTTTAACGCAGTTACAGTTCCTGACTATTATTTCTTCGTAGGACTGGACTTATCTGTCTTTAAAAAAATAGTAATATGTACTTATTAATGTTGGAAACAGCAAAGTTCAATAAACGTCATCTAACAGAAGTTGCAGTCACAGGGCGACACAATAAGTGTCACTCGGGAGTGATGTACGGCGCAACAAATAACTCGCGCTTTGGAAATGTAACGTCTGTTTTTTTTATTAATGGCGGATTCGGAGTGACGCACTTATAAAGTGTTAAAACAAATAGTAAAAATTTATTTTGAAAATTGATATAGAAATTATACAGTAGAATTATAATGCAAACCATTACTTGAAATGACGTAATGACTCTTAACTTCATCTGGGTAAGCCTACGAAATGTATGAATATTTAAGTCAAAATCAAAATAATTTATTCAATTTAGGCATCAAAGACGTACTTATGAACGTCAATTTTTCATTATAATGTACTTTAAAGACTCTACCGCCGCGTTCCAAAATATATAGGCCTACCGAGAAGAAGATGCAAGAAACACGGTGCCATTCTTTTTATATCGCTGTTTACAATGTTTCTACTTAGGTACTACAAATATTAAATTTTATGGGTGGCAAAGTGACAGCTTGCCAGAAGTGGAGTATTCCAAGCATCTTTATCTTCTATTTAATGTCGAACTTTTTAATAAGCTTTTTTTATTAAAACGTTTTTTACAGTCAACTTGAATTTGCCCTATGATTTCAGTTATAGTTATAGGGTTTTATTGTAAAAACACACACCATTTCCTAGGAATGACTTATTAGTCTTCGAAAGTCTTAAACTAGGTACAGCTATCCTATTTGTATTTCTAGTATTAAAAGTGTGGTGATCACTATTTAACTTAAGTATATTAATGTAAACTTTTACGAACATACATTATATTTTAAAACGCATAAGGAAGGCAAAGTTAATATATTGATTTCTTTAAATAAATCTCTCAAAGAATCACGGGGACCCGTTTCGTATATAGCTGTTATTAAATTTTGGTATCTCAATTGGTGACAAGTCGCGCGGCTGATGTTAAGCTATTTTTAGTATTAGAATCCCAAGCGTAGCGAAAATAAGATACTAATGGTTTTGAATTTGAACAATTATGGAAATGAATCGTATCCGTTTTATTTTAGCGTCCGATACAATGTTATCTGAAGTTAATATAATACTTTCATTGTCATTACTTGCGGAAGGCACACTCATCACTACATACTATAAAACAAATTCCTCTACCGCGTCTGTCTGTCTGTCTGTTCGCGATAAACACAAAAACTACTGCACCTACGTAGGCAAAAGACAAGGCAAAACCTTGGGCGAATCACTAGTTACAAAGTAAAACTATTAATAATACGCAGCTGCACTGCACTGCACTGCACTGGAACAGTGTCTTCCTTCGCCCCTCTCACATAAGATACACAGATTTAATTAAACAAACCAATTTCACGAACAAAGCCCGCGTCCGAAATATACTGATTCTCAAATCTGGATGCACAAATAGGACTATTCACAACACCGGAGTGTAACGAAATTACACTGAAAATGGTTAGAAGATATGCCTTGGATATGCAGAGTTAAATTCTACGAATCTTATTTCACTATCAAAGTAATCGCAAGACCACTGATACTAACTATTTTGCGTTAATTTTACATGAAAAATAATAATATAAAGATACCGGATTTTAAATTTTTTAATTTGTAAGTTTAAAATTATAATATCATTTTTGTGATTGTAAGTAAGTGAAAATAGGACCTGAGCTTGCATACGCTGAGAACAGGAGAATAATCGAATGTTCAGATATTGATTGACTACGGGTACTACTTCAAAGTCCTTTACCTTAATTTGATGCTCTGAAACATTATTAAGAATTATTTAGCGTGGGTAATTATTAACTCATCTACATACGTACAGTTATTCTACGTAACTTTAATTTAAAAATAAGACGATTCACAATGTTAATGTATTGTTACGTTATTCATTACCTACTACTCATTCCATGTTAAAGTTCCGTCACCAAAACACAAGCATGTGATGTTAGCTACTACCTACTAGTATTTGCACCAATGTATTATCGAGTCCGTAGGTACGTACATCTTGTAACGGTCTACGTCAAATGATTTCAGAGAACATTTTCGGGCGCCCAAGATACAGGCCTAGCCTAGTTTGGGGCCCACGGGTAAAGATAATTTCTCTACAATGGCCTAGGAATATAATTAAAACAATATTGTAGATACCTATTAAAAAAATTGTATCCCTACCTACTTTAGTAGTTAAGTTTGTATTTAAGAACAGTACTTGTTAAATCTGTGTGTCAATAAATAAATTATTATTATTATTATTATTATTATCACTCACTTGGTATTGTGTCGGTTTAAGTTCGACGACGTTTCGAACGTGTAAGACGTTCTCCTTCAAGGAGTGTTCACGCGCGGAGATGCGTCTGATGCGATGATCATATACCAAGTGAGTGAAGCCGGTATCTTTATATTGGTATAATGTGTGATACTCACAACAGTTTTCAAACTCTAATGAAAAATAATAACAAGACAGTTAAAAGTTTAGTAACCCGAGTATAGAAATAATTAGCCCGTACATTAAAACGCATAAAAGTAGGCATTTTTATGCATTTTATGTACCCAGTGACAATCGCACCATTAAACCAAACCTATTGACGTAGCACTTATTGAAATTGGTTGAGCTATTGCGTAGTTACGAGCGAACATGGAACGGACATAAGTACATACGTCGGGTAAAAATACACCTATCGTTGATTTGTTTAATTTTCAATCAATCACTCAAATATTTATTTGTCAGTATACACATAATACAGTTTCAGATGTTATGAATAATGACGTCAATGTATTCAACCTGCAAGCAGGCGTACAAATATTCATGTTTATTTCTATATTATATACCTAGCTTAACTTACTTATAATTATGTCACAATAAATATTCATGCAGATATTCTTTAACATTGTAAAAACATTTATTCAATAACCACGTGTACAGTCTGGTTTTAAAGCTATTACCGTCTAGCATTTTAATATGGTCAGGAAATTTATTGTCAACAGTAATGGCCATTATATAAAAAAAAATCGTACATAACCTTTTTGGCACAGAGAGCGATATAATAGGTTTTGATACTTCGCTCGATGTTGTTGTGGAAGAACATCCTTTCTTCTCAGAAAATAACTAGGATTTGCCACAAAAATACATAAGTCTCTTACATACATGCATGGAAGTGGAAGAATATTGTTCGTTTTAAATAGTGGTTTGCAGCTGTCAAGAAACCAAGCTTTATTTATTACGTGGACACAACGATTCTGTACCTTGAAAGCCTAATGTAACTCAACTGAGTTTCCCGTGGAGTTTCTCCAGATTATAAGGATAATCATAATCATAATAAATTTATTAATAAAGCCAATTTACACGTCAAAGTTCAAAGTAATTACAACCAAATAATCATGTTGTCGCGCTTCCTATGTCATAGCAAGATGACTGTGTGTGCCCGGTAAATAATCATACTAAAATAAACACACGACAAAGAATATAAAGAAGAACACGTGGATGAAACAATGAGTCGACCACCAACGCACGCAATTTAGGCAACATTTGGTGCTAGGAGGCTTTGCCTCATACAAGGGTCCGTTCAGTTACCCTCTGATCGACTATGGCTCCAGTCAGAGCGCAGTACCGTGTTTACTGCGCCCGGGTCTTCCCTTTACTGAGATATTGCGTATATTTATACAAGTTATCTCTCTCATTGGGTTCCTGGTCAGTACAGTTTACCCCAGGAATGACACCAGCTGGACATGGGGTGTTCCCCACGAGGACCTCCACCATCCCCATAGTCCTGCCCAATATTCTCCAACAACATAGCCGATCATTTTGCTATCCCCTGTTGGTTACACCCGGATATGGATGCTCAGGGGTGCATTCGCTAGCTCTTCAGTCCAATTTCCTTTACTACCAGTTAATGTACATTGTACGCAATCATTGGACTATGCCTAACCGTAAAACGTGACTCGTTAACGGTCGTCTCATTATCACATCACACGGTTCTTGTAGAACTAGGAATCATGAGCTAAAAGCACTTACCAGGACCTCTGCTGGTTGTTTTCCATCGAGACCTCAGCCAGTGCCTCACACGTGCTTACCCATCCGCCATTTTTCTCCGTACCCGCCTTCCTGCCGGCACGCCATTTGTAGTCTGCCCCAGAGATGCGTTAGCATCTCTCTTCTCTGCCACAGAGTACCTGCGTCAAATCACTTACCAAAGGCAGAGTTGCCATAGTGCAAAAATAGATTGACAATAAGGATACAGTTACACCCACCAATTCGTTAACGGAAACTCGCGCTGCGCGCGACACTCACAACGGCAGAGAGGTCTACTTCAAGAGGGCTAGCAGTTGACAAGTCCACACAAGGATTTTCTCCTGTCCCGAATGACAGCTTACTTAGCACTTAGCAAAAGAGACGTCTTTTGCTCCTGGTCCTTACATCACTGGGCTGCAGATTATTTTTACTTGCAGTTCCCATACATGGTGCCGATGCGCTAGCGGATATATCATGCTCAGTTACAGTTACTTCATCACCGCCTTTTTCCCACTCAAGTCTGTTATAGCCAGACTCTATCTCCATTGAGCATGTGTTTTCAGGCAAACAGGTGCTCGTGTCGATTTGTGGTTGTACCTCACTATCCGTGATATGTTCTGCGGATAAAGCTTCTATATCCAGAAGCGATGTGCCCACTCCTACTCCACTGGAGTATTGTTACTTCTCAATCCTCTGTTCATCACAGGCAGAGTGTCATCGACATCGTCTGCAAGAGGGTATAGATGTCCTATAGAACGCGTGAACAGGGAGTCGTCGAATTTGACTTTCGCAACTCTGCATTTGCTATCTGCGCTAAGAAAGTCTGCTGGTCTTAAGACATGTTCAAGTTCTATGCCAACTCTTGCTAAAAGTGTTGAATTAAGTATTGCTTCTACTTACTTTATCACCGTCAGCAATTTATACTCGTGGATTACTAGATGTTTCCTCTAGGTTCTACTGAGGCAATTCTTAGCTAACTTAGATTTTCTTTTTGATACAGTACGGGTTTTTAAATAGTTCCGCTAGTAATGTGAAAATATTTACATTATTAGAATTAAAACCTTTGCGGGTGCCTCTTGTTGCTTCAAATCTCCATAAGCCACTCTAACCAGAAGACTTTCTTCAACCGATATGTCCTTTACTATGTCTAGATGTACTGCCCTTACAGTCAAACATGTAAATAAGTCTACCCATCTCTTCTCCTTTCCTGTAGCTGTGCATACATATAGTGGCCCAAAGAAGTACGCACCAGTGAATGTAATTTACTCTCCTGTGGCAACTGGTTTGAGTAACAATTTCGCTTTATGGCTCTCTCCTATCTGACCAATGTTGGCTCAGAAAGTCAGTAACCTCAGAGAGGTCCATTGGTTAATTTAGACCATTATATGGTACTTCCATTTCCTCTGGGGATTCACAAGTTTCTGTCGGCTCTCCTGGGCCTCGGGGCCCGGGGGCTCCCCAACTGAAAGGAAAGTCTTCTGTATCTCATAATGGCGACTCACAGGCCAGTATGACTCTTCTTCTTTCAAGAATGCTGTGCCATTGTACCAAAGTTCTTTTCTGTGATTCCCGAGTTCAGGTTCAGGTCTCGTGGCGATGTCTGCTGGATTCGACATTGTATTGATGTAAAAAAATTCAGTATTTGGATGGTCTCGTTTGATCACATTAACTATGTTTGCTACAAATAGTGATAACAGTTTGTTTGATCTCATTCATCCGATAATAACTAGGCTGTCCGTTCAAATGTGTTCCTTTTGTACAGGCAGGTCTAAGTTAACTTTGACATATTTCAGAAGTTTCGGTATGTTAAAGTCGTCTTTGTCTTGGATCAGCGATACACGAGATTTTGTCATCACTAAGAATACTGATGTTTCCTTGTCTCCTCCTGTTCTCATATGTACAACGGAGGCTAAGGCAGTATTTAAGTAATCTCTGTATGAAGCTTATAGGATTAATGCAAATCAACATTTGTCATGTTAGTTCCCATATATCTAGGTGGTTCTATCTTGGTCACAGCTGTTAATTTATTTAGAATTGAATTTAGTGATCCAAGAAATTCCTTGGCAACATTGCACTTTAACATCTCTTTGCAAATAGTTAAAAAGAAGTTTAATTTGCAGTATCAGTGGGCATGGCATTTAACGCAGTGTAGTGTGCATCAACTACTGAATCCTTGCAACCAAATCTTTTCTTTACGCTTCTACTGTACTTTGAATCCGTTGTTAAAAGGTCAGATACGGTATCCAAGGCCACATCGCTCATCTTGTCCACCTCTGCTGTAGAATGATGGTGAATATTCGCCTTAAAACTATCTCAAAACTTCTTTCATTTAAGTTTGTCTTCACTATATGTTGGTATAGTGAGCTTTGGGAGTTTAGTTGTTGTTGTCTGTGTCAGCCTAGATAGGGTTATTGTAGCTTCCAACTCTGTTAAAAGATCTTCAACCTTCAACTGGTCTTGCGTCATGAGGTCTAGACCTTTACTTTGACTGCATAATATAGATGTAGATAAGAAACTGGTATAGCTCCTCCTCAAAAGACTTCATTTCTTTGTTTAGGTTTCACATGACATAAAGTAAAATATTCTTCGAATGCTCCGACTCGATATTTATAAGGAAGCTCGGTTACTTAAAGGCTTAGTTAGGCGTTAGGCGGTCTGAAAGGCTTAGTTTAGCCTTTGATGCCGTAATTAAAATCTTTTAAAGATTGACTCCATAATGAGATAAATAATTATAAATAATTTACCTCAATTTAAAAGTGGTTTTTGTTAACAAATATTTTCTCATCTATCAGACAGTTGCAGAAATGATCTTTAACTTTTATAGACGTAATTGAATCTTAATTTGACATTAAGTCGTTGCACATACGAAAATTTCATCAGATTTTAAAGTTCCATTATATGTATCTAATGGAACGTCAATATGTCATTAATCGTGTATTTTGCGTTGCACAAAGCGCCTTTAGAACATAATTAGTGTTTATTGAGACGTTAAATTGACAGATCAGGAATTAAAACTTAATTAGTCAACAATAATCCATTATACCGACTTTAGTAGAATTAACGATTTTTTTTTTTTTTTTTCATTGTCTCGTGCAGAAGATTACGTTCCCACCGCCAAATCTCGGACAAAGTAAAGTACATTTTATTTGACTAACAGTGAAGAGTTTCGTGTATAGTAGCCGATTTCCAAAGGTGTAGTTCTGCAAATCAAATATATTATTGTTTTGGAACCAACGACCAAAAGAAATAAAGTCATTGATGATTAATAAACACACAGTTATTGATCTGTCTGAGCGTCATATACCTTATACTTCGCGACGCGATCTTTCCATCAACAGTTTCTACAATTGTACAGAAAGTAAGTCACGAACTGGCAAAGTGAAGCCATGTCTATATAACCTATGTCAGAAAACAGGGAAAAATTACGAAAAATATCAAGTTTTTTATTTATACAAAACACCAACCGTTTTTAGGTTATAGTGCTGCATAATGTTCTAATACTCTGTGCGATCAGACCTTGTCAATATAGCATTTACATAAGTTCAGTAAAATGTTTAAATTTCATTGAAAGTTTAGTAGTGTCACAGAATTCGCCCTATTTACATTATATCTATAGTAATGTATCGTATATGTTTTACTTGCTTCTCGTTTTCGTTTTATTTAACAATATTTTAATTATTTTGTTTTGTATATATTATTTTTTTTCCACATACAAAACTATAGTCATGTCAACGAGTCAAGTACAAAGAAAAAAACATTCCCTTTTTGACACCTATTTGATAATGACAAGCTAAACGCTGTTTGCGTTTTTTTTTTTTTTATAATTCAAAAAATATTTGTTTAATAAATAGCAAAATAAAAAAACGCCAAATGTTCAGTCCCAAGAAGGTTGTATCTGTTTATCGTTCATTCTCTTTTAAAATATTTTACGCAACGTTGTTTAAATGCCGGCTTTAGCTAAAGGATCATTATGATGTCAACTTATAAATTAATCGACTTTTGTGCAACGTTACTAAAATAATGATTTTATTATCACTCAAGCTGGATTAACTAATGAACTGATAATGAAGAACTTTCTGCAACTGGTTGTATGTGAGGCATTCACTTTAGTACACGTTAACCCTTCCTATACCGTGATAATTGAAACAATAGATTTATGAATGACACGCACGTAAATTTACGTCAATGGTACGCAAAGGGTTAAGTCTGTTTACATGATGTTTTTGGCTGAAAAATTCATGAAATATTTAGTAGAACTAGTCTATTATTTCATCGGATTGGTTTTTTTTTTGTTGGTTGTAGTAAACAGATAATACAATAGTACCTAATTAAACTAAATAAGGTCGTCTTCGATTATTTATATAGCAAAAAACAAGAGCCGCTTTTGCAATATATATGATTCGTTTTTGGGACGCTGTCTGAAGTGCGCCAGAAATAGCACATCTTCAATTATATTCTTGCTTTCCTTTCATTAATTGACTTTTGCAAAGACGCTAATTACACACTCTATACCATTATTACCAAGCACGTATTCCATCTACATACACAGTTATAGACTGCTAATAAGTAAATATTACTTCACACTAACCATGAAACAAATCGAAAGACACAGTGGGAAACGCCAGCCGGCAACAAAGGAAAGGGGTGCACACAACATAACAGAGTATTCTTATTTTCACATCTCACACGCAGCGCCGTCCTAGACTTTGCACATCAGCAGCACATTTGAATATTTTTTTTTATCATTATGTCTATTTTTCTTCGTTCCTCTCCGCATTACATAACAGCTAGTATTTACCGTATTATTAGTATACATGTTTATAAGATGCTATGTATGCATTGTTTAAATTAAATGATGTACACACGTGTTACAAAATAAACCCGGTAACTTTCGAAAACAGCGGGAAAATTGAAATAGGTACATTGAGTACAGTACATTATGTTACTCGTACGTAATACACAACTGAAGTGTACCATATTATGCTCACGTACTTAAATTAACGAGAACATCGTTTGCACGAAGCCAGTGGTTCACACTATATGTAAATAGACAATAAACTTGTACGATATATGTATATCTTAAAATGTTGACAAGCAATGTTCCGATTAAAAGGTAAACCTTACAATATCTTATGGGTAAAATGTTTTCTAATGTAATAGACATTATTAATAAACCATAATGGTTAAGTACATGAAATAATTATGTTGATTGCCTTCTTTACTGGAAAGGCCAGACTGAATCTGGTATTCAATACATTTTTTGTTAATTTATTTTATTTTACTCGGAAAAGCCTGAACGAATCTGGCGTTCCGTCACAACTAAATATATATTATTACTGATTTCAAAATCAAATCCCAGCATCTCCACCATTTTGTCGCGCTTCCTATGTCATAGCAAGATGACTGTGTGTGCCCGGTAAATAATCATACTAAAATAAACACACGACAAAGAATATAAAGAAGAACACGTGGATGAAACAATGAGTCGACCACCAACGCACGCAATTTAGGCAACATTTGGTGCTAGGAGGCTTTGCCTCATACAAGGGTCCGTTCAGTTACCCTCTGATCGACTATGGCTCCAGTCAGAGCGCAGTACCGTGTTTACTGCGCCCGGGTCTTCCCTTTACTGAGATATTGCGTATATTTATACAAGTTATCTCTCTCATTGGGTTCCTGGTCAGTACAGTTTACCCCAGGAATGACACCAGCTGGACATGGGGTGTTCCCCACGAGGACCTCCACCATCCCCATAGTCCTGCCCAATATTCTCCAACAACATAGCCGATCATTTTGCTATCCCCTGTTGGTTACACCCGGATATGGATGCTCAGGGGTGCATTCGCTAGCTCTTCAGTCCAATTTCCTTTACTACCAGTTAATGTACATTGTACGCAATCATTGGACTATGCCTAACCGTAAAACGTGACTCGTTAACGGTCGTCTCATTATCACATCACACGGTTCTTGTAGAACTAGGAATCATGAGCTAAAAGCACTTACCAGGACCTCTGCTGGTTGTTTTCCATCGAGACCTCAGCCAGTGCCTCACACGTGCTTACCCATCCGCCATTTTTCTCCGTACCCGCCTTCCTGCCGGCACGCCATTTGTAGTCTGCCCCAGAGATGCGTTAGCATCTCTCTTCTCTGCCACAGAGTACCTGCGTCAAATCACTTACCAAAGGCAGAGTTGCCATAGTGCAAAAATAGATTGACAATAAGGATACAGTTACACCCACCAATTCGTTAACGGAAACTCGCGCTGCGCGCGACACATGTACATGCCATTTGCGGGTGCACATTGTACATGCAGACATACAAATAGCATATATATACATATCGTAATACATTAGTATTTATAACATAACACACATATATTTAAAGTAATGTCAAATTATACATCGTGATTATAATTCAATAAATAAAAACATGGTAAAAACGATTAATTAAATAATTCATACCCAAGGGGAGTCAACAAAATATAAATACAATAAATAGCAACACTACGTTATAGTAGCTAGGTTATGAAACTCGGCATAGCTATAGAACGAGTGCTCAGTAAGCCAACGTCGGAGTCGAGACATAACTAAACACCGACAATACATTGCCATGATAAGCAGCCAAGGCGGCTATATATCCATAGATATTGTTTGTCTCAGTGTTTTCAATGCAAAGGTGTACCGGCTTAGTTTTTGACAGACCATGTATGGTCATTCCAATCCAGATTTCTGTCCAAGCTTATTCCCAAAAATTTCCTAGATTTGTTTTTCATCGAGTTTTAACTTGTAATATTTTTTGGTTAACGTGTAATTATTTAAAGGACAACAAGGGTCTACCCTCGATTAGACGTCCGTGGGATCGTAACTCAGGCTTTCGGTGAATGATGGTAAGACACTTTTGGCGTCTGTCTGGCTGACTATCACACTCATATTTGAAAATCTGCTGCTTAGCACCTAACAGTATATTCCGGTAGTTGTCCTTTAGAGTCACTCGCTTTTATAGAAAAGTGTGCCAATGTGCCGTACAACCTTCGACCGCAATATCACTACCCACCAATTCAAATACGAGCCTAGCTAGAGCCTAGAGCTAATCTCTTCGATATCGGTTAATTGTTAGATAATATAATTCGTCAGAAAAGTCGTATTGTTGATAAAAGTTTGCTATTTCATGCATCGCAATGGTAGTACAAGATGTATTGCGAAAAAAAGGGTGAGACAACGGCAGCGTCTTCTCTCGGCATGTAGAACACTTTTATGTAGCAGAAAATATAATATTAAAGTTGTAATGCATTTGTAATTTAGGATCACTGTTATATGTGCAATAATCTTAGTAAATTGTTTTGTATAGTTTGTCAATTTATGAGACACTAGTTGCGCCTTGCGGTTACACTCGAATGATGATGGATGGTGAAAATGATGAAAAGTATCTCAACCCTAGAAAGATAACCATATTCTATCTTACATAAAGATAACCATGCGCTTCGGAGGCGCCACGGTATTCAAATGCTTATATTTAAATTATTTAGCAAGATTTGTGTGATTTGATTTTACAATTTAAATGGTATTATAGGTGACACATTTTTATAAACGAAAAATATTGTACTTTATATTTGTTTATTATTAATAATTGAAACCGAATGAGTAGACCTCTAAAAAACTAACAAAAATCACGAATATCGCTTAACTATCATAAAATATTGTATTTTACTATGAATATGTATAGTATAAGTCAAATATAAGTATAAAGTCTAGGAAAGCTAATCAGTACCTTATAAAAATTTTTAGACAGTCATACATACGTCGATCTTGAAGATAACCATACGCCTCAGGAGCGCATCAACTCGTTCAACTCGTCATAACTCCAAAACAATAATACTTACCGCACAAAAACAGCTGGCCCTCGACGCGGTTGACCGACGACTGAGTTGGCTGAGAAGCACAGATATACACGGGTTTCGTATTAAAAGATATAGTACTATTTAATTCGTGCGGGCGCCTCTGAAGCGTAGGTTATCTTTCTAGGGTTAAGTGTAAATCCAGCGCCTTATCAAAACTAAACCAGCAGTTTGGTCGTGAATAAATAACAAACATGCATACTTACAACCTTTCGCCTGCATAATATTAGTGTGATTATTAATATGTATTGTATCTTAGGTTTTAATTTCTCTAATGAGAGTCCTGAGTGTATATATGTATTGAACACAAGAACAACCGGTTAAATGAGAGTTGGACTGGCACTCTGAAGGTTCCGTATTACCTCCTAACAAAATATATGTATCAAGCCCAACATGCACGTGGTCAGTTTTTATTAAATCTGTTTTACATTATATTTATACAATAATATCAAGTTCAACGCATACCTTTTTATTAAACGAAACAAAAACATTACATATATATATACAAGTATTTTCTTGTTATGTACAATGAATCTCATTTCATTGTGGGAAGCTATCCTACGGCATAATAATTTTCCGGACGGATGCAGCCAGCCACGGCTACAAATATGATACCCGGAATAATATATGTTTCCTTATTACTTAATTTATTTATTATACGCTCGTTTTGAAAAGCATTACATAAAAATAATGTAGTATTGAACACTCAAATCTCAGATAAAATATCAAACTGTTGGGTGACATTGATCTTGAAGTGGTCGCCTAACTTGTCTTTTGAGAGAAAAGACACAGCAAAAACAAATAAACTTATGAATCCAAAGGTAGTGTCATATTTGCAAGCAGTAACTGTATTTCAAAGCTCGTATTATCATTTAAATGTAATGCAAATAAAATTCGTAGAGATATTCGTAGCGGCGTCTACGAGTCTACGGAATACTACGAAATCTTATGTAGGCAAGGCTAGAATAGTAGCCGTAAAACCGATGACAGCCCAGATTTGATAAAGGATGGCTAAGATCGAACAAGCGGCTACTCATTAGCAATCAGTATCCGCTGGTTCGATCCCTTCCTTGGGCCAGGGCTTACGGTGAAGGTAACACGGTGATGAATGGTGGTAGGGCCTGCCTGGCTAACTTCCAATTTTAAGATAAATACCCGTATCTAAGACTCTAACAATACTATAAACTAGGTATTAATCTACATTATACCTACCTAATATAATAACTACTAATATATAATATCACCTATATCATATAATAATCACCTGCCAGATAATATAAACATGCAGCTTTTTTTCTATTTTGGAGAGAAGTCTGAAGTTAATCCTTTACTATTCTTATTTTAATATGTAATTAGATTATGCACTAAGGGAGTAACGCAGTGTTTTAGGTCTCGGGCGGTATATTGAACCCTGAGTGTAACGGGGACTCTTGAGTTAATTATGTGGAGTCCTGAGTGAAGCGAGGGGTTAAAGTCGCCCAAGACGAAAACAGGCTTTGCGTACCAGAGACGTAAATTTACGTAAATTTCATTCATAAATCTTTTGTTTTAATTATCACGGTATAGTAAGGGTTAATAGAAAGTGAGAAACCGTGCGATTCTCTAAGAGCAACCATCGTTGCATCTTTGACAACATCCGTGAAACAAATGACGAGATGACAAGAAACGTAAGAAAAACAACCTTATGTACAAGGGCCATATCTCATAAAATATTTGAAATCGGTGTGCTCGTCGACGAATGCATCGACGAATCATTAGAGAATCGCACGGCCGGCGATGTGACTAGGTAGTCGGTTTTGATTCACATGTGAAATCGCATCAATGCGATTGTCTACGACACAAACGGTCACATCTTTTGATCGCATTGACTTACAATCTTGCTTATTTCACAGTTGAAAGAAAACGTAGACGTGAGTGTTCCTACTTAAGAGAAATAGGATCTTGACAGCGAGACAGGTGGACAGACGGACAGACGAACTGACAGACAGACAGGTGCGACACAAAGTGTTCCTACGAGTTACGGAACACCAAAAACATAAAAGTTAAAGTTAGGTTACGGAGATCAAGAGCTCATCGATCCAGGTTTTTCTTTATTTTATTTTACTTTCTATCCAAACAGATTAGTAACAAAGCTAGATCCTTCACAAGCGTGTTTCTAAAGGCACTGTACTCTCCCTTCCTATCCACCAATTTCTTATTTATGAATTTCAAAACATGGCCTCGGGCTATTTATATTTCATGAAAAATGTCGGTGAGTTCGCGTAATGCAGACAAAGAAGGCACGAGACTTGAAATATGGATGCTTTCATTTTGTTTTGTAGTCATTTTTGTCCGTCAACTTCGAATTAGTCGAATAATTCCGGCTTAATTAAAACGGGCACGGTGGACGGAGGCGAAATGTTTTGTAAAACTTCAAGAGACAGCATAACTTAGATATTCCAAAGGTGATGCTCTTATGGAAGTTTCCTTTAAACTCAACGAAATGGGTAAGCGCACACATTACTCCTTTATTAACCGGTAAAACACTCACGTTAGGAATCGAATACGTCGATCAGGCTTTCGTGCATCTGTTTCCAAAGAAATAATTATTTATCTTCGCTAATGTAAAAATTTAGTTTTAAGGCAATAATGTTAGAAGATTTCTTCACTTGCTTGATTCTCAATCTGTTGATAAGGCACGACCCTACCATGTTTCACCATTATGACTTTTAGAAACCTTTGTACACATTTTGTTTATTCAAAATAAAGTAAATCCAATGCATAATAATTTATTTTTATTCATGAGTTATTTGCTCCAATTACTATTAATTTAACATTACATTGTAATTTATTTTTGACTGTATCAACTACCCTTTTATATATATTTTTAGTATTTTACTCAGTTATTTTATAAAATATTTGTATAAAACTAATTCAAATATTCAAATATGCGAAATACAATTCAGGTCCATATAACGTCGTTGAACAAAGAGTACGTGGCATTTTCCGGTATATTAGGAGCGTTTGTTTGCGGGTGACAACATTAGATGCGTGGCAACCCTAACCCATGTCAGGGCGCGTGTTGTCGTAGTTCTGCGACGTGATGACGTAGGGCTGCCATGAATTGAACGATATAAAGGCCTATTCAGACCTGAGCGTTATTTGCTACCGCTGTGGGTAGCGAAAAATACCACGCGGAACTCGATGGGTGAATAGTATGAAGTTCCATAACTGCAGCAAAACTTGTATCGCCTAGTGAGGCGGTATTATATTTAGTTTGGCGAAACTAGTTCCGCTGGGCGACGCGGGAGCAAGTAGCGAGAGCGACATGCTTTCTGCCCTAGCCCCGCGAACCGTTGCCAACGGATATCTCTACCGCGTGCGGCAGCGATATCCGCTCTGGAGTGAACAGCGAAATTAACGCATAACCTTTCGGATTTATCTACGCTCGCGGTAGCGAATAACGCCCAGGTCTGAATAGGCCTTAACATACAAAACACAACTTCAAGTTTTTCATGTTCGTCGTACAGTTTGTAGTAAAGGATTGGAATTAAATCTTTCCACATCGATGACGTCAAATCCAACTATAATGTACGATACGTACTATACAGTACACTAGCTCCTTCTATATAGTTTCTACAATGTGTGATACGACTATATACACATACAATATTTATATATACAGATAAATAAGATTGAAGTGTCTGTTTGTAATTCTTAATAAATATCTTTTCACTAAATGCATATGAAAGTATATACGGTACGAACCTACCCAGATAAAAACCATTTATAAATTTTTGTCTGTCCGTTTGTTTCGGGTAATCTCTGAAACGGCTGGGCCGATTTTAACGGGACTTTCATGAAAATAGCTGATGCTGTAAGGATGCTGATAAAAAAAGAACCGACTTCGACACTAAAAAGTTCGAAATAACTTGTTGAAGTCGGAACCATGATAGTTCAAAAGTACCTTATCACAATATTGCTTGTTTGAGATTTGTCAAGATAGAGGGCGTTGATCACTACTACATTAAAAGGTTTCATAGCATAACACACATGGTAACAAGCAGATGTGTCATATTATATCCTATGAAAGAGATCGATGATTATAATATGAATTTAACTACCTGTCTAGCTACGTACTCTACTCATTATAATAGAACCATATATGTTACCCAACACAGTGTTCATTTTAATATTATTATATAACACGATACAGATGTCCTAGTACTTAAGTAGTAGGAAAGTATCTTATAGGCACACTATCTCAGAAAACCAAGCAAATATAGACACATTTAAGAGATACCATACCCATACACAGTACATAGACATACAGCAGTATTTATAACAAGAAATATAACACTTAACTTTCGGCAAGCAGTAGGTCTTGATACATTAGTCACTTGTGAAGTAAAGATGGCTCGGCAATTATTATTTTTTTAACGGACTTATGCTGTTTGCCTCTGCCGGCATTTACAGCGTCACCAGACGGTTGGGGAGCGCAGATGGCACTCAGCCAGATGCGGGCGCAGAGGGCGCACCGCCTAAGGCGAGCGTTGAAGACGCTTCGCCGCAAGGAGAGGAGAAGGCGACTTGCTCAAGGGCACCACTAAGGTACGGACCTCGGCTTGGGCCATCGCCAGGAGAGAGGGGAGTCGGAGAGAATCGCCCCGGTATATAAGTGTACCGTTGAAAGTGGGCCTTATGAATTTATACTCTATGACTATTTGGAGAGAATCTAACCAAGACATAATTTTTGCCTCGAGCTCGCCGGCGAGCTCGGTGTCTGAATGTGTGGATCGGCAATCTCAGATATTGGCTTATATAGCGATGTCTGCCGCCAAGAGACTGTCCCACTACTATTACACCTCCCGCCAAACCTCATAACCAGTCAGAAACAAGATAACTGCCTGCCTAACCAAAATAGCCTATCAGAAATCAAGAGGATGCTACGTCACTCGCTACAAATTAAACGAGGTAGTATTTCAGTGTGGCATTTGCTAAAATTATACTAATTACATATCCGTTAACATTTAGATATAATATTATTAATAATTCAGCTAATTTACACAGTTTACGAATTTTCACGTGCATGGTACCGACTTCGACAAGTTATTTCACACTTTTTAGTGCTATTTTTTGGTATTTTTTTCACCCGTGTTAGTTACCTTGCTACGAGTGCTACGGGATACGACGTCAATGATGATACGAGTATCATCAAGATGAAACAACACTTTTCAGTTTTTGGAGTGTAACTTAAAAACTGCTTGACCGAATTTGATGAAATTTTTATGGGAGCACCACGAAAATATACTCTATTACGTAAAAAAATAATCATCAAAATCGGTTTATAAACGACGAAGTTATCCGCGAACACACAAAAAATGTTTTTTTTTTCAGTACACTATTAACTTATATATTGTATAGAGAGTGAGAGAGACAGAGATTAATATATTTTTAACCGACTTAAAATAAGGAGGTCGGTGACTTTCATTCTTCTACGGATCTCCTCATTCCTGGTTCGATCACGTAGAGAAACCCCATAGCCCTCTCCATAGCTCGTTGTGCGACTTTGAGCTTACTCATGAGGCACATAATAAGAGACCACGTTTCAGTGCCATAAGTCATCACTGGTAACACAGATTGGTCTAAGACTCTTGTCTTGAGTACCCTTGGAGTACGAAACCCTAAAAACCATGTGTCAGAGTATCAAGCACAGTACAGCAACGCGCAAAACTACATTATCCTAAGCAATGAGTAGAAGTTAATTTGTAATTGGGAGACATAGTGCTTACGGCCACTTCAATATCAAACTGTATGCTGGAAACACTCACTTAACGAAAAATATATATCAAAATGATTACACAAAACACACACGAAAAGATTGACGAGTCGAAATCAAAGCCGTAACGCAGCATTGTGTTATGTTAAACACTACACGGCCGTGACGACGGTCTGACAGCGGCCGTTATAACGAAATGTTATAACGCATTGTGTAACGTACTAGGGTTGACACGCATCCGGTTCCCAGCTGGAATTTTACGGGTGTTATGTGTGAATGACATCTTTATACTTAAATTCATTTATTTTCGGGAGATGACTTTATTACATGTTTAGAAGCAATTTAACCAAACTACGAGTAATATATTTTTTAGTAAATTTACGTTATTTTGTTGAAACTAAGATTTAAATTGCAAAATGTTGTAAAATGTATAAAAACATTGTCTAATGGCAGACCTTAAATTTGCCATTTCTGTTGAATTGCGAGTATGTTTACTTAAATTTTACCGTCATGTAAAATCCTGCTCTGCAATATGTATGATTTATCATACATCCTTGGTTTGATTTACTCAACACAATACGTTTATTAAAAACCATCCGTATGGCGGTTGCTACGGAGTTTTATTAGTTTGTATGAAATTGTTTATTCGTTGGATGATTGACTTAAATTAAATAAACTTCATCATCATCATCATCTCAGCCGTAGGGCGTCCACTGCTGAACATAGGCCTCCCTCATGATTTTCCAAAAGGACCGGTTGGAAGCGGCCTGCATCCAACGTCGTCCTGCGACCATCCTCAGGTCGTCTGTCCACCGTGTCGGTGGACGACCTACGCTGCGCTCGACGGTCCGTGGTCTCCACTCCAGAACCTTTCGGCCCCATCAGCCATCTGTTCTGCGTGCTATGTGCCCTGTCTATGTCTATGTCGGTGACTTTCGTTCTTCTACGATCTTATCACGTAGAGAAACCCCGAGCATAGCCCTCTCCATAGCTCGTTGTGCGACTTCGAGCTTATCTATGAGGCCCATAGTAAGAGACCACGTTTCAGTGCCATAAGTCATCACTGGTAACACACATTGGTTGAAGACTCTTGTCTTGAGGCACTGAGGTATTTTGACGAGAAGACTTCGCAAAGATTCCGGAACGCTGCCCAGCCGAGTTGGATTCGACGACTGACCTCTTTCTCGAAGTTGGACCTGCCTTTTTTTTTTTTTTTTTATTATCGTGTGGGGAATGCACTTACACATCCCCGCCAAATCCGGGGAGATTCAACGGGGTATGTCGGACTCGTCTTGTATCGCCAACTGCACCCATAGCAGCAAGCAGACCATACCGACTAAACCACCACACGGTGTTTCTCCGGGCGCCTTAATGTCGGGACTACGGGCAAGCTTTTGCAATCGTCCGCGGTCCCGGCAACGTTGGTCCTCTCATGAGAACCGCGCGCGCCACCTCGAGGTCTTTAAAGTTGGACCTGCCTAGTTTGACTGTCTGTCCTAGGTAGATGTACTCGTCAACAACTTCGAGAACTGAGTTCCGAACTTAACCCAAAATAAACTTGAAAGTAAGTAATGTAGCACATATTTATAACTTTTTCTCCTGAATTTCTTCTCTCTCTCTGGATGCAAGAGAATCCTTAAGTTTGTTTAGATTTTGTATATTCCTTGTTTTAGTTTACTTAAAACCTACGTCACGCATAAACTATCGAAGGGGTAGGCAGAGGTGTTTTTAAACACTCATATTGCGGGAGATATCTTTTGGTATCTTGTAATAGCCTATTGCCATCTACAGGCACTGATATACCACCAACAACTGTCTCACCTGGAGATTGCACCCAGGACTTCTAGATTCCAACGCGGCGCTTCCATATTCATATTCATTTATTCATAATACAGATTACATGTCAAAAAATATATATATATATATAATATAAGTGTTTAAAAATGTCAACTAAAATAAATATATTAACCTAAGTAAATAACTCAAAATCGTAGGGTGTTTGCTCAACTAACCACTTCTTTAGTTTATTTTTATAGGATTGCATAGAGGCGGCATTTTTAATATCGTTTGGCAGTTTTTTGTAGACAGTTGGAGCCATCACGTGCACCAGCTTCGATGACTTGCCCAGTCGCCGTGGAATAGCGCTGGGCGCCTGCGCCTTCCGAGTGTTATATTTATAAGAGTCCCCCAGTCTAGTAAACGATGACAGATTCTCTCTCGCGTACAGATCCGTCTGAAGGATTACCATCGCAGAAACCGTAAGTATCCCTAGAGACTTGAAGAATGGCCGAGCAGACGTTTATCTCGACACTCGTACGATGGCCCTCACTAATCGTTTTTGCATTCTGAAGACTCTATGCCAGTCGGCAGCGCGTCCGAAGAGTTCGATTCCGTACTGTAACAGCGAGTGGATTGATGCGAAGAACAGGCTCCTAGCTGTGGTTTCAGGTAAAATAGCAGATATTCGCCATACAGCAAATCAGGTACGACCCACCTTCTCACTCAGCTTTTCGGTGTGCCATTCCCACGTTAGACAACTGTCTAGCTGAAAACCTAGGAAATTTGTACAGCCCAGTTCCACCTTCCACCATTGCGCCTCCAATATTTCTTAAACGCGTGAACTGATTTTGACGGGACCTTCTCTGAGAGATGATGTTGTAAAACTTTAGACTACTTTATTTTAGAGGCACCATATCCCGCGAGGACATGCAAGGAATGCAGCGAACGAGTCAGCTAGTATTTTTAAGGGGCTTCGTACCTCTTAATGTACCTAGTTGCCGTGGGGTACCGGCTTAGAATAGTACTCCCCCAACTCTACCCGTGGGTGCCGTAGAAATCTGCTAAAGGATAAGGGGTAATCGGAAAGTGGGCAGCAGCACAATCCCAGTATTAAAACTCCAAAACTACGCTCGCCAACCCGCCTGCCAAGCGTGGCGAGTATTGGCAAAATCTCCCAATGACGGACACAACAGGAACCAGGCCCCCAGTCCCCGGCAGCCCCGCTATTCCTAGCTACGGTAGCGGCCACGGTAACGGTGGGGCAGGGGGTGCTAAGAATCCCCGGCAGACGCCCGGCTACCACCCCCAACGACGACGACTGGCCCTGGTAACACACAACATACGCACTATGAAGACAGACGAGAAGATATATGAGCTGGAAGAAGAAATGAGTAAGTTACACTGGGACATTGTGGGGTTATCTGAAGTCCGTAGACCGGGTGAGGACACGATAACCCTAAAATCAGGTAACCTACTCTACTACCGGGAGGGCGACCAACAGTCCCAAGGTGGTGTCGGTTTTCTCGTCCACAAGTCCCTTACTAACAATACGATCGGTAGCGTTTCCAATATGACCTTCATTATGACCACCAAAAGGCAAATATTCACTGATGTCTCCGTGATCAACAGGGTTAAAACCGGTAGTGATCACTGAATGGTAAGAGGCACGGTAAAATTAATGTCAAACTTGAGAGGTCTCGTCTGGTGAAGTCTACGCTCCGACGTATTCAAGACCCCGAGAGCTTTCAACTTCAGCTATCCAATTGCTTCGATTGCCTTGAGAACATCGCTTCAATGTACGAGATCAATAACAGGTTAGTAGAATTAGGTCTTAAGACGAAATGGACAAGACCAAAATTATGTCTAATACCCATGTTGTACCTACCCTAATTTGTTGTACGCAGACGAAGTCGCGACTAGCAACTAGTATTGAATATATGTCAATGTTGAAAAATAATCTGTAAAAAATGTTGAATCCATCTCGGATAAAGCCGTAGTTACACTGAGCTGCGGGGCGCATTAATTAAACACAAAATAGGCGAAGCAATTATTCCTTCGACACTGATTCAAAATGTTTAACAAACAATACAACCATCTACATCGGTTTCCAAAACACTCGGTTGGTGAAGATATCAACTTTGCGAAACAATTTCACGGCGGTCGATTCGAATTAGCGGCAAACAAAAACGTTCAGTATTAACAAGTTCCGGGTGAAATAGTTAGCGGCCCATTAAATTAACGGCCTTTAATTGTCAACGAAACCGTTAATGATGATAACCGAGTTAATATAACGGCGTCGTTAACTTAATTAACGGTGAATAGTTTGTGATGGCTGTTTGTATACTGTTTTCTATACATAACTACTTCTGCTGAGTGATTGACTGATTGACTGCTTTACTCGTATCAACACTCAGAGAGGTCACACATAATATTTTTCATAAATATATCAGACCCCAAAACAAAGATTTCTGATTATCGCTAAAATATTTGCTCAGGATAGGGATCGAACTGGGGACCTCTAGCTTCAAATGCCAGACCACTACTAACTAGGCCGACGGAGCCGGATGCAGATAGATTATTTAACATGTTTAACTATCGGTTTCTATAACTAGATATAAGTTCACGTATTTATTATCTACATCTAATGCATATATATTATTACATAATAATAGTAATTAGTACAATAAAACGGTATATAGGTGGAGTTTTTGTACAATGAAAAAAAGTAAGGATTTAAACTATACTATAATTTTTTTTTCTATTTTTTTTTCACTGTTTGTCTGTACGGGCTAATCTCCGAAACGACTTGACCGATTTAAATGAGATTTTGTGTAGTGGTAGCTTATATATCTGATCAACATAAAGAAAAGATAAAATTATAGAGGGATTCTTTAATTTATCAAAAGTATCGTGGGATAGTTAAGAAACTATAATAAACCTTATCCTGCGAGGCCACACGAGCGAAGCCGCTGGCGGGTCAGCTAGTCTCCTTAATAAGTTAAGCGGTGAGATTATTATATGGTTATCCTGAAAAGAAGTATAAAAGCAAACTAAATTGTTTTATTCAACAATCCACACAGAATTCAATTTACTAATCTATTGGAAAAAATAGACAAAGGGCTTGTGCGTGAAAGGATTGAAGTATAATCCACTGCGAATGTATTACGGATTCTATTGGAAAATATTACAAACAAAAGGCATTGGGGATTATGAAATAACTGATTGAAAAACGTACAGGGCTCGAAATACGATTTATTTATACTAGTAAGTGAGGGGACGGGCAAGTCATTTGCCTGATGGTTAGTGGCACGCCTGCAGTGCGAACCAGCCGTGCGATTCCCCAATGCGTAGTTGACGAGCTCACCGATGTCAAATGCTTTATGAGATATCGCCCTTGTACGTATGGCCGTGCGATTCTGTAATAATTCGTCGATGCGCTCGTCGACGAGCTCACCAATGTCAAATACTTTATGAGATATTGCTCTTGTACACAAGGTTGGTTTTACAACGTTTCTTGTCATCTCGTCATTTGTTTCACGGATGTTGTCAGAGTTGCAACGATGTTTGCTCTTAAGGCACATCCCAATAATCTGTCTATCCTTACCTTACTACCGATAGCAATTTGACATAACGTCCATACAAATAGTGTCAAATATCTATCTCTAGTAAGGTAAACCGGTGATAGATAGATTATTGGGACCGGCCGTTAGAGAATCGCACAGAGGTTGTTTTGTGTCATCTCGTCATTTGTTTCACGGATGTTGTCAAATCAAAAAGATGCAACGATGTTTGCTCTTAGAGAATTGCTCGGCAGATTATTAAAGATGCCGTTGCACAAACAATAAGCGAAAAAGTATTCGTATAGTAATCGCCATCGCGTCACGCTTCAGCATACATACTGTGAGTTGTCTGTGTCACATTTGCCCTAGATAAATAACAGTTTGTCGTTTTCACGCGGACAATACGTTACGTATACATTACAAACCATAAATTTGACATTTCTGTTCAAATTATAGGTATGCTTGACGCTGATGTAGTCTTCATAACTTCTTGCTCTCTAAACTGATGTAAAATTACCCATAATTATATTCAATTGAAAAGATAATACTTTTAGAATTGTCATTCAAATTGTTACCCGAATTTGGGTTTTATTGTGAATAGGATAACAACTACCAAAATTTAAGCAAAAAGATATTTAAGTTTGGTGTTTTTTACAAACGAATCGCTACTATTCTTATCAATATTATTTTACAATGTTTGAATAATTAACACAAGTTGGCTAGTATTTTCACACCATGACCCCTGTTATGATTAAAAGTGAACAGAAGGACGAAATACCTGCTTGGGATCCAGTGAGCAAGCCAATAAAATCCCACGGCCAGCGCAATTTTGTAAGTTCTCTGGACACTGTGAGTGACTACGGCGTGCATCGGGAACGTTTTGATAGGCAGTATATAAACATAATTTCCATAACTTTATAACAGACAAGTGTCTACCCGTGCCCATGTTTACTGAAAAGTGTTAAAAACGTCGGTATACAGTAATATAAAACTATATGCGATTTTATCAGTTTAAAGGTGTTTAAATTGCAATATATAGAAATCGCGGAAGCCTGAGAAATCATTCTGTTATGCTTTTACAGCAGTAGCAACAAAAGTGTACTCTAATAGTTTTGCAAAACTTTAAGTTAAATAAAGTGGTGTCTAGATCTATTGTCCTCTCTCTTTATTTAGATTTAAATGACAAAGACAGTAAACAGAAACTTGTCAAAAACTTGTAATAAGTTTCGTCAAACAAGTTTATAATTGTCAAGTTTATACGAACAAGGGGCTTTGTTTCATTAGCTTATATAACACCACATTAAATGACTTCAATAAACTATGTAATTATATAATAAATGCCATTATTTAAATATTTCCTTATAAAGCTATAATAAATAAACATAGACGCAATAATAACTATTGCAAACTTACAATCAATGACAAGTTAGTAAAGTGTAGTAATTTTAGTTAATTATATCTATTTGAACAACGACAATCGACTTCAGAGAGTATCGTGAGCAAAATTCAATTCTGTTTTCATGACAATTTTTTCATTCTCCCTTTTGATTGGTCCATTGAAATCTAGACGGCTATGCTTTCTACCTTTCTATTGGTCCTTTGAAATCCAGTAGACTTTTCCTCGTTGGCAGACTCTGCAGTCTTCTTATTCATAGGGTGAATGATTTTAACTTATTAATTACGATTTGTAAAAATATGTGCAATACAAACATATATTTACAACTTTTCAAAATTACAAGAACAACACTAAAACCACATTTCATATTTTCTACCGACTTCCAAAAAAGAGGAGGTACTCAATTCGACTGTATTTTTGTATGTTTGTTACCTCATAACTTACGATAGGTTGAACCGATTCTCAAATTTTTTTGTTGGTAAACTAGTGCTTCCCGTGTGATCTCATTTATATTTCATCAAATTTGGTCCAGTAGTTTTTGAGTTACACTCCAATAACTAATTTTTACCAAAGTAATAGAATGGAAGTCGTTATTAAATTTTTCAAATTGCACTTGTTTATTTACTAAACGTGTAAATTGCGAACACTTTACATTATCCTAATTGAGTCACGTATTAATTAACTGCACGAGATCGGAAAGCGAGTCTTCTAGAAAATTATCGAGTGTGCGATACAATATCCTCCACTATCGTAAACGAGTTATACGACACCTACCTAGTGTTACTTGTACGTGATTAAAAAGAGATAGCTTTCAAAATGTAAAGGAGCTTCCACAATGGAGAATAAGTTTAGAAGAAAAACATTTTATAAGACAAGTGCAATTTGAAAAATTTTATATCGACTTCTATTCTATTTAGTTATTGGAATGTTTCTCAACCAAGCACCAGCTTTTAAACAGAAGAAGAATTTTGAGAATCGGTTTACCCAGTCGAAAGTTATGAGGTAACAAACATAAAAAAACAGTCGAATTGAGTCCTATTTTTGAAGTCGGTAGAAAAAGTTATAATGTAATTTATTTTTAGTAAAAGTTTACTTACATTTTATATGTATATCAACTGTACTTAACCGGTACAATTTGCAAATTTAGTTCGAGAAAAACCCGAGCTACAGCGAGGTTTGCAAAGTATAGCAGGTGGTGAAATTTACATACATTCATAAAATGCACGTTCGTCTTCCATTTTCTTTGGGTCGCTAGGCTTTTTTTTGCAAAATATAAATAAAATTCAAAATCATAATTCATTTATTAGGTGAGTTAAGGTATATGGTTTTTATATTAAAACAACGCCTAGCTCTGTATTCTTACCATAATAACGTGCAAATTACAATTTATTACAAATTACAATTTTATTACAATATGAAAAATTACAATATAGAAACAAACTAGTCCAGTGTTATTTTTAAAAATGTTCCACAACATGTTTTGACAGTAAAGAAGCTTTGAAAACATCTTACCACATTAGACAAAATGTTGCTGAATGTTAAGTATATAATTTCTTGTCAGAAAATGTTAAGTAATGTTTACTGATATTTTTAACTCATTAATTAATCGGTAACACATTAATGTAAAAAAGATCGCTTCTCCTTCCTTATATAACCTGCTCCGCGGTAGTAACGATTTAAACAAGCCAACAAAACTATTGTATTAAAAATAGATTCTTGATGGATCGCCTTTCCTTACAAGGTCTAACTCCTAAATCGTTCGAATTAAATTAAGTACCCGGAGAAGCGTCCCTGAGTCCTGTTTAGGAGCTATTAAACTAATCCGCGGATTTGTTCGGAAAATAACTCCTCTCCACTCCACAGTAATTGCTTTCTCGAGGTACAATCAGTCGCTTCAAAATGTAGCTCTAAAATGTATAAGCTTATAGGTTCGTCAGCCGAACAGCTTCATGTAGGTGATGCAATATTTGATGTAGGTGTTTTAGTAGCAACTGTTAGTGAATGAGTTCGTTTGCCACTACGCCTATTCCTACCGTGAAATACTAACATATGCAATACTGTGTTCAGGTAATGTTGTCGGCGAAATTACAGACACATGAGATTTAACAACTTAATGTCTCAGGGCTATGGGTCTATTGCATTTCGTTACGTGTGACAAAATGCATCTGTTCTAGGTAGGTATTGTCACTTAACCAGCAAGGCTATTATGTATCTCAGTTGCTAAAAAATGTTGATTGAAATCTGAAAAATGTTGGCTCTATATCAGTTTTGACAACTCCAGTAAGCAAAAATGTTAGTAAGTTGATGACTGGAGCTCACAAAAAGGGCATAGAGCAGCCATTTTTCAAGATTTTAATCAACATTTGTTGGCAACTGAGATACAAAATACAAGAATACAAAATATAGGTGTGCCCCATGCTTGTACCGTCTCCTTAAAATTTCAAAATAACTACGTGTAATATTTTTGAACATTGCTAATTAGTAATTTTTAAACTTTCGCGATTTGAACACATGTTTTAAATGTTTATCGGGACTTATCACGTATTATTTAATATAGGTAAAAATATGTACCTTTCGCTCGACGTTTCGGCCATTGTATATTAAATAATACGTGATAAGTCCCGATTAACATTTAAAACATTGCTAATTGTTAAAAATATATGTATGTATTGTGTATGTTATGTAGATGATGTATAAATAACATCGAACATCGAACATCTCAACATTTAGGTACTCAACATCAACTAGCATATTTGGGCCATGATGGGAAAAGTTGCGGGAAAGAGACGATCTGGTCGTAGGAAGAAATCATGGCTACGAAACATCAGGACAGGGATTGCGAGTGCCGCTGAACTTTTTCGCCTCGCCATGGATAAAGATGAGTACGGAAAGCTGATTGCCAACCTTCATTGATTGAAGAGGCACCGAGAGAAGAAGAAGATCTCAACATCGAAACTAACAGCGTGCTAACGATTAAAAGAATATTTTAATTTATTCTAAATATTTTAAGGTTTTGAATCGGATCTTATACAGCTAACTGTACCTCTCCCAGGTCGTAAAACTACCTAAAAGATCGTTTTAACTTAGATTGCTTCCAAATTATCAACAACTGGTGGAGGTGTTACATTACACTGCCGGCCGTGGCGGGATTCTATAAGTTTTAGTGTTGAGTTACGTTCGGAATTGAACATTTTTTTTATGGTTTAGGTTGGCAAACGAGAAGGCGGCTGACCTGATGGTAAGTGATCACCACCGCCCACGGACATCCACAATACCAGAGGTCTTGAGGATGCGTTGCCGGCGTTTCAGGAAGGAATAGGCTCTCTTTTCTTAAAGGCTCCCAAGTCGTATCTGTTCGGAAACACCTGAAGTGGCAGCTGGTTCCACATAGTAGCAGTATAAATAACATTTGTATTATACCTAATTTAAAATTAATAAACAAATATTACTTATTAGGTACTTTATTTTTAACAGACTTAAAAATAACATGTTTTTCTTAATTCATGTCCGTGTCTTAAGGCCAATCTAGCATAATGCCCTTGTGGGACGAATTAAAAAGAAAAATTATCTACGAGTAAGACGTCTGGAATTAAAAAGGTCTGTAGAACGTTCGAAATGACTAGCCGGTTGGGAAATCCCTACCTTCTGAGTTGTTGGTCCCTGGTTCAATCCCGGACAGGTCAAACATTTGTGTGCATGTCTGTTTGGCCTGTGTCTGGGTGTATAAATGTAACTACGTATGTATATCATATTAATATAAAGATAGCTAGACGGCTGCACTCACTTGTCGGTTTAACTCCGACGACGTTTCAAACGTATAAGACGTTCTTCTTCAGGGAGTGTTCACGCGTGGAGTTCGCGTCGCGCACTCCATTCGTATGTATATCACAGTCATCAAGTTACGTACCATATTACAGGATCTGCATAGCTTGAGAAATAAAGTCCTTGTTTGGATTAAAAAAACAATGAAATTGTCATGTCAGGTAACAGGACTGGTTCACTGGCACTGCAAATGAACCCTAAATATAAAACCACAATTAAAAAAGTTTGGCTTTATGCTATTACTACTTGAATCTGTGACTAATCAATTACTGTTATCTAACAAAATATAAGATATTGATATAAATAAAAAATATTTATTTCGCATGGAATGTCTCAAATGATAATAACTATCATTTTTTGATATTTGTTCCTAGATTTAAGAAGATTAATTGTCATATCCGAAAATAAAGCAATTTATAACGTACCTATAACTCACATAGGTAAAAAAAACAAACGGTGATATTTTCTTGGTAATTAAATTTTGTTATTCCGCTAATTTAATGTTTATATTACACAATTATTTAAAAAAAAACAACTAGCTATCTCGCAATAAAACAACTCTTCCTTTTTGGCTAGATGTAAAAATAAACCGATCCTGAATTGCCTCAATTTTATTGGCATTGACAAAAGTGTTATATTGATTAAATTACTATTGCACTCGAATGTTCGATCAAATCATGACATAGACATACAGCAAACTAGTCATTTTACTAATAGGAAGTTATAGTTTTAAGGCACGATACCGGATATGACTAAATAATTTATAGACATTTTACTAATAAGTCATTTTACTCGTCCCATAAAGGCGTTATGCTAGATTGGTCTGATATTAATGCACTGTCTGGAAGACTCAGTTCTGCTGCATATGCGATACGTAAAATAAGAGAACTGACGGACGTTTCTACGGCGCGGTTAGTATATTTTGCATTTTTCCACAGTGTCATATCATACGGAGTATTGCTGTGGGGTTCAGCGGCTGATATAGAGACTCTATCCTACAAAAGCGTGCTATTCGAGCTATATACGAAATGGATCCGAACGAATCTTTGAAAGATTTATTTAAATAAAACAATATATTAACTTTGCCTTCCATATTTGTATTTGCAAATATTATATATTATTATATATTATAAAAAAAACAACTAGCTATCTCGCAATAAAACAACTCTTCCTTTTTGGCTAGATGTAAAAATAAACCGATCCTGAATTGCCTCAATTTTATTGGCATTGACAAAAGTGTTATATTGAATAAATTACTATTGCACTAAAATGTTCGATCAAATCATGACATAGACATACAGCAAACTAGTCATTTTACTAATAGGAAGTTAAAGTTTGAAGGCACGATACCGATATGACTAAATAATTTATAGACATTTTACTAATAAGTCATTTTACTCGTCCCACGAAGGCGTTATGCTAGATTGGTCTGATATTAATGCACTGTCTGGAAGACTCAGTTCTGCTGCATATGCGATACGTAAAATAAGAGAACTGACAGACGTTTCTACGGCGCGGTTAGTATATTTTGCATATTTCCACAGTGTCATATCATACAGAGTATTGCTGTGGGGTTCTGCGGCTGATATAGTGACTCTATCCTACAAAAGCGTGCTATTCGAGCTATATACGAAATGGATCCGATCGAATCTTTGATAGATTTATTTAAAGAAAACAATATATTAACTTTGCCTTCCATATTTGTATTTGCAAATACATATATGTTCGTAAAACTTTACATAAATATTTATTTATTTATTTATTTTATAGGAAAACCAACAGCTAAAGTAACTTATGAACAAAACATAGCAACAGAGAGCTAATTATAGGTTTCCACGGATAGTTACATTATAGAAACAATTTATGAACAAATTAAAATATCGGTTAGTCGACACAAATCAGTGAAAATAGTATTATGAACAAAACATAGCAACAGAGAGCTAATTATAGGTTTCCACGGATAGTTACATTATAGAAACAATTTATGAACAAATTAAAATATCGGTTAGTCGACACAAATCAGTGAAAATAGTATTATGAACAAAACATAGCAACAGAGAGCTAATTATAGGTTTCCACGGATAGTTACATTATAGAAACAATTTATGAACAAATTAAAATATCGGTTAGTCGACACAAATCAGTGAAAATAGTATTAACTATTACATAAGTAAGTCGCCAAACATGTCAATTAACGGAATATCCTACATCGTACAATAGAAACATCAGTTTTAATCATTGCCACTGTTGAAGAACTCGCTGCTTAACCGCTGTTTGGCTGAGCTAGCACTCGTACAGAATAACGACAAAATATAAGTTAAATAGTGATCACCACCCTCACAATACTAGCGATAAGAATAGGGTAGCTGTACCTAGTTTTAGGCTTGTGAAGACTAATAAGTCGTTTCTAGGAAATAGAGTGCGTTATTACAATAAAATCCCTATTCATATAACTGAGCTCACAAAGACAAAGCTTGGGTTGACTGTAAAAAATGTTTAATAACTTTTACTAAATTTTATTTCTAAAAAAGAGCGAAAAATAGCATATTGTAAAGTCCGACATTATAAAGAAGACAAAGATTCATGGAATACTCCACTTCTAGCAAGTAGTCATCTGCCACCCATAAAATTTAATAATAGTAGTACCTAAGAAGAAACATTATAAAAACCGATATGAAAAAAATGGCTGAGTTTCTTACCGCTTCTTCTCGGTAGGCTCTATATATTTTGGAACGCGGCGGTAGATTCTTTATAGTACATTATAAAGAATTATTGACGTTAATAAGTGCGGCATTGATGCCAAAATTAAATAAATGATTTTGACTTTGTCTTTGACTTTGAAAGGAGTTATGCTAGATTGTCCTGATAGGAAGAGCTCAGTTCTGTGGGTTTTTTTTTGTAATATTAATTACGCGGCTACTCCGCCAATTATGAATTGATTTGATGATTAATTTTTTGTTTGGTAGCTCATACTAAGAAGGTTGGTAGGTAGCTAAAGGTTAAAAAAGGCAAGACCCACAACAGTTTAAATAAATTGGTTCTCGAACTTCGATGGCCAAACAGATCGTCTCGGTGGCCTAGTGGGCATGTCATCTGAGACCTCCAGAATTTTCCGGTAAATCCACGTAAGCAAGTCGGTTATTCGTGCCGTATCTTATTTCGTACAGATCATTTTATAGGTAATTCTAAAAATAATTCTAGTACTAAATACATTCTTAGTGAAGTATCGAGTCGGTAACACCAATTAAATAATTCTTAAAGAACACTCCAACTAACTCTGTTGTAGGTACTTTGATCTTACTCAAGAGAAATTATTTTAATCTTGACTAGAGATGGGGTTAAATCTAGATTCGATAATGGTTAAGGGGATTTTTTAGACTTTTTGTCTAATTATCCCCTTCCGACCCCATAAGAAGACGCGCAGGGGATTTTTAGACCAAAAGTCCAGAAATCCCCTTCGCAGGGGATCTGTAAAGAGAGTTTCTGGAATAAGCCCGTTTTGTTGATCTTGGCCTCAGTAATTGTAAGAGGACCAATAATTTTATATATCTGACTGTATGTGGCTTAAAGATTGTCTCTAGAAGTAACAAATACTAATCTTAATATTTTTTTATGTAGCATAATACTACTTCTTATAAAAACGCTTTTAATTTGTTCATTCCTTTGATTTTTAGTTTATCAGAAATATATCAAAATAATATAAAACAATATGAAGCGTGCATTGGCAGTCGTACAGACATCAGCCGTGCGATTCTCTTAGGTAAGTCGTTGCGATCGTCGAAGAGCTCACAGATGTCAAATAAGTGATATTGGCCTTGTTGACAAGGTTGTTTTTCCGTTGTCAATTATTATTTCACGGACGTTGTCTAATGAACGATGTTTGCTCTTAGAGAACCGCATCACTGTCATTGAAGCGAGAGACGGATACGGATCTATAATATATACATGTATCGCCTTATTATAAAACGTGGACTAAACTAGTCTTAGTTTAAACCATGGTTTAAGGGTATTTCCTTTATGAAAAAAGAACTTAATTATATATCACGTTACTGAGTTTATTTACAAACTCAAATTAAATTATCTGGATTATATTATTAGCAAAAATAAAAGTAAACTTAAAACTGCCAATGAAATGTAGCAGTCACTTAAAATAAAATGAACAATAACAAAATAACCTAGTAAGTGTTGTACCCTTGTTTTATCGGTATAAAAGGCAATACACATTATTTCAATGATAATCCTCTGTTTCAAATGTAATACCGAAATCATTTCAAATCGACACATCTAAAATCTATTATAACTACTGCAGATAATATTCGTGAAAATTAAGCCGGTCTTGCCGGATCAGTGCCGGACTAAACAGTGGACGCGATCGAAATTCATCTCTATACTTTCAAAAGTTCTAATTGCCCCTAATTGCCGAATTTCGGAAGCTGTGTTTTTATGGCTTGTTGAGGAGTTCATGAATTCCTGGTATTCTTTGCAGAAATATGATCGGTATTTCTTAAAGCCATTCTTACGGATAGATTACATTTCCTTTTAAAATAATAAAGGTTGAGAAAGTACATTTTTTGTATATGGAGAGAGATATATGTATAATATAATAATCATTTATTTATGCATAAAATGGTTCCACATAACAATATTAGAGAATATTGTATTAAACATATCGATCTATACTAATTATAATAATTATGTATATCAACCAGTTGCATCGTTTCAAATTTGGATTTATTTAATATTATATTACTTACCTACTGGGCTTGCGTTGCTTTCTTTCTTATAAATAAGAATGAATCGCCGAAATGTATGTACGTGCATAACTTCCGAACGACTTTACCGATTTGAATAAATCTTTTTTGTTTTGGCCGTCCTGATATAGGGATGGTTAAAAAATAAAAAAAATATCATCCATTATCACGCAGGTAAAACTGCGGGGCGCAGCTATTATTATTATATTTATATCGTTTTTTTTTTTCATTTGTAACATTTGTCAGGTCAGCTACTTATATGAATTTAAAACTATTATATTCAAGTCATAAACATATACAATAATAACAAAGAGAAAAACTGTTTTTAAATATGATGGCAATGTAACTAGGTTTCCCCTAAGTCGTTGTATTGCTGAAGAAAAAACTTAACAAAACATTCCCAAATCCGTTACAATCTGCGATATCTTGCTGACAACGTTTATGTTCTATAATATCCCAGGGCGCGGTCCGCCAAACAAGTACCTCTCGTATCCATTCGGCCCCTGTGTCTTTTCGAGAGCAGTGTCCCTTCGGCCCTAGTTTCGGTTCCCTTTAGGGCTGTCCCGAACTTTCTACGATTTGTCTCAGTCGTGTCGAACTTAAGCCGTCACATATTTTGAAGGATAACACAGATAAAACTTGTTTTATGACGAAAAAACAAAGGTTGTATCACGTTTTAAGGGATACGATATTTTCCCCGTAATCTGTGGTAAGTTTTCATTCTTCATTGATAATGGTCAGCCGATGTGAAATCATATAGATAGAAAATGAGATCACATATTGTATGACTTTTCATAGCTGGAACCAGATTTTATCATAATTAGGGTAATAATGATTTGTTTTAAACTTTTTAGTACATCATTCAGGTCTAGCATGAAATTTTATATAATTATAGTGTTTATATCCAATCTGTTTTAAGTCGTAGTAAATATTTGTTTGACAAAATTGTTTTCCAGGTTCATAGTAGTTGCAGCATGACCCAGAGTTTTATGTCCAAAACTTTGGTGCGGTAATTTTGTGATCTAAACGATTTGTTCAATCGTCTCACTATATACGCACTCTAGAGATAAAAAGCTGTTGAATAAAGCTAATTTAGAGTCACATTAGTTTCAAACAAATTGTGATAAATAATGTTATAACTATTGCATAAAAATAATATATCTTTAAACGAGCAATTCTTGTATATATGTATTATCACTATATGTATATATATATATATATATATATATATAGGATATAGGTATAATACATTATACATATAATCTGAATCTAGGAAACGGCTCCTACAATTTGCTTGAAATTTAGCATGCAGGGAGTTTCGGGGTCGATAAATCCACCTAGCTAGGTTGCATTTTCAGGCAATTAAAACTACAAGGACTTTTTTACTGACACAGCAACACTAAAGCTACATGACTGGTTGCGCCATATTACAATTTTCGCTGTTAAATCGATGTAGTAGTATATTGACGAAATAGTGTGTCCGCATTCCTGAATTCAACCCCTACCCCCTCCCGCCTTTTGTTCCAATTGTGTCGCCGTGAAGTGGAGCACACACGCCAGTGAGTTCCGGCTTGGACAACGCTCAGATGCGACGCTCGCTAATCGTCACTGCGCTAATTGAAAACGCACCCGCACGCACCGAGCGTAAATACGCTGCGCCCGCGCATACCTACGGTTTTGGTGATAATACAGAAGAACAGACTGTCAAATAGCAAACGATCACTGATGACATTCATTTTGGACGTTGGCACTGCTGAAAGTGACACTAATTGCGACCATTCCTGTAAGTAACTATCCATATTTCTATTCCTTAGTCCCCATTATTACGTCAATTATTCTCTAATTTGAAACACAGTCCACAATATCGAAGATTTTTATAAATTCAAACGCAACGCCAACATTAGATGGCGTTGTTAAGTAACGCTAAGCCAATGCATGTTTGGTTTGAGGTTAGACTACGAAATTCAATTATTTACTTACGAGCAAAGCTCGATCGTCCAGGTCCTAATAATATGAGATAATATCCACACAAGGCCTTCAGGGCCCAAACTAGGCCAATCCTATGCTACGGTAATGTGATGACTGATACACATAATATTTATATACATATACACACCCGGACACAGGTCAAACATATATGTTTATGCCATAAGTATTTGATCTGTCCGGGGATCGAATCCAGCATCCGAGGCTCAGAAGGTAGGTTTACTAGCAAATGCACCAACCGGTCGATCAATAAAAATCAAATAACAAACAGCATAATAACATTTATACTCAAAACAATATTATATTTGTTACTCATTTCATGTTGAATTTTAATACGTGTAACCTTTATGAGGGCTACATATTAAAAAGGTGTTACCAACACAAAGCTACGTCTAGTTATAACGTGAAAATTGATATTAAATTTACACAAAAAATTATAATATACACCAAAATGTGACAAGAATTCCCAAGAGCGAAACTGAAAATAATTTTCTAGCTTGCCGCCCTTACAAATTAATAAATTAACCCTTCTACTGAAGATCGCAGTTACTCCCGCCAAGATAATGATATCTGCTATAATAGCGCGCTATTAACATAATAACGGGCTAACGTTGTAACAGCATAACCGTTACGTCGACTGCGGCTCTCGACAACCCTAGCTCTAAACTTTAAAGCACAAAATCGCATCTCCAAATTTACAATTTCAAAACAATGTAAAGACAAAGTGATGATAAATTCGTATTGAAGTAAATTATGTACATTTTCTACAATTTTAGAGGTTGTATTTTGGGGCTATATTACTTGGGCTCTTGTGACTGCGGTACCTGGTATTAAAATACCTTGTATTTATTAACTATAAGGCTGTTTTACTGCAAATAACTGTTATAATTTATGACTAAAATGTAAATTAACAAAATATTCGTTACTTTACTATAATAAGTATAGATGAAAGTGTCTGAGCTTCCGTTAAATTGTTCTTTACAAAAAAAATGTGTAAGATTTTTATATAATATGTTATTTAGTAAAATGCCATGCTTACATGTAAGGAGTCGGGTTAATACTGATGATGATGATGATATCTCACAGTTTATCAAGTACTGCAAGCAATCCTATTTCAATCCGTAATCGAGTCTTTACGATATTCGTATGGCATGATATAATATATAACAGCCCGAATTCAAAGCCAGGAAATATATGGAAAATATAAGCTTTTTGTTTTTATTGTTTAACTAGCTGACCACACCCCATAGCACCCCTCCCATAGACCAAAAGAGCGAAGCTTTATTATTATATACCTAGGTATGATAAGAGGCAGGTATAGTAACATAGATAGAAATTCAAACTGCCGTGCGATTCTCTAAGAGCAAACATCGTTGCATATTTGACAACATCCGTGAAACAAATGACGAGACGACAAGAAACGTTGGAAAAACAACCTTGTGTACAAGAGTATTCCCCATATTCTTGTACGGCGTAGAGACATGGACGATACGAGCCAGAGGATGGCAAAGGATCGATGCATTCGAGATGTGGTGTTGGAGGCGGATGTTGCGGATACCATGGACCGCCAAACGAACCAATGCATCGAACCTTTCACAGCTTCGTGTTCGGATTCGTCTCTCCACTATCTGCCAACAGCGCATACTGACCTACTTTGGCCACATAGTTAGAAGAGGTAACGAGAGCCTTGAAAGACTTATCGTGGTGGGGAATACGGAGGGCAAAAGACCCCGCGGGCGATCCCCAAGCAGATGGAGCGACCAGTTGAAAAAGCCTTCCTCAATCGAGTTTTGTTCAGTTGTCAGAGACGCGATGGATGGGCACCGATGGAAGCAGAGCTCGGTGTACACCATCCACATCCACCGATGACCACGATCCTCAGTCATGACGAAACGACCACAGAGAGTACAAGAGCGATAACTCATAAAGTAATTGACATCGGTGAGCTCGTCGACGAATCATTCGAGAATCGCACGGCTGATGCAAACTGCTGACATTTATTTTACTTGGACTATCATGTTTTCGATGAATGACAAATAATAAAACTGAGTAAATAGATACGTGGACCGAGCGAGCGAAGCGTCTCTGCTTTAACTGACCAAATTGAATTTCATCTGTCCGTATGTTTGTTAGGGTGTTCCTTGTTCTTCATGTACAGATCGCATTTTTCAACCAATCTTGGCAATATCTAGTAAACACATGATAATAGGTTGTGAAGTACTGCTAATAAGACTATGTGCTGGCGAGGTCTACTGTTCGCAGAACTACTCGTATTTAGAATATATTCTTGATATCAATTCAAATATAGTCCCCTTATCATTGAAAGCCATCATACATTGTCGATTATGAGGACCATTAATTGACAATAGCCGTCTCCTGTCAGTTCGCAGACTGCGAGCCTCAGCTCACAATAGGACTCGAGTATCAAGTACATTCGCTCTAGGTATATGTGCTTACGTACACATGCTTCGCAGTATGGGTTCATGTAGAACAAGAACTTCACAAACATCCCATTCTTTATATAAGTTAATCAATCAACTGTCACTGAACCAGACGCAATAGAAAATCCATTGTTATCGACGGATTGCCCGTTAATAGGTTAATGCTTAATACTATTATTTTGTGTTTTATAAATTTATACCAGATTGCATTTTAATCTACGAGGAATAGGGTAATTGAGATTCTTCGCGAGCTATAGTTGAATCAAAAAGTAACCTGTATATTAATACCGGGTACAGAACATTTCTATTCCAAATTTCATCCAAATCCGCTATTTAGCTGTTTTTGCATTGAGAAAAATCATGCATGCATACAAATTTTCACACTTATAATAATAAACTGATTCGGCAATTATTCTATTTTCTACCGACTTCCAATAAAAGGAGGAGGTACTCAATTCGACTGTATTTTTTTTATGTTTTTAAGCTATTTTTTTTTGTTTGTGACCTCATAACTTTCGATAGGGTGAAACGATTCTCAAAGTTATTTTTTCATTTGAAAGGTGGTGCTTCCCTTGTGGTCCTATTTAACTTTCATGAAATTCGATTAAGTAGTTTTTGAGATACACTCCAATAACTATAATTAAAGTATTAAATTTTTCAAATTATATTTGTATACATTTATGTCAAACACTACAAATGTGTAATTATGGACACCCAAATAGCATTTACTAATTTATTAATTTCAATTTAGAGTGCGAAAAATTACTGAAACGTCTCTGCACTAGCTTGTGCAAACATTCCTTTGCATGTCTGTGTGCCTGGATGTGCGGCTGTTCTCCTCTAAAGAGGTCGCATTTTGTGAGCAAGTTCGATAACTAAATAGATATTTTTGTGATACAGATTTTGAATTTGTGTCAAAATAAAATTAATTTCAAAGATGTTTAGTACCCTTAAATGAAAATAGATGGCGTTGGCAATTCTATGTATACGGTAAATAATTATTCAGTTTAAGCTATACAAAGACATCTATAGTAGCTCACAGAGCTATTACTATGCTATAGTTTGTATATTATATATACTATGGTTTTAATCTAACATCTTATTTTTAGAGTGTAACCTGTTAGGAACTATCAATCACACATCCAAGGTGAAAAAGCTTTACTATATCTATACTAATATTATAAAGAGGAAAGATTTGTATGTAAGTATGTTTGTAACGAATTGGCTCAAAAATACTGGACTAATTTCAAAAAAACTTTCACCATTGGAAAGCTACATTCAGCCTAAGTAGCATAGGCTACATAAGATTCATTATCATCATGAACATCCACCGCGCGGGTGAAACCGCGGAGAGCAGCTAGTTAATAATATTAGGATAAATAGAAGCACTCTAAACTTTATTGACCTTAAGCCGTATAAGATTCAAAAAACGATATTAAAAAATATTTAGTGACACTTCCGCTGAAAAGAAAACAATGATTTTGGCCTATTTGCGGGCGTGCACCACCCTCCCGCCCGCATAAAATGCTAATAGGAATAATACAAAATAAAAAACACAAGAAACCCCAAATAAATCAAAACCGATTCAACACGTGTTTCGCCTCTACACGAGGCATCCTCAGGACGATGTTGACTCGTCGAGCGCTAGGCGAGTCAACATCTCCTGAGGATGCCTCGTGTAGAGGTTTTCAGCGGAAGTGTCACTAAATATTTTTTTAATATCGTTTTTTGATAATGGATTTCCGCAAAGTAACGCCTGAATCAATAAATTATCTTAACCGTATAAGGTTGTATTATTTGAACATAATTCCTGGGCGTCACGAGTAAATTATATATTATATTATATATATTATTATATTTAGCACGCTGACGTTCTAGACAAACAAATTTGGGCTGATCCTGATAAAAATCCTAATTGAAAGGGTTCACACAACGCCTAAAGCAAGCAGCTTTCAACATTTCATTTGCCGACTCATTCAACAACTGCCCTGGGCTGCATCGATAGGGCATTGATTCAGGCGGCACCCATACCAACCATAGCCCACTCTAATTGCTTTTATCACGGTAAAAAGTAACTCGTATGCATATCTTTGTAATTCTAGAGAGAAATGTTTGAATGTGTGAACAATGTCGTATGAATATGTTGAAAATAGTTTGCATAGCCTATTATATTTCAAAACATATTATATATTCAGTGCGATACGTTATCTTGCTCACAGCATCAACTCTCGTGATATATATGACACATCTGCGCGTATCTAAGAGTAGGGCTCGCAAAGCATGTGGTAGTATTTTTTGCAGATGGTTTATGACAACACGCGTTTTGGCGAACTGCACATACTTCTGATTTGAGTAGTGATTATAATGACGTCTTCACAGAATCACGCACACATACAAGAGATACAATAGAAGTGTATGTAATGGATTAATCATGTGACTTCAATAATCATTAAAACCAAGACTAGATCACGCTCATTTAACAAACAATGTAGTTATATACTCATTAACTGAACAAATGTTTAACAAAAAAATATGAAACATTCGTTCTTTGAGAGATTGTAAGAATAAGGGTTTACGCACACCAATAAACATCGCCAGTGTCGGGTTGATTGGTATGCGTCAACCCTATAACTTTCTACAATTTTGATCTTATATTTTAAAAATAATATAGATTTATTAATTTAAATACCCAAGTTTGTAAATTTATATTCTGATCAATTTTTGCGTACCTACTTATAGGTTATATAAAAAGTCCATAAATTACGAAATAATCAGCTCACGTCAATGTTATAATCGTCATGCATCGACCGTGGTTACAAATCACATGCACTGAAGATAGGAGTGGCATCTAGCAAATTAATTAAGCTAAACATTTTTACCGTTTCTGTCTCGACACACAGTGAAAACCGTCATTATCATCATCATTATCAGCCGGAAGACGTCCACTGCTGAACATATGCCTCCCCCATAGAACGCCACTTGGTTAACAGTAAACATCATGTATATAACTAAGCATCACCACAGGTTTAAGCTTTAAAGTAATGTTCTAGTCGTCATTTCAAGACATAGTTATTTATAAATTTTTGCTCAGGCATTTATCACTATCAACTAAAATCAAATCAAAACCTTTTATTTCGACTAATTTTCCAAATCATATGCATTCATTCACAATTCAACTAATAATTATTATCATTTGTCATTTCAAAATTATAACACATTTATTCATTCATTCTTAATATGAAAAAACGGGATTTACTCACGTACAAAAAGTCAGATCTTTCCGACTATAGTTTCAACCACATCCGGTGGTTCAGGTCGCACAGTGCGAGGCGAGACGCAATCGCGAGCGTTCTGCACTCTCCTTGAAAAAGACCACCGGATGTGGTTGAAACTATAGTCGGAAAGATCTGACTTTTTGTACGTGAGTAAATCCCGTTTTTTCATATTAAAAATGTGTACAAACCACATTAGTTTTCATAATTCATTAATTCATTCTTTAACTTACTACATTACTGCTCTTTTACTTACTATATTCTTTAAAGGTAAGCACAGTAATGTTTGCACTCTACTATTTGTCAGAAACTTATTTGGCCCTGAGTATAACCCAGATGAATTGCGGAGTACTACAACTTCTTAGTCAGTACACCAGTCATTGCCACTCCTATCACTTGTCCGGATATACAGGAGAGTACCCTCTTAGAGTAAGTCAGTCCTGGCATAGTAATAGTCCACAAATTCTCTAAATTCCATCCATTTTTGTAAATGACACATCCGCCATTCTGCGCCATTATCCGGAACAATTCGCGCGTAAGGAGGGGACAATAATCCGTAACTGCGTAAGGGCCTCTGCAGACCCGCTGGTTTTAGCCGCTCGCATGGCAAATAACTGTAGTTATTTGCCATGCGAGTATGGTTGCATGGCCTTTGATTGATTGCATGGCATTTAAAACCATTCATTTCTATTAGCATGAAGTGACAAACAAACATTTTACAGCAAGCAGGCCTGTGCGGCGTGGTGACGGGTCGATTGAACGAGGCATTGTCCAGGGCAGAGTAGACGGCACTAGATCGCGTGGAAGATCACCGATGCGATGGACCGACCAGAAACGAGCAGCCATAAACGGTCCTCTACACGCACGAGGAAGGCTGCAGCCAGGGAGGAATGGCGACGCATTGTAAGGCGCGTTACACAACCCGAAGTGACGACCACGACCGCTCTGTCAAGAGCGTAGCGATGAAGAAGAAGAAGAGGCCTGTGCTGGCCTACTTAGCTGCTATAGAGTGCTTGGTAAGCCAGTATGCTCGGCACATTGATTAATGAGTCATAATTCATATATCACCTCAGTAATATAGAACTACAGCTTCTTTAAGCGTTTTGTACCGGTTGTTTCATGGCGATTGTTCTGAGCGACTAACTTGCCTAAGGAGCCCTGTGGCGCCCTCGTGATTGCTCCCGAGTGTTACGACCTGCGCCCGCGTCAAAAGTTTGCGCCGAGTTGGGAATAAATGGCTCTTGTGCCATACATATAGCGAGTTAAGAGACGAAATTTTTGTAAGAGATAGTTGAATAACCAAGGAATCTGATACATAAACATTCATGTCAAATGTATCAGTAAAATGTTATGTTACACGAGGACAAACTTGACGTAGCCGAAAAAATCTGAGTTGATGTGGAAAAAAACTGTAATTTAAAAATTTTACATTAATACCTATAAGTTTTTTTGCGGTAATTAAATAGTAAAAACACATACCTTACTAATTACATTCAAATATTTGAATTCGTACAAGAAATAATATCATAAAAAAAACTTGCAATCTGACCACAAAAATTTAATTTTATCAATAAATAATGCTTACCAAGACAGGATTTTGATTTGATATTTATAAATATTTTGAATGTCTAGAACAGAAATATTATTTTTACCACTAGGTATTAGTAGCATATGCTTAGGTTATTAATAATTGCATAAAAAATAAGGGCTAATTTGAAATTTCGGCCAATAATGATTTTTTTTTCAACTTGGGCCCATTTTCTAGACTCACACTTGGTGATTTCTAAAAAAAAATTTTTTTTATAAATTATGAGTTTTCTTGTTGTTTTTTTATTTTATTGAAATTCTTATTAGAAATTCTACAAACCAAACTAGGTTTCAAAGAATAATTATAAATCAGAAATATTAAAAAAAAATTACAAATGTAGAATTTTTAGTACAAGCGAATTTAACTGTCACGTGACTTCGATTTTTTATCGATCCTGACATGATATGGCGTATTTATCATATTCTGAGTGGGTGTAATTACTTGGCAACATAATTTCTGTGATATTTTACAATGTAAAAGGATAATCTATTCAAAATAAAGCAAATTATAACCAATCATAACAATGAGAATTAGCTTACCGAGTGTTGTCGATTCGTGACAAATTTTTTTCGTGTTAATTTTGATGTCAGAACTTAAATCATCAATCATATTTACAGTATTCCTTAAACATTCACGATCATATTCATGTATAATTTGTATCAAAATCATGAGTTTAACCCTATTAATTCACAAAAACTATAGCACAAAACATAACTTCACTGCCAAACACAGATGAAAATATAAACATTGATTGTATATTTTTTTTAAAGTTCACAGATAGAACATGTCCGTGTGTAGTGTTGCCATAGAAAGAAAATAATAATACGCTAAAGAATTACACTCTATGGTTAAACATTGGGATGACTTTAAAACATTAACAAAAGAAAAACGCGCGTGACACTTACTTGCAACAATTGTTTCGCCGACACTTTGGACCTCAAAAATCCTTGCGGTTTTGTGGCGCGGGCAAAGTAGTCGTGAGGAGCTTTTTAATTTTATTCCTTCCTCACTATTCCGATCCCGAACTACTCGTTCCGGCCTAGCATTGCATCCATATACTGTTCAAAACTTCGGATGCAGTCACTGTATCTTTTTTGTAAATGTTCTTTGTTACTGTTTCATATTATTCTAACTATATAATATACTATTATATTGAAACACATATGACACGAGCTTTCCATCCGAAGCGCACAACATGCAGGAGCGGTTATATAATCGCTCGTGTGGCAGGATCCTTAGGATACGAAAGCGGATAATGCGCGTATCAATCAGGCCGCTTCGTGGATTACATAATAGACCGTGCGTGGATTTGTGAGCAGCGTCGTAGACGCTCGTGTATATGATTCAGCAGTTTTTACACTGTGGAGGTTGTTAGAGTACTTAGTGATATTGATCGCACTTGACCATTCTTTTGATTTTTGTGTGAGTCTCTAGAGAATAGGCGGGGAGAGTGAGGAACATTTATTAAGTCGAAGTTATCAAGTTACCTAAAAGATGATACAAACAAATTTATTATTTCTTTTTTGTTCTATTTAGGCTGATATTTTCCCAATTTCACACCTTCCCAGAAAATACGTTATATTATAGTTGTCGTGATTTCAGTTGAGTCCATGATACTGAGAAGTCCTTGATTAGTTCTTAGCAACATTATTGCTATTGTGTAAGCATACTGTTTACGCGATAATATTATAGTGTTTGGCTTAGAATTGTAGTGGTATATAGCAGCACACATGGTTATGTTGATGGTAGCATGGAATTAGTCTCAACTCCTATTACATGATATACTTCTTGTAATCTTCAATGATGAGACTAAGAACATAAATGTCGAAATATGGGTAATTATACATTTCAGTTAAATCCTTTCGGGATTTAAAAGCATATGTATTAATCGGTCCGATTCAGCAATCCTCCGCTTCATTCATAAATCTTTTGTTATACCTGATGCGGGCAGATTAAATAACTCCATGGAGGGACGAAGTGAAAGATATATCCCCTCCGTCATCGTAATACATGTGTAAATACGGTAATAATTGTTCCTAGTTGTAGTTAGTAGACAACATTAAGTTATTAGAATGATTTAGAACATATTATTCAGGTGTTATTTGAATTAATTTAAAACATTACTTTAAATTCCAAGCTCATTATTAGCAATTTTTCCTTGAGCATTGAACTGATGTCACAAAAGAACATTACCATTTAGACAGTTATAAATAGGTAAATCTATATTTATATTTGTTTCTTACTGTTCATAAATAATAAACCATTTACTACCAATTGTGTGAATTTGTAAAAAAAGAGTCTAAATATATAATATAGAAAGCTATATTGCGTAGACAGCGTAGAGCTGGCACATTTGCGAATGGTATCTTCAATAACTACTCTATCCAATTTTATCTATAAATGGAATCGAGAATATGTTTTTCTTTCAATGTCGAGGGAAAAGGACCTGCGCAAATATAGTTAGGAATGATCCGCTGTCTGTAATAAGTTGAAAGGAATATGGGTATTATATTGGACTTTTCGGTATATGAGAAACACAAGTAATATCGCTAAAGTTATATGAGTTTATACAGATAGCGCTTTTTATACTTGTTAAGCCGTGAGTGTTTGATTATTATACGACTTGATGATCAGTGCTGATGCTGAAATTGGTACAGTTCAAGATCTAGAATTATATGTCAAACACAAGTGTAGAATATACCAATAGAGTGCTTAGCGACCTGTTTTTAAACATAGGGTAGGTGGCCAGGCGGACAGAATTAAGTATTACCATGCTGTGGATTTCATCACTATGTTACATTCACTGCAAGCATTACATTTACATGCCTGTGGTAGGAATCGATCCAAAAGCCGTCAGATTGGCGGCTGACATTTATTACCCCTGGGCTGTCACCGTTTTAAAACTATATACGAGTAATTTCTTTATAGTATAACTTTTTAAAGCACTAACGCCTGCTTTAGCGATCTCAAACATTGAAATTTATAGAGAGATAAATTCGGTTAGTCAAATAGAGAGTAAAAATTTGATGCTCGGACCAGAACCTCAGTGGCCTAGTTGGTCAATGGCGTCTGACACGGAGAGTCAGAAGACGCGGGTTCGAATCCCGTCCGAGGATGGAATTTTACTCTCTATTGTTGCTGCAATTGGATTTTATACGTATTGATGATAACTAAAACCGCTCCGCTGTCTTTAACCAGGAACACAATCTATCTTACTTCTTACTTTTTTTTTTATACCGAACTGGGTAGCACTGACCACTATCTCACCTGATGCTAAGTGATGATGCGATCGATGATGGAGCGCGCTTACCCAGAAGATACCTATGCACTCGTGTTTTAAAGACCCCCATATCGTACTTAACCGGAAACACCGACTCAGGGAGGGTGTTCCATTCCCTAGCGGTTCGTATGATAAACGAAGAAGTAAAGCTTGGTGTTTTGGCTAAGGTGAGACAATACTTCATATTGTCTCACCTTAGCCAAAACACCAAGCTTTTTTGAGGCAAGCTGGGCTTTGGACTCAATATAGGAGCCGAAATTGAGAGTTGGTGTTAATGTTACTATAATAATATAAAGAGAAAAGATTTGTATGTATGTTTGTAACGAATTGGCTCAAAAAGTACTGGACCGATTTCAAAAATTATTTCACTATTGGAAAGCTATATTCACCCTGAGTAACATGGGCTATATAAGATTCATCATCATCATCATCCATCACCGCGCGGGTGAAACCGCGGAGAGCAGCTAGTGGTTTATATATTGTATCTGGTTCAACGACAGCTGAAGTATCACATAGGAAACTTAACTTTTCGAAAATGTTCCGATAGGATAGTTTTGTTCCTTACGGAGACGCATGGCGTAGATTATTTAAAATACATAAGTAAACAGCATCATTTACTATGGCACGATAGATAACGTAGATCTTAGAAATAGTTTTGATAAATAATAAATTAAGAAATACTAAATAATAAATATTTTGAAATTTTACTTTGCAATTTAAGGGAGAACAATACACATCCAACGACGGGATTCGAAACTGCGTCTTCCGACAATCAGTGTCAAACGCCTTGGCCACTACGTGTTGCTAGCAACACAAGTTGTCTATGATAGTATTATATAATCTGTATTGACAGAGCTCGATGAGTCTGGATCGTTCATTCTCTCTTCCTCCTATCGCTGTTGTAACCAAGACGTGTTGTAAGTGATAAAATTATAATAAATAGTTTTTGACTGTGCCAAGCCTGGATTCTTATTTGGAACGACCTAAAACAGTCCACACTTCATCGAAGAATCAAACATTGGTCAGTTCGAGCCATATAAGAGTTCAAGCATTGCATCGTTTCTACGTGCTGCGTGGTCAAAACTCGAAACATCACAATCATTCCTTTCCTCTGCGTGCGAGTAAAAAAGCAAGGTTCGTCATACGAGCTGCCACACGGGATTCAAGAGGACGAAAACATACATCAGATCAGCGTCAGTTATTCAACATATTATTCCTTTCGGCGGGAGCTGCGCGCGCTGCCATTACCAGTGCGCGAGAGGGAGCAACGTGTCAAACAATCTATGCTACGAAATCGATATTCAGTCGATTGTCAAAGAGGGTGAGCAAGATAGCAAGCGACTTCGACCTGTGAAAGAAAGAGTGAGGACGAGTCTGCGAGTAGTGCAAGCGAACGAACAGTCAGTGCAGCGACGGAAGTACCACGTGAACAACGACGCTCCGTTTTATCCGTTCATTCGTTCATCGTTCGCCAATCGCCATTTTGATTTCATCATTGTATGCTTTTTCTTGTGCAAAACAATTTTGTGTATTGTGCGTTTTTATGCGTAAAATTAAGTGCATTGTCATTACAATACGCTACAATTACCGAAGTATTATTGTTATAAGTTACTGTTGTGCTCAATTGATATCAATATGGAGGAAAGCATGAGAAAACTTAATGTGAATAGGGGCTACACCAAAGGTATGATTACTCGACTTTACACGTTTGCTTGTAACGAAAAGGATATCGAAAGTAGTGCATTAGAAGCGCTAATTGCGAAGCGTGATAGATTAATTACTAGTTTTAACGAGTACGAAAGCTACAATAAAGAAATATTGCTGTTAAATTCTAGTGATGACGAAAACATTGTTGAGGTTGAAAACAAATATTTTCACTGTTTAACCGTGTTCAATGCGAAAATTAACTTGTTGAGTAGTTCCAATAAGGAACAGAAACCTCTGGAGCAAGGTAGCAGTAGTATTTCTAGGACGAAACTGCCAAACATAAGCATACCAAGCTTTTCGGGGCAATACTCACAATATGTTATATTTATTGAAACTTTTAAATCTGTGTTTCACAACGACAAAACCCTTGATAATATTCAAAAGTTGTATTACTTGAGATCTTTTTTACTTGGGGAACCGTTCGATTTAATTAAAAACTTACCTTTAATAGGGCAAAGCTATGAGGAGGCATTGCTCCTTCTAAAGAAACGTTATTTTCATAAATATAGAATCACTACAGAACATGTAAGCTGTCTTTTGGACATTGACAAATTGCCCAAATTTGCTTCTCCTAAAAATATTAGGGATTTTATTTCAGTTGTCCGACAAAACCTGGTGGCTCTAAAAAATCTAGAAGTTCCTGTAAAGCATTGGGATGCCATACTACTGACTGTCCTAATGCGTAAGTTAGACACTTACACTGCCAGGGCTTACCAGCTTGATCGAGCTCAGGATAAGGATCCAACAGTTGAAGAATTTTTAGGCTACATGGAAAAACGAGCCTTATCACTGGAAACTTCATCGGAGTATCCTGCACAAGTTGACATGAAGCAAAAACCTGGCACAACAGGAAAGTCCAAGGTAACATTGGCAGCTGCAGCGAAGGGCCCAACTGAATGTCTATTCTGTAAGTGTTCCGACCATAAAATATTTTCTTGCAACAAATTTAAATTGCAGCCTTCTAAAGAAAGAATTTCTTTTGCTAATGATAAAAAATTATGCACTATTTGTTTGAATCCTCATAATGGAAAATGCAGATTTCATTTTAAGTGTTCAATGTGTAAAAAGAGCCATCACACGCTCTTGCACCCCGAAGAAAGTAACTCTGCAGATCCAGTAGTGCTCATATCTGGTCGCTCCTCTCAAAACAACAATGTTTTGATTCCAACAGCTCGTATCAAAACATTTGCCAAAGATGGTAGGGAAGTGCACATCAAGTGCATATTAGACACTGGCTCACAAGTGTCTCTAATCACTACAAAGGCTATTAAAGTTCTGGGACACACACCTGAGCGAGTAGACATAAACCTTATTGGTGTGACAGAGAGCAAAAATAAAGTCAGCTATTGTATGCCATTAAATATTCATTCCCTTACATCCGATTTTAAGACACTAATCAATTGTCATGTAGTAGAAAAAATAACCTGTTTGTTGCCGCAGATACCAATAGACATTGAGGGCCGGAAGCTACCCCCTAGTATCACTCTGGCAGATCCAAGCTTCAACGAACTATCGGAGATTAATATGCTCATTGGTTGTGATGTGATTTTTCAGCTGCTCCTGCCAACTGAAGCGGAGAACTTAAATGCCTGTAGTAGTTACTCTTCATCTTCGTCGCATCCATCATCTCCGTGCATCTTGAATACCAAGCTTGGCCATGTCATCGCTGGAGCATTCGAATCAAGCATCATAAAACAACAGGTTGTATCTCTTTTATGCACTACATGTAACACTGATGTCACCGAAAATATTAAAAAATTTTGGGAGGTGGAGCGTGTTCCGGAAATACTAATTGAGGGGGATTCAGAGCATAATTTAGCTGAGAATGTTTTTGTTAAATCAGTGAAGCTTAAGAATAAAAAATTCCAAGTAGATCTACCATTAAAATTAGAAAAAGAAAATATTAATGAAACATTGGGAAATTCATTTGACTTAGCTTTGCATAGATTTTATAGTCTAGAAAGAAGGCTACATAAGAATGTTAATTTGTCAACAGATTATCAAAAATTTATTGACGAATATATTGAGCTTGGTCATGGGCACTATGTAGACCTTGCTTCATACAATTTCAGTGAAGACCCAATTTATTTCATGCCGCATCATGCTGTAATAAATGAACACAGCAAAAGCACACGAACAAGGGTAGTGTATTATGCCTCTATGAAAACAGCTAATAAGGTCTCATTGAACGATATTTTGCTAAATGGGCCAATGGTTCAGAAAGAATTATTTGATATTGTTTTACTGTTCAGAACTGGAAAACATACATTAAATGCTGATATCAAAAAAATGTTTCGCAATATCATGGTAAACCCGGAACACACTTCGCTCCAGAATATCTTATGGCGCGAGAACCCTAATCAAGCTGTAAAATGCATGCGTCTTGATACTGTGACGTATGGCGTTAAGTCATCAACTTACTTGGCAACACGCTGTTTATTGGAGCTTGCAAATAGATATGAGCACGACTTTCCTTTAGCTTCATACATAATTAAAAATTGCACATATGTCGATGACATTTTATATTCATGTGCCGATTTGAATACATTATTTAATGCGAAAAATGAACTGCTTGAAATGCTAAGTTATGCAAGCTTTGGCCTGCACAAATGGGCTTCTAATACACCTGGAGTTCTGTCAGATATACCTGAAAGAGGCCAGCAATTTGCTGAGCTTGATTTGCTGCAAGATAATTTAAGCATGAAAGCTTTAGGGCTCACATTTGATATTAAAAAAGACTGTTTCATAATCAGCAGTCCTACAGCTTTCAATAACAATCAAATCACAAAAAGGGAAGTGCTAAGTTACATAGCTAAATTCTATGATCCGATGGGTTTTGCTGGGCCTGTTATCATAAAAGCAAAGAGTTTCATGCAGAGGTTATGGTCGCTTAATATAGGGTGGGATGCTTCCTTGCCTGACGAGTTGGCCGATGAATGGTTAGAGTTTTCCAAAGGTCTAGCTACTATGCAAACAATCTATTTAGATCGACACATTCCAACAGCTGATGCAGCTGAAGTGCAGCTAATAGGTTTCGCTGATGCGTCAAGTACAACGGGGTACGGTTGCTGTATCTATCTGCGTGTGGTCGACAAAACAGGTATGCCTGAGTTATACTTGCTCTGTTCTAAGTCGCGAGTTAATCCACGCTCAAAACCTCTAAGTATCACACGATTAGAGCTAAATGCTGCCTTGCTTTTATCTACATTCATGGAAAGGGTCCATGGCACCTTATCTAAGGTCATTAACATTCATGATAGAGTTTATTTGTTTACGGATTCAAAAATAACTTTAGCTTGGATAGCTACTCATGCTACCAAACTACAAGCTTATGTAGCAAACAGAGTGAGTGTAATTCAGCAAAAAACTAGCAAGTGGGCATGGTCTTATGTACAATCGGTAGATAATCCTGCTGACATCATTAGTAGGGGTATTATCCACAGGAGCTTTCGAATAGCGACCTCTGGTGGAAGGGGCCAAAGTTTCTGCAAGGTAAATATGACTTTAATAAAAATGTAAAATTAGACTTACCTGTTGAATTACCTGAGATGAAAAATAAAACTGATAATAAGGTAGTGCTTACCACTGTCTACTCAAACGAATTTCTTCAAAATTTCCTAGAAAGATATTCCAACTTAGAAAAGATGATACGGGTTTTAGGATATGTTTTTAGGTTCTGTCACAGTGTTAGAAGTAGTACAAAAAATGCTAATAAGGTGCTTAGTTCTGATGAGTTGGAGCAAGTCTTGCATACTATAATAAAGCATGAGCAAGGTATTCATTTTAAAAATGATTTGCAATTATTGCGTAACAGCGACGTCTATTGTGACAATGGTGGATGCTTTCGTGGGGCAAGGAACCAGCTAGCTGAGCTGTACAATTTATTAAATTCTGCCAATCATCAGACGCCTGTGCAAGCTTATGCAGCTAAGCAAGGTATAAAGTTTCATTTCACACCAAGTTACAGCCCAGTATTCGCTGGACTTGCGGAGGCGTCGGTGAAAGGCATGAAATTCCATTTAAAACGAATCATATTAGATGCTCAATTAACGTATGAACAATTAAGTACCGTATTATGTCAAATTGAGGCGGTCCTTAACTCGCGCCCAATGTTACCTCTCTCTCAGGATGTAAACGACTACTGCTATCTTACTCCAGGGCACTTTCTAATAGGATCAGCCTTAACAATGTATCCATATATGAAACAAATATTTCAGAAACTAAAGTCAATAGGGTTTCATTTTGGCAGCAAAGTATTCAATTAAAGCAAAGATTTTGGAATGCTTGGTACAAATACTATTTAAACACTTTACAAAATAGAAATAAGTGGTGTGATGCTATGCCTAATTTAACTGTAGGTGCTTTAGTACTCATGAGGGATGCAAATGCTCCACCATTGGTGTGGCCCATGGCACGGGTCGTGAAAGTCTTTCCCGGAAAGGACGGGAAGGTTAGAGCTTTTCAGCTTAAAACAGCTGATGGAAAGTTGTACAATAGGTCATTGCAGTGCATAAGTGTGTTACCTATAGATAACTAGTTAATAAGTTCTTATCATTATAATTTTTGTTACTGAAGCTTTTATTTTTGGTTAATATGTGTTATGCTACATAGTGTTCTTGCTGTCAAGCAACATTTCTTGGTGTGACACCGTCACATAAGTTAATCTAGTTTAAGATAAAGCATGTCAAAGTTAAATATCTAAGATATTGTTTAAAAATATTTAGTCTTACATAATCTAACTATGTTGTTAACTTCAAAAAAAACCATAGCATATTCGAAAATGCGGTTTATTCTTTCTATGTAGGCTACTGTATGTAACTACTTACCAATAATAGGTACTTTATGTTGTAGCATTTTCCTAATACTTATAAACTTAGTAAATAAGAACACAGTTTGCTATAATGATTATATTTTGTCACAGAGCGTAGAACATTGTCATGAATAATGGAAAATAATTGTAATACTCTTGATCATTTTAAAGTGAAAGTTTTCTCAATCAGTTTAACTTGGTTTATTGTAATTTTTCTGGCCGGCAGTATGTTGCTAGCAACACAAGTTGTCTATGATAGTATTATATAATCTGTATTGACAGAGCTCGATGAGTCTCTGGATCGTTCATTCTCTCTTCCTCCTATCGCTGTACCAAGACGTGTTGTAAGTGATAAAATTATAATAAATAGTTTTTGACTGTGCCAAGCCTGGATTCTTATTTGGAACGACCTAAAACAGTCCACACTTCATCGAAGAATCAAACACTACGCCACCAAGCCATAGCCAGCCAAGCGTCGAATCTTAACTCATCTGATTTTAACCGTTGTATGACTAAAGCAGACGTTAGTTAAACAAATCATACAATAAGGAATTAAAAATGCTTACTTAATTTATTTGCATATGTATGAATTTACTATTCTCAGAGTTTTGTGACAGTACTCGTAAGTAACGAAAAAGGGATATTTGTCTGATGGTAAGCGTCAGGCATGCTTCTGACAATTGAAGTGGGAAGCAGCGTGCTATTCTCTAAGAGCAAACATCGTTGCCACAATGACAACATCCGTGAAACAAATGACGAGATGACAAGAAACGTTGGAAAAGCAACCTTGTGTACAAGGGCGATATCTCATAAAGTATTTGACATCGGTGAGCTCGTCGACGAGCGCATCGACGAACCATTATTGAATCGCATGGCTGAACTCTGGGCTTCTAAGTTAAAAACAATGAAGTCTTGTAATTTCAGCATTATATAGTAAGTAAATAGCCATGTATCTAGCCAATGGGTTCATGTTTAGAAATGTATACCTAATTTAAGTCAACGGACGTAATTCTTTCCACATAGTTATTGTAATCACTTTGGAACGATCTCTTCAATCGCAATAAAAGCCCCCGTGTTAATCCCGAGTACAACATATAATTTTTAACTTTATATTTTATCCATATCCAGATTAAGTAACAATTAAACAAACTATCACGTTTATAATATTAGTATTATTTATAACCTATAAAAGTTTCAGAACTGGTTACAAAGTAACATAAAATTTTAGTTTTCATCGCACTATAGACCTTAATGCGAAGTAGGGCGGGTTAGGGCGGCCCGCGGGGCCAGTTATACAGAATTAATTTGGTACGTAATGAAGACAGGGAGCAATTGATACAGAACTAGCTGCATTAGAGGTTTGGCTAAACTGCCTTTTGAGGGCAAATGGATAGCGCGGTGAAGTGTTGGATTGCTTTGTTCGAGGGAGAGCGGACCTTTTGTGTCGATGTGTGCGAGTCGTGTCCGAGTGTAAACGAGAAGTGATTTCAATTTTGAATTACACTGAAAGGTATTCAGTTATAAGACATGCGATGACTGTAAAAGTATTTATAAAAATCCGTTTTAAATAAATACAAAATTAAAGTTAATTTCATTAATATAATATGGGACGATTAAGACTTTTTGTTTTTTTTTAATAATACAATTTTACACTATACAGTTTTTGCAAAGTTTTACACTTCTTTGCATTGTATGCTGCATTGCTGTTCTTGAAAGCAAATAGATAGATCGGTAAATTAATTTATTGCTTTGTAAAGGGAACAGATCTTTCAGGTCGAAGTTTGTGATTCGGTTTTGAGATTTAAAGAGCGCTTATTGTAAAACGTGGACTAAAGATAGTCACAACGTTTAAACTACGGTTTAAAGGAATTTCATATATGAAATTCCATATCATCTCTGTATCTGTCATAGGTAGGTGTGTAACGCTTACCATCAGGTGGATGGTTGCTCCATCTCACTACTGTAATCAATGAACTGAATTTCAATTTACTATTGAATTGATATATTTACAAATGTTCAGGCATAGTTTTGACGAATGAGAGCACACAAGTTATACTCGTCCATCCATCCAAACAGGATTTGGCAACCTTACATACTATAACCATAAAGATTTTTGCGTCAGTCTGTATATCCGCTAACTCCTCCAAACTCACGCAGCAAATTTTGATACGATTTTTACCACCAGTGAAGAATATCACGGAATGTTTGATACATCATTCTCATCTCAGCCGTGGGATGTCCACTGCTGAACATACATTTATATAAAAACCAAAATAACTTTCATTGTTAGTAAAAAAAACTAACATCGTTTACCTCTTTTCTACCGACTTCCAAAAAAGGAGGAGGTACTCAATTCGACTGTACATACATTTCTTTTTATGTTTGTTACCTCATAACTTTCGACTGGATGAACCGATTCAAAATTCTTTTATTGTTTGAAAGCTGGTGCTTCCCTTGTGGTCCCATTTGAATTTGATCAAATTCAGTCGAGTAGTTTTTGAGATACACTCCAATAACTGAATAGAATGGAAGTCAGTATACAATTTTTCAAATTGTTCTTCTTGTTTGTTCAAAAATCTTGTTCAAACATTATAAAAAATATTTCTATGATTTTATAATTGCAAAAAAGAGTATTTCATCTGCTGTAACTTTTTTGCAGCTAACTTTGTTAAGCGATGCTCGACCTAGGGTCCTCGGTAGCTTTATTATCTAAAGTATCATGGCAAATCTAGTGAATGCAGATTCGAATTTAGTCCCGCGATATTGATTTTTGTGTACAATTTGAAGAACTTTGGATTTGGCTTGTCAGGCGCTAGTGCTTTAAAAATCATTCTAATAAGCTTCTCCACAAGAGACATCAGACAATATATGTAGCTGTGAGACCAGACTGTCCCAATGACATGCCATTCCAGAGAAGAATTTGTCCAGTAGTGTACTCGCCAGTCGCCATTTGGCCGGCATGGAGGGTTTTGACAATACTCGCCACGCTTGGCCAAAGGGTTGGCGAGCGCAGTTTTGGGCGGTGTTTTACTCAGAAAGTGCTGCTGCCCACCTAATGGTTTGGTATCCCTTAGCCGGCTTCTACGGCACCCACGGGAAGAATTGGGGGGTTATTATTCTAAACCGGCACCCCACGGCCACGGTCCTTAAATATATTCTTGTTCAATTCTTGTATATATGAATGTATTATAATCTGAATCTCGGAAACTGCTCCAACGATTTTTATGAAATTTAGTACGCAGGGGGTTCGGCTGATAATACAATAGTTTTCTTAGAAAACATTTTTACACAAGTGATGTGTGTTGTATTGATGATTTTGTTCTTCGAAAATACACCCGTGTGAGGCCAGGGCGCATAGCTAGTTTTTACCGTCACATATATAAAACCAGCACGTAAGTTCAAAGAACAATCAATTCCTTGAGTTATTCGCCTCGCTCTCCTATTTAGATACGGGAGCACTAATTTCCCTTGATACTTCTCTACTTATTCAGTATTAACTTTACATAGTAAGAGAAATAACGGTAGAGTTCTGTTTTATGAGTCTTTTGTGCTCGTCAACTTGTTGAAGGGAAATTAAATTTAAATTTGCTGTTTCTTTTTTAAACGGAATTGACGTTTACTGTGACTTAAACACTTCAAGGCTGTGTCGATGTCAAATTCAAAGTAAAATCATATTTTAAATGGCACCACGAACGCTCTTATGCACGACCAATGTGGGCCGTTGGTTATTTTTTTCAAACGTTATAATAATGTTATTTTGTGTTTATGTCAAAGTAACGAACAGCCGTGCGATTCTGTATTGATTCGTCAACGAGCTCGTCGACTAGCTCACCGATGTCAAATACTTTATGAGATATCGTCCTTGTACATAAGGTTGCTTTTCCAACATTTCTTGTCATCTCCTCATTTGTTTCACGGATGTTGTCAAAGATGCAACTATGTTTGCTCTTAGAGAATCGCACGGCTGTAATGATTCGTTAAAGAGCTCGTCGACGAGCTCACCGATGTCAAATACTTTATGAGATATCGCCCTTGTACACAAGGTTGCTTTTCCAACGTTTCTTGTCATCCCGTCATTTGTTTCACGGATGTTGTCACAGATGCAACGATGTTTGCTCTTAGAGAATCGCACCGCTAAACTGCGCCGGTAATCCTGAGACATTGAGTTGTTAAGTCTTATGTGCTTGTAATTTCGTCGACACCCACACCATTCAAACCAGAACACAGTATTGCAAACATTACTGCTTCACGGTAGATAACGGTATGGTCGCAGTACTTCCCCGAACCAACTGATTTACATCTACTCCTTTAAAACTGCTCTAAAAAAATTGTTTGCTTCATTCATTTCACTTTCAATTGCACCTTTTTAGTCGCGTTTCTGAAAAGTCTGATTGAATTAACTATTTGAATTGATAAAGTACTTAAAAATTAAGGTAGGTACTGAGCCTATTGTCAACTAAGGGTCGCTGTTCCAGAGAATTTGTTTCTCAGAAAAACCTAATAACAGTCCGACCCGAGTATTGAACCCAGGACCTAGACCAAGCGAGCGAAGCCGCTGGCGGGTCAACTATAGTCGTAAATTAGAGCGAATATTTTCACGAGTGAAATCCGTTGTGAATGCGCAACAAACACACGATTTTCTTAAGGACGCCATAATGAAAAACAAATGACAGTCTACCAAATTAAAAAGCAACATGTTCCTAGAGAAAACCATTTTTGAATTATGATTATTATATTTTATTTGTCTATTGTAAGTGGCCAGTTCAGACATTCAGTCTGCCCCGTATTGTAAGTTGATATCACACTTCTCAATTATATTATAACGGCTAAAGTTGGTGAGTGTGCTTTTATGTTTGTAACTTTTTATGTTCAAAAGTCTGGAACAATTTGATAAAATTTGTTATGGAAACTGCGTGGGTAGTGGGTACTCCCACGCGGGAATACCCACGCCGCCGCTAGTATTCTTAATTACTTGAAATACAACGTGCCAATATAAAACTATTATTGATAACCGGCAAATCACTCATGTTAGGGATCGAATACCTGGACCCGTGTTTCAAGCATACACGTATCTCAATATTATACCAAAATAGTATTAAAATATGATATGAAAAATTTACAGTCTTGTACATAACTCGAGCCTGCAGAGTACGCTAACAAATCTCGGTAGCTTATTTGGTTGATCTGGTACCGTAAAACCAGAGTATGCAGGTTCGCATCCTGGCCGATGCCGATATTTTATTGTACGATTTGCTAAAAGTTTCATTAATAACAAATACAATTTGAAAAATGTAATACCGACTTCCATTCTATTCAGTTATTGGAGTGTATCTCAAAAACTACTCGACCGAATTTAATAAAAAAATTAATGGTACACGGGAAGCACCGGCTTTGAAACAAAAAAGAATTTTGAGAATCAGTTCACCCAGTCGGAAGTTATGAGGTTACAAACATAAAAAAAAAAATACAGTCGAATTGAGTACCTCCTCCTTTTTTTGGAAGTCGGTAGAAAACAACTGTTAGAATCTTTTTGTAGGATGACGTAACAAAAATTTACAAATCTTTACAGTTTATCTTAGGAGATTAAAGCAGAAAGGCAATCCTACATTTTAATCTTAAGATTAGCAGACGTCTACCTCTCTCAGAGTGGGCGGGAAATAATTGAAATAGTATTTTATTTATTCAAAAGTATCTCAACACTTTTGGAACCTAAATTTAATGTTTTTTATTAAAGTTCAATCTAAACGGGGGTGCTACAACTATTTTCCATTTGCTCTCGGGTTGTTAATCGTTAGACGTGTAAAATTCCGTTGTGTTATGTGGAAGGTTTTTTTTGTAATTTGAAGGTTTGATAAATAAACTATCTCGCGTGATGGTCTGTGATAATGTAGTCGAATGCAGTAGTGTGAAATATTATGCCTCAAAACAGAATTGTGTCAGCAACATACTTTGCAGGTCACTGTAGGAAAATTCTGAGCAAATGAGGCTCAAGAACCAATATCTCGTAGGGACAAGCGCAGTGCAGCATGAGGTAAAACTTCGGGTTCTCTATTGACTACGTGCAGACGTAGTCAAAGTTGGGACTTTACCTTAAATAGCCTAGCCTTTACATCCTGGAAAATATCAGTAGAAAGTGTTAGTGTACAAATTCGCCAATTGTTTGTTTGTTTATTTTTTTCACATGGTTATCGATTCCACGAAGTTCTTTGTTCTATAGTCAGCATTTCCTATGCATCAATACAGCACCTGGGAGCGTGAGTCTACAGGTAAAACGTATTGCATTGTAACTTATTGTCATCGTTTCCTTTAGTAATTTTTCACGTCAACACAAGATCCCCACAAGTTCTTCATCATATATAATACTATCACGTGGAATACAGAGAAGACATATTCCTGATCTGTAAACTGTACAAATATCTGTGTTTCAACAAAGTGTGCAAACTTAAATGCTATTAACGTAAGTCACATTCATTGCAAAACGGCCGTGCGTTTGACATATGTCAAACGCACAGCACTCTAGAACCAGCCGTGCGATTCTCTTAGAGCAAACATCGTTGCATCTTTGACAACATCCGTGAAACAAATGACAAGAAACGTTGGAAAAGCAACCTTATTTATAAGGGCGATATCTCATAAAGTATTTGACATCGGTGAGGTCGTCGACGAGCAAATCGACGAATTGTTACAGAACCGCACGGCTGCACTCTAGAACCTGAAGAACACTTCCGGATGAAGCCAAAACAAGCTCGTATCTCGATATCGACAACGCGTAACTCTCACGTTATTAGTACAAGACAAACAACTGCTTTTAAAAGGCCAATAAAACGGTCTATGTTTTGGTATAACTTATTACAGAAAGTACACTACTAATTTTAAGTTAACTGACAATTTGTGTAGAGTCAATGCTATCTCCGTACATAAACTACATTAAAGATTCAGGCTAGACATTCAAGCAGGAAATAACTCTACATTCTCTTCGTAGAGTTTTTCCGGCATCTCTCCCGTCACGTGCGATCTCTACCTATTCGGAAGAGTACCGCGGACGTGAGCTTAAAACTTCTGTAAGAACGCACCCAGGACACTTTCAAAATAGTCAGACTTTTGTGGCACCAATTTTTAGAATCAAATTCAGATTTAAGGCCTATTTAAACCTGGGCGTTATACATTACCGCGAGCGGTAGAGAAATCCGAAAGGGTATGCGTTAATTTCACTGTTCACACCAAAGCTGCTATCGCTACCGCGCGTGGTAGAGTTATTCGTTGGCAACTGTTAGCGGGTCGGCGGCACTAGTTTCGCCAAACAAGAGAAAATACCGCCTCGATAGGCGGTACAAGTTTCGCTGCAGTTACGGAACTTCATACTATTTACCCATCGAGTTCCGCGTGGTATTTTTCGCTACCCACAGCGGTACCGAATAACGCTCAGGTCTGAATAGGCCTTTATTTTTATTGTTTAATTGTCACATTATTGATCGTGTACATTATTATTGTCCCAACAGCTTGGTCCATCAAATTGAACATATAATAAATTAATTAATAGTATTAGACAATAACTTAATCTAACAATTGTAATTTATTTTTCATGACAATATTACCTAAATATTAATGATCAGTTTTCAAAAATAAAAGATCAAAATTATGGTTTTAAATTTAATCTAATAATATTATAATTAATCATATCACGAATTCTTTAACATTGTCTTTTAAAAAGTCATTAACATTTTAATAACGTTTAATAGAAAATTACATACTTTCTCTTTAAAATTGCTGATACTGCTTGTAGTTCATGTAGTTGGAAAGATCTGACTTATTTACGTAAGTTATTCCCGTTTTTCGTATTAATAATGTACCTAAACCACGGTAGTTATCGTAATAAAATAGTTTTTTATATAGGTAATATTATTTTTTTGCATTCTGCATATTTATTCATGTCTTTTTTGTTTAATAGACAAAAACATAATCATTGATAGGCATTATTTATATTTGCTTTTATATAATGTTTCATAAAATATTGTTTTGTGAGATAAACAAAATAACCACACTGTTACGTTTTCACTGCTTTAGAATTGGGCCCTTTTTCAGAGAGATCAGTAAGGGCAATCATCCACCGGGGCTGCTAAGCTGTAAGTAGGCTAAAATTGGAGTTCAGAACACCCAAATGACTAATCTAGCGTAAGGAGTGACGATTATAATGGCTGTTGTCATAATATATATTGAACAACAGGGACCGAGGAACTCACATGATATCCGAATCTTACACAAGTACAATTGCTTATGTACTTCGTAAATCTACAATAAGTTTACAATTACACATCTCAATAAGACATTAGCAAGGTTTTCTTTTAAATAACATTCCGTATAAAATAGCACGGTTATCAGATAATTTCTTGTAAGGCATAAACTAAATTGAAATATACCTTATTACTAGCTACTCCCCGCATGTTCACGTGCGTGGTGATGGATAGGTAGATGATGATGATGAAAAGTATCATATGTGCTTCTTATCTTTTATTGTTGCAAAATTTCAGCGAAACCTGTTTTGCCGTTTAGGCGTGATAGCGTTACAAACAAACTAATTTTCGCATTTATAATACAGGCTGGACCCGAAAGTATGGTGGAGAAACGTACAGAAACAAATGTACAGAAACAAATTTATATTAAAGTAAACGTGAACATTTGGGATCTTATGTTTAAAAATAACATTAGTCAGATGAGCACCATCGCTCTTCACACTCCTCAAATCTGGACCTTAAATTGTTAACGCACGGAATAGCGGCCACTTCTTCTCGTCGGTCTTCAACTTAGCCATCGTCGTTTGCTTATTGCTGTAAATTCGACTCGGAAAACTCAGACTCATCTGAATTTAGAACGAAATAAACGACAAACAACAGCGCACGAATCGCCATTTCTGTAATATTTTACAGAAACAGTAACGTTTCAATGCAAATACTTAGTTTATGTTTTTAAAATCGTACGTTTTTCTAGCGCACACGCTGTGTTAGTTAGGATATCTCATGGGCATATCCATAGATAAGATATCACTGATGGCAGTGCTTCATACAGCCAAGGACGAGAATCGTACGTGCCGTCTTTGTATTTATGACTAGTTTTGGTACGTGTCTGCGTTCTTATCATTGCTGGTTTTTACAAGTGCGGTAGAGTAGCTGTTTTCAGGGCTGGATTTACGTACATACATTAATCTACCAATCAAATCAGTAAGGTCAAGGTATCAAAAAGGTGGAATGACGACCTGAAAGGTAGCACGACGACTTTGGATGCAGGCCGCTTCCAACCGATTCTTTTAGAAATTTGTGGAGAGGCATAATGTTCAGCAGTGGACGTCCTACGGTTGTGATGATGATAATGAGGTGTTGTACAAAATACTGGGAAAATTTAGAGTTGCCCATATTACGTTAGTCATAAACCTTAGGGCCATGGGTGTCTATACGATCACCACGTCGAGGATGTAAGTGTATAGTAAAGGTCGTGTCGCACTGCGTTGCAGCACTAGTTTATTCAAACGACCAAAAGCTTCTGTTACTTTCCAACCGACATCTAAAACAGGAGGAGATTCTCAATTCGTCTGTTTTTAAGCTTTTACTCAGGGAACTAGTTAAGATAATATTTTTTTTTAATTTATAGTCAGACTGTCAAGTGAACTGGATGCAACCTTATGAAGATATCGAAAGTCAGCCCCTTCCCGTCTTATAAAATAATAAATCTAAATCGCAAATAATAATTTTTTGCCCGATTCTAAACCGGTGAGTGACTAATGTTATAACTTGGGCGAAGTTGAGGTCAGCCGTGCGATTCTTTAATGATTCGTCGTTGCGCTCGTCGACGAGTTCACCGATGTCAAATAGTTTATGAGATATCGCCCTTGTACACAAGGTTGCTTTTCCAACGTTTCTTGTCTTCTCTTCATTTGTTTCACGGATGTTGTCAAAGATGGTCTAGTATCAGCCGTGCGATTTTCTAAGAGCAAACATCGTTGCTCTAAGAGAATCGCACGGCTGATACTAGTTTGTTCGTTAAATAATTCAAACTAGACCGATTAGATATCATCGCTTCAGCTGATTGGCTAGGATTTGTGACATGGAACTGAACATGCTGAAGCTATTATTAAATCTGTGGCAGCAACCATAGTAAGGGAGAAAGATCGCTTAATATAAAGAGAATACGTAATATTATTCTTTAGTGGAAATAACAAGTATTACCTCTAGCTGTACTAGTACCACAGATGCCGAGACTCGAGTCCCAAAGCTGCGAGCACGTTCCCTTTGTACCTTTTCTGAGGGTACTTTTGTTGACGACCGAGCAATGGAGAACATGCCCGATATCTGTGTTTGAAGGGTTTGTTGATTGTGTATCAATAAAGTTCAATGAGATTGATTTCAGTTGGTTACTGTTGCCAAGCCACGACTCTAGCCGTTCGGTTAGCTCGTGCTTGTAAGGAAAAGTTACAAGGCGTCTGAAAAGTAAAGGTTAAGGTAGTTTATAAACAGTTGGTACTTAAGTGTTATCAAAGTACTTTTGGTACGGGCGTGAGCCCCCCCCTCCTGCGGAGCCCCCCCTTTTCGAGATTTTTAAATTATTATTTCTGAGGAAGTTATATATCCTTATCGAGGTGTAGGTTAGCCTAATTCTGGCGACTCGCCGGCTGCTGCCGCGGCACGCTCGCTGCGCTCGCCATCTCGCGCGTCGTGTGGTCACCATTCAACCTATTGAAATTACTACAAAATATAATTGTTTACGTAAATTAATGTAAAATAAAATGTTACCGAACGTATGACAAACTGTACGTAAAAGGAAACGTTTAATGGCGAGAATTATATATGATTTGTGGTAGGTATTGATGTAAATATTGCAAAAATAATTGATTTTCTATAATGTTTTCGTCTCTGCATGTTGAAACTTGGTGTGTGTGCTTATAATAATGTAACTGGTGGATATTTATCCAACCGTGTAATTTTATTTAGAAAAATGCACTTGTAATGGTCTACTTCCTATCCTTATCTCCTTTCTGCATGCACGTGCGCATATAAAGCCGTCCTACTCTGACGACGGACAATCTCCGAACTGCAATATAATACATTCGGCTTCGCTCGCCAAACCCCCTAGTTAAAACAAGATGGAGAAAAACCCCGCTATTACAACGTTAGCGTGTGTCAAATCAATTCATATTTGATGAACTCATAACTATTTCTACTGTGTTTCCGCTACCAATGAACGTGTGAAGTGTACCGTCTTCTGAACCCATATAAAAGGTGCCGTTTACGAGCAACGCCAGGTTGCTCGTAAGCAGGACCTAGGTAGGCTGAGGACCCTAACTCCAGGAGTCTACAGGTACGTGCATGCTTCCTTTCCTTTTAGATGCTGTATTCTACTCCTGTGATATATCCACTCGCAGCAGTGTTGTCTCCTTATTAGAAGGTCACAAGTGATATTGGGTTTGTGTAGGTATATCTACTATCTAGGCATAAGTAAAGAGCTCCAATTCACACATACAGTCCACTCTAATTTATATAAATCAACCTATGTTCAGCTATCGTCAAAACCCTGAGTGATAATCCGTTATCACACCCCATTGTGGTGAGGAAGAGAATTGAACCAGCTTAGGTTACTGCTGTAAAAAAAATACCAACCCCCAACTCGATAGACGTGGTAGGTATTGACGTAAATATTTCAAATATAATTGAATTTCAATATTTTTTTTCCCAAAAACTACGCGTCTCCGCAGGTTGAAACTTGGCGTGTTTGCTTATAATAATATAACCTTTCTGTAAAAAAAATACCAACCCCCAACTCGATAGACGTTGTAGGTATTGAAGTAAATATTTCAAATATAATTTAATTTCAATATTTTTTTTCCCAAAAACTACGCGTCTCCGCAGGTTGAAACTTGGCGTGTTTGCTTATAATAATGTAACCTTTCTGTAAAAAAAATACCAACCCCCAACTCGATAGACGTTGTAGGTATTGAAGTAAATATTTCAAATATAATTGAATTTCAATATTTTTTTTCTCAAGAACTACGCATCTCCGCAGGTTAAAACTTGGCGTGTGCTTATAATAATATAACCTTTCTGTAAAAAAAATATCAACCCCCAACTCGACGGACGTTAAAGGAAAGTTAAGCCGTACTTTTTAAATTAAAATTGAAACTCAGGCTCGTACAACAAACATTTTATATTTTATATTTCATGAGTTTTTGGAAATTTCATAATTATTTATTATAATTTTTTTATTTTTCTATTTGACATGATTTTATTCTCTCATCGCTTTAAGTATGACTTTGATATCAATAGACCTCTAAAAAAGAAGGTAGTTCTGAATTCACCTTTTTTTTTAAGTTTCCGCTCAATGTGGCCGGGCTTTATAATAATATAATAAAAATTATAAAGGATTGCGAAATATATGCGATATTTTAGTGTTCGTAAAAAATCTTCTTGCTGTTGAATATTGCTTGTAACGCTGGTCATCAGATGTCACTCCGTCCCCATACGACAATTTAAATCAAATAGAGAATTAAAATTCGATGCTCGGTTGGTGTGCCTCGAAGGACTAGTGATTATGGCGTCTTCTTGGCGGTCTGGCATTCAAATCTTAAAATGATTGTGAAAACCACTAGTGCGGAAAAGTCACACTTTTCGCGCTATTGGGCTGCTTGACAAAATACATGTGCTTGTAAACATGTTTTCTAAAGTTTATAATAGGAACTTTAACCAGCGTGGCCTTTAAGGCGAAATGAGAGAGAATTTGCTCGTAATCTACATTACGAGCAAATTTCATGATTCGACTTCGGGAAAACTTAATTTTTCCACGCTTAAACCTAATAACAGAAGTTCAAAAAAACGTAGTCTAAGTTGAATATACTCGTTCGTTCTTATGAAGTATGGGAGCCAATACACGATTGAGCAAACTTGGCTCGATAGAAAAAAATCGGAAACATTCCCTAATTTTTTTAATTTTCTTACGTGGTTCGTGGGAAAACGTATTTGCTATTGCAACTTGTCGCACTAAAGCTGGTCAACGATCATCACTGTATCGTATGACAAGTTCATTATAATAATCTTTTCAATTGTATAGACTTATTTCATGAACGTGTGGGTTGCTTTAGGAGGTATGTATTGGACCTTCTTGGAGGTGAAGGCAGCGACCGATTGTGACGCTGTTCATGGACTTGTACTGTTTTATAGCTAATTCAGCTCATAACAATAGGAAGTTTCAATTATTGTTTACTATTCTCGAATAATGTAAAATAAGCTTATAATGTAACTGCATACTTATATTTTTGTATATTATCATATATATCTTATCTTTCTTTTCTTACCATATTACATTCTAGCTAATTGAACAATTACCGCTGTTTACACGTCTACAACTTAAACCTCATTTCTTTACAAAAACTTCTTTAACAACTTCTTTACGAAATTTGTGGTGAACGGAGTTGGTAACCTAGAATTTACACATGTATATATAATTTACATTGTGAAACTGTTAATTGGTCCATAAAAAAAAGCATTTTTGAAATAATGAAATATTTATTAGCAGTACATAATATCAATTATAGTAATAATTATTTATTAATAATAATAATAATATGAATTTTATTGGCATATTGTACATATTGACATAAAGAATACAAATTTTAATTTTACATTACTGCATACTGGCATTCAAATTATATAAGATAGGCCTTAGAACTCTATACTAGGCTAGAAGCCTGTGTTATAGGGATCTGCGCTCCCCACATTACTGAACTTGATAAAGTTGGTAACATATATAATATGACACATTTTCAATAATCATGGCCATATCATAATAATTCATCAACATTAAAACATCTTAAATATAATTATAGTACTAATTAGTTAAATTTAATGAACCTATACAACATTTTTATTCAATTACCTATGGGTTAATATATTTTAATGAATATATCATATTCGAATTCCCAATGAAATTTACTAGTGAACTGTGGGCTCCTTTATCGTTAAAATTTAATTATTTGATTGAACGAAACAAATATAAAACGCATATTAGCACGTATTCAATTGCATCTTCGCATAACATCTTACAATAGGATAAACAATTCTCAACCTTATGTAAAGCATAGTAAACTAGTTTAAAATAAGGATTGGACCGCACCTTAACATATCATGTTACTATTATTTTTATATGAATCGTAGTCTTCTACTCCCGAAGTTGGTGAGACTCGAATCCCAACCCCCTAACACGTTTTCTTTGTACCGTTGAAAAATATAGTGTTGTAGGCGACGGGGCTATAGAAAATTCACATTTTTGTATCACAGAAGTTAATTGATGACATTGTAATAATATACTTCAGACTTATTTATTATTTCACTCCGTGACGAAGCGAGCCAATCAGTCACCTGATGTTAAGTGCCATGCTTGCCCATCACAGTTTATTTACGGTCAGAATTTTAAACTACGATAGTTTAAATACTACTGCTTAACGTTTGAATAACACAAATGTGGTGTGTAGTGTGTTACATTAAACTATCCCCGACAGACTCTGTAAATAGTCCTACACTACAAAAATTACTTTTTAAGTACAAATTTTGATTTTAAAAGTAATTAGGTGATGTATGTGGCTCAGGCAGGACACTGTTTTTATTGAACTACGTAATTATTGTATGTATTGTTACCGTCCATCTGTTATTTGATATTCCTCTGCGAATGGGTTGTCTGGAAGAGAACACTCTGAGCGATAAGACCGCCCATATAGTTTTTTGCATTGTTTTTTATTTTATTTTCTATTATTAGGTGTAAATGTGGTGTCTCAATAAAGTATATTATATATCTAATTATTGATCAATTTATATTTTTATACCAACTGCGATGCAGTCCAAAAGAAGGCTTATGTGTTTGGCCTTTACGTATGCATGTAGATAGATAATATATAGATATGTAGATAGATAAACTCTTGATTGCAAAAATAGCATTAAAACGAAATAGGATAATCATTTTGAAAGTCATTACATAACAATGAAAAACGTATAATTAAGTAACACAATGGTCGGTCTTATCGCTCAGAGCGATCTCTTTCAGACAACATGTATGTAAGTCCGTTCCTACGTCCACTCTTAACCACTCAACGTCTTAACGTATTTTCATAAGAAGAGGTCGTAGGACAAACCATTTGCGAAAAAGTATTCATATTGTAAACGTCACGCTTCGGTGTACAACCTATGTGTTATCTGTGTCACAGTTGCCCTAGATAAATGATAGTTTGTACTGTTTCACGTGAACTACACGTTTCGTTACACTCACGCAGTTATTCATGCTGTATTATGTCAAGAGCCGTGCGATTCTCGCCAACATCGTTGCATCTTTGATATTATCCGTGAAACAAATGACAAGAAACGTTGGAATAGCAACCTTGTGTACAAGGACGATATCTCATAAAGTATTTTACATCGGTGAACTCGTCGACGAACAAATCGACAAATTATTAGAGGATCGCACGGCAGTTTAGTCTTGATAGCGCGAGTGTGACTGGCATAAAATGCTTAAAAAAATCAATATGGCAAATTTAATGAATGTGCCAATTATCCATAGTCATGATACAAACTTTTAGTTTCTTTTTCTAATAGGAAGTATACTTACGCTTTAATGCCATAGTTATTGACTGAGCGAGCGAGGCGTCTCTGCTTTAACTGGCCAAATTGACTTTCATCTGTCCGTATGTTTGTTAGGTTTTGTGTTGCTCCTCCTGTACAGGTCGCATTTTTCAAATCTTAACAAAACTTGGTATGCTTGTTCTACTATTTTAAATAATTTTATGTCATTGGCGATTTAAAGTGGGAGGGGAGGTACTTTTCCTAAAAAGGAAGGAAGCTTGCTGTGGTGCTTGTTACACAATTTGGTACACACAATAAATATCTGACTTTAAAGAAGAGTAATTTATCAAGTGGTTTCCGAGATCCGGCCCCAGAACAGTAGACAAAGGATACAATCAAAAGCTACTTTTTATTCTGATACAACGCGTGCGAAACCGAGGACGTATATTGCTAGATTTTTATATTTTCACGTGTCACAAAGAGAACGTGACCGGGTTGCAGGGGCGGATGAGGCGCGGGGAGAGGAGGGTACACTTGAGGACTGACAAAAAGCACTGAGAGCTATTTCTAGAGAAAATTGTAGGTTTGTACTAACGTAAGAGTTTTGCTCCGTGAGGGGAAGTTTATAGCTGGATAGCCTCTACTGCAAGGGGCCGTCTTGTTGGGTACAACCGCAGTTCCAGATACTACTCTTATTTTTCTTTAAGTGCCCCTCCGTTACTGAAGTTAGCTTGAATTGTTCTTTGTCAAGCGCCAATCTGAACAATTTTCTTAACGGTCTTAATCCCGGTCCACTCCCTGATATTACGGAGCCAAGACATCTGTCGTCTACCCGATTTGCGCTTCCCGGGTACTTTTCCCATCATGATGGTCTGCAGGAGGGGATACCGATCATGCCGTAGAACATGTCCGATAATACTGCACCAGCTAATGCTTATCATAGTGATATGTGTTATACTGTGAAGGGAACTGCCTCAAGTGCAGTTGCTGAGCGAACAAAAAAGCTATCGGAGTGATGGACGCAATGCAGTGCAGTGCCAAACTGCAAATCTGAGCTCTTGATGTTGCCGTATCTGTCATGGGCAAGCAAGGTTCTTATCTTTAGGCGCAAAGACCGTCCGTTTTTTACCGACTTCCAAAAAAGAAGGAGGTACTCAGTTCGACTAAAATGATACAATGAGACTAAAATGAAAAAGATACTCAGTTCGATAAAACAGCTTGGGACTGATCACTCCAGGATCTATCTACTCGTGTACTAAGATGTCAAAGTGTAGCGTGTCTTGCCCTACTGATACCATTATTATGTTCTCTTTTGTAAGGCAACACACTGGAGCTAATATTTGTAGTACCTAAGAAAAACATTGTATAACATCTATATAAAAAGAATGGCCCCGAGTTTCTTGCCGCTTCTTCTCGGTAGGCTCTATATATTTTAGAACGCGGCGGTAGTCTTTAAAGTACATTATAATGAAAAATTGACGTTCATAAGTGCGTCATTTATGCCTAAATTGAATAAATGATTTTGACTTTGACTTTGACTCGACTGTATTTTTTCTTTATGTTTATTACTCGTACCTCATATCTTTCGACTGGGTGAACCGATTCTTAAAATTATTTTTTGTTTGAAAGCTAGTGTTTTCCGTGTGGTCCCATTTAAATTTCTTCAAATTCGGTCCAGTAGTTTTTGATATACACTCCAATAACTGAATAGAATGGAAGTCGGTATTAAATTTTTCAAATTGTACTTGTTTCACTAAATCGTTAGGTTTACGTCGTACCGCCAAAAGGTTCTTCAACACCGCGGATGCCATGAGAGCCGGGATACAGAATCTAAAAAGTCAAGAAATTGAGTTATTTTCCTCTAGGCATCATTGACAAAATATAATTACCAACCAGGCTACCAAGCGGGGAGGTTTTATCATTATCACTAAATTGCTTTGAATGGAAACACCTTGAATTTGAGGAAATATTCCGGTAAAGGGAAATTTAATTTATTTCTCGCACCGGAGTTCCAGCGGCCAGATGTTTGTATCGCTCTGAATATTTTGACCCACGGTTTGGATTCCAGGTAAAAGTAGATTTCACTCAAGTTTTTTTGGGTAACGTTTCAAAGTAAAGACAAAAGTTATTTATTACCCGTGTTACTCCCGGCCCATAGAAATGCGTTATATCATATCTTTGTATTTAACCTAGTGAGCTCCCGACTATAATCAAATTTGCAAACCAGAGTTGCAAAAACCCCGCAAAAAACAAGTGACTGTCGCTTTTTCGTTGATATTACCGATCTGGTATCTTTCAAATGATAATTTGTTATGTAAAAAAAATCCAGGTCCTTTACAGCATCAAAAAAATAAAACATTAGCTGAAATCCATTGTATATTTGAATAGATAACATTTTTAATTGGATCCTTATTTGATTTGGCCTTGGCATACCTGTATGCCAAGGCGACTTTACGGAATGTTTTTTGGCATACAGGTATGCCAAGGCAGCTTGACGGGTAAGGTAATCAAAATCTTTAGCACAATATAAAAACTTAATTTTCTATATTTACATATTTTTTTTTGTAAATATATAAATATTTTAGTTTAATATTCACAATAAACACGATGCGAGAGCACGAAAGAAAAATTGTTTTAATACAAAAATTCTAATACGTAGTTTAAGTATCTGACTTGAATTGAATTATTTGCATATGGTTATATTAAGCTGTGATTTCACAAATTTTATGATGCAATAAGATGATAGATTTCAGATGTGACAGCTATCAGAGTCACTAATTGAGTGAAGCAAAAGTCATAATCAAAGAATTAAACTGCCGTGCGATTTTCTAATGATTCGTCGATAAATCACCGATATCAAATACTTAATGAGATATCGCCCTTGTACACAAGGTTGTTTTTCCAACGTTTCTTGTCATTTCGTCATTTGTTTCACTGATGCTGTCAAAGATGCAACAATGTTTGCTCTTAGAGAATGACACGGTTGATTATCAGTTGATAATCAAATAACTGGTTGTCATTGTGTTTCATTTCTACTTAGGATCAGAAACGACCTGAGACTAGATTTCAGAAAATTATATTTAAGACACCTATTCTTATAATTTATCTTAGTTCCTCCATATTCATATTACCTCAGCAGTGAACGTCCTACGGCCAAGACGATGATAACGATGATATTTAAGAATTATGCTTGTTGAAGAATTCTGCAGGTTTACCAAAAAATATTAGATATTTAAAAAAATACAAATAATTATAGAATCTACCTTTTTGACAGGCGTCCATCGCTGTTTTTTAAGGTTTGATTGAGATCAAAGAGACCCTAGACTCGGTTTGTCATTAGAAAATTAATTGTTTTCAAAAGCTTTATGATTTGTAAGAGTAAAGTAAATATTTGTTTCAGAGAATTTGGCGGAATTGTTTGAGTTTGATTCTAATTGTTATCGCAGCGATGGCGGCCAGCGAGCGCTTCCAATATTATTATTTTAACGTTAGTAATTGTTGCGGAAGTGGGAAAATTCCTTTAATCTTCTGACTTATTACTTATTAGGTAACTTCTGGCTTCCGGCATTCCTACCAAGTAACTGGCAGCCCTGTATTGGTTGACAATAACGTACTTAAGCAGCCGTGTGATTCTCTAATGTATCGTCGATGCGTTCGTCGACGCGAATAAACATGTGAATTATGAAATTCAAATGAGAACACGGGAAGCACCAGCTTAAAAACAAAAAATAATTTTGAAAATCGGTTCACCCAATCCAAAGGTAAGAGGTAAAAAAATGCAGTCGAATTGAGTACCTCCTCATTTTTGGAAGTCGGTAGAAAAGACAAGCGGACGGATAGTGTAATTACTCGTAGGATTCCATAATCTCGCAGGAATCTCAAAAATAGATATCGGTAAATGTCAATTTGTACTTTTTCACGTGAAAGACACGTTACGTTACACGCAATAATCGTGCCAGGCCCACAAGTCTCCAGAAATCATTTCTACGAATATTTAACGATATTTACTTTACTTTAATTGACAATTATTGATCACATTAAAAGATGTCAACCTCTACTTATGTTTAACTGAAAACCAAACTAAAAGTTTCATAACCTGAATACGAAAATAATTACGCCATTTAAGCGCACAAAATACGCTATTCAAGTTTAAGTTACGAGCGGACATACAAATACACATACTTACATTCATACAAGTCAAACACGCAACCCTCCTTGTGAGTTACGCCGCAATTTGTTAAAAGAATTTTAAGAGGAGAAGGAAAAAAAATGTTAAATTTTTTCACATCAGTGTAAATACTCTTTTACAAACATCGAAATACCAATCAAATACCTATCAACAAAACGAATCCTATGAAGGGCCTTTTACCATGACAACTAGCCTTTTCCAGGCCGGATTGAGGGCCGATATAAAATGAGCAAAACATGACTTAAAAGGCATCCGTTTTCAATAACAAGCCCTTGAGGGCGAAGGGCTGTGAGGGCAAGGGTTGCTCTGACCGGCGGCGTCCGGTTCGGGCCGGTTTTTATTGTTAACTAATTAATCGTGGTATTTGCACTGTAATTGAAAAGACGGTATGTTTATTTTATATATATATATTATTTTCGTCTATTTTACTTAAACTTAAAATATCATTGCTAAAATTATGAGCGTTGTTCTCTTTTTAACCCCCGGGTTAAACGACAAAACGACGGGGTGTTAAAAGTTTGACGTGTCTGTGAGTGTATGTCTGTGTTATCTTAGCTTTCGAATTTGTTTTAGTATTTTTTTTGCTTGAAAGTGGAATTAGTCGGGAGTGTTCTCAGCTATGTTTGATGAAAATCGGTCCAAGATGGCCGCCGCAAAATGGCGGATTACATATATTTTTCACAACTCCCTCAATATGGCTACCAAAAGAAAGGGCTTGACTAGTAGAATACTTTACACTAAGATACATTTCTAATCCAAGATGTCTGCCACCACAAAATGGAAAATTAAGTTTTTATTTCACAACGCCCTCAATATGGGGGTATATAATCAGACAAATTTTTTATTTTACTTTTATTAATTTACTTTGTTTCTAGAACTAAATGTTGATGTTGTAGTTTTTAGATTATGTCAACGAAATTGCCTTTTTTTACTGCCTTTTAATTTAAGAGTCTTGCTCTTGTCGGTGTAGATGATTTTCTGGATCTGGTCTGCTGAAATTTCATTCAGCGTGTTTAAATTATAGACAAAACAGTAATAAACTAGGCTTGTTACAATTACTAATAAGGAAATAAGTTCCTAGATAATGTTATATGTAGTTACAACATAAAGAAAACCTGTTAACTATTTCGTCGGTCGAATTAGACTTGTAAACAAGAAAACAAATCGAATCCTACAATGGTAATAATATTAGAACGCATCTTAAAGCCCATATTACCCAGTTCCATTTGAGCTTTGCCGCAGTCGGATAAACCTAGTGACAATCGAGCTATAAAATAAATCTAATAACGTATAATTTATCAAACTAGATTCAGCGGTTGAATAGTTATGAATGGACAACGTACAGTTCAAATACATAAACATTCTTTGAAGATTCACCGATGTCGGGTAATTAAGTGAGTTATTAAAACCAACAGTATACTTCGGAACATCCGATAATAACGATGGGTTCCGTTTCAGCTTTAAAATAACATAGCATTTAATTTCACAACGAGCCTAAGCGCTCAGATTATTAAAACCGAATTACGCAAATCCTTTCAGTCTCGTATTAAAATTTCAAGGAGCGCCGACCATTCAGTGCGGCCGCGCTTTACACGAACAATACAAACAAGTGAAGTCTGTTTTGCTAAATGAATTTGCGGGCCACGGCCGCCGGTGCTTTCAACAGTTTGCCGCGGCCCTCGAGTTGAGCGTCCTTGATCGCCGAGTCGACCCTCGTGGAAAATGAGTTTGTTCTTGTCAACGGTGACGGTTTTATTGGGAAACATTGCCCTTTGTCGGCTTCAGGTAACGTGTTCAAACACCGCATCCTACTGTAGAGGTGTTCAAATACCTGATAATACTGTAGAAACTTGGAATATCTCCACCGTCAGTATGCTAATCGTAAGAGAAAATTGAAGTGCTCAAAGCGGGGAGCTTGAATTGGCGATCATATCCGTTCAACAAGTTAACCAACACTTGCTGCGGTCAGCTGTGCGATTATCTAAGATCAAACATCGTGGCATCTTTGATAACATCCGTTAAACAAATGACGAGATGACAAGAAACGTTGGAAATACAACCTTATACACAAGGGCGATATCTCATAAAGTATTTGACATCGGTGTGCTCGTCGACGAGCGCATCGACGAATCATTAAAGAATCGCACGGCTATGGACTTGGATGGGTAACCGCTAGTGGCGTTATTCAACTGAACTCTTCCGTACTTCGAAAGGCAACTTAAGCCGTCGGTCCCGGTTGTTTGTCTTAGGACAATCATTAAACTATGTCGAAGGTCTTCGGGCGGCTTAGTAATGTCGATCAAAGTTCGACACTAGCCTATCCACTATGTCACGCTAAATTACAGTGCTAAACTCTGGCTGGCACTGCAACTCCTACGGCAAGTGTTACTGTAGTGTTCAGACACACGACTATCTTTTTGACAACCAATCACGTACAAAAATCGTATACCAAAACATCAAAAGATTTGGCAGAGCGTTCAAAAATGAAATTCACGTTGGCAATATAAAAGAGTTTAATGAAAAACCATAATAATAGTAAGTGTGGAGTTATTTCGAAGATAATAGATGATCAAACGAACTTCTTAAGTGAAGTTCGATCATTATTATATGAGTCACTTCATTCGAAGATATATTATAATTAACAGGTAGTCCTTTAAACTTACAAGGCAGTCGCACGTTTTAAGAGTTGGAAATCGACCTACAATGACGATTTCCGCTTTTTTTTTTTTTTTTTTTTGTGGGTAGCTCCGTTTCTACCGACCGACGACGGAGCGAACGAGCTTCATTAGTTTAGAGAAGAAATTAAAAAAATAAGGGGTTATGGGTTTATTAATGGGAGGGTGATTTATATCTTCGAATGAAGTGACTCATATAATAATGATCGAACTTCACTTAAGAAGTTCGTTTGATCATCTATTAATATTACGTCACTTCATTCTTCAGATATATTATAATTAACAGGTAGAGTGACATGTTCAGAGTATAAACTTTTATGTAAATTTATATAAAAGATAATTGTATGCAAAATAATATTTTTAATTTCCATAACAAAAACACGATAACATTCTTCTTTACTTAGTTAAGTAATTTGATTTTTTAACCTACTTATCAAATATCAATAGATCAGAAAATCGACTAGATAATAAATACAATTAATCATGAATCAATTGGATGCTCGTTAGGTAACGAGCAAACAGATCTAGCAAATATTGCTTCATTAAGTACAGGCCGATTATAAAACCTAGCGAAGGTTTGAGATGCGCTGGACCAGCCAGCCGTCTTCCTGATCTTATCAATAGAAACTCCAGCTGAGGCCGCCGCAGATGTGGAGGCATGTCGAGTGCTGTGAGCACTGAACACACCCACATCTACGCCGCTCTCCGCTAAAGTTTGCTTAATCCACCTACTAATGGTCTGAGAAGAAGCTTTCTTGTAAGGCTTCTTGTAGGTGATAAAAAGATTGTCTATATCATCTGGTCTAAGACTAGATGTCATAAATAGATAATCATCTACAGCACTGGCTGGACATATTGAAAGATTTTCTCTGAAATATGGTAAGACTAACACCGGTTGGTCCCTGCCTATTCCAGAAGTTTTGACGATATCAGAGATTGGAATTTGTAATGAATCAAAACTTTTAATTATGTTTGATACTTTTATAAGAGATAGAGTTTGGACTCTGTGGGCGGTACAGAGTGCCAGTAAAACACAGACTTTCTTGGTTATTTTATCTAAAGGTAAACTTCTGTTAGGAAACCAATTGGCAACATGGTTTATTACTATCTGGGGATCCCAGGTACCTATGTACTTGGGAATGCAAGGTTTCTGTTTAAAAATGCCTTTGAGGAGGCGTCTTATACTATCGTCAGATCCTATATTACCGCCTAAAAGTAAGGATAGGGCTGATCGGTGCGAGTTAATCGTTCCGTAAGCTCCTCCTTTATTGAACTGTTCTGCCAGGAATGTTAGAATGTTAGCCAATTGAGGATTAAAGATGTTAATACCGTTGGTGTTACAAAATTGCCACCAGAGTTTGTATGAGGTATTGTACTGCTTGAGAGTGCTATTTGAAACGGAAGATAACATAAGGTCTAACGCTACTGATGGGATGTCTCGTCGAGTAAAAGCGACCCGGAGAGCTTCGCGGCTCCCAAGGTAAGGCTCCTGTACAGTGGGTGTTGCGATCTGTAATTAGAACGCAAAAGGTCTCTGTTAGGGTTGAAATATATAATTTCAGAAATTAATATTTTCTTCAGTAAAGGAAACCAAGGTTGTCCCGTCCAGTATGGAAAAACCAATATACCAGTAGCTTTGTCGCTTATAATTTTTCTAATGCATTTAAGTATAAGCGAAAAGGGGGGAAATGCATAAAATCGGTGAGAGCGCCAGTTTATTGTGAAGGCATCAACCGTTAGGGCATCTGGGTCTTGTTTCCAAGAAACATAAGCTTCACATTTGGCGTTGGTACGAGTAGTGAAAAGATCTATTTCTGGTTGACCTAGCTTCTGAACTATCATCTGGAAAGCCCAGTTTGATAGTTCCCACTCTGTGTCAACACGCACCTTGCGAGATTCTTCATCCGCTTCAACGTTATCCTTTGTATTAATATAAGATGCAAACAGCCATATATTTCGCTTCTCGCACCACTGCCAAATGGTTTTAGCTAAATCATGTAGGTGAGGGAATTGGATTCCGCCCATGCGGTTAATGTAGCTGATTGCTGTAGTATTGTCAATGCGCAATAAGATGGCACAGTTAGAAGTCTCGGAGGCGAAACATTTTAATCCCATAAAAACGGCGAGGAGCTCTAAATAGTTAATGTGAAAAGAAAGTTCTACGTCTTTCCAGCCGCCATTGACGCGTTTACCGTCGCAATAGGCACCCCAACCAGTTCTAGAAGCATCTGTAAATACTTCCATGGAAAAATCTGCATCAGGCCTCATATGATTTGACGATGAAAGGAGGTTCTTATTCCACCATTGCAAATCAGGTAACACTACAGCAGGTAATTTAATTTTGGTTTCAAAATTGTTATATGCCTGAAGAGCCAAATATTTTTGTCGTTCAAGTGTCTTAGTATAAAGCCAGCCATATTTAATTGCTGGACAGGCTGCAACAAGTATTCCAATAATCTGTGAAAGTTCCCTTATGGAACAATTGGGTAACGAGGAAAACTTTTTTGTCAATTTTACTATATTCGTTCTTTTGTCAGATGGCAAAGACAGGGACAAATCGGTAGAATTAAGCATAAAGCCTAAGAACTTACAAGTTTGATGAGGCATTAGTACGCTCTTTTCAAAATTAACCACGAATCCTAGACATTGTAATAACTCTAGAGTCTTGGTTACATTCAGGTGGCATTCGCTGAAATTATCTCCGATACATAAGATGTCATCAAGATATATAACCGATTTGAATCCTCTCTGTCGTAGGTAGCCTAAAACTTCCTTCATAATTTTTGTAAAAACTCTTGGAGCAGCAGATAACCCGTATGGAACAGAATTAAATTCATAGACAGTATTGTTAAAAACAAAACGTAAGAACTTTCTATGTTCTTTGAAAATGGGTACCGAAAAATAGGCTTCTTTGAGATCTATGGTGGCTAGGTAGCCGTTTTTTGGTATTAGTTTTGTAGCCACTCGGTGATCCTCCATTTTGAAGTGAGATTTTTGAACGAATTTATTGAGTGGTTTTAAATTTAGAATGAAACGCTTGCCACCGTTGGGTTTAGGGGTTAGAAATATACTAGATATGAAATCCCCTTTTGAGCGTTCACAAACCGATACTGCGCCTAAACATATAAGCTTAGAAATTGATACAATCATATCAGCTTCCTCATGGCGCGTCAGTGTATTAGTAGGGATATGATTTTGTGCCACCCTACTGCAAAATGGTATAGAATATCCATTAAGAATCCAGTTAAGAACTAGCGGATTATCAGTAATTTTTAGCCAACAATTATAAAATAACTGTATTCGACCGGCATGTACCTCTAACGTTGTTGGGCCGGAGCACGTGACTTGTTCTGGTTCTGTTGAGGCTGAGATGACAGCGATTGCTTCGTCGTTGACGCTTGGAAGCCTTTGCGACCTGCTGGTCCCGTCTTCTTGTAACTGCCCCGCCCCCCCCTGTTCGAAGAGTAGCGGGAGGGGCCCGACCAGTTTACCTGAGACCGAATTCGGCTGGTTGACGGTTGTGCAGAAGACGTCGGTGTCTTTACCGGGGCAGGCTTTTTTATTTGTAAGCCCTGCTTTTCAATCACTTTTGACGCCTTTATCTTCTCAGACAGTTTTTGTCCAAATAGGGATTCGTCTCTATTTACATCTTGAATCAAGTTCAAGAAAGCTTTATCCAGGCCTGGTGTCATGAATTTCTTCCGAACTTCAGTTTCGACGTGATGAAGGTCGCATAGGAGCCGGCTACTGTCGCTCAAAAACTTGATGGCTTTCACCCTTTCCGTCCCGTTCTCAAGAAGCAATGACAATCCTTTGTTGAGGGCAGTGATACCAAGACCTAGCTGTTGCTGAGCGCTCTCGACTCGTTTGTCTTTGTTTCTAGTGATGTCCGAAATCGTGGCCGCTATTTCGGGGTTCAGTTTCGGTGCTTGCAATAGGGTGCAGTTTTCTGGGATCTGATATTGCTTCATCAGCTTATCTTTAGCTTCTTTTTCTATTCCCTTTCGGAGTATGGGAAGCCAAAGTCGCGATAAGCTATCGTGGATTTTTTCGCCGAATTTGGGTTCGTCTTCGGAAACTTCTCCCAGTGCCGATAGTATGTCCGGATCAAGATCGGGAATCGGTGTTGGTTCCAGAGAATTTTCATCTGGAGCCTTATCTGGTGTCAGATTTTCATGGACATTTTCTGACGAAGATTCCATGGGCACAGGCTCGTCAAGAACGGCTTGTGACTCGTTATCTAAAATTTAAATAAAACGAGAACGTTACTAATCAGTCGTTTAAAAAACGAACAATAATTGTTTTATACTTATGAAAATATAATACGAGGGTAGTTGTGAAAAAAAAATATATAAGAATTGTTAATCTTTTGTTAGATTTGTAAGAACGATCAAACTCATGTAGGCACTTATGTGTTTATTGCTTTAGATTAACCTGCGGTTAGCATCTAAACATGTGATCAGGTACCGTCGTGTTGATCCGCGATCAACCTCCAAGTACAAGTTTTTTACAAAACTATGTAATATTTCAAAGTATTGCTTTTGTAATAGCCCACAGCTATCATCTAAGCATATAGATTAAACATCGTGTTGACCCTCGGTCAACCTCTAGTTTTTAGTAATATGCGTAGTTATTTTAATTCCAGTTATTGCTTTGTGGTAACCCACGGTTACCCTCTAAGCATGGAATAACGATTACCATTGTGTTGACCCACGGACAACCTCCAGGCTAGCGTTAACTACTTTCGTGGCCGTACAATTTTTCACAACACTCGATAAAACACTTTAAGTATATGTAACACTTTACTAACCTGAATTTTCTTCCAGCGAATCAGACGATTCAATAATTCGTCGGCGTCGTTTATTTTCTTTGTCTTCAAGTCTCCTTATTTTATAGTTGTAACGTTCCATTTTTTCGGTGTAACTTCTTTTGGGCATAGTTAATTATTTTAGAAAGAGAAAGTCGTAATAAAAAAGTATTTCTTGGTAGCGAGAGAAATATGACCGCGCGCTGCCTCGCACGAAAAAAGAATGAAGCTCGTTCGCTCCGTCGTCGGTCGGTAGAAACGGAGCTACCCACAAAAAAAAAAAAAAAAAAAAAGCGGAAATCGTCATTGTAGGTCGATTTCCAACTCTTAAAACGTGCGACTGCCTTGTAAGTTTAAAGGACTACCTGTTAATTATAATATATCTGAAGAATGAAGTGACGTAATATTAATAGTAGTTTATGCAACTGTCATAATAATAAAGGGTATTAAAACACGAGTGTAGTTTTTTGAAAAGAGCCGCAAGCGAGTTTCAAAATAAGATTACACGAGTGTTTTAATACCTAATTATATGCAGTTGCATACACTACTTTATTTAATCTATGACATTTTTACATGTAGACATTTATATACTTCAACATTTGACATTATTATATCTTGACAATTATTATTTTAGACCTAAGTCGCCTAACCCCTTTTATCCAACAAAATATTACTCAAATTCGTATGTACGAAATAGCGCCAAAATAGAAAAAATCTTCTTCTTCTTCTTGTTTGTATGGCTTGTGCGGCGTAACCACAATTTTGCCAATATCATTGGAAAAAGTCTGTTATTGGTCTATTGGCTCGGAACCAGTTGCTTTTTTGCGCGCGCAGCGCGCTCACCACAGATAATGTGTACTTAAATTGAATTGAAACCTCCTTGGTCGGGACACATTGTACTTTAATAATTAAAAATTGTTTTAAAGCATTGTTTTGTTAGGAGAATAACGCTTTAATTTAATTTTCTTAAAGAAGTATGTAAATAAAATATGCCAATAAAAACACATTTCATAATTAGAATATTACCGAATGAGATTATAAAAAATACTTAAAGTACTTCACTTCGGACAACTCGTCATCTACCATGAAATGAATGGGACTGTTTTGTAGTGGTAAGACGTTTGCAGAAACCACCACATCTTAACTAGATAATCAACCGTGAAGCAGTAGTGAGCAAATATTACTGTGTTTTGGTTTGAAAAGAAATGTTTCCAGTGAAATTACCGGCAAAAGATCAGACATCTTATCATCTCAGCCGTAGGACGTCCACTGCTCAACATAAGCCTCCCCCATTATCCCTCCCCATGAGGCCTCCCAAATATAAGACATCTTATCAAAAAAACGGTAAAAAATATTTAGTGACACTTCCGCTGAAAAGAAAACAATGAATTTGGCCTATTTGGGGGCGTGCACCACCCTCCCTCCCGCATAAAATGCTACTAGGAAGAATACAAAATAAAAAGCACAAGAAACCCCAAATCAACCAAAACCCATTCGACACGTGTTTCGCCTCTACACAAGGCATCCTCAGGAGATGTTGACTCGTCGAGCGCTTAGACCGACAGTCACTGTCGGTTCAGCGGAAGTGTCACTAAATATTTTTAATATCGTTTTTTGATAATGGATTTCCGCAAAGTAACGCCTGAATCAATAAATTATCTGAAGACATCTTATATTTAAGGGTTACAAGCGCAGTGCACTGCCAGGCAGGGTTTTGAGAATGTAGTTATTGAAAGTTCTGAATTGCACTGAACTGTAGTGAGCAATTGCGTGGTATTTAATATCAGGCCAGCGAAAGCAGCAAAAAACTACATTTTAGTAAGTTAACAATGGCCCCAAGTATTATGCTGGTTTTTCTTAGTAGTGATCCCTTTCTACTGACTTCCAAAATAAGGAGAAAGTTCTCAAGTCGACGCGTATATTTTTTTACAGAGTAGTCCGATTTTAATATTATATGTATTTCTGTTTGGTAGAGTACACGTCCGAGGTCCCATTTAAATTTCATCAAATTCGGTCTATTGTCACGGCGGTTGTAAGTTACAAACGAATAACTGAAAAGTGTTTCGTCTATCTTGATGATATCGTAATTGACGGTGAATGACAATCGATCCCCTAAGTAGCATAAAACATAATATTTCACCCTTTGAAGTGAACAAAGGGTGTAATATTTTGTTTTATTTCTCATCGCGCCAGTAGAGTCTTTTAAATACAATATATGTTTTAATTACCCTTTTACATTTACATGCACATACAGGCCCAGTACATAATTAGTTGGAAATCTTGATGGGTTTTTAGAAAAGCTCCAAGACCATATTTGATTTAGGTTGAATACCATCAATAGCACTGTAATTTTTAAAATTCCGCGTATCGAATGGTAATCCCATTTCTATGTAAATGTAATAGATTGTTAGTGTGTGTTTTCTTAGGACTCTAATTATAAAATAGCTTTTTTTCATTTCAGAATATGTTTACATAAAACGTTTGCCCATATTATCAAGAGCCGGACTTTCATTTAACCTTCTTTTCACTAAACAATATTTCAATCTTCCACCAAACTTTTTTCTGTGATAACAAAGTTTAGGTTTTTAGTTTTTTCTAGTAAGGCATAATGCACACGAATATGATTTCTATTTGATTTGTAAGTTCCTTTGCGCGTTGTTGTAGTCACCAGTTACCTAATGTTCCTTCTCGCTTCACTCATCAATAAATGTAGTATTGACATTTTGGCATTGTAATATTGACATTAGCAATTGAAATAGTTTAAGGCTTTATGTTATATTTATTAATAGTATGTAGAAATGTTAATTACCAGGATTGTGTTAGGCTGAATTACTCAGACTATGGACATTTGCACATTACCTACCTATTTAATGCAAACGCCGCATGTACCACCTATTTCTCAGTCCATTTTCACTCCTATGTGCAATAACATTAATATGATGGATGTACATGAATGCAAATAAATAAATTAATAAATAAATATTATGACCTGTCTTTGACTCCTGGCAAAAGTTGCATTTTACGCAAAATAAAAACACCACGAAATAAAAATAAATACAAAAAAGGGAACACCCTTTAAAAAGTAAAATAAACATAAATATTTCTGAAATATAATGAAACATTACATGATCTAAAAGAAAAGAAAAAAAAATACTGTATTTAAAACAAATTGTCCAAAAACGTCACTGATCATACATAAAAAAACTACTCAAGTTGAATATATAGTACTCGTATTTCTGGTAAATGATACTGCTATGAAAAATGAAACGTGTCAAAATATAATAGTTAAAGTTAATAACATTGTTGGTTTACTAAAAATCAGACCAGACATGGAAAATTTTAAAGTTCAGTGGGTTTACCCAATAGATAACATAAAGTACACACAACACAAAATTTAAGCCATTCCTACAGCAATTCATATTCCATAACCCCTTTTTACAACCCCATTAAAAACTTCCGTACACTTGGAGAGCGATATGTAATTAAACAAAAGTAAACCGGAACAAAGCAATGAACACTTGGATACATCAAAAGTTTTGCAATAACGGTAGGACTTTGCATAATGGCATATTAAATAATTTGTTCTGGGGACCATGGTTTGAAGATATAAGGTGTAGTAGAAAAGTGCTTGCGGGATAACGGACTTTAATTTATAAATATTTTTCTAAAATAAAAGTAGCATTTATTACTTCTTATAAATTTATTATAAATTACTTCTTCTTTAATTGCTTATTAATTTATTATCAATTACTTCTTACCCACGAGGGAATAAGAGCCTTTCATGGCGAGGTCGAGGTAAAATGATCAACAACGAAAAAAGTAAGGTTTCGAAGAATGAGATATTTCATTCGTATTTAATTTTATATGCACATTACACATAGTATTAACATTGCTTTATAGCTTATATATATATTTACCTTCTTATAAAATTACAGGTATTCTTCTTTGTGTTGAGATCTAGTTTGATAAAACTATAGAATTCAAAAACATACATTAGGTATTCTTCCCGAGGTTAAAAATTCACAGACTATTTTAAAAAGTTTCAAAGTAAATCTTCTGAAAACTTATCTAAATAATCTATTTTTATGTACCAACAATCTAGAATCTCCTTATCCAAAAAGCTTTTAAATAAACCGTGTTTTCATGGAAGATCTTAATATCGTTTAAGATTAATGGAATATTAAAGCGACAGGACAAATCTCTTACATTTTGAAGATCTAATGATTTTTATTTAACATTTACTTTCTTACTTTAGGGTTCAAAGGCAACTCTGACGCCAGTGCTATGTTTGGGGGTTTATTTGTTTTTAAATATTGTATGACACTAAGGCCCACTTGCACGTTCCAGAGTTAACTTCAATAACTCAGAGTCAACTGCTAAAACGGGGTTTTATAATTAATTTATCTTGACCATTAAAGGTTAGGAGTAAAACTAAGGTTATTTATTGATATTTAACCCAACAATGTGGGAGGGTTTTAACTAGGGTTAGTAAAGTTTTGTGTCAAAAGAAATTGAGGTTACATTCCGCTGTATAATGTAATCTTTGGACGAAAAGACTTTTTTTTTTTGGTTTTGGTATTTTAGTGAATATCTTTATTGACATAACATTTGGGCCAGAATTGTGCATTTTTAATTTAGACACAGGTACTACTTATATTTAGATCTTGTTGGATACCGCCGAGGTAGGTCAGTTTGTTTAATAAAGACTTGTGGGTATTTTCTAACAAAGGTTGCTACTTCTAATATATATAAAGATGTCTTGGTAAACATTTTAATTTTTAATTAATAAAATATGGTTTGCAGCTTTTCGGCTCTTTTATATTAGCGAGAACACGGATTAACTTTTATTGGGAAAGAAAAACCTCTTCCGCATCCACACTGTTTCCCATAACAGCAGGTCTACCATGAGTTTACAACATTGACACCAATCGATGCTCGATAGCGACTGCCGCGAAACAATGTATGAAAAAATGAACAGTGCCACCTTGCGGTCAATTGTAGAACTAAAATTGACAGCGAGTACGCCAATCACAAGCTTAATAGATAGGCGAGATCGAGTATCAACTATAGATGACATTTATGTTGCCAACTCATGGTAGAGCTACTGTATTCCGTACCGTAGCCATGCAAAAGCATAATAATATGACAAAGCTGTTTTGAGGTCAGTTGCCTTACGTGTTTCTCTTAGAGCATATGTTATTATAATTCATTTGATAAGTTTATTTGTTTAGTTGTAAGTATTTCAATATTTGACTTTGAATGGCCTCTTTTCCCCCCTTAGTAAAACAGTACCTTGTATTATTGACATACAGCCCACCGCACTTGAGCTAGAGATCAAAAGTGATCTAGTTTCATTGATATTGATAGTCATTAGAGAAGAATAACATCGAAGTAATTGAATTTTCATAATACATATAATTAATAAGTGGAGACATTGAGGCATCGTAGATGATGAAGATGTCAGATATTCATGTACAATTGAAACTGCTATTGTTGGTAATAAATACGATTCAATAGATAACATTTATATCAGCCATAACACCTATGAAATGAAAGCACATTAATTCAATATCACATTAAAATATATGATAATATGGAACAAAATTCACACACAAAGGTCTTCAGGTCCAAACTAGACAGAGCCTGTACTATGGTAACCTGATGACTGATGTACATGCTTATATACACATGCCCAGACACAGCTCAAACAGATATGTTCATGCAAACAAATGTTTGACCTGTCCAGAGATCGAACCCGGGACCAGCAGCTCAGAAGGCAGGAGTGCTACCAACTGCACCAACCGGCCAGTCGATATCCTAGACATACGACAAAAAAACAGAATACATACAATTTAATACAACAAAATACGTAGGAAGCAACGTGCTGCTGTGCGTGTTGGGTTCCGACTCAGAATATGACTAAGAACATAATTCTTAGTCACTGATTTTCATTCCCAACCCAAAGTCATAACCTCACAAACCTCAGCAAAGATACTCAACGTCCCACAAGACGCAACATTTGGCGACACCTCACAGGCAACAGACTGGTAGCTAGGTATGATGAGGAACGCCTTATCTTACCTAGATACCATTGCGACACACATTTTTTGCAACAACATGGATACGAAAACATCGGCAGGAGTGCGTTAGCGAGTGTAGCCAACGGCCAGATTCGACACCTGCCGTGCGATTCTCTAAGAACAAACATCGTTGCTTCTTTGACAACATCCGTGAAACAAATGAAGAGATGGCTGATTGCTGCCACATCAATAATCAATGAACATGAATTGAATTGAACAATATCACAAAGAAGTTTACAACATAAAGCATAATTATAGGAATCACAATGACAAAAGACATTAAATTTAGTGTACACTGAGACATTAATTATGTACATTCAAAGTTAAGTGTTTCACGATAAATAAGTAAATCCTATTACATTTATAGTTTTTGTTTAAGAGTTAAAATGCCACACCTACGGCGTTCATCCGACCAAGTTAATTTATCCGGAGAAGAATATGATAATATAAACGTGCACTAGCATTATGCACCTACTCTCGCTTCACTTCAGCAGACATGGCCCATACATGTACCCAAACTTGTAGGATCGCAGGGTTGATGGAAAGTCGTAAGTACTTAGTAGTAGCAGAGTAGCAATTTATCAAAACTTTTTAGACACGTCTTACACCGTCGAGCGCTAATGAAAGAGCGCACAACATCTTCCACAACATCTGCATAGTTGAGTTTAGATAGTACCAGAGACTTACAAATAATAGTCCTAACGACCTTAAAGTGAGATCTAACCCTATCTTTAGAAACATTGTACTGACTTACACGCCTCACTAGTATTAAAAATGCGAAAGTTTGCGAGTGTTTATTTTTTATGTTGCTTTACATCTTTTCGCTGCTCTAGGGATCTGTATGAAATTAAGAATGAAGTCAGATTATACCCAGAATATTAATATACAGTCTAAAAAAAACGATATTAAAAAATATTTAGTGACACTATTTTTTAGTATCGTTTTTTGATAATGGATTTCCGCAAATTAACGCCTGAATCAATAAATAATAAATTAATATACAGTCTATTTTATAACCCGATTTGTGGAATCATCGCAAGCAGAATCAATTACATTCAAAGTGTCCCAATCCGTACTATACACTGGCTCTGAGTAAAGTGATGACGTATAAGTTAGTGCGAGAACAAATTGCAAGTATTAAGAACGAGGGGTGAACAGTCGCTTATCTGGGATCCCTCTTCGCTATCGTCTTCCCTCTTGGGGAATGTTATCATGTGAACTTGACAGTTTATGACTCGAAGGAAACGGTAAAGGTTCACCGCTGTACGGACAGATACGTGCCAGTCTTATTTTATGACTGACATACCACCTTAACGCGCGAAGTTTTTCATTTCCATAATGCGAACCGTCAGGAAGCGACATTGCTTACACGATTCTGTTTCCGCTCGATATAATCTTGGAGATTTCAAATTACGAAGAATAAGGTGTTTTCTAGACTAGCATGATACGAACTTTGCAATTTTTAAGGGAAAAATTACGCGTCTTTGGGCGGGATTTCAACCCGCGTCTACCAACCAATTGTGTCAGTTATGGCGTCTGACACAGATTGCTGGAAGGCGCGGGTTCGAATCCCGTCCAAGGTAGCTACGCAGGCGATAGAGATTTTAATTTAATTTTGCAATATTTGCTCACAACAAATTACATTTTAAAGCTTGTATGATACAATTTTAGACTTCGCCATAGTTTTCAAATGACTTTTTTGTATATAGACGGTAGTGGAGGATGAGCTAAATTACAAAAATATAATTTAAAAAATTAACAATGTAACTAAAAATACATGAGCGCGTCGGTAACACTCTGTATTTTATGCTTAGAAAAAAATAAGTAATGCGGGCGCGTTACGCGCTGCGCCAATGTTATCTGGATCCAGTAATCTATTGCTTAACTTGCAATATATATCTAAAAGAACTGGCCGGTTGGCGCAGTTGGCAGCAACTCTGCCTTCTTTATCTCTGGTACCGGGATCGATCTCCGAAAAGGTCAGACATTTGTATGCAAGAATGTCTGTTTTAGCTGTGTCTGGTTGTGTATGTATATCAGGCATCGGGTTACAATAGGCTCTGTCTAGTTTGGGACCTTGTTGTGGAGGGTGTCCCATATTTATTTGAAATAAAAGATCAGGACAGGATAAGGAATAGTGTGATAAGGGAACGATGTAGTGTGAATGCGGGTGTAGTGACAAAAATCGAGAAAGGTATGTTAAGATGGTTTAGACATGTGGAGAGAATGAATGAAATAAGAATGACTAAACAGGTATACATGGGACGAGTAAACGGAAGTGTTGGAAGGGGAAGACCTAGGCGAACGTTCCGAAATCAGATTGAAGACGTTCTGAAAAAAGGCCAGGTCAAAAGTACCCTAAACCGACGCTTATGTATGAAAGGATTGATGAGTATAGATGAAGCGAAAGAGATATGTCAGGATCGTAGTAAGTGGAAATCCGTGGTCTCTGCCTACCCCTACGGGAAAGAGGCGTAATTTTATGTATGTATGTAAAAGATCAGTGTTGATTATTTGTCGCCTCCAACCGTTATATCCCCTACAAATATTTAGCTTATAGCCGGGAATAACACGATTTGCTGCTGTAATTCTTATGACCGTCACTCGTCACCGTCACTCAGTCAGTAGAGATCCTGCGTTCGGAACCCAGAGCCCCAGTTAGATCTCTAGTCCGGATAAATATAAATGTTATGAGTTGAAATGCCTCCCGTGATACTTGGCGATCACAGTGGAGTGTAAGTATGTAACCGTTATACGTAAGTATTATTTCAAACAAACGACAGTATTGATTATTGAAATTAAACAACTTATAAGTCCAATTAGAAAAAAATATAGCGTATTCCATTCTATTCAGTTATTGGAGTGTAACTCAAAAACTACTGGACCGAATTAAAGAAAACGAAATATAAAAGGAACCACACGGAAAGCATCAGTTTTCAAACCTAAAAAGAATTTAAGAATCGGTTCATCCAGTCGAAAGATATAACAAACATAAAAACAAGTAAAATTTGAAAAAAAACATACCGAATTCCATTATAATCAGTTATTGGATTGTGTCTCACAAACTACTAAAACAAATTTGATAAAATTTTAATACCAAAGGATAAGGACCACACGGGAAGCACCAGCTTTCAAACAAAAAAAAAGAACTTTGAGAATCGGTTCACCCAGTCGAAAATTATGAGGTAACAAACATAAAAAAAAACACAGTCGACTTGTACCTCCTCCTTTTTTGGAAGATGTAGAAAACGGGTTAAATTGTGTGTAATTTTGTAATATTTTATCCCGACGTTTCGACACTTTTTAGTGTACATAGTCACGGGTAGATGGCAGTTTTCTGTTAAGTGTAGCAAGCAAATAACATCCCGCGTCTAGCACAATACCGCGAGACCTCTGGACACTGTGAGTGACTACTGCGTGCATCGGGCACGATTTTATTAAAATATGATAGGCGGTACATAACAATAATTTCCACAATGTATACTTAACTTGACTGCGATCTAGTCTACCCGCGACATGTTCACTAAAAAGCGTTCGAAACGTCGAGATAAAATAAAATAAAATGATACGCGATTCCATTTTAAATTATATAATTTCAATGTATAAGAATGACCAATGTCAAATATGTATGAATTGTATCCAGGTTTGACTTTGATCTCCACCGTTTGAGTAACCCTAAGCCCACATAAAAGACCTGATTCCAAATCAGAAAAGGCATTAGAATTCTCATCTGTTCCCTCTGTGGGCGGGGAATCGACAAATCTGCAGGTTTACGAGCCGCGCGGTTATTTAATACGATCGCCGCAAACTGCCCGCCTGGACACCGCCCGCGCAGGGGTGCCACCCTTCTAAATCCAGATAAAAACCTTTTTGTACGTGAAATTTGCTGCTACATATTGTGACATAGGTATTTATGCTAAACTATTTTTTAATTTAAAATTAAATTTATCCACTTTGTAAATAGAGCATCATAATTTTTTTTTTAATTTTAAATATATTTATTTCATAATATTTGTAGTACGCCTCAAATGGTAGGTTATTATAACATAATTTTGTTTTATTGCCCGTGCAGGACTGCGGCTGCGTGGGATAAAGTTTTTGCTACCCATTGAAACGGGTAAAGCGCATGTGTTAATCCTGGGTATGAACTATCTATATTCCAAATCTCATCCAAATCCGTTGAGCCGTTTTAGCAAGAACAAGTTACAAACATAAAACTTTTCCAATTGTAACAATAGTGTAATGTGATATATTTGTTTTTATAGATATTTTTTTATAATTGCAGGTTAGAAAACACATTTTATCACAACGTTCATCAAATCACTTACACTTACTACCTGAAAGTTGTCTATTAAATGTGTGATACCGGAGTGTCCCTGACAAAATCGAAATAACAAAGCCAAAATATCTTGATATTATTAATTGTCATCAACAGAGCAGCTTGACTGGAGTTGTTTGAAAAGGAATAGTAGTAATTAAGTAGGTAGTAATTAGATCTAAGAAAATACTGTTTGTCATCCATTAGCCATTAGGGCCAAATTGTAAACAGAAGGACACGATCTAAGCATCTAAATCAAATGAAAAAATGTAATCATATTTGTATGATACCAGCTCTATTCGAAAGGGCTATAAGATTGTTAAAATTGAAGATTGTTATAAACTTTATACAAACGCCGCCACTCCTTTTTAAGACGCGCTCGTATCCTGATAATAGTAAAAAGCAGAATTTTTAAACACCTGGTGTAACGAAACAGATCGATAATATATTATGAAAAAAATACTAAGGTTAGAAAAGAGATAGGAAAAAAGTAACCGAATATAACTCATAAATATAAAACTCTTTATGCACAAAAAAATCATGAATAGGTCCACGAAAATAAACTTTCACGTCCAAACTCTCAGAATTTTCAGCGATAACACTATATTTTTTTAGGTAATACTTAGCCAACGTATAGTACTAAAGTAATAACCAGCAGTTTTTTCGATTCTGTTAGAATATATCGAAAAATATAAAGAAAACTTACAAAATTAACTCATGTTCGCATTACATCGTCCAATCTAATAAGCTGTTTTCAACCTTACGTAAAGCATCGTAGATTATTTTAAAATTGGGGTTGAACCGCGCCTTAACCTTAAAATATTTTTCTCCACATCAAACCAATAATAACGCACAAATAACCTTCAAAATCTTTTTCTCATCATTCATACTTGTAACACGACATAATGATTTCTCCAACTTTGTTGTAATTTTTTTATTAATTAGAAAAGTCATCTATTGTGGTTTAATGTACAAAACGGCAGACAGTGAAAAATTTAACCTCAAGAGTTGCCTGGAGGTCTACTTTGTAACCAGATAGACATAGATTTATAATTTTTAACTATAGGTACCTACATATTACATTATGAATAACTAGCTGCTCTCCGTGGTTTCACCCGCGCGGTGATAGGTGATGATGATGATGATGAATCTTATATAGCCTATGTTACTCAAGGTCAAATGTAGCTTTCCAAGGTGAAAGAATTTTGAAATCGGTCCAACTACTTTTTGAGCCAATTCGTTACAAACATACAAACAAATATTTCCTCTTTATAATATTATATACTTGTATATCGTATGATGAAGCAGTAGTCTATTCATCTTTAGCTCTCAGCGGCAGTGCGCAGAGATCGTCAATCCACCACAGTTTTAGTCCTGTTCCCCCGTAATTTCACGTGCTACTGTCCACTTCAAACCTTAAACACTGAAATGCTTTGAGACAGAATATCTGGCACAGGTTCAACCGCCTATTTCATTTGAATTCTTAGTTGAAATACATTAACTGTATATAGATCTTACTGAACCTATACTCCCACACATAAACAGAGCAGGCGAAAATTCAGCGCATCACTAATGCGAAAACACATTATTTAGCACTCATTCACAAACACCAACAAAACGCAGCGAATCCTTCCGAACCTCACGCCGAGCACGCAAGCATCCGGCAAAGCCGACAAGTGGCGGCAACCCTACCATTGAGGCCCCGTCATTACCCCCTATCTCGCAAAGCTCGGGCCCTACAAAAGGGCCTTTCTAGTGAAAACTTAGTAGATTACGTCGTAATCCTCGAAGAAATAGAGTGGGTATAGCGAGAAAATAAAAAGTTAGGATTGAAATCTGGCGAGCGAACCTTTTTAAAGGACGGTTAGTGTGTGCGAAGAGGCAAAGGGTTACCTTTTTGTCTTTGGATGGCATAAAAATTGGTAGTTTTTTAAGTAAACATTTTCCGATTGAATTTATTCTCTAAGTAATTCTTTTGGAAAGTAAATATAGATTAGTAAACAGACTGTTTTATCTAACGTAATTTGGTGCAAACAATTTTACAGTTTATCTGTCTTTGGATGATATAAAAGTTGGTATTCTTTGGGTAAACATTTTAAAACTTAATTTATTCTCTGAGTTACTTTGAAAAAAAAATATATTAGAGTGTTAAATAGACTAATACAAAACGTAATTTGGTCCGAAGAAAAGCACTGTTTATTTTGTCTTTGTACGGCATAAAAAGTTGTATTCTCTTATGTAATCATTTTCAGATTATATATATTTCTAGCTGATTCTTTTGGAAAATAAATATTAGAGTATTAAACAGACTATGATAAAACGTAATTTAGTGCTAACAATTGTACAGTTTATTTGTCTTTGGACCGCATAAAAAGTGGTATTATTTTTATATAATCATTTTCAGACTGAATTTATACTTTGGGTGGAATGTTTGGAAAGTAAATATAAAAGTATTGAACAGTCTATTATTATAACGTAATTTAGTGCTATAAATAGTAGTTATTTTATTTGATTATTCAGCCACATTTGTTTAAGAATTAATATCTCCATAATATTGCCCAAATGTGTATATCGTAAGCTAGCTACGGCGCATAGCTCCCATTGCGTGTAAATGAATGTCCCACAGAAACATATAATGGAGACGCGTACAAAGTAATAACAAACAATAGGCATAATAATTATAAAGAAAGAAAGAAATAAGAAAGAAAAACGTTAATCCAAACAAACACTATACACAACAACAAGTAGTAAATGACGAAAATAAATGTTTACAAACGAATATGATTAACTAGATACAGTAAAACTTAGTCACATATACACATTCATATAAACACACTCGCACTTTCTCACCGACAGCATTTATGTAAATGTATAAATTCACAGATGTATAGATTCGCACATCTTCATGTTTCTCTCACACAATTAAAGATAATCACACGTAATATTGTTATAATTTCAAAGTTTACCTAAACTCTTTGTATTTATTAATTAATTAAAGATTACGTCAATGGTAGCGATTCACTTATTCAAAATACTAAATTAAATTATTGAACTAAAATGTTATTATGGTAGTCCATATTCCGTTAACACAAAGATCCAAATTCCTGTAACACTTACGTTAGTTTAGAGAACACCGATATACGTGACGATTAAGCTGTCTAAAATATACACAGGGTTGAAGAGAAATATCTAACTTTAGTGCTGTCATTCGGAAGTGTTATAGTAACTTGGATTTAAGCCTAAACAGAATGAAAACTGCCATAATTAAGAGATTTTTTTAGTGGAGAGAATGCTAACAGAATCGACACCAATGGAAATATAATTAGATCTCACAATATAAACCGGGCGGAGGGCATTGGTATGAAATAACACAGGTCTCCTAGTTTGGGTACCAAATATTTCCATCCAGGAATGTATTCGCTTGATAAACTCTACTTGATTGTAAATATTCGTAATGATGTATGTAGAAACTAAATAAATTCAGCCATTCCCCGCTGCACTACCAACCTGCATTACTGGTAGTGCAGAAGATAATTTTTACTCCCCACTGCACTACCAAACATTATTTCATAAATATTCAACTCGTTTATAGGGTTCCGTTTTATTTTTATTCATAAAACTGATGTTGGAAGTCAAGTCATGTGCCTAATGACTCATGACAGCTGCGGTGTCACTTAGAGCTTCGAACAGCCGTGCGATTCTCTAAGAGCAAACATCGTTGCATGTTTGACAACATCCGTGAAACAAATGAAGAGATGACATGAAACGTTGGAAAAACAACCTTATGTACAAGGGCGATGTCTCATAAAGTAATTGACATCGGTGAGCTAATCGACGAGCTCGTCGACGAGTCATTACAGAGTCGCACGGCTGTAGTTTAACGTGGAACTGCACTTGGATTGTCATCTTGAGACATTGAAGGTTTTTGAGTTTCGTTCGACCAGTTGGTTCACATGCTACAGTGCCTTTTACTGTGTTGGAGACGCAGTAATGCTTGCGTACTATTGGTTCGTGGCAGGATATGGTGGTACCAACCAAGAAGGCCTCTTGCAAAATAAGCCCACCACCAATTTAAATCAGGTTTCCTTCTCTCTCACGATCCGTGTCGTGAAGGCAGTGGGAATATCTATACAGATTAATAAAATTGAAGTGTCTGTAATTCCAAATTAGTAGCTTTTCACTTAATGCATATGAAAGTATAATACGGAACCTATAAAAAAAATACATTTTTGTCTTTCTGTCTGTCTGTTTGTTCCAGCTAATCTCTGAAACGGCTGGACCTATTTTAACGGAACTTTCACGGGATAGCGGTTGTGATAAGGTCCCTTTATTGAAGTTTTTTTTATAAACTCTGTCTCTGTGTCCGTTGTAGGACTACTTGTATGAAAGGCACATGCGGTTGTCACGCATCCGGGCAATTGCGTACTTGATGAATTCTGCACGTTATTAAAAACACCCTTACCAACAAACAGCTTTTCATTTTCATTGATATGTATTATTATGATGTAAATAGCGAACAAGCATACGGCCCGTCTAGTTACATCCGAAGTCTGCTGCCTTTAGATAGGAGCGACGCCAGAGCCATCATTGAACGCTCCACTAACCCACTTCCCCGGCAGTGAGTGCATCACTCTCTTTTCTACTTCTTTAAAATTCTCCAAAATTGTGTTACTGTAGAGTAATTGTAAGTAGAGGCACACGGTAATTATTAAAAACCAGTTCAGAAGAAAAGAGGGGTGCTTTAACATTAAGAAAAGTGTTTACGAGTACTATTAATTATCACTGCAACTAGCACTAAATTAAGTATGAAATGTATTTCAAGGAAAAATAATCAAAGCCATTTTCTTGTCTTTTCATGAAACACACGTAATTTCTGCAGATTATTAATAAGTATTACAAAAATCCTCGAAATAAAGCTGATTACCAAACTTGTATAATTATATTTCCTTAATAATCCAATCTAAAAACTAAATCCATAATTAATCTTCATTAACGAACTCTACGTAGAGCCGTAGAGCCGACTCTAGCGACAGCAAGTTAATTTACTCTTCATTAAAATTAATTTAACTTCTACGTGTATTCGGTACACGGAAGGGAGCTCTTTGATCTTCGTTAAGTTAAAACAAACTTTAAGGTTTGACCTTTAAGTTTCACTTTTAGAAAACTGGTTCTGCTCTGCTTTATATTATAAATTTAAGCAGGGCGTGTGGTAGGTGTATGAAACTTTTCATGGATCTACAATATATGTAGGATTTTTTTATGTATGCTAACAAATGGCAAGACTGGAAAGTTTGTGCCTGATAGTAAGCATTACGTTGTCTGAAGCCAGTTGCAGTGACTCTTGATGATTCTCTAAGGAATGATTCGTCATTGGGATCGTCGAAGAGCTCTCTGATGTCAAATAAGTACTTTATGAGATATCGCCCTTGTACACAAGGTTATTTTCCAACGTTTATTGTCATCTCGTCATTTGTTTCACGGATGTTGTCAAAGATGCAACGATGATTTGCTCTTAAAGAATCGCATCGCCGGTCGTCGTGAGACAATGTGGTTAAGCAGTTTGTTCTGCAACCATACGATCGTTAGGGAAATTATTAGGTACTTACGTAGGTCGGGGTGACTTGGTAGTGCGGGCTGATGACCTTAACAGTCCTCGGGCTGGGCGTACTGCTGTGGACGTCGTGCTGAAGAATTGTTCATTTGTAGTTATAATGTTTGTATTGTCTTATGGTTTGTGCACTCGTTTACGCGTAAACACGGGCTGATTAGCGGTCACTCGCGGCGAAGTTAGTCGCGGAGACTCGGACTGATTTGTGAGGTGGTGTGTGGCCGTGCCGACACACCCTAAAGGTCACTTTTGGGCTGACGCGTGAACGGGGGGCTGATAATGGCGGTTCCCATGCGGTCGCGACGCGGAAGCGGAGCGGTATACGTCCGCTAGCTTCGACTCTAAAATGGTGACTGTTTCCGCTGCCCCTTCAGCCGCCTGCTTGTAGTTTGACAGCTGCAGGACAGCGGCGGCGGGACGCGCGGGCGGGGAGCATTCCTTGAGGTGACGTCGCGCCTTTGGCGCGATCATATTCCCCACGCGGCGAAGGTGTGGTGTGGTGGTCAATCGACAGTCAGGTGGGCGATCTTGAGTTCCACCACTTAGGTGACGCAATCCCTTCATGGGTTCGTCTTGTGGCTCATGCGCCAGTGTAGAGGCGGCACCTGGTCGTCCACTATCAGAACCAGTTCCCCGCCTTGAGGTGGGCTGGATCGGGGAGTCCGTTTGGAGCGGGTTTGGATGGTGTGCAGGTAGGGTTTGGACCAGGATCGCCAAAGGTGTTGGGATAAGGGTAGGACGAGCTTGAACCTTTTTGTGTGCAGAAATGGCTCGTCCTCCTACCGAATACTCAGGTAGGGCATTGAGCTGACGTTTTAAAAGGACATGACCCGCGGTGAGTAATTCAAATTCCGCGGGGTCAAAAGAGAGTGGGCTGAGAGGGCGTGCATTGAGCATGGCTGCAATGCGCGCTAAAAGAGCTGAAAATGTAGGTGCGATATTGTCATTATTGGTTGCAAGAAAGTCTTGTATTTCCCTAAGTTCATTTCTAGCGCCTACATAAATTGTACCGCAATCATATCTAAATAACGTTGTGACTTTGCTGAATACGAGCTGAACAATCACGCGGTCGGCGGGTGAGTCATCCATGCACGGGGCCTTGGGTTTAGCGCGGAGACGTAAACAATGTATACATTTGTATACTCGATGTCGCATTACGTCGCATAACGTCCAGAAATGCTGGCGTAAGGGTGAGTGCAGAATGTCCGCGCCTGGCTGACTTAAGGTGTTTGCGACGACAGTTTGTCGTCGTGTTGTGTGTGTGTGCTGAATAATTGTGGGCAGGTAAAATGTGTGCTGATTATCTGCGTGCTGAGATTTGTGCTGATTAGCTATGAGCTGAGCTGATATGTGCTGATTCTTTGTGGGATGAGTGGATATGTGCTGATTCTTTGTGGGCTGAGTGGATATGTGCTGAGTATTTGTGTGCTGAGTCGGTATGTGCTGAATGTGCCGTCCTAGTCATTGCCTAGGCGGGGGTGAAGAAGGCGAGGTAGTGCGCGGTGGAGTACGACGGGAGTACACCATCTGGCCCGTATCAGGTGAGGGACGGCGCCGTGGTACCTCGCGTTGTTGTACCGGCAATAAGTGCACTGGTGGTGCGTAGTATCGGGTACATACCCGAGGCTTGTGACCCTTTACATTACACCATGGGTAGCAATGGTTGTCACCATAGCGAGGTTGCGCGTTCGATCCCTGTTTGGGTCTTGGCGCGGAGCTGAAAGGTCTTGGGTTCGAACCCTGCGCATAGCGCGGAGGTTGCGGGTTCGAAATCTGCTGAAGTGGGGGCGAGAAGCGCACGGGTATAGGCACGGAGCTGAGAGGTTGCAGGTTCGAAACCTGCGTATAGCACAGAGGCTGTGGGTTTGATACCTTCGCAGGTGGGGGCGAGAAGCGCGCGGGTATAGTCGCTAAGCTGAGAGGTTGCAGGTTCGAAACTTGCGCATAGTGCGGTGGCTGCGGGTTCGATACCTGCTGAGTTGATGGTGAGAAGCGCGCGGGTATAGGCGCGGAGCTGAGAAGGTGCAGGTTAGAATCCTGCGTATAGCACAGAGACTGCAGGTTCAATACCTGCTGAGCTGACGGCGAAGGGCGCGCGTGTTGTGAGGTAAACCTTGGTAACTCAGTGGGGGGGATGACCGAGTTTACTGTATGTGGCGCGGTGACGTTCGCCTTAATTTGCGCTGTTTTTACATCGTCATTGGGAGTTGATGACCATGTTTTTTGTTCTAATTCTACAACGAGAATCTCGTAATAGGCGTCTATTGTCCTTTCATACTGCTCGATGTAGAATTTTTCCTGTGCGTCTGATAAATCGTCGGTGTCTAATATAATGTAATAGGCCGCCTCGAATTTATCACGAGTCACTCTTACGCCAGATGCTCTGGCATCGAATTCTGGGCTATAATGCCTTGGTTTGCTAGACTTCAATGATAACGCTTCCAAAGTAAGCTTAACAATAGCGATCTGTTCCTCCCTAAATCTGGCTACCTGTGATTTTGAAGGCATCGTTAACGTCGAAGGCGAAGTCAGCCACAAGGAAAAAAAATTTTAAAATATTAAAATATTTAATCGTAGGTGGAATTCCGCACCTCTTTTTTCGGAAGTCGGTTAAAATAACGCCTAAATTAAACACGCGCGCCCTTCGCCGTCAGTCTTTTGCTCTTCGTGTTGCTCCCGTTTTTTGATCGCCTCCAATTCGTCGGAATCGTCATTCTCGTCGTTCTGTTCCGGCGAGCGGCCCGCGAGTAATTTGTGTGCTTTCGCCTTTAGGTCTTTCGGATGAGGTGTGTTTTGGCGTACAAACAGCGTCTCTTTAGCTTCTGGAACATCTTCGGTGAATTTCACTGAGTGAGTCCGGGAGGCTTCCTTTGCCTCCCAATCGTCATTGTCCGAGTCGCGATCTCTTGCGTTTGATTCAGGTTGCTGGGTGTAGGTAAGTTGAGGTAGTAAGAAGCATGTGAGTACATTTTCGCCTGTCGTTTCGTCTCTGTCAGTTTGGAAGGTGAGTAGCGGTTGCGCTTGATTCTCCGACAGCCAAACGGCTTTTAATTCTAGGTTCACCAGTGTGTAGGGTAGGTATTGTAATCTGTTACCGCTTACATCCAAAACGTGCAGCGATTTACAATTGCCCAATTCGTTCGGTAATTTCGTCACCTTGTTGTCCCTCAAACACAACACGCCTAAAAGCGACATGTTGCCAATCTCCACGGGTATATCGCCCAATGAATTCCTATCTACATTCAGTACGGTCAGCTCCTTGAGATTCCCTATCGATTTAGGCAGCTCCATCAAACAATTCTCTGTTAATATAAGCTCTTGAAGATTTGTACACCTTCCTACATTTTCGTTTCTCTCTATCCATAGGTCGCTGGTTCATATCCGGCTCGAAGGAAAATATGGTTAAGCAGTTTGTTCTGCAACCATACGATCGTTAGGGAAATTATTAGGTACTTACGTAGGTCGGGGTGACTTGGTAGTGCGGGCTGATGACCTTAAGAGTCCTCGGGCTGGGCGTCCTGCTGTGGACGTCGTGCTGAAGAACTGTTCACTTATAGTTATAATGTTTGTATTGTCTTATGGTTTGTGCACTGGTTTACGCGTAAACGCGGGCTGATTAGCGGTCACTCGCGGCGAAGTTAGTCGCGGTGACTCGGACTAATTTGTGAGGTGGTGTGTGACCGTGTCGACACACCCTAAAGGTCACTTTTGGGCTGACGCGTAAACGCGGGGCTGATAATGGCGGTTCCCATGCGGTCGCGACGCGGAAGCGGAGCGGTATACGTCCGCTAGCTTCGACTCTAAAATGGTGACTGTTTCCGCTGCCCCTTCAGCCGCCTGCTTGTAGTTTGACAGCTGCAGGACAGCGGCGGCGGGACGCGCGGGCGGGGAGCATTCCTTGAGGTGACGTCGCGCCTTTGGTGCGATCACAATAATTTTTGAGTTACCTTCGCTTTTAATTTCACTATAGTGTTATAGTGTTCTGTACACAGTAATAATGCTTTCACACTATTACTTCTTGATAGAATATCTGGGTCTAAGGTGGTACTAATCAAGACAGTCTGTACAAGGGACCTATCATGCATTAAGTTGGGTTTCCCCACATCTTGAGATTCGCATCCCGACGGTAGAAGGAATATTTTATCTCCGTAACAGAGAAAGTAAATAAATAGCATTTATTTAAAAAAGATCTACCTTTTATGAAAGTAATAGTAATGAATGTTGCTCCGAGTATTTTTGTTATTTTTTAAATTTTGTAAATAGTTAATGTTTATCTTGTATGATATATTTTATCTAAATGCGATAAAACCATATAGATGTATTCACACTAGTAATATAAAATAATTAGGTATCTCTTTAATTAAACTTCACCAAGGATCATTTATATTACTATATAAATGATCCTTGATAGTAATAACAAAACAAAATGGTACTTAAACGCATGTCAGGCACATTAATTAAATAAATAAAAAAGCCGTGGAAGTACTCACTAAAAACAGCTCTAGCAGAAAAGTCCTTCTCACAAGGTAAACTGAACCCAATTTGAACGATAAGGCAAACTATAGAGCTAAATATAAACCAATGTAGAGTCTTCCGGCAAAGTGCCTAGAGCATCACATACCAGCATGATGTGGTTGCATTATTATTCAGAATAACATTATCTGCTCTATGCAACGCAAGTGCTTCTGACAAGGTATAGAGCAGGGATATACGTTAACAAGATTGCTCTACCTGGTAGAGTCTGCAAGTAACTCTATATAGAGAATGTAGTGACATTGGAATGGTATAGAGCTATTTTTACTAGTTAAAGCTTCTACAAATTGGAAAAACTTATCAAACTTTCATAATGGATTCTGATTAGTTTATATGGGGCAGATAGGGTGATCAAATGAAACCTTTCGCTCAAAATTCAAAATCAATTCAATTCATTGTAACACAAGTGTTGCCAGTGGCAAATAGTCAAATGTAACATGAGACAGCTTGAAAAGTTACATCTTCACGAGAAAGTAACATTACATCAACCGTTTGATCTATAATTGAATCGAAACATACTGGTATACTGCATACATAATTGGTTTTTATTAATTCTCACAATAATTAATCATCAATAATTTATTTATGAGCGTTAATTATATCCATGATGAATTTTTTTAAAGTTTTGATAGAAGTTCTGTTGTCAGTATTGGGCCAAGTACAGTTTTTACGATATTTGTTGGTTGTTCTTCCGAAATAAACAATTTGATTACGGCTGAATCAGGAAATATATTAGCCAATATAAAAATTAAAAAAGTTATTGATTCTATAATTGAGTTAGTTACCTGAGACCTCTAGTTCAAGTTCTAATTCAAATCATTTATTTGAGTAAGATACATAATTGTAATAATGTTTTATTTCAAAAGGACCATAACAATTTCAATAAAATCGATTTACTACCTTCTCGGAAATATTACCTATCGAACTTTAAAATAATTAACAGAATCTTATTAATAATTGGCGGACAAATTGCGTAAAAAATATATCAAAACCATCCAGTAAAATTGAGAATATACTATTGTTTGTAGTCGCTTAAAAACTAACGAAATCGTCCTTTTAAGCAATATTCAAAATGACAAACAAAAAGTTAAATTAGTTTAACATAAATTTTCTTTTCTCCATATAAAATTTTGTTAGATCTAAGGACAATACTTTGTATGGCAAAACAAAAAAAGAACCATACGTATCTTTCCTCTCGCTCGCTCGCCTGAGTAATAGTAAGTGAAGGAAGAGTATGCAAATCACAAAATCATGTGCACCAACACGACGAACGAAAACCTTCTTGGATGTGTTTAATAGACGATTTCCAATCAAAAAAAATTAGATAGACAATATTCAAATAAGTTTTATCATGTACTAAAAGTAACATTTTTAATCGTGTAACATAAAGGTAACATAAGAGGGTCAAAAGTAACTTAAAATGTTACAAAAAAAAACATTCTGGCAACGCTGGACTCAATATTTATATATAATAATGTTCCGTGCGAATCTTGCTACCGCGATCCAGCCGTGCGATTCTCTAAGAGCAAACATCGTTGCACTTTTGACAACATCCGTGAAACAAATGACAAGATGACAACAAAACGTTGGAAAAAACCTTATGTTTGGCTATATATCATAAAGTGTTTGACATCCGTGAGCTCGTCAAAGTCAAAGTCAAAGTCAAAATCATTTATTCAATTTAGGCATCAAAGACGCACTTATGAACGTCAATTTTTCATTATAATGTACTTTAAAGCCTACCGCCGCGTTCCAAAATACATAGAGCCAACCGAGAAGAAGCGGCAAGAAACTCGGGGCCATTCTTTTTATATAGATGTTTTTACAATGTTTTTACTTAGGTACTACAAATATTAGCTCCAGTGTGTTGCCTTACAAAAGAGAACATAATAATGGTATCAGTAGGGCAAGACACGCTACACTTTGACATCTTAGTACACGAGTAGATAGATCCTGGAGTGATCAGTCCCAAGCTGTTTTATCCTCCAAGTAATCCGAAATTTTGTAATAACCTTTTTGACAGAGTTTAGTTTTAATAGTAATTTTAAACTTATTAATAGGCAAATCTCGGATAACATTGGGAACTTTATTATAAAATCGTATACATTGTCCCATAAAAGAATGACTTATTCTGTGGAGACGCGTTACATGTACGGATAGCTTGTGCTTATTTCGCGTGTTGATGGAATGAGCATCACTCCTTTTATCAAAACTGCTAATGTTTTTCTTTACATACATTAGATTTTCATAGATAAACTGAGAGACAACAGTTAGAATGTTTATGTCTTTAAATTTCTGTCTAAGGGAAACTCTGGGAGCCAAACTGTAGATTGCTCGTATAGCCCTTTTTTGCAGTATAAAAATAGAATGAATATCTGCAGAACATCCCCAGAGCAGTATGCCATAAGTCATAACGCTATGGAAATAACTAAAATAAACTATTCTAGCTGTGTCTACATCAGTTAATAGTCTAATTTTTTTAACAGCATAAGCTGCTGAACTGAGCCTACTAGACAATTTTTTAATATGGGGACCCCATTGCAATTTAGCGTCTATAGTAATTCCTAAAAAGACTGTTGACTCCACAAGGTCCAACCCTGTTCCATTCAATTGTATATTGGATTCTACTTGTCTCACATTTGGTGTCGAGAATTTTATACAATTAGTTTTCTTCTCATTGAGGAGAAGATTATTTGTATTGAACCAATTCACAACTTTAGCTAATGCATTGTTAACATCGTCATAGTTTAGTAACTGCCTTTTAATTTTAAATAACAGTGAAGTGTCATCTGCAAACAATACAATCTCGTGATTCTTCTCTACATAATAAGGTAAGTCATTAATATAGATTAAAAACAAGACGAACGCAACAATGAATCATTAGAGAATCGCACGGCTGGAAAGAACAATGTGACTGTTACATTTGTCACTCAGTCACGGAAAACGGCTGAACTGATTTCTATGTAATTTAGCAGATAGATGTGCTCAATGCACATCTATTAGGTTTAGGTTAAAATACATTTATTCTTATAAGAAGACAGTACAGTCACATGAGAACATTAATTAACATAATAATATTATAATATTACATCATCTTAATTTATAAGATACTCATTCTGCGTATTAATCCATTGTGCTAAAACATAGTGTAACACTGTTTTAAACTATCACGGTTGTTCACTAAAGTTATATGATTATTAACGGGATATTTACCGTGGAAAGGTTGTGGAATGATCATCATCATCTTTGAGTCTTCCCGTGAACATGGTGCATGTAACTGCGCCGAAATATCGGGAGCTCATTCCACAACCTTACCACGGCAAATATCCCGTTAATAATCATATAACTTTAGAAAACATAGTGTATCTTTTTGGTTTGGTTCTGGTTCGCGCGCGAACAATCTTAGTGTACCTACATAATGTGGCTTATTTTAAATAAATAAACCCAATTTCTTGTATGCTGGCTTTAATAAACTAATAAAATACATTTTTTCGTTAATGGTCAAGATATGCGTTACAAGCAAGATGGGAGTGAATAAAAAACATAACAGGTAGATAGTTCGGAGAATGTTACTGCGCGACGCCCATTAGTATAAGCAAGTTTGGACAATCTTGCCATTAGAAAGTCGTGAACACATAGTTATGCAGTTTAGATTAACATGTAGAATACTTGTCATCATCATCAAAATCCATCAGCACGCGAGTCAAACCGCGGGGCGCAGCTAGTATATTGATAAACGAAGACGATGATGGCACACACGATTATGTTTTATTTACTACTAGCTGCTCGCCGCAGTTCCACCCGCGCGGTGATGGATGATGATGATGATCATGAATATCATATAGCCTCTGTTATTCAGGGTGAATGTAGCTTTCCAGTAGTGCAAGAATTTTTGAAATCGTTTTAGTACTTTTCGAGCCAATTCATTACAAACATACATACAAATCTTTTCTCTTCATAATATTATATTATAGTAAAGATTTAGTAATAACCAGCCAAATACTCACATATAAGCTTAAATTCCCGAAAATCGTGTAATAAAACAAAGGTGTAATCTGAAACAACATGCAGGTTGAACTGCACGTGCAATCTAACAAACGTGCTGGATGTTACCAGCCATGACGTCACTGAGCGATATGGTGACGTCACGAAATGAGCTTCCAGAATATACATTGTTTGTTTATACAGAGATTTAGCAATTTCAAAGTGTGGAGAATTATATTTATTATTTCCTCAAACATAATCATAATCAGCCCATTTTGTTCCCACTGCTGGGACTCGAGCCTTCCTCTCAGAGAGAGAAGTTAAGCAATAATCTACCACGTGGGCCCAGTGCGGATTGGTGGATAGATTAGTGGCCAACCCATGTCAAAGTTTTCAGGCCGCCTGAAGGCCTTTGACATAGCCTTATGATTTTTTTCCTAGAACAAACAACTGGGACCGACGGCTTAACGTTCCCTCCGAAGATAAATACATACATAATACCTATGTTTCAATAATACGATGACATAAGCACCCGCGTTATTATAATTATTATGACTAAATCTTCTGCTAAGGACCACTATCATAATATAGTATATTCATTTAGTAATGATAAAAACAGATATTGAGAAGATATTGCATTTATCATTTTAGTTTAGGTTAACCTTAAATAAAATAAGGCTTTGAATAAATCCCTCCCGAAGGTTTCCGCCTTGCCGTGGCGGGGGGGGGCTCAGTAGCCGTGGCTTGGGTAACCACGGTGAAGCTAAGAGGAACCAATGGGCCTGCCAGTGATAGCCGATAGCTGGCGGGCTCGAGGTAGGACCGCTGATATGGGCTTTGTCCTCCAAGTCCACATGGGAGCGGTCACTGTAGGTAGCAGTGGTGTATGGGCGCCACCGCAACTGAGGCGGGCTGCGGTGTCGTATGGGCGGCACCGTGGCTGAGAGTTAGAGGCCGCGGCGGGAGAGGAGTGCCGGTATCACGGTGAGCCGCTCTCCCTGCCTTCCGCGGCCTTGACGGGGCCGCCACCGTTACATGGCGGACGCAGTGGGGTCGCAGGGGAAGAGGACTATCGTTATTGAGAGGCGCCGCTGTCCCTATCCTCTGCGGCCGAAGTAGCAGGCGGTGGGGCTACTCACCTGACCCATCGTAGGGGGACCTAGGGCGCCCAGACTCGGGGAGTCTGGCATCTATTTGCGGGTTTAGGTTTAGGTCCCCCGAGGCAGTTGCGGCACGCTAAGTGTTCTGGCGTGCTGCAAGAGAGAAGGGTCCGGCAACGGACAGCCGCGGCGGGTTCGCGGTCGTGTGCGAAATCTGTCCCGCGTTCCCGCCAAAAGCGGCAGTGACGGTACACCGCAGAGGTTGGGTGGGTATGCTGCCCTTCTGTCAGAGACTCCTACATAACCACCGTGCTCCTCCCGGGGCCGGTGGTATCCATAAAGGATTACTCTGCGTAAAAAATGAATAGCGGGAAAACTCAGCTTTAAGCTTAAGCTTTAAACTTTAAGCTTTTTAAAGGGTTTAATATGAGGGACTACCAATTTGTATCTAAGTAGATATTGCATCTTTGGCGTCCATTCCGTCTAAACAAATTTTATTTTTCCCCTCTGGGTGTTGTTGCAAATCCATACAGTAGTACAAGTGATGTTTGGAGTTGCTATATTACGTGTTTTATCTAAGTTTTCAACTGTAATATCGTCTATACGAGTATAGGAATGGAAATACTTTAATAATGTCTAATAAATAAATTATTTAACAAAACATGTTTTATTAATATTTTTTTTTTTTATTATATTTATTTATTAAATATCTTAAACTTTAAAAAATACGCGACGAAAATGTTCGTTGTTAATCAGTGTAAAAAAAGCTTGCTCGTTTACAACTGACAACCCTGAGTGCTATAACCTTGCGACTAACCTGTATTGGAATCACACGTTATTGCTACAACAGAGAAACCACGGCCATAACATACGTGTTAACGGTTTGTACAAAACTCGGCAGATAACACGTACGACAAATACTACTATTCTGTTCCAATAAACAAACCATAAACGCGCACTGACGCAGTTTGCTGTTTCACATCGCCCGGGGTTTGTGGACAATTTAAATACAGTGTAACTAATCATACGATTTTTTTTAAAATAACGTATAGATTCCTACTCTAAGGTACTCTTTGTCGTATGGTCTCACACATTAAGACAATCATTTTTATTATGAAAAAAACTAACGTGGTTTATACACATTTTAATATGAAAAAGGGAATCAAGAACTACAGTTCCTACCACATCCGGTGGTCTTTTTCAAGGAGAGTGTAGCCGTGCGATTTCCTAAGAGCAAACATCGTTGCATCTTTGACAAAACCCGTGAAACATATGACGAGTTGACAAGAAACGTTGGAAAAACAACCTTAAGTGAGGTGAGCTCGTCGACGAGCGCATCGACGAATTATTACAGAATCGCACGGCTGAACGCTCGTGGTTACGTCTCGCGTCGCACTACATAGTACGAGGCAGAAAAACAATAATTTCAGCCGTGCGATAATGACTCGGCGTTGCGTCCGTTGACAAGCTCACCGATGTAAAATACCTTATGTGATATCGCCCTTGTACATAAGGTTGTTTTTCCAACATTTCTTGTCATTGTTTATTTGTTTCACGGATGTTACCAAGATGCAACGATGTATGCTCTTAGAGAATCGCACGGCTGCTGACCACACAAATATTTGCTTCAGCCAAAACGTGTTAACGAAGCGACAGATCTCAGGTTCGATCCCGGGCCAGGGTATATGCGCTAAAATGTATATGTTTTTGGTTATTTAATAATAATAATAATAAAAAAAAAAAAAAAAAAAAAAAACCGCTGACAGCATACACGTCTTGTAATTTTCACAATTTTATAAATCAGTTATTTTTTTGTTATTTTAACTATTTTACACGCTTTTATCGGCTGCATTTAACAACAGGACCACCTCCTTTACAATAATAATAAAAATTTGATCTGAAATAGACAAAATAATCCATCAACAACACAACAAATTTTTTTTTTCGAATCCAAATGACAATGTCAATAATACCCATAGAAATAATGTTTACAATCATACCTCAAATACGCTACAGAGATGATTACAAGAAGTAAAGCGGGTACTAATTGCGCACGACTACCATCACCGCCTGTCCCGTCATCGTCGAGTTCGTCATCGGATGGGGAGTATGGGACTCCCCGTGACACGAGTGCATCGAGTGACGAGGGCGGGCCACAGTCACCATCGCCGCCACCACCACCTGCGCGACGAGGGCGACCACCGCTGCCGGCACGCTTGGAGCCTGCGGGACAATCTGTTCTGCGCCCGGCCCCCGCTACCGGTGGTGTAGTGCGCCGCATGCGATGGACTCCATCAATAAACGAGAATTGCATGCGTGCTTACTATGGGGCTACAAATGGAGGAAGCAACCTGACTGCGTATCGTGATCGAATGCTGTCTCTGTTTCAGACCCTTGAACCAACTTTGACCGTATCTGCACAACGATTATCGGATCAGGTGCGAGCTATTCACCGGTGCAAACTGTTGGACCAGCCTGCACTTGATCGGCTACGCCTGGAGGTGCTACCTATTCAGGCGTGTTCATCCTCGACACGGGACCCGTCTGACACAGTGTCGATATCGGTTCCGGTATTGACGAGTATACGGACGGATACTGCAGTCGACGAAGAAGATTGCCTGAATATGAGCGTAAGTACCCAGGTGAATGAGCAACTGAGGAGGGCTTTGGATGACGCGATTTTTATATATAGATTCACACTTGACTCTAGGCCACGCCTGCCTCGTCTACCCACGAATAGACATAACCTAGCGCTAATGGGAGCCTTGAACGCTTTGCTAGTACCGTATATACGGGATAGCAAAGATTTAACTGATACTCACTCGATCCTCTATTGTGGGGCAATCGCGGTATGTCGCGTTGCTCGTGTTAAGTTCCCGGACACTGACCGAGCACCGCGAAATGCTTCGGGTGTACCCGAGTGGCAAACGCGGATTGAGAGACGTATCAGTACGTACAGGACTCTCATTGCAAAGCTAATCTGCTTCAGCAGGGGCAACAAACGCCCTCGAGTCATACGCTTCGTGAACCAAGCTTTTGCTGGGACTGGCATCAGACCCCAGGAGTATATGACTTGTGTCACGGAGCGTATAGACTTTTTGAAACAGAAAATCTATGCGTGGGCAAACCGCATTCGCCGTTACAGAGAACGTGTGAATAGATACCAACAAAATCGCCTTTTCCAAAGTGATCAAAGAAAGGTATATAGAAAATGGGAAGGAACTGACCAACGAGTGAATGATGGACGGCTACCGGATGCCGACACCATGACAAACTTTTGGCGTGGCATCTGGTCGCTGCCCATTGAACACACGGAGGGCGATTGGATGAATATTGTCGAGAGCTCATGTGAATCCATCGAACCCATGGAGGCTGTGAACATCAGCCCCATAGACGTAAGTTGTGCTATTCGTAAGACCCCGAACTGGAAAAGCCCTGGACCAGACGGATTGCACAATTTTTGGCTAAAATGGATTCGATGCTCACACGAGTGCTTGGCAATACAATTCCAAGAAGCCATTGAACGTGGTTCCCTTCCCAATTTCTTGACAACTGGTGTCACCTTCCTGCTCTATAAGTCCGGTAGTACCACGGAAGCGAAGAATTACAGACCCATCACGTGCTTGCCTACGCTATACAAGCTCCTTACATCTATTCTGCGAACAAAAAATTATTCGCACATTGTTGTGAATAACATTTTGGCTCCTGCTCAGAATGGATGTCGGGTTGGGTCCCGTGGTACTAAAGAGCTCCTCCTCACAGACATGACCATTTGTCAACAAGTCCGGCGAAACAGGGGGGTTCTATCCACTGCCTGGATTGACTATAAGAAGGCTTATGATTCAGTGCCTCATTCGTGGCTAGAGAGGATTTTAGAGTTATATAAAATCAATATAACTCTGAGATCATTCTTAAGCACATGCGTGAGACATTGGACCACAGTTCTTCGTCAACCAGGAGATCGTGAGAGCGTCTCTGGGTCACAGGACTTCATAAGGATCGAACGAGGTATATTCCAGGGTGACAGTCTCAGTCCTTTGTGGTTTTGTCTAGCGTTGAATCCTCTCAGCACTTTGTTGATGGATTCAAAACTAGGCTACCGACTTCGAAGAGAGGGTGAGATAATTTCTCATCTATTGTATATGGATGATCTCAAGCTGTTTGCAACGAATCGCCAAGACTTGATGGATCTTTTGAAAATTACTGAATCTTTCAGTGATTCTATCAGGATGGAGTTTGGTGTAGATAAGTGTGCGGTCATGCATGTACAACGGGGAAAGGTTGTGAATTCTTCAAATTTACAACTTTCCGAGACAATTACTCTCACATGTCTTTCTGAAGTTGAAACCTATAAGTATCTTGGTATGTCACAGTCATTGGGTATCATGGATAGGGACATTAAGCAGACAGTGAAGGAGCGTTTCTTCTACCGCTTAACAAAAGTTCTTAACAGTCTTTTGTCGGGCGGCAACAAGACGCGCGCCTTCAATGGTTGGGTGATGCCCCTACTCATATACTCCTTTGGCATACTAAGATGGACTCAGACTGAACTTGACGCCCTGGATAGGCGGGTCCGTCAATTGCTTACAATACATCGCATGCTACATCCACGCTCGTCTGTTATGAGGCTATACATCCCACGGAAGTGGGGGGGTCGTGGCTTCCTAAATGCCAAGAACCTCCACAACTGTGAGGTGTCCAGTCTCCGGGAGTATTTCCGTAACACCGAGTGTGGGATACATCGCGATGTCATAGCAGTTGATAGGAGCTTCACACCTCTCTCCTTGGCAAACGAGAACTGGCGTAAACCAGTGGTGCTAAGCATCGAAGACCGTAGAGACGTATGGAAGGGCAAAGAGCTACACGGACGGTTCTACAAGGCCCTAACAAGGCCTGACGTGGACCCGCTCGCCTCAGTGAACTGGCTGCGTTTCGGTGATCTCTTTGGTGAAACTGAGGGTTTTGTTTGTGCTATTGCTGACGAAGTTATCAAGACGAATAACTACCGGAAATATATTTTGAAAGACGGTACGGTCGACATTTGTCGAGCATGCCGCCGTCCCGGAGAGTCACTCAGACATATTATTTCCGGTTGTTCTCATCTTGCTAATGGAGAGTACTTGCACAGACATAACCAAGTAGCCAGGATTATTCACCAGCAACTTGCCCTTCAATATGACCTTATTGAGTCTGAGGTGCCGTACTATAAGTACGCACCTACGCCTGTTCTTGAAAACGGTCGTGCTACGCTCTATTGGGATAGATCTATAATCACGGACAGGACTATTGTTGCCAATAAGCCTGACATCGTGGTGATCGATCGATCTCAGCGCCGGGTAATGCTTGTTGACGTCACCATTCCTCATGATGAGAACCTCGTGAAGGCTGAGAAGGACAAGCTTAGCAAGTACCTTGACTTAGCTCATGAGGTGACCGCCATGTGGGATGTTGATTCGACAATAATTGTTCCGATAGTAGTTTCAGCAAACGGCCTTATAGCAAAAAGCCTCGACCAACATCTTAAGAGGCTTTCGCTAGACGGTTGGATCAAGGGACAGATACAGAAGGCAGTACTTCTTGACACGGCACGTATTGTCAGGAGGTTCCTCAGTCTGCAGCCCTAACCACTGGTAGTTTGGGTCATGCCCCGCTGCCGATGGCAATCTAGGATTAGGTTTTTTACAATGTTTTTTATTTATTATTTTTTATTGTATATAGAAATATTGTAAAAAATGTAATTTTAAGAAAAGGAAATATATAATGTGAATAATAATAAATCATTTATTAAAACAAAACAGCTACAAGTTATGTAAACATGATATCAATGATGAGTGTAATACAGTTTTAAAAGGAATAATTTGTACTGTTATGATAGCATGAATGGAAAACTGGAATTCAAACTAGGTTTCCCTGTGCTATGAAGACCAGTCCTCACCCTCCCGATACAGATAGGTGCAGGTTACAACTAATAAAAATATATAACGAGGAAAGTGAAAAAATAAATAATAATAACAAACATAGGTATTAAATAAGCTATGATTCACACGAAAGCGTCAACCCAAGAGATGAGACTAACTGTTGTTTAGGTAAATAAGCAGGTATGTGTTTGATTAAGGTAGGTACTTAATATTCGCAATCGTGTAACTCACTGCCCATTGCAGATGTAACATTGTAACTAAGTATTATACATATATATTTAACTCACGTATGATAATCACGCAAGTGAATGTTTGTGTGTATGATGTGTGTGTATGTGTGTATGAGTATGTGTGTGTGTTTGTGCGCATGTGTGTGTGCATTTGTGTGTGAACGTATGTGTGTGTGTGTATTATTTGATGTACCTATATAAAATAGCCAATCCAATATTATTGGATGCTTATGATGTGTGAACATGCCTCCCTTTATAATTCTCGTAGGTACCGGGGTATGAGTATAAGAACGATTATTATTATTATATTTTATTATTATTACCTTTGGTAATAGTAACGACAAAGTAATACAAAAAATCACTTAAATAATGACGTTACGATTCACGTAATAAGTGAATCGTAAAAGGCATTCGAATATCGTCACAATATACGGTTACTGTAACTACGCCAACGATATAACATAATGTGCTGTCATCATAAAACTACAAATACTATACGAACCAGTAATTAGTGAACGCTTCACGACTGCTAAACATAACTATTAAGAAAAACTTACTTCCACGAATTACCACTAAGCAACTTACCAAATGTCTACACCCACAAAAATCACGCAACGCGCTCACCTTCTCGATCATTTGAACAAACATTGGCCATACAGAAGCGAAGCAAAATTAACCATATGCACATATACTCGAGGTTAATTCTATGTCGGCAGAACGAAAATGTTGGTCCAACACCGAGACAGTAACTTCATACTTCATAACATTCGGCAAGTCGTTGATCCCGCGCCTAACAAACTCGCGAACTTTCATTAGCTCCCCCTTCATCCCTGGGGGATACTTCGCACATCCCTTATTATATCCGCTCAGGTGATAAGCGGAAATATCCAATAAATATACGGTGTATGCGGGCTAGAGTTGAATGTGAACCATACATTACGTATTCTATAATAACCTAGTACTTAGAAGTTAAATACTTGGTATGTACTTATAACAAACTTAGTATATTAAACAGCTGTGAAACGAGTGCGGTATCGGTCAAAACATTTTCACATATTATGTGATTTTATAATAAATAATAGGTTTCTGAAGTAGTTTAATAGTTTAAAAATGACGTAAGAAAAATCACATTATTGTACGTAACATTATTCCGCTAGAATTCCAATACTACACTCTACGAAGAAATAATAGACTACACTAATAAATTATATGAACATCTGTTTGTTGAAAAAAATGTGAGTTGAGCTAATCACGTGACTTCTGAAATACTTTATGCGTCACTAAACAAACTATGTATAATTTGTACTAATTTCGATACTTATTTTATGGTTATACATTAGCCAGTTCTAAAGTTATATACGTAAATGTTTGTAATTTTCAAGCGAGACATTTATTAAAGTAGTCAGTCAAGTCATAATTATATTAGTAAGTCTATCTTTTAATCTTTGAATCACGTTCTAGTATATCGGTGGATGTCTTACTAAAACTGATGTAGCGATTAACGAGGATAAACATTAACATTTTTAAACATTTTGCACACTTTGCTCTACTGGTGCAGATAACACTTAACGGTAAATGAATTTCAAAAACATTTAATGATTAACATTTCACCATTATTACTCGTCAAAACTAGAGAAAACAAAAAAACGTTAGTTTTCCTGTTGTGGAATATTGTAAGGTATTGTACGAAGAAGTTTATATTATAGAATAGAATAGAACAGAATTATTGGCATAATTTATTAAACGACTTCTCAACGCTTCACTAATATTGTATTACAATATTTTCAACCGATTTAATCCTCTGTACGTTTTATTCCAGCGTTATTGTATTAGTTTTTATTATATGATTTTTTAAACACTAACGCCAGCTTGGCGAGTCTAACCCTTATTATTATATTATTATTATTTTATATTTATTAGAAAATGTATAATGCCTCATGATCGGTCATCATCATGACCGCTTGGCTATGGCGTCTGATATATTGGATTTTAATGATCGGGTATAGAAATGCGACTAAAAGTACTTTTTAAAACTTACCTGGTATTGATACTCAATACTTGGCACCAGATTTTGCATAATCTAGTAACGTATATATTCGGTCTCGATACTCAATCTCTTCAGCCGTGGACTGCGGAAATCCAAGCGTGAGTAATAAGAACAGACTCGTACGTAATTCGTTACGTCCGTATTTTCCCGGCGCCCACTCGGATAAGAGACGTATTACATGTTTACTGGATAAATAAAGCTTTAAATCCGTATTATTGTGACTGCTCACCGGTCGGTAAGAATGTAATTATAGCACCTACACATACATTCATTCTTTTATGGTGATTTATCTGTGACTGTGTTCAGAGGAAATTAATTTGATAAAATGTTATTGTCACACTTCTCAGATTAATCTTAAGATACTAATAAGACGTGATTTGACGGACTTTATAATATTGAATTCATCCCAATATTACCTTCAGTAAAAGCTCAACTCAGAGGTAGGAATCAAACTGCCGACCTGCCGTGCGATTCTCTAAGGATTCGTCGATGCGTTCAACAAGTTCACCGATGTCAAACACTTTAAGAGAGATCGCCCTTGTACACAAGGTTGTTTTTCCAATGTTTCTTGTCATCTCTTCATTTGTTTCACGGATGGTGACAAAGATGCAATGATGTTTGCTCTTAGAGAATCGCACGGCAGGTTCATGGCTGACGCTTACTCTCCATATCTATTAGCTATCGTTGTTTCAATTACTTATAATAATATTATATAAGCGGCTATAAAAAATACAAATTGGTATTCTCAACCCTTAACCAAAATAAAGTAAAAAGGTATTTAATACCTAGTTTAATTTACCATTATTTCTGTTCATAATTTGTATTTTATATTATAAAATAAGGTAAACGTGAGCGTTTTAGATAAAATATAATTTTGCTTCATTATGCTCTTCTAAAAATGATTCAAAGTGGATAAATAAAGAGTTTTGAATTACCTGTCTATTTTTCTCATTGTTAACGCTTTGTGAAAGAAAATTTGCAATTTTAGAGATACAAGTTTTGCCCTTAGCAGGCGTTAGTGCTTCAAACAGCATTTAATAAAAAACAAAACAAATATTGTTACTTTAGTGCAAAGAGTTTGAGAGCGGATCTTATAATTTCAATTAAGCTTGGTTACCAGAAAATATGAGCGATATATTTTTGCAGATTATTTATTTAAAAATATATTGTTAGTGCTATGACGTGCATTTCAAGAATCTTTTTAACCAACTTCAACAATAGAAGGATGTTTCTCAACACGTCGGAATCTTTTCGGTCGATCACGATCACAGTGAAACCTTGGAGCGCAGCTTGTACATACAAAGATAAATATTAATTATTAAATTAGTTATTGTGGTGTGAAGATTAAGCACATAAACTTATGCCATTGTGTAAAACATTGCGTTAGAAACGTAACGCTGCCTACAAGATAGATATATAGAAAAATCCAATTTCTCAAATAAAGTAATAGAGTCCGTCCTCGTTCTCGATGCCTGCTCTAAGTATTGATAAATCGTACCGCATTAGTCTGAGTTATTCGAGTAATCTATCTTTCATCGGTCATCCTGCCAGCCGGCTAGGCTAGCGCAATTTGATAAGTAACTTTGGAAATTTTCCAAATATTACACCGTTATACTGGTGTAATTAGGAGAGGTCTCTGGAAGTTTGATATCTTATTTTCATTAGAATATATTGCCTTCTATAGTTCTTGCTTTTAAAGACGTTAACCCGTAGACGCTGCAATCGCCATATTTGGCCAATAATGTAATTGTTTTCGACACACACGACATGAGGAATTGCGACAGAGTAATACATTTTATAAAGTCAAACATTTAACGAGAAGGTAAAAAACATTTTCGATCATAGAAAAGTGATTTATTTTAAATAAATATATATCTGCGCTGTAATAAATACAAACAATAATGTTAACATAATATATTGAAGTTTATAACCAACATACAATAAGGCAGGCATAAATTAAGACAGATCTAGCAAGATATAAAATTACCAACTCAAAAATACACCATGGCCTGCATTCTACGAATAAATATTGTCAGAAAACATAACTCAGAACAAATTCCACACAAAAACTGCCGTGCCATTCTATAAGAGCAAACATCGTTGCATATTTGACAACATCCGTGAAACAGATGAAGAGATGACAAGAAACTTTAGAAAAACAACCTTATGAACAAGAGCGAAGTATTTAACATCGGTGAGCTCATCGACAAATCATTACAGAATCGCACGGCAGGGCTTCAAACCAAAACGGCGTATGATTCCAAATACGAATTACTTCCGAGGTTACAAATAGACATGTTCGGTGATTGGTTTAAATTTCAGAAGGAAAGCAGGGATTGGTCCACGCGCGTGCTGCGTCTACTATGACAGCTGAGTCATAGCGGCGTGAACGATGTTATTGATTTGGCATGACTTTTATTGGGTCATTTTTTTAAGGCAGTTACTCTTCCTGATATTATTTCTTCGTAGCCTGCATTGGTATGGTTGTAACAATTATCACACTATAATATTAAAAATGCGAAAGTTTGTGAGTGTGTCTGAATATTTGTTACTTCTTCACGCAAGCGGCTGAACTAGTTTTCATGGAACTTGTTATGGGGGTAAATGAGGCGCTAGATTAGCATATTTAACCGCCATCACCATATACCGCCAATACCACGCAAGTGTAACCGCTGGACAGAGTTTTTCATGAATTAACCAGGTTTGATCCCAGTTACGAACCTTGGTCAGGATTAATATCTGTGTGATGAGCAGAAGTGTTTGTTCTCGGGTGTTGAATGTTTGTGTGTGTCGATGCCACCCCCGACACAGGAAATCCTAGTGCTAAACTGGATGAAGAAGCTGGATTTCAGATTTCTTGAGGGATCGGTTGATTCGAGTAGTCATCAATGGCTGTTCTTCCGCCCAATTGGCTATAAATGCCGGAGTCCCCCTAGGATCAGTACTCTCCGCAACACTTTTTCTGCTGCATATTAATGACCTGCTGAAACCCGGTATTTTTGGTTACGCAGATGACAGCACCGTTGTGGAGAGTTACACATCTAACGCACGAACCAGTGCATTACAAATCCAGTCTCATAGGGAAGCGATGGTTCAGCGCTTGAACTTTTCTTTGCAGGCAGTCTCCGATTGGGGCGATGCCAATCTAGTTAAGTTCAATGCTGCTAAAACCCAGGCGTGTCTTTTCTCCGCCAAACGGAGCCCTTTCCAGCTGGCTCCTACTTTCAGGGATGTGTCCGTGCCGATAAGTAACCATTTCGAGCTTCTTGGCATCTCATTAACACCAACTCTCAATTTCGGCTCCTATATTGAGTCCAAAGCCCAGCTTGCCTCAAAAAAGCTTGGTGTTTTGGCTAAGGTGAGACAATACTTCACACCGGGACAGTTGCTTAATCTTTATCAAGCCCAAGTCCGGTCGTGTATGTAGTACTGTTCTCACCTTTGGGATGGTTCTGCCAAATACCAGCTGGAGACACTGGAAGCTATTGAGAGGAGAGCCAAGAGACTCATTAACGACGACCACCTAGTACGCAAGAGACTCCAGAGTCTCGAGCATCGCCGCAAAGTCGCTTGTTTATCGGTTTTTTATCGGATACATTTCGGTGAGTGTGCAATGGAACTTCACAATTTGATTCCGCCATCCCCATTCTATAATCGGACATCCAGAGATACTCAGAAGCGCCACCGCTTTATGGTGGATATTCCATTTACCCGGACGAAGCGATTTACTTCTTCGTTTATCATACGAACCGCTAGGGAATGGAACACCCTCCCTGAGTCGGTGTTTCCGGTTAAGTACGATATGGGGGTCTTCAAAACACGAGTGCATAGGTATCTTCTGGGTAAGCGCGCTCCATCATCGATCGCATCATCACTTAGCATCAGGTGAGATAGTGGTCAAGTGCTACCCAGTTCGGTATAAAAAAAAAAAAAAAAAAAACGAGTGTCTTATTGTTACTAACGGTACTAATGTTACTGAAACATTACTAGTACATTATAATTAGTACTCAGCGCAGTAACATGCACCATGCAAGGGTAGACCCGTGAACATGGTGCATGTTACTGCGCCAAAATATCGGGAACTCAAAAAACTCTGCCTAATCCTGGTGTACATCCCGTGAGTACTAATAATTATAATGTAGTTAACAACCGCGAAAGTCTAAAACAGTGTGTTACTGGTACATTTCGTTTTGTATAAATATATTTAATTTTCAAACAGTCATTGATAACTAGGGGTCTTATGATTCGTGGGAATCGTTTAAAAATAACTGCAAATGGCTTAGCATATTGCTAGTATTATACTTCATTGAGACTTACCAGATATTTCAATTAAATATATTAATCAGGATAAGGCAAAAAAATATTGCGTTTTTGTATAAAGAGTGCGCATCCGCCTTATTATTGAGTTTTATCCAATCAACGGGAGATGTTGTGGATTTAGTTTGATTGATTTAAACACGTTTTCATAAAGTATGGAAACCGCAATAATGACGAAAACCAATGGTTACCAATAAATAAACCCATTAATTAACACATTTCGTTTGTTGTATATTTACATTTCATTTGGTATGTCTGTGTTCATATTTTTAGGTTTGATATGCATTTTATTCAATAGTTTAAAACCATATAACTGAAGCTTCTGTTTTGAAATTAAAGGATCAAAATCCAGTAATTCAATTTGATTGGCTGTGGTATTACGAGCTTTGCGGTAGGTATGCATGATGTCTTTCGTCGCGCAAGATTTTTTTTTAGATAAGTCAAAGTCAAAATCATTTATTCAATTTAGGCATCAAAGATGCACTTATGAACGTCAATTTTTCATTATAATGTACATTAAAGACTACCGCCGCGTTCCAAAATATATAGAGCTTACCGAGAAGAAGCGGCAAGAAACTTGGGGCCATTCTTTTTATATAGATGTTTTACAATGTTTTTACTTAGGTATTACAAATATTAGCTCCAGTGTGTTGCCTTATTAGGTTAGGATAGAACATAATGTTCGAACAATGACCGATAATATATCGGCCGGTATCTAAGTCCACGCTGAAGTCCATCTGTATGTGTTTCTGCAATATTTTTCCTATCCTAAATTATTGATATTTAGTCATAATAGATAACTAGTTGAAATTTACGGAGTGCACAGAAAGTGCGCTATTAATACGAATCCAAATATAGAAATGAAAAAATAAAGAAAAGAAAGATATTGGTGTCGATTCTGTAAGAATTCTCTTAACTAAAAATCACTAAATTATGGCAGTACTTATTTTGTTTAGGCTAAAATCTAAGTTAGTACAATACTTTCGAATAACAGCACTAAAATTAGACATTTCTTTTAAACTATGGGCATATTTTAGACAGTTTAGTCGTCACGTAACTTGGTGCTCGCTAAACTAACCTAAAATAACCCAAAATTGAATAGAATAATCCTATTTTTAGAAGTGTCATTCAAGTGTTAAATGATTTTGGATTTTATTATTAACAGAATAAGGACCACCTAATAAATTTTTAGTTCACTAGTTTAGTTTAGTTTTTTTGAACAAGTGAATCGCTACCATTGTAGAAATTCTTGTTCTTAGTCGCTACTCTCTTGACAGAGTGGATGTGGTCGTCACATCAAGAGTATTGGAATACCTCAACATCTGTCGTGTTTCCGCTCGCAACACTGCTTTCGTCTCGCATCACTGGTGCACTCGTGGAATGGAACATCGAAAGCAGCTTTTACTTTTACTTGGTCTGGCTAGCGCATGGGTGAACTGCCGCAAGCTCTTGTGCCATCAACTTTTCCTTGTACCACACAACCAAAAGACTCGTTTCCTTGCCGTGAAACATGTCAGAAACTGAGAATTGCGTCATTATACGATAAAATAAGGCTTTATTTGACGTTGAGGAACTTCAAGGAATAAACGCGTATTTTTCAAAGTTTTATTAGTTTCTGTTCTATCACGATAACGGCAGCACATACAAACAAACAACTTTTTATTAAAGTGGAAAATCTAAAGAATTATAGCAAATTTATAATCTGGCACAGTTTAGTGCTAGTCGGTCTCGTACTTGAAAAATAAAGATTTTTTGTTTAAAGCCATCACAAATATATAATGCCTGGTGTTAGGAAACCTTCGGCGCTTGAGTCCTATCCTTACTTAACTGATTTTTATGTATCCTTCATTGCTTATATAGGTTCTAAAACTACTTTAACAGTTCTATTTATTTCACATTGCTTGTCTATTCCTGGCAAGCGTTTAGTAGCAAATATAATTATGGTATTGTACTTACGTAAAATATAATTGTAAGAATCAAAGACAATAAACTTCACCCTAGTCTACATCTGTACTAAAATGCCCTCCGCGTTATTATACAATGTGGACTAAATATTGGCCTAATGTTTAAACCACGGCATGATGGAATTTCAAATGAAATTTGTTTTGTACCGTGGTACAAATCTTATATAGTATTGGTTGATTTTTATAGAATGTATTCACTCTTCATAAAAATGCATATCCATACATTTTATAACAGTAAACAAACTCTATAAAAGCCAACCGGTATTATATTAGTTAGTTTTCGGCGAACTCTACAGTAATTACAGTTTTTATTTAGTTAAATATCAATTCGATGCTATAAAGCGCTACGTTACATAAAATAAATTGAATATAGACCAATGTAGAGGAATCCAACGCCAAACTATTCATGTGAATTCCAAATTAAATATTTATTATCGTGAAATTGAATCAATAAACCGTTTCCATGAGCATTTATTGACAGAGCGAAAATAAAACCACTGGTCACTTTATTAAAATTTTGTGCAATCGCCCGCGGTTTCGCTCGTGTGGTACCTTGTGGATACCTTGCCTCATAACTACATAGTTGTACGACATGCTTTTTTTTAATAAGATTTGGTCTTTCGAATGGAATACAATACATTACAAAATTCTTTGTATTGCACTCCAGTCGACATAAAAAATTATTAATTCCTGCTAAGATTCCTGCCAACCATACTTCTCCAAATTTAAGATCCTGACTTTTCCATGTCTATATATTTACGAGATGTCGCTATTTGTTCGAACTAATCTTTACCTTTATGAGTTCGGGAAAGGTACACAAAGCAGAAACAAGTTGAAAGTTCCTGCGCACAGAACAGCATGTTTTAGAAAATGTGTGTGCGGTATGGGTCCTAAGATATACAATCATTTGCCAGAAACAATATTAAAATCGGAGAGTGTCACTGCTTTTAAAAGAAGTTTGTTTAATTTTCTTTCACAAAAACTATATTACAAAGTGACTGACTTTCTTATAGATAGATTCTAAATTTAATGATATTTAATTGTATTTAGATTTATATTGTTTTATTCATGCCTTAATAATTAAAGGACTATAAATATGTATTAGATATAAGCACATTATTATTGTATGTCCGAATGGACTTAGCTGTTGGTACTTTTTATAATATTTAAGTACTATATGTAACACAGTCTAACAATAAATAAATCTGAATCTGAATCTGATTAATCCTTAGTCATATTATATACATACCAAAGAACAATGGACTGGCTAACCACTAAAAGCGGTCTTTTACAGACAATCGTTAGAGAGAAATCATTTATTAGGAGTGTGGAAGATCTATGATGAAAACAAAACTACAAACAAACTAATGTAAGGACTGTGAAAATAGAAATAGAAAAAAAGTACTACTATATACACACAATACACTTGATATCACAAATAATCATTCATATAGTATTAATAAATATCTTCTAAATAATAATATATTCATCTTCTTCTAGTGCCTCTTCAACTAGTGAAGGCTGGCTGTCAGCTCCGCATATTTCACCCAGTCTTTGGCGAGTTTTAATAGCTCCGCGACACTTCCAATTTCAGTCCATTCAAGGATATTACGCAGCCACGACTTCCTTCTACGTCCAACAGCTCTTCTTCCGGCCACCTTGCCCATCATTATCAACTGAAGAAGCTTCATATCTGAAGTGCCTAAGCATGTAGCCTAGATAGGCTACCTTCCTTCTAATATGAAGAACCACCGTATCCTGAGATACAAGTTTAGTCTTAGTTCTGGGACGTGGGGCTTCTATTAGTGGTATGGCCTGGGATGCACATTAATACTTATGTAAAATATGCTATTATTATATATTTTAGTACTATAAGATTTTTTTTGATGAAAGATTGTATTTCCTTACCTACAATGTATTTTTTTCTGAAATAAACGTTATTTTTTTATGATACATTAAATCTACGTATTACTAACTGTATTTAATATTTCGAAGATTAGCCCGAACAAACAGATAAACAGACATACAAACAGGCGAACAGAGAAACAAAAAAAAAAAAACTATTCAATTTCACTCCATATATCCCCCTGACTCAGTTTTTAGCATTTTTTTCATTGTACAGATATTGGACCTCTACAATTTTATTATATGTAGTGATAAATAAAGTACTCGTACTAACAGAGCGGGAAACTTATACTACACGTAAGGGACTCTCCTTGTCAAGGTAGTAGAGTAGTAATAATTATGAGAAAAAAGATAAAATGTGATTCTTTAGTAAATTATGTCAGCTTGACATGTTTGATAAAAGTCAAAGTCAAAATCATTTATTCAATTTAGGCATCAAAGACGCACTTATAAATGTAAATTTATCATTATAATGGACTTTAAAGACTCTACCGCCGCGTTCCAAAATATATAGAGCCTATCGAGAAGAAGCGGCAAGAAACTCGGGGCTATTCTTTTTATATAGATGTTTACAATGGGTGGCATAGTGACAGCTTGCCAGAAGTGGAGTATTCCAAGCAAATTTATATAATGTCGGACTATATAATAAGCTTAAATTATTAAAACGTTTTTTACAGATAGGTAAAACCATTAATAATAGCCAAGATGTCGAGCGTAGATGTACGAGTAATATTGTGGTGTTGGTGATTAGAGCCCTGAAAGCCCTAAAGTTCATACCTAAAACACAACCCTATCATATTATTATAACGTAAATTAATAGTTTTTGTTTGGATTTTTCCATCATCTAAAAACCGCAGTTGATATTTTCTTACTTATTAGAATACCTTATGAGCTCAAACCTAAACGTTACCAAAAAGTCTAAACTCGTCGTCGACTATTTCCGTAAGGTCCAGCCGTGCGATTCTCTAATGATTCGTCGATGCGCTCGTCGACGAGCTCACCGATGTCAAATAATTTATGAGATATAGCCCTTGTACATAAGGTTGTTTTTCCGACGTTTCTTGTCAAAGTTTCACGGATGTTGTCAAAGATGCAGCGATGTTTGCTCTTAGAGAATCGCACGGCTGTTTATGTCAACCAATTTTTTTTTAAACTTTATTTATCTTTAACGTACAAAACTTTTTACCGCTATAGTTTAATATAGTTTATATAGACAGATATAGAAGTATAGTAATTTTTTATAGTATTAGCGACTACCTGCGACTTTGCTTGCGTAGTAGACTTGGCATTCGGCCTCGCCATATCCTCCCATCTTTACTTTTTTAAATGTATGTAACCTCCTACGAAGTATGATAATATAATATAATCGTTTAAAAAAAATTAATGAATTCAGTAATGCCGTTTTCAAATCAAAGCGTGATCAAGAGAAATAGGGGTTCCTTTTTATCTATACTAATATTCTAAAGAGGAAAGACGACGTAACGAATTGGCTCAAAAAGTACTGGACCGATTTCAAAAATTATTTCACCATTAGAAATCTACATTCACCCTGAGTAACATGGGCTGAGTAACATATATAAGGTTCATCATCATTATCATCATCATCATTATCATCCATCACCGCGCGGGTGAAACCGGGGAGAGCAGCTAGTGGTTTATATAGTTTTGATACTTACATCGCGCAATAGAATGTGTGCTGTGTCGCGGTAGGCATTGACACACAGAGAAAACCAAAACCCCGTAACAAACACTCTACACACAATAGTTTGTCCCAGCCAAGAACTGAACCTGTAACCCTGCACTTTTAAAGTTGAATTATAAGTAACGAAGGCAACGTAGCCGTAAATAGAAAAATATAATTTATAATAAGCTTGAAAAGTGACATATAGCCAATAACCTTAGATTTGAAAAATCCGCTTTTGTTTTCAATCTTAATAAGAACATTTTATTTTTAATATCATTTTATTATTCCAATAATAATGTTACTTAATTTCATAAAATGGATATAAAGAAAAGAAACAATGTGCTTATACAAAATAAAGCGATTTTATTCTTGTACAGGTTAATTATGTAAACGGTAAAGCTAATTTTAGGCCGGAAATTCAAAATCCTCGATATTACGTTTCTTTTTCGCAATAAACGCTTTAAATAGCTTCTGTTTTAATATTAGAACAAACGTTTACATTAAATTAGAATCGTAATGAGTTTTTTATAACAGGTAATACTAACATTTTATTTTAATTGCTTCTCTCTCAACTCCTACTCGATTCGTACCTAGATAAGGTATTTACGCAGACAACAGAAGATTTATGAATGAAACTTGATCTACTAGCTCTCAAGGCTTTATCAAATGTAATTATTTAACGTTTAATATAATTAAATTTAAGACGCTTTTCTTTCCACTTTCCATATATTTACTTATTTCGTAAGAATGCGTATTATGAAATAGGTATAGGAAACTATATTTTAGATAAATCATAAGAATTTTTGGATACACTTTTATTATTGTTTCTTAAGAGCTAAATCATTTAGATTTTTATAATTATTGTAATTATTTTTATAACATTTATAATCAAGATTCAAGTACTTTCATATTTCTGCAGGCAGAAATGTAATCTAAGATAAATACAAACACTCACCGTCAAGCAAAAACAGCAATCTAAAGATGAGATGACAAATCCTTTTCATCTTGAACATGAATAACACACTTCCTTAACTTTTACAACAAACAGGCTTCAACTACACGACTACGAGGTATTAGAGGATCACAATCAATTCACGTTTGGCAACAAATTGAATTATATAATTAATAAAATGAATTCACATTTGAAATTGTTGAGATAAAGTACACGTAATTCACGCGAGCGCTATAATAGATCTCATCGCTACGGCGTAGCGTGCGCTCGGCGCGCGGTCACAACGGCTACTGAAACCGTAGCGGGATTACGTGCTACGTCCGTAGTTGCTTCACGCCGTAGAGGGCTACGACTGCTATGAGATTGCTCATTATGCCAAAGCGAGTCAGCCGACATTTGCTACATTATTTCGTTTAATAAAGTTCCTGCCTCATGTATGCAGATGCGTTCTGGAATTTTAAAGGAGCCTACACGACACGTGCAAAATTAAACGTCAGCGCGCTTGGATTAACGAATAACGGATAATGTTATGCCGCCGTTACGGTTTATTTTGAGAGTGTATTGAACGATAAATTAGCGCGAGCTTGGGGAAATCTCACCGTCTTGCTGTAATAAGTGAGAGTTTCGTCAAGTTGCTAATGAAACATTGTACTGCGTTTATGAAGGCATTTAATTGCTAATTTCTATATTGCTAATGTGGTAATTATTAGGATAATTAATATATCTAAATATAAACGTGATGGTAGTAAGATAGTTCTATCTTATGATAATTTTGCGCTGAAACTGGCTTTCAATTTAACTTTAAAACTGAAAATTATTGATATAAGCGTAATTGTAACAGCACAAACTGTCGTTTATAAGTATATTAGGCAATATACTTTTCATTATTGCAACAATATTTTAATCTTCATGGGAGTAGAAATGACCATTCCGTCAAATTGCTTCCTTATAACCTTTACCGCAAGCTTAAGTCTGACAGGCCAATTTTCACTATCTTTGAGATATCATCTCTTTAATTTTAATGTATGTTGCGTCAAAAACTGTTCCATTTTATTATATTTTTATAACATATTACATCACATATTTATATTTATGGTAATTATTTTTGTTTTATCTAGCAAAGGTTGAAATTAAAAATCCTATGAAACAATATACTGCCATAACAATATTTTAAAATGGCATTAACACAAGAGAAAATACTGTGAACTGTTTTCTGATTTGACTAGTTTAATATAATTTAAACTATCATCGTTAGTAAGTACATAACTACTCGTATAAAACGGGTGGGTCTTTCTTTCAATAAAATGTTTGTGATGGCCTGAATGAGGTTTTAGAGAGAGAACATTTTGAAAAAGTCCCCCTTGAGAACTAGAATGTTTTTTTCAGTCGCGCGATTCTCTAAGAGCAAACATCGTTGCATCTTTGACAACATCCGTTAAACAAATGATGAAATTACAAGAAACGCTGGAAAAACAACCTTATGTACAAGGGCGATATCTCATAAAGCATTTGACATCGGTGAGCTCGTCGACGAGCGCAACGACGAATTATTAGAGAATCGCACGGCTGATCATAATTACTAGAACTCTACTTTTAAATATGTAATATCAATTGTTTTTTGATATGTAGGTTAACTATCAATACAGTATCCCGCTAAAGCCTGTTCAAAAACCATCCTGCATAAAGAAAATTTTGTTATATGTTGTATTGACAAAGAAATAAATTCAATCGATCGATACACAAATGTTAATCCCAATATATTTGCTCATTGTGATTAAAACCAGCTACTTTTTTCAACGCATTGTCAGAATCTTTTCACGGACATCGTTAATTATCAACCTTTGAATTCATCCGGTTAAATAACGTACAAATCTGACCGTAACCCGACTTGACCCCAGCCAGGCTGACCACAAGCACTGCGCACAAAAAGCGGTCGTTAGCGGTCACTATCCCTTCGAGTCAGTCGCAGCCGAATCCTGGGGATTAGCTGGTGGCTATTCTTCTTTGTAATGGCTGATATACGACGGGCGAGGGCTTGAGATGGTCTTATGTGTGTAGGACAGGAAATAGTGAAATGTGTAAAATGTTAAATTAATCTGGGCCGCAAAAAATCGGCTACGTTATATACCTACCATGAGATAGTTTTTAAATATATTTTTAACCAGCGAATTCATAAGAGTAATATTTTTAAAAGTAAAACAAATATAAAGTTTATTTTATTAAAATATAGGAAGAAGTAAAACCTTTTTATTTCATTTTAAAATGACCAACTTTACATTATTTCGAATAATGTGCCACAATATTAATGTGCGATTTTATTTCGAGCTGTTAAACATCACAAATAATAAGACCTTTATTGACATCTCTATATAATTACATTTGAAGGGAGCATCTAATTGCTAAATTTAAAAACCTGTTACATTGTGGTTTACCGGCATTCGTATGCTTTAAGTCATCATGAAGCGCTCGTAGCGGAGCTTGACTTGGCGATCTTAATGTTTTATGAGATATCGCCATTGTACACAAGGTTGTTTTTCCAACGTTTCTTGTCATGTCGTCATTTGTTTCACGGATGTTTGTTTTAAAAGATGCAACAATGTTTGCTCTTAGAGAATCGCACGGCTGGACATAGATGGGTGAGCGCTAGTGTCATTATTCAACTGAGCGCTTCCGTGCTTCGGAGGACACGTTAAGCCGTCGGTCTCGGTTGTTTTTCTCAGGACAACCGTCGTTAGGCTATGTCGAAGGCCTTGGGGCGGCCTGAAAACTTCAACATGGGTTGGCCACTAACCTATCCACCAAGCCACGCTGGGCCCGCATGGATTATGGCCCAACTTCTCTCACTGAGAGAAAGGCTCGAGTCCCAACAGTGGGAACAAAATGGGCTGATTATGATATGATGAAGTCATTACTAGCTGCGCCCCGCGGTTACGCTCGCGTGTTAATGGATGATTATGATGATGATGAAAAGTTATATGTGTTAGTCCAGCGCCTCATCTACCTCCATGCCAAATGTCATCAAAATTGTTTTAGCCGCTCGATCGTGAAGACAAATAAGCATTACTTAAGTGAAATTGTCAATAAACATTTCCTTTTAATGGTACGAGTACCTATATTAATATCAAAGTCCTTTGTTTTTGACCTAGTTGTGTAAATTTGTATATATATAGTTCATTTTAAATAATATATAATATTTCTTTAATATTTTTGAAAGGGATGACTTAGGGGGGTGAAAAGGGCGATAACACTTCGCATGGAAAATTCTTTGTTTTTGAATTGATTTTATTGGTGTAAAAAATTAATTAAGATAGTTCATGTTATTGAAGCCAAGATATTAACTGAGGAGAAGCAGTCTTTGAGTCACGTGTACAATTGACCCGAAATCACTTTCCCTTTTGATTAAAGATGGCACAGTAAAAAAGTCCCAATTAAGGTTTGCTTCGCGATACTTAATGATATGTCTCATGAACAAATTCTGAATTGTACTGGAGTTCATTTAACCACACGTACCTAGTGGCGGCAAATAACCATGAAAATACCTTTATATTGTTACAATTACCTATATATATTCATCATCTGACTCATGCCTATTATTTAAGATATAATAAGTTAGTGTATTTACTGTAATGTATTAATATTATGAACTCTATTGACTACAAGTAATTGCACTACAAGATGGCGGCATAATCTTGTGGCTAAGCTTATGTGGTTTCTACAGCTATAATATAAACACGTAAAAGGGAGAGCGTCTTGGCTCAGACGGTCAGTCGATTACTAGCGGTCAACAAAGGATAAATCATGAATATAAGCATAATTGGTCAAGTAGTTGCCGAGATAGTATGTTGTGAATTACTGCAAAAAATTACCGCTGATAAGACTATGCTTGCGAGGTTCGCAGAACTTCTAGTTTATAGAACTTCAAAGTCTTTATAGTTCAGGCTTTACAGTTTTAGAGAGAAAAAATACACATTCGTCCCAGACGATCCGTCCGAACATAGAATTCAACTCTCTAGCTAGATAAATTTAACGGTCCACATGTTGACAGGGCGACATCTATTGAATACAAGCATTATTTGAACCGAAAGAAGAGCTTTTACAAACACAAACATTTTAATATTGTATTTATGCAGCAACCCGTCATTTTTATTTCTCTCTTAAATTGCAATATTTGGTTTGTCTACGCAGGCGTTAGTGGTTTAAAAATCATATAAAGCATACAATAATGCTGGAATAAAACGTAAAGAAGATTTAACTGAACCGCGGCTCTCGCGCCGGGCCGAGTGCACTGCAGCTGGCAGTGGTCGCCGCGATCTTATAGCGTAAACTCCGTGAGGGTGGGCATCGGACATACCCAAAACCGAGGTCAATAACGTTGCCTAGTTACGTGAGTTAAGTCGGGTTTAATGTTAAATAAATATGTGCCTAAACTAAAAAAATACATCATCGGTTAAAAATATTTTAAAAATATATAAATATGTTTAAAATTGACACTTTTTTTGTCTGTACCATTGTGTGCAAAAGTATATTATAAATTATATAGTAGTATTATAACTCGTACTATTAGAACTACCAACCGATACACGTAAGGGACTCTCGTTTCTCAAAAATAGGTTATGCCTTCAAAATGAAAACAAGTAATAGAAAAAGTTTGCCTTTACGCAGCACGTGTATACCAAACGCAAAGTTTCGTATTACACAACGCAAGCCAGCGTAAGTAATACTTGCACGGCTTCTCTACAACTGAAGGAAATACCTGAGTTCCATCACACGGATCAAGTACAATCTCCAACATAACACGAGAAACCTTTGTATTGGTTCCATACGACTATACATACATACATACATACATAAATTATATACAATTGATATTTAGGAAACCGTTTCTTGGGAAAGAAGAACGCATTTAGGATCGCTTCGGCGTCCGTTTGTCTGTCATAGCCCTTATTTACCGACTTCCAAAAAAGAGAAAAAGGTACTCAATTAGACTGTATATTTTTTTTATGTTTGTTACCTATAACATTTGACTGGGTGCACCATTTTCATTTTTTTGTTTAAAAGCTGGTGCTTCTCGTGTACTTCCATTTAAATTTTATCAAATTTGGTCTAGTAGTTTTTGAGTTACGCTCCAATAACTGAATAGAATGGAAGTCGGTATTAAATGTTTCAAATTGTACTTGTCTCAAGAACGAGTTGTGGTAGAGGAAATTAATATCAATTACTTTGGTTTAACGGTTTCTTGGATCTTCAAAGAAGTTTAGCAAGTTATTTCAAAATAAGGTTATTATTCTGGATACTTTGAATCGCCCACTCTAAGAGTCGCATACATCGCATACTCTAAGAGCAAACATGGTTGCACCATGTTTGCTCTTAGAGAATCGCACGACTGATTGAGACTATATCCATGCAAGGAAAACAATATACTCACTACAAAATTAAGGTTGTTCTTCAGTCCGAATAATTATTTCGTTGTCTGTACGGAAGCCTCGATGCGCGAGTTAGACATTAGCGTTTCATATACTTTAATTGCGACTGCAAATTTCTGGACGCCTCTCAACTCATAGTGCCTAAAGTTAATGTTGGTATGGTATGTTTCATTTGTATATCACGTCAGAGAGCCGAGTTTTAAAGCCAAATATCGCAAATTATTTTGAAACGCATAAAATACCCAATAAAAATCGATGTTAATTTCACAGTTTTTTTTGTAACAAAATCACTTTTTGTGAACTTGTTCGTCTGAGGAAGTATTGCCATCATACCTGCCTATTTCCGTCGTGAATCAGTAATGTTCGCAATACTATGTTCTGGTTTGAATTGCATGAGTGACGACGAAATTACAGGCACATGAGACTTTATAACTTATTACCTTGGGGTTACGGGTGCAGTTGCTGTTAAGTGGTAACCTCTGCCCAAAACAGATGCATTTCGTCACTTGTGTAGAATCTCATTTCAGTCCGTAAGAGTCTAATTCTAATAGTTTAATTTAATTTAATAAGACAAATAGAAATGAAATTACATTTATTTAAGACTAAGTGACATTAAATGAACATGTACTAGAGAAGGTAAGCACGGAATTATAACAATAGAAGAGAAAAGAGAAACAATAAACAAAAAGGTAAAATAACACGTACCTGTGAGTACGTGTTGCTGTGTGTATAATAAGACGATGATCTGTATTTATATCGTGCTACAAGTCACACGTATCTAATTCAACTTCGGCACAGATAACTCATATTGTGTACTGTGGGTCTACCATGAATAACTGCGTACGTGTAACGTAACGTGTTGTTCACGTGAAACTGTACAAACTGTTATTTGTACAGGGCAACTGTGACGTAGATAACTCACAATTAATACGCCGAACCATTACGCGTTGATGCTTAGGATACGAATACTTTTTCACAAATTATTCGTGCTACCGCCTCTCTATACGTAAGTCAAAGTCAAAATCATTTATTCAATTTAGGCATCACAGACGCACTTATGAACTTCAACTTTTCATTATAATGTACTTTAAAGACTCTGCCGCCGCGTTCCACAATATATAGAGCCCATCGAGAAGAAGCGGCAAGAAACTCGGGGCCATTCTTTTTATATGGATGTTTACAATGTTTCTACTCAGGTACTACAAATATTACATTTTATGGGTGGCAGAGAGACAGCTTGCCAGAAGTGGAGTATTCCAAGCATCTTTATATTCTATATAATGTCGAACTTTATAGTAAGCTTTTTTTATTAAAACTTTTTTTACAGTCAACCTGAATTTGCCCTCTGTGAGCTCAGTTATGTGTTTTGGGATTTTATTGTAAAAACGCACACAATTTCCTAGGAATGACTTATTAGTCTTCGTAAGTCTAAAACTAGGTACAGCTATCCTATTTGTATTTCTGGTATTAAAAGTGTGGTGATCACTATTTAACTTATATTTATGTAAATTTTTACGAACATACATTATATTTTCAAATACATATAAGCGTAAACCAAACGGTTACGTTACGTTACGCAAATGTTTGTGGTAGGCCCACAGAGAGTCCGTAAACCAAAGTATCAAGAATTCCTTTCAGAGAAAATAAATTTAGTATAAAATATTAAACCATGTTCCCGGTTTACTCACTCTTACGTACAACGCAATATCTATAGATTCTACTTCATCCGAGTTGAGTATAAACAACCGTTTTTACATCGAAAACGTGACCTCACATAACTGAATTTAATTTTCACGTTTTTACCACAAAAACCCTACCTCGTCACTATAAAAACAAATCGGAGGAAACTCATTGCTCGCTCGACTTTATCCCGTGCTATGTGAGCAGTATAAATACGTTAATGGAAAGAAAACGTTTTTAATAACGATGTATTTGTGGGAAAAAATAGCTCATTATGACAAGGGGATCGACACATAGCAATCTAATGGGAGATCTCATGAGCTTGCCACACTTGAGGTAAGTGCTACTTTTATGAGCAGAGAATATAAAAGTGGTTTTTCGTGTGTAGTGCTGTTAAATTATCATAAATATATTAAATAATTGGCGTCCATAATGGTTTTTTTTTCGATTATTTGGCTATAAAAAAAAATTTAGTTTTTTTTGTGATATCAACAAAAAGACTGGCTTGTCTTGCGCGTAATAGTAAGGGCTAAGTGTAAATGAGAGTGGAGATTTTCTGGCTGCTCTCAAAATGTGGTTAATTATTATAAAATTATATAATATGGGACAACATCCACACGATTTCTTTAGACCCCAAACTAGTAAAACTACTTATTAACATATACGAGTACATTCAGACACAGGTTGAACAGATATGTTCAAGCACGCAAATTTTCGTCCTGTCCTGGGATTGAACCCGGTACATATTTGTTATGTTAAGTTTTGTCGGAGGGAGCCAGGTTTTCGAAATATTCGGGTTAGAATTTTTGTACGTAATGAAATGTCGCTACAAATAAAAAATAAAGGATAGTCACATAATGTGAAGTACATAATATATATATTGTTAGAGGCAACACTGTCAGTGGAGGGGGAAACCTATATAAGCCGGTGTCAGATGTCGGAGCGTCTCTTGTTGCTCCGTCCGTCGGTTAGGTAACATCGTTGTTAAATCGTATAGGTATCGTACTGCTATAGTGTTTTTGTCGGTCTTGTCTTAGCTATTTGAATTGTTTAAAATAATTAATTTTAAAGGCATAAATGTGTTTGGGTATATTTGTTTTTGTGTAAATTGATTAAATTGTAGCTACTTGTGTATTTCTTTTTAAAAAAAAACCATTTCTTATCCAGTTTCTAAGATCAGAAGTGGGATTCTTACTTATTGTATGCCCACTTGTTTTGGCCTAAATATTTCAATTTTTCGGTCTACCCGCAATTTTTTTTTTTCTTTTTGTTATTATTTAAATCGCTTTGTTGTATCACGACACGCCCGTCCAGTCGATTATAACTGTCTTTCTACTCATTGCGGAGTTTCGTTTCCGTTTCGTCAGTTGATTTTTCTTGATAAGATGTCTGATCGCGAACGTATTCGGAGTCGTAGCAATCATGATAGCAACTCGCGTCGTGATCCTCGTAATGACCATGGTAGTAGGTCTCGCGACCAATCTCTCGACGAGAATAGTATGTTGAGGCTAGAGATGAGGGCAATGCAATCCCGTCTCAAGGCACTAGAGGCAAAAACTAAGAAATCGCCTTTGCCAGGTCCATCCTTGGGCCACATGTCGGTACGTTCGGGTGATCGCGATGAAGATCAATTGTCTGCCGGTGAACGTCATAGGCCTGCATCGCGAAGACTTCAAACACCACCGCAACACCTCGATAGGTCCCCGCGACTACCTAATCGCCGCGATTCTCGCAGTATGCGTCAGTTGTCGCCATTGAGGCGACGTTCGATTTCGCTTTCGCCTGCACCCGCAACTCGCAAACGCGACCGTCGTCGCAGCTCGCGTTCTCGCTCGAGAACACCGCCGTCACGATCACCAAGGCGCATGGCTGGAGACTCGGTCAGACCATCGGATCTAAAACAAGTTACTATGGCGGATAGTATTGCAAATGCAATTCGTTCCATTAGTGCGGTAGGCAAATCGTCCCAGCATTATTATATCTCGAATTTTGACCCGAATTTGCATAATATTGACGACTGGTGTGTGGAAGTGGATCGCGCGAAAGAGTTAAATGGTTGGAGTGACTTCGAATGTTTGTCGCGTGTAGGAAACTGTTTGAAAGGGGACGCGAAGTCATGGCTTGACGAATGGGTGTCCAGTGATCGTAGCTGGACCAACTTGAAGCGAGAATTCAGACCTTTATGTCCGAAGGTACCAGACTTCGCGGGTATACTATTTGATGCCATGATGAAGAACTCCGATAATTATCCAACTTACGCGGAATACGTGCGTCGCTCTTTGCTTCGCTTACGCATGGTGCGGAGACTGAGCGATGAGCTCATCTCGGCAATAATAATTCGTGGCATCACCGATCCGAATATTAAAACTTCAGCAACTAACGCCAAACTGTTGCCAAACGATCTAGTAGATCGTTTAATAGATTTTTCTCGATCTATGTTAAGCCGAGTTCAAGTAGCGTGTCAAAGGCTGCACCCTCACGTTCTGATTTACGAAACATGACGACGGGTACACGTAGTATAGAAGGGTCACGTAAACGTAGCCTTAGTAATATTAGGTGCTACTCTTGTGGTCAGTTAGGGCATAGACAGGTTTCGTGTGGTAAGAAACCTAGATTTGAACAATCGTCAGGAAGTGCGCCTAATAATGTAGGGACCAGTTTACCGCCACCTGCGTTTGTACCAACCAGGCCCGAGCCGTGCTCTTATTGTAAGAAACCGGGACACAAGGTTGAGACTTGTTTCGCTAAACAGCGTGCGGAAGCTGCTAGCAAGGACAATGTAAATTTTTGCAACGCGTTTGTTCCAACAGGGACATCGTAGTGGCGGTTATACAGGACGTACCCGTTGATGTCCTGATCGACAGCGGTTCGACTATCTCGTTAATATCCTCATCATTGATCAAGCATTTCAAATGCTCGCGCACGCCTGCGTTACGGATACTTAAAGGGTTAGGTAGTCAGGAAATCGAGAGTACCTTTTATGTCACATTATCTATTGAGTTTGACGGCTTGATCCTCGAAGTAGATTTGTTTGTGGTTTCTGGCGAGTATATGAACACACCGGTGATCATAGGCACGGATGTTCTAAATAGGGAAGGTGTCGAATATCTTCGAACCAAAGACCGTCAAGTACTTACAAGAGTCATTGACGATTCAAAAACGGTAATGAACGTCTGTTCAGAGGTTCCAATTCAAATCAACACACCTCTGGCGGGGGATGATTTAGACAACTTGCTAGGTATCATTAACGAGTTTTCACAGAATTTCATTTCCGGAACCGCTACTTCAACTGTCAACACGGGGTGTATGTCAATCAAACTAAACACCAACACACCCGTGTATTATCGACCGTACCAACTCTCACAAGCCGAAACTATTCGCGTCCGCGACATAATCAAAGACTTGCTTGATAAACAAATCATAGAAGAATCCGAGTCTGACTACGCAAGTCCGATCTTGTTAGTTAAAAAAAAAGACGGGTCAGACAGAATGTGTGTGGACTACCGTAAGCTCAATGAGGTCACTCTTAAAGATAGGTTCCCGTTGCCACGCATAGACGATTGTTTGGATCGTTTAGGTCACAATAAATATTTCACTAGCCTTGACATGGCAACGGGCTTCCATCAGATTCCATTGGACCCTGAGTCAGTTCCGCTCACAGGTTTCGTCACACCGGAAGGTCATTATCATTATTTAAAGATGCCTTACGGTTTGGCAAATGCTCCAGTAGTTTATCAACGTATCATCACAAAGACCCTTCGCGAGTTCATAGATTCTGGAGACATCCTCGTTTACATTGACGATATTTTGATCATGAGTAAAAGCATCGACCAGGGTCTTGACCTACTGCGTAAAGTGCTTGGTGCGTTAACAACGGCTGGTTTCTCCATCAATTTAAAGAAGTGCTCGTTTCTGGCCACCAGCATTGAGTACTTGGGCCGAACGATTAGTGAAGGTCAGGTTAGGCCGAGTCAAGAGAAAGTTCGGGCTCTGATTGACTCGCCCGAACCTAAAAACGTTAAGCAAGTACGACAGTTTATGGGCTTAGCCAGCTATTTTAGGCGGTATATAGCTGGTTTCGCTCAAAAGGCTTCTTGTATTGCGACACTTACTAAAAAAGGAGTTAACTTTCATTGGGGAGCGGAGCAATGGGCTGCTCGTCGGTACATCATTGATTGCTTAACAAGTGAACCGGTACTCGCAATCTTTGATCCCTTGTTGCCAATTGAAATTCATAAGGACGCAAGTTCTATCGGTTATGGGGCTGTTTTTATGCAAGTTCACGAGGGGGGTCGCAAACGAGTGGTATCTTACTTCAGTAGATTGACTCAGGGGGCCGAGAGTAGATACCACTCGTACGAGCTTGAGACTCTCGCGGTAGTCAAAGCCTTGCAGCATTTCCGGCATTACCTCGTTGGTGCGCGCTTTAAGGTAGTTACCGACTGTAACGCGTTGAAGCTCACCCAACGTAAGAAAGACCTCTTGCCTAGAGTGGCCCGCTAGTGGGTATATCTCCAGGATTTCGATTTTGGTCTGGACTATAGGAAGGGCAGCCTCCTGCCTCATGCTGACTATCTTAGCCGGAATCCGGTCAATGTGTGCACGGTTCAGAAGCCACTGAACTGGGCGCAGATTGGTCAGGCTTCTGATGAGGAAACTCAGGCTCTTATCCAGAGGTTGGCCGATGGGCAGCTGGATTCAAGTCGTTATATTGTCAAAAACGACATCCTCTATGTCAAGTCCGAACCTACGGGTGAAAATCCCAGACTCTGCTGCTTCGTCCCGAAAGGTCATAGACTTAGCCTTCTGCGCATTTTTCACGACGAGCTTGATCACCACGGAGTTGATAAAACTCTCGACTTAATTTCAAAACACTTTTGGTTCGCGGGGTTAAGAGCTTTCACGCAGAAATATATTTCGCATTGCTTAATATGCCTCTCCCACAAAAAAAGTACCTCGCGCTCCTTTACAGCCCCTTCATTCGTGGGAAAAATCAAACATGCCGTTTGAAACCGTCCACTTAGACACATTAGGCCCCCTACCTGAAGCTGATGGGTATCGTCATGTCCTAATAGTTGTAGATGCTTTTTCGAAATATTGTTTATTGTATCCAATGTACCGACAAGACACAGACGAACTTAAGAGACACTTCGAGAACATGATATCGTTGTTTGGAACCCCTAAGTTAGTTGTTGCCGACCGAGGGCGTATGTTCCAAAGCACTGAATTCCAGAGCTGGATTGAGAGCCTGGGGTGCGACATCCACCTTATAACACCAGAGATGCACCAATCCAACGGGCAGGTGGAGCGCTATTGCCGCACCGTGCTCAATATGGTCCGCATCGAGTGCAATTATCGGCAGCAAAGATGGCCAGTAATTATGTGGAAGTTGCAGTTGATCCTGAACATCACAAAGCACAGGACGACTCAGCACTCGGCATTGAAACTGCTAATAGGCGTTGAAGCTGCCACACCACTTATCCGCAGCTTGGTACGCGACGTAGCAATTGAGGGTTCAAGCCCGAACCGGGAAGCGCTTCGTGAGATGGGCCGTCGGAAAGCATCCGAGCACCTTCGTGCCAATCAAGCTCGTCAAGATGCTTATGTTAACGAGAGGCGTAAACCAAGTCGTATCTTTGAGATGGATTCCTTCGTTTTTGTTCGTAAGCAGGCGCAGTCGACTGGGAAGCTGGACTCATGTATGCGTGGACCTTATCGCGTTGCGAAGGTTCTACCACAGGGTCGCTACGAGCTGAAGCTATTGGCTGGCTCGTATGGAAAATCGACCCAGGCGGCCGCAGAATACATGATTCCGTGGCTAGGAGAATGGACTCCTGAAGTGTGCTCAGCTTTCTTTGATGGTGAGTTTTTAATTTTATCATGCGTGAGAATATTCTGTTTAGATAGTTTCCTGTTCAAGTCCTAACCTATTTCATATCAATTTTCACAAATAAGGTTTTTATTGCTGTTACATGTTGTGTTAAGAACCCCTTTTAGTCGTGGGGCTAATTTTGTGGTATGCAAAGGTTGAGTTGAACTAGGAGGAGCGTTTGTCTTGGAGCGCATCGGACACGCTATCCTAGTGTGCTCGGATACTTGATGCGTCAAGCTGTCCTAGAGCAGGGGTGCCAAAAGGTCATTTGGGTGAAGATTCGTGTACCGCGGAACATGTTTGTCGGCAGGCATTGTCGTTTTGTTTTGGACCGGATGAGCGTTTGTCTTGGAGCGCATCGGACACGCTATCCTGGTGTGCTCGGAAACTTGATCTGTCAAGTTGTCCTGGAGCAGGGCTGCCGAAAAGTCACATGGGTGGCGATTCGTGTAGCGTTGGACATGTTTGCCGGCAGGCATTGTCTGTACTGGTTTAATGCATGCTTATATGTGAACCGATACACACACGCAAAGCCATGCCTCACGTAAGTACTCGTAGGTCTCTGACGAGTCGTGGGGGCGATCCCGACAAGTCCCGCCCCGAGTGGTTGGTTCATGTATTTGGATGTTTTAACCTAATTGTGCATAGGCAATATTAATGGGTTCTTAGCTAATAGTGACTATTTCCTATAGCTATGATTACTGAACGAAATTGTGAAGTGGATTCTCTCGTTTTCTTCTCTTTTGTCTACAGATGCAGATGACGAAAGGGATGAATCAGCTCCTGACGTCGACCAGGCTCCTGAGGTGAACCAACTTGTGGATGACATCGAGCCACAGCCAGGTCCCTCTGGAGTACAGAGGCACGCGGAGTCAAACACCTTTGCTGCGAACGAAGAGGATTGCTCACCCTCTGTACCAATCTTGGAAACAGATCTGGATTGTTGACGGCGGTGAAGATAATATGGAGCCTGGGGACGGTCTCCTGTCAGGAAAGGCCGTGTTAGAGGCAACACTGTCAGTGGAGGGGGAAACCTATATAAGCCGGTGTCAGATGTCGGAGCGTCTCTTGTTGCTCCGTCCGTCGGTTCGGTAACATCGTTGTTAAATCGTATAGGTATCGTACTGCTATAGTGTTTTTGTCGGTCTTGTCTTAGCTATTTGAATTGTTTAAAATAATTAATTTTAAAGGCATAAATGTGTTTGGGTATATTTGTTTTTGTGTAAATTGATTAAATTGTAGCTACTTGTGTATTTCTTTTTTTAAAAAAACCATTTCTGATCCAGTTTCTAAGAATATATATATCTGAGGTCAGAGCTTTTAAAAGTTTTGTGTCATTACAATGTGAGATAATTAGTAATCAGCAGTGCGATTATCTAAGGCCGTGTGTCCACCGCCACCGTCACCGTCAACGACAACGAGATGACGGCGCCGATTTAGCGATACATACAATTTCTATGGCCGTGTGTCCACCGCACGCCCGTCACGTCAACGTGATCTCGACCGGCCGTGCGATTCTCTGTATGTGCTGTACACAAGGTTGCTTTTCAAACGTTTCTTGTCATCTCTTCATTTGTTTCACGGATGTTGTCAAAGATGCAACGATGTTTGCTCTTAGAGAATCGCACGGCTGCACATACTGCACAGACGACATGACGACACACGATGTTATTGGCGAATTCGTCAGGCAGGCGACAAAGGAAACGGCAAAAATCAAATAGCCGAATACAACTTCAAGATGGCTTTAAAAGACAGGTAGGAAGAGGCCGTGGAGGCAGTGCTTAAGACAATAGGGTAAAAAGTCAGTGGCCGGTTGCTCTAGCTAATATCAATGTGCAGTATTAGTAAGGAACATTTTATAACTAGAATAAGCAATGTACTAAAATAAGGCAATTATGAAAGTAGAATTCACAATGTAAGCAACAATATCTAAATTAAAAGAAAATGGACTTAGGTACTTAAGTTCTAAACAATTATGATATTTATTATAATAATATTAAGAGTATTCTTTTTTATAAGTAAAATTGTGATGTTTGGAAAACGAAATTTTTATATAAATGTGTGCTATAATAATAAATTTATAGAATTAAAAAGGTACGGACCCTAGTGTCTGTAGAATATAGTTTAACTTTTAAAAATATAATCAAACCATTGGAAACAGAAAGTACTGAAAATTGTCATAAAGTTTATGATTAATATATTTTTTTTACCTGGCTCTAACAAAATATTGTGATATATTGAAAATTACATAGAAAAACATTAGTTAACGTAGGTACATATTTTGACGGCATATTTTTACTCGCTAATAATACACTCAAATATTATTTTGCCGATGCTCTTAGCATGAGTGTAACGTTATCGTATTTTTGACGTATCAAGTACAAACAACCTATATTTATTACAACTGAGGCACAGACAACTCGTAGGTTTTATCGTATTCGTTAACGATACGATTACGTTACTTACGTGAATGCTTGTGCTAGAACCACAGTTTACAACTTATCAGCATATAAAGTCCTACGAGTAAACATAGTATTTTGTTTTCATCGTGTCACCTCGGGATGACGTGTAAACCCCGATAGATGTCATACAAATCGAAATATATTTCATTAAAAACAAGACTGATAGTGTGAAAGTGTAATTGTAGTCCAAAGTCCGCCATTAGTTTTTCAAACTTAATTTTCAGTATGGTGAACTAAAGTTAAGATGGCTAGAAGGGCAGACAGAAAGACAGGTTGACAGAGATACAGGCAGATAAGCGGACGTGCTGCTTAATCCTTTATTTTACCATTTAAATTAAATGATGGTTGACATGTGATTTGACAGCAGATTTTACTGACGTCGCCATAGCAACATGGCCGCCATATACCTAAAACATCGACTCGCCCCTATAGGATAAGCTTTTATCAAAATATCCGCATCTGTAAAAACGTCTTTTTACGGAACTTTACTTTTTGTAGCGCAGATATCTTGAACGTTTTAAAATACTTGTTTATGTTTATTTTGATGGATGTTGGTTTATTAAATACTTTTACCTCTGCGTAAGGAAATTGATGTTGGTTTTCCTCCTTGTGTCGGGACAACGTAAAGTAAATATTAATGGTTTATAAAAAAAGGTAATTAAGACAATTATGATGGCACAGAAGAAAGAAAAAGTATGATAGAGCCTTTACATTATATAATTAATATCACTAGCTGACCTGCGGCTTTCTTGCTAAGCTTGATAATAATAACTATATTTAAGAGAATTTAAGAATGGCATAAATTGTATTGAAAATGAGAACAAAATCCGCGAGAGTTTTAGAGAAAAACTGTGCTGCGGATACCAAGAAGCTCATGGGAAATGGTGGCTTATGCCACCGTGCATTGAGGCAAATAATTGTCTGATGTGGTTGTGTCTAAAGCATCAGCAATCTCTCAAGATAATAATACTACCACTTAACACCAGGTGAGCCTCGTGCTTGTACCGTTCATAAAAAAATACCGTACTCCGAAAAAAGGATGAGGTTCTTAAGTGTCTGTGAACACGCATTATATTTTCAGAGTATTCTTATTCTAACCCGTCGCGTGTCGCGCGTACTCCATGTGTACGTACATAACAGTGCTTTACAATGTCGCACTATTGCCATGCTATGACACCTAATGTATACACATTTTTATACCTCTAGTTTATAACAAATTTTATCAGATCAAATGCACTCCACTGGTATAAACTTGCTTTTAGTTGGTCAAACTATTTAAGTGTAGTATTTTATATCTGAACTTTTATGCGTAGTTCGGAAATACACCGAAAGAAGTAGACATTGGACGGGTTAATCATTCTTTTTTTGTTTGGTAGAGTATGCTTGCAAGGTGGTCCAATTTAAATTTAAGCAATTTCGGTAAAGTGGTTGTTGAGTTACAATCCCAGAACTGAAAAATGTTCCGCCTATCTTGATGATATCGTAATTGGTGAAGAATGAAAATCGATCCCATAAGTAGCAAAGGACACTAAAAAACGCGAAATAAATTTTAACCAAAAATTTGGAACCAACTTCGAGACTAAAAAGTATGAAATAACTTGTTGATGTCGGTTCATTTTACACTTCTCAGTGTAGAAGTCGGTTCTGTTATTTAGTAATATATATTTTATACAGCTATCACATTGTTAATGTTACTAAAATTTACGTTTCTTTATCATCCAAATTTTGTAATAATAAAACGGGACTAATGTGAGAGTAACGCGTTGATGATATCACAATGCGAGGATGTTACGGGGATCTGCCGTGCGATTCTCTAAGAATAAACATCGTTGCATCTTTGACAACATCCTTCACGGATGACGACATGACAAGAAACTTTGGAAAAGCAACCTTATGTACCTACAAGAGCGATATCTCATAAAGTAATCATTAGAGAATCGCACGGCAGAAGCCTTCTTAAGGAGCTTACGTGACGTGCGGAGTAGCAGTACGCTCGCTACGTCCCGCCTCGCACATATTGTCCATAACTCGGGACATCTCGATATACCTCGAAGCCTTGCATTCTAATTCAACGGCTACCCGCAACTTGACATCGAACGACACGAGTGCCGATGACGTCACGCATTCAGAACCATCCACTGTGTCCGCAATGTAACGAACTAGACATGACACAGTGCAATTATTTACAGTAACTAAACAACTAATGTAACAACTAACTAAGTGACATTTAGCCACTCGAATAACTACTAAGACAATTTATGGACGCAAGGTGAGTAAATAAATTGAAAATAGACTAGGATACGTGGTGAATAAGTGGGTCAAATATTTTAAAAGTTTTTTAATAAAATTAATTTCTAAAGGACAAAACAATATCCTCTAATAAATAGTCTTATAATAAATAAAAAATGAAATGTTTTAATAGCGGGCATAAAAAACAATTAAACCCAACTGTTGGAGCCTTGCAATATTTGGAATAGAAACCTCGACAGTTTGCGTGGGTAGGTGACCCAATAAATCGCTCGATATTTATTAATGCCATTTCCTATTATATATATTAATCCAATTTCATTTTCCATCCGCTCCTTCGAATCGCGAAGGTGCGTGAACACCAACCATAAAAAAATTGTACATACAACATACAATAAACCATACTGCTAATTTAAATTAAATAGTGTTGTAACTGTTACCTATTTTACTCATTCGCAACGCAACTTTAATACTGTATGCAGTAACTTTATACTACAATACCTACTGAATTGAGTACTCTTATTCTCGCTCAGGTGACAGAAATCCAGATTCTAAATAAGGTACTTCCCACGTTGTCACAAACAGTCCTTGGTATACTATTGCGTCTCAAGCGCCGCCAATAGCACGCAACTCTGGACCGTATAATGGCGTAAAAATCCAGTATCCTCGCTTCCGCAAACATTCTTGACGCACTACAAAATATAAAAACTTCATAAGAGTTTGGTATGCATCATAGTACTGCACCCTTATGACCTTTCCTTTGTGACAGTTCTATTTGTTGGTCTGCATTTATCGTTTTAACCCTACCAGGCGCATCTATAGATGGTATTGAACTCTTACACCTTTGTACTGTCATTATTTACAGTAAGTTACATTTATTACTGTAAATTACTCTAAAATGAAATAAATATTATATTAAATAAAATTTTGAAAGCGTAACTATAATCATATTCATCATTAATTTATTAAATTAATTTTTCGCTATGGTGAACTAAAGTTAAGATAACTAGAAGGGCAGACAAAAGGACAGATTGAAAGAGATACAGGTAGATAAGCGGATGTGCTGCTCCTGCCGTGCGATTCTCTAATGATTCGTCGATGCGCTCGTCGACGAGCTCACTGATGTCAAATACTTGACTTGATGAGATATCGCCCTAGTACGTAAGGTTGCTTTTCCAACGTTTCTTGTCATCTCGTCATTTGTTTCACAGATGTTTTCAAAGATGCAACGATGTTTGTTCTTAGAGAATCGCACGGCTGTACCTTACCATTGAAATTATGATTGAAATGTGATATGACAGCAGATTAAAACATACTAAAGTTATCGACTCGCCCCTTTAGAATACGCTTACATGTACATTTTCGTTTTCGGTAGTATTTCGCTTTTCATTAATTGCGGTGTATTGGCCGAAGGCCGATAGGCAAGTATACCTATACAAAAAATACTATAGACGGACACCAGGGGTTCCGAACAGATGTGGTTGGCAGGGCTCCCTAACAAGGCAAGAAAGGCATACAGTAAGCTCAGTCACCTGGCGAAGTGGAGGGTTTATAAGAGCCACGCAGCTTCCTTGTTTGTCCCAGCGCTGGGCACACAGACAATCCGTAGACAAAGAGTCACATTAACGCACCAACGTCTTGCACCACACAATTGTTCCTGATGCTGCTACAGTAACTTCTGGTCTTTCGCGGTCGATTACGAGAACCAACGATACGAACTCGCGATAGGATCCTTTGGAAGATTTTTAGGTTTTTGAGGATTCAATGGCGGTTAGTACACGCCACGATGCAATTTTCACGACTCATGCGTCGTTCCTTCAAGCAGCGCGTATGCGCAGCTCATAGGATCCGTTCAATCCAACCCTTTCCGTTCGCGCGCTCGATTTGAATGACGAGCAAAGCGCGCGAAGTTTGAGTGAGCTAATTTGCACACAATGCTTACAATGGTAAGAATTCCTCACAACCACAACTATATACGGCCCAAACAGCGGTTAGAGATTTAATACAAATAAATATTTATGTGTGTCATATTGACACTATAACGCAATAAAAAACTTTGTGCAGATGTTTTACTGGTCTCGTTTACACTGTGTCCGATACACGGTGATGAGTGGCGGCGAGTATGCGACACTTGTTGGCTCTAGCGGTAATTGACGCCCTCAGTACCGTGCAACGTGTAGCGCTGGACTGTATTGCCGTTGTGTGGGCAGTTCTTCCAGATAACCAAAGGATTAACCAAATCTATTCATTTATTCAATTCATTGCCATTCGAATAACAGCTGTGCGATTCTGTAATGATTCGTCGATAAGCTCGTCGACGAGCTCACCGATGTCAAATACTTCGCCCATGTATATAAGGTTGCATTTGTTTCACGGATGTTGTCAAAGATGCAACGATGTTTGCTCTTAGAGAATTGCACGGCAGAACGTTCATTCATTCCTGTAGAAGTAATACGACATACCTGGCTGCTTAGGCTAAATAATATTATTAAAAATAATATGTGATATCTCTTTTCTTTTTTTCTGTACATGTTCCCAACGAATTTTTTTAGCATTTAATACAATACATCCCATTTTGAGTAAAACAATACTAACATGTTAATTCAAAGATAATCTAAAATATTATGTACGGAATGTAAGAAATAGTATATAATAATTATTCAATTTTCTTCTTTCGTACATGTAACGCGTCTCCACAGAATAAGTCATTCTTTTATGGGACAATGTTTACGATTCTATAATAAAGTTCCCAATGTTATCCGAGATTTGCCTATTAATAAGTTTAAAATTACTATTCATACAAAACTCTGTTAAAAAGGTTATTACAACATTTCGGATTTCATGGAAGATAAAATAGCTTGGGATTGATCACTCCAGGATCTACCTACTTGTGTATTAAGATGTCAAAGTGTAGCGTGTCTTGCCCTACTGATACCATTAGTATGTTCTCTTTTGTAAGGCAACACACTGGAGCTAAAAATAAGCGAACATTTGTTATATCATTTAAGAAATTGGCTATACAAACATTTTTAAAAGACAAGCCCGCTGAGTTTCTTTTCGGATCTTCTGAGTCGTGGTTGCGTTCCGATCCGGTTGTAGATTTAAGAAAAAATAAATGTTAAATGACAATTTGTAAGTGTAATTATATTAACTAATCATAATTAGGCCTATACAGAATAAATGTTTTGAGTTTTTTATTTATAAATGTAATTGTAAATTTGGCTTGCCTAATTTAACGTATAATGTTATAAGGCTTATAAAATATTATACTCTATTCTATTCTATTTAAGCATTAAATTCGCTTTTATGAGAGTCAATTATTAATTAATCTACTTGAAAGACTCTACTGTCGCGTTTCAAAACGAATAAAAACACAAACGAAAAATGTAAGATTCTTATACAAATCTTAAATAATCACATGTGTGGCAGACGTCGACTTGGTAGAAGTGAAATGATCCAAGGGTATTTTAAATATACGCAAAAATTATGCTTTTTACTTGACAATTTGTTTACAGCCAACTTGAGTATGTTTCTCTTTCTTATTTGAGAACTAGAACAAGTCAATGTCTTCTGGGATTTTAATGTAAAAGTGCATATCGCTAGTTAGTTCTGTTGTTCTTATAAACCAGTAGGTTAAACTATAGTCGCCCGGTACCCGCGGGGAGGGGGGAGGGGGGCGGAGGGGGGGGAGGGGGAGAGGTGAAGCCCCCCCTGTATCCCCCCCCGCCGGAGGCCTTTAGTTTTTGAGTAATAATTTTTTTTAGTACTTAACCTCACTTTCGGCTATATCAGTATTTTTTACCTATTTTTTGTTTCACACCTAATCTATTAAGGCGGTTCGCTTCTGGCACTTCGCCGGCCGCTGCCGCGGCACGCTCGCTTCGCTCGCTCGGCTCGTGCGTTGTTTGTCATGTTCTAACCTAACCTAACCTATTTTTTGTTTCACACCTAACTTATTAAGGCGGTTCGCTTCTGGCACTTCGCCGGCCGCTGCCGCGGCACGCTCGCTTCGCTCGCTCGGCTCGTGCGTTGTTTGTCATGTTCTAACCTAACCTAACCTATTTTTTGTTTCACACCTAACTTATTAAGGCGGTTCGCTTAACATTGTATTATATAACAACAATAACATATCCAGTCCGTCTCAGAGTTATGTTGATAGATGAGAAAAACTTAATGTTAAAGGGCTAGGAGAGACACAATTAAACAAACATTTTAATACATTACTTGTTTATTTCATAAACATGTTTAATTGCTTTCATTAAATGTACAAAAGAGTCTCTTTTATATTTATACACGTCTCTTCGCCACAAATATTCAACAATTATATCACTAAAGTTTTCTGGGTTGTTATAATTTTGTTTTTTGAAAAACCTCTTCACTGCTCGCCACTGGGATTCTATTCTTTGGGTGTGGATTCCATCTTTACCCACAAATGGGTTCTCTGGGTCTGAATGATTCACTTTTTTGTGTATGTATCCATATTCAGACAGACAATCGTATGCCCGCCAACAATCGGTGTGGCTTGTTGTTCCAGGTAAAACATGCTTTTGAATTAAAGGTATGAGAGTATCAGCATCTCTTTTATTGTCCGGGCATACTTCCAATCTTAAGTCTTCAGACCCATCTTCTATTAATCCCAGCACCCAGTGGCCTTCAATGTGACGTCCTTTGTTATATTTCCTTTTTCCAAATTTACTTTCGTCTATTTGCACTATTTTCCCACAGCCTCCAATTTTACCGCTGTAAAGATTTTGTTTTTCCAAATAAAATATCACAACTACTTCTCTGCAGTAATTAAACCAATCGGCTATAGTATTTGGGCTTAAACATTGCTTCCTTTCTTTTTTATAAGGGTCTTCGTGAATTGTTTGGTCGTAGGTCCATCCTTGTGAGTATGCATATATAAGATAGTAAACATGCATTATGTCGATAGCAATATTTTCGAAAAATGTGCCAATTCTGCGAGAGATCTTGGCACCGCTGCCCGATTTAGATTTGCATGATCTTTTTGAGCACACAAATGTACCAAAACTTGTGCATCCGCATGAGTATGACACTTTCATGGATGTCCTGTGGGTTCGACACCGTTTCTCAGTTGGTATGAGACCTTGGTCTTCACTATATTTGATGCATTGGTCTTTAGTGCCCAATTTTCGCACAACGTCAGTTAAATTCCAATGATCAATCACTTCAGTGACGCAAAGTTTTCGTTTGGTTATAAGCTCGTTGTCGTCGTCGTCATTACTCGAAGAAGGTCCGGCGACAGGTTCAACGGGCAGATCAGGAGCCGAAGAAGGACCGGCTACAGGCTCGACGGGCAGATCAGGAGCCGAAGAAGGTCCGGCAACAGGTTCGACGGGCAGATCAGGAGCCGAAACCGCGTCCGCTTCGGGTATTGTACTGTAATACTCCATTACAGCCAAGTGCAGTCCAGTTTTCAAGCCAAGTTCAAGTCGTAGAGCAATCCAAACAAATCCGGTAAGCAAGCCAAGTTTCAAGTCGTCGCGCAATCGAAGGAAGTCCAGGGAAAAAGCCAAAGTAGTAATAAAAATCGAAAAACAAGAGAGCACACATTCACGAAACTACGAGAGAAACGGAATGAATGGATGACAGTCCATCTGTCAGTAAGACAAAATGGCGCCTTTTTTTTTTCTTACGTTTAACGATAACGATACGTTTCGTTTAACTCAGTTTGACAACTTAATTTGACAACTTAATATTGTACCATTTTCTCAACATTGCGTTCCATTTCACTTTTTTTTATCAAATTTTAATTTAATCATAATTAATTTAAACTACGTTTCCGGCAAAAAAAAATTGCTGGAAGGGCTTCAGGTGGACCCCAATGATACCCCTAAACTCGCACCTTCATCAAAATCAGGTACCGGACGGCTATAGCCAACCCAACCAGTAAAAATAGGCGTTTTTGGTTAACCTCGCACTAAGTTTTCGAACCAATTTTTTATAAGGTTTAGGGTCACAACATAAAATCACAAAATGCTGACAGATCCAGTGCCTCAAGCTCCATCTTGAAAAAGTTTTGGCTGATATCTCGGGCAATGCACTTTAAGGTAAAAGTTATTGGCACGCCGTGGTCTCCCTGCGGTGGGTCGGATACGTAGCCCCACCGCCTGCTACGTCAGCCAAAGGGGATAATCCCCAGTGACCCCACCTTCCTCGAGTTTGCGCCGAGCGCCCGGACCCCACCTCCTCGAGCCTGCACCAAAGTGCCCGGGCCCCCTCCTCGAGCCTGCGCCAAAGCGCCCGGGCCCCACCTCCTCGAGTCTGCACAAAAGTGTCCGGGCCCCCCGCCTCGAGCCTGCGCCAAAGCGCCCGGGCCCCACCTCCTCGAGTCTGCGTCAAAGCGCTCGGACCCCGCCACTCCTATGTGGACTTGGCGGCCAAAGCCCATAGGAGCGGCCCCGCCTGAGCCGGCCAGCGCACCTCAACGCCGGCGCGGCCCCTGGGTTCCTCTTGGCTTCACCGTGGTGATCCAAGCCACGGCTACTGAACCCCCCCGCCACGTCAATGCGAGAACCCTTTGGGGGGGATTGGGACTTAGCCTGACTGAACTCCTACTGACTAGTTCTAAATATGTTTTATTTGATTAGCCCTAACAAATTCGTCTCTAAAGGAACGGGTATGGTCGTCTCCTTTTACGCATTATTAGCTCGATTACGTATTAGTTTATACTTTTGCCGAATCTTACTACGTTCGAAACCGGACTAACCCACTCTGACAATCCCGAGTTTTGCCCTCTGAATGCTTTTAGTTCCCAAGGAAGATTTTGCTCTTACATTACCAATTATGAATCTTTGCTGAATTAAGGATTCATTATAATTGTACTATAAACACTTTTAGTCCGTGGTAAATTATAGTCAAACTGAAGAAGATAACGTCTCTAGCCTTTATTGGTAGATCTCGTTATAGATGTACTATGAACGCTTTAGTCCAGGTAAAATTATAGTCAAACTGAAGAAGATAACGTCTCTAGCCTTTATTGGTAGATCTCGTTATAGATGTACTATAAACGCTTTAGTCCAGGTAAAATTATAGTCAAACTGAAGAAGATAATGTCTCTAGCCTTTATTGGTAGATCTCGTTATAGATGTACTATGAACGCTTTAGTCCAGGTAAAATTATAGTCAAACTGAAGAAGATAACGTCTCTAGCCTTTATTGGTAGATCTCATTATAGATGTACTATGAACGCTTTAGTCCAGGTAAAATTATAGTCAAACTGAAGAAGATAACGTCTCTAGCCTTTATTGGTAGATCTCGTTATAGATGTACTATGAACGCTTTAGTCCAGGTAAAATTATAGTCAAACTGAAGAAGATAACGTCTCTAGCCTTTATTGGTAGATCTCGTTATAGATGTACTATGAACGCTTTAGTCCAGGTAAAATTATAGTCAAACTGAAGAAGATAACGTCTCTAGCCTTTATTGGTAGATCTCGTTATAGATGTACTATGAACGCTTTAGTCCAGGTAAAATTATAGTCAAACTGAAGAAGATAACGTCGCTAGCCTTTATTGGTAGGTCTCGTTATAGATGTACTATGAACGCTTTAGTCCAGGTAAAATTATAGTCAAACTGAAGAAGATAACGTCTCTAGCCTTTATTGGTAGATCTCGTTATAGATGTACTATGAACGCTTTAGTCCAGGTAAAATTATAGTTAAACTGAAGAAGATAACGTAGCTAGCCTTTATTGGTAGATCTCGTTATAGATGTACTATGAACGCTTTAGTCCAGGTAAAATTATAGTCAAACTGAAGAAGATAACGTCGCTAGCCTTTATTGGTAGGTCTCGTTATAGATGTACTCTGAACGCTTTAGTCCAGGTAAAATTATAGCCAAAACTGAAGAAGGTAACGTCTCTAGCCATTATTGGTAATAGAGGTGGGTTACTGGGACTGCTTATGCTTGCCCAAACAGTGACGATAATTCCCCAAGATAAAGTATCCTGGTAGTTACTTTAGTTTATTTTGTATGATACCTTTTTCCTAACTCTTTTAAGTTACATTCGGTACGGCGCGCAATAGTCGACAAAGTCTAATAATGTGTTTACTCCACTAACACAAGGGTTATCCGCTAAGAATCGTCCTAGCAAACTCGTTAGTTAACTGAACCCGCGTCGCGTCTTGTTTTATTGTCGGGCCTAGGTAAGCCCTAAATTCATAGGTTAAACCTTAGTTTTAAGTAATTTATGCCGCGATTGAATTATTTATTATTTGTTTGATTATTTATTACTGTTATTAATTTGATTTGTCCTACTGCCCTGCCTACAGTCCTAAATGAGATTTCCTATGCTTTCTAGCGGTGTGTATATATGCAATACTGGAGATAAATCTCACATTTACATTTAATTGCGCATGTGGACTTCACCCGAGCACGAGGAAACCACAAGTACGTATATTTCAACTACTCTGGAAATATCTATCAGCAAAACCCTAGCCTATCGGTCCCTGAAATGTTCCTATTCTGCTATGGTGCGTTAAAACTAGAGATAAATCTCACATTTAAATGCGCATGGAGAATCGCCTCAGCTCAGGGATCTCCAAGTAGGTGTTTCTAACTGATCTGGAAACGTTCAGGCGTCACCCTGATACTAGCCTAGACTCCCTACATTTTACTCTGCAGTGGTTGACCGAAGTCTGACGATAAGGGATACTACAGAGCAAAATAGCCCTACGGTTTCATTAAGACAACCCCCACTGCATCTAACATACGGTATCTCGGCGCACTGGGCCGAAGCCACGGGCATCGGAACACTTGCCTTGAACCTCCGAGACCTTCTTATGCTAGTTACAATGGAAGAAGGGGACGAGAGTTGTTCCATTAAGCTGATAACACAACTTCGGGCCTGTCCCAAGGTACTCTGCCTAACCCTAACTCGCTGAAACTCTAATCACGGACCGTGCCGTTGCCTACACTGGGAATAACAAGAATTTGTACCATTCTATAACATATTACTTACAACAACCCCCCGTTTATGAAACTGGTAACCTCTAAAAACCCGCTTGGAATATAGTGCGTGTCATTTTATCGCAGTGGTCAGCGATCACAACTTTAAAATAACGCACACTCCTACCTCCCACAATTTAAACTACCGCGAAGTAGGTTTTTATGAAAATCACAGATTTGTCATGGTTAAGTGTTACTGGCTCGACCTTTCGACCGAATCTCGCCGCTATGCGATACCAGCTCGACGAAAACCACAACGCCAATGCGTTCCACGAAAACACACTTATATTACAACCTACCGCGAAGTACGTTTTTATGAAATTCACAGATTTGTCATGGCTAGTGTCACTGGCTCGACCTTTCAACCGAATCTCGTCGCTATGCGATACCAGCTCGACGAAAACCACAACGCCTATGCGTTCAACGAAAACACACTTATATTATAAACTAACACGATTCTAAAACGCCATTGACGCCACGAGCTATGTCATTCTTCCCGACCAGACATAGTCCAAATCGCGATAGAAAAACATAGTTCAAGGCCCTTTTACGCATAACAAGGAATGCCCAATTATCTATAATAAAGCCGAGAACTCTCAGAAATGCCCCCCACTAACTTATACTCTAATGGTACAAACTCACTAGGTACACGTCTTCCTACAACGATGGTACGAAAATTAATGATCTCGATTTCTCCTCGACTGTTTAGCATGTAAACTCAGTAGGCTCCCACCAACTTCATTAACATCACCCTACTCGACCAATCAGACGTTTAAGCCAATGTACGTTCTTAACTCATTTGCGTATTTTATCCGTCTTATCACACGATTTTAGTTCTCATTTCCACTACGAACAGGTTTTGCACTAAATCTGCATGGCGCTGCTATCGCACTACGCGGTCTTTGTCAAATCCAACAGAAACTGTTTAATTATTTACTATCCATGCCACAGATCTAAAGTAATTCTAAAATAATTATATTCATTAATAATGGTTTCTACAATTTGTTTATACTCGGTCGGGAATATCTTATTTCTGCATTTACAGCATTTGAAATCATCAACTTCCTTATTCCTGCCCGCCATGATAACTGACGTCACGCACACACAGTCCACAATGGCGGACAGTCAAACCTCCGTTTTTGTCCTAACAATGACTTTGTTTATGAAAACCATACACGAGATACTTGATAATTCCTGTATGATTATTTAATTCCCAACTGTAATCAGTTTACATCAAAATAATAGATATTCCACGCATTACAAACACTTGGTTTCGTCGACATACTTTGATGAAGTTTATTTTTCCTTCTGACTAGATTTTTGAGGGTACTTTGACAAGCGCCCGCTTGGCGCCTCATTTCCGAGAACAGATAAGCGTACCATTTGTTTATGCCAACGTGTCTACTCATGCGTAACGATTTCTGTTTATCAGTTTGTCTGTCTTTTGAATATTCGTCTTATAAAACTTGACTTTCAAAGAACTACCGATTTCGTCTAGGTACTATTAATAATACTATTAATTGATATCAGTTATTTTATATATTTCATACATGCTGATGTTAAAGGAACTGTATTAATTAATTTATTTATTTATATTAAACGATTAGTTATTTGACTATATTTGTGAACGTAGCGAAACTCTTATCCGGAGGTTCGGTTCGTTACACTCTGTTTTAAATTCAGGTTTAAATGTCACAAGTGCTCCCAGTTCACCTCCAAATCCAGTTTGACCTTATGAGATAGCACCCCATGTACATCCTTGGATTCTTCTTTCTTGAATTCTTGCCTTCTGCGCCTGCATCTGGCGACGCTGGAAATGCCGGTAGAGCATTTAGCCCGTTCGATTTCTGCCGAGGCAATAACTATAAATAAAAAGTGTTTTGGTATTATAATAGTCTACTTTCTCAATTTGTTTGCTCCAACATAATATATGCCTTGATTTGAAATAAAAAGACGTCGCTTCACCATACGATGGTTAAAATCTAATTGAGAGTTAAAATTCAATGCTCGGACGACGTGCCTCGTTGGCTTATACGGATTGTCGTAAGACGCGGGTTCGAATCCTGTCTGGGGATGTGAATTGTTCTCTTTAGATTGGAATGTTTGCATGTGCGTTGCTTATTCTGTTGATTTCCCACTTCCATTGCGGAGGGAGGTCAGTGCACACTGCTTAAATATGCAGTGTGCACTGTCCCTCAATGTTGTAGGTCATAAGAGCTACGCGTTTGTACAGCGAAAGTGTAATTATATATTTACCTTTATTGTCATATTAATATGGACAACCACAAAGTAACACCTGGATTCGATAAAATAGTTAATCCAAGCAAACGGAAATCATAAAGTAGTGACAGTGGGTGAGGATTCGCCGGTAACTGATTACGTAAAGCATTAGCATGCAAAGTGTCCTGCGACGTGTTAACATGTGCGGTCTCGTGCATGCTAATGTAGCTTTTGATCTCTATAAACTCATCATTTCGTATGTTTTATTGAGAACTTGTTAAATTAGCAGAAAAAGATAGATAAATAAACACTTTATTGAAACGCCACATTTATGACTAGATAAAACAATGCTAAGAACTAGGTGTAACAATGAGCGGTCTTATCGCTCAGAACGATCTCTTCCAAAAAGCCCACCAAAAATATTGAGTGTTGATAAGAAAAAAATATAGATCTTACATTACTTCGATATCACCTTTTGTCTTGTGAACATAAAAACCTTCATTTATTTTCAGATTGTACATTTTTATACTACCAAGTAATTATTATTATATCAAAATAATTATTTCAATATTTAAATTGCAATCGTCTAACATTGGAGGATGAAGAAAGAACTGGTCATCCTTCAACTGCTACCGAAGATAACGTGCTAGCAGTGAGAATTTTCAAGAAGATAGGCCAAAAGTTAATCAAGAAAAGATGATTTAGCATATATTGAAGACGATGATATTTTGAGCATCTCACTATATTTTCTAATATTCTGAGAGCCTCCACAACTTGAAGAGTGTTTCGAGGAATAACATCTCCAGTAAGAACCGTCGAAACGACGAAAAATAAAAATCAAAAAACTGTCTAAAATTTTCGTCGTTTCGGTTGTGTAATTCAAATTTGCCAGCTTTATTTACTTATTTTGTGTCGCAATAATTCCTTAAACCGCTTTTCATCCGTTTTGACGTGTAGATTCAACTGTGCGAGCAGCTACATCGAAACTGCCGTGCGATTCTCTAACAGCAAACATCGTTGCATCTTTGACAACAACCGTGAAACAAATGAAGAGATGACAAGAAACGTCGGAAAAGCAACCTTATGTACAAGGGCGATATCTCATAAAGTATTTGACATCGCTGAGCTCGTCGACGAACGCAACGACGAATCATTACAGCCGTGCGATTCTCTAATGATTCGTCGATGTGCTTGAATATTTTGATCGATATCTCTATAACGATGACCGCGGTCATCACGTATCGGTACCTACCGCGGTAGGTGAAAAATGTATAAAGCACAAAAAAGCAACAAAATAGTATTTTATTACAATGTTCGTATCTCGAAGGACAGTCGGGTTATTAGAAAAAAATTAATTAAGCTTTTTCAAGATGGCGAAAAACAGCAGCCAAGAAATCTTTGGTCGAGTCTTTCAAGTTAAGCTTTTCAAGCCCAACGTAATAACCAAAATGTATCTTTCCTGGTTCACTTTCTTTTCTAACTCGTTTATTTCGACGTTATGACTGGACTATACTGCTTCACTACGACAACTCGCCCGCGCACTCTGCATTCCAAACGAGGGACTTCCTGGACACCACACTGGCAAAGCCTTGGGTCACCCTCCTTCATTTATTCAATAAAGAAATGAGGGAACTAGTTTCCATCGTCAGAAGATGCACTAACAGCGCTCAAGACGACCGTTAACCGATTGTGGCGGACTGGAAAAAGTGTTCCGAAAATTGATTCAAATGAATGAACCTTTGTATATATGCTTATATATTTCTTCAAACACATTTAAAAAAAATTTACGCCTATATGCCTACCAACTAGTAGTTTTCAGTTTCTCACAGTTTCCCGAGTGATAACAAATATAAAGCTAGCATTTAAGCATTTCATTCTATAAACAATCACCAAATCAGTATAGAACAGTTTTATAACGCATAAAATAATCAGGCACACAACCTGCCCATCCCGTGAAGTTAAAAAAAATCTGATCAAGAAATAATTCTAATTTTTGCCTAAAAATATGTGAATATCAATTTTTCTATTTTGAATTCCTTCTAATTGCTCTGCTAGGTACCAAAAAAAATACGCCTAATGGAATTACCAATTAAATCTCAAATCCTGAATAAGTAAACCTTTGTTCAGTTTGACCTTGAATAATAAAGCAAAACAACCGGTCGTCGGCTGGTCTCCACGCCCTAACGCGCGGGCCACGAAATTAACAGTTCAAGCGAACGCGTGTTATTAACGCTTTGAACGAAATTTGTGTTTTAAGGAAACTTGCTATTATGATAATTATATGGTAATGTTGTAGAATGTTATGGCATGGTCATATTATTATCTCATTCAAACAGTTTTACAAATGCATAATTATGCGTATATTAAAATACAATAAATCCATTTTAACTGACTCGTAGCAATTCTCTTGTCCTTACTATAATTACTTAGTTTCAAAGAATAACCAGTATGTTATGTAATAAATTAATTTAGAAAACTAACGTGGTTTGTACACATTTTAATATGAAAAAACGGGATTTACTCACGTAAATAAGTCAGATCTTTCCGACTATGGTTTCAACCACATCTGGTGGTCTTTCTCAAGGAGAGTGCAGCCGTGCGATTCTGTTATAATTCATCGATTCGCTCATCGACGAGCTCACCGATGTCAAATATAATTATATAAAATAATTAAAAATAAAAATAATAAACTATATAAATAGTTGTTTTCCCAACGTTTCTTGTCATCTCGTCATTTGTTTTACGGATGTTGTCAAAGATGCAACGATGTTTGCTCTAGAGAATCGCACGGCTAAGCTAACGAAACTGTTAATATAGTAGAGTCTTAATTATTGTCAGTTACAGCGTTACCGTCACAAGAGAATCGCTCGTAGCGGCTCGGCTAGAAGCGATTATTTCGAAGCTCAACAGTTAGTCCCAAACAAAATGAGTTCGTATTCATTATCATAAGCCTAATTTATTTGCGGCTCGCGTTTGCGTTTAATTTTATCATAAAAAAGTTAAATAAAAGTTATAGTCTGTTAAGTGAGGCGGGAACAGCTCACGAGTGGACTGGACTCATTATGTGTCACCATGCGGTAGCGACTGTGGACTGTGAAGTGCTGGTGAGGTGTTTGCCGTTTGAGGTTTGAATACCAATGACGATGCCAAGGTACTTAATTAGACATAACACGTGTGTTTTATCATTTCTGGTATTGTTCTTTCGTGATTTTCAGGTGAACAGTATATACTAGCGTTGTCTCACGCCTCCTCCCGGGGAGAATATGAATATTATACTGAATAAAATCACTACATATAATAAAACTGTAGTGGTTGAATTTCTGTAAAATGAAAAAAAAATATAAAAACCGAGTCAGAATCGAATGAAATCGAATTACTTAATTTTTTTTATTTTTCTGTTTGTTTGTTCGTCTGTCTGTTTTTATGGGCTAATCTCCGAAAGGACTGGACCGACTTAAATGAAATTTTGTATGGTTGTAGCGTATATCCCTGGTCAACATATAGAATACTTTTGATCCCGGTAAATTAAAGAGTTCCCGTATTATAGTTAAAAAACTGCAACCACCATCTGCCGCGAGGCGATGCGAGCGAAGCCGCTGGCGGGTCAGCTAGTGTTATATATGTGCTTACTCCCAATCATCTAGGCTAATTTATTTAATAAAGGAGTATTATCATTTCTATTCGAAAAGGGGTAGTTTGTTCGTAGTAATAATAATAGTAAATAATAATAGTAAACGAAACAAAATAGCATATCAACCTCCTTCTCACAGAGCAGTCCGATTTTGATAATTCTGTTTTGTTTGGTAGAGTATACTAACTAGGTAGTACCATTAAAATTTCATCAAATTCGGTCAAGGGGTTTTTGAGTTACTTGATGATATCGTAATTGACGGTGAATGATAATCGATCTCGTATGTAGCAAGGGTTACTAAAAATGGTGAAGCATTTATGAATGCGCACAATATTGTGATATAGATACTTTTGAACTATCATGGTACCGACTTCAACAAGATATTTTACACTTTTTAGTGTTGAAGTCGGTTCCATTTTTTGCTAAAAAATTTTTTAAACATCTAGTGACTATAACTGAATTAATTGTGAAATTTGGATATTTTAAGTAGTGTATAGTGAACGCAAGCATGTAAAAGGCAGTATAGAAACCGCGCGCCGAATAATAAAAAGTTTATATAAAAGTACGCAGGAAATTAAAAATGAAAATGAATGCAAAAGTGAGTCAATATATATTTTAGGTAATACATTTTACGGTATTTGTTATAACTATTTAATTCTAGATGCGCCCCGCTGTTTCACCCGCGTGTTGATGGATGTTGATTATAAATGTATCCTATGTCCTTCCCCGGGGTATAGTTTATCTCGACGTTGCCAAATTTCATCGAAATCGGTAAAGTCATTCTCCAGTGATGGCGTGACCAAGGGAAACAGGAATTCTTTTTTATATCTGTAAAGTACGTTTTAATAAAAAGAGCTTATTATAAAGTCCGACATTATATAGAAGATAAAGATTCTTGGAATACTCCGCTTCTGGCAAGCTGTCACTCTGTCACCCATAAAATGTAATATTTGTAGTACCTAAGTAGAAACATTGTAAACATCCATATAAAAAGAATGGCCCCGAGTTTCTTGACGCTTCTTCTCGGTGGGTTCTATATATTTTGGAACGCGGAGGTAGAGTCTTTAAAGTACAGTATAATGAAAAACTTTTCGTTTATAAGTGCGTCTTTGATGCCAAAATTGAATAAATGATTTTGACTTTAACTTTGACTTTGACTTATACAGATTATGTTTATTTGTGTAGATAAGAGTAGAAGTGTAGACTAATCGTACTAACGCCGATTGTTCACCGTTGCAGTTGTCTAAGAAAAAGTAAACATGTTTCTGATCCCGACAGTAATTTCTCAGAAAAAAAGACGTGTGGCACTCGGAGACTGCCGCGGTAAAGCTATTGCATAGCTGTTTTTATCAATTTATGCAATTATAATTATTTAACCAATGCCATCTAGAGGCGAGTGGCTGAACTAAAGAGACAAGCATGATATTTCAAAAAGTCATTAAAAGTTCTGCTATTCATCGATAGATGCCACATAAAATTATGCAATTATAATTATTTAATCAATGCCATCTAGAGGCGAGTTGCTAAACTAAAGAGACAAACGTTATATTTCAAAAAGTCATTAAACATGGACTACCGTATAAATGTCTCCATTTTTAGTATATTATAAGTATTTTTAATTAAAAAGTAAAGATATAACCTATATATTTTATGTTTTAAATAAGTTAAGATATTTATTCTACACCTAAAATAATGAAAAACAATTACTATTACTTGAAATAATTATTCATAAGCACATAAAAACTAGCTAAAAAATCTCACAAAGCGGTAGTTTTACGTTCAACTTAAAGAATAAAATTGATTTCAACATTATACTATTACACTTCTTAGCATACATCAAAATAAAGCTGCGTTCAGTGGGAAAGAAACAAACATATCACAAGTATGCTAAGTTGGATAAAGATGAATAATTTAGAGACAGAACCGCCGGTAAAGTCGCTAGGATCTTAAAGTCACATGGCCAATTAAGGTGATATTTTTGTTGGGGTTTTAAAGTCCCAAGGCCAATTAAGGTGATATTTTTGTTGGGATTTAAAGTCCCAAGGCCACGTGAGCGGTTAGCAAATTTTACACATCATAACTACTGTGACTAATATCGTACAGCAGCATTGTTTCAATTAATTTACGTCTATGTTCGAGTGATAACATAGTGTATTTTTCTAAGAACTGCCGTGCGATTCTTTAATGATTCGTTGACGAGCTCGTCGATGAGCTCACCGATGTCAAATACTTTAAGAGATATCGCCCTTGTACATAAGATTGTTTTTCCAACGTTTCTTGTCATCTTTTCATTTGTTTCACGAATGTTGTCAAAGATGCTACGATGTTGGCTCTTACTGAATCGCATGGCTGGTCATACCTTAATAACTACGTAGACATTTGTAGTGCATCGAACGTAGGATTTTTTTTTAAACGGATTCAAGACTTATAATGTATTTATTATAGAAAGGATTCCAGATAGGTAATATCTAGCTGCTAAATTATTTAATTTGAAGACGTTCGCACCTCCTATATTATACCGCTTTAATTTGAAAATGATAGTGTTAAACAATAGCGAGTCAATAATTTAATTTGGCAGTGTGCGGAGATCCGGTCGGTTTATGCGAAGGCGAGTCAAGTAAATCGTAGTTAAGTGCGCGCGCCGGCGACAACCGCCGCGCGTCGCTTGCATCACACACATTTGGCAACCGCTCTGTAGGCGATTAAACATCAACAAATGGGACATTCCGTCTTAGAGAACAGTTTTGTACCTACACTTATTATTTACCTTTTTTATGTGATTTTGAAGCACTTACGTAATCATCATCATCATCTCAGCCGTAGGACGTCCACTGCTGAACATAAGTCTCCCCCATAATTTCCCAAAAGGACAGGTTGCAAGCGGCCTGTATCCAACGTCGTCCTTTATCAGGTCGTCTGTCCACCGTGTCGGTGGATGATCTACGCTGCGCTTGCCGGCCGTGGTCTCCATTCCAGAACGTTCCGGCCCCATCGGCCATCTGTTCTGCGTACTATGTGCCCTGCACACTGCTACTTTAACTGGATTATCTTCTGGGCTATGTCGTTGACTTTCGTTCTTCTACGGATCTCCTCATTTCTGATTCGATCACGTAGAGAAACCCCGAGCATAGCCCTCTCCATAGCGCGTTGTGCGACTTTTAGCTTATCTATGAGGCCCATAGTAAAAGACCACGTTTCAGTGCCATAAGTCATCACAATCAGCACTAACGTACTTTAAGCTAAACCAAATTTGGCTATTTTGAAACAAAATGAAATGTAATAAAAGCTTAATTTGCTTGAATACAGTAACATTAGATGTTAGGCTATTATGTATCTGAAATCACTGTACTCGACCAACTTGCCGTGCAAATATATATGAGGTATACCTCGTATGTAGGTTAAGGCTACTTTTAAATTATTTATAAGTATTATCACGCATTAAAATAAAATGTGACAAGAGCAAAGAAAATTAATATGAGATTATAAAAACAAGATATATATGAATTCTACTAAGTGCCACATGAAACAATTAGCAAATACTTTATTAACTTAACATAGATATTAACTTTTATTTACAATATTCATCTATAGAATAAAAACCTCTGTCGCAGAGCCATGCCAGTAGGATATATTTTATTTTTAAATTCGTTTTGGATAGAATTTGACATACTCGGAATGGATTCAAATCTAGGTCGTTTACCTCACAGTATACGGCTTGACCGCTTGACAACCGAGGCACTCGACCATGGAATGAATTTTTCCGTCATTATTATAAGAGTTTTATGAAGTCAGAACAGCTATCTTTTCAACACCTTGAGAAGCTTAAAATATTAACATTCCTTATTGATGTGACCACTCTCCTTAATATATAATTTTATTCATAGTCTGTGCAAAAAGTAAGCGTTATAGAGCTTAATTTATTGATAGGATCGACGTGCGTGTGCTAATGTTAAAGCTAGTAGGTAAATAAGGGAATAAAATTGCTTTAGTTTCATCGGATTTATTATTTTAGTTTCATCGGATCAACATTTACACTACACTTGACAGTTGCGTGACGGACAGATGATAACTGAAATTAGTTGCCATATAAAAGTTTGAATGTTAGTTCACTATAACACCACGACGGTACTCTTTTTGCATACTTGCCCTATAAGTTTATTTTGTAGCCATGAAAACTATAAAACATAAAATCCCCAGTTCCCCCAAATGTCCCATCTACCAAGTGCATACATTATTAATTCTATGACGCCTCCCCGCCCCGCCCTTCCCCTTTCCGCGCCGCAGCAGCCGCCAGATATTTTTTTAACAACACTAGTGTGCGCGGGAACCCGAATATTTTATGTAACGATTATAGCCCAGTGTCTCATACGAAGTCGCCTGCAAAACTACTTACTCTACAGAACCTTATCACAATGACAAAAACAAAACTTTGATGCAGTTTCACACAAGGGTGCCACATTTTTACTTCGATAGAGTGAAGAGCTTACATGTTTTTGTCGGACTGTGCTCTAGGAAAATTTGTGGGATATAAACTCGAATATGTTGCACCCCATTCTTGTTTGAAAAAGTGGAGGGTTGGATTGAAGAAGAGAATTTGTAACTTGGAGTAAAATAATTTAAGATTTATGTTCCCTCTCTTATTTTATTGTCCAGAAAAATGAGAAAACGAGTTTTGATAATTGCTCGAAATGTAACTTTGACCGCGCCTGACTGGCCACACTTGGCCTAGTCAAAAGAAACATAAATAACATCTAATACATATTACAAAAAAAAGCTATGTAGTTTTGTCAACTTCTTTTAAAGTGTACGTTTTTGGAACAGCTCACCGTATTTATTGTTGTGATTTGTATAAATTCACGATAAGATCGCGCGAGAAATTATACTCACGACACGTTATCGGTCAAGCACGGGCCTGTTGTGGTCGGAGAAAGTTGCAGAAAAGAGGTCGCCGTGATATCCTGCTGTAAGTTGGGCACCTATTGTAACGTTCAATAGCGTCTATGGCCATACTCGTTCTTGATAGGTACGTAGGTCTCAACTGTCGCCAGCTGCAGCCACCTTCAAGAGTTTATCATGATGAGAACTCATGATACTAATATAACCCCTAGTGCTGTATGTGTTCCGCGTCCAGGCTTAGAGCCCGTTCCTTTATCTCCCCGTTGGATGATCAACAGCTTCCACTCACATAAACCCTCACGCCCAGCGGGGAGATGAACTCCCTATTGCCAACAATTAAATATATAGGTACATTACATTAAAAAGATATCAAGCCAATCTAACTAAATAACAGTAAGATGTAAACAAGTACGTAAATACAACATCAGTGACTCCAACGCCGTTGTTCATAAAAAAAATTATTGACTACCAAAACTGTGTGGTCAACACAGACGGATGAATTTAACTGTTTAACTGCAATATTTCAGTCATATGTAAAAAACATGTTAGATACATCAATCTAAACAGTCCAAAAGGGAACATTGAAATTAACCATTTCCTCATCAAATGACTAAACTTAAGACAGTTAAAAAAATATTCTTAATAGTAATAATTATATTATTATTCATAGTTTATTAAATTTTACTGAGTCAATAATAAGTGACTTACATCTTCTAACGTTTTACATCTGCTTGAATTCTGAAGGGTTATAGTGAATTCCCGAAGTCTGTATCTCTACAAACATGTACTCGTAGTCGTAAAGTTCACTAATCGCAAACGATCAGCCGTGCGATTCTCTAAGAGCAAACATCGTTGCATCTTTACTTTATCTTACTTCATGAGATATGGCCCTTGTACGTAAGGTTGTATTACACTTACAGAATCGCGAGGCTGTTGAGCGTTTGGGCTGCTGTCTACGTCGTCAGTTGGTTTCCATTCTACCTTTCACCATTAGACGTTAATGTACCGCCATTGCAACATAACATATCACATTGTTAAGAGTCAAAAACGAATCGTAAAGGTGTTCCCTCACCGGGAGCATTCGCTGCAATGTAACGTTACAGAGTGGAACATGCATCAGTGAGTGAGGCCGAACAGCAGGGCGGCGGTATTGTAATGTAATGTAACGTTACAGAGTGGAACATGCATCAGTGAGGGAGGCCGAACAGCAGGGCGGCGGTATTGTAATGTAATGTAACGTTACAGAGTGGAACATGCATCAGTGAGTGAGGCCGAACAGCAGGGCGGCGGTATTGTAATGTAATGTAACGTTACAGAGTCGAACATGCATCAGTGAGTGAGGCCGAACAGCAGGGCGGCGGTATTGTAATGTAATGTAACGTTACAGAGTGGAACATGCATCAGTGAGTGAGGCCGAACAGCAGGGTGGCGGTATTGTAATGTAATGTAACGTTACAGAGTCGAACATGCATCAGTGAGTGAGGCCGAACAGCAGGGCGGCGGTATTGTAATGTAATGTAACGTTACAGAGTGGAACATGCATCAGTGAGGGAGGCCGAACAGCAGGGCGGCGGTATTGTAATGTAATGTAACGTTACAGAGTTGAACATGCATCAGTGAGGGAGGCCGAACAGCAGGGCGGCGGTATTGTAATGTAATGTAACGTTACAGAGTGAAACATGCATCAGTGAGGGAGGCCGAACAGCAGGGCGGCGGTATTGTAATGTAATGTAACGTTACAGAGTGGAACATGCATCAGTGAGTGAGGCCGAACAGCAGGGCGGCGGTATTGTAATGTAATGTAACGTTACAGAGTCGAACATGCATCAGTGAGTGAGGCCGAACAGCAGGGCGGCGGTATTGTAATGTAATGTAACGTTACAGAGTGGAACATGCATCAGTGAGTGAGGCCGAACAGCAGGGTGGCGGTATTGTAATGTAATGTAACGTTACAGAGTCGAACATGCATCAGTGAGTGAGGCCGAACAGCAGGGCGGCGGTATTGTAATGTAATGTAACGTTACAGAGTTGAACATGCATCAGTGAGTGAGGCCGAACAGCAGGGCGGCGGTATTGTAATGTAATGTAACGTTACAGAGTGGAACATGCATCAGTGAGTGAGGCCGAACAGCAGGGCGGCGGTATTGTAATGTAATGTAACGTTACAGAGTGGAACATGCATCAGTGAGTGAGGCCGAACAGCAGGGCGGCGGTATTGTAATGTAATGTAACGTTACAGAGTGGAACATGCATCAGTGAGTGAGGCCGAACAGCAGGGCGGCGGTATTGTAATGTAATGTAACGTTACAGAGTGGAACATGCATCAGTGAGTGAGGCCGAACAGCAGGGCGGCGGTATTGTAATGTAATGTAACGTTACAGAGTGGAACATGCATCAGTGAGTGAGGCCGAACAGCAGGGCGGCGGTATTGTAATGTAATGTAACGTTACAGAGTCGAACATGCATCAGTGAGTGAGGCCGAACAGCAGGGCGGCGGTATTGTAATGTAATGTAACGTTACAGAGTGGAACATGCATCAGTAAGAGAGGCCAAACAGTAGGGCGGCGGTATTGTAATGTAATGTAACGTTACAGAGTTGAACATGCATCAGTGAGTGAGGCCGAACAGCAGGGCGGCGGTATTGTAATGTAATGTAACGTTACAGAGTGGAACATGCATCAGTGAGTGAGGCCGAACAGCAGGGCGGCGGTATTGTAATGTAATGTAACGTTACAGAGTCGAACATGCATCAGTGAGTGAGGCCGAACAGCAGGGCGGCGGTATTGTAATGTAATGTAACGTTACAGAGTGGAACATGCATCAGTAAGAGAGGCCAAACAGTAGGGCGGCGGTATTGTAATGTAATGTAACGTTACAGAGTTGAACATGCATCAGTGAGGGAGGCCGAACAGCAAAGCGGCGGTATTGTAATGTAATGTAACGTTACAGAGTGAAACATGCATCAGTGAGGGAGGCCGAACAGCAGGGCGGCGGTATTGTAATGTAATGTAACGTTACAGAGTGAAACATGCATCAGTGAGGGAGGCCGAACAGCAGGGCGGCGGTATTGTAATGTAATGTAACGTTACAGAGTGGAACATGCATCAGTGAGGGAGGCCGAACAGCAGGGCGGCGGTATTGTAATGTAATGTAACGTTACAAAGTGGAACATGCATCAGTGAGGGAGGCCGAACAGCAGGGCGGCAGTATTGTAATGTAATGTAACGTTACAGAGTGGAACATGCATCAGTAAGAGAGGCCAAACAGTAGGGCGGCGGTATTGTAATGTAATGTAACGTTACAGAGTTGAACATGCATCAGTGAGGGAGGCCGAACAGCAGGGCGGCGGTATTGTAATGTAATGTAACGTTACAGAGTGGAACATGCATCAGTAAGAGAGGCCAAACAGTAGGGCGGCGGTATTGTAATGTAATGTAACGTTACAGAGTTGAACATGCATCAGTGAGGGAGGCCGAACAGCAAAGCGGCGGTATTGTAATGTAATGTAACGTTACAGAGTGAAACATGCATCAGTGAGGGAGGCCGAACAGCAGGGCGGCGGTATTGTAATGTAATGTAACGTTACAGAGTGAAACATGCATCAGTGAGGGAGGCCGAACAGCAGGGCGGCGGTATTGTAATGTAATGTAACGTTACAGAGTGAAACATGCATCAGTGAGGGAGGCCGAACAGCAGGGCGGCGGTATTGTAATGTAATGTAACGTTACAGAGTGAAACATGCATCAGTGAGGGAGGCCGAACAGCAGGGCGGCGGTATTGTAATGTAATGTAACGTTACAGAGTCGAACATGCATCAGTGAGTGAGGCCGAACAGCAGGGCGGCGGTATTGTAATGTAATGTAACGTTACAGAGTGGAACATGCATCAGTGAGTGAGGCCGAACAGCAGGGCGGCGGTATTGTAATGTAATGTAACGTTACAGAGTCGAACATGCATCAGTGAGTGAGGCCGAACAGCAGGGCGGCGGTATTGTAATGTAATGTAACGTTACAGAGTGGAACATGCATCAGTAAGAGAGGCCAAACAGTAGGGCGGCGGTATTGTAATGTAATGTAACGTTACAGAGTTGAACATGCATCAGTGAGGGAGGCCGAACAGCAAAGCGGCGGTATTGTAATGTAATGTAACGTTACAGAGTCGAACATGCATCAGTGAGTGAGGCCGAACAGCAGGGCGGCGGTATTGTAATGTAATGTAACGTTACAGAGTCGAACATGCATCAGTGAGTGAGGCCGAACAGCAGGGCGGCGGTATTGTAATGTAATGTAACGTTACAGAGTGGAACATGCATCAGTGAGTGAGGCCGAACAGCAGGGCGGCGGTATTGTAATGTAATGTAACGTTACAGAGTCGAACATGCATCAGTGAGTGAGGCCGAACAGCAGGGCGGCGGTATTGTAATGTAATGTAACGTTACAGAGTGGAACATGCATCAGTAAGAGAGGCCAAACAGTAGGGCGGCGGTATTGTAATGTAATGTAACGTTACAGAGTTGAACATGCATCAGTGAGGGAGGCCGAACAGCAAAGCGGCGGTATTGTAATGTAATGTAACGTTACAGAGTGAAACATGCATCAGTGAGGGAGGCCGAACAGCAGGGCGGCGGTATTGTAATGTAATGTAACGTTACAGAGTGAAACATGCATCAGTGAGGGAGGCCGAACAGCAGGGCGGCGGTATTGTAATGTAATGTAACGTTACAGAGTCGAACATGCATCAGTGAGGGAGGCCGAACAGCAGGGCGGCAGTATTGTAATGTAATGTAACGTTACAGAGTGGAACATGCATCAGTGAGGGAGGCCGAACAGCAGGGCGGCGGTATTGTAATGTAATGTAACGTTACAAAGTGGAACATGCATCAGTGAGGGAGGCCGAACAGCAGGGCGGCGGTATTGTAATGTAATGTAACGTTACAGAGTGAAACATGCATCAGTGAGGGAGGCCGAACAGCAGGGCGGCGGTATTGTAATGTAATGTAACGTTACAGAGTGAAACATGCATCAGTGAGGGAGGCCGAACAGCAGGGCGGCGGTATTGTAATGTAATGTAACGTTACAGAGTCGAACATGCATCAGTGAGTGAGGCCGAACAGCAGGGCGGCGGTATTGTAATGTAATGTAACGTTACAGAGTGGAACATGCATCAGTGAGTGAGGCCGAACAGCAGGGCGGCGGTATTGTAATGTAATGTAACGTTACAGAGTGGAACATGCATCAGTGAGTGAGGCCGAACAGCAGGGCGGCGGTAGTGTAATGTAATGTAACGTTACAGAGTCGAACATGCATCAGTGAGTGAGGCCGAACAGCAGGGCGGCGGTATTGTAATGTAATGTAACGTTACAGAGTGGAACATGCATCAGTAAGAGAGGCCAAACAGTAGGGCGGCGGTATTGTAATGTAATGTAACGTTACAGAGTTGAACATGCATCAGTGAGGGAGGCCGAACAGCAAAGCGGCGGTATTGTAATGTAATGTAACGTTACAGAGTGAAACATGCATCAGTGAGGGAGGCCGAACAGCAGGGCGGCGGTATTGTAATGTAATGTAACGTTACAGAGTGAAACATGCATCAGTGAGGGAGGCCGAACAGCAGGGCGGCGGTATTGTAATGTAATGTAACGTTACAGAGTGGAACATGCATCAGTGAGGGAGGCCGAACAGCAGGGCGGCGGTATTGTAATGTAATGTAACGTTACAAAGTGGAACATGCATCAGTGAGGGAGGCCGAACAGCAGGGCGGCAGTATTGTAATGTAATGTAACGTTACAGAGTGGAACATGCATCAGTAAGAGAGGCCAAACAGTAGGGCGGCGGTATTGTAATGTAATGTAACGTTACAGAGTTGAACATGCATCAGTGAGGGAGGCCGAACAGCAGGGCGGCGGTATTGTAATGTAATGTAACGTTACAGAGTGGAACATGCATCAGTAAGAGAGGCCAAACAGTAGGGCGGCGGTATTGTAATGTAATGTAACGTTACAGAGTTGAACATGCATCAGTGAGGGAGGCCGAACAGCAGGGCGGCGGTATTGTAATGTAATGTAACGTTACAGAGTGAAACATGCATCAGTGAGGGAGGCCGAACAGCAGGGCGGCGGTATTGTAATGTAATGTAACGTTACAGAGTGGAACATGCATCAGTGAGTGAGGCCGAACAGCAGGGCGGCGGTATTGTAATGTAATGTAACGTTACAGAGTCGAACATGCATCAGTGAGTGAGGCCGAACAGCAGGGCGGCGGTATTGTAATGTAATGTAACGTTACAGAGTGGAACATGCATCAGTAAGAGAGGCCAAACAGTAGGGCGGCGGTATTGTAATGTAATGTAACGTTACAGAGTGAAACATGCATCAGTGAGGGAGGCCGAACAGCAGGGCGGCGGTATTGTAATGTAATGTAACGTTACAGAGTGAAACATGCATCAGTGAGGGAGGCCGAACAGCAGGGCGGCGGTATTGTAATGTAATGTAACGTTACAGAGTGGAACATGCATCAGTGAGTGAGGCCGAACAGCAGGGCGGCGGTATTGTAATGTAATGTAACGTTACAGAGTCGAACATGCATCAGTGAGTGAGGCCGAACAGCAGGGCGGCGGTATTGTAATGTAATGTAACGTTACAGAGTGGAACATGCATCAGTAAGAGAGGCCAAACAGCAGGGCGGCGGTATTGTAATGTAATGTAACGTTACAGAGTGGAACATGCATCAGTGAGTGAGGCCGAACAGCAGGGCGGCGGTATTGTAATGTAATGTAACGTTACAGAGTCGAACATGCATCAGTGAGTGAGGCCGAACAGCAGGGCGGCGGTATTGTAATGTAATGTAACGTTACAGAGTGGAACATGCATCAGTGAGTGAGGCCGAACAGCAGGGCGGCGGTATTGTAATGTAATGTAACGTTACAGAGTCGAACATGCATCAGTGAGTGAGGCCGAACAGCAGGGCGGCGGTATTGTAATGTAATGTAACGTTACAGAGTGGAACATGCATCAGTAAGAGAGGCCAAACAGTAGGGCGGCGGTATTGTAATGTAATGTAACGTTACAGAGTTGAACATGCATCAGTGAGGGAGGCCGAACAGCAAAGCGGCGGTATTGTAATGTAATGTAACGTTACAGAGTCGAACATGCATCAGTGAGTGAGGCCGAACAGCAGGGCGGCGGTATTGTAATGTAATGTAACGTTACAGAGTCGAACATGCATCAGTGAGTGAGGCCGAACAGCAGGGCGGCGGTATTGTAATGTAATGTAACGTTACAGAGTGGAACATGCATCAGTGAGTGAGGCCGAACAGCAGGGCGGCGGTATTGTAATGTAATGTAACGTTACAGAGTCGAACATGCATCAGTGAGTGAGGCCGAACAGCAGGGCGGCGGTATTGTAATGTAATGTAACGTTACAGAGTGGAACATGCATCAGTAAGAGAGGCCAAACAGTAGGGCGGCGGTATTGTAATGTAATGTAACGTTACAGAGTTGAACATGCATCAGTGAGGGAGGCCGAACAGCAAAGCGGCGGTATTGTAATGTAATGTAACGTTACAGAGTGAAACATGCATCAGTGAGGGAGGCCGAACAGCAGGGCGGCGGTATTGTAATGTAATGTAACGTTACAGAGTTGAACATGCATCAGTGAGGGAGGCCGAACAGCAGGGCGGCGGTATTGTAATGTAATGTAACGTTACAGAGTTGAACATGCATCACTGAGGGAGGCCGAACAGCAGGGCGGCGGTATTGTAATGTAATGTAACGTTACAGAGTGGAACATGCATCAGTGAGGGAGGCCGAACAGCAAAGCGGCGGTATTGTAATGTAATGTAACGTTACAGAGTGAAACATGCATCAGTGAGGGAGGCCGAACAGCAGGGCGGCGGTATTGTAATGTAATGTAACGTTACAGAGTGGAACATGCATCAGTGAGGAAGGCCGAACAGCAGGGCGGCGGTATTGTAATGTAATGTAACGTTACAGAGTGAAACATGCATCAGTGAGGGAGGCCGAACAGCAGGGCGGCGGTATTGTAATGTAATGTAACGTTACAGAGTGAAACATGCATCAGTGAGGGAGGCCGAACAGCAGGGCGGCGGTATTGTAATGTAATGTTACGTTACAGAGTGGAACATGCATCAGTGAGTGAGGCCGAACAGCAGAGCGGCGGTATTGTAATGTAATGTTAGTTACAGAGTGGAACATGCATCAGTGAGTTTGGCCGAACAGTAGGGCGGCGGTATTGTAATGTAATGTAACGTTACAGAGTAAAACATGCATCAGTGAGTGAGGCCGAACAGCAGGGCGGCGGTATTGTAATTTAATGTAACGTTACAGAGTGGAACATGCATCAGTGAGGGAGGCCGAACAGCAGGGCGGCGGTATTGTAATGTAATGTAACGTTACAGAGTGAAACATGCATCAGTGAGGGAGGCCGAACAGCAGGGCGGCGGTATTGTAATGTAATGTAACGTTACAGAGTGGAACATGCATCAGTGAGGGAGGCCGAACAGCAGGGCGGCGGTATTGTAATGTAATGTAACGTTACAGAGTGAAACATGCATCAGTGAGGGAGGCCGAACAGCAGGGCGGCGGTATTGTAATGTAATGTAACATTAAAGAGTGGAACATGCATCAGTGAGGAAGGCCGAACAGCAGGGCGGCGGTATTGTAATGTAATGTAACGTTACAGAGTGGAACATGCATCAGTGAGGGAGGCCGAACAGCAGGGCGGCGGTATTGTAATGTAATGTAACGTTACAGAGTGGAACATGCATCAGTGAGGGAGGCCGAACAGCAGGGCGGCGGTATTGTAATGTAATGTTAGTTACAGAGGGGAACATGCATCAGTGAGGGAGGCCGAACAGCAGGGCGGCGGTATTGTAATGTAATGTAACGTTACAGAGTGGAACATGCATCAGTGAGGGAGGCCGAACAGCAGGGCGGCGGTATTGTAATGTAATGTTAGTTACAGAGTGGAACATGCATCAGTGAGTTTGGCCGAACAGCAGGGCGGCGGTATTGTAATGTAATGTAACGTTACAGAGTGGAACATGCATCAGTGAGGGAGGCCGAACAGCAGGGCGGCGGTATTGTAATGTAATGTAACGTTACAGAGTGGAACATGCATCAGTGAGGGAGGCCGAACAGCAGGACGGCGGTACTGTAATGTAATGTTCAAATTCGAATCTGAAATGTTACGTTACAAGCGAAAGTTCTCAGTGCGGCAGTCTGTAACGTAACTAATGCTTGTGATCAAATTTGTAACATTACATTACAGGTATAGTCAAGGGAACCTTTAAAGCCTTTTTAACTGACTTACAACACTGACTGACAAAAAAGGAGAAAGTTATATGTAGGACGGTAATAATTTTTGATTTTTCTGTATGTTCACTGATTTCTTTCCCATTTGTGCACCGATTCTCAAAGTTATTTTTTTACTTTCGAGGTGATGCCATTATAATTACACCAAATTCTGTCCAGCAGATTTTGAGTAACACTCTATCAACTGAAAAGTGTTTCGCCTATTTTAATGATACCATCATTGACGGTGAACGACAATCGATGCCATAATTGCAAGAGTTATTAAAAAGCTGAAAAAAAATTTATGTTTTAATTTAGTTTTTGAATTTTTTTCAAAGTCGGTTCCAAGGTAGTTCAAAAGTACCTAATATCAAAATATTGTGCGCATGTTACCGACTTCAACAAGATATGTCACCCTTTTTGGTATTGAAGTCGGTTTAATTTTTTGGTATTTTTTTATAAGATATCACAGAAGCCGCACCACAAGTTGCTTATGCACATAGTTTCAGAGCAGTCCGTCTGTACAACTTTACAACGATTTTCATATTACCAAGATAGTTTTTAAGAACAAGAAAATCTTATAAAGCAGTTGTTTTGATTTATTTCCTCTCCGTATCCCTCTTCCCCCTTTGTCTCCCGGAGCGAACAGCGGTGATTTATATCGCGACAGCTTGAATTATTTCCACAATTTAAATTTAATGCGATAATTCAAGACGCACTTCCGGTGTGGAAACGTTTTATTTTTACACATCTTCCCAGTTTTGACACATTTCCTTGGCGTCTTGCATCTTTTTACAATCGCGTCACACTATTCCTGCTTGCCAGATTGTACGTTTTTTATCTGTCATTTTGTATTTCTGGGGAATGAATTTGGATGTTTTTCAAGATACGTTTGTAGAAGATATTGTTATTACAGTGTGAAGAATATCTGCATGAATGTTTATTGTGACATGAATAATTTGAAAATATAAACATGAATATTTGTACGCCTGCTTGCAGGTTGAATACATTGACGTCAATTATTCATAACATCTGAAAATTTATCATGTGTATTTAATTATTTATTTATTTATTAAGGCTTCACATTGATAACTACATTATTACAAACACAATGAACTCTTATTTTTCTAACTTAACTAAACGTGTTAACATTTGACGGAAGCACAGCATGCATTAAAAAATATAAACGAAGAAATCTTTATTAACTTTATTTTATGACCAAAAATTGGTCTGTAAAATGTAATTTTATGTAAAAAAGAATGGTCTTTCTTTTATTTTGACAAATAAATATTTGAACTGACAATATTATTATTTTTAAGCTTGGACGTTAGTACGTGAAAACAACTGTAAGAAATTTAAAATGTGAGGTAGATTGAAGTACTACGAGTATGTATTTTATAATGTTTGCTTTGAACCAGTTTATACGTCACACATGTATAAATTATTTTACAACTGGAAGATATATCAGAAAGTAATTAAAAATTAAATAAAATAATAATAATAATAACATTCTAATCTATAAGCCCCATGGTGGGGGGAAAAGTGGCCAAAACACTGGCGGCATTGCCACGCTGGATGGCAATGCTAAGTTTTTGCCCAAAATAGGCGCCAGCATTTCGGTCACCCGACGCCTCAAACAAACGTTTCGCCAGATCCCTAAACAAGTTGAGAGCGGACGGCCCCCATGGCCCTAAAGTTTCGACCCCAAAAGGCATAAACATGTACATTCATGTACATGTACATACACATATTTATGACGTTTGAGGTCTTCCGCTTTAGACGCGGCAGCGCCAGCCCGATCAATCGTCCCAGGGAGATGAGACGGCGCCAGTGTGTCCACACATGTAGCATCCCAAACCAGGGGCTGTCCCATCTTCCACGGGACGATAGTCATCCCATCTGGTCTCTTGCCGTCATCCCGCATCAATCCGTTTGGTTCCAAAACTGACGGGACTCCAGCACTGACAAATGCCCGACGGATGATATCATTCAAGCTGGCGTGCCGCGGTATGCGCCCCGCGCTCTTTACGCATGAGAGTGCGTGGTGGCCGAACCGATCCACCATTTCACCGCAGACACAACGGTGAGGGACCTGGCAAGGGGCACCTACTCGTAGGGATACGGCTATTCGGAAAGTATTGTTGTCCAAAAGATTTCCAACATTTTTAGACGGCAAAGCATGTAGCCAAAGCCCCGACTCCCATCGAGTAACAGCTAACAGGCGAGCACGCTCTGCGGAAGAACTAGTTGAATTGATCAGGTTTTCAAGTTCTAACTCACAGAGCGGCCCGTCCCACTGCCTTTGAGAAGCAGGAGCTTTGGGCAGGGACTGACTTGGACAAACAACTAAATCTTTAACAGATGTGTTTTAATGAGTGCAATTGCCACTTACACGTTATTTTTATTTGAACAATTAACGATACCATCTTATTTTGTACAAACGTACTTATATCTTTATTACATCGTTGAAGCCTTCAGCAGTGTTTAAACATGGGAATTGGCAAGGCAAGCTATATTATATCAAAGACGATTAAAATAATCTCGTTTAGGTAACAATGATGCTGAGTGTACGTACGGAGACACTTCAAGTAGAATCAAACAAACGATACTTTACAATTAAATAATCACGCATTGGCGCAATTGAAGCAAATGACCAGGTCCGTATGTTGTATGTAGAAACGACCGTGACCGTAAACCGTATGAAGAAACTGACGGATACAGCTTGCCCGCACCGCTGATGTCACAACGGGCGCGGAGAGCGGCGGCGCGGTCGCCAGTACTAGCGCGAACAAAGCCGGGTGTGCAAGTACTCTATGAAGAAGTGGCCTGGACGGTCACGAAACCGGTCGAGATATTTGACTATACATTATGCGTAAGTTAAACCGTCCAAATAATATCAAAATGTGTAATATTTACGAAAGTTTCAAACATGTTAACCCATAAAAGTCCAAAAGGCCTTTTTAAGGTCGCTGTATAAGAAAATGTATGGTTACTATCCGTTTCTGTACCCAACTAAATTCCTACTCGGTCAGCTTGGTTACAACTCTCTGGAAGTTAGAAGAATGTTAGATCAGCTAACCATCTGGTGTAAGGCGCTTAGGGGGTCTGTCGATTCTATACGTCTGCACGACTTGCTATGCGTACTGTTCGTACCGGACGAGCCCGGGGTTCCAGCAAACAGACGTGGTCGCCCACATGACCTGTTCCACGTAGATCCCTGTCGCACAGTAGCACGTTTTATGTCGCCTCTGAATCGTGCCCGTCGCCACTTAAACGCACTCCTTGCTGCCAACCCTGATTGTGACATTTTTTATGATTACTGGAAGACTATTATAAGTACTTCCTTGACTTAATGTGAAAATGTAATGGATCAATGGGACAGGTGTAAAAAGCCTGACGATTCATTGGATTTTGACGGTAACCTAAGTTTATTGACTTGGTACTTTGAGTACTTTTACCCGAACGGTATATTTTACTTTGTTTGATATATCTTTTTTTGTATTGACATGCTAGGCGTATTGCCCATTTGACATTTTTATAATGACATTTTAAATGATATTGTATTTATATAATGAATATTTCTTAATGTTAAGACATGAATTGTTTAAGAATAATTTTTGAATATGAGATAATTGTAATTGGTTTTTTCCGTTTTTATCTCAATAAACGAATATGAATATGAGTATGAATGTTTATTCGTATTAATCACTAGTTGAACTGAAATAATACAGAAACTGCTACTTTCATGTCACTGCATCCGAACTCAAATTAAACCTCGTTTATTCCAGATTATCAATATTTATTTCGATTCATATTTTTTGATTGAATCGTCACTTGATGGTTCGTTGGAGGACAATGACGTTATATATCTATAGACATGCAATGTTGCTATCTATTCCTAGTAATGTATAATGTTTTCAAAATGCAGACCTATAAAGCATTTGCATTCCAATTATCGATCATTGGATGGGTAACCGCAAGTAGTTTTTAACAGCGTACTTCAGTGCTTCGAAGAGTACCTTAAACCGTTGGTCTGGGTTGCTTCTCGTAGAACAACGGTCGATATGCTAGATTGAACACGAAAAGTAAGAGTAACTTTCACACAATCCTACTCCACACAGTATTCCCATGGTTGTGTGAGATATAGACACACAAACCAGCACATGTAAAGCATCATGACCCAGAAACTAATACTTCTCCTATGTACACATATATTTAATTTTGTCTCTGCCAGATCACTAACAAATTAGCTAAATATACTAGTCTAGTATCACTGTTCACGTGGTAGTCACATCAGGGATGGTGGCACACTTTTCAATCCTTCACCATTCCTCTCGCCCCATTGCCTTCCTGGTATACTCGTGGAGTTGACCATCCAGAGCAGCTTTTACTTGGTCCGCCCAGCGTATGGGTGATCTGCCGCGAGTTCTTGTGCCATCTACTTTTGCTTGAACTAAAAGGCGTTTTACAGACTCCTTGTAGCATAATATATCCGAAGAAATTGAGAATACATCCTTGTACAATGGAAGGCAGGCGTTGTTTGACGTGGAGCTTATTTAGTATGTAAATGACAAGTTGCATTAGGTCGCGTTATGGATTATGGTCGATACTTCTCTCTCCGAGAGGAAAGTCCAAGTTCCTGAAATATAATGTGTTTTGGGTGTGGTAGTATTGCGCTTCTATCAATCCTTGTGACGTCACGCTCGTCACGTAACCTTGAAAGATGTCCTAATTGGGACGTATTTTTGCACGTTTTTGGTGCCTAACCATATCAGTATTTATGTTTTTGTATTCACTGTAATAGGTATTATCGATTCAATTCAGTTTTTAATCCTGTGATATCTGCTTTTTATCACTATCGTGTGATATTTGGTTTGGCTGCATACGTTTGTGATCCTGTCACGATGTTGCATGCTTAGTATATAACCTGTATACCGTTTCCACTCTAAACAGCTTATAATTTTAACACAGAAAACAGTGAATAAAATGGTCTTTTAAACTTTTGAAATTTATGGAGGGAAAAATTCACATCCTCGGACGGGATTTGAACCCGCGTCTTCTGAATCTCCGTGTCAGACGCCATTGACCATCTTGGCCACCGAGGTTCTTGTCCGACGCTATTGGCACCTTAGCATTTTTTAGGTGCAAGTTCCCTAGCTAAGAACCTGCTCCACTAAGACCTACACCGACCCACCCCACGACAGATTTCGCACACGGCCGCGAACCCGCCGCAGCTGTCCGTTGGTAGTTCACTTTTTACGTAGAGTAATCCTTTATGGATACCACCGGCCCCGAGGGAGCACGGTGGTTATATGGGAGTCTCTGCCAGAAGGGTAGCATACCCACCAAACCTTTGCGGTGTTCCGTCACTGCCGCTTTTGGCGGGAGCGCGGGACAGATTATGCACACGACCACGAACCCGCCACGGCTGTCCGTTGCCGGACCCTTCTCTCTTGCAGCACGCCAGAACACTTGGCGTGCCGCAACTGCCTCGGGGGACCAAACCCGTAAATGGACGCCAGATTCCCCCGAGTCTGGGTGCCCTAAGTCCCCCTACGACGGGTCAGGCTAGTAGCCCCACCGCCTGCTTTTTCGGCCGCAGAGGATAGGGACAGCGGAGCTTCTCAATACCGACAGTCCTCTTCTCCTGCGACTCCACCGCGTCCGCCATCTAATAGTAACGGCCCCGTCAAGGCCACGAAAGGCGGGCAGAGCGGCTCACCGTAATACCGGCACTCCTCTCCTGTCGCTGCCTCTAACTCTCACCCACGGTGCCGCCCATACGACACCGCAACCCGCCTCAGCCGCAGTGGCGCCCATACACCACCGCAAGCTACAGTAACCGCTCCCATGTGAACTTGGAGGGCAAAGCTCATAGGAGCGGTCCTAACTCGGGCCCGCCAGCTACCGGGCTGTCACTGGCAGGCCCATTGGTTTCTCTTAGCTTCACCGTGGTGACCCAAGCAACGGCTACTGAGCCCCCCCGCCACGGCAAGGCGGGAACACTTTGTAGGTAGATCCTTTTTTTTTATTTTTTTTTTGTCCCGGGGAAATCCTTTATGGATACCACCTACCACGGGGGGGGTAGGTGGTTATGTGGGAGTCCGTATACCCACCAAAACCCCGGGGTGTTCCGTCACTGCCGCTTTTGGCGGGAACGCGGGATAGATTTTCCGCACGACCGCGAACCCGCCGCGGCTATCCGTTGCTGGACCCTTCTCTTCGCAGCACGCCAGAACACATGGCGCGCCGCAGCTACCTCGGAGACTAAACCCGCCAACAATGAGCGCCAGACTTCCCCGTATCTGGACGCCCGTGGTCTCCCTGCGGTGGGTCGGATACGTAGCCCCACCGCCTGCTACGTCAGCCACAGGGGATAATCCCCAGCGACCCCACCTCCTCGAGTCTGCGCCGAGCGCCCGGACCCCACCTCCTCGAGCCTGCACCAAAGTGCCCGGGCCCCCCTCCTCGAGCCTGCACCAAAGTGCCCGGGCCTCCCTCCTCAGTGATCAGTCCCAAGCTGTTTTATCCTCCAAGTAATCCGAAATTTTATCTAAATAACCTTTATGACAGAGTATAGTTTTAATAGTAATTTTAAACTTATTAATCGGCAAATCTTGGATAATTTATATATATATTATAATACTCGGATACATGGATACATTGTCCCATAAATGAATGACTTATTCTTTGGAGACGTGATACATGTACGGCCAGCTTGTGCTTATTTCTCGTATTGATGGAATGATCAATACTCCTTTTATCAAAACTGTTAATGTTTTTCTTTACATACATTAGATTTTCATAGATAAACTGAGAGACAACAGTTAAAAATTTAAATCTTTAAACTAATGGAAATTCTGGGAGCTAAACTGTAAAGCCTTTTTTTGCAGTATAAAAAAAATTGAGTTAAGATCTGGACAACATCCCCAGAGCAGTATGCCATGAGTCATAACGCTATGGAAATAACTAAAATAAATTATTCTAGCTGTGTCTACATCAGTTAATAGTCTAATTTTTTAACCGCATGAGACGCTTAACTAAGTCTACCAGACATTTTTTTTTAATGTGGGAGCCCATTGCAATTTAGCGTCTATAGTAATTCCTAAAAAGACCGTTGACTCTACAAGATCCAACCCTGTTCCATTCAATTGTATATTGCTTTCTACTTGTCTCACATTTGATGTCGAGAACTTTATACAATTAGTTTTCTTCTTATTGAGGAGAAGATTATTTGTATTGAACCAATTCACAACTTTAGTTAGTGCATTGTTAACATCGTGATAGTTTAGTAACTGCCTTATATTTTAAATAACAGTGAAGTGTCATCTGCAAACAATACAATCTCGTGATTCTTCTCTACATAATAAGGTGTCATTAATATAGATTAAAAACAAGAACGGTCCTAGTATTGAACCTTGTGGAACGCCCATTGAGATTATAGAGCCGGGCGATTTTTAACCATTTATGTCAACCCTTTGAATTCTATCGTTTAAATATAAAGTCAAAAGGTTGAGAGCCATGTTCCTAATACCGTAGTGTTGTAATTTCCTGACAAGTACCTATATCATGTCGGACGCAGTCAAAAAAGATTCTTTCATCATATCCAAAGATGCTATAAAACCTACTACAAAACTGTTTTAAACAACAATAAAAATTGGAAATAAATTCAACAACAACATTTCAGATACAAAGCACTCACACAGAACGAAAATATCAATTTCTAAGACAGAGAGCAAAGTAACTAATTGATTAAGCGAACAAATAGATATAAGTTCCGCCTTCGGGTCATAGACACAGCGGCAGTATTAATATTAGTCGATTTATTAACGGATCAGCGACAGAGATGGATCGCCGCTATTTGTACGCCAATCAGGCGGTAAACAACTACACACTAGATCCTCTAGCAGAGCCATACTGCAAATATATTGCAGGGTGGGGCGGTGGTGGAAAGTTAAGCGGAATGAAAATATATACCTAATAAAACTGTAGCCAAGGTAAAATCTGTACATGAAAGATAATTTAGACACAAGACGCAAATTATCTTTTATGTACAGATTTTAATATAAGTGCCAAATATATCGTTTTTAGAATGTTTATCTGTATGTCTGTCTATATGTTATATATTTCATAAATATATATTTTGATATGGCAATAAAGTTTATAAAAGTATCGAAGAATTAAGTTTTTTATCTCCTAGAACCCTATCCTTAATCCTTTACGCCCTAAAATCTGAGCTGCCTTTTCGTGAGTGAATGACTTCTTATCATGTACACATTTTAATAGCATTAGTGAAAATATTTAGGGGCTTACATTGAAGGGCCCTTTACAATCAAAAATTGCATTAAAGTGTGTTATTCTGAAAGGAAAACGAGTCATGTGTGCCGAGAAAAGTTGGTAGGTATATCCACCATATGGCGATGGCGCACTATCATTCTTCTGGTGGTTTGATGAAAAAACGGAAAAGTTGGCGTCAAATATGTAATTCCATTGCATACTCAATGACATAACGAATCCAACAGCCAAGTTTTATATAACTCATGCCTCATGCCCCGTGTACGCGGGGTCGGGGGGGGAGTCGAACGAGTGTGTTTTCAATGACGGGGATTATGTACAATCCCGTGATATCGATGGCCTGGGGTATCGAGTATCAATAGAATTTAAAATAAACTCGCCTTTTGGAAAAGGAGAACGTCTTGAATATGGCGTATTCTACTTACTTAAATTTGCTCCAACTGCAATCGAACCCTAGCTGTGCGATGCATATTCTCCTCTCAAAAACAACAAATTATCGAAAAAACATACAGACATCTTCATGCACACAAATATTTGATCTGTACGGGGATCTAACTCGGAAATAGTGAATCGGGAGGCAGGAATCTACCAGCTGCGTTAATGGGCCAGTCATACTCGTGTGTGCTCATTCTCGTTACTCCAATTTTCAGTACCTACAACATTGAATTTAGTTGAGTGTGAACCAATTATTTAAAAATCAATCAGAATTTTCGACAGAGGGTCGAATGCAGAGGTCACGCGGCTGCCGGCAGTCACCTTTTGAACTTCGAGAGTTGACTGTCGGCTACCACCCAGGGTCAGCTATGCGATTATAATGATTCGTTGTTGCGGTCGTCGACAAGTTCACCGATGTCAATTAAGAGATATCGCTCTTGTTGACAACGGTGTTCTTCCAACGTTCCTTGTCATGTCGTTGTTTTACGGATGTTGTCAAAGATGCAACAATGTTATTTCGTTGATTTTTGTTTTTTTGCTTAGAAAATCGCACTACAGATTCTAAAGTGCATTTGCTCTGGGATGCACCTTCAGGCGAAATGGTAGAGAAGTCGCATGTTTGTATATTGCGTACTTTCTAATGGTTTCAATATTTTTTCATAATATTTTCTCAAAAAAAAAGTTTTTACAAAATACTGAGATCACTTAATGTAAGTATTTGAATGTTTGTTAGAATTACACACATTTTTTTGGAAATGTCTTCCAAGAAAATTGAATAGAGTCGATTCATTCCATCGACAGCAACGTCTTCAATGGTGCTTTTGTGAAATTTTTCATTTTTTTTCTATCGAGCCAAATTTGTATCATCGTGTGTCGGTAAACCAGGGTCGGGTCTTGAATCGAGTCGCCTGAATTTGAGGATTCTGCTACTGTGGAATGGTCAAGGGGCTTTGTCTTGACCCTCTCAATTCGATTTTGGCTGCCGGAGTTACGCGAAAGTATTTTAAATTAATATTTAAAGTTTCTGTAATTTCACACGAAAAACATGCGGATGCGTGAAACGGAACGCAATATCAGGAAATATTGCATAAATTTGAACGTCTGCTATGTTTATGTTCGTGAAACGAAACGTTTTGATCGCTATTTTTGAGGTTTGTGGTGTTTGACGTATGTGACGTTGAGTGAAAAGGTTTTTTAAAAAAGACAATTATAATAATCCGTGTGATTTTAGTGATGCTATAGTTGAATATTTGTGGAGGCGAGATCTATTCAAGCAGAAAAAAGATCCCTTTGTCGAGTTGATCAATGTAATTAACTATGTTTACAAAATAAAATAAATACTCCTACATAGTTTTGTGAAAATTCCTCCCTTACCCACCCAGAGACCAACTCAGACCGGTTAGGTTGAAAGTAGTCAGAAAACCGACACAGAGCACCCCGACTCCACCTATTCTTGTGGCTACTACCCCTAGAGTGTTTATAAATAATGCGGGAGCCAGAAGCTCAAGGGAGGTCCTGAACGGTCCTTTCGCTACGGAGGTCGCCGGCTCGCTTCGCTCGCCAGCTCCCCCCTTCGCTCAACTCGACTTCATGCGGCGAAGCAACGTTCAGGGGCGACCGCTAGAGCTTCTGGCGGGAGCCCACCCGGAGTCCAAGTCAGACCGGTTAGGTCGAAATTAGTGACAAATCCAACTCTGACCCCCCCCCCCCCTCTCTCCTACCCCCCCCAAAATTTAGGTGTAAAAGTGTTAGTAGAGTAGACAAAATTATCTTTGATATTAAATTAAAAAAAAAACTACGCGGTTCCGGCAGGGGGAAATGGTAGGGGGGGGGTTCCCTGCCCCTAACCCCCCCTCCTACCCACTCCCCCTCCCCCAAAGTTAAGTGTAAAAGTGTTTAAATAGAGTAGAAACATTTGATCTTTGATATTAAATTAAAAAAAAACTACGCGATTCCGGCAGGGAAAAATGGTGGGGAGGAGTTCCCCTCCCTCCCCCCACCCCCCCCCCTCCCCCCCCTCCCCCCCTAAATTCAGGCGACTCGATTCAAGACCTTACCCGTAAACCAAATTAGTTTAAAAATTTTCGCGTAAAAACAAAGTTTATTTTACGACAGGAACTTATATCTAAAGTAAGTGGGTATTAATAATAATTATGTGCCACAAACATGTAGTCATAAACCATCAGCACGGAGAATTATTGTGGATATATTCTACGCTAATAGACAAAGAGTCTTCAAAGTCATGACGACGAATTGTCAAATTTAAAGCATATTTCGTCTTAACACGTCTTAAGCAGGTGTGGTAGCCACTGTAGCCTGCAGCAACGTTGCTGTACGTACAACGTCGGGTAAGATGTTCAAACGCCAGCCATTTATCCTACAGTAAATAATCTCTTTCAATTTCCTGTTATATACACTTGCATAAACAGGTACTTATATATGTGTGTAATCAATCATGTTGCCGCGTTATCGGTATAATTCTCGCGCTCATCGCTCATTCCGGAGAGACGAAGAGGTCGCACTCCAAGGTTACTTCGGACTATTATACTGTTTTGTTGAGTAATTGTTTTGTATCTGTACTATTTGTTTTGTTATTATTGGATTTTTTTTAAGTATTTCGCCATTCTTCTGTAGGTATATGTCTGAATCCCAATTCTTATAATTATGGCCTCGAGATGTCCATTGGTAGTGCTCCTAAAACCTTCCTTTGAAGCGTTGAATTCCATGGACGGGATACAATTTTTGTGTCAAATATGTTTCTCCTCGGATTTTGGATATTTGGGATGTGTTTTTGTCTGTCAAGGATCATACTAGTATATGTGAATGTTGTGTGTGGTTGAAAATCAATAACATTTTATGTATATATGATAACATTACAGTTATAAAATTAAATATCATAAAATGGAACCGACTTCAACAACAATTTTTTTGAAATAACTTGTTGAATTCAGTACCATGGTAGTTCAGTAGTACCATTTATAACAATATTATGCGCATGGTACCAACTTCGACATTTCATACTTTTTGGTGTTGAAATCGGTTCCATTATTTGATTAATATTGAATTTTTTCACCCTTTAAGGGTCATAAAGACCCTTGCTACTTTCGGAATCGATTTTCATTCACCGTCAGTGATGAAATCACCCTGATAGGCGTAACTCTTTTTCAGTTATTGACGCGTAACTCAAAAACCGCTAGACCGAATTTGATGAAATTTTAATGAAATCACCTCGGAAGTATACAATACCAAACAAAATATAATTATGAGAATCGGTTTAGAAATGGGAGAGAAAACGGTAAACATACAAAAAAATACTTACAATAGAACACACCTGCAACCTCTTCCGTTTTAAAGTCGGTTAAAAAGGACGCAATCTTTTTTTATGAAAACTTAATTAAATCTTATTTCAGATATACAAAGAAACAAACCCGTTTAATTTCTTTTGAAACCCTTTTTTATCGTTACATTTCAAACACTGTTTAAAAATAACATATTATTATTTGATGCCGCAGCATCAAATAATAATATGTTATTTTTAAACATCTGTGTACAGCCGTCGTAGTACAAACTATTCCGGAAAAAATATTCGTATCGTAAGCGTCAACGCGTCACGCTTCGGCGTACAAACTATGAGTTATCTGGCATATTCAACACCCGTGCGATTCTCTAATGGCCGGTCCCAATAATCTATCTATCGCCGGTTTACCTTACTAGAGATAGATATTTGACACTATTTGTATGGGCGTTATGTCAAATTTCTATCGGTAGTAAGGTAAACTGTGGTTAGATAGATTATTGGGATCCGTCCTAAGAGCAAACATTTTTGCATCTTTAACAACATCCGGAAACAAATGACGAGACGACAAGAAATGTTGGAACCCACCGGCTCACTATCACTCACTACACTGCACAACACACCACTCACTGCACAGATCACTCCACGATACGACACTACTAACTGGAAGCTTGGTGACGAGTTACGTTGGAAAAACAACCTTATGTATAAGGGCGGTATCTCATAAAGTATTTGAGATCGGTGAGCTCGTCGACGAATCATTAGAGAATCGCACGGCTGGTCGTGATCACATACGATTTCTTTGCGACCCAGTGTACTTGCTACGTCGGCATTTGCCCACTGTTGAAGAGATGGTCAAACATCAGTCTGTGAACGTGTGGTTTGTGTAACAGTGGTAGATTTAGATATAGTAGGAACGTCGATGGTTCTGCCGGATATAAATGTAATTACTGATTACGCAGTTCTGAAACGGTACCGAGGAAGTCTACAATTGAATTATGGCCGACCCATCCCGCGGTTGGGCAACATCACTAATTTGTAATACGATTGCTTTTAACAACTTTCTGATCTTATTATATGTTGTTATATAAACTTTACGAAACAATAATTCAATGTTTTGTAAATGAGCGGGGGAGGTGAAGTGGGGAGGAGAAATTATTAGTCCAGTTATATATTTAATGTATAAGGAAACTATTCATTGTTTGTAAATTATAGACAAGTTTTAAGGCAAATGTTTCATAAATAAGTAAACATGTTTCGTATACGTTCTAACACATTTCTATGTATGTACTTATATACGGGTATTTTTGAAATGTTACAGGAAACGTTTTCAACTTATTTTTTTTGTGATTATTATAAATATTGTATAAATGCATATTTCCTATAAAACTAGTTCACATGTTGTTCATATGTCTTCTAGGAGATAAACTAGATAAACCATTTATTGATAATTTGTTATGAAATTACAAGTCAATTTTAAAATAATGAGTAACAATATTAGTTACTTTAGCAATTTAATAACAAATATTATTGAATTTAATTAAATATACAATATAGTTGTTTATATATCCAATATTCAATTCAAACAAATTCAATATTGCATTAAAATTACAAATTATATATAATTTAATCAGGAGTCAGGTCAGGGCACAATAAAATCAACGGAGCGATCAAATTCCATTTGGGTTCCCCAGGGATGCTGCCTCTCGAACATCCTGTTTACCATTTTTCTTAAGAGGATTGCATAGCTAGTACTTTCCATGCTAAAAGAGAAAACTCTTTTCTACCTCTTAACATTGTCCGATTTCAGTTATTTTTTTTTCATGGAATCATGACATTGTTTACTCATTATTATTGGTTACTCATACATTGTTTATGTCCGTACGTTTTGATTTTTTCAGTATTTCAAAGTACTATAATTTTTTTTAGAATTAGAAAAACCTGAAAAAATAAAAACGTACGGGCATAGTAAACAATGACATGATTCCACGACAAAAAAACTGAAATCGGACAATGTTAAGAGGTAGAACAGAGTTTTCTCTTTTAGCATGGAAAGTACTAGCTATGCAATCCTCTTAATGACTTGCCTGATGCTATAAAAAAAATTCAAAATTCAAAATTCATTTATTATCAGGTAACAAAGACCATATACACTAAGATTTACACATACACAAAACATAAACTAAAAAAAATTAAATAAAACACAAAAAAATATCTAAAACCTATTCGACATTGCCGTGACATGTCTGTCGCAGCAATGTCGAATGAAGGGGCAGTCCAACCTCCCCGCAATCATCGCTAGGACGGAGTTAGAGCTGGTCCGCACTCTGCGCACCAAGGACGCTGCTCGCTTGCGCATGCTCGCATTAAAACAACTGGTGCGTGCATCCGCGAACATGCCCGAAGCGCTGCAAAAGCGCGGCAGCCCCAGCACCGCCCTGAACGCATTATTGTACTGGATACGGAGTGCGTTGTAGGCTTTTATGGTATAGTTTAGCCACAAGTTGCACGTGTACAGCGACGAGCAATACGCTCTAAAAAGCGTTACTTTCACCTCCGCCGTACAGCGTGCAAACCTGCGTGCTATCATGTTTGCTCTACTGGACAACGCCCTCCGCTCTCGTTCCATATCCTTATGGTCTCTGAGGTCAGTTGTGACCCAATGTCCCAAATATTTGTACTCTTTCACCCAACTCAGGGGAATATCATTAAGGAATACAGGTGGTACCTTTCGATTGAATTGGGCAGCACCTTCAAAGACCAGGCACTGACTTTTAGACACATTATAATTAAGTCCGTGCACCACCGCGTACTCTTCACAAACCTGCAGCAGCTTTCTTAACCCACAGACCGACGCGCTCAGTAGTACCATGTCATCAGCATAGCTCAAGTTATTGACGCAAACTCCATCCAGACATCCGACCTTCTGACTACTCAGCGCGACGATCAGTGCGTTCATGTATAGGTTAAACAGAGTTGGTGATGTTAACCCCCCCTGCCTCACCCCACACTCCAGCCGATATGGCTCTGACATTGCTTTCGCCCAACGGACGTTGTTTACCTGATGTGTATACCAATATTTAAAGATATTGATGAGTCCATTATGTAAGTTCATGCTTTCCAGCTTTTTCCACAGGAGGTCATACGACACCAGGTCAAAGGCCCGTGATAGGTCAAGAAAACACGCATACACTGGCGTCTTTCTATCCGTGTAATATCTGACGGTGTGCTTAAGACACAGTATTGCACTTTCGGTAGATAGTTGAGGTCTAAACCCAAACTGACTGTCGTGCAATGTTACGCACTTATCTAACTGTGTCCTAAGCAAACCATCAAACACTTTAGCAAAAATCGTTGCCAGGGAAATCGGCCTATAGTTATTTTTATTAGCCAGGTCACCTGTTTTATTCTTCACTATAGGTATCACAATAGTTTTCATAAAATAGCCAGGTAGGTACGAATGACTCACGCACAACGAATAGAACATTGCTAACACTCTAGATATATGTGGGCCGGCATGTTGTAGGTACTCAATACTGAGTCCGTCATGGCCGGGGGATTTTCCTTTTGTCATCCTTTTAATGATTCTTGACACATCCTTAGTCGTATATCTTATCCCCACCGGCACCATCGGGATATCAGCCTTGACCACCTCACACGCCTTACCCAATGGAGACTGTACAGAAAAATGTTGCCTAAACATATCAGCAATACTCTTGGTGTCACTCACCCCCCCGAAACTCACTGGGAGACCAGGTCGTGTATTTAATTTACTTGTGCCCTGCCAAAACCCACGGAAGTCACCTTTGGAATGCTGCTTAGCGAGGGTGTCCATTTTGATTTGGTCCTGATGATCCTGGCACCATTTAAGTCGCGATTTGAACACCCTTCTGCTCTCAGACATGTCATTATATATTCGTCCGGACTTAGGCTTACCACATAATATCCATTCTTTAAACTTAGATCTGGCCTCCCCATGAGCCACACTGACGAATTTGTTCCACCCCACCGTACGTGCTTCATTCCTACCCTTCCTCACATTCCCTCGACTCATCACCGCTGCATTACGAAGGGCGGTCACAATGTCAGAGTAAAGTTTATCAAGAGCCCGCTTGTGATCTGGATCATTACAATAAAAATCCACGCAGCTTGTACATTCAATCGGAAATTCAATTAGTTTCAATATTTTATGACACTCATTATTATATAAAACAATCTGCTCATTATTTCGCTCGCCCCAACGTGTTTTTGAGACCATTATTAAGTTGTGAGACAGCCTAGGTGTTAACACATTAAAATTGCACTCAATAAGAAGTGGAAGATGGTCTGACCACATTGTATCATATTTTACACGAGCATTAACTACCGATGACTTAGCGGCTTGAGATACTACACAGTGATCCAGCCAACTACACGACCCATACACATCACTAATAAACGTGTATGTACCTGAGTCTATCCCTAGTCGATCTACATCAATACAAGACCAGTACGTACTGTTCACCACAAAAATCCGTTAGCTCGTTAAAAAATAATTCACCCGGATTGGCATTAAAATCACCCAATATATAAACTGATTCAATACCATACTCGTCTACAATCGCGTTTACCATGCTCAAACAATCCGTAAATTCGGCTAAGTTTTCAATAGCGTTAGTTGGCATGTATATCTATACTTATCACAATTATTGGTCGATCTCTCGTTGTTATCTTAATAGCACACATACGCGGACTAACACACGGTAGCACAGACACATGTTGGAACACACTCGTTTTCCACAGCAACGCGACACCGCCATACGGCCGCCCGCGCAGTATGCCTGCGGACGTATCCATAGCTGAGGTTCCTGTATATGCGAAACTGGTGTTAACCGTGCTTAGGTACGGAATGTCTTCCGGCAATAACCAGGTTTCCTGCAGACTAACCAGGACACACGCATCACACAACTCCCTCACACTATCTACAGAACGCTTAATATTTTTACAATTAAAGCTAGCAAACAGATAAGGCCCATTATCCATTTTTGTGCTTAACATCGCCGTTCACAGATGTATCTCTGTTCGAATAACCGCGCTTAAAGTTAACAAAGCGCCTAAAAATAATACCCGTTGGCCATATTTTCTCATCTAAGTACATATGTAACTTAGACTGAGAAACTAAAAATTTATAGGCTTTATGGCCCTTATCTCTTCTCATACTTATTTTTTCCAAAGATACAGTTTAATTTGTTTTCAGACTTATATATCTAACAATTTCATCTTCTGTTGTCTCGTTATGGACATTCGTTATGAATATTGGAGTTTTCTTATCCGCCGCATTGAAGTTGCACTCCAGATCTTTAGCTATTCCTGCCTTACCAGCAAACCGATATGACTGTTTCTTACGATACGAAACTTTTCGCCATCCTTCACTCTCTCTGTTTACATTCAAATTGTTATTTTCCAATAAAAGCCGCTGCGTCTGTACGCTTTCACAAACGTTATCCGTGACAGTCAACTGGTGCCCTAAAGGGTACTTAGATGCCGCATACGCTATAGACGGCGCAGACATTTTCATATATGCTGACAATGTCGCCGCTGTGATTACAGGTAGGACAACCGCAGAGTTAGAAGATACAAGTAGTAAAATTATCCAGAAAAGTGGTTCCGAGAAAATGGCCTAACCCTCAACCTGGAGAAAACCTATATAGTCAGCTTCAGCCTAGGTGGTAGGCTGCCCCCACTACTACGTACTATTGCAGAAGGCATTGTAGTTCCCTATGTTAGTTGCCCCTTTTATGTTATTCTGACGCGCTTGAGTAAATCACGAAAACCTTGCTTGGGCTTACAATAAAATATAAGTGAATTATAAACTTCATAACGAGTTCATATTGACACTGTAAATACGGGACAGAAAATATATATAAAAGTATATTATGTAATAAAACTTTTTCGCGAACAAAATAACGTTCATTTTTTACTAATACAATACAAGGCAAATCCAAGAAATTAAGTTAATGAAAAATAAAAATGAATTATTATTATTATTTGACATATTTCACGGGTTTCATCCGGTCCTTTACATAGGCATAAGTGGGGCTGTAGCCAACACTTGGAGGCCCGTTTGGTATAAAAATACAAAATAGTAAAAACAGAAACATTTTGGATGGATGGTTACATGGTATATCTATTACAAAAATGGGTAAAATGGCTATAGATATGTACTTATTAGTGGTACGGGAGATAGTGGGCTATGGACGAGACTACGGCACCTGCTAATTTCAGTCTCATCTTAAAATATTTAGGCAGGTGGTGACATGCCACCCACTAAACGGGCCCCCCATAAGAGCCAACATCAATGGTGACAAAAGGGGCAACGTTGGTGTGGATGGCTGAAGGGTGTTGAGAGGTGTGCTGCGGTTTCACTAGAGCGCTACTACCGGCGTTATGCCTTTTAACACTTCCACCCTTGGAGCTTTTTGTTTCTTGCTCTTGCGTCACCACCCCCAGACGGCCAATTAAGGCAAGCCGGGGGTCAGGGGTCTCATTTAGCCCCAGGGCGAATCAGGGTCCGCGGTGTCGCCACTCACCGACGGCTCGCCACAAGGCCGGCCCTGCGGGTTTATTTTCTTATTATTTCTTTTATTCAAAACAAAATCTCGGACTTCATCCGGTCCTTTACAAAGGCATAAGTGGGGCTGTAGCCAACACTTAGCGGCCTGTTTGGTATAAAAATACAAAGGAGTATAAAAAACAGAAAAAATGTTGGATGAAGGGTAACATGGTACTTATAACTATTAAACATATGGGTAAAATGGCCAGGCTATTGAGATGAACTTATTAGTGATAAGGAAGATAGTGGGCTATGGAAGAGACTACGGCACCTGACAATTTTAGTCTCATGTTAAAATATTTAGGCAGGTGGTGACTTGCCATCCACTAAACGGGCCCCCCATAAAGGCCACCATGAGTGGTGACAAAAGGGGCAACGTTGGTGTGGATGGCTAAAGAGTGTCGAGAGGTGTGCTGCGGTTTCACTAGAGCGCTACTACCGGCGTTATGCTCTTTAACACTTCCACCCTTGGAGCTTTATGTTACTTGCTCTTGCGTCTCCACCCTCAGACGGCCAATTAAGGCAAGCCGGGGGTCAGGGGTCTCATTTAGCCCCAGGGAGAATCAGAGTCCACGGTGTCGCCACTCACCGACGGCTCGCCACAAAGCCGCCCGTGCGGTTTTATTTATTTTTTATTTATTATTATTATTATTAATATCACTAAACAGATTCCATTTCATGGCATGTGATGGCATCTAACACGGATTGTCAGAAGTTTAAATTCCGTCCAAGGACGGAATTTTTCTCTCTAAAATTTCAATGTTCGGTCTCGCTAAGCAGGCGGTAGTGCTTTAAAAATCATATAAAATATCAGTAACAAAGTTATGTAAGTACCAGTTGCGGTTAGATTAATATTATAACGTTCACAGGGAAAATAAATATCGTATTAGAAAAGTTTTATTGTATTTGGCACCGCCTCGGCTATTTCAATCGGGAGTATAAGTGCGAAACTGCTACAAAATGTATGTCTGCTTTGGTCAACATTTCAAATAAAAATAAAAATTTCAATATATCGGAGCCTTTTTATAAATATATATCACTAGCTGCGTGACTTCACCCGCGTGGTGATGGATGATGATGAAAATGATGCTATGTTCCCCTGGATACAATCTATCACCTTGCCAAATTTTATCGAGATCCGTTTAGTCGTTTAGGCATGAAAGCGTTACAAACTAATTTATAACATAATATGATGATATGATGATGATGGTGAAATATGTCCTATGAATATCATAAAATAGGTCTAGCTGTTCTTAAGTTATAAATGGTGTTACTAACATGACTTTATATTGTTTAAATCAGAAGTGGAAAGGCTTTTTAAGAATAACGGTACTATTCACTTTTCAGAAGTACCAGAACATTAATTAAATAACACAAGACTATAATACAGCGTCTACAATGTACAAAATCACGACTAGCACTGATCACGTCACCACTATTATCACAACACTAAAACCTCGCAGATGTTGAGTTTTTTGACAATGGTTCATCAAAGTGACTCCCTCTCGCCTGATGAAAAGCGAAGACGGATTCAAAAACCAGTGACCATTAGTGCAGCCGTAAGCTGCACTAAGATGCTAGACTGCTAGAAGCTATAGTTCTTCGTATTTGTAGGGATTCTAGGGGTTGAGTCTTGAGTTGTGACTTCAGTGTCTCCAATAATACGGGACATTAATGACACGTCGACGGGTGAAGGTCAACTGAGCTCGAGCCTTTATTATTTTTTTCTCGAACGGAGTAATGCTGTTTGCCTCTACCGGCATTTACAGCATCACCGGGCGGGCTTTAGTCTACTTCGTCGCTCGTATTTATAAGGTGGACCTCGAGCGCTGCGTCTGGGGAGAAATTATCTTGTAACAATAGATTATTAGTTACATTAAGGAATTAACATAATTATTTTTGGTTCCGTGAGGAGACGAAATTAAAGTACGAGATGGACAAACATCTGTGAATATGTGGTTTCTGTGAAGGTGGTACTAGATCTTGCCCGAAAATCGAACAACGTTCGATTTTTGAGCATGCTCGTAATAAGCATTATATTAGCAGCAACACATTGACACACCGACCGCTAAGTAGCAATTGCTCATCGATAGCATGCTTTCGTGTTATTAATGAGCATGTATAGCAGTACCTTATGCCTAAGTAACATACGCTATATTTGATTCATCATCATCATCCATCACCGCGCGGGTGAAATTATTTATTTATTTTATAGTTTTATAGTATACGTAAACGCTACGAATACGTTTTACCCATTTGTTTGTGCTAGGCCCACAGAATAAGTCAAAAGTAAACTGGTAATTTGAGTTTCGGACAAACTCTCCAATCAAAAAAACGAGATTCAAGTAATTTTGGTGCAAGCCGACGTTAGTTCAAAAAAAGTTTTTACGTATCATATTCATCATCTGGACAAAAATATACAAAAACATAAAACAATAATTAGTTTTGAATGTTTCAATTATTAATTTATTAAAACTCAAATTAAATTATCCCACTACTAATACTTATTATAAATGTGAAAGTTTAGATAAATGGATGGATGGATGTATGGATGTTTGCTGGTCTGGTGTTATGATGCGGCGGGGCCAATTTTAATTAAATTTGGTAAGGAGGAAGATGAGGCGCTAGATTGACACATAGGATACTTATAATCTTCATCATCCATCACCACGCGGGTGAAAAAGCGTAATATGCTTGGGCACAGCATAGACAAAAAAATATACTGATTGGTATACTAAGTATTTAAATTTACTTAGATATGGCCTTGAAAAAGATCATAAGCTACTCGAAGTACTAATGCTGCGCAGACGAAGTTTCGAGCACTAGCTAGTATAGTATATACATTGTACTTAGACCGCGCGAACCCGAGTAAGTAGAACATCATTGCGATAAATAGGCGATAAAGTGGGAAGAGGCGGTGGGTGGGGGCGGAGGACGCCTACCGGCAGTTATTACGTGAGTGCCGGCAGAGCGGTCGGGGTTGGTAGTTTTTAAATGTCATTGTTTTCTGTTGCGTGGGTACACTACCAACAAAACGTAGATGCGATGTGCACTTGTTTTGTAGGGATGTTGACATCCCTACACGCGTCTCGCGGCAAACCTGCGTGAATCAACGTGTTTTTTTAGCTTTGATGCTATTATCGAATATAACATTCAAATTATTGAATGTTCATTTTTAAAGCAATAACGTTGATTTTAATCGTATACAGGGAAATATAATAGTAGATTGTTAACCGAGGATCGAATGAATCAATACTCGAGGTATTTATACGCTAGGGACTTTAGAGGCTGTAGTCCGAGTAGGAATTGATACTTTTAGCCGAGTTAAACACTCTACTTTTCATTTCAAATATGAGGAAAATAAAACTAGTTGTTTATCTAAACTATTTATTGATAATATATAATAATATTAGTACTACCTATTTAAAATTAATTGTCAAATTAGGACAATTCGTGAATTTAAAAGTTACATTTTTGTTTGGAATGTTTATGATGTTTGATATATTATGACAAATATGGCTGTTCTGGATATCTGTAAAAGTAGGAGACCCTGGTATTTCATCCGACGATGGATTCCATGGCGGATACTCCCTGGAAGTTGCCGGCTGAGGCGAATTGGGGCGTATTTATATAGCTGTTTCAGTTAATTTGGTTGAAATTTTAGTTTTATTTTGGATTAAACCCTCAACGTAGCCTTCAGCGACTGTGCTGGATTTCCAGCCTCCATGTCTTTTTAGGGTTGTCATGTTTGCTCCAGAATCGGCTAAAAGTGTTGCTGACGTTGGTCTATAACAATGTCCGGTATACTGCTCACAGTTTGGTAAATTCAAATATGTTGCTATCTGCTTCGGCATACCTGAGATTTTATTTTTACCGATCACTTGTTTATAGTTGAGAAAAAACGGTCCATTTTTACATCAGTGGGTCTCATTTTTGATATTTCTTTACTGTTTGTGTAAACTCGTCTTGTACTACAAACGAGCGCTCAATATTTGTTTTTGTTTTAGTCAGTTTTACTAGTAATAATTGGCCTTGACTTTCAATGTCCTTAATTGTCAAATTTGTGAGTTCACTGCTTCTGCAAGCGCCGCTTATACCGAGTATCAATACCACTTGTGCAAAACATGTAATTTTTTTGGATTTGTGTAATAAATACGTTCAGTTTTAGAATAAATCCTTACCTTCACTGCCAAATATATCTCGTCAGGAGCATCATTTATAAAAAAACCACTTCATGAGAGGTGGAAACCTTAGATTTCTTACTAGTGAACCCCTGAGACTGTCTTTTCAATGATGTTATATTATGGAATTTTTTCAAGTTTACATTGGTTTACATTGTGCTTTACACTAACTGTACTCTTGAGCATTGAATATCGGCTCCATAGCGTAGAAGGCTGTAGTATGCTACACAGTCCATTAAAATATGTAAAAAATACACTTTCGGAAAACGATTTTATATTCTTCTGTGCTCGTATCTTTCTTTTGAGATTTCTGGCAAAAGATTTTCAATAACACAATTTGCCTCGTCTTTAATTGAATCTGGTGTCAACATTTCAGAATCGCTTGAACTCATTTTTAATATTAAAATCTTAGCATAAAAGATTATTACCTATTTTTTTGAATTCCGTCACATAACAGATTAGTATCCCGCCAATTTATGTTGACTTTTAAAATTTTAAATATGGAACTCACCGCGTAATTGTTGCGGCCTATTCCGCTCAAAGAAGTTTGAGCTAAGTTCACACTGGCTGTTTAGAAAGTCACGTGGCCGCTGCATTTTTTTTACATAGTTTTTTTTACATAAAACTCTTCACAGCTGACAGCAGTTCTATTTTTAAAATTCATTCCGGCCCTTAGGTGGGAAGTAATTTGTATGAGATTTTCCCTCTCTATGGATGGAAGCAGCATTTTCCACCCAATAATCAGATCAAAACGACACTACTTTCCGAGTATGAGAAATGAAAAATATTTTTACTCACAACTATTTCCACAAAGCAATAATAACATTTTTGTGCACGTTTATTATCTTAACGTACATTTCACAAGCTGGTTGGTATATACAAGGTGTTTGGTAGAGAGACCGACAAACCAAATGAGCGTGTTCGGGGGACCACTTGGAGAATACAAGTTGGACAAAAAAAATCCCCGACACCCCAATTTTTTTTAACTAAATCAGTTAGTTAGCTCTGTTTTGTATCCAATTTTGCTTTGCGTTGCCTGAAGGTGTATTAGAGACCAAATTCAACTAAAAACATCCGGTCTAAAACAGATTTTACAAATTTTATGGTAGTAAATAGGTACAATTTCGGAGAAAAAGAGAAAAATCACAAAAAAAAGTTAAACATATTGGGGGGTCGGGGATTTTTTTTGGCCAACCCGAACACGCTCATTTGGTTTGTTGGTCTCTCTACTAAACACCTTATATATGGTATGACTTCAGTTTTGAGCTGAGAGCGTGGATACCTTATTCCGTCCAGGATATAAATATTTGTATTTGGCAAGTCCGATCAATCATCCCAACCAGCAATGAATCAGGGTTGGTCCCAACTGGCACTCTCGTTATATTTTTAAGCCGCAAGCCGGGACGAGCCCAACCACTAATTTATTCATAGAACCATCAGCGGCCGAAGATCCGACGAATAAAATATTAATATCGACGGAGATTTGTGTTAGAATCTCCATGTAAATGCTTTTGCGTAAGGTTTTAAGATATTGTTCGCAATTTTCATGTATACTTGACTGCATAGTATAAGGGTATATGTTTTGTATAACTGTTGCAGTGCCATCAAGACGTTAAGACTCTGTACAGTTTATGCAATAAATGATCTCTGATTTCTGAAGACTAAAGTTTTTATGATTTAGCGGCAATGGCATTGTACACTCAATATCTCAAGGCGACTATCGTAATAGTCGCCTTGAGATATTGAGTGTAGAGTCTCATCTACCCATTCATTTGACAGCTGTGGATTTGATTTGATGACTTGAATGACATTTTTGAAAAAATTAAAGAAAAAAACTATTACTAAGGATTATTATTAAGGCCCAAAAGTAGGTCCAGGTAGACTGCTTTATCAACAAATTACAAGTACAATTTGAAAAATTTAAAACCGATTTCCATTTTATTCAGTTATTGAAGTGTATCTCAAAAACTACGGGACCAAATTTAATGAAATTTAAATTGTACGCACCAGTTCTCTAACAAAAAAAGAATTTTGAGAATCGGTTTGGTAGAAAACCCTATCAAAAGTTATGAGGTAACAAACATAAAAAAATACAGTCGACTTGAGTACCTCCTCCTTTTTTTGGAAGTCGGTAGAAAAAATATATAATCAGGACACAACAATTCTTAAGGGGACCTAAGTATCCTAGTAAATCGGGCATTTTCTTTTTTTATCTTGTCTGCTCCGGAATGGATCATTTTTGAGAATCGTCTCTAGCGCCAACTGCGCGGCTTCCTTCTGAACCATGAACGTTTCTAAAACACATGCACTGCCGTGCAATTCTCTAAGAAATGCTTGTTTGTTATGATCACTCGCGAGCTCATCGATGTCAATAAAGAGATCACCCTTGTCGATAAAATTGTTTTCCGAGTTCTCAATGCGAATTCAAGTGCGAGTTGAATTCGCATTTCTATTTCTTTGACTTCAATTCTTTGGACTTAACTGCTGTTACATACCGTTAGGTGCTTTCTGGCGTATTTTCAATCTTGAGGTTCCTGGACTAGTACAGTGTGTATAGTGGTGGATTACCACGCCACTTAAGTCCTACCACTCTGTGGACTTCTCACGATTCCTTCATCAATCGCTTTCGCCGAAGTCACGCTACTATAATTCTAGCCTAAAAATGTTCTCTGTGAAAAACTGATATGTTTAGATGCGGGGGGATATTCCCACAAAGAGCCATGGGTTTTACCGCTTCGCCATACTTCGGTTGTCTGCATAACCAGAAGTAAGTAAAAAATTCAACCATGGAATCGTTTTTATTTCTACAAAGATTGTTACACAAGAACTAGACCTGAAGAAATTTAACACGATCAAAACAAATCCTCTCCAATAAAAGTAACAAAAAATCTCCTGAAATGTACGCAATTTTTTTTCATTACAGTGAAGTGAAGTACAAACGTGTAAACTTTGCATATTGCAGGTTTAAACCCCATTAAGGTCCCAGTTAAATTAAAGAAAAACCGCATCATTGCGGGGTTACGCTAGATTTTCTTACCTAAAAAGTTGTGAGAATTTATAACCGTGTTTGTGGTTTTGAAAAAATACTAAAACCGGATTTATCAAATTTTACTTTTTACCAGTTGTTTACTAAACTGGGAGAGGAAGAAGGTTCTGGATTGATTCTATAATCATCAACATTATGTCCTGGCTCGTTACGTCACAAATATAACAGTATTAAAGGTCTTAAGCCGAGGGAAATGAAGTCAGATTTAGGTATTGGTATGCTATTCAAAGATACGGCTAGAAGAATATATATATTATAATATAATATCATTATATAAAATATGTTACCTTGCCATGCATATATATTCTGGAAATTTGTAAAATCGACAGGAAATACTATGAATTGTACGCAAAGCGAGAAGACGTACCTACGAACCGCTCATTGCGACATCGAAACCGGTGGTTAATGCTGCCTAAATCCCACCCCAAGTTGCATTCAAAGGGTACCTTTGTAACGTCTATATTAATATATAATAAATTATATAATATAATAATAATATGGGACAACACTCACACAGTCTTCAGGTCCCAAACTAGGCATAGCCTGTACTATGGTAACCTGATGACTGATATTACATACTTTACTTATATATGTTATTATATACTTATATACATATAAACACCCAGACACAGATCAAACAGACATGTTCATGCACACAAATGTTTGACCTGTCCGGGGATCGAACCCGGGACCAGCGGCTCAGAAGGCAGGGTGCGACCAACTGCTCCAACCGGCCTGTCAAAATTACCACAACGCATAAAAATAGGTAAATAATGATCAAAGATTTATTAACGAATTAAAAAAAAAACTACTGATTCACAAAACTTACTCTACAATACAGTAATACTTAAATGACAAACTACAATATACTTATTATCCAATTAATTGCTTATAAATATATACATTATTATTACATAAATATTACCAACATTATAATTAAGGTAAAACAAACTATATCTGATAAATACAATGTAATTCTTATTATAAAATGACTATATATTCAATAAATGACTGGACATATTAAATTTAGGCTAAGTATTCACTTAAATTGAAAAAAAAAATATTTGCAATCTCATGCAAGAACAAACAAGTAGTCCTACTCTCTTCACATTGCGCGGCCGACACGGCCTTGTAGTGAACATTTTTGTGCATTCCATCTGTACTGTATATTTACTACCTACGAGCTACGAAGAAATAATATTTCTTCGTAGCCTACGAGTACAAGATGCAATAGAGTATTGAGTATTGAGTATCTGTTTTGAATTTTTGTCCTATTATGTATAATACTTTGAGAAGAAAAAGTTGGAGATGTAAGACTGAATTTTTATTACTTATTTTTTTATTACTCTTTTATACAAATTAAATTATTAACTTTACTTGACATGATTAACACGCTGCCCAGAAATATCGTGAAGGATGCACTTAGATAACATTCCAAGCACCGCCTGAAGTTGCTGCGAGGCTCAATTCCGTTCATAAAATTGGCCAAAAATTCCCCGTAACGAGAACCGCATAAATCAATTTTGTATGAAAAATCGACTAAGTATATCGAACTTTGTAAGTTAGTAACTCGAACTGGGTACAACAAAACATTTCGTAAATCACTTGCAAAATCTCTACGGGAGCCAATTGGCATCGGTAAGAACTGATGATGTGATTGATGACCCAACAACTTACATCCCAGTTCTGGAGTCCGTCAGCGTTGTATAATCTCACCGTTGCTTTTTAACATATACACCGAACTCATAATAAGAATAGCTGTAGAAGATTGGGAGGACCGCGTGTCTATTGGGGGGTCAAAGATATCAAATCTGCGTTATGCTGACGACAACACCTTGTTTGCGACTAGTAGTCAGCACATTTTAGACCTACTTCGCAAGATTGAAGAAGTCAGTCTACAATTTGGCCTAAAAATTAATCGCACTAAAACAAGGATGATGATTGTAACCTGTACTAACAACAACTCGACAGAAGTAACATAAAATGCGAACTGTGATGACAATCATACATTTACTTAGGCGTGTTGATAACGAACAATGGAGGTTGCGCTGACGAAATCAAAAGTCAAATGGCCATTACTAGGTCAGCTATAGATGTCTATCTAAGGAAGATATGGAATAATCGCGACATAACAAAAGCCAGAAAAATCCGGCTCGCAAAAACTTGTGTTTTCCATGTTTCTATATGGTGCTGAAACGTGGACCTTACCAAAGAGTATAAAGAACAAGAAGAACAAGATTGTGCGCTCAAGATGTGGTCCAACAAAAATTTTTGGATGTGTCATGGACCGGATTCCGCACCAATTTATCCATATTACAAGAACTGGGCATCAAACAGTGTCTTTCTTCAATCGTACAGGATCGTATTTAATCTTTTTTAGGCATGTGACAAGGACCATGCGATAAACCGACCAGATACGAGCAGCCATAAACAGTCCTCAAAACGCGTGCACCAGATGAATAGCGACGCCATGTGAGGCGCGCGTGGTACACAGTCTGAAGTGACGACCAGGACCGCTCTGTCACAAGGGTGATGAAATGACGAAGAAGAAAAAGAAGATATAAAATGTACAATGTCATTACGTAAAAAATAACAGCTTATTATTATGGTATACTATATTAATGACCTAGCAATATTCTTGAAGCACATCAAGAGTTTTTCAAATAACGGAGTAACAAAGTAATTTTGTTTTCTAAAACATATTAATTGGAGCCACCATTTCTTGCCATTTCTGAAAATTTCACTGAGTATATATATCTTATTATACGAGTAGTATATCATCGTCTATACGGATGTCAGTTTATTTCTGTCGCTATATTTTGAAGCGTTGAAGCAAAGGCTAGCCGGAAAATATTATATTTTACAATTTCGGTTTTATTTAAAAAATCTCGTTTTTTCCGAATTCCACGACCATTTGTTAATAGGATTGGCTGAAAACATAAGCGTTGGGCGCCTGTTAATGGGTTAAGTGTAGCCTAATGAACAGCTTGATGAAACATCAAATAAAAGAACAGATTAAATGAAAAAAAAAGAATTCTTAGTGATAGTAAAACTTACCATACTACAGTGTCATACTAAGTATTAATTATCAATAAACTATCTCGTGCTATGTACCATACTTATTTTCTAAGAACCAGCGGGACCCAGCTGGTTATATTTATTATATTTCCCGGTGTACCGGTTTGTCTCCGACTAGCATAAAACATATTTGGAAAAATGTATCTGGGAGTGCACTAGTGTTAAAATAGGTTTAACCAGGGCATGAAACCGGTATCTAAAATACCTGTATTTTTACATTACCACCCTTTTTTATGATAGCGGTAACGTATTTAGGTAACCGAAAATCCAAAGAAATGTTTTTACACAATTAATACCGATTGCATAATACCGGTAACCTATAAAAAATAACACTTCATTTACAAGTGCCTAGTGCTCTTTGATAGGTGCCACCAAAGGATGCGCCCAACGCGACTACGTTTGCGAGGCGCGAGATAAGGTGACGTTGCCAGATAGCTTAATAACATTTTAATGGTGAAACTTACCCGTATTAACAAAAATAAGCAGTTTGCTCGGCGACAGACGTATATAAAATGAACTGCTCTACCAACAATACCTACTGACACTTTACAAGACTTACACACTATACAAAACAAAATGCAGCGCGTGCAATATCTTGCTCTTGCTAACAAATTATAATCAAAAGATCACAATATTCTTTTGTCTTTGTTTTGAGCTTTGCTTCTAGTATTTACTTTAATTTGCATACCGGTATCAAGCAATAACCTACAGTTAACCTTAATAGTGGTTACCAGTAATGCTTATGCCCTCAACCGGTAACCATAATAAAGGTTTTGGTGTTCAATATAATGTAACAGTAATAAGGATACCGGTTCATAACCGCTGGTACCGAAATTCATAACGGTTTTCAAGCCCTACTTATAAATACCCAATTGTAAGTTTGCACCGTATGTCGGATCTTTACTAGAGCCGCGAATAAAAACAATAACATAATTTCCGTATGTCGCACGACTTTTTTCACTCTAAGTCACTATAAACAAAGGCATAATAGAGATAGTGAGAAAGTGGTCAAGTGCTACCCAGAACGGTATATAAAAAAAAAATTTAAAGCATATATTCATAAAAAATATCATAAACTCAATCAAAATTAACTTCTTTGATTTTTTCTTATAAACGGCCCGTTAAGGTTTATACCTTAAATTTAACATGGTTCCGTAGGTGCTAGAAACGGTGCAAGCCGTGCAGATACTCCTAGTTGTGTTTCCTAACTATTCTAGAAGAATTTACTTCTGTCAGAATTATGTCCATAATTTATCCTAATTATACTGGACTAACGATAGTTCAGAGCCTTCCACAGATTACAGAAACAACGAAGATATGAAAGGGGGGCGGGGCCGGTGTCGCAGCAATATGCCCAAAAAAGAACACATTGCTCGCGGCGGTTCACAACTTTTGTATAATGTGACTGAACGCCGGTCGCGATATTGCATGTAAACAGTTTACAATGCTTGCTCTGTATATTCAAATGTTATTGCAATACCCCAGTAGATAATGAACTTATTGAAGAGATCAGAATACGTTAAATCGCGGAATACGGCCGCTGATTGCGACACCAGGTTTCGTATTTACCGCATGGATTGGCATCTCTCTAGATCTCTATGGAGCCTGCCTTCGAAGCAGGTGCCACGATCAAACCATTACCTGGGTATTTTTTTGTGTTGATCAGAAATATTTGTTGATGATGATGCTGATGATGATGATGATGATGATTATGTAATGTTTTATTGTGTGTCCTATCCTCCCATGTCACAAGGGCATTGATTTTTTCAAGCTGGTGGTCGATCATTAAAAGTTGCCTTATCATTATCTAATTTAGTCTTTTTTTTAGTTTAGCAGTATAACATTGCTTTACGAGTATACGAGTATGTTGCAATAAATACAGTTTTCAATTTCGTATTAATTTTAACTACAAAAAGTACCGTTTTGTAATAATTCTTAAAGGTCTGTTCATGAAAATTAAAACTCAATTAGATCTTAGTATGGCCAGTAGTGTCAAATTTAAATCTATGACGCTTCGGATCGCTGTTACAAAACCTACGCCAGTGCTGTCCGTTTGATTGTCTACGAGAATAAATGCCTCATATTTTATTATATAAGCTGCCATGGGCATCATTTCTCTTAAATTGACTATACTTCAACATTATGGCAGGATATTATGTAAATAATCTAATTCATACCCTGATAACTGTACTGCACACTCGTCGCAGCAACTAAAAGTTATTTATTTTGTTTTTCCCAACTAACTTACGTAGTTTTGTGAAGGTACGTCATGTTTCGAGATATTTGTTCTCGGTAATGCTTTACCACAAAGCTGTTAAGTTAAACTACAGTCCGCAGACTACCCAAGCGACCGCCTACTCGACCAGTCGACTGTCCGACAGAAGTCAATTCTGCTATTTGCATAGCAGAATCACCCGAATATATTTCCTCTGCTGAGACAAAGAGATGCTCCAATTAAGAGATGTATAATAATAATATGGGACAACACTCACACAAAGGTCTTCAGGTCCCAAACTAGGCATAGCCTGTACTATGGTAACCTGATGACTGATATAGGTTATGATCCACCGCTCAGGGGCCTTACCATGAGCTCTTAAAGCAGGACTTCTAGACAACTGCCCGGTTTATTCGTACCATGACAACGTTAAAGCAGGCCTGCCCAGACCTACTATTCAAGAATCGCAGAAAAACCGTTCACTAGTTTTTTTGTATGGACTTTCGTTAACATGTCGCTCAGTTTATAAGCTTATAAACGTCTAGGCGTCCGCAGTGTTGGTTATAATAAATTGCTAAAATGCCAGAGACAACATTATCCATTCATCTTTTAGAAAACAATGTTCAAGCAGTTCACCTAAATGAGCGTCATGGTATGATTTTATTCAAAACTGTTTACGCCAGGTTTAAGAACTGCACGGAACTTGCATGGTTTTTATGAAGCTGATAGTAAGGCCCCAGGGCAAGCGCGAGTTACAGCAGCGTAAGTTATCCAATATTTTTCTACTTATGCTTCAGAGAATTGCACTTACACCACTACCGAGTATAATCGTCGCGCTGTCCCTCCCCTGAGACTCTTGAAGAGAACGTGAGACTGATTTCGCACATAAACACAAACACGCAGCAACTCCAGACAGCTGCTTTTAAAGACCTATGATTCCTTAAAGAAAATCAAATATTGCATTTTTAGAAAGACAAAAGTATTTCAGTTAATGAGTATCGAACCTCTACAGCTTAGCACAACACTGTCCCTTTTATGGTGGTCTTCGCTACGCTAAGTACAAATGTTAACAATATTCCACAGCCCATCGGAAGCCTCAAAAGCGTTAAAATATAAGTAAGCGTGGAAGGGTTAAATATGACATATATTTACTATTTGTAAAGATAATTTACATTATATTTTAAATATAATTACAGATCACTATAAATTAACCATTATTTGAAATTAATTAAAATAACATCAACGTCATAAAAACACATTCGATTTTGTCAAAGTCGCTCACGATCGATGCCCTCTCGCCCAAACGTGCCTATCAGACTAGCGGCATTCCCGCGTTGTATGGCCAGGGAAATGTTCTGCACAAGATAATGGCCCAACTGAGGATCACGCGTTCTCTCCTTCAGGCACCGCTAGTTTTTTTTCCAAATCTCTTGGCCTCCAGACCCCACGGCCCAGCCGTCTCCATAGCAAACGGCACAAACTCGTAAGCTGACTCCAAGGCAGCGTACTCGAGGTGCTTTTCTCTGGCTGCCGCTTCCGCACCCGTGCCAGCTTCCCGCCGGGTGGCTTGGAGGTGACAAGAAGCAAATGTGCTGACTCAGGTAGTATCCTAGATGAGGCTGCGACCTTTCCGCCACGGAATCAGCGTGAGCCATCTGGCCGTTTGCCATCCGCGGGGCTCGAGCACACAAGGGATTGCTGCTTTTATATTTAAATGTAAAAAAAGTCAGGAAAATCAAAGCACCTTGCCCGATATCGACTATAATGAAAACTTGTATTAATGAATTACGTAATATTATTATCTTTTGAATATCATCATCATCATCATCATCATCTCAGCCGTAGGACGTCCACTGCTGAACATAGGCCTCCCCCATGATTTTCCAAAAGGACCGGTTGGAAGCGGCCTGCATCCAACGTCGTCCTGCGACCTTCCTCAGGTCGTCTGTACACCGTGTCGGTGGACGACCTACGCTGCGCTTGCCGGTACGTGGTCTCCACTCCAGAACCTTTCGGCCCCATCGGCCATCTGTTCTGCGTTTCTATGTGCCCTGCCCACTGCCACTTCAACTGGCTAATCTTCTGGGCTATATCGGTGACTTTCGTTCTTCTACGGATCTCCTCATTTCTGATTTGATCACGTAGAGAAACCCCGAGCATAGCCCTCTCCATAGCTCGTTGTGCGACTTTGAGCTTTTCTATGAGGCCCATAGTAAGAGACCACGTTTCAGTGCCATAAGTCATCACTGGTAACACACATTGGTCGAAGACTCTTGTCTTGAGGCACTGAGGTATTTTTGACGAGAAGACTTCGCGAAGTTTCCGGAACGCTGCCCAGCCGAGTTGGATTCGACGATTGACCTCTTTCTCGAATTTGGACCTGCCTAGTTTGACTGTCTGTCCCAGGTAGATGTACTCATCAACAACTTCGAGAACTGAGTTCCCAACTGATATCGGGGTAGGTACAACATGGGCATTAGACATAATTTTCGTCTTATCCATGTTCATCTTAAGACCTACCCGTTGGGAAACTCGATGGAGGCCTTCGAGCATTGTACTGAGGTTTTCAATGGATTCTGCCATGACTACAATATCGTCGGCAAATCGAAGGTGAGTGATGTATTCGCCGTTAATATTTATGCCAAGTCCTTGCCATTCCAGAAGCTTGAAGGCGTCTTCCAATGTAGCGGTGAACAGTTTCGGAGATATAACGTCTCCCTATCTCACGCCTCTTTGCAATGGAATTGCCTTCGAACTCTGCTCCTGTACTCGGACTGACATGTAGGCGTTTGTGTACAAACACTTCAGCACTTCAATATACCGATAGTCAATACGGCACCGCTGGAGAGACTCAAGCACTGCCCACGTCTCGATCGAATCAAAGGCTTTCTCATAGTCCACAAACGCTAAACAAAGAGGCAAGTTATACTCTTCGGTCTTCTGTATAACTTGCCGTAGCGTGTGGATGTGGTCTATGGTACTATAGCCTTTTCGGAAACCGGCTTGTTCCGGAGGCTGGAATTCATCAAACCTGCGACTGAGACGGTTCGTTATGACCTTCGAAAACAGCTTATAAACATGGCTCAAAAGCGAGATGGGTCTGTAATTTTTAAGTAAAGTGTTGTCACCTTTCTTGAAGAACAGCACCACAACGCTTTTGTTCCATGCTTCTGGCGTTGAACCTTCGAGTAAGACGGTATTAAAGAGCTTCTGAAGGACTTTAAGTACCGGTGTTCCACCCGCTTTCAGAAGCTCAGATGTGATACCGTCGTCACCAGGCGCCTTGTTGTTCTTAAGCTGTTTCAAGGCCATTCTAATCTCGTACAGGCTGATGTCCGGGATATCTTCGGTATAATGTCGGGTCAGCTTGGCTCTTGGGTCTTTAGCCGAGCTGCTAACAGGTTTAGCGACCGAGGTGTATAGCTGTCCGTAGAAACTCTCTACCTCTCCTAATACTTCTGCTTTGGTCGACGCTACACTGCCGTCTTCTCTCTTCAGCTTCGTCAACTGGCTTTGCCCAATAGACATGTCTCTTGCAAACACTTTGGAGCCTTTTTTTCCGCTGTATCGTCTTTTTAATACGGTTTGTATTAAAGATCCGGATTTTGTGTCGCAAGGACTTCCATATTCGTCTATTGAGCAGCCTATATGCTTCAGCATCATGCGAAGACTGCATTTTCAGTGAGCGTCGATCAGCCATGAGGTTGAGGGTATCGTTGGAGAGTTTCTGTGGCCTATCTGTACGGTGGGGTTTAAAGTATTTGGAACCCACTGTATGGACAGTTTCTACTAACCTGTTATTGATCTCGTCCACTGAAGCGATGTTCTCAAGGCAATCGAAGCGATTGGATAGCTCAAGTTGAAAGCTCTCGGGGTCTTGTATATGGGCACGAGTGGGTCGGAGCGCAGACTTCATCAGACGAGACCTCTCCAGTTTGACATTAATATTCACCGTGCCTCTTACCATTCGGTGATCACTACCGGTTTTAACCCTGTTGATCACGGAGACATCAGTGAATATTTGCCTTTTGGTGGTCATAATGAAGTCAATCTCATTTCTCGTGGAACCATCGGGACTCAGCCAGGTCCATTTCCTGTGAGGTGGCTTCTGAAAGAAAGAGTTCATCATAAAGAGTCCCTCTTTCTCCAGGAAGTCGGCCAACCTCTTTCCCCTACGGTTCCGTTGTCCATATCCAAATTGCCCCACTTTCAACTCATCCTCGCTTCTCTTACCCAACTTCGCGTTGAAGTCCCCCATAACAACTAGAAAGTGCGTTTCAGAGGTATGTATGGCCCGACTAATGTCCTCATACATATCCTCCACCTCATCATCCGGGTGCGACTTCGTCGGTGCGTATACCTGAATGACCTTCAGCGAATATCGTTTGGATACTCTGAGTATTAGGTATACGACCCTATTGGGAACGCTATCGATCTTAACTATGTTGTTAGTAAGGGACTTATGGACGAGAAAACCGACACCACCTTGGGACTGTTGGTCGCCCTCCCGGTAGTAGAGTAGGTTACCTGATTTCAGGGTTATCGTGTCGTCACCCGCTCTATGGACTTCAGATAACCCCACAATGTCCCAGTGTAACTTACTCATTTCTTCTTCCAGCTCATATATCTTCTCGTCTGTCCTCATTGTGCGTATGTTGTGTGTCACCAGGGCCAGTCGTCGTCGTTGGGGGTGGTAGCCGGGCGTCTGCCGGGGATTCTTAGCACCCCCTGCCCCACCGTTACCGTGGCCGCTACCGTAGCCAGGAATAGCGGAGCTGCCGGGGACTGGAGGCCTGGTTCTTTTTATCAAATCCATAGGGGGGATTTTGCCAATACTCGCCTCGCTTGGCAGGCGGGTTGGCGAGCGCAGTTTTGAGGTTTTAATACTGGGAAGGTGCTGCTGCCCACCTTCCAATTGTTATCCCTTAGCAGATTTTTTCTCACCCACGGGTAGAGTTGGGGGGGGTACTATTCTAAGCCGGTACCCCACGACACTTTTGAATATAGACATTAACGATTTTACATTTTAAACTGACGTGGTCACGTATGCAAGGACTTCAGAAACAGGTTATTAACCATACTGTATTATTTTGGGCTCTCTATATTTCGGCATAGTTCAATGCGCCATATCCACGAGTAAACTAAAGTGTCTGCGGGTAGATGCTGTAATGATCCATAGAGGAAACCAATATGAGCATACGAAACGGTCTACCCTCCTTCTTTCAAAATTCTTGCGCTCCGTTTTATTACTACTGACACAAAAGTCAGATGCAACTCGATTTTGGTCTTGACACACATAACTCACGATATCTAGTCGTACTCTACACTTTAAAAACAATTGTCCAATAGCCACTTTTATAGGTTTGATTTGACAAGAAGCAAATGTGCTGACTCAGGTAGTATCCTAGATGAGGCTGCGACCTTTCCGCCACGGAATCAGCGTGAGCCATCTGGCCGTTTGCCATCCGCGGGGCTCGAGCACACAAGGGATTGCTGCTTTTATATTTAACAATACTAAATTATAACTATATTAAATTATTATTATCTCTCATTATATAAAGATGGATTACCACTGACTGACTGACTGACTGACTGACATAAATGGTACGGTATGAAGGAGCAATGGGGGGTATAGAAGATGTAGGGGAAAAGTGTAGGGGAGGTTCTGAAACCAAAGGGAAAAGTCCGGGATGAGCTGAATGTGGAAGTGTGATGGAACAGGTCAACGGCTCTCGGAAACTATAAAAGATGGGGGGTAGGTGTCAAAACTAAAAATGAAGAAAACCCTGGGCAACTGCCAAAAATTAAAAAAAAAACATGCCTCCCGAACAAAAGACGATCGCTCCCATACAAAATGTAAATGCTTATTATTCCTAAACCGTTTGACATAAGTATAAAGTGTTTGACCAAATGTCATAGGGAATCGGAAGGGTAATTTGGTAAAAGTGTCAAAAATCCAAGATGGCGGATTCAAAATGGCGGCCGAATTGAAAGTTGGTCCGATCCGGCTCAAAATTGGTATCGGGGGGTTTTTGAGGTCCCACATTCCAAATATGAAAACCATTTTTTGATGACGTCATTTTTCAATATGGCCGCCATACATATGTTTTTTTGGATCTTTAATGGATCGTTTCTCCCAGTGGGCGTGATGGGGATTATGGTTTTGTAGGGTTATATGTGGGGTTACGATAGGTGACTTTAGGAGAAACTGAATGGAGCTGAACGTGGAATACCAGGTAGAACAGGTCAACGGTTCTCGAAAACTAAAGGAGATAGGAGGTAAGTGCCAAAACTAATATTGACAAGCACCCTGGGCATTTTCTAAAAATTAAAAAAAAAACACACCTCCCGAACAAAAGACGATCGTTCCCATACATAATGGAAATGCTTATAACGCCGCAACCGTTAAAGATAGGTATGAGGTGTTTTAACTAATATGATAGGGGACCGGAAGGGTAATTTGGGTGATATGTCAAAAATCCAAGATGGCGGATTCAAGATGGCGGCTACCTTAAATATTAGTCCGATCCGACTGAAAATCGATATCTAAGGGTTTTTAGAGTCCCTGATTCGAAATATGAAATCCATTTTTTGATGACGTCATTTTTCAATATGGCCGCCATACAAATGTTTTTTTGGAATTTCAATGGGTCATTTCTCCCAGTGGGCGTGATGGGGATTTAGATTTTGTAGGGTTATATGTGGGGTTAGGGTAGGTGACTTTAGAAGAAACTGAATTGAGCTGAACGTGGAATACCAGGTAGAACAGGTCAACGGCTTTCGGAAACTAAAAGAGATAGGGGGTAAGTGCCAAAACTAATGTTGACAAGCACCCTGGGCATTTTCTAAAAATTAAAAAAAAAACACACCTCCCAAACAAAAGACGATCGCGCCCATACAAAATGTAAATGCTTATAACGCCGAAACCGTTAAAGATAGATATAGGGTGTTTGAACTAATGTTTAAGGTGACCAAAAATGCAATGTGGCGGAAATGTCAAATATCCGAGATGGCGGATTCAAGATGGCGGCTACCTTAAATATTAGTCCGATCCGACTGAAAATCGATATCTAAGGGTTTTTAGAGTCTCCAATTCGAAATATGAAATCCATTTTTAGATGACGTCATTTTTCAACATGGCCGCCATACAATTTTTTTCTCTGGAAATTTTATCGTAGTTTTTCGACATGTTGGCATGATGGAACGCTGAGGCTTTGTAAGTGAAAAGTATAGGCAGTGGTCTTACGTCCTTAAGTGACACCTGAAATGAGCTGAATGTGTACCTTCTGATGGAACAGCTTGACGGGTCTCGGAAACTAAAAGAGATAGGTAGTTAGTGCCAAAACTAATATTGGCAAGCACCCTGAGCATTTCCTAAAAATAAAAATAAAAACACATCTCCCGAACAAAAGACGATCGCGCCCATACAAAATGTAAATGCTTATAACGCCGAAACTGTTAAGGATAGGTACGGGGGGTTTGAACTAATATTTTACGGGACCGGAAATGCAATTTGGCGGAAATGTCAATAATTCAAGATGGTGGATTCAAGATGGCGGCTTCCTGGAATAATGGTCCGATTCGACTGAAAATCGATATCTAAGGGTTTTTAGAGTCCCCAATTAGAAATATGCAACCTATTTTTTGATGACGGCATTGTTCATAATTTTCACAATGGCCGTAGGTCGAAATTAGAGCCTGCGAGGCCGTAGGCCGAGCTATAATGGCGAGGCCGCAGGCCGAGCTATATAGGTCGAAGGCCAAGAGTGCTTCTAAGCGAAGCGAGGCTGAAGGCCGAGCGTACTTCTAAGCGAAGCGAGGCCGAAGGCCGAGCATGCTTCTAAGCGAAGCGAGGCCGAAGGCCGAGCGTACTTCTAAGCGAAGCGAGGCCGAAGGCCGAGCATGCTTCTAAGCGAAGCGAGACCGAAGGCCGAGCGTCTTTCTAAGCGAAGTGAGGCCGAAGGCTGAGCGTGCTTCTAAGCGAAGCGAGTCCGAGTTTTGAGCCTACGAGGAAATAGAAGTCTTTCATAGCGAGTTTATTTCAAAATTTCAATGATCTTCAAGACATCTGCCCACGTTAACATAGGTAATGTCATGAAATTGTGTAAATCATGAATACTACTATAAGTACTTGATTGATAATTATACAGATATGTAGATTAACTCTTTAGTGAAACACCACAATACAAATATATGTTACAAATAAATAAAATAGAATAAAATAAAATCACAATCAAAATATTTCACAATTAAATAGGTACTTTAAATTTAAAGTGTCAGAATGGGTGGTCTTATCGCTCAGAGCGATCTCTTTCAGACAACCATTCACGGAAAGAAATAGGCATAAACTTATAAGGACGGTGTGAATAAAACAAGTGTACTAAACACTACATATAGCAAAACTCAAGATTATAAATATAAAAAATACTTATAATATACTCGTATACAAACTATACTTATATAATTATACTATACGTAATATACTACAAAATATATACATACTATACATATACCATTTAATTATTATAAAAAAGATAATAAGTAGGTTTGCAGTTAGTTATTTCGCGAAGCTAAATGCTTTGACACGTTTTTTGAAGATGCTTAAAGAAGGCGCGCATCTAATTTCGTAGAGTAAAGTGTTCCATAGACGAACAGCTTCAACACAAAGTAGGAACCAAAAAAATTTGTGCGGGTTATCGGGGTACTTAACATTAAGTGCTCTGATGATCGTAGAGAAAAAGAGCTCCTAACATGTAAAAAATCAACATTTTACGTACTACTGATATGACATGTTACAAGTAAACGTTAAATTTCCTTCGTAGGCTTGGGTTTGTTATGAACTTGAGTCCAAACAACACTTCACGCAGTGGTATAAAAAGGGTGCAGCGTCTTCCAAGAAGCTTAAGGTGTCACAGTTAGCTGGAAAACTAATGGCGACATCTTAAGCCATTACTTACTTTTGAGCAATAAATATATCTATATATAATAGGCTTATAGGCCTTTCATGGGGACATTAATATACAGATTTTGAAGGTCACGATCTTAATGTCATGGTAGAGATGCTTACTTGTTGTCATTCGTTAGTCACTGGTACGACATACATCCATGTTAATAAAATAAATACAAAGTGTGGTGTGGTGTTCACGCTTGGGACAGTATTTTTTTTTTCAACTATATTGAATAAGAACTCAGCTTATTGAGAAATGTATAGCTCTATTCATTTTCCCTTGAATATATCAAGAGAATAGCTTGACAAAATCATTAATTTGACTGCTTTTAAAGTAAACAACTTACCGTAGCAACTAGAAGCGTGCAGAGTAGGCATTTTATGGTAAAGATGTTTTGTGGTTCTGCATTGAATATCGCGATTAAATCATTCGAAAATGAAGATTAGAAACACTAGATTAAGTAAAATGTAACACATTAAAGTCGCGAAGTTGTCGGAAAAGTAGCCACTACAGATGAGATACAAACTCTAATACAGGTCAAACTTACGCACAACGTAAGTGAAATGAATACCAAAGTTTTAGAGGTGTTACGATTTGTAAAGTTCTTCAATCTAACATATGTTTTCTGAAAGTCAAGGAATGGAAGTAAAAAACACTGCGACCGACCCCTAGGTCAATCTTGATGTGCTAATAAATGGTACGCAGGTTGGTTTATTTTTAAGTTAATCTTATAATGTAAATAGTATAATTATATCGTAGTGGGACTGTGGGAGTAAGCAGAACTAAAATAAAACCAGTTCATTGTCTTGGTACATAGAATAGAATTTATTTATTTCAGACTAATATCTGTCTATATTATTAGTAGAGGTACATACACATAGTCTTACATCTTTTCACGCATTTCTTTGTTCAATTTGGCCGTTCTAAGGTTTTTTAATTGTTTATTCCTATATATGTATTCACGAATCAAATTTATTTAGACATCTACTTAAGGTAGAGACGCTGTCTGTATACTCTAGGCATATGTTATTACTTCAGTGTTTAGACGGGTACGATTAGGGTAGATAGAAATGAAATGCATAAAGCTATGGAAAAGATACCTTTGAATTAAAGAGTACCTACATTTATAAGAAACGCGTCATGTAATTTGAGTTAACTTTGTTGCAAAGACCCCTAGATATATCAGTTTCTTCATCAAGTTACTCTCGATGCCACCTCTATGTAATGGTAAAACTAATTACATACATGTAAAGTCGTTTCCACTACATATGTATAGCACGTACCTACGTAAATTCCTAAATGGCTGAAGTGGTATGGATTTTACAGAGTCCGCATGTGTGTGAAGTGGCTATTCTTATAAATTTGAAGTCCAGACAACCTCCACGCAGTGACATAAAAAGGGTGCAACGTCATCTAAGAAGCTTAAGTGTCACAGTTAGCTGAAAAACTAATGAAGACATCTTAAGCTACTACTTACTTTTCAGCAATAAATGTATATATAATAGGCTTATAGACCTTTCAAGGGGACACATACACAGATATAATACACAGATTTCGAAGGTCAATATCTTAATGTCATGGTAGAGATGCTTGCTGCAATGTATGTAATTAAAATACATACGAAGTGTGGTGTGCTGTTCACACTTGGAACAAAATTTTTTTTAACTATATAGAATTAGAACCCAGCTTATTGAGAAATGTATAGCTCTTTTCATTCGTCCTTAAATATATATATACGTAGTATTGTATTCTCTTTGGAATATATCAGAGAAAGACTTGACTTTACACAATTACTAATTTGACTGTTTTTAAAGTTATTTGACTGTTTTTAAAGTTAACAGCTTACAGTAGCAACTAAAAACATGAGTAGGCATTTTATGGTCAAGATGTTTTGTGGTTCTGCATTGAATATCGCTATCAAATCGTTCCTTAAGCTATGGCGGAAAATGAAATTGGAAACAATAGATTGAATAAAATGTTGCATATTAAAGTTGTGAAGCTTCGTGTGTGTAAATAAAATTAATGCCAATGTTACGATTTGTAAAGTTCTTCAATCTTAATTTATATTAATGCCAAAGAATGTAGGTAATAAGCACTGCGACCTTCCCCTAGGTCAAACTTAATAGGCAGGTATATTTGATACGTAACTTGGTTTTTTTTAAGTGAAGATGATGATGGAATAAGTATATTTATATGGTAGTGGGTGTTAGCAGAACAAAATTAAAACCAGTTAATTGCCTTGGTACATACTAAATCATATACATACCGAACAATGAAGTGCAATCTAATTCCTTAGTAGGTTTTACGACCTATATACATCCATGTGAAAACCTACACATGGAATAGTAAAATTTTCAAAAAAGGGCTCCCTACATTTATTATTTATTATATGAGACGTAAAACTTTTACTGCTGGAGATATGCATACGGAAGGACCAGATGAAAGCTGCATGCATCCAAGATAGTCCTGCGACCTTATTTAGTACGTCTTCCACATTGTCGGTGGACGACCTACCTGCTCTACCAGACTCTCAGTCAGACGGACAGATGGACAAACGGATAAACAGCATCAACCTACGGTTGGATATAGATAGGGATATAATGATATACTACCACACTATTGCCTACCACATTTAGTTCAAAGAATTTTACCCTAAGACTTAACTGAAACCACACATTGAGCGTTATGTTTTAGTATTCATACCTTAGTTTTATTATAATATTATGATTTTTAAGTGCTAATGCTTGCTTAGATAAACCAAATGTTGCAATACGTCCCCATACACCGGTTAAAATCAACTAAGAGAAAACAAATGATGGTTGGATGGGTGCCTATAGAAAGTGTCTACGAGATTCAAAGCCACACAAATGAATTGAATAAATATGAGCAATGATGAGAAATATCGTTTTAATGTATCGTTGGTGTAGTGGTGGCAGCGCTGCTTTGGAATGTAGAACTCTTGGTTTGGATTCCCGGTTAGGACAGTTGTTGGAATTTTCTGACAGAGAAATTCAAACTGTCCGGCGTCTGAAACACTGCCCTGTAGGTGACAATAGGCCTTATATGGGAGCAATACATATCTGGTATGGGTGTTTGATAAATACTCCTACCTACCTCTCTAAGATATGTACGCATGAACTTAATGTTATTTTTGTTTAAAATATGTATATCATTATTTACTTTACATATAAATTACTTTTACTAAGGTTAAACTCCAGGGATACTTTGAAAAAAAAACTGTTTTAATATTTATTTTAAAATTTACTTGTAACGAGTTTCGAGTCAATTAAAACAAGGAATACAACAATTTTATAAAAAAATCCAGAGTTATTTAGTAAATTAAGTCATTACTTACTTTTGAGTAATGAATATATATGTCGTAGGATAATTTGATACTTCGAATCTTCGCGGAAATCCTAGGGGTTTTGCGAAAACGCGGATAATTAGACATAGGCGAAAAATTATCAAATCTTACTGGACAAAGTCAGGATTTTTGCGAAAAGTGCGAAAAGTGCCTAATACCTAAAATTAACGTAAACCAGTCTAAGGCAAAGTCACAAATAGGTACGACGACGAGCGAAGCGAGGAGGAGTGTTAGGTTACTTGTGACCACAACGCGCGAGCCGAGCGAGCGCAGCGAGCGTGCGCTGTTCGCAAAAATCCTGACTTTGTCCAGTAATTAAGATAAGATAATTTTTCGCCTATGTCTAATTATCCGCGTTTTCGCAAAACCCCTAGGATTTTCGCGAAGATTCGAATTATCAAATTATCCTACGACATATATAAAGAATAGGCTCCTCACTTTTCATACATCGTGAAATATTTTTCGGGACTATCTCTGTCATCATCATCATCATCATCATCAGCCTGTAGCAGTCCACTGCTGGACATAGGCCTCTCCAATTGCACTATCTCTGTGCAAAGAACATATTAATAAACAAAAAATCATGAACCGACAAATACTTAGCTTTTCATGACAACTAATTATAATATATATCGATGCAAGAAAACGTTTTTGCTGTAAGTTTGCTGTAAGTTGTTTAGCCAAAACCCAACTTTTCCCCAGAGCCAAAGAACATTAAAAATGTCTTAAAAAAATCTTTGACAGAAATATGATTTTTGTAACACAGTTTTGTTATAGTAATAATACTCATGAAGAGCAATGAAAATATTTTTGTTAAAGTTATTACCTGTAGGCTTTTTACTACTTACAGCAATTGACTTTTCATTTAAAGACCTGACGTCGTAAGTAGTTTGGTGACTTCTATGGAGCTAAGTTTCGTATTTTCCACACATTTAAAATTTTAAATTATACTTGAATAGGTAGTTAATACATTACCTACTATATAACAGATGTAAGACTAACTCTAAAAAATGCTGATATAATACATTACACTTTATTGGCATAGGAATGCTGTTAGTTATATCAGATGTTTAATAATAAACTGAACTTTTGCTGTAGTGTAGTGTTAAAACACTGTGTTTAAGTGACTTATTCCTAGCTAATTGAACAAGGAAACTTTTCAAAATTATACCTATTGTAAAAAACTTATAGTAGCGATATGAGACCCAGACCGTTCGACGCAGATTTTGTTTCTGAATATAGCTGTGCGCTCAGTAAACTTCCGCCGTTCTTGCTACTTACAGCTAATACTGTTTTCTTACGTCTCCACTCCTGTTTGACATATATACGGAGTAAGTATATCATGAGAATCGCTTTGGAACATTGAGACAAGGGTGTTTCAGTAGGAGGTCGGAAGATATCTAACTTATGATGAGATACGCCGATGATACTACTCTTCTCGCTCAAATAAAAAAAGGCATGGAACACCTGTTAACACGTTTAGAGACAACAAGCCTCTCCTACGGACTTGTGATCAACAGAGACAAAACCAAGATGATAATCGTAGACCGAACTGAACTAAATCAACCTGACATTTCTGTGATTGGCAACTGTGAGATTGTTCAATCCTACGTGTACCTTGGATCCACGAGCACAAACACGAGGGGCTATGAGAACGAAATTCAAAAAAGATTTGCTAAGACAAGATCTGTCGTTGATAAGGTCAAAAGAGTCAGGTGCAACCGAAATATCACCAAATCCACGAAACTCTGCATGAAGAAAACTTTAGTGTTGCCGATATTTCTCTATGGCGCAGAAACATGAACGGCTCACCTGAGAGACCGACGCAAAATCGATGCCCTTAAAATGTGGTGCTGGCGACGACTGCTGCGGACGAACGGGAGATTATCTAAGACTGTGCAAATACATGTCCTGAAATACTTCCGACACATTATTCGACATGAAAACTCCATAAAACGACTCGTAGTCCAGGGGCAAGTAGAAAGCAAGCAGTCGATCACACGCGTTGGGCAGAACTCACAAAAGCTGAAACAGAAACTTCCATAGTCTAAAGCACTTTTTAAGTGTTATTTAAGATTTATATGTTTTTATTAAAATTCGTAATTAGCAGCCTTTATCACATATTTCAAAGATGTAGGGTTTACTCGAATGTTTTGAGATTGAGAGTTATGTTTTATTCTTTTAGAGTTTATTTATGCATACGTAAGTTTTTATTCTTTGCTTTTTATACTCTAACGGCTGCTTAGCGAAATGTAACTTTGCAATTTGTCCCCTAATATGCACGTTACAATAAATTAATGTAAGACGTCCACTGCTAAAACATATGCGTCCCGATCGATTTACAAAAGACCGCATGGAATCGACCTGTATAAAAGTTCGGTCTGTGGTTACCGGCCCTATCGGCCATTAGTTCAAGGCGCTATGTGTCATGTCCACTGCCACTTCAACTGGCTTATCCTCTGGGCTATGCATGACTTTCGTTCGTCTACTGAATCAGTCCTCATTTCTGATCTAATCACTACGGAATACACCGAGCATATAGCCCTTTCTAAAATTCGTTGTATGACTTTGAGCTAACATATGAATCCCTTAGTCAGTGACCAAGTGCAGTGTCATAAAATCACTGATCACACATGAACGGAGTAAAATAGAGGATCCGAAGTTTTCTTTTATTGAGAGATTAAAAATGTTACGGCACTTGTGTGGCTAAGGCGAATCTAATGATGAGTTTTATATAATGCATCAAGTCATTTCGACTAAAGGGTCATTTAAATAAATAGAAAATATAGTGGGGTTTATTTCCGCCACGGTTGTTCTTATTCCATTTGTATATCACAAGGTATTTAATAATTACAGTGTGCCGTAAGATAGGGAGAAGAAAACTGATTGAAGATTGTAGAGGCAAAGCATAGCATGAGATTCGTGGCACTTACGGATAGGAACCCACTTTAACTGATTATTATTATTATTTATTAATGACTAGCTGTGCTCCGCAGTAACAACCACGCGGTGAAGGACGGTAATGATGCTGAATATAGCGTAGTTACTCAGGCATAACATAGCTTTCCAATGGTGAAAGATTTTTTGGAACCGGTTAGTAGTTTTGCGTTTATCCGTTATACATTATCAAATCTTTACTCTTTATTATTAGAGTAGATATGGATTAACACCAAGTACACAATATTAATATTGCATGTTATATTAACACGGAAAAGTAGTTATTGTGTCATAACTGTAATAGTTAGACATATTGTCGTATTGCATCCGTTTTATGTAGACATTGATGTCTTCTATAATAATACTGCAGTAGGCACATCACTCTGCTCCATTGTCAATAGTTTCCAAATTTTGAAAATATTGTGTCCTACTCAGTAATAATGTGGCTTTCTAACGGCAAACCATTGTTTTAATCGGTCCAAAGATACTCGTATTATATACGAACTAAAAGGGAATGTCTGATACCCCTAAGAGTGTGATTGTGGTGGGAAGTGTGGTGTGAGACGCTGCATGTCTGTACTTACCTACTTAATTATTGTTAATGAAGTTGTCTCATATTCTCTATGGTTCTATATTCCTTGGCCAGTGGCGGAAGAAATAATATTGTGGTAAATCATGATATTAAAAAAAGTGTGTGTTTATACATCTCTCTCGCCGTCATCAAATGCCTTTACCTGCGCATGGAATTAAGGACATGTAAACTCGCCCCGCGCCGGATTGATTGAAAAATTAATTTGTGAAATGTAGCATACCGAAATAAGTGAGCAGGTTATTTCCTACTACTTATTTAATGAAAAGCCAGAATTAAACAGTTTTCCCTTCGTTGTTTGAATGCGATTGAAATGCGAAACGTAAGATGCAAGGGACTCTACTTACTGTGTGTGCCGCGAATCATTAGTGCGCAAGCGTTAGGTACTGTACTGTAAGGGTACAGTAGCATGTGAAATCAGTAAGTGTTATATAATAAATATTGTTATATAAAAGTGTATATGACCATGTATACGGTCAGTATTATTTTTGTTACAAATTTGACACAAAAGTTTGAGTAAATTTGTAGTGCAGGTGTTATGAAAAAATAATCTACTTATTAACAAAGTTGAAATCAAAAAAGTTGTGGGATGGAATGATACTTTTAATATTTATTCATTTTATGGTAAAATTTTTTTTTGTCCCGGGGAAATCCTTTATGGATACCACCCACCACGGAGAGGGAGGTGGTTATGTGGGAGTCCGTATACCCACCAAAACCCCGGGGTGTTCCGTCACTGCCGCCCTCGGCGGGAACGCGGGACAGATTTTCCACACGACCGCGAATCCGCCGTGGCTGTCCGTTGCCGGACCCTTCTCTTCGCGGCACGCCAGAACGCATGGCGCGCCGCAACTGCCTCGGAGACCAAACTCGCCAACAATGGGCGCCAGACTTCCCCGTGTCTGGTCGCCCGTGGTCTCCCTGCGGTGGGTCGGATACGTAGCCCCACCGCCTGCTACGTCAGCCACAAGGGATAGCCCCCCCGCGACCCCACCTCCTCGAGTCTGCGCCGAGCGCCCGGACCCCGCCTCCTCGAGCCTGCACCAAAGTGCCCGGGCCCCTCTCCTCGAGCCTGCGCCAAAGCGCCCGGGCCCCACCTCCTCGAGTCTGCGCCAAAGCGCCCGGACCCCGCCACTCCTATGTGGACTTGGCGGCCAAAGCCCATAGGAGCGGCCCGCCTGAGCCGGCCAGCGCACCCCAACGCCGGCGCGGCCCCTGGGTTCCTCTTGGCTTCACCGTGGTGTACCTAGCCACGGTTACTGAGCCCCCCCGCCACGTCAATGCGAGAACCCTTCGGGGGGGAGGTGCTAATCTCTGCCTTTAGCAGACGTATGTCTTCACAACTGCATTGCGCACGTAAAAATGAGACATTGTAAGTCTCAATGTGCCTGTAATTTTACCCGCACCCATTCAAAACCAGAACACAATATTGCGAACGTTACTGCTTCGGGGTAGAAACAGGTATGGTGGCAGTATTCCCCGGATGAACTCATTCAAGAAGAGTTCTACTGCTACTATGTAGGTAGGTAAATAGATAAATAGATTAACTCTTTATTGCAACACCACATTATAAAATATCACTAACAAATAAATAGGATAATATAATTGAATACTATTACTCAACTATAAAAAAACTTAACATTAAGTGTTACAATTGAAAAGGAAGCTTGAATAAAAAAGGTCTCGAAGGAAGTTTCCTTGGACACCTGTGGAGACTCTTGTGACACAATTACCACCGACCACACTTAGAAGTAGAGCCCCTAAACAAAAATTGAAAAGAATTCCGGTATGTACCTACAATCTTACGACTATGCCACACTTTTTTATCTTTCTTATTCAAGATGACCGCTGTATTCTTGAGCCTAAATTGCACTAAGAGAAATGCTCGCTTTAGAACTTGTATAGAAGTTATGATTTTATACGCAACTGAATGCAGATAATTTTTCAAACTCTCAAGCTGGTCTCCAAGACTACTGATCACGATAACCACTGCACTAAGGGGGTGAATCCCTTATCAAACATACACAAGGACTCTATGTTCCGACTTAAACTGTAATTAAAGGCAAAATTTCTGCAATTGAACTTGTATGAAATTTTTTACTTTTCTGTTCAAATGGTTAAAGTTTAGCAACAAAAACTAATGCACAAGGACAAACGCGGGCCACTCGTGGCCCGCGCACCGCCCAACACCTAGTTATACTATATAAAGCTCGATTACCATTCATGTACTGATTCACTGATTGACCTATTTGTTCTCCTAGAAAGAGCAATGGGGGGTATAGAAGATGTAGGGTAAAAGTCTAGGGGGGGTTCCGGTGAGTAGGGAAAAAATCCAAAAAGTGCTGATTGTTGAAGTCTGATGGAACTGGTAAACGGCTCTCGGAAACTATAAATCATAAGGGGTTAGTGCCAAAACTAAAAATGACCAAAACCCTGGGCAACTGCCAAAAATTAAAAAAAAAACATACCTCCCAAACAAAAGACGATCGCTCCCATACAAAATGTAAATGCTTATAATTCCTAAGCCGTTTGAGATAAGTATAAAGTGTTTGACCAAATGTCATAGGGAATCGGAAGGGTAGTTTGGTGAAAGTGTCAAAAATCCAAGATAGCGGATTCAAAATGGCGGCCGAATTGAAAGTTGGTCCGATCCGGCTCAAAATTGGTATCGGGGGGTTTTTGGGGTCCCACATTTGAAATATGAAAACCATTTTTTGATGACGTCATTTTTCAATATGGCCGCCATACATATGTTTTTTTTGTATCTTTAATGGATCGTTTCTCCCAGTGGGCGTGATGGGGATTATGGTTTTGTAGGGTTATATGTGGGGTTACGATAGGTGACTTTAGGAGAAACTGAATGGAGCTGAAAGTGGAATACCAGGTAGAACAGGTCAATGGCTCTCGGAAACTAAAGGAGATAGGAGGTAAGTGCCAAAACTAATATTGACAAGCACCTTGGGCAACTGCCAAAAATTAAAAAAAAAACACACCTCCCGAACAAAAGACGATCGTTCCCATACAAAATGTAAATGCTTATAACGCCGCAACCGTTAAAGATAGGTATGAGGTGTTTTAACTAATATGATAGGGGACCGGAAGGGAAATTTGGGTGATATGTCAAAAATCCAAGATGGCGGATTCAAGATGGCGGCTACCTTAAATATTAGTCCGATCCAACTGAAAATCGACATCTAACGGTTTTTAGAGTCCCCAATACGAAATATGAAATCCATTTTTTGATGACGTCATTTTTCAACATGGCCGCCATACAATTTTTTTCTCTGGAAATTTTATCGTAGTTTTTCGACATGTTGGCATGATGGAACGCTGAGGCTTTGTAAGTGAAAAGTATAGGCAGTGGTCTTACGTCCTTAAGTGACATCTGAAAGGAGCTGAATCTGAACCTTCTGATGGAACAGCTTGACGGCTCTCGGAAACTAAAAGAGATAGGTAGTTAGTGCCAAAACTAATATTGGCAAGCACCCTGGGCATTTCCTAAAAATTAAAAAAAAAACACACCTCCCGAACAAAAGACGATCGCGCCCATACAAAATGTAAATGCTTATAACGCCGAAACCGTTAAGGATAGGTACGGGGGGTTTGAACTAATATTTTACGGGACCGGAAATGCAATTTGGCGGAAATGTCAATAATTCAAGATGGTGGATTCAAGATGGCGGCTTCCTGGAATAATGGTCCAATTCGACTGAAAATCGATATCTAAGGGTTTTTAGAGTCCCCAATTAGAAATATGGAACCCATTTTTTGATGACGGCATTGTTCATAATTTTCACAATGGCCATAGGTCGAAATTAGAGCCTGCGAGGCCGTAGGCCGAGCTATACTGGCGAGGCCGCAGGCCGAGCTATATAGGTCGAAGGCCAAGAGTGCTTCTAAGCGAAGCGAGGCTGAAAGCCGAGCGTACTTCTAAGCGAAGCGAGGCCGAAGGCCGAGCATGCTTCTAAGCGAAGCGAGGCCGAAGGCCGAGCGTACTTCTAAGCGAAGCGAGGCCGAAGGCCGAGCATGCTTCTAAGCGAAGCGAGACCGAAGGCCGAGCGTCTTTCTAAGCGAAGTGAGGCCGAAGGCCGAGCGTGCTTCTAAGCGAAGCGAGTCCGAGTTTTGAGCCTACGAGGAAATAGAAGTCTTTCATAGCGAGTTTATTTCAAAATTTCAATGATCTTCAAGACATCTGCCCACGTTTACATAGGTAATGTCATGAAATTGTGTAAATCATGAATACTACTATAAGTACTTGATTGATAATTATACAGATATGTAGATTAACTCTTTAGTGAAACACCATAATACAAATATATGTTACAAATAAATAAAATAGAATAAAATAAAATCACAATCAAAATATTTCACAATTAAATAGGTACTTTAAATTTAAAGTGTCAGAATGGGTGGTCTTATCGCTCAGAGCAATCTCTTTCAGACAACCATTCACGGAAAGAAATAGGCATAAACTTATAAGGACGGTGTGAATAAAACAAGTGTACTAAACACTACATATAGCAAAACTCAAGATTATAAATATAAAAAATATACTCGTATACAAACTATACTTATATAATTATACTATACGTAATATACTACAAAATATATACATACTATACATATACCATTTAATTATTATAAAAAAGATAATAAGTAGGTTTGCAGTTAGTTTATTTCACGAAGCTAAATGCTTTGACACGTTTTTTGAAGATGCCTAAAGAAGGCGCGCATATAATTTCGTAGAGTAAAGTGTTCCATAGACGAACAGCTTCAACACAAAGTAGGAACCAAAAAAATTGGTGCGGGTTATCGGGGTACTTAACATTAAGTGCTCTGATGATCGTAGAGAAAAAGAGCTCCTAACATGTAAAAATTCAACATTTTACGTACTACTGATATGACATGCTACAAGTAAACTTATGTTAACTAAATATATTTTATTACTTCAGTGTTTAGACGGGTACGATTAGGGTAGATAGAAATGAAATGCATAAAGCTATGGAAAAGATACCTTTGACTTAAAGAGTACCTAAATTTATAAGAAACGCGTCATGTAATTTGAGTTAACTTTGTTGCAAAGACCCCTAGATATATCAGTTTCTTCATCAAGTTACTCTAGATGCCACCTCTATGTAATGGTAAAACTAATTACATACATGTAAAGTCGTTTCCACTACATATGTATAGCACGTACCTACGTAAATTCCTAAATGGCTGAAGTGGTATGGATTTTACAGAGTCCGCATGTGTGTGAAGTGGCTATTCTTATAAATTTGAGTCCAGACAACCTCCACGCAGTGACATAAAAAGGGTGCAACGTCATCTAAGAAGCTTAAGTGTCACTGTTAGCTGGAAAACTAATGAAGACATCTTAGGCTACTACTTACTTTTCAGCAATAAATGTATATATAATAGGCTTATAGACCTTTCAAGGGGACACATACACAGATATAATACACAGATTTCGAAGGTCAATATCTTAATGTCATGGTAGAGATGCTTGCTGCAATGTATGTAATTAAAATACATACGTAGTGTGGTGTGCTGTTCACACTTGGAACAATATTTTTTTTAACTATATAGAATTAGAACCCAGCTTATTGAGATATGTATAGCTCTTTTCATTCGTCCTTAAATATATATATACGTAGTATTGTATTCTCTTTGGAATATATCAAGACTTGACTTTACACAATTACTAATTTGACTGTTTTTAAAGTTATTTGACTGTTTTTAAAGTTATTTGACTGTTTTTAAAGTTAACAGCTTACAGTAGCAACTAAAAACATGAGTAGGCATTTTATGGTCAAGATGTTTTGTGGTTCTGCATTGAATATCGCTATCAAATCGTTCCTTAAGCTATGGCGGAAAATGAAATTGGAAACAATAGATTGAATAAAATGTTGCATATTAAAGTTGTGAAGCTTCGTGTGTGTAAATAAAATTAATACCAATGTTACGATTTGTAAAGTTCTTCAATCTTAATTTATATTAATGCCAAATAATGTAGGTAAAAAGCACTGCGACCGTCCCCTATGTCAAACTTAATAGGCAGGTATATTTGATACGTATCTTGGTTTTTTTTAAGTGAAGATGATGATGGAATAAGTATATTTATATGGTAGTGGGAGTTAGCAGAACAAAATTAAAACCAGTTATTTGCCTTGGTACATACTAAATCCTATACATACCGAACAATGAAGTGCAATCTAATTCCTTAGTAGGTTTTACGACCTATATACATCCATGTGAAAACCTACACATGGAATAGTAAAATTTTCAAACAAGGGCTCCCTACATTTATTATTATATGTGACGTAAAACTTTTACTGCTGAAGATATGCATACGGAAGGACCAGATGAAAGCTGCATGCATCCAAGATAGTCCTGCGACCTTATTTAGTACGTCTTCCACATTGTCGGTGGACGACCTACCTGCTCTACCAGACTCTCAGTCAGACGGACAGATGGACAAACGGATAAACAACACAAATGAATTGAATAAATATGAGCAATGATGAGAAATATTGTTTTAAGATTTATCGTTGGTGTAGTGGTGGCTTTGGAATGTTTGTAGGTTTGATTTCCGGTTAGGACAGTTGTTGGAATAGACAGAGAAATTCACACTGTCTGGAACACTGCCCTGTAGGTGACAAAAGGCCTTATACGAGTATGGGACCAATACGTACCTGGTATGGGTGTTTGATAAATACATGAACCTACCTGTCTAAGATATGTAAGCATGAACATAATGGTATGTTTTGTTTAAAATATGTATATCATTATTTACGTTACATATAAATTACTTTTACTAAAGTTAAACTCCAGGGATCCTTTGAAAACAAACTTATACTACATGTTTAAATATTTATTTTAAAATTTTCTTGAAATGAGTTTCGTGTGAATCAAAACAAGAAATACAAAAAATGATATAATAATGTTTACACAGACCGTATAAACAAAATGGATGCCCAAGTCTTAAAAGGCGTTACGATTTGTAAAAAGTTTAAGATATCTTTATGGTAGATACGCTGTTTGTACATACTCGTACAATTGAATTGTAAAATATTCTCCATGTAATGAGAATGTACTTACTATATTTCGTTTAGCTCCATATATATACCTTTTAGTATAATACAATGACATACATACATATAAAAATATCATACTCATAGAATAAGAACTTAGCTTATTGAAAAAGGGCGAGCATTTTTTATTTTTCCTTATAAATATCAAGAAAAGGACTTGACTTGAAAAAATCGTTAAACTGACTTCTTTTACAGTAAACAACTTTGAGAAGGTTCGATGGATTATTAATTATGTATGTAGGTACGAACTGACCATTTCATATTTTTGATATTTATACTGACCAATATAAATGTATTATTTGTGGCCCCGCAACACAGCTGATGATTGAACCATTTGCAACCAGTCCACAATATCACAGGCTTCGACGGGGTCAAGAGACGCGTACAAACACACACATGAGAGCTAATGCAATCTAATTCCTTAATCGATGTAACAACATCCAAGTATTTACGGATAAGGTTCAAATATTATAAACTAACTTTCACACGCGGACCTTCCTGCGTTTATAGTGACTTCCCGTTACAAGATACCTATGTGGCAAGAATCGTAAACATCGGTTCACTAATTTAAGCGTAAAGCAGAATAAACAAACTAATTAATTACGAACCGACAAATATTTTCGCATTTAAAATAATATTATTATATACTAATGTAATAGCTGAAAATAATATTTAAAACGTTCAGTTTTCATGAGTAGGTAAAAGTAATTTTAGTGCTAATTCTGATCATCACTATTCATGTTAGTGATTTGACGCAGCTTTTTCTTGTAAGAGTTAGAGAGTCTGTTCCATATTCTGTCACATTTTTTGTGTTACACGATGATATTTTAAATGTACCGATTATTATGTATTAGTGTAATGCTATAGGCTATAGTATGTAAGAAGTCTACTTACAACATAGTTCAAAGTTTTTTTCCTCTATGTTAGTGTACGGATAGTTTTTTTATTTCACACCTTATCAATAATTCAATACACGTAGGGAACAAAATATTGAATGAAATAGCATATATAATAGGTAGCAGTAATGATTAGGTGGCTATCTCTATCCATCTTCTATACATTGGAGCCAGTACAAGTCTATTCGCTAGACTTCTGATGCCAGTGTTGTTGCTTATGTCTACTCTGGACATGAAGGATGCTATGCGTTTCCTCTGGATGAAATGAAATGATCCGACCAGGGGCAGTGAACATTTCAGAAGCGCTACAATGCCATAATATATTGTTAAAGGCGCCTCGCGTTCTATATTGGCGTTATCTTTCAGACTGGAAGTTACCATATGACTAATGTACTGTAAATTATCTACAATTTTAATAAGTTGTCTTACATATGTATTAACGAAACAACTTTATTCAGACATATACTTAAGGTAGAGATGCTGTCTGTGTATATATTATTACTTCAGTGTTTAGACTGGTACGATTAGGGTAGAAAGAATTGGAATGCCAAAAGCTATGGAAAAAGAACCTTTGAATAAAAGAATTGTACCTACTTATTCGTACCTAATTATATAAGGAACGCCCCATGTAACCTGAGTTAACTTTGTTGCAAAGATTTCATACTCATGGATGTATCAGCTTTTTCATCAAGTTACTATCGATACCACCTCCATGTTATAGTGAAAACTTAATTACATGTAAAGTTGTTTCACAACAAACAAATTAACTAACGATGACTCGACAAACACGTACATTTTTGAATCTCTAACGGCTGCATAGCGAAATGATAATTTGCAATCTGCCCCCAAAAAAATATGATGGTTAAATTACTTAAGGAGATAAATGCTCGGATCAGTCATGGAGTTGTACCGAGCTCAGAAGACGCGTGTTCGAATCTCATCCTAGAATTTGTAATTTTCTCTCTTTTATTGCAATACATACAGGTCTATATCTGTGCTAAGGACATATTAAGAAACAAAAAATCATGAATCCCTTGGACAGCGTGTCGGACTAATGTCTCATAAAAGCTGCAAAAGAAACTTTCATAGTCCAAAGCACTCGAAACGCAGAAGATCGCAATGGATAGCGCTGAAATATTTAAAGAAAATCATCGTCTTCAACCATGACTCCGATGTCAAGAGTGAACGACGAAGAAGGAGGAATTATAATAAGAAAGCTGTGCACTCCATCACGCACCGGCCTGAAAATGTATTATCCTACATAATTAGTTTTAGTTTGAAAATGTATATAAAGATCATTGATGCTATCACTTTTTGTGTTTGAAGTTTAAATTAAATCGCTTCAGATGTAGTAATAATCACTTAAAATGTTATTTAAAAGTTTAATAAAATACTTTACTTCCCAGCTAACCAATAAAATAACTTTAAATTTGGCTGCACTAGGTATATGTATAGTGACTCCATACGATATACAGGCTACCTTTGTGTCAAAGTCCATCAATATTGTTTCAGTAGTTTGAATGTAAAAGCAGGCCAAACAAACAAGCAACGAACCGACAAACACTTTCGCATATGAAATATCGCTACCAATTTCTAAAGGTTTTTTCGCATATGGCCAGTTTTGCGGATTAAAAGTAGTTTCAGTGTTATATATTACGTTATATCACGTTGTATATGTGTCTGAATTTCGCAAGTTTTTATTATTTAATTGGTTAAAGAAACCAAATTTTGCAATTTATCCCATAATACGAGGATTAAAATCCATTAGGAAGATATATTCCAAGCTTGCCATGTAACGCGTCTAAAAGACCAAAGATGGACCAATACCGTTACCACATGGAAAGGCGACCATTTAAATTCTAACTTCTAACTGATAAATATTTATAGCAATGTTATTGTAATTGTAAGTAGGAAATAAAATACAGTTTATTTTTATTTTTATTTATTATACCAAGCTTGAACGTGTGCTTCGCTAACCTAGCAGTTAGGGCGGATAACATTAACACAGATTGTAAGATGACGATGATTCAGTACCCGTCCATGTATTGTATTTAAATATTCCCTCGAGATACATTGAAAATGATTTTAACTGCCGTGGTCTGGTCTTTATAGTTTATAGCGAAAAAAATTCGCGGCTGCAGAGAGGCGTAAATAATATGGCATGAATAGTGGTAAATTAATAGAAAACTTAGTAAATAATTTTGCTTTTGGATTTAAAACCGCACTAAAGTAAAACTACTTTTTGATTCTAACTTGATTAATTGACACGGGATTGTTTAATGTAAGTAATGTTACATTAAATACGATAGATTTGGTATCGTCTCGGTGGCCTAGGATACGGTTTGTCAAAAGACGCGGGTTCAAAACCCATTTCAGGATGGGTTATTTTTGAGATTAAATGGTAAATCGGACAACACTGATGTCTATTATGAGGTCGTTACTACTCCGACGGGTGTGCGGGCAGTACTGATACCCATCCTCAAAGCTCATTTATTTTTGTCCTATAATTTGACAGTTTGGTCTCGCTAGGCAGGCGTTACGACTTGAACAATAAGATAATACGGTTTAATAACTTACTGAATCATTTTAAGTTCAGTAAGTTATCAAACCGGCCTGAACCTGGAGGTTGGCCGTACCTTACAGCGATAATTTTTCTAATAAACTGAATCAAAAACCTTAAAAAAAGCCCGCCCTAAAATGCTTTATACAAATAATACTATCCCAAATCATTAAAAGTCACGCATCTGTCCATTCAAACAGTCATAGGTAGTTGTAAATTTTTATTGTTTAGTGGTAGTATTCAAGAACAATATAAAATACCTGAATACCGCTGGTATTCAATTCAGTAGCCTGCTACTTACACAATAATACATATTTTTGAGGTCTAATACTCGTAATAAAAAACGTGCTATCCATCTAATTAAAAAACCAAAATTTTTCCTTTTGAATTTTGCCTTGCCTCTTTTAAATTCATGCGATCCCCAGAAAGTTTTGAGAAACTGCAATAATAACTAAAATGGATACAATATACTCAATAAATCTTTTCCGACGAGCACGTTACACTGCAATAACTGAAGAGTAGTAGTTCTTGGTAATATCATTGGCGGTTAATGACAATCGATCAGTAAGTTGCAAGGGTCACTAAAATGGAAAAAAAAATATTTACCCCAAAATGGAACCTAACTTAAATAGCTCAATAAAAAAAGTATAAATGTCATCGTTCAGCTACAGTTCAGTTAAAGTTGGAGCAACATTTGGTTAGTAGAATCGGACCCAGCGGTTTGGCAACAATATCAAAGTCAACGGGTCATTGCCGTTACAAAGAATGGTAGTCGGTACCATGAAAGTACAAAAGTACCACTTTTCGGTGCTGAATCCAATACGTACCGAACAATGAAGTGCAATCTAATTCATTAGTAGGTTTTACGACATATAAGTATACATCGATGTGAAAAGATATACATGGAAAAATAAAATAAAATTTTCAAACAAGGGTTACCTACATTTATTATCACATGGGACGTAAAACTTTTACTGTTGAAGACATGCATACGGAAGGACCAGATGGAAGCTGCATGCATCCAAGATAGTCCTGCGACCTTATTAAGTACGTCTTCCACATTGTCGGTGGACGACATACCTGCTCTACCAGACTCTCAGTCAGACGGACAGATGGACAAACGGATAAACAGCATCAACCTACGGTTGGATATAAATACGGATATAATGATATATACCACACTATTGCCTACCACATTTAGTTCAAATAATTTTACCCTAAGACTTAACTGAAACCACACATTGAGCGTTATGTTTTAGTATTTATACCTTAGATTTATCATAGTATTATGATTTTTAAGTGCTAATGCTTGCTTAGATAAACCAAATCTTGAAATACATCCCCATACACCGGTTAAAATCAACTAAGAGAAAAAAAAATATGGTTGGATGGGTGCCTATAGAAAGTGTCTACGAGATTCAAAGCCACACAAATGAATTGAATGAATATGAGCAATGATGAGAAATATTGTTTTAAGATTTATCGTTGGTGTAGTGGTGGCTTTGGAATGTTTGTAGGTTTGATTCCCGGTTAGGACGGTTGTTGGAATTTTCCGACAGAGAAATTCACACTGTCTGGAGCACTGCCCTGTAGGTGACAAAAGGCCTTATACGAGTATGGTACCTATACGTACCTGGTATGGGTGTTTGATAAATACATGAACCTACCTGTCTAAGATGTGTAAGCATGAACATAATGGTATGTTTTGTTTAAAATATGTATATCATTATTTACGTTACATATAAATTACTTTTACTAAAGTTAAACTCCAGGGATCCTTTGAAAACAAACTTATACTACATGTTTAAATATTTATTTTAAAGTTTACTTGTAATGAGTTTCGTGTGAATCAAAACAAGAAATACAAAAAAATGATATATAATGTTTACACAGACCGTATTAACAAAATGGATGCCCAAGTCTTAAAAGGCGTTACGATTTGTAAAAAGTTTATGAGATATTTATGGTAGAAACGCTGTTTGTACATACAATTGAATTGTAAAACATTCTCCACGTAATGAGAATGTACTTACTATATTTCGTTTAGCTCCATATATATACCTTTTAGTATAATGCAATGACATACATACATATAAAAATATCATACTTATAGAATAAGAACTGAGCTGATTGAAAAAGAGCAAGCATTTTTAATTTTTCCTTATAAATATCAAGAGAAGGACTTGATTTGAAAAAAACGTTCAATTGACTACTTTTACAGTAAACAACTTTGAGAAGGTTCGATGGATTATTAATTATGTATGTAGGTACGAACTGACCATTTCATATTTTTGATATTTTTACTGACCAATATAAATGTATTATTTGTGGTTCCGCAACACAGCTGACGATTGAACTATTTGCAACCAGTCCACAATATACACAGGCTTCGACGGGGTCAAGAGACACGTACAAACACTCACATGAGAGCTAATGCAATCTTATTCCTTAATCGATGTAACAACATCCAAGTATTTACGGATAAGGTTTAAATATTATAAACTACCTTTCAGCCGCAGACCTTCTTGCGTTTATAGTGACTTCCCGTTACGGGATACCTATGTGGCAAGATTTGTGAACATCGGTTCACTATATTAAGCGTAGAGCAGAACAAACAAACTAATTAATTACGAACCGATAAAAGTTTTCGCATTTAAAATAATATTATTATATACTGATGTAATAGCTGAAAATATAATCTAAAACGTTCAGTTTTCAGGAGTAGGTAAAGTAGTTTCAGTGTTAATTCTGATCATCAGTATTCATGTTAGTGATTTGACGCAGCTTTTTCTTGAAAGAGTTATCTATTCTAATTGAGAGTCTATTCCATATGCTTAGGTACTGTCACATTATTTGTGTTACACGATGATATTTTAAATGTACCGATTATTATGTATTAGTGTAATGCTATAGGCTATAGGATATAAGGAGTCTACTTACAACATAGTTCAAAGTTTTTTTTCTCTATGTTAGTGTATGGATAGTTTTTTATTTCACACATTATCAATAATTCAAAACACGTAGGGAACAAAATATTGAATGGAATAGAATATATAATAGGTAGTAGTAATGATTAGGTGGCGATCTCCATCCATCTTGTATACATTGGAGTCAGTACAAGTCTATCCGCTAGAATTCTAATGCCAGTGTTGTTGCTTATGTCTACTCTGGACATGAAGGATGCTATGCGTTTCCTCTGGATAGAATGAAATGAGCCAACCCGGGGCTGTGAACATTTCAGAAGCGCTACAATGCCATAATATATTGTTAAAGGTGCCTGGTTCTATATTGGCGTCATCCTTCAGACTGGAAGTTACAATATGACTAAAGTACTGTAAATTATCTACAATTTTAATAAGTTGTCTTACATATGTATTAACGAAACAACTTTATTCAGACATATACTTAAGGTAGAGACGCTGTCTGTATACTCTATATATTATTACTTCAGTGTTTAGACTGGTACGATTAGGGTAGAAAGTATTGGAAGGCCAAAAGCTATGGAAAAGGAACCTTTGAATAAAATAGTTGTACCTACTTATTCGTACCTAATAATATAAGGAACGCCCCATGTAACCTGAGTTAACTTTGTTGCAAAGATTTCATGCTCATGGATGTATCAGCTTCTTCATCAAGTTACTATCGATACCACCTCCATGTAATAGTGAAAACTTAATTACATGTAAAGTTGTTTCACAACAAACAAATTAACTAACGATGACTTGACAAACACGTATATTTTGAATCTCTAACGGCTGCATAGCGAAATGATATTTTGCAATCTGCCCCCAAAAAAATATGATGGTTAAAATTAATTAGATTACAGAGATAAATGTTCGGATCAGTCATATGGAGTTGTACTGAACTCAGAAGACGCGTGTTCGAACCTCATCCTAGAATTTGTAATTTTCTCTCTTTTATTGCAATACATACAGGTCTATCTCTGTGCTAAGGACATATTAAGAAACAAAAATGAATCCCTTGGACAGCGTTTTGGACTAATTTCTCTATCATAAAAGCTGCAACAGAAACTTCCATAGTCCAAAGCCCTCGAAACGCAGAAGACCGCAATGGATAGCGCTGCAATATTTAAAGAAAATCATCGTCTTCAACCACGACTCCGATGTCAAGAGTGAACGACGAAGAAGGAGGAATTATAATAATAAAGCTGTGCGCTCCATCCCGCACCGGCCTGAAAATGTATTATCCTACATAATGAGTTTTAGTTTAAAAATGTATGTAAAGATCATTGATGCCATCACTTTTTGCGTTTGAAGTTTAAATTAAATCGCTTCTGTTGTAGTAGTAATCACTTAAAATGTTATTCAAAAGTTTTATAAAATGCGTTTCTATCCAGCTAACCAATCAAATTACTTTAAATTTGGCTGTACCAGGTATATGTATAGTGACTACATACGATATACAGGCTACCTTTGTGCCAAAGTCTATCAATATTGTTTCAGTAGTTTGAATGTAAAAGCAGGCCTTTTCAAATTTCAATTTCAGATTCAAAGCCACACAAATGAATTGAATTAATATGAGCAATGATGAGAAATATCGTTTTAATGCATCGTTGGTGTAGTGGTGGCAGCGCTGCTTTGGAATGTAGAACTCTTGGTTTGGATTCCCGGTTAGGACAGTTGTTGGAATTTTCTGACAGAGAAATTCAAACTGTCCGGCGTCTGGAACACTGCCCTGTAGGTGACAATAGGCCTTATATGGGAGCAATACATATCTGGTATGGGTGTTTGATAAATACTCCTACCTACCTCTCTAAGATATGTACGCATGAAATTAATGTTATTTTTGTTTAAAATATGTATATCATTATTTACGTTACATATAAATTACTTTTACTAAGGTTAAACTCCAGGGATACTTTGAAAATAAAAGCTGTTTTAATATTTATTTTAAAGTTTACTTGTAACGAATTTCGAGTGAATTAAAACAAGGACTACAACAATTTTATAGAAAATTGCTGAGTTATTTAGTAAATTAAGTCATTACTTACTTTTGAGTAATGAATATATATAAAGAATCCTCACTTTTCATACATCGTGAAATAATTTTGGGACTATCTCTGTGCAAAGAACATATTAATAAACAAAAAATCATGAACCGACAAATACTTAGCTTTTCATGACAACTAATTATAATATATATCGATGCAAGAAAACGTTTTTGCTGTAAGTTGTTTAGCCAAAACCCAACTTTTCCCCAGAGCCAAAGAACATTAAAAATGTCTTCAAAAAATCTTTGACAGAAATATGATTTTTGAAACACAGTTTTGTTATAGTAATAATACTCATGAAGAGCAATGAAAATATTTTTGTTAAAGTTATTACCTGTAGGCTTTTTACTACTTACAGCAATTGACTTTTCATTTAAAGATCTGACGTCGTAAGTAGTTTGGTGACTTCTATGGAGATAAGTTTCGTATTTTCCACACATTTGAAATGCTTAAACTTGAATAGGTATCTACATTACCTACTATATAACAGAGGTAAGACTAACTCTAAAAATGCTGATATAATACATTACACTTTATTGGCATAGGAATGCTGTTAGTTATATCAGATGTTTAATAATAAACTGAACTTTTGCTGTAGTGTAGTGTTAAAACACTGTGTTTAAGTGACTTATTCCTAGCTAATTGAACAAGGAAACTTTTCAAAATTATACCTGTTGTAAAAAACTTATAGTAGCGATATGAGACCCAGACCGTTCGACGCAGATTTTTTTTCTGAATATAGCTGTGCGCTCAGTAAACTTACGCCGTTCTTGCTACTTACAGCTAATACTGTTTTCTTACGTCTCCACTCCTGTTTGACATATATACGGAGTAAGTATATCATGAGAATCGCTTTGGAACATTGAGACAAGGGTGTTTCAGTAGGAGGTCGGAAGATATCCAACTTATGATGAGTTACGCCGATGATACTACTCTTCTCGCTCAAATAAAAAAAGACATGGAACACCTGTTGACACGTTTAGAGACAACAAGCCTCTCCTACGGACTTGTGATACAGACAAAACCAAGATGATAATCGTAGACCGAACTGAACTAAATCAACCTTACATTTCTGTGATTGGCAACTGTGAGATTGTTCAATCCTACGTGTACCTAGGATCCACGAGCACAAACACGAGGGGCTAAGAGAACGAAATTCAAAAAAGATTTGCTAAGAAGGGATCTGCCGTTGATAAGGTCAAAAGAGTCAGGTGCAACCGAAATATCACCAAATCCACGAAACTCTGCATGAAGAAAACTTTAGTGTTGCCGATATTTCTCTATGGCGCAGAAACATGAACGGTTCACCTGAGAGACAGACGCAAAATCGATGCCCTTGAAATGTGGTGCTGGCGGCGACTGCTGCGGACGAACGAGAGATTATCTAAGACTGTGCAAATACGTGTCCTGAATTACTTCGGACACATTATTCGACATGAAAACTCCATAAAACGACTCGTAGTCCAGGGGCAAGTAGAAAGCAAGAAGTCGATCACACGCGTTGGGCAGAACTCACAAAAGCTGAAACAGAAACTTCCATAGTCTAAAGCACTTTTTAAGTGTTATTTAAGATTTATATGTTTTTATTAAAATTCGTAATTAGCAGCCTTCCTATAACATATTTCAAAGATGTAGGGTTTACTCGAATGTTAGTTCGAGAGTTATAGTTTATTCTTTTAGATTTTATTTATGCATACGTAAGTTTTTATTGTTTGTTTTTATACTCTAACGGCTGCTTAGCGAAATGTAACTTTGCAATATGTCCCCTAATATGCATGTTACAATAAATTAATGTAAGACGTCCACTGCTAAACATATGCGTCCCGATCGATTTACAAAAGACCGCATGGAAGCGACCTGTATAAAAGTTCGGTCTGTGGTTACCGGCCCCATCGGTCATTAGTTCAAGTCGCTATGTGTCATGTCCACTGCCACTTCAACTGGCTTATCCTCTGGGCTATGCGTGACTTTCGTTCGTCTACTGAATCATTCCTCATTTCTGATTTATTTACTACGGAATACACCGAGCATAGCCCTTTCTAAAGTTCGTTGTATGACTTTGAGCTTACATATAAATCCCTTAGTCAGTGACCAAGTTCAGTGTCATAAATAATCACTGATCACACATGACCGTTCATGTGTGAGTAAAATAGAGGATCCGAAGTCTTCTTTTATTGAGAGATTAAAAATGTTACGGCACTTGTGTGGCTAAGGCGAATCTAATGATTAATTTTATATACTTAATGCATCAAGTCATTTCGACTAAAGGGTCATTTAAATAAATAGAAAATATAGTGGGGTTTGTTTCCGCCACGGTTGTTCTTATTCCATTTGTATATCACAAGGTATTTAATAATTACAGCGTTATAAAGCTATAAAGAGAGGCATTATATTTTTACAAAGCGATTAAACAACTTACTACTAAAAAAATGCTACCGTAACTTGGAAGAACTCATGAACGATTCATGCATTTATTTTAAATGTTGATAAATAATTAATTGATAAATGTTAATTAATTTATAGTAACATGAATGAGTCGGCCCGTTCTTAGTATTGTTCCTCTAATATTGCTACACACGAATAGGATCATTTATTACTACCATAACCTTAAGATCAGTACAAAATATTCATACGATTGCAATAAACAATTGAGTATGGGTCTGAAAAAAGAGCCACAGTGTTACCTTACTTTGAAGAGGTAAAAATATTCGGAGTTGTTGAAAAAATTAACTGAAATAATTCATTATTTTGCTGCGGTGTTTGTATGAGTGCCTGCGCTATAACAGATGGTTTTCTAACATGCATGACTCATAAGTTATTAGAATATGACATACGAAAGATATCCCTGCATTAAACCGACACTTAATTTATCATACAACCCTAGGTTAGGTTAGGTTTGAACTGTAACAAAACTACGCGCAAGCCGAGCGAGCAAAGCGAGCGTGCCGCGGCAGCGGCCGGCGAAGCGTTTGAAACTAAGTAATGAATGATTGTGGCTTGTGGTTCATGACTAACGATAGAGTAGTGCACAAATAATATTACACACTACTAGACGTACTTTTTATTATTTGGTAATTAATTGTTGTGAGAATGACATTTTACAAATGTGAATAATAAAAGAAACAGTGTGTGAAATAAAAAATGAACAATACATACAATTTAATGCGAACATTTTTACAAGATTTACGTTTGCGAGCTGAATTTGTTTATGTAATATATTTAGATATGAGGCTTGAACCGACATATATCCACGTGGAATGTCGATATATACATACAAGAAACAATCAAATTTTATACCAGGATCTCACTACTATCAATTCTGCCGTAAGAAGACCAAAGGGTCATCTTTGGCAATGAACATCTTCTCTCATAGATTTATGAAAGGACGAGATGGAAGCGGCTCGTATTCAACGTCGTATCCAAATCGAGACGTTTATGAGGTCGTTTGATCTCCAATTTATCGGTGGACGACCTACGCTGCGCTTGCTGGTCTGTAATCTCGACTGCAAGAGCAAAGCGTTCAGTGCCATGCAGGGTTCTAAAACCGTCTGGCTCCATCAGCCATCAGTTTGGCGTGTTATGTACCCTGCTCACATTCACATTGCAATATGGATGCCCAAGTTTCTAAAGAATATATGTATTCAGATATATTATGTTTCAAATGAGGTATCATTGGAATGGCCTTAATTGCTTCCTCAAAGGCTGGCAACTCAATCTCGAGACTTCTCGTATTGCGGATGTTCGTGGGCAACAGTGATCACTTACCATCAGGAGAGCCGCCCGTCCGTTTGTAATTATGTTCATACAGTCAAACCCCCGTACTAAGATTACTAACAAGTATAATAGGTTAGGGTTTTTTCTTTGTGTTATTAGGAGTCGGCATATGCACGAAGCCCACCTGGTATTAAGTGGCAATCTTTGCGGCTGGTACTGCGCCTGTAATTCTGAGACACAGAAATGTCACCGGCACACATACCTTTCATACCAAACCACAGTATTGCGAATATTACTGCTTACATTACTACTGGTACGGTAAGTAGGTAGAAATGAATAAAAAAAGATATGTTTAAGGTCGATTTAATAAAAGAGATGTCACTGATTACATATTGTATATTATTAGTGAGCAGATGTCATGAACACACCACGTAACTTGAGTATACAAATGTATAAACTAGCTCGCCAGCCAGCGGCTTCGCTCGCTTGGTCTGGAATTGGTGGAAGCGCCGTTTTGGAATCTCGGGGTCGTGGGATTTTCTGGCAAAGTAATTCTTAATAGCAGTCCGGAGTCTGGAACAGTGTCTCGTAGGTGGCAATAGGTTTGCCCCCTATTGCATGGGATCAAAAAAATATCCGACAAAACGCAGGTGTTTCAAACACTGCTGCTCACCTCTTCGCGGATATCCTGTATATTTGACGATTTGTTATCTTTTGTTTAAAAATAACGGGTATACATTTGTTTTAGTTAAAGTTTATTTTTACCAAGTTTTGAGTGATACTTTTTTAATACCACTTTAATTATAACATAAATTAATACACGTAAATTTGCAAAATATATTATATATTATATAAATATAGGGTATTATATAAAAAAGGAGCCGTGTTACATTCTTAATTAATACAGTTTTTACGGTACCAAAGACTTTCACGAGAAAAAATACACCGTGCTTAGGTGGGTGTGAATACTGGGTAAAGTGCGTCTTATTTTGTTTTTTTTTTGCGTTTGGACGGACAGACGGGCAGACGGACACATGGAAAAAAACGCGGAGTACCTATACTTAGACTTGTACGATTGTTGTAACGAATTGTACGATTTTGAGCTTACATATTATGAGGCCCATAGTCAGAGAGCAGTGCCATAAGTCATTACTCGTAACATACACTGATGTAAGATATGGCAAGCATGGTTCAAATATCATGGAGTTTGCGGCTCCGTCTGCGTGGATATTGAATATACCGAAGCACATTGTTTCCGGTCTATTTCTGTGTGAACTTTCATCAACACCAGTTTAGCAGCTTAAGCATAAAAGAAGAACGAACAAACAATAAACTACGAAGCGACAAATACGCTTTCGCTTTATAAATATTTTAATAAGCATGCTGCGTGCACCGCCTTGCTCTGAAAATACTATCCGACATCAGTTTAGTTTTCTATTAGAAGTACTACTTTACGGGCATTACTACTTGTATTAAAATTTCAAAATACATCGGTTCAAGAGATTTGTCACGTAGGAGTTCAATCCAAACACAGGTATTTTCACATTGTTATTGTTTATTGGAAATATATAGGTACTTAAGTTTTATGTAATTGCTTACAATAATATGATTCAATATAATAACATGGTTTTATGATTCACCTATAAAATAATAAATTAATAGATCTTCCAGACAAATTAATTAAAATTAGCTTTTGGTACGAATGGCTTGATAGATTTATTAATGACTAGGTGTGCTCCGCAGTAACAACCGCGCGGTGAAGGACGATAATGATGCTGAATATAGCGTAGTTACTCAGGCATAACATAGCTTTTCAATGGTGAAATAATTTTTGGACCAGTTAGTGGTTTTGCGTTTATCCGTTACATTATCAAATCTTTACTCTTTATTATTAGAGTAGATAAGGATTAACACCAAGTACTCGTTAATATTGCATATTTTAACACGGCAAAATAGTAATTGTTGTCATAACTGATATAGTTAGACATATCGTATTGCACTTTTTTGTAGACATTGATGTCTTCTATAATAATAATGCAGTAGGTACATCACTCTGCTCCATTGTCAACAGTGTCCAATTTAAAAAAAAAATGTTTGCTACTCAGTGATAATGTGGCTTTCTAACGGCAAACCAATGTTTGAATCGGTCCAAAGATATTATATACGAACTGAAAGGGAATGTCTGATACCCCTAAGAGTGTGATTGTGGTAGGAAGTGTTGTATGAGAAGCTGCATGTCTGTACTTACTTAATTACTGATAATGAAGTTGTCTCATATTCTACATGGTTTATTATTCCTTAGCCAGTGGCTGAAGGAATAAGATTGCGGTAAACCCGGAATAAAACAGACATTTCAAACGTCACTATCGAAAAGTGTGTGTTTATACATCTCTCTCGCCGTCATCAAATGCCTTTACCTGCGTATGGAAGAGAGGACATGTAAACTCGCCCCGCGCCGGATTGATTGAAAAATTAATTTGTGAAACGTAGCATACCGAAACAAGTGAGCAGGTTATTTCCAACTACTTATTTAATGAAAAGCCAGAATTAAACAGTTTTCCCTTCGTTGTTTGAATGCGATTGAAATGCGAAACGTAAGATGCAAGGGACTCTACTTACTGTGTTCTGCCGCGAATCATTAGTGCGCAAGCGTTAGGTACTGTACTGTAAGGGTACAGTAGCATGTGAAATCAGTAAGTGTTATGTCATGGTCAGTATTATTTCTGTTACAAATTTGACACAAAAGTTTGAGTGAATTTGTAGTGCAGGAGTTATAAAATAATAATCTACTTATTAACAAAGTTGAAATCAAATAAGTTGTGAGATGGAATGATACTTTTAATATTTACACATTTTAAAGTTTTTTTTTTAAAACATACGTAAATAACAGCTTACCTATCACTGCAGCTCAGAGATTATTCCTCTACATTTTACGAGTATAGATGCCAAAGTTCCTACAGAGTAAATATCTTAATACGAGTAGATATTCTGTTTTAAATAAGAAAAAAATAAATATCAATGAAATAACAAAGTTATTATAAAATATAATGTTCACACACTTGGAGATACCCAGTACCATAGAGTCCCAGGTGTTAGGTGCTAATCTCTGCCTTTAGCAGACGTATGTCCTCACAACTGCATTGCGCACGTAAAAATGAGACATTTTTGAGTCTCAATGTGCCTGTAATTTTACCCGCACCCATGCCCTTCAAAACCAGAACACAATATTGCGAACATTACTGCTTCAAAGTAGAAAAAGATATGGTGGCAGTCTGTCTTCCCCGGATGAACTCATTAACGAAGAGTTCTACTGCTAATATGTAGGTAGGTAAATAAATAGATAAACCCTTTATTGCAACACCACATTATAAAATATAACTTACAAATAAATAGTATAATATAATTGAATACTATTACTCAACAATAAAAAAACTTAAAATTAGGTGTTACGATCGGCGGTATTATCGGTCAGAGAGATCTCTTCCAGACAACCATGTTATTGAAAAGGAAGCTTGAATAATAAAGATCTCAAAGGAAGTTTCCTTGGACACCTGTGGATACTCTTGTGACACATTTACCACCGACCACACTTAGAAGTAGAGCCCCTAAAAAAAATTAAAAGAGTTCTGGTATGTACCACTACCTACAATCTTACGACTATACCGCACTCTTTTGTCTTTTTAACTCCAGCTGACCGCTCTATCCTTGAGCCTAAATTGCACTTAGAGAAATGCTCGCTTTGTAACTTGTATGGGAGTTATGATTTTTCACGCAACTGAATGCAGATCTTTTTTTGACCTCTCAAGCCGATCTCCAAGACTACTGCTCACGTTAAGCACTGCACCAAGAGGTTGGATCCCTTAACAAATATACACAAAGAGACTCTATGTCCCGACTTCAACTGTAATTAGAGGCTAAATTTCTGCAATTGAACTTGTATGAAAATTTTTACTTTTCTGTTCAAATGGTTAAAGTTTAGCAACAAAAACTAATGCACAAGGACAAACGCGGGCCACTCGTGGCCCGCGCACCGCCCAACACCTAGTTTTCTTATAAACTTCTCTATGGCAAGTGGCTTGATAAAGTAGATTTTGGAGGTTTTTACGTAACTTCGCTTTTGCAAAGATGAACAATACACGCGTTGAAATGGTGCCCAACCACGTATCTAACCGCGTAACTGCGACCAAGAATACACTGAAGAAATACTTTCACATGTCCGGGAAGTCCAGAGTATAAAGGGTATTGCTCAGTGCAGGCCACATACCCGAGGATTGTATCGCAGAATTGTGTCCATCCGACCGGCGCGGTGGTTTTGTCTACGGACGATTTGCCCATATTCTTTGTTCGCGGCATTTTACAGCTGCGGCCGGCGCCCGCCCGCGCTGTGCCGATGTGGTTAGCTGTCGAACGATTTAAAGCACTCGCTTTTGCAGTACGAAATTGTTATTTTCTTGTGGACATTTGTGTGTATGTGAACATTTTAAAATTTTACTTTAAACATTGTCACACTTGGAAGTAAATTCAGGCCAATAATGTACAGTAACTCTGTATTCCTACAAATTCACGCGTACTTGATAAATAATGCGAATAAAATGCTAATCATAGTAGTAGTTAGCATAGTTTATCCAATACCTCGCTAACGTATTATAAAAAGTAACAGTACAAGTGAATAACGTAATATAAAGATATCAGTGGGGGACTAAACTGCTCGCGTCCGTAGGATTTAGCCCTCGATGTTCTACACGTGTCCCCTGGGTGGCGCCAAAAGAGCAGTACTTTTTTTCAGGTGGTAGGCTTAGGCCGCGGCGTGTTACCACCCACCAGACAAAGCCATGCCGCCAAGCGGTAGCGTTACGGCATGATGTTTGGTGAAGCCATTATGGGAAACGGGTCGGAAACAGTTGCGCTTATTACTATAGCTGATCGTGATACATTGAGGGTAAATTTACCTGGCAGCCAATCTTGGAGAGCAGCGGGATCCGAGGCACGGTTCTCCGCTGGCCGACCGCAGATAGTTGGGGGCCCAAGTAGTGAGCCAGCCACTCATGAAAGGCTGCCTCGCCATCTCGCGAAAAATCCTGGAGGTGCGCCATCGTGCTGGTTGGCGACCAGACGAGAGGTCCCGATGGACACCTCTGGGGGGGCTCGGGCGTCCCCGCGGTCTCCAGGATTGGTTTCCATAGGGTGGAAAAGCCTAATTTGTGTCACGGGTTGATAATATGCGCCTCGTTTCCACTTCCATTTCCCTTTACCTATCTTCACTCCCCATAAAATGAAAGGCAACAAATACAGAATAAAGGTCCAACAGCGGAAGCACGTCCTCTCTCTTCAAGTGCACCTCTCAAACATTCGAGGCTTGCACTCCAATATCGACTCAGTCCACCACCATCTTGAGACCGCAAAACCGCATATTCTGTTCCTCACGGAGACGCAGATCAAATGCCCAGCTGACGCTGCATACCTTGCCTACCCGGGCTACTTTCTTGAACATAGCTTTAGGGCCAGAGCAGGTGTTTGTATTTATGCTCGCGATGACATTTGTTATCGACGTCTCCGTAACCTTGAAGACCCCAAATTTTCCGTCATGTGGGTTCTGGTGGACAACGGCATGGAGAAGATACTTTATGCTAGTGTCTATCGTTCGCACAGCGGAGATGAGGAGACAACCAGGCTCACAAACTACCTCAGTGAGGCAGCTGACGTGGCCCATCAGAGGTATCCTTCTGCTCAATTAGTGCTTCTGGGGGATTTCAACGCCCACCATCAAGACTGGCTATACCCATACCAGAGCACAGACCACGCTGGTCGAGAGATGCGTAAGCTTGCCTTGACGCTAGACCTCACCCAGCTGGTCCAAGGAGCTACAAGGATTCCAGATGTTGATGGCCACACAGCCAACTGCTTGGACCTTCTGCTGACAACAGATCCAGACCGCTACTCGGTGTCGGTTTCATCACCCTTGGGTAGCTCCGACCACTGTCTGGTGAAGTCTGTGTCGGTCTACTCCCCGCCCGATCCCAGCCCAAAAGGCACCCGGCGGGTGTGGCGATACAAGTCAGCAGATTGGGATGAGATGCGTAATTTTTTCTCGTCTTATCCTTGGTGGAGGGTTTGTTTTTCTTCTAGCGATTCCTCAGCTTGCGCGGATGCTGTGACAGAAGTGTTACGACAGGGTATGGAATATTTCATTCCATTTTCTGACATCTCGCTGTCCAGCAAAGCTCGACCATGGTTTAATGCCAAATGTGGAGATGCAGAAGCGTCAAAACATGAGGCCTACTTAGCCTGGGCTGATGCTCGAACCCGCAAATCTAGAGATGTACGTGAGAAGAAGAAAGCATTTAACCTTGCCGCCAAGTCCTGCAAAAAGACCCTCAAGATGGCTCGCTTCGACCACATACGCCGGACAGGGAACAAACTTGCTTCTTACCCTTCGGGTAGCAAAGCGTTCTGGTCCCTGGCGAGGTCGATCGAAGAGAACTTCTGCCGTCCCTCACTGCCTCCACTGCTGAAACCCGACGGCTCACTAGCGCATACTGCTGAAGAGAAAGCAAATTTATTTGCCACTCTGTTTGCAGAGTCTTCACGTCTAGATGCTGGTAATGCTGTACCTTCTAGTCTGCCAAATTGCGGGACGGTAATGTCAGAAATCCGCATTCGACAGTCTGAAGTCCGCAAAGCGTTGCGCAATCTAGACGTGAACAAAGCTAGTGGTCCAGACGGTATACCAGCTGTAGTCTTGAGGATGTGTGCGCCAGAGTTGACTCCTGTATTGACTCGCCTCTTTCGCTTGTCTATGACGACTGGTCAAGTGCCAAAGTCCTGGAAGCTTGCAAACGTGCAGCCCGTGCCCAAAAAAGGTAGTCGCGCAGACCCTGCTAATTACAGGCCTATTTCAGTCACTTCCGTACTATGTAAGACAATGGAACGTGTACTGAACCACAGGCTCCTGGCATACCTAGAAGTGAACGATCTCCTCAGTGACCGACAATACGGATTTCGCCGAAACCGGTCTACTGGGGATCTTCTAGCGTATGCCACTCACATCTGGAACTCAGCCATCGAGAACCACGGAGAGGCGCTTGCTGTCTCTCTCGATATCTCGAAGGCTTTTGACAGGGTCTGGCACGATAGCCTCATAAGCAAGCTTCCTTCATACGGCCTTCCCACTGGTTTGTGTGTCTGGATTTCAGATTTTTTGAGGGATCGGTCGATTCGAGTAGTCATCAATGGCTGTTCTTCCGCCCAATTGGCTATAAATGCCGGAGTCCCCCAAGGATCAGTACTCTCCGCAACACTTTTTCTGCTGCATATTAATGACCTGCTGAAACCCGGTATTTTTGGTTACGCAGATGACAGCACCGTTGTGGAGAGTTACACATCTAACGCACGAACCAGTGCATTACAAATCCAGTCTCATAGGGAAGCGATGGTTCAGCGCTTGAACTTTTCTTTGCAGGCAGTCTCCGATTGGGGCGATGCCAATCTAGTTAAGTTCAATGCTGCTAAAACCCAGGCGTGTCTTTTCTCCGCCAAACGGAGCCCTTTTCAGCTGGCCCCTACTTTCAGGGATGTGTCCGTGCCGATAAATAACCATTTCGAGCTTCTTGGCATCTCATTAACACCAACTCTCAATTTCGGCTCCTACATTGAGTCCAAAGCCCAGCTTGCCTCAAAAAAGCTTGGTGTTTTGGCTAAGGTGAGACAATACTTCACACCGGGACAGTTGCTTAATCTTTATCAAGCCCAAGTCCGGTCGTGTATGGAGTACTGTTCTCACCTTTGGGATGGTTCTGCCAAATACCAGCTGGAGACACTGGAAGCTATTGAGAGGAGAGCCAAGAGACTCATTAACGACGACCACCTAGTACGCAAGAGACTCCAGAGTCTCGAGCATCGCCGCAAAGTCGCTTGTTTATCGGTTTTTTATCGGATACATTTCGGTGAGTGTGCAATGGAACTTCACAATTTGATTCCGCCATCCCCATTCTATAATCGGACATCCAGAGATACTCAGAAGCGCCACCGCTTTATGGTGGATATTCCATTTACCCGGACGAAGCGATTTACTTCTTCGTTTATCATACGAACCGCTCGGGAATGGAACACCCTCCCTGAGTCGGTGTTTCCGGTTAAGTACGATATGGGGGTCTTCAAAACACGAGTGCATGGTGTGCATACCAAGTGCTGGGTAAGCGCGCTCCATCATCGATCGCATCATCACTTAGCATCAGGTGAGATAGTGGTCAAGTGCTACCCAGCTCGGTATAAAAAAAAAAAAAAAAAAAAAAAACAGTTCATTAAACAGCAAGGTAAATTCACAAAATTAAATGTCATACAATATTCAGAAATAAATTATAATATATTTCTTGAATAGTTTAGCAGTTAAGTACAAGACAGATAAAAAGAAAAAAATAATACAAACTTTTTTTTTTAATTTTAGTCAAAATAAAGCAAATCATAAAACAAAATTATATGTAAATCTTTGCATTTTACTAAAATTTTAAATAGTTTTTGTAAGAAAAATCGGATAAACAAATGAAAAAATATAAAAAATATAAATATTTAAAAATAATACACAAAAAAAGTAAAATCTCATCCATCACACACTGCAAATATTTAAAGAAAGAATGAGAAATAAACAATAAAATAATTAAAATTATAAAAAAATACTATTTTACTAAAATATCTCAAAATATTTAATAAAATTAAAACTAATCTTATCCAAAATTGGAAAAAAATACAAAAATAATTCAATATTTACATTGTACCCACGAAGTGTAATTGATTAAGTATATTGAATTGATAGAAATAGTTTATGATAATATTCTAACGCCATTGGATATAACTATCGATAACATTGTAAAATTTGCGCTATCAGCCTAACTAAATAAACATTCAATTGTCCGTCTAGAAAGGAGGGAAATTATTCTTGAATAATACGTTAGAAAGGTAATGACTTTTGCTCTCTACCGCAATTATTCGCATTTTGATACTTTTTGATTATATAGTGTTTATAAGAATACAAATAATTTTATAAGTACTCAACTTTTCCGAGACTCTGCCTCGAGATTTTTTACGTTTTGACCACTTCCTTTCAATGTCTTTCTGCTACTTTTTCATTGGCCATAAAAGTCAAAATTCAATAATTTTTACGTTACACATAGAATTTCATTATGATTATATCTCGAATTGGTCGGGTTATAATGTGAGCTAACTTCACAACGGTCTCGTATGTAACGTTTGTAGTTGTGAATAATTGCAAAGTAAGTTCTTGAATGTAAGTATTTAATTATCATAACATAGTACAAAACAAAGTCGCTTCCCGTTGTCTGTCCCTATGTATCCTTCGATCTTTAACACTACGCAACGGATTTTGATGCGGTATTTTTGAGTAGATAGAGTGATTCATGAGCATGGTTTGTATAATGTATAATCATCATCTCAGGTGTAAGACGTCCAAATCCGTACAATTTCCAAAAGGACCGGTTGGAAGCGGCCTTCATCCAACGTCGTCTTGCTACATTTATCAGGTCATCAGTCCACCTTGTCGGTGTCAACCTACGCTGCACTTGCCGCATGTATATTATGTATAATACAGGCATACTATAGTAGAGGAACTATGATCATTTCAGAGGTTTCTAATGTAGTGTCGTTAAAACAATTTTGTTTGCGCTTACATTGCAAACAATGGCGGAACCCTACAAGATAGATCACAATAATGTACTACAGTATTGTACACCTTAGAAAGGTCTACAAAAAAGTCCGCGATGGTACACTTCTATTTCTTAGGTGCATGAGCTGTCAGTAGTATTTTAGACCTTCTTATCGCTCAAAAAAAATGCATTCGGATACTTGCAAATATAAAAGCACCAATATACCAAACATCCACAAACAATATTTTATAAAATAAAAAATTCTATCCTTAGTATCTATTTATATACTAGAAATTTGACAATTTGTAAAAAAAGCACCCATATTTGTTCCAAAAATATGCTGATCACCACGCAATAATATCAGATCACAATATAGACAAACTGATACAACGAAAGTCCAATCTAGAAATGTACAGATCCGGCCCTAACTCAATGGCTATAGAAATATATAATAAACTGCCTTATACACTAAAAGATATAGAAAATATAGAATGTTTTATTAAAAAACTTAAAATCGTTACTTGGATCGAAATGTTATTACGAGTATACCGTAGACGAATTTTTTAACGATAAATTGAATGAAATTAAATAGATCTTTCCGTTCCTACTGTTGCCTGATAGGGTCATATGTTATACAAATAAAAACATGTTCAATAAGACCTGCATGTAGCTACATATTATTATGTTGCAATAAATAATTGAGTATTGAGTATATATACAATACTCAAGAGAGTATATTTAGAATCAGCATTGCACCGGGGTTGAAATAAATTAAAACTCATCGATATTTATGAATTTTCAGATTTATAATAAACTTTATATTTACTTCCGACTTCCAAAAAGGAAGAGGTACTCAATTCGACTGTATTTTTTTTGTTTGTTACCTCATAATTTTCGACTGGGTGAACCGATTTCCAATTTTTTTGTTTGTTTGAAAGCTGGTGCTTCCCGTGTAGTCTCATTTCAATTTTATGTGATTTAATGTAATTTTCATCCAATTCGTCCAGTAGTTTTTGAGTTACACTACAATTAGTGATTTTTTACCAAAGTAATAAAATGATAAATGAAGTCGTTATTTAATTTTTCAAATTGCACTTGTTAATCTTATAATGTCTTTACATTATTTTTGAAAAGTATAATCTGTAGTAGAACTTTATTCTATGCTACTACTTACAATGATTCGTTCTTGAAGAGTGCCTTTTCCAAGAGTTCTCGAAAGTTCTATTGTTTATAGTATTTCTTTTGAACTTTCCGACAGCAATCCTAGACTTAACATCTATGGCATTTTAGTTGATATTATCTTTGGAACTATTAGGTAATGTGTAACACGCAATGTTAATCACTTTAAACTCATGCAGTGACTGAGATATTGTAACGTTCGTTTTTCGCTCCGTTACACGTTGTCCATTCTAGACACATATTTTCGATTTTAAAATTTGCCAATCCTTAGACGAAGCTATTCTGGTAACATTTTTATTGCAAGGGTAACACCTTTTGCAACCCAAGCACGGAAGTTCTATATTTTTTGCTTGGATGGTTGGCTACACTGGAGAGTCGTCTTGGCTATGAACAGAGTTCGGCCATATTGATTTGTCACTTTCCTATCAACAGTCGACATATGAAGTCATAATAATTTTTATCCATTCGAATCTGAGTTTCGAGCAGACTTCTCAAGATGTAGAGGCGAAATTCAGAAGCCGCAAGTCAAGGGCTTTACATATTCGATGTTATAAAGGATAGAAATGAAAACTATATATATTATGCGACAAAGAACTGGGAGGTGCGGGTTAGTTCTTAACACTGCGTCGAAAACACTGATTTTGTGAAGAAATCTATTAATTATAACTGCGTACGTGCGGACCGTTCAAGCTCGTAACCGCGACCTTTTTTACCAAAGTACCGACATCAAAATTATAAAAAATCGACACGCACCCTCCAAATTCAACTTTATTATTAATTTCAAATATTGCAACAGATGGCGCTAAGTGTTTCATAATTACTTATCTAGTACCTATATTTTATAAATCCATAAACAAAAGAAATATGCTACAAAACATATTGAAATATATTATGATACACAATTGTTACATGCGTCGCCTACAATCCGCCCCCATAGTGCTGAACTGAGCAGACTAAATCAAACATATGGATACCAAGTCAGATCAGCACTAACAATCCGCTGGTAGGATGAGGGCGACGCGCGTGACCGGGCGCCGTACTACGCCAGTGCGTGTGCGTACGTCTACCACTCTGATGTGACCATCATCGCCGCTGTGTGTCCCACTCACTACTCCGTGACGCCAGGATCCACGATCCAAATTAGGTTCAATTAATAACACAAAATCTCCATCTCGCAACGCTCTCTGCTTTTTATTCCACTTAAATCTAGGCAGCAAAGTAGGCAAATATTCCTTTAACCACCTAGTCCAGAACATATCAGTTAATCGCTGAGCTATTCACCATTGTTTACGTAAACATAAGTCGTCATCGTCGTACCTACCTAAACTTGGGCCGTTAGATGAAGTTCCTATCAAAAAATGATTTGGCGTTAGGGCTTCGGGATAATTAGGATCACAGGAAACATAAGTGATTGGGCGACTATTTACTAGGGATTCAACTTCTGCCATTAAAGTATAAAGCGTCTCAGGATGTGGAGCTCGTTCTTTAAGGACGACCTTTAAGGCAGTCTTGACCGTGCGTATCATGCGTTCCCAGGACCCGGCCATTTCAGGTGCTCCAGGTGGCAAGAAAACCCATGAGATACCTCTTACAGTTCCGTCTTCACGGAGTTTACTCTGATTGAGTTCTAAAATACTGCGCTTTAACTCATTGTTCGCTCCTCGCAGGTTCGTCCCGTTATCTGAATAGATAACGCTGGGCGTACCTCGACGCGCTATCATGCGTCTCAACGCCATAATAGCTGAGTCAGTAGTTAAGCTTTCGGTCAATTCCAAATGAATTGCTCGTATCGTCAGGCACGTAAAAATTACACCGTACCTTTTTTGTCTTCGTCTGCCTACGGTGACCTCCATAGGTCCAAAAAAGTCAACGCCGGTACATGAAAATGGAAGACGATTGTGCTGCAAACGAGCAGCGGGCAGGTTACCCATGCGCTGCGCCTGCGGACTTGCACGGCGATGCTGGCAGAACAAACATCGCGATGCTACGGCGCGTACAGTCGGCCGCAGCTGAATAATCCAGTATCGTTGCCGTAATTCGTTTACGACCAGTTCGTGTGCACCATGAAGTGCCTTCCGGTGTTAGTATTCTACCAACAGTCGTGTTATTCTGTGACGACCATCTAGTATCGCAGGCCTCATCGCCGACTGTTCAACACATTGAACTTTATCGATTCGACCTTGAACACGTAAAATTCCCTCGGGGTCAATATAAAGCGTCAACGTTAATAAGCGACTAGTAGACAACAAGGGCTTATTTTGTTTAAGGTGCTCAATGTCTTGGGCGAACGAGTCTTGTTGACACTTTTTCAAATGTAACTTTTCTGCTTCATTCAGCAGTTCAACGTTAACTTGAGCTTCAAAACCTCGACATTGTTTTATAAATAATAAGACTCGAGCAGTTACTCGAATAAGTCGTATCCATGACGAGAAGTCGTCTTCATTAGGTAGTGAGTGTCCAATGACCTGTGACGTGGTCACATTAATGTTCCTTACCTCACAGACTGCGTCTTGTGATGCTTTGGTTGACGTCATATCCTTAGGCCATGTGTGCTCAGGTTGCCGTAAGAATTCAGGTCCTTGAAACCAGACACTGTCATATGCAAGTGGTGGTGAATTTTCTTTTGTGGCGAAATCAGCTACATATAATGCTGACCGTACAAATCACCATTCTGACGTCACTGTCAGTTCGTCTATCTCACCAAGCCGGTAGGCTACAAAGGGTTTGAAATTTCTAGGGTCACTGCGGATCCACTGTAATACTGTATGAGAGTCCGTCCAAAAGTAGCGTTTATCAGGCTTCATATCTTTGTGTTCTCGCTGAAGCGTGTCAGCAAGACGTGCAGCTATCAGCGCGCCTTGTAGTTCCAATCTTGGAACTGATACAGGGCGGAGAGGAGTCACTCTGCTCTTTGCGGCTGCAAAACACACCAGTACGCTTCCGTCACGTCGGGTCAATCGCCAAAATATTATTGTAGCAAAAGATTTTAGAGATGCATCAGAAAAAATATGCATCTGCTTTTCTATAATTGTGTTTGTATCTTCCGTATCTATAGCTGTTGTTGGGTAACATTGAGTCCAAGTACCAGCATTTAAATACCAACGAGGTATACGTAACAACTCTAGTCGTTTCAATTCGTCGAGCCATTTCACCCACTTAGTGTGCTCGGCGGGTAGAATCTGGCACTTCCAGTCGACACCGGATCGGTGTACATCTTGCAATATAACTTTACTTTTTATCAGAAACGGCGATAAAAATCCATGAATATCATAAACCGACATAATAATGCTAAGCATTTTCGCTTTCGTGGGCGGAACCGTCCCGTCTAAAATATATGTAGGTATACGAGTCAAGTTAATCTCAAAACCGAATGAGTCATCTGCATGATGCCATATCAACCCTAAAGTGCGCTCAGCTGTGTTATTTACACCATCTTTAAATTGTATAGCTGTGTGCGCCAACGCATCCGTAGGTATAGAAGCTAACACCTGTCTACAATTACTCGACCAACCTCTTATCTCGAATCCACCCTTCTTATGAATGGACGTTATGTAGTGCACTAACTGTATAGCTTTCTTGTGATCACAAGTTGAGTGTAAACAATCATCCATATAATGATTGTTTATAATAACGTCAACAGCTTCCGAATGAATATCGGCATATTTTAGTGCATTTTTATTTTTAATGTATTGCGCGATAAATGGTGATGCATTACTGCCAAATATTAAACTTTGCATTACACAAATCTTAATTTGACTATCTATAGACTCTTGCCATAAGAATCTGAAAACATGCTGATCTTCCGAACGTATCTTAATGCGTAAAAACATATCACGTATGTCGCCTATGATAGCAATCGGGTTCTCGCGAAATCTAAGCATAATTCCAAACAAAGAATTATATAAGTCAGGTCCAGTCAATAAATAATCATTTAAACTAACGCTGTCAACTCTTGACGCTGCATCGTACACGAGCCTTAACTTATCAGGCTTATTGGGATTTTGGACACCAAAATGTGGTAAATACCAAACATGATTAGCGGAAAGTTCATTCACATTGAGTTCCCGAGCGTAACCATTCTGAAACAACTTAGTCATTTCCAGTTTGTACCTATCTGCATAGACGTTATCTCTCTGGAACTTACGTAACAACAGTTGTTGACGTAAGTAAGCATTGTAGTAAGAGTCGGGCATATCAAACTCGTCCTTTCTAAAGGGCAAACCTACTTCCCACTGGACTCCTACTTGACGTGAAGTTTTATCTAGAATATCAATAGCTCTGACATGATCCTTATTCTCACGACATAAGGTTGATATTCCTACTGAATCTAAACTGAAGGAATCTTTAATTAAGTTATTAAGATCAGTAATTTCTTGCATATTTTCACTACCAGAAGAGCGAGCGAGATGGAAAATATTAAGTTCACTTACCGAAGAGTGAGTGCGACCGTTGTGGTAGCCATGGATGGTCCATCCCAACCTGCACCGTGATGCATACAGCGAGCTCTTATCTCCGTGAACAATCTCAAGCGGGGCTAAAAGATAATAATTATCCTGGCCCAACAGTATACGGGGCACTACATTACAGCGCGCGAATTGTTGCGACGCAGTTATTAAATTTAACGGCAAAGTGGGTCAATTCTATTTGATAACAGTTAGGTAACGATGGTAACTTTTTCAACTGCATCGTTATGTTTTGAATAATAATATCGGCTCGGCCGAATCTCAGTTCGAGAGCTTCTAATACTGCTGATGGCGGAGTGTTGCCTATCAGCAAATCAGTAACAGCTTCTTTAGCCTCACCTCGTAAAGAACGGCGAAGTCTCCATAAGTTCTCAGAATTACTGAACTTACACATACGAGTCGAGTCATCGTATGCACTTTTGAAATGTAGCCACTCGACGCAGTCACCACTAAATTGAGGCAGTTCGCGCGGTGTAGCGAGCCGGCTGAGCAGACGATCTTCGTGCTGCGAGGCAGTCTGCTTCATCAGATCCTTCAATGTATGAGCTAATTGTTGGATGCTGTCATCACGGGGCTGAGTAGGTGAACAGTTACGATCCAGCCATTCTTCTACATCATTACGTGTCTGGTCACCAGATATGGATTTTGAACAGGTCGTGCCATGGTCTTCATCAGGAGGGGTATCGGTGTCGGCGAGGTTATCATCGGCGTCGACCTTGGCAAGGTCAGCTTCTAGCTTCTTGTCAATTAACTCCATCTGAATCTTGGCTTTAGCTTCGGCAGCTTGCAGCACAAGCTGTTTACATCGTGCTAGCGAAGATGCAGTAGATTTCTTCGTGCGAAAGGTAGTTTTCGATGCACATGTCGAATGCTGCACGGTGCCACGCGGTGACAATTTGCACGGCACTGGCGTTTGTTTGTACTCTTCTTTATCCCGTGACGTCATAGGACAATCGCTGCCACGGGGAAGAATCTGTTCGTTGAACTTCGTATGTGCATTCTCCAGTTTCTGATGATCCACAAGTTTCTGTCGCGTACGGCGTGTCAAAACCGTCGTTTGCGGCGTTTCCGCCATCACAAGTTACTCGTTCAATGATCCGGCTCGAAGGACCAGATTATAAAGGATAGAAATGAAAACTATATATATTATGCGACAAAGAACTAGGGGGTGCGGGTTAGTTCTTAACACTGCGTCGAAAACACTGATTTTGTGAAGAAATCTATTAATTATAACTGCGTACGTGCGGACCGTTCAAGCTCGTAACCGCGACCTTTTTTACCAAAGTACCGACATCAAAATTATAAAAAATCGACACGCACCCTCCAAATTCAACTTTATTATTAATTTCAAATATTGCAACAGATGGCGCTAAGTGTTTCATAATTACTTATCTAGTACCTATATTTTATAAATCCATAAACAAAAGAAATATGCTACAAAACATATTGAAATATATTATGATACACAATTGTTACATGCGTCGCCTACAGATGTGATTTTACCAAAATAATGGATTTTTTTGGAGTTTCTGCAATAACCTAAAAGAAAACGGTAAGTGCGTTTTCTGTTTAGTCAAAATGACGTGATTCTCGAAGCTACGGACATAATTTTAACACTGGCTCTATATTGTTTCAGCCACTGGCGTTTTTTTATACACGTTTTTTTCTTAAGGAGTTTTTCTTCAGGATTTTTCCTGAAAAGTTTGAAACCATGATTTTGCTTCATAGTTTTTTTTTGATGGAGATTTTTACCTTTAAAATCTACCATTAGTCACTTAATATACGTGTCGAATGGAGTCCATCGTGGGAAGTTGAAGACCGACTACCTCGGCATTTCCTCGGACCTCGCTGAGTGCCGCATGTATACCCGAAGGAAGGAATCATGCTCACGTAAATACTTTTACCACAGGACGTCTTTGAGACAGGTATCGTTTATTCTTTTCTTTGTACGAGCCAACTCTCGGCACGTGTAATTATAAAAATTTAAAATAATTAATTTCCTTTAAATAAGGGTGCAATAACGATAGCGTGCGATAAAAATAAGATAAGTCACTTTAGCTTACTATGGGAAAATTTATAAAGCCCCTCAGGGTGTCTATCTACATCAGTATAGCCGCAAAAGTCCTTCAGACCTTGCATAATTGCTAAGACATTATCAAACTAGTTATAAAATTCTTCTAAATTAATTGTAACACTGTGTTCCTTCCCGGAAATAAAAGTTGAACTAAACTAATTGCTTTGTCGCTTATTTCAACTTCTCCCCCGCTTGAAGATTAAAAGTACCGAAACTCTACAGCTGCTATTCCAGGTAAATTTTTGTTTATTTTAATATATATATATATATATATATATAATAAGTTTGTATATATATATATAAACTTTTGTGTGAGAAGTAGCTCCAGGCGCCCGAACTTACTTTTCTTATTAATTTTCTAGATAACTTAGTGCGATTATCACTTTACAGGAGCGCTCACATGCATATTTTCATTATTTTACCTTGTTTTATTTTACTTTATTTTGGTTGGCTTACATAAACCTTACCCTAACAAACTTTATATATATTACAATTGGCTTTAGCGTACTGGTACATGAAACTTAAAATCATATTTTTCTATGATATATACACTTACTTACTTTTAATTTTTAATTATTACAATTGACGCATGGAACAGGGACCTGTTAGGAAAGGAATTCATACATAGATAACTATCGTTATTGAATTTCTTTGTTATTTTTATTTGTGTTGCAATCTGTCTTGTACATTTATTGTAATTTAATATATGTTTTGTTACAAGACAATAATTTTGTGTGTTATAAATTGCAACATGTTTTCTTGTGCTTTGACAAGATTAATTAAGCCATTTTTGTACTGTTTGTTATATCTTATGTGACATCTGGTTTACTGGTGAAGTGTTATTGTATTCAGGTGAACAGCTGTTAATTATATACTGGTGTTAAGAAGATGTGATATTGTACAGTGGTCTAGACTTATAAATAGTTGAATGTTTTCATGCTATTGTATACTTGGATTTTGGTGAGTTTATGGTGACATTATATTGTATAGATGTTTACATTTTGAGGTTAAAATACTTTGTAAATCATTACTGCATCTTTTAAAAGAAAATAACCTTTTCTAAATTTAAATAAATACTAAAACGGGTTTAGAAACAAAATAACAGTTTATAACTTTAAAATTCAACTTTAAATAAATACCTTTGAATTATTTCAAATATTCAAATAATTTCATAAATATTTTCTTGGAATTTGTTGAGATCTCTTAGTGAATCTTAGTTTTGTTTTTGCTTTGTGGTTCTTATTGTTTGTGTTCGCCATGGATACAGCGACTACTAGATTATTTGATTTAAAAACAAGTAGGACTGTGTTTGACGGTAAGACTTGTGTTAGAGAATTTATAATTCAGGTTGAGGAATACTTTCTTTGTAGGAATTTTGATAAAAATATTTTGGTTGGTTCTTTTCCGGATCTACTTTCAGATATAGCTTTGAAATGGTTTCGTATTGTACGGATTAACATTGGATCTTGGAGACAGTTTATGCAAGCATCATTGAAACGTTTTGATAAACCTGAATTTGGTTAATTTTTGGTAGACTTTTTACTCCAGTATTAGAAGTACCTATCATTGATATTATTTATTAGGTATAATATGCTATCAATTTATACACCTTTTGTGTTTGGTAGAATTTTTGGTACAATTTTTAATTTTGGTAGAGTTTTTTTTTAATTTTGGTAGAATTTTTTAATTTGTTGGTTCAGTTCTTACATCTCTGTAAGGAATTAGAGGTTTTTGTGAATAGAAATAGTTTGATTAATAATAAATCTACAAAATTGTATAAGCCTTCAGCACAATTTAATGCGGTTCAAAGCAATAATAATTTAATTTGTTTTAAGTGTAAGTCCTATGGACATATTTATAAAAATTGCCCTTCTATTCCTGGAATGATTTGTTTTAAGTGTCAAAAAGCTGGTGTGACCATCAAGACTTGTGATGTGTGTAATTTGGATAAATATAACTCTCTGGAGTATAAAAAATGGTTTAGCCATCAAGCCCTAGTTTGTGAGAAAACTAAGCGAGCCTCGATGACTGTGGATAAACACTCATATAAACTTGATGATGCTACTTGTAGGAAAGAATTTGATGATTGGTCGGATTATTTGAAGAATATCTCTAGGAAATATAGAATGGCACCAATTCTTTTTGTAACTAGGGATGATTCCCGTACTTACTTGAAATTTACTGTGAATTATCATGAATTTCTAGGACTTCTAGATAGCGGTTCGAATAACTGTGTATTAGGTTCAAATAGCCACTTGAAATTTGAGAAACTTGGATATAAAATGATACCAACTTCTGGTTCTATTTATGCTGCTGATGGTACGTCTCAACAAGTCGTTGGAACTATTTCATTGTCTGTGACTTGTATTAATTTGACGAGAAATGTTAACTTTTTAGTAATACCTTCTTTAGATATTTCTATTGTTTTGGGATTTTCCACATCCAGATACCATAAAACCATTAAGGGGTTTCCCTGAAACGTGTTTGTATTATCATACATTCTTTTGTAAAATTTGCTGATATTGCATCCTCTTTGACTAATTTGGCCGCTGGTGGTAAAGCATAAATTCAACATAATTACTTGCTTGAAATGAAGCTATGAAAATGCATTTCACAATTTTAAATAAGCTTTAATTGTAGCATCTATTTTACTGTGTCCTAATTTAAAGAAACCTTTCTTTTATTTTTTTTGGGAAGGTATGTTTTTATGATGTACAAGAGTATATCAATTCCTTATGACACTTGTAAAAGATGGATACATTATAATTTTCATTCTATTTCACTGCGATTAAACTTAAAACATGGATAGGCCAATGCTTATGCTTTCAGTTGATATTATTAGAATTTTGCTTATAACTTATTCAAGTCATAAATATATTCTCTCTATAGTTGACATTTTAATATATAGTTGAATTCTTTTTAAATAAATATTGCTGGTTATTTCCTTATGATTAATATTATACTGCTAGAGTAGCTATTAGACCTTTTTGAAAAATAAATATAACTTATGTTCGTTTGCCTTAGAATTATAGTATGTGACAACGGATCACAATATACTTCCAGACACTGTGTTGAATCTATGAATGGATATAATATAACTAAAATATACTACAACACTTTGTATACACCTCAGAATAACCAGTTGAAAGATATAATAGGACTGTGGAAACTTGCATATCTTGTTTTGTCAAAGACAATCAACGGACTTGGTTCAATTATTTGTCCAATGTTCAATTAGTTTTGAATAATGTAAATCTTTTTGCATATTTTACTCCTAATTTCTTAATGTTTCTTAGAAAGCTTATTTTTGATGCTTTTCTTTATTTTAATAATTATTTTGATAATTTAACTCTGTTGGAGATTGGTGAAAATAATATTTTTTGTTTTCTATTTTTGTTTTTGCTTTAAATTCACTTGGTGAACTATTTATTAAAGTTCATGCTTATCTTTTAAAAGCTTTTATATTTGGAACGCCCATTATTATAATGTTGGTAGGGAAGTCATTTCTTTTGATGTTGGAGATATAGTTTGAGGAGGAGTTTTGTTTTATTTAATGCACTTGCATAATTTTTTGACTTAGTTTGCACCCTAAGTTTAGTAAGAGTGTAGTTATTGAAAAAGTTTCTTATAATGTTTACGTTCTGAAGGATTTAAGCAAAGGTACTTCAGACCGTTATCATATTAAATATTTTATTAAATGTAAAATTACTTATTATAACCTATAATTTTGTTCTTGGTTTTGATAATTTAATTGAGTTATTTTACGTTTGAAAGATGAAGAATAAACTGCTATCGTAATATGTATGGTGAAGTATGTTAGGTACTTATTTTATATTATCAATTCTGACTCATAAAATATTTAGAATTCACCTTAGGTCATTTCTGGATTTTGCTATAAGTAATAATATACCTGACAACATCGAAAGATCTTAATTATTTATTTATTTTTGGAAATCTTTTTCCATTTCTTTTTGTATATTTATTTTATTTAAAAGGGAACTTATTCACCTTCCTTTTAATAAATATACAATTTTACTTCTTTAACTTGGAGCTTTGCTTTAGGTATTTGTTCTCACCATCTTGTAGAACTTTTATTAGGAATTTCCTTCCTAATTTTTGATAATTAGTCCTACGCCTTTTGTTAGGATGAACATCAGCAATCTAGGGATATTTATACCTAGTTTGATTTCTTTTTTATGTCATTGTGTGCGGAAAGTTGGTGGAGTTGTGCCGACCACAGTGTTCATATTTTTTTATGCGTAGTGCACGGTAAGTCGGTGGTGTTGTGCCGGTCACTATTGTCATACCTTTTTTATGCGTGGTGCACGGTAAGTCGGTGGTGTTGTGCCGGTCACTATTGTCATATTTTTTATGCGTAGTGCACGGTAAGTCGGTGGTGTTGTGCCGGTCACTATTGTCATATTTTCTGTTTCTAAACAGATATTTAATGCATGGTGCTCGGAAAGTCGGTGGTGGTGTGCCGGTCACTATTGTCATTATTTTTGCGTAGTGCACGGAATGTCGGTGGTGTTAAGCCGGTCACTATTGCATCATTTTGCTGTTCCTTCAAACAGTAATTTTCTTCAATTTTGCTTTTCATGCAAAATCTTATTGTTGATTTCTCAACAATTTGTCATCTTTTAACCCGTTTGTGTACTGCATACTTTTACAGTAGAGCACAACGCCGGTGTGAAGTTAAGTGGTTTTTCAAAATTATAAAATCTTAGTCGGCGGCGAAAGCTTAACCGAATTTTAGGCCAGATGAGTAGGAGTCGGAGACGTAGGTGTCCATCTGTACTTCGGAGAAGGGTAGAGTAGAGGAGAATGGAGTCGGTGACCAGGGTGTCCAACCGCACTTCTGAGTAAGAGGAAGTTTCAAAATTAAGAAATTTAATCGGCGGCGAAAGCTTAACCGAAGTTTAGGACTGAAGAGTATGAGTCGGTGACGAAGGCGTCCAACCGTACCTCATAGAGTGGTAGAGTAAGGAGATAGTTTGTTAACATCAGTGTTGTAAGAGTCGGTGGCGAAGGTGCCTAATCGTACTCCAGGAAGTTTTATAGGCTTGAAGGTAGGTTTGATGGAAGTTAAGATTTAACTTGCTTTTGTCTAGGTTTATGCTTCTTTTATATATAACTTTATTATTTTAGTTTGCTGTTTGGCAACTCTTATCCTATGGATTACTATTTTTTGTTTTGGTTTTTTTTTTGGATTTGTTTGTTCCAGCTAAGAGCTTTGTCTTTATTAAGAGACTCCTTAGTTTGGTAGAGTTCTGAATTTTGTTGTCATCCTTTTGATGAATATTTAGTAGATTTTGGTGGAGGGTTGGCTTTGGTCATAAAAGAAAAGTCTTTCTTTTATTTTTTTTGGGAAGGTATGTAATGTAACGTTCGTTTTTCGCTCCGTTACACGTTGTCCATTCTAGACACATATTTTCGATTTTAAAATTTGCCAATACTTAGAGGAAGCTATTCTGGTAACATTTTTATTGCAAGGGTAACACCTTTTGCAACCCAAGTACGGAAGTTCTACATTTTTTGCTTGGATGGTTGGCTACACTGGAGAGTCGTCTTGGCTATGAACAGAGTTCGGCCATATTGATTTGTCACTTTCCTATCAACAGTCGACATATGAAGTCATAATAATTTTTATCCATTCGAATCTGAGTTGCGAGCAGACTTCTCAAGATGTAGAGGCGAAATTCAGAAGCCGCAAGTCAAGGGCTTTACATATTCGATGTGATTTTACCAAAATAATGGATTTTTTTGGAGTTTCTGCAATAACCTAAAAGAAAACGGTAAGTGCGTTTTCTGTTTAGTCAAAATGACGTGATTCTCGAAGCTACGGACATAATTTTAACACTGGCTCTGTATTGTTTCAGCCACTGGCGTTTTTTTATACACGTTTTTTTCTTAAGGAGTTTTTCTTCAGGATTTTTCCTGAATAGTTTGAAACCATGATTTTGCTTCATAGTTTTTTTTTATGGAGATTTTTACCTTTAAAATCTACCATTAGTCACTTAATATACGTGTCGAATGGAGTCCATCGTGGGAAGTTGAAGACCGACTACCTCGGCATTTCCTCGGACCTCGCTGAGTGCCGCATGTATACCCGAAGGAAGGAATCATGCTCACGTAAATACTTTTACCACAGGACGTCTTTGAGACAGGTATCGTTTATTCTTTTCTTTGTACGAGCCAACTCTCGGCACGTGTAATTATATATTAAGACAGGATGTTTTTAGTTGAATTTGGTCTCTATACACCTTCAGGCCAAGCTAAGCAAAATTAGATACCTGGATTTTGAATTGGATTGGCCTGAAGGTGTATAGAGACCAAATTCAACTAAAAACATCCTGTCTAAAACAGATTTTACAAATGTTATGGTGGTAAATAGGTACGATTTCGGAGAAAAAGGGAAAATTCACAAAAAAAAGTTTAAAAAAATTGGGGGTCTGGGATATTTATGGGCAACTTGTATTCTCCAAGTGGGCCCCCGAACACGCTCATTTGGTCAAAGTCAAAGTCAAAATAATTTATTCAATTTAGGCATCAAAGACGCACTTATGAACGTCAACTTTTTATTCTAATGTACTAAGACTCTACCGCCGCGTTCCAAAATATATAGAATCCACCGAGAAGAAGCGGCAAGAAACTCGGGGCCATTCTTTTTATATGGATGCTTACAATGTTTCTACTTAGGTACTACAAATATTACATTTTATGGGTGGCAGAGAGACAGCTTGCCAGAAGTGGAGTATTCCAAGCATCTTTATCTTCTATATAATGTCGAACTATATAGTAAGCTTTTTTTATTAAAACGTTTTTTACAGTCAACTTAAATTTGCCCTCTGTGAGCTCAGTTATGTGCTTTGGGATTTTATTGTAAAAACGCACACAATTTCCTAGGAATGACTTATTAGTCTTCGCAAGTCTAAAACTAAGTACAGCTATCCTATTTGTATTTCTGGTATTAAAAGTGTGGTGATCACTATTTAACTTATATTTATGTAAATTTTTACGAACATACATTATATTTTCAAATACATATAAGGAAGGCAACGTTAATATATTGATTTCTTTAAATAAATCTCTCAAAGATTCACGGGGACCCATTTCGTATATAGCTCTAATAGCACGTTTCTGAAGGATAAATATGGTCTCTATATCAGCCGCTGAACCCCATAGCAATATCCCATATGACATTACGCTGTGGAAATATGCAAAATACACTAACCGCGCCGTAGAATGGTATGTCGGTCCCTCTACCAAACACTCTTTATAGTATTGCAAGCCGAACAGGTTTACGTGGATAGATGCAAATATTGTAGAAAGTTTACTTGAAATAACGTCCGTATTGTATTTTACTGATGTTTAAGGACAGACAAAGCGCTGCTATTTATGTAGAAGAATACAATATAAGGACTTGTGTCTACGAAAATATGCCTAGAAAACCCTTAACTTTTAGGTTATTTCCATTAAATCGAGTTCCACCTCTCTAGGATAACAGTTGGATTGTGCGACCTCTGCCACATCCTACTCACAACTTATCGCTACATAGCCCGTCGCGTGTCGCGCGTACACCATGTGAACGTATAAAAAATGCTTAGCCGTTTCACGCATACACCTAATGTAAACACGTTTTATATCTCTTGTTTGTAAGTAATTTTATCAGGTCCAATGCACTCCCCCGATATAAGTTTGCTTTAATTTGGTCAAACTATTCAAGAGCAGTATTTTTTATCTGAACTTTTATGCGTAGTTCGGGAAGACACCGAAAGAAGTAGACATTGGACGGGATACGTAACCACAGCACTGAAGCAGTAGCAGCAGCAAAACACTGATAACAATCATAGTCCGTACTACATCAGGAAGCTAACAGATGGCGCTAATATCAATCACGCGCCAAATATTTAGAACGAAAAATGTGACAAATTCCTGAATCGCGGTGATGAAATTTACACGGCACATCAACCCGTATACAACCTCTAAAGATGAAGTAGCGGATAGCTGTCCCTTGGCCAACAAAACCTGGCTCAGGGGGAAGTATACTTCCTTATTGGATGGAGGCGCTTCAATGTGGATACCTTTTTTTTTGAGGTGAGAAATGCTGTCCACTTCCCTTCCGCCACGGGGGTAGACGGAAGGGGGTATGTGGGGCTCAGACCCACTAAAATCCCCCCGTGAACATTCCTCCGCCAGATGGTGTGACATAGGGTTGCGCTGGCATTCACCATCTCGCCCCAGGGGTAGGCCCGGGTTGATCTTATAACCGGGCCTCAGCGCCTGTGAAGGGGTGCCCTTGCTCACCAAGGGCACTCCTCAGACGTGTGGGGTACACCTACCACTACCTACCTTTCAAGTGTTTTAAAAACTCCGACAGTCACCTATCTCATACTCCAAACTTGAGCTGATGATATATTCGCATTATATTATAATTAACTGTATGACTTAGGTATTATAAATACACAGAACAATATGACTTACAAGAAACAATCCCTCCCGTCCCGAACATATCCCGTCAACATAATCATTTCGTTAATAAACCACAATATCGCGTTTACACGCGACTTGTCTCCGCAAACAAACGAACATCCCATGTTATTGTTCCAGCTTTGTACTTTGCACTTAGATAGATAAAATATAAAGATACGTTCCTTAACTTTTAACCGAATTCAAGGAGAAGGTTCTCAATTCGATGGGTATGTTTTTGTGTGTTTGTTACGCTATTATTCCGTCAAATAAAAATTTACTTTGATAACTAGCTGCGCCCTGCGGTTGCGCCCGCGTGGTGATGGATTTTGATGATGATAAAAAGTTGTCCTTTTCCAAGAAATGCTTAAAGCCTCTAACTTATTTAAAATGATAAGAATTAATGCCGTATTTGTGTATTTTTTTCGGTGGTAGTGCCACGCTGTAACCCCACAGCCAAATGGGCCTGCACGACCGGGGAAGTACCACACTCCCACATAACACCGACGTATAGTAACATAGCTTGCTTTTGCGTTTCATCGGTTTGTGGGAGGTTCCGGAGGCCTGATTCCTCCCTTCCCCGTTCTCTCTCTCCTTCCCCCTCCCCCTCCAACCTCACCCCTTCTATCTCTTCCTTCCTATCATACTTCCTCAAAGGTCGGCAACGCATCCTCGAGACCTCTGGTATTGCAGATGTCCGTGAGTGACGGTATCACTTACCGTCAGGTGAGCCGCTCGCTCACTTGCCAATCTATCACATAAAGCAAATAGCTTTGCAACTACCGCTTTATAATTACCCATTTTTAAAGTATTAAAATGGATATAGTATGTTATCCTTAAGATATAGACATTATGCCATCGTGGACTTTTCTTTAGACCCATATAATACGCCTCACAAGTCTGGAATCCTGTTTACAACATATATGTTACTCGTATAGAATCCATTCAAAAACGTTTCCTCCGTCACCTTCAATTTAAAATAAAGTCACATATTCCAAATTACTTAAAACGTTGCAAGAAATTTCATATTTTACCGTTGGAAGAGAGAAGACGTATAGCTGATGTCGCGTATCTTAATAATATAGCGAATAGCTCCGTTGACTGTCCTGAGCTGCTGCAGCGCATCAGTCTACAAGTCCCGTACGCCTCACACCGGAGACCATGTTCCCTACATGTCCCCGGAGCCAAAACCAACTACAGACACAATAGCTATCTGCTGCGAGCGAGCCGGTGTTTCAACGACTTGGCTACCAAATACGATTTAGATGTATTTAACACAACTGTTGGACAACTAAAACGTAAACTTACCGATGACGTTTTTAATAGAATATTACCACAGGTTATATTATAGTTATTATATATTAGCTTATTATTTTACTGTATATCTTTTCTTGCATGCTTTTTGTTGTCCCTAAGTATCCTAGTTATTAGACCTAGATGTAAGTTTTCCTAAAATTCTAAAATAAAATAAAATAAGATATAACACACACTTCCATTTGAAAGAGTTTAAGCAGCGATTTCGTTCAAAGCTCCCAGACTTATTTTTTCCGACACCTCCAACAAATATAATTATGTTTTAGCCAATGTATACATAAACTTAAATACTACAACCTTCTTCGAGAACCACTCCATTGATGAAAACAGCATGACAATCGTTGCAGTAGTTTTTAAGTTTATCACGAACAAACGACAGACGAGGCAAAGGACTTCGTTTTATAAAATGTAGTGATTATTTTTTGTTTAGTAGGGCATACTTTAGAATGCATTTACCAAGATCGCTTTTCGAAGAAACCTCAAATAGGGGCGCTGACGCACCGCACCTCGTGTATTCACAAATGCTTATTCCTCAATAGCTCATTGCTTCAACATTAGGGTTAAGGATTATAATGGCTCTTAGAACCCCAGCCTCACCATTTCGCTGTGTGGACACGGACTCCTCAGCTCCGTTAGTCTAGTGGGTAGTATCTGCCTGTCTTCGAAGCGACGGGTCCCAGTTTAGAACCCCGGGTGAGGCAAATATTAGCGTGAAGAACAGAAAGTGCTTTGTGGTGTGTTAGCGTTTGTGGTGTGTTAGCGTTTGTGGTGTGTTAGCGTTTATGGTGTGGAAGCGTTTGTGGTGCGTTAGCGTTTGTGGTGCGTTAGCGTTTGTGGTGTGTTAGCGTTTGTGGTGTGTTAGCGTTTATGGCGTGTTAGCGTTTGTGGTGTGGAAGCGTTTGTGGTGTGTTAGCGTTTGTAGTGTGTTAGCGTTTGTGGTGTGCTAGCGTTTGTGGTGTGTTAGCGTTTGTGGTGTGGAAGCGTTTGTGGTGTGTTAGCGTTTGTGGTGTGTTAGCGTTTGTGGTGTGTTAGCGTTTGTGGTGTGGTAGCGTTTATGGTGTGTTAGCGTTTGTGGTGTGGAAGCGTTTGTGGTGTGTTAGCGTTTGTGGTGTGTTAATGAGTGTTCAATGTTCATTACTCCTGTGACACATGCTATCCTAGTACGGGGGTATGATTGTGTGAAAGTTTGCGTTGATAATACAACTTGCTTAGTCCTTTCTTTATTTATTAGTGACGAGACAGGCACGTCATTTGTTGGCTAGGAGGAAAAGAGACGCTTGTAAAAGGTATGATGATAAATGTTATTAATTTGAAACAGAGCATATCAAGCAAGCAAACATTTCAATTATTATTTAATAGCAGATAGAGATATATATGGAAAGTTGTAATGTTATGGTTACTTACATTGGTAGTATACCTAGCTGAAGGCCTAGCTAGCTATCTAAAAAATAAAAAGGAACATCAGAAATATAAATAAAGTTATAATAATAAGTATTACGTGACCTGGCGGATAACACTTCACCACAAGTCCACACACACATGTTCCATCAAAGGTTCCAGTTAGCTTCTTGCTTTATCCAAGGCTTCAGTTCTGAGCTCAGAGAACACGGGATATCCCAAATACTTGTTTTATATATCAGGGCGAGAGTATTTATCAAACCAACACCCTCGATTTGTTATTGATTAATACATATGAAAATATCTTTCCAAGTCTTGACTTCAGTAATGTAATTGACGATATCGAGAGTGACTCGTCGGGTGCAAATCACTATTTCACCAACTTCAACACTTCACTAAGGTTTCAGGGAATATAATTATTTCGTATCTCGGCTCATCAAATTGGAATCTTCCTATAATATTTTTTTAATCGGACGTAATTCAATACTCTCTCCCCAAAATCCAAATCAAAAATTAATGAAAAATCCCTGACGTCTCTATTCTATCATTCTATCATTCTATCATGGTTCTCCTTTTTTAAAGTTTGTCACATTTTATGTTAATCAAGAAATAGTTTTTAAATATACAAAATAAGTATTTAATGTAATGAAGTATGATCATGAAATTATATTACAAAGTAACAAGAAGAGTTACTGTATATGACTGTGGTTTTCAATAATACTGACAAATTGTATTGATTTTTTCATAGTTTTATTAGTAAAAATAATATCAGTATTATTTACTTTCTTAAAATTATTTACTCTAATAAATGGAATACTACAATACAATACAATATATAATACAATACAATACAAAATACTTTATTGTACACCAGTTACAGTATTAAAACATACACAGAGTAATAAACTTCAAACTAAAGTACAAAGGGCGGACTTATCGCTAAAAGCGATCTCTTCCAGTCAATAATGTTAATTTTATTTAAAAATAAGTGATTTTCTTGGTTGTTCCAAATACCGTTTGATAGAGAAATTCCTTCGACAGTGTTACTCTTGTATGGCACAAAAATGTAACGGGTCTGTCCGCTTTTATTCAAAGGTTTAATATAAGAGGTTATTATTTGCGAAGTCGCAGATACTCTCGAAGGACGAAAAGCTATTTATGAATTGCGAATCGATCGCACAATGGAGACTTCGTATTGTTAATATTATGACGAGCATTAGCAAAATTATTTCTTAGATAATATATTAGTAGAACGTGGGTTTATTTATAACAATTTATGTAATCAATAAATGATCTATTTTTCAACTAGCAAAGGAAACTGTTACGAAGCGGATCAGGATTTGGTTTTTAAAAAGAAAATTATTATTAACACTAGAACTTATAATCTCAAAATGAAAATAGAAATATTGAATTAGAAATGGAAGTAGTAACAATAAAAACGTGTGGCCGTCACGAAGTTCCAGTACGGTCTGCCTTTACGTAAAACATTAAAGCAATGACGCGAGAATGGAATGCAACTTCAGCGGTTATTTATTTATTATTTATTTATTTATTTATTTCAACTAGAACGGTTATGTACACCACTTACACTAATGATAAAACAAAACTAACTTAATACTCATTACAAAATGTCAAAATACAAAACAAATTTCAATTAAAATATGAATGTCAGAATAATACAATAATTATAGCATCGCTTCGCAGAGCGTCAAACATTCAGCTAAAATGTAGTTCAAGGCATCATTAAAGACGTCACGCTCTCGATTGTTGTCTACAAGAGCATTGAGCGCGTTAAGGGATCGCGGTATCGGGGACGCGGCGTGAGCGACTGTCCTACAGCTTAAAACCGCAAACAGTTTATGTTTCCTCGCCGAAAGATAGTTGCCGGGAACATACAGTCGACACAACTGATCACTAAGATCTGGAGCGTCTATCTTGCCATGGAGAACTTTGCACATTATGGCTAGCTGATCATAAGATCTCCGGACTTTTAGCGAATTGTACCCCAGGCTGCCGAGCAGAAATTTAGTGGGGTACTTGTAAGGGTAATAACCATACGTGCGTTTAAATATTTACAATTAAGGTTTTACCCTCGTTGCGTATACATGTATAAGGGATTGTAACAGTACCTTCTTTGATCCTTACTTCTTTCCTACTTCAGCTCTAGCTTCGTGTTCTTCTAAAGGGCAGGCAAAAAGTTTTTTCACAAGTGGGCAAGTCTCACTCATTTCAATTCTACTTATTTACCCCGGATTCATGCTTTAATATCTAGAAATGAATAAAAGTCAAAGTCAAAATCATTTATTCAATTTAGGCATCAAAAACGCACTTATGAACGTCAATTTTTCATTATAATGCTCTTTAAATACTCTACCGCCGCGTTCCAAAATATATAGAGCCTACCGAGAAGAAGCGGCAAGAAACTCGGGAAACTTTAAGTCACAACTTGTAACTTTTTGTCTGTTTTACAAAAGTGTATAGAAGTACGGTTCGTAAGCAAGACTATTCGTTTGTTTCTTAATGAAACCCCTATGTAAGTAAGAAATAACTAAATTTCTAAGCTTTATTATATAAATAAACCCATCATTATTCTAATTTCTCTAGTAAGCTGAAAAGTTGTATGTGCCGTACGAGAGCAGAGTGATTTATTTCTTGTATCTTTGCACTGCGCACTACGCTCAGAACTCATACTGCGAACCTCTCGCTATGTTCGTGATTCAATGATACGATTCTACACTTCCTTGATTTTAATGACAATAAACTAAAAAAGCTCTGATCGAACCATTGTACAATTATAATAACGTATAAAAAGTTGACAAAATTAAAAAGCTGAAACTGTCGAGTCGCAAAATTATTTCAAAGATCCTTCACGCGCCGGTCGCTAAAAGCACTACAAATTTCGCCAGACGGTCATTTTGGCGGCAAAAAAGTTTTTGGCGGGAAAATGCACTAAAACGATGATATCTCGGGTTTGGATGGGTTAGAAATAATATATTCATCGAAATCAATAATGCCTTATTCTAATATGACTGGAATATATTGTAAATAATTAGTTTAGGCTAATTATGGACTTATAGCTTTTGACTATGTTAAAATTTTAATAATTATTTGCTTATAATTTAAAGCATCATAAACGTTCAGTTAAATTGGCACCAAGTTGTGTAAGTTAGGGCTCATTTTTTTTAACCAAGTTCCAAAAAAGGAGGATGATCTTGAATGAAGTCGACGTGTATGTTTTAAGAAGAAAAAGAAATGATGTCCAAGAGTAAACCCGTCGGTAGAACTCAGAATGTCTAGTTGGAACTTTCCATCGGAAGTGTCTGCGACAGATAATAACCTTGTTTGGAGCAATTTTATGGTATCTTAAAATAACAGACAGTATGTAACAGGAAGTATACTCTACCAAACAAAAAATAATTATTAAAATCGGCATACTCTGTAAATAGTAATGCGTTATCATACATAAAAAAATACGCGATGTCTTCAGAAACTCCTCCTTTTGGAAGTCAGTTTCAGTTAAAAAATACTAATTGAGAAGGTGCATTATAATACTGTACGTATAGTATAAAAATATGGTGTACACCCTCATTCCTGAAGAAAGTTATGCAATTTCAAAGATTTTTACTCTTTTCAACCCCCAGACTAACCTCAAACTCTAACCTCTGGAAACGTTTATTTTTGTAGGGATTGAGTTAGACATGATTCTTATATCATAAACAAAAAGCTCACATTCGCAAATTACTTCCTTTCTTTTGCAAAATATCGCCTAATTCGATTGGACTACGGAGCCGTTCGTAGAATAAGCAGACCCATTTTGTTGACAAAAGCACGTCTCTATAAACTGGGTACCTACATACCTACTTAAACAATTAGACATTGTCTCACAGACACCAGACACCACAGTAAAGGTGCAAGTTGGTAGCCGGCTACATGAAGCCGCAACAAACGACGTGTCACAGCGGCACGCAGTGGTTTCTATGTATTTCTATGAAATACCATTCGTAGTTAGCGACAAGAAGCTAGCGTCGTGTCGTCGAGCGGCAGACGACACTGTCGCTCGACCGCAGCCGTGCGATTCTCAAAGAGCAAACATAGTTGCATTTTTGACAACATCCGTGAAACAAATGACGAGATGACGAGAAAAGTTGGAAAAACAACCTTATGTACTAAGGGCAATATCTCGTAAAGTATTTGACATCGGTGATCTCGTCGACGAGCGCAACGACGAATCATTAGAGAATCCCACGGCAATAGTGCCACTCGTGGGTAACAATCTACGTAGTAAAACAAATGAAAAGCTTTTAAACTAAACTTTTCGAATCGCTTTTCAAGTGGTTGATGCCATCTGCAGTTGCCGTCTGCAGTCGGGTTCTAAATCATGACTGCAGCGGCATGAAGCAACGACACGTCGTCTGCTGCTGCCACGTGTAGCCAGCTACCAACTTGCATCTTTAGACACCAGAAATGTAATGCTAATAAGCTATGTTGAACTTTGCATAACATTTAAACGTATATCGGTCTATTGGAGTAAAACAAAGTATTTCAGTATAAACAATAAAAGTAGTTTTCCGAAAGTTTCTCGCCGCTGTTTAAGGACCTCGCCGAAGCCATGTTTTGTTAAAGTTGTAAAGTAGAGCGCCAATGGCACGGCTCCACTATTGGTGGGCAGCGGAGCGCGAACCTCCAATGTTCGGAACTTTTTCCAAACATTTTCACAACAACAAGACCGCCGCTATAGTTTGGGGTCTGAATTCTGCTGTTTTAATTACCATATATATTTATTGTTTGGTGGCGTACAATACTTATTTAAATACTGACGTCAAGTTTGGTCAGGGTGCTTATAAAATGTCACTTATTACAGTGGTTAGTTAGTTATAAGTGGTTCTGAAAGAGCTCACCTCGTGAGCCTTTATAACCATGCAATAACCGACACGTTTCCCTTTCCGCTGCCTTAGGTAACATACGTCCACATATAACGCTACAGCAAACTTTTCCCCCTTTCTCCTCCTCCACTCCCCTCTTTTGGCTTTTATTGCAATATCTTGTAAATAAGACAGTCCTTGGTGTGCGTCTCAAAACGGATCGAAATTCTTCGATAAACAAAGCTACAGGAAACTTCCCTCTTATCCCCCCTATTTTTCCGCCAATAATAAAAGCGATCGACAAAATAATTTTAATAAGAAAATTATGGAACTTGCAAATTTTAGTGAGTCGCGTTAAATTCGACCTGTGAGCGAGAACAGACAGACAGACGGACAAAATAAATTTTTGGGCAGTATCGAAACTGAGACGAATCGCTCGCTCGGTCAATTACGCACAGTATAACCGTTTTTACTTGACCGCCCGGAGTAACAACTGCGAACTAATGCGCATGTATACTCGTACATAGGAAGTTTTGAGCATTTTGTTCGTAAGTAAAGTTTACTGCGCAGTGATGGTCATGAACACGCAAACGCAGGTTTCGTAAAGGGCAAGGGCACTCGAGAGCAAATTCTTGATGTCAGGCAGCTCGTTGAGAAGTCATACGAGTTTGATACACCAGTGATTATGTGTTTCATCGATTACAGTAAAGCTTTCGACTGTGTCAATTGGAGTTGCTTGTGGAATGTCCTGCAAGACCTTGGAGTACCAAACCATCTCATCGCCCCACTTCGTGCTTTGTATGACTCAAGTAAGGGGGTCGTAAGAGTCGATAAAACAACCTCTAACCCCTTTAAATTCCACCAAGGAGTACGGCAGGGTTGCATTTTGTCACCCATTCTATTCAACGCATATGGAGAGCACATTATGAGACGTACCTGCGAAAACTGGGAGGGAGGCATAACAGTTGGTGGTGTGAAAATCACCAATTTGCGCGATGCCGATGAAACTACTCTTCTTGCAGCATCTGAATCGGAAATGCTTGCAGTTCTGCACCGAATGGAGCGGATTAGCGAAGAGCTGGGACTTTCCATAAACAGGTTTAAAACTAAGGTCATGGTGGTGGATATAACTGGGAGGTAGGAACTCACTGGCGCATTAGGACTAGAAACAGTGGACAACTTTATATACCTGGGTTCCAACATCAACAACGATGGTTTGTGTGAGAAGGAAGTTCGCAGGAGAATTGGCATGGCTAAGAGCGCCATGTCTCAGCTTGGAAAAATCTGACGAGATCGCAACATTTCCGTAAAAACTAAAACCAAACTGGTAGGGGCTCTAGTTTTCTCGATCTTCTTTTATGGCGCTGAGACCTGGACACTGAAAGCTGCAGACCGAAAACGCATTGACGCCTTTGAGATATGGTGCTAGAGAAAGATGCGCAGTATCCCCTGCACAGAATAATTTATTTGTTTATATTTATTTATGGAACCGAACTAACAGGTGACAAAAGTTTTTAATTTTATTTTAATCATACACAAATTTTTTAAAGTACTAACTTCTGCGTAGCGAGACCTTTGCGAGAGATTTAAGAGATAAAACGCATCCCCGGACGGGAACCGAATCCGCGTACTCCGACAGTAGTTTTTCATATATATATATATATATATATATATATATATATATATATATATCTATAAGTTAGTGGTAAATGATTTATGTTAACATTGATCTGACGCACGATAACACGAGAAATGAGAATGGATTTAATCCAGGTTTAAGGGTTATCTATGTAAGCTCAACAGTCTGTCAATTTTCTAAAGCCTTTATTAATAAACGTTGCGTAAACGTATATTAGGCATAACATGCTTTGTCTTGCTTTCACGCGTGACATTTACTGCAAGCGAAAAATTTACAGATAGATGTTTTAACTACTCCGGGTGTAAGCCAAGTTTATTAATAAGGCCGTAAGAGCAAACATCGTTGCATCTTTGACAACATCTGTGAAACATGACTAGATGACAAGAAACGTTGGAAAATCAACCTTATGTACAAGGGCGATTTAAAGCTGTGCGCCGACATATACAATATTAGTATTATCTTTATAATATGTATATACATAACTAGTATTAGTATTAGTGACTGTGGCAATAAATCAAATTAATACGGCAAGTTATTTAATCGTTTACCTTTACCAAATTCAACACTATGACATATTATTAGTATTTAGGAGGCTTGCAAATTACTTGAAACGCTTCTTTTCTTCTTTTTTCTCAATGAAACGTACTCAAGTTTATAAAAACATTATATCGATAAAGAGATAATCCGTTCCGCCCTAAAACCGAATCGGACCCGAATGGATACGCATAAAAATATCGTTTATTTTTCATACTCAAAAAGCTCTAGACATATTTTTTATCCGCTTATCGGCAAAATCCGTAAACACAGTAACGTAAGCCGACGGTAGAACATAAAGGAGTCGAGAGCATATCGGCCTCCGCCTTAATCTGCCATAAACAATCGCAACGAACAAAACCTCGCAATAGTAAATTTCACGAAGTCATCCGACGGAGTAATGGCCGAATTTTCTGATCGGTCCGCTCACGTGTAACCGATAACCGACTCTACGTACGCGAGATAAGATACAATTTGTTAAAACGCGTACGTGAACCGTTATTTGGGAAAATAAAGAGTTGTTACAGTGTATTGGGCCGTCGCAGTTAGAAGATACGGGTGGTTTTGGCGCGTTTGTAATCTTTTGGGATGTGTCTCGCCGTTTAATCTAGCACTGTTATTTTTCCGGTAATACATCAAAGTGGCGACTTTCTACGGCAAATTGTATCAAAGTCGCTGATGTATGGAGCACTGTGTCTGTGTGGGTTTGTACATGTGGGATGTGCATGTGTGAGTTATAGCACTATTGGAAGAGTTCACGCATTGCTTATTGCTAACGTATACTATGTGATGTAAATGGGAAATTTGTGCTTGAACTTGTGTTTTGTGAAAATTATTTTCATGTAAGAAGGCCTGATGTTGAAGCGTTGTCATCATCATCATCATCATCTCAGCTAGGACGTCCACTGCTGAACATAAGCCGGACCGAACCGGTTGGACCTGTGATCTTAATCAGGTCGTCTGTCACTGTCACCGTGTCGGTGGACGACCTACGCTGCGCTTGCCGGTCCGTGGTCTCCACTCCAGAACCTTTCGGCCACATCGGCCATCTGTTCTGCGTGCTATGTGCCCTGCCCACTGCCACTTCAACTGGCTAATCTTCTGAGCTATGTCGGTGACTTTCGTTTTTCTACGGATCTCCTCATTTCTGATTCGATCACGTAGAGAAACCCCGAGCATAGCCCTCTCCATAGCTCGTTGTGCGACTTTGAGCTTATCTATGAGGCCCATAGTAAGAGACCACGTTTCAGTGCCATAAGTCATCACTGGTAACACACATTGGTTGAAGACTCTTGTCTTGAGGCACTGAGGTATTTTTGACGAGAAGACTTCGCGAAGTTTCCGGAACGCTGCCCAGCCGAGTTGGATTCTCTCTTTCTCGAAGTTGGACCTGCCTAGTTTGACTTGTCCCAGGTAGATGTACTCGCCCCCCGAAGGGTTCTCGCATTGACGTGGCGGGGGGGCTCAGTAACCGTGGCTAGGTACACCACGGTGAAGCCAAGAGGAACCCAGGGGCCGCGCCAGCGTTGGGGTGCGCTGGCCGGCTCAGGCGGGCCGCTCCTATGGGCTTTGGCCGCCAAGTCCACATAGGAGTGGCGGAGTCCGGGCGCTTTGGCGCAGACTCGAGGAGGTGGGGCCCGGGCGCTTTGGCGCAGGCTCGAGGAGGTGGGGCCCGGGCACTTTGGCGCAGGCTCGAGGAGGTGGGGCCCGGGCGCTTTGGCGCAGACTCGAGGAGGTGGGGTCGCGGGGGGGCTATCCCTTGTGGCTGACGTAGCAGGCGGTGGGGCTACGTATCCGACCCACCGCAGGGAGACCACGGGCGACCAGACACGGGGAAGTCTGGCACCCATTGTTGGCGAGTTTGGTGTCCGAGGCAGTTGCGGCGCGCCATGTGTTCTGGCGTGCCGCGAAGAGAAGGGTCCGGCAACGGACAGCCACGGCGGGTTCGCGGTCGTGTGGAAAATCTGTCCCGCGTTCCCGCCGAGGGCGACAGTGACGGAACACCCCGGGGTTTTGGTGGGTATACGGACTCCCACATAACCACCTCCCTCCCCGTGGTGGGTGGTATCTAAAAAGATTTCCCCGGGACAAAAAAAAAAATGGTAGATGTACTCGTCAACAACTTCGAGAACTGAGTTCCCAACTGATATTGGGGTAGGTACAACATGGGCATTAGACATAATTTTCGTCTTGTCCATGTTCATCTTAAGACCTACCCGTTGGGAAACTCGATGGAGGCCTTCGAGCATTGTACTGAGGTCTTCCATGGATTCTGCCATGACTACAAATTGTAGTCATGAAGCGTTGTACAGGATATTAATGCAAGCATTATAGTGAAAGGCACTGTGCCCACCTAAGCAACGTGACACGTGATCTGCCGATTGATCTGACATGTACCTTGCCACTAGCATCAACATCCAAAGCAGTTGTATAGAGAAGCGCCCATTTGAGCATGACACGACCTGCCGTGCGATTCTGGTTGTCGATCGTACGGCAGGTCGTGCGATTCTGAAATCGGTATACAGTAATGTTTGCATAGTACAGTTACAGTATACCGATTATGTAAGTTCAGATAACACCCGTGACCCGCTCATATTCTCCAAGTAGAACCAGTTTACGCACGTCATGGGACCGACGGTCTACAAACGTCTACCAATAGAAGTCGCGGCAGCACCTAGTTTAAATTTATTTTAATCAAAGTTAAGACTCTGGCTTGTTGAACTAACTTTCTTTAGCTGAAAACAACTTTTAGAAACTTGAATTACTATAATTGATATTATTTTTAAAATGAAAAACGGGATTCACTCACGTAAAAAAGTCAGATCTTTCCGACTATAGTTGTATATAATAAAATGTATATGATTATTTTTATACAATTTTCTATTATTAATTACTTAATAAATGAAAAAGAAGAACGAAAAGAATTTTCCTAGATGTTAAGAGGAGTACCCACCGCGCGGGTGAAGGGGCTGGTTCGGAGAATAATGTGATGATTTGAAGCATCCGAATAAGGGGCCTGTACAAGAGTGTTTCCCAAAGTTGCCGAGAGGAGGATCTTAATTTAGACTACTAATATGTGTGTACTTACGTAGCATAGCCTTCTCCAACATCTCCAGCTTGGGTTCTGCCTTTGCAGAGGTCGCGGTCGCGATCCACGCACGTCACAAGGTATTGTTTATAAAGTCCATAGTTCATAGGATCACAATATATAATAGCACACAAACTCCTTGATATCGATGAAGACGGATATGGGTTATTAGTAGATAGGTACTTATTAAAAATATAATTATAATGAAGACGCCATCTTATGAATAGCGCGCGGTGCGGTGCGGTGACGAATTGCTACTCGTACTGTCTAACGATGACCGGAGGCTTGCCGGCGAACAAAAATGTTCTCGCGGGTGCGTTGCGGGTAGAAGTAAAACTATGCACGCTTAGACACACACATAGTAACAAAAAAAAGAACCAACAGTAAATGTAATTTAATTGTGACATTTATTTTAATGGACTAACCGATTTTTATTGTTTCAATTACTTATAATTTTATAAAATTATATGATTATTAACGGGATATTTACCGTGGTAAGGCTGTGGAATGAGCTCCCGATATTTCGGCGCAGTTACATGCACCATGTTCACGGGAAGACTGAAGAATGCGGGTGGTTGGTCAAAAAGTTTAAAAGTTAGGTGCAGACATAACGATCTACCCTCTTTCTTAGTCTTTTGCTACGGTTATCACTGGAACTCGAACTCGATCCTAAGTCCCGACAAAACACACTCACTGTATCACTGCGTATAGTATTTTGAACACATTTTGAACGCGGACTTTTATTTTTAAAACAACCTAATACTGGATTCCACGCACTGGCGAGTTGAAAACCATCACCTCGGTTGAAATTCTGGCATTTCGAGATCTCAATAGTTTCCTTTACTAGCCTTGGTATGTAATGGCGTCCACAACCTCATTCCACAACCTTACCACGGTAAATATCCCGTTAATAATCATATAATTTTAGAGAACAACCGTGATAGTTTAAAACAGTGTTTTATAATTTTATATTGTTTTTCTGATTGGGAAAGATATTATAGACATTTTCAACTTTGTATCGATGAAGATACTGCTAGTTATGTTTTGTTGGATGTGTATCTGTGATATTAATATTGATACTTTCTTAATATCCTACGAATATTATGGACACGAATGTTTGTGAGTATGGATATGAAAATATGTACGGTACCTACTCGTATATATAACAAAAAAATAAAAAAAAATCGCAAAATTTCTAGTGTAGCATTACCCGCTTCCCTTTCATCAAGTTTCAGTACTCAAAAGTTAGTAAAGGCAATTTTATCGCCTTCTATTCAAATTAGTTATATGACTGAGGCTTTAGGAAACTGGAAAATAGCTTGTCCAAGTCAGTCCCTGCCCAAAGCTCCTGCTTCTCAGAGGCAGTGGGACGGGCCGCTCTGTGAGTTAGAACTTGAAAACCTGATCAATTCAACTAGTTCTTCCGCAGAGCGTGCTCGCCTGTTAGCTGTTACTCGATGGGAGTAGGGGCTTTGGCTACATGCTTTGCCGTCTAAAAATGTTGGAAATCTTTTGGACAACAATACTTTCCGAATAGCCGTATCCCTACGAGTAGGTGCCCCTTGCCAGGTCCCTCACCGTTATGTCTGCGGTGAAATGGTGGATCGGTTCGGCCATCACGCACTCTCATGCGCAATGAGCGCGGGGCGCATACCGCGGCACGCCAGCTTGAATGATATCATCCGTCGGGCATTTGTCAGTGCTGGAGTCCCGTCAGTTTTGGAACCAAACGGATTGATGCGAGATGACGGCAAGAGACCAGATAGGATGACTATCGTTCTGTGGAAGATGGGACAGCCCCTGGTTTGGGATGCTACATGTGTGGACACACTGGCGCCGTCTCATCTCCCTGGGACGATTGATCGGGCTGGCGCTGCCGCGTCTAAAGCGGATGACCTCAAACGTCATAAATATGTGTATTTAGACAGAATGTACATGTTTGTGCCGTTTGGGGTCGAAACTTTAGGCCCATGGGGGCCGTCCGCTCTCAACTTGTTTAGGGATCTGGCGAAACGTTTGGTTGAGGCGTCGGGTGACCGAAATGCTGGCGCCTATTTTGGGCAAAAACTTAGCATTGCCATCCAGCGTGGCAATGCCGCCAGCGTTTTGGCCACTTTTCCCCCCACCATAGGGCTTATAGATTAGATAGTTATTATTATTATTATTTTATTTAATTTTTAATTACTAACAATGTAATGTTTAAATGAAAAAAAAAACAAAAAAATACATATTTTATATTTTTTGTTAGGAATAGGATCCTACGTATATATACGCTACTTTTCAAAGTCAAATCATTTATTCTGTGCCCCGGGGTCCTACGGGGGCACTTACAAATTTTCATTTTACATTTATTATTTCTTAAATTGACAACTGGATCGGAACACGACCACGACTGAGAAGATCTGGCAAGAAACTCACCGGGCTTGTCTTTTTAGATATTTTATTTTATCGCCACTTGCTTAATGTATTTAACAATTGTTCATTTGTGTTTAGTTGCATTATGTTGCCTTATAAAAAAGACCATAATAATCCATCAAAGGTTGTTGGTCATAGGGCCAGACACAATAGAAATGTCATTGTTATAATATACCTACTCTTGAAGGGATAATGGTATCAGTAGGACAAGACACGCTACACTTTGACATCGTAATACACGAGTAGGTACTGGAGATCCTGGAGTGATCAGTCCCAAGCTGTTTTAATCTCCAAGTAATCTAAAATTTTGTAATAACCTTTTTGACAGAGTTTAGTTTTGATAGTAATTTAAAACTTATTAATAGACAGATTTTATTTCAGAGTAGCCGTATCATACACATTATACATATCACAATAAGGCACACAAGACGCCGTCTTGGTCGGTACCACTGCAGTGCTGCATATTCTGCCGCAAAGCACTAGTGTGCGCAAGCATTTCTGTGTAAGTGTGTGAATAGCATTGTTTAAACTACTTTGCTAAAGAGACAGAGAGAGAGAGAGAGAGCACCGTGCAGTGCCACTCGAAACTACAGCTACTGTTGTAAGCTCTGTGGGCCTAGGACGAATAACTGCGTGCGTGTAACGTGTCGTTCACGTGCAACAGTACAAACTATCATATATCTAGGGCAACTGTGACACAGATAGCTCGTAGTTTGTATGCGGAAGCATGACATATTGACGCTACGATACGAATACATTCAATTCTTTATGCTACAGCCTCTGGGTGGCACTGTCATTGTCTAGGGCAAGCGTCGTGCTTTACGGCAGGCACACTACTTGTCATGTACTAGCTGCACCACGCAGTTCCTACCCACGTGCTGATGGATGATGATGATGAAAAGTACTTTTCATACCACCTGCTCGAAAATGTTCTATTAAATGTCACGCAATCTCTACGTAAATCAAGGCATTACATACGCGGGGCTGTAAAGTTGTATGAAACTCCCTGGGGAGTAAAGTGATTTGGATTTGGAACGTTAGTTGTCAGAGGCAGTTTGAGACAGTATACAGTAAAAAAAGAAAAAAGGCGCGAAAAGGTTTAACTATAAGTAGTGCGTTCGAATAGCCCTAACTTGGCAAAAATAACGCTAAAAATTTTCACAAGGGCGTTGGAATTGGGAATCTATGGATGAAAATATCGTTTATGGCTCTTTTTGTGTTTGAAAAGCTAAATAAGAGTTATTTTTGCCACCAAATCTGAGCTTGACGAACGCTTTAACAAAAGAGCCAACAATAGCAACGCCTCCAAGGAATGCCCTTATTGCTAAACGAACGCACGATTGTTGTGAGCCGGTTGCTATGGATTACACACGGCCCCTCTCTGCGCATTCAAGGTCATACTTGAAATCATAGATAATACTATATATTGGTTGAAATTAAAATATATTATTATTTTCATCGTGGTGCATGTAACTGTACCGAAATTTCGTGAGCTCCAAAAGCAACTAAATCGTGGTCTACATCTCGTGAGTACTAATTATAACTTAGTTAACAACCGTGAAAGTCTAGAACAGTGTTTTTCATAAAATGTTCCTTCCAAAAATATTACTCTGTCCCCATATAACGGTACAAATGTGTTCAATATGAATATTAACCATTAATGTATTTTACTTTTAACTAAATAACTGCTATTTTAAGCTATGAGTTTTTATTGTCTCGCAGTAGGTATGAAAAGTAGAGTATGCACCTCGAGGATAAAGCCTGTCTTCGTCTTGGGCGGCTTTAACCCCTCGCTTCACTCAGGACTCTACAAAAATCCCTCGCTACGCTCGGGAATTACATTTTAATCCCCAGGCATCCAAAGGATTAACCCAAGTGTCCCCGTTACACTCAGAGTTCAATAAACCGCCCATGACGTAAGAAACTGCTTTACTCCCTTGGTGCATAATCTACTACTACGACCTATTCTCAGGACTACTGAATATACACACAAAAATTCATAAAGATTACGTCCGTTTCAGAGGAGTTTTGTTATTGTATATTATACTAGCTGTACCCCTCGGTTTTACCTAAGTGGTGATAGATGATGTTGATAATTTTCTTTATTTTTATTCCTTCCCTGTATCAGAGCGATTAAAACAAAAAAAAATATTTATTTGAATCGGCTTCGCCGTTCTCGAGTTTTAGCAAGACAAACGAACAGCGATTGATTTATTTATATACATAATATAAAGAGATAGATATTAGAAGAGTGGTATAATATGTTTTTTGGTAATTTACACACTAAGATATGATAACAAAACAACGGTATATATATTAGGTTATACAACGGGTGAAGTTTGGAAATCAATACTAGGTATACATATATACCGCGACCTACGCGCGGACCATTGTGTTGATTTATGTTTACTTACGATATTAAACCTTTCACTCGTTTGTCATGCCCTTCCGTTATGTTTTGTTATATGATATAACTCTACTTTACATAGATTAGATATACATAAAGAGTGAAGTAAAATATATGCCTAAATCGACATTATCTCTCACTAAATAATAATAAATGTAATTTAATCTTTATTTATATTTACAGTAAGTATAGTACCTAGTAGGTGAGCAGGGCATTTATCAAACAGTCTGATATCCTTGAAAAAAAACTGTTTTTTCGTAGGTGTCTTGTTGAAAAACCATCTTGTTTGGGTACCATGCACGTCAGTTCAGGGGCCTTACTATCAGCTTTGTAATAAACATGCAAGTTCCGTGCAGTTCTTGACCTGGCTTAAACAGTTTTGAGTGGAATCATACCATGACGCTAATTTAGGTGAACTGTTTTAATATTGTTTTCTCAAAGGTAAAAGGACAGTGTTATCTCTGGCATGTTGTTATAATATGAGGTAAGAGTGAAATAGCGCTATACAAATTAACAGTCAATACCTAACTCTTTCATTGCAATTGCGATTAAAAGCCTACGTAAACATGTAAAAATAAATTTACCGATGTGTTTATTCTCATATTACGGATTTTTTTAATACGTTATGTTTTACACAAGACAGCAATATTTTACAACTAGCTGACCCGCCAGCGGCTTCACTCGCTTGGTCTTGGTTAGAGGTAGAAGTGCCGTTTTGGAACCTCGAGGTCCTGGGTGGATCCCCGGGTTGGACGGTTACTGGCTTTTTCTGACAAATACATTTTGAAAGAGTGTGCCGTAGTTTGCAATAGACTCGCCTTTTAAGAATAAGACTAAAAACATGTCTAGCGAAACGTAGGCGCTCAAGACACCACTGCTTCCCCCTTCGAGGATATGTAGGCGAAACTATTTATGTTGTGTTTAAAAATAAAATGTAAGTATTGCAGGCGATTCACTCGAGACCGCTAGACTGATGTTTCACCTCCGTGGTGATGGATGATGATGAGGATGAATCAAATATAGCGTATGTTACTTAGGCATAATGTAATTAGCTCTAAACTCGTGAAAGAATTCTTTGAATCGGTTAAGCCTTCAGATGTGGTTTTACGTGAATCCATTAAGAACAAACAAACAATCATATATTTTTCCTCTTTATTAATATAATCTTCTTAGTCGGTCACTCTTGGCAGAGTAGTCGTGGTCATGGTGACGGTAAACGGCGGATCCTCGCCAGTTTCCATTTCCAGGGCTGTTGATCTCCTCGCGATGTCTCTCCACTTTTGACGGTTACTGGCATTGCGAGTACATTGCACAATGGTGGAATTCGTGAACTTTTTAATAGAGTAAGTCCAGCGTGTTGGCGAACGACCTCGGGATCTCTTTCTTTCCACTTGGCCTTGCAATATTAATCTCTCCATCGAGTTCTTATTCCTGGAGATATACCCGAAGAACTTCATCATTCGCATCGGCACAATCGATGTCCTCTATAATCCATCAAAGGTCGTTGGTCATCATAGGGCCAGACACAATAGAAATTTCATTGTTATAATATAACGAAGGAATAATAATCATAATCATAATACCTACATCACTTCGCTCTATTATCAATAATTACCGCATCGTAAGCTATTTAAGGATTTTTCGGCGATACAAATGCATATATGTTATAGTCCTTCTTATAAGAATACATTATTTCTATGTTCTCATAGATAATTACTTTATAATGTTTTTATTCACTTAATTTAAAAATAGTTTAAATTTGAATACACAATGTAATAATTAACTGAGTGGACTACGGCTGGAAATGTTCTATAGGTGAAAACTAATTAGGCTTGTTTTTACTCTAATCTATATTCTATTCTATTACATAAATTATAGCTGTTTGTTTTCCATGAAATAAATAAATAAAAAAAAATATACTGATCCTTCTAATCTAATAGATACCGTTTGACAGTTTAGACAGATTGTAAAATAGGGGTGGGATCGAAAAAATCGGTTACTACAATATCCGATTCTTAAGAGATATCGATGTAAGAGGTTTGAACCTTTTTGTATGGAATATCAACTGGCCGCAGTTTCGTTTTTTTTTTAAATCGCGGCGCACGATGAATTTGGTATGTATGGATAGAGGACACATAGACAAACAAACAACAATAAACTAAAATAGAGTTATTACGAGTCTGTAAATATTATTTAAACGTGTTATTACTATTTATTGAAAGAAAACAGATAGGTTCATACTACTACAAAACTACTACTAAAAATAATTATTTAATTTAAGTGTATGAACATTTAGAAATTGATTATAATTTTACCCAATTTCGGCATTATAGCTCCTTGACTTGCAAGAGCTAAAATACATTTGCGACATCAAATCTCCCGCATTATTTATTATATTACCACCACCTATATTCACCACCAATTCAAACCAAACGTCAAACGGTATCTATTAGATTAGAAGGACTATAACATGAAAATGTATTTATTTTGACATAACTGAAGTCCAAAGACTTAAGTCAGACATATGGTATTGTTGACATTTTTGTAGGCATTTTCGTCTTCTATAAAAATCACTTTGCTCTTTGTCAATAGTTCTCGTAGCGTACGCGATATAAGGATTTTTTACACACCTTGTGTTACATTATCGAAGGTTTCATACGTTTCCCTGAATTTGTGCAAATCTCCTGTCCTATGACCATCAGGGATAATGTAGGATTCTAATGGTGAAAGAAGTTTTCTAATTGGTCCAGTAGTTTCGGAGCCTATTCATATCAAACAAAGAAACAAACAAAAAAACAAATCTTTCCTCATTATAAAATTAGTGTAGATACATTACTAACAGCTTAGATTGAGAGCGTCATGGTAACGAGAGTACATACAAATAAAGGTGAAGGTTTATTCTGCGATTCTTGAATAGTATAGGCCTGCCGTGCGATTCTCTAATGATTCACCCATGTCAAATACTTTATGAGATATCGCCCTTGTACATAAGTTTATTTTTCCAACGTTTCTTGTCATCTTGTCATTTGTTTCACGGATGCAAAGTCAAAGATGCAACGATGTTTGCTCTTAGAGTATCGCACGACTGTTCTTATGTTGTCATGGTACTCAAAGTCACTGTTAAGCTGGACAGTTTTCTAGAAGTCCCGCTTTAAGAAATTATAGTAAGCCCCCTGATAAGTAGCAAAAGTTGTTCGTGTTACTGTATGAGGGATTCAGGCACCGCAGCAAGTGAAAAGAAACAAAAACATATGACTCAGAATGACGAGTGCATCAGACCAAATGCCATACAAAACCTCAACTTAAAGCTCTGGATAGCTCTGCAACTGTCATGGGTGGGCGTGGTGCTAACCAACAGGTAACCGTCTTATCGATTCTCCGTCAGTTCCTACGTATTAAAATATCATATTTTACATATGTATCCCCTCACATACCAACAGGCGCTGCACCAGCGATGAAGATGAGGGTTCACATCGAGACGCGCCGACACAACATATTGTATACTTCCGAGGTGTTCCGAGGTGATGGGTCCCATTTAAATTTCATCAAATTCGATTAAGCTGTTTTCGAGTTACGCTCGAATAAATAAAAAGTGTTTTGCCTATCTTGATGATGTTGTAACGTATGGTGAGTGAATGACAATCAATGCCGTAAGTAGCAAGGATCAAAATAATTTTGAGAACCTTCTCCTTTTGGAAGTCAGTTGAAAAATGGAACCGACTTCAACACCAAAAAGTGTGAAATAACTTGTTGGAGTTGTCGGTACCATGCGCACAATATTATTATGCTATGAGCTGCCGCCCGCTAAGCGAGACTTCAGCGACGCGGGCGTCCTGAACACGCTTTGAAAAAACACCACCGAGTGTTGTCCAAACTATAGTCGGACCTATCCGGTAAATATTACGTGAGTAATCCCGTATTTCTAAGTAAAAATGAGTGAAAACCACGTTAATTTTTATAACAAAGAAATGTCATATGTTATTTGAATAAGAGCAAACAAAGTACGTCTTCATCTAAGCAGTAACGAGTTTGTAATAAACCCCATCAAACTTTTCAGCCCATGGGATAAACTTTATCCTGAGTTTTCTTTTCCTCGTTTCAGATAACAATTGTTATAGTGGTGGTCAACTACGAACAAAGTATTAACTCTCACACTCCCGCACTAGGACTCCCCGTGTTGCAGAAGGCATGGACACACACAATACACATTACAAACACACAAGACCTGACAGCAAACATTTGGGCTTATCACACAAATATTCGTCCTCTTGCTAGGGAACGAACCTGGGACCACACAGGATCACTGCCTACTGAAATAGCAGAACCATCTTTTAAAATTATTGTTTATCAAAAATGGAACCGAATTCAACTTTAAAAGTGTGAAATAACTTGGTACCATGATAGTTCATAAGTACCTATTATCACAATATTGTGCGCATGGTACCGACTTCGACAAGTTATTTCACACTTTTTGGTGTTGAACTCAGTTTCATTTTTCAACCGACATTCAAAAGGATGAAGTTCTGAAGACGACGCATATATTTTGTATGTAGGTTGATTGGTAAAACAATTATTTTGACATTTGCTACCACTTAGCTTAAGAAGGTAAAGATATGCTTAGAAGATGAATTAGTAGATTATTCACATTTATAACGTACTAGCAAACCCTGCGAACTCCGTTTCGCCACCAGATGGCTTCGTTTTATGTAACATTTCGTTTGGCGCCATCTACTTAAAATATTGGTTTGTAGTACATGCTATGTATCAGAGATGGCGCTGTATGTGAAAAAAGATTTTCCCGCTTTTCTTTTTACATTTTTCTTGAATGTTCTGAACCTTTCCAACGAATGCAAAACCGTGGAAATCGGTTCGTGCGTTCTGGAGTTATAGCGTCAGGAAGGAAAACCCGACTTATTTTTATATAACGTATTATTTATACTTTTATCATCTTCCTACCCTCGCCACTAAAGTTATTAACTAACGGGGTCGATTGTCATTCACCCACCATCAATTACAACATCATCAAGATAGGCGAAACACTTTTTATTTATTCGAGCGTAACTCGAAACAGCTTGATCGAATTTGATGAAATTTAAAATGGGACCCATCGCCTCGGAACATCTCGGAAGTATACTCTAACAAACAAAAAGATTATCAAAACAGAACTAAACTGTAAAAAATCATGTGTGGTCATATACGCGTCAATGTACGGGTTGACTTGAGAACGTCCTCGTTTTAGAAGTCGGTTGAATAGTAAGACCTACATGACAAGAGAATGAACTGAAAAAGGCTTATCTTATTATATCATTACAGAAAAGTTGAGCTGTAATAAATTTTACGCGCCTAAAGTATGAAATACTTCTACATTAAAATAAACGTAAAGTAAATAAATATTGTCACATCTGTTGTTTCTGCTCTCTAGTCTACAGTTTGTCTGTATAGTGATCAACTCGAATTGATTCTCTCCGCAGACGTATGGGCCGCACACTTGGATTTATGTTTACTTACTGATATTACACGGTGTCTCCCCCTTTACTTCACGCTGGACGCAATGAAGATTTAAGGAGGATTGCTACAACAACTGATTTGTACACAGATAGCAAATAAAGTACATATACTGTTAATACGTAAGTTGTACTTTTAAAAAACCCTTCTGTGCATCGTTCGCTGCGTCGTAAATTGTTCGCAAGTTTGCTTATTTGTTGTTATAATGATAGTACTTAAATTAAATTAAATATAAAAAAATTACCAGACTTCAACACTAAAAAGTGTGAAATAACTCGGTACCATGATAGTTAAAAAGTTACCTATTATCACAATATTGTGCGCATGGTACCGACTTCGACAAGTTATTTCACACTTTTTAGTGTTGAAGACGGTTCCATATTTTTGGTAAAAACTTTTTTCAACCTTTTAATAAACCCTTGCTAATAAAGGTCTTGGACCGGATTGTATTTCAGCGTCAATGATGGTATCATCAAAAACTGCTTGAACAAATTTGATGAAATTAATTAAACCACACAAACTCAATTTCCACACGGAAGCACCAGCTTTCAAATAAAAATCAACACAAGCGGATCACCTAGTCAAAAGTTCTGAGGTAATAAACATAAAAACATATAGTTGAATTGAGAACCTTCTCCTTTTATGGAATTCGGTTGAAAATTTAATAAAACTGCAACTGTTTTAAAGTTTTATCGAATTGAAGTTCACAGACACGGACAGATAATAGCAGCCGTGCGATTATCTAAGAGCAAACATCGTTGCATCTTTGACAACATCCGTAAAACAAATGACGAGATAACAAGAAACGTTGGAAAAACAACCTTATTTACAAGGGCGATATCTCATAAAGGATTTGACATCGGAGAGCTATCATTACAGTCAATTACAGTCTGCAAAACAAAGTAATCATTACAGGATTGCATGGAAGCTTAGGTATACGTTAGCAATATATTATTGGAGCTTGCCTTTTTGTCCAAAACAGTTTAGCCTAGTTGTAAGCTACACATAACCACACACGAAGTCTTTGAATTGTCTAGGAAGTCCTCGAAGTGACTACGCTGCCATCTTCCGGTCCGTTTGTCCGTCCGCCTGCCTGTTTGTTTGTCTGTCCATCTGTCCATTCGTCCGTCTATATATCAGAAAAAAGTATTAGCGGAGCCTTTAAAGTTCATGTTTAAAGAAACATCTTTATGGATATTATCCCTTTTTGTACCCCACAATGTTTTTACTTGGTTGTCTGGGCTACAATTCCTTGAGTCATCATCATCATCATCATCTCAGCCGTAGGACGTTCACTGCTGAACATATGCCTCCCCCATGATTTTCCAAAAGGACCGGTTGGAAGCGGCCTGCATCAAACGTCGTCCTGCGACCTTCATCAGGTCGTCTGTCCACCGTGTCGGTGGACGACCTACGCTGCGCTTGCCGGTCCGTGGCCTCCACTCCAGAACCTTTCGGCCCCATCGGCCATCTGTTCTGCGCGCTATGTGCCCTGCCCACTGCCACTTCAACTGGCTAATCTTCTGGGCTATGTCGGTGACTTTCGTTCTTCTACGGATCTCCTCATTTCTGATTCGATCACGTAGAGAAACCCCGAGCATAGCCCTCTCCATAGCTCGTTGTGCGACTTTGAGCTTTTCTATGAGGCCCATAGTAAGAGACCACGTTCCTTGAGTATGAGACGGGAAATGCAGCAATTAAAAATCATGTGCAAGATACTACGCGGTGTTATTAACGTGCCTGATTTGCACGACAAGTTGTGCCAAATTTATGTGCCTAACAGCTACTGCCGCAGTAGATATCATAAGCTTTTTGCCGAACCCCGTTGTTGTACTGCGTACAGTGGTTCACTCGTACTCGCGTATTCCGTGCACTCCCACGGCACTCAACGCTTTAAAGCCAGCCCCGAATGTGATGTGTACGGAGACGGATGGTTGAACTTAATGTCGGCGTTTTTAACTTATTGCGAGAGAAATGAATGATCGAGTTAATGTAGTTTTAAATGTTTAATTTATCTGATTTTTTACTTTATGTGTTAATAATTATATTTATACTAAATCTCTATTTGATGAATTTGATATGAATGTGATAGGAATAATTTGTAACATAATATTTAATTGTTTATTAGTAATGTGTGTTAATTGATGTAACTGATAAACTGTTATGTGCGGCACCACTATGAGGAATGCATAGTTGCACTTCGCGCCGACCCAGTTCAGCATTGACGTCAATCGCCGCGCAAACGCCGCATCAGCATCGAGTGTCGTTTTCGTGGCGCGTGTTTGTAGTTTGTAAGACTCTCTTTTGTACCTAACTTTGGTCGAAGCAGTCACTCTAGATTTGGAATAGATTGTATCTTTTTATACAAAATTAAATTAAGTTAAAATAAATTTGGTTTTTTTTGAGATCCTCGCTGCGACCATTGATTTTTAAACTGCCGTTGTAATTAATATAATAAATAAATAAAAGAAAATTATCGAGACTTTTTTGCGCACAGATTACTATCAAAACATAATTTTGAATAACTTCGACGTTTTGATCGAGTTAATTCGATCGTGGTCATGAGTAGACTGAAGAAGCGGGTGTCTGCATCTTGAATAGCGGATGTTTTAAAGTATACAAATGTACATACAATAGGAACAAATCATTTATCCTGATGGTCTGTAATTCGGTATTGATTAGCTAGTTATGCATTCTGGTAATACGGTAACCATACAAGCGTAGGCGGCAAAACCGCTGAGTTGCGTCTACCGATCGTCCGGTGGTCCGACGTTCGCCGAAATGCATAACAAAGATAAGGGAGCTGTGCCTCCCTGCTTTAGACTCGTAAGTTAGTTCTAATTTAACTCTTGGATGTATTGGACATCAAACTTAAATATAATTATTTTAATTAAATTTTGTATTTTTAAAAAGTACTTTTCGTGTTCCCGAAATTTGACTGGCGCAGCCGGTAGGATTTTCGCGCGTGGAAACTGTGCGTAACTACTCGAACAATCGCGAGTTTTGTCAGTTTTTCCCCGTGCCGTATTGCACTTGCGCGGAAATCCACGAACCAAACAAATCGTCAAAGCGGACCCGGATTCAAGGAAACTCTTGGGCTCAACGGAAGGATGAGTGTGACGACACTGTGAGTAAACCTTTTCGCATTTTCCTTCATTTCCCATCTATTTCCGTTTGCCATAATTATAAATTTTATTATTAACATTAATAACGTTATTTGATTTTCTTTATAACGCACACATATCGGCGTTCTAATTACTGTGTAAGTGATTATTGTTTTTAGAAATAAGACTTATTAGACTACTTCGCACACATATCGGCATTGTGATTTTGTTTAGATAAGTAAAGATTAGTTATAATAATGGAACTACGACTTGTACCAAGGGAGTTGCTTAGCCTTATTCCTAAGTTTGAAGGGGAAGAAACCTTATTAAATTTATTCATAAAGAAAGCTCAATATATACACGCTGGATTTGCTACTGAAACTGCTGCCCAGGCGTTATATGTATACCACTCAATAACCAGTAGGTTAACAGGTAGAGCAGCGGCTTTGGTTAGTGAACGAGAGGACATAAATTCCTGGGATGATCTGAAAGAATTGTTAATCCAACATTTTGGCGACCCTAGGTCTGAAGAGTGTATAGCAATAGAGTTAGAACAATTAAAAATAAAATCTAGCGAGTCATACATTGATTTTTGCCACAGAATTCAACAAATGCGTAGTACCTTATTCGCTAAAGTCAATCTAATTTCTGACGCTGGCGTGAAGGCGGCAAAAATGATTGTGTATAACAATATGGCTTTAAATGTTTTTCTATATAATTTATCGGAAGACCTCATACGCATAGTGCGCCTCAAACAGTGCAGCAATTTAGAAACTGCCCTTAGTATAGTGATGGAGGAAGTTAACTTCTTAAACCAAATACAATGCAAAGAAAAGGCAAATTGCCCCGCCTCAACATTTTAAGCCACAAATGCCAATCATGTTGCCTAATTCATCAACAAGTTTTAAATTTGGTAATCCTCAAACACCCCAACAAAATAAATTTCAGTTACCTAGTCAGAATTTTAAGTTCGGAATACCACACCAGCAACAAGTCACAAATAAATTCGGATCCTCAAATATGCAACCTGCGAACAATTGGAGATTTAATAACAATCAGGGCAACCAAAATTATAGATTCGGCATGCCAAATCAACAACAAAATTTTAGGTTTGGTATCCCTCAACAAAATTTTAGATTCGGTATACCTCAACAAGGTCAAGGTTTTCGTCCACAAATGAACAATTTTGTCAGACCACAAGGATTCCAACCTCAGCTTCAAAATAATTTTAAGTTTGGAATTCCCAATCAAAACATTCAAAATCAAAAACCTGCTATAAATACTGATGTGTCTATGCGCACTGCTCGTCCGCTTAGACAAAATATGCTGGATGCTCCTTATGAAGCCGATAGCAACAACGTATTTTATAATAACGAGGTTGAAACATGTCCTGAGTACTACCCTGAACATGAGACAGAACAGTGTAACGAAAATTATATGTATAATTTAGACACACCCCAGTTTGAGGCAGCGGCCTATACGGAGACATCCGAAATGCCTCATCAGGAAGTAGACGCTTACAATAATGAAAATCCATCTGAGGTAATACAAATTAATTGCGATTCTATATTCAAGCTTCCACATATAGAAATTCCTGAAATAGGTGCACGCTTTATGATAGATACGGGAAGCACACGGTCGTTTATTAGCCCAGCCAAAGTAGATGAGTTCTTTACAGACTTCAAATTTTACGAACCATTTGAAGTAATCAGCACTCACGCTCGTAGCCAACATAATGAAGCTATTTACATACCACTCCTGAAAACCTTTAAGAGCACGGAGAAGCATAAATTCTACGTCTATGATGTAGATAGTAGGTATGACGGCTTGATAGGATCTGACCTACTAAAGCAATTAGACGCCTCAATCGACATGAAGCATCAAATTTTACACACACGCGATACTGACATTCCGATAATATATAATCCACCTTATGAGGTTATATTGGAACCAAGGTCTGAAACAAGAGTAAGGGTTCCTACTGACTTAAAGAATGGTGATGCTGTTTTAGATTACGTGGACTTTGGACAAGGAATAAGAATGCCTAGTGCGATAGTGAGATGTACGGATTCATTTGCATATACAGTTTTGCAGAATACATCAGAGGATAGAGTGAGCATGACGTTTGGTAGGCCGTTAAGAGTGGATAAGTATGAAAAGGAAGAATGCGTTGTCAATGTTACAATGGACATAAATGAGTTTGATGTAGACGAGTTGTTAAAAGAAAATTTGAAAAAGTTACGACTGCAGCATACCAACAAGGAAGAGCGTGAATGTATACAGAAACTGTGTTTTGAGTATCGTGACATATTTTACTGTGACGAAATGCCACTCACATTTACAAATAATGTTAAACATCAGATTAGGACCAAGAACGAAGATCCGATATTTATCAGACCTTATAGACATCCACCCGCACAAAACGAAGAAATACAAAAGCAGGTTGAGAAACTCCTTCAGAGTGACGTAATAAGGGAATCTCATTCACCATGGAGTGCCCCCGTCCACATAGTTCCAAAGAAAGCTGATGCGTCCGGCGAAAGGAAATTTCGGATGGTTATAGATTACAGACGCTTGAACGAGATCACCACAGATGACAAATATCCTTTGCCAAATATTTCAGATCTTTTTGACAAACTAGGTAAATCAGTTTACTTCAGCACGATCGATTTGGCAAGTGGCTATCATCAAATAGAGGTCCAGGAATCAGATAGACTTAAAACCGCATTTTCCACACAATCAGGTCATTATGAATTCACCCGTATGCCTTTTGGTTTAAAAACGGCTCCAGCAACATTCCAACGTGCCATGGATAATGTGTTAAGGGGCTTGCAAGGCCTCCATTGCCTTGTTTATTTAGATGATATAATCGTGTATTCATCTAGTCTACAAGAGCATATCGAGAAGCTTCGAATGGTGTTTGAACGACTGAGAAAGACTAATTTAAAAGTAACGTTAGATAAGTGTGAATTTTTCAGGAAAGAGGTCTTGTACCTAGGGCACATGATCACCAAAGAAGGCCTTAAGCCAAATGATGACAAAATCCAAGCCGTTTTAAATTTCCCAATTCCCAAAACTGCCACTGAAATTAAAAGCTTTTTGGGATTGGTTGGGTACTATCGAAAATTTATCAAAGATTTCGCGAAAGTCACTCAGCCCCTTACAAGTTGTTTAAAGAAAAGAAACAAAATCGAAATAACAGAACAATATAAAGCAGCCTTTGAACAATGTAAAGAACTGTTAGTTAACGCTCCAGTATTACAGTTCCCTGATTTCTCGCAACAGTTTGTACTTACCACCGATGCGTCTAATTACGCATTGGGAGCAGTCCTGTCCCAAGGCTCGATTGGAGCAGATAAACCTATAGCCTATGCTAGTAGAACACTAAATGATGCTGAAACTAGGTACAGCACAATAGAGAAAGAACTTTTAGCTATTGTGTGGGCCGTCAAAAACTTTAGGCCGTACTTATATGGCAGAAAATTCACAATTTACACCGATCACAGACCGCTTGCATGGTTGAATTCTATAAAAGAGCCAAACAGCAAACTCACTCGCTGGAAGTTGCGTTTAGCTGAATTCGACTATGACATAATTTATAAAAACGGAAAACAGAATTTTGTAGCAGATGCTCTCTCACGTGTCAAAATTAATGCCCTGGGTAGTGATGATGAAGGATCTATGCATGTTAATGTAGATAAAAAACTTTTAAAAGAACATTTAGCGGAGCTGGAAAGAGAAATTGAAAGGGTGAAAAATTGCAAAGAAAACATACCAAACGTAAGCGAAACAATTAACATATCATCGGATTCTGAAAAAACAATAGAAATACACAATTCAGACTCTGAAAGGACGTTTTCGGTACCATCTCCATCTAGTAGTACCATTACAGCATCTGAAAAGACTGAAAGCACCCACACCTTTACTGAACATTCTGCATTTGATGTAGATACAGATGGAATTCCGATCCTCAATGAAGCTATAGATACAAAACCAAATCAAATTCTTATCCACACGTGGTTTAGAGACGAAATTACAGTAAAAAACATATCCAGACCCAAACAAAAGATTTTTGAAGTTCACTTACCTCTAAACAGGCCTGATTTAGTCAAAAGTTTTCTGAAAGAATATATCAAGCCTAAAATTAAGCATTTTATATATTTTGAGGATGATAGACACCGGAGACAATTTGCAGAAGCAACAATTGCTTTGTTCAAAAAGGGTACCGTTAGGCTGTTTGAGTGTAAGCAAAGAGTAGTTTATGTTGAAGACGAAAATGAACAGCGAGAAGTAGTTATGAAATATAACATAGGTAAGACATGCCATCGCGGCATTAAAGAAACGCTAATGCACTTAAAACGCACATACTTCTGGAACCACATGGATTTGACCGTAGCAACTATCATAAATACTTGCGAAAAATGTAAGGCCATGAAATATGACAGGAAACCTATAAAACCAGAACTTCAACTTACTCAAACGCAAAGTAGACCTTTTCAGGAAATTTTCATAGACGTATTTAGTATAGAAGGAAAATCGTTCTTAACCATAATCGATGCTTTTAGCAAACTCGGTCAAGCCCTTGAAATCAGCAATAGGTCAACACCAGAAATTGTTAGGGCTCTAATTAAATATTTTTCACTATACGGTGTACCTCGTAGGATTAGTTCAGATTCCGGAACCGAGTTTAATAATGCACTTATAAAGGAAACCCTAGACTTTTATAAAATCGAACTGCACATTGGTACCCCACATAACCCAAATTCAATGGGACTTATCGAACGACTTCATTCAACCCTTGTAGAGATCTACCGCCTGGCAAAGTACGAACACAAAATTACAGATGCTGCATCCGTTATGACGTACGCAATTATGTCTTACAACCAATCCATACATTCCACCACAGGTCTCACTCCATTTGAAGTTGTTTTTGGCCACACCGACTCCATGAGTAACTTTGATGTAAAATTTAACAAAGACTATACACAAAAGTTATTACAGGACCATAAGAAACGTACCAAATATCTTTACGAATATCTAACAAACAAAGCACTTAACCAAAAAGAAAAGATTAAGGAAAAACGTGGCGGCGAAACGGAGTTTCATATTAAAGCTGGCGATAGGGTATTCGTAAAAGGTGCAAATGTAAGGCGGAGCAAAGACAAAGCGCGTTACGAGAAAGCTAAAGTTACAGGTGATATAAGTAGGAATGTCGTCCCAGTTAGGCTTCATGGAAACAATACTAGAGCACCTGTTAAAGATGTGAAACGACCTTCACAGGTTCCTCCTGCTCCTGATGAATCTCACCAGGATCCCGGCCCTTCTACTTCAGCCAATTGAACACAACCCTGGAATACTCCCAATGAAAGAAGGAAAGGCTTTAGTTAGTAACGATAAGTGGTCAATAGTTAAAATACTAGATTTAAGTTTAACACGTAAGGATTTAGAATTAAACATGAACCGTTACAACGAGCTTAATATTCACATTGATAGTTATTTTTGTAATAAAACAGCTGGCGCGGACGTAAATGACCTAAGAATGCAAGTTGATTACACCCTCAGTCTAACGATAGAAAAGTTTAATCAGCTACTACCGTCGAGGCGTCTTAGACGTGGAATTCTGAATCCTCTCGGTTCTATAATTAAGTTAGTGACAGGAAATTTAGATAACGACGATGCGATAAGGTATGATACAATGATAAAAGATATAAAGTCAAGTCAAGATGCAGTAGATAGAAAAATGACAGTGGTCGCTGAAATGATGGAATCTCTTACAAATGTCTCACGCTCAGTAAAACATAATTTTATTGAATTAGATAAAGTGATGTTGCAAATTAGGAAACAAATTAGTGATACAAAAATGACTATTAACGAACTTAACATAATTAATGCCTATAATTTGTTCTTGCATAACTTTAATACACTCTATATAAGATTAGAAGAAATAGAAACGTCAGTAGCATTCAGTAAATTGGGAACATTACATCAATCGTTGATTGATACTAACGAATTGTTATCTCTATTAAAAACCATTGAAACTCATGATAAGCTTGTATTTCCTGCCACGTTAGACAATATTTTCAAATTAGAACAATGTATGGAACTCAGAGTATTTGCTAAGGAAAATCAAATAACGTTCATTATGGATATACCCCTAGTCGAGTTCGATGTATATACGTACTATAAAATCATCCCGTTACCTATCACAAATTCCCTAAACCAAACTTCCATAGTATTACCTAAATATCCTTACCTTTTAATGAAAGGGTTGAAAACGGTGTCACTGCTTCATCCCTGTAAAGAAATCGACGAATCAGTATTTTTATGCGAAGAAGACTACACGTCCCTGATGATAAAAGATGTCTGCGTAACTCAGTTGATGAACTTTGCTGCTAACGTCACGGAATGCCGCCCAATGCTGGTTGAGTTTGACGATGTGAAAATAGAGAAGATACAAACACATCGATGGATGGTTTACACTAAAACCACCCTTCTAATGACCAAGAAATGTGGCGAAGAGATAAGCCACTATCAACTCCAAGGCACATACGTTGTTACAACTGATGATGACTGTGAAGCAAATATCAATGGAGCCATATTGAAAAGACGAGAAGGAAAACTCGAGATAAATTCTTTACCTGCACTACCAATTGTGAACTTACCTGAAATAATTCCGTCGGCGCTGTCCCGCTTGGAAACACCTGTTAAGCTAGACGAAGTAGACTTGACAAATCTTCAACATCTATCCCAAGTGTTAGCAAGAAGTGAAAGTGTTAATGTAGAAAAGAGTGGAAACGAAAGTGTAGTTAATGTGAAGAACATGAGTGTCGGTACATTAGTTCTATATATACTTTTACCTATAATTATAATTGTAATCTATTTTAAGAAATTGTTGTATAGCACTTTAAGGAAATTGTGTATTCGAAATTCTCAGGAAGAACCAAGTTCTCCCGAAAATTTCGAACTTACGGTGGGAGGAGTTATGCATTCTGGTAATACGGTAACCATACAAGCGTAGGCGGCAAAACCGCTGAGTTGCGTCTACCGATCGTCCGGTGGTCCGACGTTCGCCGAAATGCATAACAAAGATAAGGGAGCTGTGCCTCCCTGCTTTAGACTCGTAAGTTAGTTCTAATTTAACTCTTGGATGTATTGGACATCAAACTTAAATATAATTATTTTAATTAAATTTTGTATTTTTAAAAAGTACTTTTCGTGTTCCCGAAATTTGACTAGCTTGTGCGTACACTAAACTAAAATTATCTAAACTATAGTAGCTCTTATTTTGTCATTACTAAAATCCACATTCGTGTAACACTTAGAACAATAATTCTAAGCATATGGTTATTCTATTAAAATGCAGGCAGTCTTACATCAGCTTAGACTAGTTTAGAGAGCACGAACTTACATGACGATTAAATTTGCACTAAAATTTAAAAAATAAATAAAAAAAACACAATTATACAGAAAATTTCAGAATTGTCACTTGCAAGCATTATACAAATTTGGACTTAAGATTATACAAAATAAGCATTATCATAGTTTACTAAAAATAGATTTTAGCTCGCTTGTTTAGTTTGGTGTTCTGAACTAGCGAATTACAACCAATATCTGTTTGAGATTCACTAAATTCGCTAATTAAGCATTTTAAGTCTCTCATAATCATCTAATTTACAATTGTGCTCTCGAGCAGTTATAATTATCGAGCGTTGCTCGTAAATAAACATGATTTTCTTGGTCTAACCTCAAACCTTATCACTGGCTTAGTGTTGCTTAACAGCGCCATCTATTGCCGATTAGCTTTAGTATTGCTGTCAAAACAGTTTAGTATAGCAGTTTTTCATTGCCTGAAATCATAAATAATACGACGTTTTCTAAAAGTAAAAACCATTTTAGATCGATATATCGCCTCCAAAACCCCGTAAATACATCATGAAAATCGTTGAAACCGTTTCCGAGATTCAGATTATATATTCACATATATACAAGAATTGCTCGTTCGAAGGTATAAGAAGACACAACTAAAATACTGTTAGTATACGTGAATAGTGATGTTAAATTAATTACGGACGAAACAATGAACGCATTAAAAATATTGAAAGCTGCAATATTTAGTCGTTTTGTGTTGACGTCGCCACGGCTGGCTGCGTGCCACCTCTGTGTGCGCCCGAGTCCATGTGATTGCATCCTGTTTGGATTCACTAAACAACAATTGTGCCGTTTATTCTTAAAAGTATTGGCATCAATATTGCTTTTGTTCAGAGCTAAGTACAGTGGGTCCTTTTAAAATTATTTACAGGTTAGCATTCGACGATTATCTCAATTGATGATCACAGAAGACGTAGACAAAGGTCATGGAGACATGGAAATGCTACTTTAAAGGACAGCTGCTGGATCACTCTGTTAGGTACATAACGATGGATTATACATATTGTGGGAAACAGAACATCAGGTCAAAATTAAAATGTGATCCATCACCATGCTATGGGTTTCCTCACAAACTTATCTTCCCCGGAAGCTTAAATTAAGTAATATGATAAGTATAATATAATCTATGCTGCGCTTGGTGGTCTGTGGTCTTAACTCCAGAACCTGGAGGCCCTGCTTCAGCGCAAAGTGGGCAACGTGGGCTCACAATAAATGTTCGAATTGTATGTAAGCTAGCGTTAAGAAATTATAACTGACAAAGAGATGGTGCAGGCATTCAGAGCAGACATGCTCAGGGAAATGTGTTGGCAAGCGGTGGCGTGTGTGTCGGGTCGCCATCTTCCTTCAGAAATGGTTGAGGAAGGCGATGGCTGGCACATGCGTCAACTCGTGAACGGGTGCTGTTTGCGGGCACTGGTCTGCTGTGAATGCTTGCACCAACTCAGAATAAAATGTATCAATAACTTTATGTGTATTATGTTATATGTATGAGTTAAAAAAAATTGTATTGTCCCTCATGTATGGTATTTTGTTGTATGTTATAAATTTATCGTAAGTTGTCAAAAATCTTAAAGTTAAAAAAGGCACGGACCCTGGAGTCTGTGGAGTGTAGTTTTATTAATAAAAAAAAAAAACTTTAGAACCTTCCGGCCTTTTGATTATCAGTGGTATGGATGCTCCTCATATTATGCTAAACAAACATTTGTTCATACAATCTTAGTTTGAAATTTCATTTTTATATTTATATCACAGTAGAAATAGTCGCACAAGATTATAGTAAATAATGGTTATACAAACAATCCATTATCGTAATCGTTTGTATAACCATTTTGTTTATTCACTCGTTCGCTAAATTAAAGTGAACTATAACATTTTAATGGAATCGTTGGCAGAGCGCCATTTTGTAATTGATCAAAATATTCATTCACATTTATATTTTCAATGCGAAAGTGACTGTCGGTCTGTCGTTTTATTGTCATTTCACGAGTAAATGGCTGGATGGATATCATTATACTGAATTGCTCGGGAAATTGAATATGTTCAATTGCATTATTTAGATTTAATTGTCTAAATTAGAGCGTAGCGTACTTATTATAATAATCAGTTATTGGACGTCCCACTAGTCAGCACTAATTATGCTCAGAATTCGGTGTTATGTCGCGCCGCTAGAACCTACAATAAACATTTTTCTAGCCTGGATTTATTTTTTTCCTCAAAATCATCATTAAAAAAACAAATAAGACTGCTTCATTGCGATTAATATTTTTACACACACCCTCTCTCACGCACACACACACACACACACACACACACACACACACACACACACACACACACACATAACTCACAAACATACCTGCTATTCTTGCTATTCTCACTGTAATTGTAATAGGACCTGTGCCTGTATCTATCTTTTTGTCCTTTATACATATTTTGTCGTATTATTATTACTTTTCTGTAAATTGTTTTTAATTTGAGTAATTCTGTTTTGGCCATATTTTAAGTTTTTATATTAAGTGTACATGTTGATTGTAAACGCTGTTGAATTACCGAAATAAATAAATAAATAAATAATTTCAGTATTTATATTTATATAATAATCAGTTTGTATCATGGGGGTAAACCGCGGAAAAAGATATTTTGTAATTTCTACCTATTTTTATCACTTACAACACGTATCTCACTCACTTATAAGTAAGGTCAAAGTAGCACAGGAGTTTCTTTACATGATCGAATATCAGAATCAGAATTAAAAGATCCGTTGACCAAAGTCACTGAAAAAGCCCAAACCAGCCGTGCGATTCTGTAAGAGCAAATATCGTTGCATCTTTGACAACATCCCTGAAACAAATGACGAGATGACAAGAAACGTTGGAAAAGCAACCTTGTGTGCAAGGGTGATATTTCATAAAGTATTTGACATCGGTGAGCTCGTCGACGATAGAGTGATAACAGAATCGCACGGCTGACTAAAGCTTCGGGTTGAACTGCAACTGTCAGAGGCTTCGCTAGTACCATTAGGCGAACAACTTGTCCGTATTGTCACTTTGTGACAAGTAGAACACGAATACCAGGTTTCGTCAAGATTGGTTAAAAAATGCGACTTGTATAGGAGTACACAAGCTAACAAATATACGGACAGATGTCAGTCAGTTTGGCCAGTTAAAAGAGACGCTTCGCTCGCTCGCTCAAATAATAACAAAAATATATTTTATTTTAACGTCAAAATACAAATACGTATTTTAACAAAAGTATTTGGTCAGGTTTAGAAATAAAAATTACAATAAAACGTTTCAATCCTCGACCTGAAAAATACGTTCGAAAATGTTCAGCTCCTCAGCGATTGAAATTCACGTCACCGCTAGAGAAGACAAGTGTCGGGCCACAGAAACTGGCCAGTTGGTGAACTCACCGACTCGTGAGAACGTAATACGTACTGTAACCGTGTGTCTTAGAACAACAGTCGTTAGGCTATGTCGAAGGCCTTCGTGCGGTCTGAAAACTTCTACATGGGTTAGCCACTAAGACAATCTCTAAGCCGCGCTGGGCCTGCTTGGTGAATGATGAACCAACTCCAATCTCTGAGAGGAGGTTCGAGCCCCAGCAGTTGGAACATAATGGGCTGATTAGGTATATTTAAACAAAAAAGTGACTATATAATGATAAGTATGATGAGTACTTACAGTTTTGCCGGGATCAACTGTTTCGAATTCACAAGAAGAACTTTTTTTTTTTTTATTTTTTTTTTTTTATTTCTATTTTAATTGGGGACTTTTACCCAAAATGGTATGTCAGTCCCATTGTACCCTAACCTTACTACTACTACTATGTTAACTAAAATTAAACTAATGCGTACAAGACGAACTCACTAGTGCATAAATATATCCAGTAGCACGCGGGCTGCTTCGCAACTAGGGTCTGATAATATGTTAATTAGTGTGCCCGTATCATACCTATTTAACATAAATTTATGCATAAATAAGTCCCTCTAGGCGGTGTACTTGGTACAATCCATCAAGAGGTGATACACATCATCTAGTGTACCACATACCTCACAATCAGGGGAATCAACTTTTCTCATGAGGAATCCAAATTTTCTTGACGGATAGTGACCAGATCGTACTCTATGAGCTAGAACTACATATGACCTATTTAACTTAGTTCTAACAAACCAAGGTATCCGAGGAGGCTGACACTGCAACGTTTTGTACCAAATCCCCTTTTCCTTACTCCTTTCGTCAAAATATTCCTTGTATAAGTCATAACACTGTTTTTTGAATATATATAATTTTTCTGTGTAGTTTGGTTGAATAAAGTAGTGATTCCCTTCTGTACTCCCTAATTTAGCTAATCTGTCGGCCTCCTCGTTACCTTTCAAACCTATATGTGATGGAACCCATTGCAACTTCAAGTCTATACCAGTGAGTGCAAGGCTGTGAATAGTGTTCAAAATGACATACGCTACAGAGACTCCTCTGATCCCAGAGGAGCAACGAGCTAAATGCTGCAATGCACTCATACTGTCTGTGAAAATTACCACCCTTCGATTAATTAAAACTTCTATTGACTTAAGTGCTTCTAATATTGCAATGAGTTCCAGTGTCATAATAGATACATCGGCGTTAACTTTATACATTTGCTTTCTGCCACAGCTGATATCATAATACGCAGCTCCTTGACCTTGCTCACTCTTAGATCCGTTTGTATAAATAGTTTGTCTACCGTTGTATTTTTTATGTAACTCTCTAATAATTTCGCATTTTAAACTCGTAATATCATGACTTTTTTTTGACCCTTTGACACTTTCTAAATTACATTCAATAATCCCTTCAACCTGAATATACGTTACCCACATATCTAATGAAAACATAACTAGTGTATTTGAAGAATGAATATCTAATCTAAACTTTTACATTTATCGTAAATCGACAGCAGTAACGGGTTCTTTTTAGACTGCCAATATGTAGTTTGTCTAAGAGGGTATAAATCATCAAGAAGCTGTATTGTTAAGTTATTTGCCCAAGACATACTTTTTAAATAAAATTTATATGCTAAATATAATCTTCTTATTCTTTCCTTTATGTGCACATTCCACAATAACGACCTATCCAACCACATACCCAGATATTTAATATTTTCGACTTGTTTAATGGTACAGTTATTTATTTTAACATTAAATCGGTTTCTTCGTCGCCCCCTACTGAACATACATAACATAGATTTATTGCCAGATAATTCAAGACCTATATTTCTCAATTTTTTAATCATGATATCTATTGCATTTTGTACTGAATATTCGCAAAAAGTTAAATTTTGATTACTAATATAAAAAACAAAATCATCTGCATATTGGGACACTCTAATTGTTTGTTCTAGCTGAGTGCATATATTATATGTTGTTAAATTAAATAATAATGGCGAAATTGGGTCCCCTTGAGCCAAACCTTTCGTGGTCCATCTTGAGTATACATGATTATCGTTAGTCTTAATAATTAGGCATCTCGCACTCAGATACGACCAAATATACCTACATATTTTGAATCCTACTTTAATTTCATCAAGTGTACTTACCACATTTTCAACTAAAACATTATTATAGGCATTTTCAATGTCAAGGAAACAAGCAATTGTAGGTACATTATTCGATAGCCCAATTTGTATATAAGTAATCAGTCTTGTTAAGCAATCTAAACACGATTGACCCCTTCTAAAACCGGTTGTATAAGGTGATAGGATATTATTTTTCTCAGCGTACCATTCGAGTCTTTTACAAATCATACTATGAAAAATCTTACACAAACAGGAGATAAGCGATATCGGCCTTAGCTTTTGTTCCGAGTCGGCTGGTGTAGCAGCTTTAGGTATCGGCACAATACGTATTGAGCGCCACTGAGTAGGTACGTAACCTGACGTGTAGATATCATTATAGATTTGAAGCAAAACATTTTTACCGTTAATAGGCAAGTGATAAATCATGGAATACGTAATCTCGTCGGTTCCTGGAGCCGTATCTTTGTTCTTTATACAATTTAATAGTTCTTGTATCGTAAAAGGTATTTCTAGTAAACTATTCTGAGATTTAATAATTGGTTGTTGGCTAGGGACAGAGTCAGGAGTTAAGGAATGCAATAATTGTTTTAACTTATCATCTGATGTAGAAAATCTCGGTTGACGATAACCTTTAAACCAACGCATTTTTCGCCACATATCTGATACCGATATGGTTTCGCTGATGCTACTACAAAATTTTTTAAAGTTACATAATCTTGCTTCTTTTATTAATAACTTAGATTCTGCTTCTTTTAGTTAAAATTTTTGTAGATTATCCGGTGTAGGATTTCTTCTAAATATAGATAATGCGAGCCTGCGCTCTCCTACTATCTTTGATAATGCAGGTGTCCAATATTCCTTAGGTTTAAATTTTGATGAAGGGCTGCTACATAGTTTTATAAAAGGTATATTATTATCTGCTGACAAAGTCATTTTTTCGATAAAGTAATTATATGCTTCCTGAATACGTTGATTAAATAAATTATTGTTTATTGTATTGTGAACAACACTATCATCAGCAAAGAGCCGCATAAGGTCCTCGTTATACATTTTCCAGTCAGCTTTTTTAAAATTACGTTTTTTAACTAACTCCAATGTATCATGATAGTCTAAGGTTATTTTAATAATAAGATGGTCGCTGCCTAGGTTCTCATTAAACACTTGCCAGCTCAATTTAATTGCTATATCAGCTGACGCAAACGTTATGTCTGGTGATGACAGTTGTATATTTCCGTTAACTAATTTAACTCGTGTATCGTCGCCATTATTGAGAGATATAAAATTATTTTCTAAAGATGAGTCTAAAAGCTGAGTGCCTCTCTGATCTAGTTTGTACGACCAGTTCGTATGATGGCCATTAAAGTCACCTGCAATTAAAGTTTTACTGGAGACTATTGAAAAAAGAGTGTCCCAATCAGTTTGACATGTGTGAACAGATGATGGGCAATAAACAGATATAATATTTTCTAAGCTTACACAATTCAATAATTTAACTTGAACAGCTTCTATACCAGAGTTTAATAATTTTACAGGGCAAGCATATGATCGTATTGATTTGTGGATTATAATTGCAACCCCACCATAAGAATCGCTCCTGTCTTGTCTGTAAATATTAAAGCCATTCATATTTAGATATATGTCTTTATCTAACCAGGTCTCACTTAAAATAGCGACATGAATTTTTTCTTGGTGTAACAGAGCCTCAAAACTACTAAGTTTGGGTTGCAAACTTTGTGAGTTCCACTGAAATATATTGATTCCGAAATGCTTGTAAGTGCCCTCTGCTATGAATACTGAAACATACGTTTCAGTATGTCCCCTTCTGCAAAGAACTTTAATATGCACGAACTTAATTCGTCAAATAAAAATTGCACCATACGTATAACTTTACCTTTCAAAGATTCGTCGCTAAACGCAATATCTTTAATTTTTTCAAATAATTTTCTCCATTTAAATGTCCATTCTTTCTTATGTCCTTCTTTTTGATTGCATCTTTCTTTTTCCAGATCTTCTTTTTTCATCTCACTTTCACTTCTATTGTTTTCTCCTTGCAATTGTGCCATATGTATTTCGACATCCATATATTCATTTCCTTGTGACGAAGACGGCCTTTCAATTTGTCTTGTCTTTTTAAGTCTCTTCTTTTTCACCGTTTTTTGACTATGTACTAATTCTTCTTCTTCCTCTTCTTTATTCTCCTCTTGTTCAATTAATATTTCTTCCAATTGGTGGGTTGTTATTTCAGGAGTAAAAACAGTCGCTACGGTACCCATTGGCGGTTTCAATGGCGGAAATTCTCGCATGAAAATTCTTTCCTTCATCTGCTCTTTCTTATCTCCTTTTTTAGAATACAGTTCTAACGCCTTTTTGTACGTAATACTTTCTTCACTCATTATCATACGAATCTCTTTTTCTTTCGCAAAGACTGGGCAACACTTATCAAACGCCATGTGTGGACCGTTGCAGTTGACGCATGTATAGTTTTCTTTTTCGCAGTTCTCATGCGGTTTAGCACATTTCGGACAAAGATATTTATTTATTGGGCAAAACTTCTTAATATGACCATACCTCCAGCATCCTGAGCACTGAGTAACTGGAAAAACATAGCGCTCCACGGTAAACCTACAACCATATGCAGTAATAAAGGCTGGGCAAGTAGGACTTTTAAAGCATAGTCTAACTGTCTCGCAATCTATCCATTTTCCGTCCACGTCCACACGTCTCAATCTTTTGACAGAAATAATATCCACCGATGAACTCAAAGATTGTCTGATCTCGCTTTCACTCATCTCCAAATCGACACCCTTGATCATGCCGTAGGATAAGTTACCTTGATCCGTTAAATAAGCTCGTATCTCTAACTCGTCTAGCTTCGGGCACCTGATGAGTTTTTCAGCTTGGTTTTTATTATCAAATTGTACAAATACCTTATAGGGGCTCCTATATTTGATGTTAGTAATATTGCTGATACTTACATTTCGCAAAAATCTAGCTAAAGCCATTTGCTTGGGTAGTATCTTCAGCGATGTTAGAGACACTTCATATTTATCCTCCCCATTCTGATAACTTTCTGACGACCTTCTATTTTCCACGCACTGCCCTAAAATCGGACTTATAGACACATTCCTAAGATCTTTAGCTGATTCACTTCTAATCAACTTTTTCGACCGTCTCTTTCTCACTACAATACTAAACCCATCTTCACTACTTCCATCGCTTTTCTCTCTGGGTCTCTTCCCAACGACTTTCTCAGTTAAATTATTTCTTTCCATGTTCATAATTTGCTGCAACTCCCGTTCACATTCTTCAATCACCCCGGAATCACTTTGGTTTGATGATAACGCATCAGTAGGTACGATCATGGCATCCATTGCGCTCGCCTAGGAGCGGGATAAGCCCGCGCGTTGATGTAAACAATAACTTGTCGAACGGGTTCGTTACTACGTGCGCTCGAAACAAGGGGCAACGCGTGACTGAAGAAGAACTTACGCGGGAGCTAGACATCGTGAATTTTTGCTTATGATAGCCTTATGTGGGTAAGGCAGATTTTATTACATAGTTCGTAGTCAAGGCGCGGTCCAATCCCAATTGTAAAATAATTTACGATGCTTTACGTAAGGTTGAAAATCGCTTGTTATATTGGACGATGTAATGCGAAAATGCATTAATTTTGTACGTTTTCTTCCATTTAAACTAACATAACTGAAAAAACTGCTGGTTATTATTTTAGTACTATACGTTGGCTATGAACCTAAAAAATATAGTGTTATCGCTTAAATTGAGAGTTTGGACGTAAAAGTTTATTTTTGTGGACCTATTTAGGATTTTTTTCTGCAGAAAGCTAGTTATATTTATGAATTCTATTCGGTTATTACTCTCTTCCTATTCCTTTTTTAAAGTATTTTTTCATAGTATAGTTTCGTTGGACTAGATGTTTAAAGATTCTGCTTTTTACTAATATCAGGATACGAGCACGCCTTAATTATTCAACTCCTTCTATTGTTATCACCTGGAACGTAATTATGCGTATGTACATGGTAATTAAAATAATAATAATAATACTGTTAAGTAAAGTTACGATGCGGTCGATAATATAGATTCCTAAATAAAATCTTTGATACATGCTGTATATTTAAAGATTTAAAGGCCTTTAATAATCACTTCCATGAGATAGGTAGATATAAAACAATGATTAAAGGAAGATATAATAGTGAAATGTCAGATGGGCCAAAGAATGAGGATACGGTAGATCTTTAAAGTCTGATAGTAAAATTCTAAGTCTAAGACACGGTAATATTGTTATAACCGTGTCTAAGACGACCTAGAAAACAAAGATGATAAGATCCTAAAAGTATAACGTCGAAAAGCCAGTCACTGATTTTGTGATTTCTTATTATTTCGTGATTGTTAATCATTGGAAATTAACAATAAATATATGTATTATCAAATGCGTTCATCACTGATGTAGTTTTTAGAGTTTACATGTGGCTAAGGGTAGCCCGCATTGCTCGATCAACTGATAACCGTTTTTTTAAGGAAGGATTTAGAGCTTTTTGCCACTACGGGCATAAAAAGCGACACAGGACTGTTGGTGAGTGCTGCGAAAAAGGGCGCATAAAGCGCTAGACAACGACAAGGGCGAACCCTTGCCTAGTAGGGAATAGAGGTGCCGTTAGCCGCCAGCACTGTCTGAAAGAAAACAAAACACAGGTTAATAATGATGAAACTTATAAACTTACAATCGAAAATCGATACGTTACCTTTACCTTAATACACATTTAAATATAACACAAATTACCTTGTATCTGATTTAGGATAATTCCGAAGTCGCTTACGACGACCTCGATGTCTGTGAAGGAACTGATAACCGACGGGTAAGAAAGGTTTTATAGTAACTACCTCGAAAAGGATGACGTACCGTAAGTAGGTGAACCGCCGACTTAGAAGCGATGAATGGAATCAGCAAATATCCGTTCATTGTTGCACTCAAAGGGCTGGGCCTAAGTCTGTTCGTATGGTAGACCTCTTCTAGGTGAGGACAATGGTATCTAACGATAACAGACGCAATGCAGTCGATACAGTCGTAATGCAATAGTACTGTGCATGTAACCAGTTCATGCGTCCCGTAGTGATGAGCATTCTCTCATCTCTCATTCATCGATGCTATCGTGCGTTGGTAAAACAGGTTACGCGTAGAAAAGTCGTCATGTACTAGATCCTGATAAAATATGTAGCATATTACCCTACTGTATGTTTCGTGCACTGTGTCAATCGGTAAGTTTGCGCATATTTCCTGAAGCAGCGTTCACAATTTGTGAGTGTGAACCTGCAGCGCGGCGGTGTGGCTCGGCGGCGGGTGGGCGCTGCATAGTGATGCTGTTTGTGGCATTTCTCTTAAATCATATTTCGTCAGGTGTCGTCGCTCTTGCACACGTTTTGTTTTGATGGTCGAGACACGTCAATAATAGTATAAAAGGTAATAAACAAATTATACTTCGTGGATGTTGGTTCGTGGATGTTGGTTCGTGTATTGCTCCGAATTTGTTTGTTGAAACTCATACCTACTTATAGTTAGTAGTAGTCAGGGCGTAATGTTACTAATCACCGCGTATAATAACTGAGTTATATTGTTCAATTGCGTGATTTATAGGAAATGTATAATATTTTACACACTTCTGATAACTTATTGTACATGGTGATTTTCTTAATAATTTCAGCTAATTTTATAATTATATCTTCTGTTTTTATTTAAGATTATTTTTGTCAACTACGTATAAGGTATGCAAAAGGATAATAAAAGTATAAACCCTATTCTGTTCCAAAGGGCGATCACCGCAAACAGTTTATAAATATACAACCCGATAAATAGCACGTTTCGGCTATTTTACATACTCAGCAAGTCACCTTAAATAATGAAATTAAATTACATTTGAAATTATGATTTTCACCATGTCTAAAGATTTTAAAGAATTCTCTATTTACGTGAACTGGAGACGGTTAAAGCTTACTTGGAGCGCGCGGCCCCCAGTAAGTAGAACGTCTTTGTGATAAATAGTTGACAAATGAAGGAAAAGGTGGTGCGGTGGGGGCGGAGGACGCTAACCGGCGATCATTACGTGAGTGCCAGCAGAACGGCCGGGGTTGGCAATTTTTAAATGTCATTGTTTTCTGTTGAGTAGGTATGCTACCAACAAAAAAATATTGATCGAAGATTTGTTCGTAGATGCCATGTTGACATCCCTACACGCGTCTCACGCCAAACCTGAGTATTCAACGCTAGTAGGGAAGACGTTCTACATATGGATATTTACTTGTTTTGGATTAAGTGTGTCACTGAATACATCATCATCATCATCATCATCAGCCTGTAGCAGTCCACTGCTGGACATAGGCCTCTCCAATTGCACGCCACTTAGGTCTATCTTGGGTTACTCGCATCCAGTTTTTGCCAGCCGTCTTGCGCAGATCGTCACTCCACCGTGCCTCAGGACGTCCTACACTACGTTTGCCGAGACGCGGTCTCCACTCTAGAACTCGTTTACCCCAACGGTTGTCGGTTCTACGGCTAATATGGCCAGCCCACTGCCACTTCAGCTTGCTGATCCGGTGGGCTTTGTCGATGACCTTGGTTCTCTGACGGATAACTTCATTTCTGATGCGATCCCTCAGAGAAACACCGAGCATAGCCTTTTCCATAGCTCGCTGAGCGACCTTAAGCTTGTGGACCATTCGAGCCGTTAGTCCACGTTTCGGCCCCGTATGTCATGACGGGTAGGACGCACTGATTGAAGGCTTTCGTCTTCAGGCACTGTAGAATCGGCGAAGTAAAGACTCGACGTAGCTTCCCAAATGCTGCCCAGCCCAGCCGAATTCTTCTATTCACCTCGTTCTCAAAGTTGTTTTTTCCCAAATGCAATGTCTGCCCAAGGTACACATATTTTTGAACAACTTTGAGAACGGCGCCGTGTATCGCAATCGGTTCCGGTAGAACATGTTCGTTGAACATAACCTTGGTTTTGTCCAAGTTCATCCGTAGGCCGATGCGTATAGAAGAGTCAGCCAGGTCATTCAGCATCTGTTGCAGGTCCTGCAGCGTCTCTGCCACGATGACGATATCGTCAGCAAATCGCAAGTGAGAGATGTATTCGCCGTTGATATTAATGCCACGTCCTTTCCAGTTCAGCGTCTTGAACATATCCTCCATTGCATTTGAAAACAATTTCGGGGAAATAACGTCCCCTTGTCTCACTCCTCGATGCAACGGTTGTTTGATGATTCTGTACTTGGACGGACATGGTGGCGGTTTCGTAAAGACATCTCATCACTTGGATGTATCGCCAATCTATCTGGCAACGCTGCAGGAACTTCAGAAAAGACCACATTTCAACCGAGTCAAAGGCCTTCTCATAGTCCACAAATGCTAGACACAGGGACTGATTATACTCTTCGGTCTTCAGTATAATCTGCCGCACTGTATGAATGTGGTCTATGGTGCCGTATCCGCTCCGAAGCCCAGCCTGTTCCGGTGGTTGGAATTCGTCGAGTTTACGCGCAAGACGGTTCGTGATCACTCTTGAAAACAGCTTATAGACGTGGCTTAGAAGGGATATGGGTCGATAGTTCTTCAGCAGGGTCTTATCTCCCTTTTTGAAGTACATGATGACCACACTCCTACTCCACGCCTCTGGGTTTCTCCCTTCGAACAGGACAGCGTTAAAAAGCTTCTGGAGCTCCCTCAGTACGGGTTTACCTCCTGCTTTTAGTAGCTCTGTTGTAACGCCATCCTCTCCCGGGGCTTTTCCATTTTTAAGCTGTCCAAGAGCGATCTCGATTTCGCCAAAACTGACTTCTGGCAGGTCTTCGTCAGAAAGGGACTTGTTTACCAGAAACCCAACGCCACCTTGGGATTGTTGGTCTCCCTCTCGGAAGTACATTAGATGGTCCGATTCTAGGGTTAAGGTGTCCTCCCCCTCTCTTCGGACTTCACTCAACCCCAGTATGTGCCACCTAATTTTCCCAAGTTCCACCTCGAGTTGCGCCGGATGCGAGTCAAGCCGTAGCGTGCGTCCATTATACGTCGCCAGGGTCAGTTGTTTGTGGTGGCCTCCCGTAGCCCGGCGATTCTTAACACCCCTCGCCCCGCCGTTACCATGGTCGCCACCATGACCAGGAATAGTATATACCGCCATCGGTTGGTTGTCAGAGCCTCGTTCTTCGATCAGCAGGATGCACCGCGTGCAGGTGAGGTTGACTTCGGGCAAAAGATGTTGGCTCGCCCCTTACATCCCCTCACTGAATACATATGCTTTTAAAAATGATATCTGTCACAGATTGGTGTTTGCTAACACTTCAAATCTATCTTTGCTAACTACGAGTATTATAATTATTATGGACATACATTGTTTATTATTAGATTAGTAGTTTTGTATGTATTAGTATATTTGAATGTGTACATTGTGTATTGTATTTGAACTGGGCGGTATTTATTTATAACTTGCGACTCGTCGCTTCTTCGTTCGCGTAGTAGGCTCGGCCTTCGGCCTCGGCGTAACCTCCCGTCTTTTCTTGCTTTTTTAAATCATAGAATCGTCTACGAAGTAAAAGAAAATAAATATACTTACGCTGACACTATTCACCACTATCGCTGAAAATGTTATCCTTTCAACCCTAAGATTATCTGGAATAAATCGCTGTCAGCGATAAGACCGCATTTCGTATGTTCTTTTTAGCTATGTTTTTATCTTTTATATTTTATTATAGTGTACAAATCAAGAGTTTGTATCTATCTATTTATCTATTTGATATACATTTTATAACAACTTGGAGTCTAATTTAAAGGCCTTTAATTATTAAGATAGAAATTTATTTACTAACAGCATTTGTTAATTTCTGCTTACTAATCTTTAATTTTTAATTCTTACGTCCTAAGATGTATATTTTTACTTACTTTTAGTTCAATATAATAATATGAATACTGTAACAGAGATAGCTCCTGCAGTAATAGCTAAGAGAAGACGAGCAGCCCACACAAAGTAGTATGAAAATGTTGTATTTGGGTTTCATATTGATGGGGTAGTTGGAACGCCATTAAGTATATTTCAACTTGACGAGAAAGTGTCATGATCATGTCACTATGCTGTAGATTTGATTACGATATTACCTTTTGAAAGGTCAAAGATTGAAATCGGTTGCAAAAATTCAAAAGTATTTTCTAGTATATTATATTTGAAAGTCTCCTAGCTTTCAACGACACACGTCGCGACAGTAACAGTATAATTCTTTTACTCCGTCCACGAGTAATTTATAAATATTATGCCACTTCTCTGTATTGCCAAGTGTACCGTTTCAAATAGAACAGCTACAATTTAATCCAATTGGATGTAGGAAAACAGCCGCATTAAGATGACATACGGCACGATTGTCCTTCAGCAGAGTCTAAACGATCGCCTCGCATATTTCTGAATACGTCCGAAATTCAGGTTCAAATGAAAGTGTTTTTTTGTTGACCAAGTGAAGGGGCTTTGTACATTTGTTAAGCGTTCGACGACTAATTTTATATGTATGAAACTTGATACTTCGTATGATTAGAATATTTCTATCTAGTATAACAAATTGGGTATGATGCACCTACCTAGCACCTACCTACCATATTAGACGGATTGTATATGGCGGTTCAATTATTCAAGTAAATAAAATAATTACTGTCTATTACTTAAATATGTTACAAATGAAATCAATGAGATTAACTAAAATCTTATAATTAAAGATTGTAATGCAAGTCCCCTTAGTATTTAATTTGGTACATTACAACTTACTTAAGTGCTAAAAAGTAAGAAACAGTCCAACCTACAAACCATATCAATAAAAGTAATTGTATACTTCGAGTATGCAAATTTTTTTTAATATGTTTTTGACTACTTAAGATTTTTTTGTATTTTTTCTGTTATTGTTTTTGGTAAGGTATTGAATAGTATAGGTAGAAACCATGTCTGAACCCTTCTCACATAATTATTGTTATATTTAGGTATAATGAACAATGGAATATTAGGTAAGTAACGTAGATTGCATGGTCTTCTGTACGTTTCCAAATTTATTATATTCATATAATTTTCAGTTACAAAAGCGAGTTTTAATTTGTTAAATATACTTATTACTTTACAATAAAAAAGTAGTAAAAGGGACGTCAGATAAAAGGGCGGTACTTCTAGATGGATTTTCCATCTTGAGGGTGGTAGCTAGTCAGGTGGACACTATAAAGTACCCTACCAGCATGTATGTATATCATCAAAATGCCACCTTCACTGGAAGTTCAAGCCTGAGAGAGGGATCGATCCAAAAGCCGCCTGAATAAATAAAGTTTCGGCTGCACGTAAATAAATAATTACTATAAGTCGTCTAATATAATGTATACACTTCATATCGGCTCTCAGCCGATGTGACCTGGTATGAAGGAAACACGTAATGTCTATTCCAACTTTAGTCACTTATTAGATTATAACAAGTCAGAGATATCTGCATGTGGGTGAGCGCTCGCAGCAAACTGAGCTCCGGTTTTTTTTTGAATGGACTAATGCTAGATAAACAACACGGATTTGTTACTGGCAGATCAACCATCACTAACCTCTTGGAATACAAGAACTACCTCTGTAAAAGCTTTGCCATGGGAGGTCAAGTTGACTCTATCTACACAGATTTCTCAAAAGCCTTTGACAAGGTGCGACACAGATTACTCTGTAGTAAGCTCGCCGCCTATGGCATTCAAGGTAGCTTGTTCCGATGGATAACGTCTTACCTCAGTAACAGATCTCAACTAGTCGCTCTGAAGGGATTTATTTCTTCTCCGGTGCATGTAAACTCTGGGGTACCCCAAGGTTCTCATTTAGGGCCTCTCTTATTTATTGTGTTTATAAACGATCTTGTTGAACAATTATCTTGTGAATGTTTGTTATATGCTGACGACATGAAAATTTTTAACACTATTGTTTCCCTATCCGACTGCCATCTCTTACAAAAAGATATAAATATTGTCTTTCACTGGTGTAAGTTAAATCATATGTATCTTAACATCAATAAATGCTTTGTTATCACATTCAATAACAAACGTCATGCACTCATTAATGATTATTTAATTGATGGCTTAGTTCTTACAAGATCAAATGTTGCTAAAGATCTTGGCATTCTGTTCGACGATAAACTTTCGTTTAGAGCCCATTACCAACACATGACGACGAAAGCCAATCAACTCGTCGGATTTGTTTTCAGATCCACAAAAGGCTTTAAAAACTCCCGTCCCATCCTTTATCTCTTCTTTGCTCTTATTAGAAGCATTTTAGAGTATTTGGTCTCCACATTACCAAGTGCATATTGATGTAATTGAGAGGATACAAAGAATTTTTTTAAGAATGCTATGTTACCGTCAACAACTTGGTCGCTCCAATCTTGACTATGATGCGAGGCTGATCAGATTTAATGTCCAAAGGCTGGAAAATCGCCGAAAGTATTTTGACTTCATCTATCTGTACAAAATAATTCACTCCGTAGTAGACACCCCTAATTTGCTCTCTAATATAAACTTTAACATAAAGTACAGTGCACGTAGGTCTAACAAATCTAATCTTTTTGCTTTACTGATATATAAAAATAACATCTCTTTCTATAATCCCCTGGTAAGGATGGTTCGTCAGTATAATGAACTGGCTAAGAACAACAATAAAACCGACATTTTTGCCGCTAAGCTAAGGTCTTACAATATTGTATTGAAAGATATCCTTTATACCAAACCCAAAATAAACAGACCAGATACAAACTCCGTGTTGGGTCTGGCTTCTCCGAATGACAATCAACGCTATTAATTAGTACTGTATGCACATACCTTCGATATGTTTTCGCAGTCGTGTGTATTCGGTAAAACCCAATATCTTATCCGTCTATTTCACTCTGTTTTTATAATTACACAAATTTGTGGAATACAATCCAGCTCAAAACTGCATTAGTTTACGTCCTATTTCTAATTTGATTGTATACTGTCTTGTGTATAATTAAATAAAATAAAATAAAATAAATGCTGTTTGCCTCTACCGGCATTTACAGCGTCACCGGACGGGTGGCGAGCGCAGATGGCACTCAGCCCGATGCGGGCGCAGAGGGCGCACCGCCTAAGGCGAGCGTTGTGGGCGACTTGCTCAAGAGCACCACTAAGGTACAGACCTCGGCTTGGGCCGTCGCCGGGAGAGAGGGGAGTCGGAGAGAAATATATTGAGCTCCGGTTTCCAAGCACAGCTGTTTTACAGGCAATTGTGATTCAGATTCAGATTCAGATATTTTATTGCTTCCATATACAATGTAAAGGTGTTAAAAAAAAAATTACATTAAGTCTTATATGCCCTGTCGGGCACCGCAAAGTTAGAAGAGACGAAGACGCAATTATGGTTATATAAATATAAATTAATTTGTAACATATTGGTAGAAATAATTTAAATATCAATAGTTAATTATATCGTAATTATATTATTTATCTTTCAAAAATTCGTCTATTGAGTAATATGATTTGTTTTGTAGAAATAGTTTTAGTTTAGCCATAAATATTTTGTCATTTTGTTCACAATCACAATGGTTTTGTATTATGTTGTATATAATTACTGACATCGGTAACGTACTAGACGAGTGCGTCTGCAGCCGGGATTTTGTGGTGATGGGTGTGCGGCGGTGACTAATACCGCTTGCCCGTTGCGCCTGCTCCGTCACAAAAGGCGACCGACGCCGTCATATACAATACAAGAAGAAAACATTATCTAAAAGAAAGTTGATGTAAATAATTATGTAACGCAATGTTAAGATTATATAATTATTATTCGTTATCTTATATTGTTTTATTGACATGAACGACAAATATGTCCTAAAGTATAGAAATGTATCCTTCAGATGCTTTCTTATTTACGTTTATACACTTTATTTGTGTTTATATATATTTATTATACAAGTGACATTATATATTTGACAGTCAAACTAGGCAGGTCCAACTTCGAGAAAGAGGTCAATCGTCGAATCTAACTCGGCTGGGCAGCGTTCCGGAAACTTCGCGAAGTCTTCTCGTCAAAAATACCTAAGTGCCTCAAAACAAGAGTCTTCGACCAATGTGTGTTACCAGTGGCTTATGGCAGTGATGACTTATGGCAATGAAACGTGGTCTCTTACTATGGGCCTTATAGATAAGCTCAAAGTCGCACAACGAGCTATGGAGAGGGCTATGCTCGGGGTTTCTCTACGTCTTCGAATCAGAAATGAGGAGATCCGTAGAAGAACGAAAGTCACCGACATAGCTCAGAAGAATAGCCAGTTGAGTGGCAGTGGGCAGGGCACATAGCACGCAGAACAGATGGCCGATGGGGCCGAAAGGTTCTAGAGTGGAGACCACGGACCGGCAAGCGCAGCGTAGGTCGTCCACCGACACGGTGAACAGACGACCTGAGGAAGGTCGCAGGACGACGTTGGATGCAGGCCGCTTCCAACCGGTCCTTTTGGAAAATCATGGAGGAGGCGTATGTTCAGCAGTGGACGTCCTACGGCTGAGATGATGATGATGATGATGATTATACAAGTATATTATTTATGTATGCATGTATTTATATATTATTATTAGTTTATTTGCTATAATATATATGTAGATATTTATGGTGTACCTATTTAGAGATTTTGTATTGTTACCGTTCATGTTATATTTGATACTCCTCTGAGAATGGGTTGTCTGGAAGAGATCGCTCTGAGCGATAAAACCGCCCATTGTAACACCTAGGTTAAAGAATTGCACTTTTTAATATTAAGTTATTAATGTGGTGTTTCAATAAAGTGTTTTCAATCTATCTGTCTATCTGTATTCGTAACTCCTTATCCAGCCTCCCCCAATAGATAACTTTATGCAGAACGATGTCTGTTACCACACGTGTGTGTATGTTCTCGTATTTGTATATGATTCGTACTTAATTAATGGTAACAGCAAGTTATAATTAAATCACTCGCAGCCGTCACAATAGTTTATAAGTCTGTATTGTGTTTACATGGCACATGATATTCCTTATATGTATTTGAAAATATAATGTATGTTCGTAAAGCGAATATTTTTCAGTTCCTTCATCTTACACATACCCTCTCCCTTCGTTCCACAAACACACTGCAATTGAATACACCTGTCGCGTCATCAATGTATTATAGTAAGTCATTTACTAAATTTGTATTTGTATTTGTATTTATTTATTCAACTAGCACGGTTCAAAAACCAATTACACTAATGATAGACAATATTACATAATTATAAAATTTAAATACCTAGCATATTAATTAATTACATGTCGAATAATACATTTTTGTCACAATAGATAGTAACAATATAAAAGGTGATGATAATATTATATACAAAATAAATAAATGGTCGTTATACAATAATTAATTAAAAGTCAAAATAAATTATCATTATAGAATAAATAATTATCATGCTAAAATGTCAAAGATAAAAAATTAAAAGATAAGTCACAAAAATTAAAAATTAAATAATTAAAAATTAAATAACACATTACAATAAAAAGTTACTATGCATTAAAATTAAAACACCTTAAAACAAACAAATAAAACAAAATATAACAGGACCTATCATACCTACCCAATCACGCAATCATCTCACAGTACCGCAAACATTCCGACATTATCACCTTCCAGTCATCCGCAAACACGTCACACTCTTGTTTAGCGTCAAGGAGGTTATTAAGCGCAGCAAGTGAACGCGGTATCGGGGATTGTTCGTGGGCAACTGTCTTATAACGCGGAACTGCAAAAAGCTTATGCTTCCTGGCTCGAAGATACCGGTCAGGAACAAAAAGTCGACATAACTGACCATTAAGAACCGGCGCATCTACTCTTCCTCGAAGGATCTTACACATAGTTATAAGCTGGTCATAGGATCGCCTGACTTGCAGAGAGTTGTACCCCAGGGAACCGAGCAAAAACTTTGTCGGATACATATATGGGTAGTACCCATACAAACGCTTGTATAAATATCTGAGGAAGGCTTTTTGAACCTTCTCCAACAAAAGGGTGTATTTGTCTTCATGCGGATGCCACACGCAAGCACTGGCCTCAAGCTTGCTCCGAACCAGAGCACTGAAGATGAGTCTTACAACGTCCAAATTGTGGAATTCCCGAGAGTTTCTTAGCACAAAACCCAGCCGTTGGTATGACTCCTTAGCAACCGTGGCTATGTGATCGTGGAATGTGAGCTCTCGGTCGAATGAAACACCCAAATCTTTGACTGACGTAGCACGTGATATCACGTTCTGGTCTAGCTTGTAGTGAAATTCGATTGGGCATCGCATTCGACCGAAAGTCATCTGACAACATTTTGAGCAATTAAATTCCATCTTATTCTCCACGCTCCATTTATAAACCGAATCAACGTCTCTCTGTAGCAATAAACAGTCCTCCGGTGACTCCGGTAAACATGCTGTCCACCTATGGAATGAGCTTCCTGTCAGTATAAGGCAAGCAAAGTCAATTTCGTCTTTCAAAGATATGGTGAAGAAGAAATATTTATCAAATAACTACTGAATTATATTTTACTTTAAATGATTATTATGTATTAAAATATTGTATTTATATTTTAATAGTAGGTATGTATTAGTTTATAATTATTTAATTTTATTTATTTATTTTAATTATCTATTAGCCCTTAATTCCAAGATAAAAATGTTTATTTTAGCATCTAAGTACTACCGCATTATTATTAAGAATCCTCTCCATGCAAGGTTGCCTGTAAGAGATTGCTATAGCGATAAGGCCGCCAATTGTCCAAACTACTGTAGCGCTTTTTATTGTATTATGTTTTTCTTTTATGATTGGTTATCAATAAAGAATATTTGTATTGTATAGTATTGTATAAATATAAGTTAAATAGTGATCACCACACTTTTAATACCAGAAATACAAATAGGATAGCTGTACCTAGTTTTAGACTTGCGAAGACTAATAAGTAATTCCTAGGAAATTGTGTGCGTTTTTACAATAAAATCCCAAAACACATAACTGAGCTCACAGGGGGCAAATTCAAGTTGACTGTAACAAACGTTTTAATACAAAAGCTTACTATAAATTTCGCCATTATATAGAAGATAAAGATGCTTGGAACACTCCACTTCTGGCAAGCTATCTCTCTGCCACCCATAAAATGTAATATTTGTAGTACCTAAGTAGAAACATTGTAAACATCCATATAAAAAGAATGGCCCCGAGTTTCTTGCCGCTTCTTCTCGGTGGGTTCCATATATTTTGGAACACGGCGGTAGAGTCTTTAAAGTACATTATAATGAAAAGTTGACGTTCACAAGTGCGTCTTTGATGCCTAAATTGAATAAATGATTTTGACTTTGACTTTGACTTTGATTCTGTAAGAGTGAAATAAATAGCGTATTTCTACACTTCCACATTTTCTCCTTCGTACCTCAACCCATTAAATGTTACACAATTGTATTTACTCAACAATGTGTACGATGTGTAAGAGTTTTTTTTTAACTGCTAACTACTATATATAAATTATGAAGCGCTCCCAGCGGAGCTTGGCTTGGCGATGTTAAGAGGATTGCATAGTTAGTACTTGTGCACACTAAAAGAAAAATTCTCTTTTCTATCTGTTAACATTGTCCGATTTTAGCTATTTTTTTTAATGCAATCAACACATTGTTTTGATTTTTCAGTTTAAAAAAAATATTTATACTACTTTGAAATACTGAAAAAATCAAAACGTACGGGCATAGCAAACAATGTGTTGATTGCATGAAAATTAAACCACTGAAATTGGACAATGTAAACAGGTAGAAAAGAGTATTTTTCTTTTAGTATGGAAAAGTACTAGCTATGCAATCCCCTTAACCGGGCAAAAAGCAACGCTTGCTGCGGTCAGGAGTTAGATGGGTGACTGCCAGTGACACGTTAAGCCGTCGGTCCCGGTTGCTTGTGTTAGGACAACAGTCGTTAGGCTATGTCGATGGTGTACGAAGTAAGTACATGTATTGTGAGATTGTGCTGACGCCCGCGAATCCGCGTGCGGCAGCTTTTGTACATTATTATTATAAAATAAATCAGTTAGCATTTGATCATGAACACGGGTGGTTTCATTTGTGCAGCTCGACATCATATCATTACTTTCCCCGGTATATCAACTCCAGTGTAGGGACTTACACCCCCTACAGAAGGCGTTCGGGCGGCCTCAACTCTTCGACATGAGTTGGCTACTAGCCTATCCACCAAGCCACACCGGGTCCGCGTAATAGATTATGGTCCAAATCTATGAGAGGAGGGCTCGACTTCCAGCAGTGGGAACAAAATGGGCTGGTTATGTAAATATTATAAACTTTTCTTTTATTTTCTTTGTGTAAGTATTTGTTATGATATATATTCGAGCAAAGGTGTACGCTGAAAACCAGCCTCGTGTTAAATAGATAATCACACAGATAAGCGCCGGGTGTACCCCTATACGTATATGCATGAGTTGGAGTGCACCAGTGGGCTGAGCACGAAAATCTGCTCAAGTGTAACGTTATCGTATTGCTTACGTATTCAGTACAAATTATGAGTTATCTGTGCCACTATTGTACTAGATAAATGACAGTTTGTACTAAATACTTTGACGATGCGATTACGTTACACTTAAACAGATTTTCGTGTTCGGCCCACTGATGTTAGTGGGACAAATACAGGGGAAGCGCTCCAGGGACCGAATTCCAACACGATGGTGTAAAAGCATTATAGAGGCAACAGGAGAAACTCTACAACGATCTATTGAACTGGACGGATGGAGCAAATGGACGGAGGGAGACAAATCCTATATGGTCGATTTCCTCACTAGTGAGGGAACGACAAAGGAGAAGAAGAAGTACCTCTATTGTTCAAATAATTATGTATAAAGTTAAAACCTAGTTTTATATTATTTTTTTTTGTCATTAGAAAGCCCACTTAGTTAGTGAGATTTTTTTTTTGTACGGTTTATTTCAAAGTCAACACAAACGATTCTCTAGGAGCAAATATCGTTGCATCTTTGACAACATCTGTGAAACAAATGACGAGATGACAAGAAACGAAACAGCCCTTGTACTTAAGGTTGATTTTCTAAAAAAACAACCTTATGTACAAGGGCGATATCTCATAAATTATTTGACATTGGTGAGCTTGTTGACGAGCGCAACGACGAATCATTAGATAATCGCACGGCTGTATGTTTATGTTAGAAACTTTATAACACTAGTACACTATGTCGCTAGTCATGAGCCTTTATATTATAAAGGCTCATGACATATTTACTAGCGACAGAAGGGTGAGAAAAACAAGGGGTATATATTCAATGGCTTGTTTTTCTGATGACCGTGTTTTGATACATGTTCGCGCCGTCTTATGCTCTCACAGAATGTCTGCGTGGCTGAATAGTTATAGAGTTGAGTTATATACCTGACAGGTTTGTATGACACAAACATATTTGCTACAAGCTGCACCGCGCGGCTGCACCTGCTTGATATAAAATGTCCTACTTGAAGTAATTATTATAGAATATTCAAATCAAAACCATTTATTTCGACTAATTTTTCAAGTCATATATTTATATATTATTTACATACACAATTAAATGAATAATTACAAAATGAACTAAACACAATTTACTATTATTATTATTAATTAGGTAATTTTTGTGTGTTATACCAGGATCTAAAAGATGTACAGAATTGAAAAAAGTAATGATAACAAGTACAATTTGAAAAATTTAATACTGACTTCAATTATATTCAGTTATTGGATTGTATCTCAAAAACTACTGGACCAAATTTGGTGAAACTTAAATGGGACCACACGGGAAGTGGGAAAGAATTTGGAGAATCGGTTTACCCAGACGAAAGTTATGAGGTAACAAACAAAAATTTAAAAAAAATTAACTGAATACCTCCTCCTTTTTTTGGAAGACGGTAGAAAAATATATCAAAACAGTAAAACTAAATAGCTAGCTAACTAGCTTGTCGAGCCAGCAGTCATAGCCTTTAAACCAAAGTACAGTAAAGCAAACATTACTGATTTGCATTACAAATAGATATGGTGGCAGTACGTCTACGGTAGAACGGGTTTACAAAGAGTTCTACTGCTATTCACTATTGACCGAGTAAGCAAAGCGAACGAAGTTGCAGTTGAAGAAGACTGCAACTTTCACATGCCCAGTTGTTGGTTCTCGCCTAAGGCTCGTATTATTTTTTATCTTATATTGTCGAAATTGGGTTCAATAATTATCTGTAGATGTTTTTGGTTGTCGGTGTTTTTTAATTGAAGGGGAAAAATATTCCCTAGAATGATGAAAGTTGGCTGCGGCATCATCTACCGGTGCTCGTGAGGTGTACTGTTCGTAGATCTACTAGTTATTAGTGTGGAACATTTTGGACGAGATAACGAAAAAGTATGACTTATTGTCACGTGCTACCCACGAGTGACGAGCGACCGTGCAAGGAAGAGCGCGGAACAAGCGATAGCACGATCGGTCTAAGCGTTCGGTTTGTCTTATGACGTTATCACGTAAAATTATATAGTCCATAAAGCGAATTTAGACAACCATTTTTTTACAGATACTTACCTATTTCATCTAATAGTGCAAGTAGTCACTTCGTAGTTAACATATTGTTTAACTAATACAAGCAGTACCGCTTTATGATGGATATTCCATTTACCCGAACGAAGCGATTTACTTCTTCGTTTATCATACGAACCGCTAGGGAATGGAACACCCTGCCTGAGTCGGTGTTTCCGGTTAAGTACGATATGGGGGTCTTCAAAACACGAGTGCATAGGTGTCTTCTGGGTAAGCGCGCTCCATCATCGACGGCATCATCACCTAACACCAGGTGAGATAGTGGTCAAGTGCTACCCAGTTCGGAATTTAAAAAAAAAACAGTGTTTCTACAAACACTATTTGGATGGGTGACCGCTTCGCTTCAAACACTTTATTTCGTCAAACCCAGTTGTATACTTTCATCGTTAGAGATGTAGATAGAGAGATATTAAACAAATAATTTTCCATGATGTAAAGTTTATATTTATGTAATACACAAACAACTCTTATTTTCGTTAGCAGGTTAACTACTAAGGCTTTTTAATTTCAACTTCCACTTTAAAACAGCGGTAAAAGTTATTTAGATAACCTTCAACGAGTTACAAAAAGGACGTCAAAGTTCGCGCAATCAAAGGAAACAAAAAGTAATTAAAGAAGAATGGCCGGCGCGTGCCCTCCCATCGGTAAAGCTCGGCTGCAGCTTTAGAGGCGCGGATGAAAGAATAATGCAAATGAATACGGTGATTGTTCCTAACAACAACTCCTCAACTGTAATGAATCCCTCGAGAGTGCCAATTTAGAGTTGTTCACGGGAGATGGCGCATTGACACGGGATTCTGAATACATTTCTTTTTGACAAAACGAGTGAGCATCTGAACGCTACTTACTTACTTGGTACTTGGTTGGCTGGCTCTTTTCCGCAACCAGGCCGCTATGGTGCGGCCCTTTTTGCGTGATAGCCGGGTGACGCTGATCAGTCCAGCCACACCCGGTGTCGCCTAGGAAAGCCAGCAGCTCCTTCAGCTTGGCGCAGGCTTCCCACACTATCCTTGGCGAGCCGAGGTTTGCTGCCCTTTGTGCCGCCACGCTCCTGCATTCAATGAGCAGATGCGCAGCTGTTTCTTCCGCCTCCATGCAGCCTCTGCATAGGGGGCTGTCTATAACCACCTAGATTAAACAGGTGTTTGTTTAAGGAGCAATGACCGGTCATAATTCCGACGATATGTCGTACATTATTTCTTTTAAGATTGAGGAGTTTTCTGGAGAATTTCAGATTTAGGATCGGAAAAGCCTCCTTCGACTGCCTATAAACTGAACGCTATACATGCGCTTCTTGCAAATGGACTCAGAAAATTATAAGTATTAGAATGCTACTGGATCGCACTACACTCCTCTCTTTTGGGTAATAAGATGGTGGCAGTACTTCCCCTAACGAACTCGTTTACAAAGACATCTACTGCTAATAAAACTACTTTTGTGTTAAACGTTTGGCACTGAAAAGTTTACTTTTGTTCATTCTCCAAAAGTCCAACGGAATCTTGACACTATAAAGTGTTCCGACAGAGTTGGAGCCTTCAGTCAAATACCGACCTTGTGGCTCTCGCAGACATTCTCGTGAATAAATTAGCACTAATTAACATCTTTAACCGCTTATATTAGTGACAACTTTAAATTAACACTGACACCAGGTGGGGGTGGGAGACGTTAAGCAAGGGGGTAGTTTGGAACTTTTTTTAGTTCAACTAAATCAATACATGAGGTTATGTGAACTGTTAACTTAATGATTTCGTAGAAATATTGATTCTTTTCTACCGACTTCCAAAAAGGAGGAGGTACTCAATTCGACTGTTTTTTTTATGTTTACCTCATAACTTTTGATTGGGTGAACTGATTCACAAAATTCTTTTTTTTTTTTTTGAAAGCTGGTGTTTCCCATGTAGTCCCATTTAAATTTAATTAAATTCGGTCCAGTAGTTTATAAGTTACACTCCAATAACTGATTTTTACCAAATAAAATGGAAGTCGGTATTAAATTTTTCGAATTGCACTTGTATTACTCTTAGCTGAACCTATCTTTTTTTTCACCTGCATTATAAAACATATGAAAGGTGCCCCTTTTCTTATCCCAGGGGCATAAGGTTGCTATTATACCAAATTTCATGGATATTCGTTCAGATGTTTAGAAAAGTTAAAATTTAATTTTTTTAAAAGGAAACAGAGTTGCTTTCACATATTCATATTGAGCCGAAAAGAAAGCGGGTTGGTTATTAAACAACCGGCCATGTGCGAGTTGGGATCGCGCACAGAGAGCTCCGTACATAAAAGCAAACATTATTGCTCTAACTAAAATACAAATTACAGGTAAATTACAAAATAACTTTACTGTTTGATCAAATTTTAACAGTCAATCTCAAGACACGACTATTGCATAAGCCGCAACTTTACATTAGTAATAGTAAAATCGTTTTGTTTTTTTTATATTGAACTATGTACGTACAGTTTTCAGACTTATCTTTCACACGTGCTGTAAGACATTGCTTCTTCCAAAATTTAATTATTCCAGGCAAGTACCCAATATACAGTAGGATCCCGCTTCAGGCCCTACCTGAGGTTAAGATAACGCGGCTGGAATCAAAACGCGAGACGTACTTCAAGTCATATGTGTTCAGATTTCCAGCCAAGTTGAGAGACACATTCCTGGCACCAGACTTTTGGCCTGAAGGGATTGTTTTCCGACGGTATAGGGAGCCGAGACTGAACATGAATCCCTAACTGTACGATACAGTTTTGTAATATTATTCAACCCTTTAAAATATATATATGTTAGCCTGTAAGGTATTTGTTTTCGATATGGGCCGCTGGTATTTTTACTGTTCTATTGCCTGAAATAAAGAATATTATTATTATTATTTCTTTAATTCAAAACAAAATCTCGGATTTCATCCGGTCCTTTACAAAGGCATAAGTAGGGCTGTAGCCAACACTTAGAGGCCTGTTTGGTATAAACATACAAAGGAGTATAAAAATCAGAAAAAATGTTGGATGAAGGGTAACATGGTACTTATAACTATTACAAATATGGGTAAAATGGCCAGGCTATTGATATGAACTTATTAGTGATAAGGAACATAGTGGGCTATGGAAGAGACTACGGCACCTGCCAATTTTAGTCTCATGTTAAAATATTTAGGCAGGTGGTGACTTGCCATCCACTAAACGGGCCCCCCATAAAGGCCACCATGAGTGGTGACAAAAGGGGCAACGTTGGTTTGGATGGCTAAAGGGTGTCGAGAGGTGTGCAGCGGTTTCACTAGAGCGCTACTACCGGCGTTATGCCCTTTAACACTTCCACCCTTGGAGCTTTTTGTTACTTGCTCTTGCGTCTCCACCCCCGGACGGCCAATTAAGGCAAGCCGGGGGTCAGGGGTCTCATTTAGCCCCAGGGAGAATCAGGGTCCACGGTGTCGCCACTCACCGACGGCTCGCCACAAGGCCGCCCCTGCGGGTTTATTATTATTATTATTATATACCTTGTATATATGTTATGGTTAAAATGCTTGTAAAATAACAAAATATGCGGAAATATGTTACATAAACGGTAATATCTTCCGATAGCATTGACTTAAAAGTAATCTAAGGATTTGAGAAAGGAACTCTAAGGATTTTCGGGAGACGCGGTTTTAAATCCTGTTCAAAGATGTGTATTTTTAACTGACTTCAAAAAGCGAAAGTTCTATATTCAACCGATATCTCCCCCATTTGTGGACCATTCTCATTTTTTTTATTAGAAAGAGTATGATTTTGAGACCATTTAAAATTCATCAAATTCGGTCAAGTGGTTTTTGAGTAACACTCCAATAACTCAAAAGTGTTTCGCTTGATGATATCGTTATTGACAGTCAATGACAATCGATTCCGTAAGAAGCATATTCAATAAACGCACTGCGAAATTAATGCGCATAGTTTTGTGATAATAGGTACTTTTGAACTATTACTACCGACTTCAACAAGTTATTTCACACTTTTTATGGTTAAAAGAAAGTCTCTCACAAATTGCAAAGTATACTCGCATATTTAATTTTTTAGACTAAACTCTCGGTAGTGTCCCACCTCCATTCAAGGCTCCGTAGTCCATATTACTTTGTAGGTAAATTAAAACATGAGAGGCAAGATAAAATGTAACTCGAAGTACTAGGTATATATAAGAGAGAGTTTATCTGTACTTCGTGGAATATTCTGCCGCGAAGCAGTACCACTTAATGTGTATTATTGAAAGGGGTGCTGTTATAAAGTAACATTATCTCTAGTCTAGAAACCTGCGAGAGCAAACATGATTACCATATTATTATCGCTATAGTATAGCTATACGTTAGGTACTACCCTTAATTCTATATCACATACTCATACTTCACCACTACACTAATTAATTTTAATATAAACACTAAAAACTAACTTAAAAACTGAATACAATTTTGTTAGTGTGAATGTTTATTTTTCATAAATGTCAATATACATAAAGAAGTAACTAATTACATAAATTAACTAACACAACAGTCAAAACTAAAATCAATTAAATAACCCACCCCGTTCTGTACCCGGTGCAAAGGTGCCCATGACGCTGGCTGCATTTCCGCGCTGGATGGCTATGGCTAACCTTTGCACCAGGAACGAGCTGGAGCGGGAGTCGCCGGTTTTCTCTTTTATCCTCTGTCCTATCTCACTTACCAATTTCTTGGCCTCCGCGCCCCAACAGCCCATGGTCTCCACGGCAAAAGGCACAAAATAATAATGTGCCTCTAATGCCGCGTACTTCAGCCTCTTTTTATCGGCTGCGTCCTCCGCAGCAGCTGCCGGAGAGTGGACAGTGCGACCCAGGTGACTAGGAGCGACAGTGCTGACACAAGTTGCGTCCCAAATTAGGCACCTGCCGTTTTTCCACGGCACCAGGGTCAGTCCGTCCGGTCTCTTACCATCCGACCTGCTAAGGCCTGGCGGCTCGAGCACGCACGGAACGTTCGCCGAAACAAAGGCTCTCCGAACTATGTCGTTGAGAGCATGGTGACGCGGAAACCTCCCTGTGCAACGACGACAACTCAGAGCGTGATGGCCATCGGCCTCCACACTGGAGCCGCAGGTGCATATATGGGGTTCACACACCTTACAGCCCAGACGAAGAGCCACCGCCACACGCAACGAGTCGTCATCCAACAAAGTGCCCAGGTGAGGTGAAGGCAGCGCGTGCAACCATGCCCCCGATTCTGGCTGCGACACAGCCCTGAGTCTGGCCCGATCAGCGCCCGAGGCACCCTCCAACAACTGCTCATTATTTTTTTTGGCAGTGACGTCATCCCAAGCACGCTGCACGTGCGACGCTACAGGGCTCGTTGCACCTGCGTTGAGGGCCGCCCAAGCTGACACAGCATCTGACGCAAAAGGTATCGTCGTCCCGCCACCAGTGTGAATAAGTAAACATATAGACCATTTATGTGTAGTGGTCGAATTAAGGACTCAATTCATTTTGTTTGGAAGTTGGATATGTGAAAAAAAAAACGTATAAAGTATAGTCTTTCGTAGTTTGTTTCACTAAGGATCGTGCGATATGACACCCATACCACAGGGATTCCTAGTTTGGGGTCACTTTGTGAGATTACTGGTTAAAGTTACTCGATAAGCAAATACTTAATTATTTTTATTATTTATTATTTGTATTAATTCTTATTATTTCCTACCCATTACTTATATAATCTGCTCTATTATTCGAATTTCTTTGTATCTAGTTTTAGTAATTCTAATCGGTCTCTAGGGCACAAATAAAGTTGCTATGGCAACCCTACACTACGTTAGGGTAATAAACTTGTACAACTTATCTGTGGCAAAAAAAAAATATTTAATAATTATGGGACGAACTAAACTCAACGTTCAACAGCTCCAGTGCAATAACTTACATTTTTCTATCGACTTCAAAAAAGGAGGAGGTACTGTATATTACTGATTGGGTGGACGGATTCTCAAAATTCTTCTTTTATCATTTAAGTTTCATCAAATTCGGTCTAGTAGTTTTGGAGTTACACTCCAATGACTGATTTTTACCAAAGTAATAGATGAAAGTCTGTATTAAATTTTTCAAATTGCACTTGTATTTTATGAGATAGGTTGGCAAAAGAGCAAGTGGCTCACCTAATGGTAAGTGATACCGTCGCCCACGGACATTTGCAATACCAGAGGTCGCGAGGATGCGTTGCCGACCTTTGAGGAAGGATGATAGGAAGGAAGAGATAGAAGGAGTGAGGGTGGAGGGGGAGGGGTGGAGAGAGAGAATGGGGAAGGGGGAATCGGGCCTTCGGAACTTTTCACAAACCGACGAAAAGCAATATCAAGCTATGTTACTTCACGTCGATGTTATGTGGGAGTGTAGTACTTCCCCGGTCGTGCCGGCCCATTCGGCTGTGGGGTTACAGCGAAAAATCCCTCTCAAAACCTTTGCTTATAGCTCTGGGTAACACAGCAACAGTCATGGGCATAAGTGAGGCAAACTATTAGATACACGACGGTTCCGTTTACGGCACTTACTACTATAAAACATTAATATTGTTATTTTATAACAAATTTCACTTTATTATAAATTGGTGGTAAAAACATATTCATTCTCAGTCTCACTAAGATCGTCGTTACAAATAAGTCCTTTGTGGTTTATATTTATAACATTAGATTTGTTTATATATTCTTGTCACATTAACGCTTTACAATTATAACACAAAGTCTAAAGCCGTGACGACGCCAAATGTTGTATTCCAGAAATTTCGTATTAAAATCGCGTCGCTCCGTTATGGAATCTTTTTATATTAATAAAGTCTTAGTAACTCAACAGATATATATATATAGATCAGTAACACTTTATTTCCACACGAGATAAAATAAATAACAAAATATGTAACTGGTGTCAACACTAAAAAGTGTGAAAGAACTTGTATGTCGGTACCACGAAGGTTCAAGAATACCTATCATCACTATATTGTGCGCATGGTATCGACTTTGAGAAGTTATTTCAAATTTATTAGTGTTAAAATCAGTTCCATCTTTATTAAAGAAAACTTCTATTTTAGGACTACTTACAGTAACGATTGCCAAAGATGACATCAGTTTTCAGTTTTGGAGTTACACTCCAAAACTGCGTGACCGAATTCGATGTAGTTTAAATGAGACATTTACTCTACCAAACAAAAAGTAAAATTTTGAGAATCGGTCCACAAATTGGGGAGAAATCGGATAAAATATACATAAAAAACACATACGCACGTAGATATAACCTCCTCCTTTTTTTAAGTCGGTTAAAAAGTGTGAAATATCTTGTTGAAGTCGGGACCATGCGCAGAATATTAAAATTATAGGTACGTTTCAATTATCATTGTAACGAGTTCAGCAAGTTATTTCACACTTGTTAAGTGTTGAATCAGATCCATTTTTCGGTAAACATTTTTTTACCATTTTAGTGACCCTTGCTACTTACGGGATCGATTGTCATTCACCGTCAATAACGGTATCATCAAGATAAGCGAAACACTTTTCAATTATTATTGGAGCGTAATTGAAAAACGGCTTGATCGAATTTGAAGAAATTTAAATGGGACTATCTATATCTATATCAGAAGTATACGTTAACAAACAAAAAAAATATATTAAAATCGGACAACTCAGTTAAAAGATATGCGTGTCCATACATAAAATACATATACACAAATATATACACGTCAACTTGAGAACCTCCTACATTTATTTGGAAGTCGGTTGAAAATAGCAAATATGAAAATGAAAAAGATGATACCTGATGATCTGAAGATGAACTGATGAACTTAAGAAATTGGTAAATACCGCGCCTGCCTATCACAGCTGCACTTCCAACCGCAGCTTAGAACTAATGCTTTGCATGGAACTGCTTTTTATCCATTCCCAATGGTATTCAGATTCTCATTTGTCTACAACTTCTACTTACTACAGTGCCCTTCACTCACTATATAACTGGCACTGCAGTGTTAACAACCAAGTCCTTCTCTTGACAACAAGAGGTCTTTTATCTCGCATGTCTGGTTTCCTCGCCTCTTACGATTAGTGAACCAGTGGCAACGAATGTAAAATTGTTTCATTTGCGATATTAATAACTACTATTGATCATAACCGGCGCAGTAGACTTCGTACATAAAGTTGACATAATAACATAATTTGGTGACTACGAAGCTATGAAGCTACTGTGCTACGGCGCTACGTCGTTACGGAGCAGTGAGCGTAGCGATAAAACCGGCTCTACGGAACGATGCGTCGAGACGTAGCGCTTCTACGGAAGCGTTCAGCCATAAACTTTTGATAACCTATTATTATAATCATACTAGCTGCGCCCCGCGGTTTCACCCGCGTGGTGATGGATGATGATGATGATGATGATGAAAAGTATCCTATGTGTTAATCCAGCGCCTCATCTACCCCCATACCAAATTTCATCAACATTAGCCCCCCCGTTTGTGCGTGAAAGAGTAACAAACATCCATACATCCATACATACAAACTTTCACGTTTATAATATTAATAGGATTATATTTTACGTAATGAAGGTTTGCTTTATAAATCCATTAATATTTTTCAGTTTTGTGTATTTTTGTTCTCGAAGTGACTAGGCCGGCAAATCGTTCGCTTGGTGGCAAGTGCCAGTTAACGTGCCTCTAAAATCTTTTACTTTTTACAAAGAGCGTCGGTAGCAGCACTGCAGTGCGTTCGTTATCTTATCAAAAAATCGTGTGTTCTATGTTAACCTATCCTTATATAAAATACACGTATAACATTTTGCCTCGTTGACCCGCGATTCACCATATTTGAACAATAATACAATAGATTTCGTAGAAATCCACCTACTTTTCCAGGAACTGCAACGTGTGTGGTATAGTTGAATATCTCGACCGGTTTCATGACCGTCCGGGCCAATTCTTTATGGAGTACTTGCGCACCTGGCTGCGTTCGATCTACTCGTAGGTGCGCGAACGCAGCCGGGTGCGCATGTACTCCAAAAATAACACAATAGTCAAAATAACATTGAATATATAATAGTTACGAAAGTTTCAATCAAGTTACGTATAACATTTGTCTTATACCCAAAAATACAATTTGAAGCTAAAACTTCGTACTAACTTTTTTTTTTGCAGCGGCTATATCTATTTTAGAAGTAAACCATTGAGAAATGAATATTCAAATTTAATAAGAAAATAAAAATATTCCCTTATAATATTTGAGTACCACATCCAAAACTTAACACGTAATGTTTTAGCGGTCGTTCCAAGTAGTAACGCTCACATTATTTGTGGCGCGAATTTTCATGACAATGTTCTTCCGCCAACACTGATTTCACACTCTTGTTACTTCATCACACCGCTCTTTGAACAGCCGTGCGATTCTGTAATGATTCGTCGACGAGCTCACCGATGTCAAATACTTTATGAGATATCGCCCTTGTACATAAGGTTGTTTTTCCAACGTTTCTTGTCATCTCTTAATTTGTTTTATGGATGTTGTCAAAAATGCAACAATGTTTGCTCTTAGAGAATCGCACGGCTGATATTGATACATTATTTATATGATACAATGACTGTATTTGTCTATGAAATCTAGGTGTACATAATAGGTGGCAATTTTTTTTAGTGCTCTAGATTCTACCTTATAAGGTTTATAGACTTAACATTTCAGTGAGAACAATTTATCAATAACAATACTTTAAATACTACATAATTTTATGGTTCGTCAATATAAAACTTAATGTTAGACTATTTCAATACAAATAAAATAAAATAATACAAATTTCAATTTCAACTGATTGTCATAAACTATTATCATCTAAATACATGTTTACATTATAATATGCTTTCTTAATTAACAAGTTATTGAGCATATTTTTAAAAATATTTATACTTTCTATACACCTTATGTCCTTTGGTATTTTATTATATACTCTTGGAGCCATACAGAACACACTTTTACTTAAGAATGCACTCGTTGATGCTAGACTGCGTAATTTACCCTCCTGTCTGCTACCTACAGGCCACAATACAAAAAGATCAGGATTTGATTTGACAAACAAAGCAATCTCACTAATGTAAATGCAAGGGAGGGTCAATACCTTTAGCTGAATGAAATGAGTTTTGCATGAATCTTTCTTTTTTAATCCGCAGATCGATCGAATGCATCGCTTTTGTGCTTTAAAATATCTTAACTTATTTTTTTTATTTTTAACCGGGCGAGTGAGTTTCATCCGTTCGTATGTTTGTTAGGTCGCATGTTAGTATTCGTGTACAGGTCGGATTTTTAAACTTATCCTGACGAAACATGGTATGCCTCTTTTACTATTTAATAAAAAAACTAAGGCGATTTTTGTGTTTGGGGGATACTTTTGCTAAAAAGAGAGGAAATTTGCTACATCACTATTTACCGACCGATTTGATAAAATTTAATACACGTATTAGATACCTGACTTTAAGATGAATTTTAAATGTATTACTCGGTCACATTATTTCAAGACGTGGCGTCGATGACGTCACGTCACGTCGGCGCTCTGATATGGCGCACAAAACAAGCATCCTCTAGTAGGATATTATTATATGCAATAAGATTTCCAAAAAAACAAATATTGTGTTAATTAATTTAATGTAGGTAATATTATTATAATGATATGATTAAAATGATACAATGAGTAAAATAAATGAAACAATCTTGGTTAAGTGGGTACAAGAAGTGTTTATTACACAAAACTACATATAAGATAGGTACTAAAAATCTTCTTCACAATATATGATTGGCTCGATGCCAGTCATTGTCTCATTATCCAATAAACTTAACAAAAATGTCCTGTGTTGCAACAAAAACAATATTTTAACGTAACAGCAATAACAAAATAACAATAAAAGTCCAAACGTAACAATGAAATGTTTAAAAATATACCACGAAAACAAGTCGACGCGTATCGGCAACGAAAGTGCTAACCGTACTGACGCGCCGTGGCGAGCGCGGGGAGGTGAAAGGAGAACGGGGCGAGAGGTTCGCATTCCAGCGAGGTCTCGAGATAATGTGACCGGGTTGTAAGTAGAATTGGTCAAGTGGATGTCGAGATAATAGGTTGTGAAGTTTAATAACTGGACGACTTTGGTAATAATCGGCAAACTGTGCTCGCTCCGGTAGCGCGATACTCTACGAGCACTGTTGCATCTTTGACAACATACGTACGACATCTAATCGACGAGATGTAGATTTCGTATTCACTATCTTAGTTATTGACAACTTCTACTGCAACAATGTTGAACGCCAAGGACGAGTCTAAAGTTTGACAAAGCTCGGTGAATTCGTTGACGACAGCAACGAAGAAGAATTATTTAGAGAATCATACAGCAAAGAGCTTTTCTGGAATTGCGACTTGATTGGTTAAAGGTAAACGTTTTTTGTTTTTTTATTATTACACTTTCATGGACATTCGTTCTCCAAACATCACAATAAACATTCTTAAGCTATGGTGGAAATTGCTTAAAAACTAAAGTGAGTCCAAATTTTTTTTGTTTTGTAAATACATAAATCTATTGCAAGTGTACAATATTCCCTAATTTTATACTTATGTGTACGCTATTGGCCAGAAGTACTGGCTTCAGGTTCACGCCTTTGGCGTATCCTTTTTAAAATAGCCTTCACGATCTCTTCATCTCGGTCTTTTATCGCCATTTTGAGATACTCTATGATTCGATATTCGGATGCTTTAATCGCCCGCCTGACGGTTGCACCTGAAAGGTAAATGTTAGTTTATATGAACTATAACGTTTAAATTGCACGTTACGGTGAACATGATGAACACACGTTCTATTTTATTTTATTTAGCGGACAGTCTGGAACCAATTTTATGCTTTGCGGGTCACATAATGTATAAGATAAACTAAAAAAAAATACCCAAAAATGGAACCAACGTGGAACCAACTTCAACACTAAAAAGTATGAAATAACTTGTCGAAGTCGGTACAATGCGCACAATAATAGGTACTTTTGTACTATAATGGTTGCTATCGGCTGTAACTCAAAAACAGAATTTGTTGTTATTAAAAAGGGACCTTAAAAGTATATTCTACACATCTGAACAAAACTATATTAAAATCGGAGTACGTTTGTTCTGCGTAATCAAACATAAAAAAATATACGCGTCGACTTGAGAACCTCCTTCTTTTCTTTGGAAGGCGGTTGAAAAAAGATGTCATCGAATTCGTCTTGACCATGAAAGTGACGTAAAATATAATACTAAACATACATTTATGTGACCTTATTTTTCGCCATAATTTTCTTTACAGAACACGAAGAATTGGCCATGGTCTACAGCGAGAGCAAGACACCGAAACATAAGAATCTCTAATATCATAATCATAATCAGCCCATTTTGTTCCCACTGCTGGGACTCGAGCCTTCCTCTCAGAGAGATCTTTTAATCTTTAATATACGATTATAAAACTAAGTACATACACAATAGCAAAAATTCACGTGTAGGATTTAAATGTATAAGATTGGAAATGCTTGTTGATGGCTTATTAATATAATATTAATATTGATTAATAAATAATACATCATACTAATGACAAAATTATTAGGAATTGAGGGACAAGCAAGGGCTTAAAACGTGCTCTAAGCGTGCTTAAATAACAATCTTGTTACTATTTAGGAAAGTACTGCATTGCGATACAAATCTAGGCTTACTAGCTGCTGCCCGCGACGTAGTCTGCGCAGGATTAGTACGTAGAGCAGCTTATTATGTTTTCCAAAGCCATTACATTATTATTTCTTTTTACCAAAATGTCATAAAATATTTACATTTATATGGTTAAGAGTAAATTTAAGTACTTAGTAAATCTATCGGTAAACACTAATAATAAAATTCAGTACCTATGTACATACAAATATCACCATCAAAGTCAATCTCATTTCTCGTGGAACCATCGGGACTCAGCCAGGTCCATTTCACACTACGGTATTAGGAACATGGCTCTCAACCTTTTGACTTCATATTTAAATGATAGAATTCAAAGGGTTGACATAAATGGTAAAAAATCGCCCGGCTCTATAATCTCAATGGGCGTTCCACAAGGTTCAATACTAGGGCCGTTCTTGTTTTTAATCTATATTAATGACTTACCTTATTATGTAGAGAAGAATCACGAGATTGTATTGTTTGCAGATGACACTTCACTGTTATTTAAAATTAAAAGGCAGTTATTAAACTATGACGATGTTAACAATGCATTAGCTAAAGTTGTGAATTGGTTCAATACAAATAATCTTCTCCTCAATGAGAAGAAAACTAATTGTATAAAGTTCTCGACGCCAAATGTGAAACAAGTAAAATCCAATATACAATTGAATGGAACAGGGTTGGACCTTGTGGAGTCAACGGTCTTTTTAGGAATTACTATAGACGCTAAATTGCAATGGGGTCCCCACATAAAAAAATTGTCTAGTAGGCTCAGTTCAGCGGCTTATGCTGTTAAAAAAATTAGACTATTAACTGATGTAGACACAGCTAGAATAGTTTATTTTAGTTATTTCCATAGCGTTATGACTTATGGCATACTGCTCTGGGGATGTTCTGCAGATATTAATTCCATTTTTATACTGCAAAAAAGGGCTATACGAGCGATCTACAGTTAAGCTCCCAGAGTTTCCCTTAGACAGAAGTTTAAAGACATAAACATTCTAACTGTTGTCTCTCAGTTTATCTATGAAAATCTAATGTATGTAAAGAAAAACATTAGCAGTTTTGATAAAAGGAGTGATGCTCATTCCATCAACACGCGAAATAAGCACAAGCTATCCGTACATGTAACGCGTCTCCACAGAATAAGTCATTCTTTTATGGGACAATGTATACGATTCTATAATAAAGTTCCCAATGTTATCCGAGATTTGCCTATTAATAAGTTTAAAATTACTATTAAAACTAAACTCTGTCAAAAAGGTTATTACAAAATTTCGGATTACTTGGAGGATAAAACAGCTTGGGACTGATCACTCCAGGATCTATCTACTCGTGTACTAAGATGTCAAAGTGTAGCGTGTCTTGCCCTACTGATACCATTATTATGTTCTCTTTTGTAAGGCAACACACTGGAGCTAATATCTGTAGTACCTAAGTAAAAATATTGTAAAAACATCTATGTAAAAAGAATGGCCCCGAGTTTCTTGCCGCTTCTTCTCGGTAGGCTCTATATATTTTGGAACGCGGTGGTAGTCTTTAAAGTACATAATAATGAAAAATTGACGTTCATAAGTGCGTCTTTGATGCCTAAATTGAATAAATGATTTTGACTTTGACTTTGACTTCCTGTGAGGTGGCTTCTGAAAGAAAGAGTTTATCATAAAAAGTCCCTCTTTCTCCAGGAAGTCGGCCAACCTCTGTCCCCTACGGTTCCGTTGTCCATAGCCAAATTGCCCCACTTTCAACTCATCCTTGCTTCTCTTACCCAACTTCGCGTTGAAGTCCCCCATAACAACTAGAAAGTGCGTTTCAGAGGTATGTATGGCCCGACTAATGTCCTCATACATATCCTCCACCTCATCATCCGGGTGCGACTTCGTCGGCGCGTATACCTGAATGACCTTTAGCGAATATCGTTTGGATACTCTGAGTATTAGGTATACGACCCTATTGGAAACGCTATCGATCGACGAGAAAACCGACACCACCTTAGGACTGTTGGTCGCCCTCCCGGTAGTAGAGTAGTGATTTAAGGGTTATCGTGTCCTCACCCGCTCTACGGACTTCAGATAACCCCACAATGTCCCAGTGTAACTTACTCATTTCTTCTTCCAGGTCATAAATCTTCTCGTCTGTCCTCATCGTGCGTATGTTGTGTGTCACCAGGGCCAGTCGTCGTCGTTGGGGGTGGTAGCCGGGCGTCTGCCGGGGATTCTTAGCACCCCCTGCCCCACCGTTACCGTGGCCGCTACCGTAGTCAGGAATAGCGGGGCTGCCGGGGACTGGGGGCCTGGTTCTTTTTATCAAATCCATAGAGGGGATTTTGCCAATACTCGCCACGCTTGGCAGGCGGGTTGGTGAGCGCAGTTTTGGGGTTTTAATACTGGGAAGGTGCTGCTGCCCACTTTCCGATTGGTATCCCTTAGCAGATTTCTACGCACCCACGGGTAGAGTTGGGGGGGTACTATTCTAAGCCAGTTCCCCACGGCACGGCAAGTTAAGTAACTTAAAGTAAATTTTAATTATACTCGTACTGTCCTCCTCCTTGCGTCGTATTCCTCAGTGATGAGGGTCATGATCTCCCTTCGGAATTACCTTATGACGATGATCGTTCTCCATCTGTTTCTGTTTCTGGCGGCGTGGAGGGCGTTGTGAAACGTAGAGTCGAGCTCGGTGCAGATCTGGTGGGATTAACATATTGGGCTGCGACCACGAGGCCTTTTCCCATCTACTTTGCCGGTCACAATGAGTTTCTCAAGGTTGTCACTGTCTTTTCTAGCACTAGAATTATACTGTAATTATTTTAAATTAAGATTTATATTTAATAGTAATGTACGTAAAATGAGTTAAACGAGCTTTCTGCAGTTTCTCAGTAAACGTTCTTTGATATCCGATTGCCATGAAGACAATTTTAGTTTGGAATATTGTATCGAGTGCAAAGTGGGAATAGCAGTAGTTCGGCGTCAGCTTTGAATAATTAACGAAAGAGACGAGTGTGGATGAGTGACAGTATGAGGACAGAACTATTTACGATTGTCTGAAATTTCTGTTATATATCTGTTAAAATTTGTTGGTGAATAGTTTAGCCGGTTTATTAATATTCTGTTAAACTGGTTAATTGAACTTTGAGTGCTAATTGCATGGCCAGGTCTCAATACTACACAATCAAGGACAGGAAACAAAACTAAAAAGATATCAGGTTTCTTCTGATCTGTCGTATATTATTCTTTCCAATTTATATTGTAACTAGCACTTTTTACCGCGGCTTCGCACGCGTGGTGTCAAAAAACAACCTTTAAATTATCCATACAGTACTTTTCACCAAAACCTACCTGTTGCGTAGTTAAGTGGTGCATTACAAATTGTGAGCATACACTGAAATAGAAGCTAGTTTAAACCAAAAACAGCCTGAATAGCACTCAGTGAAAATGAAGCTTATATAAGCTACTTTTTACACTTTCACTCTAATATTAAACAGAAAAAAATCATAATACGGTAGTTCGAGAGATTACATAATATATTGCCGGTGATCTTCCTTAATTTTCAATTGTATTATCATTTCTAAATTCGACATATACAACATGCTGTCAAAATTTCAATCAAGAGATGTATTCGTTAAAAGGTTTAGAATGGTGAAATACAGACAGACAGACGAACAGCGTAGCCATAGTTTTCCTTTCAAAAACACACTCACACAGCCCAAATACTCTTCATATAAAATCTCACACCTTCTTACATATTTTCCGCACGTTAGTACTTAGCAATCTATTGTAATAATCTTGACAAAACTCGGTATGGTACTTTTAACGCCAGTACTAAATAACTCTATGATAAATTAAAGTAAGTAAATTACTGTTTTGACTTTTTGACGTTTGGCCCAAAGTTACCCGTAATCGCATGTTCTACTGTATGATTACTACTATATCTTTTATCGTCGGCGATTTTAAAGTGGAGGGGTACTTTTCCTAAAAAAGGGGAAGCTTGCTGAGGTGTAAATAACAGACCAATTTTGATAAACTTGGTATATATATATATATATATATACGGCAAGAACATTTGGTACTTACAACATATAACATACTAGCTGCTCTCCGCGGTTTCATGATGATGATGAATCTTATATAGCCTATGTTACTCAGGCTGAATGTAGCTTGCCAATGGTGAAATAATTTTTGAAATCGTTCTATTACTTTTTGAGCCAATTCGTTACAAACATACTAACATACAGATCTTTCCTCTTTATAATACTCGTATTAGTATAGATTCGTACAATTGTTCAAGGTCTTCCAATGAGATTAAATTTGAATTACTAAGTTTAATTTTAAATAGTAAATAATAAAATTATTTTTTATAAATTTATTTATTGTAATAAAACTTTACAAGATTTATGCTAGTTACTAGATACTACATCATCATCATCATCATCATCAGCCTGTAGCAGTCCACTGCTGGACATAGGCCTCTCCAATTGCACGCCACTTAGGTCTATCTTATTTAGTCTATCTAGTCTATCTAGATACTACATATTATGATTAAATAGGTATATGATTACATTTGAATCGTAATCGTAAATATCGTTTCAAATACTCGATATAGTAAGCCATGCTGCGTACACAAGTCCGAGGACCTCTTTGATATCGTGAACCCCGTAGCTTTGTGCGACGTGGCACCTTCGTATGAAGCGACAGTAGCCGTCGATACGTCGGCTATGGATAATGGACGCAACTGACCGCCTCAGTCGCTTTCAACAGAGCTCGTTATATTAGTAAGGATATGCGGCCGTGTTTTTAAAGTAGCATACAATAAAATAAAATTACTTTAAACGGATTAAATCGCGTATAGTTTTATATATTTTTATTCCGACGTTGCGAACACTGCAGTGAACATGGTCATACCATGATATATATATATATTTTTATTTTTTTTGAGGGGGGAAACGCTGTCCACTTCCCTTCCGTTACGGGGGTAGACGGAAGGGGTATGTGGGGCTCAGACCCACTAAAACCCCCCCGTGAGCAGTCCTCCGCCAGATGGTGCGAGATTGGGTTGCGCTGGCATTCACAATCTCGCCCCAGCGGTAGGCCCGGATTGATCTTAACCGGGCCTCAGCGCCTGTGAAGGGGTGCCCTTGCTCACCAAGAGCACTCCTCAGACGTGTGGGGTCGTGCAAGCCGACGAAGAGTCCCCCGACTCTTCACCAGTGACCCCACTACGGAGGAGGGAGGAGGCGAGCAATACCATGATATATCGTTTAATCCTTCCTATACCGTGATAATTAAAACTAAAGAGTTATGAATGAAACTGACGTATGTTTACGTCTCTGGGATGTAAATGGTTAAAGTTGTTTAATTTCAATGTATGTGAATTAAATTTCAATGAATCGCCAAAGAAAAGAAAAATTAAGCTGCAGTTTCAGTTTTTATATATACGACAATAGTTCCATTTTGGCTCAGTAGTTAGGTAGTAGGTAAGTTTTATAATTAATATATATTTTTCTAAGTAGCCGGCTTCTTGTAGATAAGGCCATATTGGTTGGTACCATAATAAAAATATTTTTTACATTTAAATACTCTGTGCATCGTTATAGTAAAATAAAATGTATATCTCGATCACTGTTCACTACTTAACTCGCAATGATCCTGCGCAACAAAACACACACACACTCCATTATCAGACAGCTACGAATGCGAATGGACGGTTGTGTTGGTGTATGTGTCACCAGAACGGCTGAACGATTTAAAGTTAACAAAATACGCTCCAAATTAGAAAATTAGTCCTCCCGAATGTTGAAAAATAGACCTTTGAAAAAAAACACAAGTACTCGTTTATTAAAAAATGTTAACAAAATACTTTATTCAGATATATTCACCGATACCAGATTAAAGAAGTTTGGCTCAATATAAAACAAAATCGCTTTCTCAAAGTTTCCCAAAAAGCACCCTTGAAGTCGCAGAAATGAACCAACCTTCATCTCAAATTATCGTCAAAATTCTTTCTTCCCGCGAACAGTCAATATTTTCAATTCGAAATACTCAAAATGAAATGTTGATCTCTTTTCGATGAAGCAAAATACTTTTAAACTTTTAATTAACGAACAATTCTATGCAGACCTAATTATTTATATGTCATTGTTTTATTTTACATGGCTTGTAGCAATTTATTATCTTCGAATTAATCTTTTGTATATACATGTAAACTCTTATTATTATTTTTTAAGTTAGAGCAGAAATAATGTTACTTTAAGTTAGGATTTTTTCACCTATGACACATTTAACTGTTCCCATAAGCGGAAACTGTTAGGCTTTTGCGTATCCATTCATTGTTTACTTTATTATAGCAGCCGTTTGTTTTCCTAGTAAAATAAAAATAAAAATAAACTCCATTCAGTTTATATATGAAAGATTTTTTAACAAAAAAAATAATGTTTGCAATCCCAACTAATACTTTACTGAGCTTGTTACACGTATACGTAACCCTAAATCCGCATACATTGCAACACCTTCCCAACAACCTACAAGGTACAAGAACCGCGGCAACAGCGGAACGTGATCGCCGATCGAGGTCACGCCGACACGAGGCGCCGACGCAGCACATGCATCGGACCCGACACCAGACGGAGCCACACCACAATATCACACTCGTGTATCATTCTTCGAACAATTGTCACGTCTTAGTTCATAATTAACCCGTCAAGCCGCCTTGGCATACCTGTATGCCAAGGCCAAATCAAATAACGATTCAATTAAAAATGTTATCTGTTCAAATATACAATAGATTTCAGCTAATGTTTTGTTTTTTTTTAATGCTGTAAAGGACCTGGAAAATTTTTTTACATAACAAATTATTCTTTGAAAGATACCAGATCGGTAATATCAACGAAAAAGCGACAGTCACTTTTTTTTTTTGCGGGGTTTTTGCAACTCTGGTTTGCAAATTTGATGATAATCGGGAGCTCACTAGGTTAATTTTGTAACTTGTAATTAAAATAAATATAGTTTTTTAAATAACTTTTGTACTTTTTTGGATCCTCCGATTGTGGCCTTCGTAATTAGCTCTGTGTTCTGTAAAAGCATTAGTTTCTTTTTTTTTTTAATAAAATAAATACCATACAAAAACAACCTTCCAGCTTCCTTACCATTTCGGCTTTATTTTAGTATGTTGTTGAAACACTGGAATAACACGTAGAATACTTTCATCATCATCATCCATCACCACGCGACTGTAACCGCGAGGCGACGTTAGTATAAGTATACGTAGTAATGGATAATGTTAATGAAAGTATCCTATATGTTTATCCAGCAATTCATCTAGCTCCACACCAAATTTCATCAAAATTGAACCAGCCCAAACCGAAAATTTCGCGTTTCTAATGCTAGCAGGATTCTACGAGCATAGCCTAAAATACCATATCAATCCATCGATCGTGCCGTCCTATAGGTCCTGTATTGTTTAGTTTCGTGATTGACGGAGCACCTGACGCGCCGACATCGGCTCGGGGCCGGGACGGGTCCGGGCCGTCACCCGTCGCTCTGCGGATCACCGCCAAGATACGATCGACTTTTTGGTGTGGATCAATCTGATGTGAGCTGCATCTGCAATGTTTCCACCATCGAGATCTATGGAAGCGCTTCACACTTATCTACCAATTTGATGAGTTTCAAACGTTTCATGGAAACATTGCAATTTTAGAGACATCTTCGGACAGGATTCGAACCCGCGTCTTCACGGCTGTGAATTTTCGTATCTAAAATTGCAATTTTTGGTATCGCTAAACAAGCGTTATTGCTATAAAAATCGTATTTTACAAAAATATGTAAAGCATGGAAAATATAACCCTTCAAGGGTCGATGTCATTATAACAATGAAATTTCTATTGTGTCTGGCCGTGCGACCTTTGATGCAATAACTAATTTATATGAAATAAGACAACGGCGCCTAGAGTATTTTACCTGTGTTGAGTGGTCATCTGTGCATGATCACTATCATTATTATAATCATCATCATCACCTTCAAGTTTCTTAGTACTTTTTTCAATAACAACTGTTAATTTTAATATTAGTTTGTTATATGTTATCGATATGTATGTATCTATTGGAGTAAATTATACATAAAAACATAATTCATATAATTTAAACCTCACTCTTTCTATATCCTTGACTAATTTATATCCAAAGGTTTGACTGGAATGGATCGCTTTTAGCGATAAGTCTATTGACTAGACTTCTGTCGCTGGAAGCCGCATTCAATGAAACTAGAATCCACAAAACGCAAATTCATACTCTGAAACAACAGCTTCTGGAAAGGGACCAAATAGCATTGCAAAATGACCTGGAAATAACTGGAGTGTCGGAGCTGGCAGGAGAAAGTATTCCTCACATTACTGAGCTACTGATGAATAAAATTGGTGTCAAAATAGGAGAGTGCGATATCGTGGACGTTCGCCGGGTCGGCCCAGTACGCATCGGGCAGGATGGCAAGCCGCGAGCGCGCCCTATTGTGCTGCGCTTGACACGGCGAGCGCTGCGCGACCAGGCGCTACGCGCTGCTCGCGTTCGCCGCAGCATTAACACGGGGGACCTCGAACTGGTGGGGACGCCTAGACCCGTATACGTTAACGAACGCCTGACTAAGAAGAACCGCTCTCTTTTTAATAGGGCCCGCCTGCTGTGTAAGCAACACGGTTGGAAATTCGCTTGGACCACCGATGGGAAGATCCTTGTTAGGGAAGCAGACGGAAAGAATTCGTTTCGGATACATAGTGAACAAGACTTCGATACAGTATTTAAGAAGAAGGGCGTACTTAATTAGGTGTGTATGTCATTTTTGTAACATACAGAATAGAACTACATACTTAGAAACGATATTGTTTTTTATATATTTTTATTCTTTAATTAATAGTGATTTCAACTATACGAAAACAATACTTATTATTTACGTATTGTCTACAGAAATAATTATACACCACTATTATATGTTTATTGTTAATCCAAATCTATTGTTTATCTATTGTTATCTTTTATATTGCATTCTCATAATATTATATCAATTAAAGTAATTTTTAAAATTAGATTTCAATGCTCTTTCTTATTGCTAGATTACTTACTACCGTATATACATCACACTTATACAGGTTTAACACATACACACATCAAATACACTTTTACAGACGGATAGGTATGAAATATACAGATGGTTACAAATATTTAATAACAGCCAACAATGGCTAACTCAAATAAAATCGGTTTGAAAATTGGTCTACTTAAGGTTAAACGTTTTGCATAAAAATTAAACTACGCATTTTTGAGTTCTCTGGAGCGAATTTAAAGTTATTGTGAGTTAACATTGTCCTAATTTGTACTCATATTTGCGCAAATCAATGATATAGTTAAACATAAGCGTGTTATCTTATTGTTTTACCATTGCCAAATCGTCTGATTTTACGTTTGTGTGGTTCAATTTTATACATATAGCTACATTATTATTGTACGTTACAATATCTTGACAGTGCAAGTAAGCTACGTTGTCAGATGGTGCGTGCTAGTAGAGTACATTTTCTGCGAGAGTAGGACCGCGCTATATCACGGCTTGAACGCGACGTTGCCACTCTGTGCGACGTAAAATAAATTCATTTTCTTCCACTCAGTTCTGCTGTCTTTGTGTTACCAGACTCGGGCTGTTAGCTATTTTAGTAATTTTTTAACTTTGGTGCACTACTTCCGATCGAAATGTATTAGTTGAGTGTTTTTGCACAAAATTAGTAATTACCATAACCTTCATTAGGTATATTATTTTACTGTTGATGTAAAAAAATGGAAGCTACCTAATGCTTAGATTTTTTTTGTTTCCAGCGACATTATCGACTCTTGTTATGCTTATTCCAAAATTACTTACATTAATTAATGACCTTGAAACACAAAAACCCAAATAAGAGAGTGCTAAAATAGTGAGTTTTTTGCCTGATATAGGTACTTATTAGATGACTCGAGTTACTTTTGACTATCTGCCACTAGCAACACTGGTTCGGACGTTTTGACAGTTTTCAATTTCATATTTTTCATGTCATTATTACTGAAGTTGCAAAATTGGAAATGAATAAAAATCATAATTATTATTACCAGGTAATTGCTCAATAAAGTATCAAATTGTGATATTGGATATAACCATGAATATAAAATTAGAAACTACTGGCTGCCCAAGTTGTTTCAGGATAAATAGTAGCCTTTGTATAAGTAAAGTATGTACAGTATTTATTGCAATTCTGGAAACTAATATATTTTTGCAGGTCACCTGCGGGTAACTAACATGAATAAATGTTACTTTGTGTGCTACATCTCACCAGAACAACCCATAAAAGTAATAGAAATAGAACGAGATGAAGATTTTATTGCTGGAATGGTCCCGAAACTGGTAGCATTTTAAAAAAAATGTGTTTTACCAGAAATTATTCTAAGAAGGGTTAAAACAAATGCTAAGTGCTTAGATCTATGAATATACACTATTGAAATGATGTAGACTTTTATTTATTACACAAGTGTCTGCCCGCGGCTTCGCCCGTGTTACGTCTGTATAAAAAGTAACCTTAGTCACCCTCGGAACCCTATACTACTCAAAATCAAGACGATCCTTCGCTCTGTTACAGCAGCAGAAAAGATATAGGGTAATAAAGTATAGGTATCTAATTCAGGTTGAGGCTTAGGTATATTAGAATGTCACTGATAATATTAGTATCTATTCATATCGTTATCTAAAATGACGAATAAAGGTTTCTCAAAAAACTAAAACATAAATGGCAAAAATAACACGATAAGCCCAGGTTCGAACCATGCACCTTTGTTCCCATGCGAAAACGTTTCTACGGATAGGCTAATGGGAACTCTGTGAGACGGACGAATTTGTTAAATAGCTACTACAAATTCTTAATTTGTATGCGTGCGTGCCTAAGGATTATGTACTATTACGTAATCTGTGGTATAACAAGAGTTGAGAATTATTATCCATTTTCTCGAAATCTGAGTAATAAATAGTTTCAGTTATGTTTGTAGTGTGTTAATAAATAAATATAAAGGGCGCCAAATCAAGCATTCTTATTTAATCCTCCCATATTTCATTAAAATAAATTAATATGCAATTATCAAGAAAACAGCGCCATCTAATGGAATTTGTTTCTTAGCTGACCCTAACGTTAGATCTCTAAATACGGGCAAGGATGAGCTAGAAGTCACTATGTCAACCTACAAACCTGATATATTAGCATTGAACGAAATGTGGATCCAGGAGGGGCAAGAATTAATTACACCTGTCGTTCCTGGATATACTCTTAAACATAAAGCTCGCAAAGGCAGCAGGAGAGGTGGAGGGGTAGGCTTTTACATAAGAAAGGGACTGCGGGCGCGGGTGCGCACCCACCCTGACTCACAGCTAGAGCAACTGTGTCTTGAGTTGACGCTTCCAGGCATACGTAGGGCGGTAGGCACAGCATATAGACCCGAAAGTGTCAAAGTAACTTATGCCTTAGACGCCCTTAGTGAACCATTCTAATTTACTAGATTAGTTTAACTAGATTTACTAGATAAAACTAGATTTACTTAAATTCGATAGTACGGAATCTAAAGAACTGTTGGCCTTCTGTGAACAATTAAATGTTAAACAAATAGTTAAGGAACCTACCAGAAGGACAAACGAATCGGAAAGTTTAATAAATTTAGTGATTACTGATATTCCCGAGAAATGTTTACAAGTAACCGTTGTACATAACGAGTACCTAAGTGACCATGGTTTTTTACTGTGCGAATTGAAAATTAAAAAACCGAAGCCATTGCCTAGATTTATTGAAAGCCGTGCCTTAAGGGACATTGATGAGAAGACTTTTAACACTGACTTAAAAGCTATGCCATGGAAGGATATTCTAAATATTTATGAATCTCATAATATGATTTTAAAATTTAATGAACACTTGCTAAATCTTTTCAATTAACACGCTCCTATTAAGAGCAAAGTCATAAAGGAACCCTCCAAACAATGGATAACGAATATAATTAGATTTATGATGTGTCTTAGAGATAAAGCACTCGTGAAATCTTATAGCAAGAAGATAAATTCTTCAAAATCTTATTACAAAAGCCTAAAAAACTTAGTGACAGGAGCTGTGGAAAGGGAAAGAAAAGCTTTTTTTACTCAGTATATTAATCAAAACATACAACAACCAAAAAAATGTGGCAATATATTAAAAGTATTAAGCCTCTAAACAAAGAGCTTTCCTTGATACCGGAGAACTATACTAAATTTTTATAGTGTTTCTGTTCCTACCTATAATATTTGCCTAAAATTAAGTGATAACATAAAAAATGACTGTCAACTATATAAATAAAAAGTTAAACTAAACGTGTAAGTAGGTACCTACCTAACAATGTTTATTTAGTAGGAGTTAGATTGTTCATCAGATGTAGCACTGTTTTCTATTTAAGAAATGTGATTGTTTCCTTTTTAAGCTATTGCATAGCTTCTTTCGCGGGCTTTGAGCGTGGAGACCGAATCCAGAAATTCCGTAACGAAAATAACCTAACACCCCCCACTCCGACTCCATCTATCGATGAATAGCAGAACTTTTAATGACTTTTTGAAATATCACGCTTGTCTCTTTAGTTCAGCAACCGGCCCTAGATGGCATTGGTAAAATAATTATAATTGCATAAGTTGATTTGGCATCATAATAGCAGAACTTTTAATGACTTTTTGAAATATCACGCTTGTCTCTTTAGTTCAGCAACTCGCCTCTAGATGGCATTGGTTAAATAATTATAATTGCATAAGTTGATTTGGCATCTATCGATGAATAGCAGAACTTTTAATGACTTTTTGAAACATCACGCTTGTCTCTTTAGTTCAGCAACTTGCCTCTAGATGGCATTGGTTAAATAATTATAATTGCATACGTTGATAAAAACAGCTATGCAATAGCTTTACCGCGGCAGTCTCCGACTGCCCCACATTTCTTTTTTTAAGCTATTGCATAGCTTCTATCGCGGGCCTTGAGCGTGGAGACCGAATTCAGAAATACCGTAACGAAAATAACTTAAAACCCCCCACTCCGACTCCATCTATCGATGAATAGCAGAACTTTTAATGATTTTTTGAAATATCATGCTTGTCTCTTTAGTTCAGCAACTCGCCTCTAGATGGCATTGGTTAAATAATTCTAATTGCATAAGTTGACTTGGCATCTATCGATGAATAGTAGAACTTTTAATGACTTTTTGAAACATCACGCTTGTCTCTTTAGTTCAGCAACTCGCCTCCAGATGGCATTGGTTAAATAATTATGATTGCATAAGTTGATAAAAACAGCTATGCAATAGCTTTACCGCGGCAGTCTCTGAGTGCCACACGTCTTTTTTGTTTATAATAAATATAAATAGAATAAGTGATAAAATTCGTTTAATTAGATAAGGATCGTATTTTTATTTTGAGTTACTTGTATATAAAAACTGCTAAATCCTCAATCAAATATATTTTTTTCCACGTAAAGCTGCAAATTTTTTATTTTCCTTTTTTTTTCTGAGATCTGTATAAGATGTGTATATTATATATTGTATGTGTATATTATTAAAATATCAAGGAAATATATAGATACCAACAGAATTTTTAGAATTTTTATGAATAAAGTGGTATAGATACTCGTATAATTCAGTTTTATCCTTGCCCTGTAAACTAGGCAAGAACGGACTTAGCTGGTTAACGAATTAGGCCGATGCTATTATAATGCAGAATTTTAAAACAATATAGACTCTTCTGCCGATTAAACTTCCGAGCTGCACTAGTACAACTTCGAGGTAATTAAGTGTTCATTTACTAAGACCCGATACGGCAGCTCTGTGCGGATGATTTACCGCGGTAAAAAGAAAGCAACTAGTTTTGGCAACGATCCACTGAGCACCGCCGCCCGGCCGGCCTGCCCCGACCGGCACCCGTCCGGCTGTTCGCCGCGTCAGGTGCGCGCTAAATCTACAGAAAACGAACAAAATACGTCACGCGACGGACAGACAACGAGAACCATTTGCGATGCGCGTGACGTCACGCTGGCACGCTGCAACCCTTTTGCAGCCACGATTACGCTTGGTCAAATAAATCGCCAGGAAACTAATGGATTTTTTACAGAGCAAAAATGTTGAAATTGATAGTAGAGAAAAAACGTGGTGCTGTAGATAAGCTCTTTATAGGTATTTATTGCAATGAGTATTTTTATTATATATTACTAGGTTTATATAACCGATCCGCGGCTTTGTACGCGTAGCCTCACGGGATATGGCATATCTAAAATAAATAAAGTCTAAGGTACTTCTCATAACATCAGCTATAAGTCAGTGAAAGTCCCTTCAAAATCAGTTCAGGCATTACGAAAATGATGTAAGCGTAATGTTGAAAACGCCACTTTTGAATCTCGAAGTCTAGGATTCGATTCTCGGTGTGACATTTTTTGGTTAGATAAGTTAGATAAGTTTTTAATAACAGCCTCAGTCTGGTACTGGAGTATTTGTTACAGAATGTAACTAAAACAGTATTGCATAACCGATACTGTATATGGGAAATAACTGAATCAACCGGATACAGGAAAGCTATTATGAAAAAATAATTCCTGTAGCGTTATTTCCAGGTGACGAGTGCTATGGGGACAACTAGAACTCGGGCTGATTACACCTAGCCACAAAATAAACATTTTCATTCCCTAAAAACTTAACGTAATGAAATTTAAACTGCGCTCACTGTAAGCAATACAATTGTATTTCAATGCAAAGAGAGAATAAAAAAGGAAGGTGTTTTAAACAAAAGTGTGAGTGGAGAAATGGTTGAAACTCTTATTTTGATATTTTCGCGTTACTGTGCGGTATCCGATAGTTACAATAGATATGTCAAGACTAGGATTATGTGCTCTAACCCTCCACCTGATGGCAATCTGCCTGTAAACTTAAGAGTACAATCAACCACCTTCACACGTATCATTGAGCATATTTATTAATGATTGCCTTTCCGACAGGTTGGTCAATCACATTGAACCCTTGCAGTTCCATCGCGGTGACAGCACTAATCGTCAAAAATCCAATAACACGATTGTCCGAATGTAATGTTTGCAAACAAACATAAAAACTGTAAGAGGTGAGTCACGAGTGCCGGCAATTCAATTGTTACGTATAAATTGGTGTTCATACATAGAAAGAGAGCTTTTAAAAATATCTATTTCCATTACGGATAACATTGCAATATAATGAATAGATGTGGTACGTGGCACAAAACATAGCGAACAAAGTTTTAAAACATAATAAACTTTAAAATAAGTTTAGTTTAAAACAAAATGTAAATGAATACTTAGTTGCACCGAACCAATATCGGCCAACGTTGCAACAAGAATAAACTAAGGTTTAGTACAAGTTTTCACTGGTCTTGAAAAGTTGTAAAGTTGTTTTTAATTGTTTACGGTTGCTCTCTGTTTGCTTTTATTTTTAAATAATATAATGTCAGTGAATGAATTTGGAAGATGAAGTGCATTATATTGTAAGTAAAATGAATTTAGTATTATTTTAATTAAATACCTACATTCAGACGTAATTTTGTATATATTTATTTATTTATTTAATGCCATAATATTTATTTTGAGTCACGTAGACTCGTAGTTTTCTATCTAATAATTTAGTTAAGTGCCACCAAGTTTAGTGTAGTTTTGGCGGACTAGAGTTGCGAAGTGACGCCATCTCTGTTGTAACGCTGGTAGTGTGCGCGCGGCAGAGGTGGTGGTGGGAGCGCGCGGACATGCTCGGAGAGCTCACTTTATATTTGACCGTAGCAGCGTTAGCTTCTAAACAGAACACCTTGAACTAAGTTATTTCAAGTTGGTTTGTAACCCTTACCCGACCGTCGACGTTAGTTTACGTGAGTTTTATTCATAAATACACGGTCTACTGTAACTAATAATCACAGTTCGACGGAATAAAATCTGACTCACTGTACGTGTGATGTCTCAGTCTCCTCGCCTGCCGTGCGATTCGGTAATAATACGTCGATGGACTCATCGACGAGCTCACGGATGTCAAATACTTTGAGATATCGCCCTTGTACACAAGGTTGCTTTTCCAACGTTTCTTGTCATCTCGTCATTTGTTTCACGGATATTGTCAAAGATGCAACGATTTAGAGCATCGTACGGCTGTACCCACGTAGTAGCGACATGTGTGACGCGGATATACCCATTAAGTTAACAATGTGTTATTACTGCAGAAATACCAACAAATAATTATAAAAAACACACAAGATTATTTTTTGAGGTACTTACAGAACAATATATTTTCGAGTAGTATAGTAGGTTTTTCAGGGCTTTGTTTGTGTCATCATCATCATCATCATCTCAGCCGTAGGACGTCCACTGCTGAACATACGCCTCCCCCATGATTTTCCAAAAGGACCGGTTGGAAGCGGCCTGCATCCAACGTCGTCCTGCGACCTTCATCAGGTCGTCTGTCCACCGTGTCGGTGGACGATCTACGCTGCGCTTGCCGGTCCGTGGTCTCCACTCCAGAACCTTTCGGCCCCATTGGCCATCTGTTCTGCGTGCTATGTGCCCTGCCCGCTGCCACTTCAACTGGCTAATCTCCTGGGCTATGTCGGTGACTTTCGTTCTTCTACGGATCTCCTCATTTCTGATTCGATCACGTAGAGAAACCCCGAGCATAGCCCTCTCCATAGCTCGTTGTGCGACTTTGAGCTTGTCTATGAGGCCCATAGTAAGAGACCACGTTTCAGTGCCATAAGTCATCACTGGTAACACACATTGGTCGAAGACTCTTGTCTTGAGGCACTGAGGTATTTTTGACGAGAAGACTTCGCGAAGTTTCCGGAACGCTGCCCAGCCGAGTTGGATTCGACGATTGACCTCTTTCTCAAAGTTGGACCTGCCTAGTTTGACTGTCTGTCCCAGGTAGATGTACTCGTCAACAACTTCGAGAACTGAGATCCCAACTGATATTGGGGTAGATACAACATGGGCATTAGACATAATTTTCGTCTTATCCATGTTCATCTTAAGACCTACCCGTTGGGAAACTCGATGGAAGCCTTCGAGCATTGTACTGAGGTCTTCCATGGATTCTGCCATGACTACAATATCCTCGGCAAATCGAAGGTGAGTGATGTATTCGCCGTTAATATTAATGCCAAGTCCTTGCCATTCCAGAAGCTTGAAGGCGTCTTCCAATGTAGCGGTGAACAGTTTCGGAGATATAACGTCTCCCTGTCTCACGCCTCTTTGCAATGTAATTGCCTTCGAACTCTGCTCCTGTACTCGGACTGACATGTAGGCGTTTTTGTACAAACACTTCAGCACTTCAATATACCGATAGTCAATACGGCACCGCTGGAGAGACTCAAGCACTGCCCACGTCTCGATCGAATCAAAGGCTTTCTCATAGTCCACATACGCTAAACAAAGAGGCAAGTTATACTCTTCGGTCTTCTGTATAACTTGCCGTAGCGTGTGGATGTGGTCTATGGTACTATAGCCTTTTCGGAAACCGGCTTGTTCCGGAGGCTGGAATTCATCAAACCTGCGACTGAGACGGTTCGTTATGACCTTCGAAAATAGCTTATAAACATGGCCCAAAAGCGAGATGGGTCTGTAATTTTTAAGTAAAGTGTTGTCACCTTTCTTGAAGAACAGCACCACCACGCTTTTGTTCCATGCTTTTGGCGTTGAACCTTCGAGTAAGACGGTATTAAAGAGCTTCTGAAGGACTTTAAGTACCGGTGTTCCTCCCGCTTTCAGAAGCTCAGATGTGATACCGTCGTCACCAGGCGCCTTGTTGTTCTTAAGCTGTTTCAAGGCCATTCTAATCTCGTACAGGCTGATGTCCGGGATATCTTCGGTATAATGTCGGGTCAGCTTGGCTCTTGGGTCTTTGGCCGAGCTGCTAACAGGTTTAGCGACCGAGGTGTATAACTGTCCGTAGAAACTCTCTACCTCTCCTTATACTTCTGCTTTGGTCGACGCTACACTGCCGTCTTCTCTCTTCAGCTTCGTCAACTGGCTTTGCCCAATAGACATGTCTCTTGCAAACACTTTGGAGCCTTTTTTCCGCTCTATCGTCTCTTTAATACGGTTTGTATTAAAGATCCGGATGTCGTGTCGCAAGGACTTCCATATTCGTCTATTGAGCAGTCTATATGCTTCAGCATCATCCGAAGACTGCAGTTTCAATGAGCGTCGTTCAGCCATGAGGTTGAGGGTATCGTTGGAGAGTTTCTGTGGCCTATCTGTACGGTGGGGTTTAAAGTACTTGGAACCCACTGTATGGACAGTTTCTACTAACCTGTTATTGATCTCGTCCACTGAAGCGATGTTCTCAAGAAAATCGAAGCGATTGGATAGCTCAAGTTGAAAGCTCTCGGGGTCTTGAATACGGGCACGAGTGGGTCGGAGCGTAGACATCATCAGACGAGACCTCTCCAGTTTGACATTAATATTCACCGTGCCTCTTACCATTCGGTGATCACTACCGGTTTTAACCCTGTTGATCACGGAGACATCAGTGAATATTTGCCTTTTGGTGGTCATAATGAAGTCAATCTCATTTCTCGTGGAACCATCGGGACTCAGCCAGGTCCATTTCCTGTGAGGTGGCTTCTGAAAGAAAGAGTTCATCATAAAGAGTCCCTCTTTCTCCAGGAAGTCAGCCAACCTCTGTCCCCTACGGTTCCGTTTTCCATATCCAAATTGCCCTACTTTCAACTCATCCTCGCTTCTCTTACCCAACTTTGCGTTGAAGTCCCCCATAACAACTAGAAAGTGCGTTTCAGAGGTATGTATGGCCCGACTTATGTCCTCATACATATCCTCCACCTCATCATCCGGGTGCGACTTCGTCGGTGCGTATACCTGAATGACCTTCAGCGAATATCGTTTGGATACTCTGAGTATTAGGTATACGACCCTATTGGAAACGCTATCGATCTTAACTATGTTGTTAGAAAGGGACTTGTGGATGAGAAAACCGACACCACCTTGGGACTGTTGGTCGCCCTCCCGGTAGTAGAGTAGGTTACCTGATTTCAGGGTTATCGTGTCCTCACCCGCTCTACGGACTTTAGAAACCCCACAATGTCCCAGTGTAACTTACTCATTTCTTCTTCCAGCTTATATATCTTCTCGTCTGTCCTCATTGTGCGTATGTTGTGTGTCACCAGGGCCAGTCGTCGTCATTGGAGGTGGTAGCCGGGCGTCTGCCGGGGATTCTTAGCACCCCCTGCCCCACCGTTACCGTGGCCGCTACCGTAGCCAGGAATAGCGGGGCTGCCGGGGACTGGGGGCCTGGTTCCTAATGTGTCCGTCATTGGGGGGATTTTGCCAATACTCGCCATGCTTGGCAGGCGGGTTGGCGAGCGCAGTTTTGGGGTTTTAATACTGGGAAGGTGCTGCTGCCCACCTTCCGATTGTTATCCCTTAGCAGATTTTTACGCTTCCACGGGTAGAGTTGGGGGGGTACTATAATATTCTGAGCCGGTACCCCACGGCTTGTTTGTGTCCGATTGTAAAAACAAAAATACGTTATAATGTTAATTATTGATTTTACCACAATTAAATAACTATTACAGTGAGAACTCTATAGTAATGCATGAAATAGTAAAGAGTAACCTTGCACTAACGATATTTAAATGACTAGACTGTGGACTGACGACTTGATTAAGGTAGTTGACTAAGGACGACGTTAGATGCAGGCTGCTTCCAACCGGTCCTTTTGTAAAATTTCTGGGGGAGGCATATGTTCAGCAGTGAACGTTCTATGGCTGAGATATTGATGATAATGTACAGAGTATTCTGAAAATCCTTGGCATGGACATCCGTAGTGTTTTAAACCAGCTTGAAAGCATCGAAAATATTATCAAGTTCACTTCCTGTAAACTCGGATTCCTGAGCAGAGCGAGGCTTTTCTTCACTCCTGATTAGCGTAGCCTCCTTTATAAATAAAACTCAGTTGCGCCCTTGTATCGAATATTGTTGCCACCTCTGGGATGAATCCGGTATCTTATGAATGCGCTCGGCAGACTGCAAGGTCGCGCTGTCTGTATTATTGGAGACACTGAAGTCACTCAACAGTAAGAACCCCTACAACTGCGTAGAACTACAGCTTCTCTTTACTTAAGCTTAGCGGGGTATGAATAAGCTTACCTCAAGTCATCATAGAAGTAGTAGGCTGTATTAATGATCATCGCTTCATGATTCCATCTCCGCTTTCTATCAGGCGAGAGAGAGTCACTCTGATTAACCACTAATATTAAAAGCAAGGTCTGTCCACATCTGTCAACAAATTAGCATGCCAGACTGTATACAGATGCTACATATTTGCACAATAACTCATGTAAATATTGCATCAAAGGTCGCACGGCCAGACGCAATAGAAATTTCATTGTTATAATGACATCGACCCTTGAAGGGATATTACTTGTTATATTCTTGCCAATAAATTGTTTGAGTTTAAAAAAAAACTTGTCAAGTACTAGACCAAAAGAAAATGAACTCGTTGAGTCCGGAGGACGAAAAAGGATTAACTCGTTTAGAACTAGGAAGTGGATTGACTTTTCGAGCGGAAGAAAGAGAGAAAAAAATTGTCGAGGTTGTCTCCCGTTTCGGAGCTTGTTTTCTGATAATCAGCTGAATAAAAAGAGTTAAGGAAGATTCGTTCGTGGAGCTGAAAGTGTGGCTGCCACGAACAACTGCGGTTAATAATCAAGTTGTTTGTGGGAAACTCATCCAGCATATTATATAATATATTTAAAGCGTGGTCGAGGGCAAGCGGGTTTTCCACATTGTTCGTTTTTTCGACGAGCCACGGGAGTGGCGGTGCGGGGGAGAAGTTGCACTCCCATCATTTAATTGAATTTCATTGTTTGCAGCCGACTCTACATAAACATATTTAAACTGATAAAATGTTAATTAAACAGAGCGTTAACTAGATAATTTTATGCACAGATTTTTATTTTTTATGCTGGTTTTAGTGCAAATAAAAATGTGGCTTATTTTCGTGTACAACCAAACGAAATGTATGTTATATCGCTATTACGTGAGCTTAGTAAGACAGTAGTAAATCTAGACTTGATTACGACAAATCTGTTTTCGATAATTAGTGCAGATCGTCTTTATAAATTCAATAATGCGAAATTATGTATATAAAGTAGATTGTTCAATTCGTTCTGTTGTGTGGCTCTTCCTGGTTGTCTAAAAAAAAACAACCATTCACACACACATACAAACATTTATTTTATTTTATTTTTACACGATTTTTACACAAAATAATATCAGTGTCAATCAAAAGTGAAGTGCAGGAATAAAATCTGCCCTTCACTTTACTGTACTGAACTGGCAGCAAGACGGCTTTAAGAGCAATTAATAGATACACTGAACAACACAAAACAAAAACCTACACCTTATTTATTAAAATCTATCGCAACTTCTATTGATCGAGCCGGTTTTTCCGTGTGTTGTGGGTGCAAACAAACTGTGACAAAGGATTGATGTATGTGTGACATTTAGTTTTAAATTGACGTAGGCATGCGCCAAGTTAAAATTTGGTCTCAACGAGAACTTTTTGTGGACGCTCTTTTATGAAGAAGTTAGTGTCCATAAAGGGACAAGGGGACCTGCCAATGCAACCGCATACAATATTCTCAACGACACTGTTGGTTACTAGCCGTGGAACTATATATACTACAGGACACAGAAATCGGTAAGTACAAAAAGTAGTTGCTGTCATCTGCAGGTGTGCATTTATCAGAACCTTTTTATATAATTTCCGCTCTTGGCAATAAAAAGCATGATATTGAAGCTATGCATGTTGATAGCCTGTTAGGTTATTTCGAAATACCGTTATTTTACACTCCCATTGTCGCATCGCTCCCATCTCGCTATCACTTCGCTGTCGCACCGTCCCAGTAACACAGTCAGTCGGTCGGGCCCACAAGCCCCGGTGCAAGCCGACTGCAGGTCTCGGTGGGCACAAGCGCGCAGTTGTGCACACTAGTGGACAGTTGGACACAATTCCATTATTTCCAAACTCAAAGGGCTTTATTCATTTGAGCGAGAACTTTTCACAACTTTGTTGGAAAAACAATTTTATCTAAAATGAAAATCTTTCGCTGCCGTCGCGTCGCTCAGTGCAACTTAGATTTTTACTGCTCGAGAACTGATTCAGTAATGGAATGAGACAATCAAGCCGGAAAAATATTTAAAGTTGAATGATTTAAGTTATTTCTAGAAGAAGAACTAAAGGTGCAATGATTGAGTTGGGTATTTATTTTATATAAACGTCAAAAATGTTAGTAGTAAATTAATTTTTATCTGTCATGAGTGTCTAAAGCTCAGGACGGCTGAACTAGATATTAAATGTGTTTAATGATTGTAAAGGATGTATTCTATTGTTACATAAAATAGACACGGTAAAGTTATGTAAGGACTTCATCTAGTAATCATGTTTATTTGAGAAACACAGACTTTCAAACGAGAAAAGCAAAAAAAACAACTTTGGAGAGGAGATAACTCGTAGGTGAGGAACGGCAGTCTTGTGGTCGCAGTTCCGAAACCTATCTGAGGCTTAAACGTCCAGTAAAAACGAAATCACGAGGAAACCCATATAATGTATGTGGCACTTTCTAATTTTTTTCTGCTTAGCTGCTGCATAATAATCCATCATGGTTGAAAATTAACCGTGAGAATAAATCGCCATTTTAGTGGGTAATCACTGATCATCGAGATAGATAAGAATCATACGTGAATTTGTCCATATTTACTTATATATAAAATGACTGCCTTGAATTTTGAATTGAATTGAAAAATCAGCACAGTGCTGAGCGTATCCCTATTGCCAATCAATGAAGCATATTTAGTTTAGTTAACATCTAAAATTTTGTCTTTGAACCTTTGTTGGTAATAAATGATTTTGACTTTGACTTTGACTTTGAATTGACATTGAATGACTATATGTTTCGATAAAATTTGGCAAGGAGATATTTCCCGAGAGATTATATCCCGGGAAAAACATAGGATATTTTTGATCATCATCATCATCATCCATCACCACGCGGGTGATACAGCAGGGTGCAGCTGGTCAATTACATAAAAACAGTACAAGTAAGTACATACAACTGATATACATATTTCTTTACCAATACCCCCTTATATCATCATCAAAATATATAAATAATAAGTTAATTACCTACAAAGTAACAATGAGCAACTTATTAAGTGTATTTGCTTTTTACGAAAAATAAATGGTAATAATTTAATAATAATTAAAAGTAACATCGCACTACTTTAGTAAAAACAGAACGCTGTACATTTCGTCGTGCTCGATGTAAACAATTTAGTTTTTCCTCGTCGTTCGTACGGCACAAAAGTAAATGCCCTTTTTAAGGCGCTTAATGTCTACAAAAAGCCACGTGCGTCAGACAAATGACCGACATGAAAAAAAATATTACGACCTACCTCCATTTACCTGGATACTAATACGCTCTCCCAGAAAAACCCCTTCGTTTGTTTCCTTTTGAACCATATACATTGCTGCTATTATTGGACAGACTATTCCCTTGTCGCATAATAGCCGGCAATGTAATACAGTGAAGTGGAATCTTCAGTTGGATATTATGTCGTGCTGTCGTAAAATATCTCGGATTTCAAATATATTTACTTGGGAGAACGTAAAATGAATTTTATTGAAAGGGACGCAGTATTTCCGCTGTACGAACGCAGCGCGGCTCTCCATTAAGCAATACCTTCGCTGCAAGTTATGCCACTGGACAACGACCAGGATATCATTTTACAAATATGTGTTATCCTTATATGGTTTAATAGTAGATTGTTATACAAGATGCTTTAATTACCAATTATGTACGAAGTAGACTAGTAACTCCCGAGACTCGGTTTACTAAATTAATTCCCAAGAAGAAATTTAGCTCGTCCGTAAATAGAAACTGAGTTCTAATGTGTTAGCGCCGTGTCTCTTATTTTCACTACTATTGCGTTACAATAAAGCGATCTAATACAATAATATATTGTTTCATTGGGTTGGTTCTATCTATGTATCGTTAATTTATTAAACGTTAAATGTACAATTTGTACATTTCAGGTATTATAAGGAGATGTCATTTTCAAAGTTTTCTTATTTATTTATGAAACATCGATAACAGAATAAGTAAACAGTTACAAGTATAGCTTTCATTTATAATTATTTTACTTATAAGTAAATTCTTTTTCGTTTCTGTAGGCTCGTTGGTAACAGACATAAATAAAATAAAACAAACTTTGTCCTCTAGAGAAAAATAAGCTATTTCTCTCGCTCTGGAACGCTGCAACTACGGACTGTTAGAGCTAGAGAAATGATACAACAGTTTAAGGTTGAGGCATGTACCCTTACTCACAAGGTTTGGTTGATACAAATGGGAGTATAAAGTTCGCTTTAGGCAATTATGAGGCGCTTTCTTACTGAGATTCCCGCCCGAGACTCTATGTAATCCATTACTATCCTGCAAGATCATCTTTATGGGATACAAGTATTCATTATACTTTTTCCTGGATACAGCCAGGAAAAAGTATAGGATAATATAGTAATATATCATATAATATAGCCTGTATAATATAGATATAGCCTTTGATAAGTTTTATCATAATTAGTTCTGTACTTTCATAGTGAAATAATAAAAAAGCGACATACACAATATATTTACATTTACATTACATTTTATTTATATTACATGAAAATAAAATTAGTATGAGTTTAAAATCTAAAGTAACGATGAATTACTATACTGTGTACCTAACACTGCTACTAACTACTAATCTGTACTAACACTATATATAAAATAAAATAATTTAGTATTAGTATTTTTATTTATTTGTAATGAATAATGTACTCTGGGAAACTAATAAAGCATATTGCCTAACATACGTGGTGCACTTTAAGCATTTTCATGAACTGAAACGAACGTAATCAAAACATTCAAACTACATCCGCATTTCACGAAACTATATCCCAAATAACAGAAATGCCGAGGGACAGGCGTCCGGAAGCGACAGATATTTCATCCGACGACCGGAAGTACCATCCCGCTGTGAAATAAAAGTCAAAACAATTACGTTTTAGAGTTTTGTTTGCGAGATGCCGCTGATATCCGAGTGCCGCGCGACGACCAACTTTGTGCGGTGCTATTAGGGACTTACGTTACCTGAGAGTGCTAAACCAGGTTTACGTACTACGTTTTATTATACTAGTTGAATACACGGTTGTTTTGGACTAAAACTATTAATCATCTATATGAACCATCACCATGCAGGTGAAACCGTGGGAAGCAGGTAGTAAATTTATATTTAGTATGTTTAAACGAGCAAGTCTTGTATATTTAAGTATACCTATTAACTGCATATCAGAAACGGCTCCAACAGTATTCATAAAGTTTAGTATGCAAGGGTTTTCGGGAGCGATAAATCGATCTAGCTAGGTTTCATTTTTAAAAAAGTCGTTTGATCCGTTTTTCCAGGCAATTTAAAACCGACACAGCAACACTGAAGCTATTTGACAATAGATGGCGTTGTTTAGCAACAGTAAGCTAATGATTGTTTGGTTTGAGATTAGACCAAGAAAATCAATTGTTACTTACGAGCAACGCTCGGTCATCCAGGTACTATAGCCTGATATACATAATATAAGATAACATCCGCACGAGGTGTTCAGAGGCCTTACTAACAGTTTCATAAAAACCATGCAAGTTTGTGCAGTTCTTAAACCTGGCATAAACAATTTTGAATGAAATCATACCATGACGCTCATTTAGATGAACTGTTTCAATATTGTTTTCTCAAAGGTGAACGGATAATATTGTCTCTGGCATTATAACAATTTACTATAAACAACTTTGCAGACGCCTAGACGTTTGTAAGTTGATAAACTAAATGGATTTAGAACGACATGTTAACGAAAGTCCATACAAAAAAACAGCTGAACGGTTTTTCTGCGGTTCTTGAATAGTAGGCCTGGGCAGGCCTGCTTTAACGTTGTCGTGGTACGTATAAGCCCTAAGCATAGTAAGGCCCTGGTCCCAAACAAAGCCGTACATAAAGTATATACTTCATAGGTGTATACATTATGAACATACTTATATACACACCAATACACAGGTAAAACAGACACGTTCATGCACACATGTTTGTCCAGTCTTAGGATAGAACCCGGGACCAGCGGCTCAGAATTCAGGGTTGCTACCAACTGCGCCAACCGGCCAATCGTCTCGATACATCCACTAGTTAATGCTAATTAATAACGATACATTTTTCAATAAACAAACGTTTCGTTTAAAGTACTTCTGTGCCAATGGCTCTTAAGCCGAGCTCTCCCGTTTGTCGATCGCAATAAGGTCCTTTCAGTTGGAGAGGCACTACGGTAACTAGCCAACGAGCTTGTCGCCATGTCGCTGAAAGGGTTCCTCTACCCTTTACCCCACTCGTTGTTTCGATCGTTTTATGTACTTTAGCTTTATGTTTTTACATTTGTTTACAAGCCTTTGAAGAGTTGTTGCTTGGATATAAACGGTCGCTTTGTTCATATCTTACTTAATTTTTAACAAATGTGTGTGAGTGCATTACGTTCAGTTACCATTGACGGCGCAAAAAACTGATACATCGATTGATGACCAGTTAACTACATCTAATTCTATAATTGTTCAATTATACGATTAACATGCTCCACTTAGGCCTATCAAAATCAAACATGTACCAGCACCTTGGCTCACAGAAGAAATAAAAATACTTCAGCATAAAAAGGCTGCAGCTAAATCAAAGTTCAAATGTCGGCCAAATGATGTCAATAAAATGCGATACATCAAACACCAAAATCGCTGCAATGTAGTGTGTAGGGATGCCCAACGACGTCATATTCATGAATCTGTTCAAGATAATGATCCAGCAAAAGTTTGGAAATTCCTCTGGTCATTAAGAGTTGGAAAATCACGTCAAAAATCTATTCCAAACAATTTAGATATTGAATCTGTGAATCAGTATTTTTCAGCAGTATCTGATATTGATGTCTCTGCAAAAGCTTGTACTTTAACTTCTCTTACCAACGTAGTAACTTCTGACCTTTCACCCTTTGTCCTCCGTCAACTTACTGATTGTGATGTTAAGAAAAGCTTGCGCTCTATTAACTCTAACGCTGTTGGAGTTGATGGTATCAGTAGAAACATGATTATTACTATCCTTGATTATATTCGCCCTGTTTTGTGTCATATTCTTAACTCTTCCATAACCCATGGAGTGTTTCCTTCATTGTGAAAGGACGCACAAATCATACCATTGTCTAAAAAATCAAATCCCAGTCCTTTTATGAGTACCGACCCATTTCTATTCTTCCTTTTCTCTCCAAAGTTCTTGAGCGTCTAGTCCAAAACCAGCTTAACGTTTTTCTCACCAGATACGACCTCATGAATCCCTTTCAATCCGGTTTTCGTCCTGGGCACAGCACAGATACTGCACTTGTGAAAATCACTGATGATATACGCTTTGGCATGGAAAATGGCCAGTTAACTATGTTGACACTTTTGGATTTCAGTAATGCTTTTATTACTGTAGACACAGATATTCTCATTGCCATATTACGCAGCACTCTAAACACATCTCCAACAGTGGTTGATTTTTGTCATAATTACCTGTTTGATCGCCGACAACGGGTTCGCCTTGGAGAGTCCTTCTCTTCTTGGTGCAACACGACAGTTGGTGTTCCGCAGGGTGACGTCTTATCTCCTCTTCTATTTGCTATCTTTATAAATTCTATAACATATAATCTGACTTCTTCCTACCACCTATATGCAGATGACCTTCAATTATACAGACAAGCTCCTCTCAGCCTATTAGCTGAAACAATTGCTACGAATAAAGATTTATCTCATATATCTGAATAGAGCAAATCTCATGGAATCAAAGTAATCCTAGTAAAACACAGGTAATTATTATTGGTAGTTCTAGAAAACTTTCTGATGTAGATTGGGGTTCGCTACCGCGTATTGTGTTTGATAGGGTAACTGTTCCATTAAGTGACACTGTAAAAAATCTTGGCATCACACTCGATAAGAACCTGCGATGGGACCCACAACTAGTAACTAGCCGGAAAATGTTTGCATCTGCCGGATCACTACGCAGATTACGCAATTTTCTACCAACTACCACTAAGATTGAATTAGCACAGTCTCTCTTACTTTCTATCCTTGATTATGCTGACGTCTGCTATCTTGATCTTAGAGAAGACCAGCTCATTAAACTTGAGCGTCTTTCAAATTTCTGCATACGGTTTATTTTTGGCCTTCGCAAATATGACGATACTACGATCATTAGAGAACTTAATGTTAAGTACCCCGATACATCACACCACTTTTTTTGGTTCCTCCTTTTTTGTTGAAGCTGTTCGTCTATGGAATATTTTACCCTACGAAATCAGATACAAATACAAATACAAATTTAATTTATTGACATAAAATAATTCCACAATATGTTATGAATCCACAGGCTCCCGAACTAGTTTAAACTGTGTTTCAGGAGCCAGTGGCTTCTCCGACGTACATTCAAATGTATTATGTCTCCAATCAAAAAAAAGAAAAGAGCATTACATTAACATTAAGGTTTGTGTTAGTAGGGTGTATACGTTTGTGTGTGTGTGTGTGTGTGTGTGTGTGTGTGTGTGTGTGTGTGTGAGTGTGTTTGTGTTTATGTGTGTGTGTGTGTGCATGTTTGTATGTTCAAGTCTATGTGTATACGTTTGTATGTTTGTAGTACTGAATACAAGTAAGTAGATGCGTGCCTTCTCTGGACATAAACAACGTGTCAAAGCATTTTACTTCGCAAAATAACTAACTGCAAACTTACTTACTATCTTTGTTATAATAATTAAATGGTATATGTATAGTATGTATATATTTTGTAGTATATATGTATAGTATTATTGTATAAGTATAGTTTGTATATATTATAAGTATTTTTTTCTAGCTATATTCTTGAGATTTGCTATATGTAGTGTTTAGTACACTAGTTTTATACACCACCGCCTTTATAAGTTTATGCCTATTTCTTTCCGTGCATGGTTGTCTGAGATCGCTCTGAGCGATAAGACCGCCCATTGTGACACTTTAAATTTTAAGTATTTAATTGTGAAATATTTTTAATTGTATTTTTATTTTATTCTTATTTCTTTATTTGTAACATATATATGTATTGTGGTTTTTCAATAAAGAGTTAATCTATCTATCTATCTACACTGTCAAAAATTATGCCTCGTTTTCTTTGTGCGAGATAACTACAATATGCAATGGAGATGTATGAATGTAATTATTTAATGTAAAATACACAAACTGTGCAATAATACAAAATAAACTAAAAAACAGTGACATGGATACGGATTGACATAGAAAAGACATTCCAAAACATGGGCCTGTTTCACAATATGCCTTCGTAATCCTAAACGGGGAGGAATCGGTAAAATATCGCGTGTTTTCAATACGTCCACGTGGAACAACACCCGCGGGCACACCGCGCTTCGCATCGCTCGAGCGTCGTCTACACGCAAACAGTTGCTAATGTTTCTACACACTAACGCGCTTACACATTTAAACTCAACGATGGCCATGAGGTAACAAGGGTCGGTTGTTAATTAGAGGGTTTGATCCCCACCTCAAGTTTGAGCTTTCGATAAAGGTAACGTCGTGATGGAATTAACAGCATGGTGGTGGGCACTTCTGGTATCCGCCTGACTACCACCCTCTAATTTGATTATCAGTCTCTAAGTACTCAACAGCGTGTTTCAAGTTATCCCTGATAGCTAGTCGCTATTTTAGGTCTAGTGTCAAAGTCAAAGGATAACCCAATATGGCCTGTGCTCCTCTCTCTAAGAGATATACGCGAATCCCAGCTGTGGGAAAGTAAATAGGCTGATATACCCATATCGTTAAATACTCAAAACATTCATCACTCGAACGCGTCAAGGGCTTGGTATTATGTCATCAAATCAAGGAAAATATGATCAATCCGGCAAAGGAAACACAAATGGATGCATTTGTAAATCTTAAAAATAGCACAATGCCAATTACGTTGCGGTGGGCCGGGCATACCAATCACGCTGCGACCGACTTTAGTTTGTCCGTAGCCGGCTATATGGCCGTCTTATTATTTGCATTGCATCTTATGCATAAATCATCACAGGTGACGGAGTGACAGAAAATGAGATAGCGAAACGACCAATAATATCAGACGGCTTATTCAACCCAATTGTGTATGAAAATAAGGGCGACTTTTAAATGATAGACATGAAATGTTCGAGTACTTCCAACGACTAGCACGTCGTTAGAGTTCACGTTTGTTCGGAACTTTGAGTTAAAGTTCACGAACAATTCACTTGAACGGATAACTCTATGTTTTTTTTTCTTCACCGTATGAATTATACGTGACATAATACCAAGCCCTTGACTCGAGATCAAGTGACGGATGTTTGTGATTATCCCTATATCGTTAAACGCTATAGGGGTACGTCTTTTTGAATTCCTGCTTGGTGAGCAACTTTTACAACCACGGAGCAACCGTCGTTAAAAAATCGATTCGAGAAAAAGAAAAGTTATGTAACTGAGAGGCTCGTTATACTGTGCAAACGATCGGCGTCGAAAAAATAATATTATTCGATGACGGGCCAGTTTTCACTGTTTTCACTACTTTATTGGTTTTATTCTGTGCCTCGTTCAATAGCGGCCAAGTTAAAGCCTAAGATCAAACAAAATTATAGGGTCTAAACAAGACACGTGATCTGTTCAATAATTATATTGACGCTTGAACTTAAAAACATCATAAACTGCCGTAGTCATAAACTTATTGTAAATTAGCATTTTGTATGAATTGTACAGGAGATCAACTTTAGTAAGTGTTAATTTACGTGTACGGTTGTAAGTGAATAGCATAGTTTCAAAGAAATACTCGTAGCAAGTAAGCTCAAAGTTCTCTTCTATCTAAATAACCTTATACTCGTAAATAGTGTTCAAGTGCACCGAATTCACAAAACAACAGTCTCATTTATATAGAACTGTTGTTTCAGGGTAAAAAGGACAGCAACTAGAACGTTTACAATCGCGTAAGTTGCTGGAACAGCTTGAACACGATTGTAGCCTGCCATTGGAGTCTCGATAGCATCCATCAACTAGCCATTCAAACTCTAGAAGATCTGTACACACGAACGTAGTAACGATGGCCGTAGAGGTAATGCGCACAATATTGTGATAATAGGTATTTTCGAACTTTCATGGTACCGACTACAATAAGTTATTTTTAGACACTTTTTAGTGTTGAAGTCAATTCATTTTTTGGGAACGTAGGAACACTCCTACGTTAAGGCGGCTAAGACACTTTACAGAGCCCTCCTTAAAGTACTTCAACAAGTCTTTAAAATGTATTTAATGGTATGTCAAGTTATTGTAAGCCTCAACGGGACTGGCATAGACGCTAAGCGACTAAAAGTTCCAAATAAATTTTGAATAAAAATAATAAATAATAATTTGGGGAAAAAAATATGCAAATGACACAGCTGTAATCTTTTGTGGTCGGTAACTATTTGCGATAGTGCGGCCGGGCTTAGTGGGCATGTTCCAACACCACTTCTCTCTGCCAACAGCAATCAGACATGTTTGATTTTGTAAAACTATTTGCTTTGAACCGAATGGATCTCGTGTTGATAGCATTTTCAGTACAAAAAATTTAAACTATTTAAGTACACGTATAGAACGACTGCTGGTTTTCCTACTTATGACCGTACGGGCAAGTCGTTGAGCTGATAGTAATCGTTATCCCTTGTCCTTTGCAGTGTGACAGGACATTTAAGCTTTACAATTCTGCAAGACAATGTATCACTTACAGAAGAGTTCAACTAACTAGTACTATCAACATAGTTTTAAGTGATATGATTGACCGAGCGAGCGAAGCGACTCTGCCTTAACTGGCCAAATTGAATTTGATCTGGTGGTTTCATTTACGTAATCTATACATACATATAGCTCAGAGTTTGCTTCAACGATATGATTACGGCACTAAAGCACATTTTCGTGCTAGGCCTACAGCTTGAATTATATAAAGTACAAGTCCGTCCCCGTATTGAGTATTGCGCGCCGAATTGTCTACGACACCCTCTTTAATCAGTACAGACCTAATAGTGTTGTTGATAATCCCAAATCAACCAACAATCTGGAAACACTTGACTTCCGAAAGATGTCAGTTCGCTATTGTGTTTTATCGAATGTAGAATACGGAATGAGATTTTTTTAAATAATAGTTTCAAATTCAAATTCAAATATCTTTATTGCATATCACATAACTAAACGGTTGATACATAAAATGGTAGTTCCGGTAATACCCCGTAAGGGCACTGCAACTTAAGAGAGTGGTACATTACTTATTTGAACCTCTAATCATAATCATGTTAAACAATAGATAGTTAAACAAATATATAAAAAGTAATCATCAATAAAGAATGTGCGTTTGTGAAGGTGTGTGTGTGTGTGTGCGTATATGGTGTGTATCAGTATGTTCCTGTTCTAGAGACGACCATTTATATTGTAGTATTATTATTATTACATTAATGTATTATAGAATATTTATAGAATCTATATTTTACCCAAGTAGATACATATTTATGTTGTATTATGTAGGTTAGTGTGTATGTTATGTAATTAGGTATTTTAAGTAATTTTAATTGTTTATTACAGTTTATCATTCAAATATTCATCAATTGAATAGTAGCATTTTAAAAGTAGTAAATGTTTTAATTGTTTAATAAATTCTTTATCTTTGTCTGAATTTTTTATTATTTCAGGTAAGTGATTGTATAGTTTTATGGACATGTGCAATGGCCCAGATGATAAGAGTTTAAGCCGGGAAGGTGGTGCCACTAGTTGTTTTTTACGGCTATGTCTTAGAGAATATTTTGTGGGTATATCTTCGCGTATCGTATAAAATTCAGGATATTTTCTTACAAATTTAGAGACTTCAAATATATATAAACATGGGAGAGTAAATATTTTTTGGTTTATGAAATGGGGTTTACAGGTATCAGGTTCTTTGATATTAGCAAGAATTCTTAATAATTTCTTTTGAGCCGTGAATACACACGGCGCATCTACGCTGCCACCCCAAAGCCGACACCATAGCTGAGCCATGCGTGCGCATACGCATAATATGTACTGAGAGCAGTTTTTAAGTTTATTTATGTTGTAATGTCATACATTGCTCTACAGTGTTCTAGGTTAAGTTTAGTGTACGCATAGGGGGCTAATGCTTGTAACAAATTACTTTATTATTATTGTTCCTTCATTACAGTTTTTTCCGCACTCTTAAATGTGCACTCTAAAGTTTTGGAGGCTTGGATATCCCGCACCATCCGTTTTCAGCGTTTGTACCTGCAAAATGTTGAGCGACATTCCACCCTAAGCCCTCTATAACATATCGTCTCGGCTATCGGTTGGATAAGATAAGATGTTAGATATTAACGAGGCCATTTAAAAATATTTTAAAAACATTATCAATCACAAAGGTCATCAAGAGTCGGCAACGCAGTGCTTACAGTATCTATGTTAGGGCAGATGTACATAGACTACACAAATCACTACATAAAATAAAACTGTAGAGGTCGAATTTCCGTACAATGAAAAAAATTCTAAAAACCAAGTCAGGGGTATGTAAGGAGTAAAGTCAAGCTAATTTTTTTTTATTATTTTTTGTTTCTCTGTTTGTCTGTCTGTTTGTACCGACTAATCTCCGAAACAAATGGACCGATTTAAATGAAATTTTGTATGGTGGTAGTTTATATCCCTAATCAACATAAAGGATAATTTTGCTCCCGGGAAATTTAAGAGTTCCCGTGGGATTGTTAAAAATACTATAATTAACCGTATCCCGCGAGGCCACGCGAACGAAGCCGCTGGCGGGTCAGCTAGTATCCAATACAATAGGTACTGGCAACGGTGCAACTTCCTATCAGGCAGGACCAATGCTTGTTTACCGCTTATAAATTAATACTCTGAAGGATTTGTTAAATAAATATCAATATTCTTGGTCTCCTCGCAGAAATCCCGAGTTGTTTTATATGGTATATTATGGGAAGATATACTAGGAAGTAATTTCTAACTTTTTTACTCGTTACTTACTAAAGTAAATGCATGGAATAACCCTATCAAAATTGGATGTTTTTTTACACTTGTATTAGGTTGTTGCCATGGGATTTTAATTTTGACAGCATAATAGACCCTTCACAGTTCAGACTTGTGTCATTTTTATACAACTTAATTTTTGTAATAAGAAAGAAAAATTTACGTGTTCTAATTGCTTAAGCAAAAGAAATGGTGACCATTACTCGACTAAGAATTCTAGTCTTTGATAGTTCTAACTTCTATAGAACTAAAATCGTTGCTTAAGTAGGTAATTACTTTTCCTTAAGTAATTAGTTTTGCTTGTTTATAAATACGAACTTTAAGAACTTCAAAAATAGGGTTTACTTAAGCACTTTAAAAATGAGTTCACCTTCACAAGTCCCTGGACGGTTTGTGTAATCTATCTATTATAAATCTCATTTGTCATTTTGCTCCCACAACGAGCCAAGCGCGAATGTGCACAGAAAAGCAATCTCTCAAGGTCCTTATTAAAACTCTAACCACCACTACCGACGTGTATTTTAAATAATGCATTCATTGTAAAAACTCAAGCATTCATTTTTAACAATTCAAAGAAGTTGTTACTTTTTTGATTATGTTATGTAAATGAGGTTTTTTTTAAGAATTAAAAAACAGTACACAGCAGAAGTACAGGATTAAAGCAGTATAGATAAAACAGTTAATAGCTGGTGTACCAGCATCGTTGACCACAGATTGTCGTTGACCACAGATTGTCGTTGACCACAGATTGTCGTTGACCACAGATTGATTTACCACCACAGTTGTTTAACAATACAATTTAGTATTAACGCCATCGCATGACTAAAATTTAGTATTTAAAAAATCATTGTCTTGTACAATTATTTTTTAAATACGATTGAAATATCAATGGTGTTGGGGCTGCTTCTTCGACTAGGTGGCGGTGATGGTTAAAACATTATGGTTTGCTTAATGAAAATAATTTCAAACAGTAGGTAATACAGCGACAAAATGGAGTTTAAATAGTAATTAATGCAAGTACGTAATAACATGATTTCTTTTTGTTTGGAATTCTATAGTCCTCTTGATGGGCGGGGGTCCGCCTATGATTGGTCAGCAGCTCATCACGTCATGACCATCCAATAGGAAGCTAGCGTGATAACGCGGGAAGCTTCAACAAATGAAATTATCTGTTTGTATCGCTGAATGTAGGACGATGTATCTACTGTTTTGGCTGAAACAAAGTATTTTAATAAACCCTGACACGAACAAACCAAAAAGTAAATAATACCGTACAAGTACACATGAGCAGCATCATCACCATCAGTAGATAACGCCGGATGTTTTGTAGGATAGCCCACGCGGTCGAAAACGCGTTAGGCCAGGCTGTTCAAATTAAAATTGTGTTGCCTTGAATGTACACAGATATTGCGTTCTAGTTTGGAAGTTTTCATATTCTTAAATTTATTTTCATAAACGTTATAACTTTCCAAATGAAACAAATAATGACCATCCTCAGACATTACTTATCCCATCCTCGAACGGGATGTGGACCCGCGTTTTCTGATAATTCGTGTCAGACGCCATGACTACTAGGCCACTGTGAGAATACCGTCCAAATATCGAATTTAAACTCTTGGTTTGAATTAACTACTTGAATTTTAAGTTGTCAAAGTCATTCCTTCAATTACGGCATCAAAGACTCACTTGTGAACGTCAATTATTCATTATAATTTACTTTAAAGACTCTACCAGACGTTCCAAAATATATAGAGCTTGCCGAAAAGAATCGGCAAGAAATTTGGGGCCATTTCTTCATATAGATTATTACAATGTTTTTCGGTAGTACTATTATTACATTTTATAGGTGGCAGATAACAGCTTTCCAAAAGTGGAGTATTCCAAGCATCTTTGTCTTCTATATAATGTCGTATTTATAATAAGCTTTTTTTATTAAAACGGTTTGTACAGTCTACAACATCAATTTCTCTCTGTGAGCTCAGTTATGTGTTTTGGGATTTCATTGTAAAATTGCACACAATTGCCTAGGAATGACTTATTAGTCTTCGCAGGTCTAAAACTAGGTATTTGTATTTCTAGTATTAAAAAGGTGGTGCTCACTATTAACAAAAATATTTTACTCTGACTTATTCTCTGACTAAAGGCCTATTCAGACCTGGGCGTTATTCGCTACCGCGAGCGATAGATATATCCGTTGGCAACGGTTAGCGGGGTTAAGGCAGGAAGCATGTCGCTCTCCCTACTTGCTCCCGCGTCGCCCGGCGGAACTTGTGTCGCCAAACTAGAGAAAATACCGCCTCACTAAGCGGTACAAGTTCCGCTGCAGTTATGAATTTCATACTATTTACCCATCGAGTTCCGCGTGGTATTTTCCGTGCTAGCGAATAACGCTCAGGTCTGAATAGGCCTTTATTCGTATTATGTGATGCTCGAGCCAACTGACCTGTAAGGAGCTGCCATGCGATTATGATTCGTCGATGCGCTCGTCGAGGAGCCCACCGATGTCAAATACTTTGAGATATCGCCCTTGTACATAAGGTAGCTTTTCCAACGTTTCTTGTTATCGCGTCATTTGTTTCACGGATGTTGTCAAAGATGCAACGATGTTTGCTCTTAGATAATCGCTCGGCTGTTCCCATCGTCGAATTACGACATAACTGTACATGTGTACAGGCTATAAAACTATTTGGTCACAATTACTAATATGCCATCTGAAGCACTTTCTCCACACATACCTATGTACAATACTGCATTTAAATTAAAGACTCTGCAAATAAAAAACATATAAAAATACACATATTCTATAAAATATCGTATTAACCCGGGAGAACTCGCGCCTTTAAAACTTACACGAGCACTCGCGTGTAGAGCATTTTCCTCACGTTTTATAAATAGCCAAAAAGTACATAAAATAAAGGATATCTGTTTATATTAATAGTAATATATAGTAAAACAATCATGTAAAATCAAATCAAATATTTATTTTTAATGAATAACATTTTTTATACTATAATTTTTTAATAACAAATTTAGGAACAAAATTGGCATCTCATAACTGCACATTCAAAATAAACTTAAAAAAAATAACTTTAATTAAAAAAAATTAAGTAATTAGTTACAAAGTAATAATCTTCATCATATACACGAGCTTTACATATATCGCATAAAGTAATAGCATGTTCTGTACATAATATTTTTTTACACGTAAAACATGTCTTTTTTGTTTTGCGATTTTTACGCCTTGGACAGATCGCGCAGATACCATCTGGTTTTACAGCCTCTGAAACTCCAGGTTCATCAATAAATCGTTTAGTAATTTGCTGAAGAGGATAGGAAAGGTTCTTCATGGTTAATCTTCTATGTATATATGGTTGCGTTAAATTCAAGGCTAATTCCTTTAGGTATTGTCTCCGAGAAATATTTTTTTTTGTATTTTCTTTGTAAATTATTTGGCTATTTATTCCGGCAATATTTAGGATAGAAAAAAATAATCTAAGGGGCCACCTGCATGCTACTCGAGCCTCTGAATATTCTTCTTTCAGTCTATCAACTACATCCACTCCTCCTTTAGTTTTGTTGTAGAAAGTGATGATTTCTGGTTTCGCGCTATCACCTGAGGCTAATAAAGTCTATTCCCAGGTTGAATAGGAAAGATCTCACCTTCATCTTCTTCCATAGACGACTGCTCTGTATCAGTATGATGATCGCTGTGTTCACTCTCTCCGTCGCTTTCAATAATATCAGCCCTAAAAGCCTGGTCCTCGATGTCTTCGTAATCATCTTCTTGAAGCCAAGCAAAAATTTGATCTTGTCTTTCCATCTGTAAAAATATTTGAATATTAATTTTGTACACTGCATAATATAACTATTTGTTATCATTATTAAACAATAAAACAACAATAAAGCTTTTTAATTAGGTATAATATCATTTTTAAATAAAGGAACAACTAATAAATAATACTTACGTTATCACTCGCGCGATGAGTAAAATGCCGCGCGACAGGACCCGGCCGAACAAACCACCTCTACTGAGCGACTGGTACACACTAACACAAAAAAACCGTTATGCGCGGGTCCAAGGAAGTATAAAACTCAGCTATTGGGCGAACGAGGTACGTACAGTCCCACCATCTTATCTGTTCAGGTGACAGCGTCGCTAGTGGATAATTTGGTATTGCAGCCTAAGAAATTCACCAAGAAAAAGGAGAATCAAAACATAGGGCAGTCTTTCAAGCTACTCTTTAATTTGCAAATTCTGCAATTATAATCCTACTAACATTATAAACGCGAAAGTTTGTTGTATACATATTATGTATATTTTAGTTCCAATTTTGCCCACCTGAACAGATAAGTTGGTGGCACTATACGCGCGTTGACACATCAATGGCGCGAATTTTAAATCTACCGTGAGGGAAATGCTCATAGCGCGAGTGCTCGCGGGTTAAATAAATAAATAACTGGTCCAAACTGGGTCACATTATCGTAGACAGGCGTGACACATACCAATAAGTGAATAACTTGCATATATTAACATTCCAAATATAAAAAAACAAAACATCTTCTTGTCTTATTCGAGTATTCCGAGGTTGAACAACATGTTTTTCACAATTTTTACAACTCTGAAGTTCCACCGCCGAGTTTTGCAACAACACTAGTGCGGCTGAAGTTAGGGAATACGCGGTTTTAGGCGACCATTGGACCTCAATGATTCGTGTCATATTTGGATCATTATTGAAGAACCTGTTATTTTTACATTAATTGATAATTCTGACATTACTTTTTATATAATTACTAGCGACTGCCCGCGACTTGGTTCGCGTTATCAGGCTCGGCCTTCGGTCTCGCCATAACCTCCTTTTCTTGGTTTATCTTTAATGAGAAATTTTCTTCCTTCCTCATTCCATTCCTTCGAAGCTCAGAGACTCGTGTCCAATCCCTGACCGGGGCGCACATTTATAATATATAATATGAATATATGATATTAATATGAATATCGTCATATATTTATATTCATGGATGTTTGTGACGTGGTACTGTCTGTGTTAACGCTGCACCGTTAGCTAGTGTGCGCATACGCACACATAGCAGCAACCGGACTACGAGTGGTGACGGTCGGCGATCACAGCGCTAGGTACATCCACCTTCTGTATTCATTTACTAAGATTTTTTTAAAATACAACAAAGTAACTTTCAACATTAATCTTTATTATTTCAAACTGTTCCCGCGACACCCATTCCTGGACCAAAGCCGCATCATCGTGCACCTCTCTATGCACATGAATTCTAATAGGTTGATATAAGCACTTGAGTTTTAACTACATGTGATATGAGTGTATAAACGTTTTCTTTTATTATAACTTAACTAGTTGCACCCTGCGGTTACACCCACTAGGTGATGGATGATGATTATGATGAAAAGTAGTGTATGTGTTAATCCAGCGCCTCATCCACATCTTAAACGTGAAAGAGTAACTTACATCCATATTTGTACATACAAACTTATGCATTTATAATATTAGTAGGGTGATTTACTCACAAGGTTTTTAAACATATTAACGGCCGTAAATCAGTGCAGACTGGCGTTGAAAACCATGTTTATGTTCAGACCCGACGTGTTTTAAGACTAGCATTTATATCAGACTAGAAGCATGCCGTAACTCTGCTTAATAAAAAAAGCTTACTATAAAGTTCGAAATTATATAGAAGATAAAGATGCTTGGAATACTCCACTTCTGGCAAGCTGTCTCTCTGCCACCCATAAAATGTAATATTTGTAGTACCTAAGTAGAAACATTGTAAATATCTATATAAAAAGAATGGCCCCGAGTTTCTTGCCGCTTCTTCTCGGTGGGCTCTATATATTTTGGAACACGGCGGTAGAGTCTTTAAAGTACATTATAATGAAAAGTTGTCGTTCATAAGTGCGCCTTTGATGCCTAAATTGAATAAATGATTTTGATTTTGATTTTGATTCTGTTCACATTCTGTCGTTTGTACGCGCAGCTTGTGTCTGTCCGTGTGCACATTTGTTTGGAAATTTTCTAGTTGTGTATCGTGCGTTTGTGTGTGGATATCATCGATCATGGCTCGTACCAAACAGACAGCTCGTAAGTCTACCGGCGGAAAGGCGCCACGTAAGCAACTCGCCACAAAGGCTGCGCGCAAGAGCGCACCCGCCACCGGTGGTGTGAAGAAGCCCCATCGCTACAGGCCCGGCACCGTCGCCCTCCGCGAGATCCGTCGCTACCAGAAGAGTACCGAGCTGTTGATTCATAAGTTGCCGTTCCATCCATCCGTTCCGTCTGGTACGCGAGATCGCCCAGGATTTCAAGACCGATCTACGCTTCCAGAGCTCTGCTGTTATGGCGCTGCAGGAGGCCAGCGAGGCTTACCTGGTCGGTCTGTTTGAAGATACTAATCTTTGCGCCATTCACGCTAAACGCGTCACCATTATGCCCAAGGATATTCAGTTGGCGCGCAGAATTCGTGGTGAGCGAGCGTAATCCACACACAACATGCTCTATGTAAAGTTGTGATACAAAAAGGCCCTTTTCAGGGCCGCAAACTATTCATGATGACTCTGTCTTAAGTGTTTCATTTGTTACATACAAATAACATAACGCAAAAGTCAAATTGTGGTAATTAATAATAGTAATATACGTACGTACATATATATATATCTCTCTAGAGAGACTATGTGGTTAGTAATCACATATATACGCAATATTATTTTAGTAACTATGTACCTATATGTCTCTGATTTTATCCGGTCCTTTACAAAGGCATAATTATATAAGCGGAGAAAACTAGCGGAGCAACACTAAAGAGACCTGGATGGGTATAATAATAATAATAAAAGGAAGAGCCTTGTTATTTAACCCATTTTCACGTGTTAAAAATGATTCTTTCTACTAAATTGAAGAAAGAATCATTCTTAGGTAATGAAAAGCAGTCAATATATAGTAAAATAGTGAAGGTACAACATTAGTTACAATAATTAACCCTAATCCAGCTTTTCGAATCATTTGATTAAAAATGTAGAACTCATACACCGTCAATTTTCTTCCCCATTAAAATCACTTAAGAATTAGAAAATGGCTCCATGGCTGGGATTTTCAACGCTCTAGTTCTTATGACTTTCGTACAAACCTTTTTCCTATTTCACGCCTTTATTCGTAGGTATCTGTGTTCATTTAAAGACATGACATTCAATATTTTCAAAAAAAAATATTACTCTATGGCTAATTGACAACTGTTTTACACCTTACATGATTTTTTGACATTAAATGTTTGTATACTATATTAATATTCCTTGACTTGCATATGAACATATTTAATTTTCTTTCTATTTGAGCACTATAAGTATTTAATCATTTCTGACATTTGTATTTTGATAGACAATAACTTTTAAAATTGTATCTATTTGTATTTTGAAAATCACGTATAACTCTATAGTATAAGTCTTAAATTTTGAACACCATTGTAATGGTAGAATGATACGGACAAATTATAATTAAAGCGTTACGTCTGCTGTATCTGTGCAACATTCTTGTGAATGTTGATTTATTTTGATTTGATTGGTTTGATTTGTGCCAATACTCTCTTCTTTGACGTTTCTTTTCCAATTATAACCAACCAAAACCTACTTACATGCCAAATTTCTGCTTCTCAAGTCTAGTAGCTTTCGAACTATAGTGTTCACACATGTCTCATACAGGGCCATTTTTTAAACCGCATCATGAACTCAATTAGAGACAGTCATGAAAAGTTATTTCCGTCGCCATTCTGCCACATTTGACTACGAAGAGACGAACAAAACAAGGTAACCTTTACCTCGCCAACAATAGCCACGGCACAAATGCACATTTCGAAGTCATGAGAACATAACGCAGCGCGTTTGTTACGTTATTCAAACGAACTCTTCGCCGTGAATAGGACGGCCAGTTGGTGGCTGCGTGCACGCTGCACCGACGACATGCATAATTGACTAAATAGCCGCCATTTTGAATAAATAGCCGCCATTTTGAATAGGCAAGCGTCCTTGCCCGCGCCAACTTGGGGTTCAACTTTTCAACTCTATGCAAGTGCTGAATATTTTTAAACGGTGCAATTCACTTTCCGGAAGGGTGACTACGTGATCGGGGTTGCTTTGAACCTTGCTGTTTTACTTTACTAACATAGTCATAGTTAAACCCTTGATATACCGTGATTATTAAAACAAAAGATTTATGAATGAAACACACGTAAATTTACGTCAATGTTACTCAAAGGGTTAAGTATGAATTAACTAGCTGTTCCGCCAGTGGCTTCGTTCGCTTGGTCTATGAGATACGAAGCAGGAGAATAAACATATATTATATACATACGTAGTTCATGTTTTGTTAGTGCTTCGCGGTTGTTATGTTGAAATGAAAATAACTTAAACAGATTAATTCGCGTGTAATTTATACTATTATTACCCCGACGTTTCGAACACTTTTCAGCAAATTTGGTCACGGCTAGACTAGACGACAGTTGTCTGTTGTTCAGTTAAGGAAATTATTTAACTGCACCTGCCTTACTTAAATACGAGTAGGTACATTTTAATATGTTCCTATTTCAATCAAAACGTGTCCGATGCACGCAGTAGTCACCCACAGTGTCCAGAGGTCTAGCCGTATTGTGCTGGACGCTAGATTGTATCAGCTTGATCCCTGGATCAGAAGCAGGTGGTACGTATGGCTTAAGGAATATTCTTTATTTACGCTGGTACAACAAATTTGATTTCCGGTTCATAATTATACACTTCTCCCCTCAGCTATCGCTAACCCAGATAATAATACATTTTATCTACACTAATGTTGTAACATTCTACTTATGTTTCCAATACTTAACTTATAATTACTACTGTTATAGAACAGACAACAAAACACTCAATTTAAGCAATTTCACATGATGGTATAATATCCACATCGATATCGTAAAATCTCATTATAACATCAATAAAACGCGACCAATTAACGTGGCGAGCCTTATGTCAAAATCCTCATACAAGTTGTATAAAATTTTGATATTAGGCTGGCTTTTGAAAACAGTTGGGTTATACGTGAAAACTTCGTCGAAACTACTAAACTTACATACACAAAACTCTTTGGTAAGATCTTGTGCCAATTAAATAAAAAAAGAACAGCGCGCGCTCGCACCTGATTGGCCCTGCGCGCGCAGCTGCATTTTAATGGCGGCAAGTTCACTGTGACAATAAATACGCGTGAATTTAATGTTTGTTTTGTTTTTAAAATACAAATTAAAAGTTAAAAATGGATAGCGACGATGATATTTGTACGCCTCCGGATATTCTAGAATTGGCAACAAAAGTAACTCACAATCTTTTGCCAGAAAAATCTAGAAAATTATATGAAAAAGAATATAATAACTTTTTGGCATGGAAGACCGAAAAGAAAACTACATCATTTTCTGAAAATGTAATTCTTGCGTATCTCAAAGACCTCTCCGACAAATTCAAACCATCTTCTATGTGGGCTAAATATTCTATGCTCAAGTCCACACTGAGTATCTACAACAATATTGATATCACGAAGTATTCAAAGGTCATAGCGTTCCTGAAACGCAGTTCAGAAGGACACAAGGAAAAAAAGTCCTTGACGTTTATATCAGGTCAAATAAAGATGTTCCTGGAAGATTCACCAGATATTTTGTATCTTTTTGAAAAGGTAAGTGTATTTTAGTTCTGTTATTTAATCTACCTAGTACTTACGTACTACACAAGCAAGTTATCTAGACACTCCGTTTAAGCGCTTTGTGTATAAATTTGGTAGTAGGTACCTACACTTTACTACTTCATAAATCATAGTTTTTGCCTTGGCTATGTACCTCAAGCTTATTATATCGTTTATTGTTACAGGTTGCACTAATCTTCGGCATAATGGGGGCATGCCGAAGGCAAGAGCTATACAACATCCAGTTCGATGAAGTCTCTAACATAGACGACAGTACAATCATGGTGAAAGTTTCGAAAACAAAAACGAAAATAGATCGTTCTTTCGTTGTGACGGGCAACTGCTATGCCGTATGTAAAAAATACATGGAACTTCGACCCACCCCCTGTCAAAACCCTGCCTTTTTCTTGAGCTATAGATCGGGGAAGTGCGTGGAAGTCTTCTACTGTGGCTGAAAGCTACATTGATGAGTCTTTAATGAATAAAATTCAAGTCTCAAATACGATCTTGAACAGTATAGAAAACAAGACGAATGAAGTAATTATAAATATTCCGACTCCGTCTACGAGCTCTACTGCTTGCCCCGCGACCGCTACAGCTGCTGGATCAATAATTAACATTAACTTTCAAAATTGTACCATCCAAAATTTGAACAATTATTATAAATAAAGTATTGTCAGCTTTTACTCTTGTTGTTTGATTAATTGCATTAGTGAAGATAAAGTAGTGTATGCAACTGCATATAACACAGGTATTAAAACACTCTTTACTATTATGAAACTCGCTGCGCTCGTTTCATAAACTCACACTCGTGTTTTAATACCCTTCATTATATGACAGTTGCATAAACTACTATTATATAACCTCATTCGGTAATAATCTAATTATGAAATGAAATACAGACTTTTGTTGGCATATTTTATGTGAATACTTCTTTAAGAAAATTAAAAAATTAAATTAAAGCATTATTCTCCTAACAAAACAATGCTTAAAACATTTTTTTTTATTATTAAAGTACAATGTGTCCCGACCAAGGAGGTTTCAATTCAATTTAAGTACACATTATCTGTGGTGAGCGCGCTGCGCGCGCAATGCGCTGGTTCCGAGCCAATAGACCAATAACAGACTTTTTCCACTGATATTGGCAAAATTGTGGTTACGCCGCACAAGCCATACAAACAAGAAGAAAAAGAAGACTTTGTCCATTTTGGGGCTATTTCGTACATAGGAATTTGAGTAATATTTTGTTGGATAAAACTTTAGTTGCAAAAATGTCATGAGATTAAATAAAATAGTGTATGCAACTGCATATAATTAGGTAATAAAACACTCGTGTAATCTTATTTTGAAACTACACTCATGTTTTAATACCCCCTATTATATGACAGTTGCATAAACTACTATTCTATTGTATCTGGTTCCTGATCGGTGAAGGCTTTATTATTACATGTTATTAGGTAACGGTACAAACACGAGAACTACATGATGGTAAGTGGTTACCTCTGCATAAAACTGATGCATTGCCTTACAGGTGACTGCGCTGCGCCCGTAGCACTGGGACATGTTGTTAAGTCTCATGTTTTGTCATGTCATTGCGAACGTTACTGCTTCACGGTAGCAAAAGGTATGATTGCAGTAACTTACCCAAACAAACTCATTTATAAAGAGTTCTACTCTGAGAATAATAATATAAATGATAAATTAATTCACTCCCTTAGGGTAAAATTTCCAATTTCCTTAGTGCATGCAATAAAAGGTATGACCTTGGTTTTGTTCATTTGCCAAAATATGAAGTTTATGGAGCTCCTGATATTTATAAATGAATACCACGGTTGTCATCCCGTAAGTACCGATATGTTTATTGAAACTAACCGTTAAAGTTTAAAAAAGTGCTTTTACTTTTACTTTCAATATAAATTACCTACAGCTCTTAATAACACTGTATCAGTAACAATATTAATTTATCTATCTATATATATAAAAGCGAAAGTCACTCACTCACTCACTCATCATGAAATCTCAAAAACTACAAGTGCTAGGAGTTTAAAATTTTGCATGCGGGTTCTGTTTAGGACGTAGGTGCTCACTAAGACCGGAGTTTTATGAAATTCAACCCCTAAGAGGGTCAAAAGGGGTGTAAACGTTTGTATGAAACTTCTTTGTTTTTGAACTTATCGTTGTGAAAATTTGTTTTTCGATAGATCATTCAAAATAAAAAATGTTGGCCTTTTTTTTGTATAGTGGTGGTTTAAGAGGGTGAAATGGAGGGGTGAAAGTTTGTATCGAAAGTTTTGTGTTTTCGAACATACAGTGGTGAAAATTAGCATTTAGACAGTTTTAAATGATGATTTCAATATTTATTGACAGGGATGACTTAGGGGGGTAAAACGGGAGATATTTTTTTCCATTTTTTTTTGTTTTTGGAGCTACAGTGATGAAAATTGATAACTGGATAAGTAGTTAATTTAAAATAAATAGTGATGCTTTCAATATTTTTGTCAGGGATGACCTAAGGGGGGTTAAACGAGGGATGTAAAAACTACTACATACTATAAACTGTAGAGGTCAAATTTCTGTTCAATGAAAACTATGCTAAAAACCGAGTCAGTGGATGTAAGGAGTGAAAAATAAGTTAAAATTATTTGTTTCTCTGTATGTTTGTCTGTCTGTTTGTACGGGCTAATCTTCGAAACGACTGGATCGATTTAAATGAAATTTCGTATGGTGGTAGTTTATATCCCTGATCAACATAAAGGATATTTTTGATTCCGGTAAATTAATGAGTTCCCGTGGGATAATTAAAAATCTGTAATTACCGTATCCCGCGAGGCCACGCGAGCGTAGCCGCTGGTTTATTATTTTTATTATCAGACTGTACTTACTTGGGGCCGAGTAGGTGCTGAGCCATACGTTCTGTGTTGACGAATCAGTCAGTCAATCAGTCATAACAAGCAATTATTATTTTATATAGATATATGAAAACATTGGTTTAGCGAAAGCAATTGGAAGGAGAGCATTATATTTAAAAACAAAGTATTGTTTTACTGATTTGGGTTTCTTTTAACTTTGTTCTACACAAATTGTTCGTGTTTGAGTCTGAACAGTTATTATTGTTGTTTTACTCAGTTATTGTTTTACTTTCCAGTAACGTTTAAACGAAGTTTCGTTAAATATAACAAGAAATTCACGAGGTTATAGTTTGTAATGAAATAATTAAATTGTTTATTGAAAGTTTTGTAACGAAACTCGCTTTAGAAAAATATTTTATTTATTTATTTAGCTATTTGCAACATCTTAACAGAATGCTTTAATTCTTTTATGCTTTAGAACCAAAGCGATGCTACAAGTAATTATAATATAATTACTACATTACACTTATATGCACAATCTTAATTAAAAAAGCAATAAAATGTATATACACAACTTAAAATAATATTAATAAATTTTTACAAACACTTTTTTACTAGTGTACATTTATATTTTCAATGCACTTTTGGGCCCTTTCTGTGAATTTCGCCAAGCTACATGCAAAAATATCAACATCCCTCAAGATGGTATTAATAATACGTATGGCTCGTGACAGGGGGGAATACTTCAGTAGATCAGTCCGAGCTGGTTGCACGGAGAGCGTGGCGAGCGGACGAATATGTCTGGATAAGATGATATACTTACATTCAGCACCTTTATTTTTGCGTTTGTACAGAGGCCATACTTTTAGTTGATTATTAAAGAAGTAAGGAAATTAAGTAGGTGAAGAGGATGGAAATAAAATTACTCATTACCTATTATGATGAATAAATTACATAATAATTTGATAAAATAAATTTACTAGGTCATTCAAGACAGTTGAGGTTTCATCCCCCTTTAAGTGTGCCGGCCGTCAATAGTAATTATAGACAGAATTCATATGTGTTGAGAGCGAACAACAACTTTAACAACTTATCTAAACGCTTAGATATTGATTTGTTTTGTACAAGCATGGCGTCCGCTAGGCGACTGATGAGCAAAGAGTTTTTTCGCTGATATATTTATATTAGGTATCTACTACGCACTATGTTGCGGTTATTCGTGTTCACAATTAGTTAAAGTATTAATTTATGTAACAACTATCCGTGAGGACCTGTAATTGGCATAATGTTATTACCGTCTCTGTTTTAATATTATATAGCTGTTGGTCTTCCAGTAAATAAATAAATAAACATGGGTACAATAAAATACTCGGCAGAAAACAAAAAAATACAAGTTGTCTCTTTTTATAGCGTCATGGCCGTCTCAGTGCATGGAGTTCAGTTAAGCAGAACCATTATAAAATTCCTGCTCTAAAGACATTCTTCTTTAAATCTCGTACGGCTGTAGAATGCAGTTACTTCTTTGCATTTTACTTAGAAACTGGAATGGGTGAGAATCCCTTTGTAGAAATGTAATTAACATGTAAAATTAAACGAGTTTCGTGTACTGTTTCATTAGTTCTTCCTCTAAAGTAGTTGTAGAGGGTTTGCATAATTTTATACTTCCCTCGTTGGCTTTTTCGTTTTATGCAACCTTACTGAATCTTGAACTTACCTTAATGAAAATATGCATTTCTATGCATATTTTCATACTACCTAACTTCAAAACCAATAGTGTACTTCCCGACTACCTAGATAAATAGAATTAAGTAAAAAATAAGGCAACAGTAAAGTTAACAATCTAAAAGTCCTTACCGTGTATTTATATAACTTATACAATATGTTTTTACCATTTTAATTTTATTTTATTGTACGGTATATAACCAAATATTAAACTTCGGTTGAGAATAGTGGTAACTATAATTAAAACGAGAAATAATACAAACTAGTCGAGTGCATGTCCACGTGTAAGTTACGGATAAACACATGACACAATACATATATTGAGAAGCGGTATAGTGCAATGGTGAAACTACTAGCTCTTGGCCATTTTTCTTAGAATCTGATTGTGCACCTCTTCTCGAAATATTTAAAACTGACCACTAGGAATACGCAGATTGAAAGAATTGGCGCGAAACGAAATTAGACAAGTACTACAGAATAGAACAATTTTTTTTTTTACCATAAATTGGAACCGACTTCAACACCAGAAAGTGTGAAATAACTTGTAGAAATCGGTACCATGATACTCGTAGTTCTAAAGTAGGTTGCTTTTATCATGATATTGTGCGCATGGTGCCGACTTCGACAAGTCTTCACACTTTTTGGTGTTGAAGTCGGTTCCAATTTTAGCTAATATAATTGTTTCTTCAATTTTAGTATTCCTTGCTACTGACGGGATCGATTGTCATTCACCGTCAAAGAATAAAGATAAAAAGATAGAAGAGGCGTAACACTTTTAAGTATTTGGAGTGTTACTCAACTCGTTACGGTGAAACAGGCACACGCGCACACACACACACACACACACACACACACACACACACACACACGCGCGCGCGCACACACACACACACACACTGATAATTGAACTGATTAAAATAATATCACTCCGCCATCTTTGCCGTCAGTGGTTAATAAAAAAGGATGAAATATTTAACATCCTTAACAAACAGATATGGGCTAGGCATTCGCCCCTTTACGGAAAAAAAACATATAGCTCAGACCCTTATCTTTGTGGATGTATGTATTCATAATCTTGTAATGTTGTTTCAGCGCGAATCAGATAAAAGTAGTATGCAAGTCTCAGTTAAAAGAGCAATTAGCGATCTATTCTAGTTAAGAGGGACTTGACTGATGACTTCCAGTATTACACGGACAAAAAAATATGCTTTATCTCAGGCCTCGAAAGTATCGTGTTATCACTCGAAATAAAGGCTATTCCGTCAGTCACAAATTGATCCCGAAAGATTTATCTATCCTTGTTTACAAGAATACCGGCCGCAAGAGGTATGAGAAGGTTGAAAAAGGTCCGCGCGCCACTCCCGGCGGGCATAGCGTGTCGTGTCGCGTCGTGACGCCAGTCAAACGTTTAATACGTTTATCGGCAGTTGGCATTGATGTGTGTCAAAGACACGAACTGAGATTTTTTTTCGAACGGGCTAATGCTGTTTTGCTATACTGGCATTTACACCGTCGCCGGATGGTTGACGAGCGCAGATGGCACTCAGCCAGATGCGGGTGCAGAGGGCGCACCACCAAGGCGAGCTTGAAGACGCTTCGCCGCAAAAAGAGGATAAGGCGACTTTCTCAAAGGCACCACTAAGGTACGGACCTCGGCTTGGACTGTCACCTGGAGAGAGGGGAGTCAGAGAGAATCGCCCCAGTACCTGAGTGTACCGTTGAAAAAGGGCCCTATGAATTTTTACTCTATGACTATTTAAATAGAATCTAACCAAGATATAATTTTTGCCCATGCTTCCCGCCGAGCTCGGTATCTGGCTGATCACTGACTGAGCCCACGTATACAACGTATGCCACGCATTATGAAATCTAGACGCTTGAATTTGTTTGAAAAAAGTTTAATCAGAAACATACTTACAAGCCGTGATGTTTCTGATTAAATGGCTCTACCTTTATAGAGTTCATACCTCAAGAGGATAATATTAACCACTAAACAGGATCACTGTATTCTTGGTATGTCTAACGAGACAGGCAAATCGTGATCTGATGGTAACCATTACGCTAGCTCATGACAGTTGCAGAGCCACCCAGCGCTTAGCAAGATTTTGCGCAGCACTGCACTGCGCTTGTCATACCAACATATTGGTAATTTCACTTGGTGCAGTGCCCTTCACACCTTAACACAATAATGTCACTCTATTATTTCGCATTAGAATATCTGCCACTGCAAAGGTACCAACTAAGAGATAATTAATATCTCTTCGTTTTAATGCGCAGATGTTAAAGTGTTATTATAAAGTCAAAAGTTTTACACGAGTGTTAAGGCTCGAAAAACAATTGTTAGTACTTATGTAGTTACTCTGCTAAGACAATATACACTAGCATAGTTATTGTCATTGTTAATGTGAAATAAAGAGATTCGAAATATCAAAAAAAAACAGTACCAGCCAAGATGGCTAAGAAGCCGTCGCTTGTGGACGGGTAGTGAAGTTCATTGCTGATATACAGTTATCATTTTTAGTCTCCAAAAACCTTGTTTATTTTTTGTAAACCATTAAAACCATCCAGAAGTCATTATATAATATATACGAAATTAAAATAAACATGCAATCTTGGCTTTCGTCTTAGGTACATTTTGCCTAAGAAAATAACGATTGGCATTCTAAAAAGCAACTGACATTTAATCCAGCAGATAATTCAATGTTATTAAAATATAATAGCCAGACATTAACGAAAAATGCACGTATTAAATTAATATTACACGCAAAGGCATACTTTTATGAAATAATTTAACAAATTGTTATCAGCAGACAATAACTTCCAATTGAAAAATCTTAATCAAAGACCGCTAAAATGCTTTCAGAGAACGCCGTCTGAAGAATAATTGGATTTAATTAAAATAACAAGCGCGAGATCGAAAGCTTTGAGCATAGATTTTTTTTATTAGAACACACCTCCCCCTCCTCCATTCCTCGTGGGATATGTACACTAGCAGTAAGGGCGAGAACTTGAATATTTAGCCTAAAACTATTTGCCTTTTTTTACCTTAGAAGCAGTTTTTCTTCTGAAGCTCTTCTTGTACTGCATGATTTTGTAAGCACTAAGGTCAGATTAGCGAAACCAATTTCTTGTAATTGTAGAGAGAAAATGTTTATCATCAGTTGGGGTTGAAACCAGCATCTTCACAACCCGATGTTAAACGCCATGCCACACAACCGAACATCGAATGTTTGTCTTGAGTTCTTGTAATCTTTGTAATTAAACAATTTTAATTTTATCTGGTATTTTATAACATTGCAACGTAATACGTTAATAACGCATCTTTAACACTTAAATAAAAAAATATATTTTCTGCATTACCATTCAATGTTTGCACTCGCTAGTGTTAGGTAATAGTAATTATTTCAACACCATTCCATATTATATTGCTATTTAAATTTAACTCTCATCTGTATTATTGTTAATAATGCCGTATTTATTAACTTATAAAGTGTTATAAGTTGACTTCCGGAATACTAGTGGCGCCATCTGGATACTTTGACTTATATTAACCACGATGGCCGCCACTAATGTACAGGACCGTCGAGCCTCAGTCGAGCTATGACTTTTGGACTGCACGGTCGATATGGAGTGAAGCCTAATAGTTTGAATAAGTGAATTGTCAATCTACCTCCGATAATAATTGTTCTGAAGTGATAGTGATTATCGTGATACTGTGAATTAAGTAAATGATATGGCAATATAGTGGAATCTAACTGCAGTTTTATTTACCCCTTCTGACTCCAAAACTAGGTATGTACTGTAAGATTAAAATGTAAGGTTACTTACAGTTTGCTTCTTTCCAATCTGGCTTTCCTTTTAAGTTTTCGCAACCAGTGGTCTGGTGGTCATGTTCTGCACGAGCAGTGTCATGGCTACTATGATTTCCTGGGAGTCAACACTCATCGTTTGTCTGATATCTGCAATTTGAAAATTTATCAGTTCTGACAACTCGAGATCACACGATACGACATCATCACGAACATACATATATCCAAAGACTCTCCGTCTTTGGATATATGTATGTTCGTAGTTCATCTTTTACATTGTGGTACATATTACAATCTTCATAATAGATAAATATGTAATATTTTGACTTTATTTTTCCATATTTTCTTTTACTAGGCTTGTTGACATCTTGACATTTCTCTAGTTGTTGTTGGAGTTGTCGATTTTTAAATATACTATTGCTTTCCTGGCTCATCAAAGAGTTTCTGTTACGTTTTTGTTGCGTTTTACTGGCGATAACAAAAAAAGTTTTGCTTTATTTTTGGAACATAAGGTATACCTATAGTATAAAAGCCCTTACACTGGACTATTCTGGATTCATTCTGGTGTGGATTTTCAAGTAAAAATCAAATTACTATTCTATATACTCAAATATTCTTGGAGTACTTTTGAAGTAAAATTAAAGTATATATGTACGTATGTTCGTACTTCAGAACTTACTCAAGTGCCAAACAAGGTTACGTCTATATCTAGTCTCTCTATTGGGCTAGTCAAAACGTAACTAAGCCTTGAACCTTTCTTTGTTTTTGAGTCAACTGCTAAATACGGTGAAGACCTCTACTTCAACCTACCAGAAGTCTGGGAACCTGTTGGTTCTCACCCGAGGATTCTGAGTACTGAGGGCTACCTGCATCCACTGGTGAGCCTGTTGCCCTGGAGATGCCGTCCTCCTGGTGAAGAGGGCCTCTGACTCCTATTCATTTTGAACACCGACTTCAAAATTTACGTAACTTGTTTTGATGACTTTAATGTATCAGTGACAGTGTTTACTTCATTTATTTACTATATTATGTGATTAACAGTTATATATTTCTATCTCATTTAACCTTTATTGTTTTAAATTTAGTAGTATTTATGGTCTGTAGTACTGTCCCTACCTATAGGAAACACGACAGTACCCCACATACAGAGTGTACAGGGTGGTTTTTTGAGAAGGGCTTTCATGGCCAAGTCCGGAACCACGAGAGTTAGAGAAAAATTGTGAAAAGAAACATGCCCTCAATTGATAAGAAAACAATATGCATATTTAGGTTTTTTTAAATCTTTTACTTTTGACAGAAATCGACCCGAACTACTACGCGGACTAAGTTGCAGGCAGTCGCTTGTTTACAATAAATACCACAGGATTTATTTTATATTTAACACCGTTTCCGAGATTCAGATTATATACAGGGTTATTGGTAATTAGACCGGATCCTTTTAAGGGGTGGTAGGGAATGCCATTTGCAACAATATGACTGTACATTGTGATATCCGGAAATGAATCATTTCTGTGATATTCTTTTTTTTTATTTTTTTTTGGAAAATCCAGTTTTACTACTTTAAAATTCAATAAAAAAAATGTAATCAACCGATTTCAATTCTGTTCGCAGTTTTAGAGAAACCTTGTTACAGCTCTTAAAAATAAATAATAATATCGTACTAATGTAGATCCATCCAAAAACTAGAGGCTTTTTCATAATTTTTATTTGATAATTTTTGTAAGATGCTTTACAAAAACCTTTATTTTCTCTACAAAAACGATAATAAATTAAGTCTGCATTTTATTTAAAAAACATCTACAAGTCTTTAGCTATCCAACGAGGTAAAAAAATTAGCACTTTATTGCACAATTGCAGAAATAATGCGTTAACAAAGACTCAGGTAGAGACATTCCGAGAAAGGGTTTTAGACAACGGTATCCATGTTGAATGCGCCGTCTCCCTCTCGCTTATGTTTGTTGAACGAGCAATGAGAACCCAGTTTGCTCAAGCGCATCGTACTGTTCAGACGCTCTTTGGCAACCCTTTATTACGATTAAATTTCGACCTTGATAACGTTATTGGACTTGTGTAACTTCTTTTTCTGTGATTCGGCTAGTGAACTGGACTTTTTGATTGATTGCTTACCCGACGACTTGGCTTGTACTAAAGGATCTGATCATGACTGCGGAATCCCACGACCATCTACCTCGGCTTCGAGAGTTCACAAACGAAGAGTATGCGGACATACTGTTTTGCTATGGTTTTGCCAACGGCGTCGCAACACATGCTCGAACGGAGTATCAGTCTCGATTTCCACAGCGCCGTTTACCCCATGTGAGTGTATTTGACGGAGTGTACCGGCGACTACGAGAAACTGGTCAAGTTCAAAGACGACAAAGTGATGCTGGACGATCTCGTATTTATCATTCGGATGAAGAGGAACAGATAATTCGCATGTTTGAGCAAGATCCTACGACTTCAACAAACATCATTGCACGACGTCTTGGCATGTCGCAATGGAAAGTATGGAACACAGTGCACCGCTCAAGACTCTACCCGTATCATTTGACTCCGGTACAAGTTATCCAAGACGGAGATTCTGCACGTAGAGTCGAATTTTGCAGATTCATGTTGAACACCGATATGGAAGATGCCAATATTTTATTAAAAATCTTATGGACCGACGAATCCAAATTTGATCAGGATGGAATATCAAATTATCATAATATTCATTATTGGGCCCCGAAAGATGACGGTAACCCAAACAAGAAAAGATTACAAGGATCACAAAGAAGGTTTTCCGTTAATGATGGGCATTATTAAGAATGAATTGATCAGCCCTTTCTTTCTGCCCAACAACCTCAATGGTGAAGCGTATGAATTTTTTTTGAGAAACGAACTTTATGAGCTACTCAGTGAAGTACCCCTTGAAACCCGCAGAAACATGATTTACCAACATGATGGTTGCCCCGCACACTTTAGTTTGAGCGTCCGTGAGTGGCTCAATCGTCAGTATCCCAATAAGTGGATTAGCAGAGGACCCATTCCGTGGCCGGCCAGAAGTCCCGACTTGACTCCCGTCGACTATTACGTATGGGGTCACATGAAAAGCTTGGTGTACGACGATACTCTTGGACCTGTGGCAACCATCGAAGAACTGAAACAGCGCATAATAAATGCAGCAGAAAAAATGAAAATTAATTTAAATACAAGTGTTGTTAAAAGCAATTTACGCAGACGTATGCGTCTCTGCATTCAAAATTCTGGCTCACATTTTGAGAACGAACTGTAAAAATAATAAATACAGACTAATTACATCTACTCTTTTATTTCTTTTAAAGAAATTAAGTTACCTTAAGAAAGTATTTCTTCCATAGCTACTTCTCATGGACTATTCTCATTCCTTTCTCGGCCTTTTGTAATCGCATTATTTCTGCAACTGTGTAATAAAGTGCTAATTTTTTTACCTCGTTGGATAGCTAAAGACTTGTAAATGTTTTTTAAATAAAATGCAGACTTAATTTACTATCGTTTTTGTAGAGAAAATAAAGGTTTTGGTAAAGCATCTTACAAAAATTATCAAATAAAAATTATGAAAAAGCCTCTAGTTTTTGGATGGATCTACATTAGTACGATATTATTGTTTATTATTAAGAGCTGTAACAAGGTTTCTCTAAAACTGCGAACAGAATTGAAATCGGTTGATTACTTTTTTTTTATTGAATTTTAAAGTAGTAAAACTGGATTTTCCAAAAAAGAATTTAAAAAAAGAATATCACAGAAATGAATCATTTCCGGATATCACAATGTACAGTCATATTGTTGCAAATGGCATTCCCTACCACCCCTTAAAAGGATCCGGTCTAATTACCAATAACCCTGTATACATATATGTATACAAGAATTGCTCGTTAAAAGGTAAGTATTATATTTTATTATGATGGATCTGATATATTGTATAAAATGCCCTTACTGTTACATGTATCGCGCCCTTTAGAGGGATCGCTCAAAAATGTTCAATATAGGGAAACAAAGGCGCAGCCTGCGTCCGTCAAATTAAACAAGGAATAATCCGGCCCTCGGACCTCCGGGTTGTTTGCCTTACGCGTCACTGCACATCAACAATACTATTACTTTTATTTCTTTGTAAGTTACTTTGCGCCTCGATTGTCAACGGCTTAACGGCGCCCTAGAATGACACGAGAATAATAATTTTAGAGCACCAACGCCTGCTTCAAATATTACAAGTTTGATTCGAACCCGCATCCTTCGACAGTCCGTGTCAGACGTCATAACAACAACAAGGCCACCGAGGCTTGACGTCTGAGCCTTAACATAACAGCTGGACACCATTATCCAATCAAATTTGTTTTTTCTACCGACTTCCGAAAAGAAGGAGGTACTCAATTTGACTGTATTTTTTTTTGATGTTTGATGCCTCATAACTTTCGATAGGGTGAACCGATTCTCAAAATTCTTTGTTTGAAAGCTGGTGCTTCCCGTGTGGTCCCATTTAAATTTAATCAAATTCGGTCTAGTAGTGTTTGAGTTAACTGAAACTCCAATAACTGAATAGAATGGAAGTCGGTATCAAATTTTTCAAATTGTATTCACGTAGATTTCATCTAGGAAAATGATTGACTTACCCTCTTGGCGGTATTTTTTAAGTTCTCTGATGTAATGTCACCGCAGGCGCATTATGTCGTGACGTTCAATTTATAATTTCCTCTTTGACTGGCATGTTGAATATTTGAACCCAAGCCTACGTATTGTCCGTCTCAAGTATTCACGTGAGCAATGAAGTTGATGTTGTCTTGTTTCAATTCCGCATTCAACTTTTTCAACGACGGGATAAATTTTTTGACAGCCATTGTGTAATCTTTCTTCGTATGACACCTTCCGTAACATTGACGATTACAATCCTTTTTTTAGGAAAACGGTTTTCCGTGGTGATTTGAAAGTCGCTGTGCTGCCTTTTGCTTCCATGATTCTAGCTTCTTTTATAATTTTTTTAACGCATGTTTTAGACAAACCTGTGGCTTCAGCAACAGTTATGGCTAAATTAATTTCGTTTGCGTATTCGGCCGATGTTCGGTAATTTTTTCGCCTTTCAAAAAATTGCCCTCTAGACTGCATGTGGTACTAAACAGTAACTTTGCTGCCAAACGCTCTGTATCTTCGTGACAATATTATGTGGACAAAGTTTGGACGGAGCAAAGAACGATACATAATACATACAGCGTACCTTAACGAAGCGTACTAACTTGCAGCACACATGAAGTTTAATGAAGAGAAAAAGTTGTAGAGTTAATAAAATATACATCGAAGCGTTTTGTAGAAGCGTGTCGCATATTGAGTGTGTAGTAGATACTCAATATGGGAATATTGAGTATCTACTATAGATCATGAAGGTTAAAGGAACCCTGACTGCTATAGTAACACTAAAATGCACGTGTCCTCAAATATTTATAAAGCACTCCGCCGGTATCGGCTCCGGTGCGACTCGCGACCCGAGCGCCCGAAGAGCTGCATATGTATTGATATTGCTTGCACAAAAATAACGCACTCTATATTTATACAAAGCAACGTCTTTATATTCCTACCGACTACAATTGCTTAGTCTTTGCAATAGTATGACTATTCTGGATATATATACGGCTTGATGAAATTTCCCATCTTCCGAAAAACGCACTATATAAAGTGGATTTGGCGCCATCAATCAACAGTCAATGCGAGCGCAGTGAGGGAACTGAAGGTTTCACGTCGCGTCTCGTCTCGTGGCTCGCCGCGTCTCGACTCGAGACCGATATTTGTCAAAGTCTCGGGAACATTGGCCTGGAATTTGTCACCAAATTTGCTCTGAACATGATATTCTCAGTGCCGCAGTTCTAGAGCAGACACACTCACATCTGTACGCTTATACACAATATAAAATCGATATAACTTTTGGTAGATAGATTGTGTTTTTTTTTTAGAAATTCATAGGACAGAGTCAGTTGCCCGTGGGAGAGTACAGAATCGAGAGAGTAGTGAATACCTACCCAGTATTTCCGCGGGTGGTGATTATCACCGGAACACTCCGGGGTTTTCGGTAGTATACGGACTCCCACATAACCACCTACCACGGGAAGGTGATAGGGGATAGGGGTAAAAGATTTCCCCGGGACAAATAATAATAATAAGGGTGGTGATTATCAGAAAATGTACTAGATGGAAGAACTCTTCTAAGAGGGAACTTCTTGGTATACACTGCCGCTATTTATATTCTACCTCGAGGCTTTGTTACGAAAGCACTGCTGTTTTAAGGGCACTGTACAAAGTGAAATTGTAGGGCAGAAGGGAATAAATTGCTTTGTTATGGCAGTGGAGTGGTACGTAAAACTTCGTACGACTTTAAGATCTGTATAAGTTGAGTTTTGTCTGTTACGTTTGTTAAAACTATCAAAGTTAACATTAGAAACGGGATATTTAATAATCTGTCTCCGTGTAATCTTTTTTGTTTGAGTTCCCGATATTTTGGCACTGTTGCAAGCGAGATCACGAGTACACTTCAGTCTATGTGACAGAGTCTATGAAAGTGAGCGACACAAAAAAAACAAACTAAACGATCTACCCTTTTTATATTACGTTTTATGCGTAGTTTACTCGTGGTAATGGCCCTTGCAACAGTGCCAAAATATCGGGAACTTAAACAAAAAGGATTAAATGATAAATATCCCGTTTCTAATGTTATTTCTTAAAGATCTGGGTCACATTGCATCTGAGATCATCATAAGCACGATTAAAGCCCCTTCTCGTTACTAAAAATATACATCGTAAAGTGCAAAAAGTAGACTTACTGCCTGTTAAGCCTCATACCAAGTAATGCACCACTAAACATATAAACTGTATGTAATGTAGTACTTTAACTTAGTCATAGATGGCGCGCCATTAGGAGCGCAAGGCGCTGCATCGCGCAAGCGTTTGTCGCACGAAAGCCGAGGCGCGTATTTTGAATTTTATAATAAATCACTTTTTCACAACCTGATCAAGTGTTTGATTTTGGGGTTTTTGGGACTTTGTACATGGTCCTTCGAGCCGGATGTTGGTGTCTTGGACACGAAGGCGTACATGTACGAGTCCGTTACGGAGATTGGCGAAGTTGCCACAGAAGAGGAAACAGTTTGTACGGGCGCAGTTTGACGTCGCCGGCGGAGATCTACTAGTAGCGGGATCGACCACAGAAGGCGTAGCAGTCACTACGGGACGCACTGGCATCGTTGTCACCGGTTGCTGCAGAATTAGCCGGCGCGGTGGAAGGGGCAGGACAGGATTCTCAGAAGTCATCTTCGGTGGTCGTTTGGAAACAGGTCAAGTGTGCGTGAGTGAATCGTGAGTACTTTGAACCTTATTACTTAGCAGTGTTTAACTTTGAATATTTTCAAGAACATAGTGCAAATTTGAAGAAATTTAGTATGGACATTCAACTTAGAATAATTTAAAAATATTTCCATTAAGATAGTCTAAATTAGTAGAAATTGTGCATGGACTTAGAATAGTTTTAGTAAAAGTGTACCTACGGGGAACCTATGCCCAATTTTGTATCGAATTAATTGTCTCTCAAACACTTAGAAAATTTCTGCCTGTTAAATATTTTAATTCATTGCAATCATGGATAAGTTAGTAAAATATCAAGAAGATGTGAAAGCAAGAATATCAAAGGCAAGAATTAACTTTGGCAAACAGGCGAAAGATAAAATTACTGTAACTTATTTAGAGACACGTTTAGCTAATTTGGAAGATCTGTGGAATTTATTTAAAAAACATCACGAAAAGATTGTTAGTGAAACCGACCGTAAAGAGTTAGAAGCATCAGATTACCATAAGGCGGATTTGTACGAACAAGTAGAAGAAGTGTACATAGAATTTAAATCTAAGTTGAAGGAGGGTCTGTTAAAGTTTAGATCAGCCGCTACGCCTGTACCTTCTTCACAATCTTCAAGTAGAGATGTCCAACCATTCAATGTACACTTGCCAAAAATTTCTATACCTACTTTTTCGGGCAAATACGTCGAATGGACTAGTTTCGAGATTTATTTTTGTCACTTGTACATAATAATGTTGGTCTCGACGACGTACAAAAATTGCACTACTTGAAAGGTCACCTACAAGGAGAGGCTGAACAATTGTTAAGGCACATTCCCATAACTGCTGAGAATTATAAGATGTGCTGGGCTCAGCTAGAAGACAGATTCAATAATAAGAAGTTTCTCGCAAATTGTATTTTAAAACGATTTATGAATCAGAAAAACCTTTCTTCTGAATCAGCAACCGCTATTAAGGAGCTGCTAGACATTATGAATGAAAGTTTACATGCGCTAACTAATTTAGGAGTTGACGTAAATTCATGGGACATACTCGTCATTTACATTGTTAGTCAAGGGTTAGATTCTGAGTCTAGACGGTTATGGGAAACAAAGAACAATGAATCTCCGAATGAGTTGCCTCAACTTAGCCAATTTCGACAGTTTCTAGAAAATAGGTTCAGAGCTCTAGAATGTATAGGTTCACAAATTGCAACTAAGACACAAAATGTTAATAGGAACAAGAACACTGCATCCTTCCATGTTACCACTACTGATAATGGTTGTGTTTTTTGCTCTAGCAAAGATCACAAATTATGCAACTGCAAGAAGTTCGCCAAAGAAGATATAGACGAACGTCGTAGGTTTGTTCAAACCAGTAAGTTATGTTTTAACTGTTTAAACACTAATCATTTAGTATTCTCGTGTCGCCAGAATACAAGGTGCCAACTATGTAAAAGAAAGCATCACTCACTTCTTCATCCCAAGAATGCACCGAAATCTGATGATGTAGTTAATAAGGAAGGGATAGGACTGGATCAGGTAGTTAGTAAGGAAGTTGCTTCAGTGGAGGCATCATCTTCAAAGAATGAGTCCACTAAGGCTTTATCATGTTTTGCAAAGGCTAGTAATCAAGTACTGCTAGCTACAGCCTTGGTTGATGTCGAGTCTAGAACTTGATCGTTTGTTTGTTTAAGATCTTTGTTAGATCAAGGGTCTCAGGCTTCGTTTATTACCGAGTCCGCAGTCCAGTTCTTAGGGTTAAAGAAAAGCCCCATTAAAACGTTCGTATCAGGTCTTGGCGGTGATCCACAAGCTTCGTTAGCTTGTAAGTCGATAGTTTCTATCAAAATACAATCCCGTCATGACCCCAGCTTTGGCATAGTCGTTAAAGCTTATGTCCTGAATAAATTGACGACGCTCCTTCCCGAAAGAAAGGTAGTCGTTCAGACATTGCCTGCGTTGCAGTCTGTTGAGATGGCTGATCCATATTTTGATACGCCAAATAAAATAGATATTTTATTTGGAGCAGAAGTGTACAGCCAGATTTTATCGCAGGGTTTAATAAAGGGTCCACCCGGATCTCCTACAGCTCAAAACACTAGGCTTGGATGGATCTTATCCGGTGCGGTAGATCAGATTGGACAGTTAAACACGCATCACAATGTGGTAGTCAGCATGCACTCAGCTCATTTAAATGAGAATGAGCTTTTAAAGAGTTTTTGGGAGCTTGAGTCAGACCAGTATTCTAACGAAAAGAAGCATTTAACGAAAGATGAGCATCTGTGTGAACGTTTATTTGCTGAAACGACACGGAGAGATGAATCTGGTCGCTACGTGGTTAGGTTACCCTTTCGTACAAAGGATCCTAAATGCAAATATGGGGACTCAAAGCAAATCGCCCACAAAAGGTTTCTCTCATTGGAAAGGCGGTTGGCAAAGGATCCAGAATTGAAAAACCAGTATGCTCAGGTCATTAACGAATACTTGCATCTTGGTCATATGGCGGTGGTCGAAGATAGAAATAAGTCAGATGCTGTATATCTACCACATCACGCGGTTGTTAGGACAGACAAGCTTACGACCAAGGTGAGAGTCGTGTTTGATGCGTCATGTCCTGGGAAAAATGGCGTTTCGTTAAATCAAGACATGTTAGTGGGTCCAACTCTGCAACCGGAACTGCGTCATATTTTGTTGCGATGGCGTTGCTTCCCCATATGTCTCGTAGCAGACATAATAAAAATGTATAGGCAAGTAAAGGTGGCTGATGACGATGTAGATTTTCAACGTTTGTTGTGGCGAGAAAATCCAGAAGATGAGCTGAAGCATCTTCGACTTTTACGAGTCACTTTTGGTACATCATCTGCTCCGTACTTAGCTGTGAAATCCTTGCAGCAAGTTGCGATTGATGAAGGAGCTCATTTTCCTTTAGCGTCGACTCGTGTATTGCAAGACTTCTACGTAGATGATTTGATGACGGGATGCCAAACGGTCGCAGAAGGAGCTCAGGTATATCAGCAAATGAAGGATTTGCTTGCACGTGGAGGTTTTCAGCTTCAGAAGTGGTTCACCAGTAACAGAGAGTTACTAGAACACATAAAGGACGATCAACAAACTGCAGAAGCAAACCTGGAATTGACAACAGATGCAGCTACAAAAATATTAGGACTCATCTGGAATAGAAAATTAGATGAATTTGAGTACACAGTCAAACTTCCTCCACTGGAAACACCTGTAACCAAACGCAAGGCTATTTCTGATATAGCAAAATTGTATGATCCCCTTGGGTGGTTAGCTCCAGCTATCATAACTGCAAAGGTGTTCATACAAAGGATTTGGCTAACGGGAATCGACTGGGATCAGGAACTGCCACCATTATTGCTGAAGGATTGGCTAAATTTTAGAAAAGACTTGTCCCAACTCACAAATTTTCGTGTCCCACGATGGATCCACTCATCTATAGATGACCAATCGATTGAAATCCATGGGTTTGCTGATGCATCAAGTGCTGGTTACGCGGCAGTTTTGTATGCTCGCATAATTGATAAAAATGGTGGCATCCACGTGAGTTTGATAACGTCAAAAACTAAGGTGGCTCCAATAAAACAGGTTACTATACCCAGACTGGAACTATGCGGAGCAGCGTTACTTGCAAGGCTGATTAAAGAAGTCTCAGACGTTTTAAAGGTACCAAAACATCATCTTCACGCCTGGACAGACTCTTTGGTTGTCTTAGCTTGGCTGCAGAGTCATCCGAGTCGATGGAAAACCTTTATCGCCAATAGAGTCGCGGAGGTACTAACTGTGATGGATGGAAGCCAATGGTCACATGTGCCAAGCCAGGAAAATCCTGCGGATTGTGCTTCCCGTGGTGTGAAGCCATCTGAGTGGGCTGATCTGCGGTTATGGCAGGAAGGTCCGGGGTGGCTGAAACATAAAATTATAAATTATAGAAAGGAAGAATTGGACACAAGTCTAGAAGAAAGGAAATTAAAATGTCATGCTACTACATGCGTAGATGGAGCTGAAAATATCATGTCTCGGTTCTCATCTTTAAAGCGACTTACCAGAGTTATAGCGTATTGTAGAAGATTGTTAAGTCCAAGAAATACAGGTGCATTGACTGCAGAAGAATTAAGTAAGTCGTTAAGTACTTGTATCAAGATATGTCAAGTCCATGGTTTCGAAGAAGATATGCATTGTTTGAAGAAGCAGGGCAAGGTAAATAAAGGAAGTAAACTTACCTCACTCAATCCTTATCTTGACAAGGACGGTATCTTGAGAGTTGGTGGACGTTTACAGAAAGCTCCACTGGAATATAGTGTGAAGCACCCTATTTTGATACCCCAAACTTCACACTTCACTAGTTTATTGGTTGAAGACGCCCATCAAAAAACTATGCACGGTGGTCTTCAGTTGATGACAAATTATTTAAGATCTCAATACTGGATCATAAATGCAAAGAGTTTCGTGCGGCAATGTGTTAGGAAGTGTGTGGTTTGTATTCGTCATGCGGCTAAAACTAGACAACAAATGATGGGCGAGCTACCAGAGGCTAGAGTAACTGCTAGCCGACCTTTCCTGCGAAGCGGAGTTGACTATGCTGGCCCCATTAGTATACGCCCCTCAAAAGGTCGTGGCTATCACTCTACTAAAGGCTACATATGCTTATTTGTTTGCATGGCCACTAAGGCCATTCATCTCGAAGTAGTTAGCGACATGACAGCACAAAGCTTTCTAGCAGCGTTCAAACGCTTTGTAGCTAGAAGGGGGCATGTAGCAGACTTGTGGAGTGATAATGGAACCACATTTGTTGGCAGCGCTAAGTAGTTAAAGTTATTGCTTAACGCGGAAAGATCCGCCTTAGCACCTGAAATAGCAGATTGGTTTGCGGTAAATGGTACGAATTGGCACGTAATCCCTCCCCACTCTCCAAATTTTGGAGGGTTGTGGGAGGCAGGAGTGCGTTCGACCAAGCACCATCTTAGACGTGTGATAAATAACAGTACCCTTACGTATGAGGAGATGTCAACTCTACTGTCTCAAATCGAAGCATGCCTTAATTCGAGGCCAATATCGCGACTTCCAACTTACCCAGACGATCCATATTCCCTCACACCAGGGCACTTCTTGGTCGGTGAACCTTTAGTTGTAGTTCCCGAAAGAAATTATGAACATTCCAGCATGTCTTCTTTGAGTAGATGGCACCTTACACAAAGAATGCTCCAGGATTTCTGGCGCAAATGGTCACAAGAGTATTTAACTCAACTGCAGCACCGTTACAAATGGACAGATAAAGCCACTGAGCCACAAGTCGGCGACGTAGTTTTAATCAAAGAGGATGATCTTCCCCCTGCCAAATGGCTATTAGGTGTTATCACACAGAAACATACTGGTTCGGACAAACTAACGCGTGTGGTGAGCGTTAGATGCAAGTCAATTGTTTTGAAGAGACCTTTATCGAAATTAATTATGTTGCCTGTAACTCAATAAGTTATTTAAAAATATTACTCATAATACAGTCCACAGTGAAACATTGAAGTTATGTTTATCATGTTTAAAGATTTATGTTCAATGGTAGTTTAAGTTTTATTGTAATATTAGTTAAGGTCGTATCGCACTCACCTATGGTGGGCGGTTTATACTTACATATTAAAACGGCAGTGTTTGTATAATTAAATTTGTATTTTTAATATTGTTTGAGTAGTGCATTAAGGAGTAGTACTGTTATTTAGATAGTTAGATGGACATTCTGTCCATGGTGGGCGGAATGTTAAGCCTCATACCAAGTAATGCACCACTAAACATATAAACTGTATGTAATGTAGTACTTTAACTTAGTCATAGATGGCGCGCCATTAGGAGCGCAAGGCGCTGCATCGCGCAAGCGTTTGTCGCACGAAAGCCGAGGCGCGTATTTTGAATTTTATAATAAATCACTTTTTCACAACCTGATCAAGTGTTTGATTTTGGGGTTTTTGGGACTTTGTACACTGCCCTTTATGTGCATGTGGTGTGGAGAGATGAAATAAATATATTTTTCTCCGCTTGGGGTTGTCCGCGAATCGTGCCAAATCTGGTTATACGGAGCGATATGAACACCGTTGCCAGTTGTTTTGGTGTTGCCCGGTACAAGCTGCTCACAATATATTTTTTTACTTCTAGTGTTTGATTATGTATACTATCTTGCTTGATGTTCAGTGATGATGAAAGGCGATTGAACACAACTATATATATATAAGTTTTTAAATGATCATGTTCGCAAACGGGATAATTACCGTTTATATTTTGTTTGACTTCCCGATATTTAAGGTCCGTTGTACGCGCGAGTTGGAGCGCTTGTAGCTAAGGCGCTGCCCAAACACAAACATTCTTAAAACACTATGTTTTTCCGCGCACAGTTAAGATATACCAACTCCTGATACAAACTTGACAAACTTGAAAAATACAGTGTATAGTTTAGACTTGTATAATAATATTGCGCTATAATTACTCCTATTTTGCATCTTGAAGAATAAAATCGCAAATATACCGGCAGAAAAAATATTTCGTATCGCATTTTTTGATAGTTTGAGCGACAAACACTTTATAATTTGTAATCGGAATAAAGGTAAGTAATTTATTAAATTAAAGAACTATTTGTATTTTGTACCATTGTAGATTACTTTAATTTTAAACAAAATAAATCTGCGAAAAAGTGATCGTGTTTACAGACGCACGCTTGGTCCTGCCACGGCCAGTGCTTCACCCGCTCAGATACCTAAAAGTTTAAAACACTGTTTTAAACTATCACGGTTGTTCTCTAAAATTATATGATTATTAACGGGATATTTACCGTGGTAAGGTTGTGGAATGAGCTCCCGATATTTCGGCGCAGTTACATGCACCATGTTCACGGGAAGACTGAAGAATGCGGGTGGTTGGTCAAAAAGTTTAAAAGTTAGGTGCAGACATAACGATCTACCCTCTTTCTTAGTCTTTTGCTACGGTTATCACTGGAACTCGAACTCGATCCTAAGTCCCGACAAAACACACTCACTGTATCACTGCGTATAGTATTTTGAACACATTTTGAACGCGGACTTTTATTTTTAAAACAACCTAATACTGGATTCCACGCACTGGCGAGTTGAAAACCATCACCTCGATTGAAATTCTGGCATTTCGAGATCTCAATAGTTTCCTTTACTAGCCTTGGTATGTAATGGCGTTCGGTGGACAAGATTTTAGGGTTATGGAATTCAATCCAGTGGTTAGGACCCGCGTCCAGCAGATGCTCAGCTATGGCAGATTTGTGTCTTTCATTGTTTTTTACTGCCTTTATGTGTTCCTTGATGCGGCATGAAACAGTTCGCTTCGTCTGTCCTATGTACGAACTTCCGCAGCTGCAGTTAATTTTGTACACCCCGGGATGCTGAAAAGGAATCTTGTCCTTAGGGGAACGCAGACATTGCGCAATCTTCTGATGAGGAGTAAATATGGTCTACATACGGTCTAATACGGTCTAAACCCTACAGCGAGAGTCTCTCGGCAGACCATCCATTTGATAAGAGAATGTCACGAGGTCTTCTCTGATGACGTTCTGAAAAAGCTCCTACGACCCAGAACTCCACAGCCACCGAAAATGTATGGTTTACCCAAAATCCACAAAATAGATGTGCGGCCAATAGTCAGCCAAATTGATTCCCCAACTTGTGACCTGGCGCGACAAGTCTCACGTGTACTTCAGGGACTGACAAGTCAGACGCCATCTTTTGTAAAAGACTCTAGACATATGGTGAGCCTTTTGAAGCAGACTAGGGTTGAAAGTGATGAGATCATGGTCAGTTTTGACGTCGAATCTCTATTTACGAAGGTACCGGTACTGGAATGCTTAGAGGTAATAAAGAAGAAACTGTCTGACAACAACATTTCGATGGAATACGCCAAACTGCTGGAACACTGTTTATCTTCCAGTTATTTCTTATATAGAGGCCAGTTTTACCTGCAGATAGATGGAGTAGCAATGGGTAGTCCAGTGGCCCCTATGGTTGCTAATCTGTGGATGGAACACTTTGAAGACCGGGTTATATCCACCTGTCCCGTAGAAATCAAGTGCTGGAAGAGATATGTAGATGATATCTTCTGCATACTTAAGGGCGGTGAAACAGAAGTGAGCAAATGCCTGGAACATTTAAACAGTGTTCATCACGCTATGCGGTTTACGGCTGAGATTGAGAAAGATCGAGTGTTGCCGTTCCTGGATGTTCGAATAACAGCGAGGGAAGACGGGTCTCTGAGCCACACAGTGTACAGAAAACCGACACACACAGACCTGTACTTGCATGCCACCTCTCACCATCATCCCCGGCATCTTAATTCTGTGGTCAGTTCACTGACAAATCGGGCCTATGATCTGTGCGATACAGAACACCTTGAAGAGGAACTATCCCACGTACAGATGGTGTTACGCAGGAATGGTTATAAGGCTCAGGTCGGTATAACCAAGCCAAGGAAGAAACTGATGAAACCGAAGGTGGAACGACAGCCGACCTTTTTGCCATATGTTAAAGGAGTCACAGACAAAATAGGTCGAATTCTTGACAAATATGCTATCAAGACCATATTTACTCCTCATCAGAAGATTGCGCAATGTCTGCGTTCCCCTAAGGACAAGATTCCTTTTCAGCATCCCGGGGTGTACAAAATTAACTGCAGCTGCGGAAGTTCGTACATAGGACAGACGAAGCGAACTGTTTCATGCCGCATCAAGGAACACATAAAGGCAGTAAAAAACAATGAAAGACACAAATCTGCCATAGCTGAGCATCTGCTGGACGCGGGTCCTAACCACTGGATTGAATTCCATAACCCTAAAATCTTGTCCACCGAACGCCATTACATACCAAGGCTAGTAAAGGAAACTATTGAGATCTCGAAATGCCAGAATTTCAATCGAGGTGATGGTTTTCAACTCGCCAGTGCGTGGAATCCAGTATTAGGTTGTTTTAAAAATAAAAGTCCGCGTTCAAAATGTGTTCAAAATACTATACGCAGTGATACAGTGAGTGTGTTTTGTCGGGACTTAGGATCGAGTTCGAGTTCCAGTGATAACCGTAGCAAAAGACTAAGAAAGAGGGTAGATCGTTATGTCTGCACCTAACTTTTAAACTTTTTGACCAACCACCCGCATTCTTCAGTCTTCCCGTGAACATGGTGCATGTAACTGCGCCGAAATATCGGGAGCTCATTCCACAACCTTACCACGGTAAATATCCCGTTAATAATCATATAACCTAAAAGTTTGCTCTTGCAGCGCCGATCAACAAGATAAAGGACGCTTTCTGCGGTCAGGAGTTGGATGGGTAACCGCTAGAGTAGCTCGTTTGGTGGATAATAATAATAATATTAATATGGTGAGGCAATATGCCACCATATGATCGATGAAAAGGGGGTGTGAGGATAAATACCTGGTCTCCAATTGGGATGTCGGATGAATCTGGAACTGGTGGGGGCTGGTGACCGTGAGTCCTCGGTGGAGGCGTCCTGCTGTGGACGTCGTGCTGAAGGGGCTGAAGAACTGTTCACTCGTAGTTTAGTGTTCGTATAGTCTTATGAATGCAGTGGTTCCCGCACTCGCGTTCGCGTATTTTACGTTTACAAATTAGTCACGCCATCTAGTTCAAAAATTTTGAGCTACGGTTTCGACTAACACGACGTCTTTACGACTTAATAAGGACGTCTTTGACCAGATGTCTTCCATTGGTCAATTGAAAGACGACGTTAGGATTTGGAATTTTTTTAGGCACTAATGATATGAAGTCTTATTGACTTCATATAGACGTGTTCATATAGAAGGTCTCTATATGATATTATTATACTATTTTAGGAGGTAGTGAAGACGTCTAATTTGTGTCCAAAGACGTACCGACCTTAATTTACTTTAAATGGACGTCTGTGCAACGTCACTTTTCGTCTAACGTCATCGGTCTGCTACCTGGGATATATAACCTCACCAAAGTTGTTTAACTTGTATATCAACAGGTTGATCGTTGAACTCAGTGAAACCAAAATCGGTTGCTCAATTCATGGCGTCAGTGTCAATAACATCAGTTACGCGGACGATATGGTTCTGCTGACTCCATTGATTAACGCCCTCAGGCGCCTTTTAACTATTTGTGAGACATATGCGGCAGGCCATGGGCTCAGGTACAATGTCAAGAAGAGTGAACTCATGCAGTTTAAAGCGGGTCGGAAAAGCTACTCTGTTCCGACGGTAGAGCTTGATGGAGCTCCCCTTACCTATGTAAAACATTTCAAGTACCTGGGCCACTGGCTCACTGATGATATGTCAGATGACATGGACATGGAAAGGGAACGTAGGGCGTTGTCGGTTAGGTGCAATATGTTGGCTCGCAGATTTGCTCGATGTACAGCGCCAGTAAAGATAACATTATTTAAAGCGTACTGTACATCGTTTTACACTTGTAGCCTGTGGGCTAAATATAGGCAAAAATCTTACAACGATCTACGTGTCCAATACAACAACGGCTTTAGGATGCTGCTGGGGCTGCCGCGTTTTTGTAGCGCATCAGGAATGTTTGCAGATGCGCGCACTGACGACTTCTATGCAATCATGCGAAAAAGAGTTGCATCCCTGATGAGTTCCATGCGCACTACCTCTTGCGGTCTTCTGGCCGTCGTGGCTGAGGATATGCATCCTCAGGACGATGTTGACACGTCGAGCGCTTAGCGCTTTAGTGACGCTAGACCGACGGCTGTCGGTCTAGCGTCACTAATTGTTTCTTCTAATATCGCTTTTTTTAAACCAAAATATCCCAATACACTCTCTTCAGTTTTCATTGGGCCTTAACTACTGATAACTACTGACTGACTAATAAATAACTACATAAAAATAAATACTTCGAGACAGACGGAGTTACACTTTATCCCCACCACCGCCATGCCGTTGGGATATAAATCGTAAAAGGCATGAAAACCCAAAGTATTAGGCAGTAGGCCCTTTATGCAAAAGGCTGTCTTGGTCGGTATCACCGTGCGGTTCCAGATATTCTGCTGCAAAGCATTAGTGCGCATTACTGTCTGTCTCAGTGTAACTCTAGGTGCAGTGCCACGCAAAATAACAGTACAAAGATCTGGATGGCACTCCAACTGTTAAGGGCAAGCGTAGCTTAACAACAGGCGATTGATTTGCCCGCCTCACCACTCGGTAATATAAAAGATAAACTAACGTAGTAGCGTTAATTCTAACAAACGCTTAATCGTTAATAAATAAAAGAGATTATGTCAGCTGGATGTGACACTCTCAAAATAATTAAAATATAGCAAACGACTTAATTCTAATTAATTTGTTGAAATTGCCTTTTACACACAATAAACTGAATATCAACTAAATTAAATATTATTTAATAACTGGCAGAATAAGAGGTATCTTTAAAATTATTATAAATATTTCAGTGTACCCAGAAGTGTGACAATTACATTTATTTAGTTATACAAATATTTTAAGAATAGTAAAACTAAAACTAAAAACTAATCTATAAGCCCCATGGTGGGGAGAAAAGTAGCAAAACGCTGGCGGCATTGCTACGCTGGATGGCAATGCTAACTTTTTGCACAAAGTAAGAGAAGTAAAGGCGCCAGCATTTCGGTCATCCGCCGCCCCAACCAAACGTTTGGCCAGATCCCTATACAAGCTGAAAAGGGATGACCCACGGCCCTAAAGTGTCGACCCCAAATGGCACAAACATGAACTTAGTGCATTATGTTCAAATACACATATTTAAGCCGTATAAGGTTTTCCGCTGTAGTCGCGGCAGCGCCAGCCCGATCAATCGTCCCAGGGAGATGAGACGGCGCCAGTGTGTCCACACATGTAGCATCCCAAACCAGGGGCTGTCCCATCTTCACGGGACGATAGTTATCCCATGTGATCTCTTGCCGTCGTTCCGCATCAATCCGTTTGGTTCTAAAACTGACAAAGGCCCAATGGATGACATAATTCAAAGTGTCGCGGTATGTGCCCCGCGCTCCTAAATGTGGCCGTACCAATGAACTATTATTATGTATATTATTAAATGTGTGTAGGTCGAGATGACGAAACAAAATATTAAGAAATGATATAAAAATAGTTTAAGTATACCTTGCTTTACTCAATGGAGATATCAGTTGATAAACAATTCCTCGAATTGAACATTAACTGATCAGAATTTAAAACATTCCACTTCTAATTTGGTTTCCTGTAACAAGATTATTGAGAGTAATTAACATTGTCTTATCGTTTTTCGGTATTAGTAATTTATTTTACGAAGCGGAGCACGCGCCCATTCTATACAACATCGTTTTAATATGAGAAATACATTTTGTTGAAACACTTAGAAAATAAAAACAAACTGATTTTTTATCGTCGTATATTTTATTCCGCAGTGACTTCTGTTATTATAATCAACTAATAAGCCAGTAAAAGTTACAGTCCTGCTTCGATTCGACCGTCTAGCTTAAGAGCTTACTAGTTTTGTCTCTATTTTGGTCCTAAATAGGTACTCTAACCCATTTAAATAAAATCTCCGGAAACATCGGTGCAAATGCTTTGAAAATACGTAAGTATCCTTCAAAAGAAATAGCATGGTACAATATAGTATTTTAAAATAAATCTATAAGTAAGTATAAACATAAAAAATTAAGAGCCTTACTTATAAACGCTGCTTAACTTTAAATGACCTTAACGTTATTTAATAGTGCGCACTACACAACTACCGTGTGATTCTCTAATGATTCGTCGATGAGCTCGTCACGTCGTCGTCGACAAGATCACCGATGTCAAATACTTTATAAGATATCGTCTTTGTACATAAGGTTGTAAGCGATCCATCAGAGCGATCGTGCGAGTGTCTCATGACACCTCCGTGAGACCTTACTTCAAGGAACTCGGCATTCTCACATTGCCGGCCATTGTGATCTTTAATGTGGCGATCTTTGTGAGGACCAATCCCGACACGTTCCTAAAGCACAATAACGTGCAATCCTACGGCAGCTCCGAGGCCAAGTCTATCAAGCTGACGGACGTGATGGGTCCCTCTGTTTACAACAGACTCTCCACTGACATTATTGCAGCCCCATGTGTGCAGAGCTTTAAATCAAGATTAAAACGCTGGCTTCTCGAGCAAACTTTCTATTGCTTTGATGAGCTAATGAAACTGAAATAGACATAATATTTATAATATTAATGTATTTGTAATTTATTATGTATGACCAATAAATTTATTTTTTATTAAGTGACTTAGGTAATTTGTACCTATATATGACATTTTGTTTTGAATTTTTATGTAACTTTATTTTATAATTATAGAAAAGTGATAGTACCTAGACTTAGTTAACTTGATATTTCCTAGTGTAAGTTACATTTTATTCAACGCATAGCTGACATGTAAGCTAGTTTACCAATAAAGAGTATTTGTGTTTGTTTTTCCAACATTTCTAGTCATATCGTCATTTGTTTCACAGATGTTGTCAAAGATGCAACGATGTTTGCTCTTAGAGAATCGCACGGCAGATAAGATGGTGGGACTGTACGTGACTGTAAACTTAAGCATGTCTCAACTAGTAAGCAAAGTTATTAGTTACTTACAAGTAACTTTAATATTCCAAAGTAGAAAAAAACGTATACTTAAGTAATGTAAATTCTTTCATTGAAACATGACGTGCGCGTAGGAAATGTAATAGAAATGTGATATCACGTGTTGAGAGTGATTCAAAGAAAGAAAGTGTCACCGAATCCCACAAAGCTGCGGATCACTTACGGGGGATATGACACGCGTTAGTAAGCACACGGGGTGTTGGTGCGGGCTGCGGGGGGCGGGGGCAGATCGCGGATGTTTTCAATAGAATTACCGAAAGCCGCGTCTCATCGCGCCATCTGCCGGCTTCGGCCGCGCCGCCGGTGAAAGGAGAATAAAAGCGATGGAGATTGAGGACATTATTCCGCCGTGACACGTTTTATTTACGCTTTAATGTGACGTCACGGTTAAAAAGATGGATGGCGAATATAATAAAGGAGGCGCAAGATGGCTTTGTGAGCGCTCGCCGCCCGCCCTCGGCATTCAGCGCGCTGATACTTTGTACAGGGGGTTGCGAATGAAAGGGCTTTTCGGCTCCGGACGAGCCCCGCCGGCCTTTATATCTAACTGCAGTGTACAATTGGCTCTTAGTACTTCACGTTCTCGACTATCATTTACCTTATTTTTTTAAATAATTTAATGATATTATCAATAATAAAGAATAAAAATAATAAAAAACCGGCCAAGTGCAAGTCGGGTTCGCGCACGAAGGATTCCGTGCCATTATTTATAAAAAACCAAAATTATCACGGTTGTTGTATTGGAGCCCCCTTAAATGTTTATTTTATTCTGGATTTTAATATTTATTGTTAAAACGGCAGAAGAAATACGTCTATGAAAATGTCATCTGTTATCTATCACGGTTCACGAGATATAGCCTGGTGACAGACAGACAGTAGAGTCTTAGTAATACCCTCTGGGTACGGAACGCAAAAAACCAAAATTAAATAAAATATTTTTATTTTTTATTTTTTTTTTATGCATAAGACAAGTGTCAAGACTAGCTGGTCGTGCACCTGATGGTAAGTGTCACGCCAGCCCGTGACAGTTGCAGTGCGACCCTGAGGTTTGAGCGTCAAAATTCTGGACAGCACTGCACTCGTCACCCTGAGACATGGCTGTTCAAACTCATCCTCCAGTATTTCACTTTCTGCTGTGCCCTCCAACCTAAACCCAGTAATGCTTCCAATCTACTACCTTGAGGACGAATGTCTGATACTGCGGGCGGATAATATTCTTTATATAATCTCATTCGGTAATATTCTAATTATGAAATGAAACACAGACTTTTATTGGAATTTTATTTATTCTTTAAGAAAATTAAAACATTAAATTAAAGCATTATTCTCCTAAAAAAACAATGCTTTAAAACATTTTTTTAATTATTTAAGTACAATGTGTCCCGACCAAGGAGGTTTCAATTCAATTTAAATACACATTATCTGTGGTGAGCGGGCTGCGCGCGCAACGCACTGCTTCCGAGCCAATAGACCAATAACAGACTTTGCTACGGCATCATACTATGGGGAAACAGCGTAGATGCCAAAGACCTTTTTATTGCACAGAAAAAATGTATCCGTATTCTCGCCAATGTTAAACTTCCCGACATTAAAATATTACATTTCCACAAACCATACTTTATTAAATTTAAAATATTAACGATCACATCTATATACATATTAGAAAACTGTAAACTTGTCATAAATCACCCTGAATACTTCACAAAACTAACTGACAAACGGGACTATCAATTAAGATCTAAATATAAACATAAATTACTTCTACCTCAATCAAAATTAGTTTCTTTATTTCTTTTTATCAATTTATACATGTAACTTACAGACTAAAATCCAAGACATTACATGGCGCAATTAAACTAGGTCAGAAAACCTGAATCTGCCTACAGTATCATGGAATATATCCAGATCTGGATTTTGAGTTAAAATCCTATTAATATAAGTGATAGCTCTCGGGGTAGGTGCATTGTGTGCTCGTACAGTGTGAAGGCCGGGGGGCAGTGCCAACAGGCGGTGCAGTCGGCGCGGGCCGCGCTCTGCGTCGGCGCCGCGCAAGTATCCCGAGGGAACGTTCAGGCGCAGGTTAGCTAGCGTGCGAGGGTTGTTGACGCGATTGCGTATGAGTAGTAAGTAGTGCAGGATAAGATGCATCTTTCTCCGTAATTCTAAGGTATGCATACCAACCATTCCTGATACAAACAGGGATGGGTACATGTATGGGTAGTAACCGTATTTTTTTTTATAGATATAGCGTGCAAATTTACGCTGTATTCTTTCAATCATTAATGAATATTTTGTCTCATAAGGATCCCAAATTATAGCGTTATATTCAAGCTTGCTTCTAACGTAAGCTGTGTACAGTGATATAGCTGCATTTACATTATTAAAGTCATAACAAGTACGCATTATGAAGCCTAACATTCTATATGCTTGCTTACATATATCCGTAACATGGTCTCTGAAATTTATCTTGGTGTCTATAAGTAAGCCTAAGTCTTTGATTTTGTCAACTCTGTCAATAGAGATGGTTTCAGATAGTCGATAGTCATATAAAGTCGGGTTTAAACCTCTAGTTATAGTTATCATCTTACATTTACGAGCATTAAAATTCAGACGATTTCGTTCACTCCAAGCTGTGATACGGTCAATATCGCTTTGAAGGGCAGTGCAGTCCGCATTGTTATCGACCGCGGCGAAGAGTTTGAGGTCATCAGCGAATAGAAGGCAATTTGATGACCTGATAGTCTTCGGTAAATCGTTAACCATGATTAGAAATTGAGTTGGACCGAGTGTAGAACCTTGACTCACACCAGATCTGGTATAATAACGTGGAGAACTGTAACCGGAAAGCTGCACATACTGTGAACGGTTTTTGAGGTAACTAGCGCAGAGGCTAAGCAGTTTTGGATTAAAACCAATAGATGCACATTTTTTTAAGAGAATGTCGTTGTCCACGCGGTCAAATGCTTTTTGATAATCAAAATATACTACATCGACCTGCGGACCGGCATCCATCTTTGCGGTGACATAATCAACAAAGTTAATATGGTTGGTTACAGTCGACCGCCCTGATCTGAAGCCATGTTGGCTATCGTCTAGATAGATGTCAATCTGCTGAACTAAGCGAGCATTAAGGACTGTTTCGAACAATTTGCCAAACACTGGCAGCACCGCTATAGGACGATAATTCAAAACTTCGCTTCGTTCTCCTGCCTTGTGAACAGGTGTGACTCGCGAAATTTTCCACAAATCTGGGTATGTGGAAGTGTGGACGGAAAGGTTAAATATGTGTAGAAGAGGCTTGAGCAACGCGGACTTACAGTCCTTGACAATAAAGGGAGGAACTCCGTCAGGTCCAAGAGCGGAATGCGCTTTTAGCCGTTTAATAGCATGAATAATCTCGTTTATGGATACATTATTGATTGATATATGAGCAGATGGCATAGAAAATGTTTGGCTATATTGTTGAGCTTAGTTATGCACAGTACCGGCCCAAACCCAATGGCTACAAAAATAACAAACTACCAATACAATTAAAAGACATAGAGAAAAAATGTAAATTTATTAAGGCTGTTAAAGACATACTTATACAAAAGTGTTATTATACACTGGACGAATTCTTTCTGGATGAAACAATACTTACAAAATAAATCGTTCCGCTCCGCACAGTATTGCTATACCCATTCAGGGTCATTATGTAATGCCTACCAAAAATATGTTCAGTAAGATCTGCATGTACAACTCATAATGTTTGCAATAAATAACTGAGTATTGAGTATTGAGTATTGAGTATTTTCCACTGATATTGACCAAATTGTGGTTACGCCGCACAAGCCATACAAACAAGAAGAAGAAGAAGACTTTTCCAATTTGGCGCTATATCATACATAAGAATTTGAGTAATATTTTGTTGAAAAAAACTTAGTAGCAAATCTGTCATGAGATTAAATAAAGTAGTGTATGCAACTGCATATAATTAGGTATTAAACACTCGTGTAATCTTATTTTGAAACTAAACTCATGTTTTAATACCCTCTATTATATGACAGTTGCATAAACTACTATTACCTCTTCTGTAACTGTGCTATTCTGCTAGTGGCAGGTATACCTGCCAACGCACCACTAGCAGAAATGTCTTACCACCTAGTATGATATATAAGTAAACGAGGTAAACAATGTACATTTGGACGCTTGGGGCATGTAGCCCGTCCTGTGTCTACTTTTGTCGTTGTTTTTCCGAACGCATAAAAGTTCAGATAACAAGTGAAATTTGAAAAATTTAATATCGACTTCCATTCTATTACTTTGGTAAAAACCAGTTATTGGAGTGTAACTCAAAAACTACTTAACCAAATTTGATGAAATTTAAATGGGACCAAGAATTTTGAGAATCGGTTCACCCTATCGAAAGTTATGAGGTAACAAATATAAAAAACAATACAGTCGAATTGACAACCTCCTCCTTTTTTTGGAAGTCGGCAGAAAAATACTACACTTGAATAGTTTGACCAACTAAAAATACTACTTGATGAATGAGTAAACTTTATACCGATGGAGTGCATTTTGATCTGATAAAATTAGTTACAAACCAGAGGTATAAAAATGTCTATACATTTGGTGTACGCGCAATTTGGCATGTCACTTTTTTGTACGTACACATGGTGTACGTGCAACACGCGACGGGTTAAGGCTGATACACGCACGTTTATAGGTATAATTTATATGAGAACCATTAGAAATCATTTAGGATTAGGTTTGCAGTACGAATCATCTGCAGATCCTGCATCCTAGATCCTTTAGTGGGAGTTATTGCGTTACATAGAAGTGTATAGTGGATCAAGTTAATAATGAAACAGAAGGCCTACACCCAAAACGAACTACGAAGTTTCGGTTGACAGGTTTCACAATTTTTACTGTGAAAGTGAAATATCACAAATGCAGTCAAGGGTGATTTAATGTAACGGTGACGAGTGAAGCGGCGGATTGACATAAAGATGGCAGTAATTATATTTTATCAAATAAGTGAACGAAATTGATAAAATTATTAATAACTAGCGACTGCCCGAAACTTCGTTCGCGTAGTAGGCTCGGCCTTCGGCCTCGACATAACCTTCCGATTTTATTGGTTATTCTTACAAAGTCAAAGTCAAAGTCAAAATCATTTATTCAATTTAGGCATCAAAGACGCACTTATGAAAGTCAATTTTTCATTATAATGTACTTTAAAGCCTACCGCGTTCCAAAATACATAGAGCCAACTGAGAAGAAGGGGCGAGAAACTCGGGGCCATTCTTTTTATATAGATGTTTTAACAATGTTTTTACTTAGGTACTACAAATATTAGCTCCAGTGTGTTGCCTTACAAAAGAGAACATAATAATGGTATCAGTAGGGCAAGACACGCTACACTTTGACATCTTAGTACACGAGTAGATAGATCCTGGAGTGATCAGTCCTAAGCTGTTTTATCCTCCAAGTAATCCGAAATTTTGTAATAACCTTTTTGACAGAGTTTAGTTTTAATAGTAATTTTAAACTAATTAATAGGCAAATCTCGGATAACATTGGGAACTTTATTATAGAATCGTATACATTGTCCAATAAAAGAATGACTTATTCTGTGGAGACGCGTTACATGTACGGATAGCTTGTGCTTATTTCGCGTGTTGATGGAATGAGCATCACTCCTTTTATCAAAACTGCTAATGTTTTTCTTACATAAGAACCTTCTCCTGACAATGATTAAAATAACAAGAAAAAAATTAGCGAGATTGTTCCATCCGTTCTCAAGGTATAGCGTGACCAGGAGAAATAGGGGTTCACTTTTATATATAGGGTGTTTGGCAGAGGGTCCGACAAACCAAATGAGCGTGTTCGGGGGCCCACTTGGAGACAACAAGTTGACCAAAAAAAATCCCCGACACCACAATTTTTTATAACTTTTTTTGTGAATTTTTCCTTTTACTCCGAAATTGTACCTATTTACCACCATAACATTTATAAAATCTGTTTTAGACCGGATGTTTATAGTTGAATTTGGTCTCCAATTCACCTTCAGGCCACGCAAAGCAAAATTGGATACAAAACAGAGCTAACTGATTTAGAGCTCATAGAGTGAAAATATGAAATAAATTTTACCTCATAGTTCAACTTTCACAGTGATAAAAAAACCCACTAGCAAGCTTTTTAGTAAAAAGAGGAAAAAAAATTGGGGGGTCGGAGATTTTTTTTGGCCAACTTGTATTCTCCGAACACGCTCATTTGGTTTTTCGGTCCCTCTACCAAACACCCTGTATATAGATCATTAGAGCTCTTTAACCAAATCGTGGGTCGTCAATAGGGGAGGCATATGTTCAGCAGTGGACGTCCTACGGCTGAGATGATGATGATGATCATGAACCAAGTCGTTCTGTTAGTTAAATCAGTATTTATTGATTAAAGCATTTGTTCCGAAAAGTTGCGATAGATCTTGAAAATGTGCCGCAATTTGTATTTAGTCGTTATTAGTACGCATTTCTGCGCAATTTCGGCTAATGAGAACCGAAAAATTCCATGAATACATTATTTATTCGTGGATTATTTGAATTCAAATAGAGATCTGTAAATTATGCATAATTTTCCTTTTATAAATCTTATACAATGGCGGCCCGAATCGGGAAGGAAGGGAAGAAATTAATAAATCGAACATTTTTCTTTTGAATCGTTCGGCGCTGCCGGTCCCGCGGCTAGAGGGTGCCTTCTGACAAATTAGCCGATAAATCTACCAGGACATTAGGAATAACTGCTGCGTTTGTATCCGCGTCTGAGGCAGGTGCTTCAGAGAGGTGAATCCTGCCCATAATGCAGTCGAATGGTGGTGGCAATAGGGTTGTAGAGTCCGCCTGGGGAACCACCACTCTTGAGCTAATCAACCATGAAGCAGTAGTGTGAAAACGTTAATGTGTTTCGTTGAAGGGCAATGTTTCCAGCGAAATCAAAGGAGAAAAAGCAATAAACTTAACATCTTATATCTCACGGTTTAGGGACGAGCATTACCATGCAGGGTTTTGAATGGCACGGAATTTTTATGGGCAAGAGTGTCGCTTAACATCAGGCGATCGAATGGCTTATCTTGTCACAAACAAACGAAAAAGTCTCGATTATATATGGCGATTATACGTGCAGTCTTCCAGTAATTAATTAAAGATTAAATAAGTGTGCATTTTAGTGTGTATGTACAGCAGTATGCCGGCTCAGTTCATAGTGGCGCTACCTCGAAGGACGGGGTCTGAGGTTCCATTTCTAGGCAGGGAATATATTGGTGTGACAATCAGAAATGTTTTTGTCAGGTTTGGGCGTTGTGATATGTTATAGACCGTTTTTATTCATCATAATCATAATCAGCCCATTGTGTACCAACTGCTGGGCCTCGAGCCTTCCTCTCACAGCGAGGAGTTGAGCCATAATCTACCAGACGGGCCCAGTACGGCTTGGTAGATAGGCTAGCGGCCAACCCATGTCTAAGTTTTAAAAGGCCACCTGATGGTCTTTGACATAGCCTAACCACTGTTATCCTAAGACAAACAACCGGGACCGACAGCTTAACGTGCCCTCCGAGGCAAGGAAGCGCTCAGTTGAATAATGCCACTATCGGTCACCCATCCAAGCAGTGACCGTTGCAAGCGTTACTTAATCTGTTGATTGGTTAAGATCGCCAAGTCAAGCTCCGCTGCTAGCGCTTCATAAGCAGGTTCCTGATTATTAATTTATTGTTATTATTTACATTATTAAGAATTGAAATAAGTGATTTCAATGTAAATGGAAATTTATCCTAAAGGAAACCGACAACCTTATAATTCTGTGCGGTGTTCAAGGCCTAACGCCTAGCTTCAACCATTGAATCACAGCCAATGGTCCTCTTACGTTATGTATAGGAAAAAAATTAAATAAGGCTTAAAAAGGTACATGACAGTGAAATAATGATAAGTGGCTACACTTGGGGCTCATCGGCAGGCCAGTCACGCGCCGCGGTCACACCTACGCGACTCCGCACTCCGCGCCGCGCACTGCAATCGCTTTATACTAAACATTATTGTGCTTATAAATAGAAATCGATTTACTGCACCAAGCATGGTTACAATTACGTGTTTATATAAACATTTGTTCTGCATGTTGCACCATAGACAGGCATACACAATATTGTTTTAAGTAAACGGAATATACACATTAGAAATGACATAATGGAATACATATAAATTAGAATTATTAATATACACTTTTATAATTACATACTTAATAAATAAATTAAGTTTCTAAATACATCTTCAGTACGAAAATTTAATTATAAAAATGTCAAATACAATGTTTGAATAAATTTAGGTTTGAAAGGCATTGCAGCAAGATAAATTATTGGTCAAAAGCTGTAATATTGTTACGTAGTATGGAACATTCTTCTTGGATTCGACGAGAGAGATGCTCAGTGCCCTAGCGGTATCTTTGACGAATATCGACTTCGACTAACAACCTAGCGAAAACGGCTAATAAGGAAACTGATGAATCAACGAGACTGACGAACTAAAGAAATTGTCAGCTTCGCGACAACGGCTAATAAGGAAACTAATGAATCAACGAAACTGACGAACTAAAGAAATTGTCAGCTTTGCGAAAACGGCCATTAAGGAAACTGATGAATCAACGAGACTGACGAACTAAAGAAATTGTCAACTTTGCGAAAACGGCTAATAAGGAAACTAATGAATCAACGAAACTGACGAACTAAAGAAATTGTCAGGTTTGCGAAAACGGCTAATAAGGAAACTGATGAATCAACGAGACTGACGAACTAAAGAAATTGTCAGCTTTGCGAAAACGGCTAATAAGGAAACTGATGAATCAACGAGACTGACGAACTAAAGAAACTGTCAGCTTTGCGAAAACGGCTAATAAGGATACTGACGAATCAGCGATACTGACGAATAAGTAAACTGACCATTGATACGCGAAACCTTCATGGCATCCGACACAGTTTGTCTTCTTTTTCGGGCTTTCTTTTTCAAATTGCTTGCTTGTATATACCTGTATACCTTTATATTATTATACAAACTTAAACTAAACGTAGGAAATACCAGACTGAAAGTCCTCATCAAATCTTTTGCTAAAGAACCACAAACCAAAAATTTATCTGTGTATATTTTTTTTATTTATGGTTCGCGAACGGGACAATTCAACTTTTATTCTAAATTAAATTGTAAAAATGAAATCAATACTTTGCTGAACGCCCTTCTAGGTGCGAGCACAACATGCACACACATTATTAGTTGACATTGGGTAAATGATTTAAACATAAGTTTAGGTAACGTTTATAAAAGGAGAAAATAAAAAGTTAAAAATCACACATAGTTGTAGGTAGCGTTAGTAGGCAAACAAGAAAAATATATGATTAGTTAATTTAGGAAACATTCATCATCATCATCATTATCATCAGCCTGTAGCAGTCCACTGCTGGACATAGGCCTCTCCAATTGCACGCCACTTAGGAAACATTATGATATAAGAATTATTTTATACTATTAACCGATGCGTTGAAGTTTATATTACTAGTTTTTGTTGGTGCTTTTTAAAAAGCTCTAAATTAAATTCGATAAGATGTATAGGAATCATATATATCCGCACTATGAATTACTTAAAAAAAATCGTCAAAATCAATTTAAAATTGGCGAAGTAATCATGTAAATACAAAAACACATACAATGATATAGAAAACCTCCTCATTTTTGAAGGCGGTTAGTGAAATACTAATCCATATATAAATAAAATTGAAGTGTCTGTTTGTAATTCTAAATTAACAGCTTTTCCCTAAAGGCATTTGAAAGTATATACGGTACTTACATAAACAAAACATTTTTTAAACTTTTGTCTGTCTGTCTGCTTGTTTGTTCCGGCTTATCTCTGAAACGGCTGGACCGATAGTAACGGGAGATTCACTGGCAGATAGCTAATACTTATAAGGAGTAACTTAAGCTACTTTTATTTTAGAAAAAAAAAACTCTGTCTTTCTGTCTGTTTGTTACCTTCTTACGCCTAAACGGCAGAACGTATCGTAATCAAATTTGGCAAGGTTATAGATATATTCCAAGAAATATATGATACTTTTCATCATTATCAAACTCAAACTCAAATCATTTATTCTGTACTAGCTGCGCCCTGCGGTTACCGCGGGGTGATGGATGATGACGATGAAAACTACCCTATGTGTTAACCATGTGCCTCATCTAGTCGTAATTGGTCCAGCCGTTTGAGCATGAAAGAGTAACAAACATCAGCTATTCATCCATCCATCCATCCAAACTTTCACATTTATAATATTAGTGGGATAGGCGTACTTACAATTTATTTTTTCTTAAATCTACAACCAGATCGGAACGCGACCACGACTGAGAAGATTCGGCAAGAAACTCAGCGGGCTTGTCTATATACATATTTTAAATCGCTAATTTCTTAAATGAAATTAAAAAAAATCGCTTGTTTTTAGCTCCAGTGTGTTGCCTTACAAAAGAGAACATAATAATGATACCAGTAGGGCAAGACACGCTACACTTTGACATCGTAGGTAATACACGAGTAGGTAGATCCTGGAGTGATCAGTCCCAAGCTGTTTTATCCTCCAAGTAATCCGAAATTTTGTAATAACCTTTTTGACAGAGTTATTTTTAATAGTTATTTTAAACTTCTTAAAATAGGCAAATCTCGGATAACATTGGGAACTTTATTATAGAATCGTATACATTGTCCAATAAAAGAATGACTTATTCTGTGGAGACGCGTTACATGTACGGATAGCTTGTGCTTATTTCGCGTGTTGATGGAATGAGCATCACTCCTTTTATCAAAACTGTTAATGTTTTTCTTTACATACGAGTACATTAGATATTCATAGATAAGCTGAGAGACAACAGTTAGTTATCATCATCATCCATCACCGCGTCTCATAAAATATAAACTGACAACTGTATCTGTGTTGGCAATTTGAAAAGAGATAGTCAAATGTTTCATTGATATTTAAATCAATGGGTTCCAGTGGAGTCCAGTGAATGTAAAAGGATGCGATATCCCGCCCTTTGTGCTCATCACACACGAGCGGCCAAATTGGAACACAATAAAACAATGCTCTGAAATATACGTGAGTACCATACGCGGCGCTGTCGCCGGTAGCTGCGACAACGCGCGGCACCCGCACCGGCTTGCTGCGACATTTTCAACCGACTTCCAAAAAGGAGGAGGTTCTCAAGTCGACGCGTCTATTTTTTTTATGTATAACGCATAACTTTTTACAGTTGTTTTTATAGTATTACTTTTTACAGCACTAACGCCTACTTTAGCGTTTACAAACATTGTAATTTTTAGAGAGAAATTTCACATCCTCGGATGGGATTCGAACCCGCGTCTTCTGACAATCCGTGTCAGATGCCATGACCATCTAGGCCACCGAGGATCGAGGTCCGAGCATCGTATTTTAACTCTCTATCTGATTTCACCGTCTTACGGGGACGGAGAACCCCGAGGATATGAATATTTCTTCCTAAAAATCATTAAAATCTTAAATTTTTTTTTTGTTGTTTGTTGTATACTTCCTTCTTTCCCATTTAAATTTCATCAAATCAGTCAAGCGGTTATTGAGTTACAATCCAATAACTTTAAAGTGTTTCGCCTATCTTCATGATTCGGTATTTGACTATTAATGACGATCCTGTAAGTAGCAAGAGTTACTAAAAAGGTTTATAATATTTTTTTACCCAAAAATGGAACCGACCTCATCACTAAAAAGTATGAAATAACTTGTCAAAATACGAACGTGTCGAAGAAACGTGGTCTCTTACTATTTGCCTCATAAGTAAGCTCAAAGTCGCACAAAGAGCTATGGAGACTACGCTCGGGGTTTCTCTACGTGATCGAATCAGAAAACTGTGCCTTAAATTATTCATTTAATGGATACGTTAAAAAAATATGAACCTATAAAGCTTTTATAGAAAAACTTGTCGATGACAACCAACAAAATTAATTTACTTATAACTAATTTAAATTCAAAGTGAATGTGAGGAGCTTTTAAACCACTTAACACAGATTAAGTTGCGTATTATAACGTTTTATTATTTTCTTTTTTAAATACTTTCAGTGATCGTGGTCTCTCCGAGGCTACGCGCCCGAGGGAAATATTAAATATGAGCAGAAGTGTGTTGTTTATTCTTTGTATATTCTGATGTGTATTTTTCATTACCTTCAAGCGAAGCCTACTCAAGGATAAACGTTTTCTAACATCAATGAAAATCGGTTTTTCGTTTTTTAATTAGATACAAATAATTTGCTTATATATAATATAATAATTATTAATTGTTTAATAATATCAAACATTAAAAACCTATCGTTTCATTTATAATGTTCTATTTCTGCAGTACAATAAGTGCAGTATTAAAATTAGTCCTAGACGTCTAGCTGGATAGTTAGAGCTTTTTTTATTAGGCAGGTTGGCAAACGAGCAGGCGGCTCACACGTTGGTAAGTGATCACCGTCACACACGGACATCCACCATACCAGAGGTCTTGAGGATGCTTTGCCCGCCTTTGAGTAAGCCTAGGAATAAGTTTCCCAACTCGTCTGGAGGTCTTAGCTAGAGGTCTGGGTCTGGGACTAATTTAGATACGTATTGAGACTCAATGTCAAACTTAAGTATTACTTTTATAAAAAATAATATTAAAAGAGTTAGAACCTCTTATAATATGAGACGTTGGCGTAGTAGTGACCGTAATTTTGAGACAAATATCGGTTAAGTTTTAAAGCAACGAATCACTTCATCCCTTATTAACTCTATTTATATCGATAGATAGTCTATTGTCAACCCAAAACCAAAGTAAGTTTTATATCTATTAAACGACTTCTCTTTATAGCGTTGATTCAAAGTGTAGCGTGTCTTGCCCTACTGATACCATTATTATGTTCTCTTTTGTAAGGCAACACACTGGAGCTAATATTTGTAGTACCTAAGTAAAAACATTGTAAAAACATCTATACAAAAAGAAAGGCCCCGAGTTTCTTGCCGCTTCTTCTCGGTAGGTTCTTTATATTTTGGAACGCGGCGGTAGTCTTTAAAGTACATTATAATGAAAAATTGACATTCGTAAGTGCGTCTTTGATGCCTAAATTGAATAAATGATTTTGACTTTGACTTTGATTCACACAGGTTCGGAGAAAGTCGCGTGTAGGGATGTCAACTTCGCCACAGGCCTGATTTACACATCAATTAGTACAGTAGCCAGTTAAGAAATCATATAGTCAAGTACCAAGTAGTAAGTTGTAAGTAGCGTCCACACGTAGGCGGGTATGTAGTCATAAGTTACCGTTTCGAGAAGAAGACTAGTCGCGTCGGTTGTTTTGTTAACTACTTACTACTTGTCTACAAATCCATGGACTGTACTAAACTCGCCCGTCTACATGCCGGCCAGTTAAGTTGGCGGGTGCGGGAGACGCGAGAGAGGGGCCTACTTTGCACTGGACTTGCTAAAAAGTAGGATCGCGATCTATTCAACTCGACTTAATCAACCACTTACTACTTAACTCGCTTGTACCGTTCAAACAACAATAACAACTTTTCTCGCCGATGTCACAAGATAACTCGAAGTGTAAGTCACGTCAAATCAACAAGTGCACATCGCATGTACGTTTTGTTGGTAGTGTACCCACGCAACAGAAAACAATGACATTTAATAAATAAATTATTTAATTAAATACCATCACGCTTTAACATATCCTGACACACTGTCACACATATTCACACACCTATATAACGTACCCCGGTATGCCCTCGTACCCGGACTCGTTAGAGGGCTTGTGATACGAACGGTATACCGGTGATACGGATACCACACCATACACACATAAACTCACGCACACGCGTAAGCTCTAACTTACTAGTTGGTATTATATACAATCAAGCCCGCTTCTAACTTTATCCTCGACTAACATCACAGTTCGAGCAAAGGGGTACACTGAAAACCAGCCCTGCGTAAACCACGGTTTACGCAGCACAGTGCTGAGCGTATCCCTATTGCCAATCAATGAAGCATATTTAGTTTAGTTAACATCTATAATTTTGTCTTTGAACCTTTGTTGGTAATAAATGATTTGACTTTGACTTTGACTTTAAAAACTGCCAACCCCGACCGCTCTGCCGGCACTCACGTTATAACTGCCGGTAAGCGTCCTCCGCCCCCACCCACCGCCTCTTCCCACTTTTATCGCCTATTTATCGCGATGACGTTCTACTCGGGGCCGCGCGGTCTAAGTACTTTGCCATAAGTGTCATGTGAAACAAAATCCTAAAGTGCTAGGTGTTCAGGTTTTCGGGGAATAAGTAAGGATTTATATCCATACGGGATCTATTGATCATCTCGAAAATGTTTAGGACTTCACGTCACATATGTAGGTACACATTTTTTTCTATAGGTCCTCTATCGAAATACACCGGATAGAGGTGCGCTGCTGTTTTGAATTTTTCTTTTTTTTATACCGATGGATGTAAATTGAGACCTGTCTACCTATGTGTGCTCAAGGAGTTTCTATACTAGTTAGTTTACATACTCTGTCCTGGATAATAATATAATAAACTCTTTGATTCCGTTATGTTTTGGAAGAGTTTTAATGAATTCTTACATAGGAAATACATACATAGGTTAAGAAAGGAAAACCTTTGAGGTCTTTATTTACAGCAGCGCCACCTATAGGCCGAGCACGAAAATCTGTTTAAGTGTAACGTAATTGCATCGTTAACGTATAAAGTACAAACTGTTATCTAACTAGTACAATAGTGGCACAGATAACTCATAGTTTGTTCTGAATACGTAAACGATACGATAACGTTACACTGAAGCAGATTTTCTTGCTCGGCCCACTGGTGCCGATTTAGGGACTTATTATCATGCCATTGTATGTTATGTATGATATGCAAACAAGCATACCCACCTCCCCCCGCCAGATCAACGTCACCGCTTCCCGCCCGCTTATAAGAGGTACGATCAGTTGCACTGTCTCCTCGGCTAAACACTATTTGTTGAACTTGTATTGTCTACTCATATTTTGAATAATGTGTGATTGGCGTTTATAATCTTATGTTATATAAAAATAAATCCGTATTGCTCCTGGTCACGCTATAACTTGAGAACGGATGGAACAATCTCGCTGATTGTTTTTGTTGTGTTAATTATTGTCAGGAGAAGGTTCTTATGAAATAAAAACCAAGAAAAGATTATGGCGCAGCCGAAGGCCAAGCCTACTACGCGAACAAAGTTTCGGGCAGTCGCTAGTCAAATATAAAACAAAGTAGTGTTAGTTTCACCATTTATAACTCATGAACGGTTAGACCATTTTTTTTTAAATTTTAGTGTTTTTCAATTTCTCATATCCCGGAGAAGGAAATAGGATACTTTTCATCATCATCCATCAGCACGCGGATGGAATCTCTTGGCGTAACTAGCCGTTAAAAATTTATGGTTGTTGTGTTTTTCGTTTTGTCATATCTCAGAGAAGGACACTTCTCATCATGATCGTCATAATCATCCATCATAACTTGGGTGAAACCGCGGAGCGCAGCTAGTTTTTATTAAAAATACATTATGTCGTTTATTGCTGTGCAATACATAGATAATTAGGGAAGTACCGACAAGATTCGGGAGGATCCGGCAACAAACCAGAAATACGAAGATTCCTTTCAACAGCCAGGATAGAAACTCGTTAATGCTATTGCTAACAACGTTAAAACTCCGTCTCAACATTTATAATTATAATGAAGTCACCGATAAAGGGCGAAGGGCGAAGGTTGCAGTGGGAGGAGGAGAGTGGGGATCGCGGTCACTCCTCCAAAACATCGGGTAACTCGATAAGTGGTCGCAATTAGCAACCGACGCGAATAAAACGGGGATTTCAGTTTCACAATTAAAACTTACAGCGCGGTTTATTATCTGGGAGAGGAAACTTCCACACTTATTCATCTCGGCTCGCGTCGGTGGATGGACGCGGAAACTTTCCGTGTTTTAAATGTAGACGAGATCGGGAATGAAATTACATCTGGATCGCCGCTCGCGGATTGTGACCGACTCGGTCGCGCTACGACGAATCTCTACAAGGTGCGTCCTTACATATTATAATAACTAAGCACCTGTAGTCGATCTTAGGCAATCGCGGCTGCTGCTAGGTTACGGCCCGCTTCGTACGTGACACCTTGATCTGCCGTCGGCATCGCTGACCGGGGCTAGTTAGTATGTAGCTCTACCATGAGTTGGCAACATAAATGTCATCTATAGTCGATACTCGATCGAGTGATTGGCGCAATTGCTAATTAATTTTAATTCTACAGTTGACGGCAAGGTGGCACTGTTATTTTTTCATACATATTTTCGCGGCAGTCGATACCGAGCATTGGTTGGTGTTAAGAATGTAAACTCATGACAGACCTCATGTATTCGAGCCTTATCGTAGCTGTCACATTATACTCTGCGAATTTATTACATTTATTGAAATTTCAATTTTTTTTTTATAATGTTTTATCAAAGTAACTCCCTCTCGCCTGATGGGAAGCAGAGATGAAAGCAAGAAGCGAAGTAAGCTGCGGTAATTACATTAAAAAAATTGCGCACAGTTATATGATAATAGGTAGTTTTGAATTATCATGGTACTGACTTTAACAAGTAATTTAACACTTTTTAATGTTGAAATCTTCAATCAACTGATATTTGGCTAACCTAAACAGTAATACTCCTGTTAAATATACAACAAATCTTGCTCGACCAGTTAAGCTCAAGAAATGTATACAACGTCTGAAAAGCCGTAAAGCTCCTGGACATGACCAGATCTCGAATCTTCTTATAAAAAAATATCCCAAAAATACATAATTATGATTGCTAAAATATTTAACGCGTTTAATAAAATATTTTTTGTTTAAAAACTGATGCTTCCCGTGTGTTCCAATTAAAATTTCATCAAATTCGGTCCAGTACTTTTTGAGTTACACTCCAATAACTGAATAGAATGGAAGTCGGTATAAAAATTTTCAAATTATCCTTGTTGATATTTTTGTTTTATGTCATCACTTTAGTAACTTGCTAGATTTATGTATTTGAATACCCTACTGTCTACTAGACGTAATAAGACATTACAATGATGTGGCAGTGAACTGATGTGTAACTCTTTGTGATCGAGCAGTAGGCATTCGAAGCAGTCATGCTCACGAAAAGGTTCTGGCTTGCGGCGGCGTCGTGTGTCGGGTCGCCATCTTCCCTCTAATATGGTTGAGGAGGGCGATGGCTGACACATGCGTCAACTCGTGAACGGGTGCTGCTTGCGGGAACCGGTCTGCTTCGAATGCCCATAAAAACTTTGATAAAAGTAATTAACATGTATTTTAGTAAATAAGAACATTGGGAAAAAAAACAAAAAAAACAAAAAACACAAAAAAATATATAATTGTTCCTTTATTTCCTAAGTGTGTATATATTTTATGTTGTCCTTATTCCATGTAAATCTAACAATTATAAAACAAATTGATAAACGGCACGGACCCTGGAGTCTGTGGAGTGTAGTTTTAAGTTAAAAAAAAAACTCTTTGTGATCTTAAATAAAATAAAATAAATAATAAAATGCATATATAGAAGAAAGTTTCACTGAAATAACATTTATTTTGCCCGCGCTGTAATCTGACTGTTGCTTCCGTTATAGATCCTCTGCTGAAAATGCAAAGTTAGGTTTAACATTCATAGATAATTATCCTAATATTCTACTGTTTAATAATATTATGAATATGTGAAAAATTTTATGTGTGGATATTTGCACATTATATTTGCAAACACGCAAAAACAGCTCAAGGGATTTTGGATTAAATTTGGTAGTTAGATGAGGGACTGGATTAATACTTAGGAATCTTTTCATCACCATCATACATCACCACGCAGGTACAACTGCGTGGCACAGATAGTTAACCATAATATATTATGTAATGCGGTGCGGTAGTCGCCGACGGCATCAGACGTTTGCATGTGCTGCGTCGCGAACGCAACACGCAAGAAACGCGCCCACACTGCGAGCGTGTCCTTACTAAACGCATTTACCGACAAGTTCCAGCATGTCGATATTTTTGACAATATGAACATAATTTCTGCTTGCTTAAGATTATTTCTTAGTCGTAGTTAATACCAACTATTAATATCAAAATAGTTTGCGCTTTGGTTTAGGCTGTAAGCATTCTATTGTTTTGTAAGCATAAATAAATAAATAAATACATTATATTCTAAAAATATTACATATTGTATACATTATAATAATTGTATCGGATTTCAATTGTTTTGATAAAAGTTGTTGGAACGGAATGGATATTGGTTAGTTACTGGAGAATTTAGACGGATTTGTAGGTTTCTTTATTGCTCCTCTATACTCTAGACACTCTAGAGTCTCGAAGAATACAAATAATCACAAATACAGCTTTAAAATGATTACGGTATTCTTTACAATAAAGTGCAAGGGAAATAAAAGTACGTGTTTACATTTACAATCTTTTTTGAATTCATAATTGAAATACTACGTTGTGAGTGTAGATAAAATTTTTAATGAAGTAATGTAATTTTTTACTCCATCGCCTGATAGCCATAATTATAATAATCAATAATATTCATTATTAATAATATGTTAACCGTTGTCAAATACTATATAAAATTATGCTAACAAATATATCGACACCAGACCTACCAGCCTCGCCCGCGCTCGCGCTCATAGAAACATGCCAAAGGATTTTATCTTTAAATGGATCTCCGTCAGCACAGACGCAATATTGAAATTCAATTTAGTCTGCGTCTGCGAACACCAAAACAAGTCGTTGGTAGCTGGTTCTATCCGGTTCTATCCGGTTTATTTGCGTCTCGCGCTAATGTAATGAATCCCAAGCCGTGTGAGGCGGGCGCGAGCTGGTGCATCGCGGCGGCTGCTCTACTTGTCGATGTATCATTTACGTTTATTCTCCCACTGTACGGGGCTTAAACTGCAGCAAAGCTGAGAGCTCCTATCGTTGTATAGGTATGGTACCAACAGTGTTTGATGTACGAGGACTTTAAAATGAATAATGCGCCCCGTGGTGACACACGCGTGGTAATGGATTATGATGATGATAAAAAGTAGCCCATGTATTATTCCAGCGCCTTATCTACCTCCATAACAAATTTTACCTGCGGTTTTACCCGCGTGGTGATGGATGATGATGATGATGATAAAGAGTATCCTATTTGTATATCCAACGCCTCATCTACCACTATACCAAATTTTAACCGTGGTTTCACTCGCGTGTTGATGGGTGATGATGGTGATAAAGAGTATATTTATTAACATTGTTTAATATAATAGGTTATTTATATAATATATTATGTAAACAATACATAAAAAAGAAAAGAAATTGCTGTCGTGTGCGGCCAAAAAAAGGTCCTGGCTCAGCATAATGCCGCAGGCGAACTTACAGCGCTGATTTTCAGCTAAGGCCTAAGTGACACACAGACACAAATAAAATTAACTAAGTATAGTAAAATAAAATAAAATGATTATGCCTAAATCACTCTAAAAAAATATATAATTTTAAAAACTCTTCCTTGATACAGTAAATAAAACGACTAACGGAAATACGCTTTTGAAAATATATAATAATAATGATATATGTATATCTAAAAATGCATAAAAAGTCTACCAAGTATTTTGATATAACTCAATCGCCAATAAAGAAGAAAAACTGCATATTGACTATAATTAGTTAATGACTTATTATTTGTTAACACACAAAAAAACATTTTTATTATAAACAGTAAAACATCTGCGACTTTGTTAAGTATTTATATCATACAATAGTATGAGAAAGAAAGTAAATTAGAGCTAAAAATTTTATGATTCACAGTTTTTTATTTGTAAATCCAGTTAAATTTAAATAAATTTATTTCTAAAAAAAACGATATTAAAAAATATTTAGTGACACTTCCGCTGAAAAGAAAACAATGATTTTGGCCTATTTGGGGGCGTGCACCACCCTCCCTCTCGCATAAAATGCTAATAGGAAAAATACAAAATAAAAACAGACTGTCGGTCTAGCGCTCGACGAGTCAACATCTCCTGAGGATGCCTCGTGTAGAGGCGAAACACGTGTCGAATCGGTGTTGGTTTATTTGGGGTTTCTTGTGTTTTTTGTTTTGTATTCTCACTAAATATTTTTTAATATCGTTTTTTGATAATGGATTTCCTCAAAGTAACGCCTGAATCAATAAATTTATTTCAATGTCTAATTTGTCTAATTTACCTTAATTAACATTTTAATATTCTAATAATATTTTTTTCTAATGATAATATAAAATTTTGGTAGTAATTTGATGTAATATGTAATGCTAAGTACGAAATTATGAATGTAATTATTTGGAAGGAACTATCTACCAAGATACGGGTGTGTTATACGTCCAGTTTGGCAGATAGAGCCGCAATGTAAAATGATGTACTAAAGAAAAATAAACTAATTTGAAATATATTAGCTTTTTTCTATACACTATCAAGTATAAAAACTATACTATTGAGTTTTGAATCTCATACGCAGTAACTTTATAGCAGTGGAACTCTTTGTTAATGATTTTGTGGGGTTCTAGTTATATTAACTAATCTCACCATTGTGGGGTTCTAGTTATATTAACTAACCTCAGCATTGTGGAGTTGTAGTTGTATTAACTAATCTCACCATTGTGGAGTTCTAGTTATATTAACTAATCTCACCATTGTGGGGTTCTAGTTATATTAACTAATCTCACCATTGTGGGGTTCTAGTTATATTAACTAATCTCACCATTGTGGGGTTCTAGTTATATTAACTAATCTCACCATTGTGGGGTTCTAGTTATATTAACTAATCTCACCATTGTGGGGTTCTAGTTATGTTAACTAATCTCACCATTGTGGGGTTCTAGTTATATTAACTAATCTCACCATTGTGGGGTTCTAGTTATATTAACTAATCTCACCATTGTGGGGTTCTAGTTATATTAACGAATCTCACCATTGTGGGGTTCTCGATATATTATCTGGTCTCGTGGCGCACTTCACCTATCTAGATTTATGTGTGCGCCCTTGTTTCTTCCATATGCGTGTTCTGTCTGCCTACTGGGATGGGTGAACGAAAGTGTAACATTTCAATGGTCACCATTACTATTCTTCAATATGCAGCATTACATATAAATCAAAACTTTACATTGTGTAGGTGGGCTGAAGTGCGCATACTCGGTACAACTGCAGTAGGACAACTGAGCGCATGGCGCGACATTTGCTAATATAATAAATTGCGCTCACGTTGCATGTATCGTGCCCCTACAAGTTCGTCCGCGGATGTAGGTACTTTCACCATTCACATTTTTACCGTGTTTTGGTTGTCTGTCATTTCACCGGCAACCATACTCTATTACATCAAGTGTCAAACCTCCAATCACAATAGAAGTTTCATTGTTATTTCATAAATTGTCACATGAGAGGCAGCCGTGCGATTCTCTAAGAGCAAATATCGTTGCATCTTTGACAACATCCGTGAAACAAATGAAGAGATGAAAAGAAACGTTGGAAATGCAATCTTATGTACGAGGGCGATATCTCATAATGTATTTGACATCGGTGAGCTCGTCTACGAGCTCGTAGACGAATCATTACAGAATCGCACGGCTGTAGGGTGTAGTTGCCGGTGAAATGACAGGCACACATGAGATTTAACAACTTAATGTCTCAGGGTTACGGACGCAGTGCAGTTCGTCCCTTGCGAGGAAATCTGTTGTACCTAGGCAGAGGATGTAATAAATCTTATATAGCCTATGTTACTCAGGGTGAATGTAGCTTTCCAATGGTGAAAGAATTATTGAAATCGGTCTAGTACTTTTTTGCCAATTCGTTACAAACATACTTACATACAGATCTTTCCACTTTATAATATTAGCATAGTTAAACTACGCCGCGCAGTTACACCCGCGTGGGGAAAAGTAGAAAGCGCCTCTCTTACCTAACAAGTTTCTTATATATTACTCTATTAGCTATATTATAGCTCTAGCCGTTTGAGATTGAAGAAGTAACAAACATACAAACACACTCACTATTTTCGTAATTATACTATTAGTGTGCAGTGTGATGATGTAATGGACGAATTACCTTTTAATTGTTATGGTTAAAACGCTTTCATTAGAAATAATAATAATATTTTAACAATTTATTTAATTTCCCCTTTTCGAACAGATAGCTGGGTGTTGAATGTACCTGACGATATGAACACTGCATCAGTAGATGAACATTATTTCAATGGAACTTCCTTCGAGATCTGAGCCGCATCTGGAGGCCTACTACCTTCACTGTATTTGTGCTTTATCACTTTCACAGTAGAAATTGTGAAATCCGTCAACCGAAACTTCTTAGTTCGTTTTTCGTAGTATAGGCCCTGACAATGAATTAACTTCTATTCCAGTGAATTTGATATTTCAAACGCTTCCGACTAATGTCTGTCGGTCGGCAAACACATGCAAAACTTTGGATCAAACTGAAACAAACAAACGCTCATATCGACAACAACGCGAAGACGAACAAAAACATTAACATCTCCATCCTCGCACGTAATTATAAAATTAATAAATTAGCAAATTAATTAGCGAGCTAATTAAAACAAAACTCGTTTTGTTAAAACAGTTAAACCGTTACGTTCTCGCTGCGGCCCTCAAACTTGGGCTCGTCCGAATTCGTGACAAAATAAAAGCTGTTTAGCCTATTAGAGGCCGTAGGCACCGCCCGCCCGACGAACCCGTAGTTGAATTTAATTAAGTCAAGCGAGCCGCGACCGCGCCGCAGCCGTCCCGCACCCGCGCCGCTGCGTGCCGCCGCGTGCCGTCGCATACAAATTACAGATTAAGAGTCGGAAAAAAGCGACAAATGCAAATGTGGTGTGCGAACCGCCTCATTTGAATGTAGAGTGGTGTCGAGAGGCGCTCTAACGCCGACTGACCCGCGGAGTCGCGCCGGCCGCTACTTGCCGACCGTTAGCGTACTGTTCGTTTTGTTCTAACGAGCGGAGGCGTATACTTACTAGAGCCTGTCCAAAAAGAGAACCGCCGTGGCGTTACAGCGAACTAAAATCCAGATTGCTATAAAACAGCCTAATTTAACTATTATGCGTCCATCACGCAGCTGTCCAGTGTGAACTTCGTCGCAATATACCTGTAAAACGGTAAATTAGCACTAATTTAAGTGAGATTTTTTATTTACGTGGATGATATCAGTAAATTAGCACACGCACGACCTCAACTTCTAGGACGCTTCTGTTTTCGTACATGCGTTCATGCGTTCTAAACTATGAGTATACCTAGTGTGGCACAGCGGGATGAGCCGTGACCTGTACAGCCTCTGTGGTCATTATTTTGTATGTAAATATGGAAAAGCGCATCCATTCCAAGAACAAAGTACCACTAGTTAACTAATTTGTATTTTCTCTCATTTTAGGTTATGTGACGCGACGCAAGAGACTAGTCACTAGGCAAGTACGTAAAACGTCTATATACCAAGCGATAATAGGCCAGGAGTAACCGGGGTCGTCCGTTGATGACTACGACATCAATCCTCACTTTAGGCTCAGTAAGTGGTAGGCCACTTCTGGTGTCCGCTTGGCTCTAGACTCTCAAGTTTCATAATTTAGAAGCACCTAAAGCTCCGTTGTAGTGGTTGCCCTTGAGAGCATGTCGCTGTTCTAGTTCTAGTGTGACTACCAACTACCTTCGACCGCATCTACACTTACCACCTGGTGAGATAGTGGTCATACACTAGCCTACTACCCTATAGACAAAAATGGAGCGTCGTTGTCATTCAGACTTAACTCAATTCTCAAATGAAACGGAAATATTTTTAGATAATCTATTATCAAAAAATGCAAACGGACAGCCTTGATGACGGCCCCTCGGTTGTTATTTCAACAAATTAAATTCTGCGAAAAGTCCCCGAAATGAAGAAGTGGTCATTGTTGCATCTGGGAAGAATAATGAAATGAAAATACGTGAGAATTAATCGCGGCGGTTTATTCATCGGTGAGACAATGGGCGGCGGTATCAATCTTATCTCCTCCAGTAAGACTCCACGAAACGTCGCGGAAAGAACTGGCGGAGGCTGATAATTACATCCCGTGAGAGCCGACGGACGCCACAGTGCACCCCGCCGACCGTAGGGTGTCCTACATACTGTCTGTCTTAGATATATGTGAATAACAAGGAAGCAAACTAAACTTTTAATAGCCTGACTACGGGATTCAAATTAAAATAATTTATTTGTCAAAATACAGCACATTAATAATTACATTTTTGTTGTACAAATGTAACATCTGTATTCAGTCTGCAAACAGACTCGCATACGTTGTGAAGTCGCAATAACTAATATAAGTAACTGCCTTGAAATTCTAATTACTCTTTTACACTATAAAAGCTATTACATAATAGCCACATAGTAAGCCTCTTTCTAAAGATTTGTGCATCTCTGTTTCAAATCATCAGGTAACTTATTATACAGGGTTATTGGTTAGCGGTACCTATTCCCGTTAAGGGCGCGTAGTTTGCATCGTTTTTAACTGATTTGACTATGCAACACCGTATCCTAAATCTAACCGTTATCAAGATATTTGAATTTAGAGAATAACGAGATATTTTTCAGTCTTATTAAGCAGGTCTTAGTACTTTAATAGTAGATTATGCACCGAGGGAGTAAAGCAGTGTCTTACGTGACGGGCAACATATTGAACCCTGAGCGTAACGGGAACTCTAGAGAAGTGAAGCGAGGAAGTTATGTTTAGTCCTGAGTGTAGTGGGGGGTTAAAGCCGCCCAAGACGAAGACAGGCTTTATCCTCGATGTACGTACTCTACTTTTCATACCTACTGCGAGACAATAAATGTTAGAAGCTTAATAAAAAGAAGTTGTTTAGTTAAAAATAAAATAAATTCATCATCATCTCAGCCGTAGGACGTCCACTGCTGAACATATGCCTCCCCCATGATTTTCCAAAAGGACCGGTTGGAAGCGGCCTGCATCCAACGTCGTCCTGCGATCATCCTCAGGTCGTCTGTCCACCGTGTCGGTGGACGACCTACGCTGCGCTTGCCGGTCCGTGGTCTCCACTCCAGAACCTTTCGGCCCCATCGGCCATCTGTTCTACGTGCTATGTTCCCTGCCCACTGCCACTTCATTTAGACTTTCGCGGTTGTTAACTAAGTTATAATTAGTACTCACGAGATGTAGACCACGATTTAGTACCTTTTGGATCTCCCGATATTTTGGTACAGTTACATGCACCATGTTTTATATTACAACTTTTTATAGATGTTATTAAAATAACACCAAACATAGTGTTTTGGTCCAAAATCATTACGATCGAGCCTTTTTTATCTTTAAGCTGTCTGTGATGGCTGGTTCGATTTTCGAATAAACTCACTTCACAATGCCTGTATCTATTCCGTACTAAGAGTTTTACTACAACTAACGTTCCAAATCCAAATAACTTTACGCCCATAGGAGTTTCATACAACATTACAGCCCCGGGGATGTAATGCCTTGTTTTAAGTCGAGATTGCGTGATATGTAATTGGAATTTTTTGAGCAGGGGTTATGAAATAGTTATTTATACAACTGTTGTATAATAAGGGGTAATAAACACGAATGTGGGTTTATCAAACGATAATAGTATCTCATGAGTGTTTAATACCACTTATGTACAGTTGCGTAAAAGAGTTTATCTACGCCTGTGATATGAATCCTCTATAAAATGGTTCTGAAAACATGAAGGGTGTTGTACAGTGTTGTAATAACTCTATGTAAACTCATGGAAAGTTTAATTGCTGATTATCTTATACAAATAAACAATGTATATACATTTTTGCAATAATAATATCGAACAAAAATGGCGGGATACGACGTGGATCCGAATAACCTTTAAGTTTTTTTCTAAACGACAAAGACCTTTAAATAAGGAAAGGAGTTTTATTATGAAATTCAGTACAACATAGTAACACTCGTTTGGATGATATAATGGTGACTATCACACTAGTTGTTTTAATGTTGGCAATAAGGTAACTGTTTCGGAAACTTTTATAGAGGATTTATAGCATGGGTGTAGATAAAATCATACAACAAAATTACTACTCTCTTAAAGTTTAAATTAGAGATGATGATTATTATTGAAGGTAACCTTCTGCCGGATGCGCTGCGCCTGTACCCAGGAGCACGCGGGCCGATATTGTTCGCGCAAACCGTTCACATTGTAATTCTTTGACGGACTTGCCACCCGCCGCCGCAGAATAAACAACAGTACAGTACCGCCGCACACTCCCGGCTCCTTTCAAACAAAAAAAAAACAAAATCAAAATCAGTTCATCCGTTCGGGAGCTACTCTGCCACACACGCGCACACACACACACACACACACACACAACGAGAGAGAGAGAGAGAGAGAGAGAGAGAGAGAGAGAGAGAGAGAGAGAGAGAGATCTCTCTCATAAATCTCAAAAATATTTCTGTACCATAATCTGGACATTTGTGGGCAATTTACTGAGTCTGGCCAACTTACGCAGTTGATACCAACCCAGCCTTCTGAGCCGCCGCGCCGGTCCCGGGCTCAAACTCCGGATAGGTAAAACATTTGTGTGCATGATCCAGTCATCAGGTAACCATAGTATCGACTTAGTACCTAGTTTGGGACCTGAACACCTTGTGTGGATGTTGCCCACATTATTGTTAATCAAGTCGAGTACTCATGATTACGAAACACGATTTCAAGCCCACTGTGCACCGACCACCCCCCCCCCAGTCCCCCTACCCCCGGGCAGTAACCCGCGCCTCGCTCATTAATTACTTTATTATACAGTTGGTGCAGTAATGGGGCGTTGATCGCTACTTAAACAACTCATAACGACATGCTTTATTCGAGCTCAACGGATTAAAGGTTCAGATTTCAATGTTCTGCTTGATGAAGGGGATTTGAAAGTAGAATGCTTTGGTGATAAAAATAAAGTGACTGTTAAATAAATGAAACCCAATGATGGCATCACGCTAAGATTATGAACTCGAAAGTTTGTGGGCGAGAGAGTTTGTTATGTGTTACTTATTTACGCTCAAACGTTTCAACTAATTTAGATGAACCCTAGAACTCCTACAAATGCGTAACTATAGCTTCTCTAAGCATTTTCTATCGTTTGTTCCCATGGCGAATGTTGTGAAGAGATCTTTAATCTTATTAGTTCTTCACCATCCCGATCCCGAACTACACGTTCCGGCCTAGCATTGCATCAATATAGTGTTAATAATTTATTACCACAAAGCAAGTTTGAAAGTAAATTGTGGAATGCCCTCCCGGCGTACGTATTTCTTTGCAGCTATGACCCTGGGTCTTTAAAGCGGGATGTGAAAAAGCATGTCCTAGGTCATCGTAAGGGTGGCGATCAACGCAATCTACGGCTGCTCTAATGTTCATCGCTTCTTGATTTCATCTCCGCTCAAGCGAGAGGGAGTCACTTTGACAAACCATTATAGCAAAAAATATTTGGAATGAAGATAGCCCAAACAGACTCAGAAATATGTCGTACATAATTATATACTTACTTATTCTGTCTGACTGATTCATCGACGCTGAGGCGAAACTGCTGGGGCTACAAAAGTTGAACTATTAAATGAAACTAGTTGATGCCTTTAATGATGTAATTCTGTGTCTTCGTATTCCATAGACCAAGCAAACGACCCAAATAAAGCGAGGTACCTGGCGGGTTACCTAGCAACAGATAAGACTTTTGTCACCCGTAAAGTTTGCGATTATTCCACTTTGACTGTTGAAAGTCAGAGACAGTAGCATTGAAAAAGAAATTATTGAGTTTGACAGTGCAGACGTTCCCGAGTTGCAGACGAAGATGATATTACATTTAATTGAACTTGAATCTGAAATGGCGACGAGCATACAGTCTAGAATCGCTAGTACATGTCTAGAACATATCAACACTTTGTCGACTGAGGAGGTAAAGTTCTCAGTGCTGACACACCGCACACAAAGGTACTCGTATGTCAGCGCTGAAAACTGGCCTGGTAAGGTTTTATCCGTTTGTCCATTGCCGACTAAGAAGGTATGATAATGCTCTTGATTCCTCAGTCTTTAATGGAAAAAAAACCTTGGTTTTGGTTTATGCGTTCCCACCTTAAGTCTGTTCAATATTTAATTTTTATTACCTGCTGGATTTTTACTACCCACATCGCTGATTCGCGCTAAATAGGACATATTACGCCGCTTTAGAATCATGATCGGTTGCAATCAGCTTGTGAATACGTTGTTGCAGGTCTCAAGATAATCATAAATCCCTTAAACATATCTGATACATTACTAAGGCTAGGCAAAATCATCTTTCTTCTAGGCACCTTACCCAGACCGTACTTGTTGGCGCGAGATGTGCTTAACACCCGCAGTCATAGCCCATAGCTCTTTACCGGTCACATACATTTTACGGTCCCATTCATCTTGTAATTACATACACATGTCACTGTCCCCTCTGAACATGACTGTAGTTCTGCTACGAGGCTAACTGGCACTCAGGTGCGGCACCCATGGATGGACTCCAACAGAAGACTGTTCAGATTTGAAGGACTCTGCAGCAAGTTTTTTTTTGCTTAGTGTATCTATATGTTTGAATCACTAGCAGTGCCCCACAGCACAAAGTTCATGAAAAATGAACATCCAAAAAGGTTTTTAGATGCATTTGTAAATGAGCAGTTTGTTTTCGGTGCAGAGCTTGTTTTTTTTCCGGCTAAGAATCCAGTTCTTCACGCCTTTATAATGTAAGTTGAGTTCTTCTTTTTTTGATCATGTGGTTTTTCTAGGTTAACCGTCGAAGCAGCAAGTGAATAGAATAAATGTTTATTATGAGTAACCTACTTTTTACTTTGGATTTTTGGTTTATTTGAAACATGCTTAGTTGTGAATCTCTACTTGCGTAGACATTTGTCGTTTCCCGTTGCACGGCTCTAATAGTTGTCTAGGGCTTCAACAGTCGCAGCAAAAAGTGAGTTGTACGAATGTAGTGTACTGCGGAGTTCTGTACTGTCGCCTAATCAACCTCGTCACGTTGATTACTGCAGATCGCTGCTCATTAATTGTACACTCGTTTGTGCTAATCACCAGTTGTTGACACGTTCACACAATGACACGCCTGGAAGCGACAGCTGACGACACTACGCGAGAACGAGCGTCACTACGCGACAGGGCGTGACACTACGTGACAGGGCACGACACCACGCGACAGGGCGTGACACTACATGACAGGGCACGACACCACGCGACAGGGAGTGACACTACTTAACAGACAGTAACGACAAATAATAATTTATACTATACCTACGTAATGCTAATCTCTTGCCGCTGCATGTATATAACAGATTGATGTGTGGTTGTTTTGGATCTAATCAAAATTATTTTCATACACAACGCAAGGTTTGCTCTGTGCAGTCAAATGAGATACATTACCAATGTGTGAGATTCCAACAGCATTCACAAAAAAATATTTAATTGTAAGATAAATTTTATTGTAAGTACTCGCTCTAATGTACATAATATAATAAATATTAAAAATATACAAACCTAGTAACGGAAAAATCGTTTATAATATAAATACAGCCTATCTTATTATATATTGTATATACTCGTCTGTATATTTAAATAGAATATGGACTGATTTATATATTATTATGTTTTAGGTATATATTTCAAATTTCATACAAATCTGTTCCTTCATTAAGTGTTATCAGGTAACAACCACACACACACACACACACACACACACACACACACACACACACACACACATACACATTATTTTCTATCGGGCAAGTTAAATACCTGTAGAATAATATGTATTTAATCAAATGTTTACCGTCGCCTCGCTATCGTAATATTTTATAATAATATGACATATGTATTTAGTAGCCGTGGCGGTTCAGTAGCTAAATTGTAAATTATTTATAATGCAAAACATTTGCTATTCAACACGCAGCTGCAGCGGAGTATGTCCAACATACGATCCAACACGGCATGCATGGCTCCAACGTACAAATAAACCTTTTATCAAAGCCGAGCCTCGAGTGCTGCGAACCGCTAAATTTCATTTGTTGGATGTTAATATGACAAAAATGTCCAACACTTTTTTGAGTTGTTCGAAGGGAAAACAAAGGGGCGGATTTGAGGCACACAAAAAGGCCAGGTTTTTCTTTTGTATGGGATAGGTTGGCAAACGAGCAGGCAGCTCACCTGATGGTAAGTGATACCGTCGCACACGTCGGTGTGGTGTGGTACTTCCCCGGTCGTGCCGGCCCATTCGGCTGTCACTACCACCGAAAAAAGGTTCTTTACCTTAAAGTTGATTCCTACAAATAAAGTTTCAATAACAATATATATACTCTTACAGTATCCTAATCCTTTCCTTACATCATCATGATCATCATCTCAGCCGAAGGACGTCCACTGCTGAACATATGCCTCCCCCACAACTTGTACTTGTTTTTACATATTTTGTCAATATGTTTTCTGTAACTTATCGTCTAGTCCTTATCATCATCATCATCTCAGGCGTAGGACGTCCACTGCTGAACATAGGCCTCCCCCATGATTTTCCAAAAGGACCGGTTAGAAGCGGCCTGCATCCAACGTCGTCCTGCGACCTTCATCAGGTCGTCTGTCCACCTTGTCAGTGGACGATCTATGCTGCGCTTGATGGTCCATGGTCTCCACTCAAGAACCTTCCGGCCCCATCAGCCATCTGTTCTGCGTGCTATGTGCTCTGCCCACTGCCACTTCAACTGGCTAATCTTCTGGGCTATGTCGGTGACTTTAGTTCGTCTACGGATCTCCTCATTTCTGATTCGATCACGTAGAGAAACCCCGAGCATAGTCCTCTCCATAGCTCGTTGTGTGACTTTGAGCTTGTCTATGAGGCCCATAGTAAGAAACCACGTTTCAGTGCCATATGTCATCACTGGTAACACACATTGATCAAAGACGAAACAATTTTTTTGACAAAAAGATTTCTTGAAGTTTCCGGAATGCGGCCAAGCCAAGTCAGATTCAACGATTGACCTCTTTCTCGAAGCTGGACCTGCCTAGTTTGACTGTCTGTCCTAGTTAGATGTATTCGACAACAACTTAGAGAACTGAGTTCCCAACTGATACTGAGGTAGGCACAACATGGGCTTTAGACATAATTTTCGTCTTGTCCATGTTCATCTTCAGGCCTACCCGTTGGGAAACTTGATGGAGGCCTTCGAGCATTGTACTGAGGTCTTCCATGAATTCTGCCATGACTACAATATCGTCGGCAAATCGAAGGTGAGGGATATATTTGCCGTTAATGTTGATGCCGAGTTCTTGCCATTCCAGAAGCTTGAAGGCGTCTTCCAATGCAGCGGTGAACAGTTTCGGAGATGTTACATCTCCTTGTCTCACGCCTCTTCTAATGGAATTGCCTTCGAACTCTGCTCCTGTACTCGGACTGACAAGTTGGCGTTATTGTACAAACACTCCAACCTTCGATGTACCGATAGTCAATATGGCACCGCTGGAGAGACTCAAGCACTGCCCACGTCTCGATCGAATCAAAGGCTTTCTCATAGTCCACAAACGCTAAATAAAGAGGCAAGTTATACTCTTCGGTCTTCTGTACAACCTGGCGTAGCATTTGGATGTGGTCTATGGTACTACAGCCTTTTCGGAAACCGGCTTGTTCCGGAGGTTGGAATTCATCAAACCTGCGACTGAGACGATTCGTTATGGCCTTCGAAAACAGCTTATAAACATGGTTCAAAAGCAATACAGGTCTGTAATTCAGATTCATTCTCTTTTTAAGAATAACACCACCAAACCCTTGTTCCATCTTGCTTTCGGCGTTGATTCTTCGAGTAAAAGAGCTTCTGAAGGACTTTAGGTACTAGTGTTGCACCCGCTTTCAGAAACTCTGATGTGATACCTTCATCACCCGGCGCCTTGTTGTTCTTAAGCTGTTTCAAGGCCACCTTATCTCGTACAGGCTGATGTCCGGGATATCTTCGGTATATGATGAGCAGGAGAACCGCACGGCAGCCGTGCGATTCTCTAAGAGCAAACATCGTTGCATCTTTGACAACATCCGTGAAACAGATGACGATATGGCAAGAAACGTTGGAAAAACAACCTTGTGTACAAGGGCGATATCTCATAAAATATTTTACATCCGTGAGCTCGTCGACAAGTGCATCGATGAATCATTCGAGAATCGCACGGCTGATCATTTAAGTGATACGCGTCTAGCAGAGTAATCCCGCAAGGCGAGTGTGACACTGAATTCGTTCGCTGGGGAGTCAGACGGGCGCGAAGAGTTTTTTCAGTTTGCGTATTCAATTTGCCACCGTCCGGCTTCGTTAGTTAGTCTGTTTGGCCCCTAACTCGGTAAATGCCGTCTTGTTTAGCTCCCGGAGGATTTGAATAATAAAACTTTTGGACTAAATAAAAAGACACGCGGCGTATTCTCCGAATAAATGATTTGATTGAATGAACGCCGTGGCTTGGCTCGGGCGGAGTAACACGCCGGCGCGCTCTCGCGGGTAATCTGCCGTGAAATTGTTGAGCTTTCTTTTCTAGTCTTGAGATCAGATGTGGCGGCTCGGTGCTTACTGAGAGACACACCCACAGCTTAAAGAACAGATTTCTACAAAGTGCTGTCACGAAAGTTACGCACCTATTCATACTAGTACGCGGTTCTATGATTTCTTGAATCTTAAAACGTGGTTATTATTGAAAATCTAAAGAAAACCAACTTTTTAATGTTATTTTGACGGTTTAACTTACGCGGTAGGTATAGTTGAATATCTCGACCGGTTTCGTGACCGTCCGGGCCACTTGTTCATGGAGTACTTGCGCACCCGGCTGCGTTCGCGCTAGTACTGATAAACTGCTCTTAAGTAAAACCGTCAAAATAACATTACAATGTGTAATACTTACGAAAGGTTCAATCAAGTTAAAACCAACTTTTATCAAAGTTTGTATTTAGAGAAAGCACCAAACTATATAAATTGTTCAATATTTATATACATTTATAATATTTGCAATTTATTATGTATTTGCCGTGGCGGTGCCGGCTTAGAATAGCACCCCCCCAACTCTACCCGTGGGTGCCGTAGAAGCCGGCTAAGGGATAACAAATCAGAAGGTGGGCAGCAGCACCTTCCCAGTCAAACACACACAAACTGCGCTCGCCAACCCGCCTGCCAAGCGTGGCGAGTATTGGCAAAAACCCCTCAATGGATTGGACAAAAAGTACCAGGCCCCCAGTCCCCGGCAGCCCCGCTATTCCTGGCTACGGTAGCGGCCAAGGTAACGGTGGGGCAGGGGGTGCTAAGAATCCCCGGCAGACGCCCGGCTACCACCCCCAACGACGACGACTGGCCCTGGTAACACACAACATACGCACGATGAGGACAGACGAGAAGATATATGAGCTGGAAGAAGAAATGAGTAAGCTACGCTGGGACATTGTGGGGTTATCTGAAGTCCGTAGAGCGGGTGAGGACACGATAACCCTAAAATCAGGTAACCTACTCTACCACCGGGAGGGCGACCAACAGCCCCAAGGTGGTGTCGGTTTTCTCGTCCACAAGTCCCTTACTAACAACATAGTTAAGATCGATAGCGTTTCCAATAGGGTCGTATACCTAAAACTCAGAGTATCCAAACGATATTCGCTGAAGGTCATTCAGGTATACGCACCGACGAAGTCGCACCCGGATGATGAGGTGGAGGATATGTATGAGGACATTAGTCGGGCCATACATACCTCTGAAACGCACTTTCTAGTTGTTATGGGGGACTTCAACGCGAAGTTGGGTAAGAGAAGCGAGGATGAGTCGAAAGTGGGGCAATTTGGCTATGGACAACGGAACCGTAGGGGACAGAGGTTGGCCGACTTCCTGGAGAAAGAGGGACTCTTTATGATGAACTCTTTCTTTCAGAAGCCACCTCACAGGAAATGGACCTGGCTGAGTCCCGATGGTTCCACGAGAAATGAGATTGACTTCATTATGACCACCAAAAGGCAAATATTCACTGATGTCTCCGTGATCAACAGGGTTAAAACCGGTAGTGATCACCGAATGGTAAGAGGCACGGTGAATATTAATGTCAAACTGGAGAGGTCTCGTCTGATGAAGTCTACGCTCCGACCTACTCGTGCCCATATTCAAGACCCCGAGAGCTTTCAACTTGAGCTATCCAATCGCTTCGATTGCCTTGAGAACATCGCTTCAGTGGACGAGATCAATAACAGGTTAGTAGAAACTGTCCATACAGTGGGTTCCAAGTACTTTAAACCCCACCGTACAGATAGGCCACAGAAACTCTCCAACGATACCCTCAACCTCATGGCTGAACGACGCTCATTGAAACTGCAGTCTTCGGATGATGCTGAAGCATATAGGCTGCTCAATAGACGAATATGGAAGTCCTTGCGACACGACATTCGGATCTTTAATACAAACCGTATTAAAGAGACGATAGAGCGGAAAAAAGGCTCCAAAGTGTTTGCAAGAGACATGTCTATTGGGCAAAGCCAGTTGACGAAGCTGAAGAGAGGAGACGGCAGTGTAGCGTCGACCAAAGCGGAAGTGTTAGGAGAGGTCGAGAGTTTCTACGGACAGTTATACACCTCGGTCGCTAAACCTGTTAGCAGCTCGGCCAAAGACCCAAGAGCCAAGCTGACCCGACATTATACCGAAGATATTCCGGACATCAGCCAGTACGAGATTAGAATGGCCTTGAAACAGCTTAAGAACAACAAGGCGCCTGGTGACGACGGTATCACATCTGAGCTTCTGAAAGCGGGTGGAACACCGGTACTTAAGGTTCTTCAGAAGCTCTTTAATACCGTCTTCCTCGAAGGTTCAACGCCAGAAGCATGGAACAAAAGCGTAGTGGTGCTGTTCTTCAAGAAAGGTGACAACACTTTACTTAAAAATTACAGACCCATCTCGCTTTTGAGCCATGTTTATAAGCTGTTTTCGAAGGTCATAACGAACCGTCTCAGTCGCAGGTTTGATGAATTCCAGCCTCCGGAACAAGCCGGTTTCCGAAAAGGCTATAGTACCATAGACCACATCCACACGCTACGGCAAGTTATACAGAAGACCGAAGAGTATAACTTGCCTCTTTGTCTAGCGTTTGTGGACTATGAGAAAGCCTTTGATTCGATCGAGACGTGGGCAGTGCTTGAGTCTCTCCAGCGGTGCCGTATTGACTATCGGTATATTGAAGTGCTGAAGTGTTTGTACAAAAACGCCTACATGTCAGTCCGAGTACAGGAGCAGAGTTCGAAGGCAATTCCATTGCAAAGAGGCGTGAGACAGGGAGACGTTATATCTCCGAAACTGTTCACCACTACATTGGAAGACGCCTTCAAGCTTCTGGAATGGCAAGGACTTGGCATCAATATTAACGGCGAATACATCACTCACCTTCGATTTGCCGACGATATTGTAGTCATGGCAGAATCCATGGAAGACCTCAGTACAATGCTCGAAGGCCTCCATCGAGTTTCCCAACGGGTAGGTCTTAAGATGAACATGGACAAGACGAAAATTATGTCTAATGCCCATGTTGTACCTACCCCAATATCAGTTGGGAACTCAGTTCTCGAAGTTGTTGACGAGTATATCTACCTGGGACAGACAGTCAAACTAGGCAGGTCCAACTTCGAGAAAGAGGTCAATCGTCGAATCCAACTCGGCTGGGCAGCGTTCCGGAAACTTCGCGAAGTCTTCTCGTCAAAAATACCTCAGTGCCTCAAGACAAGAGTCTTCGACCAATGTGTGTTACCAGTGATGACTTATGGCACTGAAACGTGGTCTCTTACTATGGGCCTCATAGATAAGCTCAAAGTCGCACAACGAGCTATGGAGAGGGCTATGCTCGGGGTTTCTCTACGTGATCGAATCAGAAATGAGGAGATCCGTAGAAGAACGAAAGTCACCGACATAGCTCAGAAGATTAGCCAGTTGAAGTGGCAGTGGGCAGGGCACATAGCACGCAGAACAGATGGCCGATGGGGCCGAAAGGTTCTGGAGTGGAGACCACGTAACGGCAAGCGCAGCGTAGGTCGTCCACCGACACGGTGGACAGACGACCTGAGAAAGGTCGCAGGACAACGTTGGATGCAGGCCGCTTCCAACCGGTCCTTTTGGAAAATCATGGGGGAGGCCTATGTTCAGCAGTGGACGTCCTACGGCTGAGATGATGATGATGATTATGTATGTACAATTAATTTATTTTTACTAAGTGACTTAGGTAATTATTTGACATTTTATTTTAAAAATTTGTATGTGCCTTTATTTTATAATTATATCAAAAGTGATAGTACCTAGAATTTTTTAACTAGATATTTCCTAGTGTAAGGTACACTTTATTCAACGCATAACTGACATGTAAAATAGTTTGTCAATAAAGAGTATGTATTTGTATTTGTATATTTTTCTGCTGAAGTAAAAAGTCTCTACAATACGTGCTTTTGTTCAGCGCTAGGCACTATAACGATTTCATCTAGATATGCATATTTTGTTTTCTTATTATTTTACTTATAAACTAATATTATAAAGGGAATAATTTGTTCGTTTGTTTGCTTGTTTGACTTAAATAGGCTCCGAAGCTATTGGACCGATTTGAAAAATTCTTTCACCATTAGAATCCTGCATTATCCTTGATGAACATATAGGCTGTAGGATATTTTCAAAAATGTTAGTGAGAGTATGAAAAGATAAAGATAAAATAAAATAAAGATAGTTTTTTTTTGTCAAAAACATGTTCAACCGCACATGTCTTCACACTAGTAGGTACATAACACTAGTGGGTACTTACTCAAACGCACTTATGTTGGTATTTAAATTAAACATTTTATCAACATGTAGTGCCAAAATGGTCGTACTAAATATAGGATGGGATGGCATTGTTAATTAATTAATTAATTAACACAGATTTTTAGTTACATGCAATCGCAATATTAACATATTATATAAAATTAACTCATATTTACTGATACATATCAAAATTAGCCAATAGAACACAAAATCAGACAAACTACAATTAAAATTATTTGTCTTTAAGAAAGTCCGCTATGCAGGAATAGTTTAACCAAGAGTTTTCTTAGCCTCTGTTTAAATAAATTAAGGGCTAGGTTTTAACCCTTCAAAAGTCGTTATATTATAACAATGAAATGTCTATTGTGTCGATATGTATTGTCCGCATGATGACCAATGACCTTTGATGGACTAAGCTATTCGGGAATCCTAATATATATATTGGGACCCATGCAGAAAAGTATTACGCATAATTTTCTATTATGTAAAATGTAGGCGAAATTAGTTAATTTTTATTTTTTTCTCGACTATTCGTTGTACAGAAAACCACCAATAAAAACATGGACAAAAATATAGCGCATTCATAACGCCTCCAGTCATAGAAAATAATAGTAGTAGTACCTTTTGAATGTTGCAATTATCACATTATATTGTGCATCCATACAAATACCTAAAGTGTCTTTTTTAATTTTGGCTTCAAGGTCACCCAAAATGGTGAAATACAGAATCTTGAACCTTGGTTTAAACGTAGTGAAACATTATTAACATAACAAATTAACTAGAGTAAGGCACACGCCAAGGATTCAGAAAGGAAGGAGAAAAATAAAGAACATACTTTTTTGTATTATTTATCAATTTGCGTACAAGGTGTTCAGGTTCCAAAACTAGATAAAAAGCCTGTACTATGGTAACCTGACGTCTTATATACATATACACACACATACACAGCTCAAAAATACATATCATGTTTATGCACACAAATTACTATTATATATATTTTTATAGTATTACTTTTTTAAAGCACTAAAAGCCTGCTTAGCGATCTCAAACATTGAAATTTATAGAGAGAAAAAGTCACATCCTCGGACGGGATACGAACCCGCGTCTTCTGACTCCGTGTCAGACGCCATGACTATCTAGGCCCCGAGGCTCGAGGTCCGAGCATCGAATTTTAACTCTCTATTTGATATTCGTCTTACGGGACGGAGCGACATCTATTGAACAGCTTTTGACAGTACTATCCAACCGAAAGAAGTATTTTTAGAAATACTTATACTTTTGTATTGACATCGCAACCCTTATCCGCCGTCCTTGTGAATTTTTCTCCCTATAAATTTGAATATTATATATATGTTTATTATATAATATATATATTTATATATAATACATAAGTATGTATATTATATTGTGTGGTGTGGTGGTCCGGAACCGTAGTTATCAGAATCCGATTTGCCTTAAACTTACCAATCTTTGCGATTTTTAATGATCGAGCGAAGTAGTAGCTATTGTTTTTTTAACCGTAAAATACACAAAAACAGTTCATGAACAACAACATATATTTTTTCTAGGTCATAAAAATGACTATTTAATGCCTTACGACTCAATCAAAAACAGGTCGATTTCGAAGATCCTGCCCTTAACTACTTTTATAATATTAAAACGACTGAATATCCACGGAGCTATATTTTTGATAATAGTTTAAATTAACGACGAAAAAATAGAATATTGTTAATTCGTGAAACATGACTTAATTTGACTTTCAAATGTTTTGTTGTAATTTAGATCATGCCTTAACCTCCGTGATGAAATGAAACTTTTAATTAAGTTTGATGCCACAAATTAAGTTGTAATTATCCAAGTTTGTTTCAGTGGGAAGTTAAGGCGAAGTGTGATACTACGTACGAGTATATCTGTGGCGAACGAAAACAACGACTGAACTCATTAACATATACTGATAAATTGGATAGGTAGTAATATGATATGATAGTAAAATACTGCATTCATGTTTCCATTCAGGCTGTAGATATGTAGTCATGTTGGTCTGAGTTAGTGTGCCTGAAATGACGTGTGCGAGGATTGCTAACTTTTAAAAACACTATTATAGTCACTGCACAAGATTTGTAGTAGAGATCACTTAGAAAAAGATAAGTCAAAGTCAAAGTCAAAATCATTTATTCAATTTAGGCATCAAAGACGCACTTATGAACGTCAACTTTTCATTATAATGTACTTTAAAGACTCTACCGCCGCGTTCCAAAATATATAGAACCCACCGAGAAGAAGCGGCAAGAAACTCGGGGCCATTCTTTTTATATGGATGTTTACAATGTTTCTACTTAGGTACTACAAATATTACATTTTATGGGTGGCAGAGAGACAGCTTGCCAGAAGTGGAGTATTCCAAGCATCTTTATCTTCTATATAATGTCAAACTTTATAGTAAGCTTTTTTTATTAAAACGTTTTTTACAGTCAACTTGAATTTGCCCTCTGTGAGCTCAGTTATGTGCTTTGGGATTTTATTGTAAAAACGCACACAATTTCCTAGGAATGACTTATTAGTCTTCGCAAGTCTAAAACTAGGTACAGCTATCCTATTAGTATTTCTGGTATTAAAAGTGTGGTGATCACTATTTAACTTATATTTATGTAAATTTTTACGAACATACTTTATATTTTCAAATACATATAAGGAAGGCAACGTTAATATATTGATTTCTTTAAATAAATCTCTCAAAGATTCACAGGGACCCATTTCGTATATAGCTCTAATAGCACGTTTCTGAAGGATAAATATGGTCTCTATATCAGCCGCTGAACCCCATAGCAATATCCCATATGACATTACGCTGTGGAAATATGCAAAATACACTAACCGCGCCGTAGAAGCATCTGTTAGCTCTCTTATTTTATGTACTGCATATGCAGCAGAACTGAGACTCCCAGACAGGGCATTTATATGAGGACCCCATTGTTATTTTGCGTCAATTTTAAAGCCTAGGAAGACTGTTTCCTTGTCCATTACGAGTTTAACTCCATTAAGCGTAACGTTGGACTCCAAATATGGAACAGTAGGCAAAGAAAACTTCAAACATTTTGTCTTTTTTGAATTCAGAAGTAATTAGTTGAGAACCATTAAGAGATACACAACTCTACCTATTGACACTTTTCTCTTTACACTTGGTAGAGGAGTGTTAGACGGTGAAAGTGCTATCAGGCTAGACTCTGAATAGCACCTGTCTCTCAAGGACAGCTGCCGGAACACACTGTTAGGTGTGCAGCGACAGATTTTCTACCACCATGCTGAGGATTTCACCACGATGTTACCTTCACTAAAAGCTCAAGCTCGACGTAGGGGTCGATCCCGTGTCCGTCTCATCGACGCCCGACCCTTGTTACCCATGGGATATCATCATCTTGTAAACTTGCACATCCTTTAGCCCCCCGCCTCGTAACAATATTAACGCTTACACAATCCACTCCCCGTGGTAGAGCTACCTCGTGTCGCGGGGGACATGGACATACATAATCACAAAACTCGAAATCCTAGGACGAGCACTTCTGCATCATACGATTACTTATTTTCCCCGGCTGAGGATCCAACCTAAAGCACTCTAAAGAAGGCTCACTACCAAATAACGTAACATTGTCTTAAATCTCAAATAATTTATTCTGTATAGGCCTACAAATTGTCATTTTACATTTACTTTTCTTGAATCTACAACCGGATCGGAACGCGACCACGATTGACATTTTAGAAAGAAAAATTCACAGCCTCGGACGGGATTTGTATTAGCGTTTTCCGGCAATCCGTGTCAGACGCCATGACCACTAGGCCATGGAGGCACGCCGTCTGAGTATCGAATTTTAACTCTCTATTAACAGGGATGTGTTATATAAGGTAAAGCAAAGAGTTAATTTGTGGACAGCGCGTTGCAGCCGCGCCTGGCGAGCGCAGTCGGGCGGCGCGTGACGTATCGCGCGCGCACCGCTTCACTGCCTAAGACAATTATTATTGATTGCGTCACCACCACCGCAATGCAGCATGTACACTGGCTATCTGTACTGATAATTGATCAACAGCGCAAACTAAAAGTGTTTACTAAAACTTATGTATTTATATCTTTATATGTTATTAATATATAATGATGCAAATAAAATCGAATTGAAGATCGAAACATTGAGAACCTGTCACAAAACGTAAATAAAAACCAAACAACAACTACGTTATTATATTGGATGTATACCTGTTATGATAGAAGTAAGTATTTGGATTAATAGACTAGTATATTTTATATTAAACATTTTGCACAACATAATTTAAGTTATATAGGTGAAGACTTCAATTCGTAGATACTGCAGTATTTCGGAATCCTATGAGAAAATTTAGACGCAGAGAGTTGTTTATGCTCAACACAAATTACAAAACTGCTCGTATATCTTCATTATCCTGTAGGCCACGCAAATAAGCAGGCATAATGATAAATAATAAACGACAAACGATAAACGACAAACGATAAATGACAAACGATAAATGATAAACGAAAAACGAAAATCGACAAACGACAAACGACAAACGACAAACGACAAACGACAAACGACAAACGATAAATGATAATTTTTTTGCAAGAAATATGGTCCAATTCAGCTCATAAGGGTCAGCTTATAAGAAATAATCGTTTGTAAGTCAAAGTCAAAATCATTTATTCAATTTAGGCATCAAAGACGCACTTATGAACGTCAATTTTTCATTATAATGTACTTTAAATACTACCGCCGCGTTCCAAAATATATAGAGCCTACCAAGAAGAAGCGGCAAGAAACTCGGGGCCATTCTTCTCATATAGATGTTTTTACAATGTTTTTACTTAGGTACCTACTAGAAATATTAGCTCCAGTGTGTTGCCTTACAAAAGAGAACATAATAATGGTATCAGTAGGGCAAGACACGTTACACTTTGACATCTTAGTTCACGAGTAGATAGATCCTGGAGTGATCAGTCCCAAGCTGTTTTATCCTCCAAGTAATCCGAAATTTTGTAATAACCTTTTTGACAGAGTTTAGTTTTAATAGTAATTTTAAACTTATTAATAGGCAAATCTTGGATAACATTGGGAACTTTATTATAGAATCGTATACATTGTCCCATAAAAGAATGACTTATTATGTGGAGGCGCGTTACATGTACGGATTGCTTGTGCTTATTTCGCGTGTTGATGGAATGAACATCACTCCTTTTATCAAAACTGGTGCGTCATTGGCTCCTCTTTATAATTATCTCTTGGCTCGGAGCTACAACAAACTGGAATTATTATTCAGTCAGTTACAATAGATACTGTTCCGCGATGTTCACACCCGGCTGCGCGAACTAACGACGCCGGGAGTTCTGGAATCGAAACGCGAAGACATTATTTGTTTCAGTAAGCACGAACACATCATCCACGCCACCGACGATGCTCGTTATATTATACACAACTGGCTGCACCACGCGGCTCTGCCCGCGGGCACAGTCACTATCCCCACGGGAAATAATCCGAGATAAAAGGAAAGTTATGTCTTGTATCGGACTACAGTTCTAAGATATCTAATCAATTCTAATATATCTGTCTAATCAAAACAACAAACCAACAAATACTGTTTCATTTCTATTAATCATAATCATTATAATCATATTTCATTGGTATAAAATCCATACACGTCAATATTGATAATAAAGTAAACAATGGCGTCGATTCTGTAAATATTATCTAAACTAAAAATCTCTTAAGTACGGCAGCTCTTATTCTGTTCAGGTTAAAATCCAAATTAGTTTAACCTTTCCGTAAGACAGCACTACAAGTAGACATTTCTCTACAACTGTAGGTATATTTTAGACAGATTAATCGTCACGTAGCGTGGTGCTCGCTAAACTAAAGTAAAAATACCTAAAATTGATTAGCACAATCCTATTTTTAAAACGTCATTCTAAGTGTTACATGAATTTGGATTCTAGTGTTAACAGAATAAGGACAACCATAGTTAAATTTTAGTTCGAAAATTTAGTTAGTTATTTGAACAAGTGAATGTGTCAAAACCAATGTGTCAAAAATAGAATTAACAACTTAGGTACAAAGTACATTTGTACTTTGTTGTTCATATTATATACTTATGTATAATTAGTACCTACATAATCATGTTGAATTACTGCTACCACATACAAATAAGTAATTAGTAAACACATGTCACCAAATCATACGAATATAATTATAAACAATATAAAAAAAACTCGTCATGTCAATGACAAACTAAAACATATATCGAATAATTTATGATAATAATAATAATAGTGATAATTAAGAAATCATGTCAATGTAGCCCTACTATGTTAACAATTTTTTCAATAGCTATACCATTTCACATTCATACCAAATGCTGTTTATGTACTACATTGTATATTTTTTACCAAACAGGCATCTAAGTGTTGGCTACAGCCCCACATATGCCTTTGTAAAGAACCGGATGAAAACCGAGAAAAAAAAATAATAATAAAAAGCATTTAATTTCAATAATAATATTAATAATAATTCTATCAATAATATACTGGACTGTACAAATACTAGACTACCCACAATACTACACAATACAACATTTCAACGATAGTTCCAGCGATGTATTTTCTTTTCAGACTGCTCAGTTGATTGAGATTATGCAGTTATATCAAACCGCGGTTAAACAACAATTCCGGAGGTATCGTACAGTCTGAATGCAGAACATCTAAATACTCTCTTAGGTCCCCTTTACAATGTTCTCCCGTCTCGCATATGATGTCATTACAATAGGAGACATTATGAACAGAAAGTATAATACTAAGAGACTTTTTAACTCAAAACATGAAACGCAAGACGATATAAATCAGTTTGTTTTCCGTCGGAGCTCAATAACTGCCAAAGTTGAAGCGATTCGAGATTGGAAGCGCTGCGACTTCGTGAGACAAATAATTGAAATCAAGCGGCACGAGGAGGAAATACTACCTTTCGATATTGTCACTACAACACTTACAGATTCTCATATATGTACGAGTTTAAGGGTGTGTGTGTGTGTAAAGTACCACGACTTAACTTACACGTCTCGGCTATTTTCGCATTATCAAATGAGTGCGAATACGCATTCAATGTCCGGCACCTCATTAAATCTGCCTTGTCAGCAGCGGTAAGCTAATAGCAGTATTAATATGTATGAAGTTTATTCAAGTTGGCAATAGATGGGGCGAAAACCGCGGCTCGCCCTGTGACTATGTTATATCGGAGTATTGCTCAGCACCAGCTAAAGAAATCAATTTTTAGCAGAAAACGTTAAGTAATCGTCATATTATCAATAAACCACAATGTCTATAATTTCTTGTGCATTCCTCATTATTTGCTTCTTTTCAATTGTTAATTTAAAACTTTCTTTTATTACTTCTTCTTACTACTTCTTCTTGTATGGCTTTAAGTTGTAGCCTTGGAAGACGTTACTTTACCACGCGAGTATCGAGTTTTAGAAAATGACAAATCCTTATACAGCTGCTAAAGGTTTTCGAGAATTCATAATAACTTTCAACTTATTAGGCCCGTGGTGGACGTCCGCTCTCAACTTGTATAGGGATCTGCCGTGCGATTCTCCGAAGAGCAAACATCGTTGCATCTTTGACAACGTCCGTGAAACAAATGACAAGGAACGTTGGAATAACAACCTTATGTACAAGGATCGTCCTTCATTCATCTTATAATGTATTTGGCATCGGTGAGCTCGTCCACGAACGCTACAACGAATCATTAGAGAATAGCACGGCTTTCCAAACGTTTGCTTGAGGCGACGGGTGACTGAAATGCTGGCGCCTACTTTGGGCAAAAAGCATTGCCATCCAGCGTGGCAATGCCGCCAGCGTATTGGCCACTTTTCCCCCCACCATGAGGCTTATAGATGTTTATTATGGATTTATTAATTTGTAAACAGTTGTACTTTTATACATCAATGCTGTATATCATAAATCTATTCACTTTCAAAATAAGGATGAATATTAAAACAGATTACAATTTTTTTAAAGTTTTTTTTTCAACTTGTCTTTGAGTTATCAATGAGATAATAAGCGATACACAATACTGTATGGTGCTTAGAATCACTAACAAAACAATAAAAAAGAATAATCACTAAGTAAAAGCATCAGCTGTTTTGAATTAAAGACGCTCGCGCACCCACCCGCTCCGTTGCGATCGCTTAGTGATTGAAACGGCGGCCGCCTATACCTACATGTCGGGATTGCCTTTGGCTTGTTATGAGCAGATAGGATGTAACGTTTACCAAGAGAGTGATGGACATGAAATTTCATGGATAGATTAGGTAGCTAAAACAAAAGATGGATGGACGTCGGAGCACACTGACATGCGACATCGCCGCCGCTGCTCCGCGGCGCGCTGCACTTCGAACCAGCGATATCAAGCGGCGGCCGCCGTTTCAATCACTAAGCGATCGCAACGGAGCGGGTGGGTGCGCGAGCGTCTTTAATTCAAAACAGCTGATGCTTTTACTTAGTGATTATTCTTTTTTATTGTTTTGTTAGTGATTCTAAGCACCATACAGTATTGTGTATCGCTTATTATCTCATTGATAACTCAAAGACAAGTTGAAAAAAAAACTTCATTTTTTTTTTAAATGAAAAAAAAAATTTTTTTTCATTTTTTTTAGTTTTTGTTATCGATACCCATCACGCCTGTCGCGTATCGCCAGTTAATTAGCAGTAACCTTGTATTATTGCATTTGGCGTCTAGTTTCCTCAACATTTTCCAAATTCCATTTGTTTTCACACTTTCACTTTCATGATAATGTACTCCTTACTGTTTCTTAACCACCTTATATATAGAGTACCAGCTGCTCTCCGCGGTGATGGATGATGATGATGATGATGAATCTTATATAGCCTATGTTATGTTTAAAAAAAAAAAGTTACTGAATGTATCTTTCCAATGGTGAAAGAATTTTCGAAATCGGTCCAGTACTTTTTGAGCCAATTCGTTACAAACATACTTACATATAAATCTTTCCTCTTATATTAGTAGAGACCAGCCAAACGAGCCAACAAACCTTTTACTATTTGTATGTAAGTTTTTATTAAACTTTCTTATGTAAAGTTTTTGATGCGATACTTTAATCTCCATTCTTCTTATTTAGTTTACAACCTATTATTAATATTTACAAAATTCGATTGTATTTGTGTAGTCTGTGTTTTATTTGATTAAAATGGCAACATCGAATAAAACTCAAAAAATGTAAACGTCGACTAAGGCTGTAGTTCACCATCTAGAACTTAACCATTGATTACCTAATCGCCCCCTTAAACATAAACAGTTGTTTAAACGTGTCGCGCTTTTTTGGTCTTCACCATCTTTTTAAAGCGAACGTTTTTGGACGATGAGTCTTAAATGAATGAATGGTATAATACTACTTTGAAAAGATGGTAGCGTATCTTGTGCCATTTACATTTACCCGAGCTACATTAAAATATGGTAAGGTAATATTAATATACTACAAAATGTAATGCTTGACAAGTCAATGGTATGTTCCCAAGTTGTATGTATTTCTAATTCAGCACATTTTTTGTGGTAATATCAAAGTTCCATGTGTTTGTATTGTTGGCGTTAGAGTTGTTTCGTGGTAATTTAAATCTAAAATCCAAGTGAGTTTTATTGAAGTGATTAAGCATGACATTATGTTACAACTTTCTTTAAATTAAATCAAGTAATTCCATGGCTAAATGTTTGTATAAACGAAATCTTGTAACGAATGCTTTTACGTCAGTTTCTTCTAAATAATTTTGTCCACTTTGGAAAATACGGGGTGCCCGTAAAATTCGCTCATTATCTTCAAAGTCATCGAACACGTTATTTTCTTCAAAGATATAATTCAGAGCATCTGACATTTCCACGTAAATAAACAATAACCAATGGTTAAACAAGGTCGAAGACGTCGTTTAACTTAAACAGCCGGTTACGGAACTAAATCAATGGTTACTGCTTGGTGAACAGCAAAATATTGCTAAACGGTCGTTTAAGAATTAAACGTCCGTTTACAGTTTAAGCATGTGTTGGTGAACACAGGCCTAAGTAATAAGTTCCCCTATATCGGGCATTCAATATTCATTAGTCAACTATTGTTAATTTACAATCGTTATTAACATAATCAATGATTTTCAAATTATATTAGTCATACGCATTAGTATTATATGTCAATAGTTTATATTTAAACATATCAACAAATTTAATGAAATTGTACCTAAATTTTAAATTTCTCATGTCACTGTTACACATTCAATACTGTTATATTTATTAATCTTCTATGTCAGCAGACTACTCCTAGTTATGTAGGTACTACAAGGTGTATAAACTTTCTTTAAATATTATTGAGTATGTCTGTAATGTAACTTGGCAATGAGTTGTATGTACAGAATTATGGAACTGATAAAGGGGTTTTTGTTTAAAATCATACACTTGACTTTAAACAAAAATCCTTTAGCCCCCGCCTCGTAACAATATTAACGCTTACACTATCCACTCCCCGTGGTAGAGATACCTCGTGTCGCGGGGGACATGGACATACATAATCACAAAACTCGAAATCCTAGGACGAGCACTTCTGCATCATACGATTACTTATTTTCCCCGGCTGAGGATCGAACCTAAAGCACTCTAAAAAAGGTGCACTACCAAATAACGTAACATTGTCTTAAATCTCAAATAATTTATTCTGTATAGGCCTACAAATTGTCATTTTACATTTACTTTTCTTGAATCTACAACCGGATCGGAACGCGACCACGATTGACATTTTAGAAAGAAAAATTCACAGCCTCGGACGGGATTTGTATTAGCGTTTTCCGGCAATCCGTGTCAGACGCCATGACCACTAGGCCATGGAGGCACGCCGTCTGAGCATCGAATTTTAACTCTCTATTAACAGGGCTGTGTTATATAAGGTAAAGCAAAGAGTTAATTTGTGGACAGCGCGTTGCAGCCGCGCCTGGCGAGCGCAGTCGGGCGGCGCGTGACGTATCGCGCGCGCACCGCTTCACTGCCTAAGACAATTATTATTGATTGCGTCACCACCACCGCAATGCAGCATGTACACTGGCTATCTGTACTGATAATTGATCAACAGCGCAAACTAAAAGTGTTTACTAAAACTTATGTATTTATATCTTTATATGTTATTAATGTAATGATGCAAATAAAATCTAATTGAAAATCGAAACATTGAGAACCTGTCACAAAACGTAAATAAAAACCAAACAATAACTACGTTATTATATTGGATGTATACCTGTTATGATAGAAGTAAGTATTTGGATTAATAGACTAGTATTTTTTATATTAAATATTTTGCACAACATAATTTAAGTTATATAGGTGAAGACTTCAATTCGTAGATACTGGAGTATTTTGGAATCCTATGAGAAAATTTAGACGCAGAGAGTTGTTTATGCACTATGGAATTCGTGGAGCTGCTCTGAATCTTGTAGAATCATACTTATCTGATAGGCAGCAAAAAGTTGGCATTAATGGCGTGACATCTTCTGGATCTTTGGTCAGAATGGGGGTTCCACAGGGGTCGATCTTGGGTCCGTTCTTATTCTTAGCATATATCAATGACTTACCACATATGGTTGAGGGCCTTGCTGACATAGTTCTTTTTGCGGATGATACTTCTCTGATTTTTAAAGTAGATAGGAAAGATAGAGAACTAGTTCAAGTCAACAGCGCGTTAACTATTGTTTCAAATTGGTTCGCCGCAAACAACCTGCTTCTCAACGCAAAGAAAACGAAATTTTTAAAATTTTCCATGCCTAATGTAAGACATATAGAGCCAAACGTATTACTCGACGGAAATAAATAGAAAATTGACAAGGCAATAGTCTTTCTAGGTATTAGCATAGACTCTAAATTACAATGGGGTCCTCATATTGATGCACTATCTGGAAGACTGAGCTAAGCTGCATATGCGGTTCATAAAATTAGGCAATTGACAGATATAGCTACTGCTCGACTGGTCTACTTTGCTTACTTCCACAGCATAATGTCATATGGTATCCTGCTGTGGGGGTCAGCGGCGGACATAGAGACAGTTTTTATATTGCAAAAGCGGGCAGTTCGAGCCATCTACGAAATGGGTCCCCGCGAATCCTTAAGACAAATGTTCAAAGAAATTAATATATTAATAAATTAACTTCCATCTTTGTATATCCTAGAAAATATAATGTACGTTCGTAAAAATATAAAGAAGTTTGGAATAAATAGTGATATGCATAATATTAATACTAGAAATAAGGATAGGATAGCTGTATCTAAATTTAGACTCACGAAAACTAAAAATAAGTCCTTCATAGGCAATTGTGTACGTTTCTATAATAAAATCCCGAAAGACATTACTGAGCTCACTGAAGGGAAATACAAGTTACGTGTCAAAAATATACTAATGAAAAAAGCCTATTATAAATTGAGTCACTACTTAGAAGACAAAGATGCCTGGAAGCTTTCCACTTCTGCCTAATAGCCAACTATTGAATAAATTTGTTATTTTAATACTACTCATATGTAACCTCAATGTACAAAGACTTGAAAAAATAATGGCCCACGAGTTTCTTGCTGCTTCTTCTCGGCGGTGGTTCTTTTCCGAAGACAGCGGTAGAATCATTTAAAAATGTTGACGTTCATAAGAGTGTCTATGATGCCTAATCTGAATAAATAATTTTTGAATTTTGAATTCGAATTTGAATTTGCTCAACACAAATTACAAAACTGCTCGTATATCTTCATTATCCTGTAGGCCACGCAAATAAGCAGGCATAATGATAAATAATAAACGACAAACGATAAACGACACACGATAAATGATAAACGAAAAACGAAAATCGACAAACGACAAACGACAAACGACAAACTACAAACGACAAACGACAAACGACAAACGACAAACGACAAACGATAAATGATAATTTATTTGCAAGAAATATGGTACAATTCAGCTCATAAGGGTCAGCTTATAAAAAATAATCGTTTGTAAGTCAAAGTCAAAGTCAAAATCATTTATTCAATTTAGGCATCAAAGACGCACTTATGAACGTCAATCGTTCATTATAATGTACTTTAAAGACTACCGCCGCGTTCCAAAATATATAGAGCCTACCGAGAAGAAGCGGCAAGAAACTCGGGGCCATTCTGTTTATATAGATGTTTTTACAATGTTTTTACTTAGGTACTAGAAATATTAGCTCCAGTGTGTTGCCTTACAAAAGAGAACATAATAATGGTATCAGTAGGCCAAGACACGCTACACTTTGACATCTTAGTTCACGAGTAGATAGATCCTGGAGTGATCAGTCCCGAACTGTTTTATCCTCTAAGTAATCCGAAATTTTGTAATAAGTTTTTTGACAGAGTTTAGTTTTAATAGTAATTTTAAACTTATTAATAGGCGAATCTCGGATAACATCTCAAACATAACAAACTCGGGAACTTTATTATAGAATCGTATACATTGTCCCATAAAAGAATGACTTATTCTGTGGAGACGCGTTACATGTACGGATAGCTTGTGCTTATTTCGCGTGTTGATGGAATGAGCATCACTCCTTTTATCAAAACTGGTGCGTCATTGGCTCCTCTTTATAATTATCTCTTGGCTCGGAGCTACAACAAACTGGAATTATTACTCAGTCAGTTACAATAGATACTGTTCCGCGATGTTCACACCCGGCTGCGCGAACTAACGACGCCGGGAGTTCTGGAATCGAAACGCGAAGACATTGTTTGTTTCAGTAAGCACGAACACATCATCCACGCCACCGACGATGCTCGTTATATTATACACAACTGGCTGCACCACGCGGCTCTGCCCGCGGGCACAGTCACTATCCCCACGGGAAATAATCCGAGATAAAAATAATGTTTTGTCTTTTACCGGTCTACAGCTCTAATATATCTATCAATTCTAATATATCTGTCTAATCAAAACAACAAACCAACAAATACTGTTTCATTTCTATTAATCATAATCATCATGATCATACTTCATTGGTATAAAGTCCATACACGTCAATATTAATATTAAAATAAACAATGTGTCGAAAATCTAATTAACAACTTATGTACTATAGTACATTTGTACTTTGTTGTTCATATTATATACTTATGTATAATTAGTACCTACATAATCATGTTGAATTACTGCTACCACATACAAATAAGTAATTAGTAAACACATGTCACCAAATCATACGAATATAATTATAAACAATAGAAAAAATTCGTCCTGTCAATGACAAACTAAAACATAACTAAAACATATATCGAATAATTTATGATAATAATAATAATAGTGATAATTAAGAGTTCATGTCAATGTAGCCCTACTATGTTACCAATTTTTTCAATAGCTTTATTTCACATTCATACCAAATGCTGTTTATGTACTACATTGTATATTTTATACCAAACAGGCATCTAAGTGTTGGCTACAGCCTCACATATGCCTTTTTAAAGAACCGGATGAAAACCGAGAAAAAAAACGAATAATAAAATACATTTAATTTCAATAATAATATTAATAATAATTCTATCAATAATATACTGGACTGTACAAATACTAGACTACCCACAATACTACACAATACAACATTTCAACGATAGTTCCAGCGATGTATTTTCTTTTCAGACTGCTCAGTTGATTGAGATTATGCAGTTATATCAAACCGCGGTTAAACAACAATTCCGGAGGTATCGTACAGTCTGAATGCAGAACATCTAAATACTCTCTTAGGTCCCCTTTACAATGTTCTCCCGTCTCGCATATGATGTCATTACTAGGTCTATACATATGATGTCATCATTATTAGGTTCTTTCGACGTTGGGTTAGCGTAGAAAGTGGTGGTGCCGTCCGTTTATCAGCAAAAGTTATAAAATTGTGCAGGCAATTATAGTTATTATGTGTCAAATGAGAAGTGTTACAATCCCTTGCATGTGACATAATACCTAACAGTGAAGTGAGTGGAACAGCGCTACGCGGATGTTTGCTGTCTCTGTTCCGCGTCGCATCTCACGGTCGTGACAGTGCGGTTACCTCGACACCTCACCCCTGCACTGCGGGACAACATTATATTTTCATCCCTTCTACACCTGTGTAATTGCAACGTAAGATACTCACGCACACAATGGAATTGCAACGCACACCTCCGAATAAGCTTCCTATCTCATCGTCGGAGGGGAACATTCCAGAAGCTTCGATTGACGATACCTGCATAAATACTCGTAAACGCAAACAACCAGATTACAGAGAAGCTCATCAGCTGTGTATGAAATATGTTGACGAGAAATTTAATAAACAAATGCATATTTGGAACGACAAAATAACTGACTGTATTAGTAACAGCGTTGCGGCGGCTGTGAATTCATCCCTTTCGGGCGAACTGACTAAAATTACTTCCGCATTGGCCGAAATCAGTGCTAACATGGTTAAACTTAACGAAGAGAGTGTTGCTATCAAGAAATCACTAGCCGATGTTAACCAGAGGTCGAATGAAATGGAGAAGTCGCTTCGGTTCTCTGCAGAACGACAGGATCTGTTTGACGGTCGGCTCAGCACAATAGAAGTCGGCATGGCTCAAGCTGTAAGTTCCGCTACTCAAACACAAGCGCTTGAAAATAAAATAGCAGCTATGGAACAGCAAGCTCGGCAGTGTAACGCCGAAATATTCAATATTCCGGATCGGCGTGGTGAGAACCTAATTGGCATTTTAGAACGATTGGGCGATATAATCAAACAACCAATACGTCCCTCTGACATTGTGGCAGTGCATAGGGTGCCCCACGCTGACCAAAATGACCGTCGGCCTAAAAACATCATAGTTAAGTTCGCCAACCGAATGCTAAAGGATAACGTAATCGCTGCCAGCCGTAAAACAAAGGGGTTAGATTCGACCAGACTGGCGGTATCTGGTCCGCCAGCCGCCGTGTATGTCAACGAACACTTGACGCTGAAAAATAAGATGCTGTTTCGGCAGTGCCGTGACGCTGCCAAAACTAATAATTACAAGTACGTATGGGTTAAGCATGGTACTATCCTTGCACGGAAAGATGACACATCACCGGCCTTCGCGATCAGAAATGCTCAGGACGTCGCAAAAATAAAGTGATGCACATATAACTCAGTGATTGATATCAGTAGTCAGTGCTCAAGTACCCATTCCCCCATATTATTACAGGTAGTCTTACGAGTCTGTGTAGGTAAGTTTTTAATATTTCAATGCGTCATAGGCATATTCAACTTTATCGAGAACATCGCATTTCACAATGTAATATACCTAGCTTTACTTTGTTATATAATTAACCTTAAGATAACTATATTTTGTTTTGACATTGTAGGTATTTTCATATTAATTCATGAAAAATGTACACCTAACACAGCCTTGGTTTATGATAATGATTATTTTTACATATTTTGTTGTTTACAAATATTAATAATAATATTTAATAATTATATCTGTTGTAAATGTGGGGGCTGTTGTGTAAATAGTTATTTCTCTTGTAACTCGCTACAGACTTACTCTTTTTGTCATACGAAATTATGTTTGTACGGTGTAGGGTCATATATAACTTTCGATATAATAATAGGATTCTCACCTAATTGGACACAGCATATTATTGTCATAATGTTTACTTTATTAAGAGCTAATAATGAAATTCTGGTAATAGGTTTAATAAAACGCATAGTTGGTATTAATCCTGAATTACAATATTATCTAATGGTATTACTTTTTTATGGTTTAATCGAATTTAATGGATAGAAATGTCTTATCAGTATACTATCAAAACTGTAGAGGATTAAAAACTAAGCTATACTGTCTTTATATGAACATTTTGGCACATCATTATGATGTTATTATTTTGACGGAGACTTGGGTACACCAAGGTATATCCGATAACGAGTTTATAGATCCGCGGTATCAAGTGTTTCGATGTGATCGAGATCGTGCGGCGAGCGGGAGGCGGGACGGCGGCGGCGTACTCGTAGCGGTACGCCGCGAGCTGGCAGCTGCGATGCGAACAGCGCACGCGTTCGGTTCGCCGCTGGCGCCTGCGACTTCTTCGCCACTAGTGGACCACGTGATTATTGAAATACGAATGCGTAAGTATTGCTATATTATAAGTGCTGCGTATATTCCGCCTAACTTAAGTTCTGATATTTATTTAACACACTTTGACATGCTTTCCTCCATTTTAGAAGCTTCTGACGTAAATAAATTTATTATAGCGGGTGATTACAATCTACCTACCATACAGTGGCGTGACTGTAGTACTCACTTAGAGCCAATAATTTGTAGTAACTATTGCTTATCAAACAAGAGCCTGATTGAATTTATAAGTCTTTGTAACGGTTATCAATTGAATAAATTTGCTAATACAAAGGGAAGGATTTTGGATCTTTTTATTACAAACATAAGATGCAGTACCACTTCTCTTGCACTGATACCGTTTGTAAAACCTGATGAGCACCATCCTCCTTTCTTTGTTCTGTTGCCAGTCTCAAGTAGCTTTACGCCAATCTCGAGAAAACCTAGAATAGATTTTAATTTTAATAAAGCTGACTACGGTGTAATTAATAATGATATCGCTGAAACCGATTGGGACGAGCTGTTTGCGTGTGGCGGCGCTGAAAATGTGGTTTCAGCCTTTTATGAAAGAATATATTCTATTATTAAAAAACATATTCCTATAAAAGTAATTAAATCATCACAATTTCCTGCATGGTTCTCACCTGCACTAACACATATTTATAAAAACAAGAATAAATCTTGGATTAAGTGGAAAATATACAAAAATAAATCTGATTATGCAGTTTTCTCCATGTACAGGGAAAGGTTTAAAACAGAATCACGTACCTGCTATAATAAGTATATGTCTTCAGTCGAGGATAGTATTCGCAAAAATGTTAAGTACTTTTGGAAACACATAAATAATATGAGAAAAAGGTCTGATATCCCGGATAGTGTAGTATTTAAAGATCAAACTGCAAACAGTCCAGCTGATATATGTAATTTGTTTTCAATTTACTTTAATTCAGTATTTGAGCCATCATCTGTCATCAAGGACTACGATGTTGAAACTATACCGGATAGTAACAATACATCTGACCTCATTCTCAGTAACATAAAAATACCTGAAGATGCAGTTTTAAAGGAGCTGCGCACACTTGACGCAACTAAGGGTTCTGGAGTAGATAATATCCCGCCAGCCTTCTTAAAGTCAACTGCTCTTACCATATTTAAGCCATTACACCATATATTTAACTTGTGTTTACAGCAAGGGGTATTCCCCTCTGTTTGGAAATCTGCGCGAATCGTGCCAGTTTTTAAAGGTGGTGATAAATCAAACGTAGAAAACTATCGCCCTATATCCATTCTACCCACTCTGTCAAAGATTTTCGAAAGGGTAGTGCACAATGACATATATCCATCATTACATAATTATATTATACCACAACAACATGGTTTTGTTAAAAGACGGTCTACAGTTACCAACCTTTTGTCTTATGCATCTTATTTGTTTGAGGGACTTGATATGAATAAGCAAATAGACAGCGTATACACTGACTTTCAGAAGGCATTTGATAGAGTGGATCATAAGATACTTCTGGAGAAACTAGCTTATAATGGAATTCGAGGCAACTTATTGCGATGGTTCAAATCCTATGTAACTAATCGCAATCAAAAGGTGGTTCTCAATGGGCATGAGTCAGAGATTGTATCTATTAGTTCTGGTGTACCACAAGGGTCAATATTGGGACCACTGCTTTTCGTACTGTTCATCAATGACGTACATGACTGTTTTAAATTCTGTCACTTCCTGCTATACGCAGACGACTTAAAAATGTACCATACTATAGACAACGCTGCTGATCATGAGCGTTTCCAACAGGATCTTGACCGTCTGTCCACTTACTGTATTAATAATAAGCTAAATTTTAGCATTAAAAAGTGCAAAGCTATTACTTTTACAAAAAAAAAGTATGTAAGTAATTTCTCGTACAGGTTATGTGGTGAACAACTGGGGACTGTTGAAGCGATCAGAGATCTTGGAGTCGTATTCGATAACAAATTACATCTTGACGTACATATTGATAACATCATCAATAAAGCTTTTAAACTGTATGGTTTGGTAATACGATTTGCTACTAAGTTCAGACGGCCCTCTACTTACCTGCATCTTTATAAGTCCTTAATTCGCTCTCAACTTGAATATGCTGTGTCCATTTGGGATCCTTATTATAGTAAATATGTTGTAGCTCTCGAACGTGTACAGAAAAAATTCTTGCGCTGTATGCATTATAAATGTTTCCGTAGCAGTTTATCATATGAACAGCTCTTACATAAATATAAACTATTGAAACTCCAGGCTAGACGTAAACAACTGGAAGCAATGTTGCTTTATGACCTATGTCACAATAGATATGATTGTATACCTATCATTAGTAAGATATGTTATAAAATACCTACTAGAACGCACTGCCGTAAACCTTCACAATTGTTTGCAACCTTCCGTTGCCGCACTAACGCTGGTAAGCGTTCTCCGCTATATCGGCTGGTACAACTGTATAACACAAATTTCAATAATATTGATATTGCGGCAACGCGACCTAGTATGTTTAAGAATAAAATTATACAACTTCTAGAATAGATAGTACTACCACCTATCGCATTATGTACCTAAAGTTAATACTTTTTAAATAATCCGTGGTAAACGGTGCTGATACCATAGTTAGTACTATGTTAAATATAAGTTTTATTAGGCTTAAGCTTTTACTGTGGTATTGTTTGTTTACCCCAATAAATTAAAAAAAAAAAAAAAAAAAATTACAATAGGAGACATTATGAACAGAAAGTATAATACTAAGAGACTTTTTAACTCAAAACATGAAACGCAAGACGATATAAATCAGTTTGTTTTCCGTCGGAGCTCAATAACTGCCAAAGTTGAAGCGATTCGAGATTGGAAGCGCTGCGACTTCGTGAGACAAATAATTGAAATCAAGCGGCACGAGGAGGAAATACTACCTTTCGATATTGTCACTACAACACTTACAGATTCTCATATATGTACGAGTTTAAGGGTGTGTGTGTGTGTAAAGTACCACGACTTAACTTACACGTCTCGGCTATTTTCGCATTATCAAATGAGTGCGAATACGCATTCAATGTCCGGCACCTCATTAAATCTGCCTTGTCAGCAGCGGTAAGCTAATAGCAGTATTAATATGTATGAAGTTTATTCAAGTTGGCAATAGATGGGGCGAAAACCGCGGCTCGCCCTGTGACTATGTTATATCGGAGTATTGCTCAGCACCAGCTAAAGAAAGCAATTTTTAGCAGAAAACGTTAAGTAATCGTCATATTATCAATAAACCACAATGTCTATAATTTCTTGTGCATTCCTCATTATTTGCTTCTTTTCAATTGTTAATTTAAAACTTTCTTTTATTACTTCTTCTTACTACTTCTTCTTGTATGGCTTTAAGTTGTAGCCTTGGAAGACGTTACTTTACCACGCGAGTATCGAGTTTTAGAAAATGACAAATCCTTATACAGCTGCTAAAGGTTTTCGAGAATTCATAATAACTTTCAACTTATTAGACCCGTGGTGGACGTCCGCTCTCAACTTGTATAGGGATCTGCCGTGCGATTCTCCGAAGAGCAAACATCGTTGCATCTTTGACAACGTCTGTGAAACAAATGACAAGGAACGTTGGAATAACAACCTTATGTACAAGGGCGATATCTTACAAAGTATTTGACATCAGTGAGCTCGTGGATGAGCGCATCGACGAATCATTAGAGAATAGCACGGCAGGCCAAACGTTTGCTTGGGGCGACGGGTGACTGAAATGCTGGCGCCTACTTTGGGCAAAAAGCATTGCCATCCAGCGTGGCAATGCCGCCACCGTTTTGGCGACTTTTCCCCCCCACCATGAGGCTTATAGATTAGTGTTTAGTATGGATTTATTAATCTATAAACAGATGTTCTTTTATACATGAATGCCGTATATCATAAATCTGTTCACTTTCAAAATAAGGATGAATATTAAAACGGATTACAATGCCAAAAGCGGTCATCCGAATAAATCATAACTTCAGTAAAGATTGCTTAACCATTACATAACGACAAGAGAAGCTTCCTTTCGAGACTAGTTACTATTCTTCGATCAATTTTGAATTATATTCCCATTCACATTTGTATGCCATTTAATGTGTGGCTCAAAACAATATTTCCAAAATTAAAACTTGGTATTTTATAGTAAATAACTCCTTTGATATTTTTTTTATGGAATGGCTTGGAAAACGAGCAAGCGGCTCACCTGATGGTAAGTGATACCGTCGCCCAGGGACATCCGAAATACCAGAGGTCTCGAGGATGCATTGCCAACCTTTGAAGAGGGATGATAGGAGGATAAAAGGGGGTTCGAGGGGAATGGATAATGGGGAAAGGGCAATCGGGCCTCCGGAACCTCCCACAAACCGACGAAACGCAATGGCAACCTATGTTACTTCACGTCGGTGTTATGTGGGAGTGTGGTACTTCCCCGGCTAAAAGAGCAAAAAGCTACATGTGCATGTAGTGCCAACAAAAACAATTCAAATATTCTGGTTAATAGAGAGGCAGCATATTGTCAAGCGTTAAGCAAACCTCACAGTGTGGTTAGAATTTCGCACGTACACAATAATTAGAACGGTGTTCCGTAAAATAAATTGGTAAGACCGGTAGTCATTACCGCGTTGGTTCAGGCTTCTTGGCGTTCTCCGTGTGGCGCCTTTGTTGTTTCCATTGTGTTATATATTATTGAATTTGGCGTCTAGTTTCCTCAACATTTTCAAAATTCCAACTTTCACTTTCATAATAATGTACTCCTTACCGTTTCTTAACCACCTTATATATGAGTACCAGCTGCTCTCCGCGGTGATGGATGATGATGATGATGATGAATCTTATATAGCCTATGCTATGTTTAAAAAAAAAAGTTACTGAATGTATCTTTCCAATAGTGAAAGAATTTTCGAAATCGGGCCAGTACTTTTTGAGCCAATTCGTTACAAACATACTTACATATAAATCTTTCCTCTTATATTAGTATAGACCAGCCAAACGAGCCAACAAACCTTTTACTATTTGTATGTAAGTTTTTATTAAACTTTCTTATGTAAAGTTTTTGATGCGATACTTTAATCTCTATTCTTCTTATTTAGTTTACAACCTATTATTAATATTTACAAAATTCGATTGTATTTGTGTAGTCTGTGTTTTATTTGATTAAAATGGCAACATCGAATAAAACTCAAAAAATTTAAACGTCGACTAAGGCTGGAGTTCACCATCTAGAACTTAACCATTGATTACCTAATCGCCCCCTTAAACATAAACAGTTGTTTAAACGTGTCGCGCTTTTTTGGTGTTTACCATCTTTTTAAAGCGAACGTTTAACTAATCGAGCGTTTTTGGACGAATGAGTCTTAAATGAATGAATGGAATACTACTGTACGATGCTGTCCGTACACAGGAAATGATATGACCGAGTTATAGAAGTAAAAGTGTCCCTTTATTCACAAACTAAGTCTAAATGGTTAAAATGGTATGATAGATGAGCACACGCGGATGGTACGGTTTCCGATCGTGAACTGATGAAGCGATTTATGAAATGTGACATGAATACGTAAATCGCTGACCGCGCGCGATGTGCGATGCTTGCATCGTACATACTCCCGAGGGAGGAATGGGAGAACTCATGAAGATGTTGGATGTTGGTGAATGATAATGGTACAAGGTGATAAACAATATAGTGGTGATATTACAAGGTGATAAGACAATTTCATGTAAATAAATATTAGTGATTAAATTGATTGCCTCGATTGAAAATGGGAGAAATAGACCTATTCACACGCGCACTAGTTTTGATTACACGAGCGTATTGGTTTACAATTTTATCACTATTTTGCTCTGCTTTTACACTAATGCACTGATCACTGACACGATACGCGACACTGGTACTCGGCACCGGCTCCGTGTCGGCGCGGACAGCTCCAGCCGCGGCAGGGGCGGGGGCAGCGTGCTGGACGCACGCAAAGTTCCCACCAACTCTACGTGCAAACAAACAAAGAGATCACTCCTATCAGACATCTCCAAAATTTTTGACCCTCTCGGCTGGCTCTCACCAGTAACAGTTCGCCTCAAACTTCTGTTCCAAGAGAGTTGGCAACTCAGTCTCCAATGGAATGACGTTTTACCAGAAGATATTGCCAATAGGTGGCAGAAAACCAGAGAAGATCTTGATAACATCAAGCAAATTCGCGTGCCAAGATGGCTGACAAGTCTTAAATACGACGATTTGGAGTTACATGGGTTCAGCGATGCATCTACCAAAGCCATGTCTTGTGTGATATATTGCAAAGTCAGCAATACAAATCAGTTAGGAGAAAAGAGCTCGTCCGTAGTCATCGTGGCTGCCAAATCGCGACTAGTTCCAACTAAGACAACCATCTCTCTACCAAGATTGGAACTATGCGCTGCACATTTACTATCAAAATTGATGAAAACCGTTCGAGAATTTCTGTCCAATTATAATATCAAAACCTTTGGTTGGTCAGACTCAACAGCTGTCTTAGGATGGCTCAACGGGGACCCAAACCGATGGAAAACATTCGTCGCAAATAGGGTTAAACAGGTCACAGAGATCATGCCACCGGAATGTTGGAATTATGTCAAAACAAATGAAAACCCTGCAGATTGTGCCAGTCGTGGAATCACCGCAGAACAACTATCAAAACATCCGATATGGTGGAATGGACCTGAGTGGCTATCATCTTACGACCATAAAGAGACCAAAGAAACACCTGCTTACGTCACTGACGAAGATGTTAAAAACCCAAAACATGTAAGCATAGTAACAAACAACCAAGAAAATGACACCCTACACAGTTTAATACATAACCACAGCAGCTTTGAACGAGCGTCTCGCATATTAGCGTGGATTTTACGTTTGGGGTCACATTACCAAAACAAACCATTCTACTTAACCATTGCGGAGTTGAGAAAAGCTAAACACATTTTGATCAAATATGTGCAACACTCAGTTTTCTCGAGCGATATCCATAGCCTTACAAACCATAAACAAGTTAGTAATAAAAGTAAATTATTGAATTTGAGACCTTTCATCGACAGTGATGGTCTGTTGAAGGTCTCCGGAAGAATAAGAACAGCAGAAATTAATCAAAAAATGAAGCATCCTCTTATTCTCCCTCACAATCACCACCTTACAGACCTGCTTATAGATCGAGCTCACCAAATGACCTTCCACGGGGGTACACGCTTGACTTTGGCATGGCTAAGACAAGAGTTTTGGATCATAAGTGGAAACAATGCCGTCAAAAAGAGGCTACGAAATTGTGTCACCTGCAGGAAGCATAATCCAGTCAAACAAAACCAATTAATGGGAGATTTACCAGCCGCAAGAACAAACGCTACACGACCTTTCTTCCATGTGGGGGTTGATTTCACAGGGTTTGTTGACGTCAAATCTACCAAAGGCCGAGGAATTAAAACTACCAAAGGATACGTCGCGGTGTTTGTGTGCATGGCAACCAAAGCTGTGCACCTGGAGCTGGTTTCGGATCTTACTGCATCCGCGTTCCTGGCAGCCTTAAGAAGATTAGCTGCCAGACGAGGTACACCTCGTTATATCTACAGTGATAACGGAACGAACTTTGTCAAAGCAAATCGGAGATTGCAGGAAGAATTTATAGACCTAAAAGCAACACTGGATGATGAATTCTACTCAGAGCTTAGCAAAATGGAATCAGAATTCGTTTTCAATGCGCCGTCCTGGCCTACGGCGGGAGGCCTATGGGAAGCTGCGGTAAAAAGTCTCAAACACCACCTCCGAAGGGTAATAGGAGAGCAAAAACTTACATACGAAGAGTTTTCGACGTTATTAGCACAACTAGAGGCTTGCCTCAATTCAAGACCGTTGTGCGCGCTCAGTGAAGACCCTGACGACATTGAATATCTTACACCATCCCACTTTCTGTCCAGCGGACCAATACTAACCATTATAGAAACAGAAAAGGACGAACGTACCAGATGGCAGCTTACTCAAAGGATCTACCAGGATATTTGGAAAAGGTGGCGCAGCGAGTACCTAGCTCAAATAACAGCACGATCCAAATGGCAAATACCACAAAGAAATATTCAAATAGATGACATCGTGTTGATTCATGATGCAAACCTACCAGCCGGGAAATGGGCCCTAGGATGAGTAATAGAGCTCCATCCAGGTAAAGATGGGTACGTGAGAGTGGTAACCCTAAAGACAAAGAGTGGAACCTTCAAGAGGCCCATCGTTAAATTATCTATTTTACCAACAGATAAACAAGCAGACCATTATAGTATACCTTTACAGCAACCAGATAATCAAAGCGCATCAAGTAACACCACAGCTGATAATGTCATAACGCCTCAGACCACACGAACAACCCGAAAAGGGTCATGTTATGTCATTACCATGGCGCTAACATTGCTTATGTTGATAATGTCACCAGTTCATTGTGCCTATAATACATCAAAACTAAAGAACAATCAGAGCATTTATTTTGATAAACTATCAAACATGCATCTTATTCGGGATCAATGGAAACTTATAGTTTATTACGATATGAACCCGTATTGGCGAGGTACAAATCTATTTGGTGAATATCTTAACCATATGGAAGAAGTGTGTATGAAATCAGAAATCAAAACACACTGTAACCTGATTCTGCTGCAATTGCATCACGGATATAAAGAGTTAGAGCATTATAATAAGGCCTTGCTTGGTCAACAGTTCCTAACGAGGCGCGTGCGAGTAACACGAGGAGCGATAAATATTATCGGCAACGTGGGACGTACTTTATTTGGTTTACTGGATGACCAATTCGCCGAACAATATGCAAAGGATATCAGCTTAATAAGAAACAACCAAAATCATCTCGCCTTGCTATGGAAAAACCAGACTTCTGTAGTGGAGTCCGAATATAATTTATTGAAAAGAATGGAGAGTGCTATGGACAAGCAGCACAAAATATTTAACCAACATCTCAACAATTTGCAAAACACTGTGAATGGTTTCAACGAAGGTCTTCGAAACATAAGAATGACTGACGAGTTTACCCTGTCTGCAATCACCGCTAACAGCATCCTGATGAGCTTGCAAAACATTCAAGATACTCTACTGGATACAGTCACAAACATCTACTATGGCAAATTCAACATACATTTATTGAAACCAGAGCAGCTACTAGACGAATTAAACATTATATCAGGCCAACTCTCAAAAGATATTTGTTTGCCTATAAGTAATTTACAGACAGATTTACCAAAAATATATAATTTGCTAAAAGTAAAAGCGCGAATGACCAAAGAGTTTTTCATTTTCGAGATAAGAATTCCGCTTGTAAGCCGAGACACCTATGAAGTTTACAAAATGATACCAATACCTCAGAAGGTCGGCAACAACATGGTCACCCTTGCGCCCATCGCTAGTCATATTGCTATGAATCTACCAAAAGATGCCTATGTACCATTATCCGAGATAGACATCCAACAATGCACACAGTTTGATGCAGACACGCAACTGTGTCTCCTACAAAGGCCAATCTATCATATGAAATTTGATGAAGATCTATGCCTTAGAGACGAAAGATTACAAAAATGCAAAACAAACTCTGTCCCGTGCAGAGACACGTGGACGCAGCTAACCAACGTTAATACCTACTTATTATTTTGTTGTGAGTATTGTCCGATAAGAATAATATGCGGGCATCTAGTTACAACCGACCGACTCAGCAAGGTCGGGATCGCATCGCTCGGGGAAGACTGCATTATCAAAGGGGATTACGTCACTGTTGTATCGCATAGACATAACTCGAACAGTGTGAACATGCAAGCGGATATTTTAAGTTTTGAAATTCCGCCTATAAATAACATCATTAATTTGTCGATTCCCATAAGTGATATGGATTCCGCAACTAGTCACCACGAAAAGGAAATTGAAGAACTAGGTAAACAGATAGAACACATGAAAAGGGAGACCGTCATTACCGACCAGATATCGACACACGATGTTCACCATTATGTCGTGATATATATCATGATGTGCATCGTGGCAGCTGGAGGCGTGGGCTACGCAGTTCGACGCGCACGCAAAAGAGGCTTTGCGTGCGTCCAGCACGCTGCCCCCGCCCCTGCCGCGGCTGGTCGGTTCTGCTCATCTTGGGCCAACTGTTTCAGCGTCATCATCGCCAAGAAAGGAGCGGCCTTGAATCCGAAAACGACACTGGTAATTTGATATTCCCGTAATGGTTTGTTTGGGAAATCTCTCCAGATTATCTTTTGGTAGCGCTGGTCATCTTCGTGAACAAGAATTTGCCGAAACATTTTTTCTATATCGGCAGTGAAAGCTATTTTATATTGCCTCCATTTTATGATAAGTGATAGCAAATCTTGTTGTAGATTAGGTCCACGGTACATGAGGTCGTTTAAGCTATTTCCCGTTGAAGTTATAGCTGACGCATTAAAAACGATTCTAATGGAAGTAGTCGTCGAGTCGTCGCGTAAAACACAATGGTGCGGTAAATAGCATTCCGTCGGTGTCTGGTTACCTTTACATTCATGCATGTGACCTAATTGTATAAACTCGTCAATTACTTCTTTATAACGTTTAGCAATTGCTTCGTTTTTGATAAATTTTCTTTCTTGTTGTCGAAATTGGGCCACAGCCTTAGACTTAGAAGATCCCAGCTTCTCATCTACATCTGGTTTCAGTGGCAATCGTACGACATAGCGTCCGTCTGGTAGGCGCTTGGTTTCTGTTTGGTACTGCAGAATGCATTGATGGTCTTCATTGGACATGTTACCGGAACTGTCTCCGATGTCGTCGATGTCCCAAAATCGTTGAATGTCCTCTTTTGTGATCATAACGACATTACAGTGATATGGTTGTTTATTAGAGCATTTACCGCTTATTATCCAACCGAGTTGGGTTTGCTGTGCTATCTGTTGTGAGGTTTTGTCACGAAGGAAGCCTGGTAAAATGATAAGTGCATAAACATCTACGCTCAATATAAGATCAACTGGTCGACTTATATAAAATTCTGGATCAGCGAGCTTAATATGCTTTTTATATGGCAGTAGTGGTTTTTCAAAAGTGTGGTGTGGTAAGTTATCATTTTGAATCATATTTTTCATGACGAAAGCTTCTGTGTTGAAGGTAAAATTGTTGTAGATGGAAAATGCTGTGATCTCGATGATCCCCTTGCTATGGTTTGCTTTAGCGCCTACTCCATACACAATCCATTTGCACCCTTTTCTCGGTAGGCCTAATCGTTGCGCGGCGTTTTCCGTAATAAGAGATGATTGTGCGCACGGATCGATTAGAGCACGCATGGTGAGAAGAGATCCATCTGCTGCTCGAATATTGACCTTGGCGGTCGCTAAGACAGATTCAGTATTTTCAGTTCTATTATACTCTGTTGGTTGAGAAATACAAGCATTAAATTTTCGCTGGGTTTCGGTTGAGCTAGTACTTTGCTCACTTGCAGTCATTGAACTCACATAGGCATCATGTAGCAACGTGTTATGTGAGTCATCGCAATATCGACATGTTTTCACCGATGAACACTGTTTACCATTGTGGTTATATAGACAGTTTTTACACAGCTCTAATTTGGATATAGTTTTAAGTTTGGAGTCTGGTTTTTATTCCAAAAAGGTCTTACATTGGTATAGTTTATGGTTATTACTGCATAGTAGGCATTTTTGTAGCGACACAGTTTTAGCAGCTGAATGGTTGACGAAGGATTTATTTTTATTCTGGTTGTTACTAACAAGAAACTTGTTCGGCATTTTTCTAAAATTATTTTCATGCTGTTGCTGTGGTAATTTTGCCGAGTCTTGCTTTCTTTTTGAAGATTCTAGTGAAGTAAACTTGCATTCAAGATAATTAAGGAAGTCTTTTAGGGTCGGCAAGTTTCTAGGATATTTCAATGATTCGATGTAGTCATTATGAGTTTCATTGTCTAATTTTTGCGATAGTATGTGAACTACAAGCGGATCCCAGTTTGAAATGTCTACCCCAAGACCTTTGACCGCATTTAAACATTCATTAGTGGTGACGTGCAACCTTTTAATCTGGGCGGCACTTTGGTTTTGCATGGTTGGCAAGGATAACAAGATGTTGATGTGAGATGTAAATATTAACTTCGTGTTATTGTATCTCTGGTTTAATATGTCCCAGCATACCTGATAGTTATCTGAGCTTATTCTTAAATGTTGTACTAGTTTATCAGCTTCACCCCTCAGTTTACTTTTCAAGAACTGCATTTTTTGAGCTTGCGATAATGATTTATTTGTATGGATGGATTCACAGAACAAATCTTTGAATGATAACCACTGATGATAATTTCCGCTAAAGGTGGGGATATCCATTTTTGGTGTTGATTTTTCTCTATGTGAGACATCCCACATTTTACTATTAAGCGCCTTTTTAATGTCAACATATTGCTGTTCATACTGGTTGAAAGTCACCTCATAATCTTCATTGTCTTCAAGAAGATTGCTATCGATTTCCCAATGCAAAAAGTCGATAGTAGACCACCTAGATTGAACTGTTTTCAATATATCCTCAAACTCCCATATTTCGGATAAATATTCTACATCTATGGCCGATATAGTGCGAGAAAATGCTTTAAAATTACTTTTTTGCTTTCTTAGCATTTCTTCTAATTTGCTGGGATTGCCTTGAGTGGCAAATCTTGATACTGGTAATGATCCTGACCTACTGGGGCCCGGAGTGGGAAGAGCCTTTTCTCCTTTCATGGTACCGATAGGAGTAGTAGGTCTAGGAAGACATTGTGAAATATGCATTTTCACGTTGTTATAAAAATCTATTGCTTGTTGGTAATGCTGATCTTTAAAATACGAAATAGTTTCGTCGTGGAATTCGCGCAGATTTACATGGTTTGATTCGAAATCTTTCCAATATGTTTCTAATAGTTCCAGCTGTCTCTTCACATAGTCACGCGTTTTGCGCTCACGTCCCGCCTTCTTATAGTTAGAGAAAAGCTGTTCCATCGCTGTGATAAGCGTTTCTTGATTTAATAAAAGATCTTCCATTTTAATTACAAATTAGTTAATAGTAAATCGGAAAGATCTTACTTGATATAACTCGATACAGGTATCGAGTATGACGTGGATGTTTGGTTTACCACCACGTCACGCTGTAATGCTGATGTAAGCGTTTGCTAGTGCCGCTTCTTGGTTTACGGCTAGGAATCGTGGCAATGTAGACACTGGTAAATGGTCTAGTCACTGATTCACTCACTTATGGTTCACTTATAATAATAATGGTATGTTCAATGGTATGTAGTTCGATAATCACTGGTTTCACCTTACACGCGTATGATCCCACATGTGTCCGACACGCGCGCAAGGACACGATGCTCGAAGGACCACTATGTACGATGCTGTCCGTACACAGGAAATGATATGACCGAGTTATAGAAGTAAAAGTGTCCCTTTATTCACAAACTAAGTCTAAATGGTTAAAATGGTATGATAGATGAGCACACGCGGATGGTACGGTTTCCGATCGTGAACTGATGAAGCGATTTATGAAATGTGACATGAATACGTAAATCGCTGACCGCGCGCGATGTGCGATGCTTGCATCGTACAACTACTTTGAAAAGATGGTAGCGTATCTTGTACCATTTACATTTACCCGAGCTACATTAAAATATGGTTAGGTAATATTAATATACTACAAAATGTAATGCTTGACAAGTCAATGGTATGTTCCCAAGTTGTATGTATTTCTAATTCAGCACATTTTTTGTGGTAATATCAAAGTTCCATGTGTTTGTATTGTTGGCGTTAGAGTTGTTTCGCGGTAATTTAAATCTAAAATTCAAGTGAGTTTTATTAAAGTGATTATGAATGACATTATATTACAACTTTCTTTAAATTAAATCAAGTAATTCCATGGCTAAATGTTTGTATAAACGAAATCTTGTAACGAATGCTTTTACGTCAGTTTCTTCTAAATAATGTTATCCACTTTGGAAAATACGGGGTGCCCGTAAAATTCGCTCAATATCTTCAAAGTCATCGAACACGTTATTTTCTTCAAAGATATAATTCAGAGCATCTGACATTTCCACGTAAATAAACAATAACCAATGGTTAAACAAGGTCGCAGACATCGTTTAACTTAAACAGCCCGTTACGGAACTAAATCAATGGTTACTGCTTGGTGAACAGCAAAATATTGCTAAACGGTCGTTTAAGAATTAAACGTCCGTTTACAGTTTAAGCATGTGTTGGTGAACACAGGCCTAAGTAAAAAGTTCCCCTATATCGGGCATTCATTCAGTCAACTATTGTTAATTTACAATCGTTATTAACATAATCAACGATTTTCAAATTATATTAGTCATACGCATTAGTATTATATGTCAATAGTTTATATTTAAACATATCAACAAATTTAATGAAATTGTACCTAAATTTTAAATTGCTCATGTCACTGTTACACATTCAATACTGTTATAATCTTCTATGTCAGCAGACTATTCCTAGTTATGTAGGTACTACAAGGTGTATAAACTTTCTTTAAATATTATTGAGTATGTCTGTAATGTAACTTGGCAATGAGCTGTACAGAAGTATGGAACTGATAAAGGGGTTTTTGTTTAAAATCATACACTTGACGGTGTGTGCCCACAAGTAGGCATGTCTTCTTAGTCGTGTGCACCTTACTCTCAGTTCTGATTACCTTTTGTATAAGTGCACTATTTTTTAACAACAAAAACAACACCCCGTGGCCCGTAGGCCCCGTGTTATTTCTTATATATGTGAATTACCTTCCTAATTATATACCAGATTGGACACATGTTAGCTTATTTTCAGATGATACACATGTTGGAATAAAAGATAAGAGCTAGCCATATTAGCCGTAGAACCGACAACCGTTGGGGTAAACGAGTTCTAGAGTGGAGACCGCGTCTCGGCAAACGTAGTGTAGGACGTCCTGAGGCACGGTGGAGTGACGATCTGCGCAAGACGGCTGGCAAAAACTGGATGCGAGAAGCCCAAGATAGACCTAAGTGGCACAAATTAATAATTATAATTAATAACACTATGGAAAAAAGGTGTGAGGCGAATGGTATTATCTTGAATGACAGTAAAAGCAAAGTGATGCAGTATAAATCAAGACTTGGTAATAGTAAGAATATAAACACCAATGTCAAAGAAAATATGTTTTTAGCATATACAATGGATCACACTATTAGCCACACACCACATATTGAAAACATGTGTAAGAAACTGTCTAGTGGTAACTATGCACTTCTTAAATTAAAACCTTTACTGGATAACAAGTCTCTAGTATCCGTGTATTATGGTTACATCCATTCCACAATAAGATATGCTATTACGGTGTGGGGTAATGGTGCTGATATGGATAGAGTTTTGAAGTGCCAAAAATATAATAATGGTCTTAAAAAACGTCAATCAGTGCGAAATTTGAAATTTGCTTTAAGAAAAAACAAAATTATGACTTCAGTGACACTATATATATTTACACTTATTTACTTAACATACATGAAGAATAGGAACAGTTACCAGAAAATGGGGATGTACACTCATATAATCTTCGAAGTAATGAACAAACTGTTCCAAACGATGACAAGACTAGTAAATCAGCCGTACTTGTGAAGAATAACATAAAGAAGTATGAAACTTTAAAAAGCAAACGGCACAATGATAGACTGCATGAGCCGTACCGTAGAACAGCTCTCTATAGCAATAGCACGTTTCTGATGAGGTTGACTATTTATATCAAACTGCCAAAACCTCTAAAAGAGACCACCAATGTTGACATTTTTAAATTTAGGCTTAAGAAATTATTAATTGACAAGACATACTATTCCATTGACGAGCGAATTGACGATTTTTAAATGATGAATTACTGATGAATAATATTAATGTATAATTATAAGTAAAATCAAAATGAACTAAATGTATAACTTCATACGCCTGCAAAGGCAAGTTTTGGCGTCAGCACATGTAATTTTAAGTTCCACCTATATACCTACCTAAGACTTATGAATTCATAAAAATAAATAAATAAATAAAAATAAAATACTAACTAGATAAAATTGTACAACAAATTTCCTCACAACGTCACAAAACTGAGATATAATATGATTAATAAAACGCTTTAACATTTTTTCAATGCAATCCTATTTATAATATTAATGAGTTCATGTCCAAAAAAATTAATGACGATCATTTCTTTAAACAATAATTGTAAAAATTTACATTTAACCATATTTATTAATTTTACAATGATTGTGTAAATGACATTATTATGATAACATAGTAATTTCAAATTCAATTTAAAATGTAGGTACATATTTGTTTGACATAATAACTTCCTATGATTGTATGAATTAAGTCTGAATCGAATTAATGTTGAAGGATTTAGTTATGTACGGCTATTGGATACAAATAATGTTGTAAGGGTGACGAAGGGGACGAGTGAATGAATGATGAATGATTGATATTGTGACTGACTTGTGAATATATGTAAAATACCAAAAGAAGCTTGATATAAGGAATTTCTAATACTATTATATGTAAATGCCTTGCCCTGGATAACGTCCACTGTAATAATATGGCCAATAAATGAATTGAATTTGAATTTGAATATACATATTATGGTAGAGAAGATGTTAAATCGATAGCAATGACAATTCACGTTGAGTTGAAGATTACTCGTGAAAGCCTGTGTTAGTTTCGTATCCGTGCTAAGTAGGGTAGTATCGGCACCGGTAACATCGGCAGGGCCGGTACTGGCGGCACTTTATCGCGACGTTTTTAGCGAGCGTCAGCAAACCGATGCGACAAAAGATATGCAAATAGGGGCGGCGGGTCGTCTCCTGCAGGGTTGTCGATTACTATCCGATCCAATCGGGATCGCGATCCAAACGTGATCCTACACGAAGCTTTTATCTGATAATGTCAGTTTCGGTAGAGAAATTTAAATTGTTACGTGTTTTCAGCGAGCTTTCAGTTGAAAACTGTATTTTCCTTGTAACTTGTTGGTTGAAACGGAATATATATATATATATATTTAACTAGAATAGTTGTGGTAGTGTTGTTTTTATTTGTGTACTTATGACATATTGTAAAAAAATAAATTAAATAAGTAATGGTAATGAATAAAAACTAGTACTTTCTTCACGTCGAAGGTTTCATTTATTATTTCCGGTATCCTATTCCAAATATTTAATCCTGTTCATTTCATGAAGATACGTCCTAGCAAGCTCTTACTAGCACTCGCCTAGTGAAATCTTTTTCTGTATGTTATAAGGTTATGGAATAAGCACTAGTCTCATCTGACATTAAGTGGTAACCTCAGCCTTCAACAGACGCTGCCTAGAATAGATGATGTTGGTCGCATGTTACGAACTGCACTGCGCCCATATCCCTGAGACATAAAACTGTTAAGTCTCATGCAATTATTTTCACAGACACCCACGCCCTTCAAACCAAAGCACAGTATTGCGAACATTACTGCTTCATGGTATAAAGCACTGTGGCAGCACTTCCCAGAATTCATTTACAAAGATTTCTACTGCTAGTGCACAGCACCACTGACTATAGGTATAACTGCTAATTGTAACAGCTTTGACTAAATAAGATTAGCAGTGGGTGAATGATAGCTTAAAATAGGAATAAATTATTCTTTTTCAATAATTAGCTTTTCAAGCGAGTTAAAACAACCAGATTCAATACACTTTACTTTTTTATTTATTTATTTATTTACTGGAAGACCAACAGCTTTATAATGTAATAACAATGACGGTAGAAACATTATGCCAATTATAGGTCCTCACGGATAGTTGTTGCATAAATTGTTACTAATTGTGAACACGAATAACCGCAACGTAGTGCGTAGTAGATACCTAATTCAAATATATCAGCCAAAAAACTCTCTGCTCATCAGTCGCCTAGCGGACGCTATGCTTGTAGAAAACAAATCAATATCAACTTCATAACTTCATTTACTTATATTTTGAAAAAGGTTAGCACAGTTGTACTAACACCTACTTATTCGGAAGGCATGATAATGGTCTCACACATCACAGCAGTTTCGAAATAGTTCAAGTATTTTTTTTAATAATCCGATATACTAGCTTTTTACCACATCCTTCTAGAATCTAGATGATTAGCGATGGTACTTGAGTGGTGATGCTCTTAGGAACATCTGCTCAAACACACTGCTTGGCGCGGCGTGCCAGGTTTACAGATCTTGGGAGTAGCTGGCCAGGCGGGCACTAGAAGGTGGACCGTCTCCCTCATGCTGTGGATGTCATCACATTAATACCTTCACCAAAAGTTGAAGCCAAGTAGAAATCGAACGAACGACAGGCTAATTGGCGGTCAACTTGAGCTATTCCTAATAGCGGCAGCGCCCGCGGCAATACTTGCAGATCGACAACATGGCGCGAGACAACCCTGAGCTGCAGGCTGATTGAGCTCAAATACTCGTCCTCCCGCACTCCCCCGCACCACTGGCCCTCCCCTCAGCCCGCATCCCCCCAATCACATACGTATTACGATTGTGAATAAGTGCCAGACACGCCTGGTACATTCGTCTAGACGTCTTCGCAAACACGTTACAATTCTAACAATAGAATGAGAATGATTTAGGTTTCTGCTTATGTAACTATTTATTTATTTAATCTCTCAGGTTTGACCGCGACCTAGTGCAGACAAAAGTAAGGCTAGCGTAAGTGTTATAATATCAATTGCTGTATATTGTAAAAAGTAATAGTAGGTAATACCTTTTAACTTGGTTGCTACTCGTAGATGGACTTTTTTCCTCCATCGGGATATGATTTTCAAAAGCAAGTAAAACCAACTCACTAGGAATCAGAATCAGAAATTTATACAGCATTATAACAAGGAGAGTTTAACTTGGGTAAGTCACATTACGAGGACATATAAATATACAATATTGTATACTAGTTGGTGCCCGTGACTACGTCTGCGCAGGATTAGTATATCGAGTAGCTTATTATCTTCTCCAAGGCCATATTATCTATCTACCTTTATACCAAAATGTCATAAAATATGTTCATGGTCAAACGCAATAATTGCTATAATAGTATTATATGAGTAAATTTAAATACTTAGTATATCAATCAGTATACATTAATAATAAAATACAGGACTTAAAAAAAGACTTAAAAAAATACAGTACATACAAATATAAAATTAATCACAATGGAAAAAAAACTGTCATTACATTTCATCACCCTTAACGGTCGCCGAGCACGTCTAGTGTATCGAGCTGTAAAATTGACTTGGCTTTTGATTATGCTATCAGAAACTGACATAAACTTTGACAGAACTGTCATCATTACGATCTTGACGTAGGTCAATGGTGAGATCTTATTATTTATATGCTGTGCCCAAGCATGTAACGCTTTTTCACCCGCATGGTGATGGATGATAATAAAAAGTATCGTATTAACATCCAGCGCCTCCATACCAAATTTTATGAAAATTGCCCTCGCCCGCGCCGTTTGTGCGTGAAAGAGTAAGAAACATCCACACATCCACACATCCATACTCACAAACTTTCGCGTTTCTAATATAAGTAGGATACATTTAATACGTTAACTATTTAAATTCACAAAATATTCCCTATGTTGAAAATAGTCATCCCCAAGTATGTCACTAAATGCAACATTCAAGTATACATAAATTATAAGCCACACAAGCAACTTGATTTGCTTGCCAATTGTTAATAACTTGACAATTAGAGAAATAATCTATTACTTTTAATACCATTCCTTGTACAAAAATGAAGAGTCTACTAATTTCATTTCTTATTAGATTTTTTTTTTCCAAAAAAATACTTAGGTGTAATTTAAAAGCTTTTAAGCTTAGTTCTGTAATTTCATTCAGCAGTTTATTACACATTTTTATTTTCATGCATTTCCCTTGGTTTCGAACTTTAACCAACTGACTCTAGATTGGAATAGTTTGTCCTTGTTTCTGAGGTCAAAGTTGTGCATGTCCTTATTCTAAGGTAAACTTTCCTTGTCTGTATGTATCTCTAGGAGACTATTATAGATAAATAACGATACGACGATTATGGCCTTGTTAGGTCTGAAATGTTGTTGAAAAACGAGCTTGTTTTTCAGAAAATTAATAATTATAAATCAACTTTAAAACTATTTTTATATCTCCGGCATTACCCCAAATTATGATAATATATCCTAAAACAGAGTAAATATTTGCATAGTAGTAGCCAGTTTTCTACCGACATCCAAAAAGGAGGAGATACTCAATTTGACTGCTTGTTTTTTTTTTATGTTTGTTACCTCATAACTTTCGATAAGGGTGAACCAATTCTCAAAATTATTGTTTGAAAGCTGGTGCATCCCGTGTGGTCCCATTTAAATTTCATCCAATTCGGTCCAGTTGTTTTTGAGTTACACTCCAATAACTGAATAGAATGGAAGTCTGTATAAAATTTTTCAAATTGTACTTTTTTTACATATTTTGTCTATATGTTTTCTGTAACTTATCTATTAGTCCATAGTATACTCCAAAATACGTAATCACTTATATTAACATACTCGGTGGTATGCCTTTTGTGCCAGCGCTTTGGTTACTACCACTGCAGTCTGCGATCTGCGGGGAAACTGTAAAGCGCAAGTATGTGTAATTGCCATACGGCTAAATGAACGAGCTATGAAAAGCCTATTCAAAAACAGGTAAACAAACGAACATCTTAATAGTCAAAACCAATGTCACGCAAAAGTATACACACTTGAGTAAAGTTTTTAAACGAATTACGCCTCTTGTCAAGAGTGTCACTCAACGCTGCATGACGGCAGGTACTCGACTATCACTTGACCCGTTTGTATCGCGAAGCTCTCACGTCACTCTCCGCTTTGTACATGTTTAACAATGTTAAGTTGTTCACGTGTTGCGCGGGGAACACATTCAAATCTCCGCGAGATTCACAAAGGAAGTTCGTTTACAGATATGTACATATTTCATGGAGGTTGATGGAAGCCGCGGCCGGAGAACCGGCAGGGTGAGGCGGTGCGGTGGGGGAGGGGGAGACAATTAGTGTCGATGAGATAAAACGTGCAAAGTCCACCGATGATTCAAGTTTTACAATTAAAGTTGCTGGTCGCGTAGAGCTGCGAAACGCAATGGATGTGAAATTGCCCGCGCGTGACTACGATGATTCTCTGACCTCTGTTGTTCTGAGTACCTGATCGCGCCAAAAGGCGCGAATGCCCCCCGCCCGCGCGTCCCGCCACCGCTGTCCTGCAGCTGTCAAACTACGAGCAGGCGGCTGAACTGGGCAGCGCCAACAGTCTCAACATTAGAGTCGCCGCTAGTGGACGTATACCACTCCGCCTTCGCGCCGCGGCCGCAACAATTCCTTCGCGCTTACGCATCAGCACAAACCTGTTTACGCGTAAGCACGGGCTAATTAGCGGTCACTCGCGGCGAAGTTAGGCGCGTAAGTTAGGTTAGTTAATAAAAATGAATTTCTCCTGGTGACGCTATAACTTGATAACGGCCATGGAACGGCCGATCTCGCTAATTATTTTTTTGTTGTGTTAATTATTGTCATGAGAAGGTTCTCATGAAAGAAATACAAAGAAAAGAAGGTAAACTATGGCGAGACCACAGGCCAAGCCTACTACGCAAATGAAGTCGCGGGCAGTCACTAGTACATATATAAAAGAAAGTCGTGTTAGTTACACGATTTATAAATCTTGAGTTGTCTAGTTAAAAATCTTTAACTCAAGAGTTATAAATCGTTAACTCAAGAGTTATAAAATAAATAGCTTTACTGATTTCGATGACATTTGGCAAAGAGTTATATTATATCCCAGGGAAGGACATAGGATATTTTTCATAATCATTACCCATCACCACGGAGGTGAAGTATCAGTTTAGCGGTCTTGAGTGAATTGATACTTTCGCCTATATATCCTCGAAGCGGTAAGCAGCGGGGTTTTAAGGGCCTATGTTTCGCCCAATATTTGTTTTTGGTCTCATGTAATAGGGGGCGAACTTATTGCCATCTACGGGGCGCTGTCCAGGCGCTGTGCTTCCAGTCTCCAAACTGTTATAGAGAATATCTTTGTTTTTTAGACAAACCCAATAACTGTCTAACCCAGGGTTCAAACCCATGACTTCGAGGTCCGTTTTGGAACCACCACTACACCAAGACCAAACGAGCGAAGCCGCTGGCGGGTCAGCTAGTTCTATATAAATTCTACAGGCTAGCGAACATATTCTGCGTTAGTGTTCAAGGCTGTGAAGTTTATACCTTTAACAGCTGATGAGTCGCTGCCTACTCAAGTCAAAATATGTATCAACTAACGCCTTTTATTATTTACTCCCTGAGGATATGTAATTATTATCTTGTATTACAAAATTAGTTTTAAGTAAGCAGGCGGTAGTGGTTCACAAATCGTACTAATAAAAATCTATTACTTACAATAATTTTAAACTTCTAACTGAATAATAAATGTTTACTTCTACCCTTCGCGTTCTCTTTTATTCGAACTCTGCCATCTTAAAACAATACAAACACAACTCCAAAGATACAATAAATAAAACATTGAACTGAAGAATGATGACGTAAAAAGTATTATCACAATACTGTGCGCATGATACTGACTTTGACAAGTTATTTCATACTTTTTGGTTTGTAAGTCGGTACCATTTTTGGGTAAAACAAAATTTACACCATTTTTAGTGAACCTTGCTATTTACGGGATATATTATCATTCACCGTCAACGATGATTTCATCAAGATAGGCGTAACTTTTCAATTATTGGAGTGTAGTTCAAAAACTGAGTGACCGAAATTAATGAAATTTAAATGAGACCACCTCAAAAGTCTACTCTACCAAACAAAAAAAATAATTTTGAAAAGCAGTCCACAAATGGGGGAGAAATCGCTGAACATACACAAAAAAATACATACACACGAACATATAACCTCCTCCTTTTTTGAAGTCGATTAAAAACTTAAATAGTCCGTGCTTGTGTAAAGACATATCGTTGACAATATTTTATTTACATAAACATCGCAAATCCAATAAATATGTATTTATCGTCTAGCCGCCGGGCGCGCCGCTGCCTCGAGCTGCCGCTTCATAACTCTGCGGCATCCGAAATACATTTTATTATCTCACAAACTCCGCGGGCTTTGAATTATAATTTTGATCGTAAAGATTGTTGCGAACTGATGAAGGACGAGCTCGATTTACTCTCAAAATGGACAATTTGAGAATTTCGGCGTTTAGCCGTGACGTTTGGCAACAAGTGAGATACTACGTTCGCTTTGCTAACTCTTTCAGTTTGCTTACTTTTACCAGAGCGATATCCACATATAATTATCTGTGGCGACATCTATTGAATAGTTTGACAGCACTATCAAACCGAAAGAAGACTCTTTTCAAACACTTAACTTTCGTATTGATGCCGCAACGCTTTGTAATTTATATTGTATGTTTTTCAAAGCACTGCCGCCAGCTTACAATACCTGTTACCTACCTACCTATCCGGGGACCAGAACACCTATTATGTGGTACATGTATAAAAAATATAGAGCCACCACCGAGCGAAAGCGTAGAGTCATTACCATACAATAATTAGCATATGTCTGCATTGCTGAGTGCACCAAAGATTTGTATTCTCAAGTATTGGTTGCCTATAGTATTAACTTTCGACGCGAGTTTCGTGCTTCAATATTATTGCTAGGTGTAGAATGCACTGCAGGATTACCTATGAAGACCAGGAGTTAATTAGAACGAGAGATTTACATTTGGAAGCCGCCCGCACCGACCTCACGTGCACAGCGGATGTGATGGATGATGATGATGATGATGACGAAATTAAAAGTATCCTAAGGTAGTCCCTATAACACCAGCTATCTGCCAGTGAAAGTCCTGTTAAAGTCGGTCGAGATCGTTTCGAAGTCGTTTAAGAGATTTGCTGAAACAAATAGACAGTCAAAAAAATGCTTTTTTAATGTAAGTACCGTATTTACTTTTAAATTTGACATTGTGATAAGCTGTTAATTTGGAATCATAAACAAGCGCTTCAATTTTATTTATCTGTAGTTTACATTTGGACGTTGTTTGAAGGAAGTCAACTGAATGAGCAACTTTACTCCACCATATAAGTTATCCAAAACCAATCCAAAGAAATCCTTTCTTTTAGAGAAGTAGACACTCGCCAGCTCCTTCCGCGCAGAGTAACAATGTATGCCACCGATTAGTTCATCGGTAGTAAATACTCGTAATGGCCCTTAATGGCCGATCGGCGTTATTATAAGTGGATTAACGTCTCGCATCACAAGAGCGCGTTCATAAAACGTGAAATATCGAATAGCTGTTCGGTCGGTACCCATCGACGTTATAGCTTTTAGAGGCGTCTTGACATTTATTAAAGAATAAAAACTTAACTGGCAAACTAAATTTTTTTTTTTATGAGTAAATTATGGCAGTTCATTTTCTGTTCGTACAAAAACCAAATGGCAGTGTGTTTACTTAGTCGTTATGTCTAAATCGATCTAAAACAACCCACAACTGAATATATCAATTACGAGTATATTAATTTAATTGTCATTCTAAGTGTTATAAAAAGGTGGATTTTAGTTTCAACAGAATTATTATAAACATCTAATTATTAATTATAATTTACTTTAAAGTCTCTACCGCTGCGTTCCAAAATATATAGAGCCTACTGAGAAGAAGCGGTAAGAAATTCGGGGCGCATTTCTTTTCATATAGATTTTTGGTTAATATTTCTACTTAGGTACTGCTATTATTACATTTTATAGGTCTAATATTCCATTAGGTCGGCTAATATACCATTACAGTACATTATGTATCTACTCGTAGTATCTACAGCCCTCGCACGTATGGCTTTGAGAAGGTTGAAAAACTAGACATTGGTCACTCTATTGGTTTTATTAGTGATATTAGACATATATGATAGCTAACGACGAACCTTTGTTATAAATGATGTATTATATAAATGACGTTATTTAGCATTGCCCACAATAAAATATGTGCGCAGCCCGTTAGTTTAAATACACTAGTAGGTACTAATTTATACACAGGGTACCGGTATCCGAGCAATACATATCTTTATTATTCAATATATCAATGACCCGATCTCTTCCTCCGTCTAGTCTACGTTTAGCGGAGCTCTTCATACTTCGCTTGAACTCATGTCGCGTTTCACCTGTCTGTCTTTCCCAGTAAGGTTTAAATTAGCTTGTATGCAGTGTCCGTGGTTATGTATAGCGTGTGCGAGTAATCGAGTTGGCGGCATCACTCACGAGTTTATAATGCGTTGACAATAACAATAAAACGCGATACCGCCGTATTTACGACGGCGTGAACGGCCGCTGTCGGCACGGTGGGTTGCTAACGGGGCGTCGGAGGCATTTAGGTAGTAACTATTGAAATAACTCAATCTTAAGTGCTATCAAAATTTGAATAAATTCAATTGTAATCATTCATATTATTGTCATCAAAAGTGCTTATATGAACGTTAATATATTTTTTTTAGTTTGCATCGTTTCCGACTGATTCGACTATAATAACAATAATAATTTATTTTTCCTTAATCATATCAGAAACCTATAATGAAGACCTAAACAATATTTTGGTTGTTGTCTCAAGTAAACTACAAGTTTAGTATACATTAGACCGCAGAACCTACACCATACCTACACTAAGAATAAACTTATATTGTAGGTAAAAAAAGTTTAAATTAATTAATTAATCATTATCGAATACTTGACCTGTGTGTGGCTTCCACATGAATTGAGGTCACTACTAAGGGTTAGGTTTCGAAAAATCCTTTCTTATTGAATTCATCAACATAAAATACATCAACCAACACATCGACAGAGCCATGATCCCGCCCCTTTACTGCGACATTGTGAACTTCCATCTGACCGACTCCTGATTGAACCAGTCCATCAACCTTTAACAATTAACATTTATGTAAATGAGCGACATTAGTGTTAACGCCCGCACTAATTATGCGGACTAAACAAAGTGGATTATGTTGAGCGTCAGTCCTTAGCGGCACGGGTTAGGCTGCCTCTCCACTGAGCAGATGGAGAGGTGCAGCTCTGCTTATTGAAGTGGAGCGCTGCGAAGGCACGGTACGAGAGTTGAAGTGTTCAAAGCAGTGAAAGAAAGAGAGGAGAAGAGTGTCAGCGTATTAATAGCGCGCGGCGGTCAGTTACATTAATTTGTATCAAAAAATGTTTTGTAATGTCAAGTCGGTTTAATTTTATATATATTCAGATAGTTTTACGTGACAATTTGATCGTACCTCTCTATCGCTAGTTCCACGCTCTCGCTTGCACGCGAGCTCATGCTGAACGGGACAAGGAACGCGACAATGAGTCATTATTTTCCGTGTGAGCAGCCGGCGTTTATCGATGTATAAGACGTTATCACGTCAAAAGTGCATCTATTTCGTAGTTTGACTGTTTGGAAGTACTCTATAAGGCTCAAGCTCGGCCTCACATGGAGTACTGTTCTCACCTCTGGGCGGGGGCTCTCCAGTACCAGCTCCTTTCATTTGACCGCATTCAACGCAGAGCGGCTCGAAACGTCGACGACCAAGCTCTATCCGATCGGCTCGACTCTTTGGCACTGTGTAGAGATGTTGGATCACTCTGCATCTTCTACCGCACATATCATGGGGAGTGTTCCGAGGAACTGTTCGGTCTAATACCTGCAGCTGAATTTCGCCATCGGACATCACGACCGAAATTTCATAGAGATCATGTTGACGTCTGGGAGTCCACAACTGTGCGGCACTTTCTGCCTCACACTACTACTATGTGGAACCAGCTGCCACTTGAGGTGTTTCCGAACCGATAAGACTTGGGCTGACTTTTCCATAAGAATCAATTTGAGTTCACAAGGAATCGCTCTACTATAGACGCAGGTATAGAACTTATAAAGGATGTGTTTAATGCCTGGGAGAACTCTCAAGATGCCTTAGGTGTTTTTTGTGACTTATCTAAGGCATTTGACTGCGTCCGACATGATATACTTGTCAGGAAATTACAACACTACGGTATTAGGAACATGGCTCTCAACCTTTTGACTTCATATTTAAATGATAGAATTCAAAGGGTTGACATAAATGGCGAAAAATCGCCCGGCTCTATAATCTCAATGGGCGTTCCACAAGGTTCAATACTAGGGCCGTTCTTGTTTTTAATCTATATTAATGACTTACCTTATTATGTAGAGAAGAATCACGAGATTGTATTGTTTGCAGATGACACTTCACTGTTATTTAAAATTAAAAGGCAGTTATTAAACTATGACGATGTTAACAATGCATTAGCTAAAGTTGTGAATTGGTTCAATACAAATAATCTTCTCCTCAATGAGAAGAAAACTAATTGTATAAAGTTCTCGACACCAAATGTGAGACAAGTAGAATCCAATATACAATTGAATGGAACAGGGTTGGACCTTATGGAGTCAACGGACTTTTTAGGAATTACTATAGACGCTAAATTGCAATGGGGTCCCCACATAAAAAAATTGTCTAGCAGGCTCAGTTCAGCAGCTTATGCTGTTAAAAAAATTAGACTATTAACTGATGTAGACACAGCTAGAATAGTTTATTTTAGTTATTGCCATAGCGTTATGACTTATGGCATACTGCTCTGTGGATGTTCTGCAGATATTAATTCCATTTTTATACTGCTAAAACGGGCTATACGAGCGATCTACAGTTTAGCTCCCAGAGTTTTCCTTAGACAGAAGTTTAAAGACATTAAATTCTATCTGTTGTCTCTCAGTTTATCTATGAAAATCTAATGTATGTAAAGAAAAACATTAGCAGTTTTGATAAAAGGAGTGATGCTCATTCCATCAACACGCGAAATAAGCACAAGCTATCCGTACATGTAACGCGTCTCCACAGAATAAGTCATTCTTTTATGGGACAATATTTACGATTCTATAATAAAGTTCCCAATGTTATCCGAGATTTTCCTAATAATAAGTTCAAATTTACTATTAAAACTAAACTCTGTCAAAAAGGTTATAAGAAAATTTCGGATTACTTGGAGGATAAAACAGCTTGGGACTGATCACTCCAGGATCTATCTACTCGTGTACTAAGATGTCAAAGTGTAGCGTGTCTTGCCCTACTGATACCATTATTATGTTCTCTTTTGTAAGGCAACACACTAGAGCTAATATTTCTAGTACCTAAGTAAAAACATTGTAAAAACATCTATATATAAAGAATGGCCCCGAGTTTCTTGCCGCTTCTTCTCGGTAGGCTCTATATATTTTGGAACGCGGCGGTAGTCTTTAAAGTACATTATAATGAAAAATTGACGTTCATAAGTGCGTCTTTGATGCCTAAATTGAATAAATGATTTTGACTTTGACTTTTACTTTGACTTTGGGAGCCTTCAAGAAAAGAGCCTATTCCTTCCTCAAAGGCCGGCAACGCGTTTTCGATACCACTGTTATTCTGGATGTCCGTGGGCGATGGTGATCACTTGCCATCAGGTGAGCCGCCTGCTCGTTTGCCAACCTATCCCATTTAAAAAAAAACTCTAGTCTTATGCCCATGTGCATTGAAACTAAGTGGTGAGATGTGATTTTTATGCTTCATTATTGGGTGATATTTTCCTAGCTCCGCTCCGTTCTTCTCCAGTTCGGCTCGGTGGACAGGCAACCTTACGCTCTGGTACAAACACGATACAATTACATAGAATGTAATTAGCGATGCGTAGCACGTCACCGCCTACTGCTGACGCCTCCGACATCACGTGCCAGAAGCGCTTGGAAAGAACCCTTGACCTTCCCCATCTATTCTCAAATGAAAGTATGAAATTGTCCTCATAACCTCTTCGTGCAGAATTGCGACAAACTGCACAATTATATTACTGTTTATTTTACTATTGACAAATAGATTATTGCATATCCTTCCCCACAAGGAATATTTGTTGGTCTCCGATATATATAGAACACAGTACCAGCTCTTTTTTTAAATTATTTCGAGCATAATGCGATTGTAACTTTCAGACTTTCCGTAACAGGGAAAACTGCGAAGTACTTAAGAAGATCATGATAAAAGGACATTGACTTTAGAAGGACGTCATATTAGCAAACTCCTCAGATTTCAAGGCGTGAGGTTACAGGTTTAAGTTAGTATAATAAACATAGATATATACCTATGTAAATATGGCGAACTCTGTGATATTATACTGTATTTAGCTATGTTGCTAATACCTAACTAAAAAATGTATGTGACCTGCGCATTTATTTTTATATTATAATAAACGTACAGTCGCCTTCAATACAATTTATTGCGTAACTTTCAAAACTATGCACTACATTTTATAACAATGAAGATAAGGATTCGTTTCAGCAGTCAAATAATATTAACTTAATTTAAGATTATTTTTATGTATTGTTTTGTACAATTATGTACTAAGTAAATTTAGTTCGCTAATAGTAACTAGATAGCAGCACCATATTGATTTAGTTTGTAAAGGTTAACTAGATGGCGCCACCGGAAAGATTAGCTCGCGGTGGCAAGATTCTCCGGCATGTCCTAAGGGATTTCAGTTTTTTGAATAAATGTACTTTCTCGTAATACCAAAATTGATTGTATTATTTCTGACCTGGGTTACAAGATAGTACAGTTTATCTAATTAAATGCTGAGGCACTTTACTCACACTTTACTTTGCAAATAAACATTAAAATCTACAGGGAGTAACTGACCAAGAGAACGTTAGGCCATTAGGAACGTTTCCTAGTATATATTTTAGTCTATGCGTTAGGCTATGCTGCATGAAGGTCTAACTACTCATTTATTGTATGTTACAATTATATACTATAACAAGTAAACATTGGTTGCGTTGCTTAGAACTATTGATAATATGAATACGCACAAAGTCTAATAGCTATTTTGAATCTCATCAAGCAAATAGAGAATTGTGTAGCAGGAAGTTAATTGAACTCAAACATAGAGAGATCAGATTCCAGCGACGCTGCGCGCAAACGCTAGGCTCATTACTCGAACAAACATTCAGTAATTGTGTAAAAACAAACAACCAACTTGAAAGAGTAGATACAGCCTTGCTTGCTCTACTCATAGTTTGCGGCTGATACCGCGGATCATCACGTAGAGGGTCGTAGCAGGCTCGTAGGCGCTCGTAGCCGTTGATCGTAGAAACCGTAGTCGTTCGTAAAAGCGTTCGTGTTTCCCAGCCGTGCGATTCTGTAATGATTCGTCGACGAGCTTACCGATGTCAAATACTTTATGAGATATCGCCCTTGTACATAAGGTTGCTGTCCTAACGTTCCTTGTAATGTCGTCATTTGTTTCACGGATGTTGTCAAAGATCCAACGATGTTTGCTCTTAGAGAATCGGCCGGCGGCACGTCAGCGTAGCGAAGCAACGTCTATATTATCATGAACAAGAAGTACTTAAAACTAGTAGGGGTTTTTTGGTAGTGGGTTGGCAGAAAAAAAAACGTAACGGTTATCGTTGGGTTTGTTTAATTTTCCTAGATTTATTTTTTTATCTTTTGACGTGTCGTAGTGGATTATTAACCGTTGAGATAACAAAATGAGACACGAATGTAAAAAAAATTGTATAAAATCATGACTTTAACTTGAGGAATGGCAAATTTATAATGTATGAGAACATAATATAAAGAAAAAAAATTACGAAGGTAAGCGTAGCAAATAGGTATGTTACATTATTAAACACTAGCTGCTCTCCGCGGATTCGCCCGCGAGGTGGTGGATGATGATGAATCTAGCCTGTGTTTTTCAGGGTGAATGTAGCTTTCTAAAGGTGAAATAATTTTTGAAATCGGTCCAGTACATTTTGAGCCAATTCGTTACAAACATACTTACATACAAATATTCCTCTTTATATATATATTTATAGTATAGATATTCAAAATAAGACTTTTTGTCAACCATTTCACCACTAGTCTATGCCGTCTGTACGACTTTGTCTGTGGAGAATAATATTTATAAATTACTCGTTAAATCTATAATTGCTTACTTAACAGTATGGCTATGGAAAGGAAGTTGAAATTGACTTGATTGATTGATGACTTTTGGCAACGTTAGATACGCGGAAGACAATACTGAACGACAGAGACTTTGCGTACTACGTAAATAGACTTACACCTACTTAATTAAATAGTAATGAAACTTGAAGCGTTCGCAGCAATAGCTAATTAATGAATTATCAATAGTTAAGCTAGTGTCAAGGCGCGCTCCCCCCCGAAGGGTTCTCGCATTGACGTGGCGGGGGGGCTCAGTAACCGTGGCTAGGTACACCACGGTGAAGCCAAGAGGAACCCAGGGGCCGCGCCGGCGTTGGGGTGCGCTGGCCGGCTCAGGCGGGCCGCTCCTATGGGCTTTGGCCGCCAAGTCCACATAGGAGTGGCGGGGTCCGGGCGCTTTGGCGCAGACTCGAGGAGGTGGGGCCCGGGCGCTTTGGCGCAGGCTCGAGGAGGTGGGGCACGGGCGCTTTGGCGCAGGCACGAGGAGGGGGGGCCCGGGCACTTTGGTGCAGGCTCGAGGAGGCGGGGTCCGGGCGCTCGGCGCAGATTCGAGGAGGTGGGGTCGCGGGGGGGCTATCCCTTGTGGCTGACGTAGCAGGCGGTGGGGCTACGTATCCGACCCACCGCAGGGAGACCACGGGCGACCAGACACGGGGAAGTCTGGCGCCCATTGTTGGCGAGTTTGGTCTCCGAGGCAGTTGCGGCGCGCCATGTGTTCTGGCGTGCCGCGAAGAGAAGGGTCCGGCAACGGACAGCCACGGCGGGTTCGCGGTCGTGTGGAAAATCTGTCCCGCGTTCCCGCCGAGGGCGGCAGTGACGGAACACCCCGGGGTTTTGGTGGGTATACGGACTCCCACATAACCACCTCCCTCCCCGTGGTGGGTGGTATCCATAAAGGATTTCCCCGGGACAAAAAAAAAAAAAAGTGTCAAGGCGCGCTAGTATGAGTGGGCTGCTGATGTTTACGACGACAATGCATGTGCTCGCCGTACATAACACGTGTTGAGATCGGTACGATATGCTCTAGTGTACATTAATGAGGACGTTGCTAATTTTATTGTAATTAGTATTTTATTTAGGTGTGAGTCAGTAATTAAGTAATTACGCATATATCAGCTGCAGTGCCCTTCAGCTTTAAGCTTTAGTGAAAGGGGAGAGATTCCGTCCCGCACTGCACTACGTTTGCAACCCGGAGACCCCGACAGTCACTAGAAGGGAAACTTTTGATTACCTCCAACTGCTTCACGAGCACTAAGGTGCTGTTAAATCATGATGTCGATAAAATGAGGGTCTTTAAAGCAGATTATCTCAAGCATAATATTTGTATATATGTGTTTGTAGCATATTGTTGCAGACATTTTTGTAGTACTTTTTAGTAGTATGTCCGGCGGGGGAAGGGTTCCGTACCCAAAGGGTAAAACAGGAACCCTATTACTAAGAGTTCACAGTCCGTCTGTCACCAGGCTGTATCTCATGAACCGTGGTAGTTAGACTTGAAATTTTTACAGATGATGTATTTCTGTTGCCACTATAAAAACAAATACAAAAAACCAGGCAAAGTGCGAGTCGGACGACAATTATAGATAATGGTACGGAAACCTTCGTGCGCGAGTTGACTCGCACTTGGCCGGTTATTTAATTATATCACAGAACAATAAATAGTAGACTGCTATTGAGAACAACATAAATAACTCCCAATTAATGAAGTTAACTGGTGACGAATGTGGAGATAACCAAATAAATTTATCATTACCTAAATTCGGTCCATAACAAGCGAAAGAATCACGTAATATACTCTAAATAAAACTTTCTTACCAAAAAATAGAACGGACTTTAACACCAAAAAGTGTTAATTACGAGTAACTTGTTGAAATCAGTACCGTGATAGTTCAAGTAAGTACGTATTATCACAATACTGTGCGCACGGTACCGACTTCGAGAACTTATTTCACACTTTTTATGTTGAAGTCTGTTATTTTTTTTGTAATTCACAATTTTTAGTGATCATGCTAAGTACTTATTGATATCAAGATAGGCGTATCACTTTTCAATTATTGGAGTGTAACTTAAAAATGTATTTACCGAATTTGATGATATTTTAATGGAACCACCTCGGAAGTATACTTTACCAAACAAAAAAATAATTATGAGAATAAGTCTACAAATGGGGGAGAAATCGGCTTAACATACACATAAAAAATATACACGAACATATAACCTCCTCCTTTTTAGAAGTCTGTTACAAATCCAAAATGTTAACCCTGGTTTTGTAGTAGCACGTGTTCCATTATTACGTGTGGTGTGAACGAAATATTTAGTTTGTGAAGTATATGTGTGCCCGCGACGCCTTCCGTCGGCCGCGCGCCGCCGCAACCACGCAATTATGTTGTTTGAGTTACAAGTTCCTAGTTGAGATGTTTGTGTTATGAACTCCCTCATCCCCCCACTTCTACCCCGCCCCCCTTGCCGCCTACGTCACCGCTGGTACTGTCGCGAGGCAACAGGAGGCCTACTACCAAAAACGAACTAGGAAGTTTCGTTCGACGAATTTCAAGTTTTCTAACTGTGAAACAGAAAAAACACTAATAAAGTCAAGGGTGACGAAATGTAATGACAGGTGTAATTATGACTTAAATAGTGCGTTTTATTATTCATATTTACTGCTTGATGTTGTATAATATGATGCCACGCAGGTGAAACCGCGGAGCCTACTAATTTGATAACATACAGGGTTAAAAATCACTACACGTTTTCAATGTTCGTCGTTGAGATGGCGCCAAGAGGTCTCAATTTGTGTCCGTACGGTAAATCAATCTCATGAACATCGCTGATTAAAAAAGTTCATCAACGCATCTCTTTTTAGTTTCACCGGCGGAGGGACGGACGCCTCCGCCGCAAACTTTGCTAATAAAAAGTTGAAGTTAAACATCCCCCCTCCCTCGTTCCACTGCCGGCAGCGTCGTCGGTCGCACGACACGTGTGCATCCCTCTACAGACTCACGCAAGAACGTTCTTCTTGTAACTATTATGTTAGAATCAGGATGACAATAAAATGAAATAGACTGATTAACGTAATGTTTGTCGTATTTTAATACGACGCACAATAATTTTTGCTATGTTGCTTACAACCCAAAAATGGCGGGGCAAATGTACCGCCCTCTCAAGTTGTCGTTAGTTTTATACTGTGAATCGTTTTCTTACTTTTACAATATCATTAACATATTACATTATTATTATTATTATTTTAAATTTAAACAATTTCACGGGTTTCACCCGGTCCTTTACATAGGCATAAGTGGGGCTGTAGCCAACACTTAGAGGCCCGTTTGGTATCAAAATACAATGTAGTATAAAAAAACAGACATTTTGGATGAAGGGTAACATGGTATATCTATTACAAAAATGGGTAAAATGGCATGGCTATTGATATGAACTTATCAGTGGTATGGGAGATAGTGGGCTATGGAGGAGACTACGGCACCTGCCAATTTCAGTCTCATTTAAAATATTTAGGCTGGTGGTGACTTGTCACCCACTAAACGGGCCCCCCAAAAGGGCCACCATCAATGGTGACAAAAGGGGCAACGTTGGTGTGGATGGCTGAAGGGTGTTGAGAGGTGTGCTGCGGTTTCACTAGAGCGCTACTACCGGCGTTATGCCCTTTAACACTTCCACTCTTGGAGCTTTTTGTTTCTTGCTCTTGCGTCTCCACCCCCAGACGGCCAATTAAGGCAAGCCAGGGAGAATCAGGGTCCACGGTGTCGCCACTCACCGACGGCTCGCCACAAGGCCGCCCCTGCGATTTTATTATTATTATTTATTCAAAAAGTTTCACGGATTTCATCCGGTCCTTTATAAAGGCATAAGTAGGGCTGTAGCCAACACTTAGAGGTCTGTTTGGTAATTTATATTTTTAAATAGCTTGTACATTATCAATACATTAATTATTTTTTACATTTGATAATCAAGCATTTGACCACAGTCTCACCTGATGGAAAGTGATGACGCGGTTGACGGTGGTACTTGCTTGCTTAAAAGGTACCTATTCACTCTGTATTTGAAGACTCCCAGATTGTATATGTCAGGATACATACACGCTGGTAGGTTGTTCCATACTTCAGCATTATGAAGCAAGATTTAAAGCGCTTCGTGCGTATTTTTGGAATTTCGACCATGTACGGATGACGTGTTCCTGTGCGTCTTGTTGTTCGATGGAAGAAAGGAGATGAGGGAATAAGATTGTGAAGATCGATCGCACACTCTCCGAAGTAAATCCTGTAAAATACCGATTTATTAGCATATACTCAATTTAATATTTCTACAACAAAGAACTTTATGCTACTTTTCCGGAATGATTATGGTCATGAATAGCGTCTATGTTAAAATCAGAAAGGAAGTCAACAATGTGATACTCAATTCTGATAAGCTGTATACATTATTTATGTTTATTAATTTAATATATTACTTTTTCTAACAACTATAAACTCATTTGTTTTATTAGATCTGTTCTACCAGCGCAGGCAGCCGCGTCACGCGGAGTGCCTCGCCCGCGCGTACCATCATCGCTCCTATCGCCTTAAATAAATTGCGGCGAAACTCATCATTATTCTGATCCCGAGGGATCTTCAAAACGCTGCCACTTGAATTAAATATCTAGGAACGCACTCCGCTATACCGCTACTTCCGTACGCAGCACAACGACAGCTCGTGCGCCTACAACTAATGGTTTATTGCTCCACTCCACTTTTGTAAATAATTCGTAGCTCACTTACGCACTACTAACTCTCTCCAAGCTACCACTATAAAACAACTGAAATGGTGCTTTGAATCAATGTGTACACATGTTCGCAACATCGAGACTATCGTCAGGCGTTCCTTAAGACGTATGACTTCTTCAACTGAGTCACTTCCCGTGGCCCAAAGTAAATATCTAATCCAATATCTTTAAACGAGCAGTTTTTGTACTTATTTAATGATCTGAAGCTCTGAATCAGCTACAACGATTTTCATGCACGCAGGGGGTTTCAAGGACGATAAATCGATCTAGATAAGTTTAATTTTCTACCGACTTCCGAAAATTCGGAGGTACTCTATTCGTCTGTATTTTTTTATGTTTGTTACCTCATAACTTTAGATAAAGTTAACCGATTCTCAAAATTCTTGTTTGAAAGCTGGTGCTTCCCGTGTGGCCCCATTTAAATTTCATCAAATTTGGTCCAGTAGTTTTTGAGTAACACTCCAATAACTAAATAGAATGGAAGTCTGTATTCAATTACTCAAATTGTACTTGTTAGAAAACGTCGTTTTATCCGTGTTTTCAAGCAATGAAAAATAGCTACAATATGATTATGGCAACTATCGCCATCAGCTTAAACAACAACTAAACTGTTTTAACGACACAGCGACACTAAAGCTGACGCAGACAATAGATGGCTTTGTACAACTGATCTACATATAATTTCCCAAATCACGGACTACAAAAAAACTCATCCAGGTACTCTAGTTTAATCGCTTGAAATAACGTTCACCTTGCACGTGCTACAGAGTGGCTGGCCTCGACTGAAAATCTTAGAAGAAAAAAAGAAGTTAGACTGAACGTTTAATATACTGAATATGGAATAATTAGCCCACACGTTGAAGCTCATAATATAATCCTCCTATTAGATTTGTATGCATTTTATACCCAGTGCGAGACTCGCGCCATCAAGACGAATCTAATGAAATAATATATCATTTGTCAAAATCGGTCGAGCCGTTGAGTAGTTACGTAAGGACATTACACAATACAAGTCAAACACATAACCCGCCTTTTGGGCTTCGCCGCAGTCGCGTAGAAATTAATGTATTCATCATCATCATCATCATCATCAGCCTGTAGCAGTCCACTGCTGGACATATGCCTCTCCAATTGCACGCCACTTAGGTCTATCTTGGGCTTCTCGCATCCAGTTTTTTTTTTAATTATTACAATTATTAATGTATTATTCATTAATAATTGTAATAATGCTAAATAATCCTTTGAGTTTATACTATTTGTAAGTAACAAATATCTCGTAGCGCGGCTTACGTACAGTCATTGCTTGAAGATACGAGTAGATTTGCTAATAAGTAATTTACTTCACAATTTAAAAATTAACCTTTTTTTTTAACCTTCTCTACACCCGTGCTTACGCGCCGGGAACTGTGTATAAATGTGCAAGACATGTTTCTTCAAAATTTATACTCAGGCCAAAAAGGGTATTATTAAATACCTATATCAAATTTAAAGTACGACTTAGTTTAAAAATTTGTGAAATTTTTTGAAAATGTGATATTTGGTTGAAGGATGGAATAATATAACATTATATTATGTATTTTAATGAAAAAAACGTAAACACGTGAGTTAAAATCTTCGTTAACCGGATTCAATTCGAGTATTTATACCAGGATGATTTTTTCGCAAAAAAATATGAAGGCGGTCAGCAAATACCTGCGTACTCAGAAATCGCGGCTTAAGACATAATACAGTGGAATTTCCATTAAATTTTTAAAAATTGATTTTTACATTTATTTGAATTGTTCATATCTTTTATAAGTTTTGTTCTACCAGTGGAGGCATTTGCCGCGTCACGGTGTATGACCTAATGATAAGTTCTTAAACGCCAGCTTAAACCTGTTTAAACACACCCTAAAAGTTAAACATAGTTTTCAAATTCAAATTCAATATTCAAAACATTTTATTTGTGATTTAAAGGTTCAAAATTCAGGTAACAAAATTAAATAGTACAAGCCGTGATCAGCCATTTTGGCATACAAATAATAAAGGTGTGTATATATAATTAGATCGTTAAATAAATTTATTAAAATGAAAATCATGTCTTTACGCTGGATTTACAATAAGAAAAAATAAGAAAAACAGTATGAAATTTAGTTAAATAGGTTCGAACAATCATAATATTAGTATTTCATTTGGAAAAATTCATTAAAAGAATAAAATAAATTGTCTACTTGTATTAAAAAAAAAATTTACGTTTAAAGCATGTCAATTTATTTGTTTCTTTTATTGGTTTGGGGATTTTACTATAAATTTTACGTGCCTGAAAACTATAAAGATTTATTATAATGGTTTCTATAAAGATTCAATTTATGATTGATGAAATCTAAGTTTATTAAAACAATTCGGTTTTGAGATCTGGAAACAATTTAAAATAGTTTAGGATTGAGTCGAATAAAGAGACATATTTCGTATATACAGGGTGTTTGGTAGAGTGACCGACAAACCAAACTTTTTTAACTAATTCAGTTAGCTAGCTCTGTTTTGTATCCAATTTTGCTTTGCGTGGCCTGAAGGTGTATTAGAGACCAAATTCAACTAAAAACATCCGGTCTAAAACAGATTTTACAAATGTTATGGTGGTAAATAGGTACAATTTCAGAGAAAAAGGGCAAAGTCACAAAAAAAGTTAAACATATTGGGGGGTCGGGGATTTTTTTGGCCAATTTGTATTCTCCAAGTGGTCCCCCGAACACGCTCATTTGGTTTATCGGTCCCTCTACCAAACACCCTATATAATGAAGGCATAGTTAAAATATTTAGTTAGTATGCCAGACAGCTTTCCCCAAACCACACATAGCACGAATACGTTTTTGACGTTCGAAATTTTTTTCCCAATTAGTTAGCATTCCCCCAATTAGTTAGCATTCCCCCAGAGAATAATAGCGTACCTCAGTCGAAGACATAACCATGATGCGATATACCTAAGTAAAATTTAAATATTAACTTTTTTAGCTAAAATGTATAGACTATAGGATGACTGCGCTAGTTTTTTACAAATCCTATATGGCTTTTCCATTTCAAATTGTTATCTATGTGTAGGCCTAAAAATGCATTAAAAAGTAGTTGTCATCGTTGTTTCGACAATGTGTCTGTACTGTATTCAATACTGAGAATGTTCGTGTTTTCGGCCTCACCATAACTTCACGTCTTTTTTTAGTTTTTCTTTCATAAGAACCTTCTCCTGACAATAATTAACATAACAAAAAAATAATTACCGAGATTGTTCCATCCGTTCTCAAGTTATAGCGTGACTAGGAGAAATAGGAGTCCATTTTGATAATATACTAGCGACTGCCCGCGTCTTCGTTCGTGTAGTAGGCTCAGCTTTCGGCCTCGACATAACCTCTTGTCTTTACTTATTTTTTTTAATGTAAGAACCTTCTAGGAAGTATTAAAAAACATTAAAAAAAAAGATGAATAAAATCAGTAAAGCCGTTCTCAAGTTATAGCGTGACCAGGAGAAATAGGGGTTCAGTTTTTAACATATAGACTAGGCGAGTGCCCACGACTTCATTAGTAGGCTCAGCCTTCGACCTCGCCATAACCTCTTCCCTTTGGACTTTAGGCCAAGGAAAGATCTTTTCTTGGTTTTCTTGCTCAAGAACCTTCTCTTAACGTTAATTAATACACCAAAAATATTATTAACGAGATTGTTCCACCCGTTCTCAAGTTATAGCGTGACGAGGAGAAATAGGGGTTGTTTTTTTATGTATATAGAAGATATATAGACTAGCGACAGCCCGCGACATCCTTTGCGAAGTAGGCTCGGCCTTCGTCCTCGTCATAACCTCCCGTCTTTTCTTATGAACTTATTTACGAAATTTTAAAAAAAGAAGAATGAAATAGGTAAAGCCGTTCTCAAGTTAAAGCTTGATCAAGAGAAATAGGGGTTCATGTTTATATTTATATATAGCTATTATAGATGCAGCGTGTGCTCTATCACTCGACGAATGTTTGATGACAAAACGTTCGCTGCTGTTTCGGATTCTACTACAAACTCTTCCTCAGCCGTAATATTATGTAAATTCAAGCGGATAGTGAACAGAAGTCCGGAACGAAGAGCCCTTTTGTGCTTCGAACAAATTGTTTTATATTCTGAGGGAATTGGCGTCGAGAGGTCTCCTCCCCGCACCCCGCCCTCGCTCCCTCTCTGATGACAGTTTTATGAACTCAACATTTACATTTAAATTGAAAGTTGGGATTTGGACGCTGCGCATCCTTCTCACTCGCCGTGCAACTGTGGAATCTCCGACTTGTTACCGTTCCTTCGGGTTACTTATCTGCGGCTACTTGTAGGTACTATAATGTTCTTGTACTTTGTTAACCTCAATTAGCTGTACGTTCTGAGCATAGTTTAGTTATTAAGAGCCAGAATTGACGAGCATTTTGAAAATGTATCTTGATTGAGGACGGAAGATTAAAAAAGAACTATGTACTTACCTCTGAGATGAAAATAAATCGATTCAGATATATACGGTACACAAAATAGGATATATGAAGCAAATAATGATTTCAGTTTTAGAGGCCCTGAAAAAACAAGCTTGCTTTTATTTCAATCAATTACAAGTTGTGGTGCGTCATTGTTTAATGAAAGACTTACCTGGATTAATGCAAATATAGAAATCTTTTTATGAAGAAGATCTTGTTTCTAACAATCAGGAATTTATCATCATCAAGATTAGTGCTTTAGGTCAATGGAATCCTGAACGTGACATTTTTTTCTCGCTACTCTTTGCATATATTATCAAGAAATATATAATTTTAGGGCTGCATTTGTGACTTAACAGTAACACGCTTTAAAAACCGTTCATATTCAATATCAAAAACAAATCATTTATTCTGTGTAGGCCTACAGGGGCACTTACAAAGTGCCATTTTATTTTACATAATAATTTTTGTCTTAAATCTACAAGTGGAACGCGACCACGACTAAGAAGGTCCGGCAAGAAACTAAGCGGGCTTGTCTTTTGAAATATTTTTTTTTACAAATTTATGCGCCTAACATGCATTACTAGGCGTTAACGCCTCATTTTTATTTATTTATTGGTTCGCAAACTGGACGTTTCAACAACGTAGAAGATAGAGATTAGCATTATATAAACATGAATATAACACACACATTTGTACATATACGTACAAACGTTACATGTATGCATAAGACCGCTTGGTAGATCAGCTAAATCTTATCGTTATATAGTAGCGAAGTTCCGGACGGAAACTATAAAAGAAATAAAGGCTGATTTCCTCAATAATTTCTAACACAGAGAATGCTTAATAACTTTACTATTACCTCTATCTAATAATATTTCATTATGTTTTGGGAAAAACGTCATTGACTGAATGTACCTACTTAGTAACTTTTTCAACCCTGCTGTACTACTTACGGAACAAAACGCCACGATCTTACTTTGCCCGATAGCGCCATCTAGTCAATCTCATACACACCAAGTGCTCGCATAGTGGTAAATATACTGCGGTAATAATGCTCGAATGTTGTGCTAGATGGCGCCACATGCATAAGAGTTCATCTTGGGGGTAACAGATATTCTTGGCTCCAACTATTTGTAGTACGTTGAGATTTTAGTGAGATGGCGGGGAAAACAACCCTTAATCAGACAATCACCAACCCAACAATTAATCAGACTATAAAACAACCCAAGAAATGGCTACCGATAATTTTATTTTATTTTCCTAGATTTTTGTTTCTTCGAGTTTAACAAATAAAAGATCTAATAAAGACAAATAAAGGATTCTAATAGTAATGGATCGTTAAGTGTTCGAACTTTTTGTGTTTTCTTCGTCAATCGCCTGATGAACAGAATGTTCCTTCCGCTATCGAGATGTGAATTGTAAGTGGCGAGGAAACCCGACCTACTAGTTAGACCTTTTGTGCAGGACGTCGTCTTGATTGCTACCACCGCAGTGACAAATAGTGCGCAAAAACTGTGATTAGGCTTGAATGGCACTGTAGCAAATGAAATTACTGGGCAAAGGAAATACAAAAACCAATGTCTCAGGGTGACGAGCGGAGGGTTCACGCAGTACTACAGTGCTAAGCTCTTGACAGTTACAGTGCTACGTAACACCGCCACTGTCATGGGCAAGTGTAGTATTTAACATCAGGCACATGACTTGCCCGTCCATTTTGTCAATTGCGTATATAAAAGAAAACAAACATACACACACATTTGCGCTTAGCTGATTTTGTATGTACTTATTTGATTTTGTGTGTATTTTTCGCGTTTTTTATCACGTCTTTAGGAATGTTTTTTTTTATTTATTTATAAAACTACGCTCCACAGACTCCAGGGTCCGTGCCTTTTTTTTACTTGCAGATTTTTGACAACTTACGATAAATTTATAACATACAACAAAATACATACATGAGGAACAGAAGTACAATTTTTTTTATATTTTTTTTTTAATTTATCTAATACAACATACATATAATATACATATAACACTTAAAGTTATTGATACATTTTATTCTGAGTTGGTGCAAGCATTCACAGCAGACCAGTGCCCGCAAACAGCACCCGTTCACGAGTTGACGCATGTGCCAGCCATCGCCTTCCTCAACCATTTCTGAGGGAAGATGGCGACCCGCCACACACGCCACCGCTGGCCAACACATTTCCGTGAGCATGTCTGCTCTGGATGCCCGCACCATCTCTTTGTCAGTTATATTTTTTTAACGCTAGCTTACATACAATTCGAAAAACTACATATATTACAGCAAATGGATTAGTACATTTATTTCGAGCCCACGTTGCCCACTTTGCGCTGAAGCAGGGCGTCCATCACCACGCTGTTTCGATCCCTGATTGCCATCATTAGGTTATAGCCGTAGATGGTTTGCTCGCTCGCAACCGTCGCTTGCCTCACAAACCGTCCGATGGCATCATCCTCGTCGTTGGCGTAGTAGACAAAGGTCCTCGTGTGCCGGGAAACCGCAACGACTGCGTGCGGGACGCTCTCGTGCAGCTTCATTTTGCCTTTAGTTTTAATCACCGTGACTGACTCGTACGTCAGTCCCTGCGCCTCGTGAATGGTAAGGGTGCGTGATCCTTCGCCCTTACCATAGCCCTGGCTGGTCAGGGTCTCCTTTTCCTCCTGAGTGTGGACCAGGAAGAGGGTGTTTGGAAGGGATTTTCGGATTTTCGCTCCCGTGTAGCTCTCGAGGCGCAGGGACCTTATACTGAGAGCCGAGGAATATATACCGGAGTATATTTCCCTCAGCGCATACGCAACATCCATTGGGTTCCGGTGCGTGCACAACAACTCCTGGCTGATGTTCGTAACCAAGTTAGGGCGGTTATACCTTAGATCGAACAGGTTCTCTCTGTCTATGTAAGGTAATTGGTTGACGTCTCCGATGAGGACAAGTTCGCTAGCTCCAGACAGCATAGGAGCCATTACTATGGCCCCGAAATGGTTCATGAGAGCCTCGTCCACCATCAGGCGGACGTAGCTCTCATTCTTTTTAAAACCATTTACTAAAACCGAGGCCATAGTGCGCACCTTGGTTTTCACCAGGTCTCCGATTCGGTGCGCCAACTTCTCTCTCAGGTATTTTGCTGCCTCTGTAGTTGTTGTTGCGATAACGTCCTTGTCAACATCGAAGTGTCTTACCACCCAAGTTGTTTTTCCGCATCCGGGAACTCCATTGACCCACTGTATTTTAGGTACCTCCCAGTGTTTCCAGAATGTCTCGATCTCAGAGTCTCTCGAAATGGCTTTCGCCATTTGCGAGACTCTGTCATCCAACATTATCTTGGTGCACCGGGCGGTGATAACAATAGGGTCGTGTGGTGGTGTTGCGTATTTTGGCCTACCAGTCCGTTCGGTATCTCCCTAATCCAGAAACACAAAGCCACTTGTCGCGTTGTAGGCAGCCATATACTGACCAGACATTGCCCCCATGATGATCGAGGATGTGTCGTTGTTGTATATGGCTGCTTCAGCCTCTTCGAGTCTCTTCTGCAGCAGCCGAGATTCGATGATGCTGCCCTCGTTTGCTCGCCTGTAGGACTGCAGGATGTTCTTGCAGTTCCTGAGATTGACATCTCTTGTCGCTCTCGTTATAGCGAGAAACTCGAAGAGGGCGTTCGCTGCGTGGCTCACTGGTTCCTGTGCTGGTATATACTTTGGCGGACTGACTTGTCCCATGTCAGCTCTGGTTGAAGGTCGTTTTTGGCGTATGGAAATGGGAGCAGTCTTTTCTGCGGGCATGGGCAATTTTGGCTCGCATGGTTGCAGGAATAGGCTTTGTGCTGCTGCTTTGAAGGATGCCAGGAACGTTGTGATTCGGCCCTTGCTCTTGGTAGGGCTGCGCTCCTGGTTTCTTTCTGCTTCTGCTTTTTCCTGGAGACGTTCCGAACCGATTTTGGTGGTTGAAGCGGGGATTGGGTGCCCCCAACAGTCGGTTGAATTTTTGTGTATCGGCTTTCTGAGGTAACTGAGGTTTTCGCCTTTGTCTTCGTACACAACTACCTCATGATGTTCCGAGCCTCTAATACAACCTAGTTGGTCCGCTACCTCACCCTTGGAGTCTTCTATCACCATAGCGTCCACGCTCATCACTCGGGCTTGTTCCGCATTTTCTGCCAGTTTCGAAAGTAGCATGCTCGCTTTAGCGAAAGGAGTCTCGTCCGCCCACTCGATTAGTGCAACTGTTTTGTTTTTCAGTCGCACCAGCTGACAGGGGCAGCCCATGACGTTCAAAACTGGCATCGCGTCAAATGCTTTTCGCTTCATGGTGGTTTTGAAGTTACTTCCGTTTAGCAGGCATTCTAGCCCGGATGATAACCGTACTCGGCTTTTGTCTCCAGATATGCAAAAACTTATTCCTAGCCTCTCCCTACTGTTGTCCATGAAGAGAGCGACGCCTCGAATATGAATTTCAGGCTCCCCTAGCTCTCCATATGACAACAGCTGGGAAAGTTCCGTGTTTTTGGCTTGCTGTTTGTGGGGTTGTTGGGGTTGTGGGGTTTGTAGTGGGAATAGTGCTTGGGGGGGGGGGGGGGAAGATTTGAGTTCCTAGCTATTGCCATCCGGAATGATCTCTCCACAAAGGATATACACACTTTTGTTTCGAGATCATGCCGTGCGGCAATGAAGCGGGGGCAATCTAGGATTATGTGTTTCGGGAATTTCGGGGTCACACTCACAACCTGGGCTGTCCTTGAGCTTTAAATGAGCTTTAGGAATGTTACTAGCTGTCAAGTCTGAATCAAGTCAATGAACACTTTCAGTCCACTCGTATGTCCCGATATTACGTGCGGACAAAACAGTAAGCGAATGACGTAAATTCGTAAGTGACGTCATTTCCGGATTTACATTGCCATTGCTCTTGCATGAAATCATCGAGAGCGTTGTGGGCTGTCAAATTTGACGTTTGTTAATTTTGACGTGAATACGTGATCGTTTTAAATTTGCTGCCATGCGAGGGCAATACGTTTGGCGTTGTAGTTTATAATCTATCCGATACATCCACGACTAAATAATACCACTGGATAGAAAAGATCAAAGAATTCATTACGATAAACGAGAACAGTGTTGCATCACGCGGGTAAAGGGGGAAGCGCCGCCATTTTGAGGTTATTTTACTCGGAGAAACATATTCACGTACAACACACGGTCGTGTCTATCACACAGCCACACCCCATTTTTTAATTTATTTTTACATTTGTTTTACCTACAAGGGTCAAATTTACTTGCTTTGACTATCCGCCATTTCAAGTTCGTTAGTATGTTAACATCGCTTAGAGTGTTGAAATCGCGCTTTTTAATAATGTAGCAGCGGAGATGGACATCAGCACCGCAAGCGATGCAAGCGAATAACGGACCGCACTGTAGGTCGTCTCGTCACCGGCAGCTGGGTCGGGTCGGGCGGAATGCGTGCGGCGCGGGGTGGATCGCGTGCCACGGGTCTCGCGGGTCGCTCGCCGCGTGCAGCCGACTGTCAAACGGGGACGGCTTCATGCATGATGCCATTCTTACTATTGAATTTTAACCATCTTGGTACTTGTTAATAAACATACAATTTTTTTTCCTACGATGCACGGGTAAGACGCTTACGTTTGTGAAGGACTCGAGTCATTTCGTCCAGTTGTTTTGGAGGTACCAGTCCAGCCCACAGAAATATTAGAAAGCACGGATGTATTACTTTATTACCAAAACGCAGAAGACCGCAATGGACGGAGGCGCATCGCGAGGGCTGCATTATTTAAAGAAAAGGCATCGTCTTCATCCACGACCACTCTGTCAAGAATGAACGACTAAAAAGAGAGATTACTTATATCCCTGCGGCAGAATATCTACCTAGTAGGTACTACGGTGTAACCAACTTGCACAAGAGAACTGCCAGATACCTATTGTAGGGACACGACTAATGCAACGTGAGCGCAATTTGCTGGTATTGCAAAAGTCGCGCCATGCGCTCATTTGCCCTGCCGCATTTGTACCGAGTGTCCGTACTTCAGCCCACCTAAGCAGTGTAAAACCGTTTGATTTATATATAATTCTGAATATTTAAGAATATTAATTGTTACATTTACCCATCCCAGTGGGCAGAGAGAACACGCATATCGAAGCAATAAGGGTGCACATATAAACCTATATCTCGTGATGTGTGCGATTACAAGAACCCCACACTATCATAAACATTATTGTAAAGTTAAATAGAGAGTTTGATATCTAGTAGTCGATTTTCCACTTTCGCTTACCGCCGCCCCGAACAGCAGATCATTGGCAAAACGATTCGGTTATGATAATATTTTTTTACGATGCACGCGCGCCCGTGCCTAGTACGGCGTGGCTTGTTAGCGCACACAGGGTGTTCTACGGAATACGGGTCAGTCCCATTAGTGGGGAGGGGTGCCAGAACTGCACGCTCAACGTATGATGGTACCACGGCTAGGACACAGCCAATCATTTCGGAGAGAGGAGTGTGTGCCAAAGCCGGGAGCAGCACGGACGGGCGGCTAGTGGTCAGTCTTCGCGTCGGAACCACCAACATGTCTCCGACACGGAGGCAGACTGAACTACAATACACAACTGAAACCGACGGTTCAACATGCCGCTAGTGGTCACCTATCCGAAAAGTGTCCGCGGCAAATAATGCTTTGTTATTAGTAAACTATAGAAACGGGATATATTATTATTGTAACTAGCCTCCACAGGCTCCAGGGTCCGTGCGTTTTTAGATATTTTTTTTGTAATTTTTTTGTTATCAAGTTTAAATATAATTAAAAAAGAGACAATATATACTTTATTAGAGGACATAGGGTTATTATGTTAAACTACTTAATTAAGGGATATATCGTTTCTGAGTTTGCATCAGCATTCAGAGCAGACCGGTCTCCGCAGACAGCACCCGTTCACGAGTTGACATATGTGGCAGCCATCGCCTTCCTCAACCATATTTGAGGGAAGATGGCGACCCGCCACACGACATCACCGCCCGCCGACACCTTTTCGTGAGCGCGTCTGCTCTGTATTCTCTTACTTACTCTTTGTCAAATACAGCTTTTCTAAATAACTACAAATATTAACGTATTCGCTTAGGTACCCGTATTGCACTGAAGCAGAGCGTCAATTACTACTTCGTTTCGATCCCTGATGGCCATTTTGGCAACATAAACGGGATATTTATCATGTATATTGTATTTATTTTGAGTTTTCGATGCCAAGTTACTGTTGTGTCATTGGTAATAAGACGGAACGCAAGAAACGGGTGCGGAAGAGAGTAGTCCGTCTGTTCATAACAACGCCTACCCGCAGAACTTCAGTTTACTCGTGATCATGGCGCATGCAACTGTGCCCAAATATCGAGACCTCACAATAAATACAATATGGTAAATATCCCGAACCCAAGTTAATTCTTGCATTATAGTGACCATGTCAGTTTTAAAAAAGAACAGTCGTACATTTCGATTTATCCATTAAAATATTTACGAGAACAATTGGGCAGAGGGGGTTAGAGGGTCGTTTGCATCGGCTTTATTTATCACTGCTGCAAAAGAGTCAAAATATTAAAAATCAGATCCAAAGTTCTCCGATTTAGTTATTTCTCGAACAACAACTGTTTATGTTTTAAATGTTTATCGGGACTTATCACGTATTAATTAATATAGGTAAAAATATGTACCTTTCGCTCGACGTTTCGACCATGTTACAATGGCCGTGGTCACGAGCTGATAGAGTCAGCTCGTGACCACGGCCATTCGTATTACACATACATTCGTAAGTCCCGATAAACATTTAAAACATGTGTTCAAATCGCGAAAGTTTAAAAATTACTAACAACTGTTTAATCAGAACTTGCACACCCTGTGGCTCGCAATAACTACTTGTCAAGTCAACGATGCCTGCTCCGACTGTACCTAAATTATGCATAATTTCGCAGAAACTCGCCTTCCGCCAGATTTGCAGGTCGGTTGCCTGTGCTAGTGGAGTTGGAGAGCAATCCTACAGCTTGACCGTGGTATCCGGGACACGCACGCTGACTGGGTGACCGTTACTGCCACTACTGTACCTACTTCGGGCGAGTGAACCCATCAATTGAGTGAGTCATAATTATACCCTGGACTAATGCGCTCGTGATAAGCTGTTCTGTGTAGAGTTATGTATATCCTTAGACGCCGCCTGATACTTGCAAAAGGATTATATTTTAAAGTCAACTAAAAAGTAAAGCCGTTCAGATCTGGTCCAAATACTATGTCAATTCATCATCATCATCATCTCAGCCGTAGGACGTCCACTGCTGAACATAAAACTCCCTCACAAGTTTCCAAAAGGACCGGTTGGAAGCGGCCTGCATCCAACGTCGTCCTGCTACCTTTATCAGGTCGTCAGCCCATCTCGTCAGTGGACGACCTAGGCTGCGCTTGCCGGTTCGTGGTTTCCACTCTAGAACCTTTCGGCCCCATCGGCCATCTGTTCTGCGTGCTATGTCGCCTGCTCACTGCCACTTCAACTGGCTTATGTTCTGAGCTATGTCGGTGACTTTTGTTCTTCTACGGATCTTCCCATTTCTGATTCGATCACGTAGAGAAACCCCGAGCATAGCCCTCTCCATAGCTCGTTGTGCGATATGAGGCCCATAGTAAGAGACCACGTTTCAGTGCCATAAGTCATCATGGTAACACACATTGGTCAAAGACTCTTGTCTTGAGGCACTGAAGTATTTTTGACGAGAAGACTTCACGAAGTTTCCGGAACGCTGCCCAGCCGAGTTGGATTCGACAATTGACCTCTTTCTCAAAGTTGGACCTCCCTTGTTTGACTGTCTGTCCCAGGTAGATGTATACGTCAACAACTTCGAGAACTGAGTTACCAACTGATATTGGGGTAGGCACAACATGGGCATTAGACATAGTTTTCGTCTTGTAGGTACATGTTCATCTTTAGGCCTACCCGTTGGGAAACTCGATGGAGGCCTTCGAGCATTATACTGAGGTCTTCCATAGATTCTGCCATGACTACAATATCGTCGGCAAATCGAAGGTGAGTGATGTATTCGCCGTTGATCTTGATGCCGAGTCCTTGCCATTCCAGAAGCTTGAAGGCGTCTTCCAATGCACAGCCGCAGTGGTAAACAGTTTCGGAGATATAACGTCTCCCTGTCTCACGCCTTTTTGCAATGGAATTGCCTTCGAACTCTGCTCCTGTACTCGGACTGACATGTTGGCGTTTTTGTACAAACACTTTAGCACTTCAATATACCGATAGTCAATACGGCACCGCTGGAGAGACTCAAGCACTGCCCACGTCTCGATCAAATCAAAGGCCTTCTCATAGTCTACAAACGCTAAACAAAGAGGTAAGTTATACTCTTCGGTCTTCTGTATAATTTGCCGTAGCGTGTGGATGTGGTCTATGGTACTATAGCCTTTTCGGAAACCGCTTTCTTCCGGAGGCTGCAATTCGTCGAATCTGCGACTGAGACGGTTCGTGATGACTTTTGAAAACAGCTTATAAACTCAAAGTGGCTCAAAAGCGAGATGGGTCTGTAATTCTTAAGTAAGGTACTGCCACCTTTTTTAAAGAATAGAACCACAACGCTTTTGTTCCATGCTTATGGCGTTAATCTTCGAGTAAAACGGTATTAAAGAGCTTCTGAAGGACTTTAAGTACCGGTGTTCCACCCGCATTCAGAAGCTCAGATGTGATACCATCATCACCCGGCGCCTTGTTGTTCTTAAGTTATTTCAAGGCCATCCTAATCTCGTACAGGCTGATGTCCGGGATATCTTCGGTATAATGTCGAGTCAGCTTGGCTCTTGGGTCTTTGGCCGAGCTGCTAACAGGTTTAGTTTCTAATAACCTGTTATTGATCTCGTTCACTGAAGCGGTAGTCTCAAGGCAATCGAAGCGATTGGATAGCTCAAGTTGAAAGCTCTCGGGGTCTTGAATACGGGTGGGTCGGAGCGTAGACTTCACCAGACGAGACCTCTAAAGTTTGACATTAATATTTACCGTGCCTCTTACTATTCGGTGATCACTACCGGTTTTAACCCTGTTGATCACGGAGACATCAGTAAATATTTGCCTTTTGGTGGTCAAAATGAAGTCAATCTCATTTCTCGTGGAACCATCGGGACTCAGCCAGGTCCATTTCCTGTGAGGTGGCTTCTGAAAGAAAGAGTTCATCATAAAGAGTCCCTCTTTCTCCAGGAAGTCAGCCAACCTCTGTCTCGTACGGTTCCGTTGACCATAGCCAAATTGCCCAACTTTCAACTCATCCTCGCTTCTCTTACCCAACTTCGCGTTTAAGTCCCCCATAATAACTAGAAAGTGCGTTTCAGAGGTATGTATGGCCCGACTAATGTCCTCATACATATCCTCCACCTCATCATCCGCGTGCGACTTCGTCGGTGTGTATACCTGTATGACCTTCAGCGAATATCGTTTGGATACTCTCTGAATATTAGGTATACGACCCTATTGGAAACGCTATCGATCGTAACTATGTTGTTTGTAAGGGACTTGTGGACGAGAAAACTGACACCACCTTGGGACTGTTGGTCACCCTCCCGGTAGTAGAGTAGGTTACCTGATTTTAGGGTTATCGTGTCCTCACTCGCTCTACGGGCTTCAGATAACCCCACAATGTCCCAATGTAACTTACTCATTTCTTCTTCCAGCTCATATATCTTCTCGTCTGTCCTCATAGTGCGTATGTTTTGTGTTACCAGGGCCAGTCGTCGTCGTTGGGGGTGGTAGCCGGGCGTCTGCCGGGGATTCTTAGCACCCCTTGCCCCACCGTTACCGTGGCCGCTACCGTAGCCAGGAATAGCGGGGCTGCCGGGGACTGGGGGCCTGGTTCCATTTGTACTGTTTATGGATGGTTTTGCCAATACTCGCCACGCTTGGCAGGCGGGTTGGCGAGCGCAGTTTTTGGCGGAGTTGTGCTCAGAAGGTGCTGCTCCCCACCTTATGGTTTGTTATGCCGCTTTTTACGGCACCCACGGGAAGAATGGGAGGGGTACTATTCTAAGCCGGCACCTCACGGCCGATATGTCAATTATGTTTACTGAAATACCATAATAATACATAAAATACAAGGAAAGGGAGAAGTAATATATAATAAAGAAGGGTCACAAAAAATTAACCCTTTTTAGTGACCCTTGCTACTTAGGAGATCTATTGTCATTCACCAAATGGATCTCATCAAGATATGTAAAACATTTTTCAGTCATTGGACTGTAAATCAAAAGCATCTTGTCAGAATTTGATGAATTCAAATGGGACCATCTCTGCGTACTCTACTCTACAAAACCTAAATCGTACTACTCTGTAAAAAGTCATGCGTGGTCGTACATACAAAAATATATACGCGTCGACTTGATAACCTCTTCCTATTGTTTAGAAGTCAGTTGAACAAAGCGATTAAAAACATATTGCTACTACATTATACGAACATTTTACGAACAACTTGTTAAAAAGTTAATTGTTGGCCACCTTATTCTGGAAATCTTTTGTGCGGTAAGACGCATGGCCCAATACAATTACCTACTACATGCACGAAACTGCTTAATATAACTCTGAATTAATTCACTCTGGAATGAATCTGCAGTTATTGGTATTAATTCGCTTGTTCAGAACACTACACTGCAACTCTCTAAGCTGGTTATTCTTATTCTGTCTACATACATCCACATAATGTGTAACACTTAGTGCAGTACTTAAAAATTAAATAATAATAATAAAGCCTTCATTCCGATAGTAAGGTAACATATAAATAATTGTCTTAAACTAAAAACTAGTTGCTAACACCCCCTATCGGTGTGTCCTTTTGGACAAAAGCCTCCTCCAACTGGGACCATTTGCCCCTATCCCCCGCCACTCTTGTCCACATGCTTCCTGCTACGTCTTTTATGTCGTCTGCCCATCTTGTGGATGGCCTTCCTCGCTTTCTCTTTTTGTCCCTGGTAAACCAGTACATTATTGTTTTTGACCATTTTTTTTGTGACCATTTTTCTGTGCAGTACTTAGTAATGGCAAATTTATATAATAATAATATATGATTCTATTCTATTGTGGGTAGTTTTTACGCATCGACTGGTTTAGAAAGTTCGAAGTAACATGGCAGCTACATTTACACTATAACCCAGTCTAATTATTGCAATAAGCCCGGAAAAAAATATAACGAGCAATTTTCGAGTGATTAAACATAAAACAAAAATTTCCTCTTAAAGTCAAGATGGCGGATGACGCTAGAAATGACATTATTTCTTCTTAGAGATGACGCAATGGATCGATTACCACGCAAAACAAAATGTAGACTGCCAGTGACCCTCCTCAACGAATTCCGGAAGGAAAATTGCAACCTATAATTTTTCCGGGTCAAATCTGAATTCGAATGGGTCTGTCATACAAAATGATACGCAAGAGACTAAGAACTACCATAATTTACGAAAATTATATTTTAGTTAGCTAGTTTAGTTTGGCGTTTCAAATACGCGAATTGCTACCATTGTCAGATGTAGGTGATGTTACTGATTTTCGGGATGATATTATTTCTATTAATCTTTTCTAGATTTCATTATCAAGTGCCAGTGAGCATGCGAACTAAGACTCCCGTCCCGTCCGTCTCGCTCGCACTCGAGGCCGGTGTGACCAGAACCACAGGGAAGTGAGAAGTGTGCTGACAGTACGATGTCGCGCGGACACCACTCCGTCAGGTTCCACGGAGATGAGCTGCCCAAGTACAAGTCACTTGTAAGTGTTTATTACAAAGAACATGATTACAGATTATGGGTAGCGTTGAGTCCTCCAGAGCCGCGAATGTAATAGTTGACAGTCACTGAGACATGTCTTTAATGCATCACTCTTTTAAGATTATCCATGTAGGTAATGAATGATTGTGGCTCCAACCTCCAACCCTAGGTTAGGCAAGATTTGAACTGCGACAACATTACATCGTGATGGGTTAATCGCAAGCGCATCGATGCTTTTTTACGTCATAGGTTAAGGAATGAGCAAGAGGCCCACCTGGTGTTAAGTGATTACTACTTCTGGCTATAAAACTGCATTTCGTTACTGTGCCTACTTACTATACTGCGCCCGTAGCTGTGAGACAAGTGTGTTGTTATGTCTGTAGAAAAAACAAGCGGAGGAACAAGTTCATGTCGCACTATACGAGTATTTTCTCATAATTTCTTTTCCTTTATTGGGCCATATCTTAACAATATGATAAACACAGAATTATCAACGTGCTCCCGCAATAAATTCGGTTGCAAATGTACGGTTACAAACTAGATTAAATCGTTAAACTACACGGAAACTGAAACTATAATCATCGCAGGTGAAACCGTGAGGCAGTTCTAGTTATTTATATATTCGCTGTTGCAAGACTACGGCAGCTACAATTTTAGTCTCATCTTCGAGTATCATCGTCATATTTAGGCAGGTGGTGACTTATTCACTAAACGGACCCCTAAAGCCACCATCAATTGTAACAAAAGAGGCAACGTTGGTGTGGATAGCTAAAGGGTGTATAGAGGTGTGCTGAGGTTTCATTAAATCGCTACTTCATGCGTTATGCCCTTTCCACTTTTAGAGCTTTTTTTTACTTGTTCTTACGTCTCCGCTGCCTGACGCCCAATTAAGGCAAGATCGTGTCTCAATTAGCCCCAGGGAGAGTCGGAGTCCATGATGTCGCCACTTACCGACGGATCGCCTCAAAGTCTTCTCTGCGGTAAAATTATTATTATTATATATCAGGAGCTATAAGCAATGGTTGTAACTAGCACATAGCCGTCCATTACGGCTTTAGGGTCTGGCCTTCCTTAATCAGTGGCCGCCTTTAGGCTGATGATGATTCGCCTGAAGCTGTTGTTATATCGTGCCATCTCGTTCGCTACAGGATGTGTCGGAGACGAGCCTGCAGCAGTACGGTGGGCCACAATCGTTCCCAGGACAGGACTCTGGCGCGCCGAGCCCCGACGTCTGCCACTTCCAGCCCGCGGCGCAGCGACTCAGGCTCAACGAGCAGAGTGAGTGACTTCTTCCGCGCTAGGAAACATGGTGAAGAAGAACTTGCAGTATATTGATAGGGTAGTGTTTGACCAACAATCTCTCGCACTTGTTGGTGAAGGGAAGGTGGTATCACAGGCGACTGGTCTTGGTGACAGCTGGTGGAACAGAAAACTACCTGTTTAGCGATTTACTTTTAATCTTGACTATGGTAGAAAGTAAATTTGCAGGTACTTCCCTCTATTAATAACGTTCTTTACGGTGTCTAGGGATCAAGATCCTGACCTCGATCAACCAGATCGTACAACAGCGAGTTGAACTCGAGTCCAACCGGATCACGCTCTCCAACTTGCTGGATGAGCTTAAGCGGAAGTTGCGCCGGAGGGTTGAGGAGTGTCATGTCGAGAAGAAAGATAAAATGAAGGTATTTGTCATGAGCTGGATAATCACGTTCGTTGGAGAATACTAACTGGCATTCGAGAGTATTTAAAAGCACATTAGTTGACGTTAGTAAGAGCGTCGTCGATGCCTAAATGTATACAATAAATTCATTACAGTTTAGCGAATCTCCCATATATCTTAAACAGAGACCTAGAGATCAGCGCGTATTAGTGACTTAGCAAGATTGCTAAGCAGATAACATGATTATCACACTTGCATACTGCATATAAATTATGTTACTTACCTTGATCAGCTTCAGATCTACATCACGGTGGTAGAGAAATATCTTGTGCCTTAGTCTTTAGTCAATAGTCTTTAGTAGTAATATTGAAAATATACCGCTAAGGCCTAACAGAATGCTGCGACAGCTTTCCTCGAAAGCCACTCTTGGCTCCTTCTTGCGGCCGTATAACTGCAACTATCAGGTGAAATGCTGGTCAAACATCCTCTCGGTTAAATTATAATAAAACCATGTAGATAATGTGTGTAGGCTCTGAAGCAGTCGAACAACCGCCTGGAGAGGGAGAAGTTCAGCATCATGTCGGAGGTGGAGCACTTGAAGCGGCACCTGGAACGCGAGGAGTCACACCACCTGCAACACGCCAGGAATGTAGTCGCGCAGGTACGTATGCACGCTTAATGACATACCTATCTTAAGTTCTGAACGCACACGCTATGAACTTTTTGTTTAGGTTTACATGTATGTGGCGTCTACTGTGTTTTAACAAAAAGCACATATCACTAAACGCAATTTAAAGTCCAGTGGCTAAGTAATTTGGGTAAATGGTTTGGGTGAACATACGAGAAATTATCCCCTTAGACCAACACGAAAACATACACTTCTAATACCTACTTCTAGACTGAAAATGCACAGTTCCGGTACCAAGGCAATGGCAGTTAAAATTTATAATACACTAACTAACAAAATAAAAGACATTTACACTTAAAAATTACTTTTGCAGAAGTGTTATTACAATATTGACGAATTTTTCAACGACAATACATTAAAATAGACTGGTCCACTCTGCACAATTGCAACACCCCCAGAGGGTAACATGTGACATGTACTTATTGTAAACCTTATGCAACAACACCTGCATTGTGTGTTAGCTTGGCACATAAGCAATAAATCATTTGAGTTTGAGTTTTAAATATTTATTTTTTCATTCAATTAGTCAGAGTTAAGTCTAAGTTACGGTCTACTAAACCAGTGGATGGTGGGTGGGTGTATGTAGGTATTGTGTTTACTCCCTGTGGGGACATGGGGAGTTACAACACTTTTGTTTCTGTTGTCGGGATACGAACACTAGGTACTACTACGTAGTACTAGATGGTAGGCCCCTTGTGCAAGAGTCCGTCTTAGTGGGTACCACGGCAGTGCCATATATTGTGCCGCAAAGCAATAGTGTGCAAGCAATATTGCATTAGAATATAAAGGGTACTGTGGCAAGAAAAAATACAGGGTGAGTAAGACTTAAACCTTTCGTCTCGTCTCGTCTCGACGTCGGTGATCAGCGCAGTTGTGTTACAACTAACTGCGACACAAAACTTCAGTCCTAAGTTCTGAGTTACTGCTGTTCTCGTCGCTAGGGAATAAAACAAGATGACGTGCGTTATAAAGATATGTGCATCCATAATACGCGGGTGTGCATTTTCCAGTAGTAAGGAAGTATGTAAGAGTGGGCAGGCCGTGACGTCACTGGGGCGGTACAGCCTTACCTGGCTCCCATGGGTTTCATCTTGCAGGCGATTCAGGGCGTAGTGACGCGGCCGCACATGCCGCCTGACGGGTACGGCTGCTCCATCGCTGACCTGCCCAACGTGGTCAGCAGGAACGTCGCCAAGAACGCGCCTTCTAGAGTTGTGAGTATATCTACAGCTATAGTCATAAAGGAGTTTACGACAAATAAGTTCCATAAACACTTTTTTATAAACAAGATTCTTTATATATTTATTTATAGAGGTAATAACAGTTATAGACAACACCATTCCTTGTTTTAATTAATTAAGTTACTATGTAAAGACCTCCTTTACTATTATTCTTTACTATTGTAATGTACATAATTGCTGGTAAAACATGAATGACGGATGTTAGAGATAAAACCTCTCACAAATACGTATATAAGGTTTTTTTAAAGGGGTGGTTAACAATTGATAACTGTTCATGAAAGTAAAAGAAAAAAATCTATATTTTTATTATTATGAACCCAGTTTCACCGCTCCGCGAAAGAGCCATAGTGCGACTGAACGCAAGACGGCGCTGCTACATCACATAATTTAAACAGTAACCACGCAAGACATAACTTACTATACTACTATAGGTATTATATATAGGTATTAGGTACTTACTAATAGACTGTGCTATTACCAATGATATTATATATATAAAAATTACTACTAAATTTATTTTTACAGCAAATAGATCCTGCACAGTTCAGACTTGTGTGTCATTTTTATACAACTTAACCTTTGCAAAATAAAAAGAAAAATTAACGTCTTCTCAATGCGAAAATGGTGTCTATAAGTATTCGGCTAAGTATTCTAACATTTGGTAGTTCTAACTGCAAGCAAATACTAATCTGTACAATTAAAATCAATGCATAAGTAATTACTTTTACTTGTTTATGCATACATACGGCTGTGAGACTCGTGTACCTACTTATGTTGCAGGCCGACAACAAGCTAGCGGCGGCGCGGCTGATGCGCGACATCGCCGAGCTGCGGCAGCGCGTGGCGCAGGTCGAGGCGCGGCTCGCCAACGAGCTCAAGGTACGTGCGCACTCTACACCTTCTACCTAACGTTCACTAACACTAAACACTTCAGGCAGACAAGCTAGCGGCGGCGCGGCTGATGCGCGACATCGCCGAGCTGCAGCAGCGCGTGGCGCAGGTCGAGGCGCGGCTCGCCAACAAGCTCAAGGTACGCGCGCACTCGGCACCTTCTACCTAACGTTCACTAACACTAAACACTTCAGGCAGACAACAAGCAGCGGCGGCGCGGCTGATGCGCGACATCGCCGAGCTGCGGCAGCGCGTGGCGCAGGTCGAGGCGCGGCTCGCCAACAAGCTCAAGGTACGCGCGCACTCGGCACCTTCTACCTAACGTTCACTAACACTAAACACTTCAGGCAGACAACAAGCTAGCGGCGGCGCGGCTGATGCGCGACATCGCCGAGCTGCGGCAGCGCGTGGCGCAGGTCGAGGCGCGGCTCGCCAACAAGCTCAAGGTACGCGCGCACTCGGCACCTTCTACCTAACGTTCACTAACACTAAACACTTCAGGCAGACAACAAGCTAGCGGCGGCGCGGCTGATGCGCGACATCGCCGAGCTGCGGCAGCGCGTGGCGCAGGTCGAGGCGCGGCTCGCCAACAAGCTCAAGGTACGCGCGCACTCGGCACCTTCTACCTAACGTTCACTAACACTAAAACTACAAGTAACAAGTTGGATGCAACACCAGTTGATCGTGCTGCGATTGTCACTCCAAGCTCGGAAATCTTGCATAGCATGTCATTTCGACAATGATCTCCAAGGAATAATACAGTAACATCATATTACCGCGAGGAAACATTATGTAGCATCTTAGTTCCCTACTGTGTACCCATCCGTGTAGCAATAGTAATTAAGGGTTCGAAGCTGAATTTTCATTTTCATTTAGAACTTATATAAAATTAACACTGTCAGCAGAAGTTCAGCAGATTATACACACACTGCCGTCTGATACTTTAAGATGTCGATATTAAGAAACTATTATGATTGGCTTAAATGTGTAAAAACGAAAAAAAAATTTAATACATAAATAAGTAAGTAAGAAGACTTAAGTACTTACTTCAAAAGAAAGGTTATACTTGATACCTTATACAGAAACGTGTTTCGGCCCGTGGCGGGTGAATCCTTTAAAACATCCTTTTGCTGATGAGTGGGATTATGTAGAGGAACCTCTTTACTGGTGGAAATGCTTTATGTAGATGTAGGTATACTTGTCTTATCTAAATTTTTATCTGGCATAATTTTTTTTCAAAGAGCCTTGCGGAAGAACGGAATGTCCTTAGTACCTATCTATCAGTTGATTACTACGCGCTAATAGGTACTTAATTATTTATATATCAGTTAATTACTTACCTACATTTGATTTTGTTTTGTTTATAATCGATGTTTATTTTAACATAACTGTGCTGTTCCCCTGTATTCGAGCGGTAATTATTCAGTTTATATAACTAAGTACTTTTTTTTAAATGTGCTGCATGTCCTTTCACCATATTTTCCATAGGGAGGTCCGAGTCTACTATCACTATCAGCTCGCTCAAAAGCACCTATCCCGAATTGCCGTTTCGAAAAGCGACACCTAGTTAGTATGTGACGTACTAAGGCAGGTGGCATCAAATTTCCTTCATTTGTTTTCTCGTGCTTACTTAATTGAAGCGCGTGACAGCAGATGGTGTTAAATATTACGTAACTTTCTTCTTATGTGGCTTTTTAACGTGGGAAAACGTTACTCTTCTAGTGTTATGTTCTTGCATCCCAAAAGTTATTGGCGGATATATTGCCCTTGTATTCCCCCAACCCTGAAAGAGTGACCATTGTACGGTACGGAATCAAATGAAAGTAATATGAATATCAAAAGTATTAAAAACTGGTTTCGCTTTTACAAACGTATATTATTTGTTTTAATAAAATTATATAACATAAATAAATGGTGTAAAAACAAGCGATAAAAGAGAGTTAATATCAGTAGGTTTAGGGATATCAGAATTAAGTTTATCATACAAAGAACAACTTAACTTAAGACATGAAAAGAAAATGTGATTTAAAGTACCGTCATCTAGGCCACATTCACAAAGCGAATGATCCCTGACCCTGATCTTAGCAAGAAACACGGGAGAACAAACGTGACCTAGGCGCAAACGAATTACGGTGGAAGTGACCTATTTCTCACTATTTTTAAACTTAAAAAACCAAGGTTTTGAAGTTATGGTACCTAGGCTGAATTAAGCCAAGATTTTTACCTTTGATCATTCTTGTTCGATTCCAAATATTCGACCATTTGTCACTTAACTGCACTTTTGCAGAGTTACGTAAATCGCGAGAAAAACAGTTGCAATATGATTCCAGCCCCAAATCAGTAGCCTGCTTAGGTAACTTTCTTCAAAAAATAAAGGCATTAGATAAATTATTATCGGCTTTACTTTCATCTAGTACCTATATACAAAGTACATTTAGTAGGTACGGCCAAGGATGATACTATATGATATAATGGTCGTTGGTACGGCGCAGAACAATTTTGCTGTGCGCCGTACTAAGAGACGTCGTTTAAAGTTAAGCATCGTTTAAAAGTAAGGCCCTAGATATTTAGTTGTATACTTTTTTCTATGATACTATTGTAAATACTTACTTCTAGGTTATTCCTTTAACGTTTCTCGTTTTTTTTTTTATTATAACGCTAAATGTTAATTTCTAAAGTTAGGAACTCTTCTCTTCTTTCACTTCCTTTAACGAAAATGAAAGATTTTGGAGGAATTGTAATTTACACAGTATTAAGTACAGTAAGAGATTTTCATCGGCAAGTAAGTAAATCGAAAGAAAATGAATCCCCAATGCCACCCGCCACAGAAGCACTGGGTGTACAATAAGTGGCAGCGCCATGTGTAGGCACACTAGGCCTAATTAGTAATTTAGGCGTGATAGCTGATATCCGCTTGGTAGCACATGTCTGCTTAGTACTTATAAAACTTCAATACGCTATTCCTTCATAGCTTCCATATTCCGTACGGTTGTGTAGGTACGCTACTAGCGTGCAGGATCAGCACATATGATAGACAGCTCGTTTCCAGCGCAAGAGGCAAGCTGAGCTCGACATTGTGCGCCTGAGGAAGGAGCTGTCGGCCACCAAGAGCTGCGTCGCCTCGCTGCGGCTGCCCAACCATCCCATGAGGACCAAGTGCTCCAAGTTTGCATAACACACTCACACACACACAGTCGTTAACACCGGTTAGGTCTGTTACATTGCGTCGGCTGCGGACTCAAAACGGAAGCACTCAGTGGCTCTACCATGAGTTGGCAACATAAATGTCATCTATAGTCGATACTAAACTTGATCTCGACTACCCATTAAGCTTGTGATTGGCGTACCCACTATCAATTTCAGTTCTACAATTGACCGCATTAAGGTGGCACTGTTCTTTTTACATACATTTTTAGTAGCAGTAGCCTAGATTACCGAGCGTCGATTGTCAATGTTGTAAACTCATGGTAGGGGTTGCGTTTTCGTCTATCGTCCGATGAAAGACGATCGCTCCAACCAGAGCGATGCTCGTTCGCCTTTTAAAATCTACTTTGTACCTACCTTCTAGGTAGGTACGTCACTATCAAATTTATATAACAATAACCTTTTTACATTTGTTAATAACCTTGAATTGTAATGAAACAATTATTAACCCGTCGCGTGTCGAGCGTAACTACGTGTAGTATGTGTACGCACAAAAAAGTGCTAAGGCATGTCGCGCGTACACCAAATGTAAACATTAAGCATTTTTATATGTCGTACTTGTTAATAATTTTATCAGATCAATTGCACCCCATCGGTATAAACTTGCTTTTAGTTGTTCAAAATATTCGGTAGGTACCTGGTATTTTTATCTGAACTTTTGTGTGTAGTTCGGAAATAAACCGAAAGAACTAAAGACATTGGACGGGTTAAAAACGTGAAACTTGTTTTATTCCACAGAAGAGAGATTACTCATATCAAATCATTAACTTTTTCCGCGGCACAACAGAACACAGAAACTGACAAGTAGCATCAATAACTCAAAAAACAAGTTCTAACTGCCAAATGAAACCTCAGGGCGACTTTCATCTACGGATTTCGCACGACGACCGGTGCGTCGTCGGGAGACTTATACGAGTAAACACGCATCTTGGTCGTACAACACATTTCATTTCATAATTGAATCTACACGTATGGTTATACCGGGTCAGAAATAAAAGTAGCTCAACAAGAAATCAGTTTTATTTTTATTTTAACTGCATTCAAATTTTAATTTTTGGTTGAAAACAATATTTACCGCTTTAATTAGGTAGCTACCTACATATATTATTTATCTGTATCTAAATTCTAAACTGTAACGAAGGACGTGTTTGTAAATACAAGTAAGATGATTAGGATAGCACATATTTTATTATTTATTTATTTATTTGTTTATACCTAGGAAGGTAGATACTAGAATCCATTCAAGTTTTTTCCGTAGTACTTTCACACAACTATTAATGTATTGCGATACCTCATATTTTTCTTTTTAAACAATAGAGCGAATCTTGCTGCTTTTTTTAAATATACTTAGTAAAAATATGTCGAGGAAAACTTGAAATTATATCGTCATAGTTAAACCAGAAATATGCTGTATTTATTGAGCGGTAATATTATAGGCTGTAGCGGCATAGAAACGCGGCTTGTACTCGTATGTATGCGCGCCTGTACACATGTCACGCACATTATGTCAAATATCTAGCCTGCAAGACTGCGCTCGTCAGGGCCGCAATATTTAATATTCTATACGGGCCGCCAGATAACTTACATAGGTACTATTTAGGTATTATTATGTTATTATCCAATTAACATCCTACTTGCAAATAAATATATCTCAGTTTATAAAGGCAAAGTTGCTATTGTTTAGAAGTTTGTGTATTTGTTAGTTTTCACGCTGATACTGCTCAACGAATTCGATTGATGTAATATTCTGGCTCACTCAGTCTCCACCAGAAGACCAGTACTCCTCATCCGTGAGGCCCATCGGAGGGACGCACTGTATGCTCCAGCGCGGCGGCCAGCCCAGTTATAGAACATTATAGTTTGGGAATAGTTGTCGGTTATATTTCTTTATATTGTAAAATGTATTTCTAAACCTTGTCATGTCTATGGCGAGGCGAACGATCAGGAAAATGTATTAAATCTATGTATTTATTAAAGATTTGTTTGAAAATGTTTGTTTTATTTCAGCTCAAGGTATTCAAGAACGTTTATTTGATACAGATTTCATTGTGCCAAAATAAATATAGTATCGTATGGGTAGGGGAGAGGTGGTATACTTGATCCCCGAGGATACATGATCCCCCATTTAAAACTAGCGCCAAAAAGTGTTTAAAGGTGTTATGTTGGCTGCATTGGGACGCCGCCATGATGGCTAGTACAAATAGTAAACATTAAACCGAAACAACAGCTCGTTGCCAAAATAATTGGAAATTTATGTTTTTACCGGATCTTACTTGTTTTGTTTAGTGTACGACAATTCGAAAAACTTCAGGTACGTGTACTTTACAATTTTTTGTTTGTATTTATGAAATATTGTGTGTATTTAGCTGTGTAAATTCAATTATTTCCGAGTCAAATGTTTTCATCTTGTTGCTGTTTTTTTTCCATTTTAAATAAAGTTACTGCTTCGGGATAGTTGATCCCTTTTGCTAGGGGGATGCTTGATCCCGGAGACAAGTATCCCACCTATAATTCTTTTGTTTGGGTCAAGAAGTAAATCTCATAACTTCCGTTCTTTTAGATGCCGCGGAAGTACGTATCGAAGCAAGGAGCCATGAAGAGGGTACCTTACGACCCGGAGGCCTTGAAAAATGCGGTCCAAGCAGTTAAAGATGGAGCTGCTTACAAAACCGTCGCAAGAGAATTTAAAATTAATGTCATGACACTTAAAAGGCTATGCCGTCGAGACTCTTATGTTCAACCTGGTTTTACCAATAGACAAATTTTGTCCAAACGTCACGAGGATGAGCTAGGAGCGTATCTTGTTTATGTCTAAAATTTATTATGGACTTACCGTTGTACAATTGCGTAAGGTAGCTTACCAATTCGCCAAAGCAAATAAAATGAAATACCCCTCTTCATGGGATCACTCGCAACAGGCGGGTCGCGATTGGTATCGTGGATTTTTGGAGAGACAGCAAACTCTATCCTTAAGAACTCCAGAGCCTACCAGCTTGGCGCGAGCGACAGCGTTTAATAAACACACCGTGGCGGAATTTTTTGGAAATTTGACTGCAGTTTTTAATAAGCACGAATTTACTGCCGAAAGGGTGTGGAATATTGACGAAACAGGGGTAACAACTGTCCATAAACCCAGCAAAATTATTGCAGTTAAGGGTTCCAAACAAGTAGGAAAAATGACATCGGCCGAACGAGGTGAGCTGGTTACCGTTTGTGCCTGTATCAATGCTGCCGGGGGCCACATCCCGCCATACATGATATTCCCCCGAAAAAACTGGCAGGATAGGTTCCTCAATCATGCCCCTCCCAGCAGCGATGCAACTACTCATTCTAGTGGATGGATGACGGGCGACAGTTTTATAAAATTCCTCAAGCATTTTGTTCGTCATGTTCAACCCAACGCTGATAGGAAACACCTCATCATCATGGACAATCACGAGAGTCATTGTTCTGTCGACGCCCTCAACTACGCAAAAGACAACGGAATCGTTCTTCTCACAATTCCACCACACACATCCCACAAGCTGCAGCCATTAGACAGGACTGTTTTTGGCCCCTTAAAAACCTTTTATTCTCAGGCAGCATCAAATTTTATGCTGAGACACCCCGGGAGAACAATCACAATCTACGACGTTTCGGAACTGTTAGGGGAAGCTTTCCCAAGGGCTATGGTGCCTACCAATATAATTAGTGGCTTCAGGGCGGCTGGAATATGGCCCATAAATGCCGACATTTTCACGGAGAGTGAGTTCATGACCAGTTTAGTTACGGACCGCCCTCCCCCTTCTCAACTTGAAGAACCAACACAGAGAAGTGTGATAGCGTCGGACTGCCCTCTCCCTTCTCCACTTGAGCCCGTACAAAGCAGCAGTGTGAGTGAACGCGCTTCCCCATCCTTACTTGGAGGATCAGTGCCGATGCACTTTTCACCACAGGACATCATGCCCTACCCCAAGGCAGGTCCACGCTCGCAGTCGTCGCGCGGGGGAAAGCGAGGACGTACTCGCATCCTAACCGATACTCCGGAAAAAGCAGCCATCGAAGAACAATCAAATAAAAAGTTGGCGAAGATAGCGGAGATAGAAATGAAAAGGAAGATTAAAGAAAATAGGCCTACCAAGAAAACAGTGAGACAAATCTTTTCACTAAAAAAAATTGACGATGACACCTCATCTGATTCTGATGAATGTCCTCCACCTCCATCATCGTCAGGGGGGGAAGAAGAGTTATGCAGTGATGGCGAGGGTCATAGAGCTTTTGAGCCCATCAGAAAAGAAGTAGGGGAATTTGTAGTTGCAATTTACAATGGTTTGTCATACCCAGGAAAAATTACAAAAATACATGAAAACGGGGCTACAATTAAAGCAATGGAAAAAAGTGGAAGGCTTTGGAAGTGGCCAGCAAGGGAAGACGAAATATTTTATGTGTGGGGTGACATTTTGGGACACTTGCCGGAGCCGACGAAATTTTCAAAAACACGTGACATTTATTCCGTGCCACTTCTCGAATAATTTTCCCATTTATTTTTTGTCTGTTTTCAATTTTTTTATGTTGTATTTCATTTTGTACCTACTCATATTTCGGATCGTTAATTACAACTTATTAATAGTAGACCTAAGTTTATTTAATTTCCATATTTAGGTAGGCTGAAACTTTGACGGGTGGGATGATTGATCCTCCGGGATCATACAACCCACTCACCGGGATCAAGTATCCCCATAGGGAGGGTTACTTGATCCTTGTGTCGGACTTTAAAAAAACCCTTTTTGTCGTTTTTTTTAATAAATAAGAAGGTCTGTATTGGTGCTAAATCAGTAGTATTGAACGGAAATACATGTGTGATTTAAAGGAAAGTCAGATTTATGAAAATGGTTCGAATTACTAAAAGAAAACCAAAACAGGGATCAAGTATATACCACCTCTCCCCTATAATATTATATACATCATCACACTAGAAGACTGTGGGTGGTGATTAAATGGTCCATCTTTGTTTCCCCATCACAGTATCATAATGCGACAGTGAAATGGCAGGGCAGAGACTGAGGCAGAGGTAGGTTCCCCTGCGAACCACAAACGTAACTTGCCCCCCATACTCTCAGATGTAATTTTAAATAGTGAAAAGATGTGAAGTTTGTTTATATAGTAGGTACCATACATTTTAATTAAGTTTATTCTTTACTAGCTGCGCTTATCGCGCGAAGAATCTTAAGTTCTTTAAAAAGTGGTACACAGCTATCCAAATATTACACCCCACATAGGGATCGTATGCATTTCTTTTGCGCAATCTACACCCTGTCCGCCTCAACGGAGTATCCCCACAGTATAATGCCATATCTTAAACTTGAAGAGACATAGCCATGATAGGCAGTCAAGGCTGCTTCCTTTGTCGTTATTTGTCTTAGTCGGTACATTACATATACAAATCTATCCAATTTTGAACACAAACTGTTAACATGGGATTTCCAATTACAATATTTATCGAACGTTATGCCAAGGAACAAAGTTTCATTTACATTGTTTATTATGTTATTTCGATAAGTAATATTAACATTAATCGGTACGCTATTGTAGGCTTGAAATTCAACAAAAATTTTACGTAATTAATATTTTATTTGTATTTAATACGTAAATTATTATTTTCGAGCCAGCTAAGGACATCATGAAAAGCTTTATTGGCTTCGTCCTCTAGAAGTTCCTTATCTTTACATTTGACAACGATCGTTGTATCGTCTGTAAACAAAATACATTGATGTTTCGTAGCTTTAAGCAGATATTTTATATAAAGTAGGAACAGCAAGGGCCCTAAAACCCTACCTTGAGGAACGCCATAATTGTTTAAAGAGTACGAGGTAAAATTTTCTTTTTATATTTCCAATAATTTGACTTATCTCAACACGCTGATACCTACCGCCCAAGTAACTCTGTAGCCATTCCTGAGCTTTACCTCTGATTCCGTATTTGTTTATCTTAAGAAGTAAACTTTTATGACAAACGAAATCAAACGCCTTGTCTTGTCTAAGAAAATAGTTACTACGGGCATCTTTTTATCTAAGCACTCTGTTATTAATTTTATAAGCGAAAAGCAAGCGTGAATAGTCGAACTATTTTTTTTAGATAAATACAAAAACCACCAAGAAAAAAACCTGTAATTACTTTTCATCTCCCTTGACTGTTTTTGTGTTCTTTCACCACTTTCATAGTAGAAAATACGAAATCTGTCAAACGAAGCTTCGTACTCCGTTTTCTGAGACGAAGTCTAAAAGGAAGATCTTATGCGCTTGAGTGGAAGGACTAACTATTTCTGTAGTCGGGTATTAAGCTTTTAGATGTTTGTTTATACTAAGTATGTATAGGGATGTGAGAATAAAACAAGTTATTGAATTTCCATACATTTATGAATATTTAACATTTTATAATAGCAACTAATACAACAGCTTCTTCAAGGCACATATTTGTCTTAGCAGACAATAAAAACTAAAAATAAGTATATTATAACAAAAATGAATAAAAATCTTAAAAATTACACGGCAGTACGTTTATTAGATAAATATAAAAACTCGTCCCATTTCTCTTTTCATTGTAAATATAGACAATGACAGAAACACACTTAACTCTGTACATAAGTAAAACAACTAAAATCTTTTCGAGAGGAATGATTGAACCTATAGTTAGTTTCAACCACATCCGGTGGTCTTTTTCAAGGAGAGTGCAGAACTCGCCTCGCACTACGGACAGCTCTCTCCTTGAGACCACCGGATGTGGTTGAAACTATAGTCACAAAGGTCTCACTTATTTACGTGAGTGATCCCGTTCTTCATATTAAAAAGGGCCGCGGGTTCGACTCTCGTCTAAGTAATTATTTATTTTGGTCCTAAATTACAAAGTACAGTTTTCGCTGCGGCCGTGGCACGCACAATTTGAGAAAAATATTCGTATCGTACGCCTCAATACGTCACGCTTACACGGCGCACAAACTATGAGTTTATCTGTGTCACGTGTGCACTAGTACACGACAGTTTGTACTGCTGCACGTGAACGACACGTTACGTTACACGCACACAGATATTCGTGCTAAGCCCATAGATCACGCATTATTGCATCAACAGACATATACTTAATAATGAAATATATCATAAATTATTATAATCAGTTTCAACTATATTTTAATTCAATATTTATAGAATTATTAATAAAATAAACCGCTATCACCACCAAAACACATTCAATAGACAATGAACAACACAACAAAACACATCATCAACAGTTGATCCATTCACGTAATTCGACAGGTGTCATTCTCAATTTCCTTCTGAGGTTTCTCTGTGGTCGACGATTCGTTGCTCTGCAAAATATAATTATACTGTAAGACCAACAATTTAAAATAATCAATATAATTGTTATAATCTCACGATATGTTCTCTAACTTCCAATTAATTTGTAACGTCCGGTTAATGCAACCGGCCGTTAGAGATCTACCGGAAGCAAGCAGTCAGACAGACGGACAACAAACTGAAACATAGAAATTTATAGAGAGAAAAATTCATATCCTCGGACGGGATTCGAATCCGCGACTTCCGACAACCCGTGTCAGACGCCATGAACATCTAGGCACCGAGGCTCGAGGTCCGAGCATCGAATTTTAACTGTCCTACGGGGACGGAGCGACATCTATTGAACAGCTTTGACAGCGTTATCAAACCAAAAGAAGCATTTTTAGATATACTTAAACTTTTGTATTGACGTCACAACCCTTTATAATTTTTATAGTATATTTTTCCTCTCTATAAATTTTAATGTTTGGTATCGCTAAGCAGGCGTTCGTGCTTTAAAAAGTAATGGTATAAAAATATTAAGTTAGTTAGATAGTTAGTTAAGTAAAAAACTGTCCTCTTGTATTCCTTTAGTAATTATTAAAAAAATGCTAAAAACAATGTCACGGACCCATTTGTTGTCCGTGAACAAATGCATAAATAAAAAAACCCTCCCATTACATTAGGTACCATCGCGTCAATGTAGCAAGCTTATATAATAATGGATTACCGCTAGGGAATGGAACACCCTGCCTGAGTCGGTGTTTCCGGTTAAGTACGATATGGGGATCTTTAAAACACGAGTGAATAGGTATCTTCTGGGTAAGCGCGCTCCATCATCGATCGCATCATCACTTAACATCAGGTGAGATAGTGGTCAAGTGCTACCCAGTTCGGTATAAAAAAAACGATACTCGTAGACGTTTTGATGACGTATTATCAAATAGTGCACTCAATTCGCGTACTTTGCAACTGCGTTAGCGTTCTATTCGGGTTGGGCTTTAGGTATCAGGTATTGATCCTGGAAATAATTAGGATCGTTAACGGCTAAAAAAGGAATACGCCTACTATTGAAGTAATATGTTCGACCATTGTGTCGGTGAGAGTACGATGCTAAGTATGATTATTCTAAGCTTGTTACAAAACGCTCCTGATTTATGATACTTTCGTAAAAGGTGGGAGTAGGCCCCCAGGACAACAAACTAAACCAGTTAGAAAATAACCTTTTGAAATAAAATCTATATTATTTGTAAATTATGATAGTTCTTAATCTGTTCATGCTAAAACCCAAATATAACTCTTGTCGTATCGTATATATATATATCGTATAACGCTTGCGAGTGACAGTTCTTAAGTTTAACATTGTCCAATCGTGGGCATGTTTAGTGCAAATATACTACTTCGTGTTCTCTACTGATGTAAAACTACCCACAATCGAATAGAATAGTTATTATACGTGTTACACGAATGTAGATTTTAGTGTGAATAGAATAAGAACTATCAAAGTTTAGATAATTTATGTTCAGTGTTGAAAAAGCGACTTGCTACTGATATCCCACGAGCGAGTTAATTGAACAAAACCGCAAAGTGCGGTGTCATACTGAATGGCGACAGGTCAATATTTCGACAACTCGCTTAGGTAGTACTATACTACTACTACCTAAGTAGAAACATTTTAAACATCTATATAAAAAAAATGGCCCTGAGTTTCTTGCCGCTTCTTCTCGATGGGCTTTATATTTTGGAACGCGGCGGTAGAGTCTTTAAACTACATTATAATTATTTAATATTAAAACAGACTTTACTTACGGACTTACTTACGTGAGTATAGTCGGTTTTCTACCGACTTCCAAAAAAGGAGGTACTCAATTCGACTGTATAATTTTTTTATGTTTGTTGCCTTCTAGCTTTCGACTGAGTGAACCGATCCTCAAAATTATATTTTTGTTTGAAAGCTGGTGCTTCCCGTGTGGTCCTATTTAAATTTCACCAACTTCGGTAGTTTTTGAGTTACACTCCAATAACTGAATAGAATGGAAGTCGGTATTACAATTTTCAAATAGTACTTGTAATATTAAATAAATAGGAGTCAAACTCACGAGAAATTTCAAACTAAAATACATTATAATTAATAATTGAGGTTCATAAGTGCGTCTTTGATGCCTTAGCTGTATAAATACATTCAAACTCTTGATAAGCAGCGTTTTTACACTGACTGATGTAAATGTGCATGTTTTTCTTTTTTTTCCCCTCATAATTATCTGTTTCTTTTTTGGTAAATCAGGTTTTATGTGGCTTTATGTTGCTTGTAAACTTATAATCGAGTCCTATTTGTGTGCATCACTTTACTTTTTGTTTCCTGTTTGTGTTCTTTAATCAAGCACGATTACCTATTGTTACCTATTTGCATTCAGGGCACTTACAATGTTATCATAAGCGAAAACTGTTAGGCTTTTGTATTCACAAGATCCTTATTAATTTAATAAGCAGCTGTTTGTTTTCCGTGTAATTAAAAAAAAAATGATTTGGACTTTGACATATATTCGACAAGAATTACACAGAATGTGGGGGAGTATCAGGTCAGAGCATAGTTTATTTTTTATTTTTGTTATATTGAATGTGTGGTCTCCACACAACGACAGAATCAGGCCAACCTACATTTCGATACGGACATAACGCAGCACTACTGGGATACAACTCTTGTCCAATATATGTTGTGTGTATGTACATCGAAGCAATCACTTGTCGACCTATATTTTTGACTTAAGACGCGCTCGTACCCTGATAATAGTAAAAAGCAGAATTTTTAAACACCTGGTGTAACGAAAAAGAACGATAATATATTATGAAAAAAATACTAAGGTTACAAAAGGAATAAGACAAGAGTAATATATAAATATATAATATATAATTCATAAATATAACTCTCTTTCTGCAGAAAAAAATCCTGAATAGGTCCACAATAATAAACTTTCACGTCCAAACTCTCAGAATTTTCAGCGATAACAATATATTTTTTTAGGTAATACATAGCCCACGTATAGTACTAAAGTAATAACCAGCAGTTTTTTCGATTAGTTTAGTATATATCGAAAAATATAAAGAAAACGTACAAAATTAACGCATTTTCCAATTACATCGTCGAATCTAACAAGCGATTTTCAACCTTACGTAAAGCATTGTAAATTATTTTACAATTGGGGTTGGACCGCGCCTTAATAACGTCTTATAAATCGATGAACGCCGGCTGCACGCACGAAAAAGTATGACACATTGTCACGTTCCGCCTGAGCAGAGCGTTCAAGCGAGAGCGCGGAACAAGCGATAGAGAGGCACGATCGGCCTAAGCGTTCGGCTTGTCTTATGATATCATGTAAAATTATCATCCGTAAACAGACTTTACAGACAACCATTTTTTTCTCTATGTAAGCGACTTGTCGAAGTATTGAACTGTCGACATTCAGTATGAGCCCCGCAAAGTGCAGTACTTACTACACGTAACTCTAGCGCTGAGCGAAATGTGGAGGGGATAGCTGCGCATGGGTACAGTCGCGCACATGTGACAGAGAGAGACAACAGTCCCTCGTCTTCGATGTGACAGAGAGAGACAAGAGTCCTTCGTCCCTGTGATACCCAATTTTTGACTTCTGCGCAATAACGGTCAGCGCTAGAGTTACGTGCCGCGGGTTATACTTACTATACTTTTGTTTTAATGCTTTTGTTCACAGACAACAACGGGTCCGGTTGCATTGTTTGCATTTATATTTTAAACTTTTATTTGTTTTTATAATTACTAAAGGAATACAGGATGATTTTTTTTACTTAACTAGCCTTAAACACTATAAATAATACATTAAAATTTGTGAAGGCTCGAAGGGCACTTTGAAAACTTTATACTGAGCCTGAGGGCCACACATACGATATATTTAAGGGCCTTTTTTTTAATGGTACTTACAATACTGGAATCGTTATGGTCTAGGAGAGGCAACGCCGCGGGCCGACTGAACAGTCGCTTGAGCCCGAAGCGTGACGTCACACGCGCCGGAGACGCGCCCGCACGCTGAGAATCATAAATAAATGAAAACCACAATCACACTGCATCAGTGCCATCCACGACTCACACTTGTGAGGAAACATCTCTGATCAACATTTACTCAGACTGGCCGGTTGGCGCAGTTGGTAGCACCCCAGCTTTCGGACCCGCTGGTCCCGGGTTCGCTCCCCGGACAGGTCAAACACCGCGTGTGCATGAACATGTCTGTTTGTTTTGTGTCTGGGTGTGTATATCAGTCATCAGGTTACCACAGTACAGGCTCTGTCTAGTTTGGGACCTGAAGACCTTTGTGTGGATGTTGTTAAAAAAATACTCAGTGCTGAGATCGAACCCCTCGCTGCGAATAACTTCAGCTTCTGCCAGTGAAAGTCCCATCGAAATCGGTCCAGCTGTTGCTGAGATTAGCCGAAACAAACAGATAGACATACATTTAATTAATTGTTATAAGTACTGTATATACTTTTGCGTATATTCGTATATAATTTTGTACTTAAGCGCTCGCAGCGGAGCTTGACTTGGCGATCTTAACCGATCGACAAGTTAAGCAGCGCTCGATGCGGTCAGGAGCGGGATGGGTGTGTGCTAGTGGCATTGTTCAACTGAGCGCTTCCGTCCGGAGGGCGCGTTAAGCCGTCAGTCCCGGTTGTTTGTCTAAATAAGTCGTTAGGCTATGTCGAAGGCCTTCGGGCGGTCTGAATACTTCAGCATGGGTTGGCCACTAGCCTATCCACCAAGCCGCCCTGGGCCCGCGTGGTGGATTATGACCCAACTCTTTGAGAGGAAGGCTCGAGTTCCAGCAGTGGGAACACAATGAGCTGATTATGTATATACTTTGCACATGCACATGCATTTCGCAAAAACCTGTTATTTAGACGGTATAAACACTAGAATTATATTTATTCGTAAACAGATGTATAGTGTTGTTGTGGGTAGCAACTGTTTTTATATTATCTGATACTTGTGGGTATATTTAATAAAGTCAGTTGTCAACCGGATTCCTTGTTTCATTGCACGTAACAAGTATATATCTTTATATGTTATTAAGAGAGGGAACAAGCATGAGGCCCACCTATTGTTAAGTGGTAAGTAACCTCTGCCTACAACAGATGCATTCCGTCACAGGTTACGAACTGCACTGCGCGTGTAACTCTAAGACATTAAGTTGTTAACTCTCATGTTCCTGTAATTCCGCCGGCACGCATATCGTTCAACCGAAACACAGTAATGCAAACATTACTGCTTGGTGGTGGATATAGTGGCAGTACTTCCTCCCATGAACTCGTTCACAAACAGTTCTAGATAACGCAGTAACAACAGTACTGCTACATAACCGTTGTAATTGTAAATATAAATAAATAATTTAATTGTACCGCAATTAACGTACCTCGGCCTGCGGGTGTATGTCGTCACTTTTCACTTCTACCCGACGCGGGAGTTCGCGAGGTTTTGTGTTTTGTTCTAGGACAAAATAAAACAATATATTAATAAGGGACAATATACCAGATTAGCTGCGCCTCGCGGTTGCACCCGCATGGTGATGGTTGATGATGATGAACAGTATCCTATGCGTTAATCCAGCGCCCCATTTACCTCGATACCAAATTTCATTAAAATTGGGCCAGTCATTTTAGCGTGAAAGAGTAACAAACATCTATACATACATACATACAAACTTGAGCGAGTATAATAATTAATAGGAAAGTTCTGCGAACAGTAGACCACGCGAGCACAAATGTTCTAGCTATAATTATGTCAGTATAAAGGCAGATAACATTACATTTATAATTCCATCTCGAGGCGGTGCGGCGAGTGCTTGCAGATACACGACATTATCTAAAGCAACCGGCAGATGGCGCTGCAACCAACTTGCCCCGTCTTATCGGAAGTACAATCCAATCAGAAATACCGATCTCAAAAAAACTCCTCGGAATCGTAGATCCTTTATACGTAATATCGTCTAGATCAGTTGCAAACTATGAGCTGTGAGCTAGTAGCGATGCGACGGTAGGGGCAGTACGTGTGCCATGAGCTCACAACATTGAATAAAAGAACAGTGACACCTCGCGGTCAATTGTAGAACTATTATAGATAGCGAGTACGCCAACCACAAGCTTAAACAGGCAGGCGAGATCGAGTATCCACATTTATGTTGCCAACTCATGGTAGAGCTACTGGACTTTGCCACACAGTTTAACGTAAGTCAAAGTCAAAGTCAAAATCATTTATTCAATTTAGGCATCAAAGACGCACATATGAACGTCAACTTTTCATTATAATGTACTTTAAAGACTCTACCGCCGCGTTCCTAAATATATAGAACCCACCGAGAAGAAGCGTCAAGAAACTCGGGGCCATTCTTTTTATATGGATGTTTACAATGTTTCTACTTAGGTACTACAAATATTACATTTTATGGGTGGCAGAGAGACAGCTTGCCAGAAGTGGAGTATTCCAAGCATCTTTATCTTCTACTAGCTGCGCCCCGCGGTTTCACCCGCGTGGTGATGGATGATGATGATGATGATGATGAAAAGTATCCTATGTGTTAATCCAGCGCCTCATCTACCCCCATACCAAATTTCATCAACATTAGCCCCCCCGTTTGTGCGTGAAAGAGTAACAAACATCCATACATCCATACATACAAACTTTCACGTTTATAATATTAATAGGATATAATGTCGAACTTTATAGTAAGCTTTTTTTATTAAAACGTTTGTTACAGTCAACTTGAATTTGCCCTCTGTGAGCTCAGTTATGTGCTTTGGGATTTTATTGTAAAAACGCACACAATTTCCTAGGAATGACTTATTAGTCTTCGCAAGTCTAAAACTAGTTACAGCTGTCCTATTTGTATTTCTAGTATTAAAAGTGTGGTGATCACTATTTAACTTATATTTATGTAAATTTTTACGAACATACATTATATTTTCAAATACATATAAGGAAGGCAACGTTAATATATTGATTTCTTTAAATAAATCTCTCAAAGATTCACGGGGACCCATTTCGTATATAGCTCTAATAGCACGTTTCTGAAGGATAAATATGGTCTCTATATCAGCCGCTGAACCCCATAGCAATATCCCATATGACATTACGCTGTGGAAATATGCAAAATACACTAACCGCGCCGTAGAAGCATCTGTTAGCTCTCTTATTTTACGTACTGCATATGCAGCAGAACTGAGTCTCCCAGACAGGGCATTTATATGAGGACCCCATTGTAATTTTGCGTCAATTTTAATGCCTAGGAAGACTGTTTCCTTGTCCATTGCGAGTTTAACTCCATCAAGCGTAACGTTGGACTCCAAATATGGAACAGTAGGCAAAGAAAACTTCAAACATTTTGTCGTAATTCAACATGTATGTGTAATTTAGGTTTAGATAATAAGTTTCAAGTTTGCAGCATGACTCTGAACAGTTGTGTTAAACATATAAGGAACTAAACATTGTATTATGATATAGTATCATTTCATTCAACCCTTCACGGGCATTGTTTACATATTAGTAGGTATCAGAACGCAGATAGTAATCAAGCAGTCGCAAATGTAATAAAACATTTAATAACACGTTTACGGAAATAATCACACGACAAAGTACATAACATCCACCCCCACTTTGGCATTCGCCGCAGTAGGGTAACTATGCATCCAGCGACACTCGAGCCATCAAGACGAATCTAATGACGTATCATTTGTCAAAATCGGTCGAGCCGTCGAGTAGTTACGAGCGAACTTCATAAATACGGGTCCAACACATAACCCTCCTTTGGACTTTGCCTAAATTCGCGGATGAAGTAAAGCAGGGATTCTCAAAGTACCTGGGGGTACGCGACGGCGAACCCCCTGGAGGTGGCTTGATGACTAAACGCGCGCGCGACTGAATTCGTCGCTCGCTCAAAATTAAATACAGTAATCGAGTTGATACTGAGTCAGGATTAAGATTCATATTGTCTACAATTACTCCTAAAATTGACTCCAATTGCGACAAGACACAAGCACACTAGTACACAAGTAGACTAGGCACTTTTAGCACTTTATTTGTTATCTTTTATTAAAATAAAACCCTATTTTAGAGGGGGGATCTCATTAGTTAGTTAAGGGGTTCGAGGTCACCTGGAACTTTCCCCTGGGTTACTGCGAATAGACGCGGTCGGAAACATGCCCTATTTCGCACAGATCAAAGTCGTACTGTTGCACGATCTATGTCTCCATTAATTCGTGCCCGCTGTCATTTCAATGCGCTCCTTTCCGCTAACACTGATTTAGATTTATTTTTTGACAATTGGAGAACTCTTTTAGCACTTCCTGTGAAAACTTGACAGATAAGTGGGACAGATCATAAAAATGTGACAGCTCGTTTGATTTTGACGATGTTTTTACTGATTTATGACATTATTATTTAAATTTTTGGACTTTTGAATTTGATTTATTGATTTATGTATTTTTATTTGTAATGTTTGTGGTAAAATTTGAAATTAGATTGTGTTTGATGATGATTTTGTGACATAAGTGTAAATGCGTAATTCGTTTTGTCAATAATAAATTTGTATTTGAATTTAACGGGGGTTCGTGGAGCCAAAAGTTCGAGAAACCGTGATGTCAAGGATCTAAAGTAGCATTTCTCGTTGCTAAAGTGCTATAAAGTAGACGACTGATTTAAGAGAACAGCTCGGCTTAGAACAATAATTATTGACAAGTTTCATTAATATTTCATTGTGACAATTTCGAATATTGTTACATTTTATGCAATTTGTAATAATAACGGATGCTTTAAGGCGAAATGAGTTCCAAATTTCATGATTCGACTTCGCGAAAACTTAGTTTTTCGACGCTTAAACCTTTACCGAAGTTCGAAAAAAAACGTAGTGTTGATGTAATTGTAATTGAATGTACGTCCTTATGAAGTATGGGAGCCAATACACGATTGAGCAAATTTGGCTCGATAGAAAAAAATTGGCAACATTCGGTAAATTTTGCAATTTTCCTTTTGTGCTTCGTGGGAAAAAGCATTTTTATTCAATTATGGGCAAATATATTTCAATTAATGTATCATATTCGAATTCCCAATGAAATTTACTAGTGAACTATGGATTCCATTATCATTAAAATTTAATCATTTGATTGTACAAAATGAATATAAAAAGTATTAGCACGTATTCAATTGATTTTTCGTATTAAATCGTGCATTCTGGTAATCAATTCTCAACCTTATGTAAAGCACCGTAAATTGTTTTAAAATTAGGATTGGACCACGCCTTAATTAAATTATTGTAAAATGTTTGTTGACATATTGATCACAATTGTATATTTTGCACACATGGTTATGGTACTCGTATGTCATAGCGGTTATTTTGATTATGAGATCTATTATTTCGTTACCTGTGATAATACAATAAAGAAATTTTGATTAGATTTCATTTTGATTAGCCACAGTCGGATAGTAACATGAAACGAAATATATTTACCATTTGGACATTTGTCTGCAGCGCTGGAACCGTTCAGTTGTGTCTGTGGGGGATCTCCTCTCAAGTACATCTTAATTTCTTCTGCCCTTTCCATGTACCTGTAATCACAACAGAGGATACGCTGAAAGCTGAAACTTTTGTCCAAATTAACTCGTCTTATCTGAACTTATAATAATGGGGTGGAGGGCAACAAGTCTATACTTTGACGACAATTTAAATAAAAGTGGGACAGAAGACTGAAAATTTCCCACTGAAGAAGAATAATATGACGTTTTTGAACAAAATTCTGACTGGATACTCACGCATAACTTAAAAACTACCGCACGGATTTCGATGAAATTTGGTATTCGGGTAGAATAGTTCCAACCCGGAGTCCCAACTATAAACTTTTTATCTAGATCCGTCACATAAATCCAAGATGGCAGCTTGATCTCTCTACGCTACACGGTCTCACATAAAATTGGGGTCTCAATTGACTGGTCGGCGCGTAGGTTTTTAGCTGTACCATAGGTGTGGATAAAAACCTACGAACTCCGAACTACTATAGAGAATGTATTTGTCGGAAAACCCCAATAACGGTCCGACCCGGGTTCTGAACCCAGGACCTGGAGATTCCAAAGCGGCGCTTTCCAAGGGGCCCGAATCCTGTAGGAAGCTATTCCTAAGCGGTATTATTATTAAAGAGCACGCAGACCGGCCGCCTTAAGGAGGCTCGTAATTTCCCCCGCTACAGCGCCCTTCACACCCTAACACAGTAATGCTTGCGCACTGTTTCATGGCGGAAAATATGCCACTGCGGTGGTTCTAGCCAAGACGGCATCTTGGCTAAGTACTTGGCAAAGTTCGTAAACTGACAAAATAAATGAATATTCGCAGTTTACCACTACCAGTGCTAGGTAAAGCTAGGTGTCGTGTACACATTCGGAAGGAGAAAGCAGTTTCGTGGCCGCCACGGCTCTGCGAGTGTGGATTGTCGATAGGATACAATGTCACAGCTCATATCGGTAAAGGACAGCCAGCTGTCGCGGCTTATCCATGCGACAGACAAGATACGCTACCTTGTAAAGTAAGTGAAAGTACCAGGGCACCATTAGTAAGAGACGTTACCTTGTAAGCTTGTCAGTCAAGGCGGCGCGGCGGACGGCGTCTCCCTCACAACTGACGCAAGGCACGAGGTACAGTAGGCTCTCCTTGTACGCTTCAAACGCAGCTTCTAGTTTACCCATCGCGTCCAACTCTATGGCGTGTTTGATGAGATTCACTGCCTGTGGAGAAATGGTTTCATCAATACATATAAGAATCTAAGTCCTGATTGACTGACTGACTGACAACGCACAGCCTAAACCTCTGGTCGAAGAGACTTGAAACTTGGAGGGTGCTTTTGTCCTGGTGGGCAGAGGTATACTAAGAAAGGGTTTTGCGAAATTCAACCCCTAAGGGAGTAAAAACGGGTGAAAACGTTAATATGAAATCTGTTGTTTTGAACTTGTAGGTTTAAAAATTTGTATTTAGAACCTTTATTTAAAATAAAAAAAATCTTTAAGTAATGTTTTTGACAGGGATGCCTTAGGGGGTGAAATGGAGAATGAAACTATATGGAAAATTCTTTGTTTTTTAACTTATTGTCTTAAAAATTTGTATTAGTAATTAAGAAATACTCTACACGGACAAAATCGTGGGCAAAAGCTAGTTTTAAAAACCATAATCTAGGCTGATTGCATTCGCGTCACCTTCGATGCCACGCGAAAAATAAATTATACAGTTCCATCTTGCTGTTTGTCAGGAGTGCTTGCGGAGAGTAAAAGCCGTGGAAGTTTTATGTATAGATAGAGAAGAGTAATAAATATAATATATCTAAATAATAATATAGCGCCTGTGCAGAAATAGTACCGTCGTGGTGTTACAGGAAACTAACATTCAGATCAGATTGTTTCATGGCAGCCCGGCCCCGCAGGGCAATTGTGACACATGTGGTGTGTACGAACATGTCGATGCAAGAAAACGTTTTATTTATTAGTAAGTAGCCAAAACACAACTTTTTGCTAAAGCCAACTATCTTTTAAATAATAAATTAGAAAAGAAATCATTTCTTTTTAATTATCTTAGACAAAGTTTTGTTAAAATACCACTCATGAACAGCAGTGAAAATATTTTTGTTAATGTTATTACCAGTAGGCTTTTCACTACTTACAGCAATTGACTTTTCATTTTAAAGACCTGAAGAACGTCGAAAGTAGTTCAGTGACTTCTTTGGAGATAGCTAAGTTCCGTATACTTCCACATATTTAAACTGCTGATACTTGAAAGATTTAATAAATTACGAACTATTAAAATGGTGTAAAGAGAAGAAGACTAACTCAAAAAAAATGCCAATACCACTTAAAAGGCAAATAATGTTGTAAGTTAAATCAGATGTTTATTAATGAACCGCACTTTTGCTATAAGTAAAAGAGAATTGAAACACCGTTTTTATAGTGAGTTACAGCAAATTGAATAAGGATTTTTTTCAAAATTATCCTATTTTGAAATTATTTTCGTCCTAGCGATATGAGACCCAGACCATTCGACGCAGATTTTTTTCTGAATCTAGCTGTGTGTTCAGTCTACTTACGCCATTCTTGCTACTTACAGCAAATACGTTTTCTTACGTCAATGTGTACCATCTTCTGATGGAGTGCGTCCAGAGTGCATCTATAAGAGATGACCTATTTAAGGTCCTTGACGATAACCGCCTTGATGTGGGCCTGATTCAGGGCATCTTAACTGCGCCAACATCTGATGCAGGTGGGATGCTCTATCAGTCCAAATATAGGATGCTCAAGGATACAGTGTAAATATGTGTACATAATTTTTTCGAGTAAACTATGGGATTAAAATGGTTGTTGCACGACTCCAAGTCCGTAAATTAAAAAAAACAGGGCAATTACGAATCTCAATTACAAACAAATGTTCATTCAAATCATGAAAGATGGCTGCTCTGTCAGTTTTGACAACTCCAGTAAGCAGAAATGTTAGTAAGTTGATGACTGGAGCTGACAAAAGTGACACAGAACCGCCATTTTCTACCGACTTTCAAAAAGGAAGAGGTACTCAATCGAATGTATTTTTTTTACCGCATAACTTTCAATATGGTTAACCAATTCTCTAAATTCTTTTTTGAGTGAAAGTTGGTGCTTCCCGTGTGGTTCCATTTCATCAAATTCGGTCCAGTAGTTTTTGAGTTACACTCCAATAACTAAATAGAATGGAAAGTCGGTAATAAATTTTTCAAAATGTACTTGTTATGGCTCCGTACGCAAAGGGTAATAACGGGACCCTGTTTCTAAGACTTCGCTGTCCATCCGTGTGTCTGTCTGTCTGTCCGTCGGTCACTGTTCTCATGTACCGTGATAGTTAGACAGCTGAGATTTTCACAGATGATGTATTTATGTTGCCGCTATAACAACAAATACTAAAAAACGGGCCAAGTGCGAGTCGCGAGACTCGCGAATGAAAGTTTCCGGTGAAAATCGGCTAAAAATCAAGTCTTTTGTATGGGAGATTTGATAATGGTATGGAACCTTACGTGTGCGACTCGTACTTGGCCAGTTTTTATATATTGTATTGTTTATATACTATCAATCAACATTTGATAGCAACTGATATACATAATAGCGCTGCGGGACTCAATACAAAGAGAAAATGCCCTGGCTTCCAGACTGGGGCAATATTTCTGTGAAGAGCAGAATGTTTTGTTCTTGTGTGTTGTATGTTTGCGATGAGTTCCTGTGTACCCGTGCCTCCCGTCACACGGCATCCTATTACGGGACTGTAAGTGATGCAGAACTGCTTGTTATATTACCAGTAGTTCTGCGAACAGTACACCTCGCGAGCACATAGTCTTATCAGCGGGAATTTGTCGCAGTACTTCACAACCTATTATCTCGAAAGCCATTACCAACCACCACTAATTATGCTCACATTCGTAGTTCCTCTTTAATGCCAGGTACCTAATATATTTACCAAATGTTATCAAAATCAGTCGGTCAATAAAGCCGCAGCAAACTTCCGCCCTTGTTAGGAAAAGTACCAAATTCGACGACGACAAAAAAAAACAACAAGCATACCAAGTTACGTCAAAATTGGTTGAAAATGCGACCTGTTCAGGAATACCAAAAGACAACCTACAAAACATACGGACTGATGAAAGTCAATTTGCTCAGTTAAAGCATAGACGCTTCGCTCGCTACTCGTATTTATATTTAAAATAATATGTACACTATTTGTTATTAATACCTTTTCATAGTTTTCAGGGCTCGGCATATGCTCCAAGTCTAAATAGGAATGCATGAAGAACTGTTCGTACGTGATCCTGCGAGCCGGCTCGTGCTGTAATAGTGAGCGCAGCAGATGCCGACACTCAGGGGAAATTGACGAGTTTGGGGGTATCTGAAAACAACATATTTTAAGTACATATTAACAACAATATGAGTGTTTAAACTAATATGATCACTAATGAAAGAATTAACTTTAGAAACGGGATATTTACCATGTATTGTATTTATTGTGAGCTCTCGATACAATCATGAAACGCATGTAATGTATTGCACGCACCGATGTACTAGAACGTCTATTTCTGTCGCTGTAACCTAAGGTGAATGAAAATCTTTTGCAACTATCTTATAAAACGAGCTATTCTTGTGTATACATGCGTACTTTGTACATATTTTATATAATTATAATCTCGGAAACGGCTCCAGCGATTATCATGAAATTTAGTATGCAGGGGTTTCGTGGGCGCTAAATCAATCTAGCTAGGTTTCATTTTCAAAACGTCGTTTAATTCGTGTTTTCAGGTAATGAAAAACTGCTACAACACTAAAGCTACTTGACAATAGATGGCGTTGTTAAGCAACACCAAGCCAATGAGTGTTCGGTTTGAGGTTAGACCACCAATTACTTAATCCTTCCCATACCGTGATAATTAAATCAAAAGATTTATGAATGCAACTGACGTATATTTACGTCTCTAGGACGCAAAGTGTTAAGAGCAAAGCTCGATCATTCAGGTAGCACATTATTATAAAAGCAAGAAGATAATAGAATTAATTGGTCGACGGTGCAACCATCAACTTGCCACTACTGAACATATACCTCTGTCACGAATCCCCAAGCAGACCGGGTGGGAGTGGTGTATCCCACTATTTCCATTGCTAACACATAAAGTAACACTAACAAACTAACTACTCTAACACTCTTCTTCTGGCGCATCGCCGACCGCTGCCGCGGCACGCTCGCTTGACTCGCTCGGCTCGCGCGTTTAGGTCAAAAGAAACTTAGCACTTCGATCGTCGTCGTACCTATATATGACTTCGCCTTGGACTAGACACGGAAACTGAATACACAACATTATTTGTTAACGGAATCATACCAATAACAATTATACCAATGATTTAGTTATTTTGCTGCGATAGAAATAATGGGATATAATTTGGAAAACTCTAGTCCCACTTTTTCTATTTTGTATTTCCATGGAAGTAGTGGGGTACACCCGTTGGGAGCGAAGCGACGACGGTGCAATGAACACAATGTATATGTAACCTCCTTACCTCTATAGGCGCCTGTCGTTGTATTTTGTCGACCAGTTCTTTAAACGTATTGCTCGAGTACGGCGCTTTACCAAATAGGCACTCGTACATTATAACGCCTGCAATCAACGGAAATAATCAACAACTAACATTAATAAATCAATTAACTCCCTCCCGAAAACCCTATATCTAGCGCTGACACAAGAGGAAAAATCCTTCTTAGTCGGCAAAGGATACGGATCAGGGGAAGGGTCATGCACCCTAACAGTACACGAAGCACAGGGTTTGACCTACGAAACGGTGATCATCATCCAGACGAAGGAGCAAGTCACTCAGGCAGCTGCACGTATTTTGCCGACGACAGCTCGGACGCGATTGGCGATTTCGTCAGGCGGGCGATTAAAGCATCCGAATATCGAATCATAGAGTATAATCTCAAAATGGCGATAAAAGACCGAAATGAAGAGATAGTGAAGGCTATGTTAAAAAGGATACGGCAAAGGCGTGAAACTGAGGCCAGTACTTCTGGCCAATAGCGTACACATAAGTATAAAATTAGGAAATATTGTTCACTAGCAATAGATTTATGTATTTACAAAAAAAAATGGACTCACTTTAGTTTTTAAGCAATTTCCACCATAGCTTAAGAATGTTTATAGTGATGTTTGGAGAACGAATCTCCATGAAAATGTAATATTAAAAAAAAATTAAAAAAAAACAAATCTAAAAAAGGTACGGACCAAAGAGTCTGTAGTGTGGAAGAATAATAAAAAAATTAACTCAATAATGGTAGTTATTACGTCACACACACTTAAACGCGCGCGCGCACACACACACGCACACTCAGAGAGAGAGAGAGAATAATTATGTAATCCTACTAATATTGCAAATGCGAAAGTGGATGTATGAATGTTTGTTACTCTTTCACGCTCAAATTGCGGGCCTTATACAAGGTGAATTTTTAGACGGGACAGTAAGGGCAGGTATTACACGAAAACGTTTTTAGGAGACTATACATAAGTAATAATATTTTAAGCTATTCTAAACTGCATTTACAGCTTTTAGAAAAAAAATTACAGTCCGCAAGAAAATTGTCTTTTTACACAAAAACTTTTTTTGATACCAATCGATCCTGTTTCTTATAAGGAAAAAAAAGTCTCTGGACCGACTGAGGTTTGAGTACCAGAAATGTCAGATATCGCAAAAACTTTTCCCATACATTTCGGTAACGAAGTCAAACATTTAAATTAACCAATTTTTTTGTTATGGGTAGATCTGCTATGATCCGCTATTACACAGACTGGCGGGAAAAAGAAGGTAAGACACACATTTCAAACTTCCAATTTATGGGTTATAATCAGCAGGGCTATTATGTATCTCAGTTGCTAACAAATGTTGATTGAAATCTTGAAAAATGGCGCCTCTATGTCAGTTTGGACAACTCCAGTAAGCAAAAATGTTAGTAAGTTGAAGACTGGATCTGACAAAAGTGACATAGAGCCGCCATTTTTTTCAAGATTTCAATCAATATTTGTTATCAACTGAGATACATAATAGCCCTACAGTTCATTCTTTTGTTTGTGCTGAGATAATTCTAGATGTTGTACACACTGTATCTATAACATTTGGTATGGAGCTAGATGAGGCACTGGGTTAACACATCAGATACTTTTCATCCAGAATTCAGTATACCAGTACGCGGGTATAGTACGCGGGTGAAACCGCGGGGCGCAACTAATCTATACTATAATATTAACTATACAAGGTACTATGCTACTACTACAACTGTTGTAGTAGGAGTTTTGCAACCTCCTCCGGGGAAGTGCCGCGGCTTTGTCAGTTGTTCAACCGTCAAACAGAATGAATGGCACTGAACATTGATAGGCCAGCGTGACACTTCACATCAGGCGAGCGACTTACTCGTCTCGTGTCGTCTCCGACATGAACATATACGTATGTCATTATGTACGATAATATAATCTATACTAATTTTTTTAATTAAAATTACAAAAATCTGTGTTATTAATGGGCTATTCACCAAGTGTAATAATGTGTGAAATTGCCCATGCATTATTAAATTTCATCAATATATTCAAATTATAATTGTTACAGAATACACTATGGCGCCATCTACCAGCCCTACAGGTCAACAGATAGGTACAGCACCATCTTTCAGGTCGGGAACGGCAGATTGCACATTAGTTTCAAAGCTAAAACTCGAGTGGCAAATCTATTCCCGTATGTATATATGATACTATAAGAAATTAATATAATATAAATACTATATGAAAGGTATATAATTAGTTCTTGAACAGTGCTCTTTAATCTTCAAAGTTATATGCAGCACTGTACTGCGCTCGTCACCCAGTGACATAGGTGTTCAATCTCATTGGCTCAGTAGAAGAGGAAATTCTGATAGTGCGGTGGTATCTACCAAGTCGGCCACTAGTAAAATTCCTACCTAGTAATCTATGTAATATGCTTTACTTGTGTCCGCTCGAGACTTCGTTCGCGAACAACATCATGTCTAGTAGCAATACACAAATTAAAACCTTGCATGTTTTAAGAGCGTACAACGCCATCTAGTCTTGAACAATTTACACAGTGTACTGCAGTGTTGCGTGACAGGCTGTATACAGTGCACATACCGACGCTCCACAGGTCTACCGCGGGCCCGTACTGCCCCGCCAACATCTCGGGCGCCATGTACAGCGGAGACCCACGCACCGGCCCACTCGTGGACCACTCGTTGGGTAAGTGGAGGGCGAAACTGGAATAAATATACATGGTTACTGGTAATCAATTAGCATCCTGGTAAGGGTATATTCTGTACATCAAAACAAACAACTTTTGTTCTAGAACTTTTCCCAAATCGTAACAAATTTTCCACAATATTTTTTCATGTTTTTGTGATTTTCTCCTACACTTCATAACTCTAAATCGCATCCACATCATTAATCTACGTGTAGTCCGCCTGCCCCCGGCCGGGGCTTATCGTCATTGCGCGCGCGCTTTTTACATAGTGTTAATTATGTTTAGACCGTACAAATAGATTTTTTTTAAGTTTTGTATGGAAGAAAAAAAAATACGAATTTTTATTACATACATTTTAATGTTATTTGACGGTTTACTTACGCGGTAGGTATAGTCGAATATCTCGAGCGGTTTCGTGACTGTGCCCGGACAGTCACGAAGCCGCTCGAGATATTCGACTTCTTCATGGAGTACGTGCGCACCCGGTTTTGTTCGCGCTAGTACTGGCGACCGCTCCGCCGCCCTCCGCGCCCCTTTGTGACATCAGCGGTGCGGCCAAGCTGTATCCGTCAGTTTCTTCGTCACTGCTGCTTGGCAATAACTTTAAAAGGCCAGTACACACCGCACTAATCGTGTCCTGCGACGACTATTCGACTATACCTACCGCGTAAGTTAAACCGACAAATAACATTAGAATTTTTTAAAGTCGTAGAACAAAAGATGTTTGTTTTGATGTACAGAATATGCTCTTAAAAGGATGCTAATTGATTACCAGTAACCCGGTATATTTTTTTTATAAATACTATAAAGTAACGAACTTAACACTTATATCTTTTATATAAAAACCGGCTAAATGCGAGGCGGACTCGCGCACGAAATGTTCCGTACCGTGACCAAACCATAAAAATAAATATAAACGAATAAAAATATAAAAACTACCAAAAAACCCCGTTTGTTGTATGAAAGCCCCCTTAAATATTTATTTTTTCGTTTATTATTCTGTTTTTTAGTATGTGTTATTATAGCAGCAACAGAAATGCTCACGGAAAAAGAAGAGTCGGAATACGTTTTGTAATAAAATGGTAGCAAAAGAACTAAATAGGTGAATATTGTTAATCGGATTCCACAATGTTACTTTAACCCGAAGTTAACTTCGTTGTTGCAATACAACAAAACTAACTAACCCGGAAATAATTTTATTAATTACTTTAATACACGAATTTTCTGTTGATATTCGTTCATGGCCTTTATTTTACGCTAGTTTTCAGCAGACTATACATGATAATACGGCCCTTTCATAGAGTAGTAGAGAGATAAAGTAAATTTCATAGAGATCCATTCAGCTATTTAAGCAGCAATCAGGGTGAAAGCGTAACAAATAAACAAACAAACAAACTCACTTTCGCACTTTTTATATTAGTTAGGATGCGAGTTTTTGGATGGATGGAGGTTACTTTCTTAATCAGGCCGGAACGGCACAACGGATTTGAATGAAATTTGGTATTTAGATAGATTTGGCGCAGTAATAACACACCGGATGATTTTCATCATCATCATCCATCACCACGCGGGAAAAACCGCGGGGCGTAACTAGTCTCAAATATTATTTTTTTCTTAAACATGCTTGGAAAATTAAGCATTATTTTAACAACCTCCTTCGAGATAAACCTAAATTGTTGTAGTGGATAACAGATAAACATTTATCGGTAATTATACAATTACAGGTCATATCCACATTTACGTGGGGCATATACGTACAACAGGCTTATTATTACAAAAAATCAATAAATAATAAGGTAACTCTTATCAATTTCAATTGTTAATAATTAATTATATATATATATATTATATCATATACAATTATTAAATAACATTATTCCTATCGGTGTGTCAACCTAAAATAAGTACATGAATTTAAAACAAAGTATTCAATTACTAAAGAGTAAGTGTGCTAATTATTATATTATAAGTATTTTAATTTTGGCCTAATTGTGGCCAAATACATGCGAGCACCGACCGGCAAGAGTTGTATGAAAATCCATCTTTCGCGGCCAAATAAATTACATATTAAACTCATATCTGTCGTCTGATTTAAAAATGGCACGATCTTTTACAGCGAAACATGGCAACCAAGGAGATAACTTGTGAAACATTTTTGGTGCTCAAATTTACAATCATGTTTGAGAAAATGAAATTGCTCGTTATAGTACAGACCCGAAATCCGCCACTTTGAGTATATGTTTCCCGTCGCACCCCTTGTGCAGCAGGAGGTTGTGTGGCTTCAAGTCCATGTACGCCACTCCTGGACAAACATTACCCCTATGTACAATGTATCACAACATTTTACAAAACACATATTTTAAGCTCATTGTATATAATTCAAACGGTTAATTACTATTTCAAACCCGTTCAAGTTTTGTATCGAACTAGTGCACTCTCTACTGTTCTTATATATATTCAAATCTATTGCTGTTGGTTATCTAAAAATGTATCTCTATAAAAAATGTCTCACTAAACTCAAAGACGGCCGTCTTTGAGTTTAGTGAGACATTTTTTTTGACGACCGTTTTGAATATTATTTTTAAAACGACCTCAAACAAGGAGGAGGTCCTATGTTCGACTGTATGATTTTTTTATGTACCTACCCTCGCCGATTTCTCCCCCATTTCCTGGACCAATTTTTAAAACATTTTTTTTATTTGTATGAGTATATACTTCCGCGGAACTGAAAATTTGTACGCCTATCTTCATGACATCCTTATCGACAGTGAATGACAATCGATCCCATAAGTAGGAAGGGTCACTAAAGAGGGGGAAAACATTTTTTTACTAAAAAAACTGAACCGACTTCTACACTAAAAAGTGTGAAATTACTTGTCAAAGTGGTTTTACGAATTTTAGTGTTGAAGGCGGTTTCATTGTTTGATAAAAAAAATATTCTTTTAATTCTCTCTCATACATTGACAGTTTGGAAATTAAAAAAAATATCATCACCATCATCATCCATGGCCACGCAGGTGAAACCGTGGAAGTGCAGCTAGTAATGAAATAATTATTTTTATATTAGTACATTGGCTCGTATTTAAATTAATACAATAACATCTATACTAATATTTAAATTATGATCTGTCTGTCCGTTAGTTACCTATTCACGACCAACCGGCTCAACGGACACTCGATATGTAGCATTTCTGGCGTGCCTTAGGTCCTCTAAATCGACACAATCAGTTTCATCACCATCACGCGGGTCACAACGCGAGGCGCAGCTAGTTTGTTATAAAATTGTTATTAAAAGTTAAAAGATAATTTCCCCGCGGCACCCATAGATCATTTCACTCATCATTGGACTTTACTATTTTACTTATTTTAAGTTTGCAATCTGTTCTACAGCGTTTGTTACACAAAAAAGTGTACAAATACCAAAACCACACACGCAGAAGCTTGCATACAATCGGGACCCAACTACTGCGTCCCAGGAAGTAGTAAACATTCCGAGTTGTGAGTAACCAAAGGTATTCTAATGCTCAAGCAGGTTCATCCCTGAAAAATTAACTAAATGACGGCAATGACCTCCAGAACGTACAATCAAGGAGGGTCAATTTGCTCTCTTCCCCATGTTTACCTAAGCATGGTGGAGAGGGCGCATTGACCCCAAAGAACTCCGGGTATAGGCGTGTCTAATAGGGCTGTCCAAAAAAATTCGGATAATATTTTGTTAACTTCGTATGAAACAAATTATAAGCGATTTAAATTTAGATACGTTGTCATGTGAATCCTGATGAGAGGTACATATGCGCAATATTCAATGTTACTACACCTTTTGTTACACGCTGTATATGTTACACGCTGCATGGTTATGTCAGGACAGTCCTAAGCATGATGTATAAAGCACCCATAAATAAATCAGAATAAAATACTAATCAGTATTTTATTCTGATTTATGAGTGTCATTTCAGGTTAATAAGATTGTTATGTAAGATTAATAAGATTTTTATGTAAGGTAATAAGATTGTTATGTAAGGTTAACGAGATTTAATAATATTACCTTTTTCGTAGAGAAATTTGAGCGCAGAAGCGAGTTGTTGAAGGAAGTACCGCACCTGAAAAGCACTGCATATATACACGTAGGTGCAATGTTAGCACACGGATGTTAGCCGCACGGCCTGCGGTTCTAGGAAACCAAGCGTGAAGTCGCCCGCGAGTATAGTTATTAGCTGTACTCTAAAGACTAAATACCGCCGCGTTCCAAAATATATAGAGCCTACCGAGAAGCAGCAAGAAACTCGGGGCCATTCTATCTTATTCATATATATTATTAAAAAATTTCTACTCAAGTACTAACTATTCGTATTATTACATTTTATGTGTGGCAGATGACCACTTGCCAGAAGGGATAGCCAAAGTGAAGTGCTACAAGTCGATGATGTGAAGTGCGAACAGTGCAGGTTAAAATCATATTGGATCTTAAGAGGATTGCATAGCTAGTACTTTCCATACTAAAAGAGAAAACTCTTTTCTACCTCTTAACATTGTCCGATTTCAGTGATTTTTTTTCCTGGAATCATCACATTGTTTACTATGCCCGTACGTTTTGATTATTTCAGTATTTCAAAATACTATAAATTACCTTTTTTAGAACTTAAAAAAACTGAAAAAATCTAAACGTACGGACATAGTAAACAATGTGATGATTCCATGAAAAAAAAATCACTGAAATCGCACAATGTTAAGAGGTAGAAAAGAGTTTTTTCTTTTAGTATGGAAAGTACTAGCTATGCAATCCTCTTAAGAAGTCTGGTTGACTCTCCGATCATATTCTTAGTCTAATCAACCTCCAAAACGTTTATAAAACTACTATGGAACAGACATTGCAACAAGTACAATTTGAAAAATGTAATACCGACTTCCATTGTACTCGTATTCAGTTATTGGAGTGTATCTCAAAAGCCGAAAAAGACCGAATTTGATGAAATTTAAATGGGACCACACGGGAAGCACCAGCTTTAATATATAATAATTTTGAGAATCGGTGCACCCAGTCGAAAGTTATGAGATAACAGACATAAAATACAGTCGAATTGAGTACCTTTTTTTGGAAGTCGGTAGAAAAGCAGAAGCGCCGTATACAAAAAAGTCAAGTTACTTGGACCTACGAGTATGTACAGATGTTTTCCAGAGTATATTTAGTTTACGGGTAACTTGAGTACAATCAAGACTTTTGGCCATCGCTTTCCGGCTTCAACTTTATAACTCACGAGTACCGCTAAATAAATGAAATCCAAGGACCGCAAGCCGAGGGATTTGGGAAAAATTTGGTAGTTTTCTTATTTCCTGAACACTTGGGCTCACCACTTAGCAAAGCATTAAGTAATAATCTTATATACTTTTATGATTATTTCGTAGTTGAGCCCCAAGACTCCGCCCGCGCAAAAATTACGTTCAACAACAAACAAGTGCATTTGTATAGACAAGTTTTAGGTTCTACATCTCGAAGGTACAATGAGAAGGTATTGTCATCCATTGTCACTCAGCATTTGGCAACAAATTAGAGCGAGATAGGTGCAGTACAGGTACGTTTGTTAAATCACAAATAGACGATATGGAACCGTTCAGATAATAATGCAGATACAGATAAATTAATATAAAGAGGCGTTGGTATGTTTCTGAAACTATGGGAGATATATAATGTAGATTTGTCCCATAGTAACATATGACACAGACAGACAGTCATGCAATAATCTACATAAATAAAACAAAGTCGGATTAGTTACACCACTTACCTCCAGTTTTTTAAAACGTTTGACCTGGGGCCTTGCTATGAGCTGTTAAAGCAGGACTTCTAGACAACTGCCCGGTCTATTCTTACCATGACAACTTTAAAGCAGGCCTGCCCAAAACAATATTCAAACAGTTCACCTAAATGAACATCATGGTATGATTTCATTTAAAACTGTTTATGCCAAGTTTAAGAACTGCACGGAACTTGCATGGTTTTTACGAAGCTGATAGTAAGGCCCCAGCTAACAGAGGGAATACTGACCGCTGATTGGTCACATATCGCGTCATTGAATACCATTGACCAATGAGCGTTTAGTATTTAGTTGGTCAACTAATCAAAGCTTTCACAAACATTCTAGAAACTGGGGATTACTCTGTGCAAAATGAGAAGCGTCCTAGGATTTGAGGTCGCGCGTGTGATAATTAAAAATAGTAAACTAGTAAATAAAAGCTGAATACATTTGCAGTTCATTTATTGTTCAAGTTTCAAGTCAAAATTGGCACTCGACACTTTTGTGACAGCCGGGTAATAGCTGGACTGGTCTGCCATATAAAATCTGAATTAGTACTTCCCCATAACGCCACGACGGTTCTCTTTTTGCATTGAATCTAGATGAGCCCCAGGATTAGCACATGGGATATTTTTCATCATCATCCATAAGAAAGAGCATGAAACCGCGGCGCGCTGCTAGTATAAGATAGAATGTAGTTACCCGTTTCTCTGGCACTCGGCCGTACCGCTGTATGTACATGGAGAGATCGCCTCCGGAGCAGTACTCCATTATTATGTATATATTTCTGAAATCACAACATTGTGTGTGTGTGAGAAAGGAAACATCCACTACTTGTGACTTGATGACATTACAATTGTAGAGAGAATCATTCACTTCCTCGGACGAGACTCGAACCCGCGTCTTCCGACAATCCGTCAGTCGCCATGACCACTAGGCCAGCAAGGCCTAGCCCCGAGCATCGATTTTTAACTCTTTATCTGATTTTAACCGTTGTATGAGTATGGAGTGACATCAAAAAAACAAATCCGGCCTGTTGTAGTGAATGATTTAATCAGTCAGTACAGCGCAGTCATGATAAAGTTTGTGTGAAGTACATTCTAAAACGGTTTGTGTTTTGTATGGAGTGTTTGTGTTGTGTATTTATTTTGCAATACCTCATATAATTTTTTAATTATATGAGGTATTGCAAAATAAAGTTGCATCAAGAGCGAATTTTATTTATCTTGTCGTAGGCAAATCATACTCGCACAAATAATTCTGTCATCAAGTCACATTCTACTAAGGAGGTGGATCCATTATAAAACTTTCTAACTGGACGATGAGGCAAATGTACAATGTTGTATAATTCTGTTCAATTTACCTACACTCATGCACCGTTACAAACACATGATGTTTATAATCCACCATTATTACACGTCAAACCCACAGAAACACAAATCTACATAAAATTTACAAAATCAATTGTATAAGTTTATTCAATTGACTACCAATTTTCAACCGACTTGCAAAAGCAGGAGGTTCTCAAGTCGATGTGTATACATTATTTTACGTATGAGCAAGCATAACACTTAACAGTTAATAATCCACCATTATTACACATTAATCTGTCCGAATCAGCAAGACCCATTAGAGGCAAGTTTAATTCATAAATCTATTGTTATTTTTTGTCCTGATGCGGACGGGTTAAAACCCACAGAAACACAAATCTGCACAAAATTTACAAAATCAATTGTATAAGTATTTGTCTACCAATTTTCAACCGACTTGCAAAAGGAGGAAGTTCTCAAGCCGATGTGTATATTTTACTTATGAGCAAGCATAACTTTAATACTTTTATTTTTGTATTATACTGCACACAATATTGCAAAAATAGGTAATTTTCTGCCTACTTCCAAAAATGGAGGAGGTACACAATTAGACTGTATTTTTTTTAAATGTTTGTTACCTCCTAACTATCGATTGGGTGGACCGATTCTCTAAATTCTTTTTTTGTTTGAAATCTGGTGCTTCCCATGTGGTCCCATTCAAATTTCATCAAATTCAGTCCAGTAGTTTTTAAGATATACACTCCAGTAACTAAATAGAATGGAAGTTGGTATTAAATCTTTCAAATTGTACTTATGAACTATCATGGTACCAATAAAATATTTCACACTATTTGTTGTTTAACCCTTTGCGTCCCAGAGAGGTAAGGATACGTCACTTTCATTCATAAATTTTTTGTTTTAATTATCATGGTATTGGAAGGAAGGTACATGCACTGAACATGTGTCGTATTGTTTCTGGTTGGTATTGCATGATTACTATCAGTAGTCTTACTTATCGTCCCAGGTAAAGTTGTGCATCTTCACAATGTGCGGATGGTCGAGGGTTTTCAACAGCCGTATCTCTGTAATGAGGTTGTCCACCGCCGAGCCTGAATGCTTCACTCGGGACTTGTCCACACATTTTATAGCTACTGTCATACGACCACCAACCTGGAATCATTATATTGTATTATCTCGAGAAGCATCAACAGTACTCACTGTTACATTAGATCTCAGATCCAAAACTCTTTGGAAGATATTCTCGAGAGCCAGTGTAGACACCATACATCTAGTGTAATACTACTGTTGCACCATTAAGTAAATTGTAAAACACTAATCTATCAAGTACTTATATAAACATTGTAAATCTTCTCGATGTTTTCAGTTTACATGTGAACAGGTAGCCGTTAGACTTTCATGCTATATACTAGGAAATATCATCACTTAACTTGAGGTAAGATAGTCAAAAAGATTACAATAAAATACAGGCTATGGATACATCAAACTTGTGCACCTAGGTTTCTGTACTTTTATACTTCTAGAAGAGAATATAATATTTATTTGATGTATGATATTAAAAGAAAGTATTTAACAAGTCTTGTTCTAGTGCTAGGCAAGTCTGATGATGCTATGAGTAGCGGAAAACATTTGCGGAAGAGTTGATGGTTGAGGGAGTTGCTTGTGTGTTGCTTATTCTATATACTTCCTACATTCATTTTATATGGGATGGATGGCAAATGCTTGTGGCATAATATGCATCCTTTGCCACAAGCATTAGTCTTGTGGAACTGTCATTACAAGTATCATTTTAATAGTAGGTATATTAATATGAATATACTACTATCATACACACCTACATGTTTATGAGCAGTCTTATTTATTAAATCATGTATGTACATGCAGAAAGATCAGTTAGATATATTGGTGTCTCCAAGGAATAATAAAATATTATACCTATTATAAGTCTTGCAATGTGGTTTTTGTAGAAGAGCCGCAATTTCGCCAGTTTCCGATAGAATAACAGAATATGGAATATAGTATTGTACAAAATAATATGTACGTAAGATGTTTGGTCTTGGATTTGAGGGATCTTAGGGAGAGTGTAATAGTAAAACCGGCATAATTTTAATTCTCTGGATATTAAGAGACACAAACTGATCCTATCACGAGCAGATTATTGTTGAAGTCAGTGCTTCGAGACATCGGGCTTGAAAATCACCCGTGGCCTCTTAACTAACAGTTGTTTAGACCTAAGTGCTTTACAGTTAATGAAATTAGGCAAGGTAAAAGAAAGCTTTATTATCAACGTGTGCTAAGTATGTAAACATTACATGTAATCTAAACATACATTACAAATATCACAGTTTTACCTTGTTGTAAGCCTTGTAAACCGTTGAATAACTACCGGAGCCTAGTTTTTCAGTCACCACATAGCCTTCTATTTTTGGAAAAGCCATCGCAACGCGTATTATCAATAATTTTCACATTGGAAAATCAACAACAAACTTCAAATAAATTAAAATGTTTTCTTCAAAGTTTTCTTCTTCTTCTTCTACTTTTGTGGCTTTATAACGTTAAAAGACTGGAAGACGTTACTCTGCCAGTGTCAAGTTCTTGCACTCAAAGTATTTTTTTTTCTTTTCCTCCGCCCTGGAGGATTTGGCTTTGCATGACTAATGCATGGCCGAGTCTTGTTTTGTTAGTTTTAGTTATACAATTTATACTTTATAAAACTGGGGAAACGTGGCGCGATAAATATATACAAAAAGTTAGGAATATAACCTTGTAAAAATTTATTGGATCAGGAATGTCAGTGCTTATGCTAATATCTATATTACACTATACATTATGTACACACACGCTATACGTTACAATACACTATGTATAAAAAGATACTAACATAAAAGGATACAAACCGTAACTAGTACACTACGATACCAATGCCGTTGTTAAACCAATGTGTTTGAGTTTTGTTTGACTCGCAGACGTACAATAGATAACGCAAGGAAGTATAAGTACCTATCACGATATTTATTGACACCAAGCATGCCGACTTTTTAATTATTTGAATTATGTGCGTGAATATATACACAATATAATTATTATTATTATTGAAATCGTCGTCGTGATGCAGTTCTTAATGCATTTTTGAGAGAATTGGGAGTTGAGAAATATAACCTAAAGGATATTACAGTAATAATAAAAACATGTGAAGTATTTTAATGACCAAGCAAGTGAAGCATGCAAGGCGTCTCTGCCAGTCAAACTGGCCAAATTGAGTGTCTGTGAATCTAGCATAACAATTTCCAGAACCTCAATGTTTTTTCGGAATTCTAGTATCATCCCCAATAGTTCTACAGTTCCTGATAGTTATTTTGAATAGTTCACCTATTTTTGACATGAAAAATTGAATTCAGAAAATGAGATGTTAACTTTGCATGCCGTCACCCAGCATATTATGGTACACCACAAATATGGTTGAAAATACAGAGTTCTATCGACTGCCGACATTCCAACAATAGTTCTAGTGAAAAACATTAAAAAACAATTTATATGCTCGTTGAGAATCAGATCGTTCTCTGAGCTAGAGGTGTTCCGTATTGTTTCTTCCGGTGTAGCGCATAAGACATCAAAAGATGCTTATGACATACTCGTATCAATAGAATTGCTTCACACTGCCACTGCACCGTTAGTTTACATCTTCAACTCGTTGTATAATACGTGCACGAAGAAGAGGATCTATCCCTCATCATTTAAGCATGTAAAGGTTTCCCCTCTTTACAAAGGGAAGGGAAAGCGACAAGAGATCAACAGCTATAGACCGGTGTCTATTATCCCTGATATTGCTAAAATATTTGAATTCGGATTAAGTACGAGGATTACCGAGTATTTGGCAGAGACTGGATCGCTATCAGATAGGCAGTACGCGTACCGAAGAGGCCGATCTGCAACTACATTAGCTAGGGAGTTGATCCGTCATATTCTTGAGGCCGTGGGGTACCGGCTTAGAATAGTACCCCCCCAACTCTACCCGTTGGTGCGTAGAAATCTGCTAAGGGATAACAATCGGAAAGTGGGCAGCAGCACCTTCCCAGTATTAAAACCCCAAAACTGCGCTCGCCAACCCGCCTGCCAAGCGTGGCCAGTATTGGCAAAATCCCCCGAATGACGGACACATTAGTAAACAGGCCCCCAGTCCCCAGCAGCCCCGCTATTCCTAGCTACGGTAGCGGCCACGGTAACGGTGGGGCAGGGGGTGCTAAGAATCCCCGGCAGACGCCTGGCTACCACCCCCAACGACGACGACTGGCCCTGGTGACACACAACATACGCACGATGAGGACAAACGAGAAGATTTATGAGCTGGAAGAAGAAATGAGTAAGTTACACTGGGACATTGTGGGGTTATCTGAAGCCCGTAGAGCGAGTGAGGACACGATAACCCTAAAATCAGGTAACCTACTCTATTACCGAGAGGGCGACCAACAGTCCCAAGGTGGTGTCAGTTTTCTCGTCCACAAGTCCCTTACTAACAACATAGTTACGATCGATAGCGTTTCCAATAGGGTCGTATACCTAATACTCAGAGTATCCAAACGATATTCGCTGAAGGTCATTTAGGTATACGCACCGATGAAGTCGCACCCGGATGATGAGGTGGAGGATATGTATGAGGACATTAGTCGGGCCATACATACCTCTGAAATGCACTTTCTAGTTGTAATGGGGGACTTCAATGCGAAGTTGGGTAAGAGAAGCGAGGATGAGTTGAAAGTGGGGCAATTTGGCTATGGACAACGGAACCGTAGGGGACAGAGGTTAGCCGACTTCCTGGAGAAAGAGGGACTCTTTATGATGAACTTTTTCTTTCAGAAGCCACCTCACAGGAAATGGACCTGGTTGAGTCCCGCTGGTTCCACGAGAAATGAGATTGACTTCATTATGACCACCAAAAGGCAAATATTCACTGATGTTTCCGTGATCAACAGGGTTAAAACCGGTAGTGATCACCGAATGGTAAGAGGCATGGTGAATATTAATGTCAAACTGGAGAGGTCTCGTCTGATGAAGTCTACGCTCCGAACCACTCGTGCCCGTATTCAAAACCCCGAGAGCTTTCAACTTGAGCTATCCAATCGCTTCGATTGCCTTGAGAACATCGCTTCAGTGGCAGAGATCAATAACAGGTTAGTAGAAACTGTCCATACAGTGGGTTCCAAATACTTTAAGCCCACCGTACAGATAGGGCACAGAAACTCTCCAACGATACCCTCAACCTCATGGCTGAACGACGCTCACTGAAACGGTAGTCTACGGATGATGCTGAAGCATATAGGCTGCTGAATAGACGAATATGGAAGTCCTTGCGACACGACATCCGGATCTTTAATACAAACCGTATTAAAGAGACGATAGAGCGGAAAAGTGTATGCGAGAGACATGTCTATTGCGCAAAGCTAGTTGACGAAGCTGAAGAGAGAAGACGGCAGTGTAGCGTCGACCAAACCTGTTAGCAGCTCGGTCAAAGACCCAAGAGTCAAGCTGACCTGACATTATACCGAAGATATCCCGGACATCAGCCTGTACGCGATTAGAATGGCCTTGAAACAGCTTAAGAACAACAAGGCGCCTGGTGACGACAGTATCACACCTGAGCTTCTGAAAGCGGGTGGAACACCGGTACTTAAAGTCCTTCAGAAGCTCTTTAATACCGTCTTACTTGAAGGTTCAACGCCAGAAGCATGGAACAAAAGCGTGGTGGTGCTGTTCTTCAAGAAAGGTGACAACACTTTACTTAAAAATTACAGACCCATCTCGCTTTTGAGCCATGTTTATAAGCTGCTTTTGAAGGTCATAACAAACCGTCTCCACATCAAAAACTACTCATCCTCTCCCAAACCTGTTCCTGCAGATGTCCCACAAGGATCAATTTTGGGTCCTATCTTGTTTCTTAATTATCTAAATGATATCCCTGTACAACCTCGAACAGACATAGCCTGTTTTGCAGATGACACAGCGTCATTCACTTCTTCTCCTGACATCGATCTTGTCATTGGCCGCCTCCAGCTCTCTCTTGAGCTACTCCTGGCTTACTTTAAAAAATGGAAATTAAAAATTAATGCATCCAAAACTGAGGCAATAATGTTTACGAGAAAACGTACCATACCCTCGCGTAAATTGAAGATTTCTAATTACAGCATACCCTGGAGTCACTCAGTAAAATACTTAGAAACAATTCTCGACACTAAGCTTAACTGGTCGGAAAACACTTCTACGCTTTGTATTAAAGGTATCAAGGCCCTAAACACGTTCGTGTCTTAGCAGTCACACCAAACTACGAATATACCGCACCCTAGTCCGACCCTGTATAACTTACGCTTGTGCCGTGTGGAGTAGTACCTGCCAAACAAATCTCAATAAATTGCAAGTCGTACAAAACAAAGCTCTAAAGTATGCTTTTGCAACCTCATTTCGTAACAACCTTCATAAATTACATCGCAAAGTAGGTCTACCCAAAATAGACGTATACATTTACAAATTATCTGAAAATTTTTATATACTTACATAAAAATCCCGTTAGCAAAAACCCTCCAATTAATAATTTATGCAAAACACGCAGTAAAAATATCATTTTTATCGATAAATACAATCGATACAAGTTACCACATCACCTATTTCTCGAACGCGATGAATAGATAGTGTCGCACACATGAGCGTGCGCTTCCCTTTGACGGCTGGCGCGCGCGCCACTGCGCTGCGACCTGTATTACCAGCTGGTATCGGGTGGCAGTGGCGTGCGCTTTGTGCGCCGGCGGGCCGCGTTGTTCGTATGGGTGACTACCTAGTTCACGACGAGTTCTTGTTGCTAGCTGCGGACGGCCGAGCCTGTATGACTATTTGAACAACTTATTTTACTTGCCTACCCCTGTAGGCTTCTTATCCACTAACAAAAATTATGATATAAATGTAAGGCTCCTACTAAAGATTACATACATACCTACTTATAAATATACAATTATTAAGCTTAATATAAATGATCCATCCATTTTATATGTACTTAGTTGAATTAGTTATCTTATAAATTTTTTTAGCCTAAATGAATGAAAAACATTGTATAATTATTATTTTTGTGCTGCCAGGATCTATGTACACTGGTATTTGTGCATTTTTGTATACTACCTTTACCGAATAAAGATATTTTGAAGAAGAAGAAGAAGCCTCCGAAACAAGCCGGTTTCCGAAAAGGCTATAGTACCATAGACCACATCCACACGCTACGGCAAGTTAAACAGAAGACCGAAGAGTATAACTTGCCTCTTTGTTTAGCGTTTGTGGACTATGAGAAAGCCTTTGATTCGATCGAGACGTGGGCAGTGCTTGAGTCTCTCCAGCGGTGCCGTATTGACTATCGGTATATTGAAGTGCTGAAGTGTTTGTATCAAAACGCCTACATGTCAGTCCGAGTACAGGAGCAGAGTTCGAAGGCAATTCCATTGCAAAGAGGCGTGAGACAGGGAGACGTTATATCTCCGAAACTGTTCACCGCTACATTGGAAGACGCTTTCAAGCTTCTGGAATGGCAAGGACTTGGCATCAATATTAACGGCGAATACATCACTCACCTTCGATTTGCCGACGATATTGTTGTCATGGCAGAATCCATGGAAGACCTCAGTACAATGCTCGAAGGCCTCCATCGAGTTTCCCAACGGGTATGAGTCTTAAGAACATGGATAAGACGAAAATTATGTCTAATGCCCATGTTGTACCTACCCCAATATCAGTTGGGAACTCAGTTCTCGAAGTTGTTGACGAGTACATCTACCTGGGACAGACAGTCAAACTAGGCAGGTCCAACTTCGAGAAAGAGGTCAATCGTCGAATCCAACTCGGCTGGGCAGCGTTCCGGAAACTTCGCGAAGTCTTCTCGTCAAAAAAAAATACCTCAGTGCCTCAAGACAAGAGTCTTCGACCAATGTGTGTTACCAGTGATGACTTATGGCACTGAAACGTGGTCTCTTACTATGGGCCTTATAGATAAGCTCAAAGTCGCACAACGAGCCCTCTCCATGGATATGCTCGGGGTTTCTCTACGTGATCGAATCAGAAATGAGGAGATCCGTAGAAGTCACCGACATAGCTCATAAGATTAGCCAGTTGAAGTGGCAGTGGGCAGGGCACATAGCACGCAGAACAGATGGCCGATGGGGTTTCTAGAGTGGAGACCACGGACCGGCAAGCGCAGCGTAGGTCGTCCACCGACACGGTGGACAGACGACCTAAGGAAGGTCGCAGGACGACGTTGGATGCAGGCCGCTTCCAACCGGTCCTTTTGGAAAATCATGGGGGAGGCTTATGTTCAGCAGTGGACGTCCTACGGCTGAGATGATGAGATGATGATGATGTGTTAGCTAATAGTTTCATTGTGAAGTTTTACAGTGAAATATTGAAGTAGAAATATTGTAAAACATCCATATGAAAAGAATGGCCCCGAGTTTCTCGCCGCTTCTTCTCGGTAGGCTCAATATATTTTGGAACGCGGCGGTAGAGTCTTTGGGTTGGCATTAGAATAGCCCAACACGAATTTGGTGATTTTAAGAGTTGGATCTTATAGATAATAATTTTCTCTACGCTTTGGTATCAATTTTAGAGCGAGGAAATGTCTAGTTTTCTAGAAAAACTAATTTCAATTTCAGATTTTTGATTCGACGATTCTCTATAAATGCGTGTAACGAAACGACTTGGTGCAATGAAAATGGTATTAAAATAAATATTTTAATTATTTGAACTATTATTTTATTGCTAATTTAATTTACAATACTTAATTACATAGTTTATAATACTTGACATCGATTTTATTAAATTAGCTTCTGTTGCAAATACTTTTTTTAAAGAATGGAACGTATGACCGCCATTTTATTTTCCATAGACGATCGACTACGCCGCCCGCGCCGCGCATTCCGTTCCTCTTCGAGTTACGTGAATGTGCTCTGTTCGCTCTCCGTGTTTTTCATTGTTTTGGCGTGGTATTTTGTGTTAATTTTTCGACGACTTTTGCCTGCTCTCTGGACTCCGATTTCTTCTTCAACTACGACTTTTGCCTGCTTTCTGGACTCCGATTTCTGTTGAACCACGACTCTTGCCTGCTTTCTGGACTCCGATTTCTGCTTGAACCACGACTTTTGCCTGCTTACTGGACTCCGATTTCTGCACGATTGATCTGCCTAGCGACATGGCTAATATTCCATCAGCAGATGAACCAACGGCTTCCACAAGCCGCTAAATACTTTAAATACTTACTTTAAATACTTACTTACTTTAAATACTTTCTAAATTTTGTTTTATTTTTGTCCTAGTTTTGCACCTATATGATTTATTTCTAATGTAATTCAAAATAGCTGTGACCATCAGGGCTAGCACTCTTATTCGAGTCAAGGGCACTCTAACTTGAGTTGGTTAGGTTCAAAATAAGAGACAGAGCCGACACAGAGCACCCCGACTCCACCTAGTCTTGTGGCTGACACCCCTAGATTGTATATAAAAAGTGCGGGAGCCAGAAGCTCAAGGGAGGTCCTGAGAGGAGCGAGCCAGACGAGGTTGAGCGGAGCGACGGGGGGAGGTGGCGAGCGAAGCGAGCCGGCGACCTCCGTAGCGAAGCGAAGACCGAGTTTGGCGAAGTGACACTCAGGGGCGACCGCTAGAGCTTCTGGCGGGAGCCCACCCAGAGTCAAACATAGAACACACCAAAATAGTCAGTACTCCATGTCCAATCCATTCATATTTGTAAGTAAATATAGTTAAATTCAATATATAAACGTTATAAATTTGAGGTTAAGTTCAAAGAAAATTCAAAGTAGTTTTTCGCAAAAACTAGGCATTTCCTCGCCACGAGAGTAGTGTCGGAGGACATCCCCCTCCCCCCTCCCTCCCCCCTCCCCCTCCCCCCCTTAAATTCGTGTTGGCCTATTCTAATGCAATGCCCATAGTTCATCTGCCTAAAGTAACAGTTACTGTGTTAGAGCGTGCAGGGTACTTACTGTAGCCAGTGCATTAACTTAAGTGACTATACCATTTATATTGTACGTGTTCGATGATTTTATGATTGTACTTACTTAAGAAAAAAAAAATTGTATACTAATTTTATAAGCAAAATATTATTATTATTAACTGGCTGAAAGAGAAAAACTTACAGTTTAGCTGTAAGTCTAACTTAAATTCTGTAAATCTACGAGGTAGGGACTCTAGCATGTAAACTTTTCACTCACCGAAGAAAATAAGGAAATTAACCACAGAATTAACACATTTTCCAATTAAACTGACAAACATTTCAAACCCCATTTTACTCTACATTACAAATTGTACCAAATTTCATTACAACATTGTTCTACAAAGATTAACGTTCTACTAAAAATGTTTGCTTCACACTTATTTCAAAGGCACAAAGCCTAATATACGTTTTCAGCGAGAGAGCTCTGAATTTAACAAACTTAGTTAGTGATCCTGCAAAGATTTGAATTCAGTCTACAAATCTTAAAATCACCTTTATTGCTCAGTGATAAAGTTCAATTTGTGTGTCGCAACAAAATGCCAGATGGTTTGCAGGATGCTGCAATGTAGCGCAACCAGCCAGTACGCGTGAGGTCGGGTCGGGCAAGGCCGCTGTGAAAAGCGCGCGAAAACGAACGAAAGTTGCGTTCGTAAAATAAAATAATCAATTTATTAGAGTATACCTAAAGTATGTACTTAAGGACCTACGCCTTACTTACCCTGTTTACGCTTAGTTAGAACAAAATATTTAGGAAAAAAACTAACGTTCGACTGATGCTTAAAAGTTTGTTTACGAAAAGAATTCATCATTGAAATTTTGAAATTGAATGTTTATGCGTTTATTTTTTATTGTGAATTAAACTTATTTATATTTTTACGTTCTACTTATTTTTTTAGACCCAATAACAGTTAGTATACGTAATGACGAATGGGATAGAAAAGTAACGTGTTAAAAGTGTACGTATTTTGTAAGTAGTTTCATAAGCTTTCAGTTACTACATAGTAAAAGTATCGTAGAAATACTTTCTGCATTTAATCATAAATGAAAGCTGTTATATTGATAATGCAGACGCATACAGCCTTACAGTCGCTGCTGGTTAACTTTTTATGACTCCACACAAATTCAAGCGTGCGTGATTACAGGTTAGAGTTAGACCGTTAACTTTTATTTCTGTAGATAGGTACGTTAAAACAATAGCCCCAAGAAGACTGTCAATCGACATACATAAAATCGTACGACGTAAGAAGCTGGAAATCCCGTATAAAACTAGATGGCGCTAACTCGAGCCTGGAAATTTTCATTTTGGCACATGAAGCCGGTAAATTTGAATTTCTTCTATGATAGTAGAGCCCAAAAGTAAGCTATTTTATGTATTTTTAGTCTATTTAGTCCTGCCCCCAGTAGCATTTTTTGTTGGCTGTTTGTTGGGCCTCCGTCCACTTTTAGCTGGCCAACGCAACGGTGAGGTTTGTCACCCCTAATAAAAGTTGGTCCGACAGTAGAATCAACGTAGGCCCTCACTTCAACGTTGGGCCAATCAAGTCTTTTATTACAGTTACCCAACCGTAAGCCTTTTGTTCCAAAAGTCAGTTGGGCCAATGATTGAACCCGAACGTAGCCCCTCGATTGTTGGGCAACTGTGAGGTTTGTCATCCCCAAAAATAGTTGGTCCAACATTAGAATCATCTTAGGCCCTTATCTCTTTGTATACGTTGGCCAATCAGGCATCTTCTTAACAGAGGCCCTTCCTACTTATCTTTAACGTTGGGTTATTAGATTAGATGTAGTTGGGCATAGAACTTTGTACTTTACCTGAGAAGTTGCTTATGCGAGCCCTAGCGGCAGTCTGGAGATACTATACGTACTGTATACAACTGTATGGAATTATTAGCATGCGAAAATTGGTGCGATTGCCGGGACGCGAACGCGGTGATGCGGCGCGCAAATCAACTATACACTTCAATGTGCTACGACCGATGTACTCGTTTGCGTCATACAATTTTTTCATCTCATTGTTATTTATAGTATAAGTTCATTGAACAATTTCCAACAGAAAATCGGTGTTTGATGATTGTTTTTAACTGACTTCAAAAAAAGGAGGTTACTCAATACTACCATATTTTTTTGTATGTATGTTCGCGGATAACTTCAACGTTTATGAACCGATTTTAATGATTCTTTTTTCGTTTGATGATTATACTTCCGTGGTGGTACCATATATATAAATAACTCAAAAACTGCTTCATCAAATTAGGTGAAGCAGTCCAAAAGCTGAAAAGTGTCGTCATTGACGGTAGAGGTCACTAAAAAGGGTGAAAACAATTTTTTTATCAAAAAATAGAACTGACTTCTACATTCAAAAGTGTGAAATAACTTGCCGAAGTCGGTACCCTGAACGCAATATTGTGATAATAGGTACTTTCGAACTATCATGGTACCGACTTCAACAAATGATTTTTTCTCAGGATGAGTTTATATATAATTTTCTTAGAAAAATCCACAAAATTTATATTATTTGATAGATGGATAGTTAGATAAACGCTTTATTGCAACACCACATTATAAAATACAATGTCAATGTAACGATGGGCGGTCATATCGCTCAGAGCAATCTCTTCCAGACAACCATGGCTACAGGTTAGGCCTTCGTAAAGTGATCGGTTGGAAATTGCACGATACTTATCAATCCTTAATAACCATCGGCCATACGTTGGGCCGTAACTAGTAGGAAAGTTGTTTGTTATAAAATCTATTGGAGTTGTAGGCCTGAGGTGTCCTGATGGTTGGTGATGCCACGAAAATTTATCATAGTTGGTCATTGTTCTATAACGGACTAGCTAGACTATCGTTAATATCCACATGGTCAATATCTCGTTGAATCACAAGTCGTGAAGTTAGTAGGTCTAATGTTTTGAAGTCGTTAGCCTATTTTCGTCGTTTCATGGAAAATATGAAAGAAAGAAAAACGAAAACTTTGTTGGATGTTCGACTGGTTAGATAGTAGACGTTGTCTTACCATCGGTTATCCACCATTATACTTGCGAAGTAATTCGTTATTGGATAAACAAATGTAGAAATAGTAAGCCTATTTGTTGTATTTTTGTGGGAAATTAACAACAACAATATTGTTGGCTGGTCAACCGTTTTGATAGTTGGCCCTCTATTGTCATGTCGTGGTAAATATAACGTTGTTAATACATCGGTTAGGCCAATGTTAATCCAACATAATAAGTTGCTCGTTGGCCCACTGATTGTGGATTTAGTAGGCCTAATGTAGTATTTTAGTGGGAAATTCAACGAAAATATTTTTGGCTGGTCAACCGTTTTGATAGTTGGCCCACTATTGTTATATCGTGGTAAATATAACGTTGTTAGACATCGGTTGGGCCAACATTGTATTTACGGAATAAAATGTGGTTGGTTTCCCAACCATAAAAAATGTAGGCCCAACGTTAATATATAGTGGGCAAAACAACACAATCTTTGTAGGTTGATCGAATGTTGGGACTTTGTTAGCATGACCACTACTCATCTCCCATCTAAATGCCAACCGTTGGCAACCGTTGGCGACGACACCTCAACGGAAAATGCTACTAGGGGGGCTATATATTATGTATTTCAGTTGCTAACAAATGTTGATTGTAATCTTGAAAATGGCGGTTCTATGTCAGTTTGGACAACTCCAGTAAGCAAAAATGTTAGTAAGTTGATGACTGGAGCTGCCAAAAGTGACATACAGCCGCCATTTTATTTTCGATTTCAATTACTATTTGTTAGCAACTGAGATACATAATAGCCCTACTGATCAATATTACACACTCGTAAGTTCTTTATGAAGTTCTAAGAACGGCAACGTCACTAAGCTCAAACTCTATGACCACCCAGTGCACTGCACAATTTGGCAGCATCTCATATGGACCTATTACTACAAGTCCAGAGACATAATCTGGAAAATAACGCCATCTAGTGATTATATTTCGTACGAGCATAGCACTAATTTACAATGTCAATATGTAACTACTTATTTTTAAGCAAATTGGTCCTGATTTACATGTTCAACATCATGCGATTCTCTAGGCACTAACTTATCACCGTATGATTTATGTACCTACTAGCTGCGCCCCGCAGTTTTCCCTCTCTCGCAGTGGGGTGATGGACGATGGAGATGAAAAGTATCATATTAGTGCTTCCCCGGGATATAATTTATAACCTTGCCAAATGTTATGACAATCTGTTCTGCCTTAGGATACATTATTTCTATGGTTCTACCATTTAGACATGACAAGGTAACAAACAGACAAGCATACTAACTTTTGTTTTTTTTTTTCTAAAATATAGTCATGTAGTAAAAGTAGTCAACGTTACTCCTCATAACATCAGTTATTTTCCAATGAAAGCCCCGTTAAGATAGGTCCAGCTTTCGTAGAGATTAGCCGGAACAAACAGACTGTATGTACATAATTTTAAAATAGTTTTTTTTTTAATTAAGTACTGTACTTATAAATTTTCATATGCATGAAGTGAAAAGCTATTAATTTTGAATTACAAACAGACACTTCAATTTTATTTATCTGTATAAAATAAGATTTCCATTGACAACCTTCTTGGGTGTATCGTCGTCTTCGGTTATAAGAGAGGCTTTGGTTATACCTAGTAGAGGTTTTTTATGTGTGTGTGCTATGTAACTGTGATTTGAGGTTGCCGCTATATAGTAGGTAATACGTTATTTATTCAATGAGATCAGTGAACTTGTTAACAAAGTGAACATTACAATAATCTGACAATACGACTGCGCAATGTATGGTGTGGTGACGCAGAAGCGGAGTGCCACCAAGGGGATGACGACGGCCACCAGAGAAGAGGTAACAATGTTTTGAATACAACGTTCTCTTATACAGAACACAGCAAAACTCAATCTCTTTGTACCCGACTGTGGCAAATCCCAAAAGGAGAGTTATATGTTTAACCTGTATGTATGTATGTCCGTCCCCATGTCCGCTCGTAACTCTCAACGGCTCAACCGATTTCGATAAATGATACGCCGTTATATTCGTCTTGATGCGAGTGTCACTGGGCGCATTACCCTCCTCCAGCGACGCACAAAAGGAAAGCAGTTTTTATAAGCTTTATGTGCTGGCTAATTATTTCCGTAGTCAGATTAAGCCTTCAGCTGTCGCGGAACCAGGAACTTGATTTTATTTTTTTGGACAACTTTACGACTTGTCGGTGAGTCCATACCTAGATTCGATGTAGTCACTCGCACGGTTGTATCTTCACGGATCAAAGGTGGTTCAGGGAATTATTTCGACACAAAATAAATAAAGCAGACACATTTGAATTACACACGCGAAATTTATTAATCCAAAATTTTATAGGCGGTATTTTTTTTATTTATATTTTTGTCGTTTCGACGGTCCTGGCTGGAGATGTTCCTCTTCGAGACACTGTTCAAGTTGTAGACGCTCCCGGAATGTTCGAAATGATGGTGAGGTGCTCGAAAAATCATCGTCTTTTTTAAACTATCACGGTTGTTCACTAAAGTTATGTGATTATTAACGGGATATTTACCGTGGTAAGGTTGTGGAATGAGCTCTCGATATTTCGGCGCAGTTATATGCACCATGTTCATGGAAAGACTGAAGAATGCGGGTGGTTGGTCGAAAAGTTAAAAAGTTAGGTGCAGACATAACAATCTACCCTCTTTCTTAGTCTTTTGCTACGGTTATCACTGGAACTCGAACGTGATCCTAAGTCCCGACAAAACACACTCACTGTATTTTGAACACATTTTGAACGCGGACTTTTATTTTTAAAACACTGACACTGAACACTGTTTGTCTTCCAGTTACTTCTTATACAGAGGCCAGTTTTACCTGCAGATAGATGGAGTAGCAATGGGTAGTCCAGTGGCCCCTGTGGTTGCTAATCTGTGGATGGAACACTTTGAAGACCGGGCTATATCCACCTGTCCCGTAGAAATCAAGTGCTGGAAGAGATATGTGGACGATATCTTCTGCATACTTAAGGGCGGTGAAACATAAGTGAGCAAATGCCTAGAACATTTAAACAGTATTCATCACGCTATGCGGTTTACGGCTGAGATTGAGAAAGATCGAGTGTTGCCGTTCCTGGATGTTCGAATAACAGCGAGGGAAGACGGGTCTCTGAGCCACACAGTGTACAGAAAACCGACACACACAGACCTGTACTTGCATGCCACCTCTCACCATCATCCCCGGCATCTTAATTCTGTGGTCAGTTCACTGACAAATCGGGCCTATGATCTGTGCGATACAGAACACCTTGAAGAGGAACTATCCCACGTACAGATGGTGTTACGGAGAAATGGTTATAAGGCTCAGGTCGGTATAACCAAGCCAAGGAAGAAACTGATGAAACCGAAGGTGGGACGCATCAAAGAACATCTGCTGGACGCGGGTCCTAACCACTGTATTGAATTCCATAACCCTAAAATCTTGTCCACCGAACGCCATTACATACCAAGGCTAGTAAAGAAAACTATTGAGATCTCGAAATGCCAGAATTTCAATCGGGGTGATGGTTTTCAACTCGCCAGTGCGTGAAATCAAGTATTAGGTTGTTTTAAAAATAAAAGTCCGCGTTCAAAATGTGTTCAAAATACTATACGCAGTGATACAGTGAGTGTGTTTTGTCGGGACTTAGGATCGAGTTCGAGTTCCAGTGATAACCGTAGCAAAAGAGTGAGAAAGAGGGTAGATCGTTATGTCTGCACCTAACTTTTTAACTTTTCGACCAACCACCCGCATTCTTCAGTCTTCCCGTGAACATGGTGCATGTAACTGCGCCGAAATATCGGGAGCTCATTCCACAACCTTACCACGGTAAATATCCCGTTAATAATCATATAACTTTATCATCGTCTTTGTCGTCGTTAAATAAAATGTCACCTCTGGCGGCGTTTGTGCATGTTTCTCCACTACAGTGCAGGCAAATGACCGAGCAACTAATTCCTGCATTTCAGCGCCACAAATAGCCTCAGAATTTTCATAACACCTACACTGCACCATGGCGGAAAATGCAACCAAGAAATCGTGGTCGAGTTTTTCAAGTACAGCTGTTCGAGGTTTCCCCCACGTAATGTCCACAATTCAGCTTTCCTGGTTCTCATTCTTTCATTGCCGTGGGGTACCGGCTTAGAATAGTACCCCCCCAACTCTACCCGTGGGTGCGTAAAAATCTGCTAAGGGATAACAATCGGAAGGTGGGCAGCAGCACCTTCCCAGTATTAAAACCCCAAAACTGCGCTCGCCAACCCGCCTGCCAAGCGTGGCGAGTATTGGCAAAATCCCCCCCAATGACGGACACATTAGGAACCAGGCCCCCAGTCCCCGGCAGCCCCGCTATTCCTGGCTACGGTAGCGGCCACGGTAACGGTGGGGCAGGGGGTGCTAAGAATCCCCGGCAGACGCCCGGCTACCGCCCCCAACGACGACGACTGGCCCTGGTGACACACAACATACGCACAATGAGGACAGACGAGAAGATATATGAGCTGTAAGAAGAAATGAGTAAGTTACATTGGGACATTGTGGGGTTATCTGAAGTCCGTAGAGCGGGTGAGGACACGATAACCCTGAAATCAGGTAACCTACTCTACTACCGGGAGGGCGACCAACAGTCCCAAGGTGGTGTCGGTTTTCTCGTCCACAAGTCCCTTACTAACAACATAGTTAAGATCGATAGCGTTTCCAATAGGGTCGTTATACCTAATACTCAGAGTATCCAAACGATATTCGCTGAAGGTCATTCAGGTATACGCACCGACGAAGTCGCACCCGGATGATGAGGTGGAGGATATGTATGAGGACATTAGTCGGGCCATACATACCTCTGAAACGCACTTTCTAGTTGTTATGGGGGACTTCAACGCGAAGTTGGGTAAGAGAAGCGAGGATGAGTTGAAAGTGGGGCAATTTGGATATGGACAACGGAACCGTAGGGGACAGAGGTTGGCCGACTTCCTGGAGAAAGAGGGACTCTTTATGATGAACTCTTTCTTTCAGAAGCCACCTCACAGGAAATGGACCTGGCTGAGTCCCGATGGTTCCACGAGAAATGAGATTGACTTCATTATGACCACCAAAAGGCAAATATTCACTGATGTCTCCGTGATCAACATGGTTAAAACCGGTAGTGATCACCGAATGGTAAGAGGCACGGTGAATATTAATGTCAAACTGGAGAGGTCTCGTCTGATGAAGTCTACGCTCCGACCCACTCGTGCCCGTATTCAAGACCCCGAGAGCTTTCAACTTGAGCTATCCAATCGCTTGGATTGCCTTGAGAACATCGCTTCAGTGGACGAGATCAACAAACAGGTTAGTAGAAACTGTCCATACAGTGGGTTCCAAGTACTTTAAACCCCACCGTACAGATAGGCCACAGAAACTCTCCAACGATACCCTCAACCTCATGGCTGAACGACGCTCATTGAAACTGCAGTCTTCGGATGATGCTGAAGCATATAGGCTGCTCAATAAACGAATATGAAAGTCCTTGCGACACGACATCCGGATCTTTAATACAAACCGTATTAAAGAGACGATAGAGCGGAAAAAAAGGCTCCAAAGTGTTTGCAAGAGACATGTCTATTGGGCAAAGCCAGTTGACGAAGCTGAAGAGAGAAGACGGCAGTGTAGCGTCGACCAAAGCAGAAGTATTAGGAGAGGTAGAGAGTTTCTACGGACAGCTATACACCTCGGTCGCTAAACCTGTTAGCAGCTCGGCCAAAGACCCAAGAGCCAAGCTGACCCGACATTATACCGAAGATATCCCGGACATCAGCCTGTACGAGATTAGAATGGCCTTGAAACAGCTTAAGAACAACAAGGCGCCTGGTGACGACGGTATCACATCTGAGCTTCTGAAAGCGGGTGGAACACCGGTACTTAAAGTCCTTCAGAAGCTCTTTAATACCGTCTTACTTGAAGGTTCAACGCCAGAAGCATGGAACAAAAGCGTGGTGGTGCTGTTCTTCAAGAAAGGTGACAACACTTTACTTAAGAATTACAGACCCATCTCGCTTTTGAGCCATGTTTATAAGCTGTTTTCGAAGGTCATAACGAACCGTCTCAGTCGCAGGTTTGATGAATTCCAGCCTCCGGAACAAGCTGGTTTCCGAAAAGGCTATAGTACCATAGACCACATCCACACGCTACGGCAAGTTATACAGAAGACCGAAGAGTATAACTTGCCTCTTTGTTTAGCGTTTGTGGACTATGAGAAAGCCTTTGATTCGATCGAGACGTGGGCAGTGCTTGAGTCTCTCCAGCGGTGCCGTATTGACTATCGGTATATTGAAGTGTGAAGTGTTTGTACAAAAACGCCTACATGTCAGTCCGAGTACAGGAGCAAAGTTCGAAGGCAATTCCATTGCAAAGAGGCGTGAGACAGGGAGACGTTATATCTCCGAAACTGTTCACCGCTACATTGGAAGACGCCTTCAAGCTTCTGGAATGGCAAGGACTTGGCATTAATATTAACGGCGAATACATCACTCACCTTCGATTTGCCGACGATATTGTAGTCATGGCAGAATCCATGGAAGACCTCAGTACAATGCTCGAAGGCCTCCATCGAGTTTCCCAACGGGTAGGTCTTAAGATGAACATGGATAAGACGAAAATTATGTCTAATGCCCATGTTGTACCTACCCCAATATCAGTTGGGAACTCAGTTCTCGAAGTTGTTGACGAGTACATCTACCTGGGACAGACAGTCAAACTAGGCAGGTCCAACTTCGAGAAAGAGGTCAATCGTCGAATCCAACTCGGCTGGGCAGCGTTCCGGAAACTTCGCGAAGTCTTCTCGTCAAAAATACCTCAGTGCCTCAAGACAAGAGTCTTCGACCAATGTGTGTTACCAGTGATGACTTATGGCACTGAAACGTGGTCTCTTACTATGGGCCTCATAGACAAGCTCAAAGTCGCACAACGAGCTATGGAGAGGGCTATGCTCGGGGTTTCTCTACGCGATCGAATCAGAAATGAGGAGATCCGTAGAAGAACGAAAGTCACCGACATAGCTCAGAAGATCAGCCAATTGAAGTGGCAGTGGGCAGGGCACATAGCACGCAGAACAGATGGCCGATGGGGCCGAAAGGTTCTGGAGTGGAGACCACGGACCGGCAAGCGCAGCGTAGGTCGTCCACCGACACGATGGACAGACGACCTGAGGAAGGTCGCAGGACGACGTTGGATGCAGGCCGCTTTCAACCGGTCCTTTTGGAAAATCATGGGGGAGGCCTATTTTCAGCAGTGGACGTCCTACGGCTGAGATGATGATGATGATGATGATTCTTTTCTAACTCGTTTATTTAACATAATGTTTGGAATATTGTGTTTTTTTATTTATTTGCATTAAACTAACAAAACTTTACGACCTCAATTCCTAAGACGCTTCTCTTTTTGCACAGACTCTAGTATGCGTAGGTACGTTTTGTTGACTCCCTTAGTCCACCCGTCTCCGGTAAACATCTGGGAGTATGTAAAGTATAAAACTATTTCACCGTCGTATAACCAAAGATGAAAAAGAAGAATTCTTTATGGACTGCAGGTTAAGGCAAGTCTACACGTGGCTGAGTGCGGCGAACAGTTTGTGTATTTTCGGTAAAAAATGTCAGGCGTGAGTTTGACACATGGATATGCAGTACTTTTAATTAGTCTGTGATATAGGATTATATTTTAGAGATAAGTACAAATAATTACAGAATAATAAAAGTAAAATAAAATATATAAAGAATAATAAAAATAAAAGCTAATGTTATTGTTGTAATGTAATGTTAAATGCAACTTGGTAAGCGGGAAGAGTGTCCAAAACGCTTGGCAGCATAATAGCCACGCTGGATGGCAATGTTAACTTTGTGCCAATAGTACACAACCAGAATTATTCAACCGCCAAATAAAAAAAAAATGATGGTTTGTTATGATCTATATATGTATGGTGTATACACTTAAATTTTGAGCAGTTTTAATATAAAGGTATCGCAATAATATTATACTAACACAACAACACGACAAGGCAACAGTCTTCCAAGGCATTAAAATTGACGCAAAATTACAATGGGGTCCTCATATAAATATCCTGTCTGGGAGACTCAGTTCTGCTGCATATGCAGTACGTAAAATAAGAGAGCTAACAGATGCTTCTACGGCGCGGTTAGTGTATTTTGCATATTTCCACAGCGTAATGTCATATGGGTTATTGCTATGGGGTTCAGCGGCTGATATAGAGACCATCTTCATCCTTCAGAAACGTGCTATTCGAGCTATATACGAAATGGGTCCCCGTGAATCTTTGAGAGATTTATTGAAAGAAATCAATATATTAACGTTGCCTTCCTTATAAAATTTTTACGAACATACATTATATTTTCAAATACATATTATGTATTTGAAAATATAATGTATGTTCGTAAAAATTTACATAAATATAAGTTAAATAGTGATCACCACACTTTTAATACTAGAAATACAAATAGGATAGCTGTACCTAGTTTTAGACTTGCGAAGACTAATAAGTAATTCCTAGGAAATTGTGTGCGTTTTTACAATAAAATCCCAAAGCACATAACTGAGCTCACAGAGGGCAAATTCAAGTTGACTGTAACAAACGTTTTAATAAAAAAAGCTTACTATAAAGTTCGACATTATATAGAAGATAAAGATGCATGGAATACTCCACTTCTAGCAAGCTGTCACTCTGCCACCCATAAAATGTAATATTTGTAGTACCTAAGTAGAAACATTGTAAACATCTATATAAAAAGAATGGCCCCGAGTTTCTTGCCGCTTCTTCTCGGTGGGCTCTATATATTTTGGAATGCGGCGGTAGAGTCTTTAAAGCAATGAAAAATTGACGTTCATAAGTACGTCTTTGATGCCGAAATTGAATAAATGATATTGACTTTGACTAGTAGGTACGTAGTTTTATTACGTACAGCAGATCTTGCGAGCACAGTCTTATCAGCAGCATTTTTGGTCTCGGAGCTACTCGTATGAGCGGACGGTACCAAATGTTCTTGCCGAATATTACCTAAATCGTCCAGTTTTTCTACTTCACATACCTACATATTATCTCTGAAATCATTACCAATTATGCTCATATTCGAAAATCCTCTCTAAAGTTAGGTACCTACCTATTGTGTGCATCAAATTTGATAATTTCGCTCGGTAAACAGTGCCGCAGGAAACTTCCCCCTTTTTAGGAAAAGTACACGCCCCCCTCCCCCCCACTCAAAATGACAGTCGACAAAAAAGTATATTATTGTACAGGAAGACGTACATACAACCACAGATGACAGGCAATTTAGCAGAAACGCTTAGCTCGCTCGGTTAATAAGTGCAAGTTTGGTAGGTAAGTATGAAATTCGTAGTGGCGATGGTTTATACCTGGAATTACCACGTAGGCTACATATATATTTTAACCCCGATTAGGTTAGTATCCGGGGATCACGATAACCTTATTCCGTGCGGACGGAGTCGCAAACGGGTACTAGTAAATAAATAATAGTTAAGTCCTTTAGTAGTTGAGGTGACGGGCAGCCGAAATGCTGGCGCCTACTTTGACCAAAAAGATAGCACTGCCATCCAGTGTGGCATTGCTGCCAGCATTTTGACACTGGAATTAGTTTGTGAAGAGTTGCCGTAACCATATATAGTACATTGTTTGTCCCTACACAACGACTTCAACTGCCAAAATGCTTTTTGTATGCCAATACGCGTATAAGTATATAGTACGCCAATATACAGTAATTTACTAGACAAGTTCAGTAAACAGTTATTGTACGTGACCATTACCTACGGTTGCGTAGAGGTATGTAACTCAGAGTTTTGGGTATTTCAGCGCGAGATAGACTAACCAAGTGTTTTAACCTTTGTTACCAGTAGGTCCTCCATGAGTTTACAACATTGACACCAAGTAGACGCTCGATATCGTCTGGCGCGAAAAAATGTATGAAAAAAAGAACAGTGCCACCTCGCGGTCAATTGTAGAACTAAAATTGACAGCCAGTACGCCAATCACAAACTTGATAGGCAGGCGAGATCGAGTATCGACTATAGATGATAATGTATGTTGCCAACTCATGGTAGAGGTACAGTCGGGTCCTTATTTTTCTTAGCGATTAATTTGAGCCTGTCCCACAGTGTGCAGCACCAGCTTTATATGAGAAACCGAGGAGCTTTTATAGCATTACTGGGCGCTTTATTGTAGCAACTTTACGACTGATTCACAGGACAAGTCGGTTTAAATATTAAAGGACGATGTTTTGTACCAATGTTGCCGGTTCGTCAAATTCTTTGAATATTGACACGGATGATCCACAGAAAAGAAGTTATGTGTAAAATTTTAAACTAAAATCCATTCTAATATTGAAAGTTACTCTACTTACTGAACATGTCAAATGTATTCTCGATGTTAATTCGGTTCACAACCGACGAAATTAGTTGATTTACACATTATTATATTTAATTGTTTTTTGACAATTAAAAGCAGTGCACTTTTCGATTAAATTTATACTATGCAATATATATACTATATATATATATATATATATATTTATAATATACAATGATAAATAATATATAAGGTAGGTATTTGTTAAATACGTACGCCGGCAGAGCATTCCACTAATTACTTACACGACAGAGGTAGGACCTGCCAAACTTTTTGGTCCGCGATTTGATTAGAGAAGATTAAAAAGCTCTTCAGAACATTCGCCATGAAACAAACGGTAGATAACGCTTCAGTGTGGAAACATTATTTTATTTATTACAGTGTGACAACACTGAATAATTTTTAGAGCAGTGAAGTTCGCATTCCCCTCCCTGCGGACTGCGGGGTACAAGCACCCCTTTATAATTTATAATGTAAGTACTCTGTGGGAACAACTTCTGCTCCAGTTTGAACGCGTAACGAGTAACGCCGTTACAACGAAACGACTCGACGCCGGCGAACAATTATGTGTAACATGGTCTGTTGTTATAATTGGTTTATTTGTTGTTGGCGAATAAGCTCACCCACTGTGCAGCTTTACGAGGGCTTATGCAAATGTTGTAGGAATGTATTGCAGTACAACCTCGATTATGCGAACCAATTGGGACCGAGACTCGTTCGGATAAACAAAAGTTCGGATAATCAAAACGTGGATACAGGCACATGAGACTTAACAACATAATGTGTACTGTTTACTGGCGCAGTGCAGTTCGGCACTTGCGATAATGCATCTGATGTTCTAGGTTTAAGGTCTGAGGTTCTCAGCCCGATGTTACCTCTAAACACCAGGTTGGTCGTGCTTATACCTCTTTATGTCTTATGCTTAATTTTTTATGCTACTAATCACATACCTAAATAAAAAAAAAAACTTTCCCAACACGTTATCTCCGAGCTTGCCCCATGGTGGTTAGTTCGCGCGACAATGCAGTTGTGTTAAATATTTTATAGCGATTTTATTTCCCCCAGAGAATGTTGTTATGTAGCCAAGTTAAACTTAACTATTCGGTATGACCATTTCATGCACGTAACGCGGCATGCTACGGTATCTTCAAGGAATTATATTAAAATTGTATTGACTTCACGATCATTCCTTGAATTTACAAAAATTCCGATTGTTAGGTCGCTCGCAGAAAAAAGATGAATGGACTTCTATTAGGCTGGAATTACATATATCTCACAAAGCAGTAAAAAAATACGCACATATTTCAATATAATAAAAGCACTACAAGCAGCCGCTGCAAGATGCCGTCCATGGCGAGCATAGTTTTTCAAAGTATTTCACATGTATGAAAGAATTGTCTAGTTTCTTAGAATTTTTCCATAGCGGTCAATATTGTAATTGCAAAACATTCTTAATATCTTGTTGTTGTTGCCGTGAATTGCTTGATATTTTGTCGTCGTCGCAATCGACCATCATTGCTCATTATTGAGCAATTTTATTGCCCGTATAAGTGCTCCTTTAGATTAGCTGATAACCTCTATATTTGAAGCGATGGTACCCCAAAACTATGCCCCAAGAGAGTCGGCCGCCAATCTGAAGGCCGCGGGATCCATCCCCTTTTTTGTGACGAGGGAGAAATCTTATTCTAAGATACTCCACTGCATAGATGGTACAGTGGAGTTATCTGAAGTTCTCTGTGGCTCTATGAGGACTCACTAAACCCCCCAGCGTCCAGCCTCAATGCCTGTCAAAGGGCTCCGAGATCTCCTGAAGAACGCACCGGTGCATGGTGGTTGGACACTTCTGGTATCCACCTGGCTGTCGCTCTGTCGCTAAGCACCTAACAGTGTGTTCCTTGAGTGCCAGTCGCATCGTAGTCTGTTCTGTAACTGCCTTCAACCGCATCATCACTGACCTCAATTCTGCTGCTGCGGTACGTAAGATAAGAGAACTGACAGACGTTTCTACGGTGCGGTTGTATATTTTGCATATTTCCACAGCATAATGTCATACGGGCTATTGCTATGGGGTTCAGCGGCTTATATAGAGACTTTCTTTATCTTACAAAGACGTGCCATTCGAGCTATATACGAAATGGCTCCCCGCTAATATTTGAGAGATATGTTTAATAAGAAATCAATAAGTATATTAACTTTGCCTTCCTTATATATATTTGCATATAATGCATGTTCGTAAAAATTACATAAATATAAGTTAGTGATCACTACCCTTTTATTACTAGGAATACAAATAGGATAGTTGTACCTACCTAGTTTTAGACTACCAAGTCGTTCCTAGAAAGTTGTGTGCGTTTTTACAATAACATCCCAAAACACATAACTGAGCTCACAGAGGGAAAATGCAGTTGACTGTAAAAAACGATTTAATAAAAAAGCATATTTTAAAGTCCGATATTATGTAGAAGAAAAAGATGCTTGAAATACTTTACTTCTGGCAATGTCATCTGCCACCCATAAAATGTAATAATAGTAGTACCTAAGTAGATACATTTGTAATAGTAGATTATGCACCGAGGGAGTAAAGCAGTGTCTTGCGTCATGTGCGGTATATGAACCCTGAGTGTAACGGGGAGTCTTGATTCAATGCTTGAGCACAGCGTGGGGATTAAAATTTAATTCCCGAGCGAAGCGAGGGAGTTATGTGGAATACTGAGTGAAGCGAGAGTTTAAAGCCGCCCAAGACGAAGACAGGCTTTATTCTCGAGGTGCATACTCTACTTTTCATACCTACTGCGAGACAATACTACATAATGCATACTATGTATAAATAAAAATATATGTTCAGATATTGTAAAGCATGCCGCTCATGGTAATATTGCTATACCCGAATGGGTTTCATGTATGTTTCTGTACTGTTTATGTCACCTTGTATACTCATGAGTGCAATAAACCTCTTTGACTTTGACTTTGAATAAAAACTAAGAGCTTTAAAAAGCAGTTATTTAGTTAAGAGTAAAATAAATTTAATAGTGATTATATTCAAATTGGACCCATTTGTCCCGTTATAGAGGGACAGAGGGAATATTTTTGGAAGGAACATTTTACGGAAAACACTGTTTTATAATTTCCCGTTTGTTACTAAGTTATAATTACTCACAAGATGTGGAACAAGTTTTAGTTGCTTTTGGAGCTCCTGATTTTGGCACAGTTACTTGCACCACGTTCAAAATTATAACATTTCATGGTAGTTTTTAAAATAACATCAAACATCGTGCATTGTTCCAAATTCATTACAGATTGCAGAACGTAACTTGATGTATGACCTTGAATTCGCACAGAGGGGCCGTGCGTAACCCATAGCAACGTGGCGCACAATAATCACACTCCTTATGGCGCCTTTTTTCTTTTTTCTCTGTATGCTGTCTCCGTACTAAGAGTTTTCCTACATTGGATTGGAACTTTAGTACGTTCCAATCGAATTATCGGATATAAGAAGCGCTCATAGCGGAACTTGACTTGCCGATCTTAACCGATTAACAAGTAAAGCAACACTTTCTCTGCGGTCAAGACTTGGATGGGTTCGACATGGGTTGACCACTAGCGTATCTACCAAGCCGCACTGCGCCCGCGTGTAGGATTATGGCCCAACTCCTCTTTCTGAGAGGAAGGATCGAGTCCAAGCAGTGGGAACAAAATCAGCTGATTATGATTATGAACGATCAAAACTCAAACCGCTTTATGCTCATGGGAGTTTCATACATTACAGCCCCGTGTATGTAATGCCTTGCTTTACGTCGAAATTGCGTGATATGTAATTAGACATTTTCGAGCAGGTGGTATGAAAATAATAATACGGCCTCGAGTTTCTAGCCGTTTTTTCTCGACATTTGTTTTAATTTATTTGGAGGGCTTTAGATTGACTTTATTTTTTTATATAAATTTAGTTTTTATTTCTATTATATTTATTTGAGTTCGTGGGACTTTACCCCGGCATCGTTATGATAAGTTAATATATTCTTGAAAAGGATAATTACCAATTTAAAAAAAAAAATATTATACACCCTATTTGTATAATTACCAAAAAAAAAATGGGCGGTACAAAAGTGTTAATACATTGTAGATATGTAGTCAAATTTTTTTATTACTTCACAGTGAAATAATTATTAATTGTTAAAGTTTTCGAAAATTCCATCTAAAAGTATGGACACCATCTTAACAAAAATACTACATGCCTATGTACAACTTATTAATGAAAACACATGATTCGCGTCAGTGAAAAAATATCTCTCTTACTCTTTCTTACACCCCCCACCCGAGCGTTCGGTGTGAAAGAGATTGTCGACTTTCGGCTTTCGTTCGTTCGTTTTCGGAAGAAACAAAGGCCGCGCGGTGGCAGGGCGGAGGGTGCGGGGTTGGTCCGGTGGCCAGGTCTAACGAGCTAGGACGCGAGTTTGCCGAATGTTATGAATGAATGATACATTTCTATGTAGGGGTGTTAAGTTTCATGCATAAACCGCGCGCATGTAGTATATCTTAATGAATAGTGGAAATGCCTAGAATAAAATGTGTAGGTGTGAATCAATTTAGACGTTTGACCAAATATTGATGATTATGTGGGAAATATTTTTTTAAAAGTAGTTTTAAATTTTTTTCCCATGTATGTATTAAGTACCAGCAGCATATAGTGCTGTTTTTTTTTGGTACTTATACAAATAGGGTGTATATAGGGTTTAAAATTTCAATGACTTGTTCTTATTATTATGAAAATATCGGGTCTGTTATCGTGTTACGTTTATCGATATATCTCCATCCCTATCAGTTTCTCCGACTCTGGTATAACCTTGTACGTGTGTAAACGTCATATTTTTATAAAATAATGCATACATAATGCAAAAAGGACGCTCGTTCAAGTTTTCACAGGAGCTATCATCGAGAAAATATAGAAATGGAAATTGTTTAGGTAGTACTACCAAGTTAATATAGATTGCAAATGCATAGCGCGGTGAATATTCTGAATAGTTCAGACTGAAAAAATTGCCTCTGATAAGACTGTGCTCACGAGGTCTTCTGTTTGCAGAACTATATTTACTAGTTTTATTTCTGAATGACACCCATCCGAAGCCGGGCGGGACACTAGTAGGTTATTATAGAATTCAGCCGGTGAACACGCAAAAGGCGGGTCTTGGCTGAATGAATCGGCCATAATCACCCATTATACCTCTCCCATAATATTCAATTAGATCACAGTCGCCAGTGCAAAATAGTTGAGCCCTCGCCAACGTAGACATTTTAACCGAATTGGAAAAGGAAAAGGTTCTCTATTCATCGAGTTTGTTATTTTTTTTGTTTTAAATTTGATACACAATTACTCCTCCGATATTTCTTTTGATCCTTTTTTTCTTTGAACTTATTTTTATTTTTTATTTATGTTTATTACTATTTTTTATTTATTAATAATTCCTAAATATTTTATTTGATGGTCAAAGTCGAAGTAAAAATCATTTATTCAATTTAGGCATCAAAGCCGCACTTATAAACGTCAATTATTCAATATAATGTACTAAAAAAACTTCCGCCGTGTACCAAAATATATAGAGCCTACCGAGAAGAATCGGCTAGAAACTCGAGGCCGTATTATTCTTTTCATACCACCTGCTCAAAAATGTCTAATTACATATCACGCAATTTCGACGTAAAGCAAGGCATTACATACCCGGGGCTGTAATGTTGTATGAAACTCCCATGGGCCTAAAGTGATTTGGATTTGGATCGTTCATAATCATAATCAGCCCATTTTGTTCCCACAGCTTGGACTCGATCCTTCCTCTCAGAAAGAGGAATTTGGCCATAATCCACCACGCGCGCGCAGTGCGGCTTGGTAGAGAGGCTAGTGGTCAACCTATGTCAAAGTTTTCAAGCCGCCCGGAGGCTTTCGACATAGCCTAACGGCTGTTGTCCTAAAACAAACAACCGGGACCGACCAACGTGCTCTCCAAAGCACGGAAGCGCTCAGTAATAATACCACTAGCACACACCCATCCAAGTCTTGAGCGCAGAGAAAGTGGTGTTTTACTTGTTAATCGGTTAAGATCGGCAAGTCAAGTTCCGCTATGAGCGCTTCTTATATCCGATAATTCGATTGGAACGTACTAAAGTTCCAATCCAATGTAGGAATACTCTTAGTACGGAGACAGCATACAGAGAAAAAAGGAAAAAGGCGCCATAGGGAGTGTGATTGTTGTGCGCCACGTTGCTATGGGTTACGCACAGCCCCTCTCTGCGCATTCAAGGCCATAGATCAAGTTACGTTCTGCGATCGGTAATTAATTTGGAACAATACACGATGTTTGATGTTATTTTAAAAACTTCCATAAAATGTTATAATTTTGAACGTGGTGCAAGTAACTGTGCCAAAATCAGGAGCTCCAAAAGCAACTAAAACTTGTTCCACATCTTGTGAGTAATTATAACTTAGTAACAAACGGGAAATTCTAAAACAGTGTTTTCCGTAAAATGTTCCTTCCAAAAATATTCCCTCTGTCCCTCTATTACGGGACAAATGGGTCCAATTTGAATATAATCACTATTAAATTTATTTTACTCTTAACTAAATAACTGCTTTTTAAAGCTCTTAGTTTTTATTCAAAGTCAAAGTCAAAGAGGTTTATTGCACTCATGAGTATACAAGGTGACATAAACAGTACAGAAACATACATGAAACCCATTTGGGTATAGCAATATTACCATGAGCGGCATGCTTTACAATATCTGAACATATATTTTTATTTATACATAGTATGCATTATGTAGTATTGTCTCGCAGTAGGTATGAAAAGTAGAGTATGCACCTCGAGAATAAAGCCTGTCTTCGTCTTGGGCGGCTTTAAACTCTCGCTTCACTCAGTATTCTACATAACTACCTCGCTTCGCTCGGGAATTAAAATTTGATCCCCACGGTGCACTCAAGCATTGAATCTAGACTCCCCGTTACACTCAGAGTTCAATATACCGCCCATGACGCAAGACACTGCTTTACTCCCTCGGTGCATAATCTACTATTACAATGTATCTACTTAGGTACTACTATTATTACATTTTATGGGTGGCAGATGACAACTTGCCAGAAGTGAAGTATTCCAAGCATCTTTGTCTTCTACATAATATCTGACTTTATAATATGCTTTTTTATTCAATCGTATTTTACAGTCAACTGCATTTTCCCTCTGTGAGCTCAGTTATGTGTTTTGGGATGTTATTGTAAAACGCACACAACTTTCTAGGAACGACTTGGTATTCTAAAACTAGTTAGGTACAACTATCCTATTTGTATTTCTAGTACTAAAAGGGTAGTGATCACTAACTTATTTTTATGTAAGTTTTACGAACATGCATTATATATGCAAATATATATAAGGAAGGCAAAGTTAATATACTTATTGATTTCTTATTAAACATATCTCTCAAATATTAGCGGGGAGCCATTTCGTATATAGCTCGAATGGCACGTCTTTGTAAGATAAAGAAGGTCTCTATATAAGCCGCTGAACCCCATAGCAATAGCCCGTATGACATTATGCTGTGGAAATATGCAAAATATACAACCGCACCGTAGAAACGTTTGTTAGTTCTCTTATCTTACGTACCGCAGCAGCAGAACTGAGGTCAGTGATGATGCGGTTGAAGGCAGTTACAGAACAGACTACGATGCGACTGGCACTCAAGGAACACACTGTTAGGTGCTTAGCGACAGAGCGACAGCCAGGCGGATACCAGAAGTGTCCAACCAGCATGCACGGGTGCGTTCTTCAGGAGATCTCGGAGCCCTTTGACAAGCATTGAGGCTGGACACCGGGGGGCTTAGTGAGTCCTCATAGAGCCACAGAGAACCTCACATAACTCGACTGTACGATCTATGCAGTAGAGTATCTTAGAATAAGATTTCCCCCTCGTCACAAAAAAAGGGATGGATCCCGCGGCCTTCAGATTGGCGGCTGACTCTCATGGGGTATAGTTTTGGGGTATCGCTTCAAATATAGAGGTTATCAGCTAATCAAAAGGAGCGCTTATACGGGCAATAAAATTGCTCAATAATGAGCAATGATAATCGATTGCGACGACGACAAAATATCAAGCAATTCACGGCAACAACAACAAGATATTAAGAATGTTTTGCAATTACCACGGAGCTGATACAAAGAGGAGCGGGGTTAAGCAACTGTGCACTGTGTGAAGTGTTGTGTTTTACTATGTCAAAGTTACTCAAAAAGACGTTCTGATTATATGGATGGCATCACATTTCATTTGTAAGTAAGTTTATACGTAATTAAATATAAAAGTTCTAGAACATTCTCAGCTTTCCGTGTTAAAATTCTACTACTTGACACTAGATGGCGACACTTTTGGGAAGAAAATACATAAGTTTACGTATAATTTTGCAGTATTATATTGTAATAACAATACGTAAATACTAAAAACTGTTATACACTTAGTAGTTTTGAATCTTCCGATAGCACGGATGTCGAGCCTATGCCTGACGATATGTTGTTGGAATTTGATGTACAATTAAATATAACTGTAGGTGACTATTTCCGCCGTCAAATAGTAGCATATATTTCTGGGTATGTGGTCAAATATTTACATTCCAAGATTAAGTGTGAGAGCTGTCTCAAAGAATTATATGCTGATAACTACGACGATAGTGATCTTGATTTGATAAAAACTAAAAATAAGGGTGGTCTTACTTTCCCATCTAGAGATGTTATAAAAATATGTATACGGACAGAATGCAGTATTCGTTGTGCTAAATCGCAATGTTTGAATACTTCTATTTTCCGTAAACATACAATTGTATCGAATACATTAAAATCCCTTATTGGACAAGATTGTTTCAAACAATCGACCAACTATACGTTTGACCAATCACCTATAGTTAATCATATTGTACTTCTGATGAAATCGATTGCAGAAAAATATATTGATATTCGTTTTAAGCATTTTGCAACAATACAAAACAATAGGGCAACCAACCGACAACAACTAACCAAAACTATTATTTTTACAGGTAATTGAACTTTTTGAATAAAATTGTGTTTGTAATAACATCATTGTTTTTAATATACCTTAAATAAAATTACATTAACTTAAATCGATCAAAATCTCCCTTAGAGCCTTTGCACGTTTTTTACAAGGACCGTCAACGCGCGTACGCGTCGTCAGCATGTTATCCCTTATTATATAATTATCATTTATCATTCACTTATCAATGGCTCTTATTTTATTACAAGCTTTTATTTAGTTTCACCTGTCCCGATGTTTGTGTGTAATCAAATCTTTCAAGTTAAATTTGATCCACTTCCCGGTTACCGATTGAGCTGAAATTTGAAACACATCTTTGCTTCTGATGACAATGCAATTACATGTAGGCGGTATTGTTATTCATACAAAATGGCCGCCGTAACAAAATGTCGGTGTATATTTTTTTGATTATTTATATTCGCGATCGCGATTGCAAAAAAAAAATGTAACACGCTTTTATTTATAAAAAATTGGATCTGTGATAAAAACGCAAAGATTTAATACAAGGTGTAAAAGATTTGGGGTTTGATAATAAATATATATGTATAATTAGGTATCTACGATATATGATTATTGTGACGTAGACGAAGAAGCTTAATTTATCGTTAAAGGTTGCAATGTAAGTGCCTATACATTTATTATCATGTTTAAATTATTTTAAAATTTTTAGTTCATTTTATTAACAAGTAATAAAAACATGTTTTTTTTAAATGTCTTTTAATTTTATTTATTTACCTATAATTTTTTTTTTAAGATATAAGTTCTCAGTACGTCCCATCTCATTAAAACTTTTGACATCTAGCGTAAGGTAGCTGAACTATGTAGTAACATCAACATCAACTTAATCAAGTAGTTTTGCTATTGGCCGATATGAATAGATGGAATATTGAGAAGTGGGCGGAGCTTAACACACCCTCAGTGCCCCCTCATCCCGCAAATTATCACGCGTCGTTTCATATGGAAATTTAATTACCACACCTCCTCTTTGTATCAGCTCCGTGGCAATTACAATATTGACCGCTATGGAAAAATTCTAAGAAACTAGACAATTCTTTCATACATGTGAAATATTTTGAAAAACTATGCTCGCCATGGACGGCATCTTGCAGCGGCTGCTTGTAGTGCTTTTATTATATTGAAATATGTGCGTATTTTTTTACTGCTTTGTGCGTTGTGAGATATATGTAATTCCAGCCTAATAGAAGTCCATTCATCTTTTTTCTGCGAATGTTGTTGGTACCAAATGTTCTTCCAGAATATTATCGAAATCGTCCAGTTTTTAACCTTATTTTTCACCTTTTACCGACTCTACACGAAAAAAAAAAGGTCGAATTGAGTACCTCGCGTGCAGATACGAGTAATTTAATTGCGAAAGTTTGAAGAAATGGATGTCGACATGACGGCTCCACGGATTTGAATGAAATTAGGTATGTAGATATATTGAGCACTGGAATAAAGGATACCTTTCATCATCATCATCCGCGTTACACACGGGTAAAACCGCAGGGTGCAGCTAGTGTTAACATAAATAAAGTGTAAGTGTACCGCAGTGGCGACGCAGCGCCCGACAGATGTTCGTAATGAGCAGCTTTATAATATTATACTGAATTGGCGCCGCTCCAGATAATTACGCGTGAATTTATTACTCGCGTGCCCTTTAATTAAGGTCTTTCATGAATTCAACGAATACTGCCGTTTGATTTTGATAATATCAGTTAAGTTTTCGTTTAAAGTGAAATATGGTGGTGATTATTGGTCATAATTACTTCTGCGACGGTAATATAGATGGCGCTTTGATAAAGGTTGGCTTTATCAACAAACAAGAGAACGACAGACTTATTAGTGTGACCGTGACTTTAAAATAAATATCACCCTTTTTTATTAACGTGTTGGGAATGCACTTACACATCCCCGCCAAAGACGGCGGGATTCGACGGGGTATGTGGGACTCGTCTTTTACGCGCCAACTGCACCCAAAGCAGCAAGCAGCCTATACAGCCCAAAGTGAACATTCAAAAGTATTGTAGCTTTTACAGACCTCCTAAATATTGGAGTTATCATATGAATGGACACGATCAGCTATTATCCTTTTTTGGTGCGCCAAATAATACAACGGCATTTTTAACTGCTTTGATAGTATCGGAAGAGTTTAACGTGAACGTATGTTTCAACAAGAAGTACTATGTAAAGGCATGAATGATAACAGACCAGTATTCCTTTCTGTCACTTACCGCTTAATTTTTCTATTAGGTTTAATAGAACCGTACCAAGGAACTACCTGCTTTTGGGATTAGATGTAGACGTAATTGTCGAGCACCTGATGGGCCTTTTGACGATTTACATACAATATTTTGAAACCAACGGAGATCGTACATTTTCTCAAGATTGTTTTTTCGTACCCTAGATGTTTTATTTCATCATGTACGTGGCTTTTAAGAGACCACATCAAGGATTGAGGTAGCATAGGTAACCATTTCGTATTATTACTTCGTGGTATTTTTTGGTATAATGACGTACATATTTTAAAATAATCACGCAAAGCTACCCTTACTCAAGTTCTAAAAAATCACAATTTTATCTGTTGGGGGTCTTAGAACAAATTCACAGCCCAAACCATCCTTTTTTTCACCATTAGAATGGGGCTTTCAAAAGGGGAGGCACTTACTCATACATCAACAGATCCTCCATTTTCTGGTTAACTATGTTCAGTTCAGTAGGTGATAAAATATAGGGACTCATATACACAGTCTTAGAATAGTTTTACGGGGGTACTGATTAATTATCAGTTAATTAAGTTAATTATCCCGAACTACTCGTTCTGGCCTAGCATTGCATCCATATACTGTTCAAAACTTCTTTTCTACCACGAACCAAAAAGTTTGGCAGTTCGTACCTCTATCGTGTAAGTAAATTGTGAAATGCTTTGCCGGCGTACGTATTTCGGCGTCTTTCAAGCGGGGCGTTAAAAAGCATCTGTCAGGTCATCTAGGGGTGGCAATTAGTGCAGCTTACGGCTGCACTAATGTTCATTACTTCTTGATTCCATCTTCGCTTTCCATCAGGCGAGAGGGGGTTACTTTGATGAACCATTATAAAAATTTTTTTTTTTAAATATGTACCAAATGTATGTCAATTATGTTTTCGTCAAATGCTTAAAACGTTTAAGTCTTAGCAAAAATTATTTTGTCATAATTATTTTTATATAGATCTGTCAATCTTTAAAAAATCACGCCCTTATAAGACAGATTTTCATCCATGCAGCAAAACGTGGTATAAAGCATAAATTTTGTACACTGACCAACTGACAATTAACAAAAAGGGAGACACTTTCTCATACATCTAACAGATCTTTAATTTTCTCGTTAACTATGTTCAGTTCGGTAGGAGACAAAATAAAGGAACTCATATGCACAGTCTTAGTAAATAAGAGTTAGAATATTTTTCGAGAATACTGATTAATTACGTACCTACCAAATCTATGTCTATCATGTTTTCTTTAAATGCTTCCGACTTAGAACAATAGTTAAAACGTTTTAGTCTTGGCAAAAGTTATTTTGTCATTGGTTACATTAATGTGCCTAGACTAGATTCGAAAAGAGAAATGAACTTTAAGTCGTACGTGCTCCGGTTTCCAGCGAAGTTTTTCGACGGTACAGGGAGACTACACCGTATAAAATAAATCCTGAAAAGACTGTACGCTAGTTAAGCAACCCTTTATTATACGAGCATCTATAATATATGTTAGTCTGTAAGTTATACTGTTTGTATATGGGCCGCTGGTATTTTTATGCTTTAATTGTACTATTGCCTGAAATAAAGATTATTATTATTATATCATTTATTTCATTATGTTCACGGATTTAATCCGGTCCTTTACAAAGGCATAAGAGGGCTATAGCCAACACTTAGAGGCCTGTTTGGTATACAAATACAAAGGAGTACCTATAAAAAAAAAAAATTGGATGAAGAATAACACCGTACTTATAACTATTACAAAAATGGGTAAAATGGCCAAGCTATTGATATGAACTTATCAGTGATAAGGGCGATAATTGGCTATGTACTAGACTACTTTATTAATTAATTGTATATGTCTGTTTTTAAAATGTCACGCCCTTATAAGACAGATTTTCATCCAGCAAAACGTGGGATAAAACATCAATTTTGTCTACTGACAAACTGACAATCAATCTGTATCACAGATGTACCGTTACAGTAGGTATTGTAGTAGGTAACTACTACTAGGTGCTATAATACTGTAAGGTAGTATTAGTTAGTGAGGTAGGCGCACCATGTAGTGAAGTACTATGATCAAAGGAAGTATTAACTGCGAATAATAATACATTCAAGATAGCAGATGTTGAAAGCCTCTTTCACAAAGCTATTGATAATGTTACACAGGAAGACTGAGTTAAGTGTGTGAAGCATGCCGAGCTACTTCAAAATACTGACCTATATTTATATTATATTAACGGGGCTTAATCGCGTTAGTAATAGTATTTATTTACGTTAATATAATATAAATATGTGTTCAAATCGCGAAAGTTTAAAAATTACTGTAACAGAAAGCCATCATAAAAGATCAAACACTATTTTTAATCAATCTACAGGACGATACAGGAAGACGAAGATTCCGATGAGGAAGAATAAACGTTATTTATTTAACATTCATTATAAATGGCTATTTTCAGGGCCACAATACTATGTACTATGTTTCTATCTCATTTCATTCTTATCGATATGCACCTATAACCATCTTACGCACATCACTATGCGGCTCCCTAAAACCGACAATTGCGAGCGAGATAGTGAAATTATTAGGGGATGTAAGGGGCAAGCCAACATCTTTTGAACCTTTTTTTTTTTTGTCCCGTGGAAATCCTTTTTGGATACCACCTACCACGGGGAGGTAGGTGGTTATGTGGGAGTCCGTATACCCGAAAAAAAACCCCGAGGTGTTCCGGCACTGCCGCTTTTGGCGGGAACGCGGGACAGATTTTCCACACGACCGCGAACCCGCCGCGGCTGTCCGTTGCCGGACCCTTCACTTCGCGGCACGCCAGAACACATGGCGCGCCGCAACTACCTCGGAGACTAAACCCGCCAACAATGAGCGCCAGACTTCCCCGTGTCTGGACGCCCGTGGTCTCCCTGCGGTGGGTCGGATACGTAGCCCCACCTTCTGCTACGTCAGCCACAGGGAATAGCCCCATCCGCGACCCCACCTCCTCGAGTCTGCGCCGAGCGCCCGGATCCCACCTCCTCGAGCCTGCACCAAAGTGCCCGGGCCCCCCTCCTCGAGCCTGCACCAAAGTGCCCGGGCCCCCCTCCTCGAGCCTGTGCCAAAGCGCCCGGGCGCCACCTCCTCGAGTCTGCGCCAAAGCGCCCGGACCCCGCCACTCCTATGTGGACTTGGCGGCCAAAGCCCATAGGAGCGGCCCCGCCTGAGCCGGCCAGCGCACCCCAACGCCGGCGTTCCTCTTGGCTTCACCGTGGTGATCCAAGCAACGGCTACTGAGCCCCCCCGCCACGTCTATGCGGGAACCCTTACCGGGGGGGAACATCTTTTGACCCAAATCAACCTCACCTGCACGCGGTGCATCCTGCTGATCGACGAACGAGGCTCCGGCAACCGACCAATGGCGGTATACCCATCCCAACAGGCGTCGCTAAATGCAACAGGCCGGTGACGGGCAGCAGCGTCACCGGTGCGAGAAGCTACGCCCTGCGATCGCCAACCCGCCTGCCCAGCGTGGCGATTACGGGCAAATCCCTCCAATGCAGGACAACAAAAAGCCACGGCCCCTAGTTTCCGGCAGCCCTGCTATTTCTGGTCATGGTGGCGACCATGGTAACGGCGGGGCGAGGGGTGCTAAGAATCTCCGGGCTACGGGAGGCCACTACAAACAACTGACCCTGGCAACGTATAACGGACGCACGCTACGGCTTAACTCGCATCTGGCGCAACTCGAGGTGGAACTTGGTAAAATTAGGTGGCACATACTGGGGTTGAGTGAAGTCCGAAGAGAGGGGGAGGACACCTTAAGCCTAGAATCGGGCCACCTAATGTACTTCCGAGAGGGAGACCAACAATTCCAAGGTGGCGTTGGGTTTCTGGTAAACAAGTCCCTTTCTGACAACGTTGTGGAAGTGTCCAGTGTATCGAACAGGGTAGCGTACCTTATTGTAAAGCTCACCGAGAGGTATAGCCTCAAGGTGATGCAAGTGTACGCACCGACCTCGACACACTCGGACGATGAAGTGGAGGATATGTTCGATGACGTTGTCATGGGGGACTTTAACGCTAAAGTGGGAGTACAGAATTTCAGCGAATCGGTAGTAGGATGCCATGGCTTTGGACGCAGAAATCATAGGGGGCAAATGCTCGTCAACTTTCTCGAACAGGACTCTTCTTGATGAACTCCTTCATTAAGAAACAGCCCCAAAGGAAGTGGACGTGGCTAAGCCCCGACACTAGGACTAAAAATGAGATTGACTTCATCATGACGGATAAAAGGCACATATTTAGAGATGTCTCCGTGATCAACAGGTTCAATACCAGTAGCGATCACCGACTTGTCCGAGGCTCTCTGAATATCAACTTCAAGGCGCAACGTGTCCGTCTGATGAAGTCCAGGCTCCGACCAACACTGCTCCAAACCATGGCAGGATCTGAAACATTCCAGTTAAACCTGGAGAACCAATTCGCTGCCGTGGAAACCACCACAGACGTAAACCAGAACCTCGAAAATGTGACTCGGGTCCTCAGGGAAGAAGGTACGAGATTTTGTTACATGCAGCGTAAGGGCAAGAAGTCCAAGCTTTCAGAAGAGACTTTGGGGCTAATAAAGGAACGACGTGAAAACCCACCCATCACTTCGTCAGAAAAGCGAACTCTAAACCGAGAGATCAACAAGAACGTACGACACGACCTCCGGTGCTTCAATACTCTTTCGATCGAAAGAGCGATCGAGCAGGATCGGGGGTCAAAGGTGTTCGTACAATCTCTTGGAAGAAGCCACCTGACGAAGTTGACCACAGCTAGTGGAGAAGTCGTTGCTGCGAAGCCGGCAGTCCTTTCGGAAGTGGAGGACTTTTATGGCCGATTATACGCATCGCATGCATCTCGACCTGATCCCGAAAATGATCCTATGAATGACCTGGCTGACTCTTCTATACGCATCGGCCTACGGATGAACTTGGACAAAACCAAGGTAATGTTCAACGAACATGTTCTACCGGAACCGATTGCGATACACGGCGCCGTTCTCGAAGTTGTTCAAAAATATGTGTACCTCGGGCAGACATTGCAGTTGGGAAAAACAACTTTGAGAACGAGGTGAATAGAAGAATTCGGCTAGGCTGGGCAGCGTTTGGGAAGCTACGTCGAGTCCTTACTTCGCCGATTCCACAGTGCCTGAAGACGAAAGTCTTCAATCAGTGCGTCCTACCCGTCATGACATACGGAGCCAAAATGTGGACACTGACGGCTCGAATGGTCCACAAGCTCAAGGTCGCTCAGCGGGCTATGGAAAGAGCTGCTCGGTGTTTCTCTGAGGGATCGCATCAGAAATGAAGTGATCCGTCAGAGAACCAAGGTCATCGACGGGCTATGTCGTACCGGATCAGCAATCTGAAGTGACAGTGGGCTGTCCATATTAGCCGTAGAACCGACAACCGTTGGGGTAATCGAGTTCTAGAGTGGAGACCGCGTCTCGGCAAACGTAGTATAGGACGTCCTGAGGCACGGTGGAGTGACGATCTGCGCAAGACGGCTGGCAAAACCTGGATGCGAGAAGCCCAAGATAGACCTAAGTGGTTTGCAATTGGAGAGGCCTATGTCCAGCAGTGGACTGCTACAGGCTGATGATGATGATGATGATGATGAGTGAAATTATTAATGGCCGCACGACTCAGTTGCGCGGTGTCTATAATGACTCTGTTTTACTACATTTTACCGGACATTTTTCCGGCGCAGAAGCAGATTGCCGCAGTCTAAATTTGTCACGACACTCGTAGCCTCGATGTCCCATTCTGTTGCGGTTGTAAAAGTTTCCTCAAAATGGTGTTATATTTCGGAAACGTTTCAGCTCTAAATCATTCATTCCGGATCTTCATTCCTTCGCTTTAAATATAAACCACGAAGTTTACGAAATAACTGCTGTTTGTTGTTGATGGCCGCCCAGTTCAGTTTTAAACGAATTCGGTCATCGCAAATCTTGACACATTTTGATATCGCAAATCCGGTTATTACTGCTCGGAGTGGAGGTGGATCCATCCCACTTCTGATATCGGCTGAGAGCCAGATATGAACTGTGACTTGGTATGAAGTAAACACGTAATGTCTGTTCCAACTTTTATCTTCGATCTCTTATAACATTAAACAGAGACGTGCGCTCGCCCCATCTGAGCTGCGGTTGCCAAGTGCAGCTGTTATATAGGCGACTTTGATGATGGGTGTGCGGTGCCCATTGCGCATGCTCCATCACAATAGGCGGCCGTCGCCGTCATATATATAACTGCAAGTACTATTCCCTTCGGACTCTGCGCTAGTTTAATTTTGATAGAATTTCACGTACGGATAAGTTCGTTTAATCATAAATTATACATACATACAGGTGCAACAGATAACGCTCCACTTGGATTTCACCGCAGTCGGGCGAAAAATCATTGTGTAGTGCTGTACGAGCACGGATCTGCTGCTAGAGATAATTTTATCCTATCAAAAATCCAAAGGTACTAGCACTTTTCACAATTTGTATACTTAACACGAGATGTGCTGAGTATACAAATGTGAAGCCTGAAGTCTTCGGGGCGAGATCAAGCAAAGCCGCAGACGGATCAGCTAGCTCATTAATAATTCTATTAACAAAATATTGCTGAAGTAATTAATTCAGCTGTCTAAAAAGCTATTCATTTAATTACGATTATTGATTGAGTTGCAAAGTTTATACGACCCTCACTTCCGTCCCAGCTGTTACTACGTTTGTTAGTTTACGGATGTTTTATGGACTCAGCCACGGGTTGCGAATAAAGACCCCAAACTAAATCCAAAGTGAAATTCTCGTCAAGTGAGGGAGGCAGTATTGTAATGCAATGCTCAAAATGAATTTAAAATGTTACATTACAAATTGAATGCTCCAGGTTTGGGAGCACCTTAAGTACTCAGGTGGTTGGGTGGGAATAAACCTAAAATGGCTGTAATAGATTTTGTTTACTTTTCCCGTATGTGTGTTTCTTCGTGTTTGGAACGTATCTAATAGTGGTCGGCTATTAACCGTCAAGTGTTTGTAAACGTTTTGTTTGGGCCGCTATCAGTTTCCAAGAATTATTAATAGATTTAGCAGTAAAACGCAGTGACACAAACAAAATAAAACAATTGTATGAATTTTGAACTTGAAATTTTCAACTTTGGTGCGCTTTATGAGCTAATATCAGTTACTGGATGATCAAATGTAACGTGTTATGCCATTTTTGGACCGTAGTGAACTAGGCAAGTTTTTAGAGTGATGGGCACTTGGGTGATCATACATTTTTTTTCACCACAGGAGCTCCAAACTTACGCACTAGTTTTTCTCCTTGAAAATGTTTGATAAAAAATATTAAAAAGCAAAAAAATTGACGATGCGACACTAAAGTGGCTGTTTGAATTTGATAGCGAACTTATCCGAGATTACATTGCAAAAAACAGACACAGAAAATTTCGAGAATGCAGGTCACAGGATTGAAAATAGTGACCAAAGGTGTGATTTTTCCTAAAATTTAGAATGTGTCAAATATCACGAATACCGTGGCACTTTCACTGAACATATTTTTTTTTATTTGGTTAGCCGTGACCCTCTCTGCCCGCAGGTAAAGTATTATCTACTCATTACTGAACAACCTGTAGATACGGAAGTAAATTTGTCTTTTATGGAAACGCTCATTTTTGCTTGCAGTGATTAACGTGAATCTTAAAAATAAATAAGTAATGGAAGACGTCCACTGCTGAACATAGAACGCCACTCGGGAGGCGTAACAATACGGCATTTTGTTTATTTTTCTCAATACTATAATATACAGTGCTATAATCACAAACGTTTTCGTCTTTGTTTTTACCCAAGCCGTCGTTTTGTGACGTCACAGCTTTCACGGTCTAAAGTGTAACGATTATTGACAAAAACATGAAATAGGTACCTACTTATAAGTATGTTTAAGTATTTAGAGTAGTAGTAGTAGGTACTTATTTCTCAGGAAGATTAATCTTCCTGAAAAATAAGTACCTCCTTAATTAAGGCTTTATAACTATTGTACCTAAGACGGTAAGCCAACTTCGTACATTAGTGATTCTTGCTTGTTTCCAAGATTAGCTGTAAATTATTAACCAAGTGTGGCAACAGAGCGAGACGGATGATGAAACAGCTTTCTACATGTTTTGTTTACTTTAAGTGGAAAACTCAAAATTATCTATTACCAGCATCCGTTTCCGACTTCGTTTACGTGGAATAAGGTTGACACGATCCCTCGGGAACTAACCCAATGAAAATATTTCCTCCAATATCCGATACTAATCCGATGAGCCGTTTTTGCGTGATTGATTGATTGTTACAAACATCCATACTGTTAGGAACATAAACGCGACTTTGAGCACCTTCCCGATATTATATTTTTGACCCCAGATGCACTCGGTACTCTGTGGTAATAAGAGCTTTTTGCTATGTGGCACTTGGTCTCTGTCGCATTGTACTGTAATTTTGGATTTACTTGTAAACTGATTTTGAGATAATTATGGTTGAATAACTACTTTTGAACCGCCCGCGCCGTGGGGACTAGTTGCACGTGTTTATTTGGAATTTGGACGAAGCGGTTTGACAGCGCATTTGGAAACCGCGCCCGGTCGCCCATTGCAAATCTCACCAGGAGGCGCAGGAGATCTGTCTGTGAAACCCTTCTGAATAGAGAACGTTTTAATTAACATATTTACCAATGATAATATTTATAAAATTAACAGTAAAAGATCGTAAAATTCATGTCCCATTTTCTTGCAACATTGCATGAAAAGAGAAGTTGCAGTCAACTTTCTACACATAATAACAACCATTTCTAAACATACAATCTACTTGTTGCCAACGATCTTAGAGGTATCTGTAGTATAGTACGTACCTACCTATGCACCAACCTATAGATAAATTTGTTTGTTTCAGAATGTCGAAGAAAAACTCCAGAAAAAGCGTGGCATTACGGATAAGATCATGGACTATATGAAAAGAAGATTCAATCCACAACCCGGTGAGTGAAATAAGTTTTTTAATGTAACATTGTCCTGTGCATACATCTACAGATTACTATTATTAAAGAAACATAGAGTTAAACTATACGTGCTTTTAACACGCCATCTGTATGTTTTGTTGCCAAACGCTGTACGTGGCTGTTACATTTAGTACAACGGTAAGAAACTAGATGTCACTGTAGAAACAATCGTATTTCGCCTCGTGTAAGCGACATCTTCTGATATTTACCAGAACTAAGCAGCTATCTAGTAAAGTAATTTCACAGTCTATGTAACTAACTTATTTTTACGCTGTGGTAATACTATCATACATATACCAACTTTTATTACTGTTGCTATTACACGATGTCACTAAATTTAAAGTTCAGATGTCGCTAGGTACTTGGTAGGCTTATTCTGAAGGCGCCGTAACAAATTAAATTACGTCACAGCTGGGTACGAGTACCTTGAGACAAGCGCAGTGCAGTAACGTGGACAACTAAGAATAAATATCAAATTATAAGAATCAAAAGGTCAAATTATACCTATACTTATTACACTTTTGTTGGTGTTGAAGTTTGTTCCAGTTAAGGTACAAAAAAACATCATGACCCTTGCTACTTACGGGATCGATTGTCATTCACCGTCAATGATGTATCATGAAAATAAACGCAACACTTTTCAGTTATTGGACTGTAACTCAAAAACTGCTTAACCCTTTGCGTCCCAGAGACGTACATTTACGTGCGTTTCATTCACAAATCTTTTGTTTTAATTATGACGGCATAGAATCAGAAAGGTCCATTGAATTTGATGCCACAATTAATGGGACCACCTCGGAAGTATGCTCTACCAAACTAAAAATAATTTTAACAATCAGTTCACTTCACAATTGGGGTAGAAATCGTTGAACATGCACAAAAAAACATACAATCGATCGAATAACCTTCGCCTTTTTTTAAGTAGGTTAAAAATAGGTACTACGTGGTTGAGTTTGTACTGAGCCCTCAGGACACGAGACTTACTCTAACTAGTTAGGTTTTCGAAAACTGAACGTTACCCTATAGGTATGTTCTGAGTTAGTTCCAGTTTCATTGGGTATTTGCAGCGTGTTGAACTGTTGACGACATTTGTAATGTAATAGTTAGGTGGCAGTGCAGTGGGTTATTGGTAACGCAGAAGGTTCCCGACCTCGCTTCCAAACCGCTGAGTGCAATAATCATAACATTGTTATTCTGTACACTATCCTTACATAGTTTATATCTATACATACAATATAAATGTAACGGATCGCTCTTTGTACATAGAAGATATTTGAGAAAAAATATTTTCGGGACTTTTATAACAAAAATACTCGTAGTTTTAAAAAAAATATTGTTTAAATATTTGTCTGTTTGTCTGTGCGTTTGTCTGACTGTATATCCGCTAACTCCGCCTATGCAACCACGCAACAGAATTTGATGCAGATTTCACAATCAGTTAGATATTTTTTCACGGACTTTTTGCACATATAACGAAACTCAAATAAGTTTTTATTTATGTAGAAAAAAAAACAATATTCTTAATTGCACTTGTGCAAAACCGGGGGCGGGTCGCTAGTTATTTTGTGAGTATGTTTGTTAGTTCATCACGTTGAAATTGAAATCGATATTATTATGTTCACAAAGAGTCCGTCATCATTACGATTGCAACTTAAGGTGCTGTCATACTCGTATCATGATGTTGGTAAAAATGAGGGTTTTTGAAGAAGTTTATCTCAAAAGCAGAGATTTAATTAAAACTAAAAAAAAAAATGACATTTCCAAGACTTCTATGTACACATTGACGGAATTAAAGACAAAAATTTTAACATACCAGAGTACATAAAAAAAAGAAAAACCTTTAAAACAGTTTTTCTTTTTATTCACTATTGTATTTGTCATGAAACAAATATCATAAAATAGCAATTTTTAGTACCTACACATACATCGACGGATTATTTTTTTATTTAAGAGTGCACATTATTTTTTTAGAAATTTTGTACATTTTTACGGAACGCACTTGCTTGATTTGTAAGTAAAGGATATTGAACATAGACAAGCGCTGAGCTGACAGCGCCTTAAAAAAGCTTTCTTTGATTCAATTACACATGTCACACGAGGATTTGCAATAATTAACTTAGAATGTGTGTGTTTCATTTGTTTGTAAAGATCCAAATTGTCTGTTTTTCGTTTTGCTTCTAGGTATAATATTATGTGGAAACATGGATATGAATATTTTATCATACAGTTTTCGGGGTAAAATAATTAAAGTTTTCATAAGCCTCATTATTTTTTATTGCATTCTGATTGTCTAAACACGGTAAACCCACCATTATGTATCCTGCAGAATCAGTAATATTCATATTACTGTGTACCGAGTTGAAGGGCATCATGGGTGCCCGTGAAATTACTGTGACTTAACATCTAAAAATCTCAGAATTACGAGCGCAAAACATTTTATCACTTGTGAGTTGTGACGAAATTCATCCTGTTATAGGCAGTGGCTATCACTTGAAATCAGGTGGACCTGGTGAAAGAAAAACCCGGTAAATTTACATTTTTACTTTTTACCTTACTCTGCTTCGTACCCGTAAGTTAATATTTTGGTTATTCAAAATAAAGATCGCTGGACTTTTAAATATCCCTCGCGGCCAACCTGGCCTGTTCGGACTACGAAACCCCTTATCTCTAGTCCGCTTCCCGCCCAAACATACTAACTACTACAATATTCTGTGGAGAATGGAGGATATAACTAAACGTTTATAATCTGCCCGAGACAGCCAAATAACTCCAAGTCTCAGAAGCAATAAGTTACGCAAGTAACAGCCAAGTTCGCGCGTCACTGGCAACGCGACGATAACTCAAGCACGGATCATTACGCACGCCAAGTTAATGAGATTACTTATTAGACTTGGTTCGGTTTTCCTTTTTCATTTTATTTTGTGTTGGGTAGCTAAAGATTTATAATAAGCGAAATCAAAATCAAGGGTATGTTCTCTAGTTATAATCAATTAAGAACTTTTTGCTGGATTATTCGATTTGCGGGATTCTTTCTGGCTGGGTATGTTACCTATATGACTTAATAAGCTGGTTTGTTTTTATTATCGATCCAGTAATAATTCTGTAGAGGCTAAAGTTTAGAAATACATTTAAACCTTATTTATAACCTTTTACCTTTAAATCCTTGATAGCTTTTTGTGGTAGTGCCTCGCTGTAACCCCACACCCGAATAGGCCGGCACAACCGGAAAAGTACGACACTCCCACATAACACCGACGTGAAGTAACATAGCTTGCTATTGCGTTTCGTCGGTTTTTCGGAGGTTCCGGAGGCCTGATTCCCCCTTCCTCGTTCTCATCACCCTCACCCCTTCTATCTCTTCCTTCTTATCATCCTTCCTCAAAGGTCGGCGACGCATCCTCGAGACCTTTGGTATTGCGTACATCCTTGGGCAATGGTATCACTTACCATCAGGTGAGCTGTTTGCTCGTTTGCTATTTGCTCGTTTGCAAACCCTGTCAGGAAATAATATGTTATAAATAAGCAGTATATCAAGAATCAATCTCATGGGTTTTCTTATAAAAACTAACTTGGTTTTCAATCATATTTACTTAGAAAATACGGGATTACTCGATGACGTCTCGCTTAGCAAGTCATCGACGCGGGCGTCTCGATCACTCCTTGAAAAAGACCACCGAATGTGGTTGAATTGTAGTCGGACCTAACCGATAAATATTACGTGAGTAACCCCGTATTTTCTAAGTAAAAATCAATCACATGTCAAACGTCTAGTGAGGAATGGTAAATCATGAATCATTAAAAACATTACCCAATATCGGACATACCTAATTGTTATTATTTTTTTTCGAGTTTATTAAATCATGTTGAGATTTCACAATTAAAAACTACATAGCAAACATTTTAAGTACCCATTATAAAAAGTAACAGTTCTGAACCTAGTAAAAACTTTATTTACAAAATAGAATTATTTATTCAAAGTTTGTTAAGCCTATTGTGTATGTGAAGTTGTGACAGGACTGTCAAAACAAAATGTTGTAAAGTCCCGTAATAAATTTAGAATAAAATAATTATTTGTTTGTTTATTTTGCTATTTTATAATATTTATCTGAATGTTTGTTACCCTGTAGTTTATAACTTTAGAAATAAGAGAATTAGACGGCGTTGCATATATTTAGACGAGGGAGAAAGTGTATTTCCTTTCAATGTGACGTCTGGGAACTGATTTATACAGAAAAATGTAGTTATTTTGTTAAAACTCGGAAACTACTCAATGAAATTTGATCTCATTAAAAATATAAAATGTGAAATGAGAGCCAAATTCAATACGATGACTAATGATGAATGATATGAAAACTAGCCAAGTTTTAGGCTTTAATACATTGTAACAATTTATAAGAAGAAGTTATATATATTCAGTTGTTATAAAATACTGTTATAAATAATTTGTAATATAATTTCATATGACATCATATCTCATTTCATAAATCCTTATTTGTATTTTATATTAAAAACTGTTTTACTGACCAACAATATGGAAAATTTAAAAAATTAAATTATGGAATGACACAGAAGACGTTGGAGAAGCAATTTTGGATTTGATTTTGAGGGGAGGAGATGTATTCCTGAGAGAAAATATTGGATGTATTGATACGTATTTCTGCTTTAGGTCCTATCAAAGGAAACCAGCGTTTAGTATACACAATTTAATATATTGATATTGTGGGTAAGAATGGCCCGTCACTATTTTTGTAGGTCACTTCACTGAGTGCAGAGGGGGCAGGTACTGTCCTGTTCAGGTGGAGGTCCGTTGGTGGGCCGCTAGGTATTGATGACCACTCTGGAATGGCAGATCTTAGAAGGAACCCTGGGTGGGCAGCTACGCGTCAGCTTGCTCTGTGGGTGCCCGTGGCTAGGATCAGCCGAAACTTGGGACCTGGAATGTAGACGTCCAGTGTGTGAAAATAATGTTCGCTAGTTTGCTAAACTCCTCTAATGGTGACTGTTAGCAGGTATGACGTACCTACCCTTTACAAATTGTGATGTTTGTGTTTGTCACAATCAGAGCGGAGTTTACAATAGTATACAATAATAATAATAGTTTACAATAGCACAGCTTTTGGGAAATTAAAAACAAAACAGTTAAAATTGATGTGTTACCATCGGTACTATTCTAGTTGAGAGAAAATATGAAGTAAGTACTAATGAAATACCATTCCTGGTTACATGTAATGATGACAAGCTGAGGATGATATTGCATTAGGCATAAATAATGAGCAATAGGTGCTGATGATCATGAAATAAGGTTTATGTGCAATAATCAAACAACAAAACCGTTAGCATTACCGTTACATGATCTTGGGTCGCATTTGCCTGCCTAAGATTTGAAATACAAGATATGTTCAACACTTACCCGATACGGGATTATACACTGTAGTATTTATCAACATTAACGAACTCAAATAAGTATTTAATAACCGATTAATCTTCGGAAATGGCGGCGAAGGGCAACACGTATGATGTCGCTGTGATAAAAAAATGGATCAAGCGAACGTGTGCTTGCCTTGACGTCAGTATCTGGTATGACGAGCGGAAAGGTACGATCGAAGTGCCAACGCGGTGCGTTGCCGAAACAATTCGAAATAGAGCGCGTCGATTGGCTCTTGCGCAGCGTTGGTGCAGGACCCTCGCTAGGACGCGGATTAAGGAATAATGTATTGATTTATTTGGAATATTAGATATTAAAAATTATTATTTTATATTATATTGTTATAGGATATTTGTTTGAGTTACTGTTCCGTATATTAGTTTAATGTTAAAATTAGAGTTTCTGTTTATTAATAAGTTTTAATGTATTGTTTAGGCATATTGTTATTAATAAAGTTATATATTATATTATATGTAACGTTTTACGTTACAGTATTCCTGAGAAAATGAATTATTTTGAAGAGAAGATTCCGAGAAAATTTGGGACCCGATAAGTGGACCAAAAAGAAGAAGAGAACCAGAAGAGGGATATCGGAGGATAGAGATTTCACCCTATTTTACATGAGACTAGATATCTAGAATTCGATTTGAGCATGATGATGCACAAATGAGATGGAGCAAAGCGCCTTATCTACCTTCATACTAAATTTCATCAAAATTGGCCCTGCCGTTTGAAAGTGAAAGAGTAACAAACATCCACACATCCATACTCACAAAATTTCGGGTTTATAATATTAGTAGGAAGTAAAATATCATATCATACAGGTTTATGGGTACTAAAACTGAAACGTTTAAATAAATAAAAAAAAAAGGTTGCTCGTTATATATTCACGTGAGGACCTTAAAATCCACATAAAGACCGGCTTTCATCAATTATGATTTCTGATTCTCATATTACAAGCACTATAATTAACTTTTACTAATAGAGTCAATGAATTTCAAAATTATAATAAAATAGTAAAAATGTAAGTACTAGTTTCTGATTTATTCCTTTGTATTCACCCAACTACCTATTTGCATGAATGAAATTTGAACTTTCTAGGTCATCTGAAACTAGGTTTGAGTTTTGATTTATGTTAGTGATAACATGACGATTTTTGGACATTTATATTTAAATAATTATTTGAGATGTGCTTATGAAATTTGGAGATTATATGTAGGTATATCGCAAGTCTCAATATATGACATGTTCATAATGTAATAGTTTTTGAGTTATGAAGGGGTCAAAAGCAGCTCCAAATGGTTCGTATAATATTACACACTGTGCTGCTCGCCAGTTCTGTTAGCTTGAACTTGGCTTGACATGCTACCACGTGTCTAGATGCTATTAACGCCGATGTTTTGTTGTTACTGCGGAATGTCAATTTGTGGCTTATAACATACGTCAACAACCGGCTTAGATCGAATACAGTGTAAGGGCACATGTTTTTCTTAACGCTTATTTCAGGCTAAACAATTTACACTTTGCTGCAAAGAACGGGTCGGTTAAAAGAAATGCGATCTTTTAAATTATTAGAGCGACTTTTTTAAAATATAAACAAAATCAATGTTTATTATTAAATACAATATTTAATTTATAATTTATATTATCATTAAATTATCAATAAAATTAAAATGTAGGAATATGTAAAACTTTTTTTTAATAAAACATTTTATAACTACGAGTATATTTTTGATTAAGCTATATGCAATGTATACTTAAAATGTTGTGTTAGCACCTTGAGCTGATATACGGTACTATACACCTGTTATACTGTTCGGCATGTTTAACAGCTCGTGGTTGCATTTAAAAGGGTTGCCCACATATGTATATGGACGTAGTATGTAGTATTTTGAATTTTAATGATTGTCATATAAATGAGTAATAGAAATAGATCCAATGGCACGGTAGTGCTCCACTCGTGCGTGCCTTGTCTTGGCGCGGGGCACTACCGTGTACCCCATATCCAAACACGCGTCCCCTCCCCCCTCCACTGCCGGGGACTACAACCCGCTGCATTGGTACCGCGGATACATTTTTAATGAAATTGTTCGCCTCTTGCGACCGCGCGGGTGATGTCGCTACTTCATTAATTAAAGCGCCATCTTTGGGGACCGCGGCTGTTTTAATTAAATCTAAACGTGAGGGCCCATCATAAAATTATTAATTACTGGCAACGATCCACGAAATCTCAATATAGAGTAGGGGGACCCGGAGCCGGATGGATAAGTTATGTTATTTTCTAAAACCTTGTATTTTATTATACTAGCTACCATTACTCGCACCATAGTGCATATCGAAATATACCTATCTGGCTCCGTGTCGGGACGGGGTTCAAAATATTTCCTTTACCGTTGGATGCGAATCGTAGAAGAGGCGAGGAAACCCGACTTTACCACCGCTGTGCTAGATATTCTACCGTGACGCAAAGCAATATTGTGTAAGGGTGTAAAGGGCACTGTAGCAAATGAAATAACTGGGCGAAACAGACTAAAAAATCAATGTCTCGAGATAATGAGCGCAGGCAGTGCCATACAAACATTGCAGGTATGAGTTCTGGCGTATAACAAATAATAGCCGTTCTGGGTATCTCTGAAATAAACGTGACCATCAGGTGCGCAGTTAGAAACCAACTGTTTTTAATAAGAAATAGGATAATTTATTAGAATAAAAATACCAAAAAAATGAAACCAACTTAAGAAATAACTTGTTGAAGTCAGTACCATGATAGTAAACTTTTATCACAATTGTTACCTATTTTTCTCTAGGTACCTATCCTACCTCGATCTAAGGCAAGTCCTAAGGGTTTGATAATTAAATTAAATGTGAAACATTTGGGAGGATGGTTTTGATTCTGCATCAATCAACCTAATTACAAGTTGCTTATTATTTTTATTAAACTAGTAGCTGTCCGGCCCGACCGTACGAAGGGAGAAAGATTAGCAAAAAAAGGAAAAAAGCTATCGCCGTGGGGGCGGGAAGGACCGCAAAGAGTATGAAGTTATAACAGAACTTTCACCGCAGCGTCAGACTGGGCTGGGCCATACATTAAATATAGGTATATCGTGCCAGCGTGGTGTGAAGAGTCAGTTCAGTCGGAGAAGCCAAAAACCCCACCGAGTGGGTTCCCAATTCCTACACGGGGTAGTTCTAAGTGCCAAAGGTTGAATAAAAATAATAATAAGAGGGTGCCACCCATTTTGACAAGGGCCAAGCTGAGAATATTGCTTGTTGATGAATCCGTAGGCAGTGAACCGGCCGACGTACGGTCAGCTACGGCGAAAGCGGGTCTCCCAGATGGAACCTCGCGAAGAGTCTCCCGGTCATAAAAAACCCCTTGCAAACGGGGTGAACTTCGTGCGCATGGTACCGACTTCGACAAGTTATTTCACACTTTTCATATTTGGTAAAAAAAAAATTCACCATTTTTAGTGACTCTTGCTACTTACGGGATCGTTTGTCATTCACCGTCAATCATGATATCATCAAGATAGGCGTAACACTTCTCGATTTTTGGAGTGTAACGCAAAAACAGCTTGACCGTATTTGATGAAATTTAAATAGGACCACCTTGGAAGTATACTCTACCAAACAAATAAAAAATTTCAATTAAGGGCCCACACATGGGGGAGATCTCGACCAACATACACAAAAAAAACAAACACTATAAAATATAGCTTTAAACGGGTTCAATTACGTATAATTCACCGAGCGAGCGAAGCATCTCTGCTTCATTGTATGTATCTTAGGTTGTATGTTAGTCTTCCTGTACAGTTCGCATTTTTCAACCAACCTTGACGAAACTTGGTATGTATGTTCTACCATTAAAAATATTTTTACTTTCGTCAGCGACTTTAAGTTAGTTATTCCTAAAAAGAGTGGAAGTTCACTGCAGCGCTATTTAACGACAGATTTTGATAAAATTTGGCATACACATTAGGTACTTGACTTTAATGAGAAATTTCAATTATGAACAACATTAATTGTCGAGTGGTTGCCTAGTTATTAGGTTGTAAGGTTTAAATACTTGACGATTTTGGTAATATTCAGCTACTAGAACATTTGGCACATCAAGACAAGAGTTCATTCTCGAGAGCTCTGGTACTGCGTATGTCTGTCGGCGACGGTGGTCACTTACCACCAGGTAAGCCGCCAACTCGTTCGCCGCGGATAAGACTGTGCTTGCGGGGTCTACTGTTCGCAGAACTACTAATTTTATATTATTTGCTCACGACGTTTCGAACACTTTTCAGTGAACATGGTCGCGGTCTCTTGGCGACTTATTGTAAAAACCACTCACTAAGAGACAGACGGACAGACGCAACCTACACGAATTCCCGAGCAGGAAACTGCTCTCCAAGATACACACCTATTTAGTACGTCCTATCAGTTTGTGTAGCACTGCAGTGCACAGAACACTCCTTGCTACTGTTAGCGAATTAACTATTGCTCGCACACTAACGATAACCACGATGAAACTGAGGTATGAACTGTAGATCCAAAACTCAACTATGTTTGCCAGAACTGTTAATTTATTATAACACTTGAATCTTAGGTTACTAAACAACGTTCGCTTATATGAGAATCCGTCCGCACACCCGGATCGTCAAACCAAGAAAAAGTCATGAACCACCTCCGTCCCCGCTCTGCCAAGCCTCCCCACCATTCCGACCGTGTTGCCAGTCGAAATCGTTCAAAATTGCTATTGTAAGGTCGCCTTTTAGAAATAGTCAATGTTGCCATCTGAATTTTACAAAAATAACTGAAACCTTTCACTCGACCATCCTGATTACATGTATGACCTCATACATGCACCAGGTGGAACCAGACTGAAACCTTTCACTTGGCAGGACGAGGAATTTTATAACTACTGTAACACAATGAAAATAATAATACTATTTGTAAAATTAAGTATACAATCCAATAAATTCGTCAATCATACAATAGAACAATATAAAGTATTTGTTTTTACAACAGTATATGTTTAATACAAGATAAAAGAATAAAATGTTGACAATCATTACGTTATTGTTTTAATAATTCATTATTTCAAAATATAAACATTTAACCAAATAACTTATAACTATCCTTGTAACCTTGTAACCAAATAACCACTTATAACTATCCTTGTAACCTTGTAACCAAATAACCACTTACAGCTATCCTTGTAACCTTGTAACCAAATAACCACTTATATCTATCCTTGTAACCTTGTAACCAAATAAAAACTTATATAAACATAATAGTATCATTAAAATTGATCTTGTAATATCTTATACATCCTTGTGATCAAACAATTTATCAATTTATATCTAGCCTTCAAAACTTGTTACAATACAAATCGAAAATTATATTATAGCAGTGATTACATGTACATATCTGTATTTATACACTTTTAGCTTTAAGTATACGAAATAAAACATAAGATAGCGATAGATTTAATATTATGCGACGAGCTGTGAGTCGAGGATATGCTAACACGTAGTGCTGAATTTATGCGATTGACCCGTGCTAACTGTCGTCGTCAGTAACGTCTTATGTGGTATCAGGTCAAGACGCGAACATGTATCTCGTACTTGACCTGAAACAACACAAAACGAGCATGTTTATATTATTGCAATAAAATTATTCGGTAATGCTTTCCTCGTTATCCGTGTCATCTAAACTTAGTGAAGCCACGTGTATCCACGGTTGCATCCTGTCTGCAGCAACCGTAGTAATTTTGCGTTTATTTTTCATTCCTTCAAACCCCGCTATTGGGGCGATTTTGTAACGGTCATTCCCCAACAGTTTTATAACCTTGAAGGGACCTTCGTAAGATGGCATTAGTTTTGTACTTAGACCTTTATTTTGAAATGTCACTCGTTATTTTGACTAGATCTCCCTTGTTATAGCTACGCGCAGGACGCCTACCCCGGTCGTAGTATTCTTTCTGCTTAGCTTGGGCTTCATCGATTTTTCGTTTGACCTCAGCTCGAAGGCAAGTTAAATCGGAAACCTCACGGATGTCTTCCGCAACCACATTTAGGGCCGGCTTTACTTCACTATTCATCGCGGTCCCGAATATCACCTCAGCTGGAGTTTTACCAGTAGTTTTTTGAACGGTGTTATTCAACCCCCATTGTATCTTTCCTATCTTGCTATCCCATTCTTTCTCGTTGTCCCCTACGTTTTGCGCTGTCAAGGAATCGAGTATAGTCCGATTATATCGCTCTACCTGACCGTTAGATCTCGGACTTGCTACTGCGTTTAATATGTGTTTTATACCTCGATCAAGACAAAACTTTTTAAAAGTATGCGCAGTGAAACAAGAACCACGATCACTTACTAGCCTGTCAGGGGCTCTAAATATGTCGAAAATGTCTTGTAATGCCTTTATCACGTTTTGAGTATTTGTGTTTCGTACAGGCTTGATAAACAAAAACTTGGTGAACGAATCTACAACAGTTAATATATGTGTAAATCCCCTTTTTGATCTTACAAATGGTCCAAGGTGGTCGATATGCAAAGTGTGAAAAGGGATGGCGGCTTTTTCTATAGGATGAAGTAGCCCCTCTCGACAGTTTGTTGTCTTTTTAGCATATGCGCAATCGATACATGCACCAACATATTTTTTTACAAATCGCGTCATTTTTGCAAACCAGTAGGTTTTCTTTATACGTTCCAAAGTTTTCTCGAAACCTACATGGCCTATGTCATCATGATTCATCTTGCATAACTGCCACCTGGCGCCCTTCGGAACTACCCATCTAATGCATTCTTTGTCGCCCTTAATACGTCTAAATAATTGGTTGTTCTTTAAAACGTAATTATCCGTAATGTAATCCAACGCTTTGGAATCTAAGTTACTGCTGACAATATCTCGTATTCTGCTTAACTCAGGGTCTCCTATCTGAAGGGTAAGTAGCCAGTCATCGTCGGATATAACCAGCACCGACGGATATCTTACGGGATCCGTAGTGTCCGCTTCGTGTGTAGGGTTTCTAGAAAGGGCGTCAACATGACCCATTTTTGCCCCCGCTCTGTACTCGATACTGCAGTCAAATTCCTGTAACGCGATCCACCAGCGGGCAATCCTAGGTATAAGATCACGTTTCTCAAATGTTGAGCGCAGCGCACTGCAGTCACTTACCACCCTGAAAACCTTTCCTAAAAGATAAACCCTGAACTTTTTTAGAGCGCAAATAACCGCTAGTGTCTCCAATTCGTACGAGTGAAAGTTTCTCTCTTCGGGGGTAGTCTGTCGACTATAATAGGCCACAGGATGAAAAGGGCCTTGATTCCCAACTGGACGCTGTAGCAATATTCCTCCGACACCCACCTTGCTGGCATCCGTGTGGAGCTCTGTCTCAGCCGTTGGATCATACAGAGCCAAGACTGGTCTTTTTACCAACTTTGACTTAAGGGTATTAAATGAGTTTTCTTGTTCTGTCGTCCATTTCCCTAACCTTATCTCGTTCATGGTAAGAGAATCGGTACGGTCTGTAAACTACAGGGCGTTGGCTACTCAATTCTATATTCATTTCTGTGACGTTTGTACAGCCAAGGTCTGCTAAGTTATGAGCAAAACACTGTTCGTGGCGTCGCAGAATGTTCAAGAGTCTTGCCTTAGCCTCATCAGGGACTCCTTCGCCTAGCTGTACTAGTCTTTCGTCAAGGTGCTTAGTAGGACAAGATTCAGTCTTTGCGACTGTAACTACGGAATCTTCCAAGCTCACAAGCCTGTAGACCGATTCTACCCTTTCTGCCCGCGAAAACACCGAATTTTCCTGTAGGCAACATGGTACCGCGCATGGTTGTAATGTAACGAAGAGCGAACCGTCTCTTACTTCGTAAACCCCGCCGCAAACAACGTATTGTTTACCTAGTTTTCCTACTATCTTGGTGTCTATTATCACGGTGCCTGTAAATTGAGTCTCTGTCATCGCTCTAACGCTAGCAGTCCCATAAAGTTTACAATATGCTACTATTCTAATTCTTTCCCTATGATCAACTTCATTTTCTACATAATTAGGCGTTTCGGTGTCTACATGCATAAATTGAAGTTTGTTAACGTCCTTGTAGATAATAATGTGAGGTTGTTCCGTGTAGCTTTGCCCGACGAGCAAGGGCTTCTTCAAGAAATTATCCCCTACTACGCGACACGAAACAACAGCATCTACTCCATCTATTGATAAGTTTAATTTTGCCGAGCCCACCGAGCATACATAGTTGTTGCCGAAACCCTTCATAGTAGATGGCTTATTGTCATGAGTCAGTCCGAGATTCGCAAAGCTAGTCTGTCCAATCAGAGTGACTTCACTACCAAGATCAATGTACGCTTCGAGCGGCACACCTTCTACGCTTACTTCCTTAATAAACTTATTGGATGGTGTTGTACTAGAAATACGCATAGATTTTGCCACAGTGTCAACATTGGTTGATCCTGTGTTCAGCTTAGAGTGACATAGTTCGGGTTTATGTCCTATTTTGTTACAATGGCTGCATCTAACTAGAGGTTTAGGACATCTAGAGAACGGATGACCTTTCTCTTTGCAGTTGTAACAATATAAGCCAGTATTGATTCTTGCATTAGCCCTATTATTCGACTTATCGTCACTCGTATTTACGTTCCTATCTCTAGGAAATAGCTGTGGCGTGTAAAGTTCTTTGTTATTACTCAACAAGAACTTTAATAAGTCGTCAGGCTCATCACATCGCAGCGCTAAGGCGCTAGACCTTGTAGTCCTATCACTAATGCCATGGATAATGCAATCAACAGCGCGTCTACCGCTAATTTCACACTGGTTAAGCAGTGCTAGCTTTTCGTAAAAATAGTTTTGAATAGGTTCATTCATCTTGCTTTTGCGTCTTAACATGTCCTCAAGTATTTGTCCGTAGTTTTGTTCGCATGGAAAAGCGTTTGATAATTTAACTTGCCACTCTATCCAAGTATACAAAATTTAGTTCTGGCTTTCGTACCAGGTCTTAGCTAGCCCTGACAATTTTTGCATGGCGAAATGAATTATAGTCCTTTCATCCCAGCCATAGACCTTTGCACACTCGTTTACCTTTTTCAACCATATATCCATACGCTGGTTTTTCTCTGAAGGATTAAACTCCGGTATAATGTTTCTGCTATCTCTGTTAGTAAACTGTGTGCTCGGGACTGGCTGTGATGGAAGGATTTCCTTAATAGACTGTATGATTTGAGTAACATCTTTAGCAGAAAAAGAAGGACTACGTGACCTTTTTGTGTGGTGTTCGTCGTGTCTCTCGTTGTCGGCGTTAGGCAGGCGGCTGCGGCTGCGGCTGTCGCACCTCGACCCGTGGCGTGACTCGCGCTGCTCTCTCCATTGACGGCGTTGTCCAGCGTCTCGTTCCCGTTGTAGGTCGAGCTCCATTAGATGAACACGCTCCTGCTCTCGTCTGAGCGCCACTTCACGCTCCAGCAAACGGCGGCCGTGGCTGCGACTGCGGCTATGGCTGCGTCTTCGTCGAGTACTTTCGCGACTGTGGTCGCGAATGAGACTGCGCCTCGAGCGCGAATGGTGACTTCGAGGAGTTTCCACACTCCGTGCTTTATTTTCTCCTGGCTCCATCGTCTGAATCTCGTAACATAAATTGTGTGCATTAGGAATAAATTCGGCATAGGTACTGTAAATTTTAACATAGTTTTAGGGTAGAGAGAAAACTCGAAATATCTCGGAAACGGTGCGTCCTAGACCAAAAATGATGAAAATTTTAACCCCCTTAATAACCCCACTCACTGTAGTACAATTCCCATAAAACATTTACCCTGTAGGTATATCCCTCAGTTTAGTTGAAGCCAGGCAATACAAATGCCCGCTCATTCAGATTTCTTAACTCCCGATCAAAACTAAATCGAAAGGAAAGTCAAAAGTAGAAGTCTGCTTGTGGAGTCAGCTATTTAAAGTTAGGCTCTATAGCCTGAGTAGGATCCGTACGAATGTTCCGTGACTGACATTCACAGTAGATACAGTAGACTGATAGTCAAAGATATTATAAGGTAATGTAATTGAACTTTTCAAACCAGGAAATATCTAAATCACCATATTGGATGTTGATTGATTACATTAGTTGCTATTGTATTATATATATCTAATCTGAGTAGTATAGTGATAACAGCGCTCAAATCGCTTCAATCCATGCCTACCATACATATACGTTTCTGCTGTTGGCAGTAGTTAATCGGAGGGCCTATTATGTATCTCAGTTGCTAACCAAAGTTGATTGAAATCTAATAAAATGGCGGTCTTTTGTCAGTTTTGTCAGCTCAAGTCGGCAACATACTAACATTTCTGCACGCTGTAGTCGTCAAAACTGACATTAAGCTGCCTTTTTTTCTAACACTTCAACGTATCGGACATTTAAATGTTATTTTATCAAATGTTGTTGGATCTTCTTGCCCTAGTCACACTGCATTTGGGATTGGTGTTGTACGTGTTGTTACTCGCCCCTGTTTACCCTTCAATGCATCGTTCACACCCTTTACATTCCATCCCTCACACAATCCATCTACGTCTTGGTCTACGTCTTGCATTCCATCCATTAATTATTCCACCCATATTGGTCACTCCAAACGATTCTCTGCTAATGTTTCTGCCACTGGTGGTACCACTTACGTAGTTAGAAAGTAGTACCACCTTCCAGTGGCTTTCGTATACTTTTTTCCCTTTGTATCCATTCTCGTCACTCCTGTGTCACAGCCTCCCAATAAGCTCCATACTCCAGGATAAGGATTAAAATAGAGTAATTTTTGTATGAGCTTATGTGAAGATTGTAAAACAGACCAATTTTTTTTAATGTTTAAGTTTGGATTTTATTAATTGTACAGACACGAATCTATAGTATTAAAGTATGAGAACATCATAAGAATCATTAGAATACGCCACGTGGTTGACCACCTAATGGTCTGAAACCATGTGCTCATCTGTACGGCCATGCAGCGCTCCTCATGCTCCTTGGTCGCAGTTGGTACTGAGTTTAGGTTATAATAGAAATCATTTGAATACACCACGTGTTTGAGCACGTGTAACGGACTGAAAACATGTGCTAATCTGTACGGCCGCGCAGCGTTTATCACTCCCCTTAGTCACAATAGGTACGGAGTTTAGTTTAGAACTATGCTTCAACCACCGTTAAGTAATTTCCAGAAAAAATAATTTCGTAATGTACCACGATAAAAGAAAAATAAAGTGTAGGCGTGTACTTACAATTTTCGTATATCCCCGGCTTCTGAGATGTTAGCGAATTAACTATTGCTCGCACACTAACGGTAACCACGATGAAACTGAGGTATGAACTGTAGATCCAAAAAAACTGAACATAAAACTCAACTATGTTTGCCAGAACTGTTAATTTATTATAACACTTGAATCTTAGGTTACTAAACAACGTTCGCTTATATGAGAATCCGTCCGCACACCCGGATCGTCAAACCAAGAAAAAGTCATGAACCACCTCCGTCCCCGCTCTGCCAAGCCTCCCCACCATTCCGACCGTGTTGCCAGTCGAAATCGTTCAAAATTGCTATTGTAAGGTCGCCTTTTAGAAATAGTCAATGTTGCCATCTGAATTTTACAAAAATAACTGAAACCTTTCACTACTAAACCGTCTTGATAGGCACAATAGTTGGAATGATCTGACTTATGTACGTGGGTGTGCCCTTTTTTTATCACTTCCAAAAGGGAGGAGGTACTCAATTCGACTGTATTTTTGTATGTTTGTTACCTCATAACTTTCGACTGGGTAAACTGATTCACAAAACTTTTTTTTTTTTGAAAGCGGGTGCTTCCCGTGTGGTCCATTTAAGTTTCGTCCAGTAGGTAGTGTTTGTGTTACACCCCAATAACTGAATAGAATGGAAGTCAGTATTAAATTTTTCAAATTGTACTTGTGTTATAATATTAATGACTAGTTGACTCGTTCTAGGAATAGAACGCGTGGCCTCGCGGCACTGTTTTTTTTTGCGTTGCACCCCCATTTTTCCTAACAAGTAAAGTAGCTTATTTACGCCTTACTACTAGTGCGTTCGAATAGATCACTTCTGATCGTTTTTAGCGAAAATAACGCTTAAAACGGGGCGTTCGAATCAGGAATCTGTGGGTGAAAATGTCATTCATGTCTCTTTTTGTTCAGCGTTCGGAAAGCTAAAAAAGAGGTATTTTTGCCACCAAAAAGTACAATTTTTGACCCACGTCTGGAGCGTGGTTGTTTGTGATCATTATTTGACAGCATAATCATGCGATTTTAGGTTTTATGTTCAGTTGAGCGTTCGAATAGGGTGTGGATAAAAGTGGCAAAATAACGTTTTTGAGCTTTACGAACGCTTTACCAAAAGATCCATCAATAGCAACGCCACCAATGCCCTCATAAGTTAAACGAACGCACTTTACATCATCTATCTGACAATTCATGAGACATGCATTCTTATGCTCGCACGTAGGTTTGCCAACTGTAGTAAAGATGTAAAGACCACGCTTTTCAAAACGTATTGTTTATGCATGTATATGTGCCAATTATGGATAACGTACACTAGGAAAGCCATAAACACTATAAGAGTTCAATACAATGACGCCTTCCGAACTCTTATGAAGCGACCGAGATATTGCAGTGCGTCGAGCTTGTTTGCTGAGGAGGGGGTGCCGGATTTCTTTGCAGTCATTAGATGACGCGTGGCGTCGTTTTGGGCCAGACTGCGTCGCGCTGACAACAAGATACTGGTGGCTGTCTCTGATAATGTGTACGGCTACGAATAATAATAAGTCAGGAACAGTAACTGCTTTAAAAAAATGACCCAACAAAAGTCGTGTTCAAGTAGGCGGGGCTTAAAAGTCGTGTTCAGTACGTCATCAGTCGGACATTTTTCTTGCAAGCGAGCACACGTGAAATCTTCGCATACATTTTAATTTTTATCATTGTGAACTACAGCCGTGAATCATCATGCCAGCATGTGTTGTGAAGTGGTGCAGGATCCATACAAGATTAAAATGTCCAGGAATCACTATTATTATAGTAGATCCAACCGTTTATCCTCTTTTTGACAGCACCAATAGAACGTAACATGACGATGTTACGCAAAAGTTAACTTATAAATGCGAGGTTTTAAAAATATGACAACTGCTTAAATTTGCTCCTTGATCCCGTATAATAATCATCTTTCACAAAATGAGTCCATAAGTGCAGTAGTTTTTTTATAAATTCCATAAAATAACAAACGTTTTTAAAAAATTACGTTCTATGGCTATCAACATAGTGATGTTACGAAGTTACGATTGAGATATCGATATTGTTTATGAACTATTTTTACACGGGTGTTTTCCGTTCTCGGCACATAATATCGGATTTATTTTTATGTAAAACCGTTATATTGATGCGCCTCAGGAAAACATACAGCATTATTTGAAGACGTGTTTATCTCCTCGTGTATATCCAAAAAAGAACAAGGTTATGATGACTATGATGATTACAAGTACAAGTCATACTTGACGAAGCTGTTACCGGTTAAATCTGGGATGGCCAGCGAGCAACACGGAAGGGAGTAGGCATACACAGCGTTTCCCCTCTGTCAAAGTACAAGTCCGCATGGACCATGGAGTTTGATAATATACTGTGGGGTGAGGGCGGGGCTAGATTTGTGAATGGTGCTTTATTTTTTATGTGTTAGTGATTTGGTTGTGTGAGTATGATCGGCAATGGATCGGTACAGGTATGTTTTGTATGTAATAGTGCGGCTTTGCGCTAGTGTGCAACTTCCCCTCCCGCAAGAAATGACAGAAAGATTTGAACAATATTTTTTAGCTAAGGCTACTCCCTTCCGTGTTGCTCGCTGGGGATGGCAGACATTAAAGTCTGCCGTTTGGTACCAGAAAATAGTAAAGTTTGAGCAACCCCAATTCCAATTTAAGCAAACGAAATCTAATCTTTTATTTTTATTTATTTATTAATCAAAATCAGATTCATCGTTGCTGTCACTCGAGCTATTGCCGACATTTATAATTAATTGTTGACTCATATAATCTATCGCCACGTGTTTATCCCAATCTGCCATTATAGTTTCTTGTGTTTTTTGAATTACATTTTGCCAGCTTTCCGCAGTTACTTTCACACATGCATTTTTTAATAAATTTACCATTTTGTTTGCCGTGAATGGGGGTTTTGTGTTATTTCTAGCAGCGTGTCCTTTAACTTGAGCCCATATTAATTCAATGGCATTGTATTGACAATGATAGGGTGGAAGTCTAAGAACCCAATGACCATGTTCTGCAGCTATTTCGTCGATCACATATCGTTTTGGGAAGTGTTTTTTTGTTCGTAATATATTTAGTAATTGTACTTTTAGTAAGGAGTTATCAACATTTTCACCATGTCGTTGAAGCCAGTCAATGATTACTTGTTTTTTGTCGGCCTGGGTCGGCATTTTATCAATTTGGCGTGAGTGATAGGATGCGTTATCCATAATAATAACTGACGGTTCTTCCAATGATTGTACCATTTCCTTAAACCAACTTTCGTAAACCTCAGAATTCATTTCTTCGTGGTACTCAACTGTTTTTTTGGATTTAAAGGCCAACAAAGCATCTGGCATGAATCCTTTCACAGACCCTGCATGGCAAATGATTAGACGTTCTCCTTTTCCCATCGGTACTGAGGTAGTGGAAGCAGCGGTGTCATCAGTCCAGCTCTTAGACACTGTGTGGTTCGCATTCAGCCAAGTTTCGTCAGTGAAAACAACATTTGACCAATCTGTAATTTTTTTGGCTTCGCTCAAAAATTCGCAACGAGCAAAAGCTACGTCGCGACGCTCCATCAATATTTTGCGTTTGTCCGATTTTTTATAAGTAAATCCAATTTCATTCAAGACCTTTACCAATGACGATTTTTGACCTCGGAACAAATCACATTCACGCAAAGAAGCAACAAGTTTTTTAAGTGTTGGAACTTCTTTACGTAAGTAATAGTTATATATATGACGGCGTATAGCGTCTGCGTCAAAGTTGTCAACCGAAGTCACACGACGTGGTTGGCGTTTTTTCTTCGGCGTACGAAGCTTATTCTCCTGCATGCCGCTTGTTCCGTAGGCTTCGGTAGTAATTTTTGTAATCGTAGATGCACTAATACCTAACGCGGCCGCAACGCGCTCTCTCACTTGCGACAATGGTAAAAGCGGGCCGCCATTTTGATACTCTGCTTCAAAGTAATTACGAAGCTTGATCACCATTTCTCTCGTCTGTCCTTTCAGCACTGATCCTTTCGGCATTTTATAGTTCCAATATAAAACTCAGCAAATAATTACTAGCACGGGCGTCTTGTTGCGAGTGACAGTGACAAATACAAAACGGCGGTGGACCATTGAGTTTTACTACCTTGATAAAATACTACTGCTTACCCATAGACAAAAAAATTGGCAGTCATAGGAATTGCCGATAGAAGTGAAAACTTATAACTCAGAATTTGATAGCTTACCTTGGAAACTACACGGGTGTAACCGGACGGCGTGGCCTCGCCATCTGGGCATGGCCATCTAGAAATGCGTCAGCATTTCCCATTGGCTGATGCGTTTCTAGATGGCCATGCCATGACGGCCTGTCCACGCCCTTTCAACATTCCCCATTGGCTGACGTATTTCTAGATGGCCAATAGCCATGGTCATGGCGCCATTCCTAGGACTATTCTCTTTCCGCACAGACTCGATAGAAAAATGAATCGAAATCGTGTCCACTATAATCACTTGGTCACAACACTTTAACTGACAAATTAGATCTGTCAAAAAGAGGATAAACGGTTGGATCTACTATAGTAAGTAGTAGCAAAATTATAATTATATTCAAAGATGTACAAATACGCATACAAACCGAGATGGTCAATACTATGCAAAATAAAGTCAGTCTATTTTTGATTAATGTATATTTTTTTACAGAACTGAATATTGAAATGTAACAGCAATGTATTTTGCTTATTTAGTTTTAGCTTAGTTTTATTTTCATTTCCTTGCCGATCCTGTGCAGTAAAATAAATGCCTCTCTGCACTTAAGCTAGAAAGACAAGAGTATGACTAGACGCCTGTGAAAACCAGCATTATATACTTACTCCGTTAATTTTGAAGAAATAAATAAAAAAACGAATTGAAAGAAATTGTATATGTACCATGTTACACAAATCTGCAGTACCTCCCAGTCTGTACAGTTAGTACCTACTGTTTTTTTGTTTATGTTATTATGTATATCAAATCTTATATTAAGTAAATTTACCATTTTTACGCTGATGATTCGTCTCAAAAAAAAAACATCGACATCTCTAAAAAATACTACAGAAAATGAACAATTAACAGTAATAACCGATTACCTACAGTCGCATAGTATAACATTAAAAAAATAGTTCATTGCTTGGTTGAATTACGTAAGTACGTTTAATTTTTCAAGCTAATGAAAATTCACCCTTTGCAAATTTTGAAGTGGTTTACGTGAGTTGCTCATAAATCTGTCAGTAATATCAACACAATGCTTTTCTAAAATAATTGATAATGAAGGTATTCTGCGACCACTGAATAACGTCCACCAGGCAAATAACGAATATCCTATCCTACTTCCTACTTACACTAATATCATAAATGATGTTAAAGTTTGGATGGATGGATGGATGATTTTAATTAATGTTTGTTACTCAATAACGGCAGAACGGCTGAACAGATCTGATTGAAATTTGTCTCAGAGATAAATTATAGTCTGGAATAGCACATAGGCAAGTTTTCATCATCATTATCATCTATCACCACGCGGGTGAAACGGCCTAATATTTTTGGGTACAGCATAGACAAAATAACAAGTTCTCCGCCGATGCCAAGATCATAATGATGACTTTCTTTCTGACAATAGAGTTCTGTCAAAGTTGTGTCAGTTTCTCATAGATTATATAGTGCGTTCGAATAGCCCCAAGTTGGCGAAAAATAACGCAAAAACGCTCACAATGGCGTTCGAATTGGGAATTTGTGGGTGAAAATGTCGTTTACGGCTCTTTTTGTTCACCGTTCGCAAAGCTAAAAAAGAGTTATTTATGCCACCGAAAAGTACAATTATTAACCCAAGTCCGGAGCTGCGACTGTTTTTGATCGTTTTTTGACAACTATCTATTTGACAGCACAATCGTGCGATTTTAGGTCTTATGCACGGCTTTGCGTTCGAGTAGAGTGTGGGAATCGCGGCAATAATAACGATTTTGAGCTTTACGAACGCTTTAACAAAAGAGCCAACAATTGCAACGTCACCAATGCCCTCATTGCTAAACGAACGTACCTCAAGTCAAAAGCACGCAATGATTTTGCCAGCTCGATACACTAGACGTGCTCGGCGATAGAGTTGGCATGTCATCCGTCTTTGTTGTTCAACCGACTGTAGTCGAGCGATTCCGCCATTACGACGGAGGTGAAACATCAATCTAGCGGTCTTGAGTGAATCACCCGCAATACTTACATGTTATTTTTTAACACAACATAACAAACGGTTTCGCCTATATATCCTCGAAGGGGTAAGCAGCGGTGTATTCAACGCCTACATTTAAGTTTGTTTTTTTTTGTTTGTGCCTTAAGCTTGTGTCGCTCGCTATTATTTTGACAGCTCGATACACTAGACTCAAGGGGGATCAAACGTAACACAAATACCGTCAAAGGGGATGAAATGAAATGATAGTTTTTTTAATGGTGATATATGTGTATGTACTCGTAAGTCCTGTCTTTTATTATTAGTGTTTACTGATTGATACACTAAGTATTTACATTTTCTCTTAGACTTCTATTATAACAATTGCGTTTGACCATGTACATATTAAATGTCATTTTGGTATAATGATAAATGGAGGTCTGGTCAGGGTGACGCCTTGGAGAAGATAATAAGCTACTCGAAGTACTAACCCTGCGCAGACGTAGTCGCGGGCACCAGCTAGTTAAATATGATTTTGGTAAAATGAATATGCGAATTTTTTTTAATCTTACTTCACTACATTGCGAAGAAAGAGTCTCTTCTAATTACTTCTAGACGAAAACTTAATAAATAAATCATATTTGGCGGGACATAACGTTCACTGAATTTTAAAAAGTAACCGATATAAAAAACAAAAATAAAACATTGTTTATATTATTAACTTGGTCCAATTCACTTGTTGCATTACATCGTCCACGCCGCTACGACTCAGTTGTCATAGTAGACGTTGCAGCACGCGCGTGAACCAATCCCTGGTTTCCTTCTGAATTTAAACCAATCACCGAACATGTCTATTTGTAACCTCGGAAGTAATTCGTATTTGGAATGATACGTCGCTTTTGTTTGAAGGACCACTTTTTGTGTGGAATTTGTTCTGAATTATGCTTCCTGACTTATTATTATTCGTAGGTGTACGGGAATCCAATGTTTACCCATTGGAACCCCGTGCACATGAATGCAAACAAAAAGTGACGTATTTTATATACCTAAGTGTAGCTGTGATGTGTAGATGAACATCTACTAGATTGTTTTTTTGTAGATATTGTGTAGTGTTGAAATTTTCTATGGGTTTATTGCCCGAAATAAATGACTATTATTATTATTATTATTAATTCAAGACCTGTCAAAATCGGTTTTGGGCATACAAAGACTATATCAACGTTTCAATTTAACTTGTATGAAATGTAAACGTATAGTGTGCCAAAACAAAGTTATAACATAATGCGAGTATAAACAAGAAGGGCAGTGTTCAAATAGAAAGAGGGCTGACGGCAGCCGCACATGTACACTTTGGACGGAAGCACCGACGCGTGATTAATGACGTTACGTCAACCACAGCGCGCGTAATGCAGTAGGTAAACTCTAACCGTAATCAGGTACACGATATTCAATATCTGCACTATAATATAATAAAGAGGAATGATTTGTTTATTTGTTTGAGTGAAATAGGCTCCGAAACTAGTAGACCGATTTGAAAAATTCTTTTATCATTAGAATCCCACAATATTTCTGATGAACAAGGGTTATATAATATTTCGAAAAGTTAGGGATCCGTATCAAAACTTCAATACCCAAGGTGTGAAAAAATTATCAAATAAATCCCTAAAATCACGTACGCTGCGGAAACTATTGACAATAGAGCATAATAATGTATAACAGTTTTATAGAGAACACATTACAGTTATGTCACAATAATTACTTTTCCATGTTAAAATATGTAATACTAACTGACCCGCCAGCGGTTGCACTCGCGTAGCCTCGCGGGATACGGTAATTACAGATTTTCAACTATCCCACGGGAACTCTTTAATTTACCGGAATCAAAAGTATCATATGTTGATCAGGGATATAAGCTACCAACATACGAAATTTCATTTAAATCGCTCAAGTCGTTTACCCCCTTAATCTGTCCGAATCAGCAAGACCCATTAGAGGCAAGTTTCATTCATAAATCTATTGTTATTTTTTGTCCTGATGCGGACGGGTTAAGTCACCATCCCTGACAAAAATAATGAAAGCATCACTATTTATTTTAAATTACCTATCCAGTTATCAATTTTCATCACTGTAAACAAACCAAAAACGAAGAACTTTTGAAAAGAAATTCCCCTGTTTCACCTCTTTAAGTCATCACTGTCAATAAATATTGAAATCATCACTTTAAACTGTCCTAATGCTAATTTTTCACCACTGTATGTTCGAAAACAAAAAACTTTCGATACAAACTTTCACCCCTCCATTTCACTCTCTTAAACATCCACTATCAAAAAAAAATTAGTCCAACATTTTTTATTTTGAATGACCTATCCAAATACAAATTTTTCACAACTATAAGCACAAAAACAAAGGAGTTTCATACAAACGATTTCACCCCATTTTTACATAGGAGGGTGTCATTATCATAAACCAATATAAAATAAAATATAATATATGCCACATTTCGCTTCACAGGATCACTACAAATCGAATTAACGGAGCCGTAAATGTATTATTAGTGTGTTTTCAACTTGAATTTTTAAACATTATAAGCGCACCAACCTTAACTTCCAGTCCCAGTGGGTGGGCACTAGCACGATAATTAGCCGTACGTGTAACGTTCTCATGTATCTAGTACACCTGTGGCACAGATAGCTCATGGTTTGTACTCTATACCTCAACGATACGATTACGTTACATACATACATAACGTCACGCCCGTTTCCCGGAGGGGTAGGGAGAGATCACAGATTGCTACGATCCTGGCATACCTCTTTTGCTTCATCCACTCGCATCACATTCTTTCTTCACAATCGTCGGTTTCGCGTACTCTTAACCTCGCCTTTCTTCAGAACATCTCCGATTTGATCGACGAGATCTACCTTTTTCATTCAGTCCATCCACGCTCGTCTTCACCCATCCCATCCACCCTCCGCGCCATCCACCTCGATTACGTTACATTTACACAAATTATCCTACTAGACACATTGAATAGTAGAATAGCAAGTTAGGCGTACTTGGCGTAAACTGTTCCCTACTGCGTAGTTTGTCACACTGTGTCCGCCGTGAAATATGATCGAACGGTAACTATGACGCGTAACGGCACAATATTAATTATGGCGCTTCTAGCGCTTATCTACGCTTTAATTACTTCTGATATAACAAGATGGATAACTTATATGAGAGGATAAATCAAATCAAATCAAATCAAATAACTTTATTGCATTGTCGCAGGTTAAAAGTATACAGTTCTTGCATACATGATCAAAATAACTCTGTAATATCCGAGATGGTGAGCAATATTGAATATACATTTTAAATTTATAATTGTTTACTGATTATAATTATTCTGAATTGACAAATAACACTTGATTTAATCAATAACGGTACATACGTAATATGAAATTAAGCACATTTTAATTATAAATATTGTCAAGTAATTAAATAATTAGAATGGATTTTAATCAAGGAATTTGATCATTATAAGAAAATAAAATATTAAGTCATAATTGCTAATCACTCCAATTGTATTTTATTTCTCAAGTAGTCGTCAATGGCATTTGTCAATAAGCTAATATGATATTTAACCCTTTGCGTCCCAGAGACGTATATATACGTCAGTTTCATTCATAAACCTTTTGCTTTAATTATCACGGTATAGGAAGGACTAAACAGGGTGAGAAATGGCCGTGTTCATTAGCCGACTGTTCAGATGAGAAAATAGGTGTGTGGAAGCGGCTTCTGCTGCACGAGGGGAGCTACTCTGGAGAATGTTCCCTCCGCCGGCGCCGTCAGGTTGTGCATCGTTAAAGGCAAGAACTTACTGGGCGGTAGTCGTCTTAGTCGGTACCACCGCAGTGCCAGATATTCTGCCGCAAAGCGGAATAGTACGTATTACGCAAGCATTAGGACGCTGTAACATGTGAAATTACTGGGCGAATAAGACTCAATAACCAATGTCTCGTGGTGACGATTACAGTGCAGTATCAGAGGTTTCTGCTTACATTGTTATAATTAGTGGTACCTACAGACGGGCAGTATATTATATATTATACTCTGATATTTTTTTCAAAAAGTGCTGAATTCATCTCAATGAAATGTACCCACATAATTGGACCGCCTCTGACCTATGACCTCCCAACAACCAAATTATGTATTCATAAATGAATGGATGAATATTGATATCCTTCAGTTTCGAGTACAATATTGCAGATTTTTATAGCACATAATAAAGTTCAACAAAACTTTACCTAAACGGCGAGTAAATGTTTTATACACGAATAATAATATGTGATTTTGTAATGTATTCGCAAAATATATAAACAGGCAGTAATATAAATACTAACTAATTTTAGATACTATAAATTAATTCTCGTAGATGTACAATGAAGGTGCAGGAAAAATCGTAAGTTCTTTAAAAAGTGGTACACAGCTATCCAAACATTGCTCCCCACACCGGGATAGTATGCATTTCTTTTGCGCAATCAACACCTTGTCCACCTTAACGGAGAACCTTCACAATATAATGTCATATCTTAAACTTGTAGTGACATAGCCATGATTGGCGAAGCAGTCCCGTTACACACGTACAAACAACCATACACTCGGTTTGAGAATCTCTTCATTTTTAGAAGTCGGTTAACAATAATTGCTATTTGAAAGTTTCGTTTAAGCTCCAATATTTACCTATAATAACGTTCTGTTAGACTAGGTTCCCGACTTGTTTTAAAAAAAAAACAAGATTTATGGAAACACAGATTTATTAACACTTTTATTACTATTATATACACTTTTCACTTATTTATTCCTTGTTGGATCACTCGGGTTTTTAAATAATCGCGCACTACTATTACTGATGAGAGGCAGAGTAACCTTGTAAAATTGAATAACAATGAATGACAATAATATCCAAAAATTATGGGTTTATATACAAAACAATATTGCTGACTTGTTGAAATGCATTGACGTCAATCGCTAGAATGCGAGTGTGGTCGATTGCAAGATCGGCAGATATTAGGGTTGTAACATTTCCCCCCTTTAAGACGGAACATACTAAACGGATAGTATGTGAGTAAGGATTGATCCAACAGAGATTACAAGATTGAGACAATGAAATACAGGACTAAGAGACATAATGGAATAGTAATTATTTAAAAATAACAATAAAGTAGTAAACAATTAGAAAGTTGCAATGAAAAATTGAAAAATAAGATTAACGATTAGATAGTAGAAATTAATTGAAAAGTAAAACTAACAATTAAGTAGATAGTAGCAATGAACTAGGACAATTAAAATTAACATTGTAAACATAACGGTTTAGCAATAGGATAAGAAAAGTACCAGACATAAATTTAATTATATTTCAAGATTCCTTCTTGGAGATGACATAGAAACATTAGACATAGAATTAGAGTCAGAACTAGAAGTTTCAGAGTTGTGTCCAATAGTGGTCATCTCAATATTTGACCTAGAATGAATATGAGACTGAGGCTTTGAATAGCATTTATTAAATATTTTAACACAACATCCGGAAGTAGTAGCTCTGCGTTTAGGGCAAATACACAAATAAAGTTTATAAGACAAAAATGAAAAAACAGATAAGGATAACAATGTTGTCAAGATGCTGAAATAGTATCCATATTTAATGTGATAAGGCTGATTTTCGATCTCTGTCAACTCGTCATTGAATTGGTTTAGTTTATGAGTCGCGTATTGTAAGGAGTCCAGATTTATATGAGACAATCTTATTGGAGTTAAATATGGAATACTATTATTAATTTTTATTTTAGAACAACAATCATCGTTGATGATGTTAAAGTTAGGTGATGGTATATAAATTTTTGTTTCGTATTCATTACTGGGAACAAACTGCATTAGTTTGTGATATGCTTTACAATTTTTAGGAACAGTTAATATTCCTGTTCCGACTACGTCATGATCGACAATATTACCATTGCAATTAAGAGATAGCCTTGCGATATCTGACTGAACGTAAATCCACTTATTGTTCATTAGTTTTTGCCAGATATCGACATTACCGTACATTAGTTTGTAACTGCAAGAGTCTGGGATATCACTTAGAAATTCACTGAAAATAAGCACTTCACAGATAGGATTTGAAACACTAGATTGTACATTAGCTAATTTACACAAATAATAGTTATTCTCCATTAATTTACACTCACTTAGGTCGTCCATTGCAGAATACGTCAATTTGTCTTCAGTTATTGCTAAGTACTTTGTGGATGGGCTTATTAAAGCAAAAGAGTTTGGTTTATGAATATCATGAGGTGTAGGGAGAGCATAAATGTGATATAGATTATAATCTACGAGCAAAGCTAAGGGTATTTTTACTACGAATACTAATTTACTATCGCTAACGAAAGAAGATACATCTGCTATATCTATGAGAATATGAATGTTATCTAGAGTTAGCTCGATTGGAAAGTTGCGAATTAAATCGTTGTTTCTTGAATTTAATTCGTTAAGCAATTGCATGGGACTTAGTATAGAAGGATGTACTACATTTTGTTTACCGAAAAGTATAGAATCTATAAGATCTTTCAGTTTAAAATTAAGAATCATGAGAGAGCTTTCTAATGCACTGAACGTCATTGCGAGATGCGAGGTAACTTCGAGTTTATTGGTGCTGGTTGAAATCGTTTCTAGAATTGAGTCAAGTTTAACCATGTTTTCGTTAAGTGCGACTTCGTTATGGTTTAACCTTTGAATCGTATTATTAAAAGATGAAATAGTAGATGAAATAATATGGATGTTCTGTTTCATTAAGGAAGCTAAGTGACGTTGATCATCCTGGACCGCGTTAATGGCGTCAGTGAAAGCTTTGGCATCGTCTTCATCGAGAGAACCGAATAGCTGTTTAAGGATAGGACCGCCTATACCGAACCAAGCGGATCGTCTAGGTCTAGAGCTAATATTATTATTAATAAGATGAGATAGAGAATTATAATTAGAATTAACACTATAATATAAGGTTTCTAAAGGACTAAGGACATTAGAGCAATCTATCTTAATATCAGGATAAGAATAGCAAATACGTTTAGAACTCGCTAACATTTTATTAATAGTTTCTAGATGAGGCTTAAAGTAAGAAATATCAGTAAACGTTAAAACATTCCAATAGTTATTATAATATCTTAGAGTACCTAGAGGGTCAAAGTAAAGACCGGGACTGTTGACGATAGGCGACGTTAGATTGGAGTTGGAGACGGAGACGACTCCTGGCGTGATGGCCCTGGAAGAGGATTTTCATGAGCTAACTTGATTTGATCGAAATGATAACGTATATGCCTACGATTAACAAGAAGTGTGACATTGTTATTATTATGGACCTTAAGGACTCGAAAAGGACCTTTCCATATTGAGGACAGTGCTTTGCGTAATCTATGGTGTTGTTTTAGGTAGACCATGTCTCCGACATTGTAGGTAACGTCTTTAGCATGTTTGTCATAATATGCTTTTGATCTTTCTTTGTTTCGAAGGATGTTTTCGCGAGCTATGTTTCTAGTGTTGATTAACTTTTGTTTTAAAGTTTTAATGTAGTCAGGATAAGTAGCTGTAGGATCAATATCATAGATGGAGCTGGGAATGTTAGGCTTGCAACCAAATAATAATTCATGAGGTGTAAAGTTAGTAGATGAATGCACACATGAGTTATATGAAATGATAGCAGTAGGTATGAATTTATGCCAGTCGTTTTGATTTTCATTGACATAGGACTTAAGGTATTCCTTTAGAGTAGCATGACTTCTCTCAAGAGCACCGTTTGTCTGAGGATGGTATGGCGATGAGAATAAATGTTTGATCTTGAAGAAAGTGGCAACTTGTTTGTATACATCGGCAATGAAATGAACACCTTGATCTGAAAGAATGGTTTTTGGAATCCCGTAATGGCTGATGAATTTAATGAGACATTGAGATGTCTGTTCTGCTGTAGATTCAACGATAGGATAGGCCATGGAATATTTAGTTAAATCATCTTGAAACGTGACGATGTACCTGTACCCTTCAGAACCAGACTCAGGAAGTGGACCAACTATATCGGTGCAGATTCGTTGCAGAGGCTCAGAAGATGTGGTAGTGATCTCCATGGGAGCTTTGTTGGTTTTTCGAAGTGCTTTGTTTTGTTGACAGGATGTGCAGTTTCGAACATATCTCTCTATTTCGCTTTTCATACCTTTCCAATAAAAGGTATCCTTTAATTTATTATACATTCGGTTTGAACCTATATGACCACCGATAGGAGAATCGTGATTTTCTTTCAGGATGATAGGGACTTCGCTTGGGGTAGGATATCGAACTGTGTTATGGTAAACATTTACTTTGATTTGAGTTCCGTGAAAGATATAAGCTATTATCTCATAGATGAGGAGGAATTTCAACTTATCGAAAGGGTTGGCAAAGTCCGATAAAGCGATTTCTTTGACTTCGGAATGAAATATGACAAGTTGGTTTCGTAATTCTTTCAGGACATTAAATAAGTCTTTATAAGTGGTTGACTCAAAGTGGTGTACTTTAGTGAAGAGATGGAAGAAAGTCTTATTATTGACTGTAGAAGTTTTTACGTGATGTAGTTCCTTTTCAGATTTTATGAAGTCTTCTTTATCTTCAAGAAGGTCGAGAATATCTTTACAGTATAAGTTGGATTCATCAAGATCAATTGAAGTCGGATAGGCAATTATAGGGCATGACGTCTTTAAAAGATTTTGGTTGTATTCAAAAACTTGGGTATCGTAGTTGGTAGGGCTTGAACGTGATTTTAAGAATGATTCGTAATTTAGGTTATCTGTTAGGTCTATGTCAAAATCATTGATAGCATTAATGGGAGGACGAGAGAGTCCATCAGCGTTTGAATTAATTCTACCTTGTTTGTAGCTAATTTGGTAGTCGAATTCTTCGAGTTTTAATCTCCAGCGAACAAGTTTGCTGCTGGGGTCTTTGCAGTTCATGAGCCAGATTAAAGGACGATGATCAGTAACGATCTTGAATTTCCTACCGTAGAGGTAAGGTCTGAAAGTTTGAGTTCCAAAGATGATTGCTAAAAGTTCCTTTTCCGTAGTGCTATAATTACCTTCTGCACTATTAAGCGTTCTAGAAGCATAGGCGATGGGAAGATCATTTCCATCTTCACACTGGGAAAGGACAGCGCCTAATGCATAGTTAGAAGCGTCTGTGGTTAGTACAAATGGTTTGCTGAAATCTGGATACTGCAGAATTGGAGCATTGGTGAGCAAGTTTTTAAGTTTAATGAATGAATGATTTTGAGAATCACCCCAAATGAATTCAGTGTCTTTACGGAGTAGTGATGTTAAAGGTTTAGTGATTTTAGCAAAGTCTTTTATAAATTTACGATAATAACCAACCAGGCCAAGAAAGCTCTTTATATGTTTAGGGTTTTTGGGAGTTGGATAATCAAGAACAGCTTTAACTTTGTCGGGGTTTGGTGAGACACCTTTATCGGCGATGATGTGACCAAGATAAGCGACTTCCTTTCTAAGGAATTCGCACTTATCTGGTTGGAGTTTGAGGTTGTGTTTTCTTAGGGCATCGAAAACAAGTTTGAGCTTTTGAATATGCGAGTTTAAGTCATGGGAGTAGATTATGACGTCATCGAGATAGATGAAGCAGTGTATGCCTTGTAGGCCTGAAAGGACAGTGTTCATCAACCTCTGAAACGTCGCTGGAGCATTTTTCAGACCAAAAGGCATTCGAGTATACTCAAAATGCCCATTGGGAACTGAAAATGCAGTTTTAGGAGCATCAGCATCCTTGACTCGGATCTGATGGAAGCCAGATGCCAGATCTAACGTTGTAAAGTATTTGCTATGCCCTAACTGGTCAAGAATATCGGTGATGTTTGGAATAGGATAAGCGTCACCTATGGTAACATCGTTTAATTTACGATAGTCAACTACGATGCGCCATTTCTTTTCGCCGGAAGCATCTTGCTTTTTGGGGACAATCCATATAGGAGAAGACCAAGGAGAATCGGAGGGTCTGATGATTTTCTGGTCTAGCATCTTTTGAATTTGTTTGTTGACTTCTTGTTTATGGATCTCGGGATACCGATAGGTTTTCGCATGGATAGGTTGGGAATCAGTGGTTTTGATTTCATGTGTAAGGGTGTCCGTGCAAGTAAGGATATCACCTTCTAAATGAAACAGATCAGAATAATCAGAGCATAGCTGTAAAAGGGCTTTTGACTCTTCGTCGTTGAGATGGGAGGATCTGACTTGATTTTGTACATTTTTAATCCGATCGCGGGAGTTAGCTGAAACGGTCTGTGTTACTGTGTTTACTGAGTGTATTTGATTTCTAATGTCTTCGAGAGTATGACAAGGGTGAATTTCAACATTGAGAGATTGAATAATGACATCGCGATGTGTGGTGTTTAAAATGGATACATTTGCATGTTTATTAAGTTTCACTCTAGTTAAACAGCTGGCTAGATAAACACCATTTTGGATTTCAGATTTTTCCACAAATCCATATGTGATCTCTGGGTTTGAGATAGCACATTCAATGACCATCTCTGAACGAGCTGGAATGGTGTATCGAGGCTTTGTAAAGTGAAGGTTGAGCTGATATTTTCCAATAGTCAGAGTGTTGCTTTTGTAATCTACGTTACAATTATAGAGCTTCAGCAGATCATTTCCTATAATACCATCAAAATGAATGTCAACTTTATCCGATATAAGGTGAAAAGTGCTGTAGATAGTTTCGCTCTTGGAGACTTTGAGGTCAAGTTTAAAATTGCCAAGAGTGGATGAATAATTGGCGTCGCTATCGATACCTTTGAATTTAATGACTGCAGGATCAAGAACAGGTTGGATTTCAAGGGCTGATTTCTTAACAAATGAAACAGTGGAACCAGAATCGACTAAGAATACTAGCGGTTTACTAGAATATTGGCTTGTAACGTATATGTGAGGTAGGTGAGTTTTATAATTTATGTTTACCTCATAACTAGCCTCACATTCATCTCTTGAGTTAGGAACGGATTTATTAGATGCAGTGGGAAGTGTACGAGATCTAGTAGTTTTGGTAAGCTTATTTAAATAAGGAGAGATAGTAAATTTACTACTCGTGGGTTGAGTAAGAACTTTTGAACTAGTAGGTTTGGAAATAGAATCAATGCGTTTGGGTACAGTGAATATAAAAGGTTCAGTAGATTTGCAGAATTTAGTAGGTTTATTGTACTTGGTAATTTTTGCAGATTTAGTAGGCATCGTAAAATTTGTAGATTTAGAACATATATTAGAACTGGTAGAATTGGTAGGACTAGTAGATTTGGTAGATTTAGTAGACATAGTAGATTTAGTAGATATAGTAGACATAGTAGATTTAGTAGATATAGTAGGATTGGTAAGTTTGGTAGATTTAGTAGACATAGTGGGTTTGTTAGATTTAGTAGGGTTGGTAGATTTAGTAGAATTGGTAGGTTTAGTAGATTTAGTAGGATTGGTAGATTTAGTAGAATTGGTAGATTTTGTAGATTTAGTTGGAATGATAGTCTTCATAGATAAATTATCAAATAAAGAGTTCATCCCGTCAGCGTCGGTTTGAGTTGCGGATTCCGTACGACGCGGGACCGGAATCATAGTCAGTTTAAATCAGAGCGTGAATCAGAATCAAAAGAATCTTCCCGGATGCTGCGATCATCCTCATTGTGGGAAAGATTATAAATCTGTTTTGTAGATTTGTGACGTGAATTATTGAATTGTCTCTTACGACATTCATGAATCTCGTGACCCAGGTTTTTACAGTATCTGCATACTTTCACTGGGTTTTGGGGTACAGTGGTTGATGTAGAAGGATGTTGAGGAATGTTATTATTGACGTTGTGCACAGGGCGCTCACGAAAGGAAATTGGACGCTCGCGATTAAAGCAGTTTCGATCAAGATGCCCTGTTTTGCCACAGATTTTGCACTTTGGTCTTAATTGGTTAGCCGTTTGAGTTTGCAGGGCATAGTTATGCAGCTTCTCTTCTTGAATGGCAAGGTTAACTGCTTCGTTTAGGTTCGAGGGATTTCTACACCTAAGGATTGTAGATATATGACTCGGTAACCCTAACAAGAAAGTATGAAGCGCTAAGTCCTCGGTATTTGCAATACGGCCTTTTAATTCGGAAGGATCTCTCGTAGAGTGTGTGATGTCAGTCTGTAATCGTGTTAAACATGTCTCTAATCGTAAACTATATTGACTGACAGATTCATTATATTTTTGTTTACACTGTTGTAGATCTAAAAATAAATGATCTCTATGTTTGGTTTCGCCAAAAGTGGTTTTTAGAAACGATTTCAATTCAGACCAATTTTCGAATATTTTTAATGCACAAGTGGATTCCGCTTTGCCTTCGAATTGTGACAATATGTATTTAAATAGAATGTCCTTTTGTGCAATTGAAGCTAACGACAATGCACTTTCGCAATTACGCAAAAACGAAGTTAATTTATTTTTATCACCATCGAAAGGCTTAATGAATTTAGTAAGGACCCCGAAATTAATATTTTCCTCTAAAGGTACTAAGGAACTGCTGGAAGACATTTTTTTATCACCTTTAAGACTCTCGTTAACCATTGTTAAATAAGTATTAGAAAATAGAAAAAACAATCACAAAGTACTCAGACAAAACAGAAAACAATAATTGTAAAATCACTTACAGAACGATGAATAGTAGAGACGTCATTGGAGTTAGCTATGCGGAGTCGGGTTACGGCACGAGCCGTCGCGTCGGTTGACCAGGTGGAGTGTATCGTGTTACACAATACAAGGCGCCGGTGCGATGACCTCGGTGATCACGGGCAGTATGCGCGTGATAATGGATTCCCTCAGAGCCTCGTGGATGGCTTGGAGCTTGGCAGGCGTCCCAAGGGAAGAGTAGAGTAGGGTGGCTGGTTACTCTTGAAGTCCCAATCAGCAGGGTGACTCGGTGTAAGGGTAGGTGACCCACAACACAGTGGAGCCACGTGTAGTTTTCGAGCCAAGGGTCAGCAGGGGTAGCTCGGTGTGATGTGAATACACAGTGGAGCTAGGCTGACGGGCTCGGTAGCGGCGATGCAGTGGCGTAAACAAGCTGGCGGTAGGCAGTAGCGTGCAATGGCCAACTTAGAGCCACATGCGATGAGACCAAACGTCGTGAAAGTGCAGGAGGACCCTCGTCAGGTAGGGGCGACCAGGGGACAGTAATTATCCCTTTTGTTCTGACACCAATAATGTTAGACTAGGTTCCCGACTTGTTTTAAAAAAAAAACAAGATTTATGGAAACACAGATTTATTAACACTTTTATTACTATTATATACACTTTTCACTTATTTATTCCTTGTTGGATCACTCGGGTTTTTAAATAATCGCGCACTACTATTACTGATGAGAGGCAGAGTAACCTTGTAAAATTGAATAACAATGAATGACAATAATATCCAAAAATTATGGGTTTATATACAAAACAATATTGCTGACTTGTTGAAATGCATTGACGTCAATCGCTAGAATGCGAGTGTGGTCGATTGCAAGATCGGCAGATATTAGGGTTGTAACAGTTCGTAAAGTACTGAGCGCAGTTTACACTGCAGAGGCCGTAGCAGACACAATTTGCGAATAAATATTCGTATCGTGCACGTCAACGCGTCACGCTTACTAACTATGAGTGTACTGTGTCACAGTTGCCCTAGATACATGACAGTTGGTACTGTTCATGTGACCAACACGTTACGTTACAGTTACCGTTTAGGGCCCCAGGCTCAACTGCGAAGCTTAACCAGTTGAACCGTTCGGACTTTTTTCCCGTAGGCGCAACTGGTTGTGTCGATTAGAAAATATTATTATATTATTAAAGATTAAAATACGATGCTTAACTAGTTGAGCCTTTTGAACTTTTTTCCCGTAGCCGCAACTAGTTGTGTAGATATATAATATCTCAAAGGCTCAACTTTTATTACTAGCAGATTCCCATGACAGTTTTGTCCAGTCATTACCCGCTGCACTACCAAGTGGCATTTTTATTCATAGACTTCATTTGACTACAGAATAATACGGATATAGGTCTTACCTGTGACAGCTTTCAAAATGACAGTAGATGTCGTATTTTATGATTTTGATCTCACACTTAAACTACATTTGGATTGAAAATTACGCAGTTACTCGTGCTAGGGCCACAGTTATAGCTCCGGGTCACGTGGTCGGCACTCCCCTCCGCGTCCGCGTGTAGAAATCTCTCATCATAACCGCTTTACAAACATGTTTGAGTCGCGAGGCCGCTGGGGATGAGGTAGAGGAGAGGCGAAATTTCGGAAAAAAATCGTACAACTAGTTTTTACTCATTACTTCATTGCATATGTAGGTACCAAATATACAGATGGAATGCACAAAAATCATCACTGCAAGACCGCCGCACAATATAAAGACAGTGGACTACTTATTTGTCCTTGCGCAAGATTATAAAGTAATATTTTTAAATCGATTTAATAGAATAATTAGTCTAAATTAAATATGTCCATTCACTAAATGAATTACTTGTCATTTATTATAATAATAACATTTCATTTATCATAGTGACGTGTAACTTTATATTATTGTTTATCGTTGGTAACTTAATAACTAGAATTACTTCAAGCTGCAAAGTTATTTGCTACAAGGCTATGCTATCGTCCTTGAATATAATTACAAAGGTATTTTTTGTATAAAGTATTTTATAACTTTTCGTTTACCACCGCGGTTGCAGGTGCCGCTTACTCACATCCTACCTTGTTGTTCATACATAGTGCGGGCTGCGTACAATCTGACCTGACCGCAGACCACAGGCCGCATCCAGTGTGGCAAGGCTTTGCCTGTGAGTTACGAAATCGCGCTTTTTAATGTTGAACCAACGAACATAGATGTTAGCAGTGTCAGCAATGAAAGCGAATAGTGGAACAGGGGTAATAGTCATAGTGTACCAGTCTACCGTATGTGCTTACCTTGTAACACATTTTGCGTTATTAGTTTTTTTCTTTGGCACATCCATTTATGTTATGAAGGAAATATTTAAATTACAGCATGCACCCTCACTGCCATTAAGCAAATGTTACTCTTAAAACGTTATCTATTTTAATTTATATGAATTTCAAACTTAACCACACCTACATCCATGTTGTTTTCATTTTGTTTTTGCTTATTTAGCACGTTGTGATGCATGCATCAAGAATACCTACATTGTTATTATTTTTAAGAAAGTGCTGTGTCACACCTAGTTCTGCAAACCTTTAAATGTAAATCTTGTTATTAAAGAACGTGTTCATGACAGCTAAGTCGGCAGCCGCACACGTCCGGAGAATAACGTGGCGGCTCCCGTAACCACGCCCACGCCTCTCCCACATGTCACCTGAACCCACATGTCACCCAAAATGATCCAACACACAAACAATCCCCTGCGACAACTGGATCTCCCGAAGCAACTCATCGAGTTTGATCCAATATGAATATGAATAAATGATTATCTGATGATGATTATGATCTTGCCCACTGTTGTACCCGACTGCAACTAAGCTCAAAAAAATGTCATGTGTTTGACCTGTTTCTATGTATGTCGGTTACTATGTCCACTCATAACTACTCAACTATTAACTCACCGATTTTGATAAATGATACGTCAATAGATTCTTCATGATGGCATGAGTATCACTGGGTACATAATCACCCGACTGCGGTCAAGCCCAAAGGAAGGCGATTGTATGTGTTTTATGGGTAATTATTTCCGTGGTCTGGTTATTAAACTGTAACCCGTAGACTTGTCAATCGCCATATTTGGCCGATAATACAGTTTTTTTCTCAGAAATCATACCGCTTTTCCTGGAATCACGACATGTGTGGGTAAGTTTGTTTTTGTACCAGGTATTTTTACCCCATCTCTATTCAAGAGCAGCAGTTAGGTCAAGCGCAGCGGTTCGCTTTGCGATTATAATTGTAGTGATTCCGAAAGCTCTTGTCAGCGCTAAATGCTAAACATCTAGCGACAAGCATTCACATATCCGGGGGCGACAGATTACAATCTAGTTAGTTGTCTGCAGAGTCGGCTCCACACAAACGTATTTTCCGAATGGATTCGAATATTTTATAAAGTGTTCCGTAATATACCCAAAAACTTCTCCGTTCTGTTTTTTTGTTAAATAACGGTAAAGCCTTTTAAACACTGTCTCCGCATCTATTTGTGTTATAGTCCACTCACTTTCTGAACAGACTCTAACAGGCAACACTACGACTTACTGCTACATATATTTTATAGAAGTTGTTATATTTATATGTTACCTATATGCAATATGTACGCAAATACTAAAAAACTATTAGAAAAGGAAAAAGACTCTAAGTTGCTCGTACCACAGAATAATGAACAGTATTAAATCTCGCCCTCCATGTAAGTTTGTAGAACTGGGGTTGTGCTTTGGAAAAGCCCGTTAAGTGTGCAAGCACATGCATAGAATAAGTCTCCATACCCACGCACTTCACTTACACACGTGACACTCCATTGACACTCCATTATAAAAAAACTATTTTGAACCGACTTGAGAAAATGAACAGGTTCTCAATTCATTTGTTTGTTTGTTACCTCTGAACTTTCGACTGGGTGAACCAATTTTAATGAATCTATTTTATTTGCTGGCGTTTCCCGTGTGGTCCCATTTAAATTTCATCAAATTCCGTCCAGTAGTTTTTTCTTACACTCCAATAACGAAAAGTGAAAAGCCTATTGTGATTTGATGATATCATCATTGACGGTGAATATTGATCCCGTAATCAGCAAGGGTCACTAAAATGAGCTAAAAAATAGAACCGACTTCAACACTAAAAGTGTGAAATAGCTTGTCGAAGTCGGTACCATGCGCACAATATAGTGATAATAGGTACTTTTGGACTATCATTCTGTGTCCCAGGAGGAGGTCCTTAAAATTATTCTGAACATAAACACAAACGCAACGGGGCACGACGGGCTAAATGCAGAGATGATCAAACTCACATTGCTGGATACTCTGCCAATGATAACGGAAATTATTAATTGCTCTATACAAACCAGTACTTTCCCGAATACTTGGAAGCAAGCTGTTGTAAAGCCTATCCCTAAGTGTAATAAGGTAGAAGAGCTTAGGGACTTACGCCCTATAAGCATCCTTCCGGTGCTATCTAAGGTATTGGAAAAAGTAGTCCTTACTCAAGTTAACAAATATATCAGTCAAGAAAACATAATACCAAAATACCAGTCTGGTTTCCGGAAAAGCCACGGTACTGAGACCGCACTATTAAATGTGTCTGATGACTTATTATCAGCTTCAGATTCTAGATTTAGCTTAGTGTTCTCGTGCTATTGGATTTTTCGAGAGCTTTTGATTGTTTGGAACCTAAATTACTTATCGCTAAGCTTTCGTACTATGGTTTTTCACTTAATACCTGCAAATGGTTTGAAACTTAGCTTAACAGTAGAAAACAGTACGTGGAGGTTAGTAATAGGAACGGAAATGCAAAAATCTCCAATATCGAGAACGTGCCTAGAGGAGCGCCCCAAGGATCGATTCTTAGTGCCACCCTTTTCTCAATTTATACGGCTGATATGCTCCATCATATTAAAGTATGCAAATACCACCTTTATGCAGATGATACACAGGTATATTGTAGTTTTAAGCCAGAAGATACATTAGAAGCATTAGAACAAGTTTACCAAGATTTAGCTGAGATTTATAAGTGGGCTTAACTCTCTGATCCTTAATCCTTTAAAATCAAAAATGTTAATACTAGGTACAAAAACACAAGTGAGCAAAGTCATGTGTTACGAGTATAACCCAAAGCTTACAATGAATGGGACCGACATACCTATTGAAATAGATGCAAGAAATTTGGGTGTGATTTTTGATAAGGATATGAGATTTATTAAACATACGAATGACAAAATCAGGAGCGCATTTTATAAACTAAGAGTATAGTATACTACACGCGTATGTACGCATTCAACTGTGTGATTTATTGGTGCTCTCTCCTTTTAATTACTGTTGCGCTGTGTATGGACCTAGATTACGGGCCAAAACAGAACTTGCAATACAACGAGTGAAAAACGCGTGAGCTCGGTTCTGTTTTACCATACCCAGAAGAGAGCACGCCACTCATTTTCTAGTCAAACACAATATCCTCAACATGAAGACTAGATGAGAGCTTCATCTTGCTTGCCTGACTCAGAAAGTTATCTGGAGCAAAAAGCCCGAATATCTTTTTGAAAAATTTACATGGACCAAGCACATTCACACATTTAACACTCGCTCTAACCACACCAATTGTCTGTCGATACCACAACACACTTTTGTGCGATTTAAAGGTTGCTTCAAATACAGAGCGTCAAAAGTGTGGAACAACCTTCCTCCACCTCTGAGACAAAAAATAAGCATATATAGTTTCAGGAAAAAAATTAAAGTTAATTTACTTGATCGGCAAAAGAGAAATTTTGAAGCAACCTTTAATACACAAAGTTAAATATCAAATTACCCCCTCACAACTACACGTATACACATTCACACGCACCTTCCCTAACACTCACATACATATTATCATCACAACATAAACTCAGCACTTACGGCTCTATCATAATATGCATTGATGTAATATATTTTATTTATTTGTTAGTATAGTGTTGTTCCATCGTACGCTTAGTTTCTATGTGTAGCTGTTTTGTATATAATAAGAAACTCTACGTAGTCTCCCTCTTTCGCTACACCTATCTCGGCGAACGCCAGCCCGAGCGTAGGGTTACACTGAAAAACAGCATCGCGGAAGCATGAAAATGTCACGCGACTTATGCTGAGTGTAAACCTTTTGCCAGCAATAATCACCTTACTTACGATTGTCTGCATACTGCTTGTATGTATAGCTGTAAGTAAAATTTTCAATTAAATTAATAAACACATATCTTTCTGCGAGGACGTCTTTCTTTAACGACCTTTAAATTAAAAAATATTGTAAAATATATTTCCGTAAAATTATCTAAGTGCTTTTGTCTAAGAAAAACTTATGTTCTTGATTCAGCATCAAAAAGATCTGAGCATCTTTGTCTTTTGTTTGCCACATGACTACGAGGAACCCCTGGCTCTGCCCCCCTGGGGCCACAGTCACGAGACATACTTCTCTACTATAAAAATGTATTTTTGGTAGTGGTCTGCTTAAACTGGATGAAAAACTATTTAGTTCCTCATTTGCTATAAATAGGCAGACAAACAAATATATTTACAACTACTTACACTTAGCAGAATTAGTTAACGAAGAAATTTAATATGTAAATGAAATAATGTATAACTGTATAATTTATATCTTTGTACACAAAATATTTATATTCAATCTGTGGTGAACGGTGCTGGTACACCAGCTATTAATTGTTTTTATCTATACTGCTTTAATCCTGTACTTCTGTTGTGTAGTGTTTGTTGATTCTGAAATAAATAATAAAAAAAAACAAGAAAAACTGCCCTACTGTGTTGCATCTTTGGATTCATAATATGTTTTCTTGGAGTTATATTATGGTCCTTAATGGCCAAATATGGCCAATGGCGAGTCTATGAGTTAGTTGTGATACCATATGGTCCATAGATAAATCAGACTATATCCAAGATATGTTACACCATTGAAAGTAATAGTACGGTGTAAATACTATTGATGTACATATTTTAGGAAGAGTGATAGTAATAGTGATGATAGCGGTCGTGATAGTGTGATATCGATAATTGTAGTGATAGTGATATTGACAGTGGTTACGATTGCTTTTCATTTGGGCGGTAACTGGGGTTGGGTATGGGCGGTGACAGCTCGATACACTACACGTGCTCGGCGACTGACTCAACTGACTAAGTACTTAAATTTACTCATATAACCATGTAATTGTTTTATAACAATTTGTTATAAGGATAGTTAGATTAAGGCTTTAGAGAAGATAATAAGGTACTCGCAGTACTAACCCTGCGCAGACGACGTCGCGGGCACCAGCTGGTAAAATAATAATACTGGGCGAAAAAAACTCTAAAACCAACGTATCGGGGCAATGATTGTATATTGTATCTGTGTGACGAGGGCTGTGCAGTGGCACGCGAAACTGCGTTTTGAAGTTGTGGTGCGCACTGCAACTGCTGCGCGCAGGTGTGGTGCTCACTGCCCGTCTCATCACTTATACAGTGCACTCGCCTGTCAGGACTTGTTACCTGACTGTGGCGTAATCCAAAGGAGGGTTATGTGTTTGATCAGTATGTATGTCCGCTCGTAACTAGGTACTCAACGGCTCAACCGATTTTAATAAATAATACGCCGTTAGATTAGTGATGATAATCCGAGTGTCGCTGTCGTATTGTATGTGCTTCAGTGTGCGGGCTGACTGTATCCGTAGTGGAGTAGAGTTATTAAACTATATTATTATGTTTGCAAATAAATTGATTTTATTTGTTGTGTTGTTATGTTTAGTTCCCAGCGCGCGGAACCAAACCAATCTAAAAATTATAAAATAGGACGAAGAGACTTGTGTGCATACCGATACCGTAATCAGAAAATTTTGAAGTAGCACGAAAAGATTAAATACGAGTGTTACCGTCTCGATGTAAAATGATGTTGCGGTCGACATCCACACATTGTTTGCGCCGCGACCAAATGTGCCCAAATATTTTAATAACTGGGGATTGCGGTGTAGCACACAGTGCAGATATTAACAGTCAGTCATTTTATATTATTGATTTTAATATTTAATTTTGTTATTAACCCATCATATACCGTGATAATTAAAACAAAAGATTTATGAATGAAACGCACGTTAATGTACGTCAATGGTTCTCAATTGTTAAGGACTTTTCAAGTACTAACGTCTGCTTTGCGATAGCAAACCAGTGTGCCCAGCACGAAAATATGCGTATGTGTAACGAAATAGTATCTTCGGCCACAGTTGTACTAGATAAATGATAGTTAGTATTAGTACTTACTGTACATAGCAACTACACACTCTCGCTAATTTTCGTACTAAACGCACTGTTGCTGTACAGTTTTCTGCAAGGACTGCTAGTATCTTAGAACAATACACTTTTATCGTCAGCACCATCTATCGGGTGGCACTGACCTAAATATACTTTTTTTTTGATGAAATTCTTGAGCGATACCACTGGCTCCGGGGTAGCACGGTGGTTATGTGAGAGTCTCCGTGACATATCTTTTAAAACACTGCAGTGTCTATCACTGCTGCTTTACGCGGGAATGCTTTCGCATAAGACCTCCGTCGGTTGTCCGTTACCGGACCCATCTCCCTTGCGGCACGCCAGATTATTGGTGTGCGGCAACCGCCTCGGGGTCCAAACCCGCAAATGGACGATAGACTCCCCTTAGTCTGGGCGCCCTACGATGGGTCAGATGAGTAGCCCCACCACCTGCTACTTCAGCTTCAGAGGATAGGGACAGCGGCGCCTTTCAATACCGACATCCTTTTCCCATGCGGCTCCACCGCGTCCACCATTTAACGGTGGCGGCCCCGTCAAGGCCGCGGAAGGCAGGGAGAGCGGCTCACCGTAACACCGGCACTCCTCTCCCGCCGCGGCCTCTAACTCTCAGCCGCGGTGCCGCCCATACGACACCGCAGCCCGCCTCAGTTGCAGTGGCGCTCATACACCACTGCAACCTACAGTGACACATGGGAGCGCCCATGTGGACTTGGATGGCAAAGCCCATAGGAGCGGTCCCAGCTCGAGCCCGCAAGCCATCGGCTATCACTGGCGAGGCGATTGGTTCCTCTTAGTTTCACTGTGGTGACCCAAGCCACGGCTACTGTACCCCGCGCTACGGCAAGGCAGGAACCCTCGGGGTTCTACAAGAGACATATGTCGGATAGTAACTGGTTCGATTAGCCACTTATTATTACTGTTATCATGTCATTTTTTCCTTCTTTTTATAGTTTTTAAATTTGCTATTTTATTTGCCCTACGTTTCTTTATCTACTGTGTCAAATAACGAAGGCAAGCCGCCGCCGGCTCGTTAGGCGCGCGTTAATCTAATTAACGGATGATAACGAGAAAATTGTTTCAACGGCTTTGTAGGCGGGACTTGCCACAGAGGTAGTATAAAGTCTGTACAAAAAAAGAAGCGTCCTAGGAAAATTGAGGACGCGTGTGTGTTAATTTTCAGTTTTAATGCTGGTAAATGAAAAACTAAATGCTTGCTGCTAATTCAGTGTTTTATAGTTTATCGAGTCGGAGTTCACACTTCACAGTTACGTGACGCACAGTTAGCAGCTGGATTGTGCTGACATGTTAAAACCTTAATGTTTGTTCCCCGTAACGCCACGACGATTCTCATTTTGCACATGCTCTACGTCAGTTTTTTATTGCTTGGGATATTTGAGAAGTGCTCAGTTTCGAGGTATTAATTTCGAGGTTTCGAGGGTCTTGTTTTTACCTGACTGTCTGGTGTGGATGAAAGGTATGAGGCTATGTGCCTATGTATGTGTGATCAAAACAGTAAATGTCACGCACTTGCACCTCCGTACTAAGATTACCTTTGCTGTGAGAAGCATTTCTAGATTTCTGATCAACACAAGTATTTGCCATGTCAAGGATCGAATATTATTTTTTATAAACGCCAATCAAATATCGATTAAATATGTAGACTTATCACCAATAAAACTCCACTTGGGTTTACATACACTGTATTCACTGATTTTTGCAAAGAGAACATAAACGCTACGCTAGGACTTTTGTACACGTTTATCTGGATAAACTCTCATACGATTGCTTTTCATTGCATCACATAAACTCAGGCGCCGGCGATCGAATGACCCTCTCCACCGAGCGTTTGTTCCCACAATGGCTCGATACGCTCGCTTTCCCGCCAACAGCAAACTTACCACAGACTCTGCATTATTTTGTCTATGACTTCAGTGTTGCTAGACTTTAAAACTACAGGAGAGTCAATTCAGTCTCCAACTCGACCCATCGATAATATCTGGGTTGCAACCTTACACTCGACCATCCTGATAACGTGTATGACCCCATACACGATTCTGTCAAAGAACCTTACACTCGGTGAGTGGAGTCATTCTGTGCAGCTAACATTAATATCCTATGGGTTATCAATAGTGTACAAATTATTTTATCTAAGTTAACATTCACATTAAAAAAATTTGGAATCGTTCACAACATATTTTATGAGGCATTTCTTACAATTACAATTAACTTACAATTGTTTTGGTACATTTTGCTTGCTGGATTCATTAACCGTCTTTAGACATTTGTGTAAATTTAACTCATTAAATCTAACAGAATTCCCTATAAATAAACAAAATAGAAACAAAACAAGGTCTTAAAATGTTAGTACTTCTAACTAAAGTGATAATACAATAAAATAATTTCCATATCTTTAGTACTTCCATATCTATACTTATTGTTTTACTAAACCAACATAGCTCTTAGGTATCTATACCTTATGTATCCGTAATTCATAAAACGTTATAAAAAATTAATCTTATTTAAAATTACATATTATGTAGAAGAGCGAGTACATGCAAACCAGCTTTCTATCTCCAATGAATTCATCCATAGTTATATAGAATAGCGACTCCATCCAATGTCGCTTTCTATCTCCAATTAATCCATCCAACATTATATAGAATAGTGAATCATCCCAGTTCACTTTCTATCTCCAATTAATCCATCCAACATTATATAGAATAGTGAATCATCCCAGTTCACTTTCTATCTCCAATTAATACATCCCAACATTATATAGAATAGTGAATCATCCCAGTTCACTTTCTATCTCCAGTTAATCCATCCCAAAATTATATAGAATAGCGAAACCTCCCAGTTCACTTTCTATCTCCAATTAATCCATCCCAAAAATATATAGAATAGCGAATCATCCCAGTTCACTTTCTATCTCCAATTAATCCATCCCAACATTATATAGAATAGTGAATCATCCCAGTTCACTTTCTATCTCCAATTAATCCATCCCAAAATTATATAGAATAGCGAAACATTCCAGTTCACTTTCTATCTCCAATTAATCCATCCCAAAATTATATAGAATAGCGAAACATCCCAGTTCACTTTCTATCTCCAATTAATCCATCCCAAAATTATATAGAATAGCGAAACATCCCAGTTCACTTTCTATCTCCAATTAATCCATCCCAAAATTATATAGAATAGCGAAACATCCCAGTTCACTTTCTATCTCCAATTAATCCATCCCAAAATTATATAGAATAGCGAAACATCCCAGTTCACTTTCTATCTCCAATCAATCCATCCAAAATTGTCATGGTAGTCAAGTTGCGAAACCATTCATTCTCGCCCTTGACCTGTAACAATCCATAAACTATTATGCAGAAAACTCATTTATAGAAACACATCAAATAATTTATTTAAGGGATAATTCAAACAATTTATTATTTATTAAATTAAATTATTTATTATTATTAAACTTAATTATTTAGCACTGTTAACTTCCCAAGTATCTAAATCAATATACAGATAACTTGTTTATACAAACTCATCAAAGAACGTATTCAGGGACTTTTCGCCCGAAGTGAAGAACGTTTAAAACTTAGCTCCGTTTTATTTAATAGAATTAATATGTTAGAAGTTGTGTTTACGTATTGAATTGTGCACCAATGTGAAAAATGATCTTTGAAATATAAGCTTAAGTGTTGGGAAGTTAATATCTGGCAGAACTGTGAGTACAATAAACAATAAACTAAAACTCAGATTGTACAGAGAAATAAATTATCTGCATCCTACCTCCAACAATTATTACTTCTGTACAACATAAACTCACAAGTTGCCTCATGGAATATTAGTAGCAACCCAGGCCTAGTGAGTTGAAAAGCAATTAAGCATTATAATATCACAAGGAGCGGTACTGGATTAGAATATAATCAATAGTTAGTTCGAATTGCTTTACGACTTTTACAGATATACACATATAAAAGAAATAATAATAAAAATGTCTCAATCAGATCTGAGCTGGGGATGTTGCGACCTAGGCCTAACTGATGATTCGTATTGGACATGCATACAATGTAAAAAAGCATATCACCTTCAATGCCTGAATACTGAAGGGAAGTATACGGGTAACTGGAAGTGTCCTGCGTGTCTCAGTGCTAGGTTAAAAGGCGGAAAAAATGATAACACGCCGGTGCGCTCATCCAAACATGACAACACAGTGCGCTCAGGCAAAAGTGACAACATGCCAGTGCGTTCTTCGAGCGCATGCGATACTAATGCAAGGTCGTTGAAAAGAGTGGCTATATCATCCCCTACGCAAGATTTGGTTAAACCGTTGACTCGCGATGATATCCGCGACATTATTAAGACGGAGATGGACACAATGCTAACAAAAATTAATAGAACACTGTTTTAAACTATCACGGTTGTTCTCTAAAGTTATATGATTATTAACGGGATATTTACCGTGGTAAGGTTGTGGAATGAGCTCCCGATATTTCGGCGCAGTTACATGCACCATGTTCACGGGAAGACTGAAGAATGCGGGTGGTTGGTCAAAAAGTTTAAAAGTTAGGTGCAGACATAACGATCTACCCTCTTTCTTAGTCTTTTGCTACGGTTATCACTGGAACTCGAACTCGATCCTAAGTCCCGACAAAACACACTCACTGTATCACTGCGTATAGTATTTTGAACACATTTTGAACGCGGACTTTTATTTTTAAAACAACCTAATACTGGATTCCACGCACTGGCGAGTTGAAAACCATCACCTCGATTGAAATTCTGGCATTTCGAGATCTCAATAGTTTCCTTTACTAGCCTTGGTATGTAATGGCGTTCGGTGGACAAGATTTTAGGGTTATGGAATTCAATACAGTGGTTAGGACCCGCGTCCAGCAGATGTTCTTTGATGCGTCCCACCTTGGTGATGGTTTTCAACTCGCCAGTGCGTGGAATCCAGTATTAGGTTGTTTTAAAAATAAAAGTCCGCGTTCAAAATGTGTTCAAAATACTATACGCAGTGATACAGTGAGTGTGTTTTGTCGGGACTTAGGATCGAGTTCGAGTTCCAGTGATAACCGTAGCAAAAGACTAAGAAAGAGGGTAGATCGTTATGTCTGCACCTAACTTTTAAACTTTTTGACCAACCACCCGCATTCTTCAGTCTTCCCGTGAACATGGTGCATGTAACTGCGCCGAAATATCGGGAGCTCATTCCACAACCTTACCACGGTAAATATCCCGTTAATAATCATATAACTTTAGAAAAATTAATAGCACGATTTCTGTTGCATTGGCGAGGGAATTGAACTCGGTAAAAACCGATATAGCTGAACTGAAAGATTCGATTTCTTTCATCGGTAATCAGCAAATAAAGCAAACATCAGAAGACAATAGCAATAAAATTAAGAAGCTGCAAGAAGAAAACGACAGCCTTAAAGATACCGTTACAGACCTAGCTCACAAATATAATCAAATGGAGCAGTTGAACCGCACTAGCAACATAGAAATACGGTGCGTACCCGAAAGTAAGACAGAAAACTTATTACTGATTACAGCTGTGTCAATCTGTGGGCTGTGCTATCAAAGACGAGAACGTTTTGAACTGCACTCGTGTGGCTAAAATGAATGCTTCGAGCCCCCGGCCTAGATCTATAATAGTTAAACTTAGCTCACCGAGACTGCGTGACTGTGTTTTGGCTGCAGTTATTAAATATAACAAATCACATCCAGGAAACAAATTAAATACATCACATCTTGGAATTAAAGGTGAAAAAAAAGCTGTTTTCATCTGTGAGCATTTGTCCGCCCACAATAAAGCTTTACACGCTGCAGCAAGACGTGCAGCCAAAGAAAAAGGTTTTAAGTATGTGTGGGTCAGAAATGGAAGAGTTTATATGCGTAAAACGGATGATTCTGACTTTAAGTATATTCGTGACATGGACTGTATCAATAAGTTAAAATAGGTTAATTAAAATTATTAAAGTATGTGTTTTTCGACTTTTTACAAGTAAATATGTTTGGTTCGTTACATATATATTATCAAAACGTAAGAGGCCTTAAGACCAAAGTTCTATCTTTTACTACAAAATTGGCTGCTTCAAATTATGATGTTATTGTGTTAACTGAGACGTGGTTGAATTCTAACGTCTTGTCTACTGAACTGTTTGATGACAGATATAATGTGTACAGAAGAGATAGAGAGACATCAAAATTAAGCATGAAAAGGACAAGAAAGAGCAAAGTTATAGAGGAAGGAGGAGGCGTTCTTATAGCAGTAAATAAAAAATATACTGTAAGACATGCACTTCATTGGCAGAGTGATGCTGAAGATGTGTGGCTTACTATAGATGTTAATACTTCTAAATCACATAAACATATAGCTCTCTGTGCGACTTACATACCGACTCCAGTTGATAGGACTTACCTTAAACATTTCTTAGATAACTGTAATCGTGTTTCAGAGGAACACAATCATAAAACTTGCATTATCGGAGATTTTAACTTAGGTTGTATCGATTTTGTTATAAAAACTAACGTGGTTTTCAATCATTATTAATTAAAAATACGGGATTACTCACGTAATATTTATCGGATAGGTCCGACTATAGTTTCGACCACATTCGGTGGCCTTTTTCAAGGAGTGTTCGGAACGCCCGCGTTGATGACGTCTCGCTTAGCACTGCGGGCGGCCGCTCGTAGCGCTCGTGATGTTAGAGGTTGGTGCGGGGGGCGGGATACATTATGTTGGGTCGGCGCGTCTTGGTGTGAACCCTCTTGATCGTCGTCGCTGGTGAAGCGCCTGCTGGTGTGAGAGGGGGACGTCCCAGCAAAAAGAGCTCACTACGTCTGCACCAGACACATCATTTGCATCAGAATGAGCTCCATGAAGGCAAGGCTTCCAAGCATGTGGTAAGAACCATCCTCCGTCTCGATTGAAGTTTGACCGCTTACTAATCTCAATGGACTCTCGGATCTTGCGCGGCACGTAGAACTTTTCTCTCGCTAAGACCCGAGCTCTGTCGAAGCGGATGTAGTGGTTCGTGTCGGAGAGCAGAGAATGTTCTACTACGGCGGAACTGTTAGTATCTATATTCCATATATATTTCCATATATATATAGCACCAACCTCTAACATCACGAGCGCTACGAGCGGCCGCCCGCAGTGCTAAGCGAGACGTCATCGACGCGGGCGTCCCGAACACTCCTTGAAAAAGGCCACCGAATGTGGTCGAAACTATAGTCGGACCTATCCGATAAATATTACGTGAGTAATCCCGTATTTTTAATTAATAATGGTTGTATCGATTGGTCCCAAGTAGATGATCTACAAAAACAGTACACAGTCCCTTCTGTGGCACAACATCTCACTGATTTCTGTAATGTACATTATTTTAAGCAACTTAATAGGATACCTAATTGTCTCAACAAAGCTTTGGATTTAGTTTTTACCGATCTGGATCACACAGAAGTTACTAAATCTGACTTTGAAATTAGTAAACTCGATACGCACCATCCTCCCATAAATATATATATTAAAACTATGAACATAAACAAACTAAAAGTGAACAAAAGTTGTAGACTCAATTTTAACAAATGTGACTATACCAAAATAAATAAACTGTTAGATAATGTTGATTGGTATAATTTAGTGGATAGTTACCAAGATGTTAATGAAGCTTTAGAGGCATTTTATTCTATTTTAAATAATATAATCAACAACTACGTTCCTCTAAATAGAAAAAAAAACCCAAAATTTCCAGTGTGGTTTAACAGTAGTTTAGAAAGAGCGGTGCGGGAGAGGAACAATGTGTTACGAAAATATAAAATCTACAAAAACCCAATGGACGAGATTATTCTCAATAGGCTGAATAAGCGTTGTAACAAGCTGGCTACTGAATGCTACAATGGTTATCGAAAATTTATAGAGGATAAAATTAGGACTCATCCTAAACTGTTTTGGTCCTTCTTAAAGGCTAAGAGAAAAGGGAGATCTACTTACCCTGTTTCATTATCCGATGGAGTGGAAACAGTGTCTGGTGGAGAAAATATCTGCAATTTGTTCGCGAAATACTTCGCTTCAGTATACCAAGAAAATCACAAAGACTTAAGCGAAGAACGCAGTAACTCTCTCTCAAGACAGCTCATTCGGTTCAAAAATAATAGTCTATTTTTCTCAGATTTATACATATCTAAAAGAGCAGTGCAAAAAATGTTGGAAAACCTTGATATAAACAAAGGATCCGGGCCAGACAATATACCTCTAAAGTTTATTAGACACTGTGCATCGGGTCTTTCTCTTCCTTTGTTTTTGATTTATAATAAATCTTTAAGGGCAGGCTCATTTCCCACTATTTGGAAATCAGCAAAAGTCGTCCCAATACTTAAAAGTGGAGATGAAAATAATACCAGTAACTATAGACCTATCTCTATTATATCTACGTTTGCTAAAATCTTAGAATCTTTAATATTCCCCCATATATACCAACATTTTAAACCATTCATTACTGATCATCAGCATGGTTTCATAAAACAAAGGTCTACATGCACTAATTTACTAACGTTTTGCGAGAGTCTTGTTGAAGCTGTAGATAAGAACACACAAGTTGATGTTGTATATACTGATTTTAGCAAGGCCTTCGATAAAGTCTCACACTCTGTTCTCCTTTTCAAGCTTTCGGCGTATGGTTTCACTGGTTCTATATTGAGATGGGTGCAATCTTATTTGAGTGACCGTAATTTTTATGTGGTTGCGGCTGGTTTCGCTTCAACAGTTGGAACTAAAATAAGTTCCGGTGTGCCTCAGGGCTCTCACCTAGGTCCACTCCTATTTAACATCTACATAAAAGACCTTCCTGATTGTCTAACTAATAGCACACCCTATATGTTTGCAGATGATCTTAAAATTTTAAAAGCTATCACAAAATTTGAAGATGTAGAACAATTGCAGAATGATTTAGACGATTTAAGTAAATGGTGTATCATTAATGGAATGATATTAAACACCGAGAAATGCTATCAAATTAAATATACTATGAAAACAAAAAATATCGATTATGACTACAGAATAGGAACATTTACATTGAAGACCGCTAATACTATGAGGGATCTAGGTGTGATATTCGATGAAAAATTAACATTCATTCCACATATTGAACATATCACTAAAAAGGCCTCAAGGATGTTGGGATTTCTTATACGAAACAGTAAAGAGTTTCATAAACCAACAACTAAAATTATGTTATATAATAGCCTAGTGCGCAGTGTGTTAGAATATTGCAGCCCTGTCTGGAGGCTATATTATGCTGTGCATACTCTACGCCTGGAGAGAGTACAAAAACGATTTATGTGGCACTTAACTTATTCCACTAACAAAGCGAAGCAGCTACATACATATAAAGACAGATTAACTTTTTTCAAAACTCAATCGTTGGTAGATCGGCAAATTATAACAGATTTAATATTTGTTCATAAATTACTACATAACAATGTCAACTCTCCTAGTCTTCTTGCAAAATTTAGAATTAGGGAACCATTTCGTTACCCACGTGGGAAAATAACCCCTTTTGCCCCTGTATTTCGTAGAACAGTGTTAGGAACGAATTCACCTGTTCCCAGATTAAGTAATTTAATAAATAATTATCAAAGTGATTTACTAGACATATTTGGTGACTCTGTGGTCAAATATAGAAAGAATTTGACATTGGCAGTCAATGTCAAATTCTCCAATCCTACTCTCTAACTCTTCTAATATAAGTATTGCTTCTATTTCATATTCATTATATTTCATATTATCTTCCTCAACGGACATAAGAATTAATGCATGCTGTGTTTATCTTAAAAAACAATGCATTTTGCTATAAATATTTAGACTAAGTATTTGGTGTATGTATAAGTGTAATTGTTATTGATAAGCCTTTATAAATAAATAAAATAAATAAAATGACAGATCACATGGCTTACGGATTGAATCTGATATCTCATTCAGTGATGGATTATGCTCGCTATTCATCATAGTGCCAAACATCACCTCTGCCGGTGCCCTACCGATTGTCTTCTGCACAGTATTATTGAGTCCCCATTGTATCTTTCCTAGTTTATTGTCCCAGTCCTTTTCATCACCCTTCAAATTCTGCGCAGTCAGAGAATCCAAAATAGTCCTATTGTATCTTTCTACCTGTCCGTTAGATCTTGGGCTCGACACAGCATTTAAAATATGCTTGATTCCTCTATCTAAACAGAACCTTTTGAAAGCATGTGAGGTGAAACAAGTTCCACGATCACTTACTAATCGGTCCGGAGTCCTAAAAGTATCAAAAACCTCTTCCAATACCCTAATCACATTAACAGTCTTTGTATTCCTCACTGGCTTTATAAAAACAAATTTGGTGAAAGAGTCAACTGTGACCAAAATATGTGTGTACCCTCTTCTGGATTTTACAAACGGTCCGAGATGGTCGGTGTGCACGGTGTGAAATGGCGCCTCGACTTTGGGAATCGGATGAAGCAACCCTTCACGTGCAGTCGATGTCCCTTTTGCATAAGCACACTCAATACATGATCCTACATATTTTTTTACGAATCGAGACATTTTCGAAAACCAGTAGAATCTTTTTATGCGCTCTAGCGTTTTCTCGTAACCAAAATGACCTATATCGTCATGGTTCATTTTGCATACCTGACACCTCGCTCCTTTAGGTACCACCCATCTTACTTTAGTCTTATCACCGTCAAGATACTTGTATAGTTTATTATCCCTTACTACATAATTTTCTCGAATGTATTCAAGGCCCTTAGAATTTAGATCATATTATTATACATATTAACTATGTCACGAATTCTGCCCAGTTCTGTATCACCTAACTGAAGGGTAAGGAGCCAATCCTCATCACTGAGAGCCAAAATGGCTGGAACATGGACAGTATCAATCGTGGCCATCTCAACCACTGGATTCCTCGACAGCGCATCAGCATGAGTCATTTTGGTACCGGCCCTATACTCTACTGTACAGTCGAACTCTTGTAACGCGAGCCACCAACGTGCTATACGGGGTATGAGATCACGTTTTTGAAAAGTGGAACGAAGAGCACTACAGTCCGTTATTATTTTAAATTCTTTTCCTAGCAAGAATACTCTAAACTTTTTAAGCGCACATACCACCGCCAGAGTCTCGAGCTCGTAAGAATGGAAGTTTTTCTCTTCCGGGCTAGTCTGGCGACTATAGTACGCCACAGGATGTAGAGACTTTAAATCATTTAAACGTTGCATTAGGATACCCCCAATACCTAACCTACTGGCGTCCGTATGGAGCTCCGTCTCTGCCAAATGATCGTAAATAGCAAGAACTGGTCTTTCTGTCAATTTAGCTTTGAGCACATCAAATGCATGGTTTTGATCGTGCGACCATTCCCACTTTGTGTCCTTTTTTAGTAATTTTGTGAGTGGTGATGCCAGCTCCGCAAAATTGTGAATAAATTTTCTAAAATAGCTCACCAGCCCTAAAAATTGTCGAACGGCGTGCAAGTTTCCCGGTAACGGAAATTCTGTCACAGCACGGATTTTCGCCTGACCCGGTCGTATTCCTGAGGCACTAATCTCGTATCCCAGGTAGTCTATTTGGTTTTGTAAGAAACTACACTTAGATAGATTCAGTTTGAGCTTGGCATCATTCAAGAGACATAGTATTTCGTCCAGCCTTGTCAGGGTCTCATCCGTGTCCTTGCCATATACCAATAAATCATCAATGTACACAGTAGCTTTATCAAATTGCGCTGGCCCTAAAACACGATTCATCATCCGTTGAAACACGGCTGGTGCGTTTGCCAAACCAAACGGCATACGATTAAACTCGTATTGGCCGTCCGGCGTCACAAACGCAGTCAGATGTTTATGTTTTTCGTTAACGGGCACCTGATAGTAGCCCGACATTAAATCTAGAGTAATAAAGCACGTTTGACCGGATAAACGAGATATTTCGTCCTCAATTATGGGCATTGGGTAGCGCTCTTTTATTGTAACTGAATTAAGCATTCTGTAATCAATGCACATGCGCATTTTTCCATCCTTTCATTTTAATTAATATAATAGGACTAGCATAGTTAGATACGGATTCTCTCACAATTCCGGCTTCAAGCATTTCACTTATCATACCTCTAACCTCATCTCGCTCATGATGTGAAAGACGGTATGGTCTATACACAACGGGACGATCGTTGTTTAGTTCAATGGTCATTTCTGTAACGTCAGTGCATCCTAGGTCCTTTAAATTGAAAGCGAAGCAATTTTCATAACGTTTAAGTATGTTGAAAAGCCTGACCTTGTCATTTTCTGACACAGTGTCACCGATTTTTACTAAGCATTCATCAACCATTTTGAGGCAAGAATGCTCAGAGGCGACCTCGGGATTGATCGGCATGCACGCCACTCTATTGACTACTTCGACCTTCTCACCCCTAGCAAACACCGCGTTTTCCTTGAGCTGGCACGGAATGGAACAGGGCGATACGGTAGCGTTTAAAAGGCCATTTCTTACATTATGTATACCTCCGAGCACTATGTACTGTTCATTGGGCTTACCTATAATCTTAGTACCTAGCAGGATATCTCCGCTCAAATTTGATTCGGTTGCTACCCTGACACTAGCCGTTCCATACAGTACACTGTGACCTACCATCCTAACACGTATTGATCGTTCCTCATCATCAGTACAGCAATGAGCAGGTATCTCTGTACCTACATCTAAAAATTGCAACTTTGTTGAATCTTTGAACACCACGATATGTGGTTGTTCAGAATATGTGTGACCTATAAGCATCGCTTTATCAAGTAAGCAATCTTCCACAACTTTGCATGAAACTACTGCAGTTACCCCGTCAATCGTCAGATTCAATGAGACCGATCCTATGGACTGGACTAAGTTATTACCAAAACCTTTCATTGTCGATGGTATACCATCACAAGAGACATTGAGTTTTGCGACACTAGATTTTCCTATTAACGTAACTTCACTGCCAAAATCTACGAAGGCTTCCAGAGGTACACCGTTAACTACAACAGCTTTAATGAATTTATCGTTTGGATTAGCATTTGAGATAGACATTGTTTTCGCCACTGTGCTAACATTCGTAGATTGGTTAACTGCTTTTAATTTACAATATTCGGTTTTGTGTCCAATCTTGTGGCAGTATTCACACTTAACTAACGGTTTGGTACATTTATTATAAGGGTGTCCCCTTTCCTTACAATTAAAGCAAAGCAAAGACGTGTTCATGTTACTAAATTTAGAGTTTGTCCTATAATGTGGATTTTCCATATGTGCCGACTGCTCTATATTCTTGGGCCGAAAAGTCTGATAAGATAATTCTTTGTTGCTAAGTAAGAACTGCAGAAGTTGGTCGGGTTCAGTGCAGCGCAGTGCTAAGGCGCTGGATTTAATAGTTTTATCAGTCAACCCATGAATGATACAGTCAACGGCTCGTTTGCCCGAAATATCGCATTGATTTAGTAGAGAAAGATTCTCGTAGAAATAATTTTCTATAGGTTCGTTAAACCTGCTTTTCCGTCTCAGCATGCTTTCCAAGGATTGACCATAATTTTGTTCGCACGGAAAAGCTTTAGTTAGCTTTTCTTGCCACTCTGTCCATGAAAAGAGAATGGTGTTCAAACTTTGATACCATGTTTTGGCCAATCCTTGCAGTTTTTGCATAGAGAAATGTTTTGTTGTCTTTTCGTCCCAACCGTAAACAGAGGCACATTCATTCACCTTCCTGAGCCAAACGTCAATGCGTTGATTCTTGATGGACGGATCAAATTCTGGTAGGATATTTTTAAAATCAAGTTTGTTGCTAGATTGTGCTTCTGGTTTCGGTTGAGACGTAGAATTATGACTAAATGACTGCATTAACTTGAAGAGGTCTTTAGCGGAAAAAGATGGACTACATGACCTTGAGTGACGCCGATGTTCGTAGCTGGAACCGCGGTCCCGAAGATCCCGTCGCATCAGACGTCGCACGGTCTCGCGCGAACAAAGTCGATTCCACTTTTAGGTAACTTTTTTGTAACTTATATTATTTTTTAAAAATTTTACAGGTTATTAAAACGAACCAAAAGTAAATTCTTCTATTGCAACAATGTCATTATGGTAGGGTCACTGGGTCATTTGTGTGTTATTTTGGTTGGTTCTAAATATAATTACTGTGTAAACGCAGTAATTATAATATATTCTTTGGCTAGGCACTCCTCGCCAGAACCTGTGATTCCAAAGAGGTAAAATTTGGGAATCCTCAAGTCACGAATGAACAGGTACCTGCTTGGCGTGAGGCATCATCGTTACTTAACTTCGAGTGAGATAGAGGTCAGAAGTGAGCCTATTAAGTAAATAACAAACGTTCGTATTAGATTAATATTGCCTGGAGACCCGTAACTGGCATTTATTGTCGTTTCCATCCCTTCTCATCGGCAGGAGCTCTCTCCGGAGACACACAGTTTACCTTTTACCGAAGTTAACCCTCCCCAGGAGGGCTGCCTCGTCCATCGTGCGGGCAGGGGTCTCTGGGACCCGCGAGGATTACAAACCAGCCGGATGTTTCAATGTAATATTTCCCGAAGTGAAATATCGTTGTTTTGGAACTGGAAGTGACAAGCTGATAAAAGTTGCTTCTTCTGACAACTGCAGTGTCAACGATATTTTATTATAGAATTATTATTATAATTTAATAATATAATTTCACTGCTCAAAATTTTCTGTAGTTATGTAGCAGTAATTCTGCCGAGTCCGCCGCGCCTGGGTAAGTATCACACCAGTTATTCAAACTTCAAGCAGTAGTGCGCAAACACTAAGAGTACTGTGTATCGTTAATGGCAATGTTTCCAGCAAAGTTACACGGCGAAAACTTTGATGTCCGTGTAATTATTTTAATTGATTTATATAACTAGGTGATCCGCTAGCGAGCGAAGCCGCTAGTAGTAGTGTAGCGTGTAGTAGTGGAAGCACGTACCGCTTTGAACCTCAAGGTCTTGGGTTTGTGTTAAGGAATTGCTTTAATATAGAAACCTCCTGTTCGTTATAAATCTCTATGTTATAAATGTCTGTCTGTCGTCGAAAGTATGAAAATAAGCTATTGTGTAAATATCCATTTCTAATTAAATATAATTTAAATTCTCGGATCTCGTTATTTAACAGTTTGGTCCCCAGGTAATTGGAGTTTTCTAACACAGAAATTCTCATCAGCAGTCCGGAGTCTGGAACAGTGTCCTGTTTATGACAATAGGCTCGCCCCCTATTACATGGAACCAAAAATATATCTAGCGAAATGTAGGTGTTTAAAACACCGCTGCCTACCCCTTCGAGGATACATAGGCGTGACGATTTGTTATATTGTGTTTAATTAATAGCATGTGTTTTATTATTTACGTTAAAGTTTATTTCCACTAAGTTTTGAGTTGATCGCACCAGTTTTTTCTATAAATAATAATTTACCTTTTTTATAACTTTCATCCACTACTCCAAAAGAACCCTTTCGTTTTATGGATATAAAATTAACTATATATTATACCATAAAATATGTAGTTTCCACTTTGTCAAGTTTCATCAAAATCTGTCTCGTAGTTACAGAGGGATGCGCGTACAAACGGACACACAGACAAATATTGTATATAATATAATATATATTTAGATTCCACATATCGACAACAAATCGCTCCTCGACATACTCGTGACCTCCATTATAATTTAAACAATATGTAATGTAATGTAAAAAAATAGCTAATTTACAGTTTTACTATACTCGTATGTATCTACGTATTGATATATAAATCCAATTACGATGTATGAGAGTAGAAAGTAGTGCATGAAACTGTACATAACTAGGTGTTAAACTCGAGTGTGTTTAAAAGGGAGCCTTCCTTACAGTACACGTGTATGCGTGTTGGTGTGTGAAGGGCGTGTGACAAGTGGAAATACTTTGTATAATTCAAAAAAATCTTTAAATTTAAAATCCAATTTCTTGTGGTGACGAGCACAGTACAGTGCCAAACAAAACTACAGTTCAGTGCTCCGGTTGGCACTGCAACTATAATGAGCAAGCGATACATATATGATATTCAGTTTTTTTCTTAAAATTTCAATATTTTTTATTTATGAACCGATTGACATGAAACAAACAAGAATTAACTTTCGCAACGGGATATTTACCATTTATTGTATTTATTGTGAGCGCTCGATACTTCGGCACAGTTGCATGCGCCATGTTCACGAGTAAACGTTAATTCTTGCATTAGTGACCATGTCAGTTTAAAAACTTATGAATACAATACCTAATTAAGTGAATCTACCACAACATATTAGTAAAAACCACATCTAAATCGGATTAGCCGTTTCTAAGATTAGCGTGCACAAACAAACAAACAAAAATTCTACCAATCATTTTGTTTCATTCGATTTTCTTTTATAAAAGACATAATAATATATTTTCTCATATATCTTCTATGTAGAGTCAGCGATCTGTTACATTTTATCATTATTATTATTATATACATTATTATTTACATTTTATATTTATAGATATTGAATATAGATTTACTCAGCGTGCTCACAATGTTTCGATATGTATGTATGTATGTATGTATGTATGTATATGTATAGGGTTGCGTGTGACGTCACCGCACGACTGATATTGTAGTCTAAAGTCAATCTTGTGAGGCCACAGTACATTAAAGTCAGTTAGACCTGTTGTACAATTGCCTCTTTTAAACACAGTAGGTAACTATAATTTAATTTAAAAAACATTATTACCGAAGACACTTTACATTTTAAAACACGATGTTGATGGTAAATTATTATCTAACAAGAAACACTTTGTAATCGGGAACAACTGACGAAATTCAGCAACATACATAAGTATTCTTTCAAACGCTGAATGAGTTTTGATAAAATGTATATGGGGCCACCTCTGAAGTATGGATACAGGGTGTTTTTTGAGATGGGCTGTGATGGTCAAGTCTGAAACCACGAGAGTTATAGAAAAGTCGTGAAAAGAGTCTTCTATTTATAAGAAAGAAAGTTATATGAATTGTACCATGAAAAATCGCATAATCATAATCCTGTATTTTTGGAATATGTCAAACATTATTCTAAGTTATTTAAACGAGCCTGTTCCTCAGCAAAATCTATTTATTTAAGAAATAAGATCAAAAATTCTGTTAATAAAATAAAAATGACGTGGAACATTATAAACAGTGAAACTGGTAGAAATACAGTGCGTAATCGAGACTTTAATTTAAAAATTAATAATAAAGATGTAAGAGCAGATTTGGAGGTAGCGGCCGAGTTTGAGAAATTTTTCACTAATATTCCTTCTTTAACAACCAAAACTCTAAAATCTTCCTCCATTTCTGCCGAAATCTTACTTAAACAAAGTGTAACTGAATGTGACACAACTTTTAAATTTTCAGTAGTTAATTGCAAAGATATTGTAAGCAGTTTCAAAAGTCTAAATGCAAAAAAAACGGCAGACCTATGGGGTCTTTCTGTGAAGACCGTTTCTTCAATTATAGATGTCATTGCACCCAATCTAGCAGCTGTGTTTAATAGTTGTGTTGCAAGTGGTGTATTTCCTGACCTAATGAAGCACAGTAAAGTGGTTCCTTTATTCAAATCTGGTAGTACTACTGATCCAACAAATTTTCGGCCTATTTCTGTACTACCTACGCTAAGTAAGATATTCGAAAAAATCATATTAAATCAATTAGAAACTCATTTTAGTGCAAACAAAATTTTCCATAAAAATCAATTTGGGTTTACAAGGAATCGCTCTACTATAGACGCAGGTATAGAACTAATAAAAGATGTGTTTGATGCCTGGGAGAACTCTCAAGATGCCTTAGGTGTTTTTTGTGACTTATCTAAGGCATTTGACTGCGTCCGACATGATATACTTGTCAGGAAATTACAACACTACGGTATTAGGAACATGGCTCTCAACCTTTTGACTTCATATTTAAATGGTAGAATTCAAAGGGTTGACATAAATGGTAAAAAATCGCCCGGCTCTATAATCTCAATGGGCGTTCCACAAGGTTCAATACTAGGGCCGTTCTTGTTTTTAATCTATATTAATGACTTACCTTATTATGTAGAGAAGAATCACGAGATTGTATTGTTTGCAGATGACACTTCACTGTTATTTAAAATTAAAAGGCAGTTATTAAACTATGACGATGTTAACAATGCATTAGCTAAAGTTGTGAATTGGTTCAATACAAATAATCTTCTCCTCAATGAGAAGAAAACTAATTGTATAAAGTTCTCGACACCAAATGTGAGACAAGTAGAATCCAATATACAATTGAATGGAACAGGGTTGGACCTTGTGGAGTCAACAGTCTTTTTAGGAATTACTATAGACGCCAAATTGCAATGGGGTCCCCACATTAAAAAAATGACTAGTAGGCTCAGTTCAGCAGCTTATGCTGTTAAAAAAATTAGACTATTAACTGATGTAGACACAGCTAGAATAGTTTATTTTAGTTATTTCCATAGCGTTATGACTTATGGCATACTGCTCTGGGGATGTTCTGCAGATATTAATTCTATTTTTATACTGCAAAAAAGGGCTATACGAGCGATCTACAGTTTGGCTCCCAGAGTTTCCCTTAGACAGAAATTTAAAGACATAAACATTCTAACTGTTGTCTCTCAGTTTATCTATGAAAATCTAATGTATGTAAAGAAAAACATTAGCAGTTTTGATAAAAGGAGTGATGCTCATTCCATCAACACGCGAAATAAGCACAAGCTATCCGTACATGTAACGCGTCTCCACAGAATAAGTCATTCTTTTATGGGACAATGTATACGATTCTATAATAAAGTTCCCAATGTTATCCGAGATTTGCCTATTAATAAGTTTAAAATTACTATTAAAACTAAACTCTGTCAAAAAGGTTATTACAAAATTTCGGATTACTTGGAGGATAAAACAGCTTGGGACTGATCACTCCAGGATCTATCTACTCGTGTACTAAGATGTCAAAGTGTAGCGTGTCTTGCCCTACTGATACCATTATTATGTTCTCTTTTGTAAGGCAACACACTGGAGCTAATATTTGTAGCACCTAAGTAAAAACATTGTAAAATCATCTATATAAAAAGAATGGCCCCGAGTTTCTTGCCGCTTCTTCTCGGTTGGCTCTATGTATTTTGGAACGCGGCGGTAGTCTTTAAAGTACATTATAATGAAAAATTGACGTTCATAAGTGCGTCTTTGATGCCTAAATTGAATAAATGATTTTGACTTTGACTTTGACTTTGACTAAGAACACAATATAATGAAATGAAATACATTTATTCGGTACTGCAATAACTACATTGTTTAGTTTTTCAAACTTTTTACTTTTGACGGATATCGATCCAAATGAATCTTATAAAAAAATTACACCCTAGTGCAGGATATGAAGTGAATTTCCTGCCGTGTAAAAATAATAAAATAGTGTTTATTTGTAATGCAACACAGTGTATAGTGTTAGTAATACATTGCTTTGCGTGGCTTGATTATCAGCAACAGAATATATTTGATTTAATAATCATTTTAACTCATCTACCGACTTCAAAAAAAAGGAGGAGGTACTCAATTCAACTGTATATTTTTTATTTTATTGTTAATGTTTGTTACCTCATAACTTTCGACTGGATGAACCGATTCTCAAAGTTATTTTTTTATTTGAAAGCTGATCAAATTCGGTCTAGTTGTTTTTGAGATACACTCCAATGACTGAATAGAATGGAAATCGGTATTAAATTTTTAAATTGTACTTGTTTTACAGAGTGTATTTTTTTTAAATCATCGGGTTGAACTCTGTCAAAAGCAAAAGATTAACAAAAAACTAAATGTGCAGTTACTATGTTCTTATAAATCGAGTGCATGACTCCTTTCATGACTTTTATCTACATTTACATGCGTAACGTTGTACGAAAAGTTTGTAGAATAACAAACTTTGTGGAATGTATATTGCAGGAGACTGGACGTTCCTGTGATAATAATTATTGCACGCGCGAGTGCAGCAGCGGCGCGCGACTAGTGCGGTCCACATTCACGTTAGCGTAGTTGTTATTCTGTGTACGGACAGACGGGACGCGGTATGGATTGTTAAATATGTATTTGCAATTCGAAGATTGCCTTCTCGACGATACCTGTTGGTGGGTGAGTCGGTTCGATCGGGGCCGGGGCTTGCAAGTGACACCGAATGTGAAGCTTGTGCTGACCCTATCGTTAAATACTAGCTTAACAACCGGGTTTTGCACGCTTTGTAAATTTCCAAAAAAATTTCCTTAGTGCATGCTTGCAACATAAAATAAATAAACTGCCAATGTTTCGATTTTATAGCCGCAACGGTTTTGCAAAAGATACACGATGCTTGTATTGCCAAATACGTTTTATTTTAAACATTATAACATAAAATAACAAGATAATCTAGTATTTATTGTATGTACAAACTAAATATATTACAGGCGAACCCCAAGCTAAGCACTAGGCCTGTATCTTGGGGCCCGAGTGCAATGTTAACTGAACAGCATGAATACATTAAATACAAAACTCGCTAGAGTAAAATGGCAGTAAAACAATACGAGTATTGAGCTTATGGCTTGTATTGTTAAGTCTAAGAGGCGACACTTATGTCATGAACGTAATTATAGTCCTGATAAACTTCATGCGAAAACAGTTTATTGTGATGCAGATTTATGCGATGAGGATGTGTATGTGTATTGTATATGTGTGTAGGTGAGTTTGTGTTTGTGCGTGTGTGTGTATTTGTAAATTGTCTGTGCTCTACCGTGTATAGACAATACACTGTAACTCAAGTTACAGTATTTTAGCTTAACAGGGTCTAATCGTTTTCTTTTGATCAGTTCTATGCTTCTGTAAATAATTTTCTTTATTTACAAAACACGGTATTGAACAAAGCTTTACGTTTTATAATTCCAAATTACGGCAATTTATCATACCGTGTGTTGCCAAAACAAAACGAAGCGCGCGTAAAATATAGTGTCAAAGAAACCAACATTTCTAGATACGCGCGCTGCAGTAGGCAGTGTTGAGCGGGAGCTCAGCAATTATTGGATATTAGTGAACGTCCTTGTGATAGGGGGTAGGCGCGGGCGCGCGGGCGTAATGCGGGTTAGAACGCGCTAATTGCTTGCGACGGTGCGTACCGATCACTTAGCCCTAACAAATTATATTTTTATTGTTTTTATACAAAAAGTCACGGATTAAGAAACATATTCTTGCTAAATGTGTCTCACAATAATGTGCAACTCGATAACAATTCTTCGTTCGGAAAAAGGTAAAGGTCTCCGAGTAAACCACAAATTTAGAAAACATTACCGAAATACAGAAATCCTAAATATTCCAGTACGAACGAACCATAATGATAAATTATTTATGTAAATGCATAATTTATGTCGGATCCAATTTTTAATTACCAATTATGTAAATGAATGTATTTTTGAAAACTTGGTGATGTTAATTACCTAAACAAATTAAATCAAAAACTATACATGAACATATTATTTTTCCTCGTGCTCTACTGGATGTTCATTTAAGTACCATATGATTCACATAGAAATATGCTCTTGATTGTGGCGTAGAAGTTCTCTTGGAATTGCATACGAAAATATCAAAATCCCCGAAATATATACGTTACATAATAATACAAACACATATTTAATATTTGTATTTCAATAACTTCCTTAAAATATAATTTGTAATTCGTATTTCAAATATCTGACGCTGAGGTGTTTTGTGATTAGTATTTTAAATACTTGTGGCTTCAAAATACATGTTACATTAAAATACATTTAACCTTTATTTAAAAATTGAGACTGACCAAAAGAAGAAAGATTGTTTTCTTTAGCAGGCAACAAGAGGCTGTTTGTCTGACAGTACATTTAAAAATCTAGTGTTGATCAAAGGAAACTCTGATTTTATTGATTAAGTAACTAGTAGTAAATAAGTACTTATTTTGTATTCTGTAATTTTTATTTCGTTTATATTTCAAGTAAAAATTACTACATTACTGTATTTTGTATTTTATATTTCAAATACCGTACCTACTTAAATGTATTTTGTATTTAGTATTTTATTTACTTGCGATACAGTATTTTTTAATTTGTATTTCAATGAAAGCAAAGGATGTATTTTGCCCAGCCCTGAGTACGGTGGTACCTATGAAGACAATCCTTTGCACACGAGGCATTGCACTGATCCACTGATAAATACGGAATTTTGCAAGTTGTACTTGACCTTCAAAACTAACATTTAGTTAAGGCGCTGCCCAAAGCCAAAGATCACTAAAACGCTATGTTTTCGGCGCACAGATTAAACATACTAGTTACTGATACAAACTTATAAAAAATAAGGTGCACAGTTAAGAGTTTAAAAAAATACTTAATAATATTGCACAATATCCATCTGGCACCTTAAAGAAAAAAATAGCAAATGAAATGAGAGAAAAAATCTTTCGCATCGCATTTCTCAATATTTTAAGCGAAAACTATATTGTTTGTGAACAAAAAAATTGTAATTTGTTATATTAAAGTACTATCTGTTATTTTACCTGTGTGGCTTCTTTTATTTTTAAACAAATTAACACTGCGAATAAGTGATCGTGTTTACAGACCCACGCTTGTTCTTGTCACGGCCAGTGCTTCGTCCGCTCAAATGCCTAAAAGTTTGCTCTTGCAGCGCCTTTAAATTAAATATTGTAGTTAGAATAAAGGCACACGTCATCAGGGAGGTCATCGAGGTTAAAGACCTCAGTTCACACGGATGTTTCAAGCCTATAGGGCAGGACTAGAAAAACTGAATTAGGATAATTTATTTGAAAATTAGGAGTACAGAAATATTTTTTTGACAATGACGAAATTGTTGAAATCGGGAGCTAAAGTGTATTAGAATTCCTCTATTTTTAATTGAACACATTTAACAAGGAACATCTTATTCGTATAGTGAGTATTGTGGTTCGGCGCAAAGGAAACTAACCTGGTGTCACCCTCGTCACTCTCCCTCAGTCAGCTCTGCCTAGTCATGCGCTAATGCTTATACTCATTATCACAATGTCGGGTAGGGAGGGGTATTAGGGGCTCTTACAATATTTTTATGGTAACCAAAGAAATGAACAAACCCTTCGCAAGATAGTAAACGTCACACCTGTCCATGAAATTTGCAGTGCGACCCCGGCCTTACGCAGGAAATATTCAACGCACTGATCAAAGATTTACGTCTTGTGACGACAAGACCTTTGATCAGAGTTTAGTTTTAAAGCGATAAGTATTCACTGGTAGCAACCCGTGACGACTATTGCTTTAAAACGTTATCTCTTACTATGTAAGTACCTCATAAGCAAGCTCAAAGACGCACAACGTAAGTGATCGAAACAGAACTGAAGAGATCCGTAGACGAAATAAACTGCGTGTGACAGTGGGCAGTTCACATAGCGTGCGAAATAGATGTCCGATGGGTTGGGAAGGTTCTGGAGTGGATACTACGGATCGGCAAACTCAGCGTAGGTCCTTCCAACACCGACAAGGTGGACAGATGATCTGATAAAGGTCGGATCTAATCGACTCTTTTAGAAATATATGGGGGAGGCGTATGTTCAGTGCAGCAGTGATCTACATACGGCTAAAATGATTCGACTTCACAGTATAGTACATTAGTATGTAGTTTGTAGTATGTCTTTGGCGTCTTTATCCGTACAAGCGTATTATCGGATTATGTCTCTCTTGGTAACTTCTTATATAGAAGATAAGATACAAGTTTTCGGAAGGTCATACCAACCTAATCAGTAAGTGATTATTTTAAAAATACGAATCTGCCTCGCGAGTGACTTGTTACGTCTCCGCCTGAAACTATTATATCGTCCTCATACGCAACACCTTGATATATTACTGAGCATAATTCATTGTGATGAAATTTAAATCGGTGGTCCTATTCAAAGCTCTATTGGAACTTTTGGATTCTTGGAGCCTACCTTATTCAATAAAATACATTATTTAAAATCGATCCTCAATTGACGCATGAATTAGAAAACATACATATAAAAATAATAATAAAGTATTTTTTAGGAAAAAACACTACTAAACTAGATCTAATTTAATATACCAGGTATATATCTAGGTATATGTACAAACATATATTATATAGAAAATAATAAAATACTTTGCTTACATAACAAGTAGTATTGCGTATCTCTTTGGTCCGCATTAAAACTTGTGCTGACGTGCGATTCTCTAAGAGCAAACATCGTTGCATGTTTGACAACATCCGTGAAACAAATGAAGAGATGACAAGAAACGTTGGAAAAGCAACCTTATGTACAAGGGCGATATCCCATAAAGTATTTGACATCGGTGAGCTCGTCGACGAGCTCGTCGACGAATCATTACAGAATCGCACGGCTGAATGCATAGAAATAATGTTGGCTGAATGGAACCACAAACCAAAACGTTATCTGTGTCAAAGAATTCGCCATATTGTAGACTCTCTTTATCTCTTATCTCTGTAAGATACAATTTTTGTACTTTTCAAGAAGCCTTTAATCAATTTCGATAAAGTTTAAATAGGATTACCTCTGTCTGAAGTATGATCAACAAACCATAAAAATAATCATCAAAATTAATTTATAATTGACGGAGTCCTCCTCCTAGCGTCGTTTTCCTCATTGCTGAGGGTCGTGACTCCTTCCACGGATCACCTTCTGCCGAACGAAGTCTTTCCACCTTGACCTATCTTCAGCAGCGTGTATCGCACTGTGGACTTTACTGTCAAGTGCGGTACGAATTTGGTCCGACCAGCGCATTGGACTTCTTCCCCTTGGTCTTTTGCCTTCCAACTTGCCTGTGATGACAAGTTTCTTTAGGTTATCGCCTTTTTTGCGTGCTATATGACCAAAGGCATATAGATGGCAACCTAGTGGTAATACTTAATTCCTCGGGTATCGACGCGTTCGTTCTTCTGGCTGTCCAGGGGATACGCAACATTTTTCACAATTGACGGAGTAATCACGTAACAAAACACTCAAAACAACTGCTCGCCGAATCGGAACCTTTGTTGAGGTCAGTTAAGGAGGAAACAAAACATATTTATTGTCATAAAAGGAATCATTATGATAAGTCCGCGCAGGCTTCCGCTGTTACAAATCTATTACCGAGAAAGGCCGTCTCAGCGCCCGGACGTGAATTATAAACGAGTACTTCGGACGGCAGATGAACATCAATCAAATATTCAGGGGTCGTCTTTTTGAGAAATAAAATGTGATGCTAATAGTTGTTTATGTTTTGTACTGTTATATGCAGACCGGCTAGCTCAGCGTGCCTCTTCCACCGACCACGTGGGCAGACGATCTGATAGAGGTCGCAGGACGACGCGTTGGATACAGGCCGCTTCCAACCGGTCCTTTTGGAACTATACTGAGATAATAAATAAGATAAAAAAAGAAGACGATAAAATGCATTATTCGCATGCATAAACATATAAAATTTTGAAAACTCTAATTCAAAATGATTTATTCAATTTACGGATAAACACGCACTAATTAATGTACTTCGAAAATTCTACTGCCTCGTTCGATACTCAGCAAAAAATATTTTTAATCCGTCTGGCAATTAAGTTAGATTTATAAAGTTTAAAGTTTTTTATGTTCAGAGCAAAGATAAAATCTACTCGTATACTTACACAGTGGACCGAACCGCTGCGAGTTATCATGCCCCCTGGAAGTGAATCAACCTATACATTGACGTTAGGACATTTTTCTGACTCAAAGGAAACATGATTTTCGTTTTTAGAAAACGGCAAGATTTATTTAAAGTTAATTGCTGGAGCCGGGAAACAAACCCGCCAAATGTTAAAAAAATAAATCCTTTTGTCTCAGACTACACAATTCAAGTATACGAGTATGTCATACTTTACATTTCTGATCTTTTGCTAATCTTATACCAAATCTGCGTTCAACCCAATTATGTTTTTTATTTGACCCGGGAAAATCCTTTATGGATACCACTGGCCCCGGTACGAGGGAGGGAGCACGGGCAAAAACGAGCAAAAACCAGGGGAGTTCCATCTTCTCGACATGTGACATGGGCACGGGCCCGCTATTGCATTACACCGCAGATACCGGCAACTCTGCTTTCCGCCTTCCGGAAGACCCACCTCTGGGGAAGTCGTCCTTCGCGACTCCATTCGCAATAAATGCCCCGGAACTCGTTGGGCATCTACGCCTTGTGAGGGCCTATGTCTAGTGGGTGTCGGATGCCCCCGCATCCGGCACCACAGGCCTTCCAAGCGGAGATGGAGACCGGGCTCGATTAGCTCTAACTCCGTGGCCGCGCTCTCCGAAGCAAATCAGAGAGATCTCCCTCTCTCTTTCCCACTCCTCTGCCTCTCTCTGCAGCATGATGGTTTCGCTGAAAGAAACAACCGCCTCCCACGACCTCTCGTCGCCCATCATCTGCACAATGATGGTGGGCAAGGATATGTCTGTCCCCACCACCGCAACTAGGCAACGTCGCGCTTCGTCTCCTGCTAGGCATGCCTCCAGCGCGTGCTGGGCAGAGTCATCCGCGTAGACGCACTGGTGGCAAGCCGGGGAAGATTCCCTTTGGTCGACGCGACACAAGTATCCCCCAAAACAACCGTGTCCCGTGAGCACTTGTGTCAGCCGAAGGAAAGCCTCCCGTGTCTCCTACATACCCACTCTTTGAGTACGGGGTGCAACGCGTCGAGTAGTCGTCGAGCGCCAGCCCCCCTCTGTGCAGTCGACGGCCAACCTTTTTTTTTTTTTTTTGACCCGGGAAAATCCTTTATGGATACCACCCGGCTCCGGGGGGGGGCAGAGTGGTTATGTGGGAGTCCTCGCCTGAAGGGCCTTACTACCCCCACGGGGGGGTAGTAAGGAGGTTACCCACTAAAAACCCGGGATGAGCAATCTGCCGCCTAGTCAGGGCGAAATGGGGTAGCGTTAACAATCACCATCTCGCCCCGGCGGTTGGCCCGTCACCGGTGACGGGCCCCGGCCAATGGAGGGATGACCTGGCTCATTGGGGCCATCCCCCAGACGTGTGGGATCGTGCAAGCCAGTGGAGAATCCCCCGACTCTCCACCGGTGATCCGCACAGCACTAGGATAGAGCGAGAAGGCGCCCGAATCGCCTTCTCCTTCCCCCAGTTCGTCTACGCCGGAGCGGGTCGGAGAGGACGTCTTCTTCCCTCACCCGCTCCGCGGCCTCTTTCTGCACCATCACCGCCTCGCAGAAAGAGACCACCGCCTGCCACGCTCCGTCGCTGCAGAGCATAGCGTTAACCACGCTCGGCAGCGACAGATCTGCGCCTATGACCGCTGTGAGGGCGCGCCGCATGGGACTCCATGCGGCGCACTCCTCCAGCGTGTGGAGCGCCGTGTCTTCTGGTGCTCCACACTCGTGACAGGCGGGGGTCGCCTCGCGTCTTGCGATGTGATGCAGGTACTTGCCGAAACATCCGTGTCCGGAAAGCACCTGCACCAATCGGAAGGTGAGCGACCCGAATCGCCGCCCTACCCACCTCCGGAGGACCGGGCGAATGGCATCCACCGTCCTCTGTCCAGGGACCGGTGGAGCCAGGTCCTCCGTCCACCGCCCCAACAAGGCGGCCCGCGCCCGCCGTCGAAGGCGCGTCACCTCCTCCCACGCTGGAGGCTCCCCGCGGGATCTCCTCGCCGCCACGAAGTGGTACACCTCGGCGAGGATCTCCGCTTGGAGCTCCCAGGGGGGATCACCGGCCAACGCGCATCCCGCAGTCCAGGACACCGTCCGGTACCCGCGTATCGCCCTCGTCGCGATGACCCGCTGCGGACGACGCAGCAGGGCCTTATTGGCGCGACCGAGGGCGTCCACCCAGACAGGTGCCCCGTACAAGGCCATACTCCGGATCACTCCGGAGTACAGGCGACGACATGTGGCGCTCGGGCCGCCCACGTTGGGCAGCAGCCTCCCAAGGGCGGCTGCGGCGCCTATGACTTTTGGGGCCAGTTGAGTGAAGTGGGCCCCAAAAGTCCACCGCCCGTCCAGGATGAGACCCAGGTACCTCATTTGGGTCCCAACCCGGACCAGGACCCCGTCCAGGTCTATCTGCGTTCCTGGAGGGGGTCCCCCCCGAGGCCCATGGAACATTAGGGCCTCGGTCTTGGAGAGGGCGACCTCTAGCCCCAGGGCACGTATGCGGCCGACCACGAGTGTTGTGGCCACCGTGGCCCGCCGCACCGTCTCCCTGAGGTCCCTCCCCTTGACTACGACTAGGGTGTCATCCGCGTAGCACGCAACCCGCATACTTGCGGGAAACGTGCCGCGGAGCACCCAGTCATAGCCAATGTTCCACAGGAGCGGTCCCAACTCCGATCCCTGTGGAACCCCGCAGGACACGCGACGTCGCCTCAGACCGTCGCGTCCCTCCACCAGGACCTCGCGGTCCTGGTCGACGGCCAACCTCAGCCAATCGAGCCCAACTTGAAATGATCAGCGGGAACACGGACTGTATGGAGAGCTCTGTGTAGAAGCGACCCGAATTATTAGAAACTAGTCGAGGTACTTGCCGACTGCGACACAATTTTAAATAGACTTCAGAAACAAAAGGAGGAGGTTCTTGTATGTTTGTTACAGATTACCCGCCAATTATGAATTGATTTAGATGATTCTTATTTGTTTCGTAGGGCACACATCAGAGGTGGCCCCCTATCACATTATTAATAAAGTGGCTTCTTGAAAAAATCAACAAATATAAGGAGTAATAATGAAAAAAAAATTATAGAGAATAAAATATAAATAGAGAGTTTGAAAATGTATAAATAGGTCGAACTTTTTGACACAGATGTCGATGTTGTTTGAGGGTTCCCTTCAGCAAAAGCTTAGATGAGAACCAAAGATAATGCAAGACTATGTAATACATAATAATAGTATTTACAACTCACTTTGGGTTTTTATTCAAAACATAGTTTATAACTACGACCTTTTGAAGTCTTCCGCTCTCAACGCGTCACGCCTCGCTCGACACGGAATAATTTGTCGATAATTTTATAGTAAATGTCTGTCCCGTTTTATTACTTTAAGCTACGAACAGTACCACAAACAGTACACAACAGTACTTCAAATATTATCAAAATGGACCGGTAGATAGCACCGTAGCCAACTTTCCCCCAGTTTTAGGGAAAATATTGCTAACTAAAATAACGTTTCGTCAAGATTAGTTGAAAAATACGACCTACCGACACCCGGACGGATGAAAGCTAATTTGGCATTGTTGCAGAGATTTCGCTCACTCAGTCAATTACAAACATATTAATTAACATTTATAATGCGCGTGATATTTAAGCAGCACAGAAGCGGAATGTTTCCCCCACGCCGCCGAGCGGGAACCAGTCCCGGATAAAAGCAGATATTTTGACAGGTCCATTTGTTACCCGGATTATGTCAACAATACGTATTGCAGCCAGCGGCTCAATTTCATTCCGGATTTGTGAAAATTATGTTTAAAAGATTGCAATGTAGTGCATACAATGTATTGCTGTTTCATATTTAAGAAAAAAAAGCTTATTATCGGACTTCAAAAAGTGGAAGAGATTTCTCAATTCGACAGTATGTATTTTTTATATGTGTTCGCGGAATACTTCTTACCTAACCGTTTATGAACCAATTGGGATGATTCTTTTATTGCTTAGTAGATATACTTTCGAGGTCGTCCCATTTAAATTTAATCAAAATCGGTTGAGCAGTTTTTGAGTTACACTCCAATAACTAAAAACCTTACGCCTATTTTGATAATTTGATTACATCATCTTTGACGGTGAATGATTCGATCCCGTAACAAGCAAGGGCCACTAAAAATGGTAAAAAAATGTTTTTACCAAGACTTCTACACTAAACAGTGTGAAATCACTTTTCTAAGTCGGTGCCATGCGCACAATATTGTAATAATAGGTGAGTAAAAGTATGACGAAATGCTTGCTTTACAATTTCCCAACAGAGGCTTTGTACAAGGAATGCGAAGTGCTGACAGTCCGTCAACTTTTATAAGTGTTATCCATAGATATATATAGTATCCAGATGCCTAATACGTCAAAATTAATTAAGCAAAAATAATGTAACCCTATCAGGGATACTTGGTTTTTACTTGTCAAATTCAAAATCAGTTGACAATTGTCACTCGCTGTGGATACTGAGTATGATGTAAAATAAAAAATACCATTTTGTGCGATTAGGTTGCGTAAAAGTTAGAGGATATGTAAAATAAAGGAGACCACGGTATCCCTTAACGCAAAAGCAGTCCCCAATACTTCTTTTTAAGTATATAGCTTCTTAAGATAGTAGATTGGTAACTCTTAGAGACAATTTATTGTACATTAATATCCTAGAATATCGTCTTTATTTTTGAATTTTGTTTAATCTATTTTTAGTACGACTAGTTTTTTATTTTCACGTAGGCACAATATACAGAGATTTTTTAGGATTATTATCTAAAATGGCTTAAGTTTTAATTTATTTTTTTATTTTATTTTATTATTTTTAGGGAAACTTACAGCTAGGTATAAACATAATACTTTAATATGTACTTAAAGCCAGTAACAAGTTTCCACTTTTAGGCGTTTACATTATAAATAATTATATGTAAATAGTTCGTAAACAATAGTATATTATATTATTATATATTAGGTAAAAAAAACCTGTAATGATAGTTGTAAGTTAAGAAAAATAAATAAATAAATAAATAAATAAATAAATATAAAACTGAGGATTAGTTGGTAAAAAATCATTACTTAATAACCGCTTGAACTGCGCGACAGTTGTGTTATAGACATCAATATCGTGTCGCGAAGCTACTGCGTTGAAACTGCGTAATAATATAACTGTTTAAAGTATAGTTTCCACTATATATAGTGTCAGTGTAAAAAATTACGTTTGTATTTATTCTGAGTCAAAAATTTTACTATCTGGGTCAGTTAAATTTTGTGAGGAAGTAGGCCTAAGTCCTGACGCAAAATCCGGAAAGTTGAAGTGTGCGAAAGGCTGAGTTCTGAGTGCACGTTGAGGAATCGACTGCCTCCAGTTCTGCTGTACACTTTCACGCACCACGGCGATGTTCTCAGCCGATCTTGCGTTCCTTGAACTAACGTGTATTGGCTGATTGATTACCGAACCGTTCGTCTCAAATATGATCACCAAACGTTTAACAGTTGGCTGTGAAGGGCAACCACGCCTACCGTTAAACCGCTTATTTATATGATAAAATGATAAATATGGTAGTTTTACGTCACTTTTGCCAGCTCTAGTCAGCAACGTACAAAAAAAATCAATCAACATTTGATTGCAAATGAGGCACAATAACAATAAACGTTATCCGCATTACTGCTATTAAAAAAACGTGGAGTAAAGATAGGAACGAGGGAAATCTTTAGTCTTACGTTTTATAATAATGCGGTACAAGTGTCTCGAGTGTGACGTCACAATGCCAATACGTACGAAGCAACATAACTGGCGGTCAGTGGACACGTCGCCAATAGCATCGTAAAGGCGTGGTGCTACTCACCTCGACTAACGTGTGGTGCTATACTCACTTTGGGACGCTGTGCATAACTGGATGCGGTCGATGGACGCGTCACTAATAGCTTCGTAAAGGCGTGGTGCTACTCACCTCGACTAATGTGTGGTGCTCTACTCACTTTAGGACTCTGTGCATAACTGGATGCGGTCGATGGACGCGTCACTAATAGCTTCGTAAAGGCGTGGTGCTACTCACCTACGACTATTGTGTCATATGGTGCTCTCTTTAATTATGTAATAATCTTATATACTTAATATTAGTTGATGAAACTGTTACACAATTTTTATGATATGAATACTAAAGCACTACTGAAAATAGTGACGCCTGAAAATTATTATGAATAATAAATATTACTTTGATACGGATTTCCACAAAGTAAAGGCTGAATCTATAAATGATCACTAACGCCTGCTTAGAGTAGCTTAAGACCAAATTTTGCAATTTTACAAATTAAAACAATACACATCCTCGGACGGGATTCGAACTCGCGACTTCCGACAATCTGTATCAGGTGCCATGACCAACACCGAGGCAATATGTCCATCGAATTCAACTCTTTTTTTATTTTATCCATCGTTTTAGTTATATTTATATACATTACATACTTGGTTATGTGCAGTTTCATAGACTGCTTTTTCAACTTTCATTAGTTCAAAATTCAGTACTACAAAGCCGAGCATCTTGAACGGCGCCAAAACCGTCGCGAATGTGCTAAAGTGGGCGCTGCAAATAACTGATGTGACTCATGTCTCAACTGATCTCAACACAATGATGTTCACTCACACAACGCTGGGCTCACAAAGAAACGCATTGGTGTCCGTATTAAATAACATGTACCTGGCGTGAAGAACAGCCGCTCGACCTAGTCTGCAGTATATGGGCATGTTCTGGATAAGCCCAACCACTACATCCGGCTCGATAACCGACAAAATCTAGCTAGGGAGAACTGCGTTAAGAGAATTTTAATAGAGACCACATTAAAATAAAAACACCCTAATTTCAATAGAGATGATCGTTAACGAATACCACCTTCGTGGGATCCAGTGATCAAGCTAATAAAACCCCGCAGCCAGCCCTGCAAGATCTCTGGACACTGTGAGTGACTACTGCATGCATCGGAAATGTTTTGATTTTAAATATGATTATAACTATCTATACATAAATACAAAGGAGTAGACGTCAGAATAAAATATTTGTACTTGGAAGGAATTTATAAAAAACTGGGTCAGCAGGCTTACCGTTAAAAGTTAACACAAGTATAATGTTAACACATTTTAGGGTTACATTCTAATCTGTTTTTCTGTAAACCTGTTTTAATCAGTAAATCGCTGTACGCTATCACTCACCCGCCACGCTAATGTGTGGTGATCAATCAAGCGCTGTCAATCAGAATCGGTTTTACTCACTCAGCCACGCCATTCTAGTGACCTTGGGCTCTAGGACGACTGAACAATGACGCATGGAACTAGATTTATTAGTGAATCCCTGCAACGCTACAGAATATGGCCATATGCTTTAAATTAAAAATTTGTAGTGACAACCCACTACGACCTTCTTTTTAGGATAAACTGTATAATTACTCTAAGTTTTGTAAGGGCTCTTTTTAGTGTTATCGTTTTTTGTGATATAATATGTTCACAGTGATAATAATTATAAAACGTCATGCGTGAATTGTTTACGAGTACGGTCTGACAGGGGATCGTATTATTGAGCAGTTATTTTGCCACGCTTTAGTTCTGCTATTATTTTCTTATAAAACTACTACTGACTACCCGCGATTTTGTCAAGTCAAGTCAAAATCATTTATTAAATTTAGGCATCAAATACGCACTTATGAACGTCAATTTTCATTATAATATACTTTAAAGACTCTACCGCCGCGTTCCAAAATATATAGAGCCTACCGAAAAGAAGCGGCAAGAAACTCGGGGCTATTCTTTTTATATAGATATTTACAATGTTTCTACTTAGGTACTGCAAATATAACATTTTATGGGTGGCAGAGTGACAGCTTGCCAGAAGTGGAGTATTGCAAGCATCTTTATTTTCTATATAATGTCAGACTGTATCGCCAATTTCTTAAATGATATCACAAATGTTCGCTTATTTTTAGCTCCAGTGTGTTGCCTTCAAAAGAGAACATAATAATGGTATCAGTAGGGCAAGACACGCTACACTTTGACATCTTAATACACGAGTAGGTAGATCCTGGAGTGATACGATGAGCGTCCGCCTAGTAGGCTCGGCCGAACCATCTTATCTTGGTTTTTCTTTCATAAGAACCTTCTCCTGACAATAAATAACATGATAAAATAATAATTTGCGAGATAGTTCCAAGCGTTCTCTAATTATCTCGTGACCAGGAGAAATAGGGGTTCATTTTTATAAACATAGATAGCTAAAACTCTATTCGATTGTATTCGAATAAGGCTCGTAATCAATAACGTTCTAAAACCCAAGTTGTTTTCAATACGAACACGACTTTTGGTTTAAATCCGCATAACATATTTATTTACCAATTTGAGTACAGGGCACAGGAGTTGAAGCTGTTCGAGTACGTAACATCATCGGTGATTCCACCGGTGTCCTGCAATTCTTCTATGTGTACATAACTATAATGACATGTCCTCGCTGCGTGATCGATTCATCAACCCAGAATCTAAGCCGCTGCGGCTACATTACATTATGTTTTGGCAGTTGTTGCGTTATATAATTTAAGTTATTGTAAATGTTACTTCTAAAAGTATAAAGCGAGTGAACCAGCTAGTTTCATAAAAAAAAGAAACATGAAAAGTTTAAATAGCAATATATTTGATGAATGGGATAGGATTAGAACCATGTACCGTTATTAAGCTGACGGTTCATTTTTGTTTTCAATGTCATCTGTCGTTATTTATTTGCCTTTGTGTGAAAGTTGTAAGAGTCACCCGGACGCTTCATCGGCATCAGTCTTTCATAAATCATCATTCGTCGAAAATTAACGACAAGTTAAGAGTGGAAATAGAGGTGCATATTTGTTTAACAACAGAGTAGCGGTAGGTTATTGTGAAAACAATAGGTACGAGTAGTTTCTTAGATATTAACATCAAAGACTAGAAGAAACGGATTAACGTGGTGTTTAAATGGCGAGATGAGCCCATGCCCATATTTTTAGAATGTTTTGCGACACGAATTTTTTGGAGCCACTGACTAGCGATTTATAAAGAGCGCAACAAGTTTGCAAGTGCGATTACGTCGTTAAAAAATATTTATACAATGTTTATGTGAGGGGGATATATAACTAAGAATTAAAACTTTTCTCACTAAATATTCTGCCAAAGCGATACAAAAAACTACAAGAGGTTGGTGTTCCAAAGTCAAAGTCAAAATCATTTATTCAATTTAGGCATCAAAGACGCACTTATGAACGTCAACTTTTCATTATAATGTACTTTAAAGACTCTACCGCCGCGTTCCAAAATATATAGAGCCCACCGAGAAGAAGCGGCAAGAAACTCGGGGCCATTCTTTTTATATAGATGTTTACAATCACAGACCATATAACCACTTGACTGCGTGTAGTTCAATTTCTTCTAAGAACACAAGTCACCACTGCGGGTCGGGGGGCTACGTACAAAAAAGGATTTTGATTGGCCGGCTCAAAATGTAGCTCTACTCATAGTACCCAAATAGTGTTGTGGTACAGCATTATGTAATCACCTTAGTTGTCGATAAAGTTCACTACAAATTATCGTTTACCTTAACTGTACAAAGATCTGAAATATGTATGTAAGTATTAAGCAAATAAGGTTATGTCAAAAAAAACTTCTGTTAATGAAATTATCTTAATAATTCATTCGATGTTTCACGGTGAAACAGAACACATTGATCTGAGTATGTATATTATGCGTTATAAAAATAGTTATCACTGTCTTACATGTCTTACTGTGTTTATCGTATTCTTACTGATTATTCAGTATGTAATTACTTACTTAATACCACCATCAAATAATTAAATATTTTTTACCACAGTAAAACAACATCGTTAAAATTTTAAAATAGTTTTAATAGTACAAAGTATCCAAAGCCTTTACACAAAATGTAAATAAGTAATGATTTTAAACAAACAATTAGATTATATTTATATACTTTTTCGGCACTGTGTATTATACAGTCATTAGGATATAAGGATACAACACCTCATTCTATACAATACTGGATTTGTACTACCGTAAAATTTGTCAATGTAACGAGACCTACAAATTATATATATTTTTGACCAACTCGCACTTTTTACTTTTGGAAGCCGGTTCCATGTTATTGTTGAAAATAAGTATGTGTGTATAGGTATCTAAATCATATAAAAAGATGCCAGCTGGGCAGAGAAGAAGTAGTAGAATTATCCAATCAGTCAAACTAAATAGTCACTTAAAGAGGCAAAAACAGAGTAGGTGCTAGTTATAGTGATTTTAATTAAAAATATATTAAGTATATGTCCATAGTACTTCATTTTAAGACCATTATTATTATGTTTCATATTACACTCGCGTGTTTATTTACATTATTATTAGATAAGATATATAAATATTGAAATTTATAGAGAGAAAAATTCCATCCTCGGACGGGATTCAAACAGCGTCTTCTGACTCTCCGTGTCAGATGCCATTGACCAACTAAGCCACCGAGGTTCTGGTCCGAGCATAGAATTTTAACTCTCTATTTGACTAACCGTCTTGCGGGGACGGAGCGACATCCGTTGGACAGTTTAACAGTACCGTCCAACCGAAAGAAGCATTATTTAGAAATACTTAAACTTTCGTGTTGACATCGTAGCACTTGTAATTGTTGTTGTTAAAATTTCAATGTTTGAGATCGCTAAAGCAGGCGTTAGTGCTTATAAAATTAATACTTTAAAGATATATAAATGTTACTACATAATTGATGATAACGTGAAGGTATAAATAAATATAAATAAAACACCGAATATTTATTTGTATTTGTATGCACTCTAAATATAATGAATATATTGTATAGAAAAATTATTTTCCTCACAGTGGATATATACAATCGATAAATTGCCAGAATATCGATAAAACTATTGGAGTACCGCACTAATTTACACGTGCCAGTGAATAAAAGAGACGGCGTTATCTACAACTGCAAAGAACAGTACGGGATGGCAAAAGACATCAACGCGTTCCCATGTTTTATTTTTATTTTTGAGTCACTGTTTAATTACTTCATTTGTGTATTTTGTTTTCTTCCAATAATTAATAAACTAAAATTATCTGTAAAATGTAATTCCATCCTTTGCATATCTGGATGTCTACCTGTTTTTTCGGTACCACTTTACTGAACAATAAGGCATAATTGAATTTGTTTTAAATTTTTTTCATCCGCTTGTTCTCCACGCTCAGTCAAACTGGTACTGACGTGTTGGTTCGATACGTTAGCTTTTTATTGTCATAGTTTTGGCAGCTGAGGGGAAGCCGTATGAGCAGTCAAGTGGTTATATGGTCTGTGTTTACAATGTTTCTACTTAGGTTCTACAAATATTACATTTTATGGGTGGCAGAGAGACAGCTTGCCAGAAGTGGAGTATTCCAAGCATCTTTATCTTCTATATAATGTCGAACTTTATAGTAAGCTTTTTTATTAAAACGTTTTTTTACAGTCAACTTGAATTTGCCCTCTGTGAGCTCAGTTATGTGCTTTGGGATTTAATTGTAAAAACGCACACAATTTCCTAGGAATGACTTATTAGTCTTTGCAAGTCTAAAACTAGGTACAGCTATCCTATTCCTCTGATGAAATCTATATCCCCAAAATATCTTGGTATAATAAAGCTGACGACTATTTGAATTGGATATGCAATCATCGAGATAGTAATTCATCATTATTTTCAAGCAGTGGTTCTACAAACAACACTCACTCACTCGCAGGTGATTCTTATAGGAATCAATATATTGCTTGTTTTTCTTTCTCCAACACGCACGTCTTGTCTCTGCGACATCGTGAAAAAAATAATGGAAAATTTCGAAAAGGCTTGACTGACTTTTCACTTTGCATATAACGTACACGTTCTATGCAAAGTGTATATACTCGTAGCAATAGAAGTGTTTTTGGTTTTTGGATGAACGTCTAATTCCGATTTTAGTTCTGACGCAGAAGCCATTTAAACTCCAACTCTTATTGTTACCAATAAAATAAGCTTAGTCTTGCATTATGCACTCCACTTCACTACAAAGACCCAGTACACCGTTGTCATGGGGGACTTTAACGCTAAAGTGGGAGTACAGAATTTCAGCGAATCGGTAGTAGGATGCCATGGCTTTGGAAGCAGAAACCATAGGGGGCAAATGCTCGTCAACTTCCTCGAACGGGAGGGGCTCTTCTTGATGAACTCCTTCTTTAAGAAACAGCCCCAAAGGAAGTGGACGTGGCTAAGCCCCGACACTAGGACTAAAAATGAGATTGACTTCATCATGACGAATAAAAGGCACATATTTAGAGATGTCTCCGTGATCAACAGGTTCAATACCGGTAGCGATCACCGACTTGTCCGAGGCTCTCTGAATATCAACTTCAAGGCGCAACGTGTCCGTCTGATGAAGTCCAGGCTCCGACCAACACTGCTCCAAACCATTGCAGGATCTGAAACATTCCAGTTAAACCTGGAGAACCAATTCGCTGCCGTGGAAACCACCACAGACGTAAACCAGAACCTCGAAAATGTGACTCGGGTCCTCAGGGAAGAAGGTACGAGATTTTGTTACATGCAGCGTAAGGGCAAGAAGTCCAAGCTTTCAGAAGAGACTTTGGGGCTAATGAAGGAACGACGTGAAAACCCACCCATCACTTCGTCAGAAAAGCGGACTCTAAACCGAGAGATCAACAAGAACGTACGACACGACCTCCGGTGCTTCAATACTCTTTCGATCGAAAGAGCGATCGAGCAGAATCGAGGGTCAAAGGTGTTCGTACAATCTCTTGGAAGAAGCCACCTGACGAAGTTGACCACAGCTAGTGGAAAAGTCGTTGCTTCGAAGCCGGCAGTCCTTTCGGAAGTGGAGGACTTCTATGGCCGATTATACGCATCGCATGCATCTCGACCTGATCCCGAAAATGATCCTAGAGCCACGTTAACACGCCATTTCACCGAAGACTTGCCAGAAGTCAGTATTGGCGAAATCGAGATCGCTCTTAGACAGCTTAAAAATGGAAAAGCCCCTGGAGAGGATGGCGTTACAACAGAGCTACTAAAAGCAGGAGGTAAACCCGTACTGAGGGAGCTCCAGAAGCTTTTTAACGCTGTCCTGTTCGAAGGGAGAACTCCAGAGGCGTGGAGTAGGAGTGTGGTCGTCCTGTTCTTTAAAAAAGGAGATAAGACCCTGCTGAAGAACTATCGACCCATATCCCTTCTAAGCCACGTCTATAAGCTGTTTTCAAGAGTGATCACGAACCGTCTTGCGCGTAGACTCGACGAATTCCAACCACCGGAACAGGCTGGGTTTCGGAGCGGATACGGCACCATAGACCACATTCACACAGTGCGGCAGATTATACAGAAGACCGAAGAGTATAATCAGCCCCTGTGTCTAGCATTCGTGGACTATGAGAAGGCCTTTGACTCGGTTGAAATCTGGTCTGTTCTGGAGTCCCTGCAGCGCTGCCAGATAGATTGGCGATACATCCAAGTGATGAGATGTCTTTACGAAACCGCCACCATGTCCGTCCAAGTACAGAATCAGCAAACAAGTCCCATACCGTTGCATCGAGGAGTGAGACAAGGGGACGTTATTTCCCCGAAATTGTTTTCAAATGCAATGGAGGATATGTTCAAGACGATGAACTGGAAAGGACGTGGCATTAATATCAACGGCGAATACATCTCTCACTTGCGATTTGCTGACGATATCGTCATCGTGGCAGAGACGCTGCAGGACCTGCAACAGATGCTGAATGACCTGGCTGACTCTTCTATACGCATCGGCCTACGGATGAACTTGGACAAAACCAAGGTCATGTTCAACGAACATGTTCTACCGGAACCGATTGCAATACACGGCGCCGTTCTCGAAGTTGTTCAAAAATATGTGTACCTCGGGCAGACATTGCAGTTGGGAAAAAACAACTTTGAGAACGAGGTGAATAGAAGAATTCGGCTGGGCTGGGCAGCGTTTGGGAAACTACGTCGAGTCCTTACTTCGCCGATTCCACAGTGCCTGAAGACGAAAGTCTTCAATCAGTGCGTCCTACCCGTCATGACATACGGAGCCGAAACGTGGACACTGACGGCTCGAATGGTCCACAAGCTCAAAGTCGCTCAGCGGGCTATGGAAAGGGCTATGCTCGGTGTTTCTCTGAGGGATCGCATCAGAAATGAAGTGATCCGTCAGAGAACCAAGGTCATCGACATAGCCCACCGGATCAGGAAGCTGAAGTGGCATTGGGCTGGCCATATTAGCCGTAGAACCGACAACCGTTGGGGTAAACGAGTTCTAGAGTGGAGACCGCGTCTCGGCAAACGTAGTGTAGGACGTCCTGAGGCACGGTGGAGTGACGATCTGCGCAAGACGGCTGGCAAAAACTGGATGCGAGAAGCCCAAGATAGACCTAAGTGGCGAGCAATTGGAGAGGCCTATGTCCAGCAGTGGACTGCTACAGGCTGATGATGATGATGATGATTGCATTATGTATTCAACACCCTAGTTATTAGCCCTCCTATACTTTATAGATGACAGATGAAACATAGCTTATTTGACATTCTTTATTTCAATTAGCAGTAGCAGAGTAACGTCTGTTATATTACCCGACTAGTGCGAAGCAAAAGGGACGTTTATGTTTTGACCGGTATGTATGTATGTACGTACGTATTAGTACGTTCACTCTTTCTCATAAAGAAAGAAATTTAAACTTCTAAACTATTTGTCATAATTTGATGAAGTGTCACTTTGATAAATAATGAACTCACTTTTTAATTAGGCGTCAATTGCAAAAATTATAATTTTTACATTGCAAAAAGGCATTGAATGCTTACCTCATGGTAACACCCTTGCTATAACAGGACGCATTTGAATTTTGCAGCATTTTGTTCTGCCCGCGTGGCTAGCTATCACCTATAGTTATATTCAAAATCTGTCGCTATAACCGCATTTTGCCCAAAGAGCAGATGTAATTGGAAATATATAAATAAAGTGGCCACATATTTCTCATTGAATAACACTAATAAAAAAGAATGCGCAAAAATTTTAAGCAAACGACTGTTTGAAGTAAACTTCATTTTCTATTATTTAACGTGAAATGTCGGCCGTTTGTGCCAAATAAGGTACCCGTGCTGAATATGGAACAAATGCCAAATAAGGCCCCAATGCAGCCAATCCGTTAAATGGCTCGAATTCGGAACGAGAATTGCTCGAATAGAAATTCTCTGAAAAATTTAATCGTCTAGTCTGAGAGAATGCGGCTTGTTGGTTGGTGTAGTTTTGGTGTAGTTATGATGTAGTTTTGGTGTATTTTTGGTGGAGTTTTGATGTAGTTTTGATGGAGTTTTGGTGTAGTTATGGTGTAGTTTTATGGAGTTTTGGTGTAGTTTTGGTGTAGTTTTGGTGGAGTTTTGGCGTATATATGGTGTATTTTTTTGGTATAATCTTTACATGTTGAGTCATCATCATCATCAGCCGGAAGACGTCCACTGCTGAACATAGGCCTCCCCCATAGAACGCCACTTAGACCGGCTACTCGCTTCCTGCATCCAGCGATTCCCCGCGGTTTTATGAGGACGTCGGTCCACCTAGCGGGGGGGCGGCCTACACTACGCCTTCCGGTGCGTGGTCGCCACTCGAGAACCTTTCTTCCCCATCGGTTATCAGTTCTGCGAGCGATGTGGCCTGCCCATTGCCACTTCAATTTGCTAATTTTGAGAGCTATGTCGGTGACCTTAGTTCTCCTACGGATCTCCTCATTTCGGATCTTATCAATTGAAATTGAAATTGAAATTTGTTTATTTGCTGTAAATGTGGTACAGTTTGAGATCTTAAATAATAATAGTATAAGTTCTAATTCACATTCAGCCTTAATTAAAGCATGCAAATATTTATGATGTCATACATGGTATATAAAATTATTAAATGTCATACAATCATGAATTATTATTAGGTAGTTTACAGGCTACTTAATTAAACTATTTTGATGTCAAAAACTCTTGTACAGAATAAAAGGTTTTTGTCCTTAACCAATTAAGTAACTCTAGTTTGAACATTTTTATATTAAGAGCTTTTATATGACCAGGAATACTATTATAAACCTTAACGGACATTGCTTGACTTTGTTTGAGATACAAAGTAGTCCTGGGGTGAACATCAAAGACCAGTCTGTCTGGATTGCGTGTACATCGAGGAAAAATCTCACGCGCTGTCTTGAAGTAATGAGGATTTGCTTTTACGAATATTGCCAGTTCGTATATATACATACATGGAAGGGGAATAATATTGAGCTTTCTAAAAAGCGGTACACAAGACTCGTATGGCGGCACCCCGCACATTGCACGTATGCATTTTTTTTGGGCAATGAATGCTTTGTTAATATTGGTCGAATTTCCCCAAACCAATAAACCATACCTCAGAACAGATGATACATACCCATGATAGGCTGCAAGCATTGTACTCTGCGCTGACGTTTGTCTCAACCTGGTGAGGACATAAACGTAACAATTCAATTTTTTACATATATAGTCCACATGGGACTTCCAGTTCAAATTTTTATCTATAATAATCCCGAGGAATTTAGTTTCTTGCACTTCCTTAATTGCGGTATTATTGTGATTTACGTTAAGATTCATCGGTTTACTACCATAGTTTCGAAATTGTATATAGTTTGTTTTAGTCAAATTTACATTTAAATTATTATTACTCAACCAAGATGTCACATTATTAATTGTATTATTAAATTCATTTTCATAATTATTTATATTGTCACAAAATTTAATTATTATTGAAATGTCATCAGCAAAAAGAGTGCATTTATTTTTAGTAATGTCAGGGAGATCGTTTATGTAGAGTAAAAAAAGTAAAGGACCTAAAACGCTACCTTGGGGTACGCCGCAAGCATTTACTCTAACATCAGATTTATACTTTGTTACCACTGATTTTTTACTTAAACCAGTTATTTCTACGTATTGATTCCTATTTTGTATGTAAGAAGCTAACCAATTTAGTGCTGGTCCTCGAATTCCAAGATTTTCTAGTTTATCAATTAAAATATCATGTGAAACAAAATCAAAAGCGCGCGTCATATCGAAGAAGATGACGCTGCTAGGTATTTTTTTGTCTATATTAATAGTTATTTCATGGACTAAGTTATATGCCGCGAGCACTGTTGTTTTTTTATTCTGAAAGCCGAATTGTTCCTTCTTAATAATATTAAACTTTTGAGCAAAACCCACAACTCTTTTCTGAAAAGCCTTTTCAAAAATCTTTGAAAAGATTGGTAACAACGCGATAGGACGATAATTGCAAACATCCGATCGCTCTCCTTTTTTAAATAAAGGCTTAACAATTGAAAGTTTAAGTGTATCAGGAAAACTCCCCGTCTCAAAAGATAAATTTATGAGGAATGTAAACACTGGTGCTAAAACATTTTTACAACATTTCACTATTTTGGTAGAAATTTCATCAAATCCTTCAGATTTGGTGTTTTTTAATGACTGAATTATATTTACTGTTTCTTCCATGGTGCATGGCGTCAAAAAAATACTACTTTGCACACGTTTTTTATTTGTATTTTTGATATCATTATTGATTTTGTTATTCGTCAAGTTTATCAGATAATTATTAAATTCATTTGCGATGTCAGTGGGGTTGGTGGTAATTGTGTCATTTTGTCTAATTATTTTAATATAATCTTGATTATCTACTTCATTTCGTTCTGCTTTTACAAGTTTCCAAGCTGCACGGCATTTATTTTTTGAATTAAGCAAATATTTATTATTATATATCTTGTGTGCTCCATGTAAGCAGCGACGAAGAATTTTAGAATAAGACTGATATTTAATCTTATTGCGTTTAGATTTGTCTCTATAGAACTTGTACCGCAGTTCTCACTTTCTTTTGCAACATCTCTTGATGCCAGATGTGATCCATTTTGGTTTTTTATATTTATTTGACTGTCTGGACTGTGTATTAGGGAAACATAGCTCATAAAATAATGAAAACAAATTATAGAATTCTTCCATAGCCGTGTTTAGTTCGGTCTTATTATAGACTTCCGAAAACGTCATCTTTGCCAGGCAGTAGTGAAATTTAGATATGTTATCGTCACTATAATCTCTCTGGGTAGTGTAGTATGTAGGTGGTGGTAAAATCTTATTTTTGATCGGAACATATAGCATTTGAGCTGTATTGTGGTCCGAGAGCCCAAGTTCAAATAGTTTCCCGGTAGCGCCTCTGATATTACTGAGTATGTGGTCTATGCAAGATTCTTGTCTGGTTGGTTGCGTAATATGAAATGTCAAATTGTAATTTTTAGCCAAGTTATGTAAATCAGTTGTATTGTTACTCGATTTAAGTGTATTAATATTGAAATCTCCTGCCAAAACGACTTTGTATCGTGGGTGTTTTTTAGCAATATTATATAAGAGTAGGTCCAATTTAGAAATGAAAGTGGAGCTATTTGCACCTGGTATTCGATAAAGGCAAATCACGATTACATTATATACTGGAATGACAATGCCACAGCATTCAAATTTCTTGTCCTCCGCATATTGTTTGACTATATCAAGATCCCTACTCTGTAAGCCTCTCTTAATTAAAATAGAAACACCACCTCTACGCTGTCCACTTTTCCTGCTATAATTTGATGCTACACTATATCCGGATATCTTAAGACTGTTTTCATTGCCCTGGCCAATAAACGTTTCCGAAAGACAAATTATGTCCGGGCTTTCCCCTTGATTATAGAGATCCAAGATTTGTACGTCAAAAACATCTCTCTTATTTATGATTCCAGCAATATTTTGGTGAAAGATTTTCAATAGTTGATCATTTCCTTTAGGGACGAAAAAACTGTATATCAGTATTATCCTCCTCTGAGTTTATGTGACTTTTATTAACATTTTTGAAATAAAAAGGAATTGTTCCTTTTTTGGGTGACTTTACTTGTACTTTTCCCGGAAACTCCGATTCAAACTGAGATTTTATGCATAACTGGTTGAGCACACGTTTATTATAGCTTAAGTACTTGCAATCGTAGTCAAACTGATCAATGATAGCGTTAATTTTATCACACGGTGAGTTCTGATTTGAGAGTTCGCTGCTTAGGCTCACATAAGTACAATTTGTGAAATTTGTGCAGATGTTTCTTAACATGCAGTTTAACCTATTTTCATTTAGATAGTGACTCTTTTTTATTCCTAATACAATAACGACTGAGAATTTACGTAAGCTTTTTTAGTTTTCAGTATAGTACCTAACTCTATCATTACTCTAGCTGGATTTTTATCGTGTTCTCCCAATCATGCAGGGAAACCCCAAGCATAGCCCTCTCCATTGCTCGTTGAGCGACTTCAAGCTTGTTAATGAGGCCCACAGTAAGGGATCACGTAGTGCCATAAGTCATTACTGGCAACACACACTGGTTGAAAACTTTGGTTTTCAGGCTCTGAGGTATCGGGTACGAAAAGATGGATCGAAGCTGCCCGAACGCTGCCCACCCGAGCTGGATTCTTCATGTGGAGTTCCTGCAAATCCTCTTGTTTGGAACCACTGCTGTGCTGTGATATTCTGCTCCGAAACAGCGACGTATACGAATAGCGACTGGTACTCTTTTAAGTAAAATGGCTGGGCGAAAGAGACACAGAACCTAACGTCATGGGGTGACGAGTGCATAAATACATTTTCAATATCAATAATTCGTTATATTTGTTTTAATTCATAATCATAATTATTGATTAATTTAGGTATCAAGTCACTCGTCCATTGTTAATTGTACATGCAAAAGCCTCTACTGCCGCGACGAATGGGCACGACACTCGGGTCATTCTTTTCAATTACAATTTTAAACAGTACCATGCGATTTCGCCTTGGCAGTTGGAGTACTTCAAGCATTATAGTTCGAAATAATATCTAATTAGTAAAACATGTTTATAAATTATTCTTTTACAGCTTACTTGAATTTGGTTTCCTTGAGCTCTGTTATGTCTTTTGGTCTTTTGTTGTAAAAACGCACATAGTTCCCTGAGTAACAATATAACCTGTGTAATAACGAACGTTATTCCAGTAAATCTATCTTCGTAATTTGCATCAGCCCATATCGATTACCAAACCTCTAAGTAGCTGTTTAGTAAGCTATGCCATTTTCCTTAGACATCAGATCGTCAAGCAAAGGTTTCTCTCAGTAATAAAAAAAGATATTCCTACGTAAGTGGGTGACTTCGCCAATAACGTAGTTGTTGATGGCGGGGAAAACCCAACCATGGTTATGATTGATTTCGTGTAATGTCTCTAATTTTGTTTCTTCGACTTTTGTATAACAGAGGTGGATTATTAACCGTTAAGTGTTTGTATCGGTCTACATGTATAGGGAAACTATACGCAAGTACGCAATGTTATTTTGTGTTTTTCTCGTCAATCACCTACGAACGTTTTAGTAACGTATTAGTCCGTGTACCGTTTCGCAACGTGACTTAGACAGGACAGCGACTCAATCGAATACTCACTCGGTAGACTCTATATATTTTGGAACGCGGCGGTAGAGTCTTTAAAGTACATTATAATGAAAAATTGACGTTAATAAGTGCGTCTTTGATGCTTAAATTGAGTAAATAATTTTGACTTTGACTTTGACAATAACAGATTCATCATGTGACTGTGACTTGACTCTGACTATTAAAATAATAATCTCACTTGTTGCCATTTTATACATTTTCCGAATAATTTGAGGAATTGCAAATATACCAACGTACGAGTCTATTTGTAAAGGACTAGTTGCGCGGTTTCACCTGCGCGGTGATGGATGATGATGATGACGATAAAAAGTAACTTCGTGTCCTTACCCGAGAAATACTTTAAGCCTCTAACTTATTTAACATGATAAGGATTAATACTGTATTTGTGTGAATATCTTTCCAATTACCGTTTTAAAATTGTATTTTTCAAAGAATTAAAATAGATGTAATATAGTATCCTTACGAGAGAGACATATGCCATCACGGAGTTTTCTGTAGACCTATATAAGATACACAATTCCACCATACATCATTTTCTGCTTATTTTTTGAGACACCTACAAATATCATTATATTTTAGACAATGTCTACAAGAACATGACAAATTATATACTAAAGGCTTCCTCGAGAACCACTCAATTCATTGGTAAAAATAGCATAAAAATCGGTGCAGTCGTTTTTGAGCTGATCGCGAACAGACGGACTTTGTTTTATTATATGTAGTAATAAAAAGAAACGTGATTTTTTATTCATGCACTCCTGCACTACACGTGCAGTCCCATAATGACATAAATCACAGAATTGGATAGGACGCGACATTTGTGCGCAGTCACAGGTTCTTGTTAACTGCTATCATCATTCTACAAAACTATCTTGGTTTTATATGAAAGGATTTTATATTTCAGACTTTAGGAATAGCTGAATAACATTGACTGTTACTGCAAAAGATCTAACTATAATTCTGTTTAATTATAACTTAGATAGTCAGATTAGAGCTGTGATCGTGCACACATACATTTACGCACACACCCTCACTCATACATAATTATAAGTATATCCAAAATTGTAATTAAGCACACTAATATAATAAAGGCAAAAGTTTGTGAATGTGTTTGCGTGTTTGTTACATTTTCAAGATAAAACCGAGGGACCAATTTTTATGAAATTAGAGTGTGGAGATTGATGAGGCAGCAGTAGTAGTATAAGCAGCTTGTAAAATAAAGCGGACTATTTTGTTGAGAAGATACTTCCTTCTGTAACACATTCTATAAATAAAACAGGAGGCAGAGCAACAATTTTAATTTTATTAAATATAACGTAAATGTATAGTTCAGTTAGAGATTGAAAAACCTTTCACTAATGTATGTCCTTTCGGTAGTTTTTTTCCAGAGTACTCACTATACTCGAAAGAGAATGAGATTCTCAATTCGTTTCTTCAACTCTGTTGTTATATTTATGTTTTCGCCTCCAATTATAAAACTAATTTTTATGATTATTCTTTTATTTGATAGGTTGTTGTCCCATAAACAAAGTAAAGAATGTGATTTAGAGCAAAAGAATTACAATAGTTAAACATTCTTCTGCTTTTGATTTTGCATATTACAGTCTAGTGTAGAAGCCCGCTTTCATTTTTTTGTTACAATAATGCAATTCTTTATAACAATGTAATACTTTTTGGGAGATATAATATGTTTACAAAAAAGATTGTCTGAAAGTGAGTTATTGTGTTTTAACTAACACGATGTCGTCAAACCCACAAGATAAAGTTATTGCGTAGATAAGCTTTCAGCTCGGTTAACTTGCCCAGTTCCGATCGCCTTTGTCCTGAAAAGGTTTGACCCATCGATGTAAGAGTCTACAGAGACTTCACATTACATTTACCAAAGTGAAGACTTATAGTTGACAATATGTTAACCAGCTTATTAGTACTGACATACTGATATTTCTCAACAAATGTTTTTGTTGAAGATTGACTATTACTCGAAATCATTCCTTATCACATTATTATAATTGTGACGTTTTGGATATTTGTTACTTAATCTCGCAGAAACAGCTCAACAGATTTGGATGAAATTTAAAGTGTAGATAGTTTGTAACCGAGAATAACGCTTATGCTTCTCTTTATTGTTTATTTAATTTTTTTTGTTATCTTGGTTCAGGGTGCAGTTCCCGAGTAATCTGGATAAGTGTATACCACGCGTACGAAGGCACGCTCGGATACTAGTTACAAATAATTGGGAAACTAAAATAACAGTTTTCATGTGTGATCTCTGCTAATTGAGTTGTGTGAAATTTGTTCCAAAAGGCGGCGTCTTTCCAAAATGTGAATTGGGAAAAAAACGTGTAAAAATGTTATAAATAAATGAAAATCTACTTAATTTAATGTGTGACAAATTTACTACAGTATAGTCCACGAGCTCTGACGTCAGTAGGTCCCATTACAATCCGGCACATTTATGCAAATCAATAAAAAGTAAGTGTAATTTTATATTGTCAAAATAACAGATATTTACTAAATGCATTCGAAAGTTATTAATGATTTTTGTCTGTCTGTATGTTTGTTTCAGCTAATATCCTAAAAGTCTAAACCTATTTTGACAGGAGTTTCACTGGCAGGTCGCTACTGTTATTAGGAATAAATTATAACTAACATTTATAAAAAACAACAATTCGTGTTCCGTGCTAAAGAAAAATCTTTCTTTCGCAGTTAGACACAAGTCTTTTAAATGGTAAAACACCTACGTCGATGATTCGGTTCGATTACAATAGTCTATAAGTTTCCTTGTTCCAGATCCCTCGATAGCGATCCCTTCGTTGTTCTTGGGGTGCAGATTAAACAGTAGTTAGTGCGCAATGGCTTGACTCCCGCCCTTTGGATCGTAAATACAAGTTTACCGTGAAAGGGTTTATGGTTGAATAGTTTACCCATAGTTGAGTAAGGGCTCGGGCTCGGGCTCGGGCTCGGGCTCGGGCTCGGGCTCGGGCTCGGGCTCGGGTGTTTATACAACGGAACGAACTTGTATAGATTAGGAAAGTAAATATATTAAAGCATACTTACAAATTAACACTTAACCACACACGTCGCATTTCCTAGATTCGTAGTAAGTGAAGTAATCTAAGAAAAACATTGTATTATTGTCCAAGCTGACTAGCAAGCTAACAGGTTTGACAATTTTGAAACCAACTTTGATTCTATTATTGAATATTAAATCCTGTCCCAAACGAAAGCTGGTCCAGAAAAAGGTACTAGGGAGTGTACAGTGAACCAGTGCTGGTGCCATACACTTCAGCGTCTTAAGATCTGGTCAGACGATTACAGCAGATCTGTATAGTCAATGATGAAAAAACTCACTGTTCACCAACTGATACTGGGCCATTGTTCTACCCTATTACTGCTTCAGAACAACGCCAGAACTCACACTGTAGGACAGACGTCGCCAAATGAGAGGAGCTAGGATTGGAATGTCTCCGACGCCCACCATTCTCTCCAGACCTTGCTCTAGCCAGTTTTTTCGCATTTTAGACCATTTATTGCAAGGTAGAAAATTAAATTCCAAATGGGTTGGCGGTTCCCGAACCGCCTTCAAACATTTTATTGATTCTCGCTCCTATATTTTTTTGAGTAATGAAATCAATGAACTACCCATAAAATGCCGGAAGTGGAAGTAGGTAATAATGGTAAGTACATATTTCTCTATTTAACTACATATATTTTTTTCGTGTTACTTTTTCTAGACAAACGCCATTTTAATTATGTAAGGACCAAAAATTATCCAAAAAAAAATATTATGTAAATCAGTTAACAACCAAGTAAATTAAATCAAAATACTTACACATATTATTTATTACAATTATTTACTTACTTATCTATTCTGTGACTCAGGCGCGTTTGTAAAGTCAAAATAACAGCTCATTAAACTATTACTGTTAACCGGCAAAACACTCATGTTAGGGATCGAATACCTGTCGCCGGGTTTCGAGCATCACCGATGCTCATCTTCAGGGCGAGTGCGAGCTCCCGGCGGGTCGACGTATTCGATCCCTAACGTGTTGTTTTGCCGGTTAACAGTAATAATTTAATATGTATCAAACTCACGAGACATACAATACAAAAAAAACAACAGCTATTTAATAAACTGTATATTATATGTTTGCCTGTTTGTTACGACTAAACCGATTTTGTCGAAACTTCCACTGGTTGGATAGCTCTATAGATAACTTGAGATTTTATTGTAGAGACACCGCACCCATCGATGCCACTCGAGTGAAGCCGCGGACGGACCAGCTAGTATTATAATAAATTTGACAGTTTGCAAGCGAGATGGGAGTATGTGAGTCAGTTTGTTAGTTTCACGCTGAAACGTAGATGACATGTACTCAAGATTAACGCACATTTTATCCCGATTAATTAGGACATTTATCTCGGTTAATCGAGTAATTCCTAAGAAATTTCCATAACTTTATAACACGCGAAAGTCACAGGCAAAAAGTAGTGTTTATATCATCTATATATATCCACTGAGAGCCGGACATGAAGTGTGACCCGGTAAGAAGAAGACACGTAATGTCTGTTCCAACTTTAATCTCGAACACTTATTAGATTATTACAACAGAGACGTGCGCACGCGGCGAGCGCTTGCAGAAAACTGAGCTCCGGTCGCCAAGCGCAGCTGTTTTATGGGCGACTGTAGTGGTGGGTGCGCTGTGACTCAACCGCTCGCCCGTTGCACGTGCTCCGTCACAATAGGCGGCAAACACAGTCATATTATATATATACAGAGTTTCCCGAAACTCAATGGTATATGGTACCGGGCGAGAGGCCGAGGTATACCCGCTAAGAATTTTTTTTTTTTTTCAAAATAGAGCGTCAAAGTTATCCGAAAATAATTGTGTCAATCACAACTCGTCAAAACTTAATTTATTTTACTTAGTTAACAATGTTTATTACTATGATTTGTGGTTGCGATTAATAGCATTGTTATTTGAGATTACACCATTGAATCACTGTAACCAATTCGAAATTTTGAATAATGTCTATTATCGCTTGGCTAAGTAACATGGCTTTTTCTTATTTTTTTCATAACTGGCATACCTTGGCCTCTCGCCTGGTACCAGGTTATCGTTGAATTTCGGGACACCCGACATAGCTTATAGGGATATAGTGTTATATATCTCTGTGACTGTGCTCTTTAGTAGAGTCAAACGTTTAATCATAATCATAATCATAATCATAAAACATTTATTTGCATCAAAACATGGTAAGCACAATTACAGATGTTATGTAGGTAACATATAGTCCGAACATGTTTTTTGCTAACAAAGCATACAAATATTATACTAGACTTAAATTATATAATTAATGTTCATCATTCATTCCAATGTCAAAATAATTACATGTCAACTCAATTTACGTGCCGTGGCGGTGACGGCTTAGAGTGCCGTGGCGGTGCCGGCTTAGAATAGCACCCCCCCAACTCTACCCGTGGGTGCCGTAGAAGCCGGCTAAGGGATAATAAATCAGAAGGTGGGCAGCAGCACCTTCCCAGTCAAACACACACAAACTGCGCTCGCCAACCCGCCTGCCAAGCGTGGCGAGTATTGGCAAAAACCCCTCAATGGATTGGACAAAAAGAACCAGGCCCCCAGTCCCCGGCAGCCCCGCTATTCCTGGCTACGGTAGCGGCCACGGTAACGGTGGGGCAGGGGGTGCTAAGAATCCCCGGCAGACGCCCGGCTACCACCCCCAACGACGACGACTGGCCCTGGTAACACACAACATACGCACGATGAGGACAGACGAGAAGATATATGAGCTGGAAGAAGAAATGAGTAAGCTACGCTGGGACATTGTGGGGTTATCTGAAGTCCGTAGAGCGGGTGAGGACACGATAACCCTAAAATCAGGTAACCTACTCTACCACCGGGAGGGCGACCAACAGTCCCAAGGTGGTGTCGGGTTTCTCGTCCACAAGTCCCTTACTAACAACATAGTTAAGATCGATAGCGTTTCCAATAGGGTCGTATACCTAATACTCAGAGTATCCAAACGATATTCGCTGAAGGTCATTCAGGTATACGCACCGACGAAGTCGCACCCGGATGATGAGGTGGAGGATAAGTATGAGGACATTAGTCGGGCCATACATACCTCTGAAACGCACTTTCTAGTTGTTATGGGGGACTTCAACGCGAAGTTGGGTAAGAGAAGCGAGGATGAGTCGAAAGTGGGGCAATTTGGCTATGGACAACGGAACCGTAGGGGACAGAGGTTGGCCGACTTCCTGGAGAAAGAGGGACTCTTTATGATGAACTCTTTCTTTCAGAAGCCACCTCACAGGAAATGGACCTGGCTGAGTCCCGATGGTTCCACGAGAAATGAGATTGACTTCATTATGACCACCAAAAGGCAAATATTCACTGATGTCTCCGTAATCAACAGGGTTAAAACCGGTAGTGATCACCGAATGGTAAGAGGCACGGTGAATATTAATGTCAAACTGGAGAGGTCTCGTCTGATGAAGTCTACGCTCCGACCTACTCGTGCCCATATTCAAGACCCCGAGAGCTTTCAACTTGAGCTATCCAATCGCTTCGATTGCCTTGAGAACATCGCTTCAGTGGACGAGATCAATAACAGGTTAGTAGAAACTGTCCATACAGTGGGTTCCAAGTACTTTAAACCCCACCGTACAGATAGGCCACAGAAACTCTCCAACGATACCCTCAACCTCATGGCTGAACGACGCTCATTGAAACTGCAGTCTTCGGATGATGCTGAAGCATATAGGCTGCTCAATAGACGAATATGGAAGTCCTTGCGACACGACATCCGGATCTTTAATACAAACCGTATTAAAGAGACGATAGAGCGGAAAAAAGGCTCCAAAGTGTTTGCAAGAGACATGTCTATTGGGCAAAGCCAGTTGACGAAGCTGAAGAGAGGAGACGGCAGTGTAGCGTCGACCAAAGCGGAAGTGTTAGGAGAGGTCGAGAGTTTCTACGGACAGTTATACACCTCGGTCGCTAAACCTGTTAGCAGCTCGGCCAAAGACCCAAGAGCCAAGCTGACCCGACATTATACCGAAGATATCCCGGACATCAGCCTGTACGAGATTAGAATGGCCTTGAAACAGCTTAAGAACAACAAGGCGCCTGGTGACGACGGTATCACATCTGAGCTTCTGAAAGCGGGTGGAACACCGGTACTTAAAGTCCTTCAGAAGCTCTTTAATACCGTCTTACTCGAAGGTTCAACGCCAGAAGCATGGAACAAAAGCGTGGTGGTGCTGTTCTTCAAGAAAGGTGACAACACTTTACTTAAAAATTACAGACCCATCTCGCTTTTGAGCCATGTTTATAAGCTGTTTTCGAAGGTCATAACGAACCGTCTCAGTCGCAGGTTTGATGAATTCCAGCCTCCGGAACAAGCCGGTTTCCGAAAAGGCTATAGTACCATAGACCACATCCACACGCTACGGCAAGTTATACAGAAGACCGAAGAGTATAACTTGCCTCTTTGTCTAGCGTTTGTGGACTATGAGAAAGCCTTTGATTCGATCGAGACGTGGGCAGTGCTTGAGTCTCTCCAGCGGTGCCGTATTGACTATCGGTATATTGAAGTGCTGAAGTGTTTGTACAAAAACGCCTACATGTCAGTCCGAGTACAGGAGCAGAGTTCGAAGGCAATTCCATTGCAAAGAGGCGTGAGACAGGGAGACGTTATATCTCCGAAACTGTTCACCGCTACATTGGAAGATGCCTTCAAGCTTCTGGAATGGCAAGGACTTGGCATCAATATTAACGGCGAATACATCACTCACCTTCGATTTGCCGACGATATTGTAGTCATGGCAGAATCCATGGAAGACCTCAGTACAATGCTCGAAGGCCTCCATCGAGTTTCCCAACGGGTAGGTCTTAAGATGAACATGGACAAGACGAAAATTATGTCTAATGCCCATGTTGTACCTACCCCAATATCAGTTGGGAACTCAGTTCTCAAAGTTGTTGACGAGTACATCTACCTGGGACAGACAGTCAAACTAGGCAGGTCCAACTTCGAGAAAGAGGTCAATCGTCGAATCCAACTCGGCTGGGCAGCGTTCCGGAAACTTCGCGAAGTCTTCTCGTCAAAAATACCTCAGTGCCTCAAGACAAGAGTCTTCGACCAATGTGTGTTACCAGTGATGACTTATGGCACTGAAACGTGGTCTCTTACTATGGGCCTCATAATATAGCATAAGCTCAAAGTCGCACAACGAGCTATGGAGAGGGCTATGCTCGGGGTTTCTCTACGTGATCGAATCAGAAATGAGGAGATCCGTAGAAGAACGAAAGTCACCGACATAGCTCAGAAGATTAGCCAGTTGAAGTGGCAGTGGGCAGGGCACATAGCACGCAGAACAGATGGCCGATGGGGCCGAAAGGTTCTGGAGTGGAGACCACGTACCGGCAAGCGCAGCGTAGGTCGTCCACCGACACGGTGGACAGACGACCTGAGAAAGGTCGCAGGATGACGTTGGATGCAGGCCGCTTCCAACCGGTCCTTTTGGAAAATCATGGGGGAGGCCTATGTTCAGCAGTGGACGTCCTACGGCTGAGATGATGATGATGATGATGAACTCAATTTATATAATATAATAAAAATATGCAAATGTCTAATAAGAAAAGCCACACTACCGTATTTATTGTATAATTAATCAGTTTTACAAACTTAATCTATTTTATTTACTCTTGTTGAAACTTAAAAAATCATTAACCGAATAGAAGCAATTGTCTAATAACCATTTATGAAGTTTAAATTTAAACATGTCAAGACACAAATCTTTCATTGTATCTGGAAGATTATTAAAGATCTTAACGGCCATAAAATGTACATTTTTTCTATAGGACAGCTTACAGTTTGGTATACATAAACGATTGTTCACTTTCGATCTAAGTTGACGTTGACGCATCTCCTGATGACTTGTGAAAAGATCAGAATTTGTTTTGACAAAAAGTGCTAACTGCTTTATGTACAGGCATGGGAGAGTTAACAATTTCAAACTTTTAAATAAAAGCTTGCATGGTGCTAAATAGTGAGTGCCACAAATTGCACGAATGCACTTCTTTTGTGCTCGGAAGGCTCTATCAGTATCCACAGAGTTGCCCCAGATAATGAGACCATACTGCAAAAAAGAGCCAACGTAGCCATGATAAGCATAGAGCGCGGCTTCATTTGATACCACTTGTCTAATTCTTTTAAGCGCAAAAACAAATCTGTTGAGTTTTAAACAAATGTTATTAATATGAGTTTTCCAGTTACACATATTGTCAATTTCAATCCCTAAAAATTTTGTAGAAACTACCTCTGTGATTGTGTCAGACTTGTAATTCGCATTAATAGTAAGATGTTTAGAATTAACCGTCCGGAATTGTATCATTTTGGTTTTGGATATATTAACTTTCAGATTATTTTTATTTAACCAATCCATTACATTTTCAATTGTTTTATTAATTTCAGTCTCAAGTTTATATTTGTCTTTACATTTAATGATTATTGTGGTGTCATCGGCAAACAGTGTTGTGTCATATTGCGTAGCAGATGGTAATTCATTAATGTATAGTAAAAAGAGCACAGGACCGAGAATGCTTCCTTGTGGGACTCCAGACTCGTTAATCCTGAACTCTGATCTGTAAATTGATTTCTTCGATTTATGACCCATGCTAGAAATCTCTATGCATTGTTTTCTATTTTTTAAGTAACTAGAAAACCAATCGTAAGCAGATCCACGGATTCCATATTTGTAAAGCTTTGATAGTAGTTTTCCATGGTGCACAAAATCGAAAGCCTTACTCATATCGAGAAAAAGAGCCACCGTATGATCCCCATTTGTAATGCCATCTAGTATAGATTTTACAACTGAATATATTGCCAATGCAGTTGATCTATTTTTACGAAATCCGTATTGATTTGGTGTTAAAATATCAAATTTGTCCAAGAAATCTAACAGTCTTTTAAGCATTGCTTTTTCAAACACTTTAGAAAGTATTGGAATTATCGTATTATTATATCGTATTATTAATCGTTATACACGATTGGTAGCAGTAATGTACACAACCCCCCGCGCCGAGCGACCCCTTCCCCCAAGCTATAGTTTGGGGAGGGACCCGCAGTGATCCCGCATTATAACCGAATTCTGCGAATTCATTCGCGCTTTGTCGCCGTAAGGTCGCAGTAAGGCGAAGTACTAGTAGGAGAACTCACGCTCCTTACTATATAATACATATATTTTGTGTAGCAAACCAACAGCTTAGGTAATTTATTGATAAAAACATAGCAGCAGAGAGCTAATTATAGAATTATATATATATAAATAAAATACATAGATAAAATATATAACGAATAGATACATTATAGTAACAATTTATGAACAATAAAAATATCGCTTAAGCGACAAATTTTTGTTTGTATATCAATGCCACTGTTGAAGACTCACTGACTGCTTAGCCGCTGTTATATATTGCCGCTATATTAATAATATGTGTATACCGAGTATGGATGTTACACTCGATAATCTGACCCAGAACTAGGCAGAGCCTGCACAATGTAACACACATCAGTACAAACAGGAACCTACATGTTGGTCTGTAGCAGATAGTCAGTCGTCAGCACGGTAACCAACTCCAACCCTGCTTCTTGATTTTAATTGAGATTGAAAAGCGGTCCGCATGAACCATATTATAATGGTTGTGCGTGACGTCACCTCAAGGCGCGCACGCGCCCCACCGCCGCTGTCCTCAGCTGTCATAACTAGAAGCAAGCTGCTGAAAGGAAGCGGAAACAGTCACCCTTTTATACTCGTAACCGGCGGACGTGTACCGCTGCGCTCCGCGTAGCGACCGCATGGCACCGCCATTATCAGCACGAGTCACCGCGACTGACTTTCGCCGCGAGTGACTTTCAGTGTGTGCAGGCGCGGCCGCACACATCATCAGCTCAAATCAGCCCCGCGTTTACGCGTCAGCCCAGTGTACCTACGCGACTGCGCGATAAACTTAGTGCACAAACATTATAACCAAGTGAACAATAGTTCTTCAGCTCCTTCAGCACGTCGACCAAAGCAGGACGCCTCCAACGAGGACTCACGGTCACCAGCCCTCATCAGACCCCAGAGCCTCTCGACACCTCCCACGAAAACCAGGTATTTATCCTCTCCACTCCTACTATTGTATAGTTGGCAGGAAACTGCGAAACTATATTTTCCTTCGAGCCGGATAACGACCCAGTGAATATCCTTCACTATCAGCTCTTATCAGCTCTTAATTAAAATTCCCTTTAATACAGTCCATTAAATCTCCCCCTAATATAAACTACATTTTATTGACTTAATATTACCCAAATTACGTCATACAAATCAATCAAATAAGCTATCAGCCCATATATAGCTCTAGTTAATTTCCAAATACCGAATATTAACCCAAACTACTTCTTATTGATTTAATTTAAATCCCTTCCGTCATACAAATCACCTAATTAACTCAGGTATTTGCTTATCAAACAAAAACCGACTAGCACTCCTTGAAAAAGACCACCGAATGTGGTCGAAACTACAGTCGGACCTATCCGATAAATATTACGTGAGTAATCCCGTATTTCAAAGTAAAAATTAGAAAACTTCCTTAGTTCTTATAACAAAAAAACACACAAACAATGATTTATAGAAATAAGTTTGGAGACTGTGTCATGTTTATACTGCGTCAATTTATAATGTCATTAATATTATGAAACAAAAGCATACTCCGGATGATGATAGTTGATCCGGACAAAGCCGACCAAAGTGGTTAATGCGCACAATGTCCGGCCAATGTTCGAATTTGGAACATCACCGGCTATTGTAGTCGATGTGTGAATATTAATTGTGATAACGGCTGTTAGTAACGGTTATTGTTAAGACTTTGTTTAAAACTTGCTTCGACAGACTTTGCCTGCACAAAGAAAAGAGTTATTATTTTTTATGCTAAAAATGCGTCTTCAACACCAAAAAGTGTGAAATTACTTGTAAACTTGGTACCATGATAGTTCAATAGTACCTATTATCACAATATTGTGCGTTATTTCACACTTTTTGGTGTTGAAGTAGCGATTATTTGTAAAAAAAAAACTTTTTTCTCCCTTTTTAGTGACCCTTGCTATATACGGGATCGATTGTCAGTCACCATCAATGATGATATCATTAAAATAAACAAAACACTTTTAAGTTATCGGAGTGTAACTCAAAAGCTCCTTAACCCTTCATATACCGTGATAACTGTCTGTCATACCTTGTAAATAAGGTTGTTATTCCAACGTTTCTTGTCATCTCGTCATTTGTTTCACGGATATTGTCAAAGATGCAACGATGTTTGCTCTTAGAGAATTGCACGGCTGGACTTACCAAGAACGCCAACTGTTAGAACCACCCTTTACGTAGAAATAGTAAAATGAACCAAAATAGTTCCGTCTTGTGTGAGCGTATACTGTCAATATACGTCTGATAGTTAAATATAAATCTTTGACGAATTACAAATAATGATGAAATGCAGAAAATAATTATTATGTTTTTAGAACAAAAAATCTTAAACCTATTTCATGCTTGCCGAACAGATTTTAAGTAAAAAGTAGAAAATACTTTGCTTACATATTATTATTCTATTCCCTTTGGGCTTCATTAAAACTTTTGCTGAAGCGAACCACAAACCAAATCGTCATCTGTGTCACAGAATTTGTCCGTTTTAGACATTTTGACTCTCTACATAAATAATTAGGTGAGCTAAGTATATATTTTATGTATTGATATCGATAAAGTTCATATGGGACCTCTGAAGTGAAGAACTATATTTAATTGTAGGTACTTTACCGATTATTTTGAAATTCAAACAAAAAGAAAATGTCATCATATTCGATTCACAATTGACGGAGTAATCGTGTAACAAACATACTTGTACAAAGAAACACAACCGCCGAATTGAGAACATCACAGGAAGATATATATATTTTAGTTGCTAGTAGTAGGAACTCTGCCAGTACGAAAAAACGGTCGCCAACAGGATAGAAACAACTTAACGTACTTTCAAACATCGTTACATCTTTGACAACATCCGTGAAAGAAATTAAGAGTTAACATGAAACTTTGGAAAAGCAACCTTACGTACAAGGACGATACCTCATAAAGTATTTGACATCAGTAAGCTTGTCGACGAATCATTAGAGAATTGCACGGCTGGAATCACATGGCAGTATTTCCTATTCTACGAGTGCTACGAACCCCTACGAGATGCTACGCGCATGCTACGGATTCGTTCTTGTCGCCCGTAACGATGCGCTGCGTAGCGCTGCTACGGGACGTGATACGAATGTTTTATTATGTTGCGACTGTTTGCTACGATTGCTTTGTTTAGCTTATTACAAGTATAAACTGCAATAACCTGAAACATTGAAATAATATGGCAATAACCTGTTTTACATCACAGTTTTACATGACATGTTATTGCACATGCGTTTTTTTATTTATAGACATAATTAATTAATATTATAATGAAAGCGTTTTCGGTTATAGGTTGCAGTTGAGTAGTATTAGTGAAGTTTTGACGTAATATTAGTGAAACCTACAGTTTTTGTTAATGTAAAATCGGTGTTTATTTAATGTAAAAGCGATGCTGTAGTATATGTAAATAAATAAATTTAACAATGCATTCAAACTGGAGCTCGCCTTTGACTTGTAACTGGTCAGATAATTTAAAAAAACATTGCTTATTTCCTACTTTAATTTGTTTAACTAATAGTTTGTGGTATTTTCAGTACCTCCTGTGTTGTATAATAATACATGTTGCGCCTCGCGGTTCTATCCACGTGGTGATGAGCATGATGATGATGAAAAGCATATTATATCCTTCCTTGGTATATAATCTATCTCTTTGCCAAATTTCATTACGATCCGTTCAGCCGTTTAGCCGTGAAAGGTAACAGAAAGACAGAGAGAGAGAGAGAGAGAGAGAGAGTCCCAAAGCCACAAACGTTTCATAATTATTATGATTGCATCCTGCCCATTGCAGTTCCTCCCACCGAACTTAAGTTATGTGACAAATATTGGCTCTTTATCACGATCGAAAACTGAAGACCTGCCAGTGAAATTGTAAAAACTAATGCCAAACTACCGACGTCATTACGTATTTATAAAACTATAGGAACTTTCTCAAAGAAATCTTTTTAACTATAAGAATGAAAACGTATCTCACTTGAAGTACAAAAAAAACTATTGTCCGGGACCCCCGATTCCGAGCTATGGAAAAAAAACAAATTTGTGTTTAGAATATAAACTTTGAAAATAGAAGTATGCTGCTTCAACAAGTATGATGCGCGGGGATTTACAGTTAACTGACTTACGTCATCAGAACTATGACAAATTAACGCAAACGTGCTGATCCTATTAATATTATAAACGTGAAAGTTTGTATGTATGGATGTATGGATGTTTGTTACTCTTTCACGCACAAACGGGGGGGCTAATGTTGATGAAATTTGGTATGGGGGTAGATGAGGCGCTGGATTAACACATAGGATACTTTTCATCATCATCATCATCATCATCCATCACCACGCGGGTGAAACCGCGGGGCGCAGCTAGTAAACCATATTTCAAGCATTTTTATTTACAAGAGGAAGAAAAAAACAGAACCTTAAAGCATACAAACTACAAGTAAATAATGGCTTTCTTTGACACACATTATACGCCACAATACAAATCCTGCAGTTTTTCAAATAAAATAATATGCCTGTACCTTGTTTCCTTTTTTTCCATGTCGGCGTCGAATCGTCTCTCCATTCCTCTTTCTTTCATACATCTTTAATATTAGTGACACAAAATGGACCCTATTTAATATATCCAAAAGTGCAATTTTGATTGAATATGTCCCATGGTTTTTCGTCCAATAATTCGCTTTCTATTTCAACAGAATTTATTTTACTAAAATCTATTATCGACTCTATCATTTTCAAATTAAAGTTATATTTCCTATAGCATCCCCTTTAATATAGGCCCTTTTTCGAAATTGTGCATATACGTTTATCTCAATGTATTAGTGCAAAGGAATAACGCCCGTAATACCGTGAGGTAAGGCTGGAATTTTGATGTGAAAGTGATGGAAGACTTTCTAAATTTACCGTGGCAGATTAGGGATGGGGTATGACAATGCCGGTTTTGGTTAGAACAATTTCAAATAAAATTCACAGCCCTTAATAATTTACTTCAAATATATCCTTTATATTTCTTCCCCTCGGTCTGCCACAAATTTCATCAAATAATGTATTGCAAAAGTATAACTCGAATAGTAAATAAAAATATATATGCTTGGATTATATTTAAACAATTTTATTATAAATAAATTTAATTTAAAGTTTATTAAACTAATTAAATGATTTGCAATGATTCTAATATAATAATTAATGAACGCAACTAACTGACTTCCACAAGCTTGCCTGCCTACATACAACTACTTTACTACTAATGTATCACAGATACATTAGTAGTAAAGTAGACTATAGGAGGACATTAAGTGGGTTCTAAGTCGGTGATAAGTTTTTGCGATCGATACCTTTTGCTATTGTTTATTTCCTGCAATGTTGTAACAATTGTCCAGCAGTACAGACTTCTACCTCATCACTACGCACACGCAAGCGCGTATTTCTGCCCTCACCTAGCATTAGCACTGCTCCTTTCTGTACTCTTTTGTACCACACACAGTACCACCTCGACCGCCGCGGAGTCCGCACGTCGCCTCGCCCGCGACAACCACCTGTTAGCAAAACAATTACATTCCGAACATTTTAAAACGTTATTTTCGTATTTAGAACTTAGAAGGAGGTCGCAAGGTCAGTTTATTGTTACACTTTTTAATTTGCGGGCGATTGATTTAACGTGTGAAAGGGTTCTATTGTTGAGTGTTGTGCTTGTGTGAGATCGATTTTTGATGAATGATATCTCGTGACATTTATTATAAAACAAACGAATAACGTAAGCTATTCAGAAGTAACATTCTAAAAGGACATTAGTCAATACTTATAAACATATTTTGTATGTGTTGACTTAATTTGACTTCAAACAATAGGAAAGTCTCAATACAGTGGATATGTTATTTGTATGTTAGTAACGCTATTTCTCCGCCTTTTGTGATTGATTAGGATGATTATTTTTCATGGTCGACCATACTTTAGAAGTGGTCTCATATACATTATATCCAAATTGATTCTAATTTTTCGGAATAAAATAGAATATATATATCTTAGAAAATAATTTAATTATTGTATTAGAATTTGATAGAGATCATTTTCATTCTGCGTATAATTTATGTCATTAAAATATCCAACGCCACTTTTGAATTATCTCATGCTTGATTGGTACTAATTTGGCAAAATACCCATTGGATTAGAATGGCCAAATTGATTGATTCAATATTTTATTAAACTTCTCAAGAATTTATTTTTAGTTTAAATGTTACGACCTAACTAAAAATGAAATGAAATGAAAAGACACAAAACATCACACCACATATTCTGGACATAAAAAACAGAATAGCACAATTTACAAAACTAAACAAGTACATAGAGCAGCGTGATACGGTGCGTGTCATGAACATGGCTCCCAACTCAGAATACGACTAAGGACAAATCCTTAGTCACTGACTTTCAGTCGAAACCCATAGTGACGACCTCACGAACCCCAAGACAAAGGATACTACTCATTGTCGCCTTTCCTAATATAAGCCTCTATAAGAGAAGATTTATTATGTATACATTTATTTAAAATAATAATAATGGTCTTTCTGACTTAAGTGAGAAACCATATATGTCATCCATATCATCTACGGGAAAAACAGGCTTAATGAGCCGTGTGCCAATAATCACGTCGCTGTGCTAGTAGGGGTTGAGTGGCTCATAACAGGGCAGTTAACGATCTTAACGCTTGTATGACCCTATGAAAACTAAAAGGGATTCTACCAAAGAGGATTCCAATGTGAATTAAAGCGTCAGGCAAGCGCCCGCCCATAAAACTAGAATAGAGTGAACTCTGTGACACAGATGACATTTTGGTTGATGGTTCCCGTCAGCGAAAGTTTTAATGAAGACGAATGAATGAACTTCATCACACGTAAGAAGTATTTCAAAGTTACAGTTTAAGTTTGTACAAGGTTTAGTCTAGAAGTCATTTTACGCAAAATGTACCTAAACTGTTTTTTTTATAATATCATTTTCTTTATTAATTGATTAACTAATTAACATTTGCAATTCCTCGAGTTAATTATGTAAATATTAATAAAAGCACCAAGTGAGAATTTTCTACACTCACGCATCGCTACAAACGCTAACAGTTAATAAACCATCAGTTACACAAGTTCAGTCAAAACAAGAAGAAGCACAAATCAAGGATAAAATTAAACAAAATCAATGACAACCATTATGGGTTTTTGCAACTTGCGTATTATAATTATTGTTGGTTCTTATTATGTATGACCACGTATGGCAACTGATTAATATAATTTTAATGTTTTGTTAGATCTCTTTATTTCCAAGTGGTTCCTATTTAAGTGTCATAAACGTCGGCTGAGATGTTTTTGGAGCTATTCCCAATTCGTACACATATTTATATAACGCCGACTGACTGGCTGCTTCACCGACGCAGAGGTTCAACCGCTGCGGCAACAAACATGACATTTCAGTTGTTGATACATTTAATGCTGTAAGCTGGAAGTAAGTAAAGATTTTTGGAAATTTCGTCCTTAACGCTCAGCTAAGATTATCAAATTGGACGCTGTTATAGCTTGTCTCGAGCGGGTGCCCTGTACAGGCTTTTTTTTACTTACCTTAAGAACCAAAGCAGTTCCCCACGGCACATATTCATGCCTTCTTACGTATTGACTAGATGACTACATTTATTTCAAAATTATTATTACAAGTGTAATTTTAAGATGAATTTTTGTGGGAGGAATTGAAAATATATTATTCGTAATATGGACCTCTATGTCTACGGACTGATATAAGTACTTATGCAAGCTCTTTATTAAATCGAATAAAGTTTATTAATACAAAAAAATGGGGTGAATGAAATTTATTTATATTAAGCCCTCGTATCCAATAGACCAAACATAGAACAAACGAGCGAAGCCGCTGGTAAATAAACATAATTATAAACCAAACAAACATAATTGCAAAGTACAATACAACAAAATTTAAACAATATCACACCATTTCGTAATGTATCCGTAATCATGTAACTCGCCGTGTTATTTATATGAATAGCGCCAACATTACGCAACGATACTATAAATATATACATAAGTAATTAAATGCTGTAGAGCTACACGAGCAAGCTGGGATTGGTTAAAAAATACAGAATAAACCATCAGATATCGCTGCCAGTTTGTGAAGGTCTAAGAAACTTCTGTGACACTGCAACAGCTGTATCTCAGCATTTACCATTAGAGCAGCGTCAAGCTTTAGTTTTAATAGTATTGAGTTGTACATCAATTGTAGAAAACGAGCTTACATTGCAACCTCACTATTAATTCAATGAAACTAAGCGCCTCGAGAAATTTCGGAGAAACACAATCCAATCGGCTAATAGGTATTGTAACTACATTGTATCTCCGACTTTATTCCGTTCAACTAACAATTAATGTTGTTTTATAGACTATCAATATTCTTACATATTATGTTCCAGTAGAAATGCGATAAAAACCCTTTCAAACTAGTTTTGCGGTAAAATACATCTAAGGAAGGTGTTTGTGGAAATTGTATCCCTAAAGAGACACATCTCTCTTTTTTGAATCCGGCTCATAATAGAGAATCTCTCTCTCGCTCAAATCTCGCTGGTGATTTAAATAGTTCCATTTAACACAATTACATTAGTAACGAATGGTATCCGGTTACTATCGGTTGAGCAGTGAGTTACGAGCCTTCGATTATCCGGGTATGCGCGAGGCGATGTCCCTATAAATTTGGGACGAGTCGAGTGACATATATGTATAGGTTTCGAATGTTCGATGCGGAATGCGGACCGATGTGATATAATATAGGAATAATGTATTGTACTCGTATTTTATAGTAATAGTTAAGATTTTTAACCAACTTTAAGGAGGAGTTTCTTAACTCGTCTGTATGGTTTTTTGTAGGTATATTTGCTACGCGATTCCTCAGCCAATTGTGAACTGATTTTACACTGATTCTACCACATACCGTAAGGATCAACGCGCCACATAAGGACGTACGCATAGCCGAGCCAGACGCACAGCGGTGAACCCGACGTGATTATACATTTCAATTTTCTATCTATAAACGTTATTCAAATTTTTGGTTTGATCAAAAATTTGAATAACGTTTATAGATAGAAAGAATATATCATGATATTAATCTCGTCTAGCAAACGTGTGTAACGTCCGTAAATCCGGTTAGATCCGGATCAGGAGCTCGTTAGTGCCCAGACCACTCCAACCGACGACCGGTAACGAATACAGAACTAATCCACGCAACTGTACTGAACAGTGATTTAATTAACTTTCAAACAAGTAATTATTAAAGTTATTATAACACAGTATTGTGCAGTCCACTACTTCTTATGTTTTCTTGGTAACTTAAAAAAACTTAACTTAAATTTAATTTAGAGTCTAACGGAGTTACCGTTAGACTCTTAATTTAATTTAATAAAATTATGTTTTAAGACCAGCCAGGGCTTGCGTGATATATAACGAAAGTAGTCTACGACCAGTATCAAAATTATTTGAAGTTTACGTTTAAGTACTTTAACCCGTCCGAATCAGCAAGCCCCTGGTTCATTCATAAATATTTTGTTATAGCATAAACCTGATGCGGACTGATATAAAATGACTTGCGAAGACTAATAAGTCATTACTACGAAATTAGTGTGCGTTGTTTACTATGAAACCCCAAAATACATAACTGAGCTCTCAGAGGGAAAATTCAAGTTGACAGTAAAAAACATTATAATAAAAAAGCATTTTATAAAGTGCGCCATTATTTTGAAGACAAAGATGCTTGAAATACTCCACTTGTCATCTGCCATTCAGTATCTAAGTAATTTGTCAATCATTGTAAGAATCTATATGAAATGAATGGCCCCGAGTTTCTTGCCGCTTCTTCTCGGTGGGCTCTATATATTTTGGAACGCGGCGGTAGAGTCTTCAGAGTACATTATAATGAGTAAGTGACGTTCAGAAGTGCGTCTTTTTGTGCTGTACAGTGCTGACATAATAAATTGCATTCAGAATTGTCAATACCACATGTATGCTGATGACTTACAAGTTTACATGAGTTTTACCCCAGATGATACAAATCATGCAGTTACAAAGATAAATGAAGATCTATGCCGATTGGCAGAATGGTCTTCAGCTAACTGCATGGTTATGAATCCTATTAAGTCAAAATTTATGATTATGGGATCTAGGAAGCAGGTAGAAACCATAGCTAACTACAACCCTCAGGTAGCCATCCTTAATGAAAAAATACAATGTGTAACTGAGGCTCGAAATCTGGGTCTGATTATGGACAGTCATTTGCATTTTGAACAACATGTGCATGAAGCAGTACGCAACTGTTTCTTTCGCTTAAAGGTTTTATACAATATCAGGCCGTTTCTGAGTGTTGATCTCAGAATAACATTGTGTGAGTCACTCATTTTGTCCAAGTTAAATTATGCAGATGTTGTTTATGGTCCACGTCTCTTATCCAGGACAGAACGTTTGATTCAAAGAGTACAAAATGCCTGTGCACGTTTCTGTTTCCATGTTCCTCCTCGTGCCCATATTACTCCTTTTCTTAAAAGTGCTAATCTTATGAACATGAAGGCACGGCGACAGCTACATTTTTCTACTTTACTATTTGGCATAATCATAAATAAAACTCCTGAATACCTTCTGCGTAGGCTGACTTGGGCTCATGAGAGACGAATGTATAATACTCGAGCATCCTTGTATTTGCTAGTCACACCTCCACATAGAACGCAATCTTTTAAAGGCAGCTTTAGGTATGCAGCTACACGCTGCTGGAACAACCTCCCTCCCCCTTTTCGAGCCCTGAAAGCAATAAAAACATTTAGCAGGCGGTTAAAGGAGCACCTAGCTGCATATACGGGTAATTAGTTACATGTGCATACATATATGTATATGTATATAAACACCCAGGGCATGCACACAAATGTGGTATAAATGCTTGTGTGTGTATATACATATACCTATATAGATACATTACTTGGATGTTTTCTCTTTTTACATGCTTATGGTTGTTTTGTGATGCAGTAATATGTAAGTTCAAAGGCAGTAACTACCGATTACTTATTATTACTAAAGTACCTCTAATACTATATATTGTTTACTTACCAAATGGTACTGCTCAAAATGTTGGCGTATAGACGGTTCCAGATTTCATGATATTGCTTGTTTTTCTCACCACAAAAACACTGTCTACCTGATTCTTAGGAAGTGGATAACATTGTATTTAGTAAGTTGTAGATGACGGTTACAAAACCAGTTAATCAATATTAAATTATCACAGTCAACTTGAAATCAATAATAAAAATTATAAATCATTAGTTCTAGCTTTAAAGTATTGTACACAAACTTGTATTATATTATATTCACTTTGTATTTGTAGACTGAGTGACGTACATTACGTAGTACCTATAGTTGTCTGTGGACTACACTACATTACATAGCGGTTGCTTGTAGACGTGGCGGTACGTGGCACGCATAGATAAAATAGAATCCGTTGGTGGCATGGCGCCACGTCATGGTGTTACCATAATAATTTGATATTTTTGGCCAGCCCGAAACACGCCAATAGTGCCAATCGACGCTTGGCTGTCGGCAACGCGCGAAGTGCCTCGGAATGCACCATCTTGTTTGTTTTTGTTTTCTTGTCTGTATTTTTGACTGTAATTATAATAATTATCTTTGTTTCATACTATGTATCTTTGTTTATTTTCTATTGTTTATTTGTTTCTGTTGTGTCACGAGTTACGTTCGTGGTGTCAGTGAGGAGCGCCGACTGAAAATCAGTGCTTGGGTTTACCCTAGCGTATGCTGAGTCGGGGCTCTTTCATGGCATTACGCAACATTATTATTATGATGGTTGTCCTATTTTGTCAGTATTTTTGTATGTTATGTTGTGTGATGTCCTGAATAAATCTATTTTCTTTCTTTCTTTCTTTCTTTGATGCCTGAATTGAGTAAATGGTTTTGAGTTTGACTGATAATCAGCATTCAATTAAAGTGAGGTGGGAAAATCCTAAGAAAGTGCCAATTGAATGTTTGTATGGAAGAAATCGTCATTTTAATAAGACCGCCAATTGTGCTACCCTTATTTAAGGATGTAGTTTAGATGTTATTTCGTGCTAAAGATAATTGTTTTATACTCGTATCAATAAAGTATTCAAAAAATACGATGCTGCCTTCTGACGCGAACACTTTTTGATCTAATATTGAACATAACTCAAAATGTTTTGACGGCTGCGTTAGTTCAGTAGGTGTTTGTGCACACTGCGTTTGAAAAATCCCAGCTCGAACCCTGGCTGGGGTATTTTTTTTAATTGTTATAAGGAGAATAAGAACAAATTCCACCTGGTGTTAAGCGGTAATCTCTGCCTCGAATAGCCGTGCGATTCTCTAAGAGCAAACATCGTTGCATCTTTGATGACATCCGTGAAACAAATGACGAGATGACAAGAAACGTCAGAAAAACAACCTTGTGTACAAGGGCGATATCTCAAAGTATTTGACATCGGTGAGCTCGTCGACGAGCACATCGACGAATCATTAGAGAATCACACGGCAGATTTATTCCGCCACAAATGACGAGCTGCACTGCGCCCGTTTATACGTAACCTTGCGACATTAGGTTGTTAAGTCTCATGCGCCAGTGATTTTTCCGATACTCGTACCCTTCAAGTTACAATACAGTAATGCGAATATTACTGCTTTGCGGTAGACGTAGGTATCACAGTACTCCGCCGGCCAAACTCGTTCTAAAAAAGAGTTAAACATTTGACAAACATTTCAATAGAGCGATTCTCACGACTAGCGATGACTTATTTAGCTCAATGACAGAGGAGAGTAATTGGAGTTTGTAGATCATAATATAATATCAGGCGTAAATGTAACACGTTGAATAAGTCGGTACCCAATTATAAAAAATACTTGGTAATTTTCTTGAATATTTCCTCGAATATAACATCCTTACGAAGTAACAAACGAAAAATTAACTATTTAAGTATACTCATACTTTAATAGTATATACTCATACTTTAATAGTAAACATACTCATCATATAAACTTTCCGCTAAGCATGTTTTCTTACCGCAAACTTAGCTACCTCTACGTTGCTACGCCATAGCTTCGTAGCTTACGTAGATCTCTCGTAGCATCTCGTAGTTCACTGTTACGAGGGTTTCGAAATTATTGTATTAATAGCAACTGCTCGCGACTTCGTTCGCGTAGTAGGCTCGGCCTTCGGCCTCACCATAACCTCTCATATTTTCTTGGTTTTTCTTTCAAAAGAACCTTCTCCTGACAATAACTAACACAACTTAACAATAATTAGCGACATTATTCCATCCGTTCTCAAGTTATAGCGTGACCTGGAAAAATATGGGTTCATTATTATAATATATATAAAGATTTAGTTCTGCGGTGGTACATAGGTTTTATTTTAAATTATTAAGTAAAGAACCTCAGAGTATTAATTAAATTCTGAAAACAAAGGTTCTCAGATCGATGTGTCGATCATATTCGTCACACATACCTATACAGCGTGTAACACAAAGATTTAGTAATACTGAACTGCACTGCGCCCGTAACGCTGAGACATCAAGTTGTTAAGTCTGATGTGCCTGTAATATCACCGTCACCTATACCATTTCAAACCGGAAGACACTAAATGCGAACATTACTGCTAGCTAGTAGAAATAGGTACGAGTACTTCCCCACACGAACTCGTATACAAAGAAATTTACTGATAAAAACAGTTCACCATAAGAAAAACAAAAAAAATTACACTTAAAGCCACTCCACAAAACTTCATTAAATAAGTCTAAAGTATTAAAAATATAAAATTTAACAACGCTCTGAATGTTTTTCAGAAGTTCTTTACTGCGGGATATAAGTTTCAGCTTCATATCCCGAAGGACTCCGAAGTTTGGGGACAAATTGTTATAACGCATCCTCGGGCAGACGGCGAGATCTTACTCCGGACGAGATTCTTTGTGAACCTCATCTAAAACTTATGTCATTAGAGTTCAAGAGCTCTCAGTAATTCACTTACTCTAAGTAACCTCACAGACGTTTCATACTGATATAGGCTCTGCCAGTATAAAAGTCGGTACAAGTATGCACATAGTAACGACAGATACGCAAACATTCCGTTAAGAGTTTTGCTAGTAGGTGTACTGGACTGTCTCAGTTATAATCATGTTTCAGCCATGTGTAACCTTCGTACAAGTATAATTCGACAAACTAATAATATTTTTGATTATAACAATGATTATAAAGCACTAACGTTTTCGAGAAAATACATATATCTCATGCTTTAGCAGTGGCAAAGGTTTAAAATAGAACAAGTACAAAATCTATAAAACTAAATATTCCAGCGATTGAAACAACGGAAGTGAGTTATATTGAAGCTAACAGCTACAGATATGTATGATCTATATAAATTATACAAACGGCATCTGTGCCGCGTCTGTCCGCTATTTACGAGCGCCGCGAGGTGATACATTATTAACGCTAGAGTCGGCCGCCGCCGCCGCCGCTGACACCGGCACGGCTGACACTTCCCCCTGACTTATTGCTACTCACGATTTTCATTTATATATTCCTACTAATAATAAATAACCGGCCAAGTGAGAGCCAGTCTCGCATGCACCGAGGGCCCCGTCGGTTCTGGGTATGTATTTCCGCATATACATTACTAACTGCGCCCCTGTGGGTTCTCTCGCGTTTTGCTAAATAAATAGCCAGTTATAAATAAATAAATATAATGCATAAATGCTAGCTAACATATTGTAGTGGGTTATTTAAAAATAATTATGCTTCTCATCTAAAATTTTTATGGAAATTTTATACTTCCTCAATACTATACCTTCTTTTCGATGCATGTTATCAATTGATAAAATACTTTATACATAGTAGAAGTAACAATAGCTGTTGATGGATCGGGAAAATAATAACGACGAGATTCTTTTTGTTCCATTATGGCTTCGCACGGTTTGCGCATATAGCCAGTCCTCAATGCTATATGCGCAAACCATGCGAAGCCATAAGACAATACGTCTTCATCAATAATTAAATCTAGACCTTTGAAACGGTTGACAGTATTTGTTTTTTGATGTGTAATAAATGTTTACAAAATACCTCATTCTGATACATTCACCGAAACAGAAATGTTGCTCAAAAGTAAAAAACGTAACTTTCCTAGAAAACCCCCTGGGTTTTCACCTCAAACCTCGTTTCCGTCGATGACATGAATCAACTCCATTCGTTTCTATTGTATCTAACATTTACATTAATGTAATGTGTGTAATCCCGACAGACACTCAAATACTTGTGAACTCAGTATTTTTATAGATTATTTGTCAGATGTACATACGAGTACATAAAGGCAAGGGTAGGGTCGGTGGGTACACAGCAGCTAATAGGTACACTTACTATACGCACACACACACTCTAATAAGTAACGTGCACTATGAGTCCAGAATGTTAGAGATAGGAAAACTTGCAAGGAAGGAGGCTTAATAAAATTAGTAAACGTCTCTAGTTTCTACACACCTACACATGCAAATGAGCAGGGGCGATTACATAGGCTTTAAATTTTTTATTCATCATCTTCATCTGTCACCACACGGGTGAAACCGCGGAGCGAAACTTCTATTATATAACGATTTTAGGCTTTTGGCAATGCTTATACATTTAAGTTAAACAATTTTAAATAAATTAATGCGCGTATAGTTTTATACATTATTGTATCCCGACGTTTGGAACACTTTCCAGTTAACATGTTCACGGGTAGACTGGGTGACAGTAGAGTTGTCAGTTAAGATAACGTTATGGAAATTAGTTTTATGTATCGCCTATCATAATTATTTTAACCAAAACGTTACCGACGCACGCAGTAGTCACTCACAGTGTCCAAAGGTGTTGCAGTAATGCGCGGGCTTTGGGATTTCATTAGCTTGATCGCTAGCTCCTAAGCAGGTGGTACTTGCCAGCCATCATCTCTATTGAAATTAGGGTGTTTTTTGATTTCTATGGCCGCTCTTCACATTCTCAGCATGTAGGTGTTATATACATCTTACAAAATTATACGGGATTTAATCCGTTAAAGTTGATTAGACATAAATATGTAGTAAATATATTAAGTGATATTCAGAGTATTATATTATTATATATTTATTATATATTCAGGTTATATTCTGAGACGGTATTATTATTATTATATTGGTCTTACGATCTGCCATGGGATTCTCTTATGATTCGTCGTTGCACTCGTCGACGTGCTTACTGATGTCAAATACTTTATGAGATATCGACCTTGTACATAAGGTTGCTTTTCCAACGTTTCTTGTTAATTCGACATGTGTATCACGGATGTTGTAAAAGATGCAACGATGTTTGCTCTTAAATTATCGCACGGTTAAATGTTCCAAAAAAATAAATAGCGCCTGGCTCAAGCAAAGGTCGTCAAATAAAAAACTAATGATGTGGGACCATATGACATGCCTGTATTACATTATAAAACGTTTATAACTCTATGACTGTTTCTTAAATTAGTTTATCATCATCGATCACCACGCGGGCGAAACCACGGGGCGCAGCTAGTATTTTGATAAACTAGACTCATTAGTTATCTGTTGGCTTGGTACCGATCGTAGATATTTTTAAAATTGACCGTCAATTAACGTTCGTGGAAAATCGAAAATCAATTGAAGATATAAAACAATTAAAATGAAATTTGTACGATATGGTATCTACTCTTCTAGTTCAGCTTTATCGTAGTACGAGTACGAGTACTTTAGGTAAAGCGTAGCCTGTTCTCTATTAACATGATAGACGATGAAGTTAAATTTAATTGTGTGGTCTGGTGCTGGCTTGGGCCCTTTAATAAAGCCTTTTATTTGTATATACCTGATTTTGTAGGAATATTTTCAGTATATTTAAATCAATAAACAACACTTTATAACGTTTGAAACTAACTTGCTTATTGGCTTAGAATGACAAACTGATACACAGGTAGGATGCGAAGACTTGGCCATTTGAAGTGCTGGTGAAACGTGCTGAGAAATCTGCAGCATCCGACTGGCCAGCTATCACTGGCCTGGCTAGATTGAAAGTCTGTCATTATAATCGGACATCGTCTGAGACGTAAATGCAATCTATACAGTTAAATAATATTTAAATGTCTGAATATATTGCCATTGCCATGTTTACTGCTTGCTTATAAAAGTATGTACGGTACATATTAAAAAAGTATTTCTAAATGTTTGCCTGTCGTATGTTCGTTACGGTTAATCTCCGAAACGCTGGATTGATTAGTACGGGCCTTGCACTGACAGATGGCGGATGTTATGTAACCACAATAAGAAGAGGTAAAGACCAGAGACACAATTACAATCCTCGCACTGGCGCTGTGGTGTCCTAGCAGGCATAGTGACTGCCACAGCTAGTACGGTGCTGTGGTGTCCTAGCAGGCATAGTGACTGCCACAGCTAGTACGGTGCTGTGGTGTCCTAGCAGGCATAGTGACAGCCACAGCTAGTACGGTGCTGTGGTGTCCTAGCAGGCATAGTGACTGCCACAGCTAGTAATGGTGCTGTGGTGTCCTAGCAGGCATAGTGACTGCCACAGCTAGTACGGTGCTGTGGTGTCCTAGCAGGCATAGTGACTGCCACAGCTAGTACGGTGCTGTGGTGTCCTAGCAGGCATAGTGACTGCCACAGCTAGTACGGTGCTGTGGTGTCCTAGCAGGCATAGTGACTGCCACAGCTAGTACGGTGCTGTGGTGTCCTAGCAGGCATAGTGACTGCCATAGCTAGTACGGTGCTGTGGTGTCCTAGCAGGCATAGTGACTGCCACAGCTAGTACGGTGCTGTGGTGTCCCAGCAGGCATAGTGACTGCCACAGCTAGTACGGTGCTGTGGTGTCCTAGCAGGCATAGTGACTGCCACAGCTAGTACGGTGCTGTGGTGTCCTAGCAGGCATAGTGACTGCCACAGCTAGTACGGTGCTGTGGTGTCCTAGCAGGCATAGTGACTGCCACAGCTAGTACGGTGCTGTGGTCTCCTAGCAGGCATAGTGACTGCCACAGCTAGTACGGTGCTGTGGTGTCCTAGCAGGCATAGTGACTGCCACAGCGAGTACGATGCTGTGGTGTCCTAGCAGGTACAGTGACTGCCACAGCTAATACGGTGCTGGTTCAAATCCCGTCTGAGGATATTATTATAACTCTTAATTTGCAAAGTATATAATTATGTTACATTCGTGTCTTATATTTTAGTTTATTAACCAATAAATTGTACATATTTAAATATTACAAAGTAATGCTACGAGTATATCAGGCCGTAGGCGAACCTGTTTTGTGATGTGAGGAGAGCCTCTTTCATGAAAAATAATAATAATTGCCTTTATTGCCTGGTTAAGCAGATTGTCTGCAACCATACGATAGTTAGGGAAGTCGAGTAGGTACTTACGTAGGTCGGGGTGACTTGGTAGTGCGGGCTGATGACCTTAAGAGTCCTCGGGTTAGGCGTCCGGCTGTGGACTGCGTGCTGAAGAGTTCTGGATGCCTGTATCTCTTGGTGTAATGTTTGTGCACTAGGACGCACACGTATTTCTACGCCGGTAAAAGATGGGGGCGGATCCGGTCGTATCGTAACGCGGCGGCGCGGAGCGGATCTCGAACTTTGGCGTGCGCACGCGACTATACACTTCGGTTGACTGGTGGCGGGCGAGAGACGCCACGCTTGACGTTTACCCTTCACGGCCGGCGGGCGGTCGCCGGGGCTCTCGAAGTGACATCGCGCTTTAGCGCGAACATATTCCCCACGCGGCAAAGGTGTGGTGTGGTGCTCAATCGATAGGCAGGCGGGCGATCTTTAGGAAAGGTCGCGTCAAGATGCCCAAAGTCGTCTTGAGTTCCACCACTCGGGTGACGCCATCCCTCCCCGGGAGCGTCTTGGTGATGCGGCCCATGCGCCAGTGTAGAGGCGGCACCTGTTCGTCCACTATCAGTACCAGTTCCCCGACTTGAGGTGGGCTGGATCGGGAAGTCCATTTGGAGCGGGTTTAGAGGGTGTGCAGGTAGGACTTGGACCAGGATCACCAAAAGTGTTGGAATAAGGATTGGACGAGCTTGAACCTTTTTAGTGCAGAAATGGCTCGGCCTTCTATCGGATATTCAGGTAAGGCGGTGAGCGGACGGCCAATGAGGAAATGACCCGCGGTGTGTACCTCAAAATCCGCAGGGTCAGAAGAGAGGGGGCTGAGAGGGCGTGAATTGAGCACGGCTTCAATGCGCGCTAATAGAGTTGAAAACTCCTCAAATGTGAGGCGTTTTTCACCGACCACACAGTACAGTAATTGTTTAGCTGACTTTACCGCTGTTTCATGAAGTGCACTGAACCTTTGGTGGATTTAGCCACCACGTTATGTGCTGTTTAGAAAGCGTATGTGCGATACTGTCATTATTGGTTGCAAGAAAGGCCTGTATTTCCCTAAGTTCATTCCTAGCGCCTACATAATTTGTACCGCAATCAGACCTAATCAACGTCGGCACACCGCGCCTAGAAACAAAACGCTGTAATGCCACAAGGAACGCTTCCGTGGATAACTCAGATACCGGTTCGAGATGGACCGCCTTCGTGGCGAGACATGTTATAACACAGAAGTAGCCTTTTAATAGCTTGGCGTTTCTAAGTGTACTGGATTTTATCAAAATTGGTCCAGCAAAGTCCGTCGTGACTTTGCTAAATACGGGCTGAACGTTTACGCGGTCGGCGGGTAAGTCGGCCATGTACGGGGCCTTAGGTTTAGCGCTGAAACGTAAACAATGTATACATTTGTATACTCGATGTCGCATTACGCGACGAGCTGATAACGTCCAGAAATGCTGGCGTAAGGGTGAGCGCAGAATGTCAGCGCCTGGCTGACTTAAGGTGTTTGCGACGACAGTTTGTCGTCGTGTTGTCTGTGTGCTGAATAATTGTGGGCAGATAAAATGTGTGCTGATTATCTGCGTGCTGAGGTTTGTGCTGATTAGCTATGAGCTGAGCTGATATGTGCTGATTCTTTGTGGGCTGAGTGGATATGGGTGAGTATTTGTGTGCTGAGTCGGTATGTGCTGAATGTGCCGTCCTAGTCATTGCCTAGGCGGCGGTGAAGAACGCGAGGTAGTGCGCGGTGGAGTACGACGGGAGTACACCATCTGGCCCGTATCAGGTGAGGGATGGCGCTGTGGTACCTCGCGCTGTTGTACCGGCAATAAGTGCACTGGTGGTGCGTAGTATCGGGTACATACCCGAGGCTTGTGACCCTTTACATTACACTATGTGTAGCAATGGTTGTCACCATAGTGAGGTTGCGCGTTCGATCCCTGTTTGGGTCTTGGCGCGGAGCTGAAAGGTCTTGGGTTCGAACCCTGCGCATAGTGCAGAGGTTGCGGGTTCGAAACCTGCTGAAGTGGGGGCGAGAAGCGCACGGGTATAGGCGCGGAGCTGAGAGGTTGCAGGTTCGAAACCTGCGTATAGCATGGAGGCTGCAGGTTCGCTACCTGCTGAGCTGATGGTGAGAAGCGCGCGGGTATAGGCGCGGAGCTGAGACGGTGCAGGTTCGAAACCTGCGTATAGCATGGAGGCTGCAGGTTCGATACCTGCTGAGCTGATGGTGAGAAGCGCGCGGGTATAGGCGCGGAGCTGAGAGGGTGCAGGTTCGAAACCTGCGTATAGCACTGTGGCTGCGGGTTCGATACCTGCTGAGCTGACGGCGAAGGGCGCGTGGGTTGTGATGTAAACCTTGGTAACTCAATTAGGGGGATGACCGAGTTTACCGTATGTGGCGCAGTTTTTACATCGTCATTGGGAGCTGATGACCATGTTTTTTGTTCTAATTCTACAACGAGAATCTCGTAGTAGGCGTCTATTGTCCTTTTATACTGCTCGATGTAGAATTTTTCCTGTTCGTCTGATAAATCGTCGGTGTCTAATATAATGTAATACGCCGCGTCGAATTTATCACGAGTCACTCTTACGCCAGATGCTCTGGCATCGAATTCTGAGCTATAATGCCTTGGTTTGCTAGACTTCAATGATAACGCTTCCAAATTAAGCTTAACAATAGCGATCTGTTCCTCCCTAAATCTGGCTACCTGTGATTTTGAAGGCATCGTTAACGTCGAAGGCGAAGTCAGCCACAAGGAAATAAAAAAAATAAAAAATATTAAAATATTTAATCGTAGGTGAAATTCCGCACCTAATTTTTCGGAAGTCGGTTAAAATAACGCCTAAATTAATAACGCGTGTACCAAACCTTATGTGAGCTGAGGGTTTAATTACTTAATTAATTAATTATAATCTGTAAATTCGTTAGGTACAGAACCTTTAAGACTCTCGTGCAGTACCCTAATTGAATGTAAACAATCAATTTACATTAATTAGTTCATGTTAATCACGAACACAAGTAAATCTTCTAACAGTACTAAGTATAATTTTATAATTAAAATCAACAAAGTACCTGGCGTAGGTAGGTGTTTAGTGACTCGCCTACGAATCTTCAATTAGACCTTCTTGCAAACAATATGAAACCATCGTAAATAAACACAGCGTAAATAATCATCACGTCTTCCAATCGCCGTTAATGAGTCAGGAATGTCAAACAAACAACTCTGCCGTACTCATGTATTCTGTGGCGCGCTAATGTCATACGATGTCGTCACCTTTCTAGAAGCTTCCAATAACTTGGCGTTCTTTGGCTTGATACGCAAATACCTGAGTTAAGTAGGTGATTTGTGTGACGAAAGGGATTTAAATTTAATCAAGTAAATGAAGTTTGAGTAGGTGATATTCAAATTTTGGAAATTAAATAGGGCTGATCTTCGGGCTGATGTGGACTGTATTTAGGGAATTTTTAACAAGGGGGGGATAGCACTGGTTCTTTTATCCGGCAGCGAAGGAAATGTGTTGCCGGATATCCGGCTCGAAGGAAATATGGTTAAGCAGATTGTCTGCAACCATACGATAGTTAGGGAAGTCGAGTAGGTACTTACGTAGGTCGGGGTGACTTGGTAGTGCGGGCTGATGACCTTAAGAGTCCTCGGGTTAGGCGTCCGGCTGTGGACTGCGTGCTGAAGAGTTCTGGATGCCTGTATCTCTTGGTGTAATGTTTGTGCACTAGGACGCACACGTATTTCTACGCCGGTAAAAGATGGGGGCGGATCCGGTCGTATCGTAACGCGGCGGCGCGGAGCGGATCTCGAACTTTGGCGTGCGCACGCGACTATACACTTCGGTTGACTGGTGGCGGGCGAGAGACGCCACGCTTGACGTTTACCCTTCCCGGGCGGGCGCCGGGGCTCTCGAAGTGACGTCGCTCTTTAGCGCGAACATTGCCTTTTAATAATACACAACATTAATAACAGATAAAATTTCATTTTCAGTTAGAAACACTTGTCATGCGAGATATCGCTTTTTCAAAGATATAATTTGAACATTTATCGTTTGGGTATAATTAAAAATATCAGGGTAAAAACAGACTGCGCCTGGCTTTAAGTCATGTGTGCGTGTCAAAGTCAAAAGTCAAAATCATTTATTCAATTTAGGCATCAAAGACGCGTTTATGAACGTCAACTTTTCATAATTTTAAAGACTCTACCACCGCGTTCCAAAATATATAGAGCCCACCGAGAAGAAGCGGCAAGAAACTCGGGGCCATTCTTTTTATATAGATGTTTACAATGTTTCTACTGAGGTACTACAAATATTACATTTTATGGGTAGCAGAGAGACAGCTTGCCAGAAGTGGAGTACTCGTATTCCAAGAATCTTTATCTTCTATATAATGTCGAACTTTATAGTAAGCTTTCTTTATTAAAACGTTTTTACAGTCAACTTGAATTTGCCCTCTGTGAGCTCAGTTATGTGTTTTGGGATTTTATTGTTAAAACGCACACAATTTCCTAGGAATGACTTATTAGTCTTCGCAAGTCTAAAACTAGTTACAGCTATCCTATTTGTATTTCTCGTATTAAAAGTGTGGTGATCACTATTTAACTTATATTTATGTAAATTTTTACGAATTTACATTATATTTTCAAAAACATATAAGGAAGGCAATGTTAATATATTGATTTTATTAAATAAATCTCTCAAAGATTCACGGGGACCCATTTCGTATATAGCTCGAATAGCACGTTTCTGAAAGATAAAGATGGTCTCTATATCAGCCGCTGAACCCCATAGCAATATCCCATATGACATTACGTACTGCATATGCAGCAGAACTGAGTCTCCCAGACAGGGCATTTATATGAGGACCCCATTGTCCCAAATTTGCGTCAATTTTAATGCCTAGGAAGACTGTTGCCTTGTCCATTACGAGTTTAACTCCATCAAGCGTAACGTTGGACTCCAAATATGGAACAGTAGGCAAAGAAAACATCAAACATTTTGTCTTTTTTGAATTCAGAAGTAAATTATTAGTTGAGAACCATTTAGAGATACTAGATAGAGCGTTGTTTACTTGAATTAGTGTGCTATCTTTCCTATCTACTTTAAAAATCACAGATGTGTCTTCCGCAAATAAAACAATATCACAAATATCCTTCGCCACAAGTGGCAAGTCGTTAATGTATACTAAGAATAAAAAAGTGTGTGTTTGTATGTGTGTGTGTGTGTGTGCGTGTGTGTAACAAATGTAATAATACATAATTACATTTGTTGGATGCTTATTACAACATAAAAGGCATCAACTGTCAAAATGTCAAGTTTGTAGCCACAGTGGTTGAAACCGTCAACTAAACTAAGTTAGTTTAGCTATAGCTCACGTAGTTGAGCCAGTCATTCATACATGTGCGTCCACCGCAAACTACGCCAGCTACCTAAGCCACGTATAACAGTTTATACTCTCAACTATGTAAGGTAAGCTAAAGTAACATACTTATGTTGGCGGTCGTCGATCGGTCTTAGGTTCTGCGTTGATAAATCATTCAATCAGGACAAGTAATTGTTTCTGTGGGTTAGAATTGTCACTAGCGACACATTAAACCAGTTATAAGTATTTGTTATAACTGAAGTCAGCCACGCAATTCTCTAAGAGCAAATATCGTTGCAACTTTGACAACATCCGTGAAACAAATGATGAGATGACAAGAAACGTTGGAAAAACAACCTAATGTACAAGGGCGATATCTCAAAGTATTTGACATCGGTGAGCTCGTCGACGAACGCAACGATAAATCATTAGAGAATCGCAGCTCTTATCATTAAGTGTGACGTCATCGCTCAGTTGATACATATTTACACCCGCATCGATCACCCGGACGTATTCCCGGTTAACCGGATACCGAGCTCGATACATGAGGGCTACGAAAAATTTGTTACTAATAAAATAATTTCAGATTTTAATATAGTCTAAACTATAAAACAATTTTGTTATATACTGATAAAAATTAAATTTTTTATTGCCATTTGACTTGGGTGCAAGAAATAATTTTGATATAAATTGATCTGATGGGGTTTGCACTGGCTTGGAGTTGCTTCCTTCCCCATGTTCGACGAGTTGTAACGAGGAGGGACAATAAATAGCCTTCGAAGTCTTAATATTCTCCAGCATGTCGTTTCCAAAGAGTCTGTGATCTCTTTCAGAATTCAGGATTATTAATCACTGCCAAGAAAACTTTCAAACCTTTACACAATGGTATATATATGTATAATCAATTTGGTCCTACCTGCGATTTCATGTAAATAATAATTCTACACACGCCGGACAAAACATTGATATAAACGGAGTCTTAAATGGTATTGATTGGTTTTTATAATTTTGTTGTGATTTCTTACGTCCTCAGTGACTCCAGCTCAAATTTTAGGGTTTGAAGTAGGGGCTTTTAAGAGTTTGCAATATTCACGTACCTACCGCATACTCACCGAAAAAAAGAATTTGACTTCTTTTCTCACCTAATTTTAAAGATGGGGAGCCATCGCTGCGTTAAACTCTGATGAATCTTTTCTTTGAAACCAGCTTATTCGTCCACCGCGTCGCTACATTATAATGCAAAATTGGTCAGCTCGGCACGTACGCCTCGTTATTGCCTTCGTGTCGAGACGTCAATTGAAGGTACCTCCATTATTGGTTCGTCTTATGTGGATCCGAAATCTAATAGGCAAGTACAGTTAACACTGTATGTTTGAATAAAGCCACACAATAGAAGACTGTATGTTTTGGTTTGAAATTATTTTTCAAGCAAAGCTGCGTAATTGTTTACACATTAACACTTAATCACCCTCACATTGAAATTAATTTCAACTTACGGGTTATTGTTTATTAGCATCATACTTAGCCGTCGTGACAACTTTCGGTTACCTTCCAGGCAAGCTTAGTGATGCGTTATTTTATATGTATTAATGCCTGGAGCGGCAGTAACACGTATCGTGATTTTCCTCAGAGTCCGACGATGACGAATGCACTATCACCCACTGAAGTTCATTTATAGTTTCTTTTTTATTTTTAAGTTTTCGTTCAAAGTGAGCAAACTTAATTATTTAAATTCTTATTAATTAAATTATTATTTTTTGTAAGTAAAATAGATGTGCTCGTTGCCGCGCACGATAAAAGAATGAGAAGTTAGCCGAGCCCGGCCGGAACGGTAGATCGGAAAAGAAAAACTAAATCTCACGGATACCCTCTCTCTAAATATGTGCGGAATATTGCCTGTAGGATAAAAGTACATTATGGTTAAATATCTGAAGAACAAAACGAATATAATGTTACATTTTACGCTTATTAAGATCAGTGTAAAACAAAATGTTCAGTGTAATGTACATCGTCCATCTTAATAGTACTTATAAATAAAGTGTCATTGAGTGTATCTTTCCCACGCGAGTGATAGGTCCTCAGATGAATATGAAATATTCATATAAAAATATGGTTGTCTGTGAAGTCAGTTTATGGACGATAACAGTAACTTTACGTGATAACGTCAAAAGACAAGCCGAACGCTAAGAACGATCGTGCTTCTCTATCGCTAGCTCCGCGCTCTTGCTTGCACGCTCGGCTCAGGAGGAACGTGACAATGAGTCATGCATTTTCGTGCGTGCAGCCGGCGTTCATCGATTTATATTAATAATATTGCGTGACATGTGTGAACCTTTGGACTTTGGAATTTCAATAGAGGAAATAACTGTCAAAATCTAGATCTAAAATTTTTACGTTGATAAACCAAAATAAAGATACTTAAAAGGTATTTTAACCCTTTGCGTCCCAGAGACGTAAGTATACGTCAGTTTCATTCATAAATCTTTTGTTTTAATTATCGCGGTAAAGGAAGAATTAAATAATATATAGGTAGTTGTTTTCGTGGCCCAGCTTTAATGGTACCTCTACGAAATGTTTTATTCCGCGCATGGTAATGTAAACCGGATAATGGCGGATAATCCGGATAAGTTTGGATGAATCCGGATAATGGCAGTCAAATTTGGATATTGTTGACTTCCTAATGAGATATGCCGTTCGTGATGTAATTGAGTTATTTTGTTCATATTTCAACGCTTCGTTTTACACAAGAAATACTTTATTTAAATGATTTTCAAAATATTAAAACTGACCAAGAGTATAGACTTATATGTTGTGTATAATAATATTGCCATATTAACATAAAAAAGTAAATTTGTAGTTTTGAATTTCAAATAAAATTGTTATACGTAATTAAATACATTAATTTGAACGCGTTTAGTTTTTAAAAGTCATTACTAGTGGAGCGTGACCACACTTCTTTTTCGTTGTCCTGTAACGGCTCGTGCCAATAAGCTATCTATTATAGGTTCCCCTTACTAGGCAGGGATATTTGACACTATTTTTATGAATGTTATGTCAAATTTCAAACCGTAGTAATAACTGTGGATAGAGAGATTATTGGAATCAGCCGGAAGGGAATTATGGCTTCGACTCCATATTGTAACATTTTATTATTAATATATTATTATATTATCCGCCAGTGTAACATTTTATTTCGCCGTTTCTGACGCTCTCTTTTTATGGATTCTTGGACATTCAGTTATGGTTACTAATAAAAGATCAACTACTTACAAAAGTAAGTTTATAGAACTGATTCATAAGTCTTATATAAGACTATACTACAGGAACTTATGAATCAGTTCTGAATATACTAGAAGCAAAGTGATGCTTCTAGTATATATACTGTGTTGACTAGACGAGCTTTATTTGCTTAAAACGATGTCCGGCGCAGCTCCCTTTGACTACATCCGGGAGGACGAGTCGCGCCGGATATTGCACCCAAGCGTTGCGGTCTTACTCACACCGAACAGTTTAATAATATACAAGGCCATCGATTTCAAAATGTTTCAAACTGGATGCACAGTTAGCAGTTTAGGATAGAATTAAATTATTTATAAGCGTTTTAAACTACATTTTAATATAAATAGGGTGCACACTAATTGTATGTATCATAGGAATAAAAAAAAATACTTGATATATGAGAAATATTAGTACAAATAAATTGCTTTATTTCTTTAGAAAGTTTCATATAATGACTTCTTTAAATTAAAACTTATTTTAATATTTTTAGACATTGTTACTGAGATTGACATAAAGGTAATTACATACTCCTAGCATTGTACCTTAGCTAATTCCCAAAACCAGTAATTGAAGCCGATAAAAACCAACTTTTCTACTTTGAACGTTAGCACTTGGACTGGTTGTTGACGAGTTCGTCTTGGGAAGTATCGCCACCTATTTATTTAACCAGTAATATTCGCAATACTCTCCCTCTGTTTGAAGAGTTTGGGTGCAGGTGAAATGGCAGGCACATGAACGAATAGGTTGAGGTTGAAAGACATTTATTCTCACAACAAGACAGTAGTCACTGACATGTGCACATTGATTTAATTTTAATTCAGCGTATTTATTTTGGCATGCTCGAATGTAACAATGATTAACATGACAACTTAATGTATCATGGTTACGGGCGCAAGCTGTTCGTCGCTTGTGACTATAAGCATATGTTATAGGCACAGGTTACCTCTTAACACTAAGTGAGCCTCATGTTTGTTCACTAAAAAAATCTGTAATTAATTGTTGCGTTCTGTAATGCCACACCCGCTATAATCTCATCCGGGCCGGATGAGCCGCGGCGGACATTGGCCGGATATTGTATATCGAACATATTTCACATTTTTATACAGTACATGGACAGGGAGCCCTGGCTTTTGTTTTTCATGGTAAGCGCCAGGCTTATCAATGACAGTTGAAGTACCTACATTTTTAAACTTCGAAGTCCTGCCTTGCGATTATCTAAGAGAAAACATCGTTGCATCTTTGATGTCTTTGACGACATTCGTGAAACATATGACGAGATGACAAGAAACGTTGGAAAAACAACCTTATTTACAAGGGCGATATCTCATAAAGTATTTGACATCGGTGAGCTCGTCGACGAATCATTACAGAATCGCACGGCTGTGCGACACTATACTGCGCCTATCGCCCCAGGCCACATTCGCCTATTCATTTCACTTGCGGCTTTAACACAGTAACGTTTTGACACTACAGCTTTGAGGCACAAAATCTACAATCATAACACTTAATATATATAAATGGGACAACATCCACACGCGGCTTTCAGGTCCCAAACTCGGCAGAGCCTGTACCAATTCAAATTCAATAGTACCATGTAGTGTACTTCTGTGACCTCCTTCTAAAACAAAATTGATGTTTAAAAACCAGTTCTAGGTGATTGTGTGGTGAAGTGAAAGTGCATTCAGAAATCTGCAACAGTCTTTTCAAGAAGCTCGAGGAGTCAAGAAACAGTCAACAATATGGGTAAGTTTTGTACATAAGGCCCGTATTATAATATTTACATATTATTCGTTAGTACAAAATAAATGTATAAGGAGGACTTGCATTGCATTTTCTAGCCTTCCTAAACACGCAAGGAAAAATGACAGCAGTGCAGTTAAATAAGGGAGAAACAATAAGCTATCAAAATACTATATTAATAGATATTAAATTATCAAACACAAATCGGGATTGAGGCTTGTTGGCGGTAACCTTCTCATGAAATCCATAGCATGCCGTCTGACAAGCTACCACCCTAAAACCCTTAGCTAAACATCTAAAGAATTCTTCCAGCAGCTCTCCTTCAAAGCATTTCTAGCTCTGACGTACTCTCTCCTTCAAGACCATCATCACTGACCATCGAAGAAAATTATATTCTTGATGATTATACAACCAATGAAAAAAGAAGACCTAGTCGTCGACTTTCAAGTCGGATGACAATTTGTGACAAAACAGTGAAACTCTTTTTTTTAATGCAATTAAATAAAGAGACGGGTAAGTCGAGCAATCGTGACCGATCGTCCACCGTCAACTAAAGTAAATTAGTTTATCTTAACTCACATAGTCACATTGGATTTTGGGTCTCTTCCGCCTCGTAATTTCACTTGCTACAATACCCTTCAAACTCTAACACAATAATGCTTGCGCACTATTTTTTTCCGATAGAAAATCAGGCTTTGTGGTAGTACTCGTGCACACAAAGATGACTTATTGCTCAAATGGCCTTCCACTTAGGGCGTTAGATTTCCTCGCCTCTTGCGTTTCCAATTCCGGCGGAGGGAATATTCTCTACCTCCGTTCCAAAAGTTCAAACTTTTGTCATTATGAAAAAACAAGACCCAATACCAAGAAACGTGAAGCAATTATAAATGCAATAGAACACAGGCTGTAACAAATACCGCACTGGAATGCGAGCAGAGTGGTAGCGATGGACACGTTTAGACAAATATTTGTAACTCCGTTCCTAAGGGTGGAAGTAGGGATGGGACTTGGAAAGTATCGATAACTGTAAGAAATTGTTACAGGTATTGTAACGATATTTTATGTAGGATATTGATGTTGGTTCAATATATTATCTGAATTGAATGAAATCCCTCGCTTCCAAAGCCAGGTCTCTACTAACGAACGGTGCCAATAATCTATCTACCCACAGTTTTCCTTACTACGGATAGATAAATGACATAACGTCCATAAAATAGTGCCAAATATCCGCTAGTAGGGTAAACCAACGATGGGCAGATTATTGGCACCGGCCATAAGTAGACTAAAATGGCTGGTGCGGCTATTATATTATATTATAATTATATATTAATTTATTTAATTAAAATAAAATTTTTAACCTATTTTTGGTTTTATGTAATAGGAGGCGAGCCATTTAGGCCAGCCTATTGCCATCTAGGGGACACTATTCCAGAGTCCGGACTGCTATTGAGAATTCCTTTGTCAGAAATCCCAATAGCTATCCAACCCGGGGATCGAACCCAGGACCCTAAGATTCCAATACTGCGCTTCTACCACTACAGCAGCTGGCGGGTCAGCTAGTTCTTTAAATAGGTCTTGTATAGACCGTTCCTTATGTTCCTTTGAGCTATCTACGGGAGTGTTCCCTCTGCAAGAAATACTAAGTAATATGTGGCAGTAGCACGTTAGTAGTGAATTTAGTTTAGTTTTTATTTCATATAGACATTCACTTGTAATAAAATAAATCGGAATTAACGCGAGGTTACAATGAAATTATAATAAACATGAGTTTTAATAATTAGTGTGATAAGTCGATATCGATATCGATAGATTATAGCTCAGCCCTACGCTGTTCATTTAAACGGAACACAGTTTAAATATTCTCTGTGTGAAATGAAAATATTCTGCTGATTGGTTTCCAAACGTCAATAAAGTTAGTAGAGTAAATACGGAATGAACAGTTTTGGACAAAGACAAAGTAGATAGCAACGTTCGTGGCGGATCTTTCCTAGTCGTGCGTAGGTATTCAACTAGTTTCACTTTGTGAGTGTATTCTTGTAAAAACAACTGGTTTTGCTTCTGACCCGTTACAAGAGATAGTACTAGCAGTTACACCTTTTAGATACTTCTTCTTCTGCTCCACCATAAATGGAGGTTGACCGTCAGTTCAAGGAACTCATCTCTATCTTGTGTCAAGTGAAGTGGCTGTTCTATGCTAGCTATGCCGGTCCATTCCCGCGCAGCAAACACTTTTTCTTCTTCCAGCGCGTCGTTTACCTTCAACTTTTCTAATTATTAGTAGCTGGAGAAGCTCTTGTTGTATCTCATGCTGCAAGACGTGACTAATGTATCGCAATTTCCCGTTCTTAATGGTCTTCAGTAGTTCATGGCTGTAGTAATAGCATCACATCTCGAAAGGTTCGAGTAATTTATGAGTTTCAGCTTGTAGGGACATTGTAAGTATGAAAGTTGCATATCAGAGATTTTGTGTGTGAAAGAGAGATGAATGATCGGAAGCTGGCCAATTACTGCGCACTGACCGACTAGCGTGCTTGTGTTTCCTGTAGGGATTTAAATAAATAAATAATAGTTATTTCAAGTCGTTTTTTGTATTGAAGGTCAGTGGTAGTAACTCCAGTGCAGTGCAGGTACATATAAATACATGGTTAGCGTAATATATAGGTACATAGATACAAGTGACAGACAGAACACACAGTATTTATTGAAGTTTTTTAACACGCATTTAGCGCACCGTACAAGCTTTTAGAGCCCAAAACTAGTTATCGTACAACACCACAGGCCAGAAGTAACAGTGGAGCGTACTCATGCTGAGCTTCACAGCCCAAGCACCGAGGTATAGATATATATCATTTGCACGTTTATAATCTTGGGATTAAGGTGATTCTTAGATTGTACCAAAAGTTTAGTATGAGAAACATTCATATTGAATCCTGCTCTCAAACTGCACTCTTGAACTTTGTCCCTTATCTTCTGTATGTTTTGTGCCGTTGAAGAAATAAGTTAGATATCATCGGCACATTTAACTTATATTGATACTTATAGACATCCTCTATGCTTGTAGGCATATAGGAAATCATTGGTAATTAATTATTTTCGTTTTAACAAGGAGTCCGAGGTATAAGTGTGTTGGCATACAATGTTACTCTTGTTTTTAGAGTATTAGGTTTAGATTAAGTCTTCTTTTGTAGTGGCAGGACTTTTACGGAGTCTGTCTGGGGAAGTGCCAAACCTTTGTCAGTTATTCAACCGCCGAGCAGTCGCGTGCAAAACATTACTGCATTTCGTTGAAAGGCAATGTTTCAAGCCAAATAACAGAGCAATATAACATTATACATCTCGGTAACGACTGCAGTGCATTGCCATTGATTTCTTGTATTTTAAAATCAGAATGGAGCTGAACTCAATTCGAAAAGGCGAGAAAAAAGAAAAAAACGGCTAACAGATAAATGTAATCCTAGCAATTTCCTATAAATAGAGATAACATCCGCTTTCCGAGAATAAAGTGCGTCGGTGCGTGACTTGTAGCCGTACGGAGGCTTCGCCGGGCCCGTAGTGCGGCCCTTAACGGGGACATAACGGGGGGCTCGCCTAAACTGCGGCCTATTTGGTAAACCGACCAGATAACTCTCGTGATAACCTTTTGGTTTTTAACCAACATCAAGGAGGAGTTAGAAGTTCTCTATTTGAGTGTATGTTTGTTACGCGATGCTTCCACCATTCAAGAATTGATTTGATGTTTTTTTTGTTTGGTATGGGACTACTTTAGAAGTATGACCACTTCTGAGGTAGTTCTATACACATTTTATCGGAGTTGATTCAGCGTTTTTTGAAAAAAACCTTGTTCTACATCATTACGTCGTCATACGTCATTTAATTTCGTAGGTTGTGAACAGATTTGAATTTCATTTCTTTGAATAATAATGTATTACTAACATCGAGTTTTAATAATTTTGCGAAGATAATAGAATGGAAACCAGTTTAAATTTCTTTACATTGTATATTATCTTGCACCGGTTGTGATTCGTAGTTTGATGGAGTTCTAAAATTTGCTAACTCGGGAATGTGTGGTGGAATTGGTTTCTGTTAGCTACGGATATTAACGCGGAAAGCGCGCACGGAGCCGGATGGTTCTTTTTTACAACTGATAGGCTTGTGTTTGACTACTATCTCATTTGATGGTAAGTGATGTTGCGGTTGAAGGCGGTATTACACTAGACCTAGGGTAGCTCGTGGATCTCAACAGCAGCTGCCGGAACACAATGTTAGGTGGTTAGTGATGGTTTTTATAGTGTCCTCAACAAACATAAGTAGGTCTAGTCCAGGATAAGTAGCATCACATAGGTCATTGATTTATATTATAAACAACTGAGGTCCTAGTGCGCTGCCTTGCGGTACTTCGTATGTATAGACTGAACTATCACCCTCGTAAATCTCAACGCGGACTCGCTGTGGTCATCCTGAAAGGTAGTCAATGAATCAGTCAAGTGCTAGATCTCTGATCCCAGCATTTTCTAGTCTAGTTAGTAAGATTGGTATCGACACGGAGTCGAACGCTTTCTGTAGGTCCAAAAACACACCAATGCACTTATCTCCATGATTCAGGTGTGTTGTTATTTTGTTTGTAACCATAAACACAGCATCATCTTCTGTAGAGAGTCCTTCTCTAAACCCATACTGATTTCGACTCAATTAATTTTCCTGTTAAGATAAGATAAGATAATTTATTGATAACTCCAGAGTTACAGGTCACAATTGATCAAATTACAAAATATAGTCATACTACCAACAGTAATATAAAAAAATAAACATAAGGTAATAATTTTAAAATAGAAGAATTAATAATCACTTATTTTTAAGTAGGTAAGTTTCAATGTCATAAAATAACTTATCTAGTAGCCACACTCTTAGCTTAGTTTTGAAGCAGGCACTGGTAGCTGCATCCCGAATGGACGCTGGTAAGCGGTTGTAGATCGCGGGCCCTAAAATATACACTGACCTCTCCGACTTGACGAGACGGTGCAACGGGGTTATTAGTTGGTCTTTCTTTTTGTTACTACGTAAATCTATCTTACTGTTAACACCCCTACGTTTAAATACTCCTATGTTTACGTGGGTGAACAGGGCTACCTGGTAAATGAGCTCACACGGCAAGGGCAATATTTGAAGGTCTCTGAACAGCTCCACGCACGAGACATCGTCCTGAACCCCGCAAATGGCACGAATAGCTCGCTTCTGCAAGACGAAAGCCCTATTACGATCAGCCGCGCGACCCCACAGCTCCAACCCGTACGTAATGTTACTGTGGACGGTTGCAAAGTAGCAGGAGCGCACGACGTCGCGGGTGGCAGTGCTCGTGAGCCTCCGGAGCGCGAAGCATGAGCGGCTCAGCTTCCCGCACAGCTCGTCTATGTGCGTCTCCCACGTCAATGCACCGTCAATGTGGAAACCCAGAAGTTTCGTACTACGTACTTGTTGGAGTGCCGTATCGCCAACTGCTACCGAATAGTTCTTTGTTGTGTGGCCATTAAGATTGAAAGCAAGGAAACAGGTTTTGTCCTTATTCAGCGCTAACCCATTAGAGCGAAACCACCTATCAAGCTCATCCACCACCGTATTCAGTCTCAACTCCAACTGACCGTGTGACGGCGCGGTGATTACCGCAGCGACGTCGTCGGCGTACATATAAATCTCAGCGCCACTTATAGCACCTGGTAGGTCATTGAGGAGGAGACTGAACAAGGTGTTCGATAAACAGGAGCCCTGCGGAACACCCATTCCGCTCTCCATCTCAGTTGATACGACGCGGCCTCTGTCACCCACCACGACCTGCGGTCGCTCAGACATAAATGACGACATTACAGACAGTACCGGACCTCGGATCCCGTAGAATCGTAGCTTATTCTGAATGAGGACGTGATCGGCGGTATCGAACGCACGCGATAGGTCACAACAAAGGAGGGCAACTTGCAATCCCGCCTCGCGCGCGCTCAAAACACGCCACACTACCTCGCGCAATAAGTCTGTGGTGGCGCGGCCGGCCCGATACGCATATTGTCGTTCCGATAGCACCTCACGGTCTACGACGAAGTTGAGGAGCCTCCTATTGAGACCAACCTCGAATACCTTGCTGACGGCGGGGACAAGGGATATAGGACGGTAGGACTTAGTTTCAGATTTTTTGCCCTTTCCTTTGTACAAGGGGCATATTTTTACCTTCTTGAGAGCAATAGGATATATACCTTTCCGCAGGCATTCGCTAAACAAATGGCTTATAACGAGCGCTACCGGTTCTATAGCGATTTTTAATATGCTCGCGGACAGGCCGTAGAAATCGGTGCTCTTTTTGGGAGTGATGCGTTTTGTCGCTATTTCAATTACTTCAACAGGGGAGAACGGTTCTAGCCTAATTGAGACGTCGCTTGCGGATGTTTCGCCCCCGAGAGCTGCGAGTGCGCTGGTGTTGTTAGCTGGAGGCGCACCGCATCTACTTGCCGCCAACACGAACTCCAAGTTAAGCGCATCCACTACGTCCTTTTTCGTGTCATACACTTCCCCGTCCGCATCTTGCAGCAGATCCGTGAAGTCTACTCTCTCGCGTGTACCGCGACCTAGCTCAGAATTTATTACACGCCACATACAGCGCGGATTATCCTTGATTATATTAGAGTAGTAACTAAGACGTTTTTGTTTTAATAAGGCGTGATATGTCAATTTAAGTTCGTCGCACTTACTTCGCAATAAATCATGCAAGGGAAACGTTTTTTTTAATTTTAAAATATCATGTAGTAGATGTTTGAAGTTGTGGATTTCCGCGTCAACCCAATGCTTGTTATTAGAAAGTTTGTTTTTTAGCGGGAAACATATATTAAATTTATTGGATAAAATATTGACTACGCTCTCTGCTAACGCGTGGCAACATTTGTTGGATTTTTCAATGATACTATCCCAGTCAATCGAATCTAAAGCGGTCATGAAATTAGCCTCGTTAGCCGCAGAGAAGCTACGGCTAAGATAGTGGGCGGGCGCGGGCGTAGTCGAACCGTCCCTTGTCAGTGTTAGGCGCTGAGCGTCGTGGTCACTGAGTGGATGCGTGTCTATGCCAATGATGGAAGCGACTCGCCTCGCGGGCATGTTCGTGTACGCATGGTCTAGCAGTGACTTACGGCCACCCGCATCTACGCGCGTGTGGTGGTTTACCAATTGCGTAAAGTTATGACTATCTAGCATATCTAACAACTGCTTTTGTGCATTAGAGCGGTCTAAAAGATCGATATTAGTGTCACCCATGATGACGCAGTCTAAGCCCTCGTCTGTTATTTTGCACAAAAGGGTCTCGAATAGTTGAAGATATTCACCGTGGTTCGTCAAGTTGGAGTGGTACACCCCTACAACTAGGATTGCGTCATCTAGTAAGTGCACAGCACACACGTCAAATATTTGCTCCCGCGACAGGTCGCAATAATCCTGCCTGTTAACCGCGATTATGCTCGGCCGTACGTAGATGCAACTTCCACCGCGGGCTACTCGCTCTCTACAGCTAAAAGATAACAAATCAAAGTTACAAAGAGTAACAGAAACTAACTCGTGTTTACGTAACCAGTGTTCGGTTATCACTATTAAGTCACATCTGAGTTCTTTTGTCAATAATACTTCGAGTTGTTTGGTCTTGTTCGTTATACACCGAATATTTTGGTGACAGATAGTCAGGGGCAGTAGTTTATTTTTATTTTCCCTCCGTCCATTATCTCGTAACCCTTTTTAAACAACCTTTTCTAATATTTTTGAAAGAGTAGAAAGGAGTCACATTGCTCTATGGTTGGTTGGATCTTTTTTGTCACCTGCCTTCTTAAAAATACGACACACAACAGCTTGCTTAAAGGTATTTGGAAACCTGCCTATGTTAAAACTCATGTTGCATATAAATGCTATTGGTTCTGAAAAGAGATGTATAAACTTTTAAACCAAAGACGCTGGTATCTTATCTCAGCCAGGAACGTTGTGCGTTTGGGTCGGGGATTTTTTTTTGGCCAACTTATATTCTCCAAGTGGTCCCCCGAACACGCTCATTCGGTTTGTCGGCCCCTCTACCAAACAGCCTATATAGCTGACTTCAAAAGGTTGGCAGTATTCGCCACGATTGCTAAATATTTTTCAGATCTTTTTTAGAATTGCATTAGCAAGTGTCTTGCCGATCGATGTAAAGTATGTGTTTACGTGATTAAGAGATTATTATTCAATACTATTTATGTCTTATAGATCACGGGACGGTGTCTATGATTGATTAAAATTGCATACTTCTTTGATTACTTTCCACTTGTTTTCTTTTAAATTACCCTAATTCTTAACTAGCTTATCTTTATTACACTCTTTCTTTAGAGCCACAATCTTATTACAAACATGTCTGTACTTGAAGCGATGCAAATACAAGGAGAATCCGCCATGTACTGTTAGAAATTGAACAATGGCCTCCACAGCGTCTGGGAAGAAAACTTTAGTCGTTAAAGCCGTCTCAGGAATATCACACAAAAAGTTGAGTTATGTTTGTAAAGTGCTACACATAAAGAAATTTTAAAATCGATCATTTCCCTATGTACTATATTTTTCTTTAGTTTTAGATATAAATAAAACTACGAACAAAATAATAAACAAGCAACGGGGCGCTGCCTGGGCATCGCTACGTATATATGAGTATTTCTAAATACATATTTAAATTATGTCTAGAGAACCACTTCGCTAAGAATTCAGACTCCTAGTTAAGTTACTTTTTACAGGTTCAGCATATAGTACTGTTTCTGGGCTTCACCGGAGTCGGGTGAAATAATTACAATAACATCAACTAAAACATCAATTCGAACACGACCACGACGCAACGGCTTTGATTTGACTTGAAACGCCAGTTTATTTATGTAATCATTATCCTCATAAATAGCACAAACAGTACAATTTCTCGTAATTATTTCTTTATTGTTAGCAGTCAAACATAAATACAGGTCTTTCATAAAACATTAATCGTTAGCATCAAACATTATTTTCATTTCACGGTTAGCTTTAATCTTCGTGCGCGATTACTCGGTAGGTACATACTATGTTGTAAGCTGTGTACAGCCATCATTATAATATTTCTTTGTGATTGCGGATTGCTTTATTTCCGTTTTCCCGCTAAAAGCCTTATTTTGCGAGGGAAAGGCCGTTTGTCGACTCAAATCGTTACAGTATAGTCAGTATGGGCACTATTGACAAAATACTTACTTCGTATTTTTCTTTGACTTTCTGTGTTTAGACAGTGCATTGCTACGTAAAAATACAGTTCTGGTGCCGTTGCAATCATAACTGTGGTTAGCACAAAAATACGGTATTCATTATATTATAACGTTGGCGTAACTTATTTCTGGAAAAAGTAGCTTCTAAGGAATTAACCCATAGAGTGTTTGAAAAGGTGTGAGTGCTTTTACTGCTTACATTGTTCATACAAAGCTCCTCCTTCGCCCCCTCTTTGTAACGTGTTAATGAAACTGGCGCAGAAATTCTAAGCATTTGCTAAATGTATTATATTTCTTTCGGGCGTTAGTCTCATAGATATAAATAATTTCGTATGGACGTGTCCACCAATATTTTTATTATGTACGAATTATAACTATCTTCTTCTACTTCGTTCGCGAGGAATAAAACTATCTAACTATAGTTTTATTCCCCCCTAACTTAACTATATTAACTATAGTTGAATCCCTTGGAAACTATCTATTGTATCGGGTAGCCCATTCTAAACATTTATAATGTATGTATGTACGAGTATGACATAATAAGTCATGTCCATTTTAATTTGAAGCTACAAACGTATACACTATCTCATTCACTCACTGACTCCCTTACTCCGTCGCTCTCTCACAAAATTACACTTTTATACAATTATAGTATATATAGTGTGATGTGATTAGGGAGAGTGTGTTTGAAAGAGCCGGTGCGATTATCTCACACTTAACAAAATCCTACCATAATTTCTTACTAATTTGTAGGCTGCGGTCCCGGCAAACAGGCGTAGTCGACCGCAGAATCTCTTCAATGTAAACAGTGCACGCGCCACAGCGCGAAGTCAGACTCCGCTCGTTCGTGCTCCCCACCATCTCAATGCCCTCCTTGTCGCCAACACTGATTGCGATTTAATAACTAATGACTTAAACAATGTCATGCCGGTACCTACACACAGTACTTGCCTATTGTGAGAGCCTCGTTGACCAATGGGACAGATATGCCAAGCCTGGCATCTCGACAGATCTTTGTGATTTTGACTGCAAGTATTCTTAAGTTTAAGATAACAATGATTAAATAATGACGATATATTTGAATGTAAAATAGAATTTTATTTGACCTTATTTGTTGATTGTAATATAATATTTTGATACTAATGAATAATTGATTGATGACCATGTATGTTTTTTTAAATCTATATTTGTATAAACTTGGCCAAAACATACTCGTACAATAAATCACCATCTTAAATTATATGTGCAATTGGAATATGTTTATGACATGAAAATAAACTTATTATATATTAAGTAAGTACTATTTCTTGATTTAATTAATTTCGTGAGATAAATGTGTAAGCAAATGTAAACAATACATTATTTATGCAATTACTAGTATGTTCGTGTATTGGCTATTAAAAGAAGATTGTTGAATTGCGTGACTTCCGGGACAAAGCATTACAAAGTGGTAAAGACTCATAAGATATGACGTCAGTGGCGAGTACTGCTTTACCCCGGAAGTCGGAGAGTTTATGTATACTTAACCAAGTTAATAATAGTTTAATAATTATGTTAATAATAATAGTAATTGATGTTAATAATAAAATTGATATAAATTAATTAGTGTCATAATCGTTCTGTATTCAATTTGTAAAATAAATGTGACTTCCGGGATAAAGCAGTATAGACAGTGCTAATGACTCGTAAAAGATGGCGCCAGTGGCGCCTACTGCTTTACCCTAGAAGTCAACGAGGTTAAGCTAGCGAGCTCTGAGGCTCAGTCAGTCTTCGTTTACCATTGGAGAAAGATCGCTAATCGCTAACAAGTAATGTTTAGTTGGATTGCACTTTTGGTTTGTTTTATTTGCCCTTGTAAGCCAACAAATCAGAAATCGGGATTGGTAAGTACTATGTACAATAGCTACTTATTTTACTTCGCCCACTAATGAAATATATCCTATATAGTCTAAAATTATGAAAATATGTGTCACGTATAATGAAGAAACCATACATTTTTTTTCCCACACCTCAAGTTTTGAAGTAAAAGTAGTATTGTGGTACAGTTACATTTATTCAAACAAATTGAACTTGTGATATAATTTTAGTAAGTAGATCTCGCTGATGTTAAGCAATTATGTTGTTTTTGTTCCAAATATCTGTGGTGAGAATTTTCTGTGTACTGAATATTGTAACTAATACGTAACTTGACGTTACGACGTTCACGTGGCCGAAAACGAAGACTAAGTAGTGGCTCTAAACGTGAAGCAAGCCTCCGCTCCCAGTAATCCCATTCTGGGTTGAGAAACGAAGCGTCATCAGTCTGTAGCCATATCGCTCACGGTCCACCACCCCAGCTAATTATCTAGTTCACAGCCGGACCAGACAGGTCAGCCAACGTAAGCAGAGCGCTTCAGCCCGACAGAGGTCTGTTAGCATGCGGAGGTCCAGCCGTGCCAGCCAGCAAGGGTGCAGCTTCACCAGGCAGTGGCAGCGTAGCCTTTACAGTCACCGTCGGCGCAGCACTGACAAGCCAGCGGCAGCACAGCCCTGACAGCCAGCGGCAGCGCAGCCTGGACAGCGAGCGGTGGCGCAGCCCTGGCAATCAGCGGCAGTGCAGCCCTGACAATCAGCGGCAGTGCAGCCCTCGCCATCAGTGGCAGTGCAGCCCTGGCAACCAGCGGCAGTGCAGCCCCGTCAATCAACGGCAGTACAGCCGTAGCAACCAGCGGCAGCGCAGCCTTGGCAACCAGCGGCAGCGCGGCCATAGCAACCAAGGCGGTCTGCTGCAGCACAGTCCCGTTAAGAAAACAAGGTAATAACGCCAGTAACGGTAAATAATCTTATCAGAATATGATCTCTGAATTTGGTCCCGCTCGCAAAGAAACGATCCATATGTTGCTTCGCAAAGTTGTATTCCTGAACCGTTGTAGTATTCAAGGCAAGAAAGTAATATATTGCATCATAATTATTTGGTATTGAGGACCGTATTATACGGCTAGTTGCAGAGGCAGCTCGATTCGATACGCCCGATCAATTGTTGCCGTATTTGAAAAATGCCAGAAACATTGCCTATGTTCTTTACTAATGTTCTTTATTAATGTGTACTTTAATAACAGCAATTTTGACAAGAAACAAAATAGACCTATTGATACAAAAACAGATAAGACTTTAGTGAATAGAGAAGCTAGGTACCGTTTACTTCAATACTTTACTAACTCACAGCATGGTCGTTATAAGTCGAAAAGCTCAAAGTTAAATGTAGTAAATGCTCTCGATTTAGTCATACAGCTGACAAGTGCAATGACTAAGAACAAAAGAAACAATTGTAATTATAATAACAAATTCAAACCAGTCATGATGGTAGCAGGAACTAAATCAGGCGTTTCCAAGTATCCTAAGCAGGCTCTTCTTAAAGGCATCTCAAAATCATGCCACATTGATTTGGTAACTCTTCGTTTCTCATCAAGGTTTCAGAAGTTCAGGACATAGGTGCCATGTGGGAGAATGATAAGACATTGTCAATTTTTGGAAGATTAGGTAATTCAGCAGTACAACTATTAGGCTAGTGTTCTGCTGAGATTCAAATTGATGTTGCAAATACTTATGTAGCCCTTCTCATTGTTCTGGATAATTGTTTGCAAGAAGCATTATTGGTATGTAGGTCTATTACTGAACAATCCCATATAATACTTGTAAAAGATAGTGTATCTTTTCTAATTCGTTTAGATTATGACTCTTGAACCAAAACTAGATTTACATTGTCTAGAAGATGCGATAGTTGATGTGCTTACGTTGGTACAGTTTAAAACTGAGCCCCCTTATACTGACGATGTGTATATCGACGATAGTGATAGGTTTAAACTAGATCAAGAACATTATCTAGTTCAAGGTATGTTCTGTTCATCAGTCATTGATGGTATTGGTTCTGCTTTTATAAAAGGTATGTTATCTAAACCGTTTATTCTGATTATTCCGTTAAATTAAATAATACTAAAATAGCTAGATGCAAGCAATCTGATCAAGTGTCTGATGCTAAAGACATTTGCGATATCCTGCGAACCGTTGCGAAAATGCAGGAAGATATAAAAATTGACGATAAAAATCCTGGCGATAGTTTAGACAGGAAAACCTCTGAGGACGATTTGCTTAATGAGTATCGATGCTGTTTGGCTTTTAACTTCCATCAAACTTTATACGAATGATTAATATGGTCTTTGGTAACACCAAGGGGATAGTGTCAGCCTATGTAGATGATATAATTATACCGTCTTAATCAATAGAATAGTACAGAAGTTAAAACAAATATTAGAATTGTTAAAGAACGCAGGTCTATCGCTTCAACTGAGCCAATGCAGATTCTTTGGTAAAACTGTCAATTACCTAGGGTTTGAGTTAAACAAGGAAGGTATCAAGCCAGGTCTCGAAAATTAAAGTTGTTCGCGATTTCTCGAAACATATTAATCAACACTGTATTATACAGTTCCTCGGGTTGTGTAGTTTTAGAAGATTTATCAAAGATTTTTAAATGATTGCTAAACCGTGGACGAGTCTAATAAGGAGGTATGCTAAGTGGTTATGGAGTGCAGAGCAGGCGTTAAAAGAAGCCCTCTTGCAAAAACTTGTCTTGGCACTATACGATCCGAATAGTAGCACTGAATTGTACACAGATGCCTGCAAATTAGGCGTAGCTTGCATAGTAATGTAAATAATTAAGGACAATGTTCTAAAACCCAAGGCATATTACAGCAGGCAAACAACTGTTGATGAGCAACACATAACTCCATACGAGCTCGAGACACTTACTCTTGTAGCATCCTTGCAGGGTTTACGAGTGTATTCGATAGAAATTGAGTTTAAAGCTTTTAGCGCTCCGGGACATGTTCCTAAAAGAGATCTCATTCCGGGAGTCGTTAGGTGATGTATTTCTATGCAATACCTTAATTTTTCGTCCCTATCGTACTTTTAGTTTTCGTTTTCGTCGTGATGTTTTGTCGTAAAATATCGTCCGGGAAATCTATGGCTTATGTTGGTGCGTTGAGTAGGAACCCACCCCCTAACGACCAGCAGATTTCTGAAATAAATAACAATAAGATAATGGAGGTGATGAAACACCTTGTCAGAGGGAGATTGGTTGAGAACTGTTCAGCAAACAGATTCTGAAATTCAGCGTTAAATATCTATCATTCAGGATCCAGAGACAGCCAACGTTCTTGATATTAGTAAAAAAAAAATATGTTGGATGTCTTAAGAAATTATATCGCGTGACTGAGGATGGTGAATTTTGGGTAGTGCGAAAAGATACGATACTCAAACAGTACCATGATGATATAGGGCATTTTGAATTTGATAAAACGATGTCTAAAGTAACGGAAGCATATTGGTTTTGTAAAATGCGACGATATGTTAATTATGTAAACTCTCGTCTCGAGTGTGCCTATACAAAATCATCGTCAAAAGGAAGGACTTCTTTACACCCCATACCATACCATAGTTAGATTCCTCTTTTGCGACGTTACTCATACTCTTTTATTGATACTGATAGTATACGTTACATATAGACAATGTTGGTCCATTGACCAAGAGCTCGAAGGAGAATACCCACTTGACGGTGATTATCGACGCATACACAAAGTTCAGTCATAGTCGTTGATTAGTTTAGATAATACTTCAGTATCTTTGGCGTTACTATAGGGTTACCTCCGACAGTGGTCCATAGTTCATCAGTACAAGTTCGTAGAATTTTTAAGTAGGTAAGGTATTAAACGTCTCCTCCATGAACTGGCTACACCGTGTGCAACCAAACAGGTTGAACGGTATAATCGTATTGCTTGATGCACTCTCTGCCAAATGCACGGTAAAAGATGAAAACAAATAGATTTCCATATGCCTGATGTACAGTGGGGCCTCAATAATACACACAACAAAGGTATTGGTCGATCACCTTCTGAAGCTCTTTTCGGTTCGTCTTTATCAGGAACTGCTGAGAGTAGAGTAAGAACTTCGCTAGATCAAAACCATAGCGTTACCAATGACTCAGTAGTAGAAATTTACAATAAAATGAATGATTATATTACAAAATATCAAGAAAAACAGAATGCTCAATATGATAAAAACTCTGCTGAGTTAAAAATATTTAAGGTGGCTGATTTAGTAAGTATTGAGATAAATATCCCATTATCAGGACAGAGTCATAAATTGGTACCGAAGTATCAGGGACCTTATCGTGTATACTGTGTAACTGCTGTCTTTGATAATAACGGATGCCAAATCGAATATAACGTGTAAAAGTGGTCTGAAAAATATTTTTATTGTTGTAGCTGATAAAATAAACCTTGGATTACCTTCGACAGATCAGATTCGGCATATAGTAGCGTATATAGCAATGCCGGAGCCATTGGTTGTGAGTACAAGTAAATCATTGAATTATAAATCTTGCTGACTTTTGTAAATCTTCTACTATGGTATATTATATAAATGATACAATTTTGCGAGCAACAAAGCCAACTTATCATAAATTTAATATTGAGAACCCTGCTGGTTACCTATAAAGTGGGAGTCAGTGCAGACGTAGCCTGTAACCACATGTATTTTATAAAAAGGCAGAATCAGCCTGATTAGGATAGTGTGCAGTGCAAGACTCCGCCTGTTACTATCATTTTGTAATCGTAAAGTGGGAGTCAGTGCAGACGAAGCCTGTAACCACATGTATTTTATAAAAAGGCAGAAGCAGCCTGATTAGGATAGTGTGCAGTGCAAGACTCCGCCTGTTACTATCATTTTGTAATCGTAAAGTGGGAGTCAGTGCAGACGAAGCCTGTAACCACATGTATTTTATAAAAAGGCAGAAGCAGCCTGATTAGGATAGTGTGCAGTGCAAGACTCCGCCTGTTACTATCATTTTGTAATCGTAAAGTGGGAGTCAGTGCAGACGAAGCCTGTAACCACATGTATTTTATAAAAAGGCAGAAGCAGCCTGATTAGGATAGTGTGCAGTGCAAGACTCCGCCTGTTACTATCATTTTGTAATCGAAAAGTGGGAGTCAGTGCAGACGAAGCCTGTAACCACATGTATTTTATAAAAAGGCAGAAGCAGCCTGATTAGGATAGTGTACAGTGCAAGACTCCGCCTGTTACTATCATTTTGTAATCGCAAGTAGCCTCGGTCATGTACTATCATATGTGGTATTCAGCGCAGAAGCGGCCTGTTACCACAGTTGACAAAGGCACATCAGCCTTAGTCCGATATATGATAAAGTGGTATTCAGAGCAGATGCATACTGTGCCATCGTTGACAGAAGCAGGTGAAAGCGACTGTTTGTATAATATGTATATTATTTGTATGTATAAAATCATGTATCAATCATATGATAATATATAAAACTTAACGCGGTTATACCTAATCTTTATATAAATATGTATACGTCAATTAACAGAACATCTTAATATATTTTTTATTGTATAAAACCATAGTGATTACACGAGGACGTGAAATTTAAGTCGGAAGGCCGAATGTAAGCAAATGTAAACAATACATTATTTATGCAATTACTAGTATGTTCGTGTATTGGCTATTAAAAGAAGATTGTTGAATTGCGTGACTTCCGGGACAAAGCATTACAAAGTGGTAAAGACTCATAAGATATGACGTCAGTGGCGAGTACTGCTTTACCCCGGAAGTCGGAGAGTTTATGTATACTTAACCAAGTTAATAATAGTTTAATAATTATGTTAATAATAATAGTAATTGATGTTAATAATAAAATTGATATAAATTAATTAGTGTCATAATCGTTCTGTATTCAATTTGTAAAATAAATGTGACTTCCGGGATAAAGCAGTATAGACAGTGCTAATGACTCGTAAAAGATGGCGCCAGTGGCGCCTACTGCTTTACCCTAGAAGTCAACGAGGTTAAGCTAGCGAGCTCTGAGGCTCAGTCAGTCTTCGTTTACCATTGGAGAAAGATCGCTAATCGCTAACAAGTAATGTTTAGTTGGATTGCACATTTGGTTTGTTTTATTTGCCCTTGTAAGCCAACAAATGTAATTGTATTTTGTGACTTTATACCTCAATAAACAATTCATTATTATTTATTATTATGATGATTGTATGTGGCATCAGTAGCTGTCGCCCACAGAGGTTTGATAGTTTCACGAAAACAAATGGCATCGTACGACTACACCGAAAACTATGAAGGCAAAATGTAAGTTTTTTTAGTTTACTTAAGTTATTAAGTTTTTTTATTATATTATTTAAAGAATGATACAGCACAGACGGATAAAATGAATATGTTTTATTGTTATGTATGTAATTCGTATTCTTTTGATAATTTATTATTGTTATGTAGTGATAGTGTGGACGTCTTTTGTTACGCGAACAATCGTTACAAGCTGCAGTTACGATTCAATCCATTCACGAACACTGAAAGCACAGAATGTACGGCAGGACAATGTACAGAGATACGATCTACTATTCGGGTCCAGTGTGGATGCTGGTCTGTGTACTGTCACGCATCTAAGTTACGTGTTACGAACTGATCCATCGAAAGTCGGTTTTTTCAAAGGATGTTCGCTATTATCCGCGTGATCAGGAGACGTCCACACTTGCGTTTATGACACGCGTCGAAGTACGTCGTATGACACAGATACATACTCAGAGTAGGAGCGGGCCACGGCGTGACGTGTCCCGGTACGTCCCGCGCCCGCACCTCGCCCGCTCCTCGCTCCTGTAGCGCGCCACGCAATCTAGTCCGACACCATGCGGTTGTAACATGTCATCGTCCATGGTTTGTGACCGTGTCAGCACAACCTAGTCTAGACCGTCCACACTTAGCCTAACATATCTTGTACGATGTCACGTAGTCCGGTCCGTTGTCATGTCACAAAAGTGGACGCACCCTAATACTATTGTGATACTATTATAAGCTCGTTCTTGTTTCGAATCTTATTTAGATACAACTAAATAAATAGATTATTGTACTCTGACTTCGACTTGAAACCAGCGTTAAGGTGACGACGAAGTAGGTACGAAAAATTTCCCTGCTATTAAAACTTGAGACAACAATTGTTCCTATGGGCATATCCTTTAAAATTTAATCACTACCATATCGTTTTATTTGTTCGACAAATGTTTGCAAAATATTTGTTTGGAGAATGTTTGCGAAGGCCGACTGCTTTTGTCGTTATACATTATTGATTGGCTCGAACTGACGACTTAATTCCTTATAGCTTTGTGTCATTATTTTAAAAATTGCGACATAATATTTCAAATAATTTAAATAATAAAAAGAAGGTATGGAACATATAAAAATGTATTTGGTGCATAGAAGAATTCTCAGGATGCCATAGGTGTTTTTTTGTGACTTCTCTAACGCATTTGACTGCATCCGACATGATATAATTGTAAGGAAATTACAACATTCTATTTTTATACTGCATAAAAGAATTAGAGTTAGAGTTTCCCTTAGACAGAAGTTTAAAGATATAAACATTGTACTACAATACAATACAGATAAGCCCGCTGAGTTTCTTGCCGGGTCTTCTCAGTCGTGGTCGCGTTTCGATCCGGTTGTCGATTTAAGAAATAATAAACGTAAAATGACAATTTGTAGTTGCCCACGTAGGCCTGTACAGAATAAATGAATTGATTTTGATTTTAGACAAAAGTCAACAATGCCTGCACTAATTATGTATCCTTGTGTTTCTTCGAGCTTTGACGTGTACTAGTGGTGGATTGTTAACCGTCAAATGTTCATGACGGCGCAAAAGTGTAAGTAGAGTGTACACACTCATGTAATGGTGATTGTGTGTTTGCCTACAAAGCTTGTAATGCTGATACATTACTGCATTGCTAGAACGTGAACGTGAGAAGACAGGACAGTGTCCCAATGACATATGTATGCGACTGTTGATTGACTCCGACAACTTGAATACAATAATCACTTGAAGCTACTATAAATAGTTACGTTTACATCTCAAAGCAAATAATTATTTAACCGTACGAGTCCTATATATACGAGCAGAGAATATCCCTCATTGAAACTTAACAATGTAACCAGCTGCCACTTGACGTGTTTCCGAACAGTGCGACTTGAGAGTCTTCAAGAAATGAACCTATTCCTTCCTCAAAGGCCGGCAACGCATCAACGAGAGCTCTGGTATTGCGTATGTCCGTGGGCGACGGTGATCACTTACCATCGGGTGAGCCATCTGCTCGTTTGCTAAACTATCCCTTAACATAAAATTTAAAAAGTTTATTGTAGTATTCCTGTACCTACATGGTTCCACAGCCCTTTTATTCAGGAAATAAACAATAAAAAAAAATGGTCACCAGAAAAATATACGTAATTCTGGAACCGGTAAATTTTGTTAAGATTAGTTGAAAAATACGACCTGCTGTGCGATTATCTAATGATTCGTAGTTGCGCTCGTCGACGAGCTCACCGATTTCAAATACTTGAGATATTGCTCTTGTACATAAGGTTGTTTTTCCAACGTTTCTTGTCAACTCGTCATTTGTTTCACGGATGTTGTCAAAGATGCAACGATGAACGATTTGCTCTTAGAAAATCGCACGGCTGTACGCGAGTCCCAACATCCGGTCGGAAGCAAGCAAATTCGGTGAGTCATTGCAGAGACTTCGTTCGTTTCGTTCACTCGGTGAACTGAAATTTCCTCGTAAAGGGAAAGTTCGTCCAATTTATGGAAATGAACCCAGGGGGGTTTAAAATGGATGACTGGGGCTGGCAACAAATGCAAACAGTAAATCAGTATTGCCATTCTATAACTGGGTCAAAGTTAAAATTGATAATGTAGTTGTTTTGAAATGTTGCCAGTTAAATAATTACAAAGGAGTTTAATTTGTTAAGCCGGAAAGCTTTCCTTTGTAATTATAATGTTCAATATAATATATGATACTGGTGAAGAAATCGGTCCAGCAGTTTTTAAGTTTCTTCGTTACATACAAAAAAAACAAATCTTGCCTCTTTACAATATTAGTGTAGATAAATAACTCCTTACCGATGATATGCTATCTTATGATAACACAGATTATCGGAAGACGCGGTTCAAATCCCGTTCAAAACCTTTGACGCTTATATTCTTCGCTCTCTATAGGCTTAATCTTACTTCCCGTTGATCATGTTCCCGGATAATCTTACAATTTGGTAAGAAGCAATGTCTTAGCAAACATGTAAAGAGAAAAATCTGTGGATCGTAAATATGTACTTTCATGAGTATAGTCGAATCGAACCAACTTATCTGTAAAAATATGGGTAATGAGACAACTAAGAAGTAAACACCAGTAAAACAAAAGTTGTATACGAGTAAATTAGAACTCACCAGCGGCAGCTGCTAGATCTCCAAAGCTTTTGTAATAAACATAAGACTGACAAAACTAATGAATTTACTCAGTGAGGCTTAATTCTTGAGACTCTCGTTAATTGGAAGAAACATATTTATAATCTGATGTATGGCAGATATCGCTCTGAGCAATAAGACCGCCCATTGTGACACTTATTTAGTTTTAAGTTTTACGTTGTTGAGTAATGATTTTCTATTATATTATGCTATTTCTTTGTTGTTTGATATATATAAACTAGCAGTAACTAACTAACTAACACACAATTTGAATTTATTTTTTATTCCTTACATCTCCTGACTCCATTTTTAGCATATTATTCATTGTAAAGAAATTTTACCTCTACAGTTTATAATATGTAGTAGTTTTTCATCCCTCGTTTTACCCCCTTAAGTCTTCCCTGACAAAAATATTGTAAGGTGACTTGCAATCCACTAAATGGGCCCCCCATAAGAGCCACCATCAATGGTGACAACAGGGGCAACGTTGATGTGGATGGCTAAAGGGTGTTGAGAGGTGTGCTGCGGATTCACTAGAGCGCTACTACCGGCGATATGCCCGTTAACACTTTTTGTTAGTGGAGCTTTTTGTTTCTTGCTCTTGCGTCTCCACCGCCAGACGGCCAATCAAGGCAAGCCGGGGGTCAGGGGTCTCATTTAGCCCCAGGGAGAATCAGGGTCCACGGTGTCGCCGCTCACCGACGGCTCGCCACAAGACCGCTCCTGCAGGTTTATTATTTTTACTATCTTACTCACAAACTTTCACGTTTATAACATTAGCAGAATACATTTTTAATAACCATTGACTATTGACATCTACAATGATTATCATTAAGATTGTTTTTATATAAATAAAACTTAATTGAAATGATAAATATACGATTTAGGCATTTATAACCTATATATATATATATATATATATACCGAGCGTACTACGCTAACAAAGGCGCGGTCAGTCGCTAGTTACTAATATTAATATATAATTTATAGTCATAGCGAATTTACTATTACGACCTTATTATTTGTTGCAAATTTATCTTGTCCTTTAACCTGGTTTGCGTTTAGATCTCTACGAACTGCTGCCAGTGAGCGTGTTCTTCGATTAGTGTACGTGTCTCTCTGTGAGTCTATTCTGTATGACCGCACAACTGCCTGGAGGAGCCGGGAGCACGGCTATGTTAGAAGCGGAAAGAGCACAGCAAACTGCCCTACCGCCAGCTCACTACCAGTTGTACGCAACCATGAGTGCCAACAACAAGAGAGTTACCCTCGCAGTCCACCGAAAAATAAGCTCCTCCTCAGTTAGCTCCATCTCAGCAAAGAACGACCCCCTCGCGCCACACAACCTCACGTTAAAATTGCATTTGCACAGCGTCTCCAAAAATTCAGATTCCCTTGTAATCTTTTGTATTCTCTTGGATTTGTTATATTTTATTTAGTTAGAGCACCGCCACACAATACATTCCATAGAAACCAAAGAATTATCTATCATAGTTAGGGGGCGTCCATAAATTACGTGAGGTGTTTAAGGGGGGGAGGGGGTCGAGTCAAATCTCATCTAACCTTACGTTGGAGAGAGGGGGGGTCTCGGCAAATATCACGCAATTTTTTTCTGATTGAAAAAAAATAATAATTTATGTCTCATGGCAGGAATGCTAGTATTTTTTAATTATTGTTTTATTTTTCAACTATATGTATGAAAAATATAAGTGCATTGAAGTTTACTTTGAATTTACTGAATGGTCTGAAGCTCGCGCGCTACGCAACGTTGCCAAATGTTCTGACGCTATTTAAATGCAGATTACTCAAAAATTTTCTTTTTTCCACATTTTGAAAAATCTCACGTGAGATTGGGGGATGGGGGAGGGGGTTGAATAAAATCTCACGACATCTCACCAAGGGGGGAGGGAGGTACAGAAAAATTAAAAAAACACCTCACGTAATTTATGGACGCCCCCTTACACACATATTAATTACAATACATAATAGTCCTCTATAAGTAGAACAAACAGACATACATACAAACGGATGACGTAAGCTTACTAACTCGATCCCGTCGCCTCGTACGGGACCCTAAAGCTAAACATTAAAACTAATGATGGTATACATGAGAGCGCCAGCCGTGTACGGCAAGAGTTCTATTCATGCCGGGCTTTTGCTTTACGCCGTCCAAAGGTTAACGCGGAACGAACCTCTTTGAAACGTAAAGAGGTCTGAGGGGAGGGCTGAAAGGTTTTATAAACATTTCAGATGTTTTGTGTGGAAGGTTTTGTTAACATAGCGTGCGCCAACTCATATTGCATTGCAACAGTGTCCTGGCTTCTCCCACGGCACAAGCCAGGACACTCATACAATCACACTTGTACATTTGGATGATGCCACGGCAGTTAGTTTGATCATGTATATATGTTTTAATTTAAGGGGAGCAACATTAGCATAGTGATGACATAACTTCTTAAAATCGGAAGGCAAAAAAGACAAGAACATCGTATTGACGCCGTTCTAGTGATATACGTCCAAATGTGATATTCATGATGTCAAATAATGTATGTGTGTAATGTAATCCTACACACATACATTATTAGATAGTAATTTCGCGCATCACTGGTCATTATATACACATATCCCATACTATTGACAATCTCTTTGTCAGCCACAATCACCCCAATAACAGTCCGACCCGGGTATTGAACCCACGACTTGGAGATTCCAAAGTGGTGCTTTCCCAACAATACCACGACCAAACAGGCGAAGCCGCTGGCGGGTCAGCTATTAAGATATAAAAGGAATCCGCAGCAGTCTAGAAGTTTATGATTTTTAGGAAATTGGATACCTTCGCTCTGGGTACTACAACTACACATGTATTTTTTATAACAAGTATGGGACAACATTATACATATACACAATAGCTGACCCGCCAGCGGCTTCACTCGCTTGGTCTTGGTATAGAGGTAGAAGTGCCGTTTCGGAACCTCGAGGTCCTTTTCCGTCCGTTCCTGGCTTTTTCAGACAAAGAAATTTTGAAAGAGTGCCCCGTAGTTTGCAATAGACTCGCCTCTTATGAAATAAGACTAAAAACATGTCTAGCGAAACGTAGGCGCTTAAGACACCGCTGCTTCCCCCTTCGAGGATATATAGGAGAAACTATTTATGTTATGTTTAAAAATGAAATGTGAGTATTGCAGGCGATTCTCTCAAGACCGCTAGACTGATGTTTTACGTCCGTGGTGATGGAAGATGATGTGAATGAATCAAATATAGCGTATATTACTCAGGCATAATATAATTAGCTCTAAACTCGTGAAATAATTGTTTGAATCTGTTAAGCCTTCAGCTGTAGTTTTACGTGAATTCATTAAGAACAAACAAACAAAGATATATTTTTCCTCTTTATTATTATAATCTTCTAAGTTGCGCACTCTTGGCAGAGTGGTCGTGGTCATGGTGACGGTAAACGGCGGATCCTCGCCAGTTTCCATTTCCAGGGCTGTTGATCTCCTCGCGATGTCTCTCCACTTTTGACGGTTAGTGACATTGCGAGTACATTGCTGCCGTGCTAAGGGTAACCGCCGTAAGTGCATGTCAACTAGTTTCGAGAAAATGCCGCCTAAAGTTTTTAAAATGTTTTTGTTGACTACTTCTACAAAATTAACTTTTTTTTACGTATGAAACTACTTTATTATAGAGAAAATGATGTAGTTTTTATACGTCGGAGAATTAACCTCCTAATACAATTATTATTACATCAAAACATCAAAAAAACTCGTTATGCTATGGAAGCCTGCTGAATTTTGTAGACGAATACTTAAAAAAAGTCGTAAGCAACACACATACCGCGCTTATGTTAAGGAACACTCTTTAAAGCGCTTTTGATAGGGAAACATAGGCTTTGAAATTTGTTAATTCTAATTTTAATTGCCGTCACTGCAAAAGTTACGGCTGTCATAACAAGCAATACTTACTAAAACTTCATATTTACATCATATGTAACATCTTTTACGGCTCTTATTGCAAGTTAGTGTAGGTGTGGTTCCTATAACATGTATAAGCCTATCGTAATAAAATATAATAGTGAAATACTTATTAATGAAATAAAATATCACTATAAAATAATATAAATAATCTATCTAGTTACTGTTCAAAATTAACTATGTACTTATGTTAAAAAGAAAACAAAGTTCTACTAATATTCTTCTAAAACTTTTATTTTAAAATCTAAACTCAGGGAACTGTTACACCATATTCATAAAAACAATTATTGTCACTAAATCACTTAGTTTTAAAAACCAGCCTTATCAGTCATCTAGAATAAAAATAAACAAAAAAACCTTCTCTAAAATTAAAAACCTAAAACTATTGGCACTTTTTGAGATCACTCAGTTTTAAAAACCAGCCATTATAACTTCTTAATCAGTCATCTAGAAGACAAATTATAAACAAAAAAACCTTCTCTAAAATTAAAAACCTTCTAAAACTGTAGGCACTTTTAGAAATCACTTAGTTTTAAAAACCAGCCTTTTTATTTTATTAATCAGTCATCTAGAATAAAAATAAACAAAAAACATTCTTTAAAATAAAAACCTTCTAAAACTCTTATAAAAAATAATTCTTACACTTAGGAACTAACTACTCACTACTCCTAAATAATATAAAAAACCAGACAATTAGTCTGGTATTATATATTAGTCTATAATATTAGATTAGTTGGGTTTTTTATATTGTTTAGGATTCTTCTAACAGATTTACTTCAGGTTCTCCCTGTGAAGTAGGCAAGTTAAGCCAGAAAGGTTTCCTGTTTACTGGCATCAATGGAATCAGCTTTTCTATTATAGCTGTCTTCCTTTGCTGTGTGATTCCTCTCTTAGTTGTTTTGTATTGGAAAGCAGGAAACTTCTCAGTTTTTTTTATTTTGACTTGCAAAAAATCCAGCTCCTCAGGTTGAAAATCCTCGCTGTGTACAAATTTATACTTCAGTTTATACATGCCTCTCTCTACCCTCACAGACATTATATCACATAAATAAACCCTAGGTTCATTTTTACGCAGCTTATGCTGGGAGGAGAAGTCGTCGTAAGAAATGAAGTCGCTTACCTCCATGACCTTCACTTTATTTTTTCCCTTGTTGCACCGTTGGACGGAGTCCACAAAATCATTGAAATCGTAGACCTTTCCCCTTCTTTGTAAGGATAGTTCCACCTGATGGTGGAAGCTATCTGCAGACATGAAAATATGCCCTGGTTCGAAAAATTTAAGTGTAATGCTCTCGGTTGAAATATATGCGCTGTTAACTATATTGACAAGAAAGCAAAACAATGCCCAGTTCTTGTTCTGGGCCGAGCAGTTATCCAGCCAAAGAACTATGTGTTTTTGGTCTCTTTTGTGTTCGAAAAACGCCTTGAATGTAGATATTATATCGTCTTGGCTGCGTCCCGCATATGCAGTTTTATGGCATGAGTGTACTCATGCCATAAAACTGCATATGGCAAGTTATCTGCATTTGCTGGCCCAAGAGGCACAAAACTTTCATTAAAAGCGATTATCCTTGGGCAAAAAATTGCAATCTTGAACTGGTCCATCCTGGGTAGCATGATGATCTTTTGAAGATCAACGGAATAATATGTTGTTTCTTTGTCGTCCTTTGCCTTCAGTCTGTCTCCTTCGTACTCTATCCGTGAGTCTGTATACCTCGGTTTATGGTATTTGTGAAAACGATTGCATATTTCGCAGGAATCGTCTGGACTTATCACGTGTTCACTGTTATGTCGCTTGTGAAGTTCGCATTGTTCACATTCTTCATTCCCAAGGTGTGCAAATGATATATTCATATCTTCTTTTATGACTTTTCGATAAACTTCAAGAGAAACTTTGAAATCTGGATTTACTGAGCAAAAGTGTTTATGCATGCTTATTATTGTTAGATCGCTAGGCAGGTAAAGCTTTTTGGGGGCATGCTCTCTTCGGTAATGCGAGACGGCGGGATTATATGACATTATATGTTCCTTCAAAGCCTGTCTGTCTATTAAGGTTCTACTGTGGGTTCCACGAACCGTTTTTTGTTCATCAACAGGCTTCTTCATAGCTGTTACAATTTTTCTGTCATTTTTAGGAGTATAGCCTAAAGTAGACAAGAAAAATGTTTTACAGACTTCTTTTTTGACATTATCAATACCTCTTAAATAATATTTATAACATGTATTTCTCCTGTATGATCCGCTTTCCTCTACTTTGGACCTTCGTGTTACGGGTTTTCCATCAATGAAACATTTAATAAATAGTCCTTGTGATTCGTAATTCAGAGCTATGTATCTGTCATGGATGTCTTGCCTTTCTTGAGCTGTAAATTTTGTGGAGCATTTTTTTGTACATGTATATGTACATGGTTCTTTCAATGCATTTTTGTCTTCCTGAATTTTTCTCTTCTTTGCAAGTCTCTCCTTGACAGATTCATTGTATTTTTTCCTTTTACGTGGTTTGCCATCTTTAGTTAATCCTTTGTCTTGTGTGTCTATAGATTCATGTGTTGTAAGATCAGTGGCTATGGTATTATTTTCCAAGCATTGGGGGTTACTTTCAGAGCCAAACGCGGATTGTGTTTGTGTGTCAGAATTAATTCTATTTATTTCTGGTGTAGAATCTATAATTCCTGGGTTGTTTTCTTCTGATTGCTGCATCAAATTTAAACTGGTATCAATTACTGGTTCTGTGCCATCGTGAATCAAATTATTTGATTGTTCTGAGATATCCCGTAATGGGGGTGATAGTGGTTGTCGTCCATTGTATTCATAGTTGTGTGATGTATCTTGATCGGAATCCAGCGAGGACTCAGGAATATATGTTTTTGTCACTTTTTGTTTTTTGTGGTTGTGAGTTATATTATCTTCATCTGAATCAGAAGACTCAGGAATATATGTTTTGTCATTATCATCGTCGGAGTCATGAAAAAGATCAGTTTCTGGTGCATAGCTTGTTTCATTATCAGGAAGAGGTGATATGTCTAGTTCTTCGTGGCATAGCAAAAAATCTACATCTTTGGGTATATTTTTTTATCGTTCACGTAGAATTTGAACGAAGACTGTAATTTAGATAAGTCATTTTCTTGTACCCATTTAAAGGAGTTTTCATATTCATTCGAATAGTCAAAAACTGCACTGAAATCGTTAAAATCGTAGGGCCTTTGCCATATTTCTTGTATATCAGTTTTCATCCTGTTTATTTCTTTTTCAGTGATCTTGACCGGTAATTTATCACTAGGGCCCGCGATTTCTTTTGCAATATTCTGATGGCCGATGGTCATAGCTAGTATTTTATTACGCCTAGCACTTGATGCCGCCATTTTTTTCTGAAACAAAACAAAAACTTAAAACAGAGAAACAGCAGCTTAAAAGCATCTTTGTTTCTGACTGTATTTCACTCAATTCTTATGTAATTAAATGTCATCTACATGTTATAATCTACCCCCAATAGAGTTAATCTATATCGTAGGTATCAAAAATTGTAAGAGCCATGTGATGGTACCGAAACACTTAGACCCCATAGAAATATAATTGCAGGGAATAAAAAAACATTTTTGTGGCGGAAATCGAACCTACGACCCGCACTAATCGCGCCGGAAAGTATCAACCTTACTAGCCACGCTCGCTACGGTCATCATTTTTAATACCTAGTAAAGTTTAATTGACATTAATATCAAAGTTTTTTTAATCCGTTATGGCTGAGGCCAAACGAGCGTAATTTTCTGAGTTTTGAGTCGCGTAAATTCCTCGCCCCCTTCACCCCCGCTAAACATTTCGGTCGGAGATAGCGCGTGTAGGCAGACAACTAATTTTGCGTCGCCGTGCGAATCAAACAGGATATTTTTATGAAAACAAATGCAGCAGAAATTACGCGACTCACAACCCAGAAAATTCCGCCCGTTTGGCCTCAGCATATAAGTTAAAGTTATTTACTTACGAAAAATGGTTTTTGCCGCCAAATCTTCGCAGCGCAGCGCGCACTCCCTACGGCGCGTGCGACGCTCCCAGTTGTCTGCGAGCCACTGACTGATGGTTCTTTGTACTTATACCTCCTTCACCCCCGCCCGCCCGCAGTATGTGTGAAGTTTAGTTGCGAGTGGCTTACAATAAGAGCCGTATAGTGACTGATTAGGCTCTAAATGTTAGCCAACCAAAACTTTGCGTCGTAGTAATCCTTAGAATAAGCGTCGCAATGTATAATTACGGCGCTTATTACAAGGATTCATAGTGCTCTAAGTATTGCAGTCGCTTGTAATTAGCGTGGTATGTACACATACGGTGATTGTCATAAGGATAACAATATAAAAGGTTGTGATTGTTACTTCATTTTACCGCCGTAATTTGTAGTTACAACGCTTAATGTAAGGAATATACATGTTGATTAGAATGCGTATCCTTAGTGATAAGCTCTATATGTCTTTAATGCGATTAACGTAAGCACACTATAAGTTTTATCTATAAGTACATGTTTAATGTCACGATAGTGTTATGTTCGTTTACGGCGGTAATTCTTAGAAACCCATAAAATAAATGGTAGTTACGGCGCTTATCACAACTGAAAAAAGCATTTAGAGACGTTATTTTAAAAAACTGTCAAAGAGAAAGTTATAGATCTTGACACGGCGATTCCGAATATGGTACTAACTCAATTTTGGAAAAATGCAGCTTACGGCGGTTATCCTTAGCACGGCAGCTTGTACAATGGTGGAATTCGTGACCTTTTTAATAGAGTAAGTCCAGCGTGCTGGTGAACGACCTCGGGATCTCTTTCCTTCCACTTGGCCTTGCACTATTAATCTCTCCATCGAGTTTTCGTTCCTACACATTCGACCATTGTCTTATTTGAATTTGAAGTTCTTTAAGTTAACATTAATAATAATAATAAATGTTTATTTGACCAAAAAAAACACATTGTTAACATCAAATGTTCTTATATATAACTAAATACTTAACCCGATACTGATAGGTACAGTTCTGCAGTTTGTACAGGTAAGTAGGTATTATTATAATATGACTTAATCAAGAAAATCAACATTGGCACTGCAGTCTTTTTTGTAGATATTAATGTCCTCTATAATACCTAGATCACTTCGGCGATACAATTGCATATGTAAACATGAAAACACATGTCGACGTATGGTATTGTTGACATTTTTGTAGGCATTTACGTCTTCTATAAAAATCACTTTGCTCTATGTCAATAGTTCTCGCAGCGTACGCGATATAAGGATTTTTTTCATACCTTGTGTTACATTATCGAAGTTTTCATACGTTTCCCTGAATTTGTGTAAATGACTGATAGAAGTTATAATACTCAAATACATATACTCGTACACACCCAGGCACAGGTTCACACATTCGTGCACACGCGCTGTTTGACCTGTCCAGGGATCGAACCCGGGACCAGTGGCTCAGAAGACTGGGGTGCAACCAACTGCGCCAACCGGCTAGTATTAATAACGAACTGTTTGTTTTTTGTAAATAATTCATAAAGTTTGGCCTTACTGTCACGCATTACAAATTATTTCTAACAAGAGTTTATAAATACTTGAAAATAAATATTGAAATTTATAGAGAGAAAAATCATATCCTCGAACGGGATTCGAACCCGCGTCTTCTGACTGTTGAAATTAAATGTTGGAGTTTTCAGATGTTTCAGGCTTGAACATCTGCAGTATAAACATACGAAATAACATTAAAACGCATACATACTCGTATCTAGAAGGTTGTTTATAAGAAAATGTAGAGCTAGCACAATAATTTTATATAATTTTATTTTTTTTTTTCACAATAATTGCAAGGGGCAAAATAATTGAACATTTTTATACTATAACTGATAAAACTGTCGTTTTAATTATTATTCACACCCTTTTTTTTTTTTTTTTTTTTTTGACTTGGGGAAATGCTGTTACGCATTGCCGTATGCGGGGGGGCATACGGGGTATGACGGACTCGGCTAAAGGCGCCCATACCGTCTAAATACCCCACGGTGTTCCAGCGTCTTCGACTGATGACGGGGGGCGTGGGACCGAATTATTCTACCACAGCCCCCGTCGACGCCGCTGCCCGCTGTAAAGTGGCGGGCCCTCCTCGGTGAGGGGTGTCAATGGGAACACCCCTCCACCTCGTGTGATGCCCCCCGAACACGGAGGAGGCATCAACATCGCGAAAGGACCTATCTCTGAAGGGTGCCGGATGCCCCCGCATCCGACGGCCCAGGCCCTCTCAGCGGAGACGGAGTGCGGGCTCGGTTAGCCCGCTCGGTTGTCTTATCTTCGTCAATAAATAATCTTAGATATTTCCTTACGCACCGATGGTCCCGTACATACGGTGCGTGAGTCCTACTCGCACTTTGCCGATGATTTGCTTTGCTCTTTCCTTGGTATTGTAAGAATAATTGTAAGAATAAAGCTCTAAGTATAAACTGTTCTCGCGAACTACTTTAAAGAGCAACCAGCAAAGTAAAACATCACATACTAGATCTGACTAACAACTCGTGTGATGTTGCAGTGAGTGACATTGTAAACGCGTCACGTCACGTCGCGGCGCCGGGGGCCGCTACTACAACGTCACTGTGACTGACGTGTCCGCGACCCACTCACACTGTTTATGTAAGAGAAAGGGAGACATTATTTTTTCTCACGTTGTTTATTTGTAACATCTAACCATACAAGTGAAGAATGCTATGTACAAAGAAAAAATATGCTTAGGTACCAAACTAAGAACACTACATCTCACTAACATCGAGAAAGAGTGGGCGCCTCGGTATTAAGATATAGCTTTTAACCGACTTCAAAAAAATGAGGAGGTTTCATATTCGAACATATATTTTTTTTTGTGTGTGCGTATAACTTCATCGTTTATGAACCCATTTAGATGATTCTTTTTTTTAGATTATTTTTTGATCAATATATTTTTGATAAACTGAGAGACAAGAGTTACAATATTCATGTGTTTAAACTTCTGTCTAAGGGAAACTCTGGGAGCTAAACTGTAGATAGCTCGTATAGCCCTTTTTTGCAGTATAAATATATAATTAAGAGACCGCCAGGCTTCTCTGTTTAATATCGTTTCAGTCCAGTTGACGGTCTGAAGTTCGCGAAGATCTTTTTGAACTTTGTCATTCCAGCGGTACCTCGGGCGCCCGATAGGTGTTCTGCCACAGACGACCCACATACGCCCACTCTTGGTTCTTGCGGGGTCTCCAGCTACCATCATCCCTTTAAGCGGGGCCAAGAATTTTTCCTAGGTAGACCTTTCTCTCCGCTACCAACAGCTTATGCTCTTCATTCTGTGTTAGTGTCCAGGCTTCGCATCCATACGTTATAATATAGGTCGTATCACAGTTTTGTAAGTACGAAGCTTTGTCTTTCTGGTCATCAGCATGGACCCCAACACTATGCAGGGCTGCTGTGCATCTGAGCGCGTTCTGAATACGCATCTGTATTTAGTCTTCTCTATGGTTGGTATTGGTTACAATGCACCCAAGGTATTTGAATTAATTGTCCAGGCCTTTGTACAAGGTTTCTCCTATCTTGAAATCTGTCCTACGAGTTCGGACGTTTTAAAAGCGCTTCATGTGTAGGTACTCCGTTTTTTTGGTGCTGACTCGTGGTCCAACTCTCGCAGCTTCGTCCTCCAGGCTTCGGCTTAACTCCCGCACGTCTCTTTCTCCCAGAAGGGTCAAAACGTCTACATATCCAATAATCTGGTGTTATCCGTTTAACTCAACTCCGCCGTCTGGTCTTAAGATTTTCGTAATTACATATTCGAGCACCTAGTAATTGAGTGAGAGCGCATCTCCTTGTTTTAGGCCTGTGATGACTTCAAACTGGTATGTAAGACTGTCTCCCGTTGTAACCGTCATTTTGCCCGTTTCAGGGGCGATTCTTATAATTATATTATTATACAAATATATAATACAGCGTCTCGCGGTCTATGCTACCGTATGCGTTCTTGTAGTCCACGAAATGAATGTGTACACTTTGAGCATATTCGTATTTCTTCAAAACTAATAACATACATAATAATGTTCTACAATGTTCTTAGGGTAATATCTTAGTGTTTATTGAAACTAACTTAATCCGAACATTACTACTATATAACTTATAGATTCGAAGCGACAGCGGTGACAGGACCTTATAGCAAGTAGAAAACTGTACTATCTGCCTACCTCTTATGAGAAACAGACGTGAAATTACGCATGTATGTCAATATTTTTCATATGTTCTATTTAGCTTTGTTTTGTAACTAATATTGTAGGAAAAGAAAATTCACATCTACACAATTATATAAAAACAAATCCCTATTTCGCTTGGTCATCGCATCACACGTGAATGGATGGAACAATTTCGCTAATTCTTTTTGTTGTCTTAATTATTGTCAGGAGAAGGTTCTTATGAAAGAAAGATCCAAAACAGATGGGAGGTTATGGCGAGACCGAAGGCCGAGCCTACTACGCGAACGAAGCCGCAGGCAGTCGCTAGTACAGAAATAAAAATGTATAATTAACTACCGTATTAATTTTTATTAGACGCAGATATCCAAAATATACCGTTCAGGGCGTACTTGTTCAACCGCAGAGAATATTATACATGGATGTGATATTGTTTCAGAGGAGGAATGCGAAGAATCCTCCCTTACTCCGTGCCGACATCGGCCCGAGGGCCTGAGCGCGCTCGCGCAGAGCACGCGCTTCTCGCCGCACGAGATCAAGCTCATGTACCGCGGCTTCAAGCAGGTACGTGCTACTCACTCTCTCTTCACGCTGTCTCACTTGCACACACCATGGATGTACTGGGCCAATTCCAATAATCTATCTAACCGCAGTTTTCCCTACTGCGGATTGAAGTTTGACATAACGACCATACAAACTATATATCTCTAGTAGGGTAAACCGACGATAGATAGATTATTGGCACCGACCGTAATCTATAAGATGGGCCAATTATCGCGCGATCTCTGATGGGCTAGTAGATCACATTTGACATCTATGTTAGATAGGTTGCCTGCTTAAAAACATCGATTAAGTTGAATGACTCGACACGGACCTTAAACAGCGTAAATTGAATGCAGTTGTCGTGAGACAATATTATACAGGGTACAGTAGTTAATTGTTTTCCATTGAATCAGCCAAATCTCTGTCCGACTATTATTTTCTGTCGTAAATTTAGGGAACAAAATAAGTCCAGTCAGTACATAATTTAACAAAAAATTGAATATATTCAATTGCACAATGTAAATGTATTATCACTAGTGTTGTAACCGTCGTCGCTTTGCCCGCACTCAGAGATATAACTATTCTAATATACACAATACTGTACGTTTCCACATCGCGTTCAAAACCTGAAGAGTTATTTTCTCTGTGTTTCTCTTTCTACTCTCTTCGACGACTTTTCTCCAGCCCGAGCACGAAAATTAGCATAAGTGTAACGTAAGCGTATACAGTAACTATACTGTATCTAATACATCAAAGTCAAAGTCAAAGTCAAAATCATTTATTCAATTTAGACATCAAAGACGCACTTATGAACGTCAACTTTTCTTTATAATGTACTTTAAAGACTCTACCGCCGCGTTCCAAAATATATAGAGCCCACCGAGAAGAAGCGGCAAGAAACTCGGGCCATTCTTTTTATATAGATGTTTACAATGTTTCTACTTAGGTACACAAATATTACATTTGATGAGTGGCAGAGTGACAGCTTGCCAGAAGTGGAGTATTCCAAGCATCTTTATCTTCTATGTAATGTCGAACTTTATAGTAAGCTTTTTTTTATTAAAACGTTTTTTACATCTTCAATATAATGTCGAACCTTATAGTAAGCTTTTTTTTATTAAAACGTTTTTTACAGGCAACTTGAATTTGCTCTCTGTGAGCTCAGTTATGTGTTTTGGGATTTTATTGTAAAAACGCACACAATTTCCTAGGAATGACTATTAGATAGATAAGATAAGATAAGATAAGATAAGATAAGATAAGATAAGATAAGATAAGATAAGATAATCATTTATTTGCAGAAAACATGAGTTTTTATACACACACATAGTTTGTATAAAGATGTAGTTTGTCATAACATTAAAGCTCGTCATGTTTTGCCCATATAGGCGTACAAATTTTTTAAGAGATGGCAAATAAAACAATACAAGAAAATTAATCTATAAATACAAGTCAAATAATAGTTGAATAATTAAATAATAATACATTAGAATGTCAGGAAGTAAAAACAGTCATAATTAATAGAATAGTGTCATTTCAATTCATGGAATGTCATAATTTCACAAATACTCGGTGCTCAGTTAAAATTCTTATCAGCTAAAAAATCACTTACACTATAATAACATTTTGTCAGTAATATTTTTTTAAGTTTAGTTTTAAATAAATTTGTACTTAAGTCCTTTATTGAATTTGGTATTCTATTATAAATAGCGGGTCCCATACAAAAAATGCTATTACTCATAAGAGCCTTTTTTGCCGTGTGCATGCTGAGTTTATAGTTGTCACGTCTGTTACGCTTAACTTTCTCAGACAGTAAGGGAAAATAATGCGGATTTGATTTTACAAATGAAGCTACTTCTAAAACATAGAGTGACGGAAGTGCCAGGATTTTATGTTCAATAAATTTCGGTCTACAGCTGTCAGTTGTTTGTAGTCCAAACATTGCCCTAACACATCGTTTTTGCGCTTTAAATACAAGTTCACTGTGCGGTGAATTGATTAGTCTTCGCAAGTCTAAAACTAGGTACAGCTATCCTATTTGTATTTCAAGTATTAAAAGTGTGGCGATCACTATTTAACTCATATTTATGTATATTTTTACGAACATACATGATATTTTTAAATACATTATAAGGAAGGCAACGTAAATATATTGATTTCTTTAAATAAATCTCTCAAAGGCAAGTGGGGACCCATTTCGTATATAGCTCGAATAGCACGTTTCTGTAGGATAAAGATGGTTTCTATATCAGCCGCTGAACCCCATAGCAATATCCCATATGATATTACGCTGTGGAAATATGCAAAATACAGTAACCGCGCCGAAGAAGCTCTCTTATTTTACCTACGTACTGCATACGCAGCAGAACTGAGTCTCCCAGACAGGGCATTTATATGAGGACCCCATTATAATTTTGCGTCAATTTTAATGCCTAGGAAGACTGTTGCCTTGTCCATTACGAGTTTAACTCCATCAAGCGTAACGTTGGACTCCAAATATGGAATAGTAGGCAAAGAAAACTTCAGACATTTTGTCTTTTTTGAATTCAGAAGTAAATTATTAGTTGAGAACCATTTAGAGATACTAGATAGAGCATTGTTTACTTGAATTAGTGTGCTATCTTTCCTATCTACTTTGAAAATCAGAGATGTGTCATCCGCAAATAAAACAATATCACAAAGATACTTGGCCATAAGTGGCAAGTCGTTAATGTATACTAAGAACATAAAAGGCCCTAAAATGGACCCTTGTGGAACACCTATTTTAATTATTGATACCGAAGATGTTACACCATTTATGCAAACCTTTTGCATCCTGTCAGATAAATATGACTCGATAACATCAAGCGCAGCTCCACAAATACCATAATAGAAAAGCTTTCGAATCAGTATACGGTGTTCCACACAATCAAATGCTTTAGAGAGATCACAAAAAACACCAATAGCATCATGTGAGCTCTCCCAAGCCTTTAAGACATACGTCATTAACTTCACACCGGCATCCGTAGATGATCTTGTTTTCGTGAAGCCGAACTGATTTTCGTGCAGTCATCTATAGCACAGATAGCTCATAGTTTGTACGTATACGTTAACGATACTACGAGCGATGGACAGCATGTGTATCGACCTAGATACTCGTACTCATGCAAGAATATTCAGCATGTATTGTATACACTGTCCTAGCTGTCAACTGTCGAGGACCAGCCGTGCGATCCTCTTATGACTCTATGTAATAGTCAGGTCAGGTAATATATTAAAAAAATATATAATACTAATCTAAAAAAAAAAACAAATTTCAGAAAATAATACATTCCTCGTCTCTTCGTTCCTTCAAATCCTAGGCTCCTGGTTCCAGTCCAAATTGTATGGCGTCATAGACAAGCTCTAGTCTACTCAGGAACATCCAACCAGTTTTTGGCCTAATGATGTTCTTGAACTCATTATTTTGTTTCTATTTCATTATTTTGGTATTTAAGAATATACCATACTTCCGTCCGTCCGATTTATAAAATTAGTATTGAAGAGTATTAGTATATATATATGTATATCTTGAGGAAAGGCAAATGCACAAACGTTTGACTCATGTAAAGAAGAAAAACTGTTGTCATGTTGCAGGAGTGTCCCTCGGGTGTGGTGGACGAGGACGCCTTCAAGAAAATCTTCTCGCAGTTCTTCCCGCTGGGAGGTAAGCGTATATACCACATGTCACTCCTCAGGCACATGACAGAGATGTTCAGTTATTTGTGCACACTATGGGAAAATGCTATAAGGGTGCCGTGGCGGTGCTGGCTTAGAATAGCACCCCCCCAACTCTACCCGTGGGTGCCGTAGAAAGCGGCTAAGGGATAACAAATCAGAAGGTGGGCAGCAGCACCTTCCCAGTCAAACACACACAAACTGCGCTCGCCAACCCGCCTGCCAGGCGTGGCGAGTATTGGCATAAACCTCTTAATGGATTGGACAAAAAGAACCAGGCACCCAGTCCCCGGCAGCCCCGCTATTCCTCGCTACGGTAGCGGCCACGGTAACGGTGGGGCAGGGGGGTGCTAAGAATCCCCGGCAGACGCCCGGCTACCACCCCCAACGACGACGACTGGCCCTGGTAACACACAACATACGCACGATGAGGACAGATGAGAAGATATATGAGCTGGCAGAAGAAATGAGTAAGCTACACTGGGACATTGTGGGGTTATCTGAAGTCCGTAGAGCGGGTGAGGACACGATAACCCTAAAATCAGGTAACCTACTCTACCACCGGGAGGGCGACCAACAGTCCCAAGGTGGTGTCGAGTTTCTCGTCCACAAGTCCCTTACTAACAACATAGTTAAGATCGATAGCGTTTCCAATAGGGTCGTATACCTAATACTCAGAGTATCCAAACGATATTCGCTGAAGGTCATTCAGGTATACGCACCGACGAAGTCGCACCCGGATGATGAGGTGGAGGATATGTATGAGGACATTAGTCGGGCCATACATACCTCTGAAATGCACTTTCTAGTTGTTATGGGGGACTTCAACGCGAAGTTGGGTAAGAGAAGCGAGGATGAGTCGAAAGTAGGGCAATTTGGCTATGAACGACGGAACCGTAGGGGACAGAGGTTGGCCTGACTTGACTTCCTGGAGAAAGAGGGACTCTTTATGATGAACTCTTTCTTTCAGAAGCCACCTCACAGGAAATGGATCTGGCTGAGTCCCGATGGTTCCACGAAAAATGAGATTGACTTCATTATGACCACCAAAAGGCAAATATTCACTAATGTCTCCGTGATCAACAGGGTTAAAACCGGTAGTGATCACCGAATGGTAAGAGGCACGGTGAATATTAATGTCAAACTGGAGAGGTCTCGACTGACGAAGTCTACGCTCCGACCCACTCGTGCCCGTATTCAAGACCCCGAGAGCTTTCAACTTGAGCTATCCAATCGTTTCGATTGCCTTGAGAACATCGCTTTAGTGGACGAGATCAATAACAGGTTAGTAGATACTGTCCATACAGTGGGTTCCAAGTACTTTAAACCCCACCGTACATATAGGCCACAGAAACTCTCTAACGATACCCTCAACCTCATGGCTGAACGACGCTCATTGAAACTGCAGTCTTCGGATGATGCTGAAGCATATAGGCTGCTCAATAGACGAATATGGAAGTCCTTGCGACACGACATCCGGATCTTTAATACAAACCGTATTAAAGAGACGATAGAGCGGAAAAAAGACTCCAAAGTGTTTGCAAGAGACATGTCTATTGGGCAAAGCCAGTTGACGAAGCTGAAGAGAGGAGACGGCAGTGTAGCGTCGACCAAAGCGGAAGTGTTAGGAGAGGTCGAGAGTTTCTACGGACAGTTATATAACTCGGTCGCTAAACCTGTTAGCAGCTCGGCCAAAGACCCAAGAGCCAAGTTGACCCGACATTATACCGAAGATATCCCGGACATCAGCCTGTACGAGATTAGAATGGCCTTGAAACAGCTTAAGAACAACAAGGCGTCTGGTGACGACAGTATCACATCTGAGCTTCTGAAAGCGGGTGGAACACCGGTACTTAAAGTCCTTCAGAAGCTCTTTAATACCGTCTTACTCGAAGGTTCAACGCCAGAAACATAGAACAAAAGCGTGGTGGTGCTGTTCTTCAAGAACGGTGACAACACTTTATTTAAAAATTACAGACCCATCTCGCTTTTGAGCCATGTTTATAAGCTGTTTTCGAAGGTCATAACGAACCGTCTCAGTCGCAGGTTTGATGAATTCCAGCCTCCGAAACAAGCCGGTTTCCGAAAAGGCTATAGTACCATAGACCACATCCACACGGTAAAGCAAGTTATACAGAAGACCGAAGAGTATAATTTGCCTCTTTGTCTAGCGTTTGTGGACTATGAGAAAGCCTTTGATTTGATCGAGACGTGGGCAGTGCTTGAGTCTCTCCAGCGGTGCCGTATTGACTATCGGTATATTGAAGTGCTGAAGTGTTTGTACAAAAACGCCTACATGTCAGTCCGAGTACAGGAGCAGAGTTCGAAGGCAATTCCATTGCAAAGAGGCGTGAGACAGGGAGACGTTATATCTCCGAAACTGTTCACCGCTACATTGGAAGACGCCTTCAAGCTTCTGGAATGGCAAGGACTTGGCATCAATATTAACGGCGAATACAATACATACACTCACCTTCGATTTGCCGACGATATTGTAGTCATGGCAGAATCCATGGAAGACCTCAGTACAATGCTCGAAGGCCTCCATCGAGTTTCCCAACGGGTAGGTCTTAAGATGAACATGGACAAGACGAAAATTATGTCTAATGCCCATGTTGTACCTACCCCAATATCAGTTGGGAACTCAGTTCTCGAAGTTGTTGACGAGTACATCTACCTGGGACAGACAGTCAAACTAGGCAGGTCCAACTTTGAGAGGGAGGTCAATCGTCGAATCCAACTCGGCTAGGCAGCGTTCCGGAAACTTCGCGAAGTCTTCTCGTCAAAAATACCTCAGTGCCTCAAGATAAGAGTCTTCGACCAATGTGTGTTACCAGTGATGACTTATGGCACTGAAACGTGGTCTCTTACTATGGGCCTCATAGATAAGCTCAAAGTCGCACAACGAGCTATGGAGAGGGCTATTCTCGGGGTTTCTCTACGTGATCGAATCAGAAATGACGAGATCCGTAGAAGAACGAAAGTCACCGACATAGCTCAGAAGAATAGCCAGTTGAAGTGGCAGTGGGCAGGGCACATAGCACGCAGAACAGATGGCCGATGGGGCCGAAAGGTTCTGGAGTGGAGACCACGGACCGGCAAGCGCAGCGTAGGTCGTCCACCGATACGGTGGACAGACGACCTGAGGAAGGTCGCAGGACGACGTTGGATGCAGGCCGCTTCCAACCGCTTTTGGAAAATCATGGGGGAGGCATATGTTCAGCAGTGGACGTCCTACGGCTGAGATGATGATGATGATGATGGGAAAATGACGATTTGCAATCATACAATGTTTAGGTTGGTGTCAAATTCTTTATTATAAGACTAGCTGCGCCCCGCGGTTTCATCCACGTGGTGATGGATGATAATGGTGATGATGATGATAAAACGTATCATATGAACTTCCCGGGGATATAATCTATAACCTTGCCAAATTTGATTGCTATCCGTTCAGCCGTTTAGGCGTGAGAAGGTGACAAACAGAATGACAGACAAAAAATAAAAAACAAACAAAATTTGATATAAGTACCATATATGATTTCATATGCATTTATTGAAAAGCTGTTAATGTGGAATTATAAAAAGACACTTCATTTTTATTTATCTGTATAGATAGCTGTATAGCTAGCGGTGTGGTCGCTGGCGGAGACAAGTAACACAAATAATGTTACTGCGCGTAACCCTGTGTATGTTGTAGTATGTATTTATCCCTGCGGTACTCATTGCCTCCTGGCAAGAAGTGGAAGAAGAATACTGGAAATGTCCGCAAACAGATGTACAGCACGATGTTGCTATTTTTACTCGACTACGGGGAGGCAAAGAGGGGCTATATTTATGAACGGTATTTATGTATGTTCATTTGTTCCCTCAACTTCTAGACTACTTATCATAATTTGATAAGTTGAATTATTTATTTGTTAATTAACATAGTCTGAATAAAGGGCTTTATCACTATTATTATTAAGTTACTTATTAAAACATCCGCTTTCTGATATTGGAAATTGCCGTCGAAATCACTTTCTTAAATTATTACTGATTCCTAACTATATCGCTTCGGCTATAAACATTTTGATACTTGATCCTTTAAGATAAGGGTTAACTCCCTCAGCTCAAGCTAATTCAATTTAGGATGTGGCTTCGTATCATATAGCCCAAACGAGCGAAGCCGCTGGCGGGTCAGCTAGTCTTAAGTATGTAGCTACATGGATGACAGACCATGTCGACTTGACAGAAGTGGAGTACTCCAAGCATGTGTTGTAGAGCAGCATTATCGTACTTGCAGATGCGTCGCAGTACGCGCACTTCGTGTTCAACACCATCAAGCACAAGCAAACCGGGAAGGTCAACTTTGAAGTGAGTACGGACTTGCAATACTTATATACTTCTGGTGCACTATTATGTATTTATTATTATTAAGCTATTGCATAGCTTCTATCGCGGGCCTTGAGCGTGGAGACCGAATCCAGAAATTCCGTAACGAAAATAACCTAACTCTTCCCACTCCGACTCCATCTGTCGATGAATAGCAGAACTTTTAATGACTTTTTGAAATATCACGCTTGTCTCTTTAGTTCAGCAACTCGCCTCTAGATGGCATTGGTTAAAAAATTATAATTGCATAAGTTGATTTGGCATCTATCGATGAATAGCAGAACTTTTAATGACTTTTTGAAATATCACGATTGTCTCTTTAGTTCAGCAACTCGCCTCTAGATGGCATTGGTTAAATAATTATGATTGCATAAGTTGATTTGGCATCTATCGATGAATAGCAGAACTTTTAATGACTTTTTGAAATATCACGATTGTCTCTTTAGTTCAGCAACTCGCCTCTAGATGGCATTGGTTAAATAATTATAATAGCATAAGTTGATAAAAACAGCTATGCAATAGCTTTACCGCGGCAGTCTCCGAGTGCCACACGTCTTTTTTTTATTTCTCTGTGTTATACACTTCAATTGTCTTTATTTGTATCCTGTCGGCCGTTTATGGAACCGGAAAAACGGAGTCAGTTACTTACTTGTACGGTTCCGATCCAGTAATTATCGTACTCCATTAGCCGTGAATAAAACTGTGATAAATACACAGAGAAGTCTATAAAAACTTAAACAGGTCTGTAATGCTATTAATATATATTCTAAAATATAAAATTCTCGTGTCGCGGTGTTTGTTACCAAACTCAGGCCTTGTAGTTTGTTAATCGTCATGCTGAAGGCAAGACGATTAACAAACTGAATTCGTTTAAATTCAAAGGACATATAACCGTTGGGATCATTGGAATCCTCGGAATGAAAACTCATTTTAAAATTTTCTTTTCTGTATCGTCGCGTAAATCACATTACTCATCAGTTTTCTTATCATCAAGCGCATCCCATTGCATAGTTTTTGTTGGTTACGATTCCAAAGCATGATGCCGAGCCCGTCTTCAGTTGTAATTGGAATGCTGGATATGGTTGTGTTGCTGGACAAAAAAATCGTAAACTTTCATGAATCAGATCCATTCTTTTTCAAACAACAAGAAATGTATGTAATCCCCACAAAAAATTAAATACTTTATTGACCTCAGTGTTTTCGTAAAAAGTCAAACATCATTTTATTACAAACAAACAAACGTTTGCGAAAATTTGAAGGCATGCACACTGAGTATTTAGAAAAAACTACCTACTACCACGTCGTTACCTTTACGCCTAAAATCAATATGAAAAACAATAATAAGGGACAAACTAGGGGAAGAAAATGGTAAAACTGTAAATGGAATTAAATGAAACGAAAGGTTAATTTGCTTGAATACTTGAACTTGACTTTAGGTCTTACGCCGAACTTGACAAATTTGTCGAGCAAATGTTTATTTATGTTACGGATCTTTTATTAATTGTTTATAAGGTATTGTCATGCATTAAAAATGTAACAAGAAACAAAGCAAATTTATGTGAGATTATAGAAATTATAAAATATAAATTCTAATCAAGTAACCTACAAAACAACTAGCGAATACAAAATATTCATCTATCGAAATAAAACATCTGTCACAGAGCCGTGTATATATTACATTTCAAAATTAATTTTCCGTTAGCGTTCTAAATGCATTGGGTAATTTATTGTAAATCTTTATTGCCGTTTTATAACAGTTTCTATCACCCATTTTTAATCTATATTCTGACACCACTAACGGTTTTTGCAAACATTTTCTTTCAGTTTAGATATTTTTGTCTTCTTGAAACAGCACTGAATTGTTCCTAACAAACCTAAACATTTTGAAAAGATATATAGAAGGGAGTGTACGTAGTTTGCGTTCCATATATATATATATTTCTATATTATATAGCTATACATGAATCATTCCATTTTAAGCCAATTAATGAGCGTATTTTTTTTCGTGCTTTGAATGCTCTTTAAGAGTCAGTTGAGTTTCCCCATAATATAACCCCATACCTTAATTAAAATTGAACAAATGTGGCTATGCCATACAGATAATAGCGGTCTCGAATCTGTGTTTCTTAACCAACTAAAAAAATGCGGTGGTTCTGTGTTCGACTGTCTGTATTTTTTTAAATGTATGTTATGTTCACCGATTTCTCCCCCATTTGTGGACCGATACTCATAAATATTTTTAATATACCTACTCCTAGTCGCATTTAAAACTCATCCAATTCCGTAAAGCAGTTTTAGATTTCAGACACTCCAATAACTAAAAAGTATTTTGTCTATCTTGATGATATCCTTATTGATGACAATTGTGAATGACAATGGATCCCGTAAGTACCTAGCAAGGGTCACTAAAGGATGAAAAAAAATGATTACATAAAAAATCTGCTTCAACACTGAAAAGTGTGAAATAACTTGTTGAAGTCAAAGTCAAAATCATTGGTTCAATATAAGCATCAAAGACGCACATATTATGAACGTCGGTACTGAGTGAGTCCGTACCATTTCGTGTTAATAGGTACTTTTGAACTGTCATGGTCTTCAACAAGTTATTTCACACGTTTCAGTGTTGAAGGCGAATCCATTTTTAACCGACTTCAAAAAAGGAGGAGGCTAAATATTTCACTGTATGTATTTTTGTGTATGTTCCTAGTTTCAATTTAAAATTAAAATCCTTTTATGTTTGGTAGAGTATATTTCCGAGGTGGTCCCATTTACATTTCATCAAACTCGGTCAAGCGGTTTGTGAGTTACCTCCAATAACTGGAAAGTGTTCCGCCTATCTCGATGATATCGTAATTGACAATCATAATAGACAGCAGATGACAATCGATCCCGTAATTAGCAAGGATCGTGAATAGAGATAAACAATGTTTTAAAATTACAAAAAATTCTTAATGTCAATATAAACTTATTTCTTTTCTTACATACGTATTATACTCGTATTTGTATTTTCTCATTGCAAAATTGAACTAAAGCTAAATATCTAAATATCCCTAAGAAACGTAACTGTATTTTGAAACCTTATTTGAAAAGTTTCTAACAATTTTGTTCCCGCTGTTTTCAGTTTATGTGCTTACCGACGGACAAAATGCTATTATAATTTATGTAGATTTAAATAAAATGTTGCATTTCACAATGCTTTATATTTTAGTCCTTCGACGCTTTCCAATAACAAAAGCCTATGAATGAAACGGGTTAGTAGAGCTCATTACTTTACCAATCTATCTAATGTAACTGTTGGAAATGATGCATTTTCCAGGAGTTCCTTGAGATTCTATCCCGCGTGGCGCGTGGTACCGTGCAAGACAAGCTGTCGTGGGTGTTCGCGTTGTACGACGTCGACGGCGACGGACGCATCTCGCGCTCCGAGATGGTGCAGGTAACCTACTCTATTGTATTGCATTCTGATGTCGTTACTATACTTCCTATATTAAAGGAATGGATGACATTTCTTATATTTAAACAAATTTGATCCAAATCTGTTTAGCCGTTTTTGCCTGATAGCAAACTGTAACAAACACACAAACAAACAAACAAAGTGGGGCCGGTTACAAAAATCCGATAACTTTTATAACATCTTAGTCTCTTTAAATAAAAAAGTCAACTAAAGTTTATTTATAACATTCCTACTCTAAAAAGCTTATTATATTCACTGAAAACAGTGAATAAAAAGGCCTTTTAATCACTGTTTTGGTGTTTGAACTTCGAACACACCAATATATTCGATCTCCATCTCAGTGCTTATACAGTTTCCTTACGCAAATAATAGTCGACATACAAACTCTTTGTGCAAGTAACTCCTCGAGATTTGACTGGTCGATATTTGAGATAAGGAGTTTAGCATTAGAATAAAAATTGTGGTTTTTGCTGCGATTATAGAAAAAAAAAAATATTACTCTTATGTTTAGTAATTGTTCTAATTTTAATGTGCATTTTAATTCACTTAAGCTTCCTTTTTTCTTAATTAAATGTCTATTTTCGCTTAAATTATTTCTTTTTCTCGTAGTCAAGGTATAAAGTAAAGTATGCAATCTTGAATAAAACGGATTTATATCGAGGGCCATGAATCACTCGCATCGCTCAGGATTCTAACACTTGAATAACTCGCTACGCTCGTGATTCACGTGATACTACTATACAATATTATACATTCTAGTATCTAGTATTGCCACAGAGCTGTTAATACAGCTGCTATACGTGTTGAGATATTGAACAACGCGCGGTGGTATAACCGACTCGCTCTCTTAGCGCCCCACAGGTGTTGATACACCTGTGTGCTTACGTACACCGCATGACGCGGTTCGTGGTTGCAGGTGGTGCAGGCGATCTACGAGCTGCTGGGTCGCGCTGCGGTGCCGCCTGTGGGTCTCGGGGCCGCTAAGGACCATGTCGACAGGATATTTCACGTTAGTCTTCTGTCTGCTATTCTTATTCTTTTATACTTCTCTAAAAGCGTACTCGTTTGTTTGTACATTTTCTATATACGAGTAGTAATACTTTCGACCCGCCCGTGACCAATCCGCTACCTGGTGGTTCTGCACCTTCCTCTTCTAATCACTGTTAAAATTTAGAAGCTTCACCATCTCCAAAAACAATCACCTCGCCGGAATTAGCTGCTCCCTCGGTTGAGATGGTATACACTGATCCTTCAATGGTTATTGGCGGATTATCTTACACTTCGTTGGACAAGGAATCGTACGTAGTTTACGTATCACGTAAGAAAACGATCCATCTGCGAGAATGACAGCGCGTCCGATCAGATTTGGACAGTTTATAAATTATGAAATAGAACACATCTGAATTGTTGGAGTTATGAGACTTAGGCGCAATAAAATTTCTGTAATATTTTCTTCAGCTGATGATGCCATAAATGTATTAGTCTCCCAATCTTATCTTATATAATAATCTATCTTATCAACTTATGCAAATGCTTAACTTAAATCCCAGCATTTAATATAATATATACAGGGTTATTGGTAATTAGACCGGATCCTTTTAAGGGGTGGTAGGGAATGCCATTTGCAACAATATGACTGTACATTGTGATATCCGCAAATGAATCATTTTTGTGATATTCTTTTTTTTTATTTTTTTTTGGAAAATCCAGTTTTACTACTTTAAAATTCAATAAAAAAAAAGTAATCAACCGATTTCAATTCTGTTCGCAGTTTTAGAGAAACCTTGTTACAGCTCTTAATAATAAACAATAATATCGTACTAATGTAGATCCATCCAAAAACTAAAGCCTTTTTCTAAATTTTTATTTGATAATTTTTGTAAGATGCTTTACAAAAACCTTTATTTTCTCTACAAAAACGATCGTAAATTAAGTCTGCATTTTATTTAAAAAACATCTACAAGTCTTTAGCTATCCAACGAGGTAAAACAATTAGCACTTTATTGCACAATTGCAGAAATAATGCGATAACAAAGACTCAGGTAGAGACATTCCGAGAAAGGGTTTTAGACAACGGTATCCATGTTGAATGCGCCGTCTCCCTCTCGCTTATGTTTGTTGAACGAGCAATGAGAACCCAGTTTGCTCAAGCGCATCGTACTGTTCAGACGCTCTTTGGCAACCCTTTATTACGATTAAATTTCGACCTTGATAACGTTATTGGACTTGTGTAACTTCTTTTTCTGTGATTCGGCTAGTGAACTGGACTTTTTGATTGATTGCTTACCCGACGACTTGGCTTGTACTAAAGGATCTGATCACGACTGCGGAATCCCACGACCATCTACCTCGGCTTCGAGAGTTCACAAACGAAGAGTATGCGGACATACTGTTTTGCTATGGTTTTGCCAACGGCGTCGCTACACATGCTCGAACGGAGTATCAGTCTCGATTTCCACAGCGCCGTTTACCCCATGTGAGTGTATTTGACGGAGTGTACCGGCGACTACGAGAAACTGGTCAAGTTCAAAGACGACAAAGTGATGCTGGACGATCTCGTATTTATCATTCGGATGAAGAGGAACAGATAATTCGCATGTTTGAGCAAGATCCTACGACTTCAACAAACATCATTGCACGACGTCTTGGCATGTCGCAATGGAAAGTATGGAACACAGTGCACCGCTCAAGACTCTACCCGTATCATTTGACTCCGGTACAAGTTATCCAAGACGGAGATCCTGCACGTAGAGTCGAATTTTGCAGATTCATGTTGAACACCGATATGGAAGATGCCAATTTTTTATTAAAAATCTTATGGACCGACGAATCCAAATTTGATCAGGATGGAATATCAAATTATCATAATATTCATTATTGGGCCCCGAAAGATGACGGTAACCCAAACAAGAAAAGATTACAAGGATCACAAAGAAGGTTTTCCGTTAATGTGTGGATGGGCATTATTAAGAATGAATTGATCGGCCCTTTCTTTCTGCCCAACAACCTCAATGGTGAAGCGTATGAATTTTTTTTGAGAAACGAACTTTATGAGCTATTCAGTGAAGTACCCCTTGAAACCCGCAGAAACATGATTTACCAACATGATGCACATTTTAGTTTGAGCGTCCGTGAGTGGCTCAATCGTCAGTATCCCAATAAGTGGATTGGCAGAGGAGGACCCATTCCGTGGCCGGCCAGAAGTCCCGACTTGACTCCCGTCGACTATTACGTATGGGGTCACATGAAAAGCTTGGTGTACGACGATACTCTTGGACCTGTGGCAACCATCGAAGAACTGAAACAGCGCATAATAAATGCAGCAGAAAAAATGAAAATTAATTTAAATACAAGTGTTGTTAAAAGCAATTTACGCAGACGTATGCGTCTCTGCATTCAAAATTCTGGCTCACATTTTGAGAACGAACTGTAAAAATAATAAATACAGACTAATTACATCTACTCTTTTATTTCTTTAAAAGAAATTAAGTTACCTTAAGAAAGTATTTCTTCCATAGCTACTTCTCATGGACTATTCTCATTCCTTTCTCGGCCTTTTGTAATCGCATTATTTCTGCAACTGTGTAATAAAGTGCTAATTTTTTTACCTCGTTGGATAGCTAAAGACTTGTAGATGTTTTTTAAATAAAATGCAGACTTAATTTACTATCGTTTTTGTAGAGAAAATAAAGGTTTTTGTAAAGCATCTTACAAAAACTATCAAATAAAAATTATGAAAAAGCCTCTAGTTTTTGGATGGATCTACATTAGTACGATATTATTGTTTATTATTAAGAGCTGTAACAAGGTTTCTCTAAAACTGCGAACAGAATTGAAATCGGTTGATTACTTTTTTTTTTATTGAATTTTAAAGTAGTAAAACTGGATTTTCCAAAAAAAAATAAAAAAAAAGAATATCACAAAAATGATTCATTTGCGGATATCACAATGTACAGTCATATTGTTGCAAATGGCATTCCCTACCACCCCTTAAAAGGATCCGGTCTAATTACCAATAACCCATATTGAATGTTGGGATATAAGAATAATATATAATATATCCCTTTACTATCCGCCTAGTTCCTACTAGTATTTATATGACTGAAATTGTTGTCAAAATCAAAGTCGATCTCAACTAAAACAGTTTTGGTGACATTCCAAGGTTAAACTGTTCCTACCAGATTATTTTCATATTATACATCTCTCTCTTAGGATCTTTATCTATACCCCACCATTCAGTGCCATTCTTACTGCAGATTTGGTCGTAGCAAAGCACAGAAAAGATCTAAACCTAGTTGCTTTCGTTGCTCTTCTCTATCTTTCTATCTTTGTTCAATCTTTTAACAGTCATTTGACAAGACTGCACATAAAGAAAAAGTTTCTGTTCCTAAATCAGTATTACTCGTATCTAATAGTTGTGCGTTAGCATCCACCGAGCTCTTAATGTAGCTTCTCACCAAGATCACTTTTATGTTAAACTTCAGTCACTAATTATTAACGTTATTTTAATGAACCTTACCTGATTTTCACTGAAATAATAATTTCCTTTGCTATTATGCATATTAAAAAGTCGGGTAAAGGCTTTAGGATATCTACTTCGTGGTGGGATGCTGAATGTATCGCGGCAGTTATGAGGCGGAACGAATATGACCTGAATAATAATTTCTCAAATGTTAATATAAAATTTTGAAAGATCTTAAAAAATTGGCCTCCAACAGGAAAAATCAAGGTTGTATAGGTTTTTTTGAATATTTATGTCCAAAAACTCTTCCATCTATTGTTTGGAGTCCGTTGAGTCGTTTTCAAGGATTACTCATTACTAAAAATATTACATCAAATAACACGTCTCTATGGTTTGAGTAATTTTAAAATAATCTTGCTCCACCTATAGTTCCTTCTGAAGACTTATTCCATTCCTCTATACCTCCTGTTGAATCTGACTTGATAGCTCTTGATGGTCTGTCTGACCCAGCTTTTGGTATAGATGTTATTCCATATTCTATTATTAATTATTAATAGAATATGAATTTATAATTCCAACAAGTTTCCTTATGTTACATGTGTGCCGCAGCTGATGGACGTGGACCGCGACGGGCTGGTGTCGCCGGCGGAGCTCGCGGCGTGGTGCGCGCGTGATCCCGCGCTGCTGCGCTCGCTACACGCGCTTGACACCGTCTTGTGATACCCGCCCCCCTCCCCCGCGCCCTCGCACCCGCCACACCGGTCAGTACCCCGTATGGAGAAGCGACAGAGATATAGAATATTCCCTACGCTATATGAGTTTTAAAACTGACATGGTTACTAATGCAAGAATTAACTTTACAAACGGGATATTTACCACATATTGTTATTATTGTGAGCTCTCGATATTTCGGCACAGTTGCAGGCGACATGTTCACGAGTACACTGAAGTATCTGCGGGTAGGTGTTCTTATGAGCAGACGAAACGGTCTATCCTCTTCCGCACACGTTTCTTGCATTCCGCTTTATTACCAATGACACAACAGTCACTTGAAACTCGATCTGGGTCTCGACACACATAACTCACGGTATTTTCGGCTCGCAAACTTTTTGCGGTACTTCTTAGGTTTTTGCAAAGATAAACCACTAGACTCCAGGTTCTCAACACATAATTTAGTTTAATCGTGAACATGGCGCATGCAACTGTGCCGAAATATGGAGAGCTCAAAATAAATACAATACATGGTAAATATTCCTTTTCTAAAGTTAATTCCTTCCTCTGTCGGAATATGAATAGCGAAATGCGTAAGAGGCGAGCAAGCTCGATCTACTAGCGGGTAGGTCTCTTGTGCACGAGGCCGTATTGGTTGATGAATTCAAAGTCAAAGTCAAAATCATTTATTCAATTTAGCCATCAAAGACGCACTTATGAACGTCAATTTGTCATTATAATGTACTTTAAAGACTCTACCGCCGCGTTCCAAAATATATAGAGCCTACCGAGAAGAATCGGCAAGAAACTCGGGGCCATTCTTTTTATATAGATGTTTACAATGTTTCTACTTAGGTAATACAAATATTACATTTTATGGGTGGCAGAGTGACAGCTAGCCAGTAATGGAGTATTCCAAGCATCCTTATCTTCTATATAATGTTGGACTTTATAATTAGCTTTTTTTATTAAAACGTTTTTTACAGTCATCTTTAATTTGCCCACTGTGAGCTCAGTTATGAGTTTTGGGATTTATTGTAAAATCGCACACAATTTCCTAGGAATGACTTATTAGTCTTCACAAGTCTAAAACTAGGTACAGCTATCCTATTTGTATTTCTAGTATTAAAAGTGTGGTGATCACTATTTAACTTATATTTATGTAAATTTTTACGAACATACGTTATATTTTCAAATACATATAAGGAAGGCAAAGTTAATATATTGATTCCTTTAAATAAATCTCTCAAAGACAAGTGAGGAACTATTTCGTGTATAGCTCGAATAGCATGTTTTTGTAGGATAAAGATGGATGGATATCAACTGCAGGACCCCATAGCAATATCCCATATGATATTGCGCTGTGGAAGTATGCAAAATATACTAACCACGCCGTAGAAGCGTCTGTTAACTCTCTTATTTTACGTACCGCATATGTAGCAGAACTGAGTCTCCCAGACAGTGCATTTATATGAGGACTCCATTGTAATTTTGCGTCAATTTTAATGCCTAGGAAGGCTGTTGCCTTGTCCATTACGAGTTTAACTCCATCAAGCGTAATGTTGGACTCCAAATATGGAACAGTAGGCGAAGAAAACTTCAAACATTTTGTCTTTTTTGAATTCAGAAGTAAATTATTAGTTGAGAACTATTTAGAGATACTAGATAGAGCGTTGCTTACTTGAATTAGTGTGCTATCTTTCCTATCTACTTTGAAAATCAGAGATGTGTCATCCGCAAATAAAATAATATCTATTTATCCATCTAATATCTATAGAAGATGTTACACCATTTATGCCAACCATTTGCATCCTGTCAGATAAAAATGACTCGATGACATCAAGCGAAGCTCCACGAATACCATAATGAAAAGCTTTTGAATCAGTATACGGTGTTCCACACAATCAAATGCTTTAGAGAGATCACAAAAAACAACAATAGCATCATGTAAGCTCTCCCAAGCCTTTAAGACATGCGTCATTAACTGCACACCGGCATCCGTCATGCATCCGTGCAGTATTGGATGCTCGTTGAAGTGCGATAAAAGTTGTTTGAGCATAATTTTTTCAAAGATCTTACTCAAAATTGGTAATATAGATACTGGTCTATTTGGAGTGATTCTACTATATTTCATTAAATTAAACCTAGGAAAGGTACCTCTATCTAGACAAAGTAAAATATGCGAGCCAAACAAGGACCCATAAAACTAATAATTGGCTCTAAAATTTTTAACGACATTCCCCATAAGTCTTCAGTATTTTTTAAATTTAAGCTTTTTTTTTTTTTTTTTTTTTATTGATAGGTTCGCAAACTGGACGTTACAATACAGAATTTATCACATTATTTCAATTAATACAAAAGAGTATGGAATGTATGAACGGCCTTCTTGGTGCGAACACAACATGCACACGAATTTTGTTTACATAGACCTATTTAATGCTTACTTAAAGAATTAAACGTAGGTACTTAAAATTAATTACAAAGAGTGGAAAGAATAAGATTATTAGTATTACAATTAAGTTTATCTATAGAAAAATGACTTGATTCTGCCAACCGATGCGTTGAAAATGTCAAGGTCATGACAGACGTCATTATAATAGGAGCTGAAGCGATAAAACGGCGAATGACAAACATAGTTAGCGCGACCTGGGGGAAGAGTGAGTGCTGTGCGATTTTGTAGACGACTGCTCATGCGTGGTACAGTAAACTGTAATGCTTCTGCAAGTACAGGGCTATCTATTTTTCCATTTATTATTTTGTACAGAATAAGTACATCAGCAACCTTACGCCTATAATGAAGTCGGAACATTTTGTAGTTAGCAAGTCTACAGTCATATGTCATAAGATCTCGGCAGCGATTATTTGCGTAGGAGAGGTGATATAAAAACTTTTTCTGGATTCTCTCAATTCTATTGATATGAACTGCGTAAGAAGGGCTCCACACCGGACTGCAGTATTCTAGTAAGCTACGAACGTAGCAATTGAACAAAACTATTGGAATTTCTGGTTCCCTAAAGGCCTTTGTTTGTCTAATCACAAAACCAGCCAGTTTCGCACCCTTCTTAGCTATATTGTCAATGTGTTCACGAAAATCTAACCTATGATCCACAATAACTCCCAAGTCATGGTTGGAAAACACTTCCTTAACAAGTATACCATCTATATAGTAATTTGCAACACTTGGATTTTTTTTTCGGGTGAACTTAATGTGCAAACATTTTGATTGATTGAGGATCATTTTGTTTGCCTTGCACCACAGACTTATACAGTTCACATCATTTTGAAGTGAGGCAATGTCATTGACAGATTGTATGGATCTGTATATTTTTAAGTCTGCGAAAAGTTTAAATTTGGAAGTTAATATGGAACACAGGTCATTGATAAAGATCAGAAAAAACAATGGCCCTAAATGAGATCCCTGAGGTACGCCGGAAGGTACGGTCTTTATTGGGGACTTGAAGCCACGAACGACAACCAACTGTGAGCGATTTAACAGGTACGATTCACACCATCTCAATAAGGAGCCACATATGCCAGCATGACTAAGCTTTTGAATCAGAATGTTATGATCGACCACATCAAACGCCTTAGAAAAATCGGTGTATATAGCGTGAACATCATTATTGTTCTTAAAAGCTTCCGTTATGTCACTAACAAAACCAAGGAGGTTAGACGTGGTAGATCGTCCTGGGAGAAAACCATGTTGTTCACTATTAATAATTGGTTTAAAATGAAAATATAATAGTTTCTGCACCATAGATTTGAATAATTTTCCTAGGGACGATAAAATTGATATTGGTCTGTAGTTTGCTATGTTACCCTGATCATCGGTTTTGTGGATTGGATTGATGTGAGCAATTTTCCACTTAGCCGGAAAAATACCACTGGTAAGGGACTTGTTAAAGATAATCTGAAGTGGCTTAACAAGTTGTAAGGCACATGTTTTTAAGAAACATGGTGGTATAGAATCAGGTTCAGGGCCTTTGTTGGTGTCCTGAAGCTGAAGAGCTTTCAAAATGTCTTGTTCGGATAAATAGCAAGAGCTTAACGATGTATGGCAGTATTGGTTTGCGTTGACAGTCTTGTCCATATTAGTAGCTATATTTTGATTGTATACTGAGTGAAAATAATCAGAAAACAAACAGCTGATTTGCAGCCCACCTTGAACTATTTGATTTTCCAAGTACATTTCGTCTGGAATTTCACTGCTATTGGATCTGATAGATTTTATATATGTCCAAAAATATCTAGGATTCTTTTTAATTAGTAACTTACCATTAGACCTATAATTAGACAGACACTCCTTAATCATTTTCTCACAACGATCACGTAACATTTTGAATGTTACGTCGTCTCTTGGATTGCCATATTTTTTGAAACGGTTATGATATTTAGCCTTTTCATTTAATGTCCTAACCAGTGCACGATTGAACCAACATGGGTATCTATTGTTAATTCTTGTGGATGAAGGTGTGTGTTTTTGAATTATGGAAGTGATAAGTTCATAAAAAATATTGAGTGCTTGATCTACTGTATCGTTTGTTTTTAAATGATCGCTCCAGCTGATGGAGTCCATGTCAGCTTTAATTTTGGTGTAATCAGCTTTAAAGAAATTTATAAATGATGACTGCTTGTATTTAATTCTTTTGATAGGTTGGAGCTTCATAGCGATTTTCAAAGGAGGATGATAATGGTCTATTTTAACCAGTGGAGTGTCAGAAACCTGGACTGAGAAAATGTTGGGGTCATTGGTGCAAATCAAATCTAAAGTGCGACCCATTGTATTAGTATTAGCGTTAATTTGGTGAAGGTGATTAAATGCAAGAGTGTCAATAAGTAGATTTGCAAGTGTGGCGTTGGAAGAGCATGGGCTGAGGAAGTTATTAGATTGTGCAGGCTGCCATTCCAAGAAAGGCAAGTAAAAGTCACCGGCAATTAGCAGTAATGCGTTTTGTGGCAATTTGTGCTGTATAATATCAGTGATGTTTTTGTTGATTCGATCAAGACGATCATATTTGGCTGGAGATGGATTATACACTGTACAAATATATAAGTACTTAGTTGCGCTACCCTGCTTAAATTTAACAGCTGCCCAGACATTCTCATCTTCCGATTCCCATTTGGGTTTACGTACAGGAGCATGTTTTTTTTGCACTGCGATCAGCACTCCTCCACCTTCAACGTCATTACTACAGGTATCAGCTCGATCACGCCTGAATATTTTATATCTATTGTCAAGAATTTCGTTATCAAAAATCGAATCGTTAAGCCATGTTTCAGTAAGTAAAATTATATCAGCATCCTGATTCAACGCATTGGTCAGCACAGTATGAGTTTTTGTCCTCAGGCCCCTAACGTTTTGGTAGAATATATTTAAATTACATGCTGAAAAAGTATTGATCACAGAAACCATAAATTAAGATTGCGTAATGGAATTAAGAAAGTTAAGGTCCTTGACTACGAAAGATTTTGAGTTGACGTCCTTCCTTAAAAATATTCTGCCGTTGCGAACCCACACAAATGCAAAATTTTTATCTTTTGCCACTTTACGGGCTGCCGCGTGGAGCTGCTTGTTGGCCTGCGTTAAGTGTTCACTCACGAATACGGGTTTTTTTTCCGGAACAGCGACGCCAAGATGTGATGAATTTAACTTATCCCTATGGTTGGTCCTGTTGTAGGTTTTGGTAGCAGCTATCAGACAATCACGTACTGTTGGGCTTGACAATTTGACTACAATTGATCGTGGTCTGCTGGATTCTTTGTTCAGTTTAGATACTCGGTGATAGTTTAATAATTCATGTGCCTGAAGTCCGTAACCCACAGTAGCAGCGAATTGATATATTACAGATTTTAGATTCTCGGATGAGTGTTCAGGCACGCACTGAATTTCGAGGTTGCAGTCACGAGACTGCTGCTCGAACTGGTTGAGCTTAGAGCTTAAGTCACCCACTTGAGTACGCAATGTGCTTTTAAATGTTTTTACAATTTCGAAAGATTAAGTATATTTAAAATAAAAACTGGCAACTTTGTTCGTGAAATTAGCTTTAAGAATAGTTTCTGCAAGATGGGCAAGAATTCAGTGACTTGGTGACTTCTAGAGGTAAATTAGAGAAGAAATTATCAAAAGTATTTGCTACATTTATTGGTTCTGAGACTGTCTGATTGTTAATTACAAGGACACATGTAGTGTCTTTTGGTTTATTTCTGCCGGTCTCAGTATTTATAGTCTTCCAAACTAATATATAAGTCATATATTTTTTAGTAATTGAAAAATTAAATAAAATAATAATAATAATAATGACTATCTAATCTATAAGCCCCATGGTGGGGGGAAAAGTGTCCAAAACGCTGGCGGCATTGCCACGCTGGATGGCAATGCTAAGTTTTTGCCCAAAATAGGCGCCAGCATTTCGGTCATCCGACGCCTCAAACAAACGTTTCGCCCGTAGATCCCTAAACAAGTTGAGAGCGGACGGCCCCCATGGGCCTAAAGTTTCGACCCCAAACGGCATAAACATGTACATTCTGTCTAAATACACATATTTATGACGTTTGAGGTCTTCCGCTTTAGACGCGGCAGCGCCAGCCCGATCAATCGTCCCAGGGAGATGAGACGGCGCCAGTGTGTCCACACATGTAGCATCCCAAACCAGGGGCTGTCCCATCTTCCACGGGACGATAGTCATCCCATCTGGTCTCTTGCCGTCATCCCGCATCAATCCGTTCGGTTCCAAAACTGACGGGACTCCAGCACTGACAAATGCCCGACGGATGATATCATTCAAGCTGGCGTGCCGCGGTATGCGCCCTGCGCTCTTTACGCATGAGAGTGCGTGGTGGCCGAACCGATCCATCATTTCACCGCAGACACAACGGTGAGGGACCTGGCAAGGGGCACCTACTCGTAGGGATACGGCTATTCGGAAAGTATTGTTGTCCAAAAGATTTCCAACATTTTTAGACGGCAAAGTATGTAGCCAAAGCCCCGACTCCCATCGAGTAACAGCTAACAGGCGAGCACGCTCTGCGGAAGAACTAGTTGAATTGATCAGGTTTTCAAGTTCTAACTCACAGAGCGGCCCGTCCCACTGCCTCTGAGAAGCAGGAGCTTTGGGCAGGGACTGACTTGGACAAGCTATTTTCCAGTTTCCTAAAGCCTCAGTCATATAACTAATTTGATTAGAAGGCGATAAAATTGCCTTTACTAACTTTTGAGTACTGAAAATTGATGAAAGGAATGCGGGTAATGCTACACTAGAAATTTTGCGAATACCGAGACCTCCACACCTAACAGGTAGTGAGGCCTGGCGCCAAGTGCGATCGTCAAAATGTGTGTAAAGTATGGTAGTGAGCGTATCCCTCTGGATGTTGTCAAGTTTTTGTAAAAGTAAAGGATGATTCCAAAATTGACAACATCTAAGAGAAATTCTCTTTACTTTACTTAATTCTAAATACATAAAATAAATTTATGTATTCTCTTAGAGAATACATAAATTTATTTATTTATGTATTCTCTTAGAGAATACATAAATTTATTTATTTATGTATTCTCTTAGAGAATACATAAATTTAGGGACAAAAAGGCAATATCGAATAATAAAATAGGCCATGTGACAATTTATTTTTTGTAGGCGGTCCAAAACTGAGTTAAAGTTTTGAATTTTGTCATCAACAAAATCTTCAATTGAATCGTCTAGGATTGGAGACCCTAAGAGGCGAAGTGATCGATTATCTAATATTTTGATATTGGGAGCAATTCGTTCAAAAATGTTTACTTCTTAGTAGTGTTGTAGAATTTGGAATGAAAAGTTCGCATTTTGAAAAGTTGAGAGCAAGACCTATTGAACTAAATTCTGAAATTAAATTTTGTAGGTCTTTAAGAACAGTGTTAACATCTCCTCCTACGGACCCATCATCCAGGTACCAGACATTAAATTTCGATTCAAATTTTTTGATGATGGGTGGATTGCTAGGCTAAAAATAGCTGGTCCAAGTGGATCACCTTGTTGGCATCCTACTTCTGAAGATAACAAATTGTTTTTGTATATTAATTTTGAAGGTTTACCATGACATTGCCATATTAAATTATATATAAAAGGGATTTTATTTTTAACTTGTGTCAAAAGAGTGTTTCTATCAAGAGAATTGAAGGCATTCTTAATATCAACCTTCAGCAACACTTCACATCCTTCATTTATTAAAAATGTTCTTAGGGCATGTACCGCCGCCTCACAGCCACCCTGTGAACCAAATCCCAACTGCAAGGGTTGAAATTCCTTGCAGAGAGATTGTTTGATGTGTTTAACACAAATTTTAGCAGTTAGGCGATGGTACACTGTTCCAACAGCAATGGGCCTTATGCTACCATCTTTTTTAAGAAGAGCGCATATATTAGCTCCATATAAAACATTTGTTATTGCGTCATTCACTTTACCTGTTAACATCACATTTACTAGTGAAGTGAGCTCTTTAAGCAGAGAGTCCCCAATCTCACCGCAGCTTGCACTGGTCAGGTCTTTAAGGTGTTGTGGCGTAAAAGAGTCGAGGCCCCCCGCTGAACCACTTGGGATGGATGCTAACGCATGCATTAGGTCGTCGACAGTGGCGACAAGAACATCCTTCCCAGTAACGTTAGCAGGTAAAGGAAGAGCTTGAGCTGCGGAAGGTGGATGTTTTTCTATTAAAGCCAACAAAGTTTCCGGAGAGTTTGGTGCCAATGTATCGTTTGAAAATAAAAGTCTAGCCGAACCTCTGATGTCTCCTTCACTTAGCTTGTCTTCTACGAGACGGTAGGACGCAGAAGAATATACGGGTCGAGCTAAATTTGGTGAAGTGAAGCAGTAAACAGGACAGCGCTTTGAGTTGTCTTTACAATTTTGTTTTATTTTACTAGTAAGAGAATATTAATTTGATTTATTAAATAAATTAATTAATTTAATAAATTAATTAATTAATTAAATAAATTAATTAATTAATTAAAAAAATTAATTTAATAAATTAATTATTTAATAAATTAAATAAATTAATTAATTTAATAAATTAATTAATTAATTAAATAAATAAATTAATTTAATAAATTAATTACTTAATTAATTCATAATAAATAAATACATTAATAATAAATAATAATAATAATTAAATATTAATAATAAAATAATATTATAATTAAATAATAAATAATAATAAATAAATAATTAAATAAATTAATTTAATTTTAAATTTAGTCATCCAAACTGTTTTATTTTGTTATTCGATTTCCGAATTTTATCTCTAATAAACAAAGCTTTAGCACGCATACATACAGTCTTAAACAATTTTGAATAAGTTTTGACAAGGATATGGAAAACTTTATCGGATGTCTTAGTTTTTTTTATGATATAACTGATACATAGTATCTCTACTTTTTGAATACCTCGAGTAGCCCTGTCACTAAAAACTAACTCCCCACTTGTACACATTTTAACCTTTGGACAAACTTCATTGATCTCGGTACTTACTAAAGATAATAATCTATTATAATAATCGTTAAGGTCCTCTTCCGAAAATTTCGCGATGCAAAGTTTTGCTTCAACATTTTGCTGAAGCTTTCCGATCCTACTAGTTGTTAAAGGCCTATGTTTGATCATCATCTGTTCCATATTTTTATTGCCATTAAATTTTATCGCAAGGCCCTTGTGATCAGACCTAACACCGGTCATAATTGTAGTTTCCTTAGTCTTACAATTTGATTAAATATTGTCTATGCAGGTAGCTGACTTGTTAGTTATTCTAGTGGGCTCACAGAATAAATAATTCAAAAGGAATGATTTAAACAGTGGAAGTAGATTTGTTTTATCTGATGAATCTGTTAATAGATCGATGTTGAAGTCACCACAGATATAGATTTGTTTGTTACATTTAGATATTTTCTTTAAAATTGATTCCATTGTATCCATAAAATTTTGAAAATTAGATTTATTCTCTTTACCATATGGTGGTCGATATACACACAACACTAGATGCTTTTCCACCTCTACACAAGCTACCTCACAGACACGTTCTATCGCACATCCGACTAAGTCACGCCGATAATAACCCAGTGCTAGATATCGTGCCGCGAAGCGATACTGCGCTAGCATTTCTGTGTTAGGGTGTGAAGGGTTCTGTAGTAAGGGGAAGTACTGGGCGAAGGAGACTAAAAACCAATTTCTTATGGTGACAAACAAACCGAAATATTATATTTTAGTTGGTATACACTCGATTTAGTAGTATCAGCAGATACTTCTAGCTGTGTTCTCTAACGATCCCAGAAGAATCTACAACCATGAGAATTATGTCCATACTTAACCCTAATTAGACTGGACTAAATGGTTTAGACATATATTTGCACGCGCATCGAGTGTCTACCAGCTAAAATATAATATTTTGGTTTGTTTGTCACCATAAGAAATTAGTTTTAGTCTCTTTCGCCCAGTACTTTACCTTGCTACAGAACCCTTCACACCCTAACACAGTAATGCTAGCGCAGTATCGCTTCAGCTAAGGCAACCATTTAGTCCAGTCTAATTAGGGTTAAGTATGGACATAATTCTCATGGTTGTAGAATCTTCTGGGATCGTTAGAGAACACAGCTAGAACTATATCCCCGGTTTGCACCGTTTCTAGCACCTACGGAACCATGTTAAATATTAGGTATACACTTTAACGGCCCGTTTATCAGAAAAATTCAAAGAAGTTGGAATAGTTTATTGTATATATAAATAAGTCCTTTATTCATCAATGCAATAAACTATTCCTTTATGTATAATGAATAACAAAAAAATCGTGCGACGGTTGGAATATTTGTCATTGGATTTTTTTGCGGCTGTAAGAAAATTCTGAGTAATGGTACAATCTTATAAATCAGTAAAATTTTCACCAATGTGCTAGCTATGGATCACATCTTTTCTACCAAAGAAAGGAGCGTTTTCTCAAGTCGAGATAATTGATACTCGTATCATCGAGATAAACGACATAACACTTTTCAGTTATTAGATTCTAACTCAAAAACCCGTTGTCCGAACTACCTCGGACGTATACTCTACTAAATAAAAAAGGATTATTCTGCAAAATGTTTTGCTTGTATATAAAAAATATACACGTCGTCTTCCTTCTGTTTTTGGAAGTCCGTTGAAAAATAAATATAGTACAAAAATGAAGTGATCACCACTCTTTCCTGGATTAAGTTATGCATTTTCAAAGTTTTTACTTGATTTAACTCTCTTACGGAGGTGAACTTTCGTTGGGATTGAGTTAGATATGATTCTTAAAGCATATTAATCCATAATAAACAAAAACTGCCGCAAATTACTTCCACTCTTTTGCAAAATATCGCCTAATTTGACTAGATATTTTTTTAAGTAATTTGAAATAAGCTTCAGAAAGGCACCAGCAGGCCTAGACAAAATTAAAATTTCCGTACACTCTACAGACCAAAATGTGTATACGTCGCGTGACTTTTCCACACGTAATGTCAAAGCCATACATTTTGAAGTTGTCGTTTGGCGTTAACGATAACAGAAACATCTTTTGTATTCTCACGATCTCTCCCTTCTCCCTGAATCTCATCTACATGATTCTTGGTCCAAATACTGGGAATCATCAAAAGTTCTAAAAGGAAAGTATTATTTTATTTAATTTTATTATTTTATTTTTATTTAATCGGACGAACAGACAGCCAAATTATATATAACTATATAGAGGAGGCCAACAACACCTGGCCTTACTGTTCATCACTTCTAAAAACACAGTTATTTTGTACATAAACAAATTTAGAATACCTACATACTAAGTTAGAACAATACACTTCATACTTAATTAAAATTATAAAAATATCTAAAACAATCAATCAAAACCATATGAGTTACTTTTTTGGAAAAAAGTTTTTATTAATGATTGAATAAAAAGTATTTTGCCTCATGTTGAATATGTCGACAAGTTTTGTATAATTCTTATTGAAATAATGAATCGTGCGTGGTATGTACGAATTCTGTCTGTAATTGGTGCGACAGAGGGAACAGAGAAGTATAAGTGGTTTCTCCTGGTATACGAGCGATTATGGCGACATTCAACCGTTTCTTCCCAAAGTTTTTCATATTTCGCAAGGTTTTTCATATTTCGCAAATTCAGCAAAGTCACTACATCGACGGTCTGCCGCCTCCGGCTGGGTCATGCTTGTACCCCCGTTCACTTCGCCAAACTGAGGATTCGGGATAGTTTGTTATGCGAATGTGGCTTAGATGAAGAAGACTATGATCATATTTTCTTTAGCTGTCCAAATTTAAAATATTCACTGTATGATATTCTTCCACAAAAAATATCCCGTCCTATTTCATTCAAATCTCTTCTGTCCCTTACTTTTTCTTCTTTAATTAACTGTATATTATGTTATTACATAAGTATAAATAACATTAAAGTATAATATATTCCTTAATATTTATTTTATAAATGTATGAATTTTTATTATTACTGATTTTATTATAAATGATATGATATTATTGTATTGTTTTTGATTTGAATTTAGTCAAATTTCGGGAACGCGAAAAGTACTTTTTAAAAATACAAAATTTAATTAAAATAATTATATTTAAGTTTGATGTCCGATACATCCAAGAGTTAAATTAGAACTAACTTTCAAGTCTAAAGCAGGGAGGCACAGCTCCCTTATCTTTGTTATGCATTTCGGCGAACGTCGGACCACCGGACGAACGGTAGACGCAACTCAGCGGTTTTGCCGCCTACGCTTGTATGGTTACCGTATTACCAGAATGCATAACTATTTTGTTCTTATTTATGTTGTGTTTATGTGTTTTAGAGTAATCACTGGAGTGGAACAGTTTGTTTGATTCTCTCTTCTAATCACCGACCATATTCTAAAAGTTTACTTTAATTTCTCCTACAGTTTATGAAACTATTATGTAACAGATACTGGCAAAGTTGCGACACTCAAACAAGTCGCAGAGGCCATACACAAAGAATCTAATCTAATCTAATCTAACATCTTTTGTCTAGACCTGCAGCCATGCGATTCTCTAACGTTGCATCTTTGACAACAACCGTGAAACAAATGACGAGGTGACAAGAAACGTTTGAAAAGCAACCTTATGTACAAGGGCGGTATCTCGTAAAGTAATTGACATCGGTGAGCGGTCAACGAGCCCATCGACGAATCATTAGAGAATTGCACGGCTGGGAATAAAGGTTCCATATACATAACGAAATACTTTTATTTTATAGCACAAATGCCTAATTAGCAAAACAAAATTAGAAGTGAAAAACTGTATTTATAATATCTATAGCTCCTGAAGATTTATGTAATTCGTAAGTAGATTTTTTTTTTTTGCTTAGCGTATCTATAAACAATGTGTACTATAAGCAGATGTGTTGAGAGCAGCTGGTCTTATATAGGGTACACTCCACAGAGTATTACTCCTCTTGAGATCTAGATACTTCTCTTTTAGTTAGAAGGTAGGACGTTTTTGCGCTTTAGCCTCGGCTCGTAACTTTGCGAAGTTAAATTAACCGCTAGTGTGTTTGGATGCTTATTAATCTATCATTGTAGATGTTGCTGGCATTCTTAATCTCTTGCTTAATGGTTTTCATCAAAAGATTTTCCTGGATTTCCATGGTACATAAGTAACATTTTTAATCTCTTGCTTAATGATTTTCATCAAAAGATTTGCCTGGATTTCCATGGTACATAAGTAAACTCGAACATATCCATGATTCAAATACATATCAATGTGTACAATAAGCAATGTGCCATGTTACTTATGTACCATGGTACATTGCTTATTGTACACAGGATTACATTTTGCATTCTTTGAATCATGGATATGTTCGAATCACTAGCAATGCCCCATAGCTGAATTCCGTACATCCAAACAGGTTTTAAGATGTGTAGAGACATTCATTGTTGGGATATTTCACGATCGCTTAGGTTTATTTTCAACAATCTTAACGTATCTCCGTGGAATCCTCTTTTTAGGCGTTATTGCTTGTTAAGTCAATGGACTCATCTGCATTGAGATTGCGTTTTTCTTTGTAATTTGGCTTCTTGTTGTCCTGCATTGGAGGAATTTGCCCGTAATCGTCACGCTATGTAGGCGGGTTGGCGATCGCAGGGCGTAGCTTCTTGCACCGGTGACGCTGCAGCCCATCACCGGCCTGTTGCATTTAGCGACGCCTGTTGGGATGGGTATACCGCCATCGGTCGGTTGTCAGAGCCTCGTTCGTCGATCAGCAGGATGCACCGCGTGCAGGTGAGGTTGACTTGGGTCAAAAGATGTTGGCTCGCCCCTTACATCCCGCGTCGTGTCGAGCCCTTACTTCGCCGATTCCACAGTGCCTGAAGATTCAAATTCAAATTCAAGTCATTTATTGCGAATAAATGTGATACAGAGATCTTACATTTAACGTTTTATGATACATTCTATACGGCCTTTACATGAGGCATGCAATATTACATAAATACTAGGTATTTATAACTTTAACGAAATAATTACTTACTAAATTGGTCATAAATAATAGAATAATCACAAGGTTAAAAAATTTAGTAGGTACAATGTAGAATTATTAAATTATTAAATGAGGTGAATACACAAAATATTAGATAATTCAAAGGAAATTATATTAAAACAGTTCATAATACTATATACCTATTGCCACAGTCGCATTACAATAATTTTTCATCTAAATATTTATCAACTCTATAATGACATTTATTCACCAAAACCTTTTTTAAATTATTTTTAAATGCATGAGTATTTTGCTCTTGTAATATACTATTCGGTAGATGATTATATATTTTAGGAATCATACCAAATATACTATTTCTATTTAAGCAGTATTAATCTTAAAGGATTTAATTCTATGTTGATGTCTTTTAGTGTGTAATGAGTCAAATAAATACAAGTTTAATCTTGCAAAGACCGAGACTTCATATATGTACAGAGAAGGTAGGGTCATTAAATTAAACTTTCGAAAGTAGGGAACACAGCTGTCTATCCGTTTAAGACCAAATATGGCTCTTACACACTTCTTTTGGGCTTTAAAAGCTTTAATTTTGTCAGCTGAGTTGCCCCAAAATATAACACCGTAACGCAATACACTTTCCACTTGACCATGATAGGAGGTTAAAACAGTTGAAACGTTAACAACTTTGTTCAGTTGATATAATGCATAAGAAAATTGGCTTAATTTTGAACACACACTAGCAACATGTTCCTTCCAGTTTAAATTTCAATCCAGTGTAAGGCCCAGAAATTTAGCTAACACAACCTCCTGAACTAAACAACCACTATGTGCTATTTTGAGGTTTACTGGTCGACGACCAATATTTGTAAATGATATCATGCTGGTCTTTTTTAGGTTTATCAAAAGATTGTTTGAGCGTAACCAATTCACAGCTTCGCCAAGAGTATCAATAGCGTCAATTTCTAGTGATAGATAATCTTTGGCTGAGAACATAACAGTACTATCATCAGCAAACAGTACCATGGGCTGCTTTATTGATTTAGGGAAATCATTGATATAAATTATGAACAGTAAAGGCCCGAGAATGCTGCCCTGCGGTACACCACATTTAACCTGGCGGTAATCAGAGAGATAAATCTTTTCTGTTTTGGTAATTGGACAAATCCTTGTAATTTGGGTTGCCTGTTGTCTATTACTCAAGTATGATTTTACTAAGTCCAATGCATTACCTCTAATGCCATACATTTCGAGTTTTTTTGTAAGTTTTGTGTGGTTGACATGGTCGAACGCCTTAGTTAAATCCATAAGGAGCGCACACACCTTCGCCCCTTATTCAGATCGGACATTACAACCTTAAGAAAACGATATTCTGCCAAATTAATATTCTTATGTCTTCTAAAGCCCTGTTGCTCTTCCATTAAAATATTCACGCTTTCAAAATAAGAGTAAAGATTGTCATATATAAATTTTTCAAATATTTTAGATATCGTGGGTATAAGAGCAATGGGGCTATAACACTGCATGTCATTTTTATTATCTTTTTTAAACAGAGGTTTGATAATTGTGCGTTTAAGTTTAGTAGGAAAACATCCACTAACTAAACACATATTAATAATGTGACTAAGAATGGGGGCTATTAATGGTGCTACTACTTTTAAAACTTTCGTGCTAATGCCATCATAACCAGTGCTGTTGGTATTCTTTAGTGACTGTATGATTTTAATAATGTCAAAAGGTGCTGGGCTTCAAAAATATAGAAGTGTTAAGTTTGGAGTTAGGTATTAAATTATTGTTATCATTATTAATGTCAGATTTTACTTGGTCAACATAAAAAATATTAAATGCATGTGATATGTCACTAGGATTGTGTAAAGTTTTTTTATTTACAATTATCTGGGAAATGGCATCGTTAGGAAGGTTTGTTTTTTTTATTATTAATGATCGTCCATGTAGCTTTAGACTTGTTAGGGGCCAATTTAATGAAGTAATTATTGTGCGATTTTTGTGTTAGCTTAATGATACGACTAAAGCGTGTAGAGTACTTTTTAAATGTTTTTCGCGTTAATTCATTTTTATTTTTTCTGTACTAATAGTTAAAAAATAAACTACCATAATAGTTCTCTTTTACGTTTAGAACATAGTTTTATGCCTTTACTGATCCATTTAGGCCTTTTATTTGTGTTTATTTTTATTCGTCGCATAGGGAAGCATAAATAGTAAAAAATAGAAAAGTCTTCATAAAAGTCATCAAACGCCTTCTCTGGATTATCAGTTTCGTAGGCATCTTTAAATGTTAAAGACTTAAGGCACTCCGTAAACTTTACCATATTCTCAGTACTGTGGTCCCTTTGTTTAATAAACCAATATTTCAGAGAACATAACCTTTTCACAGGGCATGACAATAACTGCGCTGTGTGATCCGATAGAGCAAAATCAATTACTTGCACTTTACACGATCTAAAATTGTGTAAAATATTATCCAAACAAGTACCACTCCTTAGACGAGTAGGTTGTTTAACTGCAATTTTAAGATTATGGTTTTTAGATGTATGTTTAAACTGCTTCTCATATGGAGTTTGTTTTAATAAATTGATGTGGAAGTCACCACACGCTACTGTTTTTTTATTTAATTTATTAAGTTCATGGAGTATTGAATCAAAAGCTTTAAAAAATGTATTGTACTCTGAAACTAAAGTTCTTGGCGGTCTGTATATACAAACTATAACCATGTTATGTCCAAGAGGAGTGTTGTGCAATAGAACTTGTACACAAACCTTGTTGAACCCTGGTACACAAAGCTTATTTACTGTTGGTAATTGTTTAAATTGGTGCTTGTTATTTACCAATATACATGAGCCAACTTTTGCATTTTTACGCGGACAAGCCGAGGCTAATTTATAATTTATAACACTGAGATGAGGTATATTTATTTCTGTCATGTTGTGTTCAGTTATACCGATAACATCTACCATGATTCCCCCGTCCAACAAAGTGTCCAGACTAACCGTGAGAGAATCTGACTTCTTAATTAAGCCATCTATATTCTGATGTAGTACATGTATGCAGTTAGAAACGAATTTTTTTTTGTGAATGCCTTGTAGAAATAGACCCAGAAGCTACGCAACTGTCAGGCTGTGCCAGTTCATGTTCAATGCCATAACCAATATTATTCATTATATTTTCATACATATTATTGATACCAAATGTATTAATTTTCCCAGTTTTGTATGAGAACATGGTATATGAGAGAGTTCTATTTACGTCAAAAAGATAGGCATAGTTAGTGTTTTGTAATTCTAAATAGAGTAAATTATTAAACATTTCAACTCGATAGTTATATATCGGCGCTCCACAAATATAAGTTGGTACACACATAATCACATTAGTATGTGAAAGCTCTTTGAGATACTTTCTGATGTCGTTTATTAATTCTATATAATTAGAATTTTGTTTAAAATCCGATTCACCGATTACAACTATACAATAATCCTTTAAACTAAAATTACTTAATTTACTTTTTAAATTATTAAGAAGGTGTGTTAAACTAACGTCGGGTGTAGAACATCGATAATAGTTAAAGCTATTAGAGAAAGTGTCTTCAATTATATCGAGTCGACCTGTATAGCTTTTATTGGTAACAATAACAATAACATACACAATTTGCGTTTCTGAAAATCTTTCGAAGTTACCTCTGTCGTTGGTTGCACTATTGTCGTTGCCTTGCTATCTTGGCTGGTAGTAATTGCACGTTTGACATTAGACGTTTCAGATTGCGGTGATTGGTGATTGCAATTATTGACGGTGTTGTTAGAATCCGTAGAAAACAAAATACGAGGATCATAATCTGTTTTTTTACTTTTACTCGTTTTTCTCTTTTTATTAGTGTTCTGGCTAGACAATGGGGTTTTCTGAACTCCCAATATTTTATACGTCTCAATTACTTTTTGTGATTTTTCCAAATTATTTTTAAGTGTAGTATTCTCCAAGCTAAGTTTTTCAACTTCATTGTGTGCAATATCTAGTTCTTCTTTTAGTTTTATGACTTGACGCATTAGTTCAGTTACCCCGTTGCTGTCATTTAATGATGACATATGGGGAGGACTCCTCGTGCTCGTGTCAAACAGTGTAGTGTCATGTTCATTGATATCGTAGGAAATATTTTCAGTCGATATTGACTTTCGCAGCATTTGACACCGTCTCTGAGTCACAAATTCTTTATCCGAACGTTCAATCGCTTGATATTATTAAAGCAACAGATTTTTTGACAGCAAAATGAACTGCAAGAGCTTGGATTCGAACTTGGGGACCCGGGGTCGTAAGCGGAATACGTAACCGCTCGTCCACCGAGTGAGTTTGACAAAATTATCATATAGAAAGGTACCGTTGAACTGTGAGTACCGAGGCAAAAGGTCAAAGTCCAATTATTTAAACGATCGTAAGAACTGTTAACACTTTTTTGTTTACTTGATATTGGCACAATTTTATAAACAACACTGTTTTTTGGAGATCATGTTCACTTGTTTGGTAAAATACACTAAAGGATTAACAATTTATTAACTAGTTTTGTGTATGTTACTCGTATTGTTCAAATGTATATTAAGTTGTCACAAAATTGTTTTAGTATTTATGAACACAATTGACTATTAAATGAATTTCCCACAATATATGTTGTTAATTAGGTAATGTTATGCACGAATGTCACATTTTTTACACATTATAAAGATATTTTACATATTTAAGATTATTTTACGTGGAGTCGATGTTTACGTTTTGACGCCTACCCGTCAATATGAAGATGAAAGTCTTCAATCAGTGCGTCCTACCCGTCATGACATACGGAGCCGAAACGTTGACACTGACGGCTCGAATGGTCCACAAGCTTAAGATCGCTTAGCAGGCTATGGAAAGGGCTGTGCGCGGTGTTTCTCTGAGGGATCGCTTCAGAAATGAAGTGGTCCGTCAGAGAACCAAGGTCATCGACATAGCCCACCGGATCAGCAAGCTGAAGTGGCAGTGGGCTGGCCATATTAGCCGTAGAACCGACAACTGTTGGGGTAAACGAGTTCTAGAGTGGAGACCGCGTCTGGGCAAACGTAGTGTAGGATGTCCTGAGGCACGGTGGAGTGACAATCTGAGCAAGACGGCTGGCAAAAACTGGATGCGAGAAGCCCAAGATAGACCTAAGTGGCGTGCAATTGGAGAGGCCTATTTCCAGCAGTAGACTGCTGCTGATGATGATGATGATGATGATTGTAATTTGGAATATTTGCTTTTTTTGGCCCATTCATACTGTTGCTTTTTATTATGCAACAACATTTTATCCTTTTGCTTTTACAGTATATATTAGGGCTGACTTTTTTTTATATTAAGTACTTTGAATAACTTAAATAACACGTGATGGCATAATCCGAATAATCTAATATATAAATATTATGAATTTCTTATTTAGTACAGTTCAATTATTAGTCCAGGTTGTAGGATCCGTTTTCCTTCCCGATTTCTCGCAGGGCGGCCAGCGTGTAATCGAGGAAGTCAGGGCAGCGGTCGTCGTCATTAGTTATTACACTGAGATTGTCTATTGTAATATCTATATCCATTTTGATCTCGCAATAGAATTTATGCTTGGAAAATCTCTGGCAGTCTAGAAGGGCATGTTGGACAGTTTGAATATCGACGCCATTGCAAGAACAAAAAGGAGTGTCTATAATCTTGAATCTATGAAGGTAATGCCTTTTGCCTCCATGGCCAGTAAAGAGTTGGGCCAGGGAATTACATGTCTTGATTCTGCTGAAAGTTTCATAGGCTTGCCGTATGTCGGGAAAGAAGATCTTCGTAAGTTCGCCAGAGGTAGATTCTGTGTACTCTAGCTGCCATGCACTAAGGGTTTCGTCTCTGGTGGTTCGCTTGGCGTAGGACAGAGGGAACTTATCGTAGACTGGTATATGATTGTTGAAGAGAGCTGCGCGTTTAGCCAATTCATCTGCTCGTTCATTCCCCGTTATTCCTATATATGTGCCTTGATCCAGTGGAACCTAACTTGTCCATCTTTCTCCTGCAGTTGTTTAATTTGGTCCTTTATCCTTTTTACAATAGGATTTAATGAAGATGGGTCACTTATGCTATCCAGACTTGATCTGTAGTCACTCAGTATGTTGGAATTCTTAAGTGGCTTGTCTTTAATCATGATGTTGATAGCTCTTACAATAGCGGCCAGTTCTGCCTGGAATACACTACAGTAGTTCTCCAGTCTAAAGCTGGCTGACTTAACTTCCTTTCCTTCTCTCCAACATGTCACTCCCGCCCTGACTCTTCTCCAAATTTTGCTACCATCGGTGTATATTTTTGATCAGTAATTCTCTATATTCTCGACTTCTACGCTTGAGTTGATATGCGTGAATTGTATAGCTTCCCTGGCGGCCGGATGCGACAAATCTGAGGGATTAATGCGACACTGAAGTGTTCTTCCTGGCAGACTTGACAAGGGCTTGCCTCTTTTGACTTCATAGACCTCCATCTTTTGCTCTCAATTCTAGTGGTAGAATCCTTGGTATATAATAATATAATTGTAGCAAGAGTGACGCTAAAAGTATAGGGCGTAGTCTTGTGTGCTTTGGAGATTTTAATAGCGAAGATGGTCACTTTTTTAAATCTTTTTTTGGCGTATTGCTTATCCGTCACTTGTGCCCAAGCTCCTGCCGCGTACAACATAGTAGGTTCAACAACTGCCGTGTATATTAAATAAAGAATATCTGAGTTAAGGGCCCATTGTGCTTTAGCTGCCCGTGAGACCGATTTGTAAAGTTTATCGCTTTCCCGCTTACCTTCTCTAGGTGTCTAATAAAGTTTAGATAGTGATCGATTCTAAATCCTAGAAATTTCAGGACCTCTACAAAAGAAACTCCACCATCTGTATTTTCGGAATGTCATATTTGAGTTTGCGTGTGACTAATATAGCCTGTGTCTTGTGTGCAGCAAATCTGAGTTTCTGATTTTCGCCCCAGTTTCACACCATTTCAAGAGTAGGGTTGATATATGATATAGGTATGCTCTCCAGTTGAATTGCAGTTTGCGCCCTTGCAATAAGCAGAACATCATCCGCGAAATGTCTTATCTATTAACCCTTTGCGTCCTAGAGACGTGAGTTTTGTTCATAAATCTTTTGTTTTAATTATCACGGTATAGTAAGGGTTGCCTTCCTTTGTTTCCTTTCCTTTGTGTCCTGTCCTTTGTAAACAAAGGAAGGCAACAGAAAAGATGGGAAGACGACATCAAAAAGGTGGCTGGTATAAATTGGAAACAATTAACACAAAACAGAAAGGAATGGAAGTCCTGGGAAGAGGCCTATGCCTGAAGGCAAGCTGATGGGGAAGAGGAGTCAACAAATAATTTATTATAACATGTCATTATTTTATAAATTAAGCCAATTGAGTAAATTTTTTAAATATTATATCATCAGCATTAAGGCTATAAATAAATAAATAAAATAGTAAGGATTAAGGTAATGTTAGGTTGAGAAGCTAAATTTTTTTTCTCTTTTTTGCTGTACTGCTTTCGTCGCCTTGCTAATATTTCTCAATAGACTTCACAGCCTTTGTAATTTGCTTATTGAGATCCTTGACAGAGTGCTGGAGTATGCGATCTTGTTTTGGGCACTCAGAAGTTTTGTGTGATTGAGCACATTTAACACATCTATATGGGTAGGTATACAATAATTTTTAGTATGTCCATATTGTTGGAATCTTAAGCATTGTACTATTGTATGATTCCTTTTAGAATCTTCTATGGTAATTTGTTGATTCTAGATATATTTAAGATTTTTATATTTTTAATGTTTGGGCTAGGTAAAAGAGTGACATAGAAAGATGTAGGTAACTTCTCTGGTCCATATCTCGCATTTATTATTTCTCCGGTTACTTTATTTCCTAGTGGCTTCAATTTCTTTTTTTTTTCGTAATTGTTTGAGTTGTTGGGTGTAAGTTACGGATCACAATTCTACAGTTTCTTTCATATTTTTTATTGAACGTCTAACCGGAAAAGTCCATTTTCCCTGACAATATCTATCAATTCTTATAAGTTTCTATTTTTAGAGTTCAGAGTTATTCAGATTTGCTTTTTATTAACTAGCTTATAGGTGAATTTGTCATTACCTACTGCACCATTCAATAGTTTTTATTATCAGATGACTGTTTGTTTTCACTGCCGTCTATTGATCAGATAATTGGTTATGTATTGGGATGGGTTCCTATGTTGGACTATTAGATTCATCTGGTTTCCTTCTATTTGGATTATGGAATACTTTGCCAATCTGTTGTTGCTGTAGCTTTTTCCTCCATCTTTAGAGTCAGCTCAAGATTGTTTGAATATGTTATCTGTTGAAGCAGACTTTGGTCTCGTTATGATCAGACTGGAATGAAATGCCTGCTGCACATACTTTTTGTTGCTGCTGCTGCTGGCTCCATTATTGCTGCCAGTGGCAATTACTGACACAGGAGCCTTTTTTTTTTTAATGAAAACAAATAGGAAGTACAATGCATATAAATTATTTGTGTCTAAAACTAAGTTGCAACTATTTATTAATGGTGATTTTTGGCCTGATGGTATTACGTTTCGGCGTTTCGTGCATTTTGTGTATGGGCCGAAACAAGGTAACGTTAAAGTCTAGTTAAATTTGTATAATGGATAGTTACAATCAAACTGATAATTACTTTAAGCTTTATAGTTTTAATTGTCAAAATTTTAAATCTTCCATTGATGCAGCTTTGCAAGTCTGCTAATTTAGTCTGTCTTCAGGAGACGTGGTTATTTAATCACGACCTCCCGTTAATAGGTACTGTATCTCCCGACTTTGAATATGTCGGTAAGTCCTCAATAGATAACAGTGAACTGTTGGTAGGGAGGTCATACGGAGGCCTGGATATCTTATGGAGGAAAGGAATATTTGATAGTGTAACAGTGATTGAATGTTCCAGCTCGAGATTACTGGCTATCAAAGTATCTATGGGTTGTCGTTCTATATTAGTGTTCTGTGTTTATATGCCTGTACTATCCCGAAAAAACTTGCCTATTTTCGCAGAGGTTCTAAGTGAAGCTTATGCAGTTGTGGAGAGTAATAATGTTCAAACCGTATTTATACTTGGTGACATGAATGCACATCCTGGTAAGCTTTTTTATAGCGAACTTAGCAACTTCTGTGAGGAAATGTCTTGGTTATGCGCAGATGTCAAATGTTTAGGTATCGACTCAAACTCGTTTACATATTTTGATACATTTCACGGTACGGGGAGTTGGTTAGATCATTGCATTGTCTCGCAAGCAGCATGGCAAACTGTTGTTAGTGTGGAAATAATTCACGACATATTTGTATCTGATCACCTGCCATTATGTGTTGAATGTAACCTAGGTGATCTAGGTCTTATGCTAGTATCACGTAATGTACCTTGCAGCGCTGTGATCTGGGGAGAACGAGACAAAACACAAACTAGTAAGTACCGAGAAATGTGTGATGAAGGTTTACGTTACATTGACTTCCCCCCAGAATTTGAAACTTGTAGCTTTGGGTCATGCGCGTTATCAGAACATAAATTAGTCATAGATAAGCTGTATGCTAACTTAATTAATGTCATGAGCGATGCGGCAGTTCAGACCCAGAAGCAGAAAATTGCTGTAAATCGTAAGAGAAGAGATAAAGTTTGCGGCTGAAATGAGCATGTGCAAGAGTCGCATCGGTACGCCAGGCTTAAGTATCAGGAGTGGATCTCTCAGGGTTGGCCAAAGTCTGGCGCTGATTTTGATGAAATGTGCAAGACGCGTAAAGTCTTTAAAGGTCGGCTTAGGTGGTGCCAAAAACACCAAGAGCAGCTTAAAATGGACCTAATCGCTAAGCAAAGAGCTGACAAAGACTTTGGTAAATTTTGGAAATACACGGGAAAGCTTGACAGTAGGCCTGGCCTCCCGGCAAACGTTGGTGGTAAGAGTAACCCTAAGGAGATAGCCAATATGTTCATGGCTCATTTTTAGGTAAAATCTCCGCTTGGTCCTTCCGCTACTGTGATTGATAGTGGGCTCGACGTGTCTGGAGAGAAACCTCTGCTTAAATTCTCTGCTAAACAAGTAAGGAAAGTTATAAGTAGAATGCGTAGAGGTAAATCTCCTGGACACGACGGGCTCAGTATAGAACATTTAAAATATGCGGCGGTGCACTTGCCGAGGGTCCTGTCAATGTTTTTCAATATGTGTATTAGTCACTCCTATCTACCTGATCTATCTATTGGATAGTATGCTTGAAACGACTCTGGGTAACTATTTCAACATTCACGACGCGCAGTTTGGTTTTTGTGCTGGACTTTCCACAGAAAGTGCAATCCTAGCTTTCAAGCATACTGTCCAATATTATACTGAGCGGAAGACTCCGGTGTACGCCTGTTTTATAGACCTCTCTAAAGCCTTCGATCTCGATGTGCTTTGGAGAAAGATGGAGGACAGGGGTATGCCGGTGGAACTGCTTAGATTGTTCCAGTATTGGTATGGTCATCAGATCAACAATGTTAAGTGGGCAAATAGGCATACAGGTTGGAATGTGGCGTGAGACAGGGGGGTTTGTCGTCTCCGAATATTTTCAACCTGTACGTGAATGATCTTCTAGTCGAACTCACCAGCATGCGTGTCGGTTGCCGCGTGGGAGGTGTTTCTGTAAACAACATCAGCTACGCGGATGATATAGTGTTGCTGGGTCCGACCGCTAAATCTATCGGAGACATGCTACGCGTTTGTGAGAACTACGCCGCATCGCATGGTCTGATGTATAATGTCAATAAAAGTGAGTTCATGGTCTTTAAGGCCGCTGGCAGGTGTCCAGATACTGTTCTTACAATTACCCTTAATGGCATGAACTTGACACGAGTAACCCGGTTTAAATATCTAGGACACTTCCTTGCCGACGACCTTAAAGACGATGAAGATGTAGAGAGGGAGCGCAGACCACGGGTGGCGCGTGGGAACATGCTGGCCCGCAGATTTGCCCGTTGTACAGACCAGGTTAAAATAACTCTATTCAAAGCTTATTGTCAGGGCATGTACACGGGTAGTCTGTGGTTCAGCTGTTCCCATAAGTCACTGTATACCCTGCGCATCCAATACAATAACGTGTTCAGGATGATGTTGAAACTCCCCCGATTTTGCAGCGCCTCCGCTATGTTTGCCGAGAACCATACTGATGGCTTCCATGCCGTTATTAGAAAAAAGGTGGCATCTCTGGTGAAAAGGCTTCGGGAGAGTGACAATAGCATCCTGAAAGTCATAGCGGATGACCCGCATGCATATGTATTCAGGTAGTATACTGTTAAGATGTTGCAAATGGCTAAATAAATAAATATAAATAAATAAATAAAATCTTGTGCGAACCATGATTTCGCAGAAGATGCCTCCGAAATACATGACACACTAATATTTCGTAATATTGGTGTGTTATTTGTTTCGGAGGCACTGTTTTCCATATATAAGTACTAACCTTAGTTCTATTTTTAAGTTTTTCTAGTTAAGTAAGTTACTAACAATAAATGGATCTTTTTGTTGTCCGTAAATAAAGAACATTATTATTATTATATTATTAACCAGCGCGACTACATCGAGAGTATTATAAAGTAAGCTTCCCGCAAACTCGGAGTCCTGAACAGAGCGATTGCGTTGCCTTCTACGAGATACAACTCAGGTGCGCCCTTGTATTGAATATTGTTGCCACCTCTGAGATGGTTTCGCTAACTACCTTATGGATGCTCTCAACGGACTGCAACGTCAGTATTATTGGAGACACTGAAGTCACTCAACACCTAGAACCCCTACAAATGTGTAGAACTATAGCTTCATTAAGCGTTTTTACCGTTTGTTTAATTTGTGAATGTTCTGAAGAGATCTTTAATCTTATTCTTTTCTCACCACTCCGATCCCGAACTAATCGTTTCGGCCTAACATTGCATCCATATACTGTTCAAAACTTTTTACCACGAACCAAAAAGTTTGGCAGTTCGCATCTGCGTCGTGTAAGTAAATTGTGGAATGCTCTGCCAGCGTACGTATTTCCTTGCAGCTATGACCATGGGGCTTTTAAGCGGGGCGTGAAAAAGTATCTCGCAGGTCATCATAGGGGTGGCGATTAGTGCAGCTTACGGCTGTACTAGTGGTCATCGTTTCTTGATTTCGTCTTCGCTTTCCATCAGGCGAGAGAGAGTCACTTTCATGAACCATTATAAAAAAAATGCTATGCTGTAGTCAGTTTATATTGCGTCAAGTTGATCTCCAGACTCCATACTACTAGTTAAATAGTCAGTCCTGTTAAAAAGCCGTAGGTTAAGAAATGTGCATGTTTTTTTTTTCAATTCTTTACCAAATTAAAAATACATACATATTAGAAGAAATGTAACATATTATTCATAAACCACATAGGTTTGTGCATAACGCTATTCTTTAGGCGTTTTTGAAGTGTGCTTAAACGCGGCATAAATTTCATTGTGAATTAGCTATTCCAATTAATTTTGCATAAAAACAAATTAAGTAGGTATATAATTAGCCATCAGGTTTAGAACTTTTTTCTGAATGGGAATAATGAGTTGCATTTGTTGCAACAGTTTTGCAACTATGAAGTTATTGTTTTCGAATCTCTACTAATAACTAATGAACTGTTATTTAGTAGCATTTTATTTTGATTCCAGAGAGGACGAATCAGTGCGAGCATCATGTTCTACAGCAGCAGCGCATTCCACCTCCCCCTCTCCGGGCGCCAGTTCCCCTCGCACCCCTATGTCATCAATCGACAGCGCCATTGCTACCACTCTCACTAACCACTTCTCTGAATTCGGCTTCACTAGTGCAGCAGACTCTGTCTACTCTGAATTTAACACTGATTCTAAAAACGTGTCCAAAACGCCTAAAACAAATAATGATTCTGGTTGCACTGACCTAACCGATTCTACTTCCAAAAACAAATCAAAATCATCTAATAAGTATTCGAAACATGATGTAAGCTTGAAAACAGATGTTTCACTGACCTCTGAAGTAATCGATAGCTGTAAGCCTTTGAAACGTTATAAAGAAAAGGTTCCTGTCGAAGCAGTCACTGCTGTTGTGAGATCATTGCCTAATGTGACACATTTCACTGAAACTTCACCCTGTTCGAGTTCTACTAGAGACTTCTCTCATGGGTCAGTCAGCCCGGGTTCAGCAAAGGTGCTGCCAATATCAACACCCTCGCCTCCAGTACCGGATTCGTTTCCGGATATGACAAAATGCGTACTGCCGAGTGTAACACCGAGAATGAAGTCTCGTGGTTCGGTGCCGACGTTACCAGCGCGCGCTGTCGGTGGCATTGCTACTGTGTCTGGCACTGTAGTGGTGGAAAGACGACCATCGCAGCCGCCTCCCGTGCCGGCGAGAGTCGTTGCACATGTAAGTTGGTAGTATGGTATAGCTTTACTTGCCTCATTATACGGACACTTTAACTTTTACCTTTTATTAAAATATTATTTAAATAAAAGGTTAATGTTAATCTGGCAAAATACTCACTTTATTTTGGAGATACTACGTACTTGTCCTGAAGATGAGCATATAATATGACGAATTCGATCCCTTATCGGGTTTTGCCGTTTAATAGTCCGTTTAATATGTGAGAAACCATATTTTATTTTTAGCGTCTGTTCCTAAGCATTTTTTAATATGCTGAGACTTCGGTGTCTGTCTATCCGTCCTGTATATGTGTGTCACATCCAATTTTATTAGTGACTGTTTAGTAATTAACATTTGACACGGTTATAGAGAAATCGTGCAAGAACCTTCGTGCTGAATATGTTTTCTGCAGTAATAAGACGCTAATTTGAACCCGTCTATGTGTACACATTTTAATTTAGGCTGTCATCTATGTACCTGTCTATGTGTCTGTCTTCTATATACCGGGCGTGCCACAGCAGGTAAGGTAGTGGTCAAACGCAAGCATATTAGTATTAGGAATTTAAAGAAACCGGCATCCTCCGAGTTATCGTGATGTGTGTCTACGCAATTTTTATTTTCATTTTAAGAGAAATTGCACTGTATAACTATATTTTTTTTAAATTACGGCCCACAAAATAATCATCATTCATAATTTATTAGGACACTGAGTTGATTGTTTTGATTACAGATAACAGAAGAGACACTTCAAAGGAAGCCCAAGTGCAGAATTCGTCGCCCATCACCTCCAAAACGGCGATGAAATTTAAAACTCTACTCCTTTATCTGGCATATTATATGATCCAATATTTATATACTTTCCTAAGCTAACGTCTGCTATTTAAAGACAACTCAAAACACAATTATATTAGGATAACATTGTCATCAAAGTAATTGAACATCTGGTCATCAACACTTCTTTAAAACGCTTTCTTAGATTAATAAAGGTGACTTCATGACCAATAAACTTATGATGGCATAGACATAATAATATTTAAGGTTTTTGTCTAGCATTTAAACGTAGTTATTTTTTATCTTGTTACATTTGATGATATTCATTTTCTAAGTCTGTAGTTGTTATATATTAGAGTACGCTACTTAAAGAGCGAAAAAAATTTCTACATTATTACAATTAGATTTATACTATTTATAGTAATAACTTTAACAATTATTGTACTCGTATTATGATATAACAAGGAATAAGTTCGTGACAGTTGGTGACACTGGACGTATGCTTGTAGCATTGATGCGAAGTGCATCGCCCTGCTTCGCACATAACATGCAAGCAGGAAATAAAATATCACACTTAAGCAAGCCTTCAAAATATTTCATATACATAACGTACTTAAATAGTTTTTTTTAAAATTACGCTTAAATCAATTAATTAGTAATGTACCGTATCTTTCGCATCTCTTAAAGCTAATGCTAAATCATAATTAGGTATTATGTATAAGTTTTATAACAAGATCTTTTCAATACATTGCGCCATTATTTCACAACAATAATTTATGTCAATTGCTAAAAACTAATAATGTAGCTGAAAATCTTCTTTCATAGATACGTCAACATAAAAAAATATCATTTATATAAGTTAATGATAATGTACCTGTAAAAATGAGTCAATATGTATACTTTGAAAGTGTTATTAATATGCGAAAGGGTCCCAAATATGAAATTATAATGTATGATTGACAATATAATAATGTACCTAAACTAATATAATATATTATAATGTTCAACTAACGGCCTAATTGCTAGTGGCCCCACCGTGAAAGCCGGCCGCCGAAGCAAGATATCTCCCTGGTTGGAACAAAGAAACTTGTAGCATGAGCAGAAATTATAATCTCGTATGAGAACAATCATTGTACATGCCTCCTGCGGCACAGGGAGGGCCTGAATAGGTGAATGTGCATAAGTTTTAATTTAATAATAATACATTGATTGTACATGTGAGACAAAATAGTGAGGAGTCTAATGTGGGTGTCTATTCTTTTGTAGCATGAAGGTTTTGTTCTAAGCACATTAGGTCGATAACTTAAACATTCATACACTTGTGCTAATTAACTTATTAGGTTTAATAAATATACTAATTAGTAGACTATCTACGGCATCAGTTGGTCTGTGCTAAAGAAACAATAAATTTTTTTTTTTTTTTATTTAATGTACTTAAAACCTATCGGTAATTAATATAAACAGCATAAGGAACGTATATTTGAAAATAAACAATATTATAAATACTACTCAAGGTACTATTGATTTCAAACTAGCTGCGCGCTGCGGTGTTTGTTCTAACCCGCGTTCTCCGAGATACACTAAGTGTAGCCTAATGCTAGATAGCCTAAACTATTTTTTGTGATTCTGGCTATGACATACAAATATTTATTTTAATACAATGGGGAAAACTAATATATTATGGTGAGGGCATTATTTAGAATCCCGAGCGCAGTGTGAGATTCCAAAATAGAATTCTGAGCGGCTGAAGCGAGGAATTCAATATACGCTGCCCGAATGCACCTTATATTACCCCGAGTGACGCACACTATTTTCATCACTACATAATATGAGAAAAGGCAAGACCAAGAGCTACGCCTCGAAACTCGTGTGTACAAAACTCGGCTTGAAAAAATATTAAAAATATTGGCTGGCTGCAGAGCTCTGCAAATGGTATTCAACTATTTGTGCATAGTCTTCTATATTTCGATGGACCAATCAGAATTGAAAAGGCATAGCCTACTAGATTTCAATGGACCAATCAGAAGGGAGAATGAAATACTCCCTTGGGAACAAACTCGTTTTTGCTCCCGCTATACTTTTTCGAATAAGCGAGGTGAAAAATAATGTTTTAAATCGTTCAGGCGTTTAAACAAACAAGCCTTTTTTAAAAAAACGTTTCCGTTTTAATTTAGTATAGATAAGACCAGTATATATATATGATTGTATTGTGCGGAGATATGGAACCGTCGGTACGCGAGTTTGCCTCGCGCTTGGCAGGTTTATTTAAAACTTGTCATAATTTAACGCAAGAGCTTTTAGCTTTGAAAATCGGTGCCCACCCACCCCATTACTTTGTCTCGCATTGTACCAACTAAATAAATCCTAAATATTGTTGATATTTCTGGTAGAAGCCATTACTACAGATAAGCAATACGCGGCGTTGTAAGGACGGTATTCCAGAAACACGATAACATGTGAATCTCGACTAGAGTGTTGTTGTCTTATTATTTTTGTAATGTCTTTAGTTTATTATTAGGTAGGTATTAGGTAGCAGAGTTCTTCCGATTTCGGTAAGGCCTACAATATGGGTTCTAACTGGCCGCGATCACACGGCGCCAACAAGGGGTTATATTTAATGTCTTTATCTTCAATTCTACGAGGTTTGAAGTTTACGACTAAGTTACAATATACCTGGGCCTTAGTGCACTGAGAAATAGAATATGTCAAGTTATCGTTTTATCCAGAAGGGTCCTAATAATTCAATTACAAAAAGTTATCGGCTTCATATCAATTCTAGAGCGAAGAATTGCAAAAAGGGCGAATAGGCAGAAGTTTCTTTTTAGGTTAGACAAGATGTCACAGATTGTCAAAACAGTTGTAAATAAAAAGACTTTTGCAAAATTGTGGTTACGCCGCACAAGCCATACAAACAAGAAGAAGAAGAAGAAGAAGACTTTTCTGTTCGTCAGACTCGAACTGTATGCAATTTATCCGACATTGTAGAAAGAAGCCGACGTGACTATAATACTGTTTGTAATCCGACAGGCAAAAGCGCTCTTCTGTGAAAAAATGTAATCAGTGTGGCACCACGCGTTTACAATTAAGTCCTTAAGCCCTTTAGGAAATTAAATCCTAGTGCAATTAAATATAATTTAAAAACATGTTGGTTGATAAATGTTACTATAATATTCAGGACTTTTTAATGATAATTATATGATTAATAAGATGACATAAGTTTAATTTTTTAGTCGAAATGTTTAATAACAATTATAATTTTAGTATTTACAAATTTCATTACTGGTGAAAATCCAGTAATGAAATTAATCACCAGCTCCATCTCAAAAAGTTGTACGCCTGCGAAGGCAAAACATGGTGGAACTGGTTTTTTTTAACAGCAACTGCACATGCATACCATTTGATTATGTATCACCTACCCGTGTTTTATGCAATAAATTTATCTTTATCTTATCTTTATCTTTGCTATTCGATTCCGAACAGTCAGAAATCAATCTATAACAATATCCAAGTTAAGATTTTTGGTTGATTTGAACTGTGATTAGACAAGTGACCTGCTCTCCAACAGACAGCTCTTTAGTACAGCCTTTATTTGGCATAGCTAGAAATTATGCTAGCTCATAGCAGAAGTGTACTCGCAAAATTTATTTAGGTTTGTAGACAGACAAGTTGAATTATTAAGCAAATACGAAACTTATATTGGTAATTACTCTGCCTAGAAGTAGTAGTGTGCACGCATTTCTTACTTATTATATTGAGTAGAGGCCAAAAAGTCTGTATTTGAAAGAAAAATTTAAAAAATGTGGGTCAGAAGACGTAAAATTAGCTACTGAACTAAAATATGACGTTATTGAAAAAAATGTCTGCCTGTCTGTCTGTATGCTCACGCATAACTTAAAAACTACTGCAGAAATTTCCATGAAATTTGGTATATGGATACGAAAGAGCCCGCAGAACTCGACTATAAAAAGAAGTAGGTTTCTCAATATGGCCGTGTATATATTTTTTTATGTGTGTTCGCGGATAACTTCGTCGTTTCTGGATCAATTTTCAAAGTCTTTTTTTATTGAAAAGGAGATATCTTAAAAGTGGTACCATGATAAGAGGATCTCAGAAGAAATCAAGGGAACCTTAGAAAATCGTAGTGGCTACTAAAGCGTTTGTAATTTTTTTTTATTAAGTATTATAAGCTCTTGGTAACACTGATAGCGCACTATATTCGGGTTCGATCCCCGGACAGGTCAAACATTTGTGTGCATGAACATGTCTGTTTGATCTGTGTCTGGGTGTTTATATGCATATAAGTATGTATATCAGTCATCAGGTTACCATAGTACAGGCTATGCCTAGTTTGGGACCTGAAGGCCTTTGTGTGGATGTTGTCCCATATTAAAAAAAATGTATATAAAGGTCTGGAGTCGATCTGATGATGGAGCCGTAAGACAGTCGAGAGAGCTCCTCAACGATTTACAGCTATTACCTGGTATTTGGGCTTGATTAATTTGTATCGATGACAACTTTACGACTAGATGGGTTGTGCCTGTCATTAGGGGTCTGACGATGAAGACGAAGAACAGTCAAGGGAACTGTTTCTAAAAATATTTATTTAAATTTGTTAATTGGCTGTTGGATGACAAATTAAATAAATAAATAAACCCCTCAACGTTTTACAGTAGCTAGCTGTTTGATCTTTGGACCCATATGGGTTAAGGTAAGTCCAGCAGTTTTCGGTTTATAATCCAATAACTGAAAAGTATTTCGCCTATTTGGTTGATATCATCATTAACGGTGAATGACAATCGATCCCGTATTAGGAAGTGCCACTAACATAGCAGTTTTTTTTACTAAAAATGGAACTGTTTTCCACACCAACAAGTACCTAATAACTAATAACGCACAATATTCTGAAAGAAGTACTTTGAACAAGTTATTTCACACTTTTTGGTGTTGAAGTCCAAATTTTTTTGTTAATCCGTTACATAAAAAAGAAGGCAGCTTGATCTCTCTATGCTACACTCTAGCTAGCACTCCTAGGGTCTCGATTAACGCATATCAAAATTAGGTAATAAAAAAAAGTATTACAAAAGCCTGAAATCGTTAGTCTCAAAGTCCTTGTTTTATGAAAATGTCGCATATTACAAACATAACATTAATAATTATATGAAACAGCCTAAAGCTCTTTGGAAAAAAAATTTATCGACGGTCTTACCGCCTAAAAATAATATCACATTGTCATCGCATTTTGACGATGCAGATGCGATTAATGTCCATTTCTTGAATGTTTCGGGCACGTTTACCATTTGTATCTCCCATCTTACTTTCTTTGAATTTCATAGGTTTAGTGACGAAGTTATTTCATTGCTATCGGTGAGCGAGGATTGTATCATTAAGATAATTAATAATCTTAAATCGAACGCTGAAGGGTTCGATGGTATAACTCTTGAAACGCTGTTGTTGACGCTTCCTCTATCGCTAGTAACAATCACAGCTATTGTAAATCGGCCAATCTCCACGCCAACCTTCCCAGATGTTTGCAAAGTTGCCATTGTGCGACCACTGCCTAAGATTAATAACCCTTCTGCTTTTAAGGAATTGAGGCCGATCAGTATACTGCCATGCCTGTCGAAAATTATAGAAAAGCTGTTAGCCATCAGTTAACAGATTTTATCGAAAAGCACAATATTTTGCCTGACGCTCAATCTGGCTTTCGAAAGCGCTGTAGTACAGCTACAGCTCTTTTGGACGTCACTGATAATGTACTGACAGCTCAAGACCAGGGTATGTGTACTCTGTTAGTGCTTCTTGACTTTTCTAGGGCATTTGATGCAATCAATACTTCGTTGCTGTTGTCAAAGCTTCAATCAATCAAACAATTATTTATTTGTCAGAATACACATGATACATTTTCAGATCTTATGAATAATTGACGTCGATGTATTCACACATTTTGTTGTAAACAGTAATGGTCATTATAAAAATTTTTTTTTCGTAGATCACTTTTTGGCACAGAGGGCGATATAATAGGTTTTGATACTTCGGTCTATTTTGTCACGGAAGAACATCCGTTCTTCTCTGAAAATAACTAGGATTTGCCTTAACAAAAACACACAAGTCTCTTACATACATGCATGGAAGTGGAAGAATATTTTTCGTTTTTAAATAGTGGTTTGCAGCTGTCAAGAAACCAAGCTTTATTTATTACCCGGACACAACGCTTCTGTACCTTGAAAACCTTATCTAACTCAACTGAGTTTCCCCAGATTATAAGGCCATAACTAAGCACCGACGATACATAGCCATGATAGGCAGCCAAGGCGGCATCAACAGATATTGTTTGTCTCAGTCTTTTTAATGAAAACGTGTACCGGCTTAGTTTTTGACAAACCTCATTAACATGGTCTTTCCAATTCAGATTTTTGTCCAAGTTTATTCCCAAAAATTTGAAGCAACTAACTTCCGTAACTTTTTGATTGTCAAGGTATATTGATTTTGTATTATAAGATTGCAAATGCATTATTTTAGTTTTGCTAATATTAATATTTAAGTCATTATTATTTACCCATTTAATAACATCAGCTAACGCTTCGTTCACAATTTGTTGACAAGATTATTTGTCATTAAATTTAATTATAACTGTAAAGTCGTCCGCAAAGAGAACACATCTGTGAGTTATTTGCTCCGGTAGATTATTGATATATAGCAGGTAAAGCAGAGGTCCTAAAATACTTCCCTGAGGCACTCCTTTCTTATTTCATATAGTTTGAGATCTAAATTTCTTTCTTTCATACGTTTTGTTACCATTGCCTATTGTTTTTGAGATCTCAGTGAATTGTTTTCTATTAATTAAATAACTAGACAGCCACTCCAAAGCCTTACCTCTAATGCCATATAAATTTAGCTTGTGTAGAATTTTTTTATGATTCACAAAGTCAAAAGCCTTTTTTAAGTCAAGAAACAAGGAAACAACTAGACATCCTTCGTTTATGCCCTCTTAGCGGCTTTTATTAAATTAAAACATGATAGTGTAGTGGAGCTGTTTTTACGAAACCCGAAATGGTCTTTTACAAGGATTTTATGTTTAGTTAAAAAGTTATGTAACCTGCTTGACATAGCTTTTTCAATTATCTTGGACAATATGGGTACTATAGATATGGGGCGGTAGTTATTAGGATCTGACGTATCACCAGTTTTGAAAAGAGGCTTCACTATAGATAATATCTTGAGTTGTTCAGGAAATACTCCATTCAGAAAAGACAGATTTACAATATGAGAAAATGGGACACATATACATTTAGCACAATACTTTAAAATTTGAGTCGTGATTTCATCGTACCCACTCATTTTACTAATACTCAGCATCATTATGATACTATAAATTTCATAAGGGTCTGTTGCGGTCAAAAATATTGTTTTTAAATTCATATTGCCATGTGTGGTGTTGACAAAACTTGTTGAAACTGTCGTTGCTGTAGTGGGTTGATTTGTAAATGAATCGACAAAATAATTATTAAATTTATTGCAAATGTCAATGGCATTGGTGTATGTCAAATTATTAAAATTTAATTTATTAATGTAATTTTTATTGATATTATTACCTACAGTAGAAGATATTGCCTTCCAAATAGCTTTACTTTTATTTTTATCGTTCCTGATTCGTTTCATGTTATATTGTCTTTGTGTTATTTGTGTAGATTTTTTATATATATGATTATATTTACTATATGTATTTTTATTTAGTATTTTATTAATACTTGTTTTTCTGTATTTTAAATATAGGAAACGTTTGGTTCTACTTGATTTAATGATTCCTTTAGTCAAAAATTAGCTTTCACCGCTCTATCTTCACTTTAATCACAGGAAAGCAAAGATCATAAAATAATCGAAATGTACTATAAAAACAGTCGAACGCTTCTGATAAGCCATCCGCCTCTAAAACTTCTGCAAATGATAGCGAACATATACACTCACAAAACTTCGTAATATTATAAACACTGTAGTCTCTTTTAGATTCGAACCAGTGTGTTATTGCATTTTGTTTGTTTGCTTTCAAAGTAAGCAATTGTGCTATTTCATGATCAGACAGTCCCAGAGTAAGTAACTCACATTTTACATATTTTTATGTTTGACGCTATTTGATCTAAACAAGATACATGACGTGTAGGCGATTTAATGTGGGTTTTAAAATTATAACTTTCTAGAATATTCATCAATTCTTTGTTAACTGAATTTTGTTTTATTGTATTTATATTCCAATCACCACATATAACTATTTTCGTTCTTCTAAATTGGTCTGTTAAATAATTAAGCCATTTGTCAAGCTTAAAGAAAAATAAGGCCATCTGTGATTTTTTATGATCTGATATTCTTCTATATATAGTAACTATTATCACATTGAGACCAATCATCTCAACGCCACAACATTCGAAATAAAATGGAATAATGATATTGGAAGGAATACATAAAGTTTTGGTATTTAATTTGCTTTTTGTCAGGATACATGCTCCACCTCTACACTTATTACGACAAAATGAAGCAACTAATTTGTAATTATTGAGTTTGATATTAGATTCTGTACCCTTTTTAACAAATGTTTCAGTATAACATATTACATCGACCTCTCTGTCTTTTATTAAATGTTCATTTAAAGTTATTTCGATTATGTCAAGTTTACAACAGAGCCCTTGTATATTTTGGTGCATTATTTTCAGTTTTTCCGGGTTAGAGTCTGATATAGTGTTATTACATTTTTTAGTTCTTAAACAAGCATAGTTAGGGACGAAAACAAATTTCGCCATTGTTGTGCACCTTTAATGTGTCAGTTTGATCATCACTTTTATATACGACTTGTTCTAAAGTATGTTTCGAAAAGTTTGACTCAATGTTAACATACTCAATTTCCATATTCAATTTACAAGTTAGCAAACCCAGCACAGACGACTTATGTTTGTTGACATATAATTCTTTCACTTCAATAAATTTACAGCTCTCAAACTTTTTCACAAACAATCGCAGTTCGTAATTTAATTTGTTTACATTCAAATATTTATTGTCAAGAACATTCATTAATATAATTTTACATTTCCTGACACATAGTATTGAACAAATTAGTCAACAATAAAAATGGGTTTTTGTCATGTTTGCCTACCGATATAATTACACTGTCATCTTCGCTATTATGGTTTTGACCAAAATACTTTAAAATGGTTTAACAGCTATCTTAAGGACCGTTACCAATATGTTGAGTTAAAGAATAATAACGGTTCCTTTGTCTGCTCTCAATTATCTCATATAAACCGGGGTGTACCCCAAGGCTCCTACTTTATTTGTTTTGTATAGTTCCGATACCAAGAATCAATTTAAAAATTGTAAATATCATATATATGTAGATGACGTTCAGATTTACATTTCTTTTAAGCCACAAGACCTTAACAGCGCTATTACCGCTATAAATGATGATTTAACCAGGATCACGTCCTGGTCCAAAGCAAACAGCCTAGTCCTCAATCCACTTAAGACTAAATATATGATTTTTGGTAATAAACATCAAGTAGCCTGTCCAGGATAAAATCAGGTACTAATGGGAATTTAACGATATAAGATAAAATCAGAACAAAGGTTAGATGCTGACTGAATGACGGTTTATTTCTCACACATTTTACACGGTGGTTATGTCAAAACTTAACTAGAGGCTTGCTTTTATAAATTTTAGGGCGCTTAGTTCTGAACATAGCCTCTTTAAACTTCGATACGAGTGTGTTCATTGAGGGCAAAGCAGTTGAGCATATTTTTGAAGCTCGAAACTTGGGCGTTATTATGGATTCGAATTTACGTTTTGAAAAACATGTCGCTGATTGTGTACGGAATTGCTTTTATAGGCTAAAAGTCTTATATAAGATAAGACTCTTTATCAGCGAGGAATTACGTATACATCTTGTTGAATCGTTAGTACTATCTAAACTAAACTACGCAGACACTGTATACGGTCCGCGGCTACTTGTGCGAACCCAACATCTTATCCAGCGAGTTCAAAATGCCTGCGCGACGTTTTGTTTCATTGTGCCCCCAAGAAGCCATATTACGCCATTTCTTAATAAACACTACATTCTCAAAATGAAATCTCGCCGCAAACAACATTTAGCATGTCTCCTCTTTGGGGTAATTCGTTACGGTACTTCTAAGTACTTGTACGATAAACTTTGTTGGATGTCTAGCAATAGAGGCTGTGAAAGAAGGCAATGTTCCACACAACACCACAGATCTGAAAGTTTCAGAGGTAGTTTTAGGTATGCGGCTTCCAGGTATTGGAATAATTTGCCACCGCCAATAAGAAATTCAAAAAGCGTCTACAGTTTTAGACAAAAACTAAAAAAGTTTCTTATTGAAGGCCAAATACAGCATGGTATTATAAATGTGGACATTTCGCTTACTTAGCCAATATATCTACACCTCACTATTTTTGTTGTGGTATAAAATATAGCTATAATTTAAATTTTTCTATAATATAATTTATTTTATTTAATAATTTAATTTAATTAAAATATTATTTAAATCTGTCTCAACCAACCATTGTTTATGCAAAGAATACGTATTATTTGCGACCTCGCACAAATTTATATATATGTATAACTTCACTATCCCTACTACTCTTGTTTATATTATTTATGATACAGTATTATATTTATCATACCTTATCTTTGTTTATGATATATGAGTATGTACCCTACAACCTTTGTATGTTATTTTCATTGTTACTGCTGCACTATCTTCTCCACTTTTTTGGTCACAGCTGAAAACCAGCGTTGGGTGTTGATAACACACCCAACACATGCTGAGCTGAATAACAGTTAGGTACCTTGCCTTCAGAAGTATCCAGACACATGAGACGAGCGTAGTGTACGTAAATCCGTAGTATCTGCCTGCCTTCCCCTCCAGGGTTCAGGCGGTGCTTTATGTAAGTGTCTTTATGTTTCATGTTTGTTCCACCTTGTTTATTAATTTGTTTTATGTCGGCTCTGTGTTCTGTATATGTTTAAGTACCTAATAAAAATGTTTCTTCTTCTTCTTCTTCTGTTTCTTCGTTAAACACTTGCGTTTCGCCGGATACAATTTTGTCCCATGTTATAGAGGGGTGAGCCTATTGTCATCTATGGGAGACTGTTCCACACTCCGGACTGCTATTGAGAATTTCTTTGTCAGAAAATCCCAATTTCTGTCTAACCCGGGAATCGAACCCAGGAGCCCGAGATTTAAAAACGGCGCTTCCACCACTACACCGAGACCAAGCGAGCGAAGTCGCTGGCGGATCAGCTAGTGAGAAATAAAATAAAGTTACAAAATCAAAAATTTGTTCTAATTATTTATCACGGGATGTAGACCACGATTGAATAGATTTTGGAGTTCCTGATATTTTCGGCACAGTTACGTGCACCATATTCACAAGTAGGCTGAATAGGCGGGTGAGGATGAAAAGTTAGTTCGAATTTATTTAAGAGCAGACAAAACGGTATACCCTTTTTCTCACTCCTTTACTACGGATACCACTGGCATTCACACTCGATTGTAAGTCTCGAAAATACGCACTAACTATGTCACTGCGCATGTTCATTTGATCACATTCTAGATGGATATTCTTTTTCCAGTGGTAAGTTGGCTATAACCTATCACCTTTCTATCATCAGTTAAAAATCATCACCACGAATGAATTATGTCCATTTCGTGATTTCAATGGATTCCTGCACCAACCTGGGTACACAGTGACGTTCCGTGGTACCAAGTTTGCATAATTGGTTGTTCGTAATAATAGTGTTAATATGGGAGCCAGTTACCATTTAGCTATTTTGAGCGAGGCGTTTCTTTACACCTGATCAGCGTTGCTTCCTTTAGCTTGCTTTATATAAAAAAAGATTTGCCCCTGTATAAAATATTGTTAAAACCTCTGAAATGGATCGCTAAATACCTTATGGATACTGTCCCCATTATTGGAGATGCAGAAGTTACTCAATACCCAGAACCCCTATACAAACGCGTAGAACTAATAGCTTCTCTAATCGTTTTCAATCGTTTGTTTCATGGCAAATATTCTAAAGAGCTCTTATTCCTCGCTATTCGAGCGCATTAATGTTATTCCTTCCTCACCATTCTGATCCTGAACTACTCGATCCGGCTTAGCATGCCATCCATATACTGACTAAAGTTTCTTACCACGCAACAAAAAGTTTGCCAGTTCTTATCTCTGTGGTGTAGTTAAAATGATGAATTCTCTTCAAGCATTCGTTTTTCCTTGTAGCTAGCCTGGGTCTTTCCATCGGGGCGTGAAAAAGCATATCTCAGGTCATCATAGGGATGACGATTAACGCAGTTTACGGATGCATCAATGGTCATACGCTTCTTGATTCCATCTCCACCTCAAGCAAGAATAAGTAAACTAGTAGTTCTGCGAACAGTGTTGAATTATTAAGATAAGATGTAGTTAAAAGAACTTATTTTGTATAATTTATAATTTTTATTAATTTATTGAATTAAATACTTACATCTACCATTACAGGATAACCTAATGCGATAGTGCAGTTAGTAGTGGCAATAGTTTTACATATTTACCCTTAGAAACGTACCTATATTTAACAATACATGACTTAAAAATAGATTAAATAAAATTATATAAACATCGCAGCCAACTCTAATCACTTAACTAAATAACATAAAACATACAGAGCCACTTTTGAGAACTCACTCATCGTACAACAAAATAGGTCCGTCTCCTCCGCCATAATGTTGAGAGTGCGGAGTGCGCGCGTCAGAGGCGCCTCGCTAAGGAGATTAGTCCGAGCTCGCGGCACCACCACCAGTGGCGGTCGTCGCCGTCTCCATATATACCGGTCTGGCACACACATCGATATTTGCGCTAGAACATCATATAATATCACATAATATCGCATATGGTGTTTCTCTGTAACAAACAGTGCATTAAGCAACTTAGTTAAGAATATGTATAAGACACAAGAAGTGATGTAACTATTCATGGTAAACCAAATAAATAAATAAACAGTAGGCCTTGCGAGCACAGTCTAATCAGCGGCAATTTGCATTATACGGTCTACCGTATAATGCAATTGTCGAGATTTTTATATTTAGTTCTAACTAATTATAAAAATCTCGATACCGCTATTCAGAAAATTCGTTGATCTACTTATGCAGTCTCCATCTATGTTAACTTGATAGTACTAATAAAAGCACATCATTAAAATTCAGAAAAAAAATACACATATTTATTTCTACAACACCTTGACCAGTTTAGCTAAATTGTTTTTATATTGTGGGTACCCACCAAATGTTCTTGTCAAATATTACAAAAATCATCCAGCTTTTGAACTTCAACATCTATTATCTCGGCAACCTATTATCTTTTTATGGGATTGGTTGGCGAGCAAGAGGCTCATCTGATAAATGATACCGTCGCCCACGATCATCCGCAATACCAGAGGTCTCGAGGATGCGTTGCCGACCTAAGTAACACTCAAAAATCGCCGACGACACGAAAAATATATTGATTAGTAGAACAAGCGTACTAAGTTCTGCCAAGATTGGTTAAAAATATGACCAGCCGTGCGATTCTGTAATGATTCGTCGACGAGCTCACCGATGTCAAATACTATGATATATAGCTCTTGTACATAAGGTTGCTTTTCCAACGTTTCTTGTCATCTCTTCATTTGTTTCACGGATGTTGTCAAAGATTAAACGATTTTGCTCTTTGAGAATCGCACGGCTGTACAGGAAGCCGTACATACAACCTAACAAACATGACGAGAAGAAACTGAATTTCCTAGTTAAAGCAGAGACACATTGCTCGCTCTGTAATAAAATTAATTTATGTTAATTTAACTCCAATGTAAACGATAACAAACTGATCCACAGACAAAATGCGATCACTGCACTCGAGCGTCGATATAATAGACTCAGCTGATAATAGTTTCTTACACAGTTCTAGGATAAGAACAATGCTCAAGCAGATATTCTAACTTCACGTACTTACTCAACTACTTACTGATTAGGTGATCAGATATCAAACAGTATTTGAGTTGAATTTTGGAATACGGTCCTAAGTTGTTAAGTGTGTCTTTAATTTCACGGGCACCCTTCAAACCGGACCACAGTAATGTGAGCATCGCTTGCGGTACAAATAAATATGGTGGCGGTACTTACTTCCACGGACGAACTATTCACTAACAGTTCTGCTGCTATCTAATTTAATAATTACTGTCACAGGATATTTGATCAAATCTGTACTCATGTCTAAGTTGTTCTGGGCTTACAGCAGCGTACTTCTGGGATATGGATCTTAATACTCGTACTTCAACTTTTTACTATTCATTAAAAGTTAGACTTAACTTTTCTTAGTTTTATTTGTCTTCCTTATCCATAAACCCGTATACGCGCGGGTTTGTTACTCATGCAACAGTGTGCTTTTGTATTTTTATTTATTATTATATCAAAAATAGCACCAAAAGCCGAGGAACCGATATGCGATGTGTTTAACTTGGTTAGTGACTTAACAAACAAAACCAGTGCGTTAGAATAAATAATCATTGAAAAATAGGTGTTTTTAATAGGTGTGTTGGTGATATAATACACATCACTAACATCGCCTCGGTAATGACGACACTGGCGTGTGTGTCCACAGGACAGATGAACTAAATTATACTGAATTTCATATTGTTGATAAAACATCCTTAAAATGCGTAAAATTATTAATGGGGCAGGAAAAAAGATAAAGAGAATCAAACCATATTCAAACTCTCAAAAGATTAAAGTATATTTAAGCTTACGTAAGCAGATATACGAGTCAAAACATTTGCAAATACCTAAATAAAATGACCTATATGATTTTTATAATTACGAGTATAAGTGTGTGGGTCGTGAAGCGACACCACGGGTAAATTTTAATGATTTTTAGGTATTGTTTAGAGGCCGAAAGAAATGAATATTTTATTATCGATTGGACACTTGTTTATTTTAATATTGGAAGTATACATGTAGATAAGATATAAATTTAGGACTACGGAGATTAAAAATGAAATAATTAAAATCGCGACGAGCGGCGTATAGCGATCTCCGTGTGCGTGTGTCGGCCGGCAGAACGGGTCGCAGCGGCGCGGCAGGCGATAGCGGAGGCAGCGCGCGGCGCGGGTGGTCACACAACAGATAACCGGCCTTCTAAGGAGCTGGACCAAGATCACAAGAGGTAGCGATTTAATCGAAATGCATAGTGTTGGTCCAACTCATTAGATGACTGAGTTATGTGAGTGTACGCCACATATTCCCCCTGGCCAGACCGTGACTACGGTCGATAGAAATTAGTAAACCGGACTCTTCTACCGCTCCGGTTTTTCTTCTCTTCTGGAACGGCTTCCAAAACTGGTTGGGTAACTGGTGGAGGTCTAGAATCGGTCTGAGGTGCCGTGGCCAATGGTAATGTTGAGATCGCTTCTTTAGCCATGTACGCTGGTTTTAGCCTGTCGACAGTGACGTTCATATGTTTTCCTTTAACGTCAATGGTGAAGAACTTTGGCTGTCTCTTGATCACAAGGTAGGGACCAGCGTATGGAGGTACGAGTGAGGCACGCACGTGATCTTGACGCAGGAACACATGGGATGATTTTTGCAAGTCACGTGGATAGTAAAATGGTGACGAGGTATGCCACGACGTTGGTCTGGGTGTAAGTTTTTGTATGTGGTCTCGAAGACGCGTAGCATACTGGGTGATGTCGTCTGAGGTGTTGTCATCTTGTGGGGACAGGAACTGACCAGGTAAGCGTAGGGGCTCGCCATATACCAATTCTGCAGCTGACGTCTGCAGATCTTCTTTCCACGCGCTGCGCATGCCAAGGAGTACCAGTGGAAGGGCTTCTGTCCACTGTGAAGTAGTGTGGCACATGATCGCTGCTTTGAGTTGGCGGTGGAGACGTTCAATGATGCCATTCGCCGCCGGGTGATAAGCAGTGGTGCAAAAGTGCCGTGCACCAACCAGAGCAGCAAGAGACTGGAAAAGCTGGCTCGTAAACTGGCGTCCTCGGTCAGTGGTCACACGAGCAGGGCATCCGAATCTGGAGATCCAGCCAGATACCAAGGCAGCAGCGCAGGTTTCAGCAGTGACGTCTTTGAGTGGGATTGCCTCAGGCCATCGGGTAAATCGGTCAATGACAGTGAGGCAGTACCTGTAATCAGACGACAAGGGTAATGGTCCTACAATGTCGAGGTGTATGTGAGAGAACCTCGACGAAGGGGTAAGGAAGGAGGAAAGTGGAGATTTGGTGTGTCGGGAAATTTTGCATTGTTGGCACTTTAAGCATTGCCTAGCCCACTCTCTACAATCTTTACGAATCCCTGGCCACACAAATCGCTGAGTAACCAGTCGTACAGTAGCTGAACTTCCTGGGTGATGTAGTCGGTGTAGAGTGTCGAAGATTTGTCTACGAAGTTGTGGTGGTACAAATGGTCGAGGCAGTCCAATAGAAGTATCGCAGTAGATTGGAATGTTACTGTCAGTTGACTTCAATCTTTCAAGTTTCAAACTGGAACCATTTTGTAGCAAGTCTTGCAGTTCTGGGTCTGAGTCCTGATATCGTGCAAGAGCTTGATAGTCGACAGCAGTGATCTCTTCCACACGAGACAATGCATCTGCGACGATGTTTTTCTTCCCCGGAAGATAACGTATGTCCGTTGTGAATTGGGCAATAAAATCCAAGTGGCGGAACTGTCGTGGTGAACACTTTTCCTTAGTCATAGAGAAAGCAAACGTCAAGGGCTTGTGATCCGTGTAGATTGTGAAGGTCCTGGCTTCCACCATGTGCCGAAAATATTTTATAGCTTCATAAACAGCGAGTAGTTCCCGGTCGTAGGGGCTATATTTTGTCTGAGCACTAGAAAGCTTATGCGAATAGAAAGCTAGTGGTTGCCAGTCTAAACCTTTGCGCTGTTGTAATACTGCACCGATTGCGAGATCAGAGGCGTCGGTGACGATTGCCAACTCAGCGGACGCATCTGGATGAGCCAGTAAAGTTGCTAAAGATAGAGAGGCTTTGCAATCTTCGAATACAGTCAGAATTTCCGGTGTCATCTTAACAGGATGTGAACCTTTTATTTTAGGTCCGGATAGAAGAGCGTTCAACGGCGCTTGAAGTTGAGCTGCGTTGGGAATGAAGCGACGATAGAAATTTAACATTCCTAAGAAACGTCGGAGCTCTTTTACAGTCTTTGGAACAGCATAGTCCTGTATAGCTTGGACTTTAGTATCTAACGGTCGAGTACCAGCAGCTGAAACATGGTATCCTAAGAAATTTACTTCAGACTTGCCTAGGACACACTTTGAAGTATTGATCAGCACTCCATACTGTTTCAGACGTTCAAATAGCTGACGGAGATGACTCTTGTGGTCTTCTATTGTGGACGAAAAGCACAGTATATCGTCAATGTACCCGTAACAGAAGTCAAGGCCCAGGAGCACTTCGTCAATGAACCTCTGAAAGGTTTGAGCTGCATTGCGTAACCCAAAATTCATGAACTCGAATTCGAACATTCCGAAGGGGGTGGTCAGCGCAGTTTTGGGTACGTCATCTGGATTTACTTTGATGTGATGATAGGCCTTAACCAGGTCGATGGTAGAGAAGATGGAGCATCCAGAGAGCTGTTGAGAAAAGTCCTGAATGTGGCGGATGGGGTATCTGTCAGGAATAGTCCTGGCGTTGAGTGCGCGGTAGTCACCACAGGGCCTCCATCCATCGTCTTTCTTCCTAACGAGATGCAGTGCAGATGACCATGGACTTTCAGAACGCTTGGCTACACCACTTGCCAACATGTCCTCAAACTCCTTCTTTGCTGCTTGTAGTCGCACAGGGTCAAGGCGTCTAGGTTTGCAAGAGACTGGAGGGCCTGGAGTTGTCCTTATGAAGTGTAGAGTGTTATGTTTAGGAGCGGACGGTACACCTGCAGGTCTTGTGATCTCTGGAAACTCACGTAGTAGCTCATGGAAGTCCGATTCACCTGTCACAGCCTTAATAGATGCTATGTCGTCAGGTGAGTTGGTTTGAAGTGCGTTTACCGACATTGAAGTGATACCATCAATCAAGCGTTGATTTTTGCAATCGACGAGCAATCCATAGTAGCTCAGAAGATCTATACCAATAATGGGTCTTGAGACATCTGCTATGGTGAAACTCCAGGTGAACATACGTCGAAGTCCTAAGTCGAGCTGCAGTTGTGTGAGACCGTATGTGTGTATCACTGAGTTATTGGCAGCTGCAAGGTCAAACTTTGACTTAAAGCAGGGCGTCTTGACTGCTGATCGCGGGAAAACACACAAGTCTGAACCAGTATCCACGAGGAATTGCATTTTCGTGACGCGATCGGTGACAAAAAGACGGCCTGATGATGAAGAAGGGCAGTCGTTGGCCGCTATTTGCGACCGCCCTTGTAGTTTTCCGACACGTAACTGCAAGGCTGCTTACATTTTTGGGCTTTATCTCCGTAGGTAAAATGGTAGAAACAGTGAGGGTGGTTTGGTGGTGGTTGTCTAGGGCGTGAGCGAGAGTGAGAGCGAGAACGAGAACGGTCAAACCGTCTATTTCTGTATTGTGAACGTGAACGTTCTCCTGAGGCGACTTGTTCTGTAAGTTTCGCTACTTGCTTTGTCAGCTCGCAGACTTGTTTTGCTAGTTCGTCGTACTGCGGTGATGGTGTGGAAGTACCAAGTGTGGCTCTAGAAGTACTAGCTACCTGTGGAGTCGAAGGGGCTATTTCCTGCACCCTATCTGCTAATTCTGCCAGCTTATCTAAGGCCAGGTCTATCTGAGAAGCTATGACCGTCTGGATGTTTGAAGGCAAGCGGCTAGACCATATAGTGCTCAAAAAATCCTTCGGCACTGATGGACCTGCAAGGCTCTGTAAGTGGCGCAAAAATTGCGACGGCTTCCTGTCGCCGAGCTCCTCATGCATTAACAGTTGTTTGACCCGTTTTTCCTGCGAAGCTGAAAGGCGTTTTATGAGCTCACTTTTAAGTTTAATATATTTATCAGTTGTTGGAGGGTCGGTGATAATGTCCTTAACCTCTGCAGCATACTGATGATCTAGCTGTGCTACTAGGTAACAAAATTTTGTTTCATCGGTGGTAATCTTTGACAATGTAAACTGGCTCTCCACTTGGGCGAACCATAACTGTGGTTCTTCTGGCCAAAATGGAGGTATTCTGACACCTACTCTCAAAACTTCGGGGTTTGTCGTTGGCAGAGCATCTTCTAAATTATCTGTATTACGACTTGCCATTTCAATATAGAAAAATAAAATCGCTCACCCTTTTTACTTTGTACCACACACCCACTGCTCGAACGTTCCGTAGAGGACGATCCAATGACGACGCGCGGTGTCCAAAGTCCAAAATACTCGTCAGGTCACCAATATAGCCGGATTCCGTTTATTCCTGGTTCCCGTACTATCCAGAAGAACACTTGACGATCAGAAGGTTGATGTGGGTCGTGAAGCGACACCACGGGTAAATTTTAATGATTTTTAGGTATTGTTTAGAGGCCGAAAGAAATGAATATTTTATTATCGATTGGACACTTGTTTATTTTAATATTGGAAGTATACATGTAGATAAGATATAAATTTAGGACTACGGAGATTAAAAATGAAATAATTAAAATCGCGACGAGCGGCGTATAGCGATCTCCGTGTGCGTGTGTCGGCCGGCAGAACGGGTCGCAGCGGCGCGGCAGGCGATAGCGGAGGCAGCGCGCGGCGCGGGTGGTCACACAACAGATAACCGGCCTTCTAAGGAGCTGGACCAAGATCACAAGAGGTAGCGATTTAATCGAAATGCATAGTGTTGGTCCAACTCATTAGATGACTGAGTTATGTGAGTGTACGCCACAAGTGTATATGTATAAGGTCTCCGACGTCGTGGCCTCCAGGAGTCCGTAAAATGATTGGATTTTTAGCTCGCAAACATCGGCAGGTCGCGGCTCACAATAGCCACGACCGCCGTCCAAACTACGCGAGATGAGGTTCGCCAGTCATCAGTCGCCAGTCTGCCAGGAAAACTCACAACGGATTACAGTAGTAAATATCAAGTTCCATAAAATGTTTAAATTTGCGAGTCAAATGTGATAAATAGGCAGAAGCGTAGCTACGAATAGCGTAATTTTGTGCCTTCAAAGCATACGATACATTAATAGACAAACACAAAAGTCAAAGGCCCAGTGCTGTTTGGTGGATAGGTGAATGGCCAACCTATGTCGAAGTTTTCAGGCCACCCGAATGCCTTCGACATATCCTAACGACTGTTATCCTAAGACAAACAACCGATATTGCTAGGATAGTGACATGAAATGTGCTATCCTGTGCTAGCAAGTGGGATATCAGACGAAAAACTTAAGTCATAATAATTATAATCATATTTATTTTCGTGACCAAAATTCATTCTTATATCATCTTATACAAACATAATTTAACAACATAAAATAAAAATAAAACATAAGACAGACATGCATCCCTAGCTCTCACAGTAGGATTCCCTGTGTTTGTGAGAGCTAGTTTACTCCCTTAGGTTATCTTAATTAAGGCATTTAATTCTTACATATAAAAAGCAAATGATGTTTTTATTTTAAACGTTTATAGAAATAACCACGAACAAATAATAAAAATAATAATAATACAAATAAAATTAATTAACATTATATTCCTTCTTCTCTTTTATGACTTTAGTGTGTCTATATATTGATTCTAAGTAAATCTTCAGTACCCTTGAAGCCCAATGTTAGTAAGTGGTTTTGGATTTTGATTTTGCAAGTTTGTCTCGTGTCACCTACTATGTCGAGTATTTTGTTTAATTGCTTGCACTTTTGTAGCACACTAGAATAGTCTAGTTTCAGTACTTGGTCCCAACCATGAAAGTTTGCGTCTGGATTTTATTTTTGTTTGATCACTGTTCGTAAGAGCTGTTTTATGGAACCACACGCACGGTGGCACACGCTAATACAAATATTTGTCTAACTCTTAATTCTTTAGTGTCGTTGTATAAATCGTCTGTTGGATATCTGTAAGGCTTTTTGTGAGCGACTTTCAAATTAACTCGTTGTGCTCTTTCGTCTTTTATTAGATGTGTAATATAGGCCGCGCCCCATGATGTAATAACGTAGCTGATTACTGATCTGCATAATGCAGTATACACAACATGAATAGTATCTACATCTGCCACTTTTCTCAACCTTTTGAAAATATGTACTAGTTTCCGTAGTCTACAACTCAATGATTTTATTTGTTTGATCCACGATAAGAGCTTATCAAAATATATTCCTAGATACTTTATCCTATCCTATCCTACCTAGATTCCTGATTCGCATGTGTGAAGATTAATGCATAAGGGATTAGGAGGCGCGGACCGACACGACACACTAAATGCAATGATTTTCGTCTTCTCTGCATTAAGTGTTAGCAAATTATTTTGCAGCCACTTCACTACTTCACGAAGACCATCATTAGTTACTTTTGATAGTGACTCCCAGTTTCGATCGTGGAAAATAATAGCGATGTCATCAGCGAAGGCGAACATCTTGGCTTGACCCAATTTAAGATGGCAAAAGTCATTAAGGTAAGCAAGAAACAGGGACGATCCGAGTACACTGCCCTGTAGGACTCCAAAGGGGATATCTTGGAACTCTATATTGTATATACTCTATAGTGGTCGCCTATCTTTATTCGCTGTCTTCGTCCAGTAAGGTAAGATTGAAACCATTTTAACGCTGTCCCATACATTGGTACGTACACCAATGTATTCCAGCTTTTTTAGTAGTACCGGTCGTGACACAGTGTCAAATGGTTTTGCTAGGTCAAGAAAAACGCCAATGGATCTCTGACCTATGTCTAGTTTGCCTGCAACAAAGTCTACCAGAGATGTAACAGCATCTTCCGTTGATCTTTCTGCGCGGAACCCCCATTGACAAGGAGAAAGAATGCGTTCTCTCTCTAAGAATGACATAAGGCTTTTATTAACATTCTTTTCAAGAATTTTAGCTAAATAGCAATATAGGCCGATAGCTCGAGGCATGTTCTTGGTCCCCTGTTTTGTAGATAGGACAAACATTTGCATCTTTAAGTGAGTCTGGGAAAATGCCACTTTCAAGGCTAAGATTACATATGAATGCAATTGGGTTGGCGAGAACATGTTTGGCAGATTTTAACAATTTATAACTAACATTATCTGCACCTGGAGCAGATGTAGTTTTGATTGCTGAAATTATGTGTGCAATTTGAACTGGATCAGTAGGACCCAAATATAGTGATTTAGAAGGGGACTTATTTGGCTTTACGGCGGCTGCTAGATCGTTTTCAGTAATATTTAGCTTATTTAAAATGTTATAGTTTGTCCTACGGAGGAAAGGTATTGATTTACATTTACATCATTACATCATTTAAGGCTTGTATTGACAAGCCCTAAATGATGTACGAAAATGTGAACGAAAATCTGATTAAAATAGCACCTACTCCAATGAGTAGTAGTGTGCCTTGTGCGTGTATTTATATTGCACATGTCTTTTATTACATTCCATAACTTTTTACTGTTTCCTTTGTTATTAATAATTTGTTTACAGTCATGTTCATTTTTTAAATTCTGCAAAATATTATTGCAAACGTTACGGTATTTCTTATATTTATTTCGTAGTTTTACATCATTAGGTCTTTTCTTGCATTTGTGTTGTAAGAAGTCTCTCTTCTTCATACATTTGATAAGACCAGGGGTGATCCATTCTTTACGAATGTTGTGCGATCTATACACAACTTGGGAGAGGTATATACTAAGTGGACTGTAGAGGTGAGTACTGAGTTTAGGTGAGGAACTAATCTTCGATCCCTGCAAGCTTCAGAGTGCAATATGGAGACTCCACCAACCTTTTATCCACGCCCGCCGAAGGCAGCAGCATCCGTCGCAGACCAGGCACAACCAGCCTACGCAGTCGGTATCACGGTGATCCACTATTGTCTCCTTAGTTTACAGCACTTCTTCACCATTTCTTATTTCACTAGGTAGATAAGAAGGGTCCCAAATGACAGAGCACAAAGAGATTGAAGCCGGCAGGTTAGAGTGCAACGTGCACTCGGCTCGGGTTGCAATGACAGAGTGACAACCACCGTTCGACGGTAGTAGATTGTAAGAATTGATGGAAATTTTCCAACAACCCTCTTTAGCTTACAAAGATCGAACAAATGTATTTAGAATAAACCTATATTAAAAAATATTTAGAGACACTTCCGCTGAAAAGAAAACAATGATTTTGGCCTATTTGGGGGGGTTCACCACCCTCCCTCCCGCATAAAATGCTAATAGGAAGAATACAAAATAAAAAACACAAGAAACCCCAAATAAACCAAAACCGATTCGACACGTGTTTCGCCTCTACACGAGGCATCCTCAGGAGATGTTGACACGTCGAGCGCTAGACCGACAGTGAGAGAACAACTTTTTTTTTTTAGAACGGACTAATGCTGTTTGCCTCTACCGGCATTTACAGCGTCACCGGACGGTGGAGAGAACAACGCCAAATCGCCCGCTTATATAGCATGCAGACTCCGCCCCTTAACCTTGTGACTGACTACACGAGCGCCGGCCGCTGCTATATTGTTGTTAGTGACGTATTTTGGGAAAATATACGCAATAATGGAGATGAAACCATGTTGGTTTGGTCATTCAATAGTGTAAGGTTATTATTATTATGTTTTATAATCTATAATTGTTCCAACACACTTAACCGAAAGCTTTTTTCACAAACATGTAAAATCTTAAAAGTGTTGTTGTTGCGCAACGAATGACCGGTATCGAGTAAATGTTTAGCGAAATGAGACTGGTCCGGGTGGTCATTCCTGTAAGCTGAAACATGTTCTTTAAATCTAATATCAAAATTACGGCCTGTCTGACCCACATAAACACCGTTACAATCGTCACAGACCAGTTTATAAACACCCGACTTTTTTCCATCCTCAAGAAGATCTTTACCATTACAAATATGTTGTAAGTTCTGGTCCGTTCGGAAGGCCACGTGGATGTTATTTTTCCTGAGTAGGTATGTTGGCAATTTTTTGTGAGACGGGGCCCATGTAGGTCAAACTACCCACATATTTGTTTATTTTTTCCGGAAGGCATGCACAAAGCAATAAACGAACCCTATCTCGCTGCTCATTTTGAATTAGGCGATCGACTATTTGCTTACTGTAACCGTTAGATGTTGCCATTTGGTAAATTATATTTAGCTCTTTTTTGTAGTTATCTGTTGACAGAGGAACTGTAGATAATCTATGAACATAGCAGCGAAAGGCTGCTAATTTGTGTTGTATGGAATGACAAGAAGAAAAAGGTATAACTACGTCTGTGTGAGTCGGTTTTCGAAAAATTTGGAAATCCAGTTTGTTTTCGATTCTAGTTATGGTCGAATCCAGAAAATTAAGCGAATTGTTATTTTCTAGTTCGAGTTTGAACTTTATTTTGGGGTGGATATTGTTGAGTTTATTTACAAAAATATTAACCTGACGAGAAGTACCTGTCCAACAAATAATTATGTCATCAACATACCTATAATAAAACAGGATACGTAGTTCGTTCACCACATGATGTTTTTCAAAATCATCCATAAAAAGTTGCACGATCTTACTGCCTATGGTAACTTGGATAGTCTCCAGTTTGGACACTCGTTCTGACAGTCTGGTCTTTTCTTCAATCTGTGCAACAATTATCTCTTGCATCTTCCCCATCTTAGCGTGGACGTACTCCCTCACCTTGTTAAGGTTTCCAGCCGATTTACCATCGAGAACCACTCTAACCTCCGAAATGAGCCTGCGAACGTCCGCAGTCTCAGATGGATCGGTGCTGCCGTCCTATTCAAGTGAGGTGAGGGAAGTGAGAGACACGTAGGATTGGCTGGAAGAGAGTGGCGGTTGGGAGGCCATCTCCCCGACTGCAAGGGCCGGGGGGTGGGTCTGTCCCTTTCCTCAGGTGTTCAACGAGATGCAGGTGTCACGTCACTCTCCGACATGGAGCGCCTGACCGCCTGCTTAGCCTTGGTGGTCACGGGCTTCGATCCTGACTGCATTACTGCACTTAATGTCCACTTGCGTCGAAAAAGATTTCTAAAAATCTTTCAACCCGGCACCCGAAAGAGAATGTCAGGGGACCGTCGGCGCCGAAGAACCGGTCGTTCTGCGATGACGGGTTCTGGAGATAAACCGCCCCAAAGTTTGTGAAAAATTCCCAAAATGACCGCCGAACTGTCAAAGTCGACCTTGGAACCGCTATATCTCCGCCCCCGAAGGTCTCACAGACACCGGAAAGACTGTTCTGGGGTGCCCGGGACCCAATGCATGCGCCTAGCGCGCGAACTAAAGCTAAAATTGTGAATAGGTTAGGTTAGGTTAGGTTGGGGGTTTCCCCCAAATGCTCAATGCCCGACTCGATGGTATCGAGGATCGCCTCCTGCCAGCGCCGGTACTTCGCCCGCCTCTCAGAGCGGATGCCAAGAAGGCTGCAGTAGCGGTTGCGCCCCCACCCCCAAAACCGACACCTCGAAAGCGGGTTGGCCGGGCCTCGAAGACTGCTGCTACGCCCTCGACTGCGGCTCCCATCGCCCCCCCAGAAACGACTCCAACTGCTGCTGCCAAGGCGGAAACCTGGGCAACAGTAGTACGAAAGGGGAAAGGCAAAGGGAAGGACAAATCGTCCTCCTCGGCAACGCCCGCTCCCGTTCCTGTCCCAGCAGCTCGTGCCACCCCCGCCGCCGTGAAGCCTCAAACGAAGAAGGCTTCTGCTGCCGCTGGGCCCAAGAAGGTGAAGACGCTGAAGCCCTTCAAATCCGCGGCTGTTGTGCTGACACTGCAGCCTGAAGCCGCGGAAAAGGGGGTCACATACAGCGCCATCATAGAGACGGCGCAGGAGAAGGTCGATCTCCAAGGTTTGGGGATCGACCGGATCAACTTCTGCCAGACGGCCACGGGATCCAGGATGCTCGAAATTCCTGGCTCCCAGAGCAGCGACAAAGCGGACAGGCTCGCGGAGAAGCTCCGCGGTGTCCTGTCCGAGGTAGCCAACGTCGCGAGGCCCGTTAAGTCCGTGCAATTGCACGTGACGGGCCTGGACGACGCCGCCACAAAGGAGAAAGTGGCGGCGGCGGTAGCCAAGGTGGGCGGCTGTGACGTACTCCAAGTCAAAGCCGGAGAGATACGTTGCAGCTACGGCGGGACCGGTTCCTCCCTTGTTTCCTGTCCGATTCCGGCAGCCAAAGTGTTGCTGGCACAGGGCAGGCTCTTAGTGGGATGGAGCTCGAGTGGTGGCACTGGCAGCGCGTCCCATGCGCTGCTTCAAGTGCATGGGACTCGGACATACGCGCCCCCAGTGTCCCTCGTCGGCAGACAGGGGGGACCTGTGCTTCCGTTGTGGAGGCGCCGGCCACAAGGCGGCGAGCTGCCAGAGAAGGGCCCCGCACTGCGCGATATGCGCAGAGTCGGGGCGACCAGCCGAGCACAGGATGGCGGGACTAAACTGTGTCCCCCCAAAAACGAAGGGGCAGGCCGCCAGGACCCCGGCCATCCCCCGACCGGCAGCCAAAGCCGCTCCCGAAGTAGTTCGCCGCGCGGCGAGCATGGAGGTTACTAGGAGTAGACTAGGAGTAGTAGTAGACTAGGAGAGAACGGAACGTACCGTGAATGTAACTACTCTTACGTCTTACATTATCTTTATTTAAAAAATACTAAAACTGCAAGAAATTCTTTCAATAGAGTATCAATCTAAAGGTTTAAGCCTAATTATCAAAGTGACATAATATTTATAACAAAATACATCAAATGCTGGCGTGAAAATGTAAAATAAGTGCATAAATTCGAAATAACCGTCTGCCTGTGTATTATAACTGTCAGATATTTGACTGCCTCGAGCAAAAATACACCCTTCTGCTACGAATTAAGAGCTACGAGCCGCTCTGAAATTAAACTACTCGCCGGGAAAGAGATAAGTACTAAAATATCTACTATTTTCATAGAATTTAGCCATAATGAATTGCCAAGGCTGCAATAGAAATATTGAGTATGAAAATGAAATGCTTAAATGCACTTGTTGCTCAATGATCTATCACTATGCCTGCCTAAACATAACATCTGCTTTTTACTTGAATAATATGTTGGAACTTAAGAAATCATGGATGTGTCCTTCTTGTCAGAACGTAACTAACAGGCGAAATAGAAATGACAATACGCCAGTAAGAAGCCAGTACCAAGCCTTAAACGATATCTCAATGTGTACCGATGAATCGCTTACTGATGCTTATAGCAAACGAGACCTATCTACAAATAATACTCTCAGTCCTACAAACTTGACTCGTATTACCCTCGACGAAACCTCCATGATCGAGAAAATTAGCCAACTCTTAGACAGCAAATTAGAAAACAATAAAAAAGCCATATTAAGCGAGATAACAAATACTATTGACTCCAGAATCGAACAAATGACTTACAAACTAAAAAGTGATATGACTATGAAAACAGACACAATAATTAAAGATCAAACAATTATTAAGAATCAAATAAAGGATATGGAAAAAACTATTGAGAAACTTGAAGTAGAAAATATGAAATTAAAAGGAGAAATGAGTCGGTTGAAATCGGATTTTACAAGTGTTGTAGCCCAGCATAAACCCGAAAACTCAAAAAAAATCGTACTATACGGCCTCAATGAACATGATCGCGAGACAGAAACGATATTGCAACATAGAATAATAACCATATTTCAAGATTTATTACATGTGGATCTCTCAGGCTACGTCGAAGAAATATCAAGAATTGTAAAAAAAACCTCTAATCGCAGACCAATAATCATCGAGCTAATTAGCAAAAAAATGGTAAAATATATTATCCAAAATGGCCGATTCCTAAAAAATACGGGACTATCTATAACCGAATATCTTGACGAGAATGCTTTAGAACTCAGGAAAAACCTACAACAACAGTTACGCGCTGCACGTCTTGACGGCCACTACGCAATTATTAGGAACAATAAACTAATTGTAGATGGATCAGTCATACACACTTACATACCTACAAGACAATCAACTTGCCCTCAGAGACAGTCGGCTCCTCCGGTGACATCCAGAGATAATCTACCTCCTTCCGCACTGAACGATTCACAACAACACTCACTACAACGCACACTTAACCCTAATTTTCGTCGCTAATGAGTTTAACTTTAATATTTTAATCCAAAACATGCAAAGTATGTTCAGTAAACGAGACACTATACAAGCATTTCTTCAAGAAAACTCTCAAAGAACCCATGCACTATGTGTGACAGAAACATGGCTCTCCAAGGCCAAGTTGGAACTAATAAACTGCAGAGGATACAACATAGCTGCGGCCTATTGTAGGCAATATCGAAAGGGTGGGGGAACTATGATACTATTACGCGAAGACTTTGAATATAACGAGATTAAAGAGATAACAGAATTGTCAATAGAATACTCCGTTGAGATGTGTGCAGTATTCATTCATAAAATAAATGTGCTTTTAATAACTATATATTGGAACGGTAAACGTAGCGATCTATTCTATAATCAATTAAATGCATTGTATAAAATAGTAAATAGAAAATATAGTTCTTTAGATGTATTAATAGGTGGTGATTTTAACCTAAATATGTTAGACAATTCGGCACAATCTAGTAAACTACTTGATTTAATGTTAGAAAATAATTATTACCAATTTGTAAATGAACCGACCCGTATTACAAGTACCTCAGCGACATGTTTAGATCTTGTTTTTTCAAATTACAACAAAAAGAAAATTAATGTTTCGGTAAAGGATTTTGGCTTTTCTGATCACTGGGGCACGATAATAAATATTAAAGATGCACTTAAAATAAACAACAAACTAGTAACATGGAAAATTGAAAAAAGAATATTTAATAAAAAGAATATAGCTAGATTCAAAAACGAATTAAAAACTATAGACTGGAATAAGCTATTAATTATGAATTCTAATAATACGGTGAATAATAATTATACAATATTTCACAATACATTAAAAGAATTATTGGATCGTTGTATACCTAAAAAACTCATAAAATTAGGAAGTAGTAATAAAAAATATACATGGCTAACGCGAGGTATTAGGACTTCTTGTAAAAATAAACGTTTACTGAAACCCATCGTAATACAGTGTAAAAACCCAACTCTCACTAAATATTATAAATTATACGCAAAAATATTGAAAAAAACGATAATTAAATCAAAAAGAAACCAACATATCCGAGAAATGAAACATTCTGATAACAAAACTAGGTCCATGTGGAAGATAATTAAAGAGCGTACGAATAAAGACACGGGAAAACCTAAAAATAATATAAAATTAAAAATTAATAATCAGATGATTTCTGATCCACTACAGGTTGCAAACAACTTAAACATTCACTTCGCGTCAGTCGGCGCGAGAAGCGAGACAGACGGGACGGCAACTTGCGGCCGCCCGCTGCCGCCGCTTAGACGAAGTGATATAACACTATGTTCTTGAGCCCAGCACAACCATATGAAATATACCAAATCATCAAACATCTTAAAAGTAAAAATAGCTATGGTGTTGATGAACTACCACCAGTATTAATAAAGAACTGTGCCGAAGAACTTACCCTCCCTTACTATTTGCTCATTAACCAATCTTTTAACGAAGGCACATTTCCCGAAATTTTAAAAACATCTATAATCAAACCTGTGCATAAAAAGTCATCTAAGCTTAATCCAGACAATTACCGGCCAATAGCACTTTTGCCTACCTCTTCAAAGATTTTTGAAAAGATTATGCAAAAACGCTTAATCTCTTTCTGCGAAAAATTTCACTTGTTTGATAATTCCCAATACGGTTTCAGGAAAAACCGGTCGACTATCTTAGCGGTCTTTAATTACGTTGATGAAATCCTAAAAATAATTGATAGTAAAAAATACGCAATAGGAATTTTATTAGATATGACCAAAGCATACGACAAAGTCCAATATGATATATTATTGGACAAATTATATAACATGGGAATACGCGGAAATACTCACAAATGGTTTCAATCATACTTAAAAAATCGAAAACAGTACGTCGATATTGAAAACTTTGATTTCGACTCCAAATCAATAAAAACAGTCAGATCAACTCCCATTCAGACTGACCACTCAATTCCCCAGGGAAGCGTCATTGGATGTATTATGTTTTTAATGTACATAAATACCCTCCCTGAAGTAATTAACGATTCCTGTGTCCTCTTTGCGGATGACATATCAATATTGACATCTAGTAATAATAATAATCTACACTTAAATAATAATTTAACTGACATTCTTGATAATATTAATAATTGGATGACTTTTCACAATCTTGACCTGAACTTCAAAAAGACAAAAATAATTCAATTTAGACCACACCAAAAACCCTCTCTTGACATTAATTTCAACTACAACAATAAAAAAATAGAATGCGTTGACGCTGCGACCCTTTTAGGTATAGAACTTGACACCCATGTAAACTGGAAAATACATATAAATAAAATGAAAGCAAAATTATCTTGTTTTTGCTACGCTCTAAGGGAGCTTAGACGAGCCACTGACCTAAGCACAGCCCTAACTGCGTACCACGCTTACTCTGCCTCTTGGCTTAGATATGGAGTTATACTCTGGGGAAACAGTGTGAATGTGAATGACCTTTTCATTGCCCAAAAAAAATGCATTCGCATTCTAGCTAATATTGATTCCCCCGACTATAATATACCATATTTTCACAAGCTTTATTTTATAAAATTTAAAATACTAACAATAGTGTCAACATATATTCTGGAAATGTGTAAATTTGTAATAAAATACCCAGACTACTTTAAAAGGGCATCTGATAAATCGCGCAGTATTAGGCCGCAATTTAGACATAAATTAATCGAACCAAAGTCAAACCTAGAAATACACAGCTCTGGCCCTAAATCAATGGCCGTTAAGATATTTAATAAATTGCCAAATGAATTAAAAGATATCGAAAAAGAAGTAACTTTTATAAATAACTTAAAAGGTATTTTAGAATCCAAATGTTATTACAACTTAGAAGAATTTTTCAATGATAATTTCGACAAAATGAACATAGATCGTTCCGTTCCGACTATTGCCATACCCAAATAGGGTCATATGTATACTTTATATTTAAACATGTTACTTTAAGAACTCCATGTACCCACATATGTCTGCAATAAAATATTGAGTATTGAGTATTGAGTATTGAGGTTGTGACGACCGATTGATATGGATCAAGTCGGACAGCACAACCTCCTCCAGACGAATTAAAACCACTGCGTCAGAGCTCAGGATTTGCTAATGCAGTCCCTGGCGCAGTGGCGGATTGATTTGGCGGTCGCCGCGGAGCCGTACCACATTCCCCAGTCCCATCCCTACTGGGTTGGGGATCTGGACGGCTCCGTAGCCATAATTGGACGTGCCGGTGGCGGCCCCCCCCTCTCGGTGTCAGAGAGGGGTTCGGGGTACGTGGTGGCCAAGTGGGAGAGGTATGCGGTAGTTGGCGCATACTTCTCTCCCAATAGAACCGTCGCGGAGCTGGAGAGTTATTTGGACCTCGTGGCCGCGGTGGTGAGAAGGCAGGCGCCACGTCAGGTCCTCCTCATGGGGGACCTGAACGCCAAGGCCCAGGCCTGGGGCAACCCCTCCACTGACACCCGCGGAGAGATTGTCGGGGAGTGGGCGGTTGCCGTAGGGCTGACCCTGCTCAACAGAGGATCGGTCCACACGTGCGTGCGACACAACGGGGGGTCCGTGGTGGACGTTTCGTTTGCCACCCCGGAAGTCGCAGCACGTGTCCAGGCCTGGAGAGTGGTGGCGGAGGTGACCACTCTCTCGGACCACAACTACATCCGGTTTGAGATCGCCACCTCCCACCAAGGGGGGACTCGGCGCGTGGAGAGAGCGCGTTTCGCGCGCTGGGCTATTGGTCGCCTCGATGCCGAGTTGGCTGAAGAGGCGGCTATCGTCCAGTCGTGGCTTGCCGCCCCCTTGCAACCGGAGGTGGACGTCGCGGCGGGCCGGTTCCGGGATGCGGTGACGGCCGTCTGCGACACCGCCATGCCGAGGTCCCGACGCCACCCCGAGCGCCGCCAGGTTCTGGTGGTGCTCGGAGATTGAGGATCTCCGAGCGCGATTCTCGGAGACGCGGCGCCTCTACTACCACTGCAGGAGGCGCCGCCACGGCCGGAGGGACGACCAGCTGCCGGCGGAGCAGCTGGCGGCCGAGCAGCTCCTGTATGGTGATGTTAAGGTAGCCAAACAGGAGCTGAAGCTGGCCATCGGCCGGGCTAAGGCCCTAGGCTGGAGTGAACAGCTGGAGGGCCTCGACAGGGACCCATGGGGGCGCCCGTATAAGTCTGCCCGGAATAGGTTCCGGGGCAGAGCGCCCCCTATCGCTGAGTCCCTGGAGCCAGAGCTCCTGGAGAGGGTGCTGGGGGGCTATTCCCCGACAGTGACCCCCACTACACCCCTCCACCGATGGCCACGCCCTCCTTCCAGGAGGAGGAGGACCCGGCCTACATTCCGCCTGTTTCAGAGGTAGAGGTGGAGGCAGCAGTCTCTCGCCTGAGAGGCAAGAAGACTGCCCCGGGACCAGACGGGATTCCCGGTCGGGTCCTCACGATCGCTCTCAGGAAGATGGGCGGTCAGCTTCGGGAACTATTCGACGCGTGCCTCACGTCGGGTCAGTTCCCGAAGCTCTGGAAGGACGGGCGATTGTGCCTGTTGCGGAAGGAAGGGCGAGACGCCGACTCGCCCGCCGCATACAGGCCAATCGTGCTGCTGGATGACACGGCGAAGCTGCTGGAGAGAATAGTAGCTTCCCGTATCATCCGGCACCTGGGGGGAACTGGGCCTGGACTTTCAGAGGACCAGTTCGGATTCAGAGCAGGGCGGTCGACGATAGACGCCCTGCTCTGGATCAAGAGGTGGACGCAGGACGCGGTCGGCGGGGGGGAAAAGGCGTTGGCTGTCTCGCTGGACATTGCCAACGCCTTCAACAGCCTACCGCACGTGCACCGCAGCGTGGAAGGTCGCCAACAAGCACAGAAGCGGGCTTTCCTGAAGACCGGGTCTTACTCCTCAGACTCTACGAGAAGTAAGCCCAAAAGGGTTAAGTCCAAAAGGCCTTCCAAGGTAATTGCGGACACCCACGACGTGGGTCTTGCAGACGCTCAACGCCAGCTGAACCTGGCTCGGCGGGTGCAGCTCCAGCAAGACCTAGAGGAGAAGGTCGCCGCTAAGGAGAAACAGGCGCGCACCGCGCGGGCCAAGTCCGGGTACGGTGCGCCCACCGTTAATTACTCGGACCACTCCCTGATCGAGATGGAGCGCATGGCGCAGGAGGATGAGGAGGAGATAGTCGAGGTTGCCTCTAAGTCCTCCAACTTAAAAGGGACTTTTCAGAAGTCCCTGAAGTGCAGGGCCGCGAGTATGCGCGGCATAATTCGGGAGCTGGTGCAACGCACCGCAACTGATGAAACGCGGCAACTACAAGCGAAGGTCGACCGCCTGCAGTCGGAGGTCAGTCAGCTGCAACAAAAGCTGGCTGAAGCCACGGTACGGCCGACTCAGGCTGAACCAAGACCAGCCGCTAAAGAGTCTCCTTCCTCCAACCTTGAGGATATCATCCGCAAGGTTGTCATGGAGGAAAGGGCCTTCACGAGAGCCTGCTTCGCTGGCATCGAAGACAGGCTCTTGCCGGAAAAACGCCTCCGACCACCACTCGCAGCGGACAAGAGGCCGAACGAGCCGGGGCCTTCCTTCCAAAAGGAGGACACCTTTCTACCTTCCTCCACCCCGTCCAACCAATCGTGGACGGAGGTGGGTTGGAAGGGGAAGGGCAAGGCCAAGAAAAAAGCGGGAACGGCCATCCCCCCTGCCACACCCGCTACCACCCTTCCCTGCCCGTCCCAGGGGACCGGCAAGGGAGGGGAAAAGGGGAAGGGGAAAAAGTTGGCCCCGGAGGCCAATGTCGCTGCTCCTGCAGCCAAAAAGGCGTCCGCTGGTGGGAAGAAGCCTAAGCCTCTGGTTCCCCCCAAGACCGCGGCCGTTGTGGTGACGCTCACCACTGAGGCTGCAGAGCGAGGAGAGACGTACGAGTCTGTCCTGAAGCGGGCTCGTACTAACGCCGATCCCACACAACTGGGGATCAAAGCAGTTACGTGTCGTCGGACCCAAGCTGGGGCTCGAATCTTCGAGTTCCCGGGGGCACAGGGTGGCGCCAACGCGGACCTCTTTGCAACTAAGTTGAAAGAGGTCATAGCGGATGTGGCTAAGGTGGTCAGGCCCGTAAAGTCTGCCACCTTGGAGGTGACGGATCTGGACGATTCGGTCACCAAAAAGGAGGTGGTTGCGGCGGTTGCGGCAATTGGGGGCTGCGACGTCGCAGCAGTACAGGGTCGGGGCATCCGGTCTGGTCGCGGTGGCATGGGCACCATCCGCCTCGAGTGTCCAGTCACTGCGGCTAAAGCCGTCCTCGCTAAAGGACGGCTGTCGGTGGGCTTCAGCTCCTGCAGAGTCCGAGCACTTGATGATCAGCCTCTGCGCTGCTTCAAGTGCTTCGGGATCGGGCACGCGCGGGCCCTCTGTCCTTCCGAGGTGGATAGGGCGGACAGCTGCTACCGCTGCGGTAAAGAGGGGCACAGATCCGCCACCTGCACGGCCGCAACGCCACGCTGCGCGGTGTGTGCCGCCAGTGGCCGCCCGGCGGACCACGTCATGAAGGGGAGGAACTGTAATCCTCCCCCTAAGAAGGGCAAAGTGCAGGCGTTGACCAGGCCTGCCGTGGCTACCACCGTCCCTGAATCGGGAACGTCGGCGGTTGATGAGGGGGGTGCGATGTCGGAATAATGGATAGGGTTGAGCATCGCATCCTCCAGGCGAACATCAACCACTGCAAAGCAGCACAGGATCTGCTTATCCAGTCCATGGCTGAGTGGTTGGTGGACGTGGCGGTGGTTGCCGAGCCATACTCGATCCCTAGCCGTTGGCTGGGTGATCGGGATGGTTTGGTGGCAGTGGTATCGCGGTCTTCCACAGACTCCCCTCCCCTCTCGCTCTTGGAGAAGGGACCGGGATATGTGGCCGCCGCGTGGGGGGTTATAGCCTTTGTAGGCGTATATTTCTCCCCAAACCGCCCTCTCTCGGATTTCGAGATATTTCTCGAAATCCTCACCGCAGTGGTCGGTAGGGTGGCGCCACGCCAGGTCGTCGTACTGGGTGACTTAAATGCCAAGTCGACGGTCTGGGGTAACCCAGCCGCTTCTTGCAACGTCCGGGGCCGCGCCGTTGAATACTGGGCGGCCTCGTCCGGTGTCTCCCTCCTCAACAGAGGGACGGTCCAGACGTGTGTGCGGCAACGGGGAGGGTCAGTGGTGGACGTCTCGTTCGCTACCCCCGTTCTAGCCACCCGCGTCGTGAACTGGCGGGTGGAGATGGTGGAGACCTTGTCGGACCACCGATATGTGCGGTTCGACATCTCCACCCAGAGCCCCCGAAGAACGGTCCCCTCAGGGCCTTCCCCTTTTCCACGGTGGGCTCTCACTCGCCTGGACCGAGAGGCGGCTATTGAGGCGGCGTTTGTCCAGGACTGGCTCGCACCTCCTCTCAAAGGCCTGGACGTGGACTCCGCAGCGGTCCAACTGAGGCAGTCCCTGACCGAGGTGTGCAACGCCAGCATGCCGCGGTCTCGCCGCCGACCTCCCCGTCGTGCCGTCTATTGGTGGACGGAGGAACTCTTGGGGCTCCGGGCCGCATGTGTGGCAGCAAGAAGGGCCTACACGCGGAGTCGACGACGCAGCCGACGAGATGAGGCCAACGAGGTCCTTCTCTACGCTGGTTACGTAGAGGCAAAGAGGGTCCTCAAGTCGGCAATTGCCGCCGCCGAGGACGCGGCGAGAGCCGAGATGCTGGAAGGCCTAGACAAAGACCCGTATGGGAGACCATATAAGGCGGCGCGGAACAAACTGCGCCCCTTTGGTCCCCCGCTGACGGAGACCCTAGAGCCGACATTGCTGGATGGGGTGGTTAGGTCTCTGTTTCCGTCCGGGACCAACTTTACTCCACCAGTGATGGAACCCCCTCGGGGTACGGAGACATCAGAGGATGAGGAGGAGGAGGCACCTCCACCCACTGCAGCGGAATTTGAAGAGGAGGCCCTCCGCCTCCGCGCCAAGAGGACAGCCCCTGGACCGGACGGCATTCCCGCAAGGGTGGTGGCCCTCGCCGCCTCCCAGATGGAGGAGAGGTTTCGGGACCTCTTCAGCGCGTGTTTCACGTCTGGCAGGTTCCCGAAACCTTGGAAGGAAGGGCAGCTGTGCCTACCCCGAAAGGAGGGACGCCCAGCGGACTCCCCTTCGGCATACCGGCCAGTCGTTCTGCTCGATGAGGTCGGTAAAATGTTCGAGGGGATCATCGCCAAGCGGCTGAATGGCCACCTGCGCAGGCACGGACCGGACCTGTCGAACGCCCAATTCGGTTTCCGAAGTGGGCGTTCGACTGTAGACGCGCTGGCCCTACTCAAGGGTCAAGTGCAGGAGGCTGTCGGGGCAAGAGACGGAGTTTTGGCTGTGTCATTTGACATAGCCAACGCCTTCAACTCCGTCCCCCACTCGACAATCTTGGAGGCACTCCGCTACCATGGTGTGCCTCATTACCTGCGGAGGCTTCTGGCCAACTATCTGGAGGACCGAGCCGTCCTCCTCGTGGACCGCTCGGGCCAGCTTCGCCAGTATGATGCAGGGTCGGGTGTTCCACAGGGGTCTGTCCTAGGACCTCTCTTGTGGAACATCGGATTCGACTGGCTCCTGCGGGGAAATCTCCTCCGTGGCACGAGTGTCATCTGCTATGCGGATGACACTCTACTCACTGCCCTGGGGAGAGACTTCAGGGAGGCGGCGAGTCTGGCCTCGGCCGGCGGATCCCTGATCGCGGGAAGGATCCGCCGCCTAGGCTTGAAGGTGGCACTGCATAAGACCGAGGCCGTGTTTTTCCACGGGCCTCGGCAGCGCATTCCCCCTGACGCCCACATTATCGTGGAGGGGGTCAGGATCGAGGTGAAAGCCCAGATGAAATATCTGGGCCTAGTGCTCGACAGCAGGTGGCGCTTCGGCCCGCACTTCAGCGGGCTGTCGACGCGCCTGCTAAAGGTCGCGGGCGCCCTCTCTTGGCTCCTTCCGAACTTGGGGGGGCCCAAAGCGCGGTGCCGGCTCTTATACGCCGGCATCTTGAAGTGTATGGCCCTTTACGGGGCTCCTATCTGGGCTGACTCCCTTCAAAAGAGGGAGAACGCCACTACTCTCCGCAGGCCCCAAAGCGCCATTGCACTGCGGGTGGCGAGGGCCTACCGGTCGGTGGGCTTCGCGGCGGCGTGCGCTTTGGCTGGCACCCCTCCTTGGGAGCTCCAGGCAGAGGTGCTCGCCAAAGTGTACGAGTGGACGGCGAGGCGTAAGGCGCTCGGGGAGCGCCCCACCTTGGAGGAGCGGGTGGCTGTCCGCCGTGAGGCTAGGGACGCAGTCGTCCACCATTGGACGGAGGACCTCGCCTCCGCCACTTTTGGTCGCCGCACGTTGGACGCTCTCGGGCCGGTCCTACAAGACTGGCTCAGGCGGTCCCACGGTTTCCTCTCATTCCGTCTGGTGCAGGTGTTATCCGGGCACGGATGCTTCGGATCATACCTGCACCGGATCGGAAGGGAGGAAACACCGACATGCCATGATTGTGGCGCAACGGAGGACACGGCGCAGCACACCCTCGAGGTGTGTCCGTCGTGGTCCGAGCTGCGCCACAGCTTGGTTGCCGTAGTCGGGCCGGACCTCTCGCTCCCCAGCGTTGTCAGCGCCATGCTGGAGGGTGAGGGGAACTGGGTAGCGGTCGCCTCCTTTTGCGAAGACGTGATGTCCCAAAAGGAGGTGGCAGAGCGCGCAAGAGAGGAAGACCCCCTTGCGGCGCCACTGCGTAGACGAAGAAGGGGCGGAAGAAGGCGATTGCGCCTTCTGCCTCCCGGTGGTGAATAGCGAGAGTTAGGCGCGGGGGCGCCTTCTCTCGCATTGCACCTATTCACCACCTCCGTCGGGCGGGAATGGCCGAGCACTCCTGGTCATTCCCTGGCCCCTCCTGGTGGGAGGGGCGTGCAGGCCCCGCTGTAAAAGCGGGCGGTCGTCGGTGGGGGACTGGACGTAGAGGCTCTGCCAACTTCCCAGTCCTCCTCCACACAGACGAAGCCGGAGTGCCGCTGGGTTAGTTTAGTGGGTATACCGGTTGAACCGGGGAGTCCCACATACCCCCCCTATCCCCAATGGGGGGGATGCGTAATGCATTTTTCCCAGCGTCAAAAAAAAAAAAAAAAAGGTTACCCCTTCCAGTGATAGCACGGGGTCGGGGGTACGCCGCGGTCAAGTGGAAGGGAACGGTCCTCATCGGGGTGTACTTTTCACCTAACAGGAGTCTCGCTTAGTTTGAGCAGTTCCTGGACGCGGTAGGGGCCCTTATGGGGCAGACTCTACCGTGTCCGGTACTTGTTGCGGGGGACCTCAACGCCAAATCTTTGGCTTGGGGATCACCTGCGACGGATTCGCGAGGCGAGGCTCTTGAGGAGTGGGTGACGATGGCTGGCCTTTCAGTACTTAACCAAGGGTCCACAAACACATGCGTGCGACATAGCGGGGGCTCTATCGTAGACGTCACGTTTGCATCCCCCGCTGTCGCATGCCGTGTTCAGGGTTGGAGGGTTCTGGAGGACGTGGAGACGTTGTCCGATCATCTATATGTTCGTTTTGACGTTTCTGCGTCTTCACACAGCCCTGAAACTCGTCGTCGATCAACAAGGAACACCCCGAATCCCCCAAGATGGGTTCTTAGGAGCTTGGACAAAGAGACGCTGGTGGAGGCTTCTATTGTCCATGCCTGGCAGTCCCTCCCGGATGAACCGGTAGAGGTAGAGGTTGAGGCGGAGCGATTCCGGGACGCCCTCACGCAAATTTGCGACGCTGGCATGTCCCGAGCGAAATCTCGACCTCCAAAGCGACAGGTATACTGGTGGTCTGACGCGATTGCCGATCTCCGGTCTGACTGTATTAAGGCTAGGCGCCAATATACCAGGCATCGTCGACGGCGACGCCGGGACGAGGATACTGAGAAGCAGCTGTACGAGGCCTACCGCGGGAAGGTAATCGCCCTGCAGCTGGCTATCAGCAATGCCAAGTCACAGGCGAGGGCTGAGCTCCTCGAGACTCTCAGTCACGACCCGTGGGGGCGCCCGTATAAGACGGTCAGGGGGAAGATGCGTGCTTGGGCGCCCCCACTTACTGAGACTCTCGAACCCTCGTTGCTGGAAGAAGTGGTAGCAGCCTTGTTTCCGAACAGAGCGGTGTACCAGCCCCCAGCGATGGCCCTTTTACCGGAAGGAGGTGGTGAGCAGAGGGAACAGGATGGCCAGATACCCCCTGTGTCGCAGGGAGAGCTAGGCGCGGCCATGCTGAGGGTGAGGGCCAACAAAACCCCTGGCCCAGATGGCATTCCTGGGCGCGCCTTGGTCATCGCTCTCGGAACCCTTGAGGACCGGTTTCGACGCCTACTCGACGCCTGCTTGGAGACGGGACGATTTCCGTCTCAGTGGAAGACGGGCAGGCTCGTGCTCCTGAGGAAGGACGGTCGCCCTGCGGAGTCTGCCTCCGCTTACCGCCCGATCGTGATGCTCGACGAGGCTGGCAAGCTCTTTGAGCGGGTCATCACCCGTCGGCTTACGAAGCACCTTGGAGAGGTTGGACCCAACTTGTCCGACCAACAGTTTGGTTTCCGGGGGGGTCGCTCGACTATCGACGCAGTCGAACGTGTCAGGACCCTCTCGAACGAGGCGACAGCCCAAGGCGGGGTGATGCTGGCGGTGTCACTCGATATCGCTAACGCATTTAACTCCATGCCGTGGTTGTGTGTCGAGGAGGCGCTGAAGTACCATAAAGTGCCTCCTTACCTCTGTCAGATCGTTGGAGCTTACCTCTCCGAGAGATATATCTCGTACACTGGGCGCGGAGCTAGAGAGCAGCGGCGGGTAATGTCGTGTGGTGTCCCACAGGGATCGGTCCTCGGGCCGCTCTTGTGGAACATTGGGTACGACTGGGTGTTGCGGGGCAATCTCAATCCGGGCGCCCACGTGATCTGCTACGCAGATGACACGTTGGTGACTGCCCGGGGCGAGACTTTTGAGGTGGCTGCCCGTCTAGCCACGGAAATGGTGGCACTGGTTGTCGGTAGGATAGAGTTATTGGGACTCCGGGTCGCGCTCGATAAGTCGGAGGCTGTGTGTTTTCACGGCCCTCGCAGGGCGCCACCCAGGGGTTCCTTCATCTCTATCGGTGAGACCCGGATCAAGGTCGAGTCTTCGATAAAATATCTTGGGCTCTTCCTTGATAGCAGGTGGAATTTCCGCGAGCACTTCACTCGCATGTCACCCCGATTGATTGGGGCGGCCGCTGCCTTAAAGCGACTGATGCCCAACATTGGGGGACCGAGAGGAAGCAGTCGCCGCCTGTATTTGGAGGTGGTGCGATCCATGGCCCTGTATGGAGCCCCCATCTGGGTGGATGCCCTAACGGAGTCAAACATTGCTCTGCTGAGGAGATCTCAGAGAGTGATGGCCATCAGGGTCGTACGTGGGTACCGCACCACCTCCTACGAGGCGGCGTGCGTATTGGCGGGGTCTCCCCCCTGGGATTTGGAGGCCGAGTTCTACGCAAATATGTACGTGTGGCGCTCGCAGCACCGAATCCGAGGGGAGATTCTCCCGCCAAGAGAAGTGCAAGCATGGCAAAACCGCGCTCGACAGTCCCTTATTGGGTGGTGGAGGGAGCGGCTGGACCAACCTAGGGCTGGCCACTGGACTGTTGAGGCTGTCCGACCCGTCCTTCAGGACTGGTTGGACAGGGAACACGGGTCACTTACCTTCCGGTTGGTGCAAGTCCTTACGGGCCACGGGTGCTTTGGGAAGTACCTGTGTCGCATCGCCGGAAGAGAACCGACAACAGAGTGTCACCATTGTAGCTGTGACGAAGATACAGCGCAGCATACGCTCGAGGAGTGCCCAGCTTGGGAGAGCGAGCGCCGTGAACTCGTCGCAGTAGTGGGGGACGACATCTCGCTTCCGTCATTGGTCAAGGCCATGGTGGAGAGCGAAAAGTCGTGGGATGCGGGGCTAGAATTCTGCGAACGGGTCGTGTCGCAGAAGGAGGCTGCCGAAAGGGAGAGGGAGATCACCTCTACTCTTCCGATCCGCACCCGGAGACCCGGGCGTAGGAGGAGGGCGTATCAAGCCCTCCTCCATCCCCCATAACAGAGGTCTCGGTGATGGACACGGGGGTGTCCATCGCCATTTAAAGACCTCGAGGTGGCGCGCGCGGTGTTTCCGCGTGCCCCTCATTGATGCTGGGGTGGAGTGACTCCTGCTCCATCCCACCGGGATGGGGTTCTCATGAGAGGACCAACGTTGCCGGGACCGCGGACGATTGCAAAAGCTTGCCCGTAGTCCCGACATTAAGGCGCCCGGAGAAACACCGTGTGGTGGTTTAGTCGGTATGGTCTGCTTGCTGCTATGGGTGCAGTTGGCGATACAAGACGAGTCCGACATACCCCGTTGAATCTCCCCGGATTTGGCGGGGATGTGTAAGTGCATTCCCCACACGATAATAAAAAAAAAAAAAAAAAAAAAAGGTTAGGTTAGGTTAGGTTGGGGGGGGGACCCCCCACAGTGCTTACGTTCTCGTCGTGTCCCCTGGAAACTGGGCCCCTGGGCTCGGCTAAAGTGCACTGTGCGTCGTTAATCTCATTGCGGCTTATTAACGACACTTGCGGAGGCTGAGATGCCTAAGAAACCAGCGCGAGACGCCTCCGGGCGTTTCCTAAAAGGCCCTTCTGAGGGCCAACCAAAAGGCCCTTCTCAGGGCCAACCAAAAGGCCCTTCTCAGGGCCATGCCGACGAGTCCGCGTCGGAGCCTAGCCGCGCACCATCCGTGGCTAGCGTATTCGCTAGGGCGGATGAGATCTCTGACTCCGACAACGAGTCCTTTTCATTCGAGTCGGATGCTTCGTTGGCGATAGTGGAAGGTCGCCAACAAGCACAGAAGCGGGCTTTCCTGAAGACCGGGTCTTGCTCCTCAGACTCTACGAGAAGTAAGCCCAAAAAGGTTAAGTCCAAAAGGCCTTCCAAGGTAATTGCGGACACCCACGACGTGGGTCTTGCAGACGCTCAACGCCAGCTGAACCTGGCTCGGCGGGTGCAGCTCCAGCAAGACCTAGAGGAGAAGGTCGCCGCTAAGGAGAAACAGGCGCGCACCGCGCGGGCCAAGTCCGGGTACGGTGCGCCCACCGTCAATTACTCGGACCACTCCCTGATCGAGATGGAGCGCATGGCGCAGGAGGATGAGGAGGAGATAGTCTAGGTTGCCTCTAAGTCCTCCAACTTAAAAGGGACTTTTCAGAAGTCCCTGAAGTGCAGGGCCGCGAGTATGCGCGGCATAATTCGGGAGCTGGTGCAACGCACCGCAACTGATGAAACGCGGCAACTACAAGCGAAGGTCGACCGCCTGCAGTCGGAGGTCAGTCAGCTGCAACAAAAGCTGGCTGAAGCCACGGTACGGCCGACTCAGGCCGAACCAAGACCAGCCGCTAAAGAGTCTCCTTCCTCCAACCTTGAGGATATCATCCGCAAGGTTGTCATGGAGGAAAGGGCCTTCACGAGAGCCTGCTTCGCTGGCATCGAAGACAGGCTCTTGCCGGAAAAACGCCTCCGACCACCACTCGCAGCGGACAAGAGGCCGAACGAGCCGGGGCCTTCCTTCCAAAAGGAGGACACCCTTCTACCTTCCTCCACCCCGTCCAACCAATCGTGGACGGAGGTGGTTAGGAAGGGGAAGGGCAAGGCCAAGAAAAAAGCGGGAACGGCCATCCCCCCTGCCACACCCGCTACCACCCTTCCCTGCCCGTCCCAGGGGACCGGCAAGGGAGGGGAAAAGGGGAAGGGGAAAAAGTTGGCCCTGGAGGCCAATGTCGCTGCTCCTGGAGCCAAAAAGGCGTCCGCTGGTGGGAAGAAGCCTAAGCCTCTGGTTCCCCCCAAGACCGCGGCCGTTGTGGTGACGCTCACCGCTGAGGCTGCAGAGCGAGGAGAGACGTACAAGTCTGTCCTGAAGCGGGCTCGTACTAACGCCGATCCCACACAACTGGGGATCAAAGTCCTCGCTAAAGGACGGCTGTCGGTGGGCTTAGTAGGTGAGTGCCCCACCTTGGAGGAGCGGGTGGCTTTCCGGCGTGAGGCTAGGGACGCAGTCGTCCATCATTGGACGGAGGACCTCGCCTCCGCCACTTTTGGTCGCCGCACGTTGGACGCTCTCGGGCCGGTCCTACAAGACTGGCTCGGGCGGTCCCACGGTTTCCTCTCATTCCGTCTGGTGCAGGTGTTATCCGGGCACGGATGCTTCGGATCATACCTGCACCGGATCGGAAGGGAGGAAACACCGACATGCCATGATTGTGGCGCAGCGGAGGACACGGCGCAGCACACCCTCGAGGTGTGTCTGTCGTGGTCCGAGCTGCGCCACAGCTTGGTTGCCGTAGTCGGGCCGGACCTCTCGCTCCCCAGCGTTGTCAGCGCCATGCTGGAGGGTGAGGGGAACTGGGTAGCGGTCGCCTCCTTTTGCGAAGACGTGATGTCCCAAAAGGAGGTGGCAGAGCGCGCAAGAGAGGAAGACCCCCTTGCGGCGCCACTGCGTAGACGAAGAAGGGGCGGAAGAAGGCGATTGCGCCTTCTGCCTCCCGGTGGTGAATAGCGAGAGTTAGGCGCGGGGGCGCCTTCTCTCGCATTGCACCTATTCACCACCTCCGTCGGGCGGGAATGGCCGAGCACTCCTGGTCATTCCCTGGCCCCTCCTGGTGGGAGGGGCGTGCAGGCCCCGCTGTAAAAGCGGGCGGTCGTCGGTGGGGGACTGGACGTAGAGGCTCTGCCAACTTCCCAGTCCTCCTCCACACAGACGAAGCCGGAGTGCCGCTGGGTTAGTTTAGTGGGTATACCGGTTGAACCGGGGAGTCCCACATACCCCCCCTATCCCCAATGGGGGGGATGCGTAATGCATTTTTCCCAGCGTCAAAAAAAAAAAAAAAAAAAAGGTTAGGTTAGGTTAGGTTAGGTTTTTTTTTTCCTGTCCGGGCGCTATCGGCCCGGCCCGCGAGCTATCCTACTCCTACCTCTGACATGATCAGAGTTCTTTTTTATCTTGCATTCTCACATCTTTCATGCCGCATACTTTTTCTTTCTCTCATACATCATCTTGCAATTTTATACTGGTGGGGATTCCAGCTGCTTCTGTACATAGGGATTTATGACTCAGGATTTTTTACTTTATTTACTTAATCTCTATTATTTTGAAATTTACATTACATATTTAAATATATTTTCTCTTATCTTATCTTATCTTATATCTATTATCTTATCTTATAACTTTATAACTATTTTTACATTTACATTTTATACATTGGCACTTTCTTTATCACATACGATATAGAAGTGCAAATTTTTTTATTTATCTATTTGTTCTTATTCACAACTTTTCTAACAATTTCTTTACAATATCCTATAAAATTATCTCTTATTTTATTGTTTTTAACAATCATATGTACATTGTCTATCTTTATATCCTCCTCTATTATATGCTCTACATCGAACCTATGTCTTCCATATATTGGGCAGTCAGTGATTACATGCAGGGCACTTTCCTCTACGTTTGGGTCGCATTTACACGCCGGACTTTCCTTGCACTTGAACCGATACAAGTACGAGGAGAATCCGCCGTGTCCTGTAAAAATTTGTACAGTTATGGGGTCTAACTCCATCTTCTTTAGGACACGATAAGCCTCCACAGCGTCTGGAAAGAAAACTTTGGTGGTTTGAGCCGTCTCTCCACTCTGATACCGTTGATTCCATTCGTCAAGCGACTCCATTCGGAGTTGTCGCTTGGCGAATGAGACCGGACAGCTGTTGTAGTGTGGTCTTACTTTGGAGTGTAGCGCTGCGCTCTTTGCCAAGGCATCCGCTCTTTCATTTCCCTCCAGCCCTGCATGCGCCTTAACCCAAAAGAGGTTTAGTTTTTTGTTAATTGTTTCTATTTTGCTTATTATAGCTCTTGTTTTTACAGCAAGGGGATGGAGGGAAGTGATGTCTACAACAGAGTCAAGGGCAGACCTGGAGTCACAATAAATATTGCTGCTGGGTTTAGGGCTCTTCAATGCCATTTCGGTGGCCTCGCACAATGCCAGCATTTCCGCCTGATAGACGGAGCAGCAGCTATCCAACTTTAACTTTTTGGTACTAGTTTCCGTGGCGCCATCCCATACTGATAGCGCCGCGCCGACTTTCCCTTCAATTTTGCTGCCGTCTGTGAATATTTTTAGGCCATCGTTGTGATTAAGTTGGAGTGCTGCCCCGTCTTCCAGACATGTATAGGCCAGCTCCACTTGTGACGCCGGATGCGGTGCGTCTAAGTAGGGCACCAATTTTTCTACTTCTCGATCCCCTATTACTCGCTGGGAGTGACCTTTCTTTACTTCATAAAGCGAGGCTGCTTCCCGGATTCTTATGTCCAGAGGAAGCAGCCCAGCGAGCAATAGGGCCGAGTTGAGCGACACCGTCCTATACGCTTTTAGGATTTTTTGTGCGAACCCACGCTGAACCGCGTTTAGTTCCTTCTTTATTCTTGATTTATTGGTAGCAGGTGCCCATGCGCTTGCCGCATACATAATAGTGGGTTCCACCACTGCCGTGTATATGGTTCTTATTATGTCCGGTTGCAGTCCCCATTGAACTTTGGCCGCTCTAGAGAGCTGTCTATAGAAGTTCAGCGCCTTCCTGCAGACGTTCGCGACGTGGGTGTTAAAGGTCAGTCCCTCGTCGACGGTGAGACCCAGCAGTTTGATTTCTTTGGCCATGCCAATGCTCACCCCGCCCATGGTCAATTGTGGGGTGTCATATTTCAGCTTCCTGGTTATCACCATTGCCATAGTTTTGTGTGGTGCAAATTTCAATTTGTTTTTGACTCCCCACAATCGGACATGTTCGAGCGTTGCATTGGCACGCCCTTGGATTTCCTGCCCGGTATCACCGTCGAAGATCAGGACGACGTCGTCCGCGAATGCCTGAACATAATCGCCTCTACTTTCCAGTTCCTTTATGAGTGGGTCCAGGAGCAAGTTCCATAATATGGGTCCACCGATCGAGCCTTGTACACAGCCCTTACTTGTCTCCCTGGTGTGTTCCTCATCGGCATATCTAATAGTGACTTTTCGGTCTCGGAGATAGCTATCCATTACCCGCCTCAAGTTTATCGGACACTTCTCCTCAGCCAGTCGAGTTCTAATAGCTGGCCACCAAGCGCTGTCGAATGCTCCCTCTATGTCTAATTTTCTTGTCCTCATTTTTAGTGCGGATGTATTGCATGAGTGTATAGAGGGAGTCTTCGGTACTTCTTTGGGGCATGAACCCGTACTGGCGAGTACTCATCCTTGGCAGCAAATGGAACTTGAGTCGGGTAATTACCATCTTCTCAAAGATCTTCCCCAATACCGGGAGGAGTCCTATAGGTCTGTATGACTTCGGTGCTGTGTACGTCTCTTTCCCCGGCTTCCTCAGAACGACTACAGTGGCTTCCTTCCAGCGGTTGGGAAAGTGGCCTAGGTCTAGGCATCGGTTCACCATGTTCAGGAAGATATTGGGATCGTTCCTGATTGCCTCCTTGCAGATGTCTGCGGTGAAGCCATCCGCACCAGGAGCTTTCTTCGGGTTGAAGGAGTCCGTTGCTGCTTTGAGTTCGGTAAGCGTGAATGCTGGGTCACATAGTCCAACTAGTTGCCCATCATTCACTCTTTCGGCTTCTTCCCTTATTTTTTGATGTTCCGTGTTATCAGTTGCTAGAAGGTCTTCCGGGAAGAAGGTTTCAGCCAAGGCTTTAACCGAACCCTTAGCATCTAACTCTATTCCTTCAATCCGAAGAGGTATATCCTCCTCCCTTTTCATCGTCCTTCCAATCACCCGATATATCCCGTCCCATACCCCTTCTCTATCTTGTTTCTCACAGAAGCTTTTCCAGCTCTCTATAATGGCCTTGTTAGCCTCCAATTCATACTCTTCTTTCATTTTCAGGTACTCTTCTACGACTTTGGTTCTTCGGACTGCTGCGGCGCAGCGGATTCTTCTTTTCCTGATGGTGACTTGTCTCTTCATCTCAGCGAGTTTCTCGGACCACCATGGCAAGGCTCGTGTTTTTGTTGCTTTGATTTTTGGAATTGATTTTATGCATGCTTGTGTTATTGCTTTTATATATTTTATTACTATGTCTTCTAATTGTTCAGTGTTATTTATATTTTGTTTGTCAATATCTGTCAGTTTGTATTCGGCTTTTAATTGGTCTAATTTCTCATGAAATTCGATCCAATTGGCTTTCTTTGTATTGTAGAGTCGTGTAGTTCTATGTATTTGTGTACCTGTCGATTTTTGTAGTAGAAGTTTGAATGTTATGCCATTGTGGTCCGAACTCGTGAGGTTCTCTATGACTTTCCAGCCCTCCACCAGGGCGATCGTGTCAGTAGAGCAAAGCGTGACATCGACATGGCTGCTGTAGCGCTTCCCACCTCTGATGCAGTCGTAGGTTGGTGTAAGGTCACTATTGAGTACCTGAAACCCCATTTCATCAATGAAACCTCTCAGTTCCTCGCCCCTTGAGTTAGTTCTGACGCTTCCCCACCACGTGCTCCAAGCGTTTGCATCTCCTCCTATGACGAGTTTGGTGTTTCCCAATTGTCTGACGATCTTTGCGAGGTGCTCCAGATCTAATTTTATAGGTTTGTCCTTTTCCAGATATACTGATACCAGGGTTATTTGCCAGTCGCTAGTCCGGATCCCCACCACGACGATGTTATTAGTGGTGAGTTGCGGGTATTGTATAACGTCGAGTGTAGAGTCCATAATGGCTATGGCAGACTTTACTATCCCTTCTCCTTGGTCAGCGCTCTGGTAGATCCTGGTATTCCTATAGTTCTTTAGTTTTTTACATCCCCCAACATAGGGTTCCTGGAGGAGAGCAGTCGCTATTTTACGCTTCGCCGCTTCGATGAAGAGTTCATCAGTCGCCAGTCGCTGCTTTCTCAAGTTGGCTTGCACAATGTTATAGCCATGGACGCCCTTAGCAGTACGCTACGGTGGACCTCGCAAGTGCTTCCCACTTGCGCCTCACCGGGCAGTCGTTGCTAAAGGCATTGTGGTCGTTTCGGGCCATCTTGACTTTCGTACAATTTATACAGGTCGGGAGAGCGTCAGCAAGCCAATCAGCACACTGTGATTTGAGGTGAGGGCCGCCGCAGTGGCTGCACACATCGACCGCTTCGGTACAGAATCGTTTTCCATGTCCGTACCCTAGACAGCGCGAACACTGTATGAGGGGGGATTGGTCCGCTACTCTGACTCTCTGCATGTCGATGTGCACAGCCCCCGCGTCGGTGAGGCTTTGCCAGACTCACGGTGTTACCCGGGCCACGATGTGCGAGGTAAGTGGGTTCCTTGCTTTGCGCCTATATCGGATCTCAATGCGGTCATCCTCAGGGCTTGCATTTCTCAAGAGGTGTTTATTCTGGGCCCAGATTGCACCGACTATGTCCTCGTCTGAGTTGCTCTGCAGGACACTGTAGAGTATGATGAGCGGATCTTTGTTTTTGATCTCCTCCACATTTAGTTCTCCTTCCCTCTCCCTGATCCTGTCTCTGACCTTCCTAATTTCCTCCTTGTTTCTGCAGCCGACTATAATTTTTCTATCCTTGGCTTTCCTTATTCTATCTATTCTAACTCCTTCTTCCTTGGCATTAACCACCCTCCTTATCTTGTCAAAGACCTGGTCTCCTGTCTCCTGTTCATCCTTGGAGGTGATAATAATAGAGTGCATGGCCGTTGTCGCTGGAAATTTTCTCGGTGAGCCGGCCACTGCATCCGCGTATGATCCCCTTCTTTCACTCGTTTCCTGACTTTTCTTAAGCATCTCTGTCAACTTATTCATCTCTTCCTTACTCTCTCTTAACAACTTACTGTGCTCTTCGAGCTCATTTTTCACATCGTTAGCTATATCTGGGGACTCTATCATACTCTTTTCCTTTTCCTCCTTGTCTTTTTCTTTTCCTCCAGACTCTACTTTTTTCTCCTCTTCTGATTCCTTTACTAATATATAAAGTCTCTCAACTGCTTCCGTCACTTCCTCTTTGATCTCAGTTTTCAGGTTTCGGCTATTTCCCAGGTGTAGCTTTGCCTTAAGAAGACAGGCTTTTGCCTCCGCAAGTTTGTTTTTATATTTGGGTGCTGCCTTGGGTGAACGGTGTGGTGCCGGTACTGTGGCAGCCGTCTTTACCCTCTGTGGGCCAGGTCTGCTGATGGGAGATTTCTTAGATTTGGTCTCTTGTTGACTTAAGAAGTCTCTCTGTGGTGGTGGTGTTGTGAGACGGGCCTCAATTTCTCCGACGCTGCGCCGCACAACGGCGGGTTGCTCCTTGGGCACCCCAGAGGTTCCCACGGTCTCTACGTCTGCTCCGTCCTGACCGAGTCTAGGTGGTTTGTTGCTCTCCTTCGAGGCCACAGTCTGTTTCTTAGGGTCTGGAGTGTGGAAGCCGAACATGGTAATAGAGTGGGATAGCTCTATTTCAACCAGACGTGTAAAAGGCGTCGATTGTATTTGGCAAATTGTATGAAAGCCAATTAAACAATATAAAATAAGATAATTTATGTCAGATAAAAGAAAACAACAATAAAATTAAAATAAAACGTTTGGTGACGTAGAGTCAATCAATCACTGCCCAATATAATGGTAGGTTCGTTACAATGTGACAGAGTACTAAACTTAGTTTCTGTCGTCAATACTACAAAAGTAGAGTAGACTCTACCAGCGTTACAACTCTAAGGTAATCAATGTTTACATACACGTCGTACAAAGAATTTTCAAAAGTCAATAAAAATCTGAAAATATTTTTTAACTCTATGTAGAGTCGTCTTACTCTACCCAAAAATAGCCCAGGTCTAGATTAACAGTATGCAAAAAACCGCGTTGCTGTAGGACTACCAGATCCGGAGATATTAATGGATAAAGTTTTCAATTTTTAGGGGTAGCAACCCTCAAAAGTCCTCCCAACCGCAAGTGTCTCCTATATAAGTAGGTTTCTAACCGTCGAAATGCCTGTATAGCGTAGAATGAATTTATAATGAATTAATTTGTTATTAAAAATATCTAAAATTTTTCTAAGTCGAAGTCTATTTTTAGGGGTAGGGGGTTGAAACTAGGTCCAAATGAAGCGGTGGGGGTGGGAGACTATCCGACTACTGAATAGTGTGGGGTAGGGGGGTTAGGCAGGATAAAAATGTCAAAATTGAGCTAGCACCCCTCGTTTCGCCCCTAGGAGCAAAACAAGCTTTTTTGCGGTTGGTCGGCTATGTAGGTGTTTACTATTATTTAATTAATATAAAAAGTACTTACTCTAAAAATACAATATTGGGCTCCAAAAATTGGGGTTGAATCCCTCTAAGTTAAAACAGATAATTTATCTCAGCTTCCAGTTAAATTTTTTCGAGGGTGATTGCGCAAACTGAGGGGGATGAAAAACCACAGCCGCAAAAAACCACAAAATTGCTTGTGCTGACCACCCCTTACATTTGTCAGCGCAGTGAAAAATCACAGGGGTACTATAGACTGTTCTGCAAATTTTGTTATATGCGGCGATGCTGGCAAATGCCTAGAAGTATTTTTTAAAAATTTCACAGAAAGCCGGTTTTTCGCTGCCGTGCCTCTCCTCAACCCTTGTGGTCACAGTAACGAGTTTGGGCTACTTTTATTTGTCTCTAAACACAGATTGTCAATATGAGGTTACCGTAATTTTACTACTAAATAATTTTCAAAACTTTTACTTTTTGTATGGAGAATTATTTTTAAGCAATATCATATAATAGAAAATTTCCAAAAATCGAGAAAGAGGAGAAGGATCACCGACCACGTGGCCACGTGGTATTTGTTTTTGTTATTTTATTATAGTTGCAGGGGGGTGGGGCTCATGGATGCCCTTCCAGGGGTGATAAAAAACTGGTATGTCGCCGCTTTGGTTTGGGCAGCGTTTCACTTTTAATTTTAACTTTTGCAAAATTTTCACTTTTTCACTCATAAAAAATTGGAGAAAACACTTCTCACTTTTCTTTTGCTACTATCGTATGCGCCGCAATTTTGCGCAACTTTTGATATATCACACGCGTACTAACTGTCGAAAAATACCGCTTTTCCGTATTTTTGAAGATTTTTTCCGCGCGGAGCAACCTTGAAAGTGAGCGTCTTCGGCCGTGGATGGGACGCGACTGGTTAGGTTAGGTTAGGTTAGGTTAGGTTAGGTTAGGTTAGGTTAGGTTAGGTTAGGTTAGGTTAGTTTAGGTTAGGTTAGGTTAGGTTAGGTTAGGTTGGGGGACACCGTGGTGGACGCCCTCGGTCGCGCCAATAAGGCCCTGCTGCGTCGTCCGCAGCGGGTCATCGCGACGAGGGCGATACGCGGGTACCGGACGGTGTCCTGGACTGCGGGATGCGCGTTGGCCGGTGATCCCCCCTGGGAGCTCCAAGCGGAGATCCTCGCCGAGGTGTACCACTTCGTGGCGGCGAGGAGATCCCGCGGGGAGCCTCCAGCGTGGGAGGAGGTGACGCGCCTTCGACGGCGGGCGCGGGCCGCCTTGTTGGGGCGGTGGACGGAGGACCTGGCTCCACTGGTCCCTGGACAGAGGACGGTGGATGCCATTCGCCCGGTCCTCCGGAGGTGGGTAGGGCGGCGATTCGGGTCGCTCACCTTCCGATTGGTGCAGCTGCTTTCCGGACACGGATGTTTCGGCAAGTACCTGCATCACATCGCAAGACGCGAGGCGACCCCCGCCTGTCACGAGTGTGGAGCACCAGAAGACACGGCGCTCCACACGCTGGAGGAGTGCGCCGCATGGAGTCCCATGCGGCGCGCCCTCACAGCGGTCATAGGCGCAGATCTGTCGCTGCCGAGCGTGGTTAACGCTATGCTCTGCAGCGACGGAGCGTGGCAGGCGGTGGTCTCTTTCTGCGAGGCGGTGATGGTGCAGAAAGAGGCCGCGGAGCGGGTGAGGGAAGAAGACGTCCTCTCCGACCCGCTCCGGCGTAGACGAACTGGGGGAAGGAGAAGGCGATTCGGGCGCCTTCTCGCTCTATCCTAGTGCTGTGCGGATCACCGGTGGAGAGTCGGGGGATTCTCCACTGGCTTGCACGATCCCACACGTCTGGGGGATGGCCCCAATGAGCCAGGTCATCCCTCCATTGGCCGGGGCCCGTCACCGGTGACGGGCCAACCGCCGGGGCGAGATGGTGATTGTTAACGCTACCCCATTTCGCCCTGACTAGGCGGCAGACTGCTCATCCCGGGTTTTTAGTGGATAACCTCCTTACTACCCCCCCGTGGGGGTAGTAAGGCCCTTCAGGCGAGGACTCCCACATAACCACTCTGCCCCCCCCGGAGCCGGGTGGTATCCATAAAGGATTTTCCCGGGTCAAAAAAAAAAAAAAAAAAGGTTGGGGGACACCGTCCCCCCCGAGAGTTCCCGCCTTGCCGTGGCGGGGGGGCTCAGTAGCCGTGGCTTGGGTCACCACGGTGAAGCTAAGAGGAACCAATGGGCCTGCCAGTGATAGCCGATAGCTGGCGGGCCCGAGGTGGGACCGCTCCTATGGGCTTTGCCCTCCAAGTCCACACGGGAGCGGTCACTGTAGGTTGCGGCGGTGTATGGGCGCCACTGCAACTGAGGCGGGCTGCGGTGTCGTATGGGCGGCACCGCGGCTGAGAGTTAGGGGCCGCGGCGGGAGAGGATTGACGGTGTTACGGTGAGCCGCTCTCCCTGCCTTCCGCGGCCTTGACGGGGCCGCCACCGTCAGATGGCGGACGCGGTGGGGTCGCAGGGGAAGAGGACTGTCGGTATTGAGAGGCGCCGCTGTCCCTATCCTCTGCGGCCGAAGTAGCAGGCGGTGGGGCTACTCACCTGACCCATCGTAGGGGGACTTAGGGCACCCAGACTCGGGGGAGTCTGGGGTCCATTTTGCGGGCTAGGTCCCCCGTGGCGGTTGCGGCACACCAAGTGTTCTGGCGTGCTGCAAGAGAGAAGGGTCCGGCAACGGACAGCCGCGGCGGGTTCGCGGTCGTGTGCGAAATCTGTCCCGCGTTCCCGCCAAAAGCGGCAGTGATGGAACACCGCAGAGGTTTGGTGGGTATGCTGCCCTTCTGGCAGAGACTCCCACATAACCACCGTGCTCCCCCCGGGGCCGGTGGTATCCATAAAGGATTACTCTGCGTCAAAAAAAAAAAAAAAAAAAAAAAAAAAAAAAAAAAAAAAAAAAAAAAAAAAAGTTCCCCCAGAGCGAGGCCCTTCCATTGCACTGCGGATGGGTTGACCTCAGCGATTATCCCTAATGTGGATAACTCGGACGCGTTATTTTTGGTAGTGGGGACTGCGTTCGCGCCGTCCCCCCAAAAAATTAGGGGTGCTAGGTCAGGCAACCTCCTCGTGGTGCACCCTGGATGCGGGTCAACGAAGCCAACCGCTTTTTGGCTGACTTCACTGCCCCGCAACGAATAGCTTGACAAACCGCCCCTCCACGTATTCCTATGAAGGTAGCATAGGACACAGTGGATGGGGCAACATGGCGCGGATGTTTGAGAGCCGCCATGTTATTTATGTATTTGTATACTCTGTCTAGATGTATTTGTTATAAAGAAGTATTTATTGTATTATCTAAGTATTATGTTCCACTTATTATAATTAATTGTGTGTATTTATTTTAGGCTTTATCTTCCTTCCCAGCGTTTCTATCCCCCTTTCCCTATTTTCTGCCTCTATTGTTTCCTACTTCTTCCACGCCAGGCCGTTATGCCTCTAAACTGACAAATCATCATGGACGGTTGTAATAGATTGGTAATATTACCCCAGGCGGGTACGTCGGCTCAGGCCGAGAAATCCCGCACCTCTACGGAGGGCTGCCCCACGTATTCTGGGGGGGGCACCAACCGCTCTAACTCAACGATTTGTAAAAACGACGAATGCAAGAACATGGACTCTGATTCAGCAAGTGAAAAAAACGAGGTGCGTCGTAGCCCTCGACTTAAAGGAGGCACAGGTTCCGATAAGGAGCCTGCCAGGGAGCTGCAAGTGATAATCACCCGCTGCAACCCTAAAGAAGACGTAGCAATTGTGCCAGCTATGCGTCCGGAGGACGCAGTGGCTTCGGATTCCGATTCATCCGTGGTGAGCATGGAGACAGCAGAGTCCGGCTCTTCACACAAGTTTTGGAGAAAAAGAAAGAATGACGGTAACCGCTCAGGCTCAGATTCGGGTCAAGACCACAGCCTTGCAAAACTGCCGTCAGCGAAGAAAGGGAAAGTCCGCGCGCCAGACGCGGAAACATCTAAGGCCAATGCCTACAAAAAATCAGAACTCCAGATGGAAGGCGAAAAGGATGTCTTCACAGCGACTGAGGAACAAAAAAGGGCAAGGATGTCACTCTTACCCCATTGGTGTAGTACAGAGGAAAAGTCCTCTGTAGATTTACAAGAACTTATATTAGGCAGCGTGGATATTATAGAGAAAGTCGCTGCCACTTCCGGTAATCTCAAGGGCACGTTTGTTCGTGGTCTCAAGGAAGCCGGCTCGACGATCAAAGGTGCTGTCACAGAGCTCAGCAACCTCTCTACATCGGATGAGACGCGTTTGTTGCAGGCTGCCAACACTCGCCTTAAAAAAGAAATGGACGAACTGCGCAAAGAGGTCGCCCAGCTGAGGGAGGAGTCGCGAAAAACACAGTGTTTGCACTGCAACGCCTCTACTTCAAACCAGGTTGACTCAACACAAGAGTTTGAGCGCAACATCATGCTCAGAATAGGAAACATGGTAAATGCCAGGTTTGATGCGCTCGAGGACAGACTCCTGCCTGCAACGCGCATAAGACCTGCGCTGTCTGCGGACAAAAAGAAGACAAGTGCTAGCAACCGCGCAGCAGAACCACTAGACGCAGCGGCGCTTGCGCCTTCTGTGGAGCCTAGGCCTCATTCTCAAATGCCAGCAGCCTCGACTGATGAATGGGTTAAGGTGACCAAACGGGGCCGTAAGAAGAAAACTACCACAACGACGATACCGGCGTCACAGCCACGAGAGCCGCAACCGCAATCGCAGACTGTGCCTCGCCAAAAGAAAAATGTGCCGAAACGCCCTAGAAAACTAAAACTCCGCGTCCCCCGTACGTCAGCTATTGTACTATCAATAAATTCTGGCGGTGCGGAAAAGGGTATTTCGTATGCGGGCGCTCTAGCAGAGGCCAGAAGCAAAATAAATCTCGACGAACTTGGGATTCCATCTGTTCGTGTCCGTACAGCAGCAACCGGGGCACGCGTCATAGAAATTGCTGGCGAAACAAACGAGACCAAAGCAGATTGCCTCGTGAATAAACTAAAGGACGTATTTAACTCGGAAGACGTCCGAGTATTCCGAGCTTACAAGACCGCTGAATTGCGCATCAGTGGCCTGGACGATTCCGTAACCAAGGACGAAGTTGTGGCAGCCGTAGCCAGTGTTGGCGGCTGTGAGGAAGAGGCCATCAAATCTGGGGACATTATCCGCCCTGAGGGCCGCCTAGGGTCGCTGTGGTTACGGTGCCCCCTCGCCGCAGCCAAAAAGGCCGCTGAAGGAAGGATTCGGGTGGGCTGGGTTTCAGTTCAACCAATGATCTTAGAGCCTAGACCGCTGCGCTGCTTCAGATGCCTAGAGCCCGGTCACGTGAGCAGCAAATGTAAAGGTAGCGTCGACCGGAGCGCACTTTGCTTCGGTTGTGGCAAGAGCGGACACAAAGTTACACAATGCACTGATGCGCCTCATTGCCCAGTGTGCGAAGCGGCTGGACGAAAAGCAGATCACCGCGTGGGTACCAAAGTATGCCTTAGCACACTACCCAAAAAGAATAGAAGGAAGAAGAAGAAGACGTCTGGCGCAGGCTCAAGGGCCCCCATTGCGCAGCCGGCTCAGCAACAATCGCTAGAGGTGAATTTGATGGACACCGGGGGTTAATTATGGCCATATCCTTCCTTCAGGCGAATATCAACCACTGTGCCGACGCTCAGGACCTTTTGCTCCAGAGCGTGGCACAGTGGTTGATACAAATCTCTATTGTAGTCGAACCATACTTTGTCCCCCCCCGAGACAATTGGGTTGGGGATCATGCGGATACGGTCGCTATCGTTGTCCAATCATCTATAGGCGCTCCACCCTTTGATAAGGTGGTGAGGGGCCAAGGATATGTTATGGTGATTACGGGCGGAATTGCGGTCATAGGGTTGTACTTTTCGCCTAGTAGAACACGCGCAGAATTGGAGCAGTTTCTTGCTCAAGTAGGGTCGTTTTTGAGACAAGCTCACCCGACCCCTGTACTGGTCGCAGGCGACCTTAACTCTAAGTCGAGGGCTTGGGGGTGTCCCATAACGGATGCCTGGGGTGAGACGGTAGAAGATTGGGCTGCATCCAATGAGCTGGAGATCCTAAACAGAGGATCGGTGGCTACGTGCGTGCGACCACAAGGCAGCTCCATAGTAGATGTTTAGTTCGCAAGCCATGCCCTTGCAAGCCGCGTCCAAAGTTGGAGGGTGATAACAGATGTGGAGAACCTATCAGACCACCGATACATAAGGTTTAATGTCTCAACTAGGTCATCTAGTGAGTTGGAAACAGTGCGGTCTCCAGTTGGAGGTAACATACGCTGGTCGCTGAAGCAGCTCAACACAGAACTGGCAAAAGAAGCGGCCACCGTTGAGGCATGGAATTATGACTCCAGCCTAATCGAAGCTGCAATGGATGTGGACATAACAGCAGAACAATTGGAAGAGTCTCTGGTTCGCATTTGTGACGCTGCTATGCCCAGAGTCAAACCAGTCAGACCGCGATGGAATCTGTACTGGTGGACCCCGGAAATCGGCGAACTTCGCAGAACATGTGTTGCGGCCCGTCGCACTTATCACCGTTACAGACGTAGACGAGCCCGAGATATAAACCGAGAGCAAGAGCTCTACCAAGAGTACCGTACCGCCTGCACTAACTTAAAGAAAGCCATCCGGAATTCTAAGGAGGCCTCCTGGGAGCAATGGCTTGAGACCCTTAATTTGGATCCATGGGGAAGACCCTATAAAGTGGTGAGTGGAAATCTCCGACCTTGGGCTCCCCCTTTGACCACAACTCTTGAGCCGCAGCTACTCGCTCGAGTCGTAACAACCCTCTTCCCTGAAAGGGAGGAGTGGCAGCCACCTGCTATGACACCGCCGTCCGAGTCTGCCACGTCACAAGAAGACATAACACCTGTCTCTCAGGCAGAGCTTGAAGTGGCTGTGGCAAAAATGAAGAAAAAGAACACTGCCCCAGGGCCGGATGGCATACCTGGGCGAGCTATAGCTGTGGCAATGGAATATATTGGAGAGAAAGTGAAGCTCTTGTTTACTCAGTGCCTCACTCAAGGCCGATTCCCCCAAAAATGGAAGACAGGTAAACTAGTCCTGCTTCGAAAGAGTGGGCGCCCAGCCGAATCACCATCGGCGTACCGTCCTATCGTGCTGCTTGACGAGACAAGTAAGCTCTTTGAACGAGTGCTCGCTTCACGTCTCGTCAAGCACATGATCAGGGTATGATGTATCTACATAGTAAGATCTACAATGCAGTTGTGAGGACATACGTCTGCTAAAGGCAGAGATTAGCACCTAACACCTGGGACTCTACGGTACTGGGTACGAGTATGTGAACATTATATTTTATAATAACTTTGTATTTCATTGATATTAACAAAACAGAATATCTACTCGTATTAAGATATTTACACTGTAGGAACTTTGGCATCTATACTCGTAAGATGTAGAGGAATAATCTCTGAGCTGCAGTGATAGGTAAGCTGTTATTAACTTATGTTTAAAAAAAATACTATAAAATGTGTAAATATTAAAAGTATCATTCCATCCCACAACTTATTTGATTTCAACTTTGTTAATAAGTAGATTATTATTTTATAACTCCTGCACTACAAATTTACTCAAACTTTTGTGTCAAGTATGTAACAGAAATAATACTGACCATGACATAACACTTAGGTACTGATTTCACATGCTAATGTACCCTTACAGTACCTAACGCTTACGCACTAATGATTCGCGGCAGAACACAGTAAGTAGAGTCCCTTGCATCTTACGTTTCGCATTTCAATCGCATTCAAACAACGAAGGGAAAACTGTTTAGTTCTGGCTTTTCATTAAATAAGTAGTTGGAAATAACCATTCAAACAACGAAGGGAAAACTGTTTGTCGCCGCCGTGGCGACGTTGTTGCAATAAGAAAAACGATGTTTCTTTTCTTGTGGTTTAATAACCAGTAAATTGTACAGTAACGAATATAAAAGTAAAACTATAATATGAAGCGCCTGCGGTGAGCACGGCGTCTGGAGCAGAAGTGGCGTCATGGCGGCGCGGGCGCGCGGGGAACGTCCGGTTCCTTTTACGTTCCGTTAGCGGCGCTAACATCCTGGGCCCCGTTGAAACGACTGGTTTCAACAAGTGGACAGAGGCGGGATACAGCTCGTCGTAGGGTGCCTTTGCTGGTCTTCACATCAACGACTCGACAGATGCTGTCAGGTCCTGGATAAAGTTTTACGACTCTGCCCATTAGCCATTTAAGTAAAGGCAGCTGTTCGTCTTTGACGAGGACCAAATCATCAATTTCGATGGCATGCTTGTTTTCTTTCCACTTGCAGCGAGTTTGAAGTTCAGACAGGTACTCTCTAGTCCATCTGTTCCAAAATCCTTGACGAAGACGTTCGAGGAGTTGATAGCGGTTGACAGTGAGGCGTTCGATTCTCGGGGATGGCAGCGAAGTCAGTGGACGCCCGATCAGGAAGTGACCCGGTGTAAGTGCGGTTAAATCTGACGGATCCGATGACGACGGCGTCAACGGGCGCGAGTTCAATATGTACTCGATGGTCGCGAACAAAGTCGATAGTTCCTCGAACGTTAAACTAGTGTTGGAGGCGAGACGTTTCAGGTGAAATTTGGCGGATTTTATGGCGGCTTCCCAGATACCTCCGAAATTTGCTGTATATACGGGCGAGAATTTGAAAGTGATACCCTCACTACATGCATACTCACCGACCTCACGGTTGCAGGTGCGCAAAAGTCTGCCTAACTCATTCATTGCCCCGACAAAGTTCCTGCCGTTATCGCAAAATATAGTGTGGGGTTTACCGCGGCGAGCAATGAATCTTTTTAGGCACAATATAAAGCCGTTAGTACTCAAATCGCTAACAGCTTCCAAATGGACAGCCTTTGTTGAAAAGCAGACAAAAATACAAAGATAGCATTTAGAGGTTTTAGCACCGCGTCCCTTGCGACTAGAAATTAAAAATGGACCCCCAAAGTCCATTCCACAGACTTCGAATGGAAGGCTTGGAGTCACACGAGGTTGGGGCAAATCGCCCATCAAAGGTTGAATTGTCGCAGCTCTAGAGCGTCGACACCGAACACATTTATTACATGTAGACCTAGCTAAAGATCTCCCGCTTGTGGGCCAAAATTTGTCGCGAATGGAAAATAATAGTTGCTGCGGGCCACAGTGTAGCAAGCGTGTATGCTCTTTGTCAAACAAGAGCTTTGTAAACGCGTGTTTACCGTCAATTAATATGGGGTGTCGCCTATCATGAGGGCAATGTGCAGCTTGGTCGATGCGGCCACCTGCCCTCATTATTCCTTGAGTATCAATGAATGGATTTAGTGATATAATTTTAGACTTACAGTGAAGTGATTTGCGTGTTGCAAGTGAGTGAATGTCTTGTGGGAATGACTCTTGTTGTGACAACTTAGCAAGTGTGGTAAGTGATCTTTCTAACTCTTGTGCTGTGAGATCACCCTTAACCCTATTCTTACTAATAAATCGTAGAACATAAGCCATTATTCTTTGAAGTTTATATAATTTTGAATGTCTATCAAAATCTATAACCTTTTCTTTGTTTTGTATAATTAATGTAATTGTTTTTATTTCAGGTAGCAGCGCTTCCTTAGTGTGGTAGTCACGCGGCCACTCATTTTCTGGTTGAGTCAGGTAGGCAGGCCCGTGCCAGTATAGCACGTTGCCCAGTAGAAGCCGCGGCGGGATGCTTCTCGTCAGCCCGTCTGCGGGATTAGAGTGCGTCGGAACGTGTCGCCAGGATTCCCGCTCGGTAAGTTCACGAATTTCATTTATACGACTACAAACAAAAGTTTTAAGAGTCTTAGGCGGTGTCCTCAACCAACCCAGGACAATAGTTGAGTCTGACCAAAATACGGAACGCGAAACCCGAACGCGAAGCGACTTGACAACCTTATCATGCAAGCGAGCTCCTAACAAGGCACCTAAAAGCTCTAATCTTGGTATAGTCATCTCAGGCTTTAATGGCGTTACCCTAGCTTTAGCACATAGCAAATTGACTGTGACTGCACCAAAATTATCGCTTGACTTTATGTATAAGCAGGCCCCGAAGGCGCTTAAGGAAGCGTCAACAAAGCAATGAGCTTCAATATTGACAGGGGTGCTACATAATACATGCCTAGGTATGTGAATATTACCAATATGTTTTAAGTTTGTTATAAATTCTAGCCAGGAGGCCTCGATGTCTTTGGGCACCTGTTCATCCCAACTCAGGTTTAAAAGCCACAACCTTTGTAGAATCGTTTTGGGTATGATCGTGCAAGCTGATAGCAGACCCAGAGGGTCGAAAACGCGGCACGAAGTTGATAGTATGCTCCTCTTGGTTGTTTTAGGTGGTGCGGTTATAGCATCTACAGAGAAATGTAATTCATCGCATGCTGGTGACCACCTCAGACCTAAAACAGAGGATTCCTTTGAAAAATCTTGAGTTTGACTAACAGTGGGAAAGTCATCAAATATTTCTGGTAGGTTCGTGCGAAATTTCCTCAATAGAAAGCAACCTTCCATTAATTTATCAATAACTCCCTTCACAATATGTTTCAAGTCTGACTTTGAATTAGAACCGGTATTCAGGTCATCGACATAAAAGTCATGCCTTACTACATTGGCTACCGCTTCATCTGTGCACTCATCAGCTAGCTGCAACAGGCAACGTGTACTCAGATAAGAAGCTGAAGCTGTCCCATAAGTTACAGTATTTAACTGTAGTGTCCTTAGAGGTTGGGTCTCGTTGTCACGCCATAAAATTAATTGTAGATGGCGTTGAGAGTCGTCAACCATTATTTGTCTATACATCTTTTCAACGTCCCCTGTAACGACGTATGCATTTAGCCTAAATCTTAGCAAGATCGACAGAAGGTCGTCCTGTACTACAGGGCCCACCAGCTGTATGTCATTGAAAGACTTGCCTGAGCTTGTCTTACATGAAGCATCAAACACTACTCTAAGACGTGTTGTCTCACTAGACTCACGTATCACAGCGTGATGAGGAATGAAATAACCAAATGATGGTCTCTCTATTTCCGTTAAATGACCTAAACATTCGTACTCTTGTATGAATTTGTCATAATCAGGTTTATTATTTGATTTGACTAACCTTTTCTCTAAGCTGAGAAAGCGACGCCTTGCATTATTATACGAGTCGCCCAGAGCCATCTCCGGCGATTCTTTCAATGGTAGTTTAACCCTGAACCTACCATCAGCTAGACGTTTTGTAGTTTGAATGAAGTGAGTTTCACAGAACTCCTCCTCCTTAGTTAAGACTTGTTTTTTACAAACAACATCATCTATTTCCCATAGTTTCATAAGGTCAGGCATAGCCTCCCTAGAAAAATTGCATTGAATGCTTGAAGGTATGTTACCTCCAGTCGGACCGGCGACCAACCAGCCTAGCTTGGAATTTTGTAATGTGGGCTTGTTTCGTCCCAATCGAATGCGGTTTGAGCCTACCACATCCCAAAATACATCTGCCCCTAATAATAGTTGAATTTCAGAGGGCTGATGAAATTTAGTATCTGCTAATCGAATGTTGGATGGTAAGTTGAGCTGTGATGTATCGACTTCAACGCTTGGAAGCAAGCTTGTGATCTGTGGAATGACTAAGCATGACACAGTTATTTGGAATGAATTTACTCTTGACCTTACTTGTATTTGACAACGCTGTCTTACTTTAGAAGAAGTATTATTTATTCCTAACACATTTACTGAGTCAGTACTAGAGCAGTCAATATTCATCAATCTTTGCATTTTTTCCGTCAGGAATGATGACTGGCTCCCTACATCAAGTAAGGCCTTAACTTGATAAGGTTTATTAGTTTTAGGATCAATAATATCCACTTCAGCCGTGCACAAAAGTACCTGCCCTGACATAGAAGCGGATAGGGACACAGGTGAATGCACAGTGCTGGCATTATCAGTGGGTGAGCCTACACTTGACTCGCGAGTAACAAGTTTGTCCTCAGCATAGCTAGTATTAGTAGAACAACAGTTGCATGATGTAGTATTATTGTCTTGCCTACTTGGACTTTGTGATTTATGAACGTGTAATAAAGAATTATGTTTCACCTTACAGAACCTACATGGACCTAGTCGACACAGCTTGGGTTGATGGCCAGTGTGGAGGCAGTTGCTACATAGATTGTATTGTTTAACTACACTCATCCTTTCATCAAGGGGTAATGACCTGAACTTCTTGCAGCCATACAAAGGATGATGTTTGTCACACAAGACACAGGACTTAGAAGGATCACCTGAAGCTGTTACAAATGATTTCGTGTACCTATTATCTTTATTGGTCTTGGTGTACCTACTTTCCCTTTCCGAGCTAGTCAATTCTAGCATGTCAGCTCGTCCTCGCAGAAAGTTAAGAAATTCATTGAGTGTGGGTGAAGTGCCTAAAGTGTTTCTTTTCTCCTCCCATTTGCGGCCCGTAATCTGATCTAGTCTTGACGTCATCATATGGATGATCAAGGTGTCCCAGTATTCAGTGGGTTCATCAAGTTTAGAAAGTGAATTCAAATGTTTTAAATAATGATCTACTAAGTATCGCAGAGATTTGTGTGACTCATTTGTTATAGGATTTAAGCTAAATAAAGCTTTTAAATGATTGTTTACGAGAATCCGTTTATTATTGTATCGCTCACAAAGTAAGCTCCAAGCCAAATCATAGTTATCAGCTGTAAATTCAATGGACTTTATGACAACAGAAGCTGCTCCTTCAAGCGAGGATCGTAAGTAATGAAACTTATTGATTAATGGAATAGAATGAGTCATGTTTATTAACGCATCAAAAGTATCTCGATATTCCAACCATTTGGAATGGTTACCATCAAACGTGGGTAATAGAATAGTTGGAAGTTTAACATTTGACTGAAAGTTTGACTGTTGTATATTTGACCTACGAGAGTCATTAAGATTGTCTGTAGAATTTGCTCTGTATACTGTAGGTGATTTGCAGGATTGACTTTCCTCGACAATTACTTGGGCACAAGAAATAAGAGTACAAAAGAAATTTTCAATATTCTCACGCTCTTGGTATTGGTCTTGTAACGCGTCATCAGAGTCCATCAAAATCTCTATTTTGTTTTGTACTATATCAAATTGATTGAATGCTTCCTTTAGTCGAGAAAGCTTTAATTGTAGTTCGCAGATAATCTGCTTCGTAATTTTGCTCGATTCAACTAATTTGACTACTGCGAGATATTTGTCGAACTGAGTCACTTTCGCCTTTATATTGCCTCGCTCCTTTATAAGTGACTTTAGTTGGTCTGCCATTTTTGACATAGTATGACAAGAAATTGTTCGAGGCAATGAATGTAGTACCAATAAAAAAAAAAAAAAGAAATGAAATGTCTAACCGTTGTGCGCAGCTATGTACAAACTGCGTGGGATGTGCAACCGTTCAGCCGGCGAGTGGTGCGCGGTGAGTGTACTCGGTCGCGGTAGCAGCCACTGCGACGCAGGGCCCCGCGAAGTGAGGCTACACTCGGTGCGCGACTTGCGCTCGTCGGAGGTGTCTGGGATGCACGGAGTAGCAGTGGTGCTTCAACACCCGGTGGATAATCTTGCCATCACACCGCTGAAACAGGTCGGCATATCCAAATCAATAACACGGTATTTGACAGTATCTAAGTACCTACCTACCTGTTTGGTAGCAGAACAAATATAGTTAATGCGATTTAGTGAAACTTCAGTCAACAAATACTGTGAAACACACAAGTTGGTAGCGGTACGGCATTAGTTATGGATTTACAGTAGTAACAAAACACGTACCTACGTAAATAGTGTGCAGCAAAAAAAAACAATGAGTATATTAGCAGTAATTTACCGATACGACGCGTAAAATTACTACGATAAGTGCAATGGCAGTTTTGAGCCTGTAGTATATATACCTACCTAGTTGTCGGCGCGCAAAACCCGCACTTATATATCAACAAAACGAAACAATAACAACGAAGTGTTTACCGATACAACGCATAAACTACTTCGATAAGTGCAATGGCAGATTTGAGCCTGTTAGTATATGTACCTAGCTACGAGTACCTAGCACTAAAATCCCGCACTTATTTTGCAATAAAAAATGAAACAATAATAGCAAGTGTTTACCGATACAACGCATAAACTACTTGGATAAGTGCAATGGCAGATTTGAGCCCGTTAGTATATGTATACCTACCTAGTTCTCAAATCCCGCACCTATTTTGCAACGAAAAAACGTCAAAGGATTAGCAACTGTTTAGCGATCGACGCGTAAACATTTGACGAGTGCAATGGCAGCCTTGTGGCGCTGTTGAGACGTGATTATGGACACGTAGCCCACAGGCCCGCACTCCTGCAGCAAAATCAAACACGTATTTTGCCTAAATTAGTTAACATGAAATATTAGGTAGCAATCATTTCGACTTATTTGCAACCTAATTTGCGACTGTAATTTGACTCACCTTACAAAATGGTCGAATCCTTACATAGAAACAAACATCACTACCTATTTTATTTGTAAAGTAAACACAGAAGAGGAACTATGACCTTGAACGCGACAGTCCATGTTGTATGCACTACTTAGTGGTTACCAACTAGTAGGTACGTTATTTGCGAATTTGTGATAGCGCGACAAGATTGATTACACAAATTGAATTGCACTTCCCTGCATCGAGCGACCAAAAATGGCGGGCGCTCTGACGTCTCGAAGGGTTGGTGTTCTCTTGGCCTCTGCGTACTTGATGCTGTTTTGTTTATTTGACCCTCGCCGCTGCTTCGATGTGCGAGGGGACTTCTGCTCTTCACATTATGGCGTCATACTCGTAGTTTGAAAGTTTTCGTGCGATCATCGCTGTGCGCCGTAGCAAAAAATGGCGGCTCGCTCGTGGCGATAGTTTCTTCATAGACAGGTTACAGCGATCAATCACGTCGGGGTCACCATTATGTCGCCGCCGTGGCGACGTTGTTGCAATAAGAAAAACGATGTTTCTTTTCTTGTGGTTTAATAACCAGTAAATTGTACAGTAACGAATATAAAAGTAAAACTATAATATGAAGCGCCTGCGGTGAGCACGGCGTCTGGAGCAGAAGTGGCGTCATGGCGGCGCGGGCGCGCGGGGAACGTCCGGTTCCTTTTACGTTCCGTTAGCGGCGCTAACACTGTTTAATTCTGGCTTTTCATTAAATAAGTAGTTGGAAATAACCTGCTCACCCTTGTTTCGGTATACTACGTTTCACAAATTAATTCTTCAATCAATCCGGCGCGGGGCGAGTTTACATGTCCTCTCTTCCATACGCAGGTAAAGTTTTTACAACGTTTGATGACGGCGAGAGAGATGTATAAACACACACTTTTCGTAAAAACTGTATTAATTAAGAATGTAACACGGCTCCTTTTTTATATATACCCTATATTTATATAATATATAGTATATTTGCAAGTTTTCGTGTAACAATTTATGTTATAATTAAAGTGGTAGTAAAAAAGTATCACTCAAAACTTGGTAAAAATAAACTTTAACGAAAAAAAATTTATACCCGTTATTTTTAAATTAAAAGATAACAAATCGTCAAATATACAGGATATCCGTGAAGAGGTGAGCAGCAGTGTTTGAAACACCTGTGTTTTGTCGGATATTTTTTTTATCCCATGTAATAGGGGGCGAGCCTATTGCCACCTGCGAGACACTGTTCCAGACTCCGGACTGCTATTGAGAATTACTTTGCCAGAAAATCCCACGACCCTAACATTCCAAAACGGCGCTCCACCAATTCCAGACCAAGCGAGCGAAGCCGCTGGAAGCGCTGGCGAGCTAGTTTATACATTTGTATAATCAAGTTACGTGGTATGTTCATGACATCTGCTCACTAATAATATACAATATGTAATCAGTGACATCTCTTTTATTAAATCGACCTTAAATATATCTTTTTTTATTCATTTCTACCTACTTACCGTACCAGTAGTAATGTAAGCAGTAATATTCGCAATACTGTGGTTTGGTATGAAAGGTATGGGTGCCGGTGACATTTCTGTGTCTCAGAATTACAGGCGCAGTACCAGCCGCAAAGACTGCCCCAAATACCAGGTGGGTTTCGTGCATATGCCGACTCCTAATATCACAAAGAAAAACCCTAACCTATTATACTTGTTAGTAATCTTAGTACGGGGGTTTGACTGTGTGAACATAATTACAAACGGACGGGCGGCTCTCCAGATGGTAAGTGATCACTGTTGCCCACGAACATCTGCAATACGAGAAGTATCGAGATTGAGTTGCCAGCCTTTGAGGAAGCAATTCAGGCCATTCCAATGATACCTCATTTGAAACATAATATATCTGAATACATTGCAGTTGCGCGCGCGCATTCCATCGTGACGGGCGCTGTGTGAGCGTACTCTGTGCGCCGTGTTGGTATATAATCAAAATGTCGAAAGTAATAAAGTGTAACTCATGTAATATAGTTATAAACGAGCTATTATCCTATATTCAGAACAAGATCTCGATAATAGATGAAGAAACGTTGGTGCGAATATGTACGACGTCATTCTCCAGCGACGAAATAAAAAACGCCAAGACGTTGCTATTTGAGTCTATTCCTACGGACAAAATCAAAACAAATCGGAAGAACAAAGGAAAGGAGGGAAGAGATCTAGTCGATATATTAAACCTTTTCAAGTCGACTGAATCTGATGTTTTTCCTGTATTTGTAGCACGCGAGCTGGAGAAATTACCCCCAATTCTGTTCGACCACCTTGACTGTACGAAATTACTTAAGGATTTACTGAAACTACAAGGCGAGTTAGATGTAGTTAAATCTAACTATGTCACACAAGAACAGCTGAGTGAGTGCCGAACTGAATTATTGCAGTTAAATAATGATTCGTTACCTCCTGTTCCGAAACAAAATATTAATTTTAAGCGTGGGGCATGGCAGCAGTACGATAGTGGGCCTATTAGTCTCTCGCACAATATAAACAATTCAACATTAAATGAGTCGTTGAATAATAACCAGAATATATCGAATAGCCCCGGTGAAACGCAAGAATATAGGGATATAATGCGGGTAGATCAAAAACAAGGCGATAACAAGTCAGCTGTGCAGAGGCAACGGTCACAAGATTGCGACAAGAACCGGCTCACACTGGCAAGCGGTGTGGTGCGGCGAGACGAGATGGCGTCACCGCTACCTGCGGTGTCGGCCAGCCAGTGCGTCGATAACTGTAAAAAACCTACTGAGACGGGTGTCGAGTGTCACAGCGCAATAAACACAGTAAGGGAGTCGGAACCTTTTGTGAAAGACAGTGGTAACGAAGGATGGAGAACCGTGTCAAGACGCAAGAAACCTATTTATCGTTATCATGGTAAATCCGGAATTTCCAGAGATGATGACGGAAACTTCAAGGCGGCCGATAAAAAAGTTCCGATATTTATTACAAGGGTTCACATAGATACTACTAACGAAGACATAACAAACTACGTATATAGAAAGACGAATGAAATGATAAACATGGAAGAAATTGCATTTAAACAAGAGAGAGGTCATAAAGCTTTTAAGTTTTTTGTATCGTTAGTTATAAGTTAGGCATAAGTTATCTGTGTTTTTAGATAGTAAATTATGGCCAGAGGGAGTCATATTCAGACGATTTGTAAGCTTCCGGCAAAGGAATACGAATGGTAATTACGCTGTGTCGGTCTATCATAACACTAATAATTATGGCAAATAAGGACCTATATAAGTTTGTAAGTTTTAATTGTAAGAGTGTGAAGCGTTCAGTTGATGATATACGGCAGCTATGTCGAACATCCCACATAATCGCCTTGCAAGAACATTGGTTACTGCCGCATGATATTAATTTTCTGAGCTGTATAGATGATGACTTCGCTTATACGGGTATTTCGCCTATGGACACCTCGAAGGGGATTATTTCAGGGCGACCTTGGGGTGGGGTTGCTTTATTATGGAATAAGAAAATCTTTCAAAATGTGACTGTAGTAAATTGTGATAATACGCGAGTGTGCGGTATTAAAGTAGTGATAGGACAAAGGTCATTCTTAGTGTTCAGTATTTACATGCCGACTGATAACACGGTTCATTTGGCCGAGTGTACGGATTGTATGGGGACAATGAGCGCTATTGTGGACAGTGAAGGTATAGAGTGTGTTTACATGCTCGGTGACTACAACGCACATCCAAATGAGCAATTTTATTATGAACTTTTGAATTTCTGTAATGATTATCATTGGATTTGTGCCGACGTAATAAAGTTGGGTTTGTTATCTGATACATATAGTTTTATAAGTGACGCTAATGGGTCTCTTAGATGGTTAGACCACTGTGTTGTAACTGAATCAGCTTTTGAAACTATAGTCAACACTTACATAAAGTATGATCCAGTGTGGTCTGACCATCTACCACTCATTATTGAATGTAATTTAGGTAATGTTAAACCAAAGAGTTTGCAGAATACTTTAAAAAATACATGTAATGTTAGGTGGGGAGAAAGAAATGCTGAACAAATTGAATTATACTGTCGATTATGTACTGAACATTTGAAGATAATTGATTTTCCGCCTGAATTGAGTTCTTGTAGTGACAAAAATTGTGATAAGCAAACCCACCATAGTATAATTGACAAAATGTACAACGATATTATAGCAGCTTTAGGCAGGGCCGCCTCTGAAAGTCATACTATTGTAAGACTGAAAAGAAAACAACCTGTAATCGGATGGAACAAGCATGTGCGTGAGGCTCACAGGGTAGCTAGGTGTAAATTTATGGAATGGGTACTGTGGGGCAAACCGAGTGAGGGTCATGTTTGGAGGGAGATGCGCGAGAGTCGAAGATTCTTTAAATCGCGCTTGAAATGGTGCCAAAATAATAGGGAGCAAATAAAGATGGATATTCTCGCATCTCATCATTCGAAACATGATTTTCGTAGTTTCTGGAAGACCACTAACAAGTTTAATGGCAAGCCGAGCTTACCTATGAGCGTCAACGGTGTCAGTGATCCGAAGTGTATTGCGGAAATATTTAAGGACCAATTTGCAGTAAAATCACCTTTGGGACCATCACGGTCATTCAGCGTGGAAGGGCCTCATGGCCAGGAGATAAGTACCAGTTTCACTGCGAAGGATGTGAGGAGGATTATAAATTCAATGTCGCGAGGAAAGTCTCCTGGCCATGACATCTTGAGCATTGAACATCTAAAGCATGCTGGCGTCCACCTGCCTAGAGTACTTGCTATGCTATTTACGCTATGTTTGGGACACTCGTACTTACCAGCAGATATGATGAGGACCGTGGTGGTACCAATTGTGAAGAGCAAAACCGGTGACATAGGAGACACAAGTAATGTATCCGACCTTCACGACGGACAATTTGGCTTCCGCCATGGACGGTCAACCATCGACGCCATAGCTCGAGTACGAGATATAACTGAGGAGGCAGTCTCTAGCTGTGACGTTGTTTTGGCGGTTTCACTAGACATAGCGAACGCATTCAACACCCTGCCCTGGGAGACCATTAAACAGGCTTTGAGGTATTACGGATTTCCCGAGTACTTGCAGCGCATTGTAGCCGACTACTTCTCCGGTCGGGCTGTTATCTACCCGACGAGAACGGAAAGTTTCAGACGAGAGATGAAGTGCGAGGCCCTAATCTTCCATGGGCCTAGGAATGCGCCACCTCAAGGAATGGAGATAGTCGTGGCAGGGACTACGATTAAAATAGAGACGGCGATGAAGTATTTGGGAATAGTGCTAGACGGTCGTTGGAAGTTTGTCGAGCACTTCCGACGTCTCGCACCGAAGCTCATCGCATTTGCTGGCGTATTGGGAAAACTCCTCCCTAATATGAAAGGACCCAACTCAAAGTGTCGTCAGCTTTACTGCGGTGTCATTCGCTCGAAGGCACTGTACGGAGCACCAATTTGGGCGGATGCGTTGAATAGGGTCAACATAACTGCCCTGCGGCGCCCACAGCGAATAATCGCGATTCGGGCAGCCCGGGCTTATTGCACGGTATCGTTCGAGGCGGCATGTATACTTGCGGGTACACCACCATGGGACCTCGACGCCGAGTCTCTAGCGAAGGTGTACTTCAAAACGGCGGAGGCCAAAGCCGAGGGAACATACCCTCTTCCAGAGGAGATCTCTCGCTGGAGACAACAGTCTCGCGAAGATCTAATCCTTAAATGGTTGGATAGGATGGAAAGCCCAGAGGCAAGCCACGAGCTGGTAGCTGCCTTCAAGCCAATACTCAAACAGTGGTTGCAGCGCAAACATGGTGCACTGACGTTCCACTTGGCGCAGATACTGACAGGACACGGTTGTTTTGGTCACTATCTGTTTCGGGTGGCTCGTCGGGAGCCGTCAATGAGCTGTCACCATTGCACTGGACAAGACGACACGGCGGAACACACACGCGCCGAGTGCCCAGCATGGGCGGAGCCGCGCGCTGTGCTGTGTTCCGCCATTGGAAATGACGTTTCGCTGTCTGCCTTGGTTCACGCCATGGCCAGTAGTGATCAAGGTTTCGACGCTGCAGTCTCTTTCGCAGAGACTGTCATGAAACTTAAAGAAGACGCGGAACGAATGAGAGAAAGCCACGCTCTGTCTCATCCACTTCGCCAAAGAAGAACAGGTCGCAGGCGACTGGCTTATGCCCGTCGCATGCCGATATGATGAGGGCTCTCGGGCGGAGGATCGGGGGGTCCTCCGTCCGATTGAAAAAGCCCCGAGCCGGAAGGCATTTCGAAGTACTCCGGAATGCCTCTCTTGGAAATAAAAGAGAGAAACAACTCTCGAGATGAGCCCTAGTGGGCAATCGCGCTGAGGGGTCACGAATGCGCGCCGAGTGATCTCGCAACCCCTCTGCAAAGGCGCCGAGTAGAGTACCGCAGAGTTTTAGTGGGTATGCTGCCCTTATGGTGGAGACTCCCACATAACCACTTCGCCCCCCCCCGGGGTTGGTGGTATCCATAAAGGATTTCTCTGCGACAAAAAAAAAAAAAAAAAAAATAGGTTAGGTTGGGGGACCCCCCACAGTGCTTACGTCCTCGTCGTGTCCCCTGGAAACGACCCAGTTCTGACCACCGTAACGGAGTGGCAGACTGGGCTCGGCTAAAGTGCACTGTGCGTCGTAGATCTCATTGCGGGTTGTCTACGACACTGGCGAAGGCTAATATGCCCAAAAAACTAGCGCGGGACGCCTCCGGGCGTTTCCTAAAAGGCCCTTCTGAGGGCCAACCAAAAGGCCCTTCTGAGGGCCAACCAAAAGGCCCTTCTCAGGGCCATGTCGACGACCTCACGTCGGCGTCGGAGGCTAGCCGCGCACCATCCGTGGCTAGCGTGTTTGCTAGGGCGGACGAGTTCTCGGACTCCGACAACGAGTCCGTCGCATTTGACTCGGATGCTTCGTTGGCGAAAGGCCGCCATCAAGCGCAGAAGCGGGCCTTCTTAAAGACCGGGTCTTGCTCCTCGGACTCCACGAGGAGTAAGCCAAAAAAGGTAAAGGCAAAAAAGCCTTCTACTGTCGTTGCAGACACCCACGACGTGGGTCTCGCAGACGCGCAACGCCAGCTTAACCTGGCTCTTCGGGTGCAGCTCCAGCAAGACCTAGAGGAGAAGGTTGCCGCTAAGGAGCAGCAGGCGCGCACCGCGCGGGCCAAGTCTGGGTACGGCGCGTCCACCGTCGTTTACTCGGACCACTCCCTGGTCGAGCTGGAGCGCATGGCGCAGGAGGACGAGGAGGAGATATTGGAGGTTGCCTCGAAGTCCTCCAACCTAAAAGGGACTTTCCAGAAATCCCTGAAGTGCCGAGCCGCGAGTATGCGCGGCATAATCCGGGAGCTAGTGCACCGCACCGCAACCGAAGACACGCAGCTACTGCAGGCGAAGGTCGACCGCCTGCAGTCGGAGGTCAGTCAGCTGCACAAGAAGCTGGCTGAAGCCACGGCCCGGCCAACTCAGGCCGACCCCAGACCAGCCGCTGAAGTCTCCTCCTCCTCGGACCTTGAGGATATCATCCGCAAGGTTGTTATGGAGGAAAGGGCCTTCACGAGAGCCTGCTTCGCTGGCATCGAAGACAGGCTCTTGCCGGAGAAACGCCTCCGACCGCCACTCGCATCGGACAAGAGGCCGAACGAGCCGGGGCCTTCCTCCCGAAAGGAGGACACCCTTCTACCTTCCTCCACCCCGTCCAACCAACCGTGGACGGAGGTGGTTAGGATGTAGTGGCTTTTTTGTTGCAGGATAGCGGAGCTGAGCTTCAGACGCGTCTAAGGACGTATCATACACTGGTCTGAGACTCATTTGTAACTTTTGTTTTTCGTCAATGTATGGCGGAGTACCAGCGCTAAGGTGGATTTTATACGGGTACTATATGAAGCTTTGAGTTTATATATCTTCCAAGTCCCTAGGTATTTCCGCGTGCTGTTTTCGCGGTGACGATCACGGGTGCAGCGCCCACACGTATGAATGCAAAAAACGACCAGAACTCGTAGGTCAGGTGACTTTATAACCAAATTAATGAAATTTGTACTGTAAAATTGAAATTTTTTAGGTTTTTTGCTATCGGGTGTAAATTTTTTGTACTAACGTGTCCTTTTTTTGTTGCAGGATAGCGGAGCTGAGCTGCAGACGCGTCTAAGGACGTATCATACACTGGTCTGAGACTAATTTGAAACTTTTGTTTTTCGTCAATGTATGGCGGAGTACCAGCGCTAAGGTGGATTTTATACGGGTACTATATGAAGCTTTGAGTTTTTATATCTTCCAAGTCCCTAGGTATTTCCGCGTACTGTTTTCGCGGTGACGATCACGGGTGCAGCGCCCACACGTATGAATGCAAAAAACGACCAGAACTCGTAGGTCAGGTGACTTTATAACCAAATTAATGAAATTTGTACTGTAAAATTGAAATTTTTTAGGTTTTTTGCCATCGGGTGTAAATTTTTTGTACTAACGTGTCCCTTTTTTGTTGCAGGATAGCGGAGCTGAGCTGCAGACGCGTCTAAGGACGTATCATACACTGATCTGAGACTAATTTGAAACTTTTGTTTTTCGTCAATGTATGGCGGAGTACCAGCGCTAAGGTGGATTTTATACGGGTACTATATGAAGCTTTGAGTTTTTATATCTTCCAAGTCCCTAGGTATTTCCGCGTGCTGTTTTCGCGGTGACGATCACGGGTGCAGCGCCCACACGTATGAATGCAAAAAACGACCAGAACTCGTAGGTCAGGTGACTTTATAACCAAATTAATGAAATTTGTACTGTAAAATTGAAATTTTTTAGGTTTTTTGCTATCGGGTGTAAATTTTTTGTACTAACGTGTCCCTTTTTTGTTGCAGGATAGCGGAGCTGAGCTGCAGACGCGTCTAAGGACGTATCATACACTGGTCTGAGACTAATTTGAAACTTTTGTTTTTCGTCAATGTATGGCGGAGTACCAGCGCTAAGGTGGATTTTATACGGGTACTATATGAAGCTTTGAGTTTTTATATCTTCCAAGTCCCTAGGTATTTCCGCGTGCTGTTTTCGCGGTGACGATCACGGGTGCAGCGCCCACACGTATGAATGCAAAAAACGACCAGAACTCGTAGGTCAGGTGACTTTATAACCAAATTAATGAAATTTGTACTGTAAAATTGAAATTTTTTAGGTTTTTTGCTATCGGGTGTAAATTTTTTGTACTAACGTGTCCCTTTTTTGTTGCAGGATAGCGGAGCTGAGCTGCAGACGCGTCTAAGGACGTATCATACACTGGTCTGAGACTAATTTGAAACTTTTGTTTTTCGTCAATGTATGGCGGAGTACCAGCGCTAAGGTGGATTTTATACGGGTACTATATGAAGCTTTGAGTTTTTATATCTTCCAAGTCCCTAGGTATTTCCGCGTGCTGTTTTCGCGGTGACGATCACGGGTGCAGCGCCCACACGTATGAATGCAAAAAACGACCAGAACTCGTAGGTCAGGTGACTTTATAACCAAATTAATGAAATTTGTACTGTAAAATTGAATTTTTTTAGGTTTTTTGCTATCGGGTGTAAATTTTTTGTACTAACGTGTCCCTTTTTTGTTGCCGGATAGCGGAGCTGAGCTGCAGACGCGTCTAAGGACGTATCATACACTGATCTGAGACTAATTTGAAACTTTTGTTTTTCGTCAATGTATGGCGGAGTACCAGCGCTAAGGTGGATTTTATACGGGTACTATATGAAGCTTTGAGTTTTTATATCTTCCAAGTCCCTAGGTATTTCCGCGTGCTGTTTTCGCGGTGACGATCACGGGTGCAGCGCCCACACGTATGAATGCAAAAAACGACCAGAACTCGTAGGTCAGGTGACTTTATAACCAAATTAATGAAATTTGTACTGTAAAATTGAAATTTTTTAGGTTTTTTGCTGTCGGGTGTAAATTTTTTGTACTAACGTGTCCCTTTTTTGTTGCAGGATAGCGGAGCTGAGCTGCAGACGCGTCTAAGGACGTATCATACACTGGTCTGAGACTAATTTGAAACTTTTGTTTTTCGTCAATGTATGGCGGAGTACCAGCGCTAAGGTGGATTTTATACGGGTACTATATGAAGCTTTGAGTTTTTATATCTTCCAAGTCCCTAGGTATTTCCGCGTGCTGTTTTCGCGGTGACGATCACGGGTGCAGCGCCCACACGTATGAATGCAAAAAACGACCAGAACTCGTAGGTCAGGTGACTTTATAACCAAATTAATGAAATTTGTACAGTAAAATTGAAATTTTTTAGGTTTTTTGCTATCGGGTGTAAATTTTTTGTACTAACGTGTCCCTTTTTTGTTGCAGGATAGCGGAGCTGAGCTGCAGACGCGTCTAAGGACGTATCATACACTGGTTATATTAGGTGGTTAGGTTAGGTTAGGTTAGGTTTTTTTTTTTTTTTTTTTACTTGTTCCTTTGATGTTAAAAATTATCAAAGTCTGCTTGCATTTCTTTCTTTTATTTCAATGGGATGCAATATGACCGTTCCCTGTTTGGGTGTAGGGATTCTTACTCTATTTATCTTATTTAATTTCCTATATTTTACTTATATCTTTATATCTTGTTCATATATTTGTTACATTTATTTCTTAACTGAACTACTGAAATACCTATTTTTATTTACTATGTTTTTTATGCTGTTTATATATATTTTAAAAATATATATTCACCATAATTTCATACCTACTTATTTCTATTACCAACTATAATAACAATTTCAGTACAGAAACTTAGAAATTGGTTCCTTGTCTCTTTATTGGCCATTATTTTGTTTGAATTTTCTGCGACTATTTCGATATTCAAAGACATGCTAGTTTCGTATCTTTATAGAGCGAAGACGGGGCACTCGAATAAAACATGGACTATCGTTTCGCTTACATCTGGGTCACAGATGCACGATGGATTCTCCTTACACTTGAATCGGTTCAAGTATTCGGAGAACCCACCGTGCCCCGTTAAAGCTTGGGTCGTTTGGCTGGTGGGGACGAAGTTGCGGACGATTTTATACGCTTCTATGGCATCTGGGAAGAAGATTTTTGTGACTCCAGCTGTTGTTCCGGCCTTGTACCGCTGGTTCCATTCTTCGAGCGCTCCGAGACGAATCTGCCGCTTTGCGTAGGAGACCGGGAAATTGTCATAATCGGGCCGCCTTTTGGTGTTCTGCGCGGCCTCTTTCGCAAGCTGATCTGCACGCTCATTACCCTGCAGTCCCGCATGGGCTTTGATCCAAAATAAGGAGACTTCCTTATTTTGGATTTTGCAGGTTCTGAGGTTTTCCCGTGTCTCCTCAGCCAAGGGGTGTAAGGAGCCATTGTTAGTGATTGTCTGGAGCGCTGAACTGGAGTCACTGTATATCCCATAAGTCTGTTCTGAGCGTTTGAGGATCTCTCGCGTGGCCTTGCATATTGCCAATAGTTCAGCCTGATAGACCGTGCAATATGATGGCAGTTTGAATTTGAGGGCTTTGATCTCGGCATCACCGGACCATAAGGACAGTGCTGCTCCGACCTCACCCTCCATCTTACTGCCATCGGTGAAGATTTTGACCTCTTGGGGGTCGTGGAGGTCCATTTGTTCCTGGTCTATCAGGCTGACGTAGCCCAGGCTGATATGCTCTGCGGGATGCTTTGTTTGAGCGTATGGTATGTGTCGCTCCACCTCCCTGTCCACTAGCTCTGGTCGGGGCACCCCCCTCTTCACCTCGTACAGTGCGGCTGCCTCCTGTATCCTGAGGTCGAGTGGGAGTATCCCGGCCAGGACCAGTCCTGAGTTCAGGGAGACGGTGCGGTACGCCCTTGTTAGCTTTTGGACGAAGCCCCTCTGTACCGCGTTCAGCTGTTTTTGGATGCCTATCTTCCTTGTTGCTGGTCCCCAGACGCCCGCCGCGTACATTATGACGGGTTCCACAGTTGCTGTATATATGATCCTAGTGATCTCCGGGCTAAGGCCCCAACTACTCCTGGCGGCTCTAGATAGCTGCTTATATATATTGATAGCCTTCTTGCAGACGTTAGCAGCATGGCTGTTGAAGGTTAACTTATTGTCTATGGTGAGCCCCAGGATTTTTACTTCTTGCGACATGCCGATGTCGACCCCGCCCATGCGCAGGAGTGGGGTATCGTACTTCAGTTTGCGAGTGATAGTCATTGCGTTTGTTTTGCTCGGCGCAAATTTGAGCTTGTTTCTGATACCCCACTCCCTGACATAGGCGAGGGCGGCATTCGCTTGTCGCTGGATCTCTACAGCTGTGTCCCCGTCAAAAACTAACACGACGTCGTCCGCAAATGCCTGTCCATAGTCCCCTCGTTCTTCGAGCCCCTTCAGAAGTGGATCCAACAGGAGGTTCCACATTATTGGACCTCCGATAGAGCCTTGGACGCACCCCTTATTCGTGTCCTTCGCGTACTCTTCTCCAGCATACCTCACTCGAACTCTCCTATCCTGCAGGTAGCTGTCGATGAGTCGCCTCACGTTTACAGGACAGCTTTCCTCAGCCAGTCTGACTTTAATGGCCGGCCACCATGCGCTGTCGAAGGCTCCCTCTATGTCCAATGATATAACGGTAATGATTTTCTTCTGGTCTAATTTTCCGTGGATGTACTGTATCAGGTCATAGAGGGAGTCCTCGGTGCTCTTCTTCGGCATAAAGCCATACTGGCGAGTACTCATCCTTGGTATGAGGTGCCATTTCATCCTGCCCACGATCAGCTTTTCCAGGATCTTCCCCATGACTGGTAGTAGTCCTATTGGTCTATATGACTTAGGGTTAGTGTAGTCATCTTTACCTGGTTTTCTCAAGACCACGACTGTGGCCTCTTTCCAGATGGTCGGGAAGTGTGAGAAAACCAGGCACTTGTTCGCTAATGCGAGGAAGATCTCTGGATCGCTACTGATAACTTGGCTGCAGATATCGGCAGTGAAACCATCAGCTCCCGGGGCTTTCTTCGGATCAAAGCTTTCCACCGCAGCACGAAGCTCCTCTGCTGTAAATGGCGGATCATGGTGTTCATCATGGGCCGCATCATTTATACTTTGGGCTATTTTTCTGGTCTGACGGTGGTCTGCATTGTCTTCTTCTTCATTGTCCTCCGGGTAGAAGATGTCGGCAAGAACTTTGGCCGAATCTTTCTGATCGATCTGCCGACCATCTTTCACCAAGGGTATCTCTTCCTGTCTGGTGGATGTTCTCCCTATCACTCTATAAATCCCCTCCCAAACCCCTTCTCTATCCTGCTTTTCACAAAACTTTTTCCAGCTCTGCGTCTTTGCTCTCTCCACTTCACTTAAAAAAATTTCTTTTGCTTGCAGGTACTCATCCACGACTCGAGGTCTTCGGGACAGCGCTGCACATCGTATTCGACGTCTCAGGGTGATTGCTCTCCTCTTCAGTTTGGCGAGTGCTTCGGACCACCACGGCGGTTGGGTAAGTGTTTCTTTTCTCTTCTTTTTAGGTAAGGTGTGTGTGCATGTTTGTGTTATTACGCTTGTGTATTTGTTGACTATTTCTTCTAATTCTACTTTACTTGTTATGTTGTCTATTTCTGTTTTGTTTATTTTATTTTCTTTTTTTAATTGGTCCAGTTTCTCACGAAACTGAGCCCAATTAGCCTTTTTGGTGTTAAATAATCTGGTTGTTCTATCCACACTTACCCCTTTTGATCTTTTCAGAGAAATATTAAAGATTATGCCGTTGTGATCCGAGTGCGTGAGATCGTCCAGCACCCGCCAACCATCAATCAGGTGCAGCATATCGATTGAGCAGGCTGTTACGTCGGGATGGCTCGTGTAGGAGATGCCTCCCCTAATTGTGTCGAAGGTGGGTGTGTCTCCTTGATTCAGTACCTGCATATTTAATTCTTCGAGGGCACCTGACATGTCCTCTCCCCTGCCATCCACTATGTTGCTACCCCACCAGGTACTCTTCGCGTTGGCATCTCCGCCGATGACGATTTTTGCCGGTCCGAGCTCCTGCACAATCATTTTGATCTGCTCCAGGTATGGCTCTATGGGCTGGGTCGGTTCAAAGTAAAAGGAAACAGCAGTGATCTGCCAGGCACTGGTCCGGATCTTTATCACCACGATGTTGTTCGTGGTGAGTTTCGGGTACTGTTCGACGTCCAGGTCGGGATCGAAGACGGCTATCGCCGCTTTGACGTGTCCGTCTCCCTGCTCGGTGCTCTGGTAGATCCTGGCTCCTCTGTAACCTTTCACCCTCTTGACCCTGCCCACGTATGGCTCCTGGAGCAGTGCAAAAGCAACCTTTCTTTTCTCGGCTTCTATCATCAGCTCATTCGTTGCTGTTTCCATCCTTTGGAGATTTACTTGTAGAGCGCGATACGGCTTTTCGCTGGTGGGGTTTGCTACATGGTTTGCGTTAGTGGAGCCCTTAGCAATAGGCCACGGAGGCTCGTGCCATTGCATCCCACTTCCTTCTCACGGCACATTCTGGGCTGAAAGCATTATGCTCCGTAGAGTCAAGTTTTGCTTGCCTGCAATTACAACAGGATGGAGCCAAATTGCTGAGCCAGTCCGCGCAGTCGGCTCTCATGTGCGGGCCACCGCAATGACTGCACTTCTCAATGCTTTCTCTGCATTGGCGACGGCCATGGCCGTATCCTAAACAGAGAGAGCACTGGATCAGAGGTGATTGGTCCGCTATTTTAACCCTTTGGAGATCTATGTGGGCTTCTCCTGCCTCTATCATCAAGTTCCAGATTTTAGGGGAAACTTTTAAGACGACATGGCACATATGGGGGTTTCTAGCCTTTCTTCTGTAGCGGATCTCCATCCTGTTGTCCTGCTTGTCGAGGTTTTTGAACATGTTTCCATTTTGTTTCCTCAGAGCGTTTGTGATGTCTTCATCACTGTGAAACTGTAGAACGTCTCTGAGGATCAAAAGAGGGTCTTTATTTTTCATCTCCTCGACATTGAGATGCTCTTCTGCTTTCTTGAGCCTTTCCTTGACCTTTTGTCTTTCCCCTTCGGTCCTGCATCCCACTATAATTTTCCCGTCTTTCACCTTTCTCACCCTATCGACCTTTATTCCTCCTTCTGTGGCGTTTACAGCTTCTCTTATCCTGCTGAGAACTTCCTCTCCTGTTTCCTTCTCATCCTTTGAAGAAACCACTACGGAGTGCAGAGCGGCATGCTCGTAGGGTTGCCTCCGAGGGGGGCCCGCCACTGCAGCGGCATATGTGGTTCCTTCAAAGAACTCCTTCTGCTTTTCCATCGCCTGCTTTAGGCTATCCATCTTTTCAGTGTTTTCTCTCAACAGTTTGCTGTGTTCTTCCATCTGTCTCTTAAGGTCTTCATCCCCATATTTTCCTTGGCTTTGGCTTTCTGTTTGGTTCTCTTCTTCCCTCTTTCCTGTGCTTTGTTTCGCTGCAGGGATCTTTTCGTGGGCCTGCCTGGCCTCTGATTCCTTAACCAACTCGAACAATCGGTCTATGGCCTGGATGACGTTTGACTTAATGTCGGTCCGCAAGTTTCTCGAGAGTTCGAGGTTGGTCTTGGCTTTCATGAGGCAGGCTTTTGCCTCCGCTGCTCTGGTAGGGAATTTCTGCCATTTAGGCGGGCTTCCAGGGGTATCCATTGGTGGCCTGCGTCCTACCGTCTTGCCTTCCTGTGAAGGCAGAGTCGTCGGTTTTTGTTTGGGCAGTACCATCGGAGCTGTCCTCCTCGGTGGAGTCGGGCTTTTGGGTTGTTGGGAGGTCGACCTTCTCTTCTTCACTTCCTCCCACTCTCCTACGCTCCGCCTCACGTTGGAGGTCATCGCCTGTTCGCCCACTTCTTTGGATGGGCCTGCCAGTTCTATTAGAAGTGGGGATTTCTGAGGGTGTTGTACGCTTCCATCGTCGTTGGCCTTTTTGACCGGTGTGTGTACGGCGGCAAACATCTCGGCAAAGGAACAAATAAAGTCAACCTAACCCAAAATGTAATCAATAGTTAAGTGAAAAATTTAACATAAAATGAATCAAACGATATTCGGATTTAGCAAAATTTGTTGTATAAGTTGTATATGATATGTCTAATATCATAAATGTTGGGGTAAAATATCAGTAGAAATAATACTGCGTAATAATAAATTTGTTCACAAAAGTGATGTCAGGTGCTTCTATTTAGCCACGAACGTCAAAAGAACGTATAAAAATCATCCAATAAGGTGACTTAAGGTCAGGCACAACCTGTGCAATAGTCTGTTTTTCACTATCGTGAAGGTCAAAAGTGTAATAATAAAATAATAAGTAAAAATATAATTAACAAAAAGTAGATATATTTATAGCCCAAATTGTGGGAGTAACGTCACTCTATAAATTTTATAATTAATTTAATCAGAGCCCCTTTGCTTGCGCCTATCCAGGAAAATTATGAAAAGTTACAAAAGTAACAAAAAGTTTTTCTATCGGGTTTTTTGGGTTTGCTATCGGGTGTAAATTTTTTGTACTAACGTGTCCCTTTTTTGTTGCAGGATAGCGGAGCTGAGCTGCAGAGAGGAGGGTCGGGGGGTTGTATCTCTTATCTCGTATTTGTTTCTCTCTCTATATCTAGGACACTGTCTATTATTGTCTATAAACCCATACAAGGTTTATAAAACGAAAATAGGATTAAATTAAATAGTAAAAAAAATTGCTACAATATATAGCTTAAGTCAGTTATGTAGATGTCAGTTATTTATATAATATAAGGAAAGTCAAGAGAACGTTAGGTAGTCACCTAATTTGATGACTTGAATCAAGCACAGCAGATGTCAGTTTCACTATCGTGAAAGTCGATTTAATGTTAAATAAAATTGAATAAAAAAAAATAGTAAAAATCGCTATAATGTATAGGTTAAGTCTAAACTAGGGGCCACTGTCAATTAAAATACGGGTTTTATGTGTGGCGCGGTCCACTAAAGTTCTCTTTTCCCACCTTTTCCAGATCTAGTATAACTTTAAAGCAAAAACCAGTTTTTTACTGTCGGGTGTATAAAAAATGTATTAACCGTGTCTATTTTGTTGCAGGTTCGTCTTGTGCAGGCGGAGACGAAACTTTTGATGTATAATACTCTATGCTATCTCTATGACAAATGCAACTGAGCCACAGTTCCCGTTTTCAATACTGTAAAATTGAAATTTTTTTTAGGTTTTTTGCTATCGGGTGTAAATTTTTTGTACTAACGTGTCCCTTTTTTGTTGCAGGATAGCGGAGCTGAGCTGCAGATTCGTCTAAGGACGTATCATACACTGGTCTGAGACTAATTTGAAACTTTTGTTTTTCGTCAATGTATGGCGGAGTACCAGCGCTAAGGTGGATTTTATACGGGTACTATATGAAGCTTTGAGTTTTTATATCTTCCAAGTCCCTAGGTATTTCCGCGTGCTGTTTTCGCGGTGACGATCACGGGTGCAGCGCCCACACGTATGAATGCAAAAAACGACCAGAACTCGTAGGTCAGGTGACTTTATAACCAAATTAATGAAATTTGTACTGTAAAATTGAAATTTTTTAGGTTTTTTGCTATCGGGTGTAAATTTTTTGTACTAACGTGTCCCTTTTTTGTTGCAGGATAGCGGAGCTGAGCTGCAGACGCGTCTAAGGACGTATCATACACTGGTCTGAGACTAATTTGAAACTTTTGTTTTTCGTCAATGTATGGCGGAGTACCAGCGCTAAGGTGGATTTTATACGGGTACTATATGAACAGTGGCTTCGCGGACTTCTGGAGGGGCGTCATCGCCCGATGGGCGACTCTGGCGAAAACGACGCTGGGAAGAGCTCGGGTCGGATACTGGAGAGGAAAGGACGCATTCTCCTACATCTTATGAGTCAGCTAGGAGAGGCCGTGGACGCCCTCCTACCACGGGCAAGTACGTTGGCCTTGCTAAGGCCAAAGCCGAACTCAACAAGGCTAAGTCTGAAGAGCTTCGCCTAAAGGCTGAAGAAGAATTAGCGGAAGACATTAGACGTAGGAGAGAGGAGAGTGTCGCCGTCTTCCGCAAAACGCCAAAGAAGACAACGACTGACCAAGGATATGAGGATGAAGTACTCCTTGACTTGGAAAAACTCGTTCTAGACTCAGTCGAGTCAATAAATAATGTTGCGAAGATGTCACGCAACCTGAAAGGAACAAGTGTAAGGGCGCTAAAGCAGGCAGCTGAAATCATAAAGGTATCTGTCACGCAGCTGCGGTCGCGCACAATGACAGAAGAGGTTGCGCGGTTGGAGGCAGCCAACGCTAAGCTCGCAGCCGAGTTGGCAGAGGTCCGACGAGAGATGGCAAAGCCACGCTCAGAACCGACGCCGACATTAGAGGAGATTGCACGTGCAGTCATGGTTCAATGTGGGACCATGATCAATGCTAGATTGGAGGGACTAGAGGAGCGATTGCTCCCGGAAAAACGTCTCAGGCCACCTTTGGCCGCAGATAAGAAGAAGGACTTGGCGAGGCCATCTCATCCACCCACTTCCACTATCCCTGTGCAAGCGGATGAATCCGTGCCTGTTGGTCCTGTGGTCAGCAATCGTCCACCTGCCAAGAAGAAAGGGACAGTTTTAAAGACCAATGGCGATAAGAAAAAGAGCACAGACAAGAATGTCCTCTCAGAACCACGCGTTCAAGAAGAAGGATGGAATGTGGTTGCCCGCAAAGGCAAAAAGAAGAAAAAGAAAACAGCTGCCAAGGAAGTGGCAAGCACTTCTGTGCCACAACAAAAGCACCAGCAGGAAAAAGAGGTAAAGAAAAAGACGAAAAAGAAGCTCCGCCCTCCTCGATCAGCAGCAGTTGTGCTAACTCTACAGCCAAATGCCGTGGAACGGGGAATCACCTACAGTAACGTTCTGGTCGAGGCAAAAGAGCGTGTCGATCTTAAAAGTCTCGGTATAAATGGGTTAAAGTTCCGCACTGCAGCAACTGGCGCGCGCATTTTAGAAGTGCCTGGCGTCGCTAGTGCTGAACAGGCTAATGTTTTAGCCAGCAAATTGAGAGAGACCCTCGGAGAGGATGTCGTACGCGTATCAAGGCCCGAAAAGTGCGTAGAAATGCGCATTGTAGGCCTCGATGATTCTGCTACTAAAGAGGAAGTAATAGCAGCCGTAGCCGAATGGTGGCTGCGCAGTGGAATCGGTCAAGGCCGGGAACATAATTCGTTCGCCTGGTCGGAATGGAACAATTTGGCTTAGATGCCCAACAGCTGCGGCCAAAAAGGTTACAGAAAGAAGGCTATTAGTGGGCTGGGTCTCTGTCAAAGCCGTGATTATGGAGCCTAGACCACTTAGATGCTATAGGTGTCTTGAAGTGGGGCACATGGGCGTGAAATGTACGAGTGGCATTGACCGTAGCACACTTTGTTATCGTTGCGGCAAGTCTGGACACAAGGCAAGTCAATGCACCGATCAGCCCCATTGCCCCGTGTGTGAGATGGCTGGTAAAACTGCCAATCACCGTATTGGCGCGATAGCGTGTTCTGCCATGCCTCTCAAAAAGAGGAAAACGAAGAAAAAGACAGCTGGTGAAGGCTTCAGGGTCCCCTCGCAGCTGACTCAGCAACTGACGCGCCAGGTGGATGAAATGGACACTGGTAATTAATATGGCCATTCGTTTTATACAGGCGAATATCAACCACTGTGCCAGTGCTCAGGATCTCTTGCTCCAGAGCATGGCACAGTGGTTGATCCAAATAGCTATTGTATCCGAGCCTTACTATATCCCTCCTCGGGATAACTGGGTAGGGGACCGAGATGACGCAGTTACTATTATTGCTCAGCCAGCCTCTGGTTCCCCGTCCTTCGACAGGGTCATAAAAGGCCGGGGATGCGTGCTGGTTATCTTGGATGGAATCGCAGTGATTGGGGTGTACTGTTCTCCGAGAAAGACACTAGCAGATTTCGAACAGATGCTCGCGGAAGTCGGAGCTCTGGTAGGACAGGCACGACCCTATCCCATACTGGTGGCTGGAGACCTCAACGCGAAGTCTATGGCTTGGGGATCACCTGCGACAGATCCGCGGGGAGAAACATTGGAAGATTGGGCGATGTCTATGGATCTGGAGATCCTCAACAGGGGATCTGTGGACACGTGCGTGCGAGAAAATGGTGGTTCAATTGTAGATGTCACATTTGCAAGCCCACCTCTCGCGCGCCGTATCCAGGGATGGGTAGTAAAAGAAGACGTGGAGACTTTGTCGGACCACAGGTATATCCGTTTCGATGTTTCTGCAGGCTTAGCTATACCAGTGCGCCGGTTATCTGTTGAAGATGGTGTGCGTTGGTCCCTGAAGCGGTTAGATGCGGAGGCTGCAAAAGAAGCGGCTATCGTAGAGGCCTGGGTGTCTGGGTCCAATTATGCTGTGGAAAACATAAATGCTGGGGCGGAATTGCTTACTAATGCTCTCACCCGCATCTGTGACGCATCTATGCCGCGAGTCAAACCTATCCGGCCGCGTCGGCAGCTTTACTGGTGGAAACCAGAGCTCCGCCAATTGCGGAAGGCATGCGTTGCGTCGCGTCGAAGGTACACCAGATGTAGGCGCAGAAGAGTTCGAGACCGAGAACACGAACTAGAGTTGTACGCTGCATATCGGGCTGCCTGCAAATTGCTGCAAGTAGCAATAAAACAGGCAAAAGAGGATTCGTGGGTAGCTTGGATTGATATATTAAACTCAGATTCATGGGGGCGCCCTTATAAAGTAGTAACAGGTAAACTTCGCCCTTGGGCCCCCCCGCTCACCAAGACACTTGAGCCAGAGTTCCTGGATCGCGTCGTGACGTCCCTCTTTCCGGAAAGAGGACAATGGAACGCACCAACTATGGCACCATTGGGCAGGACAGATAACGCGCCAGAGGACATCCCACCAGTTACGGACGGTGAGATCAACATCGCAGTACTGAAACTCCGCAAGAAGACCACAGCCCCAGGGCCGGATGGCGTGCCCGGACGTGCCGTGACTCTAGCAATGGGAGAGATGGGACATGGAGTAAAGGCACTATTCACTGAGTGCCTGGCCCAGGGTCGATTCCCAAGGATGTGGAAAACGGGCAAACTTGTTTTACTACGTAAGAGTGGGCGGCTGGCTGATTCACCGTCAGCCTATCGCCCCATTGTTTTACTTGACGAGATGAGCAAGTTTTTCGAGCGCATTCTCGCTGCACGTCTGATTAAACACATGAAGAGGGTAGGGCCGGATCTCCACGAGGGTCAGTTTGGCTTCCGTAGCGGCCGGTCGACTCTGGACGCCATCACTCAGGTGCGAGTCCTCGCAGAAGAGGCGACTGCTCGGGGTGAGGTAGTATTAGCAGTATCGTTGGACATTGCGAATGCCTTTAATACCTTGCCGTGGGAGACCATAAAAGAGGCGCTCAGGTATCATGGCGCGCCCAGATACCTACAAAAAAATCTTGGCGGATTACTTTGTCGACCGGGCAATTATCTATCCAGCCCAGAGTGAGTGGCGTAGGAGAACGATGTCGTGCGGTGTTCCACAGGGGTCAGTCCTTGGACCACTCCTGTGGAACATCGGATACGATTGGGTGCTACGAGGCGAGAATTTGCGAGGCATCAGTGTGACTTGTTACGCTGATGATACACTTGTAACAGCCCGTGGTAGCACCCACAGAGAAGCAGCCCTCCTTGCTACAGCGGGTGTGGCTCAAGTTGTAAGGAGAATCCGAAACCTAGGATTGGATGTTGCCCTGTGCAAATCAGAGGCCCTCTTTTTCCACGGGCCACGAAAGGCACCACCGCAGGACATGAGCATTGTTGTTGGCGGAACCTCTATCCCCGTCAAACCGACAATGCGCTATCTAGGAATTACTCTAGACGGTCGATGGAAATTCACAGCTCATTTCCAACAACTGGCTCCAAAACTAATTTCTTTTGCTGGCGTGTTAGGGAGACTACTCCCAAATATGAGGGGATCAAACGAGATATGCCGCCGCCTTTACAGCGGCGTGCTTCGCTCAAAAGCTCTATATGGAGCACCCATATGGGCAGGAGACCTAAGCTCACACAACAAGGCGTTGCTGAGACGCCCGCAACGCGCCATTGCGCTCCGGGCAGCCCGGGCGTATTGCACCGTCTCTTTTGAGGCAGCGTGTTTACTGGCAAGTAGCCCTCCATGGGACCTCGAAGCGGGAGCACTAGCAGCGATTTACCATCGAAACGCTGAGGCACGTGCCAGCGGAAACTTGCCGCCTCCAGAAATAGTCAAACGGTGGAGAGAGCGTGCCCAAAGTTACATGCTACAAAAATGGACGGAGAGATTAGCTAACCCTGAGGCTAGCCAAGAGTTAGTGGCTGCCTTTAGGCCTACGCTAATATCATGGGTCAAACGTAAGCACGGTGCCTTGACCTACCACCTGACGCAGATCCTAACAGGGCATGGTTGCTTTGGCAGATATCTGTGCCGGGTGGTTGGTCGAGAGCCAACAACGCTTTGTCAGCATTGTGGGGGCATACTCGAAGACACGGCGCATCACACCCGCGCCGTGTGTCCTGCTTGGGCGGCACCACGTGCAGCACTAATAGTGGTAGTTGGCAATGACCTGTCTTTGCCGGCTCTAGTTGCGGCTATGTGTAGCAGTGAGGAAGCGTGGGAAGCAATGGTCACCTACGCGGGAACTGTTATGGTTGCGAAGGAAGTGGCGGAGAGAGAGAGAGAAGATAGCGACCTCTCCCTCCCTATACGCCGCAGGAGACTAGGTCGCAGGCGGTTGGCTTACGCCCATCGCATGCCACCATAACAGGGACTTAGGGCGGCAGATGTGGAAGTCTGCCACCTGTAGCAATAAAAGTCCCGAGAAGTGACACGTTCCAACAGTATGGAATATTATACAAAGCGGCGCAAACGGGTCAAACCCTCTAAAGAAGAGCTCAATCTGGGCGACCGCTGAAGTGATTACGGAAGCGCGTGTAGCGAACTCGCGATCACTTCACACGCGTGGTGTGACGGCCACCAAGAGGTTTTAGTGGGTATTCCTTCGGCATTGTACTCACGTTGCCGGAGGTGTGAGTATCTAGACTCACGTGAGTCCCACATAACTCCGTGTTCCCACAAAACACGGAGTATGCGTAAAAGCATTTCCTCTTGTAAAAAAAAAAAAAAAAAAAAAAAAAAAAAAAAAAAAAAAAAAAAAAAAGGTTAGGTTAGGTTAGGTTCAGCCTCCCGCATGGAGCAATACAAGAGGCGCTCCGCTATCATGAAGTGCCCTTGTATCTGCGGAGGCTGTTGGCTGACTACCTCCAGGACCGCGAGATCCTGGTGGAAGGCCGTGAAGGTCTGAAGCGCCGTCGCATCTGCTGCGGTGTTCCACAGGGGTCAGTGTTGGGACCACTCCTGTGGAATGTAGGCTACGACTGGGTGCTTCGTGGCACGCTACCCGCAAGCATTCGGGTCGCGTGCTATGCGGATGACACGCTAGTCGTAGCCAGAGGGAGGAACCTCCGGGAAGTAGTGCGGTTGGCCGAGGTGGGCACAACCCTCGTGATCGACCGCATTCGTGCCCTAGGACTGGAGGTTGCTGTCTCCAAAACCGAGGCCCTACTATTCCACGGGCCTCGGGGTGGAGCCCCTCCAGGAACGCGAATTATCCTGGACGGGGTCCTCGTGCCGGTTGGGGCCAAGATGAAATATCTTGGCCTCAGCCTGGATGGGAGGTGGGCTTTTGGGAGCCATTTTGCCCAACTGGCCCCAAGAGTCGTGAGAGCTGCAGCCGCGTTGGGAAGGCTGCTGCCCAACGTGGGTGGTCCGAACGCCAACTGCCGCCGACTGTACTCCGGAGTGATCCGGAGTATGGCCCTTTACGGGGCACCAGTCTGGGTAGACACCCTCGGTCGCAATAATCCGCAGCGAGTCATTGCGACTAGGGCGATTCGCGGATACCGGACGGTGTCATGGACGGCGGCATGCGTGCTGGCCAGTGATCCCCCTGGGAGCTGCAGGCGGAAATCCTTGCCGAAGTCTACCACTTCGTGGCGGCGAGGAGATTCCAAGGAGCAGCCCCAAACTGGGAGGAGGTCACACGCATGCGAAGGCAGGCGCGAGCCACTCTATTGCGGCGATGGGAGGAGGACCTGGCTCCGCCGGTTCCTGGGCAGTGGACGGTGGAGGCCATCCGTCCGGTCCTTCAGAGGTGGGTGAAACGACCTTTCGGGTCGCTGACCTTCCGATTGGTGCAGGTGCTCTCCGGACATGGATGCTTCGGAAAGTACGTGCACCAAATCGCAAGACGGGAGGCGACTCCAGCCTGCCACGCGTGCGGTGCGCCGGAGGATACGGCGCACCACACACTGGAAGTGTGTGCTGCATGGGGCCCGCAGCGGCACACGCTTTCAGCGGAAATAGGGGGAGATCTCTCCCTGCCGAGCGTGGTGTTCTCCATGCTCAGCAGTGAGAGATCGTGGCAGGCGGTGGCCACCTTCTGCGAAACGGTGATGACGCAGAAGGAGGCCGCGGAGCGGATCAGGGAGAACGATGTCCGAGCTGACCCGCTCCGGCGCAGACGACCGGGGGAACGGAGAAGACGGTTTGCACGTCTCCTCCCTCCTCCGTAGTGGGGTTACTGGCGAATAGTCGGGGGACTCTTCGCCGGTTTGCACGGCCCTACACGTCTAGGGGGTGACCTTGGTGAGCAAGGTCATCCCTTCACAGGCGCTGAGGCCCGGTTAAGATCAATCCGGGCCTACCGCTGGGGCGAGATGGTGACTGCCAGCGCGACCCTGTCTCGCCCCACCTTGGCGGAGGACTGCTCACGGGGGGGTTTTAGTGGGTCTGAGCCCCACACGCCCCCTTCCGTCACCCCCGTGGCGGAAGGGAAGTGCACAGCATTTCCCCCCTAAAAAAAAAAAAAAAAAAAAAAAAAAGGTTAGGTTAGGTTAGGTTGGGGTGCTAGGTCAGGCAACCTCCTCGTGGTGCACCCTGGATGCGGGTCAACGAAGCCAACCGTTATTTGGCTGACTTCACTGCCCCGCAACGAATAGCCTGACACACCGCCCCTCCACGTATTCCTATGAAGGTAGCATAGGACACAGTGGATGGGGCAACATGGCGCGGATGTTTGAGAGCCGCCATGTTATTTATGTATTTGTGTACTCTGTCTAGATGTATTTGTTATAAAGAAGTATTTATTGTATTATCTATGTATTATGATCCACTTATTATAGTCAATTGTGTGTATTTATTTTGGGCTTTATCTTCCTTCCCAACGTTTCTATCCCCCTTTCACTATTTTCTGCCTCTATTGTTTCCTACTTCTTCCACGCCAGGCCGTTATGCCTCTAAACTGACAAATCATCATGGACGGTTGTAATAGATTGGTAATATTACCCCAGGCGGGTACGTCGGCTCAGGCCGAGAAATCCCGCACCTCTCCGGAGGGCTGCCCCACGAATTCTGGGGGGGGCACCAACCGCTCTAACTCAACGATCTCTAAAAACGACGAATGCAAGAACATGGACTCTGATTCAGCAAGTGAAAAAAACGAAGTGCGTCGTAGCCCTCGACTTAAAGGAGGCACAGGTTCCGATAAGGAGCCTGCCAGGGAGCTGCAAGTGATAATCACCCGCTGCAACCCTAAAGAAGACGTAGCAATTGCGCCAGCTATGCGTCCGGAGGACGCAGTGGCTTCGGATTCCGATTCATCTGTGGTGAGCATGGAGACAGCAGAGTCCGGCTCTTCACGCAAGTTTTGGAGAAAAAGAAAGAATGACGGTAACCGCTCAGGCTCAGATTCTGGTCAAGACCAGAGCCTTGCAAAACTGCCGTCAGCGAAGAAAGGTAAAGTCCGCGTGCCAGACGCGGAAACATCTAAGGCCAATGCCTACAAAAAATCAGAACTCCAGATGGAAGGTGAAAAGGATGTCTTCACAGCGACTGAGGAACAAAAAAGGGCAAGGATGTCACTCTTACCCCATTGGTGTAGTACAGAGGAAAAGTCCTCTGTAGATTTACAAGATCTGATATTAGGCAGCGTGGATATTATAGAAAAAGTCGCTGCCACTTCCGGTAATCTCAAGGGCACGTTTGTTCGTGGTCTCAAGGAAGCCGGCTCGACGATCAAAGGTGCTGTCACAGAACTCAGCAACCTCTCTACATCGGATGAGACGCGTTTGTTGCAGGCTGCCAACACTCGCCTTAAAAAAGAAATGGACGAACTGCGCAAGGAGGTCGCCCAGCTGAGGGAGGAGTCGCGAAAGACACAGTGTTTGCACTGCAACGCCCCTACTTCAAACCAGGTTGACTCAACACAAGAGTTTGAGCGCAACATCATGCTCAGAATAGGAAACATGGTAAATGCCAGGTTTGATGCGCTCGAGGACAGACTCCTGCCTGCAACGCGCATAAGACCTGCGCTGTCTGCGGACAAAAAGAAGACAAATGCTAGGAACCGCGCAGCAGAGCCACAAGACGCAGCGGCGCCTGCGCCTTCTGTGGAGCCTAGGCCTCATTCTCAAATGCCAGCAGCCTCGACTGATGAATGGGTTAAGGTGACCAAACGGGGCCGTAAGAAGAAAACTGCCACAACGACGATACCGGCGTCACAGCCACGACAGCCGCAACCACAATCGCAGACTGTGCCTCGCCAAAAGAAAAATGTGCCGAAACGCCCTAGAAAACCAAAACTCCGCGTCCCCCGTACGTCAGCCATTGTACTATCAATAAACTCTGGCGGTGCGGAAAAAGGTATTTCGTATGCGGGCGCTCTAGCAGAGGCCAGAAGCAAAATAAATCTCGACGAACTTGGGATTCCATCTGTTCGTGTCCGTACAGCAGCAACCGGGGCACGCGTCATAGAAATTGCTGGCGAAACAAACGAGGCGAAAGCAGATTGCCTCGTGAATAAACTAAAGGACGTATTTAACTCGGAAGACGTCCGAGTATTCCGAGCTTACAAGACCGTAGAATTGCGCATCAGTGGGCTGGACGATTCCGTAACCAAGGACGAAGTTGTGGCAGCCGTAGCCAGTGTTGGCGGCTGTGAGGAAGAGGCCATCAAATCTGGGGACATTATCCGCCCTGAGGGCTGCCTAGGGTCGCTGTGGTTACGGTGCCCCATTGCCGCAGCCAAAAAGGCCGCTGAAGGAAGGATTCGGGTGGGCTGGGTTTCAGTTCAACCAATGATCTTAGAGCCTAGACCGCTGCGCTGCTTCAGATGCCTGGAGCCCGGTCACGTGAGCAGCAAATGTAAAGGTAGCGTCGACCGGAGCGCACTTTGCTTCGGTTGTGGCAAGAGCGGACACAAAGTTACGCAATGCACTGATGCGCCTCATTGCCCAGTGTGCGAAGCGGCTGGACGAAAAGCAGATCACCGCGTGGGTACCAAAGTATGCCTTAGCACACTACCCAAAAAGGATAGGAAGAAGAAGAAGAAGTCGTCTGGCGCAGGCTCAAGGGCCCCCATTGCGCAGCCGGCTCAGCAACAATCGCTTGAGGTGAATTTGATGGACACCGGGGGTTAATTATGGCCATATCCTTCCTTCAGGCGAATATCAACCACTGTGCCGACGCTCAGGACCTTTTGCTCCAGAGCGTGGCACAGTGGTTGATACAAATCTCAATTGTAGTCGAACCATACTTTGTCCCCCCCCGAGACAATTGGGTTGGGGATCATGCGGATACGGTCGCTATCGTTGTCCAATCATCGACAGGCGCTCCACCCTTTGATAGGGTGGTGAGGGGCCAAGGATATGTTATGGTGATTACGGGCGGAATTGCGGTCATAGGGTTGTACTTTTCGCCTAGTAGAACACGCGCAGAATTGGAGCAGTTTCTTGCTCAAGTAGGGTCGCTTTTGAGACAAGCTCACCCGACCCCTGTACTGGTCGCAGGCGACCTTAACTCTAAGTCGAGGGCTTGGGGGTGTCCCATAACGGATGCCTGGGGTGAGACGGTAGAAGATTGGGCTGCATCCAATGAGCTGGAGATCCTAAACAGAGGATCGGTGGCTACGTGCGTGCGACCACAAGGCAGCTCCATAGTAGATGTTTCGTTCGCAAGCCATGCCCTTGCAAGCCGCGTCCAAAGTTGGAGGGTGATAACAGATGTGGAGAACCTATCAGACCGATACATAAGGTTTAATGTCTCAACTAGGTCATCTAGTGAGGCGGGAACAGTGCGGTCTCCAGTTGGAGGTAACATACGCTGGTCGCTGAAGCAGCTCAACACAGAACTGGCAAAAGAAGCGGCCACCGTTGAGGCATGGAATTATGACTCCAGCCTAATCGAAGCTGCAATGGATGTGGACATAACAGCAGAACAATTGGAAGAGTCTCTGGTTCGCATTTGTGACGCTGCTATGCCCAGAGTCAAACCAGTCAGACCGCGACGGAATCTGTACTGGTGGACCCCGGAAATCGGCCAACTTCGCAGAACATGCGTTGCGGCCCGTCGCACTTATCACCGTTACAGACGTAGACGAGCCCGAGATACAAACCGAGAGCAGGAGCTCTACCAACAGTACCGTACTGCCGCACTAATTTAAAGAAAGCCATCCGGAATTCTAAGGAGGCCTCCTGGGAGCAATGGCTTGAGACCCTTAATTTGGATCCATGGGGAAGACCCTATAAAGTGGTGAGTGGAAATCTCCGACCTTGGGCTCCCCCTTTGACCACAACTCTTGAGCCGCAGCTACTCGCTCGAGTCGTAACAACCCTCTTCCCTGAAAGGGAGGAGTGGCAGCCACCTGCTATGACACCGCCGTCCGAGTCTGCCACGTCACAAGAAGACATAACACCTGTCTCTCAGGCAGAGCTTGAAGTGGCTGTGGCAAAAATGAAGAAAAAGAACACTGCCCCAGGGCCGGATGGCATACCTGGGCGAGCAATAGCTGTGGCAATGGAAGATATTGGAGAGAAAGTGAAGCTCTTGTTTACTCAGTGCCTCACTCAAGGCCGATTCCCCCAAAAATGGAAGACAGGTAAACTAGTCCTGCTTCGAAAGAGTGGGCGCCCAGCCGAATCACCATCGGCGTACCGTCCTATCGTGCTGCTTGACGAGACAAGTAAGCTCTTTGAACGAGTGCTCGCTTCACGTCTCGTCAAGCACATGATCAGGGTAGGGCCCGACCTTCATGACGGACAATTTGGCTTCCGCCACGGACGGTCAACCATCGACGCCATAGCTCGAGTACGAGATATAACTGAGGAGGCAGTCTCTAGCGGTGACGTTGTTTTGGCGGTTTCACTAGACATAGCGAACGCATTCAACACCCTGCCCTGGGAGACCATTAAACAGGCTTTGAGGTATTACGGATTTCCCGAGTACTTGCAGCGCATTGTAGCCGACTACTTCTCCGGTCGGGCTGTTATCTACCCGACGAGAACGGAAAGTTTCAGACGAGAGATGAAGTGCGGTGTTCCACAGGGGTCGGTTCTAGGGCCACTTCTGTGGAACATTGGATATGACTGGGTCCTCCGCCAAGAAAACCTACAAGGGATCAGCGTGATATGTTACGCTGACGATACCCTTGTGACAGCCCGCGGAAAGACACAAAGGGAAGCAGCTAGGCTTGCCACGGCAGGAGTAGCCCATGTCGTGCGATCGATCCGGGCCCTCGGCCTCGAAGTGGCCTTACATAAATCCGAGGCCCTAATCTTCCATGGGCCTAGGAATGCGCCACCTCAAGGAATGGAGATAGTCGTGGCAGGGACTACGATTAAAATAGAGACGGCGATGAAGTATTTGGGAATAGTGCTAGACGGTCGTTGGAAGTTTGTCGAGCACTTCCGACGTCTCGCACCGAAGCTCATCGCATTTGCTGGCGTATTGGGAAAACTCCTCCCTAATATGAAAGGACCCAACTCAAAGTGTCGTCAGCTTTACTGCGGTGTCATTCGCTCGAAGGCACTGTACGGAGCACCAATTTGGGCGGATGCGTTGAATAGGGTCAACATAACTGCCCTGCGGCGCCCACAGCGAATAATCGCGATTCGGGCAGCCCGGGCTTATTGCACGGTATCGTTCGAGGCGGCATGTATACTTGCGGGTACACCACCATGGGACCTCGACGCCGAGTCTCTAGCGAAGGTGTACTTCAAAACGGCGGAGGCCAAAGCCGAGGGAACATACCCTCTTCCAGAGGAGATCTCTCGCTGGAGACAACAGTCTCGCGAAGATCTAATCCTTAAATGGTTGGATAGGATGGAAAGCCCAGAGGCAAGCCACGAGCTGGTAGCTGCCTTCAAGCCAATACTCAAACAGTGGTTGCAGCGCAAACATGGTGCACTGACGTTCCACTTGGCGCAGATACTGACAGGACACGGTTGTTTTGGTCACTATCTGTTTCGGGTGGCTCGTCGGGAGCCGTCAATGAGCTGTCACCATTGCACTGGACAAGACGACACGGCGGAACACACACGCGCCGAGTGCCCAGCATGGGCGGAGCCGCGCGCTGTGCTGTGTTCCGCCATTGGAAATGACGTTTCGCTGTCTGCCTTGGTTCACGCCATGGCCAGTAGTGATCAAGGTTTCGACGCTGCAGTCTCTTTCGCAGAGACTGTCATGAAACTAAAAGAAGACGCGGAACGAATGAGAGAAAGCCACGCTCTGTCTCATCCACTTCGCCAAAGAAGAACAGGTCGCAGGCGACTGGCTTATGCCCGTCGCATGCCGATATGATGAGGGCTCTCGGGCGGAGGATCGGGGGGTCCTCCGTCCGATTGAAAAAGCCCCGAGCCGGAAGGCATTTCGAAGTACTCCGGAATGCCTCTCTTGGAAATATAAGAGAGAACAACTCTCGAGATGAGCCCTAGTGGGCAATCGCGCTGAGGGGTTACGAATGCGCGCCGAGTGATCTCGCAACCTCTCTGCAAAGGCGCCGAGTAGAGTACCGCAGAGTTTTAGTGGGTATGCTGCCCTTATGGTGGAGACTCCCACATAACCACTTTGCCCCCCCCGGGGTTGGTGGTATCCATAAAGGATTTCTCTGCGAAAAAAAAAAAAAAAAAAAAAAAGGTTAGGTTAGGTTAGGTTAGGTGGAGGTGGAGGCAGCAGTCTCTCGCCTGAGAGGCAAGAAGACTGCCCCGGGACCAGACGGGATTCCCGGTCACGATCGCCCTCAGGAAGATGGGCGGTCAGCTTCGGGAACTATTCGACGCGTGCCTCACGTCGGGTCAGTTCCCGAAGCTCTGGAAGGACGGGCGATTGTGCCTGTTGCGGAAGGAAGGGCGAGACGCCGACTCGCCCGCCGCATACAGGCCAATCGTGCTGCTGGATGACACGGCGAAGCTGCTGGAGAGAATAGTAGCTTCCCGTATCATCCGGCACCTGGGGGGAACTGGCCTGGACTTTCAGAGGCCCAGTTCGGATTCAGAGCAGGGCGGTCGACGATAGACGCCCTGCTCTGGATCAAGAAGTGGACGCAGGACGTGGTCGGCGGGGGGGGAAAAGGCGTTGGCTGTCTCGCTGGACATTGCCAACGCCTTCAACAGCCTACCGCACGGAACGATACGGGAGGCGCTCCGCTATCACGGAGTGCCCCTGTATCTGCGTAGGCTGTTGGCCGACTACCTCCAGGACCGCGAGATCCTGGTGGAGGGACGCGACGGTCTGAGGCGACGTCGCGTGTCCTGCGGGGTTCCACAGGGATCGGTGTTGGGACCGCTCCTGTGAAACATTGGCTATGACTGGGTGCTCCGCGGCACGTTTCCCGCAAGTATGCGGGTTGCGTGCTACGCGGATGACACCCTAGTTGTAGTCAAGGGGAGGGACCTCAGGGAGACGGTGCGGCGGGCCACGGTGGCCACAACACTCGTGGTCGGCCGCATACGTGCCCTGGGGCTGGAGGTCGCCCTCTCCAAGACCGAGGCCCTAATGTTCCATGGGCCTCGGGGGGGACCCCCTCCAGGAACGCGGATAGACCTGGACGGGGTCCTGGTCCGGGTTGGGACCCAAATGAGGTACCTGGGTCTCATCCTGGACGGGCGGTGGACTTTTGGGGCCCACTTCACTCAACTGGCCCCAAAAGTCATAGGCGCCGCAGCTGCCCTTGGGAGGCTGCTGCCCAACGTGGGCGGCCCGAGCGCCACATGTCGTCGCCTGTACTCCGGAGTGATCCGGAGTATGGCCTTGTACGGGGCACCTGTCTGGGTGGACGCCCTCGGTCGCGCCAATAAGGCCCTGCTGCGTCGTCCGCAGCGGGTCATCGCGACGAGGGCGATACGCGGGTACCGGACGGTGTCCTGGACTGCGGGATGCGCGTTGGCCGGTGATCCCCCCTGGGAGCTCCAAGCGGAGATCCTCGCCGAGGTGTACCACTTCGTGGCGGCGAGGAGATCCCGCGGGGAGCCACCAGCGTGGGAGGAGGTGACGCGCATTCGACGGCGGGCGCGGGCCGCCTTGTTGGGGCGGTGGACGGAGGACCTGGCTCCACCGGTCCCTGGACAGAGGACGGTGGATGCCATTCGCCCGGTCCTCCGGAGGTGGGTAGGGCGGCGATTCGGGTCGCTCACCTTCCTGTTGGTGCAGGTGCTTTCCGGACACGGATGTTTCGGCAAGTACCTGCATCACATCGCAAGACGCGAGGCGACCCCCGCATGTCACGAGTGTGGAGCACCAGAAGACACGGCGCTCCACACGCTGGAGGAGTGCGCCGCATGGAGTCCCATGCGGCGCGCCCTCACAGCGGTCATAGGCGCAGATCTGTCGCTGCCGAGCGTGGTTAACGCTATGCTTGGCAGCGACGGAGCGTGGCAGGCGGTGGTCTCTTTCTGCGAGGCGGTGATGGTGCAGAAAGAGGCCGCGGAGCGGGTGAGGGAGGAAGACGTCCTCTCCGACCCGCTCCGGCGTAGACGAACTGGGGGAAGGAGAAGGCGATTCGGGCGCCTTCTCGCTCTATCCTAGTGCTGTGCGGATCACCGGTGGAGAGTCGGGGGATTCTCCACTGGCTTGCACGATCCCACACGTCTGGGGGATGGCCCCAATGAGCCAGGTCATCCCTCCATTGGCCGGGGCCCGTCACCGGTGACGGGCCAACCGCCGGGGCGAGATGGTGATTGCTAACGCTACCCCATTTCGCCCTGACTAGGCGGCAGACTGCTCATCCCGGGTTTTTAGTGGGTAACCTCCTTACAACCCCCCCGTGGGGGTAGTAAGGCCCTTCAGGCGAGGACTCCCACATAACCACTCTGCCCCCCCCGGAGCCGGGTGGTATCCATAAAGGATTTTCCCGGGACAAAAAAAAAAAAAAAAAAAAAAAAGGTTAGGTTAGGTTAGGTTAGGTTAGGTTAGGTTAGGTTTTTTTTTTTTTTTTACTTCTCCCCCGACATTTTACAAGTCGGAGACCTTTTTGGTCTTTAATAGTTTCATTTTCTGTTACTTATAATTTCTATTTCTACCCATATTTATCTAAATAGTACTGCTCTATTTCTAATTTAGTTGCCTAATTATTATTCTAATATGTTAATCCTGTGTATACTTATTATACAAGTGAAAACATATTGACTCTACTTATTTCTTTTTATTACTAATTTTGCTGTTTCGATGCAGTACTCTAAAAATTTCGGTCTACTTATTTTATTCCCTATAATTTCATTTATGTTATTCTTTGTTAATTTCATTCCTATTTCACTTTCACACTTCAATCTTTCATACTCATTAATGGGGCAGTCTAGTATTACGTGCTCTACTGTCTCATCACTATCCGGATCGCATGCACATGATGGGCTTTCCTTGCATTTGAAGCGACTCAAGTATGCGAAAAACCCACCGTGCCCCGTCAGTATCTGAGTTAGCACACCCGTGGGCTTAATTTTCCTGGCAAGTCTATATGCCGCAATTGCATCCGGAAAGAACATTCTCGTCACGGAGGCCGTCGTACCCGACTCATATCTCCTAACCCATTCACTAACCGTTTCCTCTCTTATGAAGCGCTTTGCGAATGATATTGGGCATCGGTCGTAGTCCGGCTTCCTCCGCGACGAGACTGCCGCTTCCTTGGCGATCTCATCCGCACGTTCGTTGCCGGGCAATCCTGCATGTGCTTTCACCCAGAACAAGTCCACAGTTTTGCCCTGGGTGAATGCCGTCCTCACGTTTGCCCGTGTTTCGAGCGCCAAGCGGTGAAGCGAGCTCTGGTTGACTACAGTTTCTAGGGCTGACCTAGAGTCACTGTAGATTCCAAAGCTCGCTTCACCTCTCTTCAGTATCTCTGCTGTCGCCCTGGATATGGCGAGAAGCTCGGCTTGGTACACGGTACAGTACTTGGCGAGTGGAATCTTGACGGCTTTAGTTTCAGCCTCGTCTCTCCAAATGGAGAGGGAGGCTCCAACACCACCGTCAATTTTGCTGCCGTCAGTGAAGATTTTAATTTCCTGTACCGCGTACCGATCTAAGGTCTCCTGGTCTGGTATCACCGTGAACTTCATCTCCATGCCCAGGGCGGGATGCGGAGTCTCGGTGTAGTCTACCGGCGTTTCCATCTCCCTGTCGTCTGGCAATGCCCGGGATCTGCCTCTCCTCGCGTCATAAAGGGCTGCGGCCTCTCTTATCCGGAGGTCAAGTGGCAAGATTCCGGTCAGCGCCAGCGCAGAGTTTAAAGACACCGTTCGGTAGGCTCCACAGAGTTTTTAGACGAATCCCCTTTGCACGGCTGCCAGCTCCTTCTGTACCCCTATCTTTTCAGTCGCTGGTGCCCATGCTGCTGCGGCATATGTTATAATAGGCTCTACAGCCACCGTATAAATGAGCCGTATCACCTCCGGGTGCAACCCCCAGCTTACCCTTGCTGTAGTTCTGAGCCTTTTGTAAATATCCAGTGCTCTTCTAGAGACACTTGCGACGTGTGACTTGAAGGTCAACTTTTCGTCGATGGTGAGTCCTAGGATTTTCATCTCTCTGGCCATGGCGATGCTACGGCCTCCCATGGTTACAACTGGTGTATCGTACTTTAGTTTTCTAGTAACCGTCATAGCTACTGTTTTACTGATGGCGAACTTTAGTTTGTTTCCGATACCCCAGTTCCAAGCATGGGAGAGCGCAGCACTTGCCTTCATTGAGACTTCCAATCCCGAGTCCCCATCGAAAACCATTACAACGTCGTCTGCAAATGCCTGTATGTACTGGCCCTGTTTATCCCGTCGTTGCAGCAAGGGGTCCAGCAGGAGGTTCCACAGTATTGGGCCTCCTATAGATCCTTGCACACACCCTTTCTCTGTCTGCCTCTCTGCATTCCTTCCTCCGTATCTTACATCTACTCTTCTTCCTTCCAAGTAGCTATCTATTACTCTTCTGATACCAATAGGACATTCTTCCTCAGCTAGTCTCAGTCTGATTTTAGGCCACCACGCCCCATCGAAGGCTCCCTCTATGTCTAGTGATACGATGGTAACAATCTTTTTATCTGCCAGTTTTTTCCTAATGTGGTTCATCAGGACATAGAGGGAGTCTTCCGTGCCCCTTTGTGGCATAAAACCATACTGTTTGGCGCTCAGTCTCGGTACCAGGTGCCACTTCAGTCTGTTCATTAGAACCTTTTCGAAAATTTTACCCAAAACGGGAAGGAGTCCGATGGGCCTGTAGGACTTCACCTCGGTATAGTCTTTTTTGCCAGGTTTTTTCAGGATCACCACCACTGCTTTTTGAAAGTGTCCCTTTTCCAGGCACTTGTTTAGTAAAGCTAAGTAAATTTCCGGGTGGGATCCTATGACTCTTAGACATATATCCGAGGTGAAGCCATCACCCCCAGGGGCCTTCTTCGGGTTAAAGTTTTTGGCCGCAGCGATGATCTCCTGCATGGTGAGTGGTGGGTCGCATTGCTCGCCTTCGATAATTTTATTCACCGCTGAGGCCTTTTCCCTCGTGTCTTGGTGGTCTTCATTGTCTCCGTCCTTATCGTCCTTTGGGTAAAATCTCTCGGCTATCCACTCTGCAGATTCCTCCATTCCCAGTATTCTTCCTTCCTTTTTGAGCGGCAAATCTTCAGTTCTTCTTTCAGTTTTCTTTATGATTCTGTAGATGCCGTCCCATACTGTTTCTTTTTCTTGTTTTTCGCAGAGCTCCTTCCAGCTTTTAATTTGTGCTTGCCTCGCTGCTTCCTCATAGTTGTCTTTCTGTTTCAGGTATTCCTGTACCACCTTCTCTCGTCGGATCGGCGCTGCACCTCGGATACGATTCTTCATGGTGTTGACGAGCCTCTTCATCTGGTACAGCTCGTCGGACCACCACGGGATGGTAAGTTTCTGGTTGCTCTTCTTCGCTGGAATGTGTAGTGTGCATGCTTGTGTAATGATTTCAGTGTATTTGTCTATTGTGTTGTCTAATTGTGTAGTGTTATTAATTCTGTCTATGTTTTGTGTGTCAATGTTGTTTGCGTCTAGAAGTTGGGTGAGTTTGTCATCAAATTCACTCCAACTTGCTTTTTTAGTGTTATATTTGCGTGTGGTTCTGTTTAGTGTAATGCATTTCCCTATTGTGAGGTCCAAAGCGAAGAAGATAGCGTTGTGGTCCGACCCTATCGCTTCTCTATCCACCCTCCAGTTGGTGATTTTGTCCAGGAGGTCAAGTGAGCATGCCGTTACGTCGACAATACTAGTGCATGTTTGGCCGTTTCTCACGACTTCGAAGGTTGGGGTGTCTCCGGTGTTAAGGATCTGTAGCTGCCACTCGTGTAACGCTCCTGCTAGCTCCTGTCCCCTTGAGTCGGTTCTCACGCTTCCCCACCAGATACTTTTGGCGTTGGCATCGCCACCTATGACGAGTCCGGCCGTTCCTATCTTTGCTAGGATCTTCGTTATTTGTGCGATGTAGGGATCTATGAGGGCATTGGGTTCGAAGTAAAATGAGACGGCGTTGATGCACCACGCACTGGTCCGGATCCTGACGACCGTGATGTTATTCGTCGTCAGTTCTGGGTACTGTTCGACATCGAGGTCTGCATCGAAAACGACAATTGCAGACTTTACAGTTCCCTCTTGCTGTCCATCGCATTGGTACACCCTCGCCGTCCCGTAGTTCTTCACTCTACCTATACTGCCCACATACGGCTCCTGCACCATGGCGAAAGCCACTCCCCGTTTCGTAGCTTCTAGGACCATCTCTGTAGTCGCTAGACTCTTTCGCTGGAGGTTAGCCTGCATCACGGTGCGCCTGCGGTATCCGTTCGTGTCAGTTGTTAGCCGATTTGTCGCTGGGGAGCCCTTAGCAGTACGCTACCCTCGCCCTCGCTAAGGCATCCCATTTCTTCCGTATCTGGCAATCAGTGTCAAAGGCGTTATGGTGTGTATTTTTCATGCCAGCCTTATTGCAGTTGATACATGAAGGCGGAGTTCCTATTTGTACTTCCTCACATTGAGCTCGCATGTGTGCTCCACCACAGTGGCTGCATTTCTCCTGTTGTTCCTTGCAGTATTTCCGGCTGTGTCCATAGCCTAGGCACACAGAGCACTGTATGAGTGGGGACTGGTCCTCAACTCTAACCCTCTGTATGTCCAGGTGTATGATTCCGTTGGCAATTGCCCTGCGCCAAATTTGTGGGGAAACGGTTAATACCACATGCGTGAGGTGTGGATTTCTTGCTCGTTTTCTATATTTTATACTTAGCATTTGGTTCTCCTCGTCGAGGTCACGGAAGAGGTCCCCATTCTGATTCCGAAGGGCACGGATGATGTCCTCATCAGTATTGGCTACCAATACGTCCTTCAGAACCAGAAGTGGGTCCCTGTTCCGTACTTCCTCGACGTGGAGGCCGCCCTCTTCCACTTCCAAGCTTTCCTTCACCCCTCTTCTCGCTTCTTTCGTGCTACAACTTATCAGTACTTTCCGGTCTTTAGTTTTTCTAATTCTATCAATTTCTACTCCTCCTTCCTTTGCCTTTACTGCCTTTCTTACCCTTTCAATTATTTGCTCTCCCGTCTCTGTTTCGTCCTTGGCTGTCACTATGATTGAGTGCAGTGTCTCACCTGCCGGAGTATTCCTCTCGGCTTTGCCAGACACAACGTTCGCATACGTGACACCTTTTAGTGTTTTCTGGTGTTCTTCCAGGGTCCTTTTAAGCTCGTCCATCTTATCCATGTGCTCTTTCTGTCTCAGTTCTTGCTCCTTCCTTCTTCTGTCTGTCTCTTCCATCATTTTCTCCATTCGCTCAATCATAGCATTCTCTCTTTCATTCGTACCAATCTCTTTTCCGGTTTCCTTCCTTCCTCCGTCATTATCTTGTTTAGTTATTCTATTGGACTTTGTCCTTTCGTCTTCGGATTCCTTTACCAATTGGTAGAGTCTGTCAATGGCTCGAGATACCGCCTCTTTTATTTCAGTCTTGAGGTTTCGGGACTCAGTCAGGTGTCTTTTCCCAATTTGGAGCTGGTTTCTTGCTTCCTGGATCCTGTTCGTGGGGGTTAGGGTCTCCATTATTTTTATAGTAGGACTTCTAGTCGGGGCCTTTACTTTTTGGGTGGGTTTGACAGTCGTCTCCCATTCCCCGATGCTCCTCCTGACGCTAGATGTAGAGGGTCCAGCGGCCGGTTTCTCCGGAGTTTTGTCTTGGCCTCTTTGGTCGGTTTTCATGTGGTTGGACGGAGTCCTAACGGTTGCCATGGTCGGGGGAGGTTGTCAAAATTAAAAGTTTGTAAAAGTTGTATAAATGAGATTTGTATCTCTTATCTCGTATTTGTTTCTCTCTCTATATCAAGGACGCTGTCTATTATTGTCTATAAACCCATACAAGGTTTATAAAACGAAAACAGGATTAAATTAAATAGTATAAAATTGCTACAATATATAGCTTAAGTCAGTTATGTAGATGTCAGTTATTTATATAATATAAGGAAAGTCAAGAGAACGTTAGGTAGTCACCTAATTTGATGACTTGAATCAAGCACAGCAGATGTCGGTTTCACTATCGTGAAAGTCGATTTAATGTTAAATAAAATTGAATAAATAAAATAGTAAAAATTGCTATAATGTATAGGTTAAGTCCAAACTAGGGGCCACTGTCAATTAAAATACGGGTTTTATGTGTGGCGCGGTCCACTAAAGTTCTCTCACCCACCTTGGGGAGGGTGGGTGGGTCCAGATCTAGTATAACTTTAAAGCAAAAACCATTTTTTTTTTTTACTGTCGGGTGTATAAAAAATGTATTAACCGTGTCTATTTTTGTTGCAGGTTCGTCTTGTGCAGGCGGAGACGAAATTTTTGATGTATAATACTCTATGCTACAACGCAATTTTGACTCCGGCAAAAATCTTCCTCATACAAAACGTTCGGAGCTATATCAACTTTTTATTAGATGAAATTCAGTTATTTGCCTATATCTCCGAGAGTATGGCACCTATGGAGCTGAAACAAACGGTAGGAGATAGGGGATCACCGTCCGCGTCTGTTAAGATCGAAAAATGCTAAACTGAATTTGAGGTTAGGTTAGGTTAGGTTAGGTTAGGTTAGGTTAGGTTAGGTTAGGTTTGGGCGGATGCGTTGAATAGGGTCAACAAAACTGCCTTGCGGCGCCCACAACGAATAATCGCGATTCGGGCAGCCCGGGCTTACTGCACGGTTTCGTTCGAGGCGGCATGTATACTACACCACCGTGGGACCTCGACGCCGAGTCTCTAGCGAAGGTGTACTTCAAAACGGCGGAGGCCAAAGCCGAGGGAACATACCCTCTTCCAGAGGAGATCTCTCGCTGGAGACAACAGTCTCGCGAAGATCTAATCCTTAAATGGTTGGATAGGATGGAAAGCCCAGAGGCAAGCCACGAGCTAGTAGCTGCCTTCAAGCCAATACTCAAACAGTGGTTGCAGCGCAAACATGGTGCACTGACGTTCCACTTGGCGCAGATACTGACAGGACACGGTTGTTTTGGTCACTATCTGTTTCGGGTGGCTCGTCGGGAGCCGTCAATGAGCTGTCACCATTGCACTGGACAAGACGACACGGCGGAACACACACGCGCCGAGTGCCCAGCATGGGCGGAGCCGCGCGCTGTGCTGTGTTCCGCCATTGGAAATGACGTTTCGCTGTCTGCCTTAGTTCACGCCATGGCCAGTAGTGATCAAGGTTTCGACGCTGCAGTCTGTTTCGCAGAGACTGTCATGAAACTAAAAGAAGACGCGGAACGAATGAGAGAAAGCCACGCTCTGTCTCATACACTTCGCCAAAGAAGAACAGGTCGCAGGCGACTGGCTTATGCCCGTCGCATGCCGATATGATGAGGGCTCTCGGGCGGAGGATCGGGGGGTCCTCCGTCCGATTGAAAAAGCCCCGAGCCGGAAGGCATTTCGAAGTACTCCGGAATGCCTCTCTTGGAAATATAAGAGAGAACAACTCTCGAGATGAGCCCTAGTGGGCAATCGCGCTGAGGGGTTACGAATGCGCGCCGAGTGATCTCGCAACCTCTCTGCAAAGGCGCCGAGTAGAGTACCGCAGAGTTTTAGTGGGTATGCTGCCCTTATGGTGGAGACTCCCACATAACCACTTTGCCCCCCCCCCCCGGGGTTGGTGGTATCCATAAAGGATTTCTCTGCGACAAAAAAAAAAAAAAAAAAAAAAAAAAGTTAGGTTAGGTTAGGTTAGGTTAGGTTAGGTTAGGTTGGGGTTGTTTGACTCCCACATAACCACCTCCCTCCCCGTGGTGGGTGGTATCCATAAAGGATTTCCCCGGGACAAAAAAAAAAAAAAAAAAAAAAAAAGGTTGGGGTTGTTTTGGCGGTTTCACTAGACATAGCGAACGCATTCAACACCCTGCCCTGGGAGACCATTAAACAGGCTTTGAGGTATTACGGATTTCCCGAGTACTTGCAGCGCATTGTAGCCGACTACTTCTCCGGTCGGGCTGTTATCTACCCGACGAGAACGGAAAGTTTCAGACGAGAGATGAAGTGCGGTGTTCCACAGGGGTCGGTTCTAGGGCCACTCCTGTGGAACATTGGATATGACTGGGTCCTCCGCCAAGAAAACCTACAAGGGATCAGCGTGATATGTTACGCTGACGATACCCTTGTGACAGCCCGCGGAAAGACACAAAGGGAAGCAGCTAGGCTTGCCACGGCAGGAGTAGCCCATGTCGTGCGATCGATACGGGCCCTCAGCCTCGAAGTGGCCTTACATAAATCCGAGGCCCTAATCTTCCATGGGCCTAGGAATGCGCCACCTCAAGGAATGGAGATAGTCGTGGCAGGGACTACGATTAAAATAGAGACGGCGATGAAGTATTTGGGAATAGTGCTAGACGGTCGTTGGAAGTTTGTCGAGCACTTCCGACGTCTCGCACCGAAGCTCATCGCATTTGCTGGCGTATTGGGAAAACTCCTCCCTAATATGAAAGGACCCAACTCAAAGTGTCGTCAGCTTTACTGCGGTGTCATTCGCTCGAAGGCACTGTACGGAGCACCAATTTGGGCGGATGCGTTGAATAGGGTCAACATAACTGCCCTGCGGCGCCCACAGCGAATAATCGCGATTCGGGCAGCCCGGGCTTACTGCACGGTATCGTTCGAGGCGGCATGTATACTTGCGGGTACACCACCATGGGACCTCGACGCCGAGTCTCTAGCGAAGGTGTACTTCAAAACGGTGGAGGCCAAAGCCGAGGGAACATACCCTCTTCCAGAGGAGATCTCTCGCTGGAGACAACAGTCTCGCGAAGATCTAATCCTTAAATGGTTGGATAGGATGGAAAGCCCAGAGGCAAGCCACGAGCTGGTAGCTGCCTTCAAGCCAATACTCAAACAGTGGTTGCAGCGCAAACATGGTGCACTGACGTTCCACTTGGCGCAGATACTGACAGGACACGGTTGTTTTGGTCACTATCTGTATCGGGTGGCTCGTCGGGAGCCGTCAATGAGCTGTCACCATTGCACTGGACAAGACGACACGGCGGAACACACACGCGCCGAGTGCCCAGCATGGGCGGAGCCGCGCGCTGTGCTGTGTTCCGCCATTGGAAATGACGTTTCGCTGTCTGCCTTGGTTCACGCCATGGCCAGTAGTGATCAAGGTTTCGACGCTGCAGTCTCTTTCGCAGAGACTGTCATGAAACTAAAAGAAGACGCGGAACGAATGAGAGAAAGCCACGCTCTGTCTCATCCACTTCGTCAAAGAAGAACAGGTCGCAGGCGACTGGCTTATGCCCGTCGCATGCCGATATGATGAGGGCTCTCGGGCGGAGGATCGGGGGGTCCTCCGTCCGATTGAAAAAGCCCCGAGCCGGAAGGCATTTCGAAGTACTCCGGAATGCCTCTCTTGGAAATAAAAGAGAGAACAACTCTCGAGATGAGCCCTAGTGGGCAATCGCGCTGAGGGGTCACGAATGCGCGCCGAGTGATCTCGCAACCCCTCTGCAAAGGCGCCGAGTAGAGTACCGCAGAGTTTTAGTGGGTATGCTGCCCTTATGGTGGAGACTCCCACATAACCACTTCGCCCCCCCCCCGGGGTTGGTGGTATCCATAAAGGATTTCTCTGCGACAAAAAAAAAAAAAAAACAAAAAAAAAACAAAAAAAAAAAAAAAAAAAAAAAAAGGTTAGGTTGGGGTGCTAGGTCAGGCAACCTCCTCGTGGTGCACCCTGGATGCGGGTCAACGAAGCCAACCGTTATTTGGCTGACTTCACTGCCCCGCAACGAATAGCCTCACACACCGCCCCTCCACGTATTCCTATGAAGGTAGCATAGGACACAGTGGATGGGGCAACATGGCGCGGATGTTTGAGAGCCGCCATGTTATTTATGTATTTGTGTACTCTGTCTAGATGTATTTGTTATAAAGAAGTATTTATTGTATTATCTATGTATTATGTTCCACTTATTATAGTCAATTGTGTGTATTTATTTTGGGCTTTATCTTCCTTCCCAACGTTTATATCCCCCTTTCACTATTTTCTGCCTCTATTGTTTCCTACTTCTTCCACGCCAGGCCGTTATGCCTCTAAACTGACAAATCATCATGGACGGTTGTAATAGATTGGTAATATTACCCCAGGCGGGTACGTTGGCTCAGGCCGAGAAATCCCGCACCTCTCCGGAGGGCTGCCCCACGTATTCTGGGGGGGGCACCAACCGCTCTAACTCAACGATCTCTAAAAACGACGAATGCAAGAACATGGACTCTGATTCAGCAAGTGAAAAAAACGAGGTGCGTCGTAGCCCTCGACTTAAAGGAGGCACAGGTTCCGATAAGGGGCCTGCCAGGGAGCTGCAAGTGATAATCACCCGCTGCAACCCTAAAGAAGACGTAGCAATTGCGCCAGCTATGCGTCCGGAGGACGCAGTGGCTTCGGATTCCGATTCATCTGTGGTGAGCATGGAGACAGCAGAGTCCGGCTCTTCACACAAGTTTTGGAGAAAAAGAAAGAATGACGGTAACCGCTCAGGCTCAGATTCTGGTCAAGACCAGAGCCTTGCAAAACTGCCGTCAGCGAAGAAAGGTAAAGTCCGCGTGCCAGACGCGGAAACATCTAAGGCCAATGCCTACAAAAAATCAGAACTCCAGATGGAAGGTGAAAAGGATGTCTTCACAGCGACTGAGGAACAAAAAAGGGCAAGGATGTCACTCTTACCCCATTGGTGTAGTACAGAGGAAAAGTCCTCTGTAGATTTACAAGATCTGGTATTAGGCAGCGTGGATATTATAGAAAAAGTCGCTGCCACTTCCGGTAATCTCAAGGGCACGTTTGTTCGTGGTCTCAAGGAAGCCGGCTCGACGATCAAAGGTGCTGTCACAGAACTCAGCAACCTCTCTACATCGGATGAGACGCGTTTGTTGCAGGCTGCCAACACTCGCCTTAAAAATGAAATGGACGAACTGCGCAAGGAGGTCGCCCAGCTGAGGGTGGAGTCGCGAAAGACACAGTGTTTGCACTGCAACGCCCCTACTTCAAACCAGGTTGACTCAACACAAGAGTTTGAGCGCAACATCATGCTCAGAATAGGAAACATGGTAAATGCCAGGTTTGATGCGCTCGAGGACAGACTCCTGCCTGCAACGCGCATAAGACCTGCGCTGTCTGCGGACAAAAAGAAGACAAATGCTAGGAACCGCGCAGCAGAGCCACAAGACGCAGCGGCGCCTGCGCCTTCTGTGGAGCCTAGGCCTCATTGTCAAATGCCAGCAGCCTCGACTGATGAATGGGTTAAGGTGACCAAACGGGGCCGTAAGAAGAAAACTGCCACAACGACGATACCGGCGTCACAGCCACGACAGCCGCAACCACAATCGCAGACTGTGCCTCGCCAAAAGAAAAATGTGCCGAAACGCCCTAGAAAACCAAAACTCCGCGTCCCCCGTACGTCAGCCATTGTACTATCAATAAACTCTGGCGGTGCGGAAAAAGGTATTTCGTATGCGGGCGCTCTAGCAGAGGCCAGAAGCAAAATAAATCTCGACGAACTTGGGATTCTATCGGTTCGTGTCCGTACAGCAGCAACCGGGGCACGCGTCATAGAAATTGCTGGCGAAACAAACGAGGCGAAAGCAGATTGCCTCGTGAATAAACTAAAGGACGTATTTAACTCGGAAGACGTCCGAGTATTCCGAGCTTACAAGACCGTAGAATTGCGCATCAGTGGGCTGGACGATTCCGTAACCAAGGACGAAGTTGTGGCAGCCGTAGCCAGTGTTGGCGGCTGTGAGGAAGAGGCCATCAAATCTGGGGACATTATCCGCCCTGAGGGCCGCCTAGGGTCGCTGTGGTTACGGTGCCCCATCGCCGCAGCCAAAAAGGCCGCTGAAGGAAGGATTCGGGTGGGCTGGGTTTCAGTTCAACCAATGATCTTAGAGCCTAGACCGCTGCGCTGCTTCAGATGCCTGGAGCCCGGTCACGTGAGCAGCAAATGTAAAGGTAGCGTCGACCGGAGCGCACTTTGCTTCGGTTGTGGCAAGAGCGGACACAAAGTTACGCAATGCACTGATGCGCCTCATTGCCCAGTGTGCGAAACGGCTGGACGAAAAGCAGATCACCGCGTGGGTACCAAAGTATGCCTTAGCACACTACCCAAAAAGGATAGGAAGAAGAAGAAGAAGTCGTCTGGCGCAGGCTCAAGGGCCCCCATTGCGCAGCCGGCTCAGCAACAATCGCTTGAGGTGAATTTGATGGACACCGGGGGTTAATTATGGCCATATCCTTCCTTCAGGCGAATATCAACCACTGTGCCGACGCTCAGGACCTTTTGCTCCAGAGCGTGGCACAGTGGTTGATACAAATCTCAATTGTAGTCGAACCATACTTTGTCCCCCCCCGAGACAATTGGGTTGGGGATCATGCGGATACGGTCGCTATCGTTGTCCAATCATCGACAGGCGCTCCACCCTTTGATAGGGTGGTGAGGGGCCAAGGATATGTTATGGTGATTACGGGCGGAATTGCGGTCATAGGGTTGTACTTTTCCGGTAGGGTTGTTGAGACCGAGAACACGAACTAGAGTTGTACGCTGCATATCGGGCTGCCTGCAAATTGCTGCAAGTAGCAATAAAACAGGCAAAAGAGGATTCGTGGGTAGCTTGGATTGATATATTAAACTCAGATCCATGGGGGCGCCCTTATAAAGTAGTAACAGGTAAACTTTGCCCTTGGGCCCCCCCGCTCACCAAGACACTTGAGCCAGAGTTCCTGGATCGCGTCGTGACGTCCCTCTTTCCGGAAAGAGGACAATGGAACGCACCAACTATGGCACCATTGGGCAGGACAGATAACGCGCCAGAGGACATCCCACCAGTTACGGACGGTGAGATCAACATCGCAGTACTGAAACTCCGCAAGAAGACCACAGCCCCAGGGCCGGATGGCGTGCCCGGACGTGCCGTGACTCTAGCAATGGGAGAGATGGGACATGGAGTAAAGGCACTATTCACTGAGTGCCTGGCCCAGGGTCGATTCCCAAGGATGTGGAAAACGGGCAAACTTGTTTTACTACGTAAGAGTGGGCGGCTGGCTGATTCACCGTCAGCCTATCGCCCCATTGTTTTACTTGACGAGATGAGCAAGTTTTTCGAGCGCATTCTCGCTGCACGTCTGATTAAACACATGAAGAGGGTAGGGCCGGATCTCCACGAGGGTCAGTTTGGCTTCCGTAGCGGCCGGTCGACTCTGGACGCCATCACTCAGGTGCGAGTCCTCGCAGAAGAGGCGACTGCTCGGGGTGAGGTAGTATTAGCAGTATCGTTGGACATTGCGAATGCCTTTAATACCTTGCCGTGGGAGACCATAAAAGAGGCGCTCAGGTATCATGGCGCGCCCAGATACCTACAAAAAATCTTGGCGGATTACTTTGTCGACCGGGCAATTATCTATCCAGCCCAGAGTGAGTGGCGTAGGAGAACGATGTCGTGCGGTGTTCCACAGGGGTCAGTCCTTGGACCACTCCTGTGGAACATCGGATACGATTGGGTGCTACGAGGCGAGAATTTGCGAGGCATCAGTGTGACTTGTTACGCTGATGATACACTTGTAACAGCCCGTGGTAGCACCCACAGAGAAGCAGCCCTCCTGGCTACAGCGGGTGTGGCTCAAGTTGTAAGGAGAATCCGAAACCTAGGATTGGATGTTGCCCTGTGCAAATCAGAGGCCCTCTTTTTCCACGGGCCACGAAAGGCACCACCGCAGGACATGAGCATTGTTGTTGGCGGAACCTCTATCCCCGTCAAACCGACAATGCGCTATCTAGGAATTACTCTAGACGGTCGATGGAAATTCACAGCTCATTTCCAACAACTGGCTCCAAAACTAATTTCTTTTGCTGGCGTGTTAGGGAGACTACTCCCAAATATGAGGGGATCAAACGAGACATGCCGCCGCCTTTACAGCGGCGTGCTTCGCTCAAAAGCTCTATATGGAGCACCCATATGGGCAGGAGACCTAAGCTCACACAACAAGGCGTTGCTGAGACGCCCGCAACGCGCCATTGCGCTCCGGGCAGCCCGGGCGTATTGCACCGTCTCTTTTGAGGCAGCGTGTTTACTGGCAAGTAGCCTTCCATGGGACCTCGAAGCGGGAGCACTAGCGGCGATTTACCATCGAAACGCTGAGGCACGTGCCAGCGGAAACTTGCCACCTCCAGAAATAGTCAAACGGTGGAGAGAGCGTGCCCAAAGTTACATGCTACAAAAATGGACGGAGAGATTAGCTAACCCAGAGGCTAGCCAAGAATTAGTGGCTGCCTTTAGGCCTACGCTAATATCATGGGTCAAACGTAAGCACGGTGCCTTGACCTACCACCTGACGCAGATCCTAACAGGGCATGGTTGCTTTGGCAGATATCTGTGCCGGGTGGTTGGTCGAGAGCCAACAACGCTTTGTCAGCATTGTGGGGGAATACTCGAAGACACGGCGCATCACACCCGCGCCGTGTGTCCTGCTTGGGCGGTACCACGTGCAGCACTAATACTGGTAGTTGGCAATGACCTGTCTTTGCCGGCTCTAGTTGCGGCTATGTGTAGCAGTGAGGAAGCGTGGGAAGCAATGGTCACCTACGCGGGAACTGTTATGGTTGCGAAGGAAGTGGCGGAGAGAGAGAGAGAAGACAGCGACCTCTCCCTCCCTATACGCCGCAGGAGACTAGGTCACAGGCGGTTGGCTTACGCCTATCGCATGCCACCATAACAGGGACTAAGGGCGGCAGATGTGGAAGTCTGCCACCTGTAGCAATAAAAGTCCCGAGAAGTGACACGTTCCAACAGTATGGAATATTATACAAAGCGGCGCAAACAGGTCAAACCCTCTAAAGAAGAGCTCAATCTGGGCGACCGCTGAAGTGATTACGGAAGCGCGTGTAGCGAACTCGCGATCACTTCACACGCGTGGTGTGACGGCCACCAAGAGGTTTTAGTGGGTATTCCTTCGGCATTGTACTCACGTTGCCGGAGGTGTGAGTGTCTAGACTCACGTGAGTCCCACATAACTCCGTGTTCCCACAAAGCACGGAGTATGCGTAAAAGCATTTCCTCTTGTAAAAAAAAAAAAAAAAAAAAAAAAAAAGGTTAGGTTAGGTTAGGTTTTTTTTTTTTTTTTTTTACTTGTTCCTTTGATGTTAAAAAATATCAAAGTCTGCTTGCTTTTCTTTCTTTTATTTCAATGGGATGCAATATGACCGTTCCCTGTTTGGGTGTAGGGATTCTTACTCTATTTATCTTATTTAATTTCCTATATTTTACTATTTTACTTATATCTTTATATCTTGTTCATATATTTGTTACATTTATTTCTTAACTGAACTACTGAAATACCTATTTTTATTTACTATGTTTTTTATGCTGTTTATATATATTTTAAAATATATATTCACCATAATTTCATACCTACTTATTTCTATTACCAACTATAATAACAATTTCAGTACAGAAACTTAGATATTGGTTCCTTGTCTCTTTATTGGCCATTATTTTGTTTGAATTTTCTGCGACTATTTCGATATTCAAAGACATGCTAGTTTCGTATCTTTTTAGAGCGAAGACGGGGCACTCGAATAAAACATGGACTATCGTTTCGCTTACATCTGGGTCACAGATGCACGATGGATTCTCCTTACACTTGAATCGGTTCAAGTATTCGGAGAACCCACCGTGCCCCGTTAAAGCTTGGGTCGTTTGGCTGGTGGGGACGAAGTTGCGGACGATTTTATACGCTTCTATGGCATCTGGGAAGAAGATTTTTGTAGGAGCTTTGCGTAGGAGACCGGGAAATTGTCATAATCGGGCCGCCTTTTGGTGTTCTGCGCGGTTAGGTTAGGTTAGGTTAGGTTTTTTTTTTTTTTTTTTTTTTTTTTTTTTTTTTTAAATTACTTCTCCCCCGACATTTTACAAGTCGGAGACCTTTTTGGTCTTTAATAGTATCATTTTCTGTTACTTATAATTCTATTTCTACCCATATTTATCTAAATAGTACTGCTCTATTTCTAATTTAGTTGCCTAATTATTATTCTAATATGTTAATCCTGTGTATACTTATTATACAAGTGAAAACATATTGACTCTACTTATTTCTTTTTATTACTAATTTTGCTGTTTCGATGCAGTACTCTAAAAATTTCGGTCTACTTATTTTATTCCCTATAATTTCATTTATGTTATTCTTTGTTAATTTCATTCCTATTTCACTTTCACACTTCAATCTTTCATACTCATTAATGGGGCAGTCTAGTATTACGTGCTCTACTGTCTCATCACTATCCGGATCACATGCACATGATGGACTTTCCTTGCATTTGAAGCGACTCAAGTATGCGGAAAACCCACCGTGCCCCGTCAGTATCTGAGTTAGCACACCCGTGGGCTTAATTTTCCTGGCCAGTCTATATGCCGCAATTGCATCCGGAAAGAACATTTTCGTCACGGAGGCCGTCGTACCCGACTCATATCTCCTAGCCCATTCACTAACCGTTTCCTCTCTTATGAAGCGCTTTGCGAATGATATTGGGCATCGGTCGTAGTCCGGCTTCCTCCGCGACGAGACTGCCGCTTCCTTGGCGATCTCATCCGCACGCTCGTTGCCGGGCAATCCTGCATGTGCTTTCACCCAGAACAAGTCCACAGTTTTGCCCTGGGTGAATGCCGTCCTCACGTTTGCCCGTGTTTCGAGCGCCAAGCGGTGAAGCGAGCTCTGGTTGACTACAGTTTCTAGGGCTGACCTAGAGTCACTGTAGATTCCAAAGCTCGCTTCACCTCTCTTCAGTATCTCTGCTGTCGCCCTGGATATGGCGAGAAGCTCGGCTTGGTACACGGTACAGTACTTGGCGAGTGGAATCTTGACGGCTTTAGTTTCAGCCTCGTCTCTCCAAATGGAGAGGGAGGCTCCAACACCACCGTCAATTTTGCTGCCGTCAGTGAAGATTTTAATTTCCTGTACCGCGTACCGATCTAAGGTCTCCTGGTCTGGTATCACCGTGAACCTCATCTCCATGCCCAGGGCGGGATGCGGAGTCTCGGTGTAGTCCACCGGCGTTTCCATCTCCCTGTCGTCTGGCAATGCCCGGGATCTGCCTCTCCTCGCGTCATAAAGGGCTGCGGCCTCTCTTATCCGGAGGTCAAGTGGCAAGATTCCGGTCAGCGCCAGCGCAGAGTTTAAAGACACCGTTCGGTAGGCTCCACAGAGTTTTTGGACGAATCCCCTTTGCACGGCTGCCAGCTCCTTCTGTACCCCTATCTTTTCAGTCGCTGGTGCCCATGCTGCTGCGGCATATGTTATAATAGGCTCTACAGCCACCGTATAAATGAGCCGTATCACCTCCGGGTGCAACCCCCAGCTTACCCTTGCTGTAGTTCTGAGCCTTTTGTAAATATCCAGTGCTCTTCTACAGACACTTGCGACGTGTGACTTGAAGGTCAACTTTTCGTCGATGGTGAGTCCGAGGATTTTCATCTCTCTGGCCATGGCGATGCTACGGCCTCCCATGGTTACAACTGGTGTATCGTACTTTAGTTTTCTAGTAACCGTCATAGCTACTGTTTTACTGGTGGCGAACTTTAGTTTGTTTCCGATACCCCAGTTCCAAGCATGGGAGAGCGCAGCACTTGCCTTCATTGAGACTTCCAATCCCGAGTCCCCATCGAAAACCATTACAACGTCGTCTGCAAATGCCTGTATGTACTGGCCCTGTTTATCTAGTCGTTGCAGCAAGGGGTCCAGCAGGAGGTTCCACAGTATTGGGCCTCCTATAGATCCTTGCACACACCCTTTCTCTGTCTGCCTCTCTGCATTCCTTCCTCCGTATCTTACATCTACTCTTCTTCCTTCCAAGTAGCTATCTATTACTCTTCTGTTACCAATAGGACATTCTTCCTCAGCTAGTCTCAGTCTGATTTTAGGCCACCACGCCCCATCGAAGGCTCCCTCTATGTATAGTGATACGATGGTAACAATCTTTTTATCTGCCAGTTTTTTCCTAATGTGGTTCATCAGGACGTAGAGGGAGTCTTCCGTGCCCCTTTGTGGCATAAAACCATACTGTTTGGCGCTCAGTCTCGGTACCAGGTGCCACTTCAGTCTGTTCATTAGAACCTTTTCGAAAATTTTACCCAAAACGGGAAGGAGTCCGATGGGCCTGTAGGACTTCACCTCGGTATAGTCTTTTTTTCCAGGTTTTTTCAGGATCACCACCACTGCTTTTTTCCAGATACTGGGAAAGTGTCCCTTTTCCAGGCACTTGTTTAGTAAAGCTAAGTAAATTTCCGGGTGGGATCCTATGACTCTTAGACATATATCCGAGGTGAAGCCATCGCCCCCAGGGGCCTTCTTCGGGTTAAAGTTTTTGGCCGCAGCGATGATCTCCTGCATGGTGAGTGGTGGGTCGCATTGCTCGCCTTCGATTTTTTTATTCACCGCTGAGGCCTTTTCCCTCGTGTCTTGGTGGTCTTCATTGTCTCCGTCCTTATCGTCCTTTGGGTAAAATCTCTCGGCTATCCACTCTGCAGATTCCTCCATTCCCAGTATTCTTCCTTCCTTTTTGAGCGGCAAATCTTCAGTTCTTCTTTCAGTTTTCTTTATGATTCTGTAGATGCCGTCCCATACTGTTTCTTTTTCTTGTTTTTCGCAGAGCTCCTTCCAGCTTTTAATTTGTGCTTGCCTCGCTGCTTCCTCATAGTTGTCTTTCTGTTTCAGGTATTCCTGTACCACCTTCTCTCGTCGGATCGGCGCTGCACCTCGGATACGATTCTTCATGGTGTTGACGAGCCTCTTCATCTGGTACAGCTCGTCGGACCACCACGGGATGGTAAGTTTCTGGTTGCTCTTCTTCGCTGGAATGTGTAGTGTGCATGCTTGTGTAATGATTTCAGTGTATTTGTCTATTGTGTTGTCTAATTGTGTAGTGTTATTTATTCTGTCTATGTTTTGTGTGTCAATGTTGTTTGCGTCTAGAAGTTGGGTGAGTTTGTCATCAAATTCACTCCAACTTGCTTTTTTAGTGTTATATTTGCGTGTGGTTCTGTTTAGTGTAATGCATTTCCCTATTGTGAGGTCCAAAGCGAAGAAGATAGCGTTGTGGTCCGACCCTATCGCTTCTCTATCCACCCTCCAGTTGGTGATTTTGTCCAGGAGGTCAAGTGAGCATGCCGTTACGTCGACAATACTAGTGCATGTTTGGCCGTTTCTCACGACTTCGAAGGTTGGGGTGTCTCCGGTGTTAAGGACCTGAAGCTGCCACTCGTGTAACGCTCCTGCTAGCTCCTGTCCCCTTGAGTCGGTTCTCACGCTTCCCCACCAGATACTTTTGGCGTTGGCATCGCCACCTATGACGAGTCCGGCCGTTCCTATCTTTGCTAGGATCTTCGTTATTTGGGCGATGTAGGGATCTATGAGGGCATTGGGTTCGAAGTAAAATGAGACGGCGTTGATGCACCACGCACTGGTCCGGATCCTGACGACCGTGATGTTATTCGTCGTCAGTTCTGGGTACTGTTCGACATCGAGGTCTGCATCGAAAACGACAATTGCAGACTTTACAGTTCCCTCTTGCTGTCCATCGCATTGGTACACCCTCGCCGTCCCGTAGTTCTTCACTCTACCTATACTGCCCACATACGGTTCCTGCACCATGGCGAAAGCCACTCCCCGTTTCGTAGCTTCTAGGACCATCTCTGTAGTCGCTAGACTCTTTCGCTGGAGGTTAGCCTGCATCACGGTGCGCCTGCGGTATCCGTTCGTGTCAGTTGTTAGCCGATTTGTCGCTGGGGAGCCCTTAGCAGTACGCTACCCTCGCCCTCGCTAAGGCATCCCATTTCTTCCGTATCTGGCAATCAGTGTCAAAGGCGTTATGGTGTGTATTTTTCATGCCAGCCTTATTGCAGTTGATACATGAAGGCGGAGTTCCTATTTGTACTTCCTCACATTGAGCTCGCATGTGTGCTCCACCACAGTGGCTGCATTTCTCCTGTTGTTCCTTGCAGTATTTCCGGCTGTGTCCATAGCCTAGGCACACAGAGCACTGTATGAGTGGGGACTGGTCCTCAACTCTAACCCTCTGTATGTCCAGGTGTATGATTCCGTTGGCAATTGCCTTGCGCCAAATTTGTGGGGAAACGGTTAATACCACATGCGTGATGTGTGGATTTCTTGCTCGTTTTCTATATTTTATACTTAGCGTTTGGTTCTCCTCGTCGAGGTCACGGAAGAGGTCCCCATTCTGATTCCGAAGGGCACGGATGATGTCCTCATCAGTATTGGCTACCAATACGTCCTTCAGAACCAGAAGTGGGTCCCTGTTCCGTACTTCCTCGACGTGGAGGCCGCCCTCTTCCACTTCCAAGCTTTCCTTCACCCCTCTTCTCGCTTCTTTCGTGCTACAACTTATCAGTACTTTCCGGTCTTTAGTTTTTCTAATTCTATCAATTTCTACTCCTCCTTCCTTTGCCTTTACTGCCTTTCTTACCCTTTCAATTATTTGCTCTCCCGTCTCTGTTTCGTCCTTGGCTGTCACTATGATTGAGTGCAGTGTCTCACCTGCCGGAGTATTCCTCTCGGCTTTGCCAGACACAACGTTCGCATACGTGACACCTTTTAGTGTTTTCTGGTGTTCTTCCAGGGTCCTTTTAAGCTCGTCCATCTTATCCATGTGCTCCTTCTGTCTCAGTTCTTGCTCCTTCCTTCTTCTGTCTGTCTCTTCCATCATTTTCTCCATTCGCTCAATCATAGCATTCTCTCTTTCATTCGTACCAATCTCTTTTCCGGTTTCCTTCCTTCCTCCGTCATTATCTTGTTTAGTTATTCTATTGGACTTTGTCCTTTCGTCTTCGGATTCCTTTACCAATTGGTAGAGTCTGTCAATGGCTCGAGATACCGCCTCTTTTATTTCAGTCTTGAGATTTCGGGACTCAGTCAGGTGTCTTTTCCCAATTTGGAGCTGGTTTCTTGCTTCCTGGATCCTGTTCGTGGGGGTTAGGGTCTCCATTATTTTTATAGTAGGACTTCTAGTCGGGGCCTTTACTTTTTGGGTGGGTTTGACAGTCGTCTCCCATTCCCCGATGCTCCTCCTGACGCTAGATGTAGAGGTTTCTCCGGAGTTTTGTCTTGGCCTCTTTGGTCGGTTTTCATGTGGTTGGACGGAGTCCTAACGGTTGCCATGGTCGGGGGAGGTTGTCAAATTTAAAAGTTTGTAAAAGTTGTATAAATGAGATTTGTATCTCTTATCTCGTATTTGTTTCTCTCTCTATATCTAGGACACTGTCTATTATTGTTTATAAACCCATACAAGGTTTATAAAACGAAAATAGGATTAAAGTAATAGTAAAAAATTGCTACAATATATAGCTTAAGTCAGTTATGTAGATGTCAGTTATTTATATAATATAAGGAAAGTCAAGAGAACGTTAGGTAGTCACCTAATTTGATGACTTGAATCAAGCACAGCAGATGTCAGTTTCACTATCGTGAAAGTCGATTTAATGTTAAATAAATTTGAATAAATAAAATAGTAAAAATTGCTATAATGTATAGGTTAAGTCCAAACTAGGGGCCACTGTCAATTAAAATACGGGTTTTATGTGTGGCGCGGTCCACTAAAGATCTCTCCCCACCTTGGGGAGGGTGGGTGGGTCCAGATCTAGTATAACTTTAAAGCAAAAACCAGTTTTTTACTATCGGGTGTATAAAAAATGTATTAACCGTGTCTATTTTTGTTGCAGGTTCGTCTTGTGCGGGCGGAGACGAAACTTTTGATATATAATACTCTATGCTATCTCTATGACAAATGCAACTGAGCCACAGTTCCCGATTTCAATACTGTAAAATTGAAATTTTTTAGGTTTTTTAGGTCTGAGACTAATTTGAAACTTTTGTTTTTCGTCAATGTATGGCGGAGTACCAGCGCTAAGGTGGATTTTATACGGGTACTATATGAAGCTTTGAGTTTTAATATCTTCCAAGTCCCTAGGTATTTCCGCGTGCTGTTTTCGCGGTGACGATCACGGGTGCAGCGCCCACACGTATGAATGCAAAAAACGACCAGAACTCGTAGGTCAGGTGACTTTATAACCAAATTAATGAAATTTGTACTGTAAAATTGAAATTTTTTAGGTTTTTTGCTATCGGGTGTAAATATTTTGTACTAACGTGTCCCTTTTTTGTTGCAGGATAGCGGAGCTGAGCTGCGGACGCGTCTAAGGACGTATCATACACTGGTCTGAGACTAATTTGAAACTTTTGTTTTTCGTCGGGTTAGGTTAGGTTAGGTTAGGTTAGGTTAGGTTAGGTTAGGTTAGGTTAGGTTAGGTTAGGTTCCCCCCCGAAGGGTTCTCGCATTGACGTGGCGGGGGGGCTCAGTAACCGTGGCTAGGTACACCACGGTGAAGCCAAGAGGAACCCAGGGGCCGCGCCGGCGTTGGGGTGCGCTGGCCGGCTCAGGCGGGCCGCTCCTATGGGCTTTGGCCGCCAAGTCCACATAGGAGTGGCGGGGTCCGGGCGCTTTGGCGCAGACTCGAGGAGGTGGGGCCCGGGCGCTTTGGCGCAGGCTCGAGGAGGTGGGGCCCGGGCGCTTTGGCGCAGGCTCGAGGAGGTGGGGCCCGGGCACTTTGGTGCAGGCTCGAGGAGGTGGGGTCCGGGCGCTCGGCGCAGACTCGAGGAGGTGGGGTCGCGGGGGGACTATCCCTTGTGGCTGACGTAGCAGGCGGTGGGGCTACGTATCCGACCCACCGCAAGGAGACCACGGGCGACCAGACACGGGGAAGTCTGGCGCCCATTGTTGGCGAGTTTGGTCTCCGAGGCAGTTGCGGCGCGCCATGTGTTCTGGCGTGCCGCGAAGAGAAGGGTCCGGCAACGGACAGCCACGGCGGGTTCGCGGTCGTGTGGAAAATCTGTCCCGCGTTCCCGCCGAGGGCGGCAGTGACGGAACACCCCGGGGTTTTGGTGGGTATACGGACTCCCACATAACCACCTCCCTCCCCGTGGTGGGTGGTATCCATAAAGGATTTCCCCGGGACAAAAAAAAAAAAAAGGTTAGTTTAGGTTAGGTTAGGTTAGGTTAGGTTAGGTTAGGTTAGTTTTTTTTTTTTTTTTTTTTTTTTTTTTTTTTTTTTTTTTCAGCTCCACAGACTCCAGGGTCCGTGCCATTTTTAAAAGTTCTCTTTTATTTTTTTATTACGATTACAATTATAAGGGGACAACTAATACTAAACTAAACTAGGGAAGCAGATTATTTTTGTTTTTTTTTTTTTTTTTACTATTATTTTTTTTTATTTTTTTTTTTTTTTTTCCCAATATGGTTGTTTCTGCTTTACAATTGGCAATTTCTTCCTCGGAATATTTATGAGCGCTCACAACAGACCAGTGTCCGCGGGCAGCACCCGTTCACGAGTTGACCCGTGCATCAGCCATCGCCCTCCTCAACCCTATTTGGGGGAAGATTGCGACCCGATACACAGGGCCACCGCTCGCCAACACATTTTAGTGGGCATGACCGTTGTGGACGCTCATACGTATTCTATGTCTTGCTTTATATAAAACAATAATGGATTTAATTTAATTTTTTTTTTATTTTTATTTTTTTTTTTTTTATTAAAGGGGAGGGGGATTACATTTTCTCATTGACATTCACATTGACATTTTTACAATTGCTTAATACTACATATTATTTTGACTTATAACTATTATAGGATTACATATACAGATAACATTACAATGGGGACTTACATTATTCGGAGGAGGGGGTGGGGTAGGAATTAGGAACAGGTTTACATTTGAAATAATGACTTTACATTTTCTCATTGACATTCACATTGACATTTTTACAATTGCTTAATACTACATATTATTTTGACTTATAACTATTATAGGATTACATTATGATTTTACATTTACATCATTGGGACTTACTTAATGCAGATGGGTGGGGGATTGCATACATATAACATTACAATGGGGACTTACATTATTCAGAGGGGGGGTAGGGTAGGAATTAAGAACAGATTTACCTTTGAAATAATGACTTTAACATTTACGACTAATTTTATATGAAAATTGGAGGGGGGGATTTTAGTGGGGATTATTCCAAGCCCGGGTCGCATTTCAGCAGGACCTCCATAACCACGCTATTTCTATCCCTGATGGCCATTTTGAGGTTGTAATCTCGGATGGTCTTTGGACTAGCAACCATCGATTGCCTAACGAACCGCCCAATGGCATCATCTTCATCGTCTGCGTAGTACGTGAAGGTTCCGGTGTGACGTGAAATTGCAACGACTGCGTGTGGAACGCTCTCGTGCAACTTCATTTTGCTCTTGGTTTTTAAGGCGATAACGGACTCGTACGTCAGTCCCTGCGCCTCGTGTATGGTAAGGGTGCGTGATCCTTCTCCCTTTCCGTAACCCTCGTTGGTCAGGGTCTCCTTCTCTTCCTGGGTATGAACCAGGAACAGGGTGTTTGGAAGGGATTTTGGGATATGCGCACCCGTGTACCTTTCGATGCGCAGGGACCTTATACGGGGAGCTGAGGAATAGACGCCAGAGTATATTTCCCTCAGAGCGTACGCAACATCCATGGGGTTCCTATGCGTACATAACAACTCCTGGCTGATGTTAGTTACCAGGTTTGGGCGATTGTACCTTAGCTCGAACAGGTTTTCCCTGTCGATATAAGGTAACTGGTTGACATCTCCGATGAGGACTAGTTCGTTAACGCTAGACAGCCTGGAAGCCATGACTATGGCCCCGAAATGGTTCATGAGGGCTTCATCCACCATGAGGCGGGTGTATCTCTCATTCTTTTTAAAACCATTTACGAGGACCGAAGCCATCGTGCGCACCTTGGTTTTTACCAGGTTTCCGATTCGGTGCGCAAGCTTCTCCCTTAGGTCTTTGGCTGCCTCTGTTGTTGTTGTTACGATAACGTCCTTGTCCACATCGAAATGTCTTACCACCCAAGTTGTTTTTCCGCATCCTGGAACTCCATTGACCCATTGTATTTTAGGTACTTCCCAGTGTTTCCAAAACTGCTCGATTTCAGAGTCCACCGAAATGGCTTGCGCCATTTGTAGGATTCTGTCATCCAGCACTATTTTGGTGCACCGGGCTACCACCACAATTGGGTCATTGTTAGGTGTCGCGTATTTGGGACTTTCGGCTCGCTCCGTTTCTCCCTCATCCAGGAGCACAAAGCCACTTGTTGCATTGTAAGCCGCCATATACTGACCTGACATTGATCCCATGATGACTTGGGACGTGTCATTGTTGTATACTGCGGCTTCAGCCTCCTCGAGTCTCTCTTGTAACAGACGGGCTTCGAGGACACTGCCCTCTTTTGCCCTTCTGTAGGACTGCAGGATGTTTTCGCAGGTCCTGAGATTTACTTGTTTAGTCGCTCTCGTGATTGCGAGAAACTCGAAGAAAGCATTTGCTGCGTGGCTTGATGGTTCCTGTGCCTGGATATAACGGGGAGGACTGACTTGTCCCATGTCGGCTCTGTAGCGCACTGCTTTTTTGGGAGCTGTACTACGGGCTTTGGATTTTGTGGGTAGGGGATTTGTGGGATCTGACGGTTGTCGGAATAAGCTTTGTACCGCAGCTTTGAAAGCCGCCAAGAACGCGGTGGCTCGGCCCTTGCTTTTTGTTGGGCTGCGCTCTCGGGTCTCTGCTGCCTCTGCTCTTTCCTGGAGCCGCTCCGAACCGCTTTTGGTGATAGGGATGGGATGTCCCCAACAGTCAGTAGCATTAGTGTTCCGTGACTTCTTGAGGTAATTGAGATTTTCACCTCTATCCTCATACACTATTACCTCGTGATGTTCTGAGGCTCTAATGCAACCTAGTTGGTCTACGACATCCCCTTTGGAGTGTTCTATCACCATAGCGTCTACGCTTATCACTCGGGCTATGTCCACATTGTCTGCTATTTCGGAGAGGATCTTACAGGCCTGAGCAAAAGGCGTCTCGTTCGCCCACTCGACCAGTGCGACTGTTTTGTTTTTCCGTCGCACCAATCGACAGGGGCAGCCCGTGACGACTAATGCTGGCATTGCGTCGAATGCTTTCCGCTTCATTGTAGTTTTGAAGGTGCTTCCGTTCAGCAGACATGCTAGCCCGGGTGATATCCGCACTCGGCCTTTGGCTCCGGGTAGGCAAAAACTTATTCCGAGTTTCTCCCTTCTGTCGTCCATAAAGAGAGCAACGCCCCGGATGCGAATTCCAGGCTCACCTTGCCCTCCGTATGTCAACAGCTGGGAGATTTCTGTGTTTCTGGGTTTCTGTTGTGGGGGGGGGTCGATGATAGGGATTTGGGTTGGTGGAAATGGTTTTGTGGTGGGTGGTAGGGTTGTGTTTTTTGCAGCTGCCGCTTTGAAGGACCTCTCCACAAATGCCAGGAAATATCCTCTTTGTTTTGTGTCTGCTAAGATGGTCGGCAGATCAGATTCCAGTATTTTCCTGCTCATTATGATTTCGAGATCCTGTCGAGCTGCTGCAAAACGAGGGCAATCTAGGATAATGTGCCATACCGTTTCTGGGACGTCTGGATCGCACTCACATGCTGGGCTTATGTGCTTAGTGTGCTGGTTAGGTTAGGTTAGGTTAGGTTAGGTTAGGTTAGGTTAGGTTAGGTTTTTTTTTTTTTTTTTTTTTTTTTTTTTTTTATTACTTGTTCCTTTGATGTTAAAAATTATCAAAGTCTGCTTGCATTTTTTTTTCTTTTATTTCAATGGGATGCAATATGACCGTTCCCTGTTTGGGTGTAGGGATTCTTACTCTATTTATCTTATTTAATTTCCTATATTTTACTATTTTACTTATATCTTTATATCTTGTTCATATATTTGTTACATTTATTTCTTAACTGAACCACTGAAATACCTATTTTTATTTACTATGTTTTTTATGCTGTCTATATATATTTTAAAATATATATTCACCATAATTTCATACCTACTTATTTCTATTACCAACTATAATAACAATTTCAGTACAGAAACTTAGAAATTGGTTCCTTGTCTCTTTATTGGCCATTATTTTGTTTGAATTTTCTGCGACTATTTCGATATTCAAAGACATGCTAGTTTCGTATCTTTTTAGAGCGAAGACGGGGCACTCGAATAAAACATGGACTATCGTTTCGCTTACATCTGGGTCACAGATGCACGATGGATTCTCCTTACACTTGAATCGGTTCAAGTATTCGGAGAACCCACCGTGCCCCGTTAAAGCTTGGGTCGTTTGGCTGGTGGGGACGAAGTTGCGGACGATTTTATACGCTTCTATGGCATCTGGGAAGAAGATTTTTGTGACTCCAGCTGTTGTTCCGGCCTTGTACCGCTGGTTCCATTCTTCGAGCGCTCCGAGACGAATCTGCCGCTTTGCGTAGGAGACCGGGAAATTGTCATAATCGGGCCGCCTTTTGGTGTTCTGCGCGGCCTCTTTCGCAAGCTGATCTGCACGCTCATTACCCTGCAGTCCCGCATGGGCTTTGATCCAAAATAAGGAGACTTCCTTATTTTGGATTTTGCAGGTTCTGAGGTTTTCCCGTGTCTCCTCGGCCAAGGGGTGTAAGGAGCCATTGTTAGTGATTGTCTGGAGCGCTGAACTGGAGTCACTGTATATCCCATAAGTCTGTTCTGAGCGTTTGAGGATCTCTCGCGTGGCCTTGCATATTGCCAATAGTTCAGCCTGATAGACCGTGCAATATGATGGCAGTTTGAATTTGAGGGCTTTGATCTCGGCATCACCGGACCATAAGGACAGTGCTGCTCCGACCTCACCCTCCATCTTACTGCCATCGGTGAAGATTTTGACCTCTTGGGGGTCGTGGAGGTCCATTTGTTCCTGGTCTATCAGGCTGACGTAGCCCAGGCTGATATGCTCTGCGGGATGCTTTGTTTGAGCGTATGGTATGTGTCGCTCCACCTCCCTGTCCACTAGCTCTGGTCGGGGCACCCCCCTCTTCACCTCGTACAGTGCGGCTGCCTCCTGTATCCTGAGGTCGAGTGGGAGTATCCCGGCCAGGACCAGTCCTGAGTTCAGGGAGACGGTGCGGTACGCCCTTGTTAGCTTTTGGACGAAGCCCCTCTGTACCGCGTTCAGCTGTTTTTGGATGCCTATCTTCCTTGTTGCTGGTCCCCAGACGCCCGCCGCGTACATTATGACGGGTTCCACAGTTGCTGTATATATGATCCTAGTGATCTCCGGGCTAAGGCCCCAACTACTCCTGGCGGCTCTAGATAGCTGCTTATATATATTGATAGCCTTCTTGCAGACGTTAGCAGCATGGCTGTTGAAGGTTAACTTATTGTCTATGGTGAGCCCCAGGATTTTTACTTCTTGCGACATGCCGATGTCGACCCCGCCCATGCGCAGGAGTGGGGTATCGTACTTCAGTTTGCGAGTGATAGTCATTGCGTTTGTTTTGCTCGGCGCAAATTTGAGCTTGTTTCTGATACCCGACTCCCTGACATAGGCGAGGGCGGCATTCGCTTGTCGCTGGATCTCTACAGCTGTGTCCCCGTCAAAAACTAACACGACGTCGTCCGCAAATGCCTGTCCATAGTCCCCTCGTTCTTCGAGCCCCTTCAGAAGTGGATCCAACAGGAGGTTCCACATTATTGGACCTCCGATAGAGCCTTGGACGCACCCCTTATTCGTGTCCTTCGCGTACTCTTCTCCAGCATACCTCACTCGAACTCTCCTATCCTGCAGGTAGCTGTCGATGAGTCGCCTCACGTTTACAGGACAGCTTTCCTCAGCCAGTCTGACTTTAATGGCCGGCCACCATGCGCTGTCGAAGGCTCCCTCTATGTCCAATGATATAACGGTAATGATTTTCTTCTGGTCTAATTTTCCGTGGATGTACTGTATCAGGTCATAGAGGGAGTCCTCGGTGCTCTTCTTCGGCATAAAGCCATACTGGCGAGTACTCATCCTTGGTATGAGGTGCCATTTCATCCTGCCCACGATCAGCTTTTCCAGGATCTTCCCCATGACTGGTAGTAGTCCTATTGGTCTATATGACTTAGGGTTAGTGTAGTCATCTTTACCTGGTTTTCTCAAGACCACGACTGTGGCCTCTTTCCAGATGGTCGGGAAGTGTGAGAAAACCAGGCACTTGTTCGCTAATGCGAGGAAGATCTCTGGATCGCTACTGATAACTTGGCTGCAGATATCGGCAGTGAAACCATCAGCTCCCGGGGCTTTCTTCGGATCAAAGCTTTCCACCGCAGCACGAAGCTCCTCTGCTGTAAATGGCGGATCATGGTGTTCATCATGGGCCGCATCATTTATACTTTGGGCTATTTTTCTGGTCTGACGGTGGTCTGCATTGTCTTCTTCTTCATTGTCCTCCGGGTAGAAGATGTCGGCAAGAACTTTGGCCGAATCTTTCTGATCGATCTGCCGACCATCTTTCACCAAGGGTATCTCTTCCTGTCTGGTGGATGTTCTCCCTATCACTCTATAAATCCCCTCCCAAACCCCTTCTCTATCCTGCTTTTCACAAAACTTTTTCCAGCTCTGCGTCTTTGCTCTCTCCACTTCACTTAAAAAAATTTCTTTTGCTTGCAGGTACTCATCCACGACTCGAGGTCTTCGGGACAGCGCTGCACATCGTATTCGACGTCTCAGGGTGATTGCTCTCCTCTTCAGTTTGGCGAGTGCTTCGGACCACCACGGCGGTTGGGTAAGTGTTTCTTTTCTCTTCTTTTTAGGTAAGGTGTGTGTGCATGTTTGTGTTATTACGCTTGTGTATTTGTTGACTATTTCTTCTAATTCTACTTTACTTGTTATGTTGTCTATTTCTGTTTTGTTTATTTTATTTTCTTTTTTTAATTGGTCCAGTTTCTCACGAAACTGAGCCCAATTAGCCTTTTTGGTGTTAAATAATCTGGTTGTTCTATCCACACTTACCCCTTTTGATCTTTTCAGAGAAATATTAAAGATTATGCCGTTGTGATCCGAGTGCGTGAGATCGTCCAGCACCCGCCAACCATCAATCAGGTGCAGCATATCGATTGAGCAGGCTGTTACGTCGGGATGGCTCGTGTAGGAGATGCCTCCCCTAATTGTGTCGAAGGTGGGTGTGTCTCCTTGATTCAGTACCTGCATATTTAATTCTTCGAGGGCACCTGACATGTCCTCTCCCCTGCCATCCACTATGTTGCTACCCCACCAGGTACTCTTCGCGTTGGCATCTCCGCCGATGACGATTTTTGCCGGTCCGAGCTCCTGCACAATCATTTTGATCTGCTCCAGGTATGGCTCTATGGGCTGGGTCGGTTCAAAGTAAAAGGAAACAGCAGTGATCTGCCAGGCACTGGTCCGGATCTTTATCACCACGATGTTGTTCGTGGTGAGTTTCGGGTACTGTTCGACGTCCAGGTCGGGATCGAAGACGGCTATCGCCGCTTTGACGTGTCCGTCTCCCTGCTCGGTGCTCTGTAAACTACTGCTAACTCTGTAACCTCTCCTGGCTCCTCTGTAACCTTTCACCCTCTTGACCCTGCCCACGTATGGCTCCTGGAGCAGTGCAAAAGCAACCTTTCTTTTCTCGGCTTCTATCATCAGCTCATTCGTTGCTGTTTCCATCCTTTGGAGATTTACTTGTAGAGCGCGATACGGCTTTTCGCTGGTGGGGTTTGCTACATGGTTTGCGTTAGTGGAGCCCTTAGCAATAGGCCACGGAGGCTCGTGCCATTGCATCCCACTTCCTTCTCACGGCACATTCTGGGCTGAAAGCATTATGCTCCGTAGAGTCAAGTTTTGCTTGCCTGCAATTACAACAGGATGGAGCCAAATTGCTGAGCCAGTCCGCGCAGTCGGCTCTCATGTGCGGGCCACCGCAATGACTGCACTTCTCAATGCTTTCTCTGCATTGGCGACGGCCATGGCCGTATCCTAAACAGAGAGAGCACTGGATCAGAGGTGATTGGTCCGCTATTTTAACCCTTTGGAGATCTATGTGGGCTTCTCCTGCCTCTATCATCAAGTTCCAGATTTTAGGGGAAACTTTTAAGACGACATGGCACATATGGGGGTTTCTAGCCTTTCTTCTGTAGCGGATCTCCATCCTGTTGTCCTGCTTGTCGAGGTTTTTGAACATGTTTCCATTTTGTTTCCTCAGAGCGTTTGTGATGTCTTCATCACTGTGAAACTGTAGAACGTCTCTGAGGATCAAAAGAGGGTCTTTATTTTTCATCTCCTCGACATTGAGATGCTCTTCTGCTTTCTTGAGCCTTTCCTTGACCTTTTGTCTTTCCCCTTCGGTCCTGCATCCCACTATAATTTTCCCGTCTTTCGCCTTTCTCACCCTATCGACCTTTATTCCTCCTTCTGTGGCGTTTACAGCTTCTCTTATCCTGCTGAGAACTTCCTCTCCTGTTTCCTTCTCATCCTTTGAAGAAACCACTACGGAGTGCAGAGCGGCATGCTCGTAGGGTTGCCTCCGAGGGGGGCCCGCCACTGCAGCGGCATATGTGGTTCCTTCAAAGAACTCCTTCTGCTTTTCCATCGCCTGCTTTAGGCTATCCATCTTTTCAGTGTTTTCTCTCAACAGTTTGCTGTGTTAACCAAATTAATGAAATTTGTACTGTAAAATTGAAATTTTTTAGGTTTTTTGCTATCGGGTGTAAATTTTTTGTACTAACGTGTCCCTTTTTTGTTGCAGGATAGCGGAGCTGAGCTGCAGACGCGTCTAAGGACGTATCATACACTGGTCTGAGACTAATTTGAAACTTTTGTTTTTCGTCGATGTATGGCGGAATACCAGCGCTAAGGTGGATTTTATACGGGTACTATATGAAGCTTTGAGTTTTTATATCTTCCAAGTCCCTAGGTATTTTCGCGTGCTGTTTTCGCGGTGACGATCACGGGTGCAGCGCCCACACGTATGAATGCAAAAAACGACCAAAACTCGTAGGTCAGGTGACTTTATAACCAAATTAATGAAATTTGTACTGTAAAATTGAAATTTTTTAGGTTTTTTGCTATCGGGTGTAAATTTTTTGTACTAACGTGTCCCTTTTTTGTTGCAGGATAGCGGAGCTGAGCTGCAGACGCGTCTAAGGACGTATCATACACTGGTCTGAGACTAATTTGAAACTTTTGTTTTTCGTCGATGTATGGCGGAATACCAGCGCTAAGGTGGATTTTATACGGGTACTATATGAAGCTTTGAGTTTTTATATCTTCCAAGTCCCTAGGTATTTTCGCGTGCTGTTTTCGCGGTGACGATCACGGGTGCAGCGCCCACACGTATGAATGCAAAAAACGACCAGAACTCGTAGGTCAGGTGACTTTATAACCAAATTAATGAAATTTGTACTGTAAAATTGAAATTTTTTAGGTTTTTTGCTATCGGGTGTAAATTTTTTGTACTAACGTGTCCCTTTTTTGTTGCAGGATAGCGGAGCTGAGCTGCAGACGCGTCTAAGGACGTATCATACACTGGTCTGAGACTAATTTGAAACTTTTGTTTTTCGTCGATGTATGGCGGAATACCAGCGCTAAGGTGGATTTTATACGGGTACTATATGAAGCTTTGAGTTTTTATATCTTCCAAGTCCCTAGGTATTTTCGCGTGCTGTTTTCGCGGTGACGATCACGGGTGCAGCGCCCACACGTATGAATGCAAAAAACGACCAGAACTCGTAGGTCAGGTGACTTTATAACCAAATTAATGAAATTTGTACTGTAAAATTGAAATTTTTTAGGTTTTTTGCTATCGGGTGTAAATTTTTTGTACTAACGTGTCCCTTTTTTGTTGCAGGATAGCGGAGCTGAGCTGCAGACGCGTCTAAGGACGTACCATACACTGGTCTGAGACTAATTTGAAACTTTTGTTTTTCGTCGATGTATGGCGGAATACCAGCGCTAAGGTGGATTTTATACGGGTACTATATGAAGCTTTGAGTTTTTATATCTTCCAAGTCCCTAGGTATTTTCGCGTGCTGTTTTCGCGGTGACGATCACGGGTGCAGCGCCCACACGTATGAATGCAAAAAACGACCAGAACTCGTAGGTCAGGTGACTTTATAACCAAATTAATGAAATTTGTACTGTAAAATTGAAATTTTTTAGGTTTTTTGCTATCGGGTGTAAATTTTTTGTACTAACGTGTCCCTTTTTTGTTGCAGGATAGCGGAGCTGAGCTGCAGACGCGTCTAAGGACGTATCATACACTGGTCTGAGACTAATTTGAAACTTTTGTTTTTCGTCGATGTATGGCGGAATACCAGCGCTAAGGTGGATTTTATACGGGTACTATATGAAGCTTTGAGTTTTTATATCTTCCAAGTCCCTAGGTATTTTCGCGTGCTGTTTTCGCGGTGACGATCACGGGTGCAGCGCCCACACGTATGAATGCAAAAAACGACCAGAACTCGTAGGTCAGGTGACTTTATAACCAAATTAATGAAATTTGTACTGTAAAATTGAAATTTTTTAGGTTTTTTGCTATCGGGTGTAAATTTTTTGTACTAACGTGTCCCTTTTTTGTTGCAGGATAGCGGAGCTGAGCTGCAGACGCGTCTAAGGACGTATCATACACTGGTCTGAGACTAATTTGAAACTTTTGTTTTTCGTCCGGTTAGGTTAGGTTAGGTTAGGTTAGGTTAGGTTAGGTTAGGTTAGGTTCAGGTTCTCTCAGGACATGGTTGTTTTGGGAGATACCTCTGCAACGTCGCACGGAGAGAGCCCACCCCGGCATGCCACCAGTGCGGCTGCGTCGAGGACACCGCCCAGCACGCGCTGGAGTCATGCCCAGGAGGAGCGGGACCGCGGCGATCCCTGATCGCGGTTGTAGGATCCGATCTCTCCTTGTCGGCCATTATTACGAAGATGGTCGGTGACGAGAGGTCGTGGGAAGCAGTGGCCTCATTCTGCGAAATTACTGTTTCGCAGAGGGAGGCGGAGGAGCGGGAGAGGGAGAGAAACCCTCTCTCTCATCCGCTCCGGAGGGCGCGGACACGGAGGCGAATCAATCGAGCTCGCACTCCGTCTCCGCTCCGAGGACCTGGGGCATCGGCTGCGGGGACGGCCGGTGCCCCCCATCAGGGTTAGGTCCTCACGCGGTGTGGATGTACCCTGTGTTCCGGGGCATCTCACGAGGCGGAAATGGGGTGGGCTCTTTACACCCACCCCAGAGGCTGGGCCTGCGTAGGCGGGCAGCGACGTCGGTGGGGGCTGTGGCTGAATGCACGAGCGGGCCCGCGCCCCCTGCCACCTGTCGACGACGGAGGAACACCGCAGAGGTTTGGTGGGTAGGTCGCCCTTCTGGCGGAGACTCCCACACGCGCACCAGCTCTCCCCAGAGCTGGTGACCAGGGTATAAAATCTTCCTCTGCGAAAAAAAAAAAAAAAAAAAAAAAAAAAAGGTTAGGTTAGGTTAGGTTAGGTTAGGTTAGGTTAGGTTAGGTTAGGTTAGGTTAGGTTAGGTTAGGTTAGGTTTTTTTTTTTTTTTTTTTTTTTTTTTTTTTATTTCTTCTCCCCCGACATTTTACAAGTCGGAGACCTTTTTGGTCTTTAATAGTTACATTTTCTGTTACTTATAATTTCTATTTCTACCCATATTTATCTAAATAGTACTGCTCTATGTCTAATTTAGTTGCCTAATTATTATTCTAATATGTTAATCCTGTGTATACTTATTATACAAGTGAAAACATATTGACTCTACTTATTTCTTTTTATTACAAATTTTGCTGTTTCGATGCAGTACTCTAAAAATTTCGGTCTACTTATTTTATTCCCTATAATTTCATTTATGTTTTTCTTTGTTATTTTCATTCCTATTTCACTTTCACACTTCAATCTTTCATACTCATTAATGGGGCAGTCTAGTATTACGTGCTCTACTGTCTCATCACTATCCGGATCGCATGGACATGATGGGCTCTCCTTGCATTTGAAGCGACTCAAGTATGCGGAAAACCCACCGTGCCCCGTCAGTATCTGAGTTAGCACACCCGTGGGCTTAATTTTCCTGGCCAGTCTATATGCCGCAATTGCATCCGGAAAGAACATTTTCGTCACAGAGGCCGTCGTACCCGACTCATATCTCCTAGCCCATTCACTAACCGTTTCCTCTCTTATGAAGCTCTTTGCGAATGATATTGGGCATCGGTCGTAGTCCGGCTTCCTCCGCGACGAGACTGCCGCTTCCTTGGCGATCTCATCCGCACGCTCGTTGCCGGGCAATCCTGCATGTGCTTTCACCCAGAACAAGTCCACAGTTTTGCCCTGGGTGAATGCCGTCCTCACGTTTGCCCGTGTTTCGAGCGCCAAGCGGTGAAGCGAGCTCTGGTTGACTACAGTTTCTAGGGCTGACCTAGAGTCACTGTAGATTCCAAAGCTCGCTTCACCTCTCTTCAGTATCTCTGCTGTCGCCCTGGATATGGCGAGAAGCTCGGCTTGGTACACGGTACAGTACTTGGCGAGTGGAATCTTGACGGCTTTAGTTTCAGCCTCGTCTCTCCAAATGGAGAGGGAGGCTCCAACACCACCGTCAATTTTGCTGCCGTCAGTGAAGATTTTAATTTCCTGTACCGCGTACCGATCCAAGGTCTCCTGGTCTGGTATCACCGTGAACTTCATCTCCATGCCCAGGGCGGGATGCGGAGTCTCGGTGTAGTCTACCGGCGTTTCCATCTCCCTGTCATCTGGCAATGCCCGGGATCTGCCTCTCCTCGCGTCATAAAGGGCTGCGGCCTCTCTTATCCGGAGGTCAAGTGGCAAGATTCCGGTCAGCGCCAGCGCAGAGTTTAAAGACACCGTTCGGTAGGCTCCACAGAGTTTTTGGATGAATCCCCTTTGCACGGCTGCCAGCTCCTTCTGTACCCCTATCTTTTCGGTCGCTGGTGCCCATGCTGCTGCGGCATATGTTATAATAGGCTCTACAGCCACCGTATAAATGAGCCGTATCACCTCCGGGTGCAACCCCCAGCTTACCCTTGCTGTAGTTCTGAGCCTTTTGTAAATATCCAGTGCTCTTCTACAGACACTTGCGACGTGTGACTTGAAGGTCAACTTTTCGTCGATGGTGAGTCCTAGGATTTTCATCTCTCTGGCCATGGCGATGCTACGGCCTCCCATGGTTACAACTGGTGTATCGTACTTTAGTTTTCTAGTAACCGTCATAGCTACTGTTTTACTGGTGGCGAACTTTAGTTTGTTTCCGATACCCCAGTTCCAAGCATGGGAGAGCGCAGCACTTGCCTTCATTGAGACTTCCAATCCCGAGTCCCCATCGAAAACCATTACAACGTCGTCTGCAAATGCCTGTATGTACTGGCCCTGTTTATCCAGTCGTTGCAGCAAGGGGTCCAGCAGGAGGTTCCACAGTATTGGGCCTCCTATAGATCCCTGCACACACCCTTTCTCTGTCTGCCTCTCTGCATTCCTTCCTCCATATCTTACATCTACTCTTCTTCCTTCCAAGTGGTTAGGTTAGGTTAGGTTAGGTTAGGTTAGGTTAGGTTAGGTTAGGTTAGGTTAGGTTAGGTTAGGTTAGGTTAGGTTAGGTTAGGTTAGGTTAGGTTAGGTTAGGTTAGGTTAGGTTAGGTTAGGTTAGGTTAGGTTAGGTTAGGTTAGGTTAGGTTAGGTTAGGTTAGGTTAGGTTAGGTTAGGTTAGGTTTTTTTTTTTTTTTTTTTTTTTTTTCTTCTCCCCCGACATTTTACAAGTCGGAGACCTTTTTGGTCTTTAATAGTTACATTTTCTGTTACTTTTAATTTCTATTTCTACCCATATTTATCTAAATAGTACTGCTCTATTTCTAATTTAGTTGCCTAATTATTATTCTAATATGTTAATCCTGTGTATACTTATTATACAAGTGAAAACATATTGACTCTACTTATTTCTTTTTATTACAAATTTTGCTGTTTCGATGCAGTACTCTAAAAATTTCGGTCTACTTATTTTATTCCCTATAATTTCATTTATGTTTTTCTTTGTTATTTTCATTCCTATTTCACTTTCACACTTCAATCTTTCATACTCATTAATGGGGCAGTCTAGTATTACGTGCTCTACTGTCTCATCACTATCCGGATCGCATGGACATGATGGGCTCTCCTTGCATTTGAAGCGACTCAAGTATGCGGAAAACCCACCGTGCCCCGTCAGTATCTGAGTTAGCACACCCGTGGGCTTAATTTTCCTGGCCAGTCTATATGCCGCAATTGCATCCGGAAAGAACATTTTCGTCACAGAGGCCGTCGTACCCGACTCATATCTCCTAGCCCATTCACTAACCGTTTCCTCTGGTTAGGTTAGGTTAGGTTAGGTTAGGTTAGGTTAGGTTAGGTTAGGTTAGGTTAGGTTAGGTTAGGTTAGGTTAGGTTAGGTTAGGTTAGGTTAGGTTGGGCGGGTTTGGGTTTATCCATTAGTAGTTGCTCTGCCTAGCTTGCATGCCTCGCGCTCCTTGTTTTTGATAAATCCAGGCCTTCCTTACTCATCCCGGATGGGTAAGGAGGCGTTGGTCTTGGGGGAGAGCGCAAGTCGTGTAGATCCCCAAGGCAAGTCTGACGGTTCTCCTTCTCGTGGTTGCTGCCTGTTTTGGTCTATTTCCTTCAGAAATAGACGTAACTGAAACCGTCAGGCGTCGCGTGGTTGTTTGTGTTTGTCCTTGTATATATTGTGTCTGTGTCTCTCTGTATATTTCTAGGTGTATATATTTTAAATGTTGTTTGGCGTCTCCACGTGCCCTATGAAGGTAGCATAGGGCACAGTGGATGGCGAAATTTGTCTTGACTGGTGGCATGAGAGGTAGTAGTAATCTCGGCAACCTGTCGGGCATTGAGGAGTGCTCTCTTCCACGAATGAGCAGTTTTGAGGGAGACCGTCAGCTTCTCGGCCATATGCTGAGTAGCGGTGACGGAAACCACAGGCGGAGGGTGTGACCGGTTGGCCACAACTGGCCACACACTGTTTACCCAATCCTAAGTTATGATGCCCGGCGACAGGATGAATGGCTGCAGGGAATGCAGTCATGAGGGATCACCCAGGCTGTCGAGCCTTTAAACTGACATTAAAAAACCAAATGGCGGATTGTAATAAGAATAAACTACCCCAGGTGGGTACCGTCAATGACGGAGAATCCCACCCTCCTTCGGGAGGCTGCCCCTCGTATTCTGGGGGGGGCAACAACCGCCTCGAGGACATCGGTTCTCAACCTAACGGGAAAAATGACGACTTTGGCGTGACAATGGACTCAGATCGAGAGGTGAATGAACCGCGTGTCATACTAAGGAGTTGCGATGCAGGAGAAAATGATTTGGTCACCACTACGGAGAAAATGGCGAACCCAAATAACAAGGGCTTCGACCCTTTGGATGATGAAGCGATGTTGACACACTTGTCTGATACCGACTCAGACGTAAGCTTCCGGACAGTGGCATCGCGGGCTTCTGGGGCGTCTACGCCCGATGGGCGGCTCTGGCGGAAACGACGGAGGGACGACATTGAGTCGGATACTGGCGATGAAAGGACAAATTCACCAACATCGAATGCGTCGGTAAGGAGAGGGCGTGGACGCCCTCCTACCACGGGCCAATACGTTGGCCTTGCTAAAGCGAAAGCTGAGCTCAATAAGGCCCGTGCAGAGGAGATGAAGCTCATAAACGAGCAAGAGCTTGCGGACAAGCTCCGCAAAAAGCAGGAGGCATCGATTGCCTATTTCAAAAAGAAGCTTGCGCCTTCCCCACAAGTTGAGAGCTGCGACGCTGCACAACTGGAGGGAATGGTGAGGGACTCTGTGGAGACCATTACGGAAGTGGCTGCAAGGTCCGGCAACCTCAAGGGCACCTATGTCAAGGCCCTGAAAGACGCTGCCGCAGTTATTAAAGCCTCTTTCCAAGAAGCGCAGTCACGCACAATGACCGAAGAAGTAGCGCTACTTGTAGAGGCAAACAAGCGGCTCACGTCGGAGCTAAATGAGCTCCGACAAGAGATGGGGCGACTGAAAGCAGCCCAGGAAACGCCAGCTGTGAAGGTTATCCCGCCTAAAATCTCAGCCCAAACTCCCTCCATGGAGGAAATGGTGCGAGAGATCATGATGCAAGTCGGCACTATGATGAATGCCCGGTTTGAGAGCCTGGAGGAGAGGCTGTTGCCGGAGAAGAGGATCAGGCCCCCACTTGCCGCAGATCTGCGTAGGCAAGCTGCGGTGAATACGCCAACGGCCGGCCATAGTGACTTGACGAATGCGATGCCGACTGACACTACATCCAAAAAACAGAGGAGGAAAGGTGCCACCGTACCAGCAGTCCCAGTAGCTCCCGAGATACTCCTGGCTCACACACCGGCTCCTGTGGCCGAGGCATGGACTGAGGTGACCAAACGAGGTAAGACCAAGCGGAACAGGAAGAGGACGGCAAAGGCAAGACCAACAAGGGATAGGTCTGCCCCTCCGGCTAGAGACCCTCTTCCTCTTAAGAAGAAGGCACAACAGCCAAAAGAGAAACCAGCCAAGCTTCGCCCGCCACGTACTGCAGCAGTAGTCATCACGCTGCAACCAGGAGCGGCGGAGAAAGGCGTCACCTACGCCACGGTTCTAGAGGCGGCAAAATCCAAAATCAAACTTGTTGAATTGGGAGTGCCGCCACTAAAGATAAGAACGGCAGCCACTGGAGCTCGGGTACTTGAAATTCCTGGCGCAGACAACGCTGTAAAAGCAGATGCCCTTGCAGGAAGACTCAGGGAGGTCTTCGCTGATAGTGAAGAGGTCCGTATCACAAGACCGGTCACCACCACGGACCTGCTTGTCAGTGGCCTGGACGATTCGGTTGCCCCGCAGGAACTAGCAGGGGCACTGGCGCGGTTAGCTGAATGCGCTGATTGTGCATTCTCTGTCGGCACAATACGCCGTGGATCAGCGGGGATGGGAACTGTGTTTGTTCGCTGCCCCACAACGGCAGCCAAGAAGATCGTGACCACTGGTGGCCGCGTACTCGTAGGATGGGTGTCAGCTCGGGTCCGCATCTTAGATGCTAGACCTAGGCGCTGTTACCGATGCCACGCACCAGGCCACGTTGCGGCCCAATGCAAGGCTGAAGTTGACCGTAGCGATGAATGTTACCGCTGCGGTGAAAAGGCCCACAAGGCCAAGGATTGTCCAGCCTCTACTCCACACTGCACCTTATGTGCAGCTGCTGGGAAAGCAGCGGATCACCTCTCCGGGGGCAAGGCCTGTGCCAAGCCCCCGTTCAAGTCAGGGGCCAAAAGGAAGGCCGCTGCGGCTGAGGCTACGGCCCAACCGCAGCCACCTCACCCTCAAACAGGACAAGAGAAATACATGGAGGAAGGTTAGTTATGGCCCTAGCTTTCCTCCAGGCGAATATAAATCACTCTGCCCGTGCTCAGGATCTGCTCCTGCAATGCCTGGCGGAGCGATCTATTCACGTGGCGGTGGTCGCTGAGCCATATGTGGTTCCGACTAGATCCGACTGGGTGGGAGACCTTGACGGTTTGGTGGCAATTTCCACGCAGTCGTCAGCCCGCTCCACCCTTCTTGATGGAGTGACAAGAGGCAGGGGATTTGTTGCGGCCTCAGTAGGTGGTGTAATGGTAGTAGGGGTCTATCATTCCCCAAATCGACCCCTACACGAACTGGAGGCTCTTCTCGGCGAAGTGGGAACCTTAATTGGTCAGACCCGCCCCCGCCCCGTGATCGTCTTAGGGGACCTGAACGCAAAATCTACGGCGTGGGGTTCACCGTCAACGACTCCGCGGGGTAGAGCCGTAGTCGAGTGGTTAGTTGAGATTGGTTTGTGTGTGGTGAACCTAGGGACAGAGAATACCTGTGTCCGGCAAAATGGTGGCTCAATTGTTGACGTTACGTTCGCAACCCCGGACATGGCCAGTCGAATACGCGATTGGAAGGTGCTGGTCGACGAGGAGACGCTCTCCGATCATCGGTATATCCGGTTCAGCGTCTCATCGTCACTATCAGACAGGGTAAGAAATAGACCTATCGAGATTGGCCCCCGATGGGCCCTGAAGCGTTTAAATATCGAAGTACTGCAGGAGGCGGCCATCGTTGCGGCGTGGTGTGGCACTCCTTTGGAGACTGATCCAGTGGACCTGGATGCGGCAGCGGATGGGCTGTGTGAGGCAATGACGCAGGTGTGCGATGCAGCGATGCCGCGCGCACGAGCAAATCAACCCAGACGCCAGGTCTACTGGTGGTCGGAGGAGATTGCCGAACTCCGGCGACGCTGCGTGAGGAAACGCCGCCGATACCAGCGATATCGGAGGCGAAGGCGGCAAGAAACTGAAGTGTCTGAGTCTCTCTATGCTGCCTACAGAGAGGCTTCCAAGGCCCTTCGTGTGGCGATCGATGAGGCCAAGAGGTCGGCATGGGAGCAGCTACTGCAAAGCCTAGAACGCGACCCGTGGGGCCGCCCGTACAGGTGGGCGCGACAAAGGCTCCGCCCCTGGGCCCCCCCTACTACTGTCTCGCTCCAACCGGCGGTTCTCCAGAGGGTAATTGATGGCTTGTTCCCCGGTTCTCCGGGTACCGACTTTGTGCCTCCTACTGCAGCGGCCTCGTCGAGTAATTTCGAAGAGAACGAAGACGAGCCTGAGGTTATTACCGAGAATGAGCTGGGCGCAGCAGTGCTAAGGATGAAGGCAAAAAACACGGCGCCCGGGCCTGATGGCATACCAGGCCGTGCGTGGGCCCTCTCTTTTGAGTACCTTGGGCCGCTTGTTAAGGCAATATTTGATAGGTGTCTCAGGGAGGGGAGATTCCCTAAAAGATGGAGACGAGGCAAACTAGTCCTATTGCGAAAACAGGGACGACCACCAGACGAACCATCGGGCTATCGCCCCATCGTGCTGCTTGATGAGGCCGGCAAGCTGCTGGAGAGGGTTGTCGCTGCCCGCCTCGTCAGGCACCTAGATAGGACCGGACCCAATCTGGCCCCTAACCAGTTTGGATTCCGGAGGGATCGCTCGACGTTGGACGCCATCTCCTGCGTCCGCGACCTTTCCGAGGCAGCGTGCTCCAGTGGCGGCGTGTTATTGGCCGTATCGTTGGACATTGCCAACGCATTTAACACGATGCCCTGGAGTACCATACTTAGCGGTCTGGAGTATCATAGGATACCCAGTTATCTGAAAAAACTTGTCGGAGATTACCTCTCTGACAGAGAGGTAGTCTTCCCGACGACAACAGGGGAAGGTCGAAGTCCCATGATGCGCGGCGTTCCACAGGGGTCTGTATTAGGCCCCCTTTTGTGGAACGTCGGATATGATTGGATCCTTCGGGGCTGTAACCTTCACGGCATTAATGTCGTTTGCTATGCCGACGATACGCTGGTAACGGCCCGGGGAAAAAATTACAGGGAGGCTGCGATCTTGGCTACGGCGGGTGTCGCAGCGATCATAGCCAGGATAAGAATGCTGGGTCTGCGGGTGGCACTCCACAAGTCTGAGGCCATATGTTTCTATGGTCCACGACGGACGCCACCCGCAGACTCCACCATAGTGGTTGGTGGAACCTCCATTCCAGTCAGGACGACGTTGAAATATCTTGGCGTCGTCCTCGACAGCAAGTAGAGGTTCGAAGCGCATATGCGGCAGCTGTCCCCCAAACTCATGGGGACAGCTGGCGCATTAAGTCGCCTCCTCCCAAACATTGGGGGTGGAGAAGGAAGCTGCCGCCGCCTCTATACAGCGGTGGTCAGCTCAATGGCCCTGTACGGTGCCCCAATATGGGCTAGCCGGCTCGATCGGAGGACTACTTCCCTGCTGATTGCGGCCCAACGGGTGATGGCAGTGAGGGTGTGCAGGGCGTATCGCACAATCTCCCATGAGGTAGCGTGCGCCCTTTCCGGGTCACTACCGTGGGACCTTGAGGCTGAAGTCCTGGCCTCGGTATACTGGCGCAGAACAGAGGCACGGCAGCGGGACGAGCGTCCAGCGCCACTAGAGGTGGCATACTGGCGTAACACTGCACAAACAGTGGCTTTAGCTACCTGGAAGGAGCGGCTCATTAGGCCTGCACAGAGGGGGGCTGGCGCTCGACGACTACTCGACGCGTTGCAGCCCGTACTCAAAGAGTGGGTACGTAGGAGACACGGGAGGCTTTCCTATCGGCTGACACAAGTGCTCACGGGACACGGTTGTTTTGGGGGGTACTTGTGTCGCGTCGCCCAAAGGGAATCCTCCCCGGCTTGCCACCAGTGCGGCTACGCGGATGACACTGCCCAGCACGCGCTGGAGGCATGCCCTGCAGGAGACGAAGCGCGACGTTGCCTAGTTGCGGTAGTGGGGACAGACCTCTCCTTGCCCACCATCATTGTACAGATGGTGGGCGACGAGAGGTCGTGGGAGGCGGTTGCTTCTTTCAGCGAAACTATCATGCTGCAGAGAGAGGCAGAGGAGCGGGAAAGAGAGAGGGACCCTCTCTCTGATTTGCTTCGGAGAGCGCGGCCACGGAGAAGGGCTAATCGAGCCCGGTCTCCATCTCCGCTTGGAAGGCCTGTGGTGCCGGATGCGGGGGCATCCGACACCCAATAGACATAGGCCCTCACAAGGCGTAGATGCCCAACGAGTTCCGGGACATCTATTGCGAATGGAGTCGCAAAGGACGACTTCCCTAGAGATGGGTCCGCCGGAAGGCGGACAGCGGCGTTGACGGTAGCTGCGGAGTAATGCAATAGCGGGCCCAAGCCCCCGTCATATGTCGAGAAGATGGAACTCCCCGGGTTTTTAGTGGGTATTCGGACTCCCACATAACCACCATGCTCCCCCGGGGCTAGTGGTATCCATAAAGGATTTTCCCGGGTCAAAAAAAAAAAAAAAAAAAAAAAAAAAAAAAAAAAAGGTTAGGTTAGGTTAGGTTAGGTTAGGTTAGGTTAGGTTAGGTTAGGTTAGGTTAGGTTAGGTTAGGTTAGGTTAGGTTAGGTTAGGTTAGGTTAGGTTAGGTTAGGTTAGGTTAGGTTAGGTTAGGTTAGGTTAGGTTAGGTTAGGTTAGGTTAGGTTAGGTTAGGTTAGGTTAGGTTAGGTTAGGTTAGGTTAGGTTAGGTTAGGTTAGGTTAGGTTAGGTTAGGTTAGGTTAGGTTAGGTTAGGTTAGGTTAGGTTAGGTTAGGTTAGGTTAGGTTAGGTTAGGTTAGGTTAGGTTAGGTTAGGTTAGGTTAGGTTAGGTTAGGTTAGGTTAGGTTAGGTTAGGTTAGGTTAGGTTAGGTTAGGTTAGGTTAGGTTAGGTTAGGTTAGGTTAGGTTAGGTTAGGTTAGGTTAGGTTAGGTTAGGTTAGGTTAGGTTAGGTTAGGTTAGGTTAGGTTAGGTTAGGTTAGGTTAGGTTAGGTTAGGTTAGGTTAGGTTAGGTTAGGTTAGGTTAGGTTAGGTTAGGTTAGGTTAGGTTAGGTTAGGTTAGGTTAGGTTAGGTTAGGTTAGGTTAGGTTAGGTTAGGTTAGGTTAGGTTAGGTTAGGTTAGGTTAGGTTAGGTTAGGTTAGGTTAGGTTAGGTTAGGTTAGGTTAGGTTAGGTTAGGTTAGGTTAGGTTAGGTTAGGTTAGGTTAGGTTAGGTTAGGTTAGGTTAGGTTAGGTTAGGTTAGGTTAGGTTAGGTTAGGTTAGGTTAGGTTAGGTTAGGTTAGGTTAGGTTAGGTTAGGTTAGGTTAGGTTAGGTTAGGTTAGGTTAGGTTAGGTTAGGTTAGGTTAGGTTAGGTTAGGTTAGGTTAGGTTAGGTTAGGTTAGGTTAGGTTAGGTTAGGTTAGGTTAGGTTAGTTTAGGTTAGGTTAGGTTAGGTTTTTTTTTTTTTTTTTTTTTTTTTTTTTTTTTTATTCCTGTCCGGGGGCGCAATGCCCCGGCCCGCGAGCTAGCCTACACCTATCCTCTGACATAGTCAGAGACCTTTTCTGCTCTTTCTTTCATCGCACTTCCTTTCTGCATACTTTATCTTTCTTTCATTAATCTTTCCTTTCATTCCTTTTACTGGTGGGATGCCAGCATTTTCTAAATGTTCTTTTACAAATAGGGATAACGACGTGGGGTTTCTTTTATTTTCATAGCTATTCATACACAATTTTCTTATTGATTACTTAATACTAGTTTACATATTACTTATTTCTAATACATCTTATTTGCTACTTATCTAATGCTGTTTATATATATTATACAAATATATATAACGCTCATTATATATTACTATTTCTATATTCATACACAAATTTTAATTTTCTTATTGATTTCTTAATACTAGTTTACATATTGCTTATTTCTAATACATTTTATTTGCTACTTTTCTAATGCTGTTTATATATATTATACAAATATATATAACATTCATTATATATTACTATTTTTATTTCTTTTTATTACACTATTTACTATTTTAAGACAATATTCTAACATACTATTTCTAAATTTCTTATCAAATAACATAGCGTTCAAACTTTCCCTTTTCAATTCAATTTCTAATCTTTGTTCAAACTCAAAACGGTTAGGTTAGGTTAGGTTAGGTTAGGTTAGGTTAGGTTAGGTTAGGTTAGGTTAGGTTAGGTTAGGTTAGGTTAGGTTAGGTTAGGTTAGGTTAGGTTAGGTTAGGTTAGGTTAGGTTAGGTTAGGTTAGGTTAGGTTAGGTTAGGTTAGGTTAGGTTAGGTTAGGTTAGGTTAGGTTAGGTTAGGTTAAGGAGTCTCGTGACGGTAGATCGTTTCGAAACTTGGTATGTGGGGTCGGCTTGAAATGGTCTTTTTTTTGGACCCCACTTTGAGGGGTCTATCGGCATTATTTCTGGCACCTGTCATACATTTTTTTTAGTTTAAAAAATAAAAAAAATAGAACGCGCAGTTCTTTGGTCATGTGATTGGCATCACCTAAAAGATATTCTTGTTACGCGTCGATTGATACCAAATTTGTGATATTGTGACTTTAAACAAAGATTTTAAGGCCGGGTTAGATTATGTTTCGTCAAAAACTTGATCAAAAAAAAAAAAAAAAAATCTCACCCTACACAACTAGTGTAATTAGTGTTCCACACACGTGGAACACTAGTGTTCGAAAATGATGTTTATTTTGTTCTATCTTTTACCGTTTAGAAATTGAAAATGGACATTTTGTAAAAACTCACATTCGAAATCGTAAGAGATAGTAGATACCTAGGCAAATTATATAGAGGTACATCACATTTGAACACTTGTTACACATTTTAGTGACAATATTTATTTAAGTAGGTACCTACTCTTTTGATTATTATATAATTTTTTTTTTTTTTTTTTTTAGCCGCCAACTAAAATCTTAATTTTCGAAGTTACTTTAGTTTTATGCAATTTTTATATGTCTAACCGCGAAAAAGCTATTGATGCTTTACGAAAATCGATACAAAATCAATACTTAGTAGGGTAGGGGGGTACCTAATCAATAAAATTCAACACTACGATACTGATAACTTTATGAGTTTTTGTCTCAGCTACATGGTTCTTACGTCGTTGGCTGCGCGTCTAGCGTTACTCGATGACCTTGTGATCAAAGAAATTAATTCAGTACAAAATTTATACCGCCCAGAGTAAAAAACTCACGCTTCTTTCAAAATTTTATATGTCATTTGCAATTTTAATACACATATTTACATTGTATTTCCATTGAAAATACTAAATTGATAAAAAAAAGGTGGATAATGGCGTTTTTTTCCTTTTTTTTTTTTTCAAATTACCTATATAATAATATAAGTGCCTAATATAGGTACCTAAAATTAACGTAAACCAGTCTAAGGCAAAGTCACAAATAGGTACGACGACGAGCGAAGCGAGGAGGAGTGTTAGGTTACTTGTGACCACAACGCGCGAGCCGAGCGAGCGCAGCGAGCGTGCCGCGGCAGCGGCCGGCGATGCGCCAGAAGAAAAAAGTTAGAGCATTACCTTATGTTAGGTTATAGGTTAGGTTAGGTTAGGTTAGGTTAGGTTAGGTTAGGTTAGGTTAGGTTAGGTTAGGTTAGGTTAGGTTAGGTTAGGTTAGGTTAGGTTAGGTTAGGTTAGTTTAATAAAATAAAAAAGAAATTAAATTATCGAAATTATAATTTTATTTTTTTCCAGGTGCGATATCTCGGCCTCCGGAAGTCGAAACACAGAGCCGTTCTCGATTATTAATCGCCTCTACAATGTGAACGCATTCGATAAGGAGATGACCATGGGGAGGGGGGGCGGGTTTCTCATGGGGAGGGTGGGTGGGCACTGATCTTATGAAGAAAAAACAGTTTTTTACTATCGGGTGTATAAATTTTGTACTAAAGCACTCGTATTTTATTGCATGGCCGTCGAGTACCACCGGAGGCGCAACTAACGACGTCTCAACTGTGAAGCTGAGGGCAGAACTCAGAAAGTTACAAGTTAATTTGTTCACCGCTAATGAAGATTTTTGTATAGAATTATTTTTGAATATTAAATTTTTAACGCTTTCTCGCAGCTTTCGCGACGGCGGTCGATAGTAATACCGGCGGCCGTGACGAAGCGAGTAAAGAGAGCGTTAAAAAATCATATACCTACCTATTTCCTGAAAAATCCCAAATAAAACTGAATTTTTGAATAATAGACACTTTTTCGTTAGGTTAGGTTAGGTTAAGGAGTCTCGTGACGGTAGATCGTTTCGAAACTTGGTATGTGGGGTCGGCTTGAAATGGTCTTTTTTTTGGACCCCACTTTGAGGGGTCTATCGGCATTATTTCTGGCACCTGTCATACATTTTTTTTAGTTTAAAAAATAAAAAAAATAGAACGCGCAGTTCTTTGGTCATGTGATTGGCATCACCTAAAAGATATTCTTGTTACGCGTCGATTGATACCAAATTTGTGATATTGTGACTTTAAACAAAGATTTTAAGGCCGGGTTAGATTATGTTTCGTCAAAAACTTGATCAAAAAAAAAAAAAAAAAATCTCACCCTACACAACTAGTGTAATTAGTGTTCCACACACGTGGAACACTAGTGTTCGAAAATGATGTTTATTTTGTTCTATCTTTTACCGTTTAGAAATTGAAAATGGACATTTTGTAAAAACTCACATTCGAAATCGTAAGAGATAGTAGATACCTAGGCAAATTATATAGAGGTACATCACATTTGAACACTTGTTACACATTTTAGTGACAATATTTATTTAAGTAGGTACCTACTCTTTTGATTATTATATAATTTTTTTTTTTTTTTTTTTTAGCCGCCAACTAAAATCTTAATTTTCGAAGTTACTTTAGTTTTATGCAATTTTTATATGTCTAACCGCGAAAAAGCTATTGATGCTTTACGAAAATCGATACAAAATCAATACTTAGTAGGGTAGGGGGGTACCTAATCAATAAAATTCAACACTACGATACTGATAACTTTATGAGTTTTTGTCTCAGCTACATGGTTCTTACGTCGTTGGCTGCGCGTCTAGCGTTACTCGATGACCTTGTGATCAAAGAAATTAATTCAGTACAAAATTTATACCGCCCAGAGTAAAAAACTCACGCTTCTTTCAAAATTTTATATGTCATTTGCAATTTTAATACACATATTTACATTGTATTTCCATTGAAAATACTAAATTGATAAAAAAAAGGTGGATAATGGCGTTTTTTTCCTTTTTTTTTTTTTCAAATTACCTATATAATAATATAAGTGCCTAATATAGGTACCTAAAATTAACGTAAACCAGTCTAAGGCAAAGTCACAAATAGGTACGACGACGAGCGAAGCGAGGAGGAGTGTTAGGTTACTTGTGACCACAACGCGCGAGCCGAGCGAGCGCAGCGAGCGTGCCGCGGCAGCGGCCGGCGATGCGCCAGAAGAAAAAAGTTAGAGCATTACCTTATGTTAGGTTATAGGTTAGGTTAGGTTAGGTTAGGTTAGGTTAGGTTAGGTTAGGTTAGGTTAGGTTAGGTTAGGTTAGGTTAGGTTAGGTTAGGTTAGGTTAGGTTAGGTTAGGTTAGTTTAATAAAATAAAAAAGAAATTAAATTATCGAAATTATAATTTTATTTTTTTCCAGGTGCGATATCTCGGCCTCCGGAAGTCGAAACACAGAGCCGTTCTCGATTATTAATCGCCTCTACAATGTGAACGCATTCGATAAGGAGATGACCATGGGGAGGGGGGGCGGGTTTCTCATGGGGAGGGTGGGTGGGCACTGATCTTATGAAGAAAAAACAGTTTTTTACTATCGGGTGTATAAATTTTGTACTAAAGCACTCGTATTTTATTGCATGGCCGTCGAGTACCACCGGAGGCGCAACTAACGACGTCTCAACTGTGAAGCTGAGGGCAGAACTCAGAAAGTTACAAGTTAATTTGTTCACCGCTAATGAAGATTTTTGTATAGAATTATTTTTGAATATTAAATTTTTAACGCTTTCTCGCAGCTTTCGCGACGGCGGTCGATAGTAATACCGGCGGCCGTGACGAAGCGAGTAAAGAGAGCGTTAAAAAATCATATACCTACCTATTTCCTGAAAAATCCCAAATAAAACTGAATTTTTGAATAATAGACACTTTTTCGTTAGGTTAGGTTAGGTTAAGGAGTCTCGTGACGGTAGATCGTTTCGAAACTTGGTATGTGGGGTCGGCTTGAAATGGTCTTTTTTTTGGACCCCACTTTGAGGGGTCTATCGGCATTATTTCTGGCACCTGTCATACATTTTTTTTAGTTTAAAAAATAAAAAAAATAGAACGCGCAGTTCTTTGGTCATGTGATTGGCATCACCTAAAAGATATTCTTGTTACGCGTCGATTGATACCAAATTTGTGATATTGTGACTTTAAACAAAGATTTTAAGGCCGGGTTAGATTATGTTTCGTCAAAAACTTGATCAAAAAAAAAAAAAAAAAATCTCACCCTACACAACTAGTGTAATTAGTGTTCCACACACGTGGAACACTAGTGTTCGAAAATGATGTTTATTTTGTTCTATCTTTTACCGTTTAGAAATTGAAAATGGACATTTTGTAAAAACTCACATTCGAAATCGTAAGAGATAGTAGATACCTAGGCAAATTATATAGAGGTACATCACATTTGAACACTTGTTACACATTTTAGTGACAATATTTATTTAAGTAGGTACCTACTCTTTTGATTATTATATAATTTTTTTTTTTTTTTTTTTTTAGCCGCCAACTAAAATCTTAATTTTCGAAGTTACTTTAGTTTTATGCAATTTTTATATGTCTAACCGCGAAAAAGCTATTGATGCTTTACGAAAATCGATACAAAATCAATACTTAGTAGGGTAGGGGGGTACCTAATCAATAAAATTCAACACTACGATACTGATAACTTTATGAGTTTTTGTCTCAGCTACATGGTTCTTACGTCGTTGGCTGCGCGTCTAGCGTTACTCGATGACCTTGTGATCAAAGAAATTAATTCAGTACAAAATTTATACCGCCCAGAGTAAAAAACTCACGCTTCTTTCAAAATTTTATATGTCATTTGCAATTTTAATACACATATTTACATTGTATTTCCATTGAAAATACTAAATTGATAAAAAAAAGGTGGATAATGGCGTTTTTTTCCTTTTTTTTTTTTTCAAATTACCTATATAATAATATAAGTGCCTAATATAGGTACCTAAAATTAACGTAAACCAGTCTAAGGCAAAGTCACAAATAGGTACGACGACGAGCGAAGCGAGGAGGAGTGTTAGGTTACTTGTGACCACAACGCGCGAGCCGAGCGAGCGCAGCGAGCGTGCCGCGGCAGCGGCCGGCGATGCGCCAGAAGAAAAAAGTTAGAGCATTACCTTATGTTAGGTTATAGGTTAGGTTAGGTTAGGTTAGGTTAGGTTAGGTTAGGTTAGGTTAGGTTAGGTTAGGTTAGGTTAGGTTAGGTTAGGTTAGGTTAGGTTAGGTTAGTTTAATAAAATAAAAAAGAAATTAAATTATCGAAATTATAATTTTATTTTTTTCCAGGTGCGATATCTCGGCCTCCGGAAGTCGAAACACAGAGCCGTTCTCGATTATTAATCGCCTCTACAATGTGAACGCATTCGATAAGGAGATGACCATGGGGAGGGGGGGCGGGTTTCTCATGGGGAGGGTGGGTGGGCACTGATCTTATGAAGAAAAAACAGTTTTTTACTATCGGGTGTATAAATTTTGTACTAAAGCACTCGTATTTTATTGCATGGCCGTCGAGTACCACCGGAGGCGCAACTAACGACGTCTCAACTGTGAAGCTGAGGGCAGAACTCAGAAAGTTACAAGTTAATTTGTTCACCGCTAATGAAGATTTTTGTATAGAATTATTTTTGAATATTAAATTTTTAACGCTTTCTCGCAGCTTTCGCGACGGCGGTCGATAGTAATACCGGCGGCCGTGACGAAGCGAGTAAAGAGAGCGTTAAAAAATCATATACCTACCTATTTCCTGAAAAATCCCAAATAAAACTGAATTTTTGAATAATAGACACTTTTTCGTTAGGTTAGGTTAGGTTAAGGAGTCTCGTGACGGTAGATCGTTTCGAAACTTGGTATGTGGGGTCGGCTTGAAATGGTCTTTTTTTTGGACCCCACTTTGAGGGGTCTATCGGCATTATTTCTGGCACCTGTCATACATTTTTTTTAGTTTAAAAAATAAAAAAAATAGAACGCGCAGTTCTTTGGTCATGTGATTGGCATCACCTAAAAGATATTCTTGTTACGCGTCGATTGATACCAAATTTGTGATATTGTGACTTTAAACAAAGATTTTAAGGCCGGGTTAGATTATGTTTCGTCAAAAACTTGATCAAAAAAAAAAAAAAAAAATCTCACCCTACACAACTAGTGTAATTAGTGTTCCACACACGTGGAACACTAGTGTTCGAAAATGATGTTTATTTTGTTCTATCTTTTACCGTTTAGAAATTGAAAATGGACATTTTGTAAAAACTCACATTCGAAATCGTAAGAGATAGTAGATACCTAGGCAAATTATATAGAGGTACATCACATTTGAACACTTGTTACACATTTTAGTGACAATATTTATTTAAGTAGGTACCTACTCTTTTGATTATTATATAATTTTTTTTTTTTTTTTTTTTAGCCGCCAACTAAAATCTTAATTTTCGAAGTTACTTTAGTTTTATGCAATTTTTATATGTCTAACCGCGAAAAAGCTATTGATGCTTTACGAAAATCGATACAAAATCAATACTTAGTAGGGTAGGGGGGTACCTAATCAATAAAATTCAACACTACGATACTGATAACTTTATGAGTTTTTGTCTCAGCTACATGGTTCTTACGTCGTTGGCTGCGCGTCTAGCGTTACTCGATGACCTTGTGATCAAAGAAATTAATTCAGTACAAAATTTATACCGCCCAGAGTAAAAAACTCACGCTTCTTTCAAAATTTTATATGTCATTTGCAATTTTAATACACATATTTACATTGTATTTCCATTGAAAATACTAAATTGATAAAAAAAAGGTGGATAATGGCGTTTTTTTCCTTTTTTTTTTTTTCAAATTACCTATATAATAATATAAGTGCCTAATATAGGTACCTAAAATTAACGTAAACCAGTCTAAGGCAAAGTCACAAATAGGTACGACGACGAGCGAAGCGAGGAGGAGTGTTAGGTTACTTGTGACCACAACGCGCGAGCCGAGCGAGCGCAGCGAGCGTGCCGCGGCAGCGGCCGGCGATGCGCCAGAAGAAAAAAGTTAGAGCATTACCTTATGTTAGGTTATAGGTTAGGTTAGGTTAGGTTAGGTTAGGTTAGGTTAGGTTAGGTTAGGTTAGGTTAGGTTAGGTTAGGTTAGGTTAGGTTAGGTTAGGTTAGGTTAGTTTAATAAAATAAAAAAGAAATTAAATTATCGAAATTATAATTTTATTTTTTTCCAGGTGCGATATCTCGGCCTCCGGAAGTCGAAACACAGAGCCGTTCTCGATTATTAATCGCCTCTACAATGTGAACGCATTCGATAAGGAGATGACCATGGGGAGGGGGGGCGGGTTTCTCATGGGGAGGGTGGGTGGGCACTGATCTTATGAAGAAAAAACAGTTTTTTACTATCGGGTGTATAAATTTTGTACTAAAGCACTCGTATTTTATTGCATGGCCGTCGAGTACCACCGGAGGCGCAACTAACGACGTCTCAACTGTGAAGCTGAGGGCAGAACTCAGAAAGTTACAAGTTAATTTGTTCACCGCTAATGAAGATTTTTGTATAGAATTATTTTTGAATATTAAATTTTTAACGCTTTCTCGCAGCTTTCGCGACGGCGGTCGATAGTAATACCGGCGGCCGTGACGAAGCGAGTAAAGAGAGCGTTAAAAAATCATATACCTACCTATTTCCTGAAAAATCCCAAATAAAACTGAATTTTTGAATAATAGACACTTTTTCGTTAGGTTAGGTTAGGTTAAGGAGTCTCGTGACGGTAGATCGTTTCGAAACTTGGTATGTGGGGTCGGCTTGAAATGGTCTTTTTTTTGGACCCCACTTTGAGGGGTCTATCGGCATTATTTCTGGCACCTGTCATACATTTTTTTTAGTTTAAAAAATAAAAAAAATAGAACGCGCAGTTCTTTGGTCATGTGATTGGCATCACCTAAAAGATATTCTTGTTACGCGTCGATTGATACCAAATTTGTGATATTGTGACTTTAAACAAAGATTTTAAGGCCGGGTTAGATTATGTTTCGTCAAAAACTTGATCAAAAAAAAAAAAAAAAAATCTCACCCTACACAACTAGTGTAATTAGTGTTCCACACACGTGGAACACTAGTGTTCGAAAATGATGTTTATTTTGTTCTATCTTTTACCGTTTAGAAATTGAAAATGGACATTTTGTAAAAACTCACATTCGAAATCGTAAGAGATAGTAGATACCTAGGCAAATTATATAGAGGTACATCACATTTGAACACTTGTTACACATTTTAGTGACAATATTTATTTAAGTAGGTACCTACTCTTTTGATTATTATATAATTTTTTTTTTTTTTTTTTTTAGCCGCCAACTAAAATCTTAATTTTCGAAGTTACTTTAGTTTTATGCAATTTTTATATGTCTAACCGCGAAAAAGCTATTGATGCTTTACGAAAATCGATACAAAATCAATACTTAGTAGGGTAGGGGGGTACCTAATCAATAAAATTCAACACTACGATACTGATAACTTTATGAGTTTTTGTCTCAGCTACATGGTTCTTACGTCGTTGGCTGCGCGTCTAGCGTTACTCGATGACCTTGTGATCAAAGAAATTAATTCAGTACAAAATTTATACCGCCCAGAGTAAAAAACTCACGCTTCTTTCAAAATTTTATATGTCATTTGCAATTTTAATACACATATTTACATTGTATTTCCATTGAAAATACTAAATTGATAAAAAAAAGGTGGATAATGGCGTTTTTTTCCTTTTTTTTTTTTTCAAATTACCTATATAATAATATAAGTGCCTAATATAGGTACCTAAAATTAACGTAAACCAGTCTAAGGCAAAGTCACAAATAGGTACGACGACGAGCGAAGCGAGGAGGAGTGTTAGGTTACTTGTGACCACAACGCGCGAGCCGAGCGAGCGCAGCGAGCGTGCCGCGGCAGCGGCCGGCGATGCGCCAGAAGAAAAAAGTTAGAGCATTACCTTATGTTAGGTTATAGGTTAGGTTAGGTTAGGTTAGGTTAGGTTAGGTTAGGTTAGGTTAGGTTAGGTTAGGTTAGTTTAATAAAATAAAAAAGAAATTAAATTATCGAAATTATAATTTTATTTTTTTCCAGGTGCGATATCTCGGCCTCCGGAAGTCGAAACACAGAGCCGTTCTCGATTATTAATCGCCTCTACAATGTGAACGCATTCGATAAGGAGATGACCATGGGGAGGGGGGGCGGGTTTCTCATGGGGAGGGTGGGTGGGCACTGATCTTATGAAGAAAAAACAGTTTTTTACTATCGGGTGTATAAATTTTGTACTAAAGCACTCGTATTTTATTGCATGGCCGTCGAGTACCACCGGAGGCGCAACTAACGACGTCTCAACTGTGAAGCTGAGGGCAGAACTCAGAAAGTTACAAGTTAATTTGTTCACCGCTAATGAAGATTTTTGTATAGAATTATTTTTGAATATTAAATTTTTAACGCTTTCTCGCAGCTTTCGCGACGGCGGTCGATAGTAATACCGGCGGCCGTGACGAAGCGAGTAAAGAGAGCGTTAAAAAATCATATACCTACCTATTTCCTGAAAAATCCCAAATAAAACTGAATTTTTGAATAATAGACACTTTTTCGTTAGGTTAGGTTAGGTTAAGGAGTCTCGTGACGGTAGATCGTTTCGAAACTTGGTATGTGGGGTCGGCTTGAAATGGTCTTTTTTTTGGACCCCACTTTGAGGGGTCTATCGGCATTATTTCTGGCACCTGTCATACATTTTTTTTAGTTTAAAAAATAAAAAAAATAGAACGCGCAGTTCTTTGGTCATGTGATTGGCATCACCTAAAAGATATTCTTGTTACGCGTCGATTGATACCAAATTTGTGATATTGTGACTTTAAACAAAGATTTTAAGGCCGGGTTAGATTATGTTTCGTCAAAAACTTGATCAAAAAAAAAAAAAAAAAATCTCACCCTACACAACTAGTGTAATTAGTGTTCCACACACGTGGAACACTAGTGTTCGAAAATGATGTTTATTTTGTTCTATCTTTTACCGTTTAGAAATTGAAAATGGACATTTTGTAAAAACTCACATTCGAAATCGTAAGAGATAGTAGATACCTAGGCAAATTATATAGAGGTACATCACATTTGAACACTTGTTACACATTTTAGTGACAATATTTATTTAAGTAGGTACCTACTCTTTTGATTATTATATAATTTTTTTTTTTTTTTTTTTTAGCCGCCAACTAAAATCTTAATTTTCGAAGTTACTTTAGTTTTATGCAATTTTTATATGTCTAACCGCGAAAAAGCTATTGATGCTTTACGAAAATCGATACAAAATCAATACTTAGTAGGGTAGGGGGGTACCTAATCAATAAAATTCAACACTACGATACTGATAACTTTATGAGTTTTTGTCTCAGCTACATGGTTCTTACGTCGTTGGCTGCGCGTCTAGCGTTACTCGATGACCTTGTGATCAAAGAAATTAATTCAGTACAAAATTTATACCGCCCAGAGTAAAAAACTCACGCTTCTTTCAAAATTTTATATGTCATTTGCAATTTTAATACACATATTTACATTGTATTTCCATTGAAAATACTAAATTGATAAAAAAAAGGTGGATAATGGCGTTTTTTTCCTTTTTTTTTTTTTCAAATTACCTATATAATAATATAAGTGCCTAATATAGGTACCTAAAATTAACGTAAACCAGTCTAAGGCAAAGTCACAAATAGGTACGACGACGAGCGAAGCGAGGAGGAGTGTTAGGTTACTTGTGACCACAACGCGCGAGCCGAGCGAGCGCAGCGAGCGTGCCGCGGCAGCGGCCGGCGATGCGCCAGAAGAAAAAAGTTAGAGCATTACCTTATGTTAGGTTATAGGTTAGGTTAGGTTAGGTTAGGTTAGGTTAGGTTAGGTTAGGTTAGGTTAGGTTAGGTTAGTTTAATAAAATAAAAAAGAAATTAAATTATCGAAATTATAATTTTATTTTTTTCCAGGTGCGATATCTCGGCCTCCGGAAGTCGAAACACAGAGCCGTTCTCGATTATTAATCGCCTCTACAATGTGAACGCATTCGATAAGGAGATGACCATGGGGAGGGGGGGCGGGTTTCTCATGGGGAGGGTGGGTGGGCACTGATCTTATGAAGAAAAAACAGTTTTTTACTATCGGGTGTATAAATTTTGTACTAAAGCACTCGTATTTTATTGCATGGCCGTCGAGTACCACCGGAGGCGCAACTAACGACGTCTCAACTGTGAAGCTGAGGGCAGAACTCAGAAAGTTACAAGTTAATTTGTTCACCGCTAATGAAGATTTTTGTATAGAATTATTTTTGAATATTAAATTTTTAACGCTTTCTCGCAGCTTTCGCGACGGCGGTCGATAGTAATACCGGCGGCCGTGACGAAGCGAGTAAAGAGAGCGTTAAAAAATCATATACCTACCTATTTCCTGAAAAATCCCAAATAAAACTGAATTTTTGAATAATAGACACTTTTTCGTTAGGTTAGGTTAGGTTAAGGAGTCTCGTGACGGTAGATCGTTTCGAAACTTGGTATGTGGGGTCGGCTTGAAATGGTCTTTTTTTTGGACCCCACTTTGAGGGGTCTATCGGCATTATTTCTGGCACCTGTCATACATTTTTTTTAGTTTAATTTAAAAAATAAAAAAAATAGAACGCGCAGTTCTTTGGTCATGTGATTGGCATCACCTAAAAGATATTCTTGTTACGCGTCGATTGATACCAAATTTGTGATATTGTGACTTTAAACAAAGATTTTAAGGCCGGGTTAGATTATGTTTCGTCAAAAACTTGATCAAAAAAAAAAAAAAAAAATCTCACCCTACACAACTAGTGTAATTAGTGTTCCACACACGTGGAACACTAGTGTTCGAAAATGATGTTTATTTTGTTCTATCTTTTACCGTTTAGAAATTGAAAATGGACATTTTGTAAAAACTCACATTCGAAATCGTAAGAGATAGTAGATACCTAGGCAAATTATATAGAGGTACATCACATTTGAACACTTGTTACACATTTTAGTGACAATATTTATTTAAGTAGGTACCTACTCTTTTGATTATTATATAATTTTTTTTTTTTTTTTTTTTAGCCGCCAACTAAAATCTTAATTTTCGAAGTTACTTTAGTTTTATGCAATTTTTATATGTCTAACCGCGAAAAAGCTATTGATGCTTTACGAAAATCGATACAAAATCAATACTTAGTAGGGTAGGGGGGGTACCTAATCAATAAAATTCAACACTACGATACTGATAACTTTATGAGTTTTTGTCTCAGCTACATGGTTCTTACGTCGTTGGCTGCGCGTCTAGCGTTACTCGATGACCTTGTGATCAAAGAAATTAATTCAGTACAAAATTTATACCGCCCAGAGTAAAAAACTCACGCTTCTTTCAAAATTTTATATGTCATTTGCAATTTTAATACACATATTTACATTGTATTTCCATTTAAAATACTAAATTGATAAAAAAAAGGTGGATAATGGCGTTTTTTTCCTTTTTTTTTTTTTCAAATTACCTATATAATAATATAAGTGCCTAATATAGGTACCTAAAATTAACGTAAACCAGTCTAAGGCAAAGTCACAAATAGGTACGACGACGAGCGAAGCGAGGAGGAGTGTTAGGTTACTTGTGACCACAACGCGCGAGCCGAGCGAGCGCAGCGAGCGTGCCGCGGCAGCGGGCCGGCGATGCGCCAGAAGAAAAAAGTTAGAGCATTACCTTATGTTAGGTTATAGGTTAGGTTAGGTTAGGTTAGGTTAGGTTAGGTTAGGTTAGGTTAGGTTAGGTTAGGTTAGTTTAATAAAATAAAAAAGAAATTAAATTATCGAAATTATAATTTTATTTTTTTCCAGGTGCGATATCTCGGCCTCCGGAAGTCGAAACACAGAGCCGTTCTCGATTATTAATCGCCTCTACAATGTGAACGCATTCGATAAGGAGATGACCATGGGGAGGGGGGGCGGGTTTCTCATGGGGAGGGTGGGTGGGCACTGATCTTATGAAGAAAAAACAGTTTTTTACTATCGGGTGTATAAATTTTGTACTAAAGCACTCGTATTTTATTGCATGGCCGTCGAGTACCACCGGAGGCGCAACTAACGACGTCTCAACTGTGAAGCTGAGGGCAGAACTCAGAAAGTTACAAGTTAATTTGTTCACCGCTAATGAAGATTTTTGTATAGAATTATTTTTGAATATTAAATTTTTAACGCTTTCTCGCAGCTTTCGCGACGGCGGTCGATAGTAATACCGGCGGCCGTGACGAAGCGAGTAAAGAGAGCGTTAAAAAATCATATACCTACCTATTTCCTGAAAAATCCCAAATAAAACTGAATTTTTGAATAATAGACACTTTTTCGTTAGGTTAGGTTAGGTTAAGGAGTCTCGTGACGGTAGATCGTTTCGAAACTTGGTATGTGGGGTCGGCTTGAAATGGTCTTTTTTTGGACCCCACTTTGAGGGGTCTATCGGCATTATTTCTGGCACCTGTCATACATTTTTTTTAGTTTAAAAAATAAAAAAAATAGAACGCGCAGTTCTTTGGTCATGTGATTGGCATCACCTAAAAGATATTCTTGTTACGCGTCGATTGATACCAAATTTGTGATATTGTGACTTTAAACAAAGATTTTAAGGCCGGGTTAGATTATGTTTCGTCAAAAACTTGATCAAAAAAAAAAAAAAAAAATCTCACCCTACACAACTAGTGTAATTAGTGTTCCACACACGTGGAACACTAGTGTTCGAAAATGATGTTTATTTTGTTCTATCTTTTACCGTTTAGAAATTGAAAATGGACATTTTGTAAAAACTCACATTCGAAATCGTAAGAGATAGTAGATACCTAGGCAAATTATATAGAGGTACATCACATTTGAACACTTGTTACACATTTTAGTGACAATATTTATTTAAGTAGGTACCTACTCTTTTGATTATTATATAATTTTTTTTTTTTTTTTTTTTAGCCGCCAACTAAAATCTTAATTTTCGAAGTTACTTTAGTTTTATGCAATTTTTATATGTCTAACCGCGAAAAAGCTATTGATGCTTTACGAAAATCGATACAAAATCAATACTTAGTAGGGTAGGGGGGTACCTAATCAATAAAATTCAACACTACGATACTGATAACTTTATGAGTTTTTGTCTCAGCTACATGGTTCTTACGTCGTTGGCTGCGCGTCTAGCGTTACTCGATGACCTTGTGATCAAAGAAATTAATTCAGTACAAAATTTATACCGCCCAGAGTAAAAAACTCACGCTTCTTTCAAAATTTTATATGTCATTTGCAATTTTAATACACATATTTACATTGTATTTCCATTGAAAATACTAAATTGATAAAAAAAAGGTGGATAATGGCGTTTTTTTCCTTTTTTTTTTTTTCAAATTACCTATATAATAATATAAGTGCCTAATATAGGTACCTAAAATTAACGTAAACCAGTCTAAGGCAAAGTCACAAATAGGTACGACGACGAGCGAAGCGAGGAGGAGTGTTAGGTTACTTGTGACCACAACGCGCGAGCCGAGCGAGCGCAGCGAGCGTGCCGCGGCAGCGGCCGGCGATGCGCCAGAAGAAAAAAGTTAGAGCATTACCTTATGTTAGGTTATAGGTTAGGTTAGGTTAGGTTAGGTTAGGTTAGGTTAGGTTAGGTTAGGTTAGGTTAGATTAGTTTAATAAAATAAAAAAGAAATTAAATTATCGAAATTATAATTTTATTTTTTTCCAGGTGCGATATCTCGGCCTCCGGAAGTCGAAACACAGAGCCGTTCTCGATTATTAATCGCCTCTACAATGTGAACGCATTCGATAAGGAGATGACCATGGGGAGGGGGGGCGGGTTTCTCATGGGGAGGGTGGGTGGGCACTGATCTTATGAAGAAAAAACAGTTTTTTACTATCGGGTGTATAAATTTTGTACTAAAGCACTCGTATTTTATTGCATGGCCGTCGAGTACCACCGGAGGCGCAACTAACGACGTCTCAACTGTGAAGCTGAGGGCAGAACTCAGAAAGTTACAAGTTAATTTGTTCACCGCTAATGAAGATTTTTGTATAGAATTATTTTTGAATATTAAATTTTTAACGCTTTCTCGCAGCTTTCGCGACGGCGGTCGATAGTAATACCGGCGGCCGTGACGAAGCGAGTAAAGAGAGCGTTAAAAAATCATATACCTACCTATTTCCTGAAAAATCCCAAATAAAACTGAATTTTTGAATAATAGACACTTTTTCGTTAGGTTAGGTTAGGTTAAGGAGTCTCGTGACGGTAGATCGTTTCGAAACTTGGTATGTGGGGTCGGCTTGAAATGGTCTTTTTTTTGGACCCCACTTTGAGGGGTCTATCGGCATTATTTCTGGCACCTGTCATACATTTTTTTTAGTTTAAAAAATAAAAAAATAGAACGCGCAGTTCTTTGGTCATGTGATTGGCATCACCTAAAAGATATTCTTGTTACGCGTCGATTGATACCAAATTTGTGATATTGTGACTTTAAACAAAGATTTTAAGGCCGGGTTAGATTATGTTTCGTCAAAAACTTGATCAAAAAAAAAAAAAAAAAAATCTCACCCTACACAACTAGTGTAATTAGTGTTCCACACACGTGGAACACTAGTGTTCGAAAATGATGTTTATTTTGTTCTATCTTTTACCGTTTAGAAATTGAAAATGGACATTTTGTAAAAACTCACATTCGAAATCGTAAGAGATAGTAGATACCTAGGCAAATTATATAGAGGTACATCACATTTGAACACTTGTTACACATTTTAGTGACAATATTTATTTAAGTAGGTACCTACTCTTTTGATTATTATATAATTTTTTTTTTTTTTTTTTTTAGCCGCCAACTAAAATCTTAATTTTCGAAGTTACTTTAGTTTTATGCAATTTTTATATGTCTAACCGCGAAAAAGCTATTGATGCTTTACGAAAATCGATACAAAATCAATACTTAGTAGGGTAGGGGGGTACCTAATCAATAAAATTCAACACTACGATACTGATAACTTTATGAGTTTTTGTCTCAGCTACATGGTTCTTACGTCGTTGGCTGCGCGTCTAGCGTTACTCGATGACCTTGTGATCAAAGAAATTAATTCAGTACAAAATTTATACCGCCCAGAGTAAAAAACTCACGCTTCTTTCAAAATTTTATATGTCATTTGCAATTTTAATACACATATTTACATTGTATTTCCATTGAAAATACTAAATTGATAAAAAAAAGGTGGATAATGGCGTTTTTTTCCTTTTTTTTTTTTTCAAATTACCTATATAATAATATAAGTGCCTAATATAGGTACCTAAAATTAACGTAAACCAGTCTAAGGCAAAGTCACAAATAGGTACGACGACGAGCGAAGCGAGGAGGAGTGTTAGGTTACTTGTGACCACAACGCGCGAGCCGAGCGAGCGCAGCGAGCGTGCCGCGGCAGCGGCCGGCGATGCGCCAGAAGAAAAAAGTTAGAGCATTACCTTATGTTAGGTTATAGGTTAGGTTAGGTTAGGTTAGGTTAGGTTAGGTTAGGTTAGGTTAGGTTAGGTTAGGTTAGGTTAGGTTAGGTTAGGTTAGGTTAGGTTAGGTTAGTTTAATAAAATAAAAAAGAAATTAAATTATCGAAATTATAATTTTATTTTTTTCCAGGTGCGATATCTCGGCTCCGGAAGTCGAAACACAGAGCCGTTCTCGATTATTAATCGCCTCTACAATGTGAACGCATTCGATAAGGAGATGACCATGGGGAGGGGGGGCGGGTTTCTCATGGGGAGGGTGGGTGGGCACTGATCTTATGAAGAAAAAACAGTTTTTTACTATCGGGTGTATAAATTTTGTACTAAAGCACTCGTATTTTATTGCATGGCCGTCGAGTACCACCGGAGGCGCAACTAACGACGTCTCAACTGTGAAGCTGAGGGCAGAACTCAGAAAGTTACAAGTTAATTTGTTCACCGCTAATGAAGATTTTTGTATAGAATTATTTTTGAATATTAAATTTTTAACGCTTTCTCGCAGCTTTCGCGACGGCGGTCGATAGTAATACCGGCGGCCGTGACGAAGCGAGTAAAGAGAGCGTTAAAAAATCATATACCTACCTATTTCCTGAAAAATCCCAAATAAAACTGAATTTTTGAATAATAGACACTTTTTCGTTAGGTTAGGTTAGGTTAAGGAGTCTCGTGACGGTAGATCGTTTCGAAACTTGGTATGTGGGGTCGGCTTGAAATGGTCTTTTTTTTGGACCCCACTTTGAGGGGTCTATCGGCATTATTTCTGGCACCTGTCATACATTTTTTTTAGTTTAAAAAATAAAAAAAAATAGAACGCGCAGTTCTTTGGTCATGTGATTGGCATCACCTAAAAGATATTCTTGTTACGCGTCGA